>BSBN01001204.1:0-2860325 GCA_027924645.1 Cunninghamia lanceolata
AAAATAAAATAAACTAAAACAAGGGCAAGTTATAAATTTTTAACATACTCATACAAAATATGCTTTGTGAAGGTGAAAACAACTATTTGGTTTAGATATAATTCACTACTCTTTTGTATTGCAAAGTTATGTAGTAAAAGATAATGGAAAGATGCATGCAATTTTTTTAATCTTGTGAATAAAATTCAACTAATAAGAGAAAAACATTTTAAGATAGACAAAATATGGGTGAGTATTAAAAAGTAGATGACCTGAACAAAATCCTTCAAAACTATGAAAATTGTGTCTATTATGGATCCAAATTCTGCAATTTTCCAGTGCACAATGAAATCAATAATGAACTTTGAGAAAATAATACTTTGATATGTTAATTTATATAAAACCACTCCAAAACTTTGACAAGAGAAAAATATCAATCCTAAGGAAACTTCCAACTACCTTGCAGAAAATCACTTCAAGTCTTTGACAACACACAAAGACTAATGTAGAATTTTTAGTTGCAGTCTCTTCTCATTACTATAGGGGACAATATCCAATAGTAGTGTGGGTACCAATAGTTGTCATAGAATTGGTACATTGAAAGCTTGATACTTGAAAAGTATGATATTGGTACATACTCGTGCAATAGCTTTGCGAAGAGGAAAAGAACTATTTGGGTTAGATATAATTCACTGCCCTCTTGTATTGCAGAGATATGTAGTAAAAGATAATGGAAAGTTGCATGCACTTTTTTAATCTTGTGAATAAAATTTAATTAAGAAGAGCATAACATAGAGATATAGAAATAGAAAGGATTATAGTTGCACAAATTTAATTGGCTGTAAATTACACATGCCAACAAAAATAGAAGGAATAAAAGCTGCACAAATTTCTTTAGATGATGAGGCTTAGGGTCCAAATGCTACTAACCTCTGGGTTCAGCTGTGGAGAATTCCTCAAGAAGGGGATACACCACTACTCAAGAGGAATTCTCCAACTAGATTGTGCTAGATTGCGTGTGAGCTCGAGCCATTGTGCACATAAATATTGGGCTCCTTAAATTTTATCAAGTGTAGGAATAAGACATTGGCGTTCACCAAGTACAAAACACTTCCAGCTTAAAAAAAAGATTTTAATTTTCAATGAACTAAATATGCTTTTGCTAAGCAAATATCAATGATGAAGTTATGTTTCTTTATTTTACAATGAATTGTGAAATTTCAAATAACTCAAGGCCAACACATAACAAGAATTTAAAAATTGAAAACCTTGTTGGTTAAAGAATAGAGAGTTCACCTTAGATTCGAACACTTTCTCGATCAAATGTATATGAAATCACCATGCTACCTTAGTTTTCAAATATCAACAAATGTGGAAAGGTTCATGAAACCCCCAGATGAATGTTGTGATGAAATTACTTACCTGTTGTTGTGTCCATCTGTTGTGAGAGTAAACGAGTGAGGCAGAGGTGTCAAGTTCAAAACCACTCTGAAGCTGTATTCCAGCAATTTCCAGCACTTCGTGTGGTCTACCTTCCTTCCAAGGTAACCTGAAGGATCCCCTTTCAATAGTATTTTTTTTGTATTCACATTTTGTGTCCCACTACCTAAAACTATACCTAATGTAATTTAAACCATATATTGCACCAAGAATAAAAAAGAAAGAACAAATCATCAATTAAATTTAAGCTATAATTATAGAGTAAGAAATAAACTGCAATTATAGTATTTTAATATAGTTTTACCTTTTCCTATGGTGCAATATATTTTTGTTATGGTCATTCAATAAAGTAATATCTGTCTTTGTATTTAACTCATTTTAACTTGCAATATAAAATTTTAATTAAGTTTTCTTTTTTGAAATCTTATGTTATTTGTTAGGTCTTTGCTTTTGCCTTCTTAGCATGCTTTTGCAACCCTACAACTAGTAGAGAAGTTGCATTGCAGCTCTTGTTAATTATGTTTTCTATTACTTACTCTTCATTATATTTTAGGTTTTTTTTTTACAAGGATGCCAAAATGGTTTAAATTTGATGGTAATTCATGAATTTTAATAAAAAAAATTATTAACTAAGTTTGAGAAGAAAACTTATACACAATGAATTTCAAAACAAACCACTAATTGTTTTTCAACTTATCCTTTATAGTGCAAAGAAACAAAGAGAAAACCACCATCTATTTTAATAGTTTCATAATAAATACATTTGAATGTAACAATATTGAATTTTAAAGCTTAACAATACCAACTATGTTGTAAGACAAGTAGGATTTTATTCATTAGAAAATGTATTTTATTTTTTGAGCAATTAATTTAATATGATAATTATAATTGATCTAGTTTTGGCCATCATGGCATTACAAAACTAAGCTTAATTATATAAACATAGCGGCAAAAAAGTGTTACGTTGTGTGATACACTTGGGGCTATGGTCAAGCATTGTAATGGAAAACCCTACATTAAAGATTAGGCTATGGGTTTTCAAAAATATCTCAACAACACATATCACTACATTCTTTCAATTCTATTGATGGATGGACAACTACCATTGACCATCAACAAAATTGTATGCTCTCTTCTCTAAAAAATACTTATTACTTTTATCTACATGCTATCTCAGCGTACCCATTGCACATTAAGGTGGGATTGCTAGTAGTATTTGTATATATCATGGGCTTTAAAGTGTAGTAAATATTTGTTATATTTTTATTGGTCAAAATTAATCTTTAATTCTATCAAATTTAGTGAGAACTTAAACTTTAATTTGATTATAATATATATTTTTGTAAATTATATTTGTATTCAATTAAATGCTACATTGATCATAGGTTTGTGTTAACAAATAGGAATGAAGTGTAGACAAGCTTTACTGATTATGGAGAAGCTGCCTTTACAAATTAAATAAAAATAACTCTTCAAATAAAAAAACTAAAACTATATTATTTTTTTTAAAGTAACACATAAATATATAATATTTATTAGACATTTCAAAGCAAAAACAAAACAAAAAAATTACCCAAATAATGGTTGGTGGCGTTTTCAAAAGTAAAATTAAAATAAAATGACTCTTAAGTAAACAAAACAAAATAACTCTTTATTTAGGAGTTATTTTATTTTTAAAGAGTTATTTTGTTTTGTTTATTAAGAGTTATTTTATTTAATTTTAATTTTATTAATGAATAATAATCTAATTAATATTATAAATTAATTATCATATTAAATGTTGTATACAAAATTTTAAATATTTTATCAATATGATATGATATTATTTTTATTCAAGCTATTTAATTCAAATATATTATTAATATACATAAATATAAAAATATATATTATATATTAATATTGATAATATATTATATATTATTTTATATTTATAAATATAATTTATAGATTATAAAATACTATTTATGAATATATATTAAATATAATATTGTATTATATTTATATAAAGCTTATATATATTTTAAAACTTTTAAAGCTCCTATTGAGGGTAAATCATAATTCTCCTTGAAGAATTAGTGAATGGTAATAGTCCACAAATTTACATATGCATAGATTATTATATGGTAAATGAAAACATTATGCATATATCCCGAGAGTTTTATATTATAGTTAGCAAACTTCCCCATAAAAAAATTAAAGTCTAGTTATTAAAAAAGGTACCGTCAGAATTTAGGAAGATTGGATTTACAGTACATAACAACTAGCAATCACACCTTGGTGTGCAATGGGTACATGCCGAATAGTTGTGGAAGTTCAATTTCCATTGTCTCGTATTTTTATCGACCATGTCATTTTTTGTTTTCTCAAGTGTCATGAATTAATTTGCATAATATTAATGGATTTCAAGATCCCTGTGTTTTGCTTAGTAGCTACTTCAAATGTGTGAGCTTTTGTGTTTGGTGTCTAGTCTCTATTTGCATGCATCCCCTTTGTATATTCTTGTTCAGTTCTATTCCATTAATCATCACATATGTATATTATTTGAAGCATGTATGTTTGTTTAGCACAAGCTTCATATTTTTCATCATTTAATAGGTATTCTCTTGCAAATATAAGAATGACCAGCACCTACATCATGTTTATTTCTCATCTAGCCTACAATCATGCATCCTCTCATGGGATGTCACATGATACAAAGATTGATCAAACTTAGTGACCCTCATTACTTTTATAATTTCACACCTTTGCATAATTTGGAGGTCAAATGGATTAAAATAAAATTTAAACATGCTATAATTTTAGATTTAGAATTCTTAATTATCTAAAAATATTAAATTTGAAGGGAAAAAACTTTTGATTTGTTTGAATTTGTAGATGATATGGGGATGATATTGAGACCTCACAAATGGTGTGCATTATTGGCAAGACTTTTGTAAAAGAAACATGACATAGGATGCACACCATTTTTTGTAAAATACCTATAGAGAAGGAAAACTGACAAATACTTATAGATTAAAAAAAAACCATACTTTAAAAAATTATCAATGTCCCAAGATTTGTATTTTTGTCAAATAAAAAACTGTATATAAGCATGCTATATTTTAAAAAGGCAAGGGGAGTGATTTAATACTAAGCACCCATTTATCTCTCCCTCTCTTTCTCTGCTTCTCTCTTCCTCTCTTTACCTATCTCTCTCTCTCTCACTATCTCTTCCTTCCTCTCCCTCTTTATCTCTATATCTCTATGTCGAGCTTTGTCTTTATCTTTCTATCTCTTTATCTCCATCTCTATCTATCTCTTTGTATCTTTCTATCTCTTTGTCTCCCTCTCTATCTGTATCTTTATCTCTATCTATATCTTTCTCTACTTCTCTCTTCCTCTCTTTCTCCATGTCTCTCACTATCTCTTCCTTTCTCTCCCTTGTTATCTCTCTATAACTCTATCTCTCTTTTTGTCCATCTTTATCTTTCTATCTCTTTGTCTGCATCTATATCTATCCATTTCTTGTTATCTCTCTCAGTCTCTATCTCCCCTTCTTTCTTTCTCCGTATCTCCTCTCTCTTGATCTCTCTATTTCTCTTTATCTCTATCCATCTATCTTTGTATATGTCTCTCTATCTCCCCTTCTCTCTTTCTCTCTTTCCTCTCTTTGTCTCTCTATCTTTCTCTGTCTCTCTTTCTTACCATCTCTCTTTCTTTCTCTCTCCCTCTTTATCTTTGTATATCTCTACCTCTATCTATCAATATCTCCCTCTTCCTCTTTATATCTCTATATCTCTACCTCTTCATCTCTCTATCTCTCTATCTCTCTCTATCTCTCTTTATCTCCCTCTCTATTTGTTTATTTCTCTTTATCTCTCCATCTCTATCTTCCCTTCCTCCTCTATCTATCTTTCTCTCTTCGTCCCCCCCTTCTTTTACCCTCTCCCCTTCTCCCTCCCAAGATGTACAGAATTTGACAAAATGAAGACATGATGAAATGATTAATTAAATTGGAAGTTTTGATCTAATAATATGGAATCCTCTATAGTAATATGATACGAAACAACAAGAACACAAAGGATGGGATAGAGGGGAAGCATTTCTCTATTTTGTATGGATTTCCATCAATTGTGAATTATGTAAGACATGCAATGTATTCAAGTGTAACTTGACAGAATAATGAAACCTTTATTTTATACCAATTTTGACTTCACTTTGGATCATTGGCATGAAACAACTGATTGATTTGTTTGTATTTACAGATGCTCTTTCCCTTTATATCTCTTATCTCTACCTCTCTCTTCCACTCTAGTGGAGCTAGATGATTTGGACCAACCCATACCAAGTCACTCTCTCTTTTCTTTATCCCTCTTTCTATTTCATGAGGCTCCAATGGAGCTAGATGATCTAGACCGACCCATACCAAGCTCCACTTTTTACATTGTAAAAGTACCATAGACCAATCATGAATGTAGGGTTTGCATTAGATTTTTTTACCATAGTCATAAGTCTATCACGCAATGGTACACTTTTTGTCACTATGTTTATGCAATTAAGCTTACTTTTGTAATTCCATGATGGCCAATGATTTTGTGTTTTAGGAAATGTCTCTTCAATGGTCATGGGTGGTAAAGGTAAAATTTGAAAATAATTATTCATAGGAAGGGTATGCATGTAGCCATGCTCTCTACTTGAAACTGAAAGATACTTTGAATTCACAAATCTAAATTCAAGATCATACATAAATAAGGATATGGTTTGCACATACATCCTTTGGCATACTATACACATATTAAAAGTAAAAGTCTGGTGAGCTTTTCTCAAACTCTTTAAGCTTCCAGTAATTTTTTGATATTTATCTTTTGAAATAGTTTCTTTTGATGGGTTTCATAGTAATCATTTTCTAAATCTAAGTGCTTTCTTTTATGAAATTTGATTTTCTACACATCCTATAGGCTTTCACTCAATCCTTCTGAAAGGAAACCATGGTTAGCATGACTAATCAAACTAATAACCCTAGGATTGTAATTAGCAACATCGAATCCTATAATTAGTAGAAATAGCAACATTTTAATATCTTAGAAACTTTTTTTTAACTTGCAAATAGATTACTAATATGAAAATAGGAGTACATTAGGTGGCCCAGGAGGCCACATCAAAATACACTTATGTCATATATCTATCTAGTTACACTGCAAGTTAAAGTATTAGTCTTTTACAACAACATATATCATAAAATACCTAATACATATATTTTAGTCACTGGCTATTTCTTCTTTCTTCTGTCTTGATTTGAAACTTTTAAGCAATCCTATCCTTTTGATAAACCTGTGCATTATTAACTAGGTATGTCATGTCCATCTATTCTTGAGATTCCACTTGGTTCCTAAAGATACTGAAATCACCTGAGTCCCAATCTTTGATGCTATCATGTTCTGCAGACGTACTGAGCAAAGCATTGTTTATGTTGAAGTTCTGGTAACAAGAGCCCGTCGGGACCGATCCAATCTCTACCTTCTCTAATTCTGGTTCCATGTCAATGCACTTATCATGCACAATCATGTTCTCCTCAAGGCTACTCACTCTCCTATTTCTGTAGTCATGGGGGCCAGAATTCAGCTAATTTTATGTCTGACCTGTACACAGTGGTTGATCCCTTCTCTAAGATTTGCATGAACCTCTCTGTAGGAATCCTCATAGTGGCTATAGCCTACTCACAAATAGATTGAAAAGTGAGTCCCAAAATGGACCCAGTAAGTTGCCTTTCCCTATCCTGGTACACATTGTCATTTCTTGCCTTCCACAAAGCCCACAAGATCTCAGTAGAAAATAACAACCAAAATAAATTCTCTATTTTATCAACATTAGAAAGAAAGCCACAAAGGATATTAGTTTTGGAAAAACAAACATTTGAGAACTTTCCTTTTAATGATTTTAAGAAAAGAGACCAGATTTTTTTGCAAACTGACAGTCAAAGAAGATATGTTCACTTTTTACAAACTAAACAAATGTTATCCAGACCTAAAGCCAGCCTGTCTAGAAACAACAACCATCTGAAACAACATTTCTTTGGTTCTATGACTCTGGACCAAATATTGGACATTACTTTAGACCACACATTAGGTTCTAGAAATTGACTTTCCATGCCAAGTTAATGTGAGCAAATATATCATGTTTATCAGTCACCAGTTTATAAAACTTTTTTGGAGTCATCTTCACAAATTTTGAGCCGTCCTTTCATTTAATTTGCTGCCAGTTTTCTGGTTTAAAAACTATTTCTTGTTTAAGAATATTATGCATTGAATTCAGGAGGACATCATACGTCCTTTTCTGAGAGTCTAAAATATTAAATTTTGATTTCAATACCTTCCAATCCTTGACAGCATTATCATTTATGATGTCCCCAAATGAGATAATTCCCTGTTTGTGCAACTTTTTAGATGAGTAACCCTACAATAATGCCAAAGGCTTGTCATTCATTTTCAAGTTCCACCAAAATGGATCTAGTATGCACAACTTCCTTTTTGTTCACATTGAATGCATTTCTATCCATAAGGAATGGCTTAACCGACTCCCATGTCTTCCATATTGACTCAAATACAACTAACCCCACAGGTTTGAAGCTAAGGTCACCCAATACAACATCTTGAATGCTCAAACCTGTCCATTCCTTCACTTTCTTGGGCACTGCCCTTTTCAAATTATTCACTATTAGAATTTTCTAGGGCTCGGAGCCACTAAAATCCCTTACTATCCACTTTGCTACTAGGGTAGCACCTTGGATCTTAAGGTCTTTCAAACCCAAACCCCCCAAGTCTTTACTTATGCAAGACCATTCCCAGGCAACCAAGTGTCTTTTCTTATTTTCCTTCCCATCGGACCAAAGAAAGTCCCTAATTTTTTTATGTATTAAATTCACTTGATAGCTAGCAAAAATCCAGGAAGATGCATAATATATGGAATATGAAGAAAAAATCTTTTGACAGACCTGAAGTTTGCCAGCTATGGAGAGATATCTTTTGTTCCACATGCTAAGCTTCTTATCAATCTTGCCAATTTAAACCCAATCCCACATATCTCTCAAGGATGGACAAATAGAGAAGGGTATCCCAAGGAATCTTACCAGCTTGGATGAACTCCCGCACTGCCACTTGTTTATATTAAGCCACAAAGGAGGGGAGTCATCCCAACCAAGGAGGGAAGACTTAGCATGGGAAAGTTTTGTACCAGCTGCTTTACAGAAAATAGACAGTCTCACCTCTAGATTGGAAAGATTATCTTTTTCTAAAACTGGAAACAACGCAGTGTCATCTGTAAACTGAATGTTGAGGAAAGATTCATTGTTTGGAAGAACTATTCCCTTAAGGTTCCTACCAATCTGATCTGTTCTTAGAATATAATGGCTCGAGCTTCTGAGGCTATAACAAATAGGGCTGGGGCTAGGGGGCATCCCTGAAGAATGGATCTTTCTAACTTGAAAGGAGTAGAGAGAACCATTAATTTCAATCTGCACTGTAGCATCTTTGAATAACATTTTGACCATGCTGCAGTATTGCTCTGGGAATCCCAAAGATTCAAGCATCATTAGTACACATGACCATTCAATCCTGTCATATGCCTTTTCAAAGTCCAATAGCAAAATCCTTGCATTTTGTCCAGTCTTTTTAGCCCAATCCAAGGCTTCCCAGCTTGTTATAAGATTTTCTAAAATATATCTCCCTTTTATAAAGCCTATTTGTGTTGGATTAATGATGACTAGAAGAATATCAACAAGTCTATTGGCTAGTACCTTAGCAATAGAAGCTAACATTTAGAAATAGGAATAGTAGAAATCATATTTGATAATCATCATCCTACCATTTGTATTTGAGAGTTCAGACATCACCTAAAAAAGAAGAAAATAAATATTGAAAGAAAGCAATACAGTGACATACCTCAAATGTAGCACCTAGAGAGAAATATTGGTAATGGTTTGGAACTATCCTAAAGTGTAGAGGAATTAGGTAGATTAATGTATGGACAATAAAATATTTATAGGAGTACATCAACAATGATTCTATTTATTGAGTTCATCATTTTTTTAGCATACAGTGGAGCAATTCATAAGGTTAATTATGAGGTTAATAAGAGTGTTTTTTAATGCGTAACCTATGACTCCATGAATAGTTGGCAGCATCGAACTAATTTTTTTTGCAAACATAAATGCTATAAATGAATGTAGTACTATTTGTTTTGCATAGAAATAAGAAATTAAAGTTATGCAAGAAATAAAATGAAAACAAAGTGTGCAATTGGTATGCAAGGATTAGGTGGAGTGAAAAGTAAAAAGTGGTTTCTTTACAAATGTCCAACAAACATCCATCAAACTCCCTATTTATCATTGCATATTTGTTGGAGGTCCACTAAGGTCTACTATAGGTACAAATCTATTTTAAATTAGTCTATCTATATCTCTTTTTCTATCTTTGTGGCCCTCTCTATCTAATTCTCTCTCTATTCACCCCTCTTTATTTGTCACTTTTATCTCTTGCTTCCTTTTTGCCTTCTCTCTCTCACTCACTCTTCTTTCTTTCTTTATTTTTGTAAAGTGTCATTTCATGAGGCTCCAATGGAGCTAGATGATTTGGACCAACCCATACCAAGCTCCACTTTTTACATTGTAAAAGTACCATAGCCTGGTCTATAATGTAGGTTTTTCCATTAGAATGCCTAACCATATGCCCAAGTCTATCACAGAACAAAACACTTTTTGCAACTATGTTTATGCAATTAAGCCTAGTTTTGTAATCCCATTATAGCCAATGATTTTGTATTTTAGCAAATGTCTCTTTAATTGTCATGGGTGGTAAAGATAAAATCTAAAAATAATTATTCATAGGAATGTTACACATGTAGCCGCGTTTTGTAGTTCAAATTGAAAAGTACTTTGAATCCACAAATTTTAGTTCAACATCATACATAAATAAGGATATGGTTTTCCCATACACCCTTTGGCATAGTATACACATATTCAAAGTAATGGTGTGGTAAACAAAAAATTATATCTTTATTTTTTGTAGACAAACCTTTGGAAGACATACTTTCTTTAAGCTTTATCTTCTAAAATGGTATCCCATGATGAGTTTCATAGTAATCCTTTACTAAATCTAAGTGCTTTCTTTTATGAAATTTGATTTTGTACACATCCTCTAGGCTTTCACTTAATCCTTGCAAAAGGAAACCATAGTTAGCATGACTAATCAAACTAATAACATAGGGTTGTAATTGGAAACATCAAAGCCTGCAATTAGTCCCATATTGATTGTTCAAACAAATTTGCTCCATTTAATCCAAATAATGTCCAAAAATTTGAATACTTGTTTTTGCTAACCTCTTCAATTTGGGAGAACATGATAAAATTCTGCACATCTTCCACCTCAATCAATTTACCCTTTTGATGTGTTTTTTCCACCCAACTTTTGAGGATAAGCTTGTTTTCTTTACAACTTTTTGTGGATACAATATAATTGAGTGGTATACCCATTCTAGTATAATATTTTAATATATTTATTATTCCCAAATCTTTTATCTAAAATAAATTTATTTATTTACCTTTGATTTAGGTATGTAAAAATGATTTCATTCTCCCTCATTATTTTTTTAAAAATTGCAATTTAAAAAGTTATTGAGATATTCAAATACCAAATATTTAATATATTATTAAATTATAATTTTGTATATTTATATTAAATATATTTTATATATTTATTATTTAATTATATATCTATCTATATTTAATTACATTTATTATTATATTTTATATAATGTAAATTATTAAATTCTACAATCTTTGGTATTTTTCATTAAGAAAATGATTTTTGAATGTTGAATGTGATAATATATTTATATATTTATTTATCATATCTTATAAGATATATATTAAATATATAATTTATATTTAACTACTTATAATAAAAAAAAACAATTACATATTTATTATATTAACTAAATTTATAATTATGATTATCTACTTCCTAAGGATAATATACGATTCTCATAAATAATTAATAATATTTGACTATTTGAGGGAATGCTATATAGGTTATATAGAACTGATTTGAGACTTATTTATAATAATTAATATAATATTATATATTATATATTAAATATTATATTCTAGTTCCATTAGAGTTAATATTACGTTATAACCTATGAAACATAATAATATAATTGATATAAACTTTTTAAATGATTTTCTTAAATACTACTAATTTTAATTAACACAATTGATAAAACTTACAATGAGAAATATATTTTATAATAAATAAGTGGATTAAACCTTCAATGAGAAATTTATTTTTTATAATAAATAAGTGGCTTGAGTCTTTAATTTTTTATTTTGTTTAAATATATAAAATAAATATTTAATTTGATGTATATATTTTTAATTTTATAAAGTTTTCAACTATAAATAGAGTTAAATTTTTCTAACTTAATACTTATTTAGAAACCAATCATAAATTAAAAATATCAAATTTTATTTTATATTTTTTCAAATATATTACTAAAGAAATCTTTAATATGATAAAAAAATGTTAGTATGATATATTAGAAAAGTTTTCAATAAAAAATATTAAGTTTATCCCAATTTTCACTAATGAATCTTACTTAGAACTATCCCATTTGAATAAAAGACAAGGGTGTATTAATTAGTCGATTATTGGGCAGGGGACATTTAAAAGACATCAGACTTTTCCTAACATGATTTTTTTTCCTGGCGTGAGAACAACCGACGAGTTTAGAAACGGTGAAAGAAAACAAAAATGGCAAAAAACCAAAAACGGGGTAAAACAGTGAAACGATGAAAGAGTGATCTATCTATATTTAATTATGGGGTAAAATGGTGAAAGAGATTCGTAGCACCCTAAATGAATGAATGAAAGATTTTAATAATGTCCATGAGACAATCAGTCTAAGGGACCTAGAAACAACCTATCAATGCATTTTCATTCTCTTTTCGAGGTCAGATCTCTTGCTATGATTCTTGATCAACAAACTAGCCTACTGTGAATCTGTGCCTCCTCAAATAACTCACTAAGGTTGTCCACCCTCCAACTGTTATCATAATGACTTCTAATATCTACATAGGCAGCGCACTCAGTGATAAAATGTCGTTCAGTTTCAACCACTCCTTTGTTGCAAAAAATGCAGGTTCTTTCAGCCCAATCTTCCTTGGGAATTATCCATCTTCCAGTCTCACACCTAAGATGATGGGACCCACTCCTCAACTAGGCAACTAAAATCCTAGCCCTGCCTTTGAGAGCAGCCCTGACATAATCTTTTTCACCACGTTCCCATGTGGGATTGAACTCTTTTATATAATGATCTTTTTTTGTCCACATGGCAGTTCTGAATTTATCTAACACAAACTTTTTTATTTCCTCCTTATTTTTAGGACACTCTTGCAAGCCGATGTCCCACTTGCCTAGCCACTTGTTGTTAAATGCTTCATCCACATCTTCTTCCTACGATCTAATCTCTCTCCCACCACCATTTTGGGCCACCAATGCATATCCATATTTTCCACCTTCTTTAAGTAGCTTAGCAGCCTTATTATTGTTGATGCCTCCAACGGGATAGAACCTGCTTCAGCCAGAAGAATCTCATAAGTAACCATAGATTTGACTTTAAAACTGTTGGTGACAAGATGTTTTTAAATTCTTTCTAGTTGTTTCCCCTTCTGATTTGACATGTTGCTTCCCCACACCTCACATCCATAAAGGACAACTGGAGTGACCAACAAACCAAAAAGAGTTTTATTGGTTTTCCAATCCCAAAGTTCATCTTTACTACACCTGTTCTGAAGCAAGTAAGAGGCTCTCCACCCACCTAGAATCCTTTTCGCTCTATGGATCTCCCAGCTGAGCATATTGTGAAAGTCAACTCCCAGGTACTTGTACTCATCCACTATTTCTAGTGTGTTACCTTCAAAAATGAAATTAACCTGTTGCTTCATCCTTCTTAATGAGAAAATCATGACCTTGATCTTGCTAGTATTCACCTGCATTCCCACCTCTTGGAAAAAGAGCTTTAAAGCCTTTAAATGTGCCTTCAAACCATTGGTTGTTTTTTTTCCATTAGAATAAGATCATCAGCATACAAAAGTAGCTTCACCACATAACTTGATAGTTGTATAACCTCTCCATTTGTTTTGTTTAACCACTCTTCAAGTTTATCTATATATAACCCAAACAGGGTGGGCGAAAGGGGGCACCCTTGTTTGACCCTAATGTCATTGCCAAAGCAATCAGACAAACCCTCTCTCATTCTGATTTTAGCCCTAACTTGCTCATAAAGCTTATTCACTGTTGCTTGATACTTATCTGGTATCCTGTGCTCCTCCATCCTTCTCCAAAATTTGTCCCTAGGTACCGTGTCAAAGGATTTTTTGAATTCAATGAAGAAACAGAAAGCTTCCCCCCTTGGGTGTCCCACACCTTCTCAATGAAGTGTCTAAGAGTCACATAGTGATCAATGGTAGAGTACTTTGGCCTAAAATATGCCTGCCCTTTTAAATGGCGAAAAAAATGAAAAAAATGAAAAAAATAGAAAATGAATTATTGCCTGCATTTTTTTCCATTTGAAATTTTCCCGGTGTCCGATAATTTTGTGGGAGCAAAAAGCTCCCACTAATAAGCCTATTGGCAAACTAGGAAATTGATCAATGTTTGTGAATCCAAAAAATCGAATACTACCTAATCCATTATCAAGAAAAATATTTCTACATATGTTCATAAATCTATGCAGTAAAATATGTAAATAAGTTTTGTAAGGAGATTCTTTCATCCTTAAAATTTTGGTGTGCGTTTGTTGATCGTATTCATTTTGTGTTCTCTACTGTTAAGAGTAATTATTCTCTTTGTTAAATTTCTATGGAAGGAGTCATGTCTGGTGTCTAAGAGTAAACATGTGGGTTGAATAATGGAAACCCAATTCTAGTAGCTTGTTAACCTCTTCTTTTTTCTAGATTTTTTATGGTCAGTACAAAATGTAATAGGTGTGAAAAAAAGCCTCCCCTAAAATTTGAATTACAAATGGTAATATTTAAAATACTTTAAAACAATTGTATATATGTATATAGTTGTTGGGGTAAATAAACCATTTACATAAAATTGTTTATGCTAATCACATAAATGCAATCAATTAACAAACAATTTAATTAATCTAGATAAATGAGTTTGGTATGTGGAAATTAAAATAAATCAAATTAAATTTTATGTTAGAAATATGTTGTAACAAATGTTACAAATTGATTCATTAAGATGGTATAATTTTAGGGCTTGCTCAAATAAAAATCTTCTATTCTGTATAAATCTTTTATCTTTCACTTAGTTTTGCCTGTTACTTTACTTGTAAATTTGAACTGACAAAATGTGGATTGCTGGAATTCGCTCACCTCAATTTCTAATATCTAAATGTGTGTAAAGACTGGTGGTGTTTACAAACACCTTTTGGGAATCTACTAAATCACAAGGGTCATGTTCTCTTTAATCAAACCCCTAGTTGGAATGATTCAATGACAATGAATCAAGATCAAGGATAAAAAGCAACCATGCAATAGAACTAGAATGATTGTGCTCATTTTATTCTTTGATAATACTCTAGATTCTTTTTATTCTCCTTGTAAATCAAATCTAAACAAATAAAATATGGATTGTTAGAATTTTCTCACCTCAATTTTTAACTATTAAACTATTTAATAATATATATGAATAGTAATTCTAATAATTATATAGTATATTTTTTAATTAAATATCTTTGAGTGAAAGGCACACATCTATTAATGCTTCATTAAGAATTACTGGTCTGATATACATAGTTTTAATATTAAAAAATATCATCATCAAACTTTCCACTTTTTTAATGCTAATTTGTAAAGCTCTATTACTTAATTTAGTAAATAATAATAAATTAAATACAAAATAAATTCTATCATCAACTAGTATAGATACTTAAACACACCTATCTGAAAAATATTGAGAAATATTAATTTTGACCTATTAAATTATTTTATTTTATAGCAAATGATGGATAAGTTAGGATAAAGAAACTTAAGATTATGTAAAAAAAAATAGTAACTAATATTAATCAATCTATTTAATAACATTCACATAAGTACATGGAATAGTATGCAAATACACGATTACATGAGACACCAATATTTATGTGGAAAACCTTATGAGAGAAAATTCACAACCAAAAGACAATCACTACTATGTTATTAGAATCCAAAGATTCAATACAACATGTCTTTTACAAAGTCTCAATCTGCAATATTATAGCATACCCTTCTTTTGCAATCAACCTTCCAAATGGCCAACCTTTAGTCTATCCAACCCGCTAGCCTTGGCACCTTCACACAAGCAGATACACATAGGCATCATCATGGAATACTAACCGTCTTACTATCTAACCAACTCGTGGAATACCAAGAATCATACAACTATATTCTAACCATACCATGATGTCATCATGCTACACATATTATTAATTGTGATGTCTCCATATGGATAGTTACTATGTCTATGTAGCCATTATTGTACACCATGATACAATCATATTATTATCACTCAAACTTGCATATTATATAGTTCCATATAAAAAATTCTCATAATCTATTATAGTACTTAATCATAATAATACTTTATAATACAAGATGAAGTAATTAAAGTATATGTCTAGTAAATTCAATAATTCTTAAATATTAATTTATATCCTTATAAATAATTAAATAATGATCCAAGTTTTATTTTATAAATGGTATTACTAGATATTTAAATTATCCTAGTAAGTAATTCCTTAAGGTAATTATTCACATATCATTTAAGTTAATAATAATATTGAAGTTTGAGCCAAGATCCACTGAGTGAAATGCAAGTATCAAATTTAGAGTAGTTGATTAGGCAAATAAACGAATACAAATAGGAGAGGAAAGGTAGTTATTTAGTTGGGAGAAAGACTCCTCAACTAAGAGTGGTCATCAAGTTGCCTCCCTATAAACTAGCGTGAGTGGATAGTTAGTAGGCAACTCGATGACACCTATCCTAACCGCCCAACAACCTTGACACCTCAATGAGACATATGTCAAGATTGTGTAAGGGCACACCTAAGTAGCCTTATGCCTAAGTGTATAAAATATATGAAATATATATACACTAACACCCCTCTTAAGCATAGCTTAGGTGGGCTCAAATGAAATGGGTCCTGGCTACAAAGCCTGGTGAGGTCCCCATGTACAATGCAAATATGAAATTGGGTCCCGGCAACTAGGCCTAATGAGGTACCCAAGTACAATGCAATCACTCATAAATAGAGAACAGTAGAAAACCCTGTGGGTAAAAACTACCCTCCAAAAGAGAGATAATGAAGAACTAGAAGGCACCCCCTACAGATAATGAACTCTCTTAATGTTGACCAACTGCTCCAGATGATGTCCTGCTAGAAAGAATCATTGGATGCTCTCTGTGAAGCATCTCTGGAATCTCATGTAGCAAGGGAGCAAGAACACCTGCTAGAAAGAATCTTTGGATGCTCATTGGGAAGCGTCTCTAGAATGATGCTCTATGTGAAGCATCTCTGGAATCTCATGTAGCAAGGGAGCAAGAACATCTGCTAGAAAGAATCTTTGGATGCTCATTGGGAAGCGTCTCTGGAATGATGCTCTCTATGAAGCATCTCTAGAATCTCATGTAGCAAGGGAGCAAGAACATCTGCTAGAAAGAATCTTTGGATGCTCATTGGGAAGCGTCTCTGGAATCTCATGTAACAAGTGATGTAGGTACTGTCAGAAGAGAAGATGACCCTGTTGTAAACAATTACTAAAATTTTATGAAGAAGCAACACATAATTCTCATGTAGCAACAAGTACAGTCAAAATGCAATCTAGAACAAAAGAGAAGAACTGTTTGGTAGAAAACAGTTCAAAGATCCTGCTATACAAAACCAATAAAAATTCGTAGAGAAGTGACATTGGGCTCTGAAGTGGCAATAGGAGCATCATCCTCACCAGATGTTAAGTGAGAAAATATGAAGTTGCGGGAGAAGTGACAAATCTTCCCAATTGCAACAATTTCTCAACTCTGAGAATCTCGAATTAAAGTTGTAGTGGCTTTAAACTCAATTGTCTTATTTGAATAGGTGAGTTGATACACGGAAAGCAGATTTCTTATCAATCCAGGAATGAATAAAACATTGTGGATACAAAACATTGTGGATGTATCCATTACCTAGTTGTGATGTTCCTTGTCCATAAACAATATAATAACAATCATCTATCAGGATTTTGGAGGTGTTGGAAGGATCAATTGACATAAAACCTCTAGAGAAGGAGACATGTGATCGATCACACCCATCTGCATTTGTTTACCTCATAATTGTCTAAAGATGCCATAGGTACCCAACTATACACTCCCTTGAAGATGTTTGTGCCCCGAATTGCTTAATTAACCCTTGAATCAGACACTTTATCATGCGGTGTTTATAGGACTAAGCAAGATGATTAAAATTGTACCCTAATACTTAGCTTATTACAAGAGTGACTTGTTTTATCACTAGCAACTTTTAAAAGAACCTAATGTTTGCCCAAACATGAATAATCACCTTTGCGTATTTTACCCCCCCTAAATGTGGTACTTAATAGAAGTAGTGTTTTTAAATTAGTCCAATTAGAGCATAAACCGACACTTTATAAGTTAAGTGGGATAGTATGCCCAATAGATTCAGTCTTTTAAAAAACACATTCAAGAAAAAACGACCTTAAGGATATGAAGGGAAAAATGTTTTACAAAGAATTTTTCGAAAGTTTAAATCTGCCTTAATTTTAAATGCCCCCTTATTTTATATTTATTTGCATAGTGCTTTTTAGACAAATAAAATGCCTATCCTAACACACACAAAAAAACATAATTTTTAAATTTTTTTGCAAAATTTTTTTAAAAAGATTTAGTAGCCCAAATTAGGGCAAATTAAAAAAAAGGTTGCATGGGAAAACATGCGGGGACGGCTAATGGCAGCTAGATTTCAGACAAGGGGTGGGGGACTTGGGTGCCTTAATGGCTTGTAGGTCGCACTTCTTCTCTTTCCTTCTAGTGCTTGAGGCAGGGTCGGCTCCTAGCTTTGCAGAGATTCCTCCACACAGAGGTTCTGCTAGCGAGCTACATTGTGAGAGGCTACGAATCTCCATCTAGGGTTTCCTCTGCGCCTGTGTATCAAAATGATGGAGGTGCTACACTTTATGCATTTCAAAGAGGTCTTCAATCCACCGTGACTTTATGCATTTCAACAGGGTGTCGACCTTTATACATGGCATAAAACCTTTATGCAGGGCGTAAAACCGTTGGGGCACCAAAACAGATGTTTAATCCTAAAAAATGCCTCCTCAGATGTTAAACCGCAGCCAAAGTGTAGATCTAAGACTGCCCACGCCAACAAACAGGGTTGATTTGCAATTGCAGTGCCCCAAGTGAAAGAAAAAATCACGGCTCTGCGACCCAAATAGAGACGCCTTGATTAGAGATTCGCTATGCTCTTCCTCCACGTCGCCCGGTTCCCTCACCAATCCTTTCATGGCCCTCAAAAATGTCCTTCAAAACCTTGGAAAAAAGCCTAGAATAGGGCTTGATAGAGGCCGAGTAGAATACCAACGACACGAACCATTTAGGGCCGAAATGCCACAAATCTCTTAATTTTTTTTAGAAAATCTTTATAGAGGCATCAAATCCAGATCTTGAAATTGAAACCAAAAAACAAAAAACAATGCCAAGGCAGTGAACAGGAATGCCACTCTTCAATATGGCCACGGCAACCACGCCAAGGAAGATACCAAAAAATGGAATGCAAATTGCTGTCCAAATCAGAGAAATCCGCCTCTGCCTCCAGCGAACTCAGGCCTCTAAAATGAACCAGCAAACAAAAAGCAAACAATTTAGTTTTGCTCATCGACTCAGTGAAATGCAAGTATATCAAATTTAGAATAGTTGATTAGGCAAATAAGCGAATACATATAGGAGAGGAGAGGTAGTTATTTAGTTGAGAGAAAGACTCCTCAACTAAGAGGAGGATAGAATAGCTTTTAACGTCCACGAGGCTAAAAATAGCCTAAGAGACAGCCAACCCCGTCAAATTTGCTTTTGTCTTGCCATTCTGCTTTTGTGCAAAAATATTATGAGCTCTCCCATCTTCACCAAAGCACTCTCAACAAAAAGATCATGCCAAGAGATCGCTGTCACGATATCAGCTTACTTTGTTCTGATGCTAGTGTAAGCGTCACATTCTAAAATAAAGTGTTTTTCTTTCCACAGCCCCAGAGGTGCAGAAAGTACATACTCTCTCTTCCTAAGTTTCTTCAGGTCTCTTCCACCTACCCATTTCACAACGAAGCTGATGAGAGTTAGTCTTAAGCTAACCAATCAAAATCTTAGCTCTCCGAGAGATATCTGCCCCAATGTACGCTTTTTCTAAATGATCACGAGTGGGATTAAACACCTCAAGATAATAGTTCATCTTTCTCCCTAGGGAACCATCCCACATAGATTTACTGTGACAAAAGTTTTAATTTCTTTTCCATCAAAAGTGGTCATCAAGTTGCCTCCCTACAAACTAGCGTGAGTGGCTAGTTAGTAGGCCCAATTTGATGACACCTATCCTAACTACCCAACAACCTTAACACTTCAATGAGACGTGTCAAGATTGTGTAAGGGTACACCTACGTAGACTTATGCCTAAGTGTATAAAATATATGAAATATATATACACTAACAATTAATTTTGTAACATGTTTATATTTTAAACCAAAACTTAAATATATAAAATCAAGTATATATAAAATAAAATGGTAAAGCTAAATGTATAAAATTATAAATTTTAGTATATATAAAATCATAAAATTATAAATCTATGTATATGTAAAATCATAAATATCTAAGATTCAATCTAAATCTATAAAATTATAAATATATAAATCATAAATACATAAAATCATAAATCTATGTGTATATCAAATGATAGTATAAATTTTTATTTAGTATTAAATATAAATAAATATTTGACTTGTAAACTAATTTAAATTTTTCCTCTTGTACTTTTTTGCTAAACTAATTTAAATTTTATATAGTTAAAAATTCTTCTTACAAAGAAAAATGAAAAGCTAACAAATTTGATTGGTTAAAGAAAAATATAAACGCAAAAAAGAGAAGCTAACAAATATTCATTAAAAAGAATATTCTAAAAAGAAAAAGAGAAAGAGAAAAAGAGAAAATAAAATATAAAATATATTCTAAAATATTCATTTTTATTTTTTATACATGTTTAAAAATATAAAGGTAATAGATTTTTCAAAAAAAATTAAGAAAAGAAATAATATAAAAAGAAAAGTGTTCACTTGAGTTTTATAAGAAATTATTATAGTAAGATTAAAAAAACTAACAAATATAAAATAGCTATTGTAAAATGTTATCTTTTTTTCTTTTTTTTTTGTCCCCACTTAACTCATATAGTTAAGTAATTTATATTTGTTTATATTTAAGTAATTTGTATTATATTAGATAAATTGTGTTTTTTAGAGTTTCTTAGGAGGCCCATTTTATATGAAAATGTTCCCTAATGTATCCATACCTATGATGATGATCCTATGCATTGTGATAATAATGAACATCTATTTAGCAAGGATTTATCATGTGATCCCACAACCCCTTCACCTATACATGATGTCACTTTACCTTTTGATGATACATCTTCCACATGTCATGTTATCCCTATGTCCATAGATTCTTATGCTTTGAAAAAATTATCTCCTTTCATACACAGTGATGAGTATAGTGATGATCACCTTTCTACATCTCATACTAAATCTATGGATACTTGTCCTTCACGTAGCCCTTCTTTACATGATGATAGCTTATGAAATAATGATAACTATTAGCTTCTCATGTATATCTCATTGATGCTCCAGTGCCTTATTCTACATTACATATTTCCATTATGAGCCTTAGTGAAGAATTATTACCTAATGGTTTTGATTGATCTACTAATGCTTCCTTAAATGTGAAATCATTCTTACTCACAAATTATGAACACTTAGGCAATGACATCTTGTTGATTAGTGAGATTCTAGATTGTACCCAAGCGGTAGATCTCTACAATGGTTTGACTCATCTTGCTTGCTTTATTCTTCCTTAACAAATTTGGCCAATGCTTTTATTTCCTATTGTCTAGCCCTAATTTGCATGAGGATAGTATGGACTTAGAGATGACCTTGAACATTCAATCTATCTTTTGATCCTAATTCATCTATCAATATGGCTTATATATCTTTTACACCCTACTTTCAAGTCACCCCTAATTCACATGACTATAATCTTATAGGGAATACACATCAAAGGCTAGGAAGAGGACAAGATATTAATTTACCACCACCTATTTTACGAGAAAACATGTTCAACATATCTCTTGCACCCCAAGTTACATCTAAAACAAAGATGTGTGGCATTATCGAACAAATACAAAGCACTCAAGCCAAAATATCTCTAAGCAACTTAGTATGTACATGACCATTTTATAGGGATATAATGTGAAAAGCCTTAGAGAAAATCCAAGTTGCATCTAAAACTACTCTACAATTAGTGATTGTTTGATAGAGTTTATTGGCCACAAACATAATCACAATATATAATTTAATGATAAGGAAATCCCAACTGAGAAGATTCTTGAGGATGCATTACCTTTACAAATCATGGTAAAATGTGGAAACCTATTCATTAAAAGATCTTGAGTTGACAATGGATCTAGTCTTAACATATGCATTGAATATTGTTTAAAACAATTGAAAGTCATCATCTCTAAAATATAACCATTGAATCTAACTATTAGAGGATTTGATAATACGTCTAGATCTTGCATGCATACTATTATTCTTCCAATCAAATCTAGACCATGTAAACTAGACACATTATTCCATGTGATGCCCAAAAATTAACTTACTACATTCTTCTTGGGTGTCCATGGTTGCATGCCATGAAAGTAGTTCCCTCCACTTTACATCAATGTGTAAAATTTTGGCATAAACAGAGGTTGAGTCACATACCTTTTGATCTTTAACCATACAACAATTGCAAAGCAATGAACACATCTAACAATTGCATTACACAAAATGAACCCTTAACACATGACTATAACACTTTACAAGGTGATGATTGGGGTTCGTTAGACTTTACACCTTGTGATGTTGGTGAATACCAAGTTGATCCCAAAGCTTATGATATTCCATCTTTTTACATGGATCCATCCATCTATGGAAAAACACTTAAGGTGTGTAGGAATGCAAAGGAGGCATGTATGTGTGAGGTGATCCCGTAAGTTATTCATCTACAACCAAATCACCACTTCCTCCTAATCCATCATTTAGACAAATCTATAATCTTGGGCATAGACTTATGTGGAAACTTGGATACAAAGGCATACGACTACACAAGAATGAACAAGGTCATAAATAATTTGTTGAAACGCAAGAGACTAGAAGGCACCATGGTGTAGGGTATTAATCCAAGGAAGTGACATGGTGGTTAGAAGAACAAAATAAAAAAGGAAAATAGCCAAAGATTTGACCTACCATTTATCCTAATGATGCTTCTTGTTCATTAATTACATGTGATCTTGATTATAGAACTCTTTTTGGTCTATTGATTGCATTTTTTTTATTCTATCACATTATTAAGGTTTATTAATTGTAGCATAGACAACATGTGTGTTATTATGCATGATCTACATTTTGCATACACATACATACACATGAACCTTAATAACACATAGAGAAACCAAAAAGAGCATATACAAAGTAATCCCAAAACCATAGAAAGTATAACAACATCCAAAAATATATCATAAGTAGAATCAAATACCATCATAACATCAATTGTCTCATGATATAAATGGCATGTGTTCAATATACATCAAATACTCAAATATATAGACCAACACATTGAGACTCCTATGCACCAAAGGGAGGTGCTACCACTGACCCATCCCCCACATCACTCTAACAACTATCATATGGGCCATATCCTTGATCTAGATCACAACCATGATCTATCTTGTAATGTAGTACTAATCCTAAAAAGACACCTGAGCTCCTAGTGTAGTCCACCTATGTAACATACACTATTTCAGCTAGGGTTTTGTGCCTTAGTTTTTTTGTTTTCTAACTGCTGTTTGTTTTAGGGTTTATGTTTGTGTTTGCATGTATTGTTTTTGCATTGAAACCACAGAATACAAAGCATATAACCAGAACCCAGAAAAACTATGATAGATATGATCAAAATATCAAACACCTAATTCATATTATGCATAAATATGAATTACAAGAACATACCCATTTTGAGATTTCCAGCTTCATACATATGCTGACGGTGAACTAGCAATACAAGCCAATAGAAATATGCTCCAAACGCCTACAAATGGAGTAGTCTTGTCATACAATGAAATGCAATAGTATTTCAGACCCTAGCCAATTCCAACACAAGGAAATGGAACCCCAAATGAAAACTTTGAGCACCCTTGAATACCCACGTCCAAGTTTGTTGTTGTATAGCCTAGCTGGAAGTGAATACAACACCAAATCACAAGTATAAATCTACAAACTACTCTAAAATCTCTACAGTTCCTCTACTCCTCTCAACGCCTAGATTAAAGGCCCAGAAACAACCCTAAAACACATCAAACAACATTGTATGAGGTACGGCCTGCATTAGCAAGTGTACAACCTATATGGGGAATGGTACAACCCAGCAAAGAATGTTAAACTCAATCGTTAACCACCTCAAATCTGCATAGTATCACTTTCTCTCAACTGTCAACACTAATCTACATAGAAGATATTTGATGTTTGCCCAAATCTCTGTCAAAGTGTATCAATCTAAAGCCCAAATGAAGTCCTTGAATGAGACCTCCTTCCTGATGCTATCTTCTAAGCACGAAGAAGGTGATCTGAAGAGGTTTTCATTTCAGCAGAATCAAGCATCAAACCCTCAAAGCTCAAAGCTTCAAGCAATGCACAATAATAACAAATTTTCCAAGTGAGTGAATAATGCAAATGAGCTCCTCTTTTTTTATTTTTGCTTACTCTTTCCCCAACACCCAAGATAGGGATTATTTTATTAATTTATTTTATTTCATTAAGTCCCCTATTCCACCATGAGGGGCACCCATGTCCTAGCAACCTCACTTTAAGTCATGACTTATATTTTATAAAGTAAAGTCACTTTAATAAAATAAAGTTACTTAAGCCATGTATATATTATAAATTAAATATACAATTTAACTTATACATCGACAAATAACACCCTGGCCATCTTGAAACCACAACCAAGTGTGAGGTACATCCAATCTGACAATGCTATAAATGGAAAGTCATTCCACACTGCCCGTGAACCCTCTTGCATGACTTACTATAAATAGTAAGTCCTAGTGAATTGCTCCAATTAGGCTCCCTAACCAATCCCATTAGCCTACGGGAACCTGGGAATAGGCTAATCTCTTCATCCAACTATCTGGGATAAGTAGGGGACATTACAGTTTGCCCTCCCTAAATTTGCTTGTCCTCAAGCAATCTCAGCTCAGGGTGTTGAAGTATCTGCTCACTCTCCCATGTTGCATCCTCAACTGGAAAATTCTTTCACTTTACCAAGTACTCCTTGATGATCCGTCTCCTGAGATTCCTCTCTCGAGCATCAATGATAGCCTCTGGAACCAATATTAGCTTCCCCTCCTCATCCAATGGTGGAAGCTCAGCTGAAGGAACCACATTATGACCAAGTGCTTTCTTAAGCCTAGAAACATGAAACACATTATGCACTCGACTGTCTGTTGGTACCTCAAGCTCATAGGCTACTTCCCCAACTCTTCTGGCTACTCTAAACAGACCATAAAACCTGGGTTTGAATTTCTCTGCTCCACTCCTTTTCAGAGTGGACTGTCTGTAGGGTTGGAGCCTCAAGTAAGCCATATCTCCAACCTCAAAACTCCTCTCTACTCGATGTTGATCAGCATAGAACTTTCACTGATTCTGTGCTTGTTGCATATTCTCCTTGAGCTCTTTTGTGATGTCCTAACTCTCCTGCAACAAGTCTTTTACCTTCGGCACTCTACTATCACCAAGTAGTAAATCTGTGAAGCAAGGGGCATCATACCCATATAAGGCCCTGAATGGAGTCATCCTGATAGACATGTGATATGTCATGTTGTAACAGTACTCCCCCAGATGCAACCATCTAATCCATGCCTTTTGCTGCCCTAACATAGTTTCAAAGATACCCTTCCACCCATTTGTTTACTATCTCCGTCTAGCCGTCAGTTTGTGGGTGGTAACTGGTGCTGGGAGTTAGTTCAATGCCACACAATCTGAACAACTCCTACCAAAACAAGCTCAAGAACTTACTATCCCTGTCACTCACAATGCCCTTGGGTATCCCATGTAATCTGAATATCTCCCTGAAAAAGAGATCAGCTACCTGTATTGTTGTATGTGTCACTGAAATGGTGAAGAAATATGCAAACGTGGTCAGTCTGTCGACCACCACAAAGATGCAATCCTTACCCTAAACCTTGGGTAACCTTATGATAAAGTTCATGGAGATATATTCCCACTTTTGGTTGGGAATTGGCAAAAGATGTAGTAACCCTGTTGGATACGTATGTTTATTTTTATTTTGTTGACATATTGGGCACTCACGAACATACTTAAGGACTTCATTCTTAAGTCCTTTCCATGTAAATCTCTCTTGAACCTGTCTATATGTTTTGAAGAACTCGGGATGGCCAACCATGGGTGTATCATGGAAAGTCCTTAGAATATTGTTTTTGAACTGTGAATTAGGCACCAACAATATCATGTCCTTATAAATAATCAGATCATTCACCACAGTATACCTGTCATCACCAATAGTGCCCTCAATGACTCTTGTTGCCCAAGAGTCCTTAGCATACTATACTGAAATTATCTCTTTCCAATCAGCAGATATCTCCCCAAGCAAACACAAGTGGGGTCTCCTGGATAAGGCATCCGCAACTACGTTCTTCTTGCCCTTGACATACTTGATGTCAAAATCATAAGCCTGGAGCCTACTGACCCACTTCTATTGTCGATCATTCAGATCCTTCTGGTTCATAAAATATTTTATGTTGTTATGATCTGTCTTGACAATAAACTTCTCGCCAACCAGATAAGGTTTGAATTTGGCCAATGCATGCATAATGGACAACATCTCTCGGTCATTTATCGAGTAGCTTTTCTCCACACCCCTAAGCTTTCTACTCTCGAACGCAATTAGGTGTTTCTCGTGCATCAAAACTGCCCCTATCCCCTCTCCTGAGGCATCACACTCTAACTCAAAAGGTTTGGAGAAGTTGGGGATTGCCAACACTGGGCAGGTAGACATCAAATGCTTGAAGTGATCAAAACACTTATGTGTGTTGCATCTGTCCACACAAAGGCTACTTTCCTGGTCAAATCTATCAATGGTGTTGCTGTCTATGAGAAGCCTTTCACAAACCTCCTATAAAATCCATACAACCCAAAGAACCCTTAAGATGAGTGAGGTTTGTCAGTGGAGGCCATTCAATGATTGCTCTGATTTTCTTTGGATCAACCCTCACACCATCTGCATTGATTATATGACCTAGATATAACAGCTCTGTCATGTCGAAGTCACACTTGGACTCCTTGGCATATACGAACTCACTCTCAAGGATACTCAGTACCTCCTCTAGATGTCTCATGTGCTCCTCCCAAGTTCTGCTAAAAATCAAGATGTCATCAAAGAAAATTAATACAAACTTCCTTAGCTACTTCCTGAAGATCCAGTTCATGCAACTCTAGAAAGTAGCAGGGGCGTTGGTCAACCCAAACAGCATCACCAAGAACTCAAAGCGACTGTAGTGACACCTAAAAGTTGTTTTCTCTATATCCTCTTCCCTCATCCAAATATGATGGTATCCCGATCTCAGATCTATCTTAGAAAAATATCATGCCCCAATCAACTCATCTAGACGGGGAATCAGATACCTATTTTTGATAGTTTTCTTATTCAAGGCCCTGTAATCGATACACATCCGAATGGTCCCATCTTTTTTCTTGACCAATACTACTGCAGATGCAAATGGGCTTTTGCTTGGTCTGATGTGTCTCATCTCTAACAGTTCCTTGATGGTCTTATGTATCTCATCCTTGAGTCTCTTAGGATGATGATCTAGGGGGTAGTAATCATGGGCTTAGACCCATCCTCAAGATCAATAACACGCTTGATGCCTATGTCAGGTGGCACTCCTGGAGGTATGCTACCAAACACTTTGTTGTGCTTGCTCAACAGCTTCTGTAAAGCCAGAAGATAACTGCTCTTAGGCTGCTGTGGAACCTCTAGCATAATTAGGTACTCTACTGCCCACTCTACTTGATCATGGCACAACATTATCTCCATCCTCTTAATAGAGACTACTCAAGGTCCTCCATCTGACAATGCCCTGAGCACTATTTTCTTCCCTTTGGATTCAAACTTCATTTCCATTTTCTTTAGGTTCATGGTGAACTCCACAAGTGTTATCATCCAATGCATGCCCAGTACCACATTTGTATCTCCTATTCCAACAACATAGAAATCATCCTTAAGCTCGTATTCTCCCATCTGTATGGTCAACCCAAAAATCTTTCTGGTACAAGTGAGTTTGAAGTTGTCAGCTACCATTACTTTGAACCCTTCAAACTCTTCTACCTTAAGTCCTCGCTTAGCCACCAACCCCTCATCAATAAATTTGTGTGTTGCACCTGTATCAATCAAGTTGATGATGCGTTGACCCCCAAGGACTCCTTTAACTCTAAAGGAGCCAACTCTTTGGAAGCTAGAAAGTTGTGCCAATGCTCCCTCACTGTCACTGCTATGCTAAGAAGCACTCTCATCTCCACTATCTTCTCTGTCTGATGGCTGGTCTAATGCCTCTGAATGTGACTCCTCAGCTGAATAGTAATCTATCAACTTTGCCTTTGCCTTATTAAGGCACCTATGTGAAGGATCCCATGGCTCCTTGCAATGAAAGAAAATTTTGTTGCTTATGTATTCATTTAGTTGGTCAGTGTTTAACTAGTTTGTTTTCTCCCTTGGCTGATTTGTATCCTTCTGAAAAGGTTTCTTATCCTTGTCCTTCCTGTATGGAAATCCCTTTGATTGAAATCTACTTTTGGAAGATGAAGACTCCATGTCTCTAGCCTTCTTCATTGCCTCATGGAGAGAAGGTGGGTTGAGGTCCTTAATCCAGCCTCATAATGGATCTGTAAGCCCATCAAAAAAGAAAACCAGCAATCTGTGCTCTGAGATATATGTCAGCAGCATTAACAATTTCTGAAACTTAGAGATGTAGCTCTCAACTGAACCCCACTGCCTGAGCTGTGTCAACTCCTTAAATTGTAACTCAAGGTCCTTTTTATCAAACCTGTCTATGAGACGACCAGTAAACTCTACATATGAAGTAATCTGGTCATGTCCCAATGTACTCTTCCCATGGTGCCACCACTCATGGGCAATACCACCCAAATGTAGAGCTGCATATGTGATGGCCTCCTCCTCGGGTATAGGGCTGAGCTGTAGGAAGTTGTCAAGCTTCTGCACCCATGCTCTAGCTATGGTCTTTCCCGAACCATCGAAGTAAGGTATATTAAGTTTGTTGACCTTCTTCTGCAACTCTATGTTATGTTGTCTACCACCCTTCAGTCTATGCTTCATTTGCAAGTCTGAATACTCACGGAATGACATCTCAACCCTGAACTCATCACTAGATGCATGCCAATCCCTGACTATCACATCCTGAAACTCCAACTAGGTAGGCTCAGGTTTAGTTGCATGGTTACAAGGAGTGAAGGTAGGTATACCAGGCCTATCATATGTTGTGTGATGAGTAACCTCCCTGTTATTCACTGATGCTTCACCCTCATGTCTCCTCTCCTAATAATCCTTATGCCTATGTCTATCACCACCATTGTTGTTCTTGTCACCATTGTTCCTATTACCCTGGTTATTTTTGTTTCTGTCATTGTTGTTGTTGTTATTATTATTATTTCTAGGGTTCCCAAAAACATGATTGGCCATCATCTGCATCAACTAATTAAAGTTGTGTTTCATCTCCCTCTATCCCCTAGCCAAGTCATTCAACATCTCACGGGTGCTAGGTTCTTCTTGATCTCTATCCCCCATTACTTTTGCTGGAACAATAATTGTCTTAGTACCTGCAAAAGGATCTATATGCTATGGAACCTCAATATCCGATTGTGACCTGTTCCATCAATATTGGTGAGTACCTGGCTGCATCACTCACCCAACTGCATGTTCAGAACAACTTCACAGGATGGCAAGATCTTCTGCTATGATACCACTGTAACATACATTGTTCCGACTAGGGTTTTGTGCCTTAATTTTTTTGTTTTCTGACTACTATTTGGTTTAGGGTTTATGTTTGTGTTTGCATATTTTTTTGCATTGAAACCACATAATACAAAGCATATAACCAGAACCCATAAAAACTATGATAGATATGATCAAAATATCAAAGACCCAGTTCGTATTATGCATAAATATGAATTACAAGAACATACCGATTTTGAGATTTCCAACTTCATACATATGCTGACAGTGAACCAGTAATACAAGCCAATAGAAATATGCTCCAAATGCCTACAAATGGAGTTTCCTTATCATACAATGAAATGTAATAGTATTTTAGACCCTAGGCAATTCCAACACAAGGAAATGGAACCCCAAATGAAGACTTGATCACCCTTGAATACCCACGTCCAAGTCTGTTGTTGTACGGCTTGGCTGGAAGTGAATATAGCACCAAATCACGAGTATAAATATACAAATTGCTCTAAAATCTCTGTAGTTCCTCTACTACTCGAAATGCCTAGATTAAAGGCCCAGAAACAACCCCAAAACACATCAAACAACACTGTATGAGGTACGGCCTGCATCAACAAGTGTACGACATGTATGGGGAATGGTATGGCCCAGCAAAGAATGTTAAACTCAGTCCTTAACCACCTCAAATCTACATAGTATCACTTGCTCTCAGGTGTCAACACCAATCTGCATAGAAGATATTTGATGTTTGCCCAAATCTCTGTCAAAGTGTATCAATCTAAAGCCCAAATTAATTCCCTGAATGAGACCTCCAAAATCCTTCTTGATGCTATCTTCCAAGCATGAAGAAGGTGACTCTGAAGAGGTTTTCATCTCAACAAAATCAAGCATCAAACCCTCAAAGCTCAAAGCTTCAAGCAATGCACGACAATAACAAATTTTCCAAGTGAGTGAATAATGCAAATGAGCTCCTCTTTTTTCTTTCTACTCACTCTTTCCCCCAACACTGAAGATAGGGATTATTTTATTAATTTATTTTATTTCATTAAGTCCCCTGTTCCACCATGAGGGGCGCCCATCTCCTAGCAACCTCACTTTAAGTCATGACATATATTTTATAAAGTAAAGTCACTATAATAAAATAAAGTCACTTAAGCCATGTATATATTATAAGTTAAATATTCAATTTAACTTAAACATCAAGAAATATCACCCTGGCCATCTCGAAACCACAACCAAGTGTGAGGTGCATCCAATCTGGCAATGCTATAAATGGAAAGTCAGTCCACACTGCCCGTGAACCCACCTGCCTGACTTACTATAAATAGTAAGTCCTAGTGAATTGCTCCAATTAGGCTCCCTAACCAATGTCATTAGCCTATGAGAACTTGGTAATAGGCTAATCTCCTCATCCAACTGTCTGGGCAAAGTAGGGAACATTATAACCTATCTCATCATGTTGCTACTAATTAGTCGCATGTGCAATGTCCAAATCATAAATCAAATGAGAAACAAGGGCATCACTAGATGGTGCAACATAGCTCTTTGGGCCTCCCAATGTGCAAACTTATGCTTTACATGATAACATTTAAATATATCTAGAGCCTTCACTCCTCATGGATGGCCTAATCTCACTCAGGCTCCATGGTAATCCTTGTTTGTGTTAGAATGAAGTACACTCAACTAATGCAGCTCTATACACCATTGTGGCATGTCTCATCGGATCAAAGAATGAAGCAAACCATCTAAACTATGTGGTCTAAAATAATTTATTTTATTGGAACGAATGAGATACCCTACGTTAGGTGCTTAATAGTCAATGAAATAATGGTAACCCACTTCATAACACTCCCTACAGGATCATATATTTCATCAATCATATGTGAATAATAATAACAAAATAGAACAATTTAAGATCAAACAAAATTGACATAACTATTACATCATACTTGGGTCTTCAACCTTGAGGATCCACTTCTCCTATAGTGGGTCCCTCTACTAGAGCATCTAATGGATAGAATGACAGGGTCCCTCTCTCACCCACCATGTAGAAAAATTAGGCAATACCCTTACAACATCGCCTACTAATAACTATATGGGGGATAGGCCGCATTATCATTAGTGGCCACATGATCAATGGGCACATGGGTATATGCACAAAGATGAGGGACCAAAAAGTCACCACATGAATTTTTGGTCCCATACAAGTCATAATGGGAGTGCGTTATAATGCATTCATGTTATGGCTTGGTATTACCGAGCCTATAACACACTCACGTTATGGCTCGGTATTACCGAGCCTATAACGTGCTCACATTATGGCTCGGTATTACCGAGCCCATAACGCGAGCACATTTTGCAAAAGCAAAACTCTCTCTCAGAGAGAGAGAGAGAGAGAGTACGAAAAATTTGGATAAAATGAAAATGATAAAATAATATAAATGCATTACCTAATCCAAATTTTCAATACCTCAAATAGATAGATGCAATGATGGATGCAAGATAGGATGAATTGATTGATTGATTTGATATGTTGGTTTCTCAATTTAGCAGCATAATGATAAGATGAAGATGATGGATGATAAAAGATGGAAATGGATGAGAAGATTGAAGAATAATTTTGACAGCATAAGGATGTATGAAAGGTGGATCCTCAAATGGCTTGTGAGGGGGTTGATTTATAGGAGATGGCTGATTTGAATGGATGGTTGAGATTGAAAGGCTACATGATTGATATGGACAGCTAGGATTGATTAGTTATTCCCACTCTTCAAGGGAGTTGTAGTCATGTGACAAATGTACAAAGGAGGATAAAGCTCATGTGTGACCGTGTACACAAAAACCTTTATTTAATAAGTTCATGTGTGATTGTGTACACAAAAAAAAAAATTAAATGAAAGTTGTACTACCACACATGATTCAAATCAAGAGATGGACAAGTGTTGGAATGTGGTGAGAGGTGAATTAGTTGGAATATGTGGATGGATATTTAATTAAATAAATAAGATTTATTTAATTAATTGGAAAGTGGGATAAGGATAGGATTAAGATGCAATTTTAATTAAATAAATAAAATTTATTTAATTAATTAATTGGATAATGGATTAAGGTGAATTAGGAGTGGGATTAGGACAAAATGTTGCATGATGTCTCTAATAATGTATTTGACTAGGTTTTGCAAGACATGGACAAATTTGGGTGTCTACATTTTGCCCCCCTTTGAGATGATGTTCAAGATGATAAGATTTGTGTCAAGTAACATCATTTCAAAGAAGCTATGGTATGGATAGAGGAAAATGGATAGGGATGAAATGAGATGATAGGATGAGAATGCTCCCTTGAGAGGATAGGCAGGTTGGACAAACACGGGTAGGCTCTCGAAATGAAAGGGATTGGTCAAGAAAGAAAGATAAGAGAATGGATAGAAGAAATGAATGATGCGTTATGTTGCAATGAAGATGAGAGACCATGATGTTTGATATAGCACTAGACGTTGTGCACCAAGGTATAAGGACCAGGGTGACAATGTGTCTTGTGCCCCAGCATAATACGACCTTGTCTAACGTATGAGGAAATAAACTTAGAGCATTGAAGTCCTAATGCACAAAAGGTATGATATGACCTTAGATGCAAAGGATAATGCAAAAAGCTATTCCAACATACACAAGATATGAATATTAGCTGGAAATGATACGGATGTCATACAAATGCAAGTTGAAAAGATAACACACACAAGCAAGAAAGCAAGCATGTACAAATGATACAAAAACAAACAAGGTATTGCCCCTGTCAAGCTGTAAACCAATGATTAAGTGATTGATTGATGATGATAATAGTGTTGATAGTGTTGTCATTGTAGGGAATGATATATCCCTAGATCAACACAAGGATGTTGATGATTGATTGATTTGGTTTACGACAAGATTAGGATCAAGACCATTGATTACGATTAGATAATTTGACATGATTGATTGAATTGATTGATATGGATTAAGTATTGACTTGCATTTGGATCTATTGCTTGGAATGATTTGATAATGATGAATGGATGATTAGATGAAGTGATTGATGAATTGAGGAAGTGATTTGATTGGAAGAATTGATTAGAAGAACTAGTTTGAAGGATAGATGTGATTTGAATGAATGTGATTGATATGAATTGATTTGAAGGATTGATGAATTTGATGGATTGATTGGATTTTATGTGTTTATTGATGAGGTGGGAGATAGATGATAGAAGAAATTGAGATGGATAAAGATGATGATTGGTGAAGATTAGAAGAAAGATGAAAGATGGAATATGTCTATCGCATGTGCCTGAATCTGGGTACTTCCTTCGTATCTCAGATTGTCTACATACCCTGTATCCACGAGATCAAGGCATTTAATGATAGAGATGAGATGTAGTTCTGATTTGTGTTTTATTGATGGTGATGATGAAGGTGGATGGATTGATCAGGTTATGGATTGACTGGGATTGATGATTATATGAGGTTATTGATGGGGTGATATGGATTGGATTGATGTGATTTTGATTGATTGATAGATTGGCTTGTTTTGATGATTTGATTGGATTTGTCTTGATGGATTTGATGTGATGGATTATTTTATGATGATTGATCTTATTTCTTAGATTTGATTTTGATGGATTTGATGTGATGGATTATTTGATTTGATTGATTTGAGTTGATGATTGAAGTGATTGATTTGATTTGATGATTGGATTTTGATTTGGATTGATTTTGATGATTTGATTGGGTTTGTTTTGATGGATTTGATTGATGATGAGTGATCTTATTGCTTGGATTTTTTGTTGGATTTTTGATTTTTTTTGGATATTTGAGGATATTTGATTTTTTTGGATTTTTTAAAATATTTGATTTTTTTGGATTTTTTAAAATATTTGATTTTTTTTTGGATTTTTGAATGTTTTTATCTTTTTGAATTTTTTTAAGAATATTGAATGTCAATGGATTTACATTTTGGGTAGCCTTTGTGCTAGATACCAATGACAAGGGAAAACCAAGTCTAGGTGCAAGGATGTAAATGGGATGGAAGGCTCATGATAAATGGATGGATAAGAGGATAGGCCATGGAATGGAAAGCTCATGATAAATGGATGGATAAAAGGATAGGCCATAGTGGATGGATGTATGACTCATAATGGAGCTAGGATGTGATCTCCAAAGACTATCGCATAGGAATAATTTGTCCCATTCTAGGTGCAAGAATGGAGGTAGGATTGGATGGATAAAAGGATGGGTGATAATAATATGGGATAGAAGGCTCATCATAGATGGATGGATAAAAGGATAGGTTATAGTAGATGGATGTATCCATCATAATGGAGCTAGGATGTGATCTCCAAAGACTATGTCACATAGGAATAACATGCCCCATTCTAGGTGGTAGACTTAGGATTTTTCATGACAAAAACTTATGATGAAAGGATGATTGGATGGATGAACTTGTTTGGAGGGACGAGGTATATCAAGAGATATCCAAAGCATATTTCAACATTTTTGCCCCTATGTCTTCATCAAGATCAAAAGGAGGAAGGGAAAATGGATAGACTCAATATAATAGGTATGTGGGTGTAATGGATAAGGATGGTAGGATAGGATATGGTAAGGTAGCACATGATAAGATAGAAAATGATAGGTTGGAAATGATAAGATGGATGAGACAATGTGCCCCCAAGTGTAAGTGACATAGAAGATCAACCTACACATAACACTTGTTTGCCCCTAAACCCTAAACCCTAAACCCAAGAAACCCTAAATCTCTATCTCTCTATCTTTATCATCCCTCTAGCTCTCAATATCTCAATAATGCCCCTAAACCCTAAACCTAAGAAACCCTAAACACCTCTCTCTCTCAACCCCTAAACCCAAGCAACCCTAAACCTTTATCTCCCTATCTCTTCCCTCGGTGTCCTCTATATCCCCTATCGGTCCTCTCTGGACCTAAACCTTAAACCTCTAAACCTTAACACCTAAATAATGCCCCTAAGCTCTAAACACTAATCCATAAACTCGAGCAACTGTAAACCCCCAAACACCTAAACCCTAAACCCAAGAAACCCTAAACCTATATCTCCTTATCTCTCCTCTATCTCCCTATCCCTATCATCCCTCTACCTCTTAGTCTCTCTCCCTATGTCTTTGGACATGTCCCTCACTCTCTATCTGGAGAGAGAGAGAGAGAGAGGTGTTTAGGGTTTCTCAAGTTTAGGGTTTTGGGGCATTGTTTAGGGTTGCTCAAGTTTAGGGAGAGAGATTGAGAGGTAGAGGGATGATAAAGATATAGAGATAGAGATTTAGTGTTTCTTGGGTTTAGGGTTTAGGGGAATTATTTAGGGTTTAGAGGCTTAGGATTTCTCAGGTTTAGGATTTAGGGGTTTAGGGTTGCTTAGGTTAAGGGTTTAGGGTTGCATGTCAAAAGTAGTCTCTCTCTAAACCCCTAAACCCTTAATAAGCCCTTAAATATTGACCACTAACCCCTAAACCCTAAACCTGAGCAACCCCAAACCTCTATCTCCCTATATCTCCCTTATCTCCCTATCTCTGTGGACATCTCACACGCTCGCTATCACCGTATCTCTCCCCTCTTTCTCCTCTACCTCTCCCTATCTGTCTCCTCTCTCTCTACTTATCTATCTCTCGCTATCTCCATATCTCTTACCTCCTTCTCCCCTATCATTCCTCTACTTCCCTATCTCTCCCTCTCCCTTATCGATGAAGGAAATGGAAAAAAGAAAACTATGACTCTCTTTCTATCTCTCTCTCCCTATATATCACTTTCTCCCTATCTCCCTATCTCTCTACCTCTCAAAGAGAGAGGGAGAGAGCGAGGGTGAGAGAGCAAGAGAGTTGTTTAAGTTCACCATAACATGAGCGCGTTATAACGTGCTCGCATTATGCATTTCCTTGGTTATTTCCAAGCCTAAAGCTTGGATTTGTCTTAGGCTTCCAACCCAAAGTCTTGGACTGTGTTTAGGACATCCAAAGACATGTTTTTCCATATTATAGCAAAAACCACATAATCTGGAGTGTGCTCCCCATCAGGTTTGCACTTATTTCGATGAAAACTCAAAACAAATACCACCATAATCTTGATCTCTTTGTTAGCTATCTAACCATATAATTTTGTTCACATTTTGAGTACGTTAAGGGTTTCATCTTTAATTTCTTTTGTTAGTGTATCCATTTTTGTCAAAAACTAGTGTCTAGTATTTTGACCTTTTTTTTAACCATTCATCAAAATTTGAATTAAGTTACATTTTTAGAAACTAGACTCCATTCTACACGTATTCAAAAAAAAATTGATTTTCAATTAGTTTTCAAAAAAATTAGGGGGGAGCACACTTAATTTTCTATTTTTCAGGATGTGTCCACTTTGAAAATTACTAAAAAATTAATTATTCATGAAAAAATTATCAGAAAAATCAAGGATAAACTACATGGTGTTAGCTAATTTCTCACCAAAGAAATTTTTGAAATACTAAAAAAAAGTTAACATTTTAGGGGGAGCACACCAGATGCTATGTTATGTTTTTTTGAGAAAAACTGGACCAATTTGTGTGCTCCCCCTTTTTGAACCCCTTAATCTCAACCATTTTTGGAAAAAAATTAGTTGTTTAGAAACTAGATTCGGAGCACTATGACTCTTGTTTTTGTTCCATCTTCAAATTTTGAGTGTAGCTATCTTCAATTTCTCATCCAACATCAATGTTTCCTGATTTCAAGAAAGAAAAAAAAGTGGCATCTTAAGACCCCCTTTTGGTTCCCCATCTTTGTGCACTTACCCACATGTATCTCTCCCCCTATTACAGGGAGATTGTTGGTGGCATCTATACAAAATAGGATCTAGAGGCACAATGATCTAGAAGTATCTAGGTCACCACATATTTCAAATCTAGATGTTGTTCAGTGACCTTCATAATTTTATCAGTAGGATCATCATTCTAGTCAATACCTATTTTCTAGCCTACACGTCAAAACTCCACATCAATGGTATTGTATTCCAACTAACTCTTTGTATTCATCCCTCTTTGTATATTACTATACATAGCCATTCTTTGTAGGATGAAGGTTAGATGAGGAGATAGATAACACACATATGTTCTCATAGATCTTGTACAAAACTAGCATAATACAAATTTGTTGTTACAATTCTAATTTGGTTGTCTATTGTTCAATTTTCACTCTACATATTCTAACCTATATCATGCACACAAACTCTTTCCACATATAACCTAATTGAATCTCTTTGATTGGGTTATCCAAGGTTCTGCCGTAGGCCCTGGATCACACAATTTGCTAAAGATCAAATTATCATAAAACATGTTCAAAATGAAAAAGCTCCATAATAGTGGCCTATTAGCCAAAGAACAAGTGGGATCATCGAATATGACCAAGCTAAAACTTATCATTGGCATCCATTTCTAGTTGCCAATACAACCTCTACGTGACATCCCTTGGCACTAATTTGTTGAGTATCTAATTCTAGGCTCTAAGTGTTCATCCCTCCATCCACCTATTGATGTTGTTAGTATCTCATCTAGAAACCAATGTTGTGCTTGCTATTGATTTTGTGAAGGGGATACAAAGAGGCAAAAAATCTAAATATGCTCATAGGCTTAGACTTAAGGAGAGGGATTGACTAGAGTATCACAGCGATCTCATCCATAAATATGTGAAGATCATCATACAACTAATCTAACATACAACATCCCTAGGAAAATATTCACTAGTGTTTCTCTACCTCTCTACATATCTGAATAAGCCCATATAAAATGGAGGAGTCCACATCTAGAAAGTTAAAAATACTAATCAACAAAATCCACTTGCACCCTCAAGATGCATCATCAATTATGATCTCTCCTAAAGTCATACCACCCCAATGGTAGACAATGTGCCTTATCCACCATCGATATAACTCTCTATCCTCGGGTAAGTGCAAGAAGATGGGGGGCCAAAAAGGGGTCTTAAGTGGCCACTTTTTTTCTAAAATTAGGAAATGCTAACCTTGGATGAGAAATTGAGCATAATTACACTCAAAATTTAGAGATGCAACCAAAACAATGTTCGTAGTGCTCCGAGTCTACTTTCGAAACTACTAATTTTTTTTAAAAATGGTATAGATTAAGGGGTTCAAAAGAGGGAGCCACAAAAATTGGTGTTGTTTTAGTCAAAAAAACATAACATAGCATGTTTTGTAGCTCCCTCAAAAGGTTAACTTTTTTTGGTATTTTTAAAATCATTTCGGTGAGAAATTAGCTAACAACATGTAGTTTACGCCCGATTTTTCTAACAATTTTTTTATGAATATTTGATTTTTTACTAATTTTCAAAGTGGACACATCCTAAAAAATAGAATTTTGGCCTTGCTACCCCTATAAATTTTGAAAACTAATTGAAAATCATTTTTTCTTTTTTTTAATATGTGTAGAATGGAGTCTAGTTTCTAAATATGTAATTTTTTTGAAATTTCAATGAATGGTTAATTCACAATGAAAAAAAGACCAAACAGTGGTTTTTGCCCAAAACCAGACACACAAACAAAAGAAATTAAATACAAAGGCTTAACATTATCAAAATGTGAAAAAAATTACATCGTTAAATAGCTAAGAGAAAGCTTAACATTACCTAGGTGTTTGATTTGTTTGACCTTGAAACACGTATAAATCTAAGGGTTAGCACGAACAAAATTATGTGAAATCTTGTAGAATTTGCAAAAACACGTCTGTAGATGTTGAAAAGGCACTCCAAGCATTTGGGTTGGAAATCCAAAGCAAATCCCAAGCCCAAGGCTTGGGATTTCCAAAGCATAATATAACGCAAGTGCATTATGTTGTGCTTTTTTTTCTTTTTTGCATGTTTGCCAGTGTTTTTCCAGTTCGACACAATGCGAGTGCGTTATAACGCGCTCGCGTTGTCTTCCTTTGAATGAGATATGTTCAAATTTCATAAGTATGTTTCATGGATGTTTATATCTATTCTTGTAGGTATGTATGCATGTACATGTATGCATGCTTGTATGTATGTACATGTATGCATCTTTGTATGTATGTATGTTTGTATGTATGTAAGTGTTTTGGGTTTAGTGTATATAAGGACCTGAGCCTATATAGTTTTGAGGGTTGAGGATTGAGGAATTAGGGCTTAAGTAATAGGTAGAGGGTATAGGGTTGAGGGTTACAGTTGAGGGTTAATATTCAGGTTGTTGAGTGTATAAGATTAAGTGTGTAAGGCATGGGGATTAGGGTTTAGGGTTTACGATATGGATTGAGGCTATATAAGTCACAGGGTGACTTGGGTTGAGAGCACATATGGTTTAGGTTTAATTTAAGTATAGGGTTGAGGCACAATATTCAAGGTTTAGGATATAAGGGTGAGGTTATATGGTCTAGGGATGAGGGTTTGAGGGTGTAGGCTTCATGTTTAAGGTATAGGGTTGATGATTGAGGGATTGGGGCTTAAGCATATTGTTGAGGGTATAGGGTTGAGGGTTTAGGGATAGATTTTAGGGTTTAAGGTTTAAGGGTTAAGGGCTGAGGGATAGGGTTTAAGGTTTAGTGGTAAGGGATTAGGGTTTAAGGTATAGTGTCTTGGGTTGAGGGTTTAGGAATAGGGATAGCATTTAGGGTTTAGGGATGAGGGACTAGGGTCGAGGGTTGAGGGTTGAGGGATTAAGGTTTAAGGTATAACTTGCTAAGGGTTGAGTGTTTAAGGATAGGGTTTAGGGTTTAGGGTTGAGGGATTAGGGTTTAGAGTTGAGGGATTAGGGTTTAAGGAATAGTGTTGAGGGTTGAGGGTTTAGGGATAGGGTTTAGGGTTGAGGGATTATGGTTTAGGGTTGATGGATTAGGGTTTAAGTAATATTGTTGAGGGTTGAGGATTTAGGAATAGGGTTTAGGGTTGATGGATTAGGGTTTAGGGTTGACGAATTAGGGTTTAATGTTGAGAGTTAAGGGTTGAGGGTTAAGGGTTTAGGGATAGGGTTGATGGTCAAGGGATTAGGGTTAAAGTAGAGTGTTGAGGGTAGAGGGATTAGGGATAGGGTTTAGGGTTGAAGGTTTAACGATTGAGGGTTGAGGCTTTAGGTTGAGGGTTAAGGGATTGGGGTTTAAGATATAGTGTTGAGCGTTGAGGGTTTATGGATAGGTTTTAGGGTTTAAGTTTTAAGGGTTAAGGGTTGAGGGATAGGGTTTAGGGTTTAGGGATAAAGGATTAAGGTTTAAGGTATAGTGTTGAGGGTTTAGGAATAGGGATAGCGTTTAGGGTTTAGGGATGAGGGATTAGGGTTGAGGGATTAGGGTTTAAGGTATAGTGTCGAGGGTTGAGGGTTTAGTGATAGGGTTTAGGGTTGAGGGTTGAGGGATTAGGTTTTAGGGTTGATGGATTAGGGTTTAAGGTATAGTGTTGAGGGTTGAGGGTTTAGGGATAGGGTTTAGGGTTGACAGATTAGGGTTTAGGGTTGACGGATTAGTGTTTAATGTCGAGGTTAGGGTTAGAGTGTCGAGGGTAAAGGGATTAGGGATAGGGTTTAGGGTTGAAGGTCTAAGGATTGAGGGTTGAGGCTTTAGGGATGAGGGTTTAAGGCTTAAGATATAGTGTCGAGTGTTGAGGGTGTAGGGATAGGGTTTAAGTTTTAAGGGTTAAGGGTTGAGGGATAGGGATTAGGGTTTAAGGTATAGTGTTGAGGGTTGATGGTTTAGGGATAGGGTTTAGGTTTGAGGGATTAGGGTTTAGGGTTGATGAATTAGGGTTTAATGTTGAGAGTTGAGGGTTGAGGGTTTAGGGATAAGGTTGATGGTCAAGGGATTAGGGTTAAAGTAGAGTGTCGAGGGTAGAGGGATTAGGGATAGGGTTTAGAGTTGAAGGTTTAAGGATTTAGGGATTAGGGTTTAAGATATAGTGTTGAGTGTCAAGTGTGTAGGGATAGGTTTTAGGGTTCAAGTTTTAAGGATTAAGGGTTGAGTGATAGTATCGAGCCCGTTGAGGGTTTAGGAATATGGATAGTGTTTAGGGCTGATGGATTAGGGTTGAGGGTTGACGGATTAGGGCTTAGGGATAGGGTTTATGGTTTAGGGTTGAGGGGTTAGGGTTTAAGGTATAGTGTTAAGGGTTTAGGGTTGAGGGATTAGAGTTAAGGGTTGAAGGATTAGGGTTTGATGTTGAGGGTTGAGGGTTGAGGTTTTAGGGTTGAGGGTTTAGGGATAAGGTTAAGGGTCGAGGGATTAGAGTTAAGGGTTGAGGGATTAGGGTTTGACGTTGAGTGTTGAGGGTTGAGGTTTGAGGGTCGAGGGTTTAGGGATAGGGTCGAGGGTCGAGGGATTAGGGTTAGAGTAGAGTGTCGAGGGTATAAGGATTAGGGATAGGGTTGGAGGGTTTAGGGATAAGGGATTAGGGTTTAAGGTATAGTATCGAGCCTGTTGAGGGTTTAGGAATAGGGATAGTGTTTAGGGTTTAGGGATGAGGGATTAGGGTTGAGGGTTGATGGATTAGGGTTGAGGGTTGACAGATTAGGGCTTAGGGATGGGGTTTAGGGTTTAGGGTTGAGGGATTAGGGTTTAAGGTTGTTGTTCTCAAAATCAGCTACTCTCATTTTTGTAGACAACCCCTATGAAACTTGTCTGTTTCGTAGTCTACACTCTAAGTTTGCAAATCAAGACAAGGTTCCCTTGGCCTCATGTGAAGTCATATGGCATCCTAAACTAGTTTGTGACATTTCCTCAAATCAATTCCTCAAAGTTTGTGCAAATCGATTAGGTTGCAAACTGATCAAAATATCAATTTTGATCATTTTGGTGTGTTAGTAAAATTTTGAAACTTTATGTGCAAAGGCAGTAGAATTCACCGCTATTGCATACCTTTTTATTTTTCTTGTGTTGTGTCGGCAAAATTTGCCACTTTTACATAGTCTTTTGTTTGAACATGCCTGAGCAGCAATTTTCGCTGACGTTGCATGTTCTTCATTGTAAGCAAGTGCATAGGCGGTATTTTTTGCCGTCGTTGCGTTTCAGGTAACACATGTCGGGTCGGCGATTTTCACCGCCCGAGTAGGATCTTCAAGATCTCAAACTTCAGTGGCATTTATGGCCACTCGTGTGAAGCATTAAGAGCATTCTTTTTAACCCTTTTTAATGGGTAAATTCATTCTATTTCTTTATTTCTCTTTCTCTAAGCCTCCTCAAACTGCTCACATCACCTTCCTCAAACCGCTCGATCGCGTTGATCTTGGATTCAAACAAATTTTGAGTCACCGCCGTCACGCTTAGGGTTTCAATATTTTGATAGGTAAGTCGTTAAACCTCTCCTTCTAAGGTTTTTCTTTTTCTTGTTCATTGAAATAAATCATTTGTGTCTTTTTGAATTTTATTGTTAGGGTATTGTTCAAAGGCAGATTGTCCTTCATTTTTTGCCTTTTATCTCTTTTCGAGTCGTAACTAAAACCCTAGTCCTGTTTAATCCTTCTATGGTTGACGTTTATCGATTAATTTCACGGATATACAAGAATTAACCATTTCATGTTTTAGTTAGCGAAATTTACCGCTTGAAACATGAACTTACATAACCATTGCTATGTGTAGTGATGACGGTAATGGCCACTCGAACATTACATTATGTTTGGTCTTGTGTAGTGACGGCAAAATTTACCGCCCGAGTTCCTCCCATACGAATTTTGTATAAAGTGTTGAGTCGGCGATAATCACCGCTCACGCATTTGGAAGCCTTACTCCCAAAGTGTATGGGCGGCGAATTTCACCACCCTTACTTAGGAAACTTTGAAATATCCAATCTGCGAGAGTGGTAAAACTAGTCACTCAAACACTTGCAATTTTCTCATAAACATGCAATGTCGGCAAAATTTGCCACCCAAACACTCAAATTGTTCCAACATGCAAAAGCGGCAATTTTCACCGCCGATACACTTGCATTTCAACCTACCTGCAGGGTCGGTAAAAATGGCCGCCCTGACACTTGAAAACTATCCCATACATGCCAAGGTGGCAAATTTTGCCGCCCGTGCACCCATTCTCTCAAATTTTTCTAACTCTGGGATATTTTCAATTTTGCTTTTCCAAACCTGCTTTCCTCTAATTTTTGACCCGCTTGCACTCTAGCCATTTCAAACGTATCCTCATAGTCGTGATCATCGACATGCAATTTTCCCAAATTACCAGTATTTCCCCTAATTAAATGATCATGGATTTTTCTTGCAGTTTATTTTGCAGATTTTTTCTCTTCACCAACATCCTTCTGGTGATAGCTTTTTAGATGACTGAGTTATCTCCGAAGAAGTCGAAAGTGATGAAGTATAAGTATCAAGGTGTTTTTCCAATCACCTCGGTTACTTCTAATGTCGATGACATTTAGGATACAGAGATTGGCCATGTGGACATGGCTGAATTTGTGGAAAGAACTAAGTCCAATAATCCCAGTTCTGCAATGAAGAAGATTATTGACAGTAACATTCATTTGGTGTTGTCTTTCTCGGTGGCAGCCCATAACACAGAGTTTGCTCTTTAGTGTGCTTAGTTTTACAACAGAGATACTAGGACAGTGATGGATGCAAATGACAATGTGATAATCAGATTAGATCCTGAATTCATTGATAAAGTTTTCATGTGCCCTGCTGTTACAGAAGTGATAAAACTAGATTTTGCTGAAGCACAAAAAGAGTATGAAAACAATCCTGAGAAAGCTAAGAAGATAATCAATACTAAATGGCTCAAGACTTCAAGGTCAAACTTGTCTAGGTGGCCAAGGAGTTTTCCTAGAAGTGATTTTGTAGAAGAAGTTGGTGATCTTATAACTCTTCTTAGCAGGATAAGGGGATTGGCCTCTTCCTCACTTTTTCATGAGTGGATGTACCCTTTCATCAAGGTAATACTCCAAGGTAAACAAGCCATCTTCTGGGGTGAACAAATCAGCAATGCTCTGCACGAGCAACTGACTAAGGTATCCACTACCTTCAAATTCTACATGACTTCTTACCTAGTGTATATAGCAGCCTCCATGAGAATCTTTCCAGGTCTAACATCAAAAGGAGATAGGAGAGTAATTCATGTATATCAGTATTATTCTCAATTGACATTGAAGGGTTCTATTCACCACTTCAGTAGGGTAAATGATGTTTTTTTCGCAATGTTCTTGTGTCTTTTTGACCCTCAGCTAGAACAAAGAAGAGTTTCAGATGAAGTTTGGTTAGTGGTAAATGATTTTGGATACATGTTCTTACAATTTCCTTCTTTCTCATATCTAAGGGTTGGCTTTTTCCAAGGTCATCCTTATATGTTGCCAAGGTTTCCCTCAGATAAACTTCTTTTAATGGAATTATGTAGACAAATGATTGTCGTACATAATAAACAAATGGAGCTCAAGAAACCAGGTTTCAGGTTTCCTGTTGAAATTGGCAGGTTTTCAGTATCAAATGCTGCAAAGGCTAGAGCCATGGAAACTGAAATGCAGCTTGTAACCATGAAACAATTGAAATGAAGGCCAAAGTTTGATTACAGGGGTGTGAAAGACAAAATCAAGAGAAAGACCCAGTTTCATGAACCTATGGTTGAGGATGTCTGGGTGGATTTGAGAACAAAAGATGTCAGAAAGTTGGATTATAGCCGGTTATCTCTAGATTAGATTGAATATCTAAGATTGGCTGATATTCCTGAAGACCTAGTGGATGATGGAGAGTTGATCGATGATAGATATAACACTAAATAGGTTGCTGGTTCTCCTCTTCCTCTTATCCAATGGTCTCAGAAAGAATTGACTTCTCTGAGGAAAAGGTTTGAACCCATATTGGCAAACACCAACAAGTGGCTAGAGGATAAGGGAATTGCTTTGAAAGAATTCCTTACAAGATCAAAGACTGAGATCCAATAACAAATAGGTAAAAAGGTGGAAAATAGGATGAAGAACAAGAGCAATGTTCCCTCTTCTTCCAAGCCACACAAGCCCAGGATCAAATTTGTGACGAAGAAGTTAAAGGCTGTAGAGAACGACTCTGAGATAGAAGATATGGAAATTGAGAAACAAAATACTGAAGAGCCAGCCACCGAGGAAATGGAGGTTGAAGACAGGCCTAAAGATCAACAAGGAGAGGAAGTTTTGTCTCCACAAGAGAATGTACAACAAGAAACGGGAGTCTCTTCTCCTTTGTCTGATACACCTGTTTCAATTCCTTTGTCTGTTTCACCCATTGATATCCCCTCTTCTGAATCTGCCTCACCTTCCAAAATAATTTTTGACAATCCTCAAAATACTTTTGAAGATGTTCTTCATTCCTCAGAGTCTATTCCTAGCTTGTCCTCCTCGTCTTTTGATATTGGGGATACTTCTATATTCGATCACTTTGTATTGAATACTGAGCAGGTATCTAATGTAAATGTAATAGCTGCAGTTTTTACTAATACTCCACCTATTGTTTCCACTTCTAGTGCAAGTGCAATTCCGGTAACACCAACAATGGGAACAGATCCTAATGTGAGTACTTATGTGCTTCCACCATGGTTGTCAGCTTATACACCAAAAAGGAAGAAACAAGCCATCTCTCCAGATGACTTTGATTTTAGTAAGTCGGTGCTTGCGAAAGGCAAGACCCCGAAGAAGCCAAAGATTCTTTCAAGAATGCTCAGGGACAAGGGACACAAATTTCTGGAGATCGCAAGACCCCCGCAGGATGCAACCATGGAAAATTTTAGTATGAACGATTACTCTATCTCTAGGGTTGAGTTAGGCAAAATAACTCATGAAAGTGCAAAGACTGATATGCAGTCAGCAATGGACATTTTGATTCAGAAGTTTGACAAAGAGAAAGAAATGAAAGATCATTACAAAGCAATGGTTGAACAGTTGACTGCAGTGGTGAGAAAAATTACTTTGAATTCAAAATCAGCAACTCCCAAGGCTGTTTCTGTAGAAGACCCTATTATCCAGAAAGCAGAAAAGACTCATCTTAAGGGAAGAGTACTTGGAAAGGATGTGTACACAAGGAATCTCTCTACTTACAGAGCTATCTGAGAAGACAGACAAAATGGAGAAAATAAGAGCAGAACTTGATGACCTAATTGATGTCATTTCTCAAGATAACGAGAGCCTAGAACAGAATCATGATAAGTGGGTGGAGATGAGAAAGATGAAAATAAGCACTCTGATAGCAATTGGTGTCATTCAAATAGGGATTCTTATACTAAAACCAAAGAGGCATTGACATATCGGAGCCGTGTGCTGAAAGATTTGATCAATGACCTGGAAACTGCAAGAAAACTAAGTGATCAAAGTGATGTTAGTCTTTTGCATAAATTAGAGGAGCTACCATGCAATCTTGTGTCACAGGATAACCAATTTTTTTCTGCAGAAGAGATGATTCAGGAATTTGAAAATATATTCCAGAAAGAGTTTGAGGACAAAACATTTTCAATGGCCTCCGTGGACAATATTCTTGACAATCAGTTAACTTTGGATAATCTGAAGGCCAAGTTAACCAGTCACGCAAAATCAGTCACCACGGTCAGAGATGTCATAGTTAGAGTCAGGATGATTTTCAAGAACATGGTTAGTCCAAACAGTCATGGGATGCAAGCAGCTTTCACCATGTATGATTGCCATATGAAGAAAGACGGCAATACAAGTTGAAGCAGTTTTTCCATTACTTAGTTTATTTTCCACTTTTCAGATGTACTTTTAAAATAATTTTGGACATATTTACGTGTACTTTTCTCATATGTAATTACATGTAAAAACATAGGAAGTCCCAAATCAAAAAGGACTCCTTTGTTGAATAAGTCATAGTTAGTTTTTCTTTTCCTATTTTTGCTCTCGGTTCCTCTTATAAATAAAGAGGACCCCCATTGTAATTAGATATCTTTTAGTTATTGAAGCAAAACTCTGCCAAATTGAAGAGCATTTTGAGACTTTGTGTTCAAATTGTAAATCAAATTTCATCAAGTGAATAGAAAAGCAAGTGATCGTTCAATCTTTGTGTTGAAATAACTTGTGGCATATTGGAAATTGTTCTTATGTCTATTTCCTAATACTATCTTATTTGCTTGATCAAATTGTAGTGTGAGTGAGAATAATCTGGGAGATGTTCTAAAGTTGATTGTGGAGACTTTGTGCTACAACAATTATCTTTAGTTTGTGATTTTATGTTTTGAAGTAAAAGATATTGGAAAGGCTTTGAACTACTATTATCTTTTGTGATCATATATTTTGTCATAGTATTCGGTGAAGACTTTGGGCTGTACCTTATTCTACTTGGTTCTAAGTTATAAATCAGTAAAAGAAGCAACGATAGACTTTGTGCTCTCGTGAGTTTCTGGGTTATTCAATTGGTATTGAGAAAGTCCTCTTTCATTTTGTAAACATCATTTCTGAAAAAAGAGAAATGGATGATATGATCTCACCCTTGAATTAGTATTTAGTTTAAATAAGTTTGTGATAATTAATAGGGAACCTCCCCTTGCTGAGAGGAGAGATTTATCTCATTACACTATGGTCAATATAACCATTTTGCCTTCAGTTAGTTGAAGACAAAATATTCACCCAACAAAGGTATAGCATTGAGGGTTTAGGGATAGAGTTTAGGGTTGAGGGATTAGAGTTAAGGGTTGACGGATTAGGGTTTGACTTTGAGGGTTGAGGTTTTAGGGTTGAGGGTTTAGCGATAGGATTGAGGGTCGAGGGATTAGAGTTAAGGGTTGAGGGATTAGGGTTTGATGTTGAGGGTTGAGTGTTGAGGTTCAAGGGTTGAGGGTTTAGGGATAGGGTTGAGGGTCGAGGGATTAGGGTTAAAGTAGAGTGTCGAGGGCATAAGGATTAGGGATAGGGTTGGAGGGTTTAGGGATAAGGGATTAGGGTTTAAGGTATAGTATCAAGCCCGTTGAGGGTTTAGGAATAGGGATAGCATTTAGGGTTGAGGGATGAGGGATTAGGGTTGAGGGTTGAGGGATTATTGTTTAGGGATAAGGTTCAGGGTTTAGGGTTGAGGGATTAGGGTTTCAAGTATAGTGTTAAGGGTTTAGGGTTGAGGGATTAGAGTGAAGAGTCGAGGGATTAGGATTTGACGTTGAGGGTTGAGGGTTGAGGTTTTAGGGTTTAGGGTTTAGGGATAGGGTTGAGGGTCAAGGGATTAGAGTTAAGAGTTGAGGGATCAGGGTTTGACGTTGAGGGTTGAGGGTTTAGGGATAGGGTTGAGGGTTGAGGGATTAGGGTTAAAGTAGAGTGTTGAGGGTATAAGGATTAGGGATAGGGTTGGAGGGTTTAGGGATAAGGGATTAGGGTTTAAGGTATAGTATCAAGCCTGTTGAGGGTTTAGGAATAGGGATATCTAGCTTTAGGGTTTAGGATTAAGTGAGACCTAGATGGCTAAGGATGGATGGAGAGGTAGACAAGGAGCGACTGAGAGACATAGAGAGGGGAGAGGTAGAGAGTTGAGGGGAAGAGATAAGTGAGATATAGAACATGAGCTAATGGAACTAGAGGTGAGATATTGTAAAGGTGCTATCGAAGGTGAGATAGGCACAAATATTTATGGATCAATCTATAGCAGGACAAAACGCGAGCACGATATAATGCACTCGCATTTTGTCCTGCTATAGAAATGGTAAAAAAGTGTTGACTCCCGTGATCTAGGCCCACATGCTCTGTTTTCATGCTGATTATGCGCGTGTTCCGACAAAAAAGAAGTGCTTTCATGTTGTTGGGAAGTTCACATGCACATTTTACACATTCTACCACCTTTGAATGATCTTTCCACCACCTTTTCTGCTTTGCCAACTTGAGGAGGAAATAACATAGTTTTCACACCAAATTTGACATATATCTATTCAAGTTTCAATTTTTGTAGTATTGCAATGTTAATTGTGATTCAATTTTAGGAATTTAACATTATAGATTGGTTAATAGTATTGTTGTTACTAATTATATTTGAGTGTTATTCAATTTAACATTGAAAAGGAAGCAAGTGGTGAAAAACTCAATTATTAAGGAGTTTGATGCAAGAAGAAAAAACACTACATAAATTGGGTACTCTCTCCATTCGAATCTTTGTTTTTGAGGTATGTCAAGTCTTTACATGCATGTTCTTTACATTTTCCTTGATTCTATTTGAATTACTTTATCATGCTTTATCATACATGTTTAAAATAGACACATTCCCAATCAAGAAAGCAGCCTACAATCTCACATGATGCCATGTATATTTTCTACACTTGGGCTCTTTAATAATTATGTGTAATAAACAGACCTTAACATACCATGATGTCAAACTATACAAGAATAAATCCTTACAACATAATAAAAATACAATCCCACTATTATCTTGTCATATTAACAAGTTAAAATACAAATGAATAGGTGCCAAGATCATACAAGTATGCAAATGACATGATGATTTGTATGCACATATCTTGGGCTAGGACATTCCTTATGCACCTATTCATGATGATTTGTACATGTACATGACACAACAATATTTCAAAATTTTGTAATTGTCCTTTGTTAGCACATGATGGCGGTTACCTTGATCGACTATATACCATTCAATACCCTAAATTACAGAGATTAGTCTAATGATTTTTATGACAATCCTAGGTATGTGATGCAGAGGTAGGGTTCAACTCAATCCAAAGGGATCATACCAATAGTTTCTTCAAATTTCATAAGCTTTCCTCTCAAGCAATCTCCCTATACAAAGGCACAAAAGGGTCTTCAATACTTCAAAACCTAACAAGGCTACTAGAGGTCTTCTTAACCCTCAAGAACTTAGACACAACCATTATAACCCTTACTCAAGTCTACACTCTTCAATTTTTGTCTATTCCTTCACAAGCCACCCAAATCCTAGTATCCCTAGTACCAACAAAACACCTTCTCAATTCCAAATCCTAGTAGCCCTAGTAACAACAAACATGTCAAATTGGGTCTGCCTCAACCTTTTCAAGCATGAAGTCCCATGTACTCTTCACTTGTAGCCTCAATAGGTGACTCTCCTTTGACCTTATCCTCATCTAGGACTGAAATGAACTTTGTACTATAATGCTTTGTATGGTTGCAATAACATTGTGCAATAATGCTTTGTATGGCTGCAATAATTTGTTTTGTATGCTTTGTACCTATTTTGGTTGAGTGGCATTTACTCTTTTACATGATGATTGTATGTACATTTACTATGAAGGGTTGAATGACATATATTTTAGTCATTTGTATGGATTCATTTCTTAGGAACTAATATTGGTCTCTTTATCATGCTACAGACAAATTCTCCGTCATGCCGAGGAAATGATCAAGAATTAAACCAGCATAGGAAGAGATAGAAGCTAAGAATGCAAAGAAAGCAGCGGCTATGAGGGAACTTTGTGAGAAGAGGAAATTGGACACGATGAATAAAGACATACCAATTGAAGAGGAACCACAACCATCACAAAGAGATATGGTATTGGCAGAAGAAAGAGAACGAATGCAAAAACTTCATGCTATGAGGGATTTGAATACCATAGTTGGAGACACGTCCTCTACCGCAAGTCAACATGTAGGGACAACATCTACCACATCTCAAGTTGAGAGTACATCATCACTCACATGTGATGAAGGAGGTACGCCATCGTTCCCACCTCAACCTCAAGGTATGTCATCTATTCCATCTTCAATCGAAGGTATGCCATCTAGCCCATCTCATTTAAATATTGATGAAGTTCCTAATGTTGAGATGAATTTACCTAACTTAACACCACCTAGAATTTTGCATAGAAAGCCAAAGTATTTGATTGATATTGATGAGAATATTTTGCAGCCAATGGAAGGTAAGATTCTAAAACGCACTTGTAGAAGATATGCTCATAAGATTTGGAGATTGTTCTTTGAAAAGTTAAATGAGACTGCAAGATGTCAACTATTCATTGAAATGATGCGAAGTATAAAGTATAGGTCCATCATGAAGATTCTTGGGTTGAGAACATTAGAGGCTTCAAGTGAAAAATCTATTGTCAATAATCTAATGAGTGCGTATGAGAGTGTGGGTAACACCTCACGCACAAAAGATAGTAATGCAATATAGTGTGTGATTACATCGACTATAGTAAGTAGTCAAATGAGGAAAGCTCGTCTCATTAGAAAGATGAGTCAAGAATTGAGAATTAATAGGAAAACTTTATCAAGAGCCGTTGGAAGACACCAAAGAATTGAGGACACTAATGCCAATGAATTATGGGCATTCTCGGGGAGAATACCACGAAAAGATAAACCAATTGTTGAAGCATTGAGATCACTAATTAAAGACTTTGGAAAGAATTACACAAGGGTATCTCTAAATCAAAAGGATGTGGTAAGAAGGAGAATTGGTAGTCGGAACCGTGAGCCACATCCAAAGCATTTTTTGGATGAGACTCAAAAATAGTTTTATGGTAAATTTCTAGAGAAGTATCCTCAAATTAAAATTTGTCAAAGATATTTGGAAATGTTAAAACATTTTTATGTCAAGATAAATCACACACGCACTCCTTGTTGTTGTAGATTACATATTAAATTTTCTAACCATTTTGATGTTTATAGGTCTATATGTTTAGATTTGCATACTAACAATGTTCTGCGGGGTTGTGCCATATGTGCCCCACCAACATCTTCAAGAGACTTCATATCAAGAATTTTATGTGAAAGAGAGGAAGGTCAAATATTCTAGAAGAAATTATGCTTGGATGGCACATGTCATCGTTGCAGTGGCTTGCAACGTTTGCCAATATGTGAACATATGGAAAGAACACGTGCGGTTGGAAATGAACTAGTAGAGTTTGGCAAGTATAAAACAATGGCATACAATACAAAAGATGGTAAAGAAGCAAAGAGGTGTGAATTAGTTATTGAAAAGATTCCAGTGTATCAGTTTATGCCTATATTTCATGACAGCATAGTGTATGAGTATACAAGACATGCCCATAGAGCTCGATGGTTGGACTTGCAATTCAAGTTATGCAAGGACACATTTCCAGTTGGTAGCATTGTTTCAGTCGTCAACTTTGCAGAGAACTACAGTCTACAGCCACACTGTGAGGTGCAATCACAATATTACAACTCCATACAGGTTTCTATATTTGTGCACATCGCATTCATTCATGCGAATGATAGTGCAGAGGATGACAGAAAGATCATAAGGGAGTGTAATTTCTATATCAGTGATGATCGCACGCATTCTATGGAGTTCATACAAGGCTGCTTTTAGGTGTTCTACAATGACTTGGCTAGAAGGGGCATATCGTTTAGTCAGCATATCATATGGTCAGATAACTGTGCGTCACAATTCAAGAACTTGCAGAATTTCTATTGGCTGGGTAGGAGGCATAATTTTACAGGTATTCAACATATGTGGAACTTTTGTGAGGTCAGGCATGGAAAGGGGGAGCATGATGGTGCAGGAGCATGTATCAAAAGAGCCATAGCACAAGAAGAGTTAAAGTATAAAGACAATGCAAAGTTGATAGATGCAAAATCAATTGTCGAGTGGTGTAAAGCTTCCATGGGTCCAGGTAATGAAGGTAAGTCTTCAGTTCGTAGATTTTTTTGGTTAATAGATGACACTAACATTGCACCATATGAGGACTATTCTACACTAACAGGATCAAGTGAGATGCACTCTTTCAGAAGCTTAATTGCAAGTTCATGGAGGATCCATACGCGAAAGATGTCATACTTTTGTTCTTCCTATACAATTCAAGTCTAGGATGAGTGCGAGTCAAAGGAGTGGGTTGACGAATGACAGTTAAGTTATCTTAGCCCACTTGACACATATCGACCCCCGATGGCACTGGAACTAACACAGATGGAATCATCAGTTGACTTTGACCACATATCAAATCTAGTTCAACCAGGTAATATATCTATTTGCATAGTTTTTGAAATTCCTAATGTCATCTTACTTTGTAGTGTTTTTGTAATGTTGACTAATTTCATCTAATTTGCTACACATATCAATGTAGGGCACGTATATGCAGTTATTGCAGATGAAGATAATGAAGAGGGAACATATTATTACTTATGTCATTGTATTGAGGCCAAAAAGAAATTGGAGGCCCCAGTTACAGATGGAGAAAATATCGAATAGCCTATAGGTTCAGTGGTTATTACTGGAACATGGATTAGAAGGTACCCACATAAGAGTGTTAATGTTTGGATGTTTCGGGACTTTGACACACATCAAAAGATTCTTCATTACTCGAACCTTGTCATGGTATCCAATGTTCATTTGATATAGTATCAAGGTAGACCTTTGAACAAGACCTTGGGAAGGTGCGTGAGTTTGACCATGAAGCAATACTTGACACAATAAAGAGTAGAGTAGACCCAGATGGTTCATTGAATTAATTTGTAAGTATTCACATTGATTTTGTAAAGTCATGTTACATTGAGTTGTAAGTATGCACATTAATTTGTAAGGTTTGTCTTTTTTTATTTGCTGCTGCATTTTTACACACACATTTTTACATCATCATGTTATGCTTCATGGGGTTAGACCTAAGTGATGGATGAAGTTGATCCTGAGAATAATGTATAAAATCTAGGTAATGTATAAAATATATGTGTCTCTAGGTGTCTTGGTTTCTAACTAGATAATAGGTGTCTCTAATTGTGTCTTAGGTATATACGATATGTCAACTAGGTAGATAGAGACTAGAAAAAAGGTATTTAATCTAATCTAGGTGTCTTAGGTAGATACTATATATCAAAGACCTATCTAGAGACTAGAATAAGGTATAATCTAGAATGATTTACGTGTCTTCTAGGTAGGTGTCTTCTATAATTTAATCTAGGTGTCTTAGGTAGGTACTATATGTCAACTAGGTCTACCATAATAGGTGTCTTAGGTAGAACTATAATCTAGGTGTCTAGTTGACTTAGATCTAGACTACGATAAGGTATAAAGACTAGGTGTCTTAGGTCTACTATGTCTATAAAATCTAGATGTACATACTATACAATAGGTGTCTTAAGTGTCCTACGTCTACTAGACTACATGTGTCTTAGGTCTTAGGTGAGGTAGTGTAAAGTTGCAAAGGGGTGTAACTTTCGTCCTGCTCTTGATGCGACCAAACTAACTATTCCAACGCGTTTGGATGGGTACATTTACACTATGCATAGTCCTATTTTTCACTCAAACATGTCAAAATAGTTTGAGCTACATTGTACCGATGATATCCCTGAAGAGTCCAAAGTGTAAAAAGACAGCAATCTTTGACAAGATGTTACTCGAAAACTGTGTCACTTATAAACATTTCATTTGAGGCAATGCAATTATGTAGAGTCCCTCTACAATAACCTCTCTTAATTTTTTATATCTCTGAGGCGTTTGCCTGTGGTGAAAGGATTTTTGCTGCCCCAAAAATCATCAGAAGGAGGCAGTGTAAAGTTGCAAAGGGGTGTAACTTTCGTCATGCTCCTGATGTGACCAAACTGACAATTCCAACACATCAGGATGGTATGTTTAGGCTAGGCATGGTCCTGTTTTGCACCTAAACATGCCGAAACAGTCTGAGCTACATTGTACTGGTGATATCCCTGAAGAGTCCAAAGTGCAAAAAGGCAGCAATCTTTAATGAGTTGTTACTTGGAAACCATGTCACTTAAATACATTTCATCTGAGGCAATGCAATCACATAGGGTCTCTCTACAATAACCTCTCTCAATTTTTTATATCTCTGAGGTGTTTGCCCGTGGTGAAAGGTTTTCTGCTGCCCCAAAAATTATCAAAAGGAGGCAGTGTAAAGTTGCAAAGGGGTGTAAATTTTGTTCTTCTCCTTGTGTGGCCAAACTAATAGTTCTAACGTGTCTATATGGGTATGTTTAGGCTAGGCATGGTCCTTTTTTGCACCCAAACATGCCAAAACAGTCCGAGCTATATTGTACCGGCGATATCCCTGAAGAGTCCAAAGTGCAAAAAGGCAGCAATCTTTGACGAGCTGTTATTCAGAAACCATGTCACTTAGATAGATTTAGTTTGAGGCAAAGCGATCACGTAGGGTCCCTCTACAATAATCTCTCTCAATTTTTTATATCTCTAAGGCGTTTGCTCGTGGTGAAAGGTTTTTTGCTGCCCAAAAAATTGTCAGAAGGAGGCAGTGTAAAGTTGCAAAGGGGTGTAACTTTTGTTCTTCTCCTCGTGTGGCCAAACTGATAGTTCCAACGCATCTGGATGGGTACGTTTAGGCTAGGTATGGTTATGTTTTGTACCCAAACATACCGAAACAGTCTAAGCTACATTGTACTGGCGATATCCCTGAAGAGTCCAAAGTGCAAAAAGGCAGTAATCTTTGACGAGCTATTATTCAGAAACTATGTCACTTAGATACATTTTGTCTAAGGAAAAGCGATCACGTAGAGTCCCTCTACAATAACCTCTCTCAGTTTTTTATATCTCTAAGGTGTTTGCCCATGGTGAAAGGTTTTTTGTTGCCCCAAAAATCATTGGAAGGAGGCAGTGTAAAGTTGCAAAGTGGTGTAACTTTTGTTCTTCTCTTCATGTGGCCAAACTAACAATTCCAATGCATCTAGATGGGTACTTTTAGGCTAGGCATGTTCCTTTTTTGCACCCAAACACGCTGAAACAGTCTGAGCTACATTGTACCGGCGATACCCTTGAAGAGTCCAAAGTGCAAAAAGGCAGTAATCTTTGACAAGTTGTTACTCAGAAATCATCTCACTTAGATACATTTTGTTTGAGGCAACGCAATCATGTAGGGTCCCTCTACAATAACCTCTCTCAATTTTTTATATCTCTGAGGCGTTTGCCCATGGTGAAAGTTTTTCTGCTGCCCCAAAAATTGTCAAAAGGAGGCAGTGTAAAGTTGCAAAGGGTGTAACTTTTGTTCTTCTCCTCTTGCGGCCAAACTGACAATTCCAACGCGTCTAGATGGGTACGTTTAGGCTAGGCATGGTCTTGTTTCGCACCCAAACATGCCGAAATAGTCCCAACTACAAACACTAACTAGTCTTCAATCTTCAAACACTACAAATACCATGATATCCTGCATAAAGCTGTCTTTTAGTCTTTTATAAAGGCATGCGCATCAAATTCAACCACATAGAGATGATTGTTTGTATTCCAAATTCCTTTTAAATATTGACCTTCCAATCCTTTTTCCCGCCCTCATATCAATTAAATATGACCTTCGATTATGATATGGCACTCGAGCTTATGAGAGTTTACCAGAGACTCCGGTTGAGTTAGGTTGAAGGGCCGATGAACTAATGACTTAAAGACCCTTTAGTAGGTTGATATAAGTGATAGTAACTTCTGATTATAAGTCAATATTAAATTAAAACAAAAATACACTTTACACACGACAGGCAATTGAGGGTTTTAAAGTCTTAAGAAAAGTAGATTCTTTTTAGGGTTTAATGCCCAATATGCAAACCCTAACTATCAATAAGATTATGATTATGAAAGATTGTGTCTTCTCTAACTTCTTATTGTATGAACAAAACCACATCCACCATGAATATGAACTTTGCATCATATCAACCTTTCAAGATAAACCTTATCATGAAAACCATATTCACAACAAAACCTTGCATGAACAAAACTACATCCACCATGAACATGAACCCTGCATCATATGAACCATGTTTGTCTTGTGCAACATCAACATGAATTGAGAGACCTTATCATGAAAACCATATTCACAACATCATGCACCTCATGACTATCACCTACCTTGAATCACTGTATCACCTTATCAACATCATGGCTTCAACCTTGACATCAATGACAAACAACCTTGATCCTTTGACTTCAATGACAACCTTGAACCTTGATTGTTGATGACTTATGGAAGCCTATAGCCCCAATGTTATGTTGCATAATAAACTTAGGTAAGACTCAATGTAATCACATAACCTCGCCTTATATGCAAGAGGAATTACATTTAATAACCACAATGGTCATCAGGTGCTCATAAGCATATGATTTTGACTATCTTATTCAAAACAATAAACATACTCTTTGCATCCCAATATGGTATAATAACAAGAAATTAAGAAATATTTTCAATTGACCATCTCATAGAGAATATGGATCAGCATACTCATTTGAATATTTTCAATTGAGAAACTCATAAAGAATACGAATAGTTTCTGTTCAACATGATGATTCATTTTTATTTTAAATACAACTTTTATCTTTTAGTTCCAAAATAAGGTTTAGGTGATACTTGAATAACAATAGTTGGCTTATTGGATCAACAAACATCCTATGTAATACAATTGGACTTTAAATATTTGAAGTAGCCATCTACAAATATCCATTCAAACGTGGATTTATAATGCAAGTATGGACGCCATCAATAAAAAAGATTTGTATTAACCAAATATCCATATAGGAATACATCAATATCTATCGATATAAGTATAACATTTATACAAAATAGCCATATAGGCTTACAAGAATGCCATATAGGCATACAATGTCAACTATATGCAATACAAAATATATGTCCACAAATGTCATATAGGCATACAACAAAGGAACACAATAAAAAGTCATTCCCCTCTGGCTGGTGAAGAGAATAGATCACAGGTAGCCTTTGATCTTCTAGGGGATGGAGACGCGTATGTGGGTGGTCTACTATGAACCTGAGGGTTGCTCCTATTTAGTTCTTCCTACATCTGTAGCTGTTACAATAAAAAGTATAGACATTAATATATAGAAATTACATGTTATAAAAAATGAAACATTTAACAAAATAATTGCTTACCGCTACCATATAATCTATCTCCTCACTTGCCTTAGTAGCAAGATTAAGCTGTGGTGATGTCATGTCCTATAGAAACCATCCAGATAGAAATTAAACTTCAAATCAATAATCTTTTGATTTTTCAAAAATAAACAACTATAACAATGAATGTAAATTGAAATTTACTAATCTGCCTCATACCCTTGTCAATGGCATGGAGCTATGAATCATAGAGGTCACACCATGCTCCATTACCCTATGAACATCAGGAGGTGTCTCTGCAGCCTGCATCATTTGGAAATAAAACAATATTATTCAATTATGAAAACTATAATAGTGATGCAAATCATAGCTTCTAACATACACACATGTTCACCTAAACATGGAAGTACACACAATAAAGCACACAAGTCACATACAAAAATCTAATAAGTACAATTCATTAATTAAACTATTTATTTTATTACCTCTGTGAAGCTTTGAAGTCCACCACCACTGGCAGGTGTTGCCGTAAAATCTCCAATATTAACCTATTCAACATCCAAAATCAGATATTAGAATACCATTCATATAACGATGCTATTCACATGTAATATTTATAATTGTTTACTAGTTACATACCCCGACAGTAGATGATATAGTGTAATATGCAAGTGGAGAACCACTGAAAACTGCATCAATGCTATGACCTTGAAATTTCATTAAAATCATCAAACTAAATTAGTTAATCTTGCATTTCAAAAATAAAATTTAATAAATTAAATTCAATGAACTTGCTAAGATTTACCTGAGTATCAAGCCTAAAAGTCTCACTCAAGAGGGCATCTGTCATCACCATCTGCTCAGCTGTAGATGTAGCTTGCGCACCTACGTCATGACTATTTGTGGGGTCATAACCACATGTTGACCCGCAAGTCCGAAAAGTATGGGGTGGAACTGTACTCGAACTCTCCCCCGGCCCACGCTGTGTTGCAGGACTAGCATGTTGTAAGATGCTCTGGGTCAAGGCACTAATGGACTGAAGTGCCTCGACCTCAACACTCTCCTTCACAATGGAAGGGATATAAACGTGCTCATGGGCCAGTCTGGCGAGTGCTCGTCTCACTGGCCGCTGTGGGTCAACACATGCCTCTGGTCTATCTTGTGCTGACCCCTTACCTCTACCCTGGAACTCCCACATATCAAAATAATTTGGCACTTTATTTTTGCCAAACTCGTAGTAGAGTTTCCTCAAAAAGTATTGTGGGACCTCATTATTGTTGCATGGAGGATGGTCAAAAACCATCCACCACCTCTGCACAAAATTGTCCCTTATCGCTTGGTTGTTACACCAATGGATAGGGAACCTCTTGCATGTAAGGGGTAGAGATTCATTTGTTTGTGGGTCTGTGAAAATAGAACACAAGTCAAGTTTTGTATTTTATTCCTTTTTCACTTGTTCATATGATAATTTGTCAGCATAATACTCTCTAAATTCTCTCCTCTTTTCTGTCCAACTAGTGATTTGCTTACTTATTGAATCTACATTTGATAACATAGATTCAAGGGATTGTGCAAGTGTGGATCTATGCAAGGTTGAAGTTGTAGGTTCTTTCAACCTTGTAATTATGTCCCCAATTTGTTTCCTATTATTTTCAATTTGCCCCATTAGATCTTCTTGTGTTCCAGGGGCATATTCAAGAATAAATGGAGGTGTTTGTGGTTGGGGTTCTTCTTCAACAGGTATTTGTTGTTCATTTGCTGGAGGATTTTGTGGATTTTCAGGAGGAGGAGGAGGTGCATTATCAACTCTTGTAAATTTAAGAAATTTACATCAAAAACTATTTTAACCTACCTATTTAGCAACAAATTCACACAAGAAAGCAAATAAAACTTACTTCTTTGATTTCCCCGACATTGTGGCGGTATTTTGATGATGAATTGGTGAGAAATAGCTGATGATTGGACCTCAAATAACTCGAGCGTGCTCCTTTCTTTTTTAAAGGCGTGGGTTTAATGAAATTTGCTGTGAAATAATGAAATAGAACGCTGCATTTTTTTAATATAAAGCAACACATAACGCGAGCACGTTATAATGCGCTCACATTATTACTATTTAAAAAAAAAAAAAAGTTGGCCACTTTTTGGCCCCCCAACTTTTTGCACCCACCCCCTCGTGATGTGTAGTATGGTGAGTCTTCACTTGCCAAACCCTAATTAGAAGTGATTAAATGTGTCATACATCCTCAAGGGGGATCATGATCATCTCCCTTTGGGGAAAAATCGTAGAAGTTGATAAACCAACCTCATAGGACCCAGTGAACACATGCAAAACCTAAGATTAACCTTCCACAAGAGAAAAAAGCAAAGAGAGCAATTTGCACAAAAAAGAATGCAATTAATGAAATGAATTTATGAATTGCATGAGAGAACTTGCTTTTGTAATTGCAAGTTAGAAAACCCTAATGAGAGATTCCTAAGTTTAGCTTAAGTGAAATAAAGTAAAGGTGACTTAATTAATTAATCAATATGATTAAATTAATTAAGTAAAGAATCTATTACTCTAACACCCCCCTTTAAGATGAACTTAGGGAGAAGCTAAAAAACTAAGGACAAATGCATGAAAGAAAATATGGGTCCCGGCAACTAGGCCTGATGAGGTACCCATGTACAAAAGAGTCTCTCACAAATAGAGAAAAGGAGAAAACCACATGGGAAAAACTCCTCCCCAAAAGAGAGAACAAATCTCGCTATGAGAGAGAGAGAATGTCCCAAAAGAATAGGAACATGAACATGAACATGAAGAACTCCACTGAAGCATGAAGAAGATGCAAACAATGTTGAAGACTGACTGCTATAGTGTTGAAAGAAGAACCTCCTCTAAAACAAGATGAAGATCAGAATCAAGAAGACAAGAATTTGCATGAGAGCCCCAATGACACTACTCGAATAGGATGGAAAACAAAGGCAAAGCATCTAGAACTCGAAGATACAAATGACACAGGTACCAAAAGTTTGAAGAACTGATCAATTGAAAATAGAAGGTCACTTCCACAAAGGAATGCAAGAGTGTCCATATTGTCAATGCTCCATCTCACTGAAATACATGGGTAACCAGCCACTAATGTACCATTGCATCTGCCTAGTACATAGGAACAAATACTAGATACATAACTCACTCTAATGCGAAAGAAGCATTAGCACCAATAGTAGAAACCCCCCCATAATGCAGACAAGGTAGAGCCATGACAGGTACACTAAAATTGTGTGAAACCAAGTGCATGTAGAAGAAAGAAGATCATCTGAACATGCAAACATGAAAGTACCAGCAAATAAAAGGGTGTACAAACTAAGGCACACACACATGAGGCAAGAATCAATGTGATTCACTATTGTTGTGGAAGGGACACTCACTTGACAAAGATGTGATGGCAAAACAAAAGGCAAAAATCAACCCCCCATGGCACTTCATATCATAGTGCGAGTACAATAAGGCACAAAATGATGTGTAAGATCTCAAGAATACATGTACAATGCTGAGGCACTTTATTTCAGTGCGTTTACATATGAGAAGTGCTTACAATGGAAGCTCACAATGTCTAAAAAAATACCACAAGCTAAAAATACAATTCTCTGACATAAATAGAGGAAACTGATAGGACCATGATGAAGTACATAGAAAAACATGCACTTTTTAAAAAATGGGACCCAAAAAGGAGTCCGGATGCAGAAGATATGGCCCGTCAAAGTCTCCAAAACAAGAACTACATAAAAACAACACTGAGAAAATTGATTTCTGGAAAAAATCAGAAGTCAAAACTAAAAACCACCTGCAACATTGCGAAGAGAATGAAATTCTACCCTTTTTCAAAAAAAATTACAATGAAAAATACCACCGTATGACTGAGATATGGCCCCTGAAAGATTGAGTGCAAAAATGAAACTAGCAATGGTGAAGGGTAGATTTGGCAAAAAATCAACCTCCGCCAAGTTTAGAGAAACTCTACCAGATGTGGAGAAACAACCAAATATAGAGATCTGCCAGATAAAATTAGCCCTCTGCCAAACTAGATGAGCCTCCACAAAAATTAGAGTGAATGCTAACTGTGGAGAACCACCAAATATAGAGGCATTGCTAAAAAATCACCAAAAGTTGAGCACAAATTTCAATACAACATGCAAGTATAGGTAGAATTTATTTGTAAAAAAAAAATATTGCAAAAAAAATGGATTTATGAATTACATGAGAGAACTTGCTTTTATATTTGCAAGTTAGAAAACCCTAATGAGAGATTCCTAAGTTTAGCTTAAGTGAAATAAAGTAAAGGTGACTTAATTAATTAATCAATATATGATTAAATTAATTAAGTAAAGAACCTATTACTCTAACAAAAATAAATGTAGTGGTATTAGAGTTGCATCTCTCCACGAGGATGGTCAACAAACAAGTATTATAATGTAGTGTTGACATTACAACCATGTGCCTCATGTCCACCACCTCTAATAATGCCCAATCAACATCTATGGGTTCTAAGTATCTCTATCTCACCACTTAGAGGTTGGTCTCTCACGAATCTCCAACTCATCTTACATACACAAACATGAAGAAAGGAAATCATAGTCCATGATCATATCAACAAAATCACTCAAAACAACAAAACATATGCTAAACTACACAAACTAGTTGGTGGGGGTTGATCTCACAGGTCAAACTAGTACCCATGGGTCAACCTCGTAGGTTGAACATGCTCCTAATGGGTTAAATCTGCTAGTCACTAAAAACCGTAAAAATATCTATTTGAGTTTTCTAAAAAATATAACATTTTTCATAAAACTTAAGAATTGGCAAAAATGAGAAAAAATTAGGACAAAAGATGACTCAAATCATCTAGGAGCTTGCCTCATTCAATCCCCATTGATAACCTCATTTAGGTATCACACTTCTTTAAAGCATCATGATCAAAACACAAAAGTGGTTTTAAGCTCAAAAGTATTGATTTTTACTACTCAAACACTCCTATATATAGCAAGGTAAAATAAATTACAACTTACAAAATTATGTGTCCTATGACCTTCATTTTGAACCAATTCAATCATATGAACATTAACATACATTATGAATAGTGGCTGACAACCTACTCACATTTTGACTTATTTTTCACATGTTGTGCATTTATTACTACCTTAATTTTGCGTCGATAGCATTTCTTTGACCTATGACATATATAGATGACTAAATTCTTCATGATACTTATCTCATCATCTTAACTCACCTTGAAACCACATGTGTCAATATTCATCATTTTTTATCATTTATACTATGTTCCATGCACGTTTATTGTTATATTAAATTTACAAGCCTTAAAAGATCAAAATTCATAGAACCAAACATAGTTTTACATGTGCCTTTGTAATCACATCATCACATCATCTATAATTTAGACTTTCTTTTTGACATTATTACTTACCATCAATTATCACACTATGTCTATTAGGCTAATCAAGGCTATCTTACCTCATCATCTAGGGAGTTACTAATGGTTTATGATTCATTCCCATTGCAACATTTCTAGCTTATCACACTATTTCACCTATGTGGGGGCATTCATTTTGACATGTGCCCTTGTGATTAGATTTTATACTATTGCACTCACATGACCTTTCCATGTTTAGTTGGAAATATTGTCATTTATGTCAAAGGAGTCTTCACCGAAGTCATCTTACAAAGTAGCAAGAGTTGCGAAATAGTCAAAGGAAAGAGTCGACTAGAAAGCAAAGAGATGCCAAAGCAGTATAATGATAGAAAATGTATTGAATATTATACAAGCAACTGCTCGTATAGTTCTAAATAATCGTATAATTTGTGATCTGGAATTAGGCTTGATAGGAATAGCAATTAGGGAAGATCTTTCTGATGATAGAGATATAGCTATAGTAGAAAACCAAGACCATACAGGAATTATAGAGGTTTGTATGTGTGATAATATTGAAAGGATTAACTTCATGATGATATAATATGCATTACTAGATAACACAATGTTCTTGGTGGAAATATCTACGACGCAATAAGGATTGCCAATGTTCTTGGTGGAAATATCTACAACATCATCGGTCTTAGTTTAATTCTTGTAGTGCAGATGTAGATTAAGGAGAATTCAAAGTCATTTGATGCAAGGTGAAGTACTGGTTATATGTCTGTTGCTACAACAGAAAGTTTTGAGGAGGCAATTAGAAATCTAGTAGATAGGCACAAGACTCATGTCGAGGTGGTGAAATTATGTGAGAATATATTGTGTCAGAAGCCAATGAATGGAAGACAGTTGTTGGTGATAAGTTAGAGGCACCAATCGGTGGCACAAGCCCAGAAGATGTTGTGCCTTGCTTTGCATTATCAAGGAATGATTCTTATGTTACGTCGGGCTCAAGTAGAAAAGTTTTCTTGATGATGACATTCAAGACAATGACGACATTCATGGCACCACCTCCAGCAGCAATGTTCCTTGCTTTTCATCCTCAAGACAATAACATAATTACTATAGGAATGCAAGATTCAACAATTCAAATCTATAACATTAGAGTGTGATGAAGAAAGCTCGTGCCAATGGCCAAGGTTATCAAGAAATATTAAAGGTAATTAAGCATAGTGTCGATGAAAGTCATGAAGAGATTAGAAAGGAGCTTTCCTAGATTGAGATTGACCATGAATATGAAGGCAAGAGGATATGGAAGATGGCAGCAGTCGCGGCAATTTCTATCCTTGCAGAACTTGCTTATGCTTGGGATTCGAATGAGATTGTGAAGGATTCTATGCAAGCTTACAGAGATGTGATTTTCTTAAAGAAAAAATAAGAGACTAAAATCACAATTAAGTTTAGTTAAGAATATTCAAAAAGCATACGAAGGAATGTGTCCCTTGGAAAATATAAGATATATAAAGAGATCAGTCAAGAGGATGAGAAGATTAATTTAAGAAAAAGTAAAAGTCATGTGGAGCAATAAAGATATAAGTGTGGAATAAATGTTTTATCAGTAAAACACAAGCAGATTTTATGAAATGGAAAGGATAATGAAGTGAATAGAATATGTACATAGAACATTCAAAGAGAAGAAGGTGATCAATGAGAGATAATAAATGTGGAATTAAGTAGAGAAAATGAAGATAAAAGATAAATATAGAAATCATTTAAGGAGGAGAAATCATTGAAAGATAAATCAATTATGGAGTGAATAAATAAAGGAGATCGTAATGTCCATCATCTATTGAAGAAGCAACATTCAGAAGGTGGAACCGTATTTGGAGGTTGGTGCCTCCTAATAGAAGAGATTGGTGTCTCTTGCTAAGTTGGTGCTTAGTTGTGGGGATTGGTGTCTTTAGTAGGTTGGTGCATACAAATATTTGTACAATGGAGATTGGTGTCTCTAGTAGATTGGTGCCTACGAATTTTGTAAGAGAATTTTATATTGTGGTTTTATTCCCAAAAAGGGTTTCCACGTAAATAGATTGTGTTCCTTATTGTTATATTGTGTGAATGGTGTTATTATGGATATTAAGTTTTAATAAGTGAAAGATTAACTTATATGAATTCACCCCCCTTCTCAGTATAAGTGTGTTTAATAATTAGTATCAGAGTGGGTTCCTTCAGATTTAGTCTAATCCCTTGAAGGTAGATCTTGGGAGCACACATGGTGATAGAAATAAGGAGTGATGTCATTAAAGGAGAAGATAACCTTGTAAGAGAAGAAAAAGAAAAGATTGGTTCAAAAGAGGAAGAAAATGTCGAAATAGATGGGGAAGTAGATTTGGAAGAACTTATTTGTGCCCTAAGGGAAATAAAGAAGCTTAAGAAGAACTTGAAATAGAAATTACAACTTCAAGAGGAATGTAAATATAAGGCAAACATGTCACAAGGTTTTGAGGAGTCAGAGAAAATGATCATCAATCTGAAAATTTAAATTGAAGAGGCAAAACGAATTGAAGAAGAGGTAAGAATTCAATTAAAGGCAAAAGAAGAAGATTATGAGAGGTGTGAGTCTAAAATTGTTTCCTTGAGGAAAGAATTAGAGAAAACAACTGCTAAGCTAAATAGGAGCTTCAAGTTTGAAAAGAGTATTGAGATATTGGATGATATTATAAATCCACAGAGGTCACCATTTATAAAGACTAGTCTTGGATATAAGGAAAATTAGATGACCAACAAAGAAGAACACAAAGAACCGCCAAATAAGGTAAATGATGAAAAGCCAAAAGGCTATGTAGATGCTTTCAAAAGTCCTATCAGCAAGAATAAAGAGAATCAAGTCTCACAAAAAACAAGCACTCCTCCAAAAGATAACAAGGACAAATTCATAAAGTCCTTTCCTCCAAGGCAGGTGCATATGACCAAGTTCTAACACTCTTTCTTTGGATATTGATTTTTGTGTAATCACTTTGGTCATAAAGCAATAGACTATAGGACTCGTGCAAGAAATTTTGGTTGGAACAAGAATATAAATCATTATGGATTCTCAAATAGGAACTATAATTCATTTGCTCCTTTAGTGGATTACAATGTCATATGTTATAAGTACAACAACTATGGACATACATCACATTTCCACATAAATGGTTTTGTAGAACCTCCTAGACAGAGCAAGAAGGTAGATACCCTTAGCAAGCATAAGGAAGGACCTACAAAAGTTTGGAAGAGGAAGTAAGAGCAAAATAATTCAGAAAGAAGGTGAGAAGACTCACAAAGAGATAAAAAAGGATGACCTTCATTTAGTAGCCATGGATAAGAGAAGGTAGAGTTGAAGGCATTCTCCATCTTGTAAGATGTGTAGAGAATGATGGGATAGCAGAACAAGTTCCTGATTTGTTAAACTTACGAAGATGATCCAAATTATTTTTTGGACAACTATAGAGGAAGCATGTCACCCAAGTGAAACAGAAACAAAGGATAAATAAGAGAGGATATTGCAGTAGATGTGAGTATTGACCGTGCAGAGAAGATGAAGAGTTGAGTAACATACTTATAAGGCATGGTGAAGAGTTTAAGTAGAAGGGTTTAGAATGCTATATTGTAGCAGCAGTAGAAGAATTTTGTTTGATTATGCCATGAAGACAAGAAAAGAGAATGATGTGGTAGGAGTAGACTACATATTTAAAATTTACCATGTAATGGAGTGAAGGAGAAAGGACCATTAGAAGAGATGCCTATGAGTCTCTGTGATATTGTTTATACTGATTTATGTACAAATACAACAATGAGAAAAGAGAATATGTATGTTGAAGAAGATAACTTGGATGTTTCTCATGATTTATTTATGTATGGAAATATAATGAGCATCCCTTTGCGATTGATGTTAAAGGGGGAGAGTTATAGAAAGGGGGAGTTTTACAGACAGGGGGAGCATCACAAAAAAGAGAGAGAATCACATCATGAAGGAGAGAAGTATGTTACATCCCTTTGTCATCGATGTCAAAAGGGCAAAGTTACAAAAAGGGGGAGAATTGTGGGTTGTCATCAATGACAAAGAAGGAGATTGTTGGAAATATTGTCATTGATGTCAAAGGAGTCTTCATGGAAGTTATCTTACAAAGTAGTGTAGGAGTTGCGAAATAGCCAAAGGAACTTGAGTCGACTAGCAAGGAAAGAGATGCCAAAGTAGTATAGTGATAGAGAATGTATTGAAGATTGTACAAGCAACTACTCGTAGAGTTCTAAATAATCATATAATTTGTGATCTGGAATCATGCTTGACAAGAATAGTAATTAGGGAAGAGCTTTTTGATGATAGAGATATAGATCCAGTAGAAAACTCAGACCCTACAAGAATTATAAAGGTTTGTTTGTGTGATAATACTGAAAGTATTAACTTCATGATGATATAATATGGATTGCTAGATAACACAATGTTCTTGATGGAAATATCTACAACACAATGAGGATTGCTAATGTTCTTGGTGGAAATATCTACAACAACATCAGTCTTAGTTTAATACTTGTAGTGAAGATATGGATTAAGGAGAATTCAAAGTTATTTTATGCAAGGCAAAGTAAAGGTTATATGTGTGCTACTACAACAGAAAGTTTTGAGCATGTAGTTGGCAATCTACTAAATAGGCACAAGACTCATGTAGAGGCGGTGAAATTCTGTGAGAATATATTGTGTAGGAAGCCCTTGAATGGAAGACAATTATTGGTGATAAGTTAGAGGCACCAATCGGTGACACAAACCCAGAAGATGATGTGCCTTGCTTTGCATTATCAAGGAATGATTCTTGTGTTATGTCAGCGTCACGTGGAAAGGTTTTCTCTATGATGACGTTCAAGACAACGAAGACATTCATGGCACCACCTCCAGCAACAACCTTCCTTTCTTTTCATCCTCAAGTCAATAACATAATTACTATTGGAATGGAAGATTCGACAATTCAAATCTATAACATTAGAGTGTGATGAAGAAATCTCATGCCAATGGCTAAGGTTATCAAGAAATATTAAAGGTAATTAAGTACAGTGTCGATGAAAGTCATGAAGAGATTAGAAAGGAGCTTTCCCAAATTGAGATTGACCATGAATATGAAGGAAAGAGGGTATGGAAGATAGCAATAGTCACGACAATTTCTATCCTTGCAGGACTTGTTTATGCTTGGGATTCGAATGAGATTATGAAGGATTCTATGCAAGCTTACAGAGATGCGATTTGCTTAAAGAAAAAATAAGAGACTAAAATCACAATTAAGTTTAGTTAAGAATAGTCAAAAAGCATATGAAGGAATGTGTCCCTTGGAAAATATAAGATATATAAAGAGATCGGTTAAGAGGATGAGAAGATTAATTCAAGAAAAAGCAAAAGTCATGTGGAGCAATAAAGATATAAGTGTGGAATAATTTTTTTATCATTAAAACACAAGCAGATTTTATGAAATGGAAAGGATAATGAAGTGAATAGAATATGTATAGAACATTCAAAGAGAAGAAGGTGATCAATGAGATAATAAATGTGGAATTAAGTAGAGCAAATGAAGATATAAGATAAATATAGAAATCATTTAAGGAGGAGAAATCAATTGAAGATAAATCAATCACGGAGTGAATAAATGAAGGAGATTGTAACATCCATCATTTGTTGAAGAAGCAACATTCAAAATGTGGAACCTTATTTGGAGGTCGATGCCTCCTAATAGAAGAGATTGGTGTCTCTTGCTAAGTTGGTGCTTAGCAGTGGAAATTGGTGTCTCCAGTAGGTTGGTGCCTACAAATCTTTGTACAATGGAGATTGGTGTCTCTAGTAGGTTGGTGCCTATGAATTTTGTAAGAGAATTTTATATTGTGGTTTTATTCCCAGAAATGGTTTCCACGTAAATCTTGTGTTCCTCATTGTTATCTTGTGTGAATGGTGTTATTATGGATATTAAGTTTTAATAAGTGAAAGATTAACTTATACGGATTCACCCCCTCTCAGTATAAACATGCTTAACAATTAGTATCAGAGCGGGTTCCTTCGGAGATAATCTAACCGCTTGAAGGTAGATCTCGGGAGCACACATGGTGATAGAAATAAGGAGTGATGTCATTAAAGGAGAAGATAACCTTCTAAGAGAAGAAAAAGAAAAGATATATTCAGAAGAGGAAGAAAATGCCAAAATAGATGGGGAAGTAGATTTGGAAGAACTTATTTGTGCCCTAAGTGAAATAAAGAAGCTTAAGAAGAAGAACTTGAAACAAAAATTATAGCTTCAAGAGGACTATAAATATAAGGCAAAAAATGTCACAAAGTTTTGAGGAGTCGGAGAAAATGAGCATCAATCTGAAAATTCAAATTGAAGAGGCAAAACAAATTGAGGAAGAGGTAAGAATTCAATTAAAGGAAAAAGAGGAGGGGTGAGTCTAAAATTGTTTCCCTGAGGAAAGAATTAGAGAAAACAACTGCTAAGCTAAATAGGAGCCTCAAGTTTGAAAAGAGTACCGAGATCTTGGATGATATTATAAATGGGTGGAGGTCACCATTTATAAAGACTGGTCTTGGATATAAGGAAAATTAGATAGACAACAAAGAAGATCACAAAGAGCCACCAAATAAGGTAAATGATGAGAAGCTAAAAGGCTATGCATATGCTCTCAAAAGTCCTATCAACAAGAAGAAAGAGAATCAAGTCCCACAAAAAACAAGCACACCTTCAAAAGATAACAAGGACAAATTTAGAAAGTCCTTTCCTCCAAGGCAGGTGCATATGACCAAGTTCCAACACTCTTTCTTTGGTTATTCCTTTTCGTGCAATCACTTTGGTCATAAAGCAATAGACTATAGGACTCATGTAACAAATTTTGGTTGGAGCAAGAATAAAAATCCTTATGGATTCTCAAATAGGAGTTATAATTAATTTGCTCCTTTAGTGGATTATAATGTCATATGCTATAAGTGCAACAACTATGGACATACAACACATTTCTGCAGAAGTGGTTTTGTAGAACCTCCTAGACAAAGCAAGAAGGTAGATACCCTTGGCAAGCATAAGGAAGGACCTACAAAAGTCTGGAAGAGGAAGCAAGAGCAAAATAGTTTAGAAAGAAGGTGAGAAGACTCTCACAAAGAGATAAAAAAGGATAACCTTCTTCATTTAGTATCCATGGATAAGAGAAGGAAGAGTTGAAGGCATTCTCCATCTTGTAAGATGCGAACATAATGATGGGATAGCAAAACAAGTTTGAAATTTGTTAAACTTAAGAAGATGATCCAAATTATTTTTTGGACAGCTATAGAGGAAGCATGTCACCCAAGTGAAATAGAAACAAAGGATAGAGAAGATAGGATATTATAGTAGATGTGAGTATTGACCACATAGAAGATGAAGAGTTGAGTAACATACTTATGGTGAAGAGTTTAAGTAGAAGGGTTGAGAATGTTATTGTAGCAACAATAGAAGAATTTTGTTTGATTATGCCATGAAGACAAGAAAAGAGAATGATGTGGTAGGAGTAGACTACATATTAAAAAGTTACCATGTAATGGAGTGAAAGAGAAAGGACCATTAGAAGAGATGCATATGAGTCTCCATGATGTTGTTTATATTGATTTATGTACAGATACAACAATGAGAAAAAAGAATATGAATGTTGAAGAAGATGACTTGGATGTTTCTTATAATCTATTTATGTATGGAAATATAAGGAACATCCCTTTGTGATTGATGTCAAAGGGGGAGAGTTATAGAAAGGTTACCTTTACAGACAAGGGGAGCATCACATAAAAGAGGGAGAATCACATCATGAAGGAGAGAAGTATGTTACATCCCTTTGCCATTGATGTCAAAGAGGGATAGTTATAGAAAGGGGGAGAATTATGGGTTGCCATCAATGACAAAGGGGGAGATTGTTGGAAATATTATCATTAATGTCAAAGGAGTCTTCACTAAAGTCATCTTACAAAGTAGCAGGAGTTGTGAAACAACCAAAGGAAAGAGTTGACTAGCAAGGAAAGAGATGCCAAAGTAGTATAGTGATAGAGAATGTATTGAAGATTGTACAAGAAATTGCTTGTAGAGTTCTAAATAATCATATAATTTGTGATCTAGAATCAGGATTGATAGGAATAGTAATTAGGGAAGAGATTTCTGATGATAGAGATATAGATCCAGTAGAAAACTCAGACCTAACAAGAATTACAGAGGTTTTCATGTGTGATAATATTGAAAGTATTAACTTCATGATGAGATAATATGGATTGCTAGATAACACAATGTTCTTGGTGGAAATATCTACAACACAATAGGTTTGCCAATGTTCTTGGTGGAAATATCTACAATAGCATCAGTCTTAGTTTAATGCTTGTAGTGTATATATGGATTAAGGAGAATTCAAAGTCATTTTCTTGGTGGAAATATCTATAATAGCATCGGTGTTGGTTTAATGATTGTAGTGCATATATATGGATTAAGGAGAATTTAAAGTCATTTGATGCAAGGAGAAGTTTTGGTTATATGTGTGTTGCTACAATAGAAAGTTTTGAGGAGGTAGTTGGCAATCTAGTAGATAGACATAAGACACATGTAGAGGCAATGAAATTTTGTGAGAATATATTATTATTATCATTGGGAATTGCACCCATATGCAAGGCTTGTAAAGCTCTGCAATTCCATGTAACATGGGACTAATTTCAGGTTGTGGGTGCCCTATAGTGAAATTAGACCTCTAGATTGTGGGCTAGTTCCCTTCAAATGTTCTATTGGGATGTATATTTTTCTATTTTGGAAAAAAAGTAAGAAAGAAACAATATGATGTGCAAACAATGTAAAATTTGGTGATGCACCTGATTTGGGTAATAATATGCAATTTGGCTCACAATATAACTCAGAAATCTTACTTTCACACAATCCAATCTTGGCATAAATATCACAAAAGTGATTCTAAGGAAGGCTTGAAAACAGACTTTCTATGAAGGAAATGGTTTTTCACAACACAAAAGGACTGCTTCCGATTAACACAACCTAAGACCTGTGATGATTATATACTTAATGTTGTAAGCAAGGAAGTGAGACAATAATTTTAAAGGTTTAAAGATTAAACACAACAAAATTTTATCAAAATCACTTCAATAATTAGCACTAAATGGAAAGGTAACTTAATTAATCTCAAAGAAACAAAGGAAACTCTGCAAAGAATACAAAAATAGAACTTGTAACCTGTCGATCTCTCAATAAAACTATAAAAATGAGCCACAAGAATTCTCCAATCTGTCTAAATCAGAATGAGAATCAAGAACTAGCAAAAACAAACTTTTGCATTACAATATATAGGTTTGCTCTCTCAAAGAGGCATGCAAAATATGAACTTACAGATAACTGCCTCTAAAAATAATCTCTCACGAGCAACCTCCAAAATCCTCAAAAATAGGGTCTAAAACTGCCACAAATTGAGCAAAAATAGCTCCAATTTGGGCCTCTCTATATGTTTGACCAAAAAGTTGACCAAGAACCCTAAAAATACTCCTAAAATCATGCAAAAACCTCCTAGGTGGCCTAGTTAACTCAACTAACCAATTTACATGATTTGCTTTTAGCAAAATTGTTTGAGAGTAAATAATAAAGTAATTAAAATAATTACTCTATTGTTAGTTACAATTTGTTCAAATTTGACTTTACAATTTGTGAAAAATAATAAAGTAATTTGTAAAATATTACTTTATTATTTATTTACAATTAATTTGTTTGTAAAATCATGCATGATGAGAAGAAAAAATAACACTCCTTATCTCTCCAATTTACAGTTGCCTAATTTGCATGATTTGAGCACAAATAAGACTTAGAAGAAAATAAAAATCCCCTTATACCTCCATGTGGGAAAAACCCCTAGTTTGCATGATGCATATTCATTAAGGCAAAATTTTACCCTTATCACTCCACATGCACTAAGGAGAAAATACTAATCCTCTCTCTGCAAGATAAAAACCTTAAGTCATCCTATGCATTATAATATCTTCATGCACAAAACAATATACATTAATATCCTTATGACTCCCTTTGATGCCTCAATGCATACATATATCTTTATATCTTGAGGTCACCTTATATCTCCATGTGCAATTTTTAAAAAACCTTATAACTCCGTGCATCAAACATCACACCATTACATATGCTCACCTTGTCTACCACCTTTGTAAACCTACTCTGTCTTCATGCATATCATGTCCTAATACAATGCTCCTTTGACCTTGTCGGCCACCATGCATAATAAAGAACGATCTCTAACTTTTGAATGTTTGCAAAAAATGACAAAGAATCTTCGACTAGGCATGTGTTTCATATGAGGCAGCTTTGACCATGTCATTTAGTCGACCACAAAGGAATTAAAGATGAATCATAAGGCATGAAGCCTTGCCTTCTCATAATACTGACCCTTTTGACTTTATAAAAATCAAGTGTGACAATGTTTGTCAGCCCCTCCAAATCATGATGACTAGGAAATCTCAAGACTAAAGTCTTGACCATGGGCATTTTGGATAAGGTAATTGATTTTTTTGTCTTTTGTAAAGTCAAAAAATCAAGAGAAAGAACCATTGAACAAAAACAAGAAATAACCCTAAAAGTTGTCTTCATTTTTCATTTGGCATTCTCCCTCATTCACTCTGCAACTGCATTCTATTGGTTAGGGTTTGAAGGATTCAAGCATATCTATCTAGCTTTTTACTCTCCCTCTGGTCTTCTCTCGATCGAATCTTCAAAATTTTGCATGCAAGACAGAAGGTAAACGTTTGTTTTGAGTGTACTGGCATCTTTGTTGGTTTCTGTAGCTTCTTTCTCCTTTCATGGCTACGGCTTCCATGCTCAGTGTTATCTTAATACATTACACATTCTTTAACAACAACTCTTTTTTGTCTCTACATCTTTATTCTCTACAATTATAACCCGTATTTGAGAGCTTGATACAAAAATGAGGTCACGGATAAGTGTCTCTTCATGCTAGAAAAACAAGATAAGCATTTGTTTCTTGTCTCTCCTGTAGCTTCATTTGTCTCACTGTAACTGAAGAATGACAAAGGTCTTCTAAGATTTATTGAAATGGGTATTGCATTTTCTTGCAAAAAATGATATATCTCTTTCAGTCGTGCCTGTATACATCTCTTTTTCATTTTTTATTTGACTGTAGGTGCAAAATCTTTGAGGGTTTTTTATTTTATGATAAGGGTTTGTTCTTTTTTGCACATACAAAGCCTTCATTTTTCACTGCTATGCTCCATCTGTATGTAGACACAAAAAATATGAAAATTTGATGAAGGCTTCTAAATATGAAACAAGGGTTTCAATTTTCTTTGCATAAAACCTTTATAACTGTCATGGCCAGCTTCCTGTAATATTTACTGTGTTCTCTTTTCGACTGTATACATAAAAGAAACAAGGCTTTAACATATACAGATGGGTATTCTATTTTTAGCATGAAAATGTTTTTTCCTGGCATGGCTATGCCAGTAGATACATTTTATCGCTTTCTATTGGCTCTAAGTGCAAGATGGCACTAGGGTTTGAAATTTTCTGACAAGGATTTATTCTTTGCTGCACAAAAAGGCCTTCTTCTAAAACAGCTATGGTATTAGCTCCATCTTATGGCACTCATTTCGACTGTATACAAAAAAGAAATAAGGGCTTTACCTATTTGCAGATGGGTATTCCATCTTTAACATAAAAATGCTCTCTTGCCCACGGCCATGACATCTCTTCTCTATATAGAAACTCTTTGACTATATTTTTATCTGCAGGTAAAAGGCACTAGGGTTTGAAAATATCAATAAATGAAATTTCACTTTCTCTTGCACAGAACCTTTCCTCTAATACAGCCATGACACTGTTTCATTTTTGTAACACTTCTTTTGCTTTCTTCTCTCTTCTGTATCATATATTGACTGTATAAACATTCTGAGACAAGGGTTTTGAAAATATGAGAAAGTTTGACATTTCTATGCAATGAAGGTTCCCTTGTAGCTGTTCATGACACTTCTTTACTAATTCAAGACTTTGTAAGTTTTTCAAAAAACACAACAAAAGTTTGATATCTCTGCACTCTTTTTGTCTGATTTCTAGCAATGACTTGTCATTTCTTCTATAATTTTATCACTGCTAAATGCTTCTGTCAAACAGTTTGTCTTGATCGCTCTTTATACCTCCTATGACTTAACACTTTCTGCCTCTTCAGGCACAGTCTGTATCTGCTTCTGACTCTTGACTCGCAATGCTTTTGATCTATACTCCTCCTTTTCATTGTGACTATCATAGTTAGATGATGATGATACATTTATCTTATCTGTCTTCAATTGTAGCTCCAAGGCACCATATGATAACAAGATGTTGACACTCAAAAAGGTATGATTGTTGCTTCTTTATCTCCACCTGTAACTTAAAACTTTGATACTCCTGTAGCACACATTCTGTCAAAAACTCCTATCAACTGTTCATTCACACTTATCCTACTCAAGGAGCTTAATTGGCACATTCTCTTGTATCATTATCTGATGTTGCTGAGGCAGTTTGCTTTTAACTTTTATGATTCAAAAGTGACATCATCTTCTTACGTTGAAGTCCCCCTGTCACTAAGGACCTGAACCTTGACATGATATGAAAGATGTTTTAATACTCTGAAGTATTAAATGAATGTCCTGTTCTCTTTTAGGTTATCTCCTGTATGCTATCACTTAATTCATACTATAAAGCATGTCTTATCAAGCATTGTTGTTCTGATACTTCCATTTGGCATTGTTATCTTAATGTATGTCCTGAAAAGGGTATTATAGCAACAATACTATCATGAACATGTCTTAATGACAATTTATAATCTTGTGATATGTAAACCTGTACTTCAACTAGGTCTGCTTAGTGGTTACTTATGACAGTCTTGTCCTCTATTTCAATTGATTATTTTCTTAACACAATTATGTTCTTGTAATGTTGTTATCTGATTTACTTATGACAGTCAAGACAAAGATCCTTTCATCTGATTCGTCATTACATTTTGTATGTTCCGTGACCTCTTAATGTCTGATCTTACAATGTTTGACCTATTTGGATGACTGTAGCATGAAATATGACAACAATAAGGCATTCTAATGATAGTAGCAATAAAGAAAAGTACCTTCTCATAGTTGCATTTCTGTATTCTGTATATTGATAAGTTGATTCTGAAACACTGATCTATTTGTGATCTGTAAGGAGACAAATTGAATATGTCTGATCTGATTCAATCAATCCATTATCAAAGTGAACATAGCTTATAGGGACAACTGCTCCCTTTATCTTTATCATGATGACTCACTCTTCTGTAAGTTGATTTTACGATGCATGATATATCTTAAATGATGCATCCTGTCTTTCATTCTGATATCTTTTTCAAATGAATAGAAAAGGGAAACATAATGGGCTCAACCCTTGTGGAAGCCATGTTTTCTCCACATGTTTTAATGTCTTCAAATTAGCAGCAATACTTGTCCTATACCTGCACAGTGAACAAACAAGTTAGCATAAAAATATAACTGATAGTATTAATTGATCTTCTTCATGGTTTCTTCCTGATTTGTGTCACTTATCTGATCTGATCTCTCATCTGAATGCATGATGTGATAAGTAGGTGCTTCTGTTTGATAAAATCATGTGATAACTTTTAACATCCGAAGCACTAACAAGGTTGTCCCCAAAATTTTGAAGGTTCAACTGATGATGGAGCTGAAGTAAAGGCTGAAGACTGAAGACCTGAAGGCCAGCATTGACAAACAACCTTCTTGCTCAGGCAATGATGGATGTTTCATTTTATCATGTGTTCATTTCTTTTCCTTTTATCAAACAGATGCATAGCTTGCATATCTACAATTGCCCAATCTAGTTACTCCCACGCCTTGTGTGGGACACATTTGAACACTTCTTTTAAACATGATCAGTTAATTTATCTTATGCACTTGATGTATCTATATTTCTTTTGATCAATGCGTAGGATAAAGTAACAAATATTGAATGTATGTTCAAAACATGACATGAAATAACAGTTCAAAACAAAATATCTTTCCTTCTTTTATTCAAAACTGATTAACTAAATAATCACCCTAACTTATAACTCCTAAAAGATAACATGATGCAAAACAATTGTATTTCTTGAATGACTAATACCTTGGCAATTCTATTCTATTGTCATGATAACTCATCAGTCTTGATTAGACTAATGGGCTATCCTGTCAACTGAATTTCTTTCTCTGCTCCTGTCAAGATGTCAATAGTTCAATAAATGCATAACTTTAAAATTTTTCTTTAATCCTTCTGAACAATTACACCTAGGTCCAACTAATTTTAAGTGTTAACAAAAAATTAGTAACAATTATGTTAGAAGCCCTTGAATGGAAGATAATTGTGGGTGATAAGTTAGATAAGTTAAAGGCACCAATTGGTGACACAAGCCCGGAAGATGTTGTTCCTTGCTTTGCATTATCAAGGAATGATTCTTATGTTATGTCAGCCTCAAGTGGAAAGGTTTTCTCTATTATGACATTCAAGACAATGACGACATTCATGGCACCACCTCCAACAACAATGTTCCTTGATTTTCATCCTCAAGACAATAACATAATTACTATTGGAATGGAAGATTCAAAAATTCAAATCTATAATGTTAGAGTGTGATGAAGAAAGCTCATGCCAATGGCCAAGGTTATCAAGAAATATTAAAGGTAATTAAGCACAATGTTGATGAAAGTCATGAAGTGATTAGAAAGGAGCTTTCCCAGATTGAGATTGACCATGAATATGAAGGCAAGAGGGTATGGAATATGGCAGTAGTCACAGAAATTTCTATCCTTGCAGAACTTGCTTATGCTTGGGATTCAAATGAGATTGTGAAGGATTCTATGCAAGCTTATAGAGATGCAATTTGCTTAAAGAAAAAATAATAGACTAAAATCACAATTAAGTTTAGTTAAGAATAGTAAAAAAGCATACGAAGGAATGTTTCCCTTGGAAAATATAAGATATATAAAGAGATTGGTCAAGAGGATGAGAAGATTAATTCAAGAAAAGTAAAAGTCATATGGAGCAATAAAGATATAAGTGTGGAATAAATGTTTTATCATTAAAACACAAGTGGATTTTATGAAATGGAAAGGATAATGAAGTGAATAGAATATATATAGAACATTCAAAGAGAAGAAGGTGATCAATGGGAGATAATAAATGTGGAATCAAGTAGAGAAAATGAAGATATAAGATAAATATAGAAATCATGTAAGGAGGAGAAATCAATGAAGGATAAATCAATCATGGACACATAAAACACATGGAAGACACATGGAATACACGAGCACCATATAGTATGTCATTGACACACTATACATCTTATACACAGCAAACACGGGCGATAGGGAGGAGTTCATCGCTACACTCCACTATCTAAGACACGCCAAACACACATGACGGTTGAGCTATGCTACCACAACTGCCAAAAGACATGCTTAAGGATGAATAACTCAATATCCAACCCCACCTTTTAATGAGGACTTTGTTAAAAGGATGTGCAACTAACTCAAGAGTTACACCATCTCGCCTTCTGCAAAAGGGATTTTCAAGTGCAACCCCACCCGCATCTACAAATGCCTTACAGTAAAAAGGAAGCATACGCAAACACACTTTATCATTAATATCTAAAATAATCAAGCAGTTACCATTATATATGCCCCCACCTTAAAGTGGTTGATCTCGCTTGCCAGTATCAAGCACATTTAAGGTAAAGTGAAAACATGCAAGGGAACAAGAGCTTTCACAACATGCCCCCAAAGGTGACATGTTCTTGCAATCATTGAATGTTCCCACAAACACACCATTATTGTTTGCTAACATAAACAACAACATATAAGCTTTGGTTAGAAAATCTAAGCTAAGATAACAACCAAATCAATTCATGAAAGCTATCAAATCACATAATAGACCAAGACTACACTTGTGGGTTCAGAACCATGTATAGCCGTGAGGTTATACTATAGGTATCTCAGAACTGAGTGTAGCTACAAGGTGAGATACAAAACAATCCAAAGTGCATAGAAGCATATTTAGAGTATTGTAAAGGTTTATTACAACAAATTTCAGAATACAAATCACAAACACAGAGTGATTCTACTAGTCAAGTGTTAGTAATATATATCAACCCCATATTCCTATATGGACTGGGTCCATTTTTGCTTTCTTGTTGTAGGGATGCACGATCCTTATCAGTATTTATTTGTTTTCATCATCCGTCGACTAGTAGAACCATTGAAAAGTGTAAACACTAAAAATAAGGGAGGAGATAAGAGGTGACTTAGGTTTACAACATGGGAAGGTGCCCCCAAGAAATCCTCCACAAGGTTATGCCCCCAAGGCACCACACACAACAATTACAATAAGAGAGAGGAGAGTGGAAGAATAGAGACACAGATATCTAAGAAATGTCACAACAGAGGTGGTCTCTTTGTATCCTTGACCTTACAAGAGTATCAAGGGTCATCCAAAGAGACCTAAACAACATATAACACAACATGAGGGAACACAACACAACATATAAGAAGAGGCCACCCATGAGAGCAACTCAAAGAGGTGCTACATCAAAGGTGTCTAAAAGGTTGAGAAACACTTACCTGTGAGAAGGTGCAACCGTACTAGTGGTTATCTTTGAGCAAATCATCTTCCTTCCAATCTCGAATGCGAGAGGAAATAGGTACATAAAGGACTATGGCCCAATTTGAAATTTCATCCTTTAATTCTTCATCCTTTAGCTCTTCTTTTGATTCAATTTCTTTCGGTGGGATGTTTTCTTGTTGAGATAATACTTGTCGAGCTAAAGCTTATCGTTTCCTCCTTTCTCTTGCATTCTGGTTCCTTCTTGTCTTGTTAGTGATATTTGTAAAAGGAGTTTCATGATTTCCCATGGTCTTTGACATTTCAGAAGAGGAAGTCGGCACAAAGTTGATCTTTTGTGATGAAATGCCTTACTCTTTAAGGTTGCCTCCCGATCCTTGTAAGGATGGCGGAGAAGGAACCTCGACAAAAATTCCTTTACCTGGTGCCTTTGGCTTAGGCTGCTTTTCACTCTCTTTTTGTTCAAAAGGAGGAATCATAGCCTTAGAGGGCTGAGAGGGTCCAAGAGCATCCTTTCCATGTGATAGTTGAGCTATTAACTTTGCCTTGTATTTTTTTTTATGCTAGGAAGAATTGATCTTCTCTTGGTTGATTTGGTTCGGTAGGTTGCGGCCAAAAGTAGTCCAAGTCGAAGTTTCCTCGAGTAGCCAAAGGTTTCCATCTACTATGATGTACAACATGCACCTGTACTTGATGAGGGAATTTTTAAGCACTTATGAATGTTAGATGGGACCGCTTTCATGGTCTTGAGCCAAGGATGGCCTAACTTTAGATGAAATAGGTCAAAGGTAGGAATGATGACAAATGGTTGTTCCAAGGATTTTTCCACCACTTTAATTAAGAGTGTAATCTTTCCAATAACTGGGAGGAAATATCCATTATGTGCCTTAATCATTATATGTCTAGGATCATAAGTGTCTTGTACCAAATCAGGCATGTATAAAAACTCTTCAATTATCACAAATTTGCCATACAATTTTGATCGATAAGGACTCCTCTTGTAGGATTCCCACATATACATGATGTAATGTAGAGAGGGGCATCAATATCTCTAATTGTGACCTCATGTGGTGTGAATGAGATTACAGGTTCAAGAGCCTTCCTCATCTTATTAACTCGAGGAGGAATCATACCAACCTGATTTTGACTAGAGGCCATGTATGTGAGACCGTTGCACACCGAGGCACTAGTTTGAGGAAATTGGGCTTTTGAAAATAAAAAAAACAAACTAATTTCACTGCAAATAAAGTGGGTATGATGTGAAAAGTGCTGCACAACAAGGCAATGTGAATGATTTTGATATTTTAAACAAAGAAGTGTGGAGAAGAAGCTAGAGTTGTTAATGTTGAAATACATAATGTGTAATTGCAAAAATTGAAAATTTGAAAGCAAGGATGTCAAATGATGCAACACTACAATTCAAAATCATATTTGAATGAATTTTTATGATAGTAGCAAAATCTGAAATAATATTTTGACTACAAACCATAGCTTTGCCAATGGCTAGGTTATAAGAAAAAAACATTTCAACAAAACCCTAGAAAGTGAGATCTTCAAATGCAAGATGTAATATGATGAAATGATTAACTGTTGTAATATGGATTAGATCTGATGTAAAAATTAGAAAATCAAATGTTTCAATGATATGCAATGAAAATAATGCAAAACTATGCCTTTATGCAAGCCTGGAATGCTTTTTTTTTCACTTTTTCAAAATTATGTAAGATTTTTCAATGATTAATGATAAGTGTGATATGAATGAATGCAAGATCTGAATTCAACATTTAGCAAGATGCAAATGCTCGATGCTATGGGTTCACCAAAATGTTAAAAGGGGAAAAGATGAATGATGGAGACAAGCATGTACACCAATCAAACTCTTTTCCATAATAACATTCAAGGACAAGACCGAGCTAAAATCACAACCAAGAGGTGGACTCAACTACAGATCTTGTGCTCTTGTTTTCTATGGAAAGATAAGATTTAATCATGCCTTTTATCAAACCCTAGGTCAACCAATGCATAAGACCCTAGATTTGTAAATATCTTATCATAACGGGAGATACATAGTAGATATCCATAAACTAATTTCACCAGAGGGATTAGGGAGATATCAGAACTTGTGCCATGGAAGCTGAAAAGTTAGAGGACTCCAGGATGGGCACTCAAGTCCTGAAAGTTAGAATCTTCCGAAACCTAAAATAGGAGAAATATCATAGAGAGTATCCAAATGTCAAATTCAGTGTTTGTTTCAGTAGGAGGACACCGAGGTAGGTGCCCAAGTCTTCCATAGAGGAATTTCCACAAACAACTTTCAAATCTTGAAACCATTTCCCTCACACAACCTTCATGTACCTTCACTTCTTCAAACTTCGCACCTGTAAACTACACACAAGAAGAAAAGGAGTTTGGGGGTTGTGGTGTTTAGGGATTTGCCTCAGTCAAATCCCGGGATAGCATTCAAGCTTCCCAATACCATTGTTAGAGAGACAGTGTGCCCTAGCAGGGAAGAGGCTAAAGATAAACCAAATGATGAAATGATTCAAACAATAATGATGCCACCTCAGAGGTGAAGCCCTGAGGAGACTGAAGATTCCTCAACTCATAAGGATATGGATGATGATTCTAAATCTGCAACAACACACACCATACAAACACAAATCCGCAACAATAACGTAATGAATGCTTTGAATGCTCTTTGCCCCAAGACCATAAGTTCTCTATATCCATCTTAAGTCAAAATGAATTCAAAAACACACATATATGCTTTCTCGCTAATACTCGTGAAATTAATTGAAAGAGCCGACAAGGAGAGACCCATTTAAAGGTCCTATACTGACATGCTTTGAAATGGGCCCCGACCAATCAAGGAGGACTTGGGCATGGGCGCCCAAGTCCCTAGGTGCCTTTTTGGTCTGGGATAAGGCATAAGATGGGCCCCTAGTTCCCATTTGACATGGGTTTCGAGGGATTTCTCATCAAGATGAATATTTTGTATATATAATGTAATCACAGGGACCTAGGAGCTAAACTAGGAGGTAAAAAGGCATGTGTCCACTTTTTACTCCATAACACGATCGAGGCAAATATTTTATTATTTATCTTTGAATATAGAGCTAAGTGCTTTTATTTATCAAATTTACTTTATGTGCAATTAACATTTAATATTTCAATTTCCCAATATATACACCCATAATTCTCGGTTAATTTATATGTTTATGTGAATGCATCTTATTAGATTGATCTAGATTAAAATTAGGGAAAGATTATTTTCCTTTACATATATATGATTGAGAAAGATAAAATTTAAAATATAGGAGCTAAAAAGTAGATATTTTTTGTTATAGATTTTTCTAAAATATAATATGAACTAATTGACATTTAATTAGTACAAATCAAGTTTATCTTTATAACCAACTAGTGTACACTTCCTAATTATGGAGTTCTGATTTAATATTGCACTTTCCCTAGTTTTTGTAATTTAAGAAAGAAATTATTTTCTAAATGATGTTATTTAGGTTAATTAATTAATGTTATTAATAAATATAATTAATTTAAACAATAGAGTTGGTAAATATTAGAATAATGGAATGCAAATTTAGGAAATAAAATGTGAAGAGTAAAAGCAATTAGTTGTGGGAACTATAATGAAGAATAAAATTTGATGTCGCATAAATTCTACTTGCCTTACTATTAGAAATGAATGTTTTTAGTTTGACATTCACATTGGGATCTAAAAAAAATTGAATTCATTGTGGATTGAATCCACGCTTTTTTAGATCAATCCTACCTTTGTGGTGTTTATTTGATGCACACAAGTGACTTGAAACCTATAGAATTAATCATGTTGGCCATTCGTTTCTATGATATGTGTCACATAAAAGTATGATATCTTTTGATTAGTAAGGACTAATGGTATTTAAAAATCCCTTGGCAAAACTATTAAATTGTGATGGTCAAGTTATTCGTAGTCAACCCCCCATTTTATTGGATTTATGGCCTTAGGAAAATGATGACAAACAATAATAAAGCATACAAGTGTCTTAGATGAGTGTGATGTAGATTAGGTTTTTTTTTGTGCAACAAATGAAGTATTCTTAGAATGATTATTCTCTTTAATACATAATATTTTTGGATATCATGTGGATGTGAATCAATGCACATTGAATACCTTTGCATACCAAGATAACAATTAATCATCCAATCATGTACCAAGTTCGCTCATAACAATTAGTGGAATAGGCAGGAGTTAGAAAAAATTAAATTTAAATATTTGAATCCTAGGGGTCAATTTTGTGTGGTGCAAGACAGATTTGGGAGAAGGAAGTGTGACTCTAAGACCAACGAATGGATGTATAGGATTAAGTGAAAGGGTAGGTGTAATAAATGGGTGATGATGGTAATGTATGAGAATACATGCAAATATGAATCTTATAAGGTGGAATATATGGAGGTATGTGTGAATGGGGATAGGGAAAGGATTAGGGAATGGGACCAACTTTGCACAAGAGTGTGCCATTAGTTGATATCTAATTGCACATTAAGGCATTGTATCAAAATGATCCCAAAACTAAATGGGAATTAGCATGTGGGTATGCAAATTTCACCGTTACATTTTATCCCCACTTTGAGGTGCATGTGAATCCTAAATGATCATGTATATATCAAAGTAAATGAGTGCTCACAAACATGCACGTAAAGTTAATACTAATAAATAAAAATGGTGTTGGGGTTAATGTAAAGTAGTGGACCCAACTAGATATCTTCACGTGTTCTTCCATCCTTTAACATGTGTTCTCCATGAAAACATGTTAAACAAATAAAAGATATGCATTAAGTAGATTATCTCGTGTAAGTAAAAAAAAAGCACAACTACAAGTTGATTTTATTGTCTAAAAACATAAGAGAGAGTGAGAGAGTAGGATAGAAAAAATATGCTTGTATGGAAATTGATGTGATAATATTTTTCCAAGTGCAATAGTAGTAGGATGGCATGCCATATCAAGCACTACCATGTTGTGTGATTATGATTTGTATGGACAATGATGAGTTTGTGTAGGAACCTATAGCTGTTTTAAATCTTAACATAGGAGTGTTAGCAATGGTGTATGCCCCCCTTCAATTGGTTTTATCCATCAAATGAAAGCAATTTGAGGAGATAGAAGAATAGTGCATGAAATGTAAATGTAATCATAAACAAGCATGTAAGTAACAAGATCATGGAAAATAATAAATGCCATAAATGCATCATGTGGGAAGAAAATAAAATGTCTTGAAATGATAAGTGTTGTGAGCATATGGGTTAGAGATAAGCATGAAGGAATATGAATTTGTCCCTGATATAGGCAAATGAAAAATGCAAGGTGGACCTAATGGCCATATAACCTCATGTAGGTATATATAAAACTACAAAGGCATATTCCCCCAATGTGACTCCAAATGCACAATGGTATAGTGAAGGCATAAGGTCCCTAGAGGTAATGTAACTCTAGGTGCATGTAATATCAGATGTTGTTATTCGATTGATAGTGTGGGGAAAGTAATGGTGTCCCCAGTGTAATTCTTATACTTACATGCTAAGGCATATGAGAACATAATAAGATATTTAATGCTCATTGCCCCCCAATGTGATAAGATGGATTTTAGTAAATGATGAAGCATGCAAACACAATTGTGTAAAGATGTGATTGTGAGAGCATGCACAAAAATGATTGTCCCACATGAGCAAGATAATGATATTATGCTTGAAGAATATTAGCCCTAAAAAAAATTTATTATCTCAAATGTTTCGCTTCAAATAATTATGTAGGTAGATAAATTTATTCTAGAAGGGGAAAACCTCTAAACCCTTCTAGAACATTTAGGTAATGCCCCATGTGTAGTTATTTAGATTATGTTAAACTATCATAACCATCATTCACATTTGTATGGAGGCTTTGCAGGACACAATAGGCATTGCTCTCACACTCAGCTATAATTTTGGCCATGTTCCAACTAGCATTTCCTATAGTATAATAGTAGTGGTGATGACTTTGGGCATGACAATGCTAGGCCCAAAAATTGGGTAGCCCCAATGCAAGTAAAAATCTCCCACTTTAGCTTTGGCTATCTGACCCTCTTAACATGACACTAAGGGAAAAATAGGGGTAAGCTATTACTAGTGGGGAGCCCATAGCTAAAGATGTTGACCTCATTCATAGGAATGGTTGGGGGAATAAGCCCAATGATCCTTTGCCTCTATAACCAAATTATGGGTCGGTTTCTCTCTTAGCCTAATTACCTTGTGGTTTATGCACTCCTCACCTATTAAGCTTGTTATTTATAAGTTTTATTGTTATATTTTATTTAAAATTTTTTATTTAAAGACTTATTAATTTTAACACCCTTATTTTGTAGATGATAGAAAAATCAACATAAATTTCATAACCTTAAATCAAATTAATCTTAAACTTTGGAGTGTGATACCATCCTTTTTAGTATAATTAACAATATACCTTGTCTTATATCATTAATAAAACAAACTCTTCAATTAAAAAACTACACGTTAAATTATTAAATTATTACTAAAAGAAATAAACATTAGTATCAATATTATAATAAATTCAAAGTTGCATGTTTCTTTTTTTATATAAGCATAAAAATCAAGTTTAAATTATAAAACCCATGAAATTGCTAAAAGCTAGAAACAACATTTAAAGGTGTTATTTAATGGTTGATAGATACAAATATTTATGGTCCTGTCGTCCAAGCACTATACAAATGGCTTTGTCAAAAATAATATAAATGTTGAGTGCTTAGCTAACAGGGCTATAAATATGTGTGTCTATCAGCCATTCAATATCAACTTTAAGTGTGTTGTACCCAATAAAAAAAAATGCTTCGTTAAGGCATTTTGTAAAATATAGAAAAAATTTCGTCAAAAAGTCAAAATTTCTATTTTTAGAAAGTTTCTAAAAATAAACGTCAAATTAGGTTTTCTGGGTTTCTTGAGATATGGATGATGGCAAAATTTTCTAAAAATAGAAAGTTTCTAAAAATGGAATCTTTGATTCAAGTGTCGTGTTTGGTTCTAATTGGCTGATTTCGCTTCACGATCAAGGTGGTCCAGACGGAATCTGCAAAAGGTGATGTTTTCTCTACTGGGTCAATTCTTCTTTTTTAGAAGGCAAAGCACGAGTTCCAGAGTCATCAATAGAGGAGGTTCGTCAGCCAGAGCTCATTTTTAGGTTTTCAGGGTTGTTCAGATAACGCAGAACTAACGAACAGTCATCGATTTCACGAAGAACGAAGAACAAAGCATGGTGAATCTGGAAGGTGTTGAAAAGTGAAAAATAATGAAATTTTTCTAAGGCATGAATTTCTAGGTGCCCCTGGAGGCTGGGGGCGCCCAATGTTAGCAGTGTTAGAATTTTTTTCTGTGTTTTTTAGAAAATGTGACAAATACCTCCGTTGGTCAGTTCTCGGGTTGATAAAAGTAGTCATTTTAGTCAATGGGTCCTAAAAAACTAGGATTCACCTCAGATATGCCTAGGCTATCCAGTTCATCCTTTATCCAGTGGCAGTCAACTGACAAAATCATCGAAATCAGTGACAGGGAGCAGCTGCTGGCACAAGAAACGAGGTAAACTGCAAACAGAGCTTGAAAATCATAAATTTGTATAAGGCATTAAAAACAAGTGCCGCTGGAGGCCAGGAGTGCTCATCTTTTCTTGCCCTAGATTTTTTTTGCATTTTTCGAGAAACATCAAAAAACTCTCGTCGCCCCGCTTCCAGGTGGTCAAACTTAGTCAAACTCAGTAGAAATGCCCGTAAAAGTTGGAAATCCATCTTAGGTATGTTCAAGCTACTCAAATCACCTTCCATCCTATTTCAGCAGTCAGATAGATGACCAGAAACGAAGTTTGGACGGGACCTACAGCACGCAAAACAAAGAAAAATGCAAACAAAATTGAAAAAACATAAAAAAATTTCAAAGGCATGAAATGCCAGCGCCCCTGGAGGCTAGGGGCGCCCATCTTTTCCATCCTTAAACATTTTTCCATTTTTTTTCTGAAAAATGATAAATCTTCCTCCGTTGGCCCGTTCGGATCCGCGAAAAACTAGTTTGGCTCAATTTTCAAGGCAGACAGAGGGTACAATCAGTTTAGTTTTCATCAAGCTTGCCTACATACCAGATTATCCAGACTCAATTTTTCTCTAGTAGACAGAAATCATCTTTCAGACAAAGGTCCATAATCACCGGAACGCGCACGAAAATCAAGAAATTGAAAAAGTTGAAATTTCCAGAAAAATGACTAAGGCACAAAAAACCAGGCACCCCTAGAGGCTGGGGGCACCAAAGTTTTATGGTGTTAGAAAAATTTCATGTCTGTCAGTGTTTTCTCATGGCTATTTCGGTTCTTTTGTCCGGTGACAGTTTCCATGGGTCAGATTTGCAGTTAGATGTCGTCAAATCATTAGTCTGAGGCTGGGGATCGAATCAGAGTTGATAAATCTTCAAGATGCCATGACCAGTCATCTTTTTCAGTCAATGGTGACAATTTGCCATCTTGGTAAAGTCAGGGGCAGGCCACGCTGGAGTCAGAACGAGTGCAAAAGTGTCGAAACGAAGGAAAAATTGGGTTACACTTTTGCAAATCTCGCGTGTTTGATGACATCATCAAAGAGGATATTTTTCATTATCTCACATATGAAGCCATAGGTAGCTATAAAATAGGGATTCTTCCTATTTGAAGATATCTACTTAGGATTTGTGCTTTAAAAGATGCTTTCTTCATGGATAAGATTCAAGCTTTATCCTTTCACAAAGAAAGCTGCTTTTTTGCCCTAAAGTTCTATAAAGACAAGCTTTTGGCTTTTTTTATTAATTACTTTTGTAGGTTGCATCCAGAGGAGGAAGATTTTTATTTTCTTTCCACGAAGATTCAAAGACCCAAACAAAGTGTTTTTTTTAGCGTTCTTCATAGTTTCGGGATGAGGAAGCACGGAGGCATGCTTTTTTGAGGTCTTTTTCTCTAGGGGATCATTTTTCAGAAATAGAGCTGAAGCTTTTTCAATTTTCATTGCGATGGGTCCATCCAGAATTTCATCCTCTTAAAGATTGGAAAATTTTATTTTTCTGAGAATCTACTTTTTTGCTGCTTTTTCGAAAAACCCTTCGCTTTTTCAAAATTTGATGATCTGGGTTGCTTCAAAACGGAATTGCCTACAAAACCCATGTGCCAGCTTTTTCACTCACATTCTACTTTTTAGAAGAAATCAACAAGTAATTTTCAGCCTTTTGTCCAAAGTTTTTCAGACATAGGCGTGTTCACAGTCATTCTTCAAGTCTTACAGTATGCAATACTCTCTAATTGAGAACAAGCCTAAAATGACATTGGTTCATGATTACTTGAGAACTTTTGAGACAAATTTGCATAAGGTGCTTCCAGTGTTCAATTTGCATCCTTTGGAAGATGCAGGAAACAATGCTATCAGGAATCTGAATCACTCCGGGTTACTTGCAGCAACTTCATTCCCCATCATAGTGCAAAGTATCAAATTCGTAATTGTTTGTATGAAGCATTACAATTCAGTCACAAGAGAAATCCAATCAGCAGATGGACGGGTGCTCTACAGTCTCAGGGCAAATGATATTGAGAAGTGTTTTTCAATACCAATATGGAGGGAAAACTTAGTCGTTTCAATTGAAGAATGCAAGAGGGTGTGGCACAATGATAAAGAAAAGTATCAAAAAAAGATTGCTCAAAGGTGGTTGAAAGAAAAGAAGAACGTCATGCCAAAGAATGTTGGACGTGGAGAGTTCAAGGAAGAACATGCAATAATGATTACTCTGCTAAGCCGAATCACAGGTCAAGAAGATGCTAACAAATTTCAACCTTGGATGTTTTACATCATGTCCCAGATTGTTGATGGAGGTCGACACTCGTCAGTGATAGTCTCCACCGACAGATAATTGATTTTCAAAGGGCCCATGAATTCCATATGATGTCATACCTTGTATATCTGATGGCCTTTCAAGGTTAGTTTAGAGGTTTGAATATTGTCAGAACTCTAGGTATTCAACATGTTTATCACCATTTCTCACATTTAGAATTTTCTCAGGCTGAGTGACATTATAGGCGGGTAAATGATGCATTCCTAATGCATGCAGTGCGAGATCTGGATAATAAGTTGCATATAGGATTTTTAGTTGATGCCAGATTGGTAATGGTGGAATGGGCTAATTGGTTTATGCAGTTTCCCACTTTCTCTTACATCAGAGTATATGGCTTCTCAGGAGAGCTAGCCATGCTACCGAGATATCCTACAGATGAGGTAGCGTTCATGGAATTTCTGAGGCAAGTCTATGAAGTTCATACATTTCTTCGTAGTAGGCGCAAGGTGACTTTCAATTTTCCAATTGGAATGGGTATTTATAGATGTAGATCTGGAGCATATGCCAAAGTAATTGGTAGTGAATCGTCCAAGTATGGTCTTAAGTTTTTCGACAGGAGGTCTTCATATGATCCTCATGGTGTTTTTGCATCACACCTTGGTCAAAATTGTGTACATGCACCTGCAGTTGAAGATTTCTGGGCTAATTGTGTAGATGAGTTTGAAGTGCAGAAACGTAGTTACAATAGGTTTACCCTTCAGTAGTTGGCTGATATCTTGTCAAAAGATGTAGAGGGCTTGTTAGATGATGGTGAAGTTTTACTTCCCACATATCTCAAAGATCAGGTCGAGCAACAACCATTGCCACCAGTTAATTGGTTAGCCAAAGAGAACACCTCGATTAAGGAAAGAATGAACCGAGTTGTCAAAAATAGTTTGATATTCTTGAAAAATAAGTAGAAAGAAGTCATTCCGGTTACAGAGCCGCCAGTTGTTCAACCATCAGAACCTTCCACTTCCAAACCAAAACAAAGGGTTAAAGCTATGAGCATCCTTCCAGAAGGAACAAAGATGGCCAAGTTGAAGAGGAAAAAGGTTGAGTCTCCAGTTCATATTCAGTGGGAACAACCAACAGTTGCATTAGAAGTTCTCCCTGAATCAGAGCCGCATGTTGAAACAATGCCTTCAATTCATGTTTCTCCACCTTCATCACCAAGTTCTTCTCCCATTCACATTGATTCATAGCCAGATTCACCGGTTCATAACTCTAAGACACATATTGGTTCATCAGGAGTTGATGAAGTTATAACTGAGTTTCCAAGAGAGGATGGATCATCTTAGAAAGAGGAGAAAACCTTCATATTAGTTGAACTTGACAGAGCTTAAAAGCGTCTGCCAAGGCACACCAGACAGGAAACTTAAGAAGCAAGTTCACATTGAAAAGAATGCGGATGGAGAAATGATCCTTGAAAGTGCAACACCACCAAAAGATAAATATGTTGATGATATTGAGGTTGATGACTTCAAGGCTGTCAAAGCTAATCTTGGTAGGAGTACCTGTCATACAGATGTAAATCTCTTCGAGGTTGCAACAGATAATCTGAAGGAGAGGGTGTTGAAGGATGGAGAAGATAAAGTAGCCCTTAAGGCTAAAGTTAGGCAGCTGCGACAATACATTTCCAATCTTTTCCGTGGCACATCACAGGCTGATTTACTGCTTCCTCTGATTCTGGAATCACCAGTCAATCAACAACAGTTCAGTCAGTTGGTCATCTATGGGAGGCACATGAAGGATTGGGTGGAAGAATTTGTGACTAAAAGTAGAGTTGTGCTTTCACAGATCTATCAATTAAAGTATAACGCTCATGATATGCGTCAAGGCATTTAGGGGTTACAACAAACTTTGGCTGAAAATAGACCAGTGTTTGAGATCATAATCTCTGACTTGAAGATAGCATATAATTCTATTGATTCAGCTGAAAGTAAGAAGATCATTTCTACTTGGAAAGCATAGTATCTTTTCACAGTAAAAACCTATGATAGTATAATCTTAGAGTTAGCAGAATGGAAAGAAAAAGTGTTAAATGTTCTCAAGTTTGTGAGATCTTTTGTTTCTCAGATCCCGTATTCATATGAAAAAGAAGATGGTACCCTGTATGATCTCAGGGAAGTACAAACAGAGTTCCAGATTTTTGTCCACAACAATTTTAATGGTGATCTCAATGTCGGCAAGATGGATCATTTTGCCGCAATGACAGTAAAGTTTGATAAAGTTGTGGGCAAAGTTTGTTAATTCCTTCATATGGTTGCAGATGGTGAAGAAATGTTGGAAAATCAGAATATCATCTTAGAGAGTATTAGTGTTCCTGGCAAAGATGCAATCACTCACTTTTTAGAAGATATTATTTCCCAAAATATCAATGGATGACATCACCAATAAAGCAGGAATAAAGATGAGGATGTAACTCAAAAGAAAGCAACTTTAACACAAATGTTTTTTGTTTTAAAAGCATTTGCTTTCATCCAAGGCTCATCCATGCTTAAAATAGTATAAAGTCACTTTTTAATAGTTGGAGTTTTCTTTGCTTTAAAGAAAATTATTTTAAAGCATTTGTTAGTTGTAATCTTTGTCTTAGAATAGAAATAAAGCTTGTGAGTTAGCAAGTTAGTTAGGTTTAATCAAGGATATTTTAGGGTTCCCTACTCCTTTGATTTAATATAAATAAGGGCAGCCTTGCCCATTGTAAGTAATGGTAATTATGATAGCAAGATTTGTTGTGCCTATTCTAGCCTGCAGAAATTGTTATTTCAAGTGCTCATTCATTTCATGTTGTCTGTTTTCTAGTATTTGATCGCATATTGTATGCCTGTCTTTTGCTACAATATTGTTGTCTTGGAGTTGTATCAACTTTATAATATTGGAATAGAAGTCTCATGCCTGCCATTTGCTTTGATTTTCTATCTCTGATCATCTAGTTTTATCGTCAGATGTGTGGCTTGCATAATCTTATTTCATCTTTCATCTTAAAGTACAGTGAGTCTTCTGATGTGAATCTGGAAGGAGTTTATTAAAGCTTTTATGTTAAAAATAAATCATTCTGTGTTAACTTTTAATCCCTTTGCTTTGAATTTACTCAGGAGGTTAAAAGCGTCATTTAGCTTAGGCCTAGCTATAGTTAGAAGTTTTAAAAAGAAAAAACCTCTGCTGCAACGATTTAGAGTGTTATAACCTTGTGCTCGCAGTTGAGAATCAAAAAGAAGATAGGCAAATTTGTTTTATTTATCTTTGAAGCAAACATTAGCAAAAAGGGAACTCCCCCTCATAATAGGAGAGCAGTTTATCTATGCATAGCTGTCCGTTTCCAACTTGCATACTGGAGGTACGAATTGAAACGCCAACAAGGTGTTGTTTCTAGTAATACTAAAATCGTAATGGTAAAAATGCTTAACTTGCACCTTTCCTCTTCCATTTTGAACTTGCTTTGACTCGTTTGTCTCCAATGTAATAACTAGTATGCAAAAATGATGCTTTTCATGTGAAAGTTGGCAAATAACTTGATCTTAGATTTTTGTTCCCACCTGCACTTATTCCTATAGTCTGATCCTGGTCCCAAGTTTATCCATTTTCTAATTGAGATCAAATACATAGTTTTGGAAGTGATTTGGATTACTTTTGTACTCACAAAAATGATTGCTAAATATAAGGTAAATAAATACAATAAGAGCATAAACCAATATTGTTCAAATTCAATTAAATTGATTAGGGTACATGTGATTAAACCATAAATTGAAATGAACATGAAGAAACTTATAAAATTAACTAACCATAATAAATCCTAGATATTTGTGGAGAAATTGTTTCAAGAAAAAACTCTACCACAAAAGAGATATTAAGCTTGTATTAATCTAAAAAATATGAGCACATCAATATGATCAAATGAATCATCTTATGTCCAATAGTATTACATCAGCATAATAGTACACCCACATAACACTATGAAACCTCTATCTCATGCCTCTAATATTTAGAGCAATTAGAAACTAGAAACCAGAAGTGATGCCAAAAACTGGAAAGTGAAAGCATGGGCCCAAAACTAGGCACTTATACCTCCACTAGCAAAAACCAATGCCCATAATGCATTAAATCAAGCACTCAAGACAACACGTAACCAACACAAGAAACTTTGACCTCATTACTCTGGTAGGCAACAATATAAACCCCTAATACTCCATGGTGAAGACCATAACACTTGAGGGACCCACCATAATGACAAAGCTACTCTACTTTCACAAAAGTAACTCCCAAGTGCTCCGTGATGACTATAACTCCAGTTGGGTCCTCAAATTCCTAGAGGGGTCAACTCATTTCAAGGCCACTTGTAGTCTCAAAGGTGAACTAATCAACTCATTCAAAAAATATGAGTGATTAAAGGCCAATTGCTAAGAGTGGGCATGATGTCCTTCATTTTGGGCTCAACTAGACCCAAGAGGGTGTTCCTAGAGGTACCCTTAGTGGGAAACTAACCTATTAAGATGATTCACGACTGAAACAACAATAGCTATACCCAATGTACACTTGACCCTAATATTTATCACTAGGTCAAAGACTAACTAGTTGCTTGTAAAACCTTTGATTAGATGAAACTACAATATTGCATATGCATCTATAGAAGATAACAACATGATATCCCCAAAAGTGAATCCACTTAACATTTCATACACAATTGCAAGGTGTAGGAAAGCATGAAATGATTCTCTAATGATTTAACTATTTGAGGTCACTTTGGATGTTCCCTAGTTTGTAATAATAAATCATGAAAACATATGAAACCCTAATCCACTTCTAAGCTAAAGAGGACAGAGAGGATAATTAAAATGTGTTGGTGTTTCAATTCGCACCTCTGGAATGCGAATTGGAAATGGACAGCTATGCACAGATAAACTGCTCTCCTATTATGAGGGGGAGTTCCCTTTTTGCTGATGTTTGCTAAAAAGATAAATAAAACAAATTTGCCTATCTTCTTTTTTTGATTCTCAGCTGCGAGCACAAGGATATAAAACTCTAAATCACTGCAGTAGAGGTTTTTTCTTTTTAAAACTTCTAACTACAACTAGGCCTAAACTAAATGATGCTTTTAATCTCACAGGTAAATTCATAGCAAAGGGATTAAAAGTTAACAAGGAATGATTCATTTTTAACATAAAAGCTTTAATAATTTCTTCCAGATTCACATCAGAAGACTTATTGTACTTTAAGATGAAAATTGAAATAAGATTACGCAAGCCACACATCTGACGACAAAACTAGATGATCTGAGATAGAAAATCAAAGCAAATACCAGGCATGAGACTTCTATTCCAATATCATAAAGTTGATACAACTCCAGGACAACAATATTGTAGAAAAAGGCAAACATACAATATGTGATCAAACACTCGAAAATAGACAACATAGAATGAACAAGTAGCTGAAATAACAATTTTTGTAGGCTAGAATAGGCACAACAAATTTTGCTATCACAATTACCATTACTTACAGTGGGCAAGGCTGCCCTTATTTATACTAAATCAAAGGAGTATGGAACCCTAAAATCTCCTTGATTTACCTTAACTAACTTGCCAACTTGTTAGCTTTATTTCTATTCTAAGACAAAGATTACAACTAACAAATGCTTTAAAACAATTTGCTTTAAAGCAAAGAAAGCTCCAACTATTACAAAGTGACTTTTTATTATTTTAAGGATGAAAGCAAATGCTTTAAAACAAAAAGCATTGAGTTAAAGTTGCTTTCTTTTGAGTCACATCCTCGTCTACATTCTTGCTTTAATGGTGATGTCATCCATTAATATTTTGGGAAATAATATCTTCTAAAAAGTGAGTGACTGCATCTTTGCTAGGAACACTAACACTCTCTAGAATGATATTCTGGTTTTCCAACATGTCTTCACCATTTGCAACCATCTGAAGGAATTCATGAACTTCGCCCACAACTTTATCAAACTTTACTGTCGTCACGGCAAAATGATCCATCTTTTAGGCACTGATATCACCATTAAAACTGTTGCAGACGAGAGTTTGGAACTCTATCTGTACTTCCTTGAGATCATACAGGGTACCATCTTCTTTTTTCATATGAACACAAGATCTGAGAAACAAAAGATCTCATGAACTTGAGAACATTTACCACTTTATCTTTCCACTATTCTAACTCTGAGATTATACCATCATAAGTTTTTACTGTGAAAAGGTACTGTGCTTTCCAAGTAGAAACAATCTTCTTATTTTCAGCTGAATCAACATAATCACATGCTATCTTCAAGTCGGAGATAATGATCTCAAACACTAGTCTATTTTCAGCCAAAGTTTGATGTAATCCCTTGTTGCCCCAAAATTTGAACTCAAATTTTCAAATTTTAGTTCTAAAAGTTTTAAAGTCTTATGAGTCTTTGTCATTGGGCGTTTTACGCGTTCATGAAACCTTTATTTCCCTGACTTATGTTCCAGAGTTCAAGAAATAACCAACTTCCCCACTTCTCCTTTGTGTCGAGGGTTTTCAAAGTTTTTGAATGGCGCTCTCATAGTTTGAAGATCATAAAAGCTCCGATGCCCCGACCTCACCCATTGTCGAGAATTTTCAAATTTTGTGAAACTCCTCTTCAAGGTTCAAAGTTCAGAATTTGCTCCGACCCCCGACTAATCAACATCTTCGCAGTGCCCATTTTCTAAGGTATCGTCAGCTCATCAGATTGCTCATGCGGTATGCGGTGAATGTCTTTTCAGAAGTTATGAAACACAAGCTCAATCTTAAGACTCGCTTTTCAAAGATGCAGAATTAATGATGCATTAATTACTTCTTAAATGACAGGTGTAACGGAGCTCGCCAAGGTGGTAACACAACATTAACAAGTTTAAAAACCATCATTACTCACTGGCGTAATTAAATCAAGGTGGCGGTGGTCTCTGAGTCCAATTTTTCTTGTCAGCCAAGCTATCTTCAGAATGGGACTTCCTGTAAACAACGAAATTTGGGATGATGAACCTATGTCTGTCCTGCAACTTAACTTACATTAGCCCAAGGAGGAGTAGATCGACATCATCCCCCAGTTGTGTATAGTTGCTTGGAAGGAGAAAACCAGCTATGCTGAATACTGCAGAACGATTGACATCCTGGAGGAAGAAGAACGTGCTGAACTACACCAACTTTTTATGGAAATACGCCTGGAATTGGGGGCAAATTAATGCCACTTGTCTTGCATGTATGAAGATGTTTTGTAATTAGTGATAATAATTGTGTTTCCTCTGTAATGTAACCGCTTCCATTTTTAGTTCCTTTCTTGATAACGGTTACTCGAAAGACCGTTTCAAACAGTTATAATTCTGGGGAAGTTTTGAAAGTTATAAAAAGAGGAGGGACTTTAGAAAGAAGGTATCTTTTTCCGGGTGCTGTCTGTGAATAGTGGGAAGAAGAGAAAGACTATTTTGTATTAATTTCCAATTATATTTTTCTTAGCTCTACTTATGTATAGGGGCATTACAAAAACTGAGTTTTGGATATATTGAAGAAATGAAGATTTACTTATAGAACTTTGTGTCTCCAAGTGTCTTCTGTGATTGCAATTGTTCTTGTGTCAATTCGTAATCTGTCTTCGATATTGCTTCTTTTATGTTGACATGTGTTAAGGTGGAATATAACTGTATCTCTCAATCAATTTATCCGTGTTTATGAATGTCGGATAAGTGGGATGTGTATCATTTATCTACATTCATTTCTTTCTGTAATCAGTCATGCACATCTATTTCAGGGTGATGGGTAGATGTTAATACACCTTTTTTGCTTTCTAGTTAAAATCACACCCCATATTTTTATTCGTTGCATATCTTAAGAGGGAGATGTACCTCTAAAATTTAGAGGAAAGCTGTCAATCCAATGACAACTTCTCCAACTGTTAGTACTATTTGTTCTTCTTCTTGGGCGTCTTGAGTTGTTTTCTACATTTACTCTCGAAGGACAAATCTGTCAACTAATAGATTTTTGGCAACTCTGCTAGGGATTCAGAATCAAAGATTGGTGCATTTTTTGTCTCTAGAAAATTGAAGATGCCTCCCCGAGGACAGAGGCTGGTGGCTCTATCTAATGAAATGTACTTAGAAACAATTATGTTCCAACAAAGACCTATGCTGATTTGATTTTTGCATGATGGCTTTGGTTTCTCCTCAACCATGAAGAAATCATTTTGGACCTCTCTTTTTGTCTCAGTTTTCACCTCTGCCGGAAGGATCACGAAAACATTTTCCAAAGTTCAATGGAGAAGGCTCTCAAGATGCTGAAAACCATATTCTGGCATTCACAGTTGTGTGTGGTATCCTGGGGGTAAGTGAAGAAAATGTTTTTGTAAGATTATTTATTGAATATTTGATTGGCCCTGCAACAGAATGGTTTTGCTATTTAGAAGAGAAGTGCATAACCGATTTGGATTCATTGAAGAAGAAGTTCTTAGCAAGATATAAGGGTCCTGTTGATGAAGCTGCCTTGTTATATCCAATTTTCAACTTTCAAAAGCAAGAAGGTGAATCCATTAGAAATTTTGGGGACAAATTGAACCGGATGCTCAAGAAGATTCCAACCCTTCTTCAACCAAGTGAGCAACTTCAACTTTGTATTTTTATTTCCTCTTTGCATCTTGATGTTCAATTTGAGTTGAAACAGAGTAAAGTGAATGATATTAAAATTGCACAACAAGAGGCCGTAAAAATAGAAGACGATTTGATTTTAAGTGGTCTTTGGAAAGTAAATCAGGTTGTAAATAATGTTGGGCCTATGGAAAAGTCTATCATGCATAAACAAAGATTCCAGCCTATGAGTTTTCAAAATGCACAACCTCTTTCTGCTGAATACTGTAATCTCTCTGTTTTTTATCCAAAACATTTTGGTAAAGATAAGATAAACAGTGTAGAAATTAAACCTCATGTGGATAGAAGAATGGAAAGTTTCTATTTCCATTATGAAGAAGATAATGTTGAACCTATAAGTCCCCCATATGGCGTAGAAGAAAAACTATCCTCCCCTGGTGCGAATCATGGTGTAGATGATGAAGAACAATTAGAGGGAGCACAACATAAAGACGAGGTGTTGAATGTTCATTCTTTGAATTGTAGGCAAGCTGAATAAATGACTTTCAAATTTCAGGAAGAAGATGATAAAGGAGAAATATTGCAGCCAAAGGTGAGTGAAGAATTCATCTTTGAGTCATTTTACTTTGAAGATGCAATTATGTCCTTTGAGAATGATTCATCAAATGAAGCTTGTGTTGGAAACATTTGCAATGATTTTTCAAAATATGAGGATAAAAAGAGTAGTCAAGTTGAGGAAGGTGTGCAGTCTCAAAAGTTTTTAGAAGCTCTGGATGGTGACCTTTGTGAAGAAGATGTTGTGCTCTCTCCTATACCATGTGTTGAAGAAGAATGCCCTACTGTTGAAAATATAGTCAGTAAACAAATTATTTTAGTTGCAATACAAATTTTCAGTATAACTCACTTCCAATTTTGTATAAGGTTGATGATTGGTCCTCTAATGATTTGAATGATTCTCTATCTGCCACTGAAAAAGTTAATTGCATACAGGAACATGATGAGACATATGTGGCAAGTCAGAATTCAAAAATTTTAGATGGTGTATCATTCCTACATACAGCAACAAAGAATTTTTTTTTATTTCAGCGCTTGTGTGTGGGATGTCCAATTCAAGGATTGGTTTCTCTAGGCTTGTCAAATCAAGTGCATCATGAGGTCACAACTGCTGTTTTTCAGTCAGAAGTTGGTAATCGTATGTTGGACGATATTGAGATGAGACGTCAAATTGAAGGAGTGTACAATGAAGAATGGCTTCTCGGGCATCAACCCATATCCAAAATAATTTTATCTGAAGCCATTTTTATTAGTTTGATCATGGTGGTCACAAGTTTGCAACTGGTTGCTTGTGGGCTTTTTGTGCATCCGACATTATTTCACACAGGCATCTATTTCTCCCATCCAGTTAATGGATTTGCATAACTACTTTGAGGTCATTGGGAGGTAGGATCTTCCTGCCACATATATATTAGGAGTTTTTATTGTGCTAGTAGTTTAGTTTCCTTTCCTGTTTGCCCTATTTTTGGCTTGTTTTGGCTCCTTTGTTCCTTGTGCTGTTTGACTCTATTGCCCAATGGATAAGGCACTGATCCGTACTTGTGATTTTGGGTTCCTTGCTTCGTCCTTTGCAGTCCTCGTCCCCAATTAGAGCCTATTGTTGCCCCAAAATTTGAACTCAATTTTTCAAATTTTAGTTCTTAAAGTTTTAAAGTCTTGAGTCTTTGTCGTCGGGTTACGCGTTCATGAAACCTTTATTTCCTCGACTTATGTTCCAGAGTTCAAGAAATAACTGACTTCCCAACTTCTCCTTTGTGTCGGGGGTTTTCAAATTTTTTGAATGGCGCCCTCACAATTCGAAGATCATAAAAGTTCTGATGCCCTAACCTCACCCATTGTCGAGAATTTTCAAATTTTGTGAAACTCCTCTTCAAGGTTCAAAGTTCAGAATTTGCTCCGACCCCCAACTAATCAGCATCTTCGCAGTGCCCATTTTCCAAGGTATCGTTAGCTCATCAGATTGCTCATGCACTATGTGGCGAATGTCTTTTCAGAAGTTATGAAACACAAGCTCAATCTTAAGACTCGCTTTTCAAAGATGTAGAATTAATGATGCATTAATTACTTCTTAAATGACAAGTGTAACAGAGCTCGCCAAGGTGGTAACGCAGCATTAACAAGTTTAAAAACCATCATTACTCACTGGCATAATTAAGTCAAGGTGGTGCTGCTCTCTGAGTCCAGTTTTCTTTTCAGCTAAGCTATCTTCAGAATGAGACTTCCTGCAAACAACAAAATTTGGGATGATGAACCTATGCCTGTCCTGCAACCTAACTAACATTGGCCCGAGGAGGAGCAAATCGATATCATCCCCCAGTTGCACATAGTTGCTTGGAAGGAGAAAACTAGCTATGTTGAATACCGCAGAACGATTGACATCCTGGAGGAAGAAGAAGAACATGTTGAACTATGCCAACTTTTTATGGAAATGCGCCAGGAATTGGGGGCAAATTAATGCCACTTGTCTTGCATGTATGAATATGTTTTGTAATTAGTGATAATAATTGTGTTTCCTTTGTAATGTAACCATTTCCATTTTTAGTTCCTTTCTTGATAACGATTACTCGAAAGACTGTTTCAAACAGTTTTGAAAGTTATAAAAAGAGGAGGGACTTTAGAAAGAAGGTATCTTTTTCCAGGGGTTATCTGTGAACAGTGGGAAGAAGAGCAAGACTATTTTATATTAATTTCCAGTTATATTTTTCTTAGCTCTGCTTATGTACAGGGGCATTACAGAAACTTTGAGTTTTGGATATATTGAAGAAATGAAGAATTACTTATAGAACTTTGTGTCTCCAAGTGTCTTATATGATTGCAATTGTTCTTGTGTTAACTCATAATCTGTCTTTAATATTGCTTCTTTTATGTTGACATGTGTTAAGTTGGAATATAACTGTATCTCTCAATCAATTTATCCTTGTTTATGAATGTCGGATAAGTGGGTTGTGTATCATTTATCTACATTCATTTCTTTTTGTAATCAGTCATGCACATCTATTTCATGGTAATGGGTAGATGTTAATACACCTTTTCTATTTTTTGGTTAAAATCACACCCCATATTTTTATTCGTTGCATATCTTAAGAGGGAGTTGTACCTCTAAAATTCAGAGGAAAGTTGTCAATCCAATAACAACTTCTCCAACTGTTAATACTATTTGTTCTTCTTCTTGGGCATCTTGAGTCATTTTCTACATTTACTCTCGAAGGACAAATCTGTCAACTAACACCCCTGAATGCCTTGACGTAGATCATGAGCGTTGTCCTTTAATTGATAGATCTATGAAAGTACAACTCTACCTTTAGTTACAAATTCTTCCACCCAATCCTTCATGTGCCTCCCATAAATGACCAATTGACTGAATTGTTGTTGATCAACTAGTGATTCTAGATTCAGAGGAAGTAGTAAATTAGCCTATGATGTGCCATGGAAAAGATTGGAAATGTACTGCCGCAACTTCCTAACTTCATCCTTGAGGGCTGCTTTATCTTCTCCATCTTTCAACACCCTCTCCTTCAGATTATCCGCTGCAACCTCAAAGAGATTTACATCTGTATGCCAGTTACTCCTACCAAGATTAGCTTTGACAACCTTGAAGTCATCAACCTCAATATCATCAACATCTCTATCTTCTGGCGGTGTTGCAGTTTCAAGGATCATTTCTCCATCTGCATTCTTTTCAATGTGAACTTGCTTCTTAAGTTTCTTGTCTGGTGTGTCTTGGTAGATGCTTTTAAGCTCTGTCAAGTTCAACTGATATGAAGGCTTTCTCCTCTTCCTTCCCAAAATGTTCTCCAGCCAAGATGAGCCATCCTCTCTTAGAAACTTGGTTATAACCTCATCAGCTCCTGATGAACCAATATGTGTCTCAGAGTCATGAACCGGCAAATCTGGCTCTGAATCTATATGAATGGGAGAAAAACTTGGTGAAGAAAGTGGAGAAACATGAACTGAAGGCAATGTTTCTACATGCGGTGCTAGTTCAGCGGGAACTTTTGATGCAACTGTTGGTTGTTCCTGTTGAATATGAACTGGGGACTCAACTTTTTTCCTCTTCAACTTGGCCATCTTTATTCCTTCTGGAAGGACGCTCACAGCCTCAACGCTTGGTTTTGGTTTGGAAGTGGAAGGTTCTGATGGTTGAACAATTGGCGGCTCTGCAACCGGAATGACTTCTTTTCATTTATTTTTTAGGAATATTGTACTGTTTTTGATAACTCAGCTTGTTCTTTCTTCGATCAAGGTGTTTTCTTTGGCTGACTAATTGACTGGTGGCAAAGTGATGCAGGAGCATCCAGGGTGTAAGAGCAATCTTGCATCAACCCAAAAAAAATGTTGTTTCTTTTAAATAAAGGCTAAATTTGGTAGGGTTACTATTTTTAGTAAGTTTGCATTTGTGCACGGTTGGATACAAAATCTTACATGGACCTCCAGAATGGTGAATTGAAGCTAATGGTGAAGAAATCACTTCAATATCATTTGTCATTTGTGAGATATTAAAATTTCAAATTCTGAGAATCCTATTGAAATATTCAAAGTCAAATTTGAGGCAATTAGAGGCTCCCGATGGGCCCAAAATTTGGTGGGAAACCCAAACAGTCTACCTTTAGGTACTGCTTGTGCACAACTGCCTTTTCAAGAGCTTTCTAAAAAGGTATTATAATTGAAAATCCAACAGTAGGTAGTTGTTTCTCAACCTGATCTCTGAAATATGTGGGAAGTAAAACTTCACCATCATCTGACAAGCCCTCTAAATCTTCTGACAGGATATCAACCAACTACCGAAGAGTAAACCTATTGTAACTACGTTTCCGCACTTCAAACTCATCTGCACAATTAACCCAGAAATCTTCAATCGCAGTCATATGTACACAATTTTGACCAAGGTGTGATGCAAAAACACCACGCGGATCGTATGAAGACCTCCTATGAAAACACTTAAGACCATACTTGGACGATTCACTACCAATTATTTTGGCATCTGCTCCAAATCTGCATCTGTAAATACCCATCCCAATTGGAAAATTGAAATCCACTTTGTGTTTGCTACGCAGAAATGTATGAACTTCATAGACTTGCCTCAGAAATTCCATGAACGCTACCTCATCTATAGGATATCTTAGCAGCATGGCTGGCTCTCCTGAGAAGCCATATACTCTAATGTAGGAGAAAGAGGGAAACTAGATAAACCAATCAGCCCATTCCGCTATTGCCAATCTGGCATCAGTTAAAAATTGTATATGCATCTCATTATCCAGATCTCGCACTGCATGCATGAGGAATGCATCATTTACCTGCCTATAATGTCGCTCAGCCTGAGAAAATTCTAACTGCGAGAAATGGTGATAAACATGTTGTATGCCCAGAGTTCCAACAATATTCAAACCTCTAAATTGACCCTGAAAAGCCATTAAATATACAAGGTATGACATCATGTGGAATTCATGAGCCCTTTGAAAATCAATTATTTGCTGGTGGAGACTATCACTTATGAGTGCCGACCAATCATAGTATTCATTTCTGTCAACAATCTAGTACATAATGTAAAACATCGAAGGTTGAAATTTGTTAGCATCTGCTTGACTTGTGATTCGGCTTAGCAGAGTAATCATTGTTGCATGTTCTTCCTTGAATTCTCCACGTCCAACGTTCTTTGGCATAACGTTCTTCTTTTCTTTCAACCACCTCTGAGCAATCTTTTTATGATACTTTTCTTTATCACTATGGCACACCCTCTTGCATTCTTCAATTGAAATGACTAAGTTTTCCCTCCATATTGGTATTGAAAAACACTTCTCAATATCATTTGGCTTGAGGCTGCAGAGCACCCGTCCATCTGCTAATTGGATTTCTCTCGTGACTGAATTGTAATGCTTCATACAAGCAATTACAAACTCGATACTTTGCACTGTGATGGGGAACGAAGCTGTTGCAAGTAACTCGGAGTGATTTAGATTCCTGATAACGTTGTTTCCTACATCCTCCAAAGGATGTAAATTAAACACTGGAAGTACTTTATGCAAGTCTGTCTTGAAAGTTCTCAGGTAATCGTGAACTAACGTCGTTTTAGGCTTGATCTCAATTGAAGAGTACTGCATACTATAAGACTTGAAGAATGACTGTGAACACGCCTATGTCAGAAAAATCTTGGATAAAGGCTGAAAATTACTTGCTGATTTCTTCAAAAAAAGCAAAATGTGAGCGAAAAAGTTGGTACATGGGTTTTGTAGACAATTTCGTTTTAAAGCAACCCAGATTGTCAGATTTTGAAAAAGTGGAGGGTTTCCTAAAAAAGTAGCAAAAAAGTAGATTCTCAGAAAAATAAAATTTCTCAATCTTCAAGAGGATGAAATTTTGGATGGACCCATCTCGATGAAAATTGAAAAAGCTTCGACCCTATTTCTGAAAAATGATCCCTTAGAAAAAAGGACCTTGAAAAAGCATGCTTCTATGCTTCCTCATCCTGAAACTATGAAGAATGCTAAAAAAGCACTTTGTTTGGGTCTTCAAATCTTCATGGAAAGAAAATAAAAATCTTCCTCCTTTGGATGCAACCTGCAAAAGTAATGAATAAAGAAGCCAAAAGCTTGTCTCTATAGAACTTTAGGGCAAAAAAACAACGTTCTTTATGAAAGAATAAATTTTGAATCTTATCCATGAAGAAAGCATCTTTTAAAGCACAAATCTAAGTAGATATCCTCGAATAGGAAGAATCCCTATTTTATAGTTGCTTATGGCTTCATGTGTGAGATGATGAAAAAATATCTTCTTTGATGATGTCATCAAACACTCGAGGTTGCAAAAGTGTTGGCCAATTTTTCCTTCGTTTCGACACTTTTGCACTCGTTTTGACTCCAGTGTGGCCTGTCCCTGACTTTAACAAGATGACAAACTATTACCATTTGACTGAAAAAGTTGACTGATCATGGTACCTTGAAGACTTATCAATCCTGATTCCATCCCCGGCCTTGGACTGACGATCTGACGACGTTTAACTACAAATCTGACCTCTGGAATCTATTGCCGGACAAAAGAATTGAAAACAACTATCAGAAAAACATTGACAGACATGAAAATTTTCTAACACCTTAAAACTTGGGCGCCCTAGCCTCCAGGGGTGCTTGGTTTTTTGTGCCTTAGTTATTTTTTGAAAATTTTCAACCTTGCTCATTTCTCGATTTCCGCGCATGCTCCGGTGATTGTGGACCCCTATTTGGATGTTGAATCTCACCTGTCGGGGCAAAATTGAGACTGGTGATCTGGTAAATAGGCAAGCCTGATGAAAACTGAGTTGATTGTACCCTATGCCTGCCTTAGAAATTGTGCCAAACTGATTTTCTATGGATCCAAACAGGTTAACGGAGGAAGATTTATCTTTTTTCGAAAAAACATGGAAAAATGGTTAAGGCTAGAAAAGATGGGCGCCCCTAGCCTCCAGGGGCGCTTAGCATTTCATGCCTAAGAATTTTTTTTATGTTTTTCAATTTTGTTTGCATTTCTCTGTTTTGCGTGCTACAGGTCTCGTTCAATCATCATTTCTGGTCGTCTGTCTGATTGCTGAAGCATGATGGGAGGTGATTTGAGTATCCTGAACATACCTGAGATGAATTTCCAGCTTTTACGGGCATTTTGACTGAGTTTTGACTAAATTTGACCTCTCAGAAACGGGCTGACGAAGACTTTTTGATGTTTCTCAAAAAACACAGAAAAATTTCTAAGCCAGGAAAAGATAGGAGCCCCCAGCCTCCAGGGGCGCTTGGTTTTTAATGCCTTATAAAATCTATGATTTTCAAGCTCTGTTTACAGTTTGCTTCGTTTCGCGTGCCAACAGTCGCTTCCTGTTGTCAATTTTGACGATTTGTCAGACAACTGCCACTGGATGAGGGATGGAATGGATAGCATGGACATATCCAAGGTGATTCCCAGCTTTTTCAAGATTTATTGACTAGCGTGACTGCTTTTATCAACCCGAGAATGACTGACGGAGACATTTTTAGCATTTTCTTGAAAAACGTGAAAAAACATCTAACACTGCTAAAGCTAGGTGCCCACAGCCTCCAGGGGCACCTGGAAATCCATGCCTTAGCAAAATTTCATGTTTTTTCACTTTTCAACACTTTCCTGATTCACCATGCTTTGTTCTCCGTTCTTCGTCAAATCGACGACTGTTCGTTAATTCAGCGTTATCTGAAAAACCCTGAAAACCTAAAAATGAGCTCTGGCAGATGAAACACCTTCGTTGATGGCTTTGAAGCTCGTGCTTCACCTTTCGAAAAAGCAGAATTGACCTAGTAGGGAAAACACGACCTTTTGCAGATTTCGTCTGGTACACCTTGATCGTGAAGCGAAATAAGCCAATTAGAATTAGGCATGACACCTAAATCAGAGATTCTATTTTTAGAAACTTTCTACTTTTAGAAAATTTTGCTAGCATCCATATTTCAAGAAACCCAGAAAACCTAATTTGATGTCTATTTTTAGAAACTTTCTAAAAATAGAAATTTCTATTCTTAGAAATTTTGACTTTTTGACGAAATTTTTTTCTAGATGTTTACAAAATGCCTTAATGAAGCAAATTTGTTTGATTGGGTACAACAAGATGGAAAGTGTTTGATCTCTCACCAATTTAGACCGGTGCCTACTCCATTAAACAATAGAGTCATGGATTGTGAAGAAGGGAAATGTACACAAATCATAACCGGAACTAGACTTGCATATACATACAAATCACAAATGACATTTCATGTGAATTGACATACTTAATGATCCATCTCAATACTACAATTGGCCACATGCAACATAAGGAAGACCATCACGAAAGCTTTGCAATGAGTTAAAATGTTGTGACACATTCACTTAAATTATGGGAAATAATTATCTTAAGACCATTGCAATAAAGCTTAAGATGCATTATAATGTCGTGACATTAATCAAACTCCTATTACACTCATACTGACAAGTGTGACAAGAGGAAACCCATAACTAGATTCAAGGGTTTCCCTAAATAATTACAAACTACCATGGAGACATACCATTTATATACATAATGTCCATTGAATACTCTTCCCATGCATTACAAAATGCATCCCATCCCCTTACAGACTAGACTTGTAATGTTTGATGCCCTAAAACCAACTTGAAGTACTTGCAGTCAAAAAATTCGCTCAACAACCAACCCTTATTACATATTTTAACATGTAAATATAGCATTTTGTTTTTTTCCATCCTTAGTTGCCTGCAAGAACTTGATGTACTTCCAGAGGTAGAAGAATTGAATGCAAATTGAATGAAATCCTATGAAATCAATGTCTAAGATGTTTCTTGTTCAAAATTGAATGACTTGGAGCTTGTGTGAAGATTATTGATAGATGAAATTCACCTACCACATTCATGGCGATTAAATCCTCCATCATCCACCGCTGTAAATTGTAACTAGAATCATGCCCTTCAAATGAGTGATGGCATTTGGGTAGGAAAAATTCATTTGAGTAGTTGCAAGGGTCAAATATGGTCATTAATGGCGACCTAGGAAGTTGTTGGAGCATTTTGGAGTGTATTAGAGAAGTTTGGAAAATTTGTGGGATTTTGATGTGAGTCTAGACACAAGAACCAAACATTGGAGTGAATGTGGGAATGTAGGGAATATCTGGATATCTAAACATTTGAAAGCAAGGGAAATGATATGAAAGAAATTCAAAATTCCATCGGGTTTCCACGAAGGAAGAAAATGAGTGAGTAGATGATGCGGGAAAATGTGTGAGGAAGGGATATAAGATAGGAGGTGAACATATCTGGAAGTCAAAGGGACTCCAAATAATAGAAAACTAATGGTTCAATCATCTAAATAAATGTGAGAATTCAATGTGGAACATGAGGTCAAGACAAGACATGGGGCGAAAGGAAGACAACTTGAAGTTCAAGGAAATTCTGCACAAAAGAGGAAAGTGATAGGTTAGGTTCAAGGGAACTTCATGAGAAATCGACATGGAACTAAATATGTGAAGTGGAGGAACCAAGCGGAGGAAGTCCAGAAGTGAGGTAATCTCTTGGAAAGGGGTCGAGAGGAATGCAAGTAAGGAAGGGGGAACCAAAGGTAGAAATATTTGGTATGGAGAGGAATTTTTTTAAATAGGATGAAAGGTGAAAGGATGAAATGTAGAAGGATGAAGGGCCATATGTTTGGGAATGAGAGGAAAATTGAAAAAGCCAATTAAGATTCCATAAAACGCTAAGTGAAGGAATCTGGGAGGAAAGTGAATGAACAAATATTTAGAGAAAAAGGAAGAGGATAGGAGGATAGGATGTTGGAGCTCGAAAGATGAAGTCTGGTAGCCAAGTGAGATTCCATAAATTGAAGGAAATAGATGGAATGAAAAAGACTAAGGGACCGATAAGCTTTTGCAGGATAGGTGGATACATGATATTGAATGGGTATAATACATCTAGTAGCTGGTCGAAAACCCACAAAATAGAAGAAATGAATGAAATAGAGGAAGTGAAGGATTCAATGAAGTTTGGGGGAACTCTTATTTGGAAGAGGAAGGAGGAACTAGATGGAAGGCAAAGAGGAAATGTTTAGTAGTACCTAGAAAGTTTGCAAAACACTAGAAACTGACTTAAGACTTCCCAAACTTGAAACTTTCTTCAATTATTTACAACTCTAACACATGATAGGAACATGGAGGATGAAAAAAAATAACTTCAAGACAAAATATGTCTAAGGGAAAACCCATTGAAAGATTTCCTAGATTGGTTATATATGATGAGCATAAAAGGGCTAATGCACAAAATGGACAAGGACTTAGGTAATTTTTGCATCTTTCAAGTTGGGGATGTGTGTATCTTGCAAGCACAAAGAGAATCCAACTATCTTTGGGAGGCAAACCAAAAAAGCAAAACAAAACAAGGAGGAATGAGAGGGAAAAACAAGCACAGAGATGATACCAACATAGGACAAAACACACCTAGGAAGTATGCACAAGACAACAACTTACAACCAATGACATGAGGGCACAAAGACATTTGATAACATTGGCTATAACCAAAACTTGAAAATAATTCTAGGTTAGACCATGCAAAGAAGCTCCATGGCACAATGCCTTGGATAAACTACTATTAAAGACCATTTGCCTTTGTCAAAGAAAAGTTGAATGGAGTTGATCTCCCTTAAACCCAAAGTACACTCACCACCCATTGCAATAAATGATGCCTCTTACATGCATGCATCAATTTGTGAACACTATCTAGGAAATGAAGGCCAACTCCATCACCAATACCATTACTGCAAGGCACTCATAAGTAGTAGACCGTGCATGACTCTCTCCACCCCATATCATGCATGTTCATAGCTACAGGGGTAGAAGAACAAAAGTCGAGTTAGCATTAACATGCATGAATGAAAGTATAAATCCACCATTAATGGTCATAACATTACCCTACCTACTGACCTCTTCATGTGAATGAAGGAAAAAAGAAAACACTTAGACTCACGTGGAAAAGAAAAGTATATTCAACTACAAACTTGGTCCACACAAGGAAGGACATCTTCATGCACTTCAAACTTGAATGTCTCAAGTTTAAGTATGTCATCAAGTTGGGCTATAACATGTTGACCTTCATGTTCACTAGATTACTGTAGCTCAACTTCATTTTCACTTGTATGCTAGATCCACATAAAGGCTTTAATTTTAGACACATCACTATCATCCACACCATTAGAAACATGACCTTCATAAACAAGGAAAGCTTCATAATTGCATGCGTTCACATCAAGTTCTTGGATAACATGCGGCTATCATACACCATTGTCACTATTGTTGATGTTTCACTCTATGCTTGGATTGAACACTTGACCCATGCTACCATTATCATCATCAACATAAGAATAATACTGAGGCACCTCAAGTGTTGGACCGAATCCATCCTATTGCCTCTTTGTTTCTATCTCATTTAGGCAACTTGCTGCATCACACCTACTGTTGCAATCTGATTTAGGATTATTTTCTTCATCATCTCCCCCCTGCACATAAGAACAAAAACATGTTGCAAAGCAAGCAACTTTTGTTGTAGCATGCATGACCATGTCATTACCCAAGCCCACATCATGATGTACATATTTGCAAATGGTAGGAGGAACAAAATTATTTGACTGATATAAGTTAGTGTGTAGGTCATTAGAAAAAAAGGAAAAGGCTTAAAGGCTACCATGTGAAACATGAGGCATTTCAACCTCCATATGAGTACTTGCAACATCACTATCATCTCCATCATTGTAAACAGGGACAAAGCATGGAAGTTCATCTAGTAAGCATTTATCATCATTATCATCGTCGTGAATTGATCCATCCAACTACAAATTAGTGCAAACACTGTCAATCTCATCAGCATAGCTATCCCATGATGCAGTATCATCCTTCCCAACTTCCACCAAAAATTCACTAGCCACAACATTCTTTTGTACATCCTAAACACACTGCATATTTTCAGCTTGAACCCTTGGAGTCAACAACCTTATCACATTTTCATCTCTTCATCTTCAAAGATCCTTCATCTTTAGATTCCATAACCCATACCCAATGCCATTGAACTTATCAATCTCTGAATGAGAGGTAGAGTCCATGGTTTCAATCACTTACAAATCTACAAAACCACTCAAGTCAAAAGATCCATTGTAGCAAAAAAACCCAGAACACTTTAAGAAAGGCATCCCATTCTCAACAAAACCAAGGATTTGATACCAAATGTAAAATAGAGTAAACAACTACAAATGGAAGCTTCTTAAAGGTTATTCAAATCTAAAATTTGATTATATAATCATTTGGTTAACCATTAAAAGAATGTGTAGAAGAATAAATCAACAAATAACAAACCAAGAAACCATAAGACTTGAACACATAATATCGAATGTACATGGAGAAACCTTTTCAAGAAAAAACTACACCACCAAAGAGAACACAAGTTTGAATTGATCTTTAAAGCAAGAGTATATTATCAACAAATGTAATGTTCCCTTCTAGTCACATGGTTAGTCCATCATAGAGTTCCCGTGGGCTAGCAGTTTGGTTAGGGAATTGTGGTTAGTTTGGCTTTAGAGGTCTTTGCCAGTGTTGGAGTTGTGGTTCATTTTCAGTGGATCCAGTTGGCACCCTCGGGGTTGGCCTAGTGGGCTCTTGGTCGTTACTTACTATTTTTAGTAAGTCTGGGTTCCGTATCAGTTAATGATTTTCAGAGTTGGATCAGATGCGTTTCGTTGAGACCTTTCCGGCGAGCTAAAGATCATTGAATTCTAACACCATCTTCATAATTATTTTAAAGTCTGAAGATTTATTAATGTTATATTAATATGGACTTTATTATATTTTGTTGGAAAAGTGACTTTATGGAAAATAAAGACTTAATGCAAGTTGTGACCTTGGGCCCCCATCCCTAGGCAAGTAAAAGTGTTTTTTAAATGGCAAAGTTTCCTCTTGAAATCCAATGCCCAACTTGGAGGGAGAATATAAAGAGTTTTGTGAGCTCATTTCATTCATGCTATGTTTATGATATTTTGATTTTGAGATCTGTTAGGGTTTCATATTGTTTGGGGTTTGAGGATTCGAACCAGAGGCTCTTGGAGACAGAAACCTCCCTGAGTAACGGTATCCCACAGGTGTGAAAGATCACCCAACGGTGCCATTGACGGTGGATGTATTCAGCATTCACAAATGTACTTGAAATGGAGATATTCGAAGTTGTTCTTAAGTTGATTTGATAGACCTTTCACAAATCAATGTTGTATGTTGGTATTGTGAGTTTTGAGGCAGATTTCAGTGGATAGGAGAGTTTATTGTTGCTGTGTGCTTTCCCTTGCTGGCCGTACTATCCAAGCTTGGCCGTACTGTTGGAAGAGGAGTTTTGGAGTGTTATTTGGGGCTGAAACCATTGGATATCTGGTCGCCCAGTTGTAGCAAGTATTTTCTATCAGATTTGCAGAGGTTTTGGAGTAGTTTCAGTGCTGTTTGCAAGCACACACAACAACCATTGTCGTACCATGTCAAGGAGGGACGTGAGTATTGTAGGGAACTCCCCTCTTTGCTTCTACAACTCATTCATGGTCCTTGGGAGGCATTTAGTGCCTTAGTTGTTGTTGTTATACTCTGTATGAGCCATTCTTGACATTCTATGGAGTTTTGATGCATTTCCAGCCACACCCACTTGCTGGTCCATTTCTGGCGGTTGTACCAAGTTGCATATTTTCATATGGCTATGTGATAGTAATTGTTTCTTGGCTATTCTACTGTCTGGGTTGTCATTAGTTTCTTTAGATTCATTGTATATTTTCTAGCTTTCTATTACATGCAATATATTGTGTGCTTTGGCACCACATCTGCAGGAAAACATAAAACCTCTTCTGCATCTTCTGTCTATCTGAAAGATCACACAAAAAATCTAATAAAATCACATATAAAAAGATTTTAAAATATACCAACAGGTACGACACATTACAACAAACTTCTCCCTCGATCTAATAACATTTTGGCAGTACATGTGAAACTTATAAATAACTCATAAAACCTCTATCCAATGCATACAATTTATAAATAAGAGTTGAGAGGAAACCACATGTGGATTCCTAAAACCATGACCAACCAAAACCATGGTATGGAAAAAATCCAATGCACCCATGTGAATAATCAATGCATCCACGAATATAAATGTAACTCTTAAGCATCTTGATCACTCTTCATGGGCATACTCCCTAAAAAATGATGCTCCAACATGAGACCACTATTGTATGGGACCAACCTAATATTGAAAAGATGCTCCCCTCTCTCTCCTGGCTCCTAGGAATGGGAAAGTAGTATTAATGAGCTCTAACCAATTTATAACTGCAACATCATACTCCACCTTCTTTCTTAAATTCCATTACAAGTAATATTCCAAGTCAATTGAGGGAATACTAATAAAATAATAATATCTCTCAACTACATGGGTGCCCAAGAACACATTCCAAGAAAGTTGTATATGCAACAATATACATTGAAATTGCAATTAAACATCACACTATCCTAACAGACTTGATTTTTAAAAATCTAAAATCTAAAATTAAAAACTTGGCTCACTATTGCTCATTCCTTTCCTGCCAAGGGTCGACTTAACACACCTTTGCGCAATATATTGCTATGCCCTTATATTTAAAAACATTCATTTGCACTCATTTTGCTCATCAAATAGTATTGAATATTTTTCACATTTTTTATAAGAGTATACTAGGAAATACTTCCATCGGTGCACCAAAAGGAATATAAATCTGTACATTCCTCCTACAAGCATTTGGACAATTAATATTTGCCATCTTCAATCATTTACCTAATTTTTTTGGGGGTTGATCTAAGAGAACATGTCCCTTGGTGACACAATGACAATCCTTTAAAGACATTTTTAAATACCGATAGTCTTTAGATTAGGGCAGAGTGCAAGTAGATAGGAACAAATAAAGCTAGGGATAGAGTAAATAAGTACAAATTAGACCAGCTACATAGTAGAGGGACACATTGAACAACATATGATTTGCATACAAAGGATGAATGTGCAACATGAAAGAGACCTTGACCCATAGATTCAACTAGAGATAAAGCACACTTCTTGCATAGAATTTGAGACAATATAAGAGAACATTTTCTTAGATTTAATAGTAGCCTAATCCAAATCACCCACTCTTCAACCACAAAATTAAATACATTTATTTATTTATTGTATTTACTTTCCATACTTTAACATTTATTATTTCAAAATACATACATGAACCTCTCTAGATTCTAGATTATATTATTTGTATGCATTTGATGGGATTAACCCTTAGGGAAAGAAGCTTATTTTCCTTTGTAGATAGGGATTTTATCCGGTACTTTTTAATGTAGTCATTTAAATTGCAAAAAGTTGTGCCTGAATCCCGCCACTCTTCTCAGCTTGACAAGTGGATTACGCTGGCCGCTATCATCTCTTGGTAGTCAGCAAATGTCAAAAAACCTATAAATAGTGTTAGATATAAATACAGGAGATGAAATTGAATCTTTTATTCCCTATCCCGAGCTGAGGATTGATCCTTCTACAGCCGGATTTCTCTCCTCAGGTATAACCCTAGTTAGGCTGATTTTTACAATTTTTGGTTCGTCTGTGTAATGGTTATCGAACTTTTAAGATTTTAACTATTTATTTGTACATGAATCTTGGCTTGGATTTTCAAGGAAATTATAAATTGGACAATCATGGCATCAACCGCAGAAGACAATCAGGTACTCTGCATTTAGTGATTAATTACTTTGGATTTCCTTTATAATATCTTCTTGCTCAGTCTTGAAAAGATACCGTAATTCAGCTTCTTATTCTGCTTGTTTTCAATGCTACGAATCTGTACAGGATTCAAACATACTCTTCTTTCTGTTGATCACTGTTTGAGTATTGAAGTTCCATCATTTGAAAACAAGGTGTGGTATACTTGGCTTTTGAAACGAGGGTTATGAGTGATATCTTCAATTATGGAAGAGGTTTATATTTTCTTAGTTTTCCTCGTGGACGCCTACTCTGTTTTTCCACATCTAGGTTAATCGACAAATTTTCACTTTACCTGAGCTTTGTCATGAGGTCAAACCCAAGGAGTACAAAATTTGAACAAGATATGAACAGGATAGATGAAAGCCAATCCTCTTATAGTCTTCCATGAGGAGGGCTCTTATACACCAACTTGGCGTCTCTCTCACACGTGACATGAAAAACTATGTCAACCTTTACTTTTTTACATGCATTGGCAAGGTTGGTTTACTCCCAGTTTGGTCATGAGGTCGACATCCAGGTATACAAAAGTTCAAAAAATATATAAGGTATATTGAAAGAATTTCACTTGTAGGCCATGGCAAGGCAGGTTTGATAGGCTAAAATTGTGTCTGGCCTAGCTGTGACCTAAAGAACTATATCTATCTTTAATTTGGACAGCACAAATCCACTCTAAGTGCATTGGAATGCATCTGGCCTGTATTGTACCTTAAACAGAGATGCAAATATTGTATGGATAGAGTCATAGACTGTTGTCGTGAAAGTTCCCTAAATTTAAAAACTTTAGACACCTGAGATGCTTTTCTCCAAATGTGCTCCATTTTCTTATGAGAATTTTATGTTTATAGTAATACTTCTAAATCTATCCAGATGGAGACACAACAAGCAATAAAAAAAATCTTCAACAGTTAAAAAATTAATGTACAACAATAGAACATGTATAGGTAAAGTGAAAATTGCCTTGACTAGTCCAAGGGCTCTCATATGTGTATTGGCTAGTACGGACTGAAAAAATCTCTACATGTAGACCAACATTTTCCCTTTTGAAGAAAGGAGGATACCTAGCAGTATATCAGTGACAAGGAGTTTTATGCCCTAGATCAAGTTCTTTAAACACTCAATGTTCCCTTTTTTCCTTGTAAAGTGTAAATTATATGTTCCCTTTTTTCCTTGTAAAGTGTAAATTATCATTGACAACCTTTGTAGTAATGACTTCAAGCTTCCACAATTTGTATTGTTTGGAGAAATTTTGTATGGGAGAAGAGAATTTGATGTTTCCAGTTACCTTTGTGACCCATCTTTAGGACGTAATTGATGAAAATATAATAGACCTGGAGCTTTTTAAATATATAACTCCATTACAAGTATTCTTAACCTAGAAACAAAATTCATTGATTAATTAATTCCACTCTTAAACCAAGAGAAAAAACAATCAATTAAAATTCAATCCCGACAATGTGTTTGTTCAAATTAATAAATGAAGACCACTCTTATTGCAAATAATTACATTATATTAATTAATTACTCCCACTCCAATCAAAGAATAAAAGTCATTGATTAAAATTTAATAGATTACAGCAATGGATCTGGCTCAAAAATAATGATAAACCCAAGCCATGATTAGAAAGTGAGCAAGATCCATCCCTAAGTTTATAGATGATGGGTCTCCGTGAGTGACTTGAGCTAATATTCAAATTGTTTAGGTCATAGTTTGCATACTTGGACTCAATAGATCAATTTTTTTTCAACTTGGCAAGACCTGACAACATAAAAAAAACTTAAATTTCTTAAAAACATAAATAAATAATTCGCAATGAGAAATAAATAAAAAACTTTGCAGGGATTTTGTTGACATGAAAACCTTGTAATTGTGTGATTTGGAAATGTTTTAGTGGGAGGAACCTTGCAATCGCACAACTGAAGAGATATCACTAACAAAGAGATTTATTTGGCACAAATGGTCATGATGATGGAGGCAAAACATAGAAAATTCCATGACAGGCAAAGGGATAAGTGGCAAACATGTTCAAGTTGCATGACAAGTTTTTCATGATGGAAAACAAGTGAAAACAATGCGGTTAGGGTTTAAAACATCAACAGAGGTTACATATTCTAGTGACAAGGTAAAATGAGGACAATATACATACATAACTTGCGTGATTTAGGGTTTTAGGCTGACAACAGTTTGTAATTCACATGACAGATGCATTTTGAACAACAAACACATGAAAATTGTGTTATTTTGTCATAAATGATTTTTAGTGAAATTACACAAGCGGTGAGTTACCATTCAAGTAACTCGACCTCTGTTTTTTTCCGTGAGTTCTTGCCAAGTTTGTGAGTACTCGATGAGTATGCCAACTAAGGTTTAGGTTTTGTTTGATCTACATTGCTCCTTAGAGAGGACACTTTGTAAAATGATTCTCACAAGCAATGACTCTTGTCATTTCATTAAAAATATGTTGAGAAGTGGAAGATGAATGCTTTGCTAATGGTGATTTGGCAAGCTTGTTGAGGTGTAGATCTGAATTAAATACTCCTTGATCCATGTGTGGAAAGACCTCCTTGTTTCTCTTATACATGATTGACTGTGAGAACATTGACTAAGATCTACCCTACTATTCCACATGGGATCAACTTTGTCCATTTTGTTTTCCATGACCTTATTAAGAGTGTTGCAAGGAACAAAAGTGGAATCAACATTTCTTCTATTCAAGACATTGGCAATATTATTTGAGACCCCTTTAATTCAACAAATGCTTGTGGCCGGTCTTGGAGTCTATAGATTTGTTTTTGAGATCCCTTCATGGGTTTTGAAAGGCCTTGCCAATATGCTTGTCTTGGTAGTCGTTCCTTCTATAAAACTTTGTTGAATGTTCCTATAGTGCAGAATTTGCACTTCAATTTGAAACTCAGGTTGGCTTTTGAGTTCGCTAATCATTCCACAGGTTTTGCTGGCTAAGCAAAACTCTCAAGAGTTTTATCTTGTGGAGAGGGAATGATTTTGGCAGATGGTGGGGTTGTTTGCATTGATGAATTCAATAAGATGAGGGCAGAGGACATGGTTGCTATTCACGAGGCAATAGAACAAACAATATCCATGGTAAATACAGGCAACTGTTCTCAACTCCTCTACTTTAGTGCTTGCAGTAGAACGCCTGCACACAGATAGGTGCCAGCATTCTAATATTTCAACACAGCGTAAGCCAATATATTAAATGGCGTAGCCCATGAGACTTGGCACATCATTTAAGATATGGCATGGTTAGTGCAACCATATCAAATGGCCTGTTGCAGAGAAAATATGGCGCCAAGCATTTTGAGGCCAGCAATAATGGATGCCAGCATGTGTATGATAAAATGGCATGGCATGAAGAGAGAGCTTTCAGCATGGAGATATTAAAATCCAACATGGCATGCCAAGATAAGAGGCACTGAAAGTAATAGGGGCAGAGCACAGCTTGGCATTTAAAATCCAACATGACAAGTTGGAAATCATACTTCAGCCTGTTTGAGGAGTAGGATGCAGGCAGGTTCAAACCAGTGCAAAGAATGATCTATCGACTATCAGTTATTGCATCCAACTTCCAAGTGATGTCTGCGTGGAGTTCAGCAAAGCATGGTGCACTAAGGATTAGCTTGGCATTGATCAATAAACATTACACAGGCCACAAAATATATGGCACAAGTCATAATCAGGATGGCACAGCGTTTTAAATGTATTGCACAGGCATGTGAACAATGCATCAGCATGTAATCTCAGCTTATAAGTGAAAATCCAGCACAATATTTGATAAAACCTAATATAAGATTAAGAGAAGATTCCAGCTTGGCACATTGGAGCAGCTTTGAAGGATTACACAGCCAGTGAGGATGGCACAGTAATGAACATTTGAGGCATTAACAATGAAGCACATTTGGCAAAAACTGCGCAGCCAAAAGAGGGAGAATACAGTCACCAACATCAACTGTTGATCATGAATCGATCCTGTGGATGTCACAATCCTGGAAATATGTTTTTCACAGATGTCGGCACCATCTGATTACAAATTAGTCTGACAGCCCGCGCAATAGCTAAAATACTTTTGGTTAGAGGAAGATGAGAGGTGCACCATTGGTTGTTGAGGATGAGGTGCCAAGTGGTGGGCTTGTGATCCATTAGGAAGTAAATAAAGCTGAGTGTTTTATAAAGATGTAAACAAAATCATAAGGTGGGTCCCCGAGTATAGAGATTTAAGTTTAATAAATTCTGTTGTTTTCTGGTAAAGCTCATTTTAGGCGAAGATCAAAGTAAAAGATTAAAGATTTTAGGGTGAGCTCATAGAGTTTTATAAGGAAAATCATTCCAAAAGTGGAGCCTGCAACCTCCCAAAATGTTCAAGATTAAATATTCTCCCGTGAGTTCATATTGTTTAAAATCAAATGAGTTTATTGATGTCATTAATTCAAAAGGGAAAGAAATCTCATTGGTAAATATTTAACGGAGCTCATGTTGTATAAAGTGACAAGCACGTTGCCCTAATACCAAACAAAAGAAGAGCTCACGATAAAATCATGACTGGGAAATGGAGAAGAGGCGGCCAAGTAAAGGATTCCAGGTTTAGCATGCAGAAAAAGGGAAGAATGTAGGAAATGAAGGGAGTGAGCAGCAGTTGACTCACATAGGCAGTTTCAACATATATTTCTCCACTCCGATCATGGATGACAGTAGCATTCAAGGAGCAGTTACAGAATTATTGGCATAATAAGCATTCATTCTGGCAGTTTTCCTCTCCCACTCTTTGTTTTCCTCCTCCTCCTCTTCTCTTTGTTATATATATTGTAGCTTGTTCTTTCAGAAAAAAGAAGGTTAGATTTTCTGGTGAAGCTTTGCCATTTTTGTAACAGGAATTTGCATATTCGGATCTTTGGGCAAACATTTTGTATTATTGTTTAGATCTATGGTAGCCTACAATTGTGTAATATTTCTATCTTTTGTATTTTCTTACCAATGTCTTTCTTCTAATGAATAAAATATTTTGTTCTCAGAGTTCATTCATGGCTTGGATGGGTAATTTTTTTCTCTGCTCTTCATTTGCATTTTGTAGCCTTGGTTTGTGTGCCTGGAATTTGTTGATCCCTTTGGGCAGTTTTGACCTTCTACATATTAATAATCATACAAACATTCATTTCTTGCCTTTCATTGCTGTAGCTGTGTCTTCCATTTCCATTGACTATTGAGTCCCGAGCTGGTAATCTTATGCAGATGGAAAGGCTTTGTTTAGCGTATCGCCCACATAAAATAGGTTTCTACTTTTGTATTTTCTTTCAATTTCTTACTCCTTTACCTTTGTCAAGTGGATAAAAAGAGCTTATTGAAGATCATACAAGGAACTTGCCTTATTATCCTGGAGGTTGTTCTATGAGCCTCATCCCACGCTCATAGGCTTCCCATGCATGATGTCTCACATAAGTGCTAGTTATAAAGTGAGATATAAACTTGGACATCAATAGTTCCTTCTCTTGGTGAAAGTGTTGATCATTTGAAATCCTCAAGGCTCTTGTGACAATGGTTAAGGACTCCTTTTTGTTTTCGGTAGTGATGGGAAGTGTAGATTTGTTTTTTAGATCCCTTCTTGGGTTTTGAAAAACCTTGCCAATATGCTTGTCATGGTAGTCATGTAATGTCCCCCATTTAGCCCTTATGATTTGTGGATGGAAATTAGCCTATTGTGGGACTCCTGTAGGCTAATGGCAGTGTTTAGGGGGTCAATTTGGAGACTTACTATTTATAGTAAGTCGGGATGGAGCACCTTGCTATTTATAGCAGGGCAGATGTGAAGGACCATTGCACGAGATTCATGGTTTCGAAATATCTAGAGCATTATTTGATGAAATATAAGTTAAATTAAAGATTTAACTTATATTATTATAAGGGGTTAAAAGTGACTTTAAGTTGTAATGTAATTTCATTTTATAAAAGCAAGTTATAACTTAAAGTGTCCCTCGGAGATGGGCGCCCATGGTGAAGGGGGTGTTAGTTTTATAGAACAGAAATGCAAAAACAGAAAAATACAACACATAGAAAAATGAACACAGTAATTACCCTGGGAAAACCCTCCTACTCGAGGGAGAAAAACCCAGCAATATATTCTCTTATAAAATCAGAAAATAAGTGCAGAACTGGCACTTACAATCAGGCCCTAGAAGGGCAGAATTTAATACAATAAGTATGCACCTAAAAATAGTGCGAATTCCTTGAATATAATAATAATATGCCTTCTCCTTAAGTCTGCTGCGAATCTGCTCTGTAGAACTGATTTTCGAATTGAATTGAATTGCTTTGAATGATGAGACATCATCTCATATAAATACAATACATGGGCGAATTGCTTCTAGGCCGACCAGGTTGGCTATATTATTCTCCTTTGGAAAAATTCTCATGCAGCTATAAAACACTAACACTCCCTCTTAGCTAGGGAGGTATTTTTCTAGATATCCATGTCATGGAGTCACTCAACATGACGTCCACCATGGCTACTCCCATGTGTGGAGGGAACATGTACACAAGTGCCCATCACGGAGTCACTCAACGTGATGTCGTCATGGAGTCTCTCAACATGACGTCCACCATGGCTACTCCCATGTGTGGATAAACACAAGTACAAGGGGTTCATCACGAAGTCTCTCAACGTGATTTTGTCATGGAGTCTCTCAACATGACATCCACCATGGCTACTCCCAGAGGGTGGAAAGAACCACATCTCTGTCTCAGAGATGGACAAGGGCTTTCACCTCAAATTTCTCCGTCACAGAGAAAAATGCATTATAGCAGATAACAACAATAAAATAACTGATGCTGAGCCTCCCTCTCAGCAAGGGCTTCATTCTCCACAACTCCAAGCTTGTCTCGAAAGTGCTCAAACTTCACTCTGGAGAGAGGCTTGGTGAGAATATCAACCGTCTGATCATCAGTGCAAATATATCTTAGTTGAATAGCTTTCCTCAGTACCATATCTCTGATGTAGTGGTATTTGATTTGTCATGGAACACTGGATTGACAGACAGCTTCACACAACTTTGATTGTCACAATGAATAACAGTCGGCTCCAATGATTGTCCAAACAATCCTGCAAGGAGCTTCCGAAGCCACACTGCTTCTCGAGTTGCTACACATGCAGCAATATATTCGGCCTCTGCAGTGCTTAGTGCCACTGAAGACTGCTTCCTGTTGCACCAGGAAATCATGGCAGACCCCAAGCTAAAGCAACATCCAGAGGTGCTCTTCCTGTCAGCTACACTCCTGGCCCAATCAGAATTAGAATAGCCTTGTAACTTTAGATCTACATTGGAAGAATAGCTCAAGCCATATCCAACTGTGCCACGCAAGTATCTCAAGATATGCTTTGCTGCAACTAGATGAATTTGCCTTGGTTCACACATGAACTGACTAAGGACACTCACTGTATAGCAAATGTCTGGCCTAGTATTGACTAGATACATCAATGATCCAATCAACTGCCTGTACATGGTGGGATCTACCAGATTTGAACTAGCTGCAAAATCACTCAATTTCTTAAAATTTGTTTCCATCGGTGTAGACATAGATTTGCAATCCATCATCCCAAATTTCTTCAAGATATCTATGGTATATTTTCTTTGACTTAGAATAATCTCATTGGGTCTCTGCCACACTTCCAATCCTAGAAAGTAATGCATAATACCTAAATCCTTCATCTCAAACTTAGAAGCTAACTACTTCTTGCATTTGTTAATGAGATAGTCTTCTCCAGTAAGAAATAAATCATCAACATGAAGAACCAAGATTAAAGCCTCACCATCAATTATCTTGAAGTAAAGATTTGAATCTGCATCATTCTTGGAGAATCCCAAGCTCATGAAGTATCGATCAATCCCCTCTCATACCAAGCATGAGGTGCCTGTTTAAGGCCATACAATGCCTTCTTCAATCTGTGAACATGAGATTCCTTTCCATGAATCACAAACCCATCTGGTTGTTCAACGTACACTTCCTTTTCAATTACACCATTAAGGAAAGTTGTCTTTACGTCCATTTGGTGTAGCTTCCATCCTTTAGCTGCTGCAATAGCAATAATTGTCCTGATGGATGTATAACGAGCAATAGGAGCAAATGTCTCCTCATAATCTATTCCCTCTTTCTGAGAGAATCCTCTGGCCACAAACCTTGCTTTGTACTTCTCAATGCTCCCATCAGCTGCATGCTTGATCTTGAAAAGCCATTTAGAAGATACACCTGATTTCCCTTCTGGTCTTGGTACAATATCTCAAACATCATTCTTGATAATAGACTGATATTCTTCGGCCATAGCATCTCTCCATACTTGTTGACTTGATGCTTCCTCAACATTGGAAGGCTCAGACTCAATGATGTGACTCATCAATGCTACATAGCCTAGAAACTTCTGTGGTCTTTTGCTTTCTTTGAATGTGCCTCTAGGAGCTGCATACTTTTCTGCATCTTGCATAGTTTGTCTAGCCCATAGAGGTTTCTTTCGACCTATAGAAATATCCCTCGGACCATCAGTAGGTTTTATGGGACCAACTGGATCACTAGCCTCTTCTGGTTCAGTAGACTCCCTCTAAATCTCAGGAGAATGATCAATGTCCATATCCTGAGGTTTTCCTATTCTTCATTATCTATCTCCATGTATGACTCTTTAGATCTTTTGAATGCAACATCTTCTTCAAAAGTGACATCCTTGCTGATCTCAATCTGTTTCAGTCCTGGAATGTAAATCCTGTAGGCCTTTGAAAATTCATTGTAACCCACAAATATTCCTTTCTTGCCAGATGGTTCTAACTTAGATCTCTTATCTTTAGGCACATGAATATAAATAGGACAACCAAAAATTCTTAAGTGACTAACCTTGGGTTTCACACCTGTGAAGACTTCTTCAGGAGTTATATTTTCCAATATTCGATGAGGTCTCCGATTCTGAACATACACAGCAGTTCTGGAAGTTTCTGCCCAAAGGAAGGTTTGTAAATCTTGATCATGAATCATAGCTTTGGCTGCCTCAACTATGGATCTATTCTTCCTTTCTGCAACTCCGTTTTGTTGAGGATTATACGAAACACAAAACTCCCTCTTAATCCCTGCCTCAATGCAGAAATTACGGAAACCTCTAGAAGTGTATTCTCCTCCATTATCAGATCTCAGAACCTTGATCCTTTTCCCGGACATATTTTCAACTTGAGCCTTAAATTCTTTGAATCTATCAAGTACTTCTTTAGACTCTTTAGACTTTAAAAAATAAATCCAAGTCTTTCTAGAATAGTCATTAATGAAAATCACATAATACCAAAAAACCACTCAAGGATGCCGTAGACATTGGACCACACAGATCAGAATGAACAAGATCTAGAATACTTTTTGATCTACTTTCACTACTATGAAAAGGACCCTTAGAATTCTTACCCATTGCACAACCTCTGCAAATGCCATCATGTTCCTGACTGAGCTTCGGTAGTCCTGTGACCATTTTCTCCATGGATGGAAGGGCTCTGAAATGTAGGTGGGCAAGTCTCCTATGCCATAGCTCACTTGCACTAGAGGAATCATGCATCAATGCTTGAACTAGACGAATAGAAAGTCTATATAGACTCTCTTGACGGACACCTATCACACAGACTGTTTTGATGCTAGAGTTCTTTGGCCAAGCAAGAACTTTTCCCTCAGAAAATGCAACTTGATATCCTTTGTCCTCCAAAGCTGAAATTGATACAAGATTCCTCTTGATTCCTGGAACAAACAAGACATCACTCAAATGAAGAGGGATGCCAGAATCTAGATGAAGAGAGGTGGCTACAGCACCTTTCACTGAATAGCAAGCATCATCTCTGATTACCACTTGAAGATTGGTTTCTCTATCTACCAAATCTGTAAGATGCTCTCTATATCTTGTAATGTGCCGAGAAGCGCCACTATCAATCAACCATGTGCTACTGTCGGTTGGAACATTGCTTGATAGGGCAGAGATGAATAGAAATCCTCCTGAGTTATCTCTTGATTCCTTTTGAGTTGAGACATTATCAACATCCGCAGTAGAAGCAAGTTGCTTTGATCTTGTTGCACAATCTCTAGCATAGTGACCATACTTGTCACATCTGAAGAACTGAATATGAGAGAGATCCTTCTTCTTCTTTGATTCAGGGGTATAATCCGATTTCCTGTCTCTATTTCTCTTGAAGTTTCTTCTCCCTTCTTTTCCTTTCCTTTTGGAAGTTTGAGCAGCAAGAACATGATTGTCTTCATTGTGAGAGCTTCGACCATTACCTCTTGCTGCCAATCTTGATTCTTCTTGAATGCAATCAGCTCTAAGACGATCAGACTTTGGTAACTCAGATCTTCCACTGATACCTTAGATGAAGGGCTCCTAAGATTGAGGAAGACCATTAAGTGCCAACATGACTAAGTCTCTATCTTCAACTATGTCTCAATGGCATATAGTTGATCTTTCAACTCAGTGATCTTCATGAAGAAGGAGATAACTGAATCTCCTTTAGTCATCTTGATGTGATGTAGTTGTTGTCTCAAGGCAAGAGCTCTGTTGGTGTTATTGATCTCATACAATCCTTTCAAACTCTTGAACATATCTCTAGCTGTCTTCAACTTGGAGATGATAGGCACAAGGTGATCCTTTACGGAATCAATCAAGATCTTCTTGGCCTTGGTGCCATTCTTCCTCCATTGAATTTTCTCAGTCTCATCGGAAGGTTTTGGTACTTCGCTCTCTACAAACTCGAGAATATCATTTTCATCCAATGCAATAAGAACTCTGAACTTCCAAGAGGTGAAGTTAGATGCACCATCAAGTCTATCTTCAACCTTGAGTTCGTTCACCATTTTCGCAGCTAAGATAGACTTCCTTAGATGAGAAGAAGAGATGAAGACTTCTGCTTAAACAATTCTGATCTCGATCTTGCTTAAACCCGCTCTGGTACCATGTTAGTTTTATAGAATAGAAATGCAAAAACAGAAAAATACAACACAGAGAAAAATGAACACAGTAATTACCCTGGGAAAACCCTCCTACACGAGGGAGAAAAACCCAGCAATATATTCTCTTATAAAATCAGAAAATAAGTGCAGAAGTGGCACTTACAATCAGGCCCTAGAAGGGCAGAATTTAATACAATAAGTATGCACCTGAAAATAGTGCAAATTCCTTGAATATAATAATGATATGCCTTCTCCTTAAGTCTGCTGCGAATCTGCTCTATAGAACTGATTTTCGAATTGAATTGAATTGCTTTGAATGATGAGACATCATCTCATATAAATACAATACATGGGCGAATTGCTTCTAGGCCGACCAGGTTGGCTATATTATTCTCCTTTGGAAAAATTCTCACGCAACTATAAAACACTAACAAGGGGACATAAGGTGTTAAAATAAAATTAATAAAATATCACCTTTCTTGGGCGTTGGGCAGAAAGGAGAAACAAAAAGAGAAAAGTGAGCCTCATGTTGCATATGCTTGGATTATTGATTTTTGCTCTCATGTTTGGATATTCTCGTGCATTGGTTTGGAGCTTGGCTTCAAGGGTTTGATATTGACTTGTTGAGACGAAACCCTCTGCAAGATCACCTTTCTTCGTGTGTGAAAGACCACATTAGGAGAGGACATTGGAGGCTTCATTCAGGAGTTTCATTTGGGCTTTTATTCAATACATTTTGGTTAAGTTTTGGGGCTGAAAAGATATATTTCATCCAGATTTTTGTATGCAGCTGGAAGTATGTATTTGGAGGATGGATTTATGCATATTTGAGGGAGTTTAGTGACTGATTCTCCAAGTCTTTGCTGGCCGTACCTTTCCTCATACAGGCTGTACATTTGCTGCTGCTGCCGTACTGCTTATAGTGCTGTTCATTGTGTTTTGGGGCTGTTTATGAGCCATTCACCTTGGCGTTGAGAGTAGCAGGGGGTCTGCAGAGTTTCTAGAGCAGATTGCAGAGTTGTATTGAAGATTTGATGGAGCATTTACTCCCAGCCAGGCCGTACCACAGCAGTCTTGGACGTGGTTATTGGAGATAATGATTTCTTGTTCATTCGGAGCTGTTATTACTTGCATTCTAATCGCCTAGGGTTTGATATTATGTTGCTGATACTTGAATGATAAGACTTCTTCCAATCTGGGCGTTTGGAGCATCTTTTCTGGGCTTGTATTGTTGGATTTCCGTCAGCACATGTATGAAGTTGAAAATCTTGATATGGGTATGTACTCATAATTCATATTTTGCTACAATATAATCTGGGTATTCGATATTTTGTTGATAAATGTTATAGTTTTTTTGGGTTCTAGTTATATGCCCTTTATTCTATATATTCAATGCAAAAACCATACATGCAAAACATGCACATGAAACCCTAAACCAAAAGCATTTAGAAAAGCAAAAAACTTGGCAGAGGAAAAACATATCCGAGGGTGTATGTTACAAGTCATTCCTTCTATAAAACTTGGTTAAATGTTGCTTCTCTTGATGAAATTGTTGATCATTTGAAATTCTCAAGGCTTTGTGACAATGGTTAAGCACTCCTTTTTGTTTTGGGCAGTGGTGGGAGGAAACCTGTAGCTATCAGTCAATGTGAGTGCTTTTCCTGTAATCTTGATGACCCAAAGATCCATTACTCTTTTGTTTGATCAAGATATCTAAATGAGGCAAGCAACCCTCCATCTTAACTTCCTAGTAAACTGAATATTGATGCATGACTTATTTAAATGAGTACAAAAGGTTTCAAGGCACTTTATCCCGTGCGACCAACATAAAATTGTGTCATCTACAAATGTCTTCCACCTTTTTGGTTTTAAAGAGAAAGTATCAAAAGATTTCTCTCTAGAACATTCCATGAAAAGATTAGCTACCACTAGAGATAAGGGGGAGTGCATAGCAGTGCCCTCAGTTTGCTTTAAAAACCCACTCTGAAAGCTGAAGAAGGCTATCTTAATTTATTTTTGGAGTTGATGATCAGCCAAGCTTGAGCATTTGCAGGGTGAAACTCCTTGTTTGGCAATGTTTTATCTATTGAATAGGCATATACAAAGAACTATGTAATTTCTACTTATTGAACATATAAAAGAATATAAATCAGGGGAGAATTAGAATTTCTTTGTATAATTGTATCTAGCATATAACAAAATGTATACCAACAATATGTGTGGACTCCTCAAATTCAGATTCGGGTCAAATGTTGCGACATCTTGGCAGCATGCACCTCCCTAATAAATTCCAATTCATATATGAGATAGATTGACATGATTACGCATCTGTGCAAGATCTGTAGGAAATTGCATGTGCATATTGATTGTGCACACCACTGAGACCTTCGCAATATTCATATACCTGAGATTGTAATTTCTTATGCTCATGAACTATCAAGTGGGTTGGATTTAGGAACTTAGAGTAGTTGGTCATCTTGTGTATGGTTTATACAAAACATGCTAATACCGTATCTTTTATAATCATGACATCTGAACAGATTATTGTACATGCTATAAAGAACATTGAATCTAACATCAGTTATTATAGGCTGTTTAGCAAAGGTTAAATCTCTTTATATCTGTGATAACTGTGATGTTTTTTTAGTTAATAATCTATATTATCTGTTAAATGGCAATTGAATAAGGTTCTTATTGAAGATGATGGAAAATTGCTCTTCTGAGTAGATTCATATTTGTTTTAGCACTTGGATGGTATATGTCCAATATTTACTTCATGTTAATAGCCTTTAGTAATGCCAGACTTCCGTTAAAGATGCTTGCTGTCTAGAATATTGTGAATAATCTTAGAACTCTTGAAAGTATCTTTCAACCTTTTGTCATTTGTGGGAAACATATGATAGAATACATATCAAATAATTTTTGAGCTGCTTTGCATTGCTTCTCCAAATAGTTGTCAGAAGTTTTAACATATGAAGTTAATCGTAAATTTTTGTGCTCAAATATATCACATACTTTTGGCATTTGGTGTTAGGACTTTATAAGACTAGATAATTCATTGTAGGCATCACAATAGAATGAAACTAATACCATTAGAAAGTGTGTCTCAAGGCGATAAACATATGATGAACAAATGACAATGGGTTCAGGATCCAACAAATTAGTTCTTAAGTCATGTTGTGGGTGTGAAGGAGTTACATAGACAATGAAATTAATTGGTTAAAAAGAAGTCTCGGAGGTTTCATGTTTACTTGACCATTTAGAAATACACATCATAAGTCTTTATTTTCATGATACATAATTGTTATTCCTCATATTTGTTATGTAACAATGCCATAGTTCTTTTATATGGAGAGAATCTTGCATAAATGAACATTAATATAAATATCATTTGGGAACTTTTTGAAGTATAGAGACTTCATTCCAGAGCATTCTAAGATCAGGTGACATGCTAAAATGCTTAAATTTTGTTTTATTTTGTATCCTAAAGTTTGTCCATCCTTAACTTCTTTATTGTTGCTCCAAAATATAGACCGTGAGCACTCAATAGAATTGTCAAGATCCATGCTTTCATGTGAATCAAATTGCACTCCATTCGGAACCTCAGATTAAAACTTTATGATCTACCTTATGGGGTTGAATGTTATGCAACAGCCATATTGAGATATATGTTAGATACAGTAATGTTCATGATATGTATGATGGAATCTAATGATAAATTGATGTTTTTATTGGTATTACTTATTTGTGTGTCTTATTAATGCAAATATTACTTTCTACTAGGTAGTTTCACGATTGAATTGTATTTTCTGAATGGTGAAACAATGGCCCATTAGGCGGTTTATGGTAAGCCTATTAGGAAAAGCTACATAGCTATGAAGGTAGATTGTCATAAGTGGGGGTTTCAAGGAAAATTGCATCAACCCAACCGGTATTGTCAATAGGTACTACAAAGTTCAAACCCACCATTTACCTTTATAAGATTGTTGGATTTGTTTGCCACCTTCATTGTGTTTTCCTTGGATTATATTAGTGCCTATGTCCATTGTTATGATAAGAAATGCATGAATAGAGCATGCTAGTTTGTACAGCTATTGTGCCTTTAGTAGTAAGAGAATTTGAGCTTCTACAATCAAGTGGATGATGTGACAGTTGTGTGGCATTAAGTGATGCAAACTATATGAGATGGTGGGCATTCCATGGGAGGTCTGTTGAGGGTTATATCTATCTCCACCTATATGCGGGACTGAGGATGGCTAAAATAATCATTATACCCTTGGTGCTTGATTTGGGATGCATTGAATGCTAATTATCCTTTGATGAGGTCTCTTGTTTTCATGTGAGGCTGCAGGAACTTTTTTTTCTGTTTTGATCAGCTGTGACATTCTCTTTTCATTTCTAGGTGCATGCATTTATAATATTTTTTGTTTTCTTGCAGATCCTAACAAATGAGAAATTTTATTCAAGGACAATAATATTGAATAGGCCTCGGCAACTAAATGCACTCTCAAACTTTATGGTAAGTAGAAAAATTGTCAAATTCATTATCTTTTGCTTTTTAGCATTCTCATTTTCCCTTTCATTCTGTACTTTCTTTACCTTCAAATTTGATTTTGTTAGTTTTTCTAAATGCTGATTTAGAAGAATGACTCCAATATTGCTTGTCTACTTGAACTTTGCATTGGTCATAATGTAGTAAGGAATGAAATGAAACTTTAAATAGAGATTATCGCACACATCTTGTAAGTGTTGGGAGTTGGGTGATATTCATGTTCAAAGAGTCCTTGTAGAAAGAGTTTGTTTGCAGAACATTTTGTGGTGAAATACGGTGAGTTTTTGATATTGCAGTATAGCATTGATGTTAGCTAACATGTGGTGATGTTATGGTAGTAAGTTGTGGTGCAACATACATGATTTGTCTACATGTGGTGGTGCTATGACAACAACCACAAGTCATCTGGAAGAGCTCACAACCGCATATGAGTTTAGTGTTTGCTAGAAGCATGAACAATGATGTAGAAATGCTTGCAGTAGAATTGGAGTTCATGCGACACCATTTGAGAGCAGGATAATGTTTTGGAAGATGGCATGAGGTACTACAAGTAGTTAGAATTAAGTTATGTTTGTATGAGCTATCGCAAGCGAGGAGCTGATAGTGGTGGCTATATTGAAGACATGTATGTATACGACAATGTTAAGGTTGTAACTTGTAACTATTGATTCATAGTGTGCGACAACGATAGAGTATATAAGGTGACTATCCATGTGGAGACATCACACTTGGTGTTATATGGAGTATGTTGATGTCATGTTATGGTCGGATTATGGTTACATGACTCATGGTATTCCATAGGTTGGTTGGACAGTTAGACGGTTGGTATTCCCATGAATAAGTCTATATGCATTAGTTCGTGTGAATGTGCTAGGGTTACTTAGTTAGACAGAAAGACATTGTGATAATTGAATTATACATGCTGGTGTGAGAACATTAGAGTGATTGTAGAAGAAGTATGCTGTAGATTGAGACTTTGTTAAACTCGAAAAGACCTTGTTGCATTGAATTTGCTTTGATTCTGAATAATATAATTATGAATGTCTTGTTTTGGTGGTGGGTTTTCTCCTGAAAGGGTTTCCCAAATAAACATCTAAGTCTTGTGTAATCTTGTTGACGCATGTTGTACCTATACGAAACTTTCGTATGTTGTCGAACCTATAAAGCAAAAGTCTTATTTTGTCACCCTTAAAGCGTTGCCTTTTTGCATCATATTGTGTCTCTTTGCACTAATTCCGTAGGGTTATTAAAGCTCTTAACCAATAAAAGAGACATCATTTCATCCATTTGGTCGCCAAAATAGTGAAGAGGTGCATCTTGGAGTCAATTTACAATTTTACATGCCTCATGAAGGATATCTAGGTTTTCAAAAGTGCAAAAGCGCACCTAGAGCTCCTTCTACATGCCACAGTAAAGAGACTGAATTTCAAAAAAACTGTTGCATAAAAGCGCACTTATCTTTCTTTCTGCGTGCCTAAACAAGTAAAATGAGGTGTTAATTCGAAAGTGCGCCTCCAGAACCTCACATGCACCAAAGCAAAGAGAAAGATGCCTATGTCTCATACTAGACACGCCGTAATACAAAGGACTCAGTTTAAATTGAAGACATTTTATGGGATAAAGCACGTGTGTTTGTCATCATGTAATGTCCCCTTCTAGTAAGCTCAAATTGTTCAGAACCTTCCACAATTTCAACTTACAAAAAGGAAACATTAGTACTCAAATTTTTCTCTTTTCATATCATAATTAATATAGATCCATATTCTTTCCATTTTTATCCTAGAGTTTATAATTCCATAATCACATAATTCATATTCATACTCATATTCATATTCATATTCATAGGCCTCAAGTGCTATTCTCGGAAGGATCATATGTCGCCCTATCATTAATCCATCTCTAACTCCATAGGCATGGTTCATTAAGGAGACACAACCATCCCATATGGAGGCCCGATGGCTTCCCATCTCACCAATCGGCTCTAAAGACTTCCCACCTCATCTATTGGAGAGTCACCTACCGTAGGGCACAAATTACATTGATGAGCTCATCATACCATAGGCCCAAGGCTTCACCTCACACCCGGAGGTACTTCGACACATGGCCCAAGAGACTTCACCTCACACCCGGAGGTACTTCATCTTCTTGAGGGTCACCTAGGTCCAATAACATTCTCCTAATTTTCCCATACACCTAGGATGGCGAGTTGATTAATGATGAGACTTATCCTCTTTTCGGATATGGCACAATCCTATGATTTTAAGACTTTATTAACATTTCACACATGATGCCTTATAAATAGGTCATCTTGGCCTTATATCATAATTGGCCAATAATATATATCACATGATCATATTCCATTCTCATCATCATTGATTTCTTATGTATAATCATATTCATTTATCATATCAATTTATTCTTTCTATGCATATTCATGATCACATATCTAAGATCAATCTATTATTCTATCATCAATCATTGTCATAATGTCTATTGTTAAAATCATATATGTACACATATTTTATCATTTAATTTCATTTTCATACATAACACATATATCAGATCCTACTTAATAACCTTATCATTTATATCATACAAGTTATAAATTGAACAAGTAAATATAAATTCTTACAAATCAGAAATTGAATAAATAAATATAAATACTTACTTACCTGTTGTAGCTTTACCTGGGATTCCTTACCTATGCTGTCGTAATATAATTTTTATTACATTGCTGTTGCCATTTTTATATTTTATAATATATATTTCCCACCTTTTTACTGTTGATGTACATATCTCTATGTATTAATTTATGATAAGTTATATTTTCTTCGGATGATGTTTTCCTTCTATCTCACAACTTTTATTTATTTCCCTTTCAAGGGATATGTTCGAAGAGACACGTCTCTTATTATGCTTGGTGGTAAAAGATATACTTACCCTCTTATAATTTTTATTACTTTATATTAATTCCCTTTTGTGGTAAAACTAGTTCTAACCATACGCAACTCCCTTATCATAAGACGATAGGTTAAAAGATGTTTATTTATATTATTTGTATTTATATTATATCATTATAATAAATGATATATTATTTATTTTATATTATTTATATTATATCATTTATATCATAATAAATGATATACGATTTATATTATATTATTTATATTTATATTACAATATAAGATAATAATAATAATATTTGTATTTTTATTATTAGATATATTTATAATATATTATTTATTAATGTGATCGTTGGTGTCAACCAACTTAATCACTGCACTTATAAATATCCTCCTTCGGCCTCCCCTTAATCTTTTAAAGTATATTATTTATATAATATATATAGTATAAATAAATACATTTGTTATTAAGTATGGGAGCTCTTTTATCTTATTTTATTGACAAGCATATAATATGGTGGGATAATGTTTTTGTCTTATTAGACTTTTATCTTTATATGTTACTTTGCCTTATTCTAAATTACTTTACTTTCAAGCTTTAATGGATAAGACTCTTCATTAATATTTGTAATATTTATTTTTATATATAATAATATATCTTATTAATTATTCATATAAATTAATATTTATATTTATAATATATCTAGTTAATTTATATATTTCATTTTATAATATTTAAATATTTATATTTATAAGATATTTAATTATATCCAATTAATAATATTATTTAAATAATACATATTAATAATATATTTTAAATAAATATATTATATATTTAGTTTATATAAGGCTAACTTATTATTTAAATAAATGATTCAATTATAAATCATTATAGGGACATGACACATCATGTGTGTTTCAACAAGGGATAACGGAAGGTTTGTTCCAGAAGAGAAGTATGTGAACTTGCAGATGAGTAAAAGTGCACCAGTGTGAAGTTTGATGTGCCGTTCCAAGGTAAAAGTGATTGCAAAGATTAAAAGCGCGTTTATCACACTTTCACATGCTTGTACAAAGTGAAAAGCGCGCCTGTTGAAGACTTGATGTGCCAAGAGGAGGATTCAAAATTACAAAGGAAAGACAAAGTTTCAATATAAAGCGTGCACTCTTTGAAGCAAAGAAGTGAAGAATATAGGGAAAAGCACACTTGATTGAAGACACACTCTGTTTTGAAGGAAGAAGTGGTAATATTTAAAGAGCATAGGTGTGTGCCATTCAGATCACTTGCGCTACTACATACGAATTGCTATTTTTGTCCTAGGCTCTAAGCGTGTCTATCATGCATCAAATGCGCTAAAGCAAGGATATAGAATTTCAATCATTGAGTGTAAAAGCATGTGTTCCAAATGCTAGACACGTCTCACCACTATAGAGGGAAGGAGTGCTTTGTAAAAAACCACATCTTTGATCCATTTCATGCCACTTCGAAAGGAGAATTTCATGTGTATTGGTGCGAGTTTCTCCTTGTTGGCATTCCAGATCATTAAGTCTACTGTATGAACGTGCTCATCCCTCATTAGGCGCGCCATATCAAGTGTTCGAGGGCACGTTTTCCCTATTGGATTTGTTGCTACAAAAGGAGTAGACTTGTTGAATAGCACACTCATCTATGGTTGGACGCACCACAAGAGTTTTAGTTTTTATTAAAAAATGCCCTAAGTGTATTGGCATGCGCACCTGCAAAGCAACACCCCAATACAAAGCATTTGTGTTTTAAAAATTAAAGATTTCAATCTTCAGTTTGAACTCTAATCTGGCCGACCAAACTCTAGTTCAGTGGTGTCACCCTTTTCATGCAAAAGGATATGACTCTTCAAGACTCAAGGAAAAGGCTATTTATAAATGTGAAGTGGAGTTGAATTTAAAAAAAAAAAGCAACTCTAATTATAATAGAAAAAGCAATGCTCTATTTCTTTATAAGAAGAGCCTTTTTTGTTATTCCTACATCAAACAGGAGCAGAATATACTCTTTAGCAGCATATAGGGGGGAAAAGAGCAGAAATTTTCATTTTTCATGCATAGGTACAGCAGGTTGAAGGCATGAATCAGCATTTAGAAGGCAGATTTTTTCCAGAAATTCAACATTTTGGGCAGAATAAATTTATTTTTGCAGGTATTTCGAGGGCAAGCATAGGATGTAGGTGTGAATTTTCAAGAAAGAATCATCAAAAACAGCAGCGACAAATTCTTTTTGGCTTCTCAATTCTCTAGTTTTTCCTTCAAATTTCCAGAAATTTTTTGAGAAAGGAATAAATTTTGCCTTAAACCAAGATCTAGGAGTTTTTGATAGAATAAAATCACTCAAAATGCAATACTTCGCACTTTCATTGGATGTTCATTCCGTCCTTGCCCACGAATTTCCAAAAGCAAAAGAGACAAATTTGTCCCAAGTTGCATTGGAAGGATTCGACCTTGAGGGTATGATTAAGGAGGGTAACAATGTTGCGAAGTTGTTGCATTTTGGCCTCGTTCAAGTGGGCTCTTTTCCCATCGCAGTGCAAAGCCTTGAATTTATTTTGGCTTGTATCAAACATTATGACCTTGAAAGCAGAGAAATAAGGCCAATTGATGGGCGTACATTGTATAGCCTCATTTGACGAAATTGAGCTTGCCTTCTCAATTCTACCATATGAAGAATCACTTGAGGTAGACCTCGAAGAATGCGAGAAGGTATGGCACAAACATTTGATAGAATATTAGAAGCAGATGGATAAGTGGTGGTTGAAAGAGAAGAGCACTACATTGCCAAAGAATATAGGGCAAGGGGAATTCAAAGATGAATTCACAATTATGTTCACCTAGCTCAATTGGGTCACTGGACAGGTGGAGGCTAGAAGTTTAAAGCCATGGATGTTCTATTTGATCAGCACCATAAGTAATGGCAGCGGACATTTTGACTGGGCAGCCTTGGTGAGCGATTGCTTGCATAAGCAATTGACTGAGTTTGCATGAACTCGCGAATTTAGGATGTTGTCATATTTGGTGTATATAATGGCACATCATGAGAAATTCAAAGGGTTAAACTTCATTGGATCACATCAACATACTCGCATCTAGAGGTACTTTCCACAATTGGAGTATACTGAATCACATAAGCATTTTTGAAGAGTGAATGATGCATTTTTAATGCATTCTGTGCGTAATATGGAAAATCAAATGCACATAAGGATCTTGGAGGAAGCAAGGGTTGTCATCTCAAATTGGGTGAATTGGTTTGTCTAATTCCCGACCTTCACTTATATTCGCGTCTATGGCTTCTCATCTCATCCGTACATGTTGCCTAGGTACCCAATTGACAAAGTTGTTTTTATGGAGTGCTTGCGACAAATTTCCGGATTGCATTTTCTTTTGAAAGGCCGACATAAGGCAGAGAAGAAGCATGTCTCAAGAACTTTTTTTCTCAATGACTTCCTGTAATGCCCCCTTCCTAAGTTAGGACTTGATCGTCGGGCTAGTCTACTATTTGGGTTCCCGTAGACTTGTGAGGTGGATAGGAGACCCACGGTGACGTGGCTCAACCCAGCTCGGACAACGTTTTGGAGTGTTGTGATGGATTCCTTGTCGCGAGGAGTTGCCATTTGGCCTTTTCCAAAGTGAGTTTGGGCCATTTGGCCAAACTTACTATTTATAGCAGGGGCACGAGACTCCAAGCGAGTTGGTGCAAATGGTCCGAAAATGTGTTGACATTTTATTGGTCAAGTTCAGTGGTACTACGGAGCGATAAGGAGACCGTTTGAATTAATAAGTTAATAATAGACTTAATTAAGTTAATGTAAATATATAACTTAATTAGTTTGTTATTAAAAGTGACTTTATTACATAGTATGGACTTTATGAAATATTTGGAGTTATTAAAGTCACTAATATGGGCGCCCAAGCTTGGGAAATAAAAAGAAATGCTACAATATTAATATTTCTCCAAAAGTGGCGTTGAGGCATGAGGAATAAAAGAAAAGAAAGAAGCTTCATTTGCATTATACACTTTGGATTATTTTCTCTGTTTGAGCTTTGTTCATGGTTGAGCAAGAATTTCATACCAGCAAGCTGTGAGGACGAAAACCTTCATAGTTTGAGCATTTGCAGGGTTGCAAGACACTCTAAGGATGTTTCTTTGGCGTAGCTTCATCTAGAAGTCACTTTGAGCTTCATTGGAGTCTTTGAGCATTGTCGCAGAATACTTTTCATGGCCAAATCTTCTGGTTCTTGACATGGTAATTTGAAGGGAACATCAATGAACATTTTACAAGTTGTAGCATTGAGTTTGGAGCAGATTTGAAGTATTTTGTAGAGCCATAAGCCAGGCCGTACTTCCCTGTACCTGGCCGTACCACAGCGAGGGAACATTGGATTTTGATGTGTTTTTATTTGCTGATATCGTTTGGAATCCAGTCGCCTATTTTTTGCAAGGACAGGTGACCATAGTGGAGAGAGATTTGGGCTGTTGGAGGTTGTTCAACACTGATTTTGTATGCACAGCAGGCCGTACCGGCAGCCTTGGACGTGGGGGTTTCTCCAGTGTTGTTTTTTCTTTTGTTTACAAGCATTTCGTGGGGTTGTATGAGCTGTAAGACCTCTTTGTAACAGTGACAAGCATTTCTATTGTTGTACAAATCCATTCTCCTGAATATTAAAGAAGAATTGAAGATTTAGTTGCCGTTGCATTTATAGCAGACTTGTACCTTGTGGGACAGCGAAATGGGTATGTGAAAGAACTTCATATTTTGGCATTCCATCTTGTGGGTATTGTTTCTATATGCTTTGTAAAGTTTTTCTATTGAAATAAAGCACCTGGGTATTCCTATTTCATTGTCTTTTCGAATATATATACATACATGTGTTTTCTTGTCAAATGCAAAAAACCCAAAACGCACCAGGTTTCGACTAAACATCAGAAAACACAAGGGGTGGGATATTACACTTCCCAATAACAGAGCACATTCTATTTGCAAAATATTTTCTAATTTGTGAAATGCTTTTTTGTCATGTCCCTATACTAGTAATTTATCAAATCAAAGATATGAATGATATTATTAATAGAATATATTTAATATATTTAAATAATATTTATTTAAAACAATTAACAAGATATATTATTATTATATTTATAAATAACATATAAATAATAATAATATATTATAAATATATCTAATAATATAAATACAAATATTGTTATATTTATCTTATATTATAATATCAATATAAATAATATAATATAAATCATATATCATTTATTATGATATAATATAAATAATATAAAATTAATAATATATCATTTATAAATGATATAATATAAATACAAATAATATAAATAAACATCTTTTAACCTATCCTCTTATGATAACGGAGTTACATATGGTTAGAACTAGTTTTACCACAGCTCATAAAGGGAATTAATATAAAATAATAAAAATTATAAGAGAGTACGTATGTAATTTACTAAAGTAATAAAAATTATAAGAAGGTACATATGTATTTTACGCGAAGTATAATAAGAGATGTGTCTCTTCGAACATATCCCTTGAAAGGGAAATAAATAAAGGTTATAAGATAGAAAGTAAAAAGGAGGAAAAAAAGATATTTTTTAAGAGAACACTTCTGAGTTAAATACAACTTTGATATTGAAAATAAATAAATATAATAAAGAGTAAACGTATTTGATTTATATAAGAGCATAGCACACATTGAGAGATTGGGGGTAAAAAGGAAGAAGTAGCATTAATACCTCAAAGGTAGATAAGACCGGCGGTGGAATGGACCATGTTACATCATACTTAGGCAATGGATAAGACCTGCGGTGGAATGGACCATGCTACATCATACAAGGGCAATAAGTAAGACCTGCGGTGGAATGGGCATGTGTTACATCATATAAGGGCACTTAGTAAGACCTGAGGTGGAATGGGCATGTGTTACATCATACACTACCCGTAGAGGATGATTCATGCAACCTAACAAGAGATAGTACCCCATCTCCACTAGGGTTTGAAAATAAATAAAATTAACATATAATAGACAACCCTAAGTATGAATCCACTTAAGGATTGAATAATTGAATAATTTATTTATTTGATTATTTTAATATGATTTATTGATCTTATCTATTACTAATGTTTCCTTTAAGAAGTAATTCTCATGTGCAAGGTGGAAAATAAGGATCTTCTTAAAGGGGACATTACATTTTTTCTGCAAATGGTTAAGTTTGAAGAGTTTTCACATTTTTGGATGATGCAGCAGCTGTTATTAAATGAAATATCTTAATTTTATGTTGAATATTTGTGAGCAAAAAAATCAAAGAGGGTTTTGTTTAGTAGTCATATTTAGCATTTCCTATATTTTTTCTCATCTCTGCATATGTGTCTCTTGCACTTTTTATTCATAATCTTCTTTATATGCAGGCCGTTGAATGAAAAAACTGACCCTTTATTTGTTTTTATGAAAATGGACTGTCATGATGGGATTGACTGCTGTGACTATATGCAGAATTGTCGATTGAAAGAGCTCTATTTGAAGTGGGAGAAGGACAACAATGTTAATGTATTGATTATCAAGGTATGTCTCTACACTAGTGAAACCAACAATTTAGGTGCTCTAATTTAGTGAGAGGATTGTTTATCTTATTGGTAAGAAACACAAATATATCATGTGAAAAATCTTTTTAGAACATAGATGCAAGTTAAACTCCCATAATGAGTTACTCATGAAAAATGTTACGGTATTTTTTCATAGTATGCAAATGAAAAGTTGGTTGGAAAGGAGAATGAAAGTAGTGAGATATTAGATAACTATTAAATATGAAAAGAAATTTGGGAATATTGACTTTAATCAAAAGATGGATAAAATTTGTAACATTTAGCTTTCGATGAATTTTATTGGGAGATACGAAGATGGATGGTAAAGAATAGGATTAAATGAAGTAATAGGAGGCATCTTGGAAAGTAATAATGCGTTTCTTTGGGAAGGAATGAGGAAGGATGCAATTTCCTTTATAATGCATTGCTATGTTTCGAGAGGATAAAGTCCACATCAAACCCATAATTCTTATTGGAGGGACATCAAATGCTGGGGTTGGAATGTCAATATTTAGTTAAAGATTAGTTGTTTATGCATGGATCAAAATTACAAAAAACAGGAATATTACCATGTTTGCACATGTGCATACCTACCCAACCAATTAAGGGGGATTGATAATTATGTAAAGGATGTTCCCTGCACCTATTGGGAATATTGTTTGGTTTGCCAAACCTCTTATGGAGGCCCCCCTTGTGATGGTGAGTGTCACATGGCCATCATTGTAAGAAGAGACAAATGGGGGAGTTGCCACACATTGAAAGACACGTTCACACTTATTTATTAATGGAGGAAGTTACATCAGTTATAACTTACATATTTATAAGATAATCATGTTTGTTAGACACATTAACTTACATTCTGTAAGTTATATTAAAACATTACTATAATATACCATGTCTAATACCCCTTAATGACTAAATTGGAGACAAATCGAAGTGTCTTGAAATTTAACAAATTTATCCGGCTCAAGTGGTTTAGTTGTAATTTCTGCATTCTGCTTTTGAGTGGTTCAGTAATGAAGACAAATATTCTCATTATAAACAGTTGTTGAATGTGTTGATGATGAATCTCTGTGTTTGGTCCACGCATGATGCACTAGGTTCTTCACCAACTTCAAAAGACTTTGGTTATTGCAGTATAGTGGAGTTGGTGTGGTTCAATCCAGATGCAAGTCATATATTATTTGTTGTAACCAGATAGTCTCACAACCTACATTAATGGACGTTTTGTTGTTAGAAATTAGGATCCTAGAATACTAATCATTATAATTAAAATGTAAAATAAATAAAATGAGATTTATAGAAGCATAAATTTAACACATTACACAACATATACATGGGGAAAACCCCTTTAGGTAAAAACCCCATAAAGCATCATTATATTATAAAACACCTACAAAATTGTCTTTAAAATTATAGGTAGAACCCGGGGATACCACTGCTCCTCACTTCCACATGGCCAATAATACCTCCTATGCATAGTGATAGAATTCACTATCAATCTCCAAATTGAATTACCTCTCAATGAGAGAGAAGGTACGTAAATATAGGAGAAGGGGTGGCAAAATACCTGAAGGGGTATTAGTCACACCTATTCAAAAGCAACCATTGGTAAATAATTAATAATCTAATAGTTATTAGATTATTAATTATTAAATGGTATATACTTTATAAAACATATAATAAATATAAGGTTTTATACCTTATATTAGAACAATATATAAATGTTATAAGGGTATGACCCCTAATAACTGTTACAAGAACTCAAGGTATATTGATCAGAAGTGAATGAATAACAAGATACAGCAAAGCTGTATATATAGAAAGTACAAAGGCTAAAAATAGCCATAAGGGAAAAAAGTAGAAGGGATAAGGACGAGATAAGAGATGACCATTAGGATGTAACTAACACTAGTTTAACACCCTCCCATAATGGTCAATCGGTCAACAACACCAAGATGCCTCCTAATTTTGATAAACTTATCCGGGCTTAAAGACTTGGTGAGAATATCGGCAGTTTGGTTCTCTGTAGGAACATACTGCAACACAACAAAGCCATCTTCAACAAGCTGGCGAATAAAGTGACAATGAAGATCAACATGCTTTGTCCGCTCATGAAAGACAGGATTTTTGGCAAGTTTCAACACCCCTTGATTGTCTCAATACAAAGGTGAAGGACCGGTTGGAGACATGTGGATATCTGAAAGCATCCATCAAAGCCAAACTGCCTCACAGACAGCTTTAACTGCTCCCCTATATTCAGCTTCTGTGGAGGAGAGAGCCACTACCTGCTGCTTCTTGCCGGTCCAAGTGACTGCACCTGTGCCCAAACTAAAAACATAACCAGAGGTAGATTTTCTATCATCGACAAAGCCTGCCCAATCGGAATCTGTAAAACCAACTAGTTGAGGAGCTTTGCACCTGCCATATAGAATGCCAAAGTCAGAAGTGCCATGCACATACCGTAACACACGCTTGGCTGCAACCCAATGTTCAGTTTTAGGCGCTGTCATGAATCGAGAGATGTAGCTGACTGCAAAACTAAGATCAGGTCGAGTGGCAGTGAGATAGATGAGACTGCCAACTAATTGCCTGAATGATGATTCATTCTCTACAGGACAGTCTGAATGAGCAGAGAGTTTCAGGCCTTTCTCCATTGGTGTAGAAGCCGGTTTGCAATCTGTCATCCTGAATTTGTCCAACAAACTCCGAGCATACTTCGATTGAGAGAGAAAGATACTGTCAGATTGTTGCCATACCTCAATACCGAGGCAATAATGCAAGAGGCCCAAGTTTGTCATGTCAAATGTGTGGCTGAGATCATGCTTGATCTGATGAATCAACGATTCTGAGCTGCCAGTAATGATCAAATCATCAACATATAGAACAATAAGTAGTCTATCATCAACATACTGATTGACATACAGATTGGAATCAGATGGACTTCGTTGAAAGCCCCGATCAACAAGATACTGATCAATCTTGAGATACCATGCGTGTGGAGCCTGTTTGAGGCCATAGAGAGCTTTTACCAGTTTGCATACTTGATGTTCTTTCCCAACAACCTTGAAACCAGGAGGTTGCGTCATATAGACTTCTTCCTGCAACTCGCCATTGAGGAAGGCACTCTTGACGTCCATTTGATGGACTTTCCACCCAAATTGAGCGGCCATAGCAAGGACAAGCCGAATGGTGCTCATTTTTGCTGTAGGAGCAAAAGTCTCCTCATAGTCAACACCTTCTTGTTGAGAGTAACCTTTGGCGACCAACCTAGCCTTATATTTATCAAGAGTCCCATCGGCCTTGTACTTGACTTTGTATACCCATTTGCAGCCAACAGGTTTCTTTCCAGGAGGGAGATCAGACAAAACCCAAGTATTGTTCTTCAGAAGACTCTGGTGCTCAGCATCCATAGCTTGTTCCCACTCAGGTACACCTTGAGCCTCAGAATAAGATTGAGGTTTTGAAATGTTGTGAAGATTGGCCATAAGAGCAAAATTGACCGAATTTGATGGCTTGTTCTTCTTCCGAGCAGATCTTCCTTCAAGGAGTTCATTATCATGAAGGTCACTAGTGGTTTTGGCCCACCATTTCGGCTGGAGAGCAGAGGAACCAGCATCTGGAAGAGGGACAGTAGAATCATCATTGGAAGGAGGCGGAACAAGATCAGGAGGATCCAGAATATCCTGAGTTGCGGTAAGTGGAGATCCAGGTTGAGAGGTGGGCAGAACAGCAGGAGCCCTCCGATCAGATGAAGCTAGAGGAATGCAAACACCTGAATCTGAATCCGTCAAACGCTGATCCTCAAGAGGAATAGATGAAGAAGATAGAAGAAAGGGCCCAGTAGTCTCATCAACAACTACAGCACGATTGAATATAAGACGGTTAGTATCTATATCAATTAGTCTGTAAGCCTTATGATTGTCACTATACTCGGTGAACATAAGTTTCTGACTTTTGGAATCCAGCTTAGTGCGCTTGGCATCTGGGATCCAAACATGAGCAGTGGAACCAAAAATTTTCAGATGGTTGACACACGGCTTACGACCAGACCAGGCTTCGTCAGGAGTCTTCTTTCGACCAGCATAGGTGGGAGAGCGATTCAAAAGATAGACGGCAGTGTAGATTGCTTCAGCCCAGAATTTCTTAGGAACACTTTTATGTTCTAACATAGATCGTGCCATTTCTGTAATAGTGCGATTGCGACGCTCAATGACACCATTCTGTTGAGGCGTGTATGGTGTAGTTAGCTGGCGTTTAATACCATGTGTAGCACAGAAATGAAGGAAAGAAGAAGAACAAAACTCCCCTCCATTATCAGTTCGAAGAGTGATGATTGGACAGCCGGACTCTTTTTCCACCAAAGCCTTGAACTGCTGAAATGTACTAAAGACATCTGATTTCCTTTTTAGGAAATACACCCACATCTTTCTGCTGAAATCATCAACCAGAAGTAGGAAATATCGACATCCAGTAACTGAAGGGGTATTCATGGGTCCACAGACATCAGCGTGAATTGATTGCAGAGCTTTGGATGCTCTCCATTTATCACTATTTGAAAATGGAGTACGATGCTGCTTACCAGTCTGACATGCATCACAAACAACAGGAATTAGAGTCTGAATTTCTGGAAGACCACCAACCAGACCCTCTCAAGCGAGCTGAGAGAGTAGTACATATTGAGATGCCCATAACGTTGATGCCAGAGTTTGCTGATGGAGGTATTTCTGGCTTCCATGGCATGCTTGTGAGAATCACTAGAGTCTACGAGCCTATAAAGACCATGATCCTCAAGACCCTTGGCAACAACAGTACGTGTCTCACGATCCATTATACTACAAGTATGCATGCTGAAAACAACATCCAAATGAGGTGAATGTCGCATTATCTGACTGATAGAGAGGAGGTTCAGCTCCATTCCTGGTACGAAATAGACATCGAGAAATATTAAATTTCTCCTGCCAGACTGGATTTGTACGTTGTCTTTTCGAACAACAGTGTATTCTTCACCTCCATCAAAGATGACAGAATCCTTGAAAGGCGTGTATTCCGTAAACCAGTCTCGTCGGTGTGTGAAGTGTCGAGAGGCACCGGAGTCAATGTACCAAGCAGAAGATTTGACAAGATCTGCAGGTCGTTTGGCCAAGAGGGCAGAGACCGCAGAATCGTTTTGCGCAAGAGAACCTATTTTCACGTTTTTCCAAGCACGAAAAACGAGATGTTTGAGGGGGCATAAGTACCAGAGAACACAAATGTTGAGGCAGAAAAGTTGACGTATAAGCCTGAACACAATTGTTGAGATACAAAGAAAAAAATAGCTGCTGAGATCAAACACTGTGTATAGAAAGTTCAAAATAAATAGAATACCCATGTTCATCAAAGAGGACACTTGTCGAAGACCCACTGAAATCAGGAGTCTGCTGAAGACAACCCACTGACAGAAAAGAGAAAGTTGATCCAGAAATAATGATCACAAAAGAAATTGCGAGCAGCCAAAAACGGAATCACGACCAAAATCCTGCCGAAATCCGTAAAAAATTGTGAGTTGGGTTTTCAGGGCAAACCATCCGCTAAAAAAAGGGAAATCGCGATGCAATCCAGAACAGAACAAAAATCGTGGCCTCCTTTGCACATTGGTACCCTAGCCGTCGCGGCCTCAGAAGAAGTAACCCGCAAGACTATAACAAAAACGGATTTTTCCAAAATCGCGTCTTTGTAATACCAGGGAAAGTCGCGATTTCCAAAATGACGACCTCAAACAAAGATTTTAAAACGTTTATCCATGAAGGAACAAAGGAAAACGACCTGAGATAGAGTCACGAACATAGAAAAAAATGCGTCTCAAAAAAATCACGGATTGCAACCTTCAGACTGGAACCGTCGCGATTTTTGTATAAATTACAAATGCGACTTTTAGACTAAAAGACCCTCAATCATTGCTAAATGAAAACAATTATTCTTTCATAAAAAATTAAAAAAAATCCCTAACAACCCAAAGAGCTCACCCGGGCTCTGATACCATGTTACAAGAACTCAAGGTATATTGATCAGAAGTGAATGAATAACAAGATACAACAAAGCTGTATATATAGAAAGTACAAAGGCTAAAAATAGCCATAAGGGAAAAAGTAGAAGGGATAAGGACGAGATAAGAGATGACCATTAGGATGTAACTAACACTAGTTTAACAATAACATTATGTTCTAACATTCCCCTTTAATGTTAATAGGGGGCATAACCAGTCAATTTCTATAAAAGAAAAAATGAAGTATTTTAGTAACTTAGGTCTTCTTTGACAGTGATAAACAGGGACACAAATATATGCCAAAATGAAAATCATGCATTATGGACTACATGAAAGTCATCTTGTCATAATTTATAATCTGTGTTTGAAAAAAATAATGCTTTTGAGGTCTTATAAAATTCTTACTGGAGCCCAGGACTCCTCAAACTAGCCTCCCCTAGGTTCATTACATAGTGCCCATAGGTCTTATAATACAATGCTTTTACAAGCGGAAGATTTATAGAGAGAAGAATTTACAATATGCCTGAGAGACTTATACATGTTGGCAATAGGTGTTGTCATTGATGTCAACCCTCAAAGTGATGTCAACACTCAGTTTGTGGTTGTCTGATGTGGTTGATGTGAATGTTCATGTTGATGATATACTAGTGTAGTAACAGAGATGTTCAGTGATGTTCGTGATGCTCATGATTGGTTGCTGATGTTCATGGTTGCATGTCATTGTCATGTCCCCAATTTTGGAGTAACTTAAAATTGTTTTAATTGTAACTTAATTTTGTAAAGTATTTTATTTACTTTATAAAATTAATATTTTATTTAAGTTACTAAGTCAGTAGTACTAGACTTTATTAAAAAGTGTGGTGAACAAGCATTTAAAAAGTAGAAATGCAAACATTTAATAAAGTTCATGTAAAAGCATTTAAAATGCTTTGGTCTAATGTGTACATGTAAACTCTCATTTAATAAAATTAGGTTGGGCCTAATTGATGTAGTGGCTTTAAAAGGAAGCCTGAGAGTCATTTGAAATCATGTTTTTGACTTGGTTTTTTGCATATTGAGTTTATCTCTTGGCTGAAGACAAATTTCAGTCCAATCAAGGTGATGATCCCTTGATAACTAGGGTTTGGTGATGGTCCCATTCCCGTTTTGAGAGGTGGATGCAATCAGTATTCATCATAGAGCTTATTGGAGACATTTTCTACATTATTCCAGCTAGGGTTTTGAAGGTAAAATTGGCATCTCTGAAAAAGGGTTTGAATGTTGCATTGGCTGGAATTGAAGATTTTAGAGATTCAATGATTTGTTGCAGATTGCTAAAGTAGTCCGTACCTCTACTACAGTGTTCCGTACCGCTGCTACAGTGTTCCGTACCACTGCTACAGTGATTTTTCTGGGTCAAGCCACCTTGGAGCATTTAGAAATTAGTTTCATGATTGTTAAAGGCTTCTATGATTTTTGGCGAATTTTCTAAGGAGAAGGGCGACTAGGGTTTGAGACAGATTGACTGAAATTTATCAGCTATCATCTTTCATTGGCATGCATTTTGGTGTTGCAAGGCTTATCTATTGGAAGATTTACTTGGCCTAGGATTTCATATTGCATTTCAGTCTTGGACGCCTACCTGAAGGAGTAATCTGGAGACCTCATTGGAGGGCAAATTCATATCAGTCACAGTTGAAGGTGTTTGCAGCATCCTGATAGTCATTTTGGACCAAGTTATTCATCATTTTCCATCAGCCTTCAAGTGCTCAAGTCACGGGTATGTTTGTAGAACATTGTGGTCTACCTTAGACTTTTAAATTTGTAATGTTCTGGGCAGTGTAAGGTTTGATCCTATATGACAGTCCTAGTCCATTGTAATCAGCTATGTATGACAGTCATGATCAGCATTTTCAGATAGCTACAGAAGACTAGAATCATCATTGCACTGTATTTCATCATCACAAGGAACTGCTACAGCAGGTTTGGAATCAAAGTTGTATTATCATTTGGTATGTTCTCATTGCACATATACTTTAGAGTTGTAACAGCAGGATATGCGTGAACTGGGCTGTCATAGAGCCATAATTTGTCCATGTAATTGGGAGAATTGAAAGTCTGATATTGTAACAGCAGTCCCATTGTCTTTGACTGCCATTTTTCATGAACTGATGTAATAATGCCAAGACAAGACTGATTACATAAACAGTGAGGTCTGATTTGTATTGAAAGACTGATTTATGACAGCAAGATCTGAGTTACTATCATTGTAGTTTGCATTCCATGGTTGAAGTTCATATTGAAAGCTGCCTTTGTCTACTTATTCCATTGTCAATTGGTGTTTTGTAATTCACATTGCATGATTTGAAATCTGAGTTCATGTCCTAGGGTTTGAACAAGAAAATTGAAATCAGAAAATTAAGGCACTATTTGGAAGGATTCATAATTTCAGTCAAATATCCATTAGGGATATTAAAGTGGTATCAGAGCCATAGACCTGCCAGCCTGTGAGTCAGAGCCTCCGTCCTGCCAGCTTGAGGGTCATTAATCAGAGCTATCATCCATGGGAAATGAGCCATCGTTCTGTCAGCCTGAAGGGAAAATAGATATGGAGCAAATGCGGTTTCAGGAAAGTATTCATGATACCAGGACACCAACAAGATGGCCTGGAGAGGATGTAGCCTTAGTACTCAGACTGAGTGAAGAATTTCATAATCTGCCCCAGCGTGTCAAGGATAAAGTATCCTTTAGGACATTCATAGATATGCACGCTACAAGTAGATTCAAGACTGAATATGCAATGAAGAAAGATCACAAGATAGCTGATGAGCTGTTTGCACAGGAGGTTGTTAGGAATTTTCATGAGGAGTTTGAAGAACAAGCTTCCAGCCTTGAAGAAGACACAGTCCCAATTCCACCACATGAGGACAAGGTTGAAGAAAACTTATCCATTGAAGGCCGAGGTGAAGAGCAAGTACAAAGTGAAGACCAACCAGCCATGATTGAAGACTACTCTTTGGCGTGGTATGACATTATAACTGATTGGTTTGATGACAGCTCTGCAACTTGGCAAACTCATGAGATAACAGCTACCACACATGAGGAAAAGAATGTGAATGGACTCTCCAATGTTGGCACTCTCAATTTGGGAGTTGAACATGAGCATTTTGTAAGTAAGTCCATTCATACTAGTTCTGATTTTCTATATCAGACATGGGCCGATGTCCATTGGACTCAAGTCTTGTGCAATAAGTGGATGCAAAGAGCAAAGGAAGCAAGTTTAGGGGCTGCCAAGGTAAGACAACACTTCCGTGAGGTCAAGGCAAAGTATGAACAGCGAAACCAAGCAAGAAGACGAAGTGAAGTATACCTGAGATCTTTGTTCCTCCTTGAGGAAGAGTCCATGGAAACAAGAAGGCATAAAGATGATGCAGATTTGATTGGGCAAGTCAAAAGGTATGGTACAGAAATTAATGCTTCTGATCTGCATCATGAGTTGTTCATTCAAACAATAGAAGAGTTCGGAGATATAGAGCTGAATGATCCTATGGAATCACTCTTCCATCCTATTGATTCTTTGGTGGCTTTGGAGGCTACAATTAGTGGATCAGCCACTCACATCAGGATTTCACTTGCCTTATATTTGTCTATGGAGACCCATGTATTGGAAGAGTACACTTTAGGAGCATGTGATTTCAGTTTTGAAACAGCCGTGTTTGGGAGAGTTTACTATGATGGGAATCAACATTGTCTTGTTGGCAATAGGTTTAATGATGATTTCATTTATTCATGCATTGAAGATAATATTTTGTATGTCATTTTGAATGACATTTTCAGTTTCCATACTGCTGATCTGATTCATGACAGCTTGGGTACATTGGTGTTTGCTACATTGTGCGACAGCGGAAGCGGTCCCAGGATTTTCTTCGTCAGCAACCTTGAAGAGATGCGGTTGAGCATGCTTGAGGAGCCTCGTTGGATTTGGGATCCAGGGATTGATTGAGTTCAGTTTTTCTTCCTATTGCTTGGGGACAAGCAATGTCGGGAAGGGAGGGCTATCATGTCCCCAATTTTGGAGTAACTTAAAATTGTTTTAATTGTAAATTAATTTTGTAAAGTATTTTATTTACTTTATAAAATTAATATTTTATTTAAGTTACTAAGTCAATAGTACTACACTTTATTAAAAAGTGTTGTGAACAAGCATTTAAAAAGTACAAATGCAAACATTTAATAAAGTTCATGTAAAAGCATTTAAAATGCTTTGGTCTGATGTGTACATGTAAACTCTCATTTAATAAAATTAGGCTGGGCCTAATTGATGTAGTGGCTTTAAAAGGAAGCCTGAGAGGCATTTGAAATCATGTTTTTGACTTGGTTTTTTGCATATTGAGTTTATCTCTTGGCTGAAGACAAATTTCAGTCCAATCAAGGTGATGATCCCTTGATAACTAGGGTTTGGTGATGGTCCCATTGCCGTTTTGAGAGGTGGATGCAATCAGTGTTCATCATAGAGCTTATTGGAGACATTTTCTACATTATTCCAGCTAGGGTTTTGAAGGTTAAATTGGCATCTCTGAAAAAGGGTTTGAATGTTGCATTGGCTAGAATTGAAGATTTTAGAGATTCAATGATTTGTTGCAGATTGCTACAGTAGTCCGTACCTCTGCTACAGTGTTCCGTACCGCTGCTACAGTGATTTTTCTGGGTCAAGCCACCTTGGAGCATTTAGAAATTAGTTTCATGATTGTTGAAGGCTTCTATGATTTTTGGCGAATTTTCTAAGGAGAAGGGCGACTAGGGTTTGAGACAGATTGACTGAAATTTATCAGCTATCATCTTTCATTGGCATGCATTTTGGTGTTGCAAGGCTTATCTATTGGAAGATTTACTTGGCCTAGGATTTCATATTGCATTTCAGTCTTGGATGCCTACCTGAAGGAGTAATCTGGAGACCTCATTGGAGGGCAAATTCATATCAGTCATAGTTGAAGGTGTTTGCAGCACCCTGACAGTCATCTTGGACCAAGTTATTCATCATTTTCCATCAACCTTCAAGTGCTCAAGTCACGGGTATGTTTGTAGAACATTGTGGTCTACCTTAGACTTTTAAATTTGTAATGTTCTGGGCAGTGTAAGGTCTGATCCTATATGACAGTCCTAGTCCATTGTAATCAGCTATGTATGACAGTCATGATCATCATTTTCAGATAGCTACAGCAGACTAGAATCATCATTGCACTGTATTTCATCATCACAAGGAACTGCTACAGCAAGTTTGGAATCAAAGTTGTATTATCATTTGGTATGTTCTCATTGCACATATACTTCAAAGTTGTAACAGCAGGATATGCTTGAATTGGGCCGTCATAGAGCCATAATTTGTCCATGTAATTGGGAGAATTGAAAGTCTGATATTGTAACAGCAGTCCCATTGTCTTTGACTGCCATTTTTCATGAACTGATGTAATAATGCCAAGACAAGACTGATTACATAAACAGTGAGGTCTGATTTGTATTGAAAGACTGATTTATGACAGCAAGATCTGAGTTACTATCATTGTAGTTTGCATTCCATGGTTGAAGTTCATATTGAAAGCTGCCTTTATCTACTTATTCCATTGTCAATTGGTGTTTTGTAATTCACATTGCATGATTTGAAATCTGAGTTCATGTCCTAGAGTTTGAACAAGAAAATTGAAATCAGAAAATTAGGGCACTATTTGGAAGGATTCATAATTGGTTGCTGATGTTCATGGTTGCATGTCATGCCCTGATTAATGTCAAGTAAAGTTGTATTGAGCAGGTTTGTGGTCAGCAAAGATGATTTCATGATGAAATATTAAGATGGGAATTAGAAGTGTCAAGATGAATGATGATATATTAAGATGGGAATTAGAAGCTATGCTGAGGATGAAAAGATGTTGCTGATGACTTGTAGCATGTTGTATGATCCTTCCTGTTGTTCCTAAGGAAGTATGTGTTGATATAAGAAGATTCTGGCCTCCGGATGTTGGTGAAGGTTTCTGTTGCAGGAGTTTGCTTGGAAGACTGCTTAGTAAAATGCTCGGCATTCCTCCGCATTCCTCCGCATTTGAAGATATGGCCATGCGGTTCATAAGTTAAGAATGCTGTAAAGGCGCTAAATCCAAAGTTTCAGATCATTTGCTCCTCCGTAGTGGAAGTTACAAGTGACAGAGTTCCGGTCTATGCTTTGGCAAAGTAAAGTGTTGATGAAGGCATGTTGGAATGCTCCGCATTCCTCCACAGTGATAGATGTGGTTGTGCGGTTTAGAGGATATTTTCTGAGCTGTGTATGAGTGCATCCATATGAGTTTCAGATGTTTTGGAGGTCTGCAAGCTCAAATTTGAAATGACAGAAGTGGTATTGATGGTTTCGGATGCTTAATTGTCTTCAGGATATATGTGATGTCCCCATTTCTGTGATGGTCATATTTGATATGGCTATCACATGTCAAGTGACTAATTGGCTGGAACAAGGAGTTAAGTAATTTAAGTGGTTCTATTTTTAAATTAATTTTATAAAGTATTGGAGAACATGCATTCTTCTTTGTTTGAGCAATCTTAAGGTGTGCAAGATCATCTGAAGAATTGCAAAGGGGTTTGGCTTCATCCAGAAGTCAAAATAGAACAAACTGGTGAAGATATATTCAAGGGTTTGAACCAGATTTTATCAGAGAAGGACAATAACAATAACTATTATGGCTACATTTGATGTCATTTGAGCACCCTTCTACATGCCGTACAACTCTCAATAATGTTGGTTGTACTCTGTCCAGCCAAGGCCGTACCATTGCAGCTGAGTTATTGGGTTTTCATTTGAGTTTTGGTCTGATTTAATACTCCTAGCTTGGTGTTAGACATTAGCAGCTACAGCAGAGTCTCCGGCAAGGAATTGGGAGGCAGATTTAATTGTTATTTATTGCTGATATACTCCAGCAACGCTGTACTGTACGTGCAAGGACATGGGATTGCATAAACTTCATATAATCAGAGTTGGCTCTGTATTTCCAAGCCTAGCAACCTTTGTGGTGTCCACAGTTTCTTCACTGTTGTGCTTTGGCATTTGTTGTAATATCATTAGTAGGGCATCATTTAGAGGGCTATGAGCATCTATAGACTGTTGTATCTTCAATATACAGCCTCATAATATTGGACAGCAAAATGGGTATGTTGGAATCCCAGTTTCTTTGAGTACATTCTTGTGGGAATTGCATATTATTGTCATTTAATGCATTTCATTTCAAAAGCATCATCTGGGTTTTTCTCATTTCGATTATTTTCCAAAGATACATACATGCATGTTTTTTATGACATGTTATTTGCAAATCTGAAACATTCAGTCCTTAGCATGCATAATGTTTGACAAAATGTCCCATGTGAAAAACTGAAAATTAATCGAGAAAATCATCAAGGTCAAAACTCAGATCGGGGTGGGATTTTACAGTGGTATCAAAGCGGTTTCCTTCCATCCTATTGGGTTAATCAGAAATATTTAGTTGCATGTCAGAGATTTCATGTTGCATGTCGGTTTTAATGGTTGCATGTGTGGTATCAACTATTGCATGTCAGTTTAACAGTGGGGTTTAAATTAAATTTTCATGGCGCTCACACAGTTGATATTTGAGTGACCAACACTCTTGCTTTTGTTTCAGTCATGGGAAAATCCAGGGAAGAAATTGATCGGGAAGCCGATATAATTTTTAAAGAATAACGGATCATGCCAGATAAGTTTAAAATATTTGATGGTTTTGATGGTTTTCTGGATCACTTGACTTTCTTCAATTCAGGAGTCACTGATACAGTGCTATATATTTGAGGGAAGTATGGGGAAAAAATAGTACATGGCATATTTGATTCTCCTTCAGGAAAACCTCTCGAAACAACCCATGGTCCTAGACAGCTAAGGCGTGAAGTTTGGAAGGAGTTCTTCGAATACACAAAGAGGTTTGAGGACAATAGCAATTCTGTTTTTCGCAACAACAGCCAAAATTCTTTGCATTATCATGAGGTAGCAGCCATTTTACTTGAGAAATATGCTTCTAGTGTGTTGTCACATGAAGGTACTCAAGATTTGGGTGCTAAGGTTGCGATTTGTGATGATGGTTCATGCCATACTGAGTCTGATTTCTCAAATCAGACCTTAGAAAACAAAACATAAAATACATTTGATGCCGATGAATCTCAGGATAGTGTTTTGGATGGTCATGCAGTTACCTTGGAAGTGGTAGTGTGTGAAGATAATGTTATATCAGCAACTTCTACATTACCACTTGAGCCATCCTTTGAGGTACATAGCAGTGGTACCTTAGATGTTGATGTGTGCACTGATGATAGCACACATGATGCTGCTGATCATGAGGTGAGTGATGTTGATTCTGTTACAGAAATAATATACAAATATTATTATTAAATGTGTTGTTTACAATAGTGAACGAAAGCTCAATATATAGAATACAAAGTCTAAGAATAGACGACAGGCTGTAAAAAGATTACAACAAGAAAAGCAAAAAGCAAGAGCGACCATTATAGAAAACAAACTCTAGTTTTAATACCCTCCCATAATGGTCGATCTGTCAACTAGACCCAGATGCTCTCGAAATTTGACAAATTTATTTGGAGACAGAGATTTGGTAAGAATATCTGCAGTCTGGTTGTCTGTAGGAACATACTGCAAGACAACAGATCCATCTTCAACTAGCTGGCGAATGAAGTGACAATGAAGATCAACATGTTTTGTCCGTTCATGAAAGACTGGATTTTTGGCAAGTTTCAATACCCCTTGATTGTCACAATACAAGGGTGAAGGCCTGGTAGGAGACATTTGCATGTCGGAAAGCATTCGGCGAAGCCAAACTGCTTCACAGGCTACTTTAACAGCTCCTCAATATTTAGCCTCTGTCGAGGAGAGAGCCACTGCTTGCTGCTTCTTGCTAGTCCAAGTGATGGCACCTGTTCCTAAACTGAAAACATACCCAGAAGTAGACTTTCTGTCATCAATCTATCCGGCCCAATCGGAGTCTGTAAAACCAATCAACTGAGGATCTGTACATCGGCCATATAAAATGCCAAAGTCAGAAGTACCTTGCACATATCTCAACACACGCTTGGCGGCAACCCAATGTTCAGCTTTAGGAGCTGTCATGAAACGAGAGATGTAGCTGACTGCAAAGCTAAGATCAAGTCTAGTGGCAGTAAGATAGATGAGACTGCCCACTAATTGCCCGAATGCGGATTCATTCTCGACAAGAGAATCGAAAGTAGCTGAGAGTTTCAGCCCTTTTTCCATGGGAGTAGAGGCAGGTTTGCAGTCTGCCATCCGGAATTTTTCCAACAAACCGCGTGCGTACTTTGACTGAGAGATGAAGATGCAATCAGGATGTTGCCAAACCTCAATACCTAGGAAATAATGTAGGAGTCCCAAATCGGTCATGTTAAAAGTCTGACTGCGATCGTGTTTGATCCCCTGAATCAACTGCTCAGAGCTACCGGTGATAATGAGATCATCGACATAGATGACAATGTAAAGACTATCATCAGCATATTGTTGGACATACAGATTGGAGTCTGAGGGGCTCCTCTGAAAACCACGATCCACGAGGTACTTATCAATCTTGATGTACCATGCCCTTGGAGCTTGCTTGAGGCCATAAAGAGCTTTTACCAATTTACACACTTGGTGTTCTTTGCCTGCAACCTTGAACCCAGGAGGTTGCGTCATGTAGACTTCTTCCTGTAAATCGCCGTTGAGGAAGGCGCTCTAAACATCCATCTGATGAACTTTCCACCCAAATTGGGTTGCCAAAGCAAGAACAAGCCTAATGGTACTCATTTTAGCTGTAGGAGCAAAAGTCTCCTCATAGTCAACACCTTTTTGTGAGTACCCTTTGGTGACCAACCTGGCCTTATATTTGTCGAGAGTCCCATCAGCCTTGTATTTGACTTTGTAGACCCATTTGCACGCAATGGGCTTTGTCCCAGGAGGGAGATCAGAAAGAACCCAAGTATTGTTCTTCAGAAGGCTTTGGTGCTCAGCGTTCATAGCCTGTTCCCATTCAGGGACACCTTGGGCCTCAGAATATGTTTGGGGTTCCGAAATGCTGTGAAGATTTGCCATGAGAGCAAAATTGACAGTAGTTTGTTGCTTGCTCTTCTTTCGAGCAGATCTACCCTCGATGAGTTCATTATCATGAAGAGCACCAATTGTTTTGGCCCACCATTTAGGCCGGAGAGTAGATGAACCGATATCTGAAGAAGGGACATCAACATCACCAGGAGTGGCGGAAACAAGATCAAGAGGATCCAGAGTATCCTGAGGAGAGGTGGGTGGTTGAACACCATGTTGCAGTGTGGGCAGAACTGCCGAAGTCCTCTCATCAGGTGGAGCGAAAGGAATGTGCACACCAAGGTCTGAAGCTGTCAAGGGCTGATCCTCAGGATGAGGAGATGAAGAAGATAGCAAAAAGTGTCCAGTAGTCTCATCAACGACTACATCACGACTGAATATGAGACGATCAGTATCTACATCAATCAATCTGTAAGCCTTATGATTTTCACTGTACCCCGTGAACATGAGTTTCTGGCTCTTGGCGTCCAGTTTAGTGCGCTTGGCAGCTGGAATCCAAACATGAGCAGTGGAGCCAAAAATTTTCAGATGGGTGACGTGAGGTTGTCATCCAGACCAGGCTTCCTCAGGAGTAATTTTTTTGACTGCATAGGTGGGAGATCTGTTCAAAAGATAGACAACAGTGTAGACTGCTTCAGCCCAGAACTTCTTAGGAACACTTCGATGTTTGAGCATAGAACGTGCCATCTCTGTAATAGTGCGATTACGACGCTCAACAACACCATTTTGCTGGGGTGTGTAAAGTGTAGTATGTTGACGTTTGATACCATGTGTGTAGTCGGTCATAATTGTAGTTGGCCAAGTAAATAATCATAAATTAATTAGTGTTGTTAAGCTAGGAATGTTATCGGGAATTAACCCCAACGGTTGGATAGTTATAGAGTCGTTGCCAACGGTTGGTATCTCAACCAACCTTGGCCAAGTTATATATTGGTTTAATACTTTGTAGTCAGGGCGACCCCACAGCATTGTAACATTGTAGTGTAATACTGATATATTCAATGAATGGGAACAATGCTTTATTCTGTGCAATGCTTTTATAATTTCATGCTCTGTGTTATGCACTATACTACTTAATTCTGTTTACTTCATATTCTGTGAAACACACCATATTGCGGTAAACATTTGGCGCCGTTGCCAGTTCGAAAACGGGTTGAGGGTGACAAGTTGATGACAAGTTGAGTCGTCCGATGCCATCGGCATCGGGTGACAAGACGATGACAAGTTGAGTCGTCCAATGCTATCGGGTGACAAGTTGATGACAAGTTGAGACCATCGGATGACAAGTTGAGTCGTCGAAAACCATCGGACAAGTGGCATCGTCAGAAACAAGCAAACCGTCGGGTGTAACCAGGGTCGAGGGGAAAAAATAAAAAAATAAAAAAAAAATGAAGATGGCGTCGTGATGGGGCAGCCGACCGAAGAGCTAGTACAAGCAAACGAGGATTGTGAAGACGCTCTCAGACGAGAGATCCCTCAGTTGGTCATCTGGGATCAATTGCACGTCGACCAAGAGGTCGACCATCTCCTTACTCGAGTAGTAATTAATGCCCATACAACTCAATAAGGATAAGAACCGAGTACCAAGTGGGCATGAAACACTAGAGGAAAGAACACGAAGATCATTGAGATTAAAGGAATAAGAAGAACGAAGAAAAACACTAAAACAAATTGTTAATGAACATCATCATGCCGACGAAGGAATTTTCAAGACATCGCTGACAAATAAAGAAAAAGGGAATGAAAATGAATTGACAGAAGAAATTGAAAACAGCATATGCCGCATCGGAGAGTTATCCATATCGGACGACGAAGGGCCGAGAGTTGGAAGATCTGAGCCTAAGACCCCAGGGCAGAGGGAGTATCAGAACGAACCCGAGGAGACTCAAGGTGTAGAGGACGCTAACAGAGGACGCGGGGAAGACTCGAACGTGGCCGAGAGTGCAAGTGACGCACCGGGACGTTGCGAGAGAACCAGTCCAGTCAGGTCCAACGCACAAGGAGGGCATCGGGGAAGGATGGTGACTCCGCTAACCGAGAGGCAGAAGCTGCCAAAATTTACGGGGGATGGGTCAGAAGATCTAGTATGACACTGTAAGACGTGCGAGACAATTTGGATAGCTAATGGGCAAGATGATGTGGACTACTGGCTGAAAGCATTTCCAGCGACACTGAGAGATAGTGCCATCGACTGGTACACAGAGTTGGCCCAAGCACACAGGGCATCATGGAGATTACTTAAGAAGGCATTCCAAGACGAATTCAAACTTCTGAGGGATGACAGTGAAATTGTAGCGAAGATCTACAGTACGAAGCAAGGGAAGCATGAGAACGTGCGAACCTACAATCGGAGACTGAAAGAATTGTTGGGAAAACTGGAGACTCAGCGGGCCGACGGGCTGAAGAAGCGATGGTTCATCGAAGGGTTGCGTCCATCGCTGATAAAGAAAATGAAAGTCGTGCCTCTGTCATCATACGATGAAGCGTACAATCGAGCGATGGATATAGAGAGTGAAAATAAAATATCCTTCCGAGGGAAAAGGAAGACGGACGATGAGGATAGTATGGATGACAACAGCGACAGTGAGTCCAAGACCGTGCAAGCACTTAGGAAGGACATGATGAGAATGATGAAAGAACTGAAGGCCGACAAGGAGAGTACGAGGGAAGCCAGAGAACTGTGGTGTACAGATTGCAAGGGGGAAGGTCATACAAAGGCAAATTGTCCGAAAAAAATGTTTTGTGATATCTGTCAAGTGATGGGACATTCCATCAAGGAATGCCCATACAATCTAAAAGCAAGGGGTACGCATGTACTCTTCACTCAAGGAGAACTGTCAACACCGCCGAACACACTACCAAAGCCCCAGTACAATAGCCATGCATCCCCTGGAGGTTACCAAAGCAATAGAAGTCCGAGAAACAGATTGCAGTATGACAGCAAAGGGCAACCTATGATATAGTGCCGACAGTGCAACGAGTGGGGACACTTTAAGAGAATGCCCGAACAACAATCAGAACACAATAAATGCATTATGCAAGTGGTGTGGGCCTGGAGATCACGAAGAAAAAGACTGTCCAAAGCAGAAAGGGGTAAACCTCATCAATCTCAAGGAAAATGATGAAGAAATCCTTGCTATCACCCGTGCACAGTGGAAAAAGGCCACTTATCCAGATCCCCGTACGGAAAAAGAAAGACTCCGTGAGACATGAAAGGAAGTGGAAGCTGCCATGAAAACTGAACAGAGGAACTCAGACAAAAAGGCAACCGCAACCCTACAATCAGAATCGGACAAGAACATAACAAGCCAAGTATTGTAAGCTACCATAGCAATTAAATTGGCAGACCTCCAAAGCTTGCCTCAGTTACAAGTAGCAATATCCAAGGTAATGGAAGACAACTCGCACGAAGGCCAAGCCCACACAACAGAAGATGTTATAGTAGAACCACCGCCAACGGGAGAACAAGTACTCGACTCGAGGTTGCTGGTGATTGATTCTGGAAAGAAACCGGCCGTAGTACATATGGAAATCCTTGGACGAAATTTGACAAATACCATAGTCGACGGTGGATCCGGAGTAAATGTACTACCAGAAGAAACCTGGAAGAGCCTCGGGAAGCCTACTCTATGGCCACAAAACTTCCAGTTAGTGCGAGCCGACCAACACGGGATCAAGGTGTTGAGAGTGCTAATGGTTCAAAAAGTAAGAATCGGTACCCAACAATTTTTGTTAAATTTTGTAGTCATAACAGCACATAATGCGTCGTACGATGCATTACTTGGCCGAGGATGGCTAATAGCCGCCAAGGCCAACCACAACTGGAAGAAAAACACTTTGTCCATAGAAAATAGACGTAAGAAGTTTGTCATTGATTTGAAGACACAAACCGTCAGTGAAGAGTTGGTGTTAGATTCTGACTCGGATGAAGGGAACTCGACAGAAGGTGGGAAGGGGCCAATGGAGCCCGATGACGAAGGGGTGCTGGAATTACAGGAATGCTCAGAAGACGAGACAAAATCATTCAGCGGGTTATTCCACTGGCAGATGGAAGATTACGAGTTCTTTCAATCGGAATGTAATATGATTTCAATAAAAGAAGTCGGCGAGAGCTCTCCGATGAACAATGCAAGTCCTCGTAGTGCAAGTCCTAGCAATGCAAGTCCTGGCAATGCAAGTCATGGCAGTGCAATTCTTGGCAAAACTCGGTCGAAGAGTGAAACACTTGGCAACTCTCGGCTGACGAATGAAAGTCTGGGCAACTCTAGGCCGACGAGTGAAAGTCTGGGCAACTCTAGGCCGACGAGTGAAACATTGTTCACGAATGAAGCACTTGATGGATTGACAAACACTCGACCATTTGGTAAGAAGGAACCAGTAATGAGTGACAAAGGGGGGGAAGGCAATAATCAGCTGAAAATAACAGAGCAAATAGTGGCAGAGACAAGTCGACCAGGAGAGGCACAGAAAGAATGTACAGAGGGTGAAGCGAAGATAAATAATACACTTGCACATAAATTTGAACCAGACAAGGTGATCGGGTATGAGGAGCCATTGGCAAGCAAGGTGAAACGGGGTGATAAAACTAACGACGGGAACACGGCATTGAAAACACTGGCCAGAAAGAGACCATACAGAAAGAATAAGGACTATAGAGTATTTCTGTCGACTTGCAATGTTTTGGCATTCGGTGACAATCAACAGAGAAAAAATGATGTTCAAAAGTCAGATAGTTTAATTTTTCTGAAGACAACAGTTCCGGTCCCAATAAAGGCACCCGATTCTGCCAACAATTACAAAATCAATAAAGGTACGAAAAATGAAGTTAAAATATTTAATTTGGAGGATATGGCTACTTGTCGTACTGACAAATCACCCCCACAGCAAAATTCTAGAAAAGGGAAAAATGTTATGAGACAGATTAGGCGACAAGAAAGTTCTAAAATCAGAGTTACAGATCTAACGTGGACCCCGTCAGAGAAAAATACAAAAATCCGGTTTAGGTTGAAAAATTGGAAAAGACGAAAAAAATCGGGAAAAATTGGAAAATTTTGAAAAAAAAGGTACGACGTACGGCCATGTCATATGGCATACGGCCCACCCCCGTGCCTGAAAAAAATTATTATTATTATTTTTTAAAAAGACAGCAAGTCGTACAACGTACAACCAAACCGTACAACGTATGACCAGGCCGTACGGATGAGTCGTACGACGTACGGCGTACGACACCCCGCCTTTAAAATCCCCCGCCGTGCAAACAGAAATAGAGAGGTCGGAAAATTGCTAGAAAAAAAAGAGGTGAAGTTGTACAGGGCCGTACACTCTTGAAGCCGTACTGCTGAGGCCGTACACTGTGGAGGCCGTACACTACTGAGGTCGTACCAAATCGCCAGAGACAGACTAAGCCCGTTGAGTGCTGAAGCTTGCAGACGAGTGTCCGATTTTGTCAGAAAAATGATGGCAGACGAGTGTCCAATTTTGTCAGAAAAATGATGTGCGCTGCCCCCAAACCCTCGCAAGGGGCGTTGCCCCTCGACTCCGTTGGGGGCGTTGCCCCCAAACCCCCATCAAATCAGTACTATCTTGATTCAGTGAGCAATGGGGTGCAACATTCGCAGCATTCAATGTGCTATCGGATTGGGTCCCTTGGTTGGTTGGTCTACTGGAAGGTGTTCCGAATGTGTTGGTTCTACTTTTACACAGCTCCTACTTCAGCATTGTTGTCGGCAAAAGCTTACTTAATGTCACTTGATGGTTTTTTGTCGTCTGGAAGACGACTAATTTTGTGGGGGGGATGATGTAGTCGGTCATAATTGTAGTCGGCCAAGTAAATAATCATAAATTAATTAGTGTTGTTAAGCTAGGAGTGTTATCGGGAATTAACCCTGACGGTTGGATAGTTATAGAGTCGTTGCCAACGGTTGGTATCTCAACCAACCTTGGCCAAGTTATATATTGGTTTAATACTTTGTAGTCAGGGCGACCCCACAGCATTGTAACATTGTAGTGTAATATTGATATATTCAATGAATGGGAACAATGCTTTATTCTGTGCAATGCTGTTATAATTTCATGCTCTGTGTTATGCACTATACTACTTAATTCTGTTTACTTCATATTCTGTGAAACACACCATATTGCGGTAAACAATGTGTAGCACAGAAATGGGTGAAGTTAGAGGAACAAAATTCCCCCCCATTATCAGACCAAAGAGAGACAATGGGACACCCTAACTCTTTTTCCAGCAAGGCTTTGAACTGCTAAAATGTGCTGAGCACATCGGATTGCTTTTTAGGAAATATACCCACATCTTTCTGCTGAAATCATCAACAAAAAGTAGAAAATATCTGCATCTAGTGACTGAAGAAGTGTTCATTGGCCCACATACATCGGCGTGAACCAACTGCAAAACTTTGGAAGCTCTCCATTTACCACTGTCAAGAAATGGAGTCCTATGTTGTTTGCTAGCTTGACATGCATCGCAGATGCCAGGAAGTTGAGTTTGAATTTCCGGAAGACCACCAACCAGATTCTCCCTAGCTAACTAAGAGAGATAGTGCATGTTGAGATGCCCATACCGTTGATGCCAGAGTTTACTGATGGAAGTGTTCCTGGCAACCATAGCTCTGTCTGAAGAATCACCAGAATTCATGAGTCTATATAGACCATGATCCTCAAGAGCCTGAGCAACAGTGATGCGGGTCTCTCGATCTACTATCCAACATGAGTGCATACTAAAAACAACATCCAGACGAGGTGTCGCATGATTTGACTGACAGAGAGAAGGTTCAATTCCATGCTAGGTACAAAGTAAACATCGAGAAAAATCAGATTTCTCCTTCCAGACTGTATCTGAACAGTGCCTTTTCCAGCAATAGCATATTCTTCGCCTCCTCCAAAAATGATAGAATCTTTGAATGGCGTGTACTCCGTGAACCAGTCTCGCCGATGTGTAAAGTGACGAGAGGCACCTGAGTCAATGTACCAGGCAGAGGTTTTGACATGATCTGCAGGGCGTTTGGCCATAGAGGCGTAGCTCGTAGATTTCATTGGTGCAGGATGCATGATAGAAGACGCCGTCGGGAGATAGTTTGAGACAAAAAACAAGATATCGGAGAATAGACAATAGCCAGACGGCAAAAATCTCAAACCATGGAAACTGACTCGACAATCCGAACACGAATTTCGAGATAAAATAAAAAAAATTCTTCATACCTGCTGATAATAGAGAGACCCAGGGCACAAAACCTTCGGTTGAGAAAGGAAGTAGAAGTCGTCTCATAAACAACAAAGGTTGCAGACGACTAGTGTTGAGCCGTGGAGGGGTTTAGCACTGGGAGTGATCTTAGCTTCGCGCCAGAAATTCGACCATGGGTTTTGAGGCAAGATCTCAAGTAGAAGCAAAAAGCAAATTCGAAATGCAAATCGCGATTGCTAGAAGCACACTGCCGTCGACGAACTCAGATTTATGAACTCATTTTCACGGAAACCAAACTCCCGATCAAACGTTTGACGGATGCACAAAGAACAGATTCACCACAAAATGTTGATCACCAAACGCGAGTAGAAGGAATAGCCACGATTTGCAAGTGAAAACCGCCGATGAAAACCCTCTACCAAAATGCAGCTGCAAACAGATTCGCGACCAGAGAATATTTCACAGACACCAGACGCGCGTCCTCCAAGAACCCGCGATACTCAGAAAAAAAAACGCCAAAAACGTGACCAGAAATCGCAAGCAGAGTGCGAAGGAAGTAGCGTGGATTTAAAATGCCAAAAACGCGACCAGAAGGAAGCGCCGACGCTGCAAAGCTTTCACAAACAATGATTCAGAGAAAAAAAAAAAACGCGATCCAGGTGCAGGAGGGAACCCGCTCTGATACCATGTTACAGAAATAATATACAAATATTATTATTGAATGTGTTGTTTACAATAGTGAGCGAAAGTGCAATATATAGAATACAAAGTCTAAGAATAGACGATAGGCTGTAAAAAGATTACAGCAAGAAAAGCAAAAAGAAAGAGCGACCATTATAGAAAACAAATTCTAGTTTTAATAGATTCAGCCTTATACCATAGTGCAGAATTGGGTGGAAAGAATGAGTCATAGGGGTATCATGATCTGGCTGGGCAGTTGAAGGTTAGTGACGATATGATTGCTACAGCTTTGGAGCATTTTGATGTTGCTCGACAGATGTTGGCAACCTATGGTTGGAGTACTCCTGAGACAGATGAGTACGGTGGTAGTGGTCTTTCGCTTCCAGAGTTTCATACACTTAGAGAAGCGATTGGGAAAATGATGAATAATTATTTACTGTCATTATCTGATTGTGATTACCTTCTCAGGTGGGATGGGATTTGTTTTGATGCTTTGAAGGGAAAGGAGGAGGAGGTTGATGAGCTCACCCATGAGCTTGATGTGACTATGGACTTGTTGAAGAGCACCCAGTTGGCCCTTCAGGAGTCACAATCACGATTGGAGGAGCTTACCGTGGAGTTGAGTTTGGCACAATCTTCACCAGCTACATATATAGTTCAGTTACCTACAGTAGTAGTTGGTGATGATCTTATACCCACGGGTTGTGGTGATGGATGTGTTGAGGATGTGGTTACATCCATCACAGATACAGGTGCAGTTGATACGGATGGGATGAGTGAACTAGTGGAGAGTTGTAGAGAACCTCTTGTTGCACCTGGTTCTCCTGAGGTTAGTCCCATGACAGGTGATGCGGGTCAGATTATTGATAGCTCTTGTGTCTCAGTGGTGGGTTATACTGAGAGTTGTGTGACAGTTCTTGACTCTACTCCATCATCTTCACAGGAGATATTCAGAGCATCACTTGGTTGGGAGTTTCGCTCTCGTGTTGATTTGTTTCCTTCCCTTGGTAGCAAATCGGTTACTTCATCCCATACAACTGATCTTGGGTTACAGCTTGTTGAGCCACAGAGTGGGAGAGATCAGTTGTAGGTTACAGAAGATAAGGTTGATTCAGCCTTATATTGTTTTTACTGCGCCGATACGTTTGTTGAGTACTTGCTTGGGAGTCCGGAGTTTCAGGAGGGTCCGTGTGGAGCCACTGAGGATACTCTCATTCAAGGTTCGTGCTACATCGAGTGTGCTGTGGGGCAATTGTAGATACTCTGACTACAATGCTTCCTGATAGAGATTTTGTGATTGGGTTTGTTGAGAGGGTTACCAGAGCCCCTACGCAATCAACTTTTCGGTGTAAGAGATTGGAGCCATCTTTTGATTCCAGAGTTGTTAGTGATGAGCCATTGACTGAGGTTGGAGTTTCTTATCGCGACTACATAGTGAGGAGTGCTCATCACTTTTCTTTTGATCCACACACAGAGGATTTGGTGATGCATCAGTGTGGATTGGCTCCAAGGTTATACCATCCATTGTGGGATGGGAATTTACTATCCTCAGAAGATGGTACTAGAGGCTGCAAGTACCCGACTCAGTTGTTAGCAGGAGATTACTTGCAGGATCAGAGGTTGGATTACCATCATGCTGTTGTGTACTTGACGAAGTTTGCCTCTTCTAAGTTTGAATTGGAGTCGGGGCTTTGGGGAGGTTGTAGTGGCAGTGGGCATGATGGCTTGGTCAGTTATCACATCCATGGGAGTTTTGCAGAGGTTATAGAGAGATGTTGTGTTGCAGATGCGTCTAGATATTCTTATCTCTTCATGGCGGATGGATGTGAGTTTCGTTTGCATTGGGATCCAGGTGGTGACAGGGTTAGCACTGCAGTTTGGGTGGGTCCCACTGTATTGCTTCACCACTTCTGGCATGGTGAATTTGGGATCAGTATTGAGCAGCAGAGGTCTGAAATGTTCTACTTAGCAGGCTTCTATTCTAGATTTGGGATCCAGGCATTGGTTGTTGGACACTCTTCAGTGAGTTGTGGGATCCTTCGTGTGCATTAGGATTCCAGCCGGAGTTCATTGGTGAGTATTGCAGTATGTACATGGTGTGGATTGTTTGCAGTTTCACCTTGGGTTCTCATGTACGTGAGTTGAGTTTGATGCACAATTTCAGAGCGCATGGTTTGGATAGTTGGTTTGTTGTTTATGTTTGCACAGTTGTATTTATGTTGGTGCGACAACAGTTATGTTCTTGTGTGGGACATTACACAATCTTCTTTGGGACCTCCGGTGGAGTGGTGTTTCTTTGTAGTAGAGATTGCTTGGGGACAAGCAATTTCAGGGAGGGTGGATTGTAATGTCCCCATTTTCATGAGCATCAGAGTTGGAGGATTTAGCCTATCACTGGGTCCTTGTAGGCCAGTATCGGTGTTTAGAGGACCCTGTTGTGGAGTTATTTGGCTCTCTAGAGGGCAGTTGTTTGTGTTTCCTTCTCCAGATCCTTCATATGTTCTGAGGCAATTGATATTCAGGGGTTTATAGCTTTATTTGCATATACTTACTATTTATAGTAAGTCAGTGGATGTTAGAGAGGGACCCTTACTATTTTTAGTAAGGCAGTTGGGTGCACAGTGGTTGACCTCTTGGTTCAGACGGAGTTGAGAAATGTTGAGAATTAATGAAGTTATGCATTTTTAATTATTATTAAAGTTGACTTTAATAATAATTAATGTATTTTTAAAAGCCTATGTTTTAAAAAATCACTTTATGACATCATTAAGAGGGGGCCAATTAAGTATTAATGACACATTAAATATATACCTTGGTCTAAGCGCCCAATTATGGAGATTAAATTAAAAAGCATATTATAAAGTTTATGTTTGTACTTTATGACAAATGGGAAGTACATTAAATGACTTATTGATTTGAGCGCCCATTATGAGGTTATTTCATAAAGTCAACAAAAAGCATATTAAAAAGCATTTTTTATGATTAAAAGCCAACCAAGTGGATCGACCTCTTTGGAGAAGTATAAAAGAGCCCAAAAAGCAAATCGATTACATATCTTTTGAGCATTTGATAATTTGACTTTATGAGTTCTTCGACGTTGGAGGAGAGAAACCAAGGGTTTTTGCAACTCAGCTTCATACCAGCATTGGAGAACATGCATTCTTCTTTGTTTGAGCAATCTAAAGGTGTGCAAGATCATCTGAAGAATTGCAAAGGGGTTTTGGCTTCATCCAGAAGTCAAAATAGAACAAATTGGTGAAGATATATTCAAGGGTTTAAACCGGATTTTATTAGAGAAGGACAATAATTACTATGGCTGAATTTGATGTCATTTGAGCACTCTTCTACAGGCCGTACAACTCTCAATAATGCTGGCCGTACCCTGTCCAGCCAAGGCCATACCATTGCAGATGAGTCATTTGAGCTCATTTGATTATTCATTGTCGTGCATTCATTTTCTTGAGCTTTGGCTTGTTGGAGGAGCTGGTTATCCTTCTAGGGTTTGTGGAGACAGAATCCTCTACAGACTACACTTCCTACGTTGTTGAAAGACACAATCTGGGAGGTTGTTGGTGATCTCACACAGGGATTATGCTTGGTCTTCAATGGATACATTTATGGGGTTTTTATACAAGTGTAATATGCAGATTTTTTGAGAATGATATGAAGGTTAAATGCAGTGGTATTTGAAAGATTGTGAGTGGTTTTTGTTGCTGCAGTGAGTACTAACAGGGCCGTACCATCCTTGTGCTGGCCGCCATCCGTTATAGTGGATTTTGAGAGTTCTTTTTGCTGGTTTCTATTCCCACAGTTGGCGCCTAGTCCATTCAGCTGCAAACTATGAATTTTGGCAGAGTACGAGGCAAATTTCAGTGGTAATCAGTAATTTGTTTGCTGTGTAAAGTTCCTCACAGGGCTGTACAACACCCTACCTTGGACGCGAGGCTCCTGAGGTCAAAACGCCTCACCTTGGAGGTCTATTTCACTTGTAACAAGAGCGTTCAGGGCTTCAAAATCGAATGCTATCAATTGTAGGAGCGAGAACTTGAAATCTGAATTGTTTGAAGGTGTTTTGTAGCATTCCCTTGTTGGTTATTGCATATCAGACCTGCAAATTTGTTGAACTGATAATGGGTATGTCTCTAAATTGAAGTTTATGCTATTCCTTCATCTGGGCAATTCATAGTTTAAGTTGTTTATGTTCTCTATACTTCTGGGTATCATTGCATGCTATGTATTTCTTTATTATTCTGCAATATTGAATGTGAAAATGCAAACAAGCAAACAAACCAAACAACAGTAAGCATAAACCAAGCAAACAAACCAAACAACAGTAAGCATAAACCAAGCAAACAAAAAATTTGGCATTAGAAAATACTACAAACAGGGGTGTATATTACAGTCTCAAAATGTCTTATGAGTTTTTATAGAGATATTTTGTGTCATAATCTAAAATGTTGTCTAGGCAAGTCAAAGTCAAGTTGTTTAATTTTGGTTAGAATAGGGTCCATTTTTTCTTCTTCAATACATGAGTTGTTAATTGTCGTGCTATCAAAAGTATGTTTGTCAAAATCCAAAGGTGTCTAAAAATAACAAAAATAAAAATTGCCTTAGTTGTAACTAGACACAGTATCGCTTGTACCCGACGTCTATCTTGTGTGTGTGTGTGTGGGGGGGGGGTTATTCTAAAACTGAGCCTCAAAGCAAAATTTGCTAAGTAGCAAACCTATTGGAGGATGGAGGCACAGGAGGTTGGTGGACAAATAACGTCCTCTCGTCAGTTAGTAGCGACGAGACCACAAAATTGTATTAGTGGCAAAACTATTTGTGCCAAAATGACTAAAGCTGAGATCGGTTTCTAGGTGGCAGCAAAAACTGTCTCATATCGTTTGTGATTAGAGTGGCATTTATCTATAACGATGCTTGCATACGCGACAACAAGGATTTAGTCCTCAAACTTTTTATGTCGTGTATTTGTGATTGGATGTGTTTGTCCCGAATCATAATTGTTGTGAACAAAAGTGTGTGTCCTTGCTCATAACTGATGACAGATAGATGTGCTTGTCTCTATCCAATTTGTTGTATGACCTTGGATGGAAGTGTTTTTCCCTATCCTTGGTTCCATGGGTAGATGTGCTTGCCCCTATCCTTGGATAAAGTCAAGTAAGGTCAATCCTACTGAAGAAGCATGGTGAGGCGAGTTCCATTATTGATTGTCATGAGTAGATATGTATGCCCCTAGTCATACCTTGTGTTTTTGATGAACTACTAAATGTGTTCAAGTGTTTCTAGTTTACCTATCCCCATTTGGAGAATGATGTACTAAGGGAGGGTGTTAGGAATATTACATCATTAGTTATTTGTCTGTATCTAGTCAGGGATCCCATGTGATAGGTTTTTTAATTCCCGTGAGTTTTTGTTATGGTTATATCTTGTGAGTATCTATGTAAAGGAGTGGTTATAGGAGATCTCCTGTAATATAGGAGATATAAGTCCTATAAATTAGTATTATGTATTATTGAACAAAATTAATAGAGTCGCAACATTCATAAAATCAATAAACCAACTATGTTCAACCACAAAACTATTATTGCAACATGGCTCATTTCCTCAATACCACAAAGATCCTTAAATTTGTCATCCATATGAGACAACCTTATGCTACCAACAAATTTTCTTCATCAATAAGGATTGCTATTTCCTTTTGCACAAAAAATTAGGTTCACCTATGCAAAGCTCCCATTAAAACAAAGATTATTTTAAATTTAGTGCTAACATCCCACAAACAAGCAACCTAGCTTTGGTACCAAATGTTAGGAAATTATTGATATTCTTAAGAGAAGAATTGTGCTGAATAGGTTACAAAATTCGAAACTAACGCAACACAATGACAAATCAAAGCATACACGCTTAGAAACTCTAGATTTACCTTGGAAAACCCTTCCAGGAAAAACCCTTCCAGGAAAAACCCAACAAAAAACATAGCACCAATTTGATATATTATCTAAATAATAAGATTACAAAATACAAGAGATTTTACTTGTGCTATGAGAGATCTTCACTTTCTATTAAATCCAATAGCATGCACCTTCAAAGAACCTGCGTGTAATGCAACATGCACTCTCAAAGAACCTCTTTTGAATGCCCTCTATGAGTTGCTCTCCTTCTTGTGGTTAATCCAACAACATTTGAAACTTGTTACATCCATTGCCATGCCTTCTTTGGATCTTGTGACAATAATTAGCAACTTGCTACCTTGTCATGTGTTTTAAGTTTTTAACAAGGCCATGAGCTTGTATTTATAGAAACAAAGATCATAAGAAGCCACCAAATGGTTTTATAAACAATGGGTACAAAACCATTGTGATGTCCCGATGTTGCATTGTTTAAATTATAGATTTAAACATCATACAGTGCTTAGTCAAATTGAATAGAGATAATTACGTATGTATTTATATTTAATACATATATATATTATTAATATATAATATTTAATAAACAATATTAAATAATATTATTATATAAATATTATTTTAATGTAATTAAAATATAAGACAAATATAAATATAATATATAATATATTAATAATATAAATATTAATATTAATATTTAAATATATTTAAATTAAATTAAATATTATAAAACTAATAGTGACCGACCCTTAGAGGCCAACGTGATTACTTCTCACGTTGGGTAAATGGTATAGATGCAATTGACATAGTTTAGGGGCTGCGGATTAAAGACATTAATAAACCACTGATCAAACCATACAACAATCAATAAAGCAATGATTGTATTTCATGTAAAAGGGAGTTAACAAATAGGTGCAGCGTTCCAATAAAGGAGGCATCGATTAACATAAGATATTAATCACAGTTTGTATATGCAGCGAATGGGAGAAGGTATAACCAACAGTTTGGTTAAGGCAGTATCTGTTTGGTAAATGATAATTATTCAAGGGACATAACCATTCACCCTAGACGCCTCTCTTGAGAGGCTATAAAGAAGTAAGATTATCTGATTTTGAAGGGGGGAATATGGAATACGATATTTTCTGAAGAATACAAAATATACCATACAGATAAAGACAACAGTCTTGTTATATCAGCAAGCTAGATTATAAGGAATAATACTCCTTTATAAATAGCAGACTTTGGATCTGCAAAGGATATGTTTATACAAAGCAATTATATTATTAAAGCATCAAAAGGGATATTGTGTAACAGGTCAGAACAACACCTATCAAATGACTTATTGATATTATTGTGTCTTACATGAATAGAACTCGCCCATCATAGGGGGATGACAAGTAGATAATAGAAGGCAACCCGACCATACCCCCCTACAGGCCTGTTTGGAGGAAAGATTGATTAGCACCCCTGCCATACCTCCCAAGAGGGACCTTATGTCATGTCCCCGTTTCTGGCTTGATCATCAAGTGAAGAATGGATTAGCCTATTCCTCATTCCCGGAGGCTAATTCTAAAATATGAGGGAATGAATTGGTTTTTGACTAACTCAATCTTTTTGTTTTGCAGGAACAAAGTTAGAAACCTAAAATTTGGCTAAATTTGGAAGCCAAGTAAACAGGAAGTTGACTCTTGGAGTCTAGGCGCCAATCTCACATCAGATTTCCTAAATGGGCGCCTAAGGATTTGGAGTCCTCTATCAGGATTTGAATGTGCAAAATGATAACCCTATCATCCTTAAAGCTTTTTCAGCACACTGAATCAAGGTTTTGAAGTTTAGAAATTGCCTAAGTGAAGTTAGGCGCACTTTATCTCTCCACCTGCCTCAACTGGCGCCTAGTATAGAAGCATCATGTTAGGAAGCACATCAAACAAGGCGCTCTGGCAGGAAGAGTTGTTTGGTCTTCAAGATGAAGTTGTCTTAGTGAATTGAGTCAGAATGAAAGCCTATTCACTCTAGGCGCAAATCTCAAGTTGCACAATCTTGAATGGGTGCCTAAGAGCAACAAGGCACTAAATCATGGTTCTAGGACCTTGAACTGGCGCCCAAGCTTGAAGGAGGAGTTTCAAGAATCAAGAGTGTTTTTGAATTGCTAAGGAACTGGTCTGGAGACTCTATGGCGCCATTTTGATGCCTCATGACTCCAAACTTGCGTCAAGGAGGCAAGGCGTTACTTCATGATTTGCCTAACCCAAATATGCGCCTAAGGCACTAGTTCATGTCTGAACAACCCTTGAAGGGCGCCTAAGCGAGATTGTGAATTGAAAAGGGGTAACTGCATCATAATTAATTCAAGGGATCATCCTTTCAGTAGAAATCATCATCTTTGTCAAAGAATAGTGTTAAGAGTTTGAGGCGCATCATTCTTCATTCCCAACCTCACAATTGCGCCTTCCCTTGGAAAGCTCATATGGCGCCTAGATGAAGTTGAAGACCCAAGCAAGATGTTGATACTATGAATAAGGGCGCTAGACTAAAAGAGCATCCAAAGGTTTGATTACAAGTGTCTGAAAGTGTGAATAATATAGAACATCCTCATAAAAATGCTAGGCGCAAATACCAGTTGAAACTACCTCAAAAGTGCGCCTAAGATGGGAGCAAGTCCTCAAGACCAGTGTAGATACAAGGCGCTCCATCAGGGGGCAAGATCAATCCAATTGAAGTCAAGTTGCTTTCAAAAGATGATCAGTTGGAGGCAAATTCCTAGCCAAATTGATAGTAAGAGCGCCTAGTTGAGAAAGAAATATCTTCAAAGGGGGGGGAAATTGTTGGGCGCTCATTTCATAGGAGTTAATCTAACTCTTGGAAGCTCCAATTTGTGGTCTAAACTTGTAGATATATGTCAAATTATTCCTTGGCGCCAGATCTACTACAAATCCATCAAATGTGCGCCTAAGTGGGAAGGTAGCTTCCAATCATTTCAATTAGTTAAGGCAAAGACTTCAAATGTAAACCACCACATGCATGAAGATGAATCCAACACAAGGCGCTAGTCTCCTCCTGCACTGACTCAGAAGTGCGCCTCAAGTAGGTTGACTTGGCATGGAGCTGGTAGACTTCCCTGGAATGAGAAGACAACACAAGGAAACGTTTCCTAGTTACATCATCCCTTGTTGACACTTAATCACAATCACCAGTTCAAAACTACCAAGATATGCGCCTAGAACCCATAAGGCGCCATTTCATGAACAAATCCACTTCAAGTGGCGCCTAGAAGAAGATAAGGTAGTTACAACTACCTGAAGTCTCATTGGTCAGAAGGGTAGCATTGGGATCCGTGCCAGAGTCTTTGGATGAGTTGTCAAGAGGAATATTCTCTGAAATATGCTCCTTGGAAAACGTGCCTTCATTCCCTTTGGAAGGCCTATAAAAGGAGGAGCTCTCTCATTCATTTGATATCTTATCATTTTGGCGAAATTTCCCTCTGCAAAGCTTTATGCTTGTAATCTTGAGGCCTGTGAGTTTCAAGTGTTGAGGTGATGCTCCCTCAACTGACAAGGTGATGCTCCCTTGTTGCATTGTGAGGTGTTGACATCCAGTTGACATCATTGGGTTCAATTGAAGTAATCTACATCAACTAGTGAGATAGAGCTAGTTGTGAAGAAGTTGAAAGTATTGTATACATCTAGGCTTCAAGGCCTCTCTTGTAATCAATTGAATAAGTTTGTATGTTCATTGCCATTGAGGGCACTATCCATTGTAATAAGACATTTGCAATAAGTTGAATCAAGTAATAATACAAGTACCCAGCTTCAAGGTTGATTCATGCAAGTTGTTATCTTTGATGTATGTAGATGATGAGTTAAGTGCAAGTAAATTTATCTAAGTAAGAAATTTTTTTAGTAGTACTAGTTGGGTATCTTACACCTTATGGAGGCCTTGTTGACAGCTTACAACCTGCCAAGCCCCTTGTTAGGGCCTGTATGGAGAGGAACTGAGTAACAACCTGCCATGCCCCTCTGTAAGGGCCTGTATGGAGAGCAACTGAGTAACAGCCTGCCATGCCCCCCTGTAAGGGCCTGCTGTAATGAAGCTATAATCTCACTTACTAAAACAAGGAACTCAAAAGAATATTAACTTCTAAATTTGGAAAGAAAAATGATTACAATAATCAAATAACCATAATTGCACAAAGATAGCAAGTTTCCATATAAAAATGAAGTACAAAATTAATCAATCCATAATTTTACATTTCCATTTACTTTCATCAAAAAGGGTGTTTCAAGACATTTGATTCCATGTTACAAGAGATTGTATCAATATTTCAGTTACTTCAATAAAAGTACAATTACAATTGGGCTTGAGCAAGCCATACCAAATTAATACAAGTATATCCATATGAATCATATATATAAAATAACCTCTGATCTCAACCGCCATGACCTCAATGGTCTTCCGCAAGCTGAGGTCAAGAATGTGGTCAAGGTGCTTTTTCCACCCAACCACGAAGTACTGGACTTCCCCGGTTTCCTTCCTAACTCGAAGGAAGCACCGACCCTGCAGGAGGAGCCTAGCAACCCGGAATAGTAAAGGTAGGAGGGAGCTCTCGATGCATGCCTAGTGCCTATATGCATTCCTAACTATACTAGAAATGTCATAACTCTCGCAATAGGATGTGGCAGAGACATATAATTCTAGGCTTTTCAAATCCATCTTTTTCAATGGTCTAACAACTTGGCCAAGCTTAACAAAACAAAATGGTAATCTAGAAAAAGTAGATTACCGTCTCTGGAGCCCACATTCGGCATCTTGTCCCAGAAGTAAAGTAACTTTCCAAATACAAACATACCATTTACTTAGGAAGAAGAAACCATCTCTAGAAGTTAAATTAATGTTTTGTCTATTGGTTATGTTGCCTAAGTTTCAAAATCTAATGGTTTATAAAGATCTTTCGGAAAAAAAATAGATTTCGCTAATTTGGGAAACAATTACTGTTTGAAAAAGAGTTGAACCTATGAATTACTTTAGTACTTGTCCTAATGGTTTTGGCAAACCTTACGGATAAAATGTTTGGACAAAATGATCTCAATTAATCATATTTATGCAGAAATAAATGTAGAATTTTTTTTAACTGGTTGTATATATTGTTTGCCCAAATTAAGAGAATACTAAATTTATTATATTCAGAAAAATAACATACTACAACATATTTTATGGCAATATATATATATATATATATATATATATATATATATATATATATATATATATATATAAACAGTATTAAATAAAAGTATTTCTGATCACATAAACTAAATATATATATAATAATTTAATTCCATGTATATTAATAACTATATATATATCAAAGAGATCGAGAATATATATATATATATATATATATATATATATATATATATATATATATATATCTGGCAAACTTTAAGCACAACGTAAGTTAAACTTCAGCAAAATGCCTTTAAATAAATAGCAGATGCTATAAATTTTAATGGTGATTGAAATTCACGTGAAAAACTTACACAAGAATCTAAATGAAAAATAAAATAAAATAACACATATCTTGGTTTGTTTATTTAATTTTTTTATTAATACTTCCAATAAAACTTTAAACGCTGCATCCAACGGTCATTCCATTTTCACAAAGATTTTTAATATATGATTTGTATATTACCACATATATATATACCGTTTATATATAAAATTTATAATTTATTAGTATAATAAGCTAATTTATAATACAGTCACCATTAAATATATATATCTGAGAAATATGCATTCAGGGTAATTTCATAGTTATATGATAAAAATATATAGCAGTGATATTAAGTTTATAAATATATAATATATATAAAATTGAAATTTTGATAAAAGAAAATGATTTTTAAGTTTCACAGAAAAATGATCAAATAATATATAAATAAAGTATGCATAGGAACCTGGTTGCTATTCTTTGTTGATCTCTTGATATTCCTCTTTTCCTCTTCTTTGTTGTCTGGATTCCAAATTCCTGTGCCTATTTTCTGTGTGTGAATAATGAGAGTTAAATCTTTATTTAAATTACTTTATTTTTTCTTTTTCCAAATACTTTCCATTTTCACTTTCTAATTTTTGTGAGGATTTTATCTTTTTAGATTTCTATCTTTTTTTATTTTCTTTTTCTAAGTTCTTAGTTTCTAATTCCCGCATAAAGCAGATTTTTCTAATTTTAAAACTCTTGATTTAGCTTTGTCATTACTTCTTGGAAATAAATGAAAATAATAATTTTAATTCCAAAAAAACATAAGCTTAATATCTAATATGATTTTAATAATAAATTTGGCCCCTGACTTATTTCTAAAATAATAATAATAAAAGAATTATTTTTCCACATACAATTTAAATAAAATATATAAATATATGTCTATATAATTATATAATTTAATTTACTTTATATTTCATATAGAATATTTTTAATATAAATAGAATAGTAACTAGAAATATAAGTTATTTTTCTTTTCTAAAATAAAATAATAAGAAAACAATGTTTTAATAATGCAATACCAATGCATCTATATGCCATCTACATGTGTGTGTGTATATTCAAGAGAATCCCCTCCATCCTAACCCTGCCAAGGAGCTAACCACCTCAACCTTGACCACACCCTTGTCTTCGAAAACCTGCAACTCATAAAACTCGAATTTCCATTAATAGGTTAGTGACCAATAGCCGAAGCATAGCTGAAGCATAACAATTTATTTAATAAAATAATATTCACTTTATCATTTCAAATAATATTCATTTATTCCATCTTTCAAATTAAAATAAAATACCATCTATTAAATTCAAATCAGCATAAAATAAGTGTCTATCTATTTAATTAAGTCCATTAACTAACATTTATTTAATCCACATATAATTATCCACAAATAGTTCTAAATATAGTAAGTTCATAATGTATCAAAATTTGAGACGTGACACCTGCATGGAGGTATTGTTTACCAATCAATGTCTTGCCATCCCCACTATGATTGAGTTGAGTAAGTGAATAAATGGATTTATATTCAAGAGCATAATGAAGCAATAACTATCTGTAAGTCATCTCGCTAACCCTAATTGTGATTGTAGGGTTTAGTCTAGGGCAAATCTAGAAGGGGACATTACATTTAGGGTAAAGTTAGTATTGTTCCTAGAAGGGGACATTACAACCATGGCCATGACCCTTCATATTCCACACATCTCCTCATTTGCTACACATGACACTTGACATGCACACGACTCTTTCATGTTCCACAAGTGAATCCAAACAATCATGTGTGACTCTTGACATCCTCCATGAGTCTTTCTACATTTTGAGGCATGTCATCTGTTTCTCCTCGCCCCATTTGACATTTTGCCTTTCAATGCTTTGTCTCTTTGCTTGTCCTTTTGTGACCCCACAATATGATTGCAATTCAAATGACTCATGCAACATTACACTAGGAGAAATCAACCTAACAATCAAGTGTGGTGTCCCATTCCATGAGGGCCACAATTAACAACATTTAATGTTATTACACAAGGTTTACACCATGCCCTTCTAATAACAACATTACAATTTGTCATTATGCAAGTTGTAGAACCCACTTTTGCAACATTCTCCCACTTGTATACATGGCATAAGGGGCCAAAAAACAAACAAACTTGTTGTTAGGAGCATAAATGCTCATTGCTCTCTTGCACCAAGAAATCCCTCTCAGTGATTGTTGGCATCGCTTTCAAGGCACCGACCTTTCATCTTCAACAACCTGAAGAACCTCAGATTCCAATTGAGACATGTTTGAAAAAAATAGATTCACAACCATGTTCTTGCATAAAAACTTGTACTCGCATACTCAATAATTTGAAGACTCTCAAATTTGTCTTCCATTTGAGACATTCATTTGCAATCAATGAAATATCCTTCAAATATGCTTGCAATTTCCTTGTGCATGATAATTGGATTCACCTACGCAAAGCTCCCACTCAAACAAAGATTATTTCACGGCCAACATGCTCTCCTCCCAAGCAACAAGCAACCGAATTCTGAAAGCAAATGTTAGGAAATTATTGATATTCTTAAGAGAAGAATTGTGATGAATAGATTACAAAAATCAAAACTAATGCAACACACTGACAAATCAAAGTATACACTCATAGAAACACATGTCATACAAAGGGAAACCCTTGTGGGAAGAAGCACAATAAGAAGCACAGAACAACTTTGATATATCATTTAAAGAATAAAATTGCAATATACAAGAAATTTAACTTGTACTAAGAGATGTCTTCATCCTTTGTTAAATTTGACAACTTGCAACTTTAGAGAGCCCGTCCTCAATGCAACACACACTCTTAGAGGACCTTTTCTCAATGCACTTTATGAGTTGCTTTCTTGGTGATCAATCCAACAACATCTAGAAACTTGTTACAAGACCATGTAACCATACATTCATTGCCATGCCTTCTTTGGATCTTGTCACAACAATATGCTACTTTCTACCTTTTTGTGTGTTTTTACAATGCCATGAGCTTGTATTTATAGGCACAAAGCTTATAAGAAACCACCAAGTGGTTTTACAAATAAATGGGTACAAAACCATCAGCCACAACCCTTCATATTCCACACATGTTTCCTCATGTGGTACACATGACCTCTCATGCCCCACACGACTCTTCGTGTTCCACAAGTGAATGCAAATGCCCATTTGCAACTCTTGACATTCTCAAGAGTCTCTCCACATTCCAGGGCATCCCATGTGGATCTCCTTGTCCTATACGTGCTTTCATCTTCTAATGCTTTGTCTATTTGTTTGTTCTTTTGTGACCCCCCAATATGATTGCAATTTCAATGTCTCATACATGGTACACCATTACACTAGGAGAAGTCAACCTAACAACCAAGTGTGTCTCATTTTATGAGTGCCACTACTTACAACAACATTTAATGTTATTACACAAGGTGTACAACACACCGTCCTAACAACAACACGCAAAGCTCCCACTCAAACGAAGATTATTTCAAGGCCAACATGCACTCCTCCCACAAGCAACAAGCAACCAAGCTCTGATACCAAATGTTAGGAAATTATTGATAATCTCAAGAGAAGAACTATGTTGAATAGGTTACAAAATTCAAAGCTATGAAATGAAATGATTTTAATTACGTCCACGAGACCAAAATGGTCTATGGGACCATTGATTGCATCAAACTGTACAACCACTCAAGGATTCATGGGATACATGATGTCCTTTAGAAGGCTGCTCCTTCTCTTGCTGATCTGGATTAACAGTTCTCACAAACCTTTTAATTTGTTTTCTTCAAATAGGTCTACCATGGAGCTGACTTTTAATGTTTCCTCGTATTTGGCTCAAATGTCCTTGTACATTCGGTATCCAAAATGAAATGTTCCTTTGTTTCTACTACCCTTGTGGTGCAAAAAATACAAATCCTTCCTTCCCATTCTTCTTTCGGTGTCGTCCATCTGCCTGTCTCACGTCGAAGCCTATGGGAGCTAGTCCTTAGTTGAGCAATAAGAATCTTTTCTCGTCATTTGATTTCAGCCCTTATATATGCTTTTTTGGAATGCTCAATGGCAAATCAAAGCAAATACCATATTTATCTTGGAAATTTTTTTTTAGGAAAAATCCCAACAAAAAATATAGCACCGCTTTGATATATTATTTAAAGAATAAAAATTATGACATAGAATAGGTTTTCTTGCACTATAAGAGATCTTCTCCCTCTATTAAATCTTATAGCATGCACCTTTAGAGGAGTTGTCCTCAATGCAACATGCACTTTTAGAGAACCTCTTCGCAATGCACTTTATGAGTTACTCTCCTTATTGTGATCAATCTAACAACATCGGGAAACTTTTTACAACACCATGTAACTAGACATTAATTGTGATGCCTTCTTTGGATCTTGTCACAACAATATGCAACTTGCTACCTTCTTATGTGTTCGTACAATGCCATGAACTTATATTTATAGGTACAACGCTCATAAGAAACCACCAAGTGGTTTTACAATACAATGGGTACAAAACCAATGGCCATGACCCTTCATATCTCGCACATCTCCTCATGTGCAAAACATGACCCTTTATGCCCCACACATGACAAAACATGATCCCTTATGCCCCACAAATGACATTTCATGTACCACAAGTGAATCCAAATGCCCATGTGTGATAATCATGTTCTTGGATGAGCATTGTGTACATTCACTTTATTTCCTATTCTACAATATCGCATGCTAAATATCAACATTAAAAGTAATGATAAATATGAGTAGATAGTAATTGAGGAGGGTACCAACTCACACAATCTTAGATGATGATCATATATATAACGATGCATGAGTTATCAGTATCGACTTATTGCTTACCCAATACATATACACTTCTTTGTCAATTTGGAATTGCCTTAATGAGAAATCTATCAAATATATAAATCCTTTGGCATTGCTTCCTTGGCCTTGGATGTTAGGAGAGGATCCAAGATGAGTACTTGGCTTCCTCCTAGGGTCGCCCAACTTGGGCCCTGAGCCTTGGATATTCCTTTGTCAACATTCTTAGATCTTGCTTTGGCGTTTTCACGATGATAGATGATGATGATGTTGGTTCATTTGGTTTGAGCCGTAATGCAGACATGTGAAATGGAACCATTAGTGTCCTTTTATGATCCCTTGCTTGATCTTCATCAGCTCCATGTTTCTTTGAGGAGTTCTTCCCTCATAAGGCCTTTTATACTTGTATTTTGCCTCAAGACTTGGGGTTTAATCACTCTAGATTACCCCCCTCTTGATTTGTTTAACTTTTTTTGTTCTTTGTATTTAGTTACTTTATATGACCTAGGGTCTTTCTATCCTTGTGCTTGTCTTTTATAACCGGCTGTACCTTATAAATTCCATTAACCTATTTTATTTTTTTGTTGACATTAATAAGATTGATTTCTTCTTTCTTTCTACACAATCACGTCCATGGCAGCATTTCTTCATGTGACCCATGTCTCATGAGTACCACAAATGCCACCATCAACTGAAGCAAATTGAATAGTTGGAACAAAAGACAAACCTGCACTTCATAGGAAAACTAGATAAAACCTTCCCAAGTTGTGTTCCAATGTACCATTCTACACATGAATTTGCAGAAATGTCCTTTTTAGTTTCTTTCCAATTTGTAGAAATTGTCCATTTTTCAACACCTTGATGCATTCTCTCAGAGTCTCAACTATTGCTCTCTTTAAACTAATGGAATCTTAAAATTGCAAGAAATATTGATAAATTTTATTTTTTCCTTTTGGAAGTTTTATAAGTGAAAAAAGGAGGAGCTCGTATGCCACCCATGTTTCGATTGGAGGGATAATGCATGCATGACCACTATGGTATGGTTGGCATTTCCTTTGCCCCTAATTTCTAAGGTTTTGCAACTAGCACATTTCTTGTGTTTGTAGTCTCTATTGGGAGTTGTTTCGTTGATGGGAAACATCTACCTAATGGAATCTCAGATATGATAGGAAATGCACTCAGTTTGGAATAGGTATTTAGAAACAACCACAAGGAGAATCTCCTTGGATCTTGGGTCATGGAATTGTTAACAAAGGGGAAGGGGGTTCAGATCGAATAAATCTAGTCTAAATAGCTGAAATTATCTTCCTTTTCAAAAACTCTTCTGTCCTGAAAATATTGTCTTGTTTCAAGAAGGATATTCTATAGTGAATGTGTGCATGTGTGCCTATGCTAGATATGGGTGTTTTATATTATATTAATGTGCATATTGAATATCTCTCAAATACTTGATTTTATCAAGAATCAAGCTTAAGCAATTTTTAAAGGATCAATTCTTTTGGCAAAGGTACATATTGACTTGATGCAACCTATATCATATATCATCAAATGCTGTCTTTCACATGACTTATGTAGGTGATCATGCCAATCTTGCTAACATACACCTTTTGAATTTTATGTTGTATGCACTTTGCAGGGTACAGGAAGGGCATTTTGTTCTGGCGGAGATGTCGCAAATGTTTGTCTTGCTGGAAATTCAGGTTTGTCTTGCCTTTATTGCCATTCCATTAGGTGTTTTTATGTATTAGTTAATTTACAAGACAATTTGTAGCTATGGACTTCATATTTTTCTCTTATGTTGCCACATAATATTAGTTTGTGTATGTAAGTTGTAAATAATACTCAGGCATTTTGCATTTTTGTTTGTTTCAATTTAGCATTTTTATGTTATGTATGGGCCTTATTATCAAAGGCTAAAGCTTTTCCTATGGTTATGAAAAAAATAATTCATGTGCTTTATCTTGTGGAGAAAGTCAAGAAATGTTAGAGAGCAATGCTAGCCAAAGCTGTTGTAGAACTAGCTTTGCATATACAAAGAACTGGTCAGCCTTCTACACTTGGATTGCACACCACTCGAGAATGATTGGTGTTCTCTTCCCAAAGATCACATTACTTGAAAGTATTCCTTAAACTAGGGCATTATGGAGCGAGTTATAAAGCATAATATAGAGTTAATTATGTAATGATGTGCTTAATTAAGCCCAGGGAACATGCAAACCTTAACTAGTTATCGGGACCTCTCCCTCACATCACACAAGTAGGAAAATATTTAAATAACTATGATTTTCCAATACCTTTCACATATTCCCTTTTGATGCCACTTACATTCATTACCATTCCATATTAGGTAGTGGAAGCAGTTTGCTTATGGCTCTACGCTTTTTATAGACCTAAGTAAGCCCAACTGGTTATTATTGTCACTACTAGGAAATGTGATCTATCACCTTGATGGGACATGTCCTATCAAACATGCCCCTTGATCTGCATATAAATATCCTATCACCCTATTCATTCGTTGTCACCTATTAGACAATATATTCTATTTTATACTTCAATATGTAAATAGATTCTATATTTAAAGTGTACCTATTAGCTATATTACAAGTGGTATCAGGGCCACTTAGGATTAATTGGACCCATTAGAAAAAAAAATCTTGGCTCAAACCATCAGACCAAAAAAAGCAACATTTTGGGGAAAAAAGTTAAAGTCAATCTTGAAAAAAATTCTAGAAAGTTTACCTAAAGTAGTTTTAAATTTTAAAAGAAATAATAATTTGTGACCAATTTAAAGAAAAGGTCTCACAAAAAGAGAAGAAAAAATTTGAATTCATAATTATAAAAAACCTCTGCCGTTTTAGCCTCCTTATCTCATTCTCGAATGGTCACATTGTCCACCATTTTGTAATTTTCCTTTTCCATGTAATTGTCATTGCTCTGGCCCTAGGGTCGTTTTTCCTCATTTTCCATGTCTATTGCTTCAATTTACACAATTATATCATTTTTCACTCCTTGCTGCCACATCCACACCCATATTGTTTCCTCATTTTCCCTTTTCTTTTACTCTCATTTTGTTTTCAAGACCTGTAATGTCCCCATTTCCGGAGTAATCACCTTGGAGATGGATATTAGTCTATTCACCATTCCCGTAGGCTAATACACTTGGTAAGGGAATGTCTTGGTTGAGCTAGGTGGGAAAAACGAATGTTGTCAAGGTTTGGAAAAAGGAATGTTAGCTCAACTAATAATATTTTTGGCTAGTGGTATTTTTATATTATTTATATTTAGCCAAAACTAATTCAATAATCAGCTAAGTACTTGAGCGGCTATATTGGAGAAATGAAAAATTACTTAAAGATAGAAAACGGGAAAGTTGGAAGGTGAAGTTTAAATATAATATTTTATTATTATATTATTATCATTTTCCCATGGAAATCGCCGCCCAGAATTTGTTTTAAAAAATTTAAGTATTTGTTAAGTTGTTGAGTTTTTGTTGAGTTAGAAATCTTTTGGTTTACCGAGTCCGAGTCGAGTTTGAGTATGTGAACTATGGACCGTAGATCAATTGGTTAGGTTATTCAAGTGGGATTAAGAGGTTAGAGGTTCAAACCTCACAAAGTGCACAATTTTTGTGATAAGGGCATTATTGTAATGGGTGCATTATTGGTTGAACATCCTTTTTTTTTGACATGGTCACACATATATGTGACCTAGCATGGTGGAACCTTTAATACTTCTAGCAATAGTGCTATAGGTGTTTTCCATGTTGCATGTGGCAAATAGTGGCTAGGGGAGTCATATAGGAGGTTGGAGTACCCACCAGAGGATGGAAGATCATTCTCATTTTGAGTTAGCTATTTGCTCAGAGATTGGGTAAAATGGTTGAGTAGCATATCTGGTGCGAGTAGATCCTTTGTTTTAGTGTGTTGCAAATTGTATTTCAGTTAGTGTATGGTGTTATTGCAGATTTGGCTTTGTAGTAGGGTGTTTTTTTGCCATTTTTGGTTTTTGTTTTTTGAGATTTGGTGAAGAGTGAAGGTTGTGTAAATGCTATCATTTTTGCCTCGTGATTGATAGGGGGGAGGTTGAAGATTTTGGTGATTAGTCATTTGTCGTGATTAGTATAGCTTGATAGGTGCTCACAAAGGAATGGGGAGAAAAGTGGTTAGGTAATCTTAGGTGGAGACAAATCCAATGACTTCAAGTATAGGTTGATCAACGAGACAAGGTCATTGTCACTAAGTAGCACATATGTTCTTTATACCAGATGTAGGATATAGATGGTTAGAAGCATGTTGAGTCAATAATACTTCAATATGATCATGTTAGGTTGAAGCACACAGGTTGATCAATTTTAGGTCTTGAAGACCAAGTTTGTAGAGTTGTAAGATAGCTACTAGAGGCTCTAGATCATTTGAATTTTCTTCGTTTGGATTGGGGTTTTTGTTGGTGTTTGATCCAAAGTTTTGTGTGTAAGTTAAAATTAGTATAATATGTTAATGTTGTATGTGTTAGTGCTTATTGTGTAGGTGGTTGTAGGCGGGAAGTTCCCCCTATGGTAGTTAGGAAGTTAATTAAATACCTTTTTAGAAGGCCTTTAAAAACATTGTTTGATCCATAGTTTGAAAACTTTCTGAAAACTCGGCAGAATTGCCTAGACTCACGAGTTTCTCTGTGAGATGAGTTGACGCAACTTACGCAGCGAGTACTTGCTAGGGACTCGGGAGTTTTTGATGAAAATGTGGTTGAATTTTGAGAAAAACTTACGATTTTTTGGTGTGGACTTGCCTAGCGGAAAAATAAAAAAGACCTCTCGTGATTTGTTATTTGTGTAGTTCATTTGTGGCATTTTATGCTCTTATTTTGCCCAGCAGAAGATTCAAGAATCATATTTGAAAAGATTCAAGAATGATGATATTCCTATCTTCACTGCATAGCCCTCATCATTTAGATCAGTCTGATTCTCTAGCTTCGCTATTAGTTCTCTGAAGAATGAAGATTTGGTCAAAAATAGTGAGGACTTGGTGCTGGAGAAAAGTTGAAAATATAGTGATAAAATTTTGAAAGATGGAGTGCAGCATGAAGGTTTGTGTTGGAGAAAAGTTGGAATATTGGAATCTCCTTCTATCTCTAGTGTTCTATAACCTGCCACATAAGCTGCCTTAATGCCCACTAAGAGAGATTCCCATTTCGCAACATTATTGGTTTTCTTGTCAATCAGCCGCCAACATTTCTCCCATAGAGTTATGAATAATAAAATCAGCCCTGGTTTCACCTGGCTTGCCTTTAGACACACCATCAAAATTCAATTTAGCTCCTTTATAAGCAGTTTCCATATTACACTTCTATTCTTTTTATCAACTATTGATCCATGAACAGGTCTTTGCTTTGAGACTTGTTTGAATTGCCGCTGGATAATATAACACTGGAAGTTAAAGTGTATAGATTTAGAATACTATTTTGTTACGTCTTACTGCCATGGTTTGCTTTATATTCAGCGTTTTCCCATCTTTCTGCATCTTCTACTGTTCTATGTGTGCTCCTAAATCTAAAATGTCCTAAATCAGCTCATTCCTGTGCTGACATTGATATTTACTTTTTTGATCTGCTAACCAGGTGATTACAGTTACGGTACACGCTATTTTTGGAATGAATATATCATGAACTATATTCTTGCAACTTACAAAAAATCTCAAGTGAGTGGGCTTTCATAAGATGATTTCCAATTAAATTAAAATCACTGTAAGCTAATGCTTTTTAAAAGCTCTTTGACACATGAATGTTAGCCTTTCCAAATCATAAATGTGACTTCAGATTGCTGACAACTTTGTTGTTGAAGGTTGCTTTGCTGAATGGGATTGTTATGGGAGGAGGTTCTGGTATTTCCATTCATGGAAAGTTTCGAGTCGCAACAGAGAAGACTGTAATTATTCTACTCTTCATGCTTCTTTGATAAAAATGCTCAGCAACTTTTGCAGCAAACTTCTTGAAAGGGTTTTGGTTTAGATTTACCATATCTTTAGTTGTTGAGTGAACTGCAAGATGCTATCTTTAGTTCTGGTTAAGCTTCCCCTTAGAAATCCTTACCTACTATTTGCATCTGAGTAAAATAAACTTTGAAGTGATACCATTTAACCCAAAGTTATTTTGAGTAGGTTCTGTTTCTATCTAGATGCTATATTGCTAACATTCAATGCTTTTTGTATGATGCTCATTTACCAAATGTCCATCCTTTTCTTAGGGAACATCCTTAACTACAAAAGCCAAGATTATTAGGTATTTATTTTTCACTTGGTAAACTGATCTGCAGCCATGGTTGATTGCTTCAGGCCTTTTATGTTCTGATATTTTTTTTCTCCATCAGTGTTTTCATTCTCATGATTAATGGGTACAATGGAATTTAGATTAGATACATTTATGTTATAGATGGGATGGTAGATTGTTGAGCCATATATTGTGGATCCTTGATTCCTTTGAATATTTGTATTTTAATCTCTGAACTGAAAGTGTATTATCTCTGAGATACATTGATGTACTGGAGGCAATTGTGCAGTTGTATGCTATGCCAGAAACAGGACTGGGACTACACCCTGATGTTGGTGCGTCATATTTCTTATCAAGACTTCGAGGATTCTTGGGTATGTCTGCTATCATATCATTACATCAAATTGATTTTTCTGACTGATTTTGGAGTTACTAGACTCCTAGAATGTAATATCCCTTCTAGGATAAATGCTAAAATTCTGATTATTAAATGGAATTTTCTGAATCCTGCAATTTTACAATGAAAACCCTAGGTTCTGATTATATCTTCTGCCCTTAAATTTCTGTATATTCCTCTTTCTTCTCTGCACAAACCCTAGGACTGATAAACTGAATTCTGATTTTAATGATGTATTTTCTGTCAAATCCTAGACTGAAATCTGATTTTCTGTTTCTGAATAATAAATGGCCTTTGACAGCGAACCAATGTATGACAAATGATCAATTAAACATGCTGATTATATATTTTTATGGAGATAATATCAAATGTGAATTCAAACACATATTATGATCATCCAAAATGCAAAACAAAGTCATATAAATCTGATTCCTGAACATGAATGTCTGCTGCTATGAAATGGATTATTTGGAACTGCAATTACATCAAAATTATTGTCTCAAACATGGCTGAACATAACCCACAATCTCTGCTGTTACAATCAGAGTTAAACATAAGCTCTTACATACCAAGGATGGCGAAAAATGATGTCTAACAGTATGCCCGAGATTACCAAAATATGGTGCTGCTCCAATCTGATATAAATCTGCAAAACAAGATAAAACCCTAGCTCTGATTTCCGCACTTTAAGACAGCAGTTCCTTTATTTCAAATGGCAGAGATTCCTTCTTGTTGATGGCACTCCAGCAAGCAAATGAAACTCTTCAAGGTATGATGCCAAAATGCCAATGTCTTCAACCTAAATTTTCAAACAAATATCTTCAATGAAATCTTCAACAACTTCAACAATGTCTAATGATATTCAAATCACCAACAATGTCTTCTACAAATTCACAATAATGGTCTCCAATAAGCTCTATGATGAATACTGATTGCATCCACCTCTCAAAACGGGAATGGGGCCATCACCAAACCCTAGTTATCAAGGGATCATCACCTTGATTGGACTGAAATTTGTTTTCAGCCAAGAGATAAAATCAATATGCAAAAACCAAGTCAAAAAACATGATCTCAAATGACTCCCAGCTGCTCCTTATAAAGCCCTCACTCCAAATAGGTCTGAAAGTTTTTGTGTACACAATCACTTATTAAATGACGGTTTTTATGTACACAATCACTTAACTTTATTAAATAACGGTTTTTATGTACACAATCACTTAACTTTCTTAAATGATTGTTTTTGTGCACGCAATGTTCTAAATTGACTCAAGTAACTTAATAAAATATTATTTTTATAAAGCAATTAAAAATACTTTATAAAATTAATTTACAATTAGAACCTTTTTAAGTTACTTGCAAAATGGGGACATTACATAGAATTGTAATGTTGGCCATCTTGTAATAGAAGGGGAGGCTCCAATTCTGTGCCATTTGAAGGTCAGTCATACAGGAGGCCTGAAATCTATCTTTTATATTGTCAGGGTATATGATTGCTATGCTTCGTATTCTAGTTGATATTCTTCTTATGACCTGGTCTGCCCTTTGATTTCAGTCATACAGGAGGCCTGAAATGTATCTTTATATTGTCAGGGTATATGATTGCTATGCTTCGTATTCTAGTTGATATTCTTCTTATGACCTGGTCTGCCCTTTGATTTGATTGCTAAATAAATAATGTATAGTTCTGTTCTTTGAGTCTTTCAATTTTCCCCAGAAAATGTGCTTTTCTGTATGATTTAAATTATTGGGATTCCTTCTTTATTTAGCTTTTTTCTTGGTTGCCAGTGGTGCAATATCATAAGAATGCTTTGGGTTGGTGGTTCCTGGAGGATCCACATGTCTTTTCCCAATCTGCGGTATATGAAGAGGTGCTGTATGGTTTCTTTGTTGTTTTGGCAATTAGGACATCTATTGGGTCCTATGACATATCCATCCTCCTTTCTTCATTTGATTTGTAGTGAGAATTCTTCCATGCTGAACTAGCCAAAGAAAGTGTTCGATTTGGGATGGAGGGAGAGAGAGTTCTAGAGCTGTTTCCAGTGTTTTTTCTATTATCAGGGCATTTTTGTGATGTCTTGATTAGTGGATGTAGCTGTGCAGTCGCCATCTACTGTGTGTTTCCACATAATACTGATAGGTTTGTTGGAAATTTGTAGATGGCTTTCTATCAACATTTGTTTGAGTTGAGAGCTTTGAGTGTTGAGACGATGCTGATTTTTTTTGGAAACCCATGCTGTTGCCATCTACTGTTTATCTCCACATAATAGTATCAGGTTTGTTGGAAATTTATAGTCGTCTTCCCATCAGGATTTGTTGGAGTTGAGACCTTTGAATGTTGAGATTCTTCAATCAATGCTGTTTTTTTATGAAATCCATGCTGTTTTATTATTTTCTATAGTTGTTAAATCTGCTTCTTTGCTGTATCCTTGGTTTTGGAGTTCTTGATGAAGAGACAGAAGTTCTTGGCAATGGATTGGAGTATTCCATTCCAGCTTCTATCCTAGAAATTTGTTTTTTTCTATCTTTAAGTTTTCTTTGTGATATGACGAACTATCAAATCATGTCTTTTTAATGTGCTTAGCCACTCTTGAAAGTTGTGTTTTCCAATCTGGGTTCAAGGGATCAATCAAGGGCATTTTGAAGGTATTTGAGTTTGATGATTTGGGCCCAACCGGCTCTTGCTTTTCCTTATTTTCCATGCTATTTTCATGGCTCGAGTAATGTTGAAATACCTGATGTTTTTGATATTCAGCCCACCTTATGTTCTATTTTTGCACATTTGTTCCTTGGCAACTAATGGATATTTGTATTTATCATCTGTTCCTTCCCCAAAAAATTTCTTTTGGATATCTACTATTTTGTCTTGCACGCTGTGAGGAATTTTAAGTAGAGATAATAAATGTAATGGTAATATTGCAAAATAGATTTTATAAGCCAGCTTTACACACAAGAGAGCCATTTGGTTGTCCAATTGCTGGTTTTTTCCTGAAGCCTGTGTAGAACATGTTGCCAAAGCCTCATTGTTTCTTTTGAGTGGATTGGAAATGCAAAACAATGCATCCAGAAAGATCTGTGTATGTATTCCAGAATAAAACAAATCTGTTTTTGCTTTCTCCCAGGGATGCTTGCAAACAGAATATGTGAATTTTTTCTATTATTTCCTCCTCAGATTTCATTTCTTCTGTCTTGAAGAGCAGCAAAAGGATTTGAGTTACTTGGGTACCCAGATCCTTGTTCTTTCTTGTGTATGCCCTTTGAAATTTGTATTTTGTTTCCTTTTCCTTTTCTTTTTGATGTTTGAGGTGTTGTTGGTTTTGCAAGATTTTTTCCAATGCTTTTGATCATTTTGTTGAGGGCTGTCCTGAGTTTTATTCTATGTATTTCCTATTTGCCAGTTTGTTCATGTTCATGACATATCTTGCATCTAAATGGGATGCTTTCACAATCCAGATGTTGTACTAGTTCCCAATCAATGTGTCCCATATCTTGAATAATACTATTTGGCAGTGGCTTGTATATGTTTATGTTGACATTGATTCTAACATAGACGAGACCTCCGTGATTTTTTTAAACTTAGATGCTGTGATATATCCTCTTATGGCTGTTCCCATAGTTTGAAAATGCGGACTCGGCAGCCCAAAATTTTGACTCTGACTTAGGACTCGGCAAAGAAAGCATAAAAAAAAAATAAAAACATAATTACACACAAAAAAAACAGAAACTAATGTATTTAGAGAACACAAAAGTGTATAATGATCATCAATTTGTCATAATTCAAAGATTACATATGTCATATGACCTTAAATGCTCAAATTTTGAAATTTCAAAGTGTCAAAGTCAAACAATACATTGTATCACAACAAAATTATAAATAATAATTGTATAACAATAGTATAGCTGTTTACATATGTGAAAAAACAGCTGAATACAATCTTCATACTCCTCTTGCCCCTCCTAGTGCAACTTAATTTTTTGAGCCTCGAACTAGAAGGTAAGTCGATATCAATATGAGGATTGATTGTTTCATCAAAAATGTCGTTGCTTTCCTCCAATGCGTTCACCTCTGCTGCTCTCTCAAATTCAGCAATATCTTCATCAATAAACATGATATCATTATGTTCTTCGATAGTCCAATTAGAAAATGGATCGATGTCACCCAAGTCAATGGCATCATGAGAAGGATCCTCCACCTTTTTGTTTTGAAGGCAAAAGGTTGTAGTGGATGAAGAAAAGGTCATTGAAGCGCTCCTACGTTAAAATGTTTCTCTTCTTCATGTGAATGCTTTGAAATAGCCTCCAATTGCATTCACAACCAGAAGCACTACAGAGTTGGGACAAAACATGAATAACTAGCTTCTAAAGATTTGGTGTGCAAGCACTGTAATTCTCCCACCACAAATCTACAAATAAAACATTAAAAAAAAAATTAAGTAAAAAAATTTAGAACTTGTTCAAACTTTCAAGTTTCTAATTTCTAGTATTAAGCTAAAAATCAAATGATTTTTTTTTTACTTGGCTGTTTTTTTCTCGACTTTGAATGCTTGAGCTGAAGAAAAGAGCCTCCTTTGCACCTTTGTGAACCTCCAAGTCTTCAAGAATTATGTCTCTAATCTCATCATTTGGTACCCATCTTATCAATACATGAAACAATGCTGCCATGACCTCCTCATCAGCCCCAAATGTGTCATTGGTGGAGTTGGTTTGTCCATTTGCGAAATGATGTGTTAAATGATCTTATATTTTCTTTTGTTTCCACCATAGTAATGCAAAATGGTCTCTTTGGTCCTATCCATGGCCTCATAGAGGTAACCTATCGACATGCCATCTCCATCCACCAAATGCAAAACCTTGATCAAAGGTTTTGTCACCTGTAAGATCCCCTACCAAGATTTTTGCTCAAAAACACGGATTTTCTGATTTATAACATGCTGGCATCTCATCAAACATTTTTGCATTTGGCTTATATACTGACTTTTCTGAGTATTTTTGATATGGACAGCTTGTTTGGTAAGTTTGATATTATTCCATTCACAAATGTATTGCAGATCATAAAGGAAATGAAGAGACATTATGATAAACAGTTTGCTGCCTTCCAGTTTATATATATAACTTTGAATACAAGAGCAATTCTACTTCATAATTACTCAACTATGAAATGGCAACACATAGACATTTTGTCAAGTAATTGTCCTTCACTGTTTCAGCTGTAGTACATTCAATAAATGACTAATACACTGCTGTATATTGAAATCTGAAATACAGAGATGAAGAACAATAATTTCTGACCTTAATATGAAGGTATATGTGTATGTAGATAATGCTGGTCAGGTATATATGCTCTGGAATTAATGTTGTAATATCCGCAATGGGATCTAAATTTCTGATTTATATTTTCTTCAAACAATTTACCACAGCGAACAAATAGGTGCCCAAACATGACATTCTGTTTTATTATGATCCAATATGGATCAAAGTAGGGCTGGATATTCATATTGGAGCTATCGAGGAGACCATAGGCTCCCCAAGGGGGATTTGAGTTAATGGCTACTCTATTGGTATCTATGGAGATATCTTTGCTGGTTTGAGGTGGATTTGCTGTTGGAAATTTTGGGAGCATGAGAGCTGTTTAATATCTGACTGACACAATTAAAATGCATATATGCTAAAAGTATTGTTATAAATATGGCTAGTTACGTTGTTATGGACACAATTTGTGCATAAAACCCCCATTGTAGCCAAAATTGCACTTTTATGTTGTAAATACTGTATATAACCAGACAATGAGGGATTTGATCCTCAACCTCTTAGAAAACATGGCATAATCTTTATCAACTCACTTGCACTGCTAATCTTAGTATTGAATTTTGCTAATTTTCTTTTGTATGAAAACTCATGCTTTCCTAGAAACTTGAAAGTTATATTGGTAAGTGCATCACTTTCCATTTTTACAACAGGGAGACATTTTTATATCATTTTACAATTCTTTGCAGTTGTTTGATGGGGTTGCTATTTTTCAGGTGAATATGTGGGTCTGACTGGCGTGAGATTGGACGGAGCAGAATTAGTCACTTGTGGCCTTGCAACTCATTTTGTGCATTCCACGGTATTGTTCACATTTATCAAATTAAAGACTTACATATAGAACAATTATTTAAGAATAGCTTTGCTAGATGATTTCAGCATAATGTCAATCTGTAATTTTGACCTGACAGTTGGTGTAATGACGGGGGGACCCATTGGTTTGATGCATTACAGCCCAAGAACCTTGCCGATATAATATGAAATTATGAATTACAGAACATAGCATCACACATCAAAAGATATTGCCAATAATATATTACAAGCCCATGTTTAATGATCAATGTTTTGCAAATTCAACAAGCTGTTCCATGGTCTCATGGGGGAAATCAAGGCATCTATGAAAAATTTAAGTCAATATAATGTCCCCTTCTTAGGAGTGAGCGAGAACGAAGACCCTTAGCCTATTTTTATTCCCATAGGCTATTTGGGGTTGGACATAAGGGAATATTTAATTAATTAAATTATAAGTCGTCCAAAGTCATTTCTAAGGATTACTTATATTTAATTAATTATTTAAGCTAAACAGGGAATTATAAAGTGACTTTATAAAGTGTTGTTAGAGGTATACAAAAGTGCAATTGTTTTAAAATTAAAAGGGTCACTTTATGAGTTGAGCGGGAAAATAAGAGAAATAAAAGAAAATAAAATATTCTCCTGAAAAGTTATAAAACGAGGATTTGGAGGAAAAGTGGCTTCTTTTTGACATTCTCATTTTCTTTGAAACCCTATTGAGAGCTTGAGTGTTTGTTCAGCTATAGCCCTAGGACGAAAACCCTAAGGCGATTATTGGTTTCGTTGCCGAAAACCCACCTAGCCAATCCTTGGTGGATTCAATCAGGATTCACAGGTATGCAGAATACTTGAAGATTCAAGAAGATTGTGTTCAAGAGATGATAATACTTCCATGTAACATACACCCCTCTATATATGTTTTGCCTGACTGGTTTTTTTGTGTTTTTGCTGGTTTGAAGTTTAAGTTTTCATTGCATGTTTTTGCATGTAGGGTTTTTGCAACAATATCATAGAAAATACAACATATAAAGAAAACCCAGAAAAACTAGAATAGATATGAACAAAGTAACACCAACCCAACTTGTATTTGACCAAAATATGAATTATGAGTACATACCCATATCACCGTTTACAACTTCGTTCGGATGTTGTAGCCGGACCAGCAACAATGCCACACAAAATTGCTCACAACCTCAGGGAATGAAGGAATATTGTACTATAGTTGTTAGCAGCAAGACATATGAGCCCCAAACGCCAAGTTTGAGAGTGATTGAAGCCACAAATCAGAGTAGAATTAATAATTTGAAATACCCACTTCCTCTCTTGGCTGGTACGGCCCAACTGGGGTATGGAACAACAACAGCAAATGGAAGAAACTTCTGAAAATTGTTCAAAACTGTCTGCAGTCCCAAAACAGCCCTCAACGCCTAAGGTTTCCAATTATAAACTGCTCAAACTTGTATTAAATGCCAACTATAAAAGGTACAACCTTCCTGGAGGTACGACCTCTCAGCAGCAATCCACAACACCCAATACAAACTCAAATCCCAAGGCAAAATCTGATTTATTTCTTCAGTTCAGACCTGCAACATAAATCTCCATAGTTATATGCTCATTTCCAGCTCAATATTTCATCAACGTGTCCCGGTGAAGCACCAATGAATCCTCTGAATGAAAACTCCAATAACCCCCTTCTTGATGCACACTCTCATATACGAGGAAAATCAATCTGCAAAGGTTCTCGTCTCTACAAATCGATATTCGAACACAAGAGCCAAGCTCAAACCCTAAGTACGGGCAAACTCAATATCATAGTGAAAATATCATAAAGCAAGTATAAAGAATGAACTCTCTTTTTTTGCCCTTATAACTCCCTTAAACCCAACGCCCAAGAAAGAGAGGGAAATATAATATTTTTAATTTTAAAAACAACCCTTATTTCCTCATGGAATGGGCGCTCCTTCCTAGGCACAACACTTTTTTAACTTTAAGTTATAACTTAAGGTTATAACATTAAATTATAATATAACTTAAGGTAACCACCAAAAAGTAATAAATTAAATCTTTAATTTAACTTATATTAAATCGACATATCTCTAGAAGATTCAACTCCCGAATCTCGTGCCTAGGCTCCTGCACTGCCCTGCCAAAAATGGAAATCCGCTCTGTCCCGACTTAGTAAAAATAGTAAGTCCTCAAACTGACTCCCTAAACACTGTTGTTAGCCTACAGGAATCTAGTGATAGGCTAACCCTGATCTCCCGAAGTGATGAGCTAAGTGGGGGACATTACAGTCTGCCCTCCCCAAGATTGCTTGTCCTCAAGCAACCTCAACTCTGGATGCTATAATATCTGCTCAACCTCCCATGTGGCATCCTCAACTGGCAGGTTCTTCCACTTAACCAAGTACTCTCTGATAACCCGTTTCCACAAATGTCTCTCCCGGGTGTCAATGATAGCCTTAGGTACTAGGATCAACTTACCCTCCACGTCTAATGGTGGAAGCTCTGCAGAAGGAACTATATTGTGGCCAAGAGCTTTCTTCAGTCTGGAAACATGGAACACATTATGTACTCTGCTATCTAATGGAAGCTCAAGCTCATAAGCCACCTCACCCACTCGTTTGACAATCCTGAAAGGACCATAAAACCTGGGTTTTAACTTCTCTGCTCCACTCTTCTTGAGAGTGGACTGCTAGTAGGGTTGGAGCCTCAAATACACCATGTCTATAACCTCAAAACTCCTCTCCACTCGGTGTTGATCAGTGTACAACTTCTACTGATTCTGTTCTTGCTGTATATTCTCCTTAAGCTCTCTGAGAATGTCCTGGCTATCCTGCAAAAGCTTTTTAGCCTTAGGCACTCGACTATCACCAAGCAAAAGATCTGTGAAGCATGGGCCATCATAACTGTACAGTGCCCTGAAAGGAGTCATCTGGATAGACATGTGATGTGTAGTATTATAACAATACTCCCCCAGGTGCAACCATCTAATCCATGCCTTTTGCTGCCCCGAAACATAGTTACACAGGTACCCCTCTAACCATTTATTCACCACCTCTGTTTGTCCATCTGTCTGCAGGTGGCAGCTAGTGTTAGGAGTCAACTCTGTACCACACAACTTGAACAACTCTTGCCGGAATATACTCAGGAACTTGGTGTCCTTGTCACTGACTATACTCCTGGGTACCCCATGCAATCTGAATCTCCCTGAAAAATAAATCAGCCACCTGAGCAACTGTATAGGTTGCTGAAATGGCAAAGAAGTGTGCAAATTTGGTGAGTCTGTCGACCACCACATAAATGTAGTTTTTACCTTGCACCTTAGGCAACCGTGTAATGAAGTCCATGGAGATACATTCCCACTTCCGATTGGGAATGGGTAATGGCTGTAGTAAACTTGCAGGAAAGGTATGTTCATGTTTATTCTGTTGGCAAATCGGACATTCACGAACATACTTCTGCACTTCATCTTTCAGTCTCTTCCATGTGAACCTCTCCCGAATCTGTTTGTATGTCTTGAAGAATCTAGGATGGCTAGCCATTGGTGCGTCATGGAAAGTTTTGATAATCTTCTGCTTAAACTGTGAATTGGGCACCAAAAATATTTTGTCTTTGTACATAATCAAATCACTCACCACAGAATATCTCTCATCTCTGACGGTGCCCTCAATGACTCCTGCAGCCCAAGAGTCCTTAACATACTTTGCCATGATCTCCTCTTTCCAATCAGCAGAGATCTCCCCAACCAAACACAAGTAAGGTCATCTGGACAAGGCATCTGCAACTACATTTTTCTTTCCTTTGACATACTCGATGTCAAAATCATATGCCTGCAATCTGCTGACCCACTTTTGTTGTTTGTCATTCAGGTCTTTTTGGTTCATGAAGTATTTGATGCTGTTATGATCTGTCCTGATTATGAATCTACCCCCAACCAGATACTGCTTGAATTTGGCCAATGCATGCATAATGGCCAACATCTCTTGGTCATATACTGAGTAGCTCCTCTCCACACCCCGGAGTTTTCTGCTCTCAAAAGCTATCGGGTGCTTCTCCTGCATAAGCATAGCCCCGATCCCCTTTCCAGAAGCATCACACTTAACTCAAACGGTTTAGCAAAGTCAGGGATTGCTAATACCGGACATTTAGACATCAAGTGCTTGAACTTGTCGAAGCACTGCTGGGCTGTGTCACTCCATTCAAAGGCTCCCTTCTTCGTTAGATCAGTCAATGGTGCTGCTATCTGTGAGAACCCCTTAACAATCCGTCTGTAAAACCCACAAAGCCCAAAAAACCCCTTAAGCTGTGTAAGGTTTGTGGGTGGAGGCCAATCAATTATTGCCTTAATTTTCTTTGGATCCACTCTAACTCCATCTGCATTGATAATGTGGCCAAGGTAAAACAATTTTGTCATACCAAAATCACACGTAGATTCCTTGGCATAGAGTGAATTACTCTCCAAGATGCTCAGAACCTCCTCTAGATGTCTCAAGTGGTCCTCCCAAGTCCTGCTGAATATCAGAATATCATCAAAGAAAATCAAAACAAATTTCCTAAGCTGTTGCCTAAAAATTTGATTCATACAACTCTGAAAAGTAGCAGGTGCATAAGTCAAACCGAAAGGCATGACTAAAAACTCAAAATGATCGTAGTGGCATCTAAAAGCAGTCTTCTCAATATCCTCTGCCCGCATCTTGATTTGATGTTATCCAGATCTCAAATCAATCTTTAGAGAAATAACAGGCACCATGTAGCTCATCTATCAACTCACCTATCCTGGGAATTGGATACCTTTTTTTATAGTTTTCTTGTTTAGGGCCCTGTAATCGATACACATTCTGATTGTCCCATCCTTTTTGACCAATACAACTGCAGAAGCAAATGGGCTTTTGCTGGGCCTAATATGTCCCATCTCCAGAAGCTCCTTAATGCTTTTCTCAATCTCATCCTTAAGCCTCTTCGGATGGCGGTATGGTGTGATCATGATGGGCTTAGTCCCATCCTCCAACTCAATGACGTGGTCTATGCCTCTATCAGGAGGCACTCCAGGTGGTATGTCCCCAAACACCTTACTGTGTTTGGTTAGCAACTTCTCAATATCTGGATGATAACTATCCTTCTGTCGTGGTGGGGACTCTGGCATAATAAGGCACTATGCTGCCCACTCAACCTGGTCATGTCTCAAGAGCCTCTCCATTCTCTTCAGTGACACCACTCGAGGTCCACCATCTGAAATTCCCCTAAGGCATATTTTCCTCCCATTATACTCAAATCTCATCTCCATTTTCTTAAGATTTATGGTGAACTCCTCCAACTGGCTCATCCAATGCATGCCAAACACTACACCTGTTTCCCCTATACTGTAATGTCCCCTTCTAGCAAGCCAAAATTTTTGCAACCTTGCAAACAATTTCAACTCGTAAAAAGAGAACATTAGTATTCAATCCTTCTTATAAATCACAATTATATAAAATCAAACCTTATAATCATAACTTATATGCATTATTCCTTTCTCTATTTCACTATACAAGATCATAATTTCCTTCCGGAAGAGACTATACTTGGGCCAATATGTTAATCCAATCATTCACCCAACAAGAGAGGGTTCCTTGGGCACAATCTTGCCATAGTTCCATTGTCCTTTCCTTTGATCTAGAATGGCAATCTTCACCAACTAGAGTCAAAGGCCTATCCACTTGTCCCATATTGGCACTCTACACCAATTGGAACAAGGACCTTTCTCCACTTGCTTCGAATTAGCACTCTACACTAATTGAGACAAGGGCCTATCTCCACTTACCTTAGATTAGCACTCTACACTAATTGAGATAAGGGCCTATCTCCACTTACCTCATATTAGCACTCTTCACTAATTGAGATAAGGGCCTATCTCGGTTGAGTACTCTTCCCCGATTAGGACAAGCAATCTACACTTGCCTTGTAGGGTTGGAGCCTTATCAACTCGAGCCTTATTTACCTTGGCCAATTGCCTAACCCTTGGTCTCACTTATGTGGTGTGATGGATTAACAATGATGTCCATTTCTCATTCCGGCCTTTCTTAATTATACATTACATTTTCTATCCAAGTTAGCCTTTCACATCTTTCAAGACATTTTATAATCATACTTCAAATATATAAATGATCTCATAATGATAATGCATCGTGTAAGGATTCATACTACTATTTACATTTCTTATTCTATGATACAATCTATGCTTACTTCCTAATGAGATCATTCCTAAGCTTTATAGTGATACTTCTATTCAATATTCATAATGTTCATTCTTTGCCAATCTCAGTATACAATTTTAGATTGAAATATCTTATTATTCACATTGAGTAGTATTTTTAGATATAGTCATACCTTTATATTGAAATGAGGCTGCTCTTGTTCGATCACTGCTATATGGTTATAGATTCTTACTGTATGTATGACCTTTTCCTTGATTGGGTTCTGTCCTGCAGAAGTACGAACTCTATATAGTAATGACTGTTCTTTTTGGATATAGTGCTGCCGATATGTATATGGCCAATTCGATATGCTTGCAGAAATTGATATAGTCGTTGCAGTACTATTGATATACAATATTTGATAGCTGATGGTAAAAGGCTGTGAAGTTCGTTGATTCTTAAGAATTGATTGAGAGCAATATATTTAGTGCCGTTTCCTCTTGATAAACTGATGATTCATTGATGGAGGATGAATAATAGATATGTCCTCTTTGATCGATTCCTGCTTGCTCTTGATCGATGGCTTCTTCCTTGATCGATTTCTGATTGCTTTTATTTATCGATTGTTGATTGATCTTGATTGATGGATGCCAACGATTACTTCTTGGCGAATAGTCTTTTATAACTGATGATTATCTTTGAAGGTCTGCTGCTATGTATTGGTGATTAATTATCTATGTTTGCTGGTCTGATGCTTTTCCAATTGATTTCATCATGTCTTAAATATCCTTTTGGATCGGCACCTCTTGGAATCGAATGTATCTCTTGGAGGGATCGAAGCCTCTTAATAATGATCATTATTAGTTTAGTCTTGATTGGCCCTCATTAGCAAATTTGTCTTTTTTCTGATTTTGTCTTATTCATTTTTGTCTTATTGCTAATTCGTCCTTATTCTTGTTTTGTCTTTTCTTTTAAGCCTCAAATTTGTCTAAGTGTAGGAAGGTAGAGAGAATGATTATCAATGCTTAGTCTTTTCCAATCTTTAATTGGAAAAACATCGGATCATCACATATACCAACCACATAGAAGTCATCAACTAGCTCATAATCACCCATGATGATTTTCAGCCCTGATATTCTCCTAGTGTAGTGCATTTTGAATCCGTCGGCCACCATCACCATAAAGCCTTCGAATTCTTCTGTTTTCAATCCCCTGCGAGCAACTAACCCCTCATCAATAAAATTGTGAGTGGCTCCTGTATCGATAAGGGTGATAGTACGCTGCCCACCTAGTACACCACGCACCCTGAAAGAGCCGACTTTTTGAAAACTCGACAACTGGGCAATAACACCTCCACTATCAACACTGTGATGTGAAGCTCTCTTGTCCCCACTGTCACCATGCTCTGAATGCTGATTTGACTCTGTGTCTGATGCCTTTGATTGTGACTCCCCAGCTGAATAATACTCAATTAGTTTGGCCTTAGCCTTATGTGAGCACTTATGCGAAGGGTCCCATGGTTTTTTGCAATGAAAGCACAATTTCTTCCTTCTGTACTCATTATTCAACTGATCATCTGTCAACTTGTTGGATCTATCCTTTTGCTGATCAACATCTCGGTGGAATGGTTTCTTCTCCTTCTCCTTGTCCCTCATGTGAGAAAATCCCTTAGATTGGAATTTACTCCACACTGATGACTCCATATCTCGGGCCTTTTTCATGGCCTCCTGGGGTGTAGCAGGGTCAAAACCCTTAACCCAACCACGAAGTGGGTCTGATAATCCATCAATGAAGAGAATCACTAATCTGCGGTCGGATAAGTCTGGGACCATAACAGACAGGTCTTGAAACTCAAATGTAGGAGTCTAATGATCCACTCTGCCTTAGCTGTGCTAACTCCTTAAACTGAAGTTCCAGATCCTTCCTGTCAAATCTGTCGATCAGACGGGCTGTAAATTCCACATACGAAGTAATCTGATCATGCCCCAATGTAACCTTCCCATTACTCCACCACTTGTGTGCTACTCCCTCCAAATGAAATGCAGCATAAGTGATGGCGTCCTCCTCAGGCATAGGACTGATCTGCAGGTAACTATCCAACTTCTGCACCCAAGCCCTAGCAGTGGTCTTTCCTAATCCGTCAAAATAGGGGAGTGTCATCTTACTCACCTTTTGCTGTAACTCCTGGTTCTGAGGTCTACCTCCTCTACGAGGTCTGTTTTTTATCCTAATGTCAGAGTATTCCACAAAAGTCATTTCTGCCTTGAACTCTGCACTAGAGGCTCTCCAATCCCTTAGAATCTCCTCCTGAAACTTGGCCTGTGTGGGATCCTGCTTAGGAACTTGGTTCCTGGGAGCAAATATAGGGATATCGGGTCGGTCACCTGCTGTAAGCTGTGAAGCTCTCCTATGAGTCACTGAGGCCTCATCCTCATCATCCCTAAACCTGTATCTATCACCATGGTTCCTATCTCCATTATTCCTGTCCCCCTGGTTCCTGTCGCCATTGTGCCTATCACCCACATTATGCATGTTCCTGTCTTCGTTATTGTTCCTGTTCCTGTCACCATCATTATTTCTATGTCTATCACCGTCATTGTTTCTATTTTTGTCACCATTGTACTTGTTCCTGTCACGGTGATTATTCCTGTTATTCATTCTATCTCTCAGCTGCACGAGGACATGTGCTATCTCTGCCTGTGAGTCCCTCAACTCCTGTTGGGAATCCCTCAACTCTCTCTTTAGGGCTACTGAGCTCCTGGTGAGCGTATTCAGAATCTCTCATAGGCTCGGCTCCTCAACTTCCTTGTCATCCATCTCCTCTGAAGACTCTGAATGATGTGGCAACTCTCTTGAAAATGGGTCTGTATGAGAGACTAAGGAATCTTCGTCAGTCGCTGCAACCACTAGCTGTTCCTCAAATGGATCTACTAAAGGCACTGGTTGCTCAGGTTCTACAAACTGTGGTATTTCTATTTCCTGTGTTCCTTGCCTTGCCCTGATATTTCTAAAAGGGAATCTGTCTGTCGGTCGCATGTCTCATTTTTTCAATTGCATGTCGTATTAACCCCACAGGATGGCAAGATTTTCTGCTCTGATACCACTGTAACATACACCCCTCTGTATATGTTTTGCTTGACTAATTTGTTTGTGTTTTTGCTGGTTCGAAGTTTAAGTTTTCATTGCATGTTTTTGCATGTAGGGTTTTTGCAACAGTATCATAGAAAATACAACATATAAAGAAAACCCAGAAAAACTAGAATAGATATGAACAAAATAACACCAACCCAGATTGTTTTTGACTAAAATATGAATTATGAGTACATACCCATATCACCGTTTACAACTTCGTTCGGATGCTGTAGCCGGACCAGCAACAATGCCACATAAAATTGCTCACAACCTCAGGGAATGAAAGAATATTGTACTATAGTTGTTAGCAGCAAGACATATGAGCCCCAAACGCCAAGTTTGAGAGTGATTGAAGCCACAAATCAGAGTAGAATTAATAACTTGAAATACCCACTTCCTCTCTTGGCTGGTACGGCCCAACTGGGGTATGGAATAGCAACAGCAAATGGACAAAACCTCTGAAAATTGTTCAAAACTGTCTGCAGTCCCAAAACAGCCCTCAACGCTTAAGATTTCCAACTATAAATTGCTCAAACTTGTATTAAATGCCAACTATAAAAGGTACTGCCTTCCTGGAGGTACGGCCTCTCAGCAGCAATCCACAACAGCCAATACAAACTCAAATCCCAAGGCAAAATCTGATTTATTTCTTCAGTTCAGACTTGCAACATAAATCTCCATAGTTATATGCTCATTTCCAGCTCAATATTTCATCAACGTGTCCCGGTGAAGCACCAATGAATCCTCTGAATGAAAACTCCAATAACCCCCTTCCTGATGCACTCTCTCATACACGAGAATGGCAATCTGCAAAGGTTCTCGTCTCTGCAAATCGATATTCGAACACAAGAACCAAGCTCAAACCCTAAGCACGGGCAAACTCAATATCAGAGTGAAAATATCATAAAGCAAGCATAAAGAATGAACTCTTTTTTTTTGCCCTTATAACTCCCTCAAACCCAATGCCCAAGAAAGAGAGGGAAATATAATATTTTTAATTTTAAAAAAACCCCTTATTTCCAAATGGGATGGGCGCTCCTTCCTAGGCACAACACTATTTTAACTTTAAGTTATAACTTAAGGTTATAACATTAAATTATAATATAACTTAAGGTAACCACCAAAAAGTAATAAGTTAAATCTTTAATTTAACTTATATTAAATCGACATATCTCTAGAAGATTCGACTCTTGAATCTCGTGCCCAGGCTCCTGCACTGCCGTGCCAATAATGGAAATCCGCTCTGTCCCGACTTATTAAAAATAGTAAGTCCTCAAACCGACTCCTTAAACATTGTCGTTAGCCTACGGGAATCCAGTGATAGGCTAACCATGATCTCCCGAAGTGATGAGCTAAGTGGGGGACATTACATTCCAGGTTTTGTATTTGTACTTCTAGGGTTCGCATTCTGTAAATTTATCGAGGATTTGTAAACAAATAATAAATTTGTGGAGCATTTTGAAGAGTCTTTGCATATATTGGAGTGAGGCACTTTCATACAAGGGTTTAATCCCTTGTTATTCCAGCCACTCCAAGCTTTATTTGATTAGAAGCTAACCTTACCAACTTGAAGGCAATGTTTTCTCATTTTAAAAAAGTGTGATTCTTATTTGGAAGGCTTTGAGCCTAGCCGCAGGTCATCAAGGAGTTAGAGGTGACGTAAGGAATTTGTGGGTCCTAAATTGCTGACTGTAGAAGCCGAAAAGGGAGCGCCCATACTTGGAAGGGGCGATTTAATGTTTGAAGGCCCAAAAAGAGGCTCTTTGATACTAGCCGCTGCCTCCTAGTGCAAATCACAGCCTAGGGAATATTCTTCCCTACAAGCCGTCCACTCTAGTGACAAGTCCAATACTCTTTGAAGGAGGCTTTGGCATTTAATTTTGAAGAAAATATGGATTGCTGCAGCTGCTATCTTTAATCAGAAGTTATTTCTGATTTTTGTGTATTCATCATCTATTTGTTGAGGTCAGAAATAATTTTATATTCAAACTTGTATTTCTGAAATTTATCAGTTTATTGTAATCAGCTGTGAGTACATTTTGATTCTGAAATATAGAGACGATATCATTCGGATTTATGGGAATGATTTCTACATAATCTTCTGTGTTTGGTTGAAATGCATTATAAGCTGGTTGAAATACACATAAACTCAGTGATCTGCAAACTGTTTGACGAAATGTCTGTGTACGAAAAATTGTGAAAATTTGCAAATTTATTGAAAATTCTTGATAAGGACATTACAGTTAAGGATGGAATTCGAGACAAAACCATAGAACAAGAATTACACCATCAAAGAATATGTTTTGAGAGTTTTTTGATGATATATGATTGTCCATATTTGGTGGAAAAATGCATAGAATGACCTCTAATTAGGATAGATATTTCCATTCCTAATTCATCAACATACAGTTCTAAACATATACATACTGATTTCTGATACTATGCTACTGTAACTTGAAAATAATGTTTATAACAACCTTGATACAAAATTATAGTGCTTGCTGAAGTGCTAGAAATGGAACAGCAGATGCAAATGAATGAAAATGAGCAAGTGAAAGGAAGTATAGCAATCACACAAACATGAGAATGCAAGGTTTACACTAGAGAAAAGCAATGGATGAAAACTCTAGCAACACATGGGCCTGTGCCCCCTTATGACAACTTCAAAATCAATGGTATTACAAGCCCTTTGCTCACTTAAACCCTCCAAGAGCACTGTGAGACTGAATTGCCATTGCCACACTCTGCAGCTTACTCAAACAACATCATACCTCTCCTATTTAGCTGAAATTGTATACTACAACTTTAGATGAATTTCGCAAATCCCATTCTGCAGGTTTGCGCACAAAAAGAATATCAGTTTTAACTTTTAACATATAGAGACCTAAGCAACATGCCATCTCAATAACAGAGTATAGAATATCTTGGCTTCTTCTTTGGGTGGATGTTATTGTGCTTTCTCATAGTTGAAGGATATGTTGGCTGTTGAATGTGCTTAACTCAAATGTATTCAGTGTGATGAATTTGGTGGCTACAGAACCTGTCACATATCCCCCATTCTTTTAAGAGGAATGCTAAATTGGTCCCTGAGGGTTTTGATCATCCTCAGAGCCTTTTCTATCTTTTGCTTTGTACATTGACCTGCAATAGTGTGTTTACATTTTTCCTTGGTCGTCTTCATACTGAAGGTAGTGCTTTAATGTTGTTTGTTGTCAACTATGGTCACACAAAACACGACTGATTACAATTGGATCAAACTGAAAGCAATGCAAGTAAATGATCCATTTCGGATTAGATAACATTAGAAAAGGTATAAAAAAACTCAAGTATAGGGAAGGCGATTTGTCAATGTATTAGAGCCAAGTTAATCATTCTCTACCAGCATGAGAAATATGAAGAATGCTGCGATTGGAAATTTATACAATAAATGAATCTATAATTGCATGGTATGTAAAATCATTTGTTTTAATTTCCTCCAATTCTAGCATATTGATGGTTATGTAATGTCCCTTTTTGATGGCAACTTGTGTTTATTTAATTGTTTTATTTTAAAAGTAACTTTTTGTCAAAAAAGAAAATAAAATAATTTTAAGTTACTTTTGAGGAAAAATAAAATACAAACAAAAACAAAAACTTTGTCTTGCCAAAAAGAAAGATTCTAGAGGAAGTCAAAAAATGTTTTAAAAAAGGGGCTTGGTGAAAGGGCTGGATATGCATTTGATGATTTGTGATTTAATGTTTTTCTATTTTGGAAAAGCTTTGAAAAGTTGGTTCAAGGGTTTGAGGTGAATTCACTTCGGAGTTCACATTTGAGCATAACGAATTGTGCCATTTGTTTCTGTGGATTTTGGTATTGTTCGTGTAGATTTCATGTGTGTTGAAGGTTGTATTTTGCAGGTTCGGTGTATTGCTTCAGGGGGATTCATTTTAGCAAATTTGTGAGATTGCAAGCAATACAAATTTGGTATTTGTGTGAAGATTTATTGAAGAGTTTGTGCAGTATGCAGAGGTGAAAGTGTTTCAGATTAAACAAAAGATTTCTGAAGTTTGCCAAATGCTAGTCGCTGCATTGGAAGCTGAGCATATAATATTTTAATTTATACTGAAGACTTATATATGCCACCTAAGTTTAAGAAGAGACATTTCACGTGTTTGATAGAGGCGTTTCAAATGAAAAGGGGTCGATACAATGTATATCCCAGCCGCAGCCTTACTTGGGTGTAATCGCCTAAACAAGGAATTGTGAATTGCAAAGGAGGATATAAAGTTTGATTTAGCCGCTTGACCTTCATACTACACTAGAGGCTATCGATTCATGCTGAGTCGGAGGGTTGTGGGCCCCTTTAGTTAGCCGCCCCATATGTGAGATTAAATTCTCCATTTTTAAGGGAACTGTAGAAATCTTAAAGGTTGTCATGTCCCCATTTCCGGAGTGATCACCTATGGAGGAGATTGTTAGCCTATTCACCATTCCTGTAGGCTAACTCAAGTGGTAAGGGAATGATTTGTGGTTGAGCTAGGACCTTGAAGGCTTGGAGACTAGAAAGTTGGCTCAACACTCTATTTTATTTGTATTTTTGGCTAGCAATATTTTATAATATTTTGTAAAGCCAAAAATAATGTTATTTTGGCCAAGGCAAAAATCAAGAGCTTGGAAAATGAAAAGTGGGAAAATAAATAAAATGTAAGTTTTAATTATATTTTTATTTATTTATTTTTCCCAAAGGGAAATTGATGCCAAGAAGAAAAATATTTAATGAATATCAAATTGAAGATTTGATATTGACGGTGGATTTGAAAATTAATTATATTTTGTCTAATTGGGTTGCCCAAGGGAAAAAGTATAAAAGGAGGTCTTTGGCATCATTTTTTACATTTTGATCATTTGGTAAATTTGTATTTTGAGTATTTGCTCTTGGTTGAAAGTGATTTTCATTTTGTTGAAGTTGGTGTTCCCTTGAATTATTGTGGTTTGGAGATGATCCCAATCCACCTTGAGAGGTGAATTCATATGGAGTTCATCATTGTGCTTAACTGGAGGATTTTAGTGAAGTTATGGCTTCAAACTTCTTGAAGTTCATGAGCATTTTAGTTTCAACCAGGGTTTGGAGGAGTTATTTGCAGGTTTATTGGAGAATAAGGCAGATCGGGTTATAAATTGATGATAGTTTGCTCCTAGGGTCTCATTGCTTCACTTTGGCATGTTGGCGCATCATTTTGGAGGCATATTTGAGTGTGTTTACATCTACAGCTCGCTGGAATTTCATATCAGACTTTATCAGGTTCATATCAATTATATGTTAGAGGGTTTGAACATCATATTTCACAAGCATAAGGGCTTATCATCATTCTAGAGTCAAATCGCCTCAATTCCAGCCTATATCGATCCACATTGCAGGAGTTCTTGGATACTTTTTGGCTAGGGTTTGTGATCAGTCATTGCATCAGTTGCTACAGGGTTTACAACAGTCATATCAGACCTCAGATCTGCTGCTACAGTTGGTTTTTCATGCATACTTTGTTGGGTATTTCATCAATTCTTCATAAGGCTTCATCTTCACAAAGGCGGCTAGGGTTTGGACCAACAAGTTGATATTTTTGGATGTATTTGCATGTCTGAAATTCATATCAGACTTGACCGATTGTAATTCACAGTGAACATCATTTGTAATCAGCTCTCAATTCAATAAAGAAGATAAGCTTTCAATGCCGGGTATGTTCATCTATGTTTATGTGTGTTTTTTGATTGCATAATATCAATGTTTCATGTTCATTTCATGCTATTTGGATGCATGTTTGCAACCTTTCAATCTTCATGATATTGCAAACCCATTGTTGAAAACAAAAATAAAAAACCCTAAGTATATTGCAAGCAGATCAAATCAGAAATTTCAGACCAGCAAAGAAGAAATTTCAGTTTAGAGAAGACAGGGATCTTACAAAGGTTAAGACTACCGCATCTATAAAGGAGAAGCATATGGAAATTAAAGATTTTAAAAGGTAATCGTGGGGCCCTCGATATCTACTGCCGACTTGAAGAAGTATTGCAATTAAATCATGTGAAATAATAAGGAGTTCTAAGCCGCCTATGCTAGGAGAGTAATCTATATATTTAAAGGAGGGGTGAGCTCGTGAAGTAATATTTCATATGTGTGAATATAGTGTTTAGGCAATCACAGCGCATGCTACAGGGAGCACTTGAATTATAGCGGAAGCATGGTGTCTTGAAGTAATGGCAGCCTCAAAGCCAACCGCATCCTTGCCCATAAGGAGCGCACATGTTAGAGGAGGCATGAGATTGTAATGGGGAATCACTACTTGTAGTTCTTTGACCAACAAAGCTGGACGCCTCTCTATATTATTGACATTACTAGCTTCAGCTGCTGTTGCAAGGACGTTTGGAGGAGTTTCCTGTTAGCGCAGATCAATTTGGAACTATATCAGCTATTGTAAGAACAAGTACATCATTCCTTTCCTCTGTATTTTTGATATTTTGGAGATTAGAACTCTTGGACATCAATTATCTCTGTATTTTCTGATTTATATCAGCACTGGTAAGGTCCATCATACTTGTTACACTGTTAATGATACAGCTGCAAACTATTTGACAAAATGTTCATGCCTTGCTATGTAAATTTCAGTGACACTCTCTTACCTTCTGTAGCAATATATATCTGAGTATTCAAATCTTTAATTTGAATCAATCTCTTGTACTGTGCAATCTGTTTGAGAAAATTACAATATCATCCTACCTATATCAGCTCTTGGTTATTATTGCTCTTCCTTGATACATGTATGCCATATGTTTGATAAAATGCCATAGAAGTATATTTGATCTGTGACTAATTACACATTGAAGACACATCTCAAACAACATTCTACAAGTTGTTCTAGATGAAAACTCAGAAATACAGTGTTATTCAGTAGCATGCCAAGTGTTTGACGAAATGTCAATACACTAAATCCAGAAAATTAAGGATTTTATAGGCAGATTTGGTTAGGGGATCTTACAGGTTATGACTGTTTAGTATTAGTGTAGTATATGAAAGTCCTGGATCTGGCATCTACTTGTTTGATGTTATGTTTTGAGCTCTCTAAATATTTTTAACAGGATATGAATGCAAATATTCAAAGTGTATCCATATATAAATTCTTCATCCCAAAGAACATTATTGTTGCAAGCAAGATGAGTCTCTTTCAGATGAAACATAGTACCCTATAAGACCATAAAAGTAACTATCCAAACCAGCAGAGAAACATGACACCTCATCAAAGGGATGGTCACAGAAAACACTTCACTAAAATACTTCTTTTCCACATCAATGCCAAATACAAGTACACTTACATTGTAAAGATGTAGCTACAAAACCACATAACAAACTCCACCCATTTCAACAATTAATGATTAAACCTGGCTTATGGCTTAAACAAATGTTACTAAGTAAAAATTTAATCTAGAACTTTACAATGATTTAGATAAACTCATCAGAAAAGAAAATTATATCCATTTACAAACTATTAAAAAACTAACACTACAATGTACTCTGACTTCGCGTCTTTCATTTGTTAGAGTTTCACAAGAGCAATGCACTAGACAAAGGGAATCTTAACTGGACAAGTAGACAGGTCCCCTATCTACCCAAATTAACTAGAGAATCATTGGTTTATCTCTAAATAAACAAAATAAACATTGATCATTCAGTTGATCAGAGGAAGAATACATAAAACAATCCTTACAGAGAAGAAACCATAAATGTTATGATTGTATACTCCCATGAAATTCATGTTTTTGAATATTTGCTTCTGGGATTTCTGTTTGAAAGGTTTCTATTTTTAAAAATTTGTTCAGTTCCTCTCCCTAGTAGACTAATTAGGCAAGCTCTTAACTTACCAAGCTACCATAAAAATATCTAAGGACCATAAACAGTACTCCACCCACAAAGAATGGTGGGACAATAGATTTATAGAATTGCTGCAATAAATAATTCTCTGCATATTTGTATTATTGCTGATCTATTCTTGCCAATTTATTTCTGCTAAAATATCTCCCTTCTTCCTTTTAATTCTTCCTTTACTCAGAAAATTATTCCTTATATTCCCTATGCCTAAACTTACATTCCTCAACCTCTATTTATATTGCCTTGAATAGCAACGAATCATGAAAGGAAGCCACTCTATTCATTGGACATGACTGATCACCAAGGAAGCAACTCTTTGTTTAGCAAACACCTCTTCACTTTAATCGCTGTTCTAATTTAATTTCTGCCCTTCATAGTTATAAATCGCGGTTCTTTACTTAACAGATTTCTGCTTAAAAGAAATCGCTGCCTTAATTCAAATTGCTGCTCATAAAGTAAATCGCATGTTTATTCCTTGTCTTCGCACTTCTTTGTTTTATATGGAATGGGGGCATAAGTTAGAGAGGTCGGCCTTGTTCTAAGTCGGCCACCTTAGATCTTTTGGTAAACCAAGAGGAGTCGGCCTTCTTATTAGAGTTGACTTCTTTAAAAAAATATTTAAGTCGACCATTTTGGAGGTTGGTTACTTAATGCAAATTTCAATTTAATTTTAAATCTTTTCCTTTTTGGCGCTCATTCTCTAAGTTGGCCCATATCCATTTTTAATCTCAATGTTTATGTTTTAAACTTTTCACCAAGGAAGTCGGCCATTGTAAATTAAATCTTTAATTAAAATTCCATCTTTTAAAGCCCAAGGATTTTGTAAGTCGGCCAACATTCAAAAACGGAACATTTCATGGGACATGACAAGAAAGCATTCTAGAATACATCAAAACCCCAAATTCTCAAGATTGAACGTATGTTCTTCTTTTCTGCCCTAGAACAAAAACCCTTTGGCTGTAATGTCCCCTTTTTGAGCTATTATTGCAAAATGACTTAGAAACTATTTTTCTTTGGCAAAACAAAGTTGGATTATGACTTGGAGTATTTTGTGATAATTATGGTGAAGTAAAAAATAATAAAATAATTTGCCTTGGAGTGGAGTGACCCACTTGTGGGAAAAACAAAGAGAAAATTAAAGTAAATTAAAATGACAAACAAAAAATAAAATATTAATATTTTATTGCCAAGGGTGGCGTCCCACTTGGAAAAGTGAAAAGTAAAATAAAAATAAAATAATATTTTATTCCTTGGCTTATAGAAGGCAAAAATAAAATAAAATATTATTTTATTAAGGAGGTGGACTTGAAAGCAAAATAAATTATGGTGAATTTGGGCGCTCAACTTGTGGGTTATAAAAAAAAGGTGTTTGGGAGTCATTTTGATCATATTTTGAATTTGTCATTTGGAATTTGGAGATTTTCTCTTTGGCTGTAACTTTGTTTCAGCAAGCTTTTAAGGACGGAAACCCTTAGAATTTAGTGGTTTGGACGAAAACCCACTCCACTTTGTGAGGTGAATCCATACGGGGTTTACCATTGGACTTATTTGCAGGTTTTTGCATTTGTTTGGAGCTACAAGGGCATATAATTTCTGCAGGTTTATGACAGCTAGGGTTGAAGGACAAATTGACATGATTGTGCCAAAATGTCAATTTGTTGTGATGAAGATTCAAGGATAAATGATTGCAGGTCTTTGGTGATGGTTTTGGCATTGAAATTTCATGATTTCATGGTGGAATTGATAGGGCTTTGAAGGCAGATCTGAATCATACCTTTGCTGGCCGCTAGGGTTTCTAGAGCCATTGCCATCATTGAAAGTAATTTGCAGATCTGGGTGGTTGTAGAGGCAGTTTGCAGACTTGTTTGAGGAAGAAATACTCCTAGACTCATCACCTGGGGTTTCTAACACTCATTGGAGGCTAGCGCTCATCGTAGAGGAAGAACCTTGGCACTTGTATGAAGATTTCAGTGATTGTTTGCATCAGAAATTTCTATCAGACCAATCAGATTTGACAGATCAAAGTTGGAGGTCATATCCAACATTCCATTGGCATCTAATATCCATCAGTTACCAACTAGGGTTTGAGCAGCCACCTATGGGATCTAGTGCTAGCCTTTGGAAGGGTTTTTGTGGCATTTCAAGGAGCAGATTTCAAACATTTGTTATATCAGACAGTTGTATCAGATCTGTCCCAAAAATCAGAGTTGTAATCAGCACTTGTTCATTGTTGGTTTGGCATGATTTGGCATTCCTATTCACCATATCGTCGATACTATCATCTGGGTATGTTATAAGTGCCTTGATATTTAATCTTTAATTTGATTGGGCATTGTAAACGCTGTCCTAGTCTGAATCAGATTTGATATGTTTGTAATCAGACCTGATATAGTGGAGAAATAAAGCTTAATTGGTGTTGTCATTGTGTTGTTTATGCATGTAAAGTATTTGGTTATGTTTCCTATGTTTTGGCATATGTATTTCCATTGAAAATCATCTAAAACAATCATCAAAACCAAATACAAATTCAGAAATCAGAACTCAGTCCATTTACATGACAAGTGTTTGACGAAATGTCAAACCACTAAAAATCAGAAATTTAGGGCAGATTCGACAAGGGATCTTACATTGGCAAAGATGGATTCGAGGATGAAATCCCTCCTATTCATTTGAGCAATTCCACTTAGGGATTGCCAGTGTACTAAACAATGCAAAGTACTTTTCTAGATTCTATTGGTGTAGTGTTTAGTGTGTGAATTTCAATTTTTTGGAGTTTGGTTTTGAACTATGTTGCCGAATCGGCCCTCTAACCCTACCGATTCTAGGTACGGTACGTCCCAGAATCGGGTACTGGTCAAAAACGCCATGGAATCGATTAGAGTTCGTATTGGTAAATAACAGGCCTCTCCCATCTCTAAGGTAATGGCTGGTACTGGAGATGGAGTTGATTGTAGATACCTATGTAGGAGGAGGGTTTGTAGTGGATCAATCATTTGCTATTCGGGGAGCCTCCAGTTTTACCTCCGCTCCAATATGAAAACTATTCATAAATTTCAATATCTCCAAGTCTGATTTATTTCCTCCATCATAGCTGGTCGCCACACTTATGTTCATAAATTTCGCCCTAAATATGAAAAGTGTTTTACCTTCGCTCCAGATCTGATTTATTTTCGGGCATGGTTTTTTTTTAACTGCATGAGAAAATTCCGAGCACTACAATGCTCACATATAAATGCCTATCGGCTAATTAAAATTTAATATAGTTTAGTTTTAATATTTAGTATTTAGTTTTGTATTTTAAAATTTAGAAACTATAGTATTAATTTTAATTATTATTTTATAAATAATATTTTAAAGTATATTAAAATAAAGCATATTAAAATTTAATAGTATTTAATATTTATTAATTTAAAAACCTATAAGATATAGTATTATTAATATAAAATTATAAATTTAAAAACTTATAACATATAGTATTTTTTAATTTAAATTTTAAATTTATATACTAAGTGCAAATTTAAATTAAAATTTAAAATATTTAATATTAAACTATTTTTTATAATAAATATTAAACATGTAACTATATTTTAATTTTTAATCAGAAATTTATATTAATAAATTAATATTTAATAATTATAATATTATTATATCTTAATAATATTTTAATTTATTTGTATATTTTTTAATATTATTATATATATTTTAATTTAATAATCATAATATTATTATATCTTAATAATATTTTAATTTATTTGTATATTTTTTAATATTATTATATATATTTTAACTTAATAATCATAATATTATTATATCTTAATAATATTTTAATTTATTTGTATATTTTTTAATATTATTATATATATTTTAATTTTTTATATGTTTTTGTATAGACATACCCAAAATGTACCCAACCCCCCCAAAAAAATTTGCCGTACCGGCGTACCGGATTCACGTACCTGTACCCGTGCCCGATTCCGATTCAGTAACTTAGGTTTTGAAGTGAAGCCTCTAGATTTGTGGTGAAATTGATTATAATTTGCTACAACAAATATTAATGATATTTTGTGGGAACATATATTGGCCAAGCCTGTGTAAGGGGTTGTTCAAATATTTATTCTTGTTGTGGCATTGTGGAGAACATTGGAAGGTGCCATACACTTTGTATATCAGGCGCACCGTTTTCCAACCATTGAATGTGCTATTGTAGTGAGCCGTATAGCCCTCATATTTTCTGTACCACACATTAAGGACAACAATTCATATTTTGGAGGACATTTTACTATCCTAGCTTAGCCGTACCTCTCCTACAAGGAGTCGCAACCTTTATTAAAGGCATATTTCACTGTTTTACTAGTTGTACAGTCCAATCCTGTTGCCATACTTTTTTGGTATAGGCCGTACCACTTTAGGGACATATTATAGAGTTTTAGTTTATATTGTTGGGCTGTTACAACATTGTTTTTGGGTATAATATTGGCATCTAATCCAACTTGCTGCATCATTTCATGCTTCTAGACCTTCATATTTCAGTTTGTACTTGGCTGAACCCTTATTCTGTGAGTTTATTTGGACATTGCTATTTGTGTAATTTTTTCATATAAAGTTTGGTTATGATCAACTATGGATAATAAAAGGACTACTGACATTTCCAGTTGTATTATTTTCCATATTGTTATTGCAATCTTTTTGTGTGGTTTACCGCTAGAAAATAAGTTTAATAGTTGATTTTCAGTATTGTAAGTCTTGTTGGCAATGCTGCCAAGACATTAACTTCAATTCTGGTTATTGCATTCATATAGATCATGTGGCTTGCCATCAAATAGTGTCCTAATCACCGTATGCTCTCACCTTGCCCACATAGGGATCTTGGTGATCAGAAAGTGCAAGGGTTTATACATTTTCATCATAAAATTGTAAAAAAAAAAAATTAAAAAAAATTTAGTTTGGGACATTACAACATATTTGGGGCCCTTTTTCCTTTTGAGAGGTTCTTCCACTTCCTCTTCCTTCTTAGGACCTAGGATACTCAGGTTTGCCAGTCTTGGTTTTGGTGACTTCCTCTTCTTTTTCTTCTTAGGAGTCTTGGAAGTTTTGCTGTCTTTGGGCATTTCTTTTGTAGCAAGGTTGGGATCTCCTAATCTCCTGTTGGGCCATATCAAGCTATTGCCAATGACCCTCTTGCTTATAACTTCCAATGAGTTCTCTTCTTCTTTGGACCAATCAATGGAAGGAATCGACAGATTGAAAATGCCTCTTTTGTTGTAAGCATCATCCATTACATTCCCATCATACCTTTGGGCATCTTAACTATTCTAAATGCTTTGATTTGGAAAATAGTTAACGTTGAGAAGCTCCTCTTTTTGACTTCATGTTCATCATTGCAGTTGGCCCAAAAATCCTTTTAAACCTGTGCTTATAGAAAGACCTTGCATATTTCTCTATATTCCCCATGGGGTTGAAGAAAGACCTGTTGTCATGATTGTACAAATTTAGTTTGGACAATTCATCCTCTGACCTCTTTGCATGGAGTAGTGAGGAGCAAGTGTATGCATTGATGTCGAGAGGGAATTGCACCTGTATTTTGTGTTTGTCAAATAGGATCTTGTGCACTTCACACAGTTGCCTTGTTCGTTTAAGCAATGCTACCTTGTTACTTACATATTTAGGTAGCTTGAAAAGAGCACTTGTGAAGCCTCCTACCTTGATGTATGTGAAGGTTGGGAATTGGATGAACCAATTACCCCACTCGACAATGACAGTTATAGCCTCTAGGTAGAAGCATTTGTTCAAATCATCCTCAATCCATCTGATAAGGAAGAACAAGAAAGTATCATTAACTCTCTTAAAATGCTGTTGGCTTTCTTTGAGTTCTAGTTGAGGATAGAACTCATACACCTTTTTTTGCTCTTTCGTTGAGCCCATTAGTCCATTCCTAGACTAGGAAAAATGGCTCTCCTTGTTGTGAGGTAGACAACAAAGGAGGTCATGTAGAACTTCTTGGACTCTTGAACTCCAGTGAGTTGTTTATACAAAGTATCCCTTATGATAGTTGCCCAATCAATCCTTTGTTCTCCAGGATAATAGAAATGACCTTGAACATTCAAGGTTGGAATTCCCTAGCACTTGGGTACCCAATTATTCTATTTAACAATGTGATTAGGTCATTGATTTCTAGTTGGAAGTCACTCTTGAGGAGTGTTTTGGGTAGTTTTGAAGCTGCAGATCTTTTTCATGACCATTAGGCAAGGTTTGGGTCTAGATTGTAAAACTCCAAGCCAGTAGCAATAGGTAGTGACACATATGCAACATGATGTGGAATTTGGAATGTTTCTTCAACGCTATTTGGAGTGATGTCTATGAAGGTTTTGTTGGCCAGACCCACAATCTTCTTGGTTCAAGGGTCGTAGAACTTTGCACATATCATTATCAATTCTGGAGATTGGATTGAGGTTGGGAAATCAGTTGCCTTTGCTATCCCACTATCAACTATGCATCTAGCATGTGTTGTCCTATCATTTGTATTTATCCTATTCAGGAAGTCTACCATGTCTATATGTTCCAAGTTAGTGTCTGACACTTCATTTAGTGTGGATGCAGATGAATGGAGACACAAGTGCACAAAAGCTCTGTTTACCAAGTATAAGTTTGTGGAGTGTGGAAAGAGGCAAGCAATTTGAAGAAAGTGCAAAACTGCATAGTGTCATGTCCACTTTTAGAGCTAAAGAATTAATAATATTTTTTTAAGTTGGGCAGGGGAATTTCATATCTAAGGGGCAACTTAATAATATTATTATAATTATTTAAAAAGTGTTTTTAAACACTTAATAATAAAAAAATATTTTTAAATACTTTTGGAGGGAAATTTTAAATTGACGGCGAGAGCTTTAAAAAAGGTCACTTGGATTCGTTGTGGAGGATCTTGTCTTCATTTTGCAATGCCTAATGCAAAATGAACATCAAAATGCCTCTAACAGAATGCTGCTCCAATCTGGTCTTGAAATCTGAATATTCAAATCTGCTCTTCTCCTTCATGAATCTCCAATGAAGTACAATTAGGCTTCCGTCATGAAACCTCCACAAGATGAATTGGGTTTTCGTCCAATTCACCTGGAATCACAAGGGTTTTCGTCCTTGGATTCAAGCCCAACAAAAGTTGCAGCTAAATGAGATAAACTCAATATGAAAATAGGAATGAATGATATGATGAAATGACCACAAATTCCTTATATTTATACATGCTTTTTCCCTCTTCCTCAAGTTGGCCGACCTAGCCTTGTTTTTTGTTATTTTATTTCACTTTATCTAGGGCCGACCTCCTCTAGATAAGATGAGTGCCCAAAATTACAAATTAAGGATTTGTCCCTTTTTATTATTTCTCCCTTTGACACCAAAACACAAGAGGTATCATTATTTTATTTTCTTTCCTTTTTATACCTTCTTTCCATTCTCCAAATGGGTCACTCCACCTGAGGGCAAATTATTTGACTTGTGTTGACTTCATCAAAAATATCACAAAATTATGCCAAGTCATAATCCATCATCATTTTCCCCTACAAAAATGACAAAGTATGAAAACTTGCCAATTAGGTTATCACTAGGCGATCACTTCGAAAATGAGGACACTACACATTGTACCACCAATTGGGCGCATCTCCTTCCAAGTGAAGTGTGGCAAACTATATAGCATCTTGCTAGATCATAGGGCTCAATGTGAAGTAGTTATCCAACTTTTGTATCCATGCCCTGGTCGTGATCTTTCCTGAACCATCAAAAGGAGTGATATTCACTTTACTCAACTTCCTTTGCAATTCATAATTGTTATTGATGCCATTTTCTCCTCTAGGTTCATCTTTACCCTTGCAATCATCAAAGGTGTTGTCCGCATCCTGTGTTATTCTTTTTGGGATTCTTGGCTGAGCCAAGATGATAGGTGTATGAGCATCGCCATCACTTATGTAATGTCCCCTTTTTCCAAGTGATCACTCACCATGTGTCAACTAGCCAATTTTATTCGCTTTGGCTAGGTTGACGAAGCAAGGGAATACTCTGAGTAGTTAAATCATGCATTTAACTAATTTTGTCGGGCAAAAGGATGTTAGAATTTGACTTGGTATAATTTTGTGGCATTTTTGGTTAAGTCAAAAGTAATAAAATAATTTGCCTTTAGGAGGAGCGACCCACTTGGAGGTTGGAAAGTGGGAAATTAGGCATAAAATAAAATAAGGCTTTATCTTTGTTTGGGTGCCTTGAGGAGGTCAACATAAGGAGAAAAAAAGAATATAAAATGCAAATCTTTAATTTGCCATTTTTAGGAGGTCAGCTAAGATGTGAGCGCCTAGGAGAAGGCATATACAAAAATAAAATAAATTGTTTATTTAACTTGGGTGCCTAGAAGAGGGTCGACCCTCTTGGAGATGAAAATAATAAAAATTAAAAAGAATTTCTTGCCTAGGTCGGCCTAGGAAAGAGGAGGATAGATCATGTATAAATAAGGGTACTTTTGGAGGCATTTGGGATATCATTCATCATATCTGTTTCTTCATATTTTGGCTGCAACTTTAGAGCAGCATATTCCAAGGACGAAAACCCTTGAGAATATAAGGTGGACTGGACGAAAACCCAATCTCATCTTGGAGGTGAATTCATATGGAGTTCACAATTGCACTTCATTGGAGTTCTACGAAGTTTTGGAGCAGATTTGCTTATCCAGATTTTTGATCAGCTTCTGAGGAGGTTGCTTGTGGCATTTGTGCTTCATTGGAGCTAGGGTTTGCCCTAGGTTGGTGTGCCACACTTGGAGGAATTGAGCATTCAAGCCATAACATCTTTGGAGCAACATTGGGTCATCAATTTTGAGCAGCATTTGAACATCTTTTGGAGCAGCACTTGATCATCATTTTAGAGCAGCATTGAAGGTCACTTTGGAGCAGATTTGTGCGCCACCTTTGGAGGATCTATTTCATGGTATTTTGCGTATTTCTTGCATCAGGGTTTGCCCTAATTGGAGCGCCACACCGAGAGGAGGGCAATTTGGCATTTGGAGGCAATTTTACCATTGATTAGGGTTTCTAAAACCCTAACCCTAGCAGCAGTCCAAGCGCTATTATTTTGGTGGGTTTGTGGAGCATCATTGTTCTTCATTTTGGTATGTACAGACCTAATAGTAGGTCTGATTAGAGTATAAGGACGCCTTGTTTACACTCTCATTCATGGTCACATTGTATACATCACTATGGAGGGTTCTATTGTTACCTTGGGCGACTTGAGATAAGGAGTCAAATATTCTCTAACACTTCATGATGAAATAAGATATAATATAGCGCTTGAGGAAGAAGACAAAATACTAATTAAATCTTCAATTTGATTATATCTAGGCGCTCTAGTGAGTTGATGTTGGTTGGCCCTCTTTGAGGGATAAGTTTATTAAAATAAAAGAGGATAACTCTCCCTAGGTCGGCCAGGAGAGAGAAAGGCATATTGTGTATTTTTATGATTTCTAGTTGTGGCATTTGAGGAGCATTCAAGCATTCATTCTTTCATACTTGTAGAGCGATCTCTAATAGGAGCTTGGGACGAAAACCTCAAGTGACTAAGGAGTTGGGTGCCAATCTAGCTTCTTTTCTTGTGGATATCGTGACAGGGATTCAAGTAGGGCTTCATCATCACCAAGTGCAGAAATTATATCAGCTTTGGAGAGCATTCCTCTTGGGTGAATTGTTCTAGGGTTTACCCTAGCTTGGAGCGCACCTCTTGGAGGTGAAAGACTATTTTATTGGAGGCAAATTGGAGGGACACATTGGCTGCTAGGATTTTATGTTTCAGCAGTTCTGCTACAGCAGTTAGGGCAGACGTCATTCGCCCTCCTTCTAGGGCATATTTTGGCCTATTTGGTATGTAATGTAATGGTAGATGCGTTGCTATATGTTTTGTGACTTGTGGCTGCTTGCCCTAGTCAAATATATGTCATTTTGGATTGCACATTTCCATTTTATAACAGCAGATCAGACCTCTTCTTTTATAAGTTGATTTCATGGTTGCAATCGTATGTTTCATGGTGAATATCACTTGCATTATTGGGGCGATTGTATGCAGAAATTATGTTGATGTTTTGTCTTGATTTATGATAATTATATGCTATTGTTCAAAGTCTGATTTTGGAGCAGAAGTTAAGGTTAGGGCAGAATAATAAAGTGTAGAAACTTTAGGGCAGAATTAGGGTTTCAAACAGAAAAATCAGAATTATAGCCAATATTCCATTTGGGATATTACATTTGCAACAGAAGAGATCTGATGTATTATTGGGCATGTTTGGCCTATGATTTGATTGTACCTTGCATATTCAGAATTCTGATTTATAGCAGTAGATTGTACAACTCAGAAATCAGATTTGGTCCCATGTTTATGTTAGCAATTTGATGATGTGTTTGGTTGGATAAGTTCATGTTTGAAGATATAATCGTAAGGATTCATGATTGCTTTATTATTGGAGCATTTGGTTGCATTTGTGTTCGCTATCCTTGTTTAATTGCAACCAGAAAATCAGAGCAGAATTCTAGGGTTAGAGTAGAAATTCAGAAGTGCAGAAAATTAGGGCAGAAATCAGAATTTCAAGGCAGATCCCATTTGGGATATTACAACTTGTTGAATCTTCATTAGTGTCCATATATTCTCCCATGTATTGAGCCATGAGTAGCATGAATTCCCATTGGCTCCTTGCAATGTCATTGAGGATATCCCTCATGCTAGGTTCCTTGTTGCTTCTATCATCCATGATTGCTTGTAGACCCTCAGGCAAGATCAATGCTCTGATACCACTGTAACATCCCCAATGGGATATTCCCTAAAATTCTGATTTTTCCAATTCTGATTTCTGCCCTAATTTTCTATTTTTTAGAATTCTGCTCCAAACCCTAATTTCTGATTTCTGATTTTTATTTTCAGACTAATGAAACACTTATAACAGCCAATATATAATATCAAAACACATCAAATTATTATGCCAAATGATTCACACAATATCAGAGATGAAATACAACATGAAATACACAATATATGAGTAATAAATGCACACAAGAAGTCTGAAATTCTGAAGACAACTCTGCTGTTATAAATCAGAATGTAGAAGTCTGAAGTACATCCAAACATGGGCAAAAACATGACAGATGTGCAGAAATGCTGCTGTCCAAAATCAGATGAAAACCCTAGGTTTTACTCATACCAAATCATGGCAAAATGAGTAGCAAATGGTGAAATCGCCCTCCTAGGAAGTGGCACCAACTTTAGGGCATGAAACCCTAATGCAATGATGATACCAACACCAAGAATGCTGCTCCAAAAATGACTATCTGATCTGCTCCAATGCTGATATGAAGATAAACCCTAAAGAATGGAGAAATCTGCCCAAAATGCCAAAATCGCCTTCCACAAGTCAATTCGTCCTTCTCTTCAAGGTGGCGCTCCAATTTAGGATGAAAATCCTAGACCAATGCAATCAAAACTTGCCAATAGCTGCTGCACCAAATTTGATCTTGCAATCTAATTACGAATTTCTGCTCTTCTCCTTCATGAATCACCAATGAAGTGCAAATAGGTTCCTGTCACAAAACCTCCACAAGATGAGCTAGCTTTTCGTCCAACTCACCAAGAATCACAAGGGTTTTCGTCCTTGGATTCTAGCCCAACTTTCGTTGCAGCCAAAGAGTAAAACTCCATGCAAAATATGAATAGATAGACATGATCAAATGACCACAAAACACTTTATATTTATACATGATCCCATTGCCCTCCATCAAGCTAGCCGACCACCTCTCAAAACATATTTTATTTTATTTATTTGTCTTCAAACTTGGCCAACCCTTCCTAGGCAAGATTGGTGCTCAAATGACAAATTAAGGATTTGTATTTGTTTCTCCTTTTGCCGACCTTCTCTTGGGCGCCCAAACAAGAATAAAATATTATTTTGTTTTATGCTTATTTTCCCTACAATCCAACCTCCAAGTGGTTCTCTCCTCCTCAAGGCAAATTATTTTATTAATGTTGACTTTACCAAAAATACCACAAAATTAGACCAAGTCATATTCTATCATCCTTTTGCCCGACAAAAATAGCTAAATGCATGATTTAACTACTTAGAGTATTCCCTTGCTTCTTCGACCTAGCCTACGGGAATAAAATAGGCTAGCCGACATATGGTGGGGGATCACTCGGAAAAAGGGGACATTACACATATTTTTGGAGTGCCTACATTTTGGGATAATTTTGTTCCATTCAAGGGTTTTCCTGGAGCAGCCGTACAATATTAGTGGCACCAAATGTGAAGTGACCAACATTCTAGGCATTATTGTTTGGCGCAACAATAAGGAGGGTTTGACATAAATTTTGATTGTTGTTTTGATCATTTTTCCAACCACCAAGCAGCTATTTTGTACCTGCCGCGGCCATACAGCTTCCAAGCAGTAGCCATACCATTTCCTCTATGCCATATAGCATACAATCAACAAGGAAATTCAGTGTTTCACATCCCCGTATAGGTCCAAAATTGTTCTATATCAATTGGATCTGCCAGCCGTACAAGTTGCAAGGGGGTCTTGTGAGTGGAAATAACTTAGTTGCTAATTCTGAAAATTGTTTTCAACTTGTATATCAGCATTTGTGATCATTTTCGAGCAATAAACAATCAGTTCCAGTGGATTTCATATTGCTGTTGGGTCCTAGTTTGACTAATCTAGTGTTATATCAGACATAATCAGCAACTATACTTGATGTAATTGACATATATAATTCAGATCTGCTGTTTGTAATACAATTGATGATCAATTCCAGCATTATGGGGGTTAGTGGTGTCATTTCTAGCCAATTGTTATTTTGATCAGCATTTATTTTTAGTTCAGTTTGCAGTTACATTTTTATTTTGGTTTTCAAAATTAGAAAATACAAAAGAAATCAGAAATTAAAAAAAATCTAGATTGGGGACATTACACATAGGAAGTTTGTAAACCTGCAAGGCACCAGTATGTGGGGATGTGGAAACCAGAAGGAAAATTGAATTGACAAATGTGCAGGGATGTGCAAAAAGTCCGCAATCCTGCAGTATGTATATTTTTGTAGGGGTACACAATGCAGAGGCAGGCAAGCACTTTGCCGATTGGGCAACTGGATGTGAAAAGTCCTTGGACCGACAAGAAGTATATGTTGTGGAGATGTAGCAAATGAAAGAAGATACAATTTCGAAGTTGGGCAAGTGTGAGTTTGTCATGTGCCCTTTCCAAGCGTAAGTCATTGGGAGACCCTTAACCTATTATTTTATTTCCTGTAGGCTATTCGTGCGATGTAAGGGAAAAAATTTAATTTAAGTTGTCCAAAAAGTAACTTTATGTTATATTCATAAAAAGACAACTTATGTTTTATTATTAAAAAGTTATTTCAATAGAGGGACAATAAAGTTGCTAGGACTAAGGGCCAAAAATTAATGTTTATTTAAAAGATTTTTCTATACACTTTTAAAAGAAAGTTTTAAAGGAAAAAGGAAAAAAAGAAAATAATATTATATTCCTTTAGAGAGCTTATAAAAGGAGAGGTTTGGGAAAGAAGAAGATATCCAGTTTATGAAATCAAAACTCCAATTTCTTGAGATCAAATGTATGCTCATTTTTTTGCCTAGGGACGGAAACCCTTTTGGGAAATGGATTCAAGGAAGAAAACCCTCCCATTGATATGAGTAATTCCATCTAGGGATTACCGGCATGCTGATAGTTTGCAGAAGTGTTTCCAGTTCAGTGCTTGTTGTTTTGTTCAAAGATTTTGGTTGAAGTGTAGTTTATTGTGGATTTATTTGCTTGCAAGTCTAATTGATAATCTAAGAGGTTGCTGGCCATACATTGTTTAAGTCCTAATAATGAGTGATTGGTAATTGTGCTTGCTTGTTATCACAACCGTACCTCCAAGAGGCCTGCTGTACATTATCATTGAGGAGGTGTTTGATGTTATTGTTGAATCGTAGCATGTAGAATGAATTGCTGAGTCATTACAACCATTTACCAGCTGTACAGGCTTTTATTCTGGCTGCAACATTGAGGGAGTTTTTTGTAGTGTGCAGTACAAGTTCATATGCCATCCGTTCCATGCATTAAATGAGTCACTGCCTCTGTAGTGTGCTGAATCATTGTTGTACTTAGTCATACATCCTCTATAAGGAGTCGCAGCCTGTTTAGGTGTAATAATTGCAGATGTACCACCTTGGGTGTTGTTTGTACCATTTCTGGTTGAATGCACAACTATTTATGTTTTTAAAAGCTTTCTTTTTCTGGTCTTAAACGGTAGCAGTCCTATTTTCAAAGAGAATCATTTATCATCAGCTGTTGTATGTTGTTTGTTATCTTCCATACAATCAGGGTATGCTGTTCATTCATTACTTTGGAGCTTATATCAGATTTTAGCATTTCATTTCTGATATTTAGAATACATTTATGGAGGGTTCCTGCAGAAGTAAATCAATATTTGAAAGTGTTTCAGTTCATTGTTATAATATTTTTGTTGTGTTGATTTGTGCGGTTCACTGCCAATTTAATATAAAATTTGTATTTTGTTTTGGAAGGCTTGCCGCCAGAACCAGCATTGTAATAGTTTCAGATTTATATTTTCTTGCTGCCAGTAAGTTAGTAAGCATCTTGATCATCGTATGCTCTCACCTTGCCCAACTAGGGATCTCGGTGATCAAAAAGTGTGAGGTTTTTATGCATTTATATTATAAAATTGTAAAAGTAAAAAAAAATCAGTTTGGGACATTACAGAGCCAGGATTATGCAAATCCATGAAAGTAAGTGTTTCAAATGCAAGTGATAGAATTATTTTGGATGCAAAGCAGCTAGGTTTCTACTGGGTTCAAAAACAAGTATGGGATAGATAGTAGCATGCAGAATGAGGGAGGGAACTTGCACATGTAAATTTTAAAATCCTAAGATCATGAATGTGAACAAAAAGATTCCAAGGGAGAATGTGATGACATTTTAAATCAAAGGTCATTTGTTCAATGTGAAAAAGATACAAGTAATGGGATGAACAAATGGAGGGTACCTAGAAATGCCAGTAGAAGTTGTTGGAATCACACTTTGGGATGCCCTATCTGGTTCATGGGTGAATGGTTCTTGCTAACAACCTTGTCAATGTGCGTGGAAGATCTACAAGTGAGAGCTCGAGTGGAAATCCAAGGATCTTTTATGGCAATTTGATGTTTAAAGAGTGTGGGACAATTTGGAATGCTATAGCTTGTGTTCGCAGATTTGAAAATGGGTTGAAATGAGCCTATTTTATAAAAGCTTTGTCCGCATGTGTGCATTTAATGTTGTTAGGGTTTTTGTGCCTCTGAGTATTTTGTAGAGGTAGACATCGTGAAAGGATGCCTAGTGCATGGAAGTCGAGATCCCACAAAATACAGGGGTGCAGAGATGTGGGATGCGGAAGTTTGCATGCATTTGGGACATGGCAGCGAGCTTGGCAAAGGTCCACATGAAGCCTTCATCTAGATATGTGGGCGTTGTAGGAATGCATGATGTGGAAATCAATTGACTTTTTGCAAGACGGAATGAATGCACACAATGTCTACAAACTTGCATGGGACAACTACATGTGGAGTCGTGGGATGTGGAAACAGTTTGGTAGTTGGCAAGTAATGTGAAGTTGCAGAATAGTTTTGAAAACTTGTAACACACAAGTGTTGTGGAAAAGCGGGGGACAAAAGCAGATGAGCCATTGGCACTTATTCCACAGGTGAACAATATGTTTGCGAACTTGCAAAGAGGATGTGTACAAACATTGAGGGACGGGGAAGCGGGAATGTCGAGTGGTTTTGCAAGTAGGTGAGAGTGTGTCCCAGTTCCTCAATCTTGACTAGTATATAAGCTTTGCAAAACTGTGGGGTTGTAGGGAATCAGAAGGACAAGGTAACTGTGCAAGTAATGCAAAAGTGCATGAAAGATTTGAGGTCCTGCAAAAAGGATAGTCTTGTAGAAAAGTAGGGACCGGAAGCCAGTTTGCAACTTGGAAGTCTTGTCTGTGTGCATGGAAAATCCGAAAACTCGCAAGAAAAGGCAAGACTAAGGTAGTTTGCAGAGATTTGAAGGGCGGAGGCAAGTGAGGCTTGCATCACTTGTGTTGAGAGCCTAGAGTTCTGCGAATAGACCATATTTCATGCTTGTGGGATTGCGGAACCCACGAGAATATGCGTCAAAACTGGTAAAGGTGCCAGTGAACTCTGCATCCCCGTAGAATACTCAAGAATTTGGAATTTTTCATTTTTCTATCTTTTAAACAAGGTTTAAGGGTACTCAAAATGGATTGTAACTTGACTCAACATGAGAAGGGTATTCCAAACACACAAATAAGGCAGATTCAAAGATCATATTGAACAAGAGCAAGATTTGCATTGATCCACGGGGACGCGTCCCCCCCGAAAAATGTGCCGTTTCGGAGGCGGGGACGTTTCCGAGACGGAGGGACGTCATAGAAACGTCCCCCCCCCGTCCCCCCCGCCGCCCCCCGCCGAATCAGAAGACGTTTCTCTTTGGGGGGACGTCTGGACGTCCCCGAGTCTTCTAGGCGTCCCCCCTCGATCCATTAAATATGTTTTTTTTTAAATCGAAGATTAAACTCACGCGTTAGGTTTTACTTTTCATTGTTTTCAATGTTCATTCACTTCACTGGCGTTCAAGTGACAAGTCTTCAACTGCGTTTGAAGTTTTTTTGCCTGCAGTTGCACCGTCGAATCACAGGTGAGGTGAGCACTGAGGCCCGAGAGTTTCATTTTACAAGTTTTAAGCAAAGTTTCATTTTGGGTCGTGACTCGTGTGATGAATGTTGAATGCCTCAAAGAGATGGCATCGCGTGGGATATCCCATGCGATGCCATCTCTTTGAGGCATTCAGCATTCAGCATAAAAAAAGTTCAAAAAGAATGCCTCAAAGAGATGGCATTGCGTGGGATATCCCATGCGATGCCATCTCTTTGAGGCATTCAGCATTCAGCATAAAAAAAGTTCAAAAAGAATGCCTCAAAGAGATGGCATCGCGTGGGATATCCCACGCGATGCCATCTCTTTGAGACATTCAGCATATAAAAAACAAAGTTCAAAAATTTTAAAATGTTTCTAATTTCCTAAACTTCCAGTTCTAAAGCCTTTTCGACAAATCCATTTTGTGCATATCCTGCAATCGTTGCAGTCCATACTGCCTGCGTCTCCCTACCTGCGTCAAAATGGGAGCTTTGGTTTTTATTTTTTTGATAAAGGATAGAGGAATTTTGTCAGATGTTGTGGTTGCAAGTGCAACTGCACTGTTAGACTGTAGACATGTATGCACATTGCAAACTCAAAGTGGAAGCAGCAAGCACAGACAAGGCACGTGAACTGTTTGATAGAATGCCTCAAAGAAATGTGGAAGCTCCGAAGCATAGACAAGGCACGTGAACTGTTTGACAGAATGCCTCAAAGAAATGTGGTCTCCCTCAAAGAAATGTGGTCTCTGCATAGACAAGGCACGTGAACTGTTTGACAGAATGCCTCAAAGAAATGTGGAAGGCTGGAAGCATAGACAATGCACGTGAACTGTTTGACAGAATGCCTCATTCTGTCAAGGTGTGAAAGCATAGACAAGGCAAGTGAACTGTTTGACAGAATGCCTCATTTTGTCAAATAGTTCACGTGCCTTCTCTATCACAGTCTATGCTTCCACTGTTCCACATTTCTTTGAGGCATTCTGTCAAACAGTTCACGTGCCTTGTCTATGCAGACTGCAGAGACCACATTTCTTTGAGGCATTCTATCAAAGACTCAAACAGTTCACATGCCTTGTCTATGCTTCCACATTTCTTTGAGGCATTCTGTCAAACAGTTCACGTGCCTTGTCTATGCTTCCACTTTGCATACACGTCTAACAGGGCAGTTGCAACTACAACATCTGACAAGTCACAAAATTGAAAATTCCTCTATCCTTTATGTTTTAGATGGATGTCCAACTCCATACCCTATTCCAAAGCTCCCATTTTGACATAGGCAGGGAGGATGCTGGGCTGGCAAAGGTTGTGGAATTTGGCTTTACACCAGCTAATTGCATTTGCTTTAACAAATCCTGCAATCATTTTGTGCATATCCTGCAATCATTGCAGTCCATGAGACCACATTTTGATTTTTGAATTTTTCTGATTTCATTTTTAAAATTTTTTTCTTAACAATGAAGTTGAACAGTGTTTTAACTTTTTTCAATTTTGATTTTCTTTTGCAGGCTGCAGCATCATCATCATAATGAGTTCACAGTCACACAACATAAGTGACAATGAGGATAGAGAGGTTGAAGTTCACAGTGAACATGACTCATCTCAATCTGATGATCGAGATCCTGATTTTGATTTAGAAGGGGAGGGTGAACATGCCTCAAATACTCGATCTCACTCTCAAACTGACACAAGTTCCGTTGGGAGTAAAGCTCGTGATAAGTGCCCTTCACAATTCCTTCAAAAATGGGCCAAGGGCCCCTTTGATCCAAAATCACCTTTAAAACAATTTGCATCTAAGATAGAAGCAAACCTTGCGGCAAAGGGGGGGGGCACTAGAAAATGGAAGTGCAACATATGTAAGCTTACATGGTTTGGAAGCATTACAAGAACTAATGCTCACCTTCTTCTTGTCCGAGGCAAAGGTGTAGATGTATGCAAAGTTGTGGATGGTAACTTGAAGTTCAGGGCTGAAATGTTAAAATTATGGGGTTGTAAAGAGGATGAAGCACCACCTTCTGTTATGTTGCCACAAAGGAGTAGGGGTGATCAAATTTCTAGTGCTACTTTGCAGACTCAAAGGCCACCAAATCCATCCAGTTCAAGTGCAACACAGCCTAAGGGGAAACGTAAGATGGCATCTTCACAACCATTGGCAGATTTATTAAATGTGCAAGCAAAGGATGAGGCAGATGATGCCATTGGCAAATTCTTCTTTGCCAATGGCATTCCATTCCATGTGGCTTGCTCTCCTTATTATAAGGAAGCTGTGTCAAAGATAATAAGGGCAGGACAATCATATGTGCCACCAGGGGAGACTAAATTGAGGACAACAATCTTGGATCAACACTATTCCAATATTAATATTTTGATGGAGAAGATGAAGAGAACTTGGATCACAAGTGGATGCAGCATAGTCATGGATGGGTGGACGGACATTAGGCACCGTCCACTCATCAACATCATCGTTACATCTACAACGGGCCCTTATTTCCTTAGGGCTATTGATTGTTCTGGGCATAGCAAGGATGCCCATTATCAGTTCCAGATCCTCAAGGATGCTATAGAGGAGGTTGGGCCACAAAATGTGGTGCAGGTAGTGACAGATGCGGCCCATGTGTGCAGAGCTGCAGGGAAGTTGATTGAGGCAGCCTATAGACATATTTGGTGGACTCCTTGTTGTGTGCATGCTATGAATAATGCACTTAAGGACATGGGTAAAATCAGTTGGATCAAATTAATTGTCAGTGATGCTAGAGATGTGCAGATGTTTATCTGCAATCACCATACTTAACATGCACTTTTCAGGTCCTTCTCCAAGAAGGAATTCCTGAAGCCTATAGAGACTCGGTATGCATCATATTTTATTCTCTTGGAGAGGATGCTTGAGTTGCAAGAGCCATTGCAACTAATGGTAATGACAGTAGAATGGAACCGATGGCCTGAGTCAAAGACACAGAAGGGATTGAGGGTTAAGGAGGTGGTGACGAATGATGTTTTTTGGGCTGATGCCAAATATGTTGTCTCCATCATTCAGCCAGTCTTCACAGTTATTAGATTTGGGGATTCTAATGCACCTTCCCTTGGAGAGGTATATGAGTGCATTGATTCCATGCTTGATCAAATGAAGACTGTTGTGCGAGAGAAGGACCCCACAATGCAATTCTACACCGAGCATATTCATCCAATCATTCAACGTAGATGGGAGAAGCTCAACACTCCCTTACACATGGCTGCCTATGCATTGAACCCAAAGTGGTACATACCTAGGCCCGGTAGAATCACACCTATACAGGATGCTGAGGTGAAGGAAGGGTTCATGAAGGCCATTGACAAAATGTATGATTCTACAGAGGCCAGCTTGCTTCGTACTGAGTGGTCAAAATTTGCCATTCTTTGGGGATATTCAAGGCAGCCCAGATAGATTTGGAGACTATGTCACAGGAGGACCCCAAGTTGTGGTGGACTATGCATGGGCCTAGATCTTTGATTACTACTCTAGCCATTCGTTTGCTGTCCCAGGTTTCTAGTTCTTCTGCTGCTGAGAGGAACTGGTCTACTTATAGCTTCATCCACTCTGTTAAGAGGAACAGACTTACTTCTAGGAGGGCAGAGAAGCTTGTGGCTGTACATAGTTCCAGGTTTGCTGTCCCAGGTTTCTAGTTCTTCTGCTGCTGAGAGGAACTGGTCTACTTATAGCTTCATCCACTCTGTTAAGAGGAACAGACTTACTTCTAGGAGGGCAGAGAAGCTTGTGGCTGTACATAGTTCCTTGCGTCTCATTGACCGCACCACAACTACATACAGGGAGAGTCCAGCAGCCAGATGGGATGTAGAGCCAGAAGAGCCATCACAGATAGATGAGGATGCTACACAGACAGGGCTGGTTGGTATTGGTTTAGATGAGCTTGAGCATTTGGGGTCCAGCAGTTCCAGTGATGACGAGATCGACATGGAGCTTGGGGATGATTAGATCATTGGTGGCACCAAGCCATTAACCATTTTGGCATTACTATTTAGTATTTAGTATTTTCTATTTACTATTTCAATATTTTGAACATTGTTGAAACTTGATTGTAATTATGAACAATGATTATGAAATTCAAATTATGAAACATCTAGTTCTCATTCCAATGACTATTAAATTTAAGTACATTCACATTGTTTCAATGTTCACTAGTTCAATGAAATCATGGCAATGTGTTTAAACTCTAAACTTTACTTATTCCTTAGGCTTCTACAATTATACATCTTTTTATAACTAATTTTTCAAGTATTATATGTATTTCAGCGCGCCGCTCCCCCGCCGCCCCCCGCCGCCGTCCCCCCGCCGTCCCCAAATTTAGGCCCCCCCCCCCCGTCCCCGAACCCGAAACGCGTCCCCTGAAGTCCCCCCGTCCCCGTCCCCGTCCCCGTCCCCGAAACTCCGTGGAACTATGAAGATTTGTTACCATGAACAAGACCAAAAATAGGATCACATTGTCAGGAGCCTAAAGTTTTAAATATAGGGGGGAAACATAAAGGTGAGACAATAGGTGGGAATTTGAATTGTGAGTTTGGAAATTATGGGCTTTACAAAAGTTCAAATCCTCCTTGCTTGGTTTTGTTAAACGGCAGGCTCAAGCAAGCTTTACATCTGCCAAAATGCTCTCACAAAATGTCCAAACGCCTCACACAAAAAGAGTTTCCATGGCAAGGAGTGAACTTCAAATGCAAATATTCGAACTCAAAGCTTCCTGCTAAGTTCACAAATCCATGCTACTGTAGCTTCGCTTCTGCAAGGATAGCTTCTATAAATCCATGCTCATGCAGTGTAATTGATTTTTGGTCTTTTTGTAAGCTGGTTTCTACAGAAGATTTTCTTGGGACTTGTGTAAAATTTGTAAGTTGTTTGCCTTGGTTTGGGCTCTTTTGGTTGCTCTTTCACCATGTAATCTCTCTTTTAACAATATCGTTTCTTTTTGGTTAAGAAAAATTTCAAACTAGCGAATTTCATCCTCAGTGTGAAAAAGAAACTTGTATGAGACTAGGAACATCAAAGTTATGGAAGCCAAACGCAAAAAGACATCTCACACAGCTGAAACTAAGAATTTTGGAAGTGAAAGATACCAAACAGAAAAAGCTTTGCCCAGGTTTGCTCAGGGTCGAGCCCTGGCCTGCAGATGTAGCCCAGGTATGTCGTAGACATGCCTGGGCCAAATGTGCAGGCCCGGGCTGAACCCTGGCTGGATCTGGTCCTGATCCAGGTTCAGATAGGGTTTCTGGTGAACCTGGCTACAGAGGTAACATCATTGGAAACTGCAAGCCGTCAGCTTTCTAATAATATATTATTTTCTCGTATACAAGGTATAAGTCCAAAAGTCATGTTTACAAATCGACAATCCTGTTATCCAAAGAATATCAATCACCTCAACAGAATGGCCAAGTAGATACATTAAATTTTCATCTACCATGAAAGTCTATTAGAGGAAGAAGCTCAAACAATTTCGAAAGAAAATTTCCTTTAGTTAGATGTGCTTGCTCCCAAATATGAATTCAGTTGAACAGGATAATAAATGTCTGCTACCTAAACTAAAATACTGACAATAGGAACCAATATGAACTCAGAGTAGCTCAAAAATTGGTGTTGTAAAATTTTATTTGTTCCTACCTTCTATCCCTGTAGTCCTTGTGTCCTATCTGCTGAAGACAATCTTGAAAGCACTGGGTTTATCTTCAGAAATTGGCTTTTGCAAGGGACTTAATGACATCAGTGAGTGGATGCTAAAACTTCGCTGTTATGGTACCCATCATGTCAAAATCCTGAATTCCTGGAACTCGGCAGAAGTTGTCTTCATAAGCAAACAATCAACCATAAATGTTTCTTTCCTAAGTAATGCTCAAATTCTAACACTCCTGTCTTATTCCCAACTAAAGTTATCAGAGAATAAAGTTCTGAGGACAGATGGAATTAGCTTTAAGATATTACAGCTAATGACTGTCTTCTATACCAGATAATATGAAATGGCAATTCTGCAAAAGGGAACTTTAGGCAGGTTGACACAATGCAAAACCATGAAAAATAAATAACAGTTTATGCTTTTTTAGTTAAATGACTACCAGATGTTTTTTTGACTTCTGTACCTTCAATCTTGTCTTCATTACTATATTACTACCCTAGTTTACCACATAAAGACAACAAATACCATCTCCCAAGACAATAAGTAGGATTATATACTTTAATAGCTCCTAAGAGTGCAGGAAATCTTCTCTGTAGCACCATTAAATGATATCTTATCTACTTGTGGAGATGGGAAGACTGTTGAACTGATTATGATAAATTGAAAGCCTCACTGATCCTTATTAACATCACAATTAAAGAATGTGCCTTAGGTCTTCTTTTGTTTTCTTTGCTTGTAGTTAATACTCAATGTATTTGATATATTGTCTTGTTTTAGTGTATAATATATTTTGTGGTTAACTCTCAGTTACTTAACTGCCATCAATGAACAGAGGTTGCATTTGTTGGAAGAAACTTTAGCCAAAGTGGAGACAGCAGATCCAAATCTTGTTAGTTCTGTGATTGAAGAATTTTCAGATAAAATATGTGTGAAAGATGGTAGTGCATTTCAAAGGTACCTCATCACTCTCCATTAATACGTTCTTCAGAAAGTTTGTGGACCATAGAACAAAGGTGCCATGTCTCATGAATTCCTTTTTGTGCTTGAATTTTGATGCGCATTAAGTATGGAAAGCACTTGCATTTGCTTGTAGTGTATATGTATGTCATAGATAGTATAGTGCATAGTTCAATTCATATATATTATATATGAGAGTAGGTAGGTGTCTGTCTGCTCTTTGTTTAGTTCATATTAGGTATGAAAGAAGAGCCTGAGGTTGATGGCATTAACATGGTCAACCACCAAGGCCACCACCTACCCAACCTATTGATTGGTATTGGCGCTATTTCCAACCAGTATTGTTATTGGCCACCCACCTACCAGTAGTGGGATTCATGCCACCACCTATTGATTTTTATTGGGTGAATTAATGCCCCTATAGTGTGATGGTGGATCCAGATCAACTTTAGGAGTAAGAGCTTAGCAAGTAGTGCATTGGTGCTTAGCCCCTTACTCCTTAGTTTGGATCAACAACTCTAAATGGGTGGGGAATTAAATTATCATAACGAATCGTATCTCTATTGAACAAATAAATTAGGAACCACTTACATTTAGCCACAATTTTCCACAAACACCTTTGGGACAAATGGTTCATTGGTATTCTGGTTACAAAGTAACACTTTCTGCAACTCTTGTTTGTGCATGAACTTTGCCTATGTATGATAGCAGCCATGTCTTGAACCATTTGGCCAACCGTATGCCCCCGACGGGGCCAATCTAAGCATACCTGTAGAAAATTGGTGTCAACCCAATCTTCTTAAGGAAATCTATAAAAAAAGGCGCACGAACTGTACAGCAGGGAGACCATCAATGATTAGCTTCATTGGGCTGAGGCCTCTTCCCTAAGGTCAGGTACACGAGTGAGAACCTCAGGACTAAGTTGAATGGCTCTCACAAGGATACCACTAAAGGATGGTTGAGATCCTGTGCATGACTATGAGGCTTGCTTATATGTCCATGACCCAGATGATAATGTATTAAGCACTAAAACGTGTGCTCTCAAGCTTGTCTTCTGAAGTCATGTCAATCCATACTTGTGTTAATTGTTTCTTGGACCTAATTAAGCACAATCTAGTGACATTGGTTAGTGGTTAATTTTGTGGTGGTTAAACCACCTTGTACTTTAGATGTACATTGACTGTATGATGTGATTGATTGATGGAATGAGAATGAATGAAAATGGTGTGTTTCTGCATATGTTATCTTTGTTCTCCATTTTAATTCATGGTTCTTTTTCTTTTCCAATTTTGTGCATTTGTAAGTGCTTTAGTACCTCAAGTGGTATCAAAGCTGTAATATCCCCAATGGGATCTGCCATAAAATTCTGATTTTTATTTCTGCTCAAACACTAACTCTGATTTCTGATTTTTATTTTCTGATTTCAAAACAAATATGACAGTGAACATACAAATGTCAAATAATGCCAAATAAACATGCCAAATGATGCTACAAATTGCTGATCATATCAAACATGAAAACCACTATGAAATACACAAGATATGGCCATCGAAATGCAACAAATGAGTCTGGCTTTCTGAGTATATCTCTGCTGTTACAAATCTGAATATAATTACTGAAAGCTACATCAAAAGCATGGGCTAAACATGATCAAACATGGCCCGGAATGCTGCTGTCCAAATCACTTCTAAACCCCTAGGTTTGTACATACCAAATGATGATGAATGATGCTCAAACAAACCCTCCAAATGATGGCGCTTGCAAGGAATAGTGGCGTCTGCTAGGTTAGGGTTTGGAAAACCCTCCAATGATGAAAATCACCTCTCCCAAGCCAAATCACCCTCCTCCAAAGGTGGCGCTCCAATCCAGGGCAAAACCCTAGTGCAATATCAACACAAAGACCACCAACAATGTTGCTCCAAATCTGAATATGCAATAAGGCTCCAAATCTCAAATGAAGTGCAAATAGAACTCCGTTATGAGTCCTCCACAAGATGAGCTAGGTTTTCGTCCAACTCACCGTATTCACGAGGGTTTTCGTCCTTGGAATATAGCCCAACAAAAGTTGTAGCCAAGAGAGAAAATCTCAATGAGAAAATATGATATGAATGGATGATGAAATGACTCCCAATTGTCTTGCTTTTATAGCCAACTCTTCTCCCATCTGAAACTTGGCCGACCTCCTCTTGACTAGTTTATTTTATTTGTTTTTACTTCTCCTCATGGCCGACCTTATGCTAGGCGCCCAAACACAAATAAAATATTTTTATTATTTTATCCCAAGAGGAGCGAACTTCTTTTGGCACTTGTCATTTCATACTTTGACCTCTCATTAGGTCGTCCACCTCAAAGGAATTTTATTTTGATTTATTGTATTATTCTCCTTCAATTTAGCCGACCATCCTTGGTATTTTCTCCCTTGATTTCTCTTTCTTCATTTTTTTTTTCCCTCTTTGGTTGCTCACCTCAAGGGCAAATTATTTTATATATTTTCAATTCAACAATAAGCTCACAAAAATATACAAAGTCATCTCTCATCATCAATTTGCCCTAATAAATTGATTAAATATAATATTTAATCAATTAGGTCATTTCGTGAGCCTTCTGGATTAGCCTATGGGAAAGGAATAGGCTAACCGACTCCATTAGGTGATCACTTGGAAAATGGGGACATTATAGTCCTTCATTCCCATAATTGCTTGCCCACAAGCAATTGCAAACCTAGATGCCGCAGAATCTGTTCACCTTAAAGACATCAGATTTTCATAGTCCATAATATTGTGCAATCGAGTTTTTGGATTTAACTATGTAAGAATTTTGTTAGCATCCCCAAGTGGCAAGTCTCTACATCTAATCACATACTCTTTGATCACCCTGCTCCTCAACTTGTGGCAACACTCCCCATAGTGAATATGAAGAATAGTATGCAAAGTGAGTTCCGATGGCCGACAATGAAACCATACCAACCACACACACTCAAACTCAGATCTGCTCCATCCTTAAAACTCTGAAATTCTGCTCCTCAAGGTTGGTGCTCTGCCATCATCAAGAATAGTATTAGGTACAAGAAATAACTTCCCTTCTTCATCCAAAGGGGGAAGCTCGGGAGAAGATGTATTATGCTACTCAATTGCCCTCTTGAGGCAAGATACATGAAAAATGTTATGAACCCAGCTACCCTTCGGCAACTCCAACTCATATGCATCCTCTCCAACTCCACTCTCAAACTTGTAAGGGCTGTAGAAGTGAGGCATTTGTCTGTATAGATGTAGGAACAAGAATACCAAATCACTAACCTCAAGTGTCATGTACATATCCTGCATCAACTCTCTCACTCCGAAGGTTTCTCTGACCTCAAATGCTAAGTCTACAAAAGACAAAGCGTCATGCCTATCCAAAGCTTTGAAAAATGTCATGTCTACCAACATGTGATAGGTGATATCATAACAATGCCCTCTGGAATACAACCACCTGAGCCAAGCCTTTTGCTGCTCCACTCTGATACAAATATCACCCAACCAAATGTTGTGAAGTAACCTACCTGTAGACACCTAAAAATGTCTTTTACCATCAAACCGACTCCTGACATCCCTAAACATACCAATTTCTCTTCTAATCCATTAATTAAATTTTTATTTAATTAATTATCCCTTCATCGTCTAATTTTCCATCATTTTATCCCCAACAATTGAATTAATTTCATTAATTCAATAGTTCAGGCTTTAGCCAATTGGTTTAATAAATGTGCAATATTTATTTAATCAATTTCCCTCCCCAGAAATATGTTGGGACAATCTAGGATGGAATTCTCATTAGAAGACAACAACCAGAGGAAAAAGTGGTATGGTTTGAAAGTTCCACCCTAGATTGGTCCTAGCATTGACAATAAATCCTTATTAAGGGCAAACTGTAAATGGAAACCACCGGAGCAAGGGTGGATTAAGTTGAACTTTGATGGGGCAGCCAAGGGAAACCCGGGGGTGGCGGGAATTGGAATATGTCTACATAATGCGGAAGGAAAGCTATTAGGAAGGATAGCAAAACCTATAGGAATAAAGACAAACAATGAAGCTGAAATAGAAGCTATAAGAATAGGTTTGGCATGGTGCAAAAAATGGAAGCTTAAAAGAATAGCGATTGAAGGAGACTCATCTATAATAATAAATGCAATAAGACAGGGTAGAACACTGAATTGGAAACTAAATAGTGCTATAGAACAAATAATGGAAACTCTTGAAGATATAGGAGATTATACAGTGAATCACATTTATCGGGAGGGCAATACAGACGCAGATAAATTAGCTAACCTAGGAGCCGATGGGCAAGAAATCGAAGAAATTGATGTATGTGTGAGAGAAGTACACAGAAGGTGAAGAAAAGCGATTTCATAATAGGAAATCAAGTATAAAGTATAGTGTCACTAAGCTTCTACCTGTTAATTACTATGGGTGTCTTGCTAAATAAAACTACCTCTATAAATTATAGTCACCAAAGATTTGAGAGTAGCTAAAATAAATACATATGTTATTAACTTCTCAATATGAATATCTAATGTTTAGTACTTTTTATGCAATATAAGATGAATATGAATAAGGTGAATATGAAATAATTCAGAATTATTTATAATCGTGTGGTGAGCAGAGTTGGTGTAGTAGATTCTTATCTTGCAGGAACAAAAAAGTGTGTATTCATATGAATATAAATTGAAGATGATGTTATAACAGCAATAATCAGTCTATGATGAAAATGAATAGGTAAAAAGTGGTAATGGTTTTGATTGCAATATGGCTACTAACACAAATGTCAATACTTGTAGCATCATAGTATAGTTAACTCTTTACTTGGACTGACACATTGAATTAATATAGACAGAATCATAAAAATTTAGCTAGAAGAATAGAGGTGGTGGGATGCTATCCTATTTTGCAGGTTTACAGGGAAAGTATAACAGCTCATAAAAGCAGATACAAACACCAGAAGGCTTGAAAACACATTAATGCGAGGGCAAGACATAAAAGGCAATGGCAAGAGAAAGCAATGGCACGACCACACAAAAGGACAGCTGAAAGAAAAACAAGATACATTATTTACAAAAGATAAGGAATTAGAATACGAAACATTGATAAGTATTTATGTATTGTAAAAGATGGGTATGCCCATCAGCTCGATTTATAAGAGCGATGTAATCAAAGTATAATAAAAGCCATGTTCTGAATCATGGACGTATGCCTCCATTAACTTGTATTAGAAAGGGAATGCCCTTCTCGTCTCCATCAAAGGGAGTTTGTAAACCTACGCTTGTAGGAATTCTGTACTTGCTAATATTTTCTGGACTCATGTCCCAGGCTAGACTGGAGGTTTTCTTCCCCGTTCTTTCCTACCAGTGCCCGCATGAACGGCGGAAAAATGTAAATTTATTGAAAATTAATATAATAAAATCAAGGCCTCAGCCGTTTATTGATAAAAAAAAAAAAATTAATTCAGCCTACTAATTGACCTATCCCTACCCTAGACAATTAAATAGTTATTATTTAATTGCCTACCCTAGCCTACCTCATCATAGCCTTAGGATTAATTAAATAAAACCTATGTTTAATTAATCCTAACCTCTCATTTGGGTGGTCAAACCTAATTTAACACCTTTTTCCACATCCTCCAAATAAAAAATTGAAATATATCCACATAAGTCAATTTTTTATTTAAATACATCCCACATCACAATTAATTCCTCTTACACCCCCATACTTCATTTATCTCCACTTATCCTCAAATGAATAATTCATTTTACATTCCCTATATGAATCTTTAATTCCTAAATATTCCATCTCACCCATACTCATTTAATTCCTTCTTTCCCCAAAATGAATAAAAGATTTACTTTTATTCCTAGCCCTCCATTCCTCCAAGATCAAATCTAGGCCCTCCACATCACTTTTATCCTCCACCATTGATCTTCCAAAACAATTTCCACCATTGGATCAAAATCCCTCCAAAATCTCTATAAATACAACATCTTTCAACCCATTTTAGGATCCAAGTTTTATGCAATGTTACCATGCCCAAATATCTATTAAGCTAATTAGTGAGTTGCAAATTAAGATAGCATTTCACATTTGAATCATTACCTAGGGATTATCATGTCTTAGGAGCTCTTGAGTGCAAGTTTCCTCTCCCCTTGATGAGATTGGGTTTTCATGTTTGAGGTATAACTATTTGTTTTGATTTGCATTTAGTTTGTGTTTTCATCTTGAGATGATTTCCAAATCTACATTACCAATCATGCAAATCCCTGGATCCCAAATTATTACACCATCATACAAACTGAAAATGAAAAGATAAGTGTTTCTTATCAAGCCACCATCACAAACTATCCTTCTAGATCCGGATTGTTGCCTATAGACTTGAAAAGTGTCCATCATATGTGCATAATCGAGCATGCAAATTCAGTCTAGACTGCTCATAGAAGTCAGATCAGCACTAGTGAAACTCAGAATCAGACCTATTATTATCATGGGAATGCTGTTGCTGTCATAAACTGATAAGTTGTACTCATCATTCAACCTCCCAGTGCTGTAGTGACAATCCCATGCACCCAAATTCCTCTAAACAGCTGCAAACACTAATGAATAGTCTGAAAACTCCATGATCAGCAATGTAGAACAGCCACTAGTAATCAAAATGTAAGCTGAAAACGATTGGACCAAGTCTGAAAATCTTCTGCTCTCATGCTCTCCTCCATGCCTTGGATTATAGTCCAGCTGAAACCCAACATCCATATGCATATATATCTTTCAAAATCGGATACCTTCATGACATCCTCTTCAAGTTTTGAAGCTAGGACAACATTATGCCCAATCAATGAATCAACATCATAATGTTATAGTGTCAAATCATAAATAGACTCATTGAGCTCTCCTTGAATGGTAAAGTCCTTCATCAAATCTGAATCGAGAATGTTCTTCTTCACACATGCATACCTATCATTATTTGCTGGTCCACAAAGTGTATGCACAACTTCCTCTTCCTTAACCATGACTTGAACCTGCAATTGGCTCTCGAAATGATGTGAATCATGAGCCCTATGATTAAGATCATTTGCACAAAATGAATTTTATGATTTGTCTTCAAAATCATACCTCTCAACAAGTTCATGTAAATCAGATTGTTCTTCATGCTCTACTATCATAATTCCTTCTCGAAGTATTGAAGTTTGATGAAGAAGTGTATCTAGTTGTTGCCTTCCATGATTGTAAGATCCCTAATCTGATCTGCCCTAAAATTTGGAATATTAAATTCTGAATTCTGCCCTAAATTTCTGCACTTTAGAGTTCTGCTTAAAACCCTAGCATTCTGATTTTTATTTCTGCTCTTAATCCATTAATCGCAGCGAACACAAATGCATTTTAAACGCTCAAATATTAGGGCAAACATAAATCTTTATGATAGTAGGTCCAAACATGAACTTTCCACAAATAAAGAACATCTAATGCCAATTAAAATGAAGACAAAATTAATTTCTGAGTCGCACCAAATTGCTGCTACAAAAATCAGACTTTTGAATATGCAATTACATCCAATGAATAGGCTCAAACATTCCTAATCATAATTCAAATCCTTGCCCTTACAATTCATATTTAATATTTGGTTTGTACATACCAATTGATGCTCCACAAACCCACCAAGTAATGGCGCCAATCCTAAGGCATGAAACCCTACTGAAATGTGACATAAAGCCACCAAGAACGCTGCTCTGAAACCTGATTTCCTGATCTGCAAACTCTGATATGAAAACTGATCACAAAAGCATGCCAAACAAACCCCAGTTGATGGCAATCAATCCTAGGATGAGGGCAATGAAACCCTAGATGCCAAATATGTCAAATAAACACCAAAACTTGCCTTCAAACCCTCTGATCTGCGGACTGATGTAAATTTGCTGATGTCTGATTCAAAAATCTGAATGTAAAAGCATGAAATCTCTCACCAACAAAACCTCCAAAGTGTGGCGATCCAACTCCAAACCCTAGCTGTGGAAGGAGTGATGAAAATATGCAATGGAAACCTTCAAATCTGAAGCAAATTGCCCAAAACCTGCAATAGAACATCAAACCCTAGCTGATATGATGAATTCCTTTCCAAACCCTAGCTGATATGATGAATTCCTTTCTAAACCCTAGCTGATATGAAGCTCCAATCAAGTGAAGACCTGCAAATAAGCTCAATGATGAACCTCAGATGGATCCACCTCACAATGTGGGTTGGGTTTTTGTCCAAATCACAAATCTTAAGGATTTTTGTCCTTAGAACTTCGCTGAAACTCTATTACAGCCAAGAGAAAACTCTCCAATGACAAATGACAATAACATAAGATGATGAAAATGACCTCCAAAGCCATAATTTATAATCCTCCACTTGGACGCCCAAATCAAATATATTTTATTTCACTTTCAAGTCCACTACCATAAATAAAATATTTTATTTTAATTTTCTTTTTATTTTCCTCAAGTTGGGCGGCCAAACTTGGGATATTAAAATAATAATTTTTTTATTATTTTACCTCTTCACACTTGGGCGGTCACTTTGGTAAAATATAATATTTTAATAAATAAAATATTATATTTATTTTATTTTCTTTTTATTTTATCCAAGTGGAGTGTCCAATATATATTAAAATATTAATCTTAAAATATTAATATTTTATTTATTTTTCCTTCCTCTACTTTGACAAATAAAATATTCCACTTTGACAAATAAAATATTATTTTATTTTTTCATATTTTCCTTTTTTCTTTGAATGTGACTTCCATTCTCCAAGCTCTAAGCTATTTTCCAATTTTCCAAATATCTAAGTCACTTTAGTCATTGTAGCCAACTTTCCAATTGTCAAGGTCACTTTGCAATAATGGCTCAAAAAGGGGACATGACAATGATCCATGTGAATAAATCGTTCTTTAATCTTTTGTAGGTGTTGTTTTTCTTGAGCGGCTAACAACTTGGCTTCCTTAGCCCTCCTTAGTTGTGATGTCTCCTTCTAGTAAGCCAAAATTTTCGCAACCTTGCAAACAATTTCAACTCGTAAAAAGAGAACATTAGTACTCAATTCTTTCTCATAATAGTTATATTATAAAATTCATAAGAAATATCAAATTCATATTCTTATTTTTCCCATCTAGGATTAGAACCCTTTAATTATAATCATTATGCATTATAGCATGTTCATCATAACTATCATTACCATCTAATCTTTCCATTCATAAGGGATGATGAGTAGGATGTAATAGGCCGATTAGTCACCATGGGTCCAATAATCAACTCCTTTGCCTCAAGGGTGAATAACTCACCAACTTGGTCAAAAGCCTTAATAATCTCCTTGGGTTTTACCCCAAGGCCCTCCTTGGCTTTTACCCCAAGGCCTATTATAATCCTTAGGTTTTACCCTAAGGCCCTCCTTGGCTTTTACACCACGGCCTAATCCTCTTGTTGTGAGACAAGGGACATTTCAATTACCCATGGTTAGCCATTTCATCCTACCTAACAACCTTGTCTTAATAATCATTCTTGTTATCTTGTTAATTAGCCATTGACTTGGCCTCTTATTTCACTATTCAAATTCATCCTATCATGATCATTTATGTCATAGTTCATTAAACCTATTCATGATCATTTATCCTCTTTATATATATAAGCAAATTATGAAGATCATTCGTATTATATGCTGTCCTATGCAATGGGTTAAAATTCAGAATATAAAGTAATATGATATCTTTCATTAACATGTATCAATTCTAATGCAGACTTAAAGACTTGCTCAGAACTTATTATGGAAAAACCAAGATACGATCACCTAGCTGAACAACATATGAATCTGATTGTGTATTTCGATTTATGTAGACTTTGTTATGAACATATGAATGAAACAGTTATTTATGGACATATATTATAGTGCATTTCATATCAGATGCAGCTTAGATTGAAAGGCAACGTCATACGATCTCCAAGAGTCTAAATGTCACGACTGTTGGCAATTCGTAGTTCTCTTCTATTTTACTATTTGCTGCGAATGGGAATAAGAGTAAGATGTTTCCCTAATGATCAATCTGAGTATATTATTATCTTTTGGACTGTGGTTGCTGTGATAGATAAGAAAACTTCTTTGTGTTTATATTTGAAATGCTTCTCTGAATCGTGTGTTTTCTGAATGAGTGTTCGATCTGAATGTATAATGCCTTCTTTGATTTGAATCTCTGTTGATTGATATGCAAAAGCAATGTGTTATGATGTTTGATGCTCCACTCCACCCACGATCTATCTTCTTATACCCTTGCATTTAGATGGGCTACACCCCTTTGTTAAAGACGCCACTCTTAATATCATAAGCATATCTAATGGATCGGATTTGAATTACAATTCCCTTCATTAGTTACCTTAACTAATTTTGTCTTTTGTGGTGTCCGTCTCTATTCATACTATATGGTGATCCTTTGCACTTATATTGAGTTTTATTCATTATGGAGTTCTTCTCTTTAACGACAGTCATGAGGAATTGTAATGAGTCGTACCTATTTGTATATTTTTAAAAGATCTTTTTGTGTTTTATTTTATTTTTTTGTGTGATCTTTCAGACTAGAGAGAAGATGCAGAAGGGGTTTTAGTTTTCCTACAGATGTGTGTTGCCGGAGCATACAATATAGAGCATATAACCAGAACCCAGAAAATATACAAGGAATATGAATAAACTAACAACTACCCAGATAGCAAAATGGCCAATAATAAATTACTATGACATACCCATATGGATTTTTGCAACTTGATACATAGGATGAGAGTACACCAGCAAATAGGTATTGCTGGAATGCATCAAATCTCCATAGAATGCTATTGAATGTGCATACAAATGTTATCAGCAGAGAGATAGGCCTCAAACACCCCACAATGATCAAGAAAGAAGTTGCAATGAAAGAGGAGTCTCTAGAAGACCCACATCCCACTGTGGATGGTACGGTTGGCTGGAGCAAGGTGTATCAACAAATACAAACTCAAAATCAATCCCAATCACCCCTGTTTCGAACTGCAGCAGAGGTCTATCCCAAGGCGACCAAGAACAAGTCAAAACAGCTCCAAAAAACCCCAAGAATCTCACACCATGTGGTATGGCCTGCTCCAAGGGTGTACAACCAGCAAGGAAAACACTTAATCAGCCACAAGTCTCTTCAAACTGTAATGTCCCCTTTTAGAGAGAGAACACTTCAACTTGAACCTACATTCAAAAATGAATTCTCGAAGAAATATTAAAGATCATTAAATGTAATGATAAGATTAGATAAGGTCAATGATAATGTAAAAACATCATTTACTTGTTAAATGATTATTATTCCATGCTTATCATTTTAATTAACATCCTTGATTTCGTATACTATAAGTGACGTAAAGTGATCATGATGCATATTCTAATGTTCATATCCCTTTTCTCTTAACCTCCATCGGAAAATTAGCTATAAGGCGCTTGGATACCCTTGCACGGAAGGAATTACACTGCCCCTCCCTATGATACCTCATAGGGCGCATGGATACCAATTCACGTGTCGGAATTACACTGCCCCTCCTTATGCTATTCTCGTATAGTTGGAGTGATAGAGAACAAGTATATGATTGAGTATAAGTTGAGATCCATATCCTCCTTCATCACTTCTCCGGAAAGTAGGATTTACATGGCATGGCGCTAAGATACCAATACATGGAAGGAATTACACCCGCCCCTCCTTAACATACCAAATCCAAGGATATGTAAGGCGCCAAGTTACCAATTCCATGTAGGAATTACTCCGCCATTCCCCGCCGTGTCCATTATTCCATAAGAAATAGTAACCAAGGAGATATGATGACTCATAAGCATAGATAGTGATAGGGATATTCTTATAATTTAGAATATTATGTTCATGTCCATTGTGGACTCTATATGCCTATTGTTCTTATTCATGATTCATTTTTGGTGAGATCATAATCCCTCTATATACTGATATATATATAATGTTTTTCCATTATACTTTTCATTTACATCTCATATATATATATATATTTCAATCTAGATTTATCATTGAGTATCCTTATTATTATACTATTGTTCATCCTCATTATAAACGGATAAATATTCTGATTGGTGGCTGCTGATATATATATATATATATACATAATATATATTCTTTTCTGCCCATACTATTTTTACATAATATATATTCTTTTCTGCCCATACCATTTTTCCCTTTAGAATATATACTTAACCCAGAAGCTATTTTATTATTCCTTTTGTTTGCTGATGTATTATCTCTACTCTCTTCCGTTTCCTTCTTTTCTTTCTCCCCCCCCTCACAATGGACATGGAGTGGCTTTTTAAAGACCACGAAGGGCCTCAAGAGTAAAAGACACATCGATTAGTTAGTTGATAACATTCATTCGCTGCCTCTTATAGTTTGTTTATATAAACTTTCTTATTTGCTGATTCCTTTGATAATATGAACCGCAGCTTTATGTAGGTGCTGCATAGCATAGTTTAGTTATTATTATATTTATAATAATATTTATATTATAATTTACATTATTATATATAATAATAATATTAATGATTAATATATTCATATTTATAATATATATATTATATTCAATTATATTATATTATATCTTTATTAATATTATATTTATATTGATGATAATAATAATGCTATTACATATATATTATTTATAAATACAATAAGTATATCATATTTATATTGACAATTGTAATTTATATTATTATATAATAATAATAATATTTAATATTTATTTCTATATTGATAATTATATTATTATATAATAATAATATAAAATATTTGTTTTTGTATTACTAATTATATTTTAATGTCATTCATAAATACAATAAATATATTATATTTTAATTATATAAAAAAATATATATATATATAAAATAATATTATTATATACGAGATTACCATCCAAAGCAACTTCTCTGTCTTAGCACGATGTTGAAATCTTTAATTTTAAACAATGCCTTAATATGGGGACATGACACAAACCCTCTTCAATCCTGCAGTCCTCCAACTCAAACAGTTGATCACCAACAATCTCTGAAAGATATAGCAACAACTCTTTGAAACTCTATCAAATGGACTTCAATGAAGCACAGGAATGAATATTGGATGTTTCCATCGTCAAGGCACCTTTGGATGGTATTGCACACTTGTAGAATGCCGTCACTAATGGAGGTTTTCATCTCCAAAAGCCTAGTTTGATTTCTCAAACCCTCAAACCCTAGTAGAGCTCTTCACAAGAAAATATCATAAAGCAAGCGTACCCAAACGAGCTCCAAAATTACCTTTTATTCTCCCTCTAGGTTGGGTGTTGGATTTAGGAGGGAATTTGTCATTTAAAATCACCTTATATCTCCCTAGGGATGGGTGCCCAAGGTCACAACTTGACTTAAGTCTTCATATTTCCATTAAGTCACTTTTCCCCCAAATATAATGAAGTCCATATTAATATAACATTAATAAATCTTCAGACTTTAAAATAAATATGAAGACGGTGTCGGAATGAAGTGATCTATAGCTTGCCAGAAAGCCCTCGATGAGATGAATCTAATGCCACTTTGAAAATGCCGAACCGACACTGACCCCAAACTTACTAAAAATAGTAAGTAGTGACCAAGAGCAATCTGAGCCACTCAGAAGGTGCAAACTGGATCCACTGAGTGCGAACCACCTCTCCACCACCGACAGAAGCCTCCAAGGCCAAACTAACTCTAGTTCCCTAACCAACCTGCTAATCCACGGGAACTCAATGATCGACTAGCCATGTAACTAGAAGGGGACATTACAGTCCGCCCTCCCTAAGATTGCTTGCCTCAAGCAATCTCAGATTAGGATGCTCCAATATCTGCTCGTTCTCCCAAGTAGCATCCTCTACTGGCAGGTTCTTCCATTTGACCAGGTACTCTCTGATAATCCTCTTTCTCAAATTGCGTTCCCTGGTATCAATTATAGCTTCAGGTACTAATATCAACTTCCCCTGTTCATCAAGAGGAGGCAACTCAACTGATGGTATCACATTATGTCCCAACGTCTTCTTGAGGCGAGATACATGGAATACATTATGTATCCTGCTACCTGCTGGAAGCTCCAACTCATAAGCCACTTCTCCAATCCTCTTGGAAATCCTAAAAGTCCATAATACCGTGGCTTAAGCTTTTCTGCCCCTCTTCTTGAGAGTAGACTGCCTAGAGGGCTGCAGCATGAGATATACCATGTCACCAACCTCAAAAGATCGCTCAGTCCTCTGCTGATCTGCATACTGCTTTTGTTGATTCTGAGCCTTCTGTATGTTCTCCTTCAAAGACCTCATGATGTCCTGAGTTTCTTGGAGAAGGTCTTTGGCCTTCGGCACTCTGCTATCACCGAACAACAAATTAACAAAGCTCGGTGCCTCATACCCATATAGGGCCATAAATGGTGACATCTGAATAAACATGTGGTATGTGGAATTGTAACAGTACTCCCCCATATGAACCCACTTAACCCATGCCTTCTGCTGCCTTGAAACATAATTGCGGAGGTATCCTTCCACCCATTTATTAACAATCTCTGTCTGTCCATCTGTTTGGGGGTGGTAACTCGTGCTGGGTGTGAGCTCTGTCCCTGTCAACTTGAAGAGCTCCTGCCAAAAATTGCTGAAGACCCTGCTGTCCCTATCACTAACAATGTTTCTTGGCAACCGATGTAGTTGGAATACCTCACGAAAGAACAATTCTGCAACCTGTGCTACAGTGAAAGTGGTACGGATGGCAAAGAAGTGTGTATATTTTGTCAACCTGTCCACTACCATGAAAATGCAATCCCTACCTTGGACTTTTGGTAAACCTATGATAAAGTCCATAGAAATACTATCCCACTTCCTTTTCGGAATGGGTAGGGGCTGGAATAAACCTCCTGGAAATGAGTGCTCCTGCTTATTCTGCTGACATATCAGGCTTCTCACATATTGCATCACCTCAGTCTTGAGGCCTATCTAGGTGAATCTCTCTCTGACCTGTCTATAAGTTTTGAAGTATCCCGGATGCCCTGCCATAGGCAAATCATGGAATGCCCTCAAAACTTTTTGCTTCATCTGTGAACCTGACACCAAGAGGATCCTGTCCTTGTAAATGATTAAATCATTTACCACTGTGTACCTGTCATCCTTGATGGTGCCATCGGTTATTCCAGTAGCCCATGCATCCTTAGCATTCTCAACTGATATCATCTCTCTCTAGTCATCTGCAATGGCACCTAGTGCACATAAATGGGGCCTCCTGGATAAAGCATCGGCAACAATGTTTTTCTTACCTTTGACATATACAATATCAAAGTCGTAGGCCTGTAGCTTGCTGACCCACTTTTGTTGCCTCTCGTTCAAATCTTTTTGTCCAAGGAAATGCTTCAGACTGTTATGATCTGTCTTGACTACAAATTTGCTGCCTACCAAATACTGTCTGAATTTAGCCAGTGCATGCATTATGGCGAACATCTCCTTGTCATAAATGTTGTAGCTGCATTCCACACCCCTCAACTTCCTGCTCTCAAATGCTATGGGGTGCTTATCTTGCATAATTACCGCACCAATGCCTTCTCCTGAGGCATCACACTGCAACTCGAAAGGTTTGCTGAAATCTGGTATTGCCAACACAGGGCATGTACTCATAATCTGCTTGAATCGTCAAAGCATTCCTGTGTACTCCCTGTCCAACTAAAAGATCCTTATGAGTCAAATCTGTGAGGGGTGCAGCCGACTGAGAAAACCCCTTCATGAATCAGCGGTAATATCAACATAAACCAAGGAATCCCTTCAGCTGAGTGAGATTCTTTGATATCGGCCAGTCCACTATTGCCCGAATCTTCTCCAGGTCTACCTTCAAGCTACCAACACTGATAATGTGACCCAAGTATAACAACTTGGTCATCCCAAACTCAGACTTTGACATTTTGGCATATAAAGACTGTCTCTTCAGAATGCTCAACACAATGTCAATGTGTTTCAGATGTTCTTCCCATGTCTTGCTGTAAATCAAAATATCATAAATAAATATTAGAACAAACCTCCTCAACTGCTCCCGGAAAACTCTATTCATCCAAGACTGGAAGGTGGCTATTGCATTTGTCAGGCCGAATGGCATGACCAGGAACTCAAAGTGCCCATAGTGACACCTGAATACTGTCTTCTCCACATCCTCATCTCAGACTTGAATTTGATGGTAGCCGGATCTCAAATCAATCTTGGAGAAGTAACAGGCCCCGTGCAACTCATCAATCAGCTCATCTATTCTGGGAATAGAGTACCTGTTTTTAATTGTTTTCTTATTGAGCTCCCTGTAATCAATGCACATCCTAAGAGTCCCATCCTTTTTCTTCACTAACACCACTGATGATGCAAATGGACTCTTACTCGGCCTTATGTGTCCCATCTCGAGAAGCTCTTTGATAGCTTTCTCGATTTCATCCTTATACCGTTTGGGGTGCCTGTATGGAGTAGTAATTACGGGCTTTGCACCTTCCTCCAACTCGATCACATGCTCAATACGCCTGTCAGGGGATCTACCTGGTGGAATATCACTAAACACTTTGGTGTGTTTAGTTAGAAGAGCCTGTATGTTGGGTGGATACTCACGCTTTTGCTGCTTCGAAACTGCAGGCATCACCATCACCTCTGCTGCCCACTGCACTTGATCATGGCGAATCAACCTTTCCATCCACTTGAAAGAAACAACTCTTAATCCACCATCCGAAATGCCCCTGAGCACATGTCTCACTCCGTTCACCTCAAACTTCATCTCCATTGTTCTCAAGCTGAGAGTGAACTCACCTATCTGATGTAGCCACTTCATACCCAGCACAACATCCATATCACCCATGCTAACAACATAGAATTCAGACTGGAAAGTGTAGTTATTTAGTTGGATGGTCAAATTAGGTATCCTTCTAGTGCAAGTGAGTACGAATCCATCTGCTACCTTCATTCTGAACCCCGAAAACTCCTCTGTCTTCAACCCCCTTTTGGCAACCAAGCCCTCATCTATGAAATTGTGAGTGGCACCTGTATCCAACAAAGTAATGCATCTCTGTCCACCCAACACTCCTCGGATCCTGAATGACCCCTCTCTGAATGCTAGAAATATGGGCTGTAGGTAGGGAGGTCTCCTCACCCTTATCTGGTACTTCAGATGCAACATCTGATCCTGAATCATCATCTTCTGTATGCTGCTCTGAATGTGTCTCCGACTCCACAGACTCATCTGCTGAGAAGTACTCAATTTGTTTTGCCTTTTCTTGGGCAACACACTTGTGCTTAGGATCCCTAGGCTCTCTGCAATGGAAACAAAGTTTCTTCCTCCTAAGATCATTCAACTGGTCACTATCTAATCTGGAGGAACTCTTTTGTGGTTGGTGTCCTGAGTCCCTGTGGAAAGGTCTCTTGTCTCTCTCCATATCCCTCCTATGCTGAAAGTTCTTACTTTGATACTTACTCCTCCATGCGGAAGACTCCATATCACGGGCCTTCTTCATGGCCTCCTGCAATGACATAGGGTCCAAACCCTTCACGCATCCTCGTAGAGGATCAGACAAACCATCAACAAAGAGCATGATCAACCTCCTCTCTGATATATTTGAAACCATGACTGAGAGATCTTGGAACTCCGCAATGTATGAGTCTACCGATCCACTCTGTCTCAACTGTGCCAACTCCTTGAACTGCAACTTTGGATCTTTCTTGTCGAACCTGTCTATGAGTCTGGCTGTAAACTCAACATATGATGTAATCTGGTCATGTCCCAGAGTCACCTTTCCATTACTCCACTTGTGGGCACTGCGCTCCAAGTGCAAGGCTGCAAATGTGATGGCATCAGTCTTCGGCATAGGGCTGATCTGAAGATAACTGTCCAACTTTTGGACCCAAGGTCTTGTTCTTGTTTTTCCTGAACCATCAAAGTAGGGTAAGGTCATCTTACTAACTTTCTTCTGTAGCTCATTATTCTGTTTCCTGTTACGCCCTCTCGGTCTGTGTCTCATCCTGAGATCTGAATAGTCTCTGAAAGTCGTCTCAGCTTGGAACTCCGCACTAGAAGCCTGCCAATCTCTAAAGATCTCCTCCTGAAACTCCAACTGTGTAGCATCCCTTTCGGGCATGTCGTCCCTCGGTATAAAGATAGGAATGCTTGGTCTATCTGCAGTTGTGAGTTGTGTAGCACCTTGGTTATTCACCGAAGCCTCTCCATCATGATCCCTGTGTCTGTTTCTATCCCCATTGTTTTTGTCACCAATCCGTTCTCTATTACCTCGATCTCCATGACCTCGGTCTCTATGTCTATCCTCCTCATTCCTGTCTCTATCCCTGTCATTCCTGCCTCTATCCCTGTCATTCCTATCTCCGTTCCTGTCATTCCAGTATCTATTCCAGTCTCCATTTTCCTCATCCTCCAACTCAGGAAATAATCGGCCAAGAAGCCATGTGAGCGCCAACTGGGATTTGTCCAAGGTAGCAACGATCTGCTGTTGCCCTCTAGCCAAATCATTAAGGATATCTCTGGGGCTAGGCTCTCCAATCTCCCTGTCTCCCATGTCTTTAGGATGTTCTGGAAGCACACCAGAAAAAGGATCTTGTTGTGACCAAATCACACACTTGTAGAATCACCTTTGGGCGCCCAAGGAAGAATCTTGCTAAAAATTGTTGTTTTCACCCTCATTGTGACTTTAACTTAGAAAAATCTTGGAAGAAAGTACCATAATAAGTCTAGGTGCACTTTACCCTTTGTTTTGATCAAAAGGTGCGCCTAAAGTTGGGGTATAGTTACCTCAGAGAGTCAAGGTGCATTTCATCATTTGGAAATCCTCAAACTTGCGCCTTGAGGAGAAAGATGTTGGAAGTTGCAAGAAAATGGGCACTTTGAAGATTTAGACTTCCCAAACACTCCCAATTGCTTAAAGTCCAAAGAGTGCATTCACCTTAAGCTAGGCGCCAATTTGTACTTGAAGAACCACCTTTGGGTGCCTTGAATGTAAGAACCTCAAAATCATGAAATCTAATGCCTAAGGGATAGGATAGCCTCCAGGTAGTCTACATGAGTAGTTGAAATCATTGAAATGTCAAAAGCAAGTCAAGTGAACCTAGGCGCAATTCCTTACCTCAACCTTCATCAAAATGCGCCTAAGGTTGATGGGAGAAGAGCAACATCATTTAGACATCTAAATTTGTGCCTAAGGAGTTGTTTGACTTAGAGTTTTTTTTAGGAACACTAATGGAGATCAAGGCACATCTAAGCCTTTGAACTTGATCAAAAGGGCGCCTTGGAGAGTTTTGATTTACTAAGATCCTCTTTAACCACCTAAGCTCGAGATCCATTCATTGAGAAGTTAGGCGCCCATTGTTGCTTGTAGAATACCATTTTGGCACCTTGAACACAAGAGCATGAGTCTTTAATGAAGGGTCTTTGCCTAGTCCAAATGAACATTTTGAGCATTAATATGAGTTTAAAGGCATCAAAAAAGCAATGTAAGTAGTTTAGGCGCACTCCTCACTGTCTACAACCTTGGATGGGCGCCTTAGGAAGAATACATGAATTTGTCTCATCAAGTAAGCACCTAAAGGAGTAAAATATGCATAGAGTTCATGAGATGAATCAAGTTTGAAGAAATCATCCTCCAAAAGTTAGGCGCTAATCCACACCTCAACAATCATCATATTACGCTTAGCTAAGAGAAAAGTTTGAATAAGTATTTGAAATAGCTCAGAGAGATTAGGTGCACTTTCCATCAAAGATACTTCACTTTGGTGCCTAACAAAAGGGTAAGCATTTAAGAACTCAAGAAGATCTTCAAACAAGGCGCCTATTCATGACAAATCAGTCCACTTTGGCGCCTAACTATGGAAAGGTTTTAAATTTTCAAAATTTCAAAAAATTGCATTTAAAACTTGAACTTGGCTGACCCCTCTACCTGGCCGACCAGCATTAAATAAGGCAAAACACTTATATAAAAGCAAGGGCACCCACCCTATTTCATCATTGTTCATTCACAACTTCCCTTAGGAGCGAATTTTATGGAGTAGTAATTTTTCATAGCAGATCTGCACTTTTCAAAGTCTGATTTTGTCATTTATAATTGATTTTCATCATTTTCTACAGAAATCTGCACTTATTTTTGTTTGAAAATTAATTTGAAGGTACGTTTCTGCTGCATTTCATTTAATAATATCGCCTTTTACTTACTTGATTTGCATATTTTCATAGCTTTACCATGTAAAAATTAGACTTATAGGGATAATTTTGTCATATTAAGTCACTTATAGAGGTGTTGCCTTGTAGGTAGATGGGCATGACGGCGAAGGAGCGTCAAGTGATGATCAAGATGGATGCCAAGTCAACCAAACCCGACACCAAACTCGAGACTCATTGGAAGAATGTGGGAGACACCAATATGGGACACATCAACTTAGAGGAGATGAAGGATTTCTTGCTCGTCGTTACGAGGAATGAAGATATCAAGGCCGTTGCAAAGAGTGGAATCATACAAGTGGCATGTTTCCCACCTGCCCTGCCTAGCACTGAATTGGTGTTAGAATGCATTCAACATTATGATAAAGAAAGAGGACAAATTGTGGCTAAAGATGGGACTATCCTAGCCTACTTGCAAAGAGAAGCTATTTAGGAAATCTTCAACATCCTGAACCGGAAGACAGCGTTCATTTGTCCTACAACTGCCCAACGTACCTTTGAGGGCAATTCCAAGCAGTACAAGCAAGAAGTAAGGAAGAAGTGGATGATAGATCCTTCAATCAAGATATACAACTCTGAAGATCCGAAGTTCCACAAGGCAGATTTCAAGGAGGAGATAAGTTACTTCATCATGTTCTTGAATAGAATAACACGTAAGCCTCAATCATCGACTTTTGAAGGATGGATGTATACATACTTTGATCATGTTTTCACAAAGAATAAGATGATTGATTAGGCTGGGCTTATAAGTCATTGCCTTGATGAGCAATTTGAAAATTTTGATGAGTCAAAGTCCTTCATGACTTCCTATCTTGTTTACATACTGGCGAGGAATGTGGTATACAAGGGATTGACATCTAAAGGAGAAGTAGGCATAAAATCTGGCCAAATCCTATCATATCAATGCTATACACAGCTCCATTTGAAGAACATCAATCATTATAAGAGATATAATGATGCATTTGCCATGTATATAGTGAGAAAGTTGCGAGGAGAGTTGCATCGGAGGTTGACAGGTGCTGCTAGGAACTTCATTGAACAATATGGAAGATACTATATTCAATATGATAAGTTCACTTACATCAGAATTCAGGGTTTCACATCCTTTCCATATAGATTGCCAAGGTATCCTACTAATAGGATGGTATTGCTGGAAGTATCGAGATAGTTTTTAGAGTTCCATAAGATGCAAAGGACAAGAAAGAAGGCCGGGGTTCAATTCCCTTTCAAGTTTGAGAGATATTATTCATGTCCATCACTTGAAGTAGCCGAACATTCTGAGATTGAGCTTCAAGCATATCATTTACATCTTCATGATTCAAGGAGGGAGAATTTTGACCCACATGAAGCTATTAAGCAATCATATCCTACCTACCAGCATGTAGAACAACTTGAAGATCATTGGGCAAATGCTATTGACGATGATGATATAAGGATGCAAAAATGTTCAAGGTTAAGATGGGATTTGGTAAGAGCTACAAAAGTGTTGAGGACTCCTGATCAGCTAGATGATGATAGAACTCTTTCAGGTGATGAATACAATAAGATACGGAACCTGCCATATGACATTGATTGGACTGATAGAGAAAGAGTATATGATGAGGAGTTGATAGATCCTATCATTGCTATCACTAAGGAGCATGCAAAAGAGCAAGTACAAGCACTGATAGATGAAGGAAAGAGGCTCACTTACATCAAGATGGGAGAAGTTGAACAGCAAGCACAACATAGTGCACCTGGCAGAAGTTCACGAAGTAAGGATAATGAAAGAGATTCAAGTCAAGCAAGGAAAAGAAAATAACTTGAATCTACACAAGGAGAATCAAGTAAGAAGAAGAAGAGGGTAAGTATCGAAACTGCTTCATCTAGGCAACTAGGCGATATTCCAATGAATCAGGATATAGTTGTGCATGTTGTTGAGGATGCAGTCCCGGATATCCCATTTGAAGAGGTACCTTCAAGTCCACATGATACTGAAATCATTGATGAGGCTAACACTGAAGACAAAGATGAAGCTGAAGAAGAGTATTTGCCCACGCAAGGAAGGCAAGTACAACAGCTAGGAAATTTTTCATCATTGCCGGAGTGGTTACAGGACAAAATTAAAGAAATTTGTGAAGTGGAAAGTTATCATCGTATTCCAGTTGAAGAGTTGCTTCTAGACATGTCTACTGAAAAACCGAAGAAGAAAGCAACTACTCTTTCAAAGATAACAAAAGATGAAGCTGGTGTAAGAAGGGTACATGTAGCTGTTCCAAGAATTGAGAAGAATATAGAAGATATTGTACCTGAAGATTATGATATCAACACAATTGATTTGGGTCCATTGACTGGGTCACAAGTGGAAGAAGAACTTCAGGATTCAGTTGATAATGCTCGAGCTATCATAAGACAGGAAACATAAGGTAGGATTAAGGCTAAGCAAAGGTGTCAAGCATTGGAACAGTATATTCAACACCTAGTACACCCCATCCATCAGCAGGAAAGAGTTTCTACACCTCCACCTATTCTTCCTCCAGAAACAGTTGTACATCTTGAGGGGTTGAGGTCTTCATCTCATAAGTTGAAGGATTGGATGAAAAGGTCAAGGGAAACAACATATAAACATCTTGAGGATATTATGCAAGTGTATAATAAGGTTGCTGATCTCAAGGAAAGAGTGCTTGCATTGTTGACAGCTTGTGCTTAGTTTGAGGCTATCAAAGAACAATATATGCCACATTTGAAGAGTTTGATGGAAACTTCAGTTGATGAGTTGACACATGTTGAGGTTATTGAGAAAGGAATAACATATGATTTCTCTTCTTGGTACTATTGCTTTCGCAATAAAGGACAGCTACTTGATATGGTTGAAAAAAATACCAAGAGTATGAAGTGTGATTGAAAGAATCCAAGATGGAATACATGCATCCTGGATGAAGATATGCAATCCCTTTGGAGAGATGACGATTGATAGTATGAAAGAACAAGTTCAAGCATTCTACTTTCAAGAAGATGATGTTTCTGATGAGAGGCTTGATAGTATATTTTCACTTGCTATCCACCTTGGCGCCAACAAAGCTAGAATGACCGATTGGGAGAAGACACTTGGCCTTTATGCAGCTGATGTGTTTGAAGCTGAAAGGACCACTAGGAATACGCCAAGTGTACCTTTTGATGATATCAAACAAGTGGTGTCCGGATTCATTGAATTCCATAACACTAGTTATGGTTACTCACATGGAGACTCCTCATAGGCTATTGATGTGTCATGCTTATCTTCTTGGGAAACGTGCCTTTGTTCCCTCTTTCATATGCTAAAAATAGGAGTTTGTTGTAACCGCCTGCTTAGGTGGCATAATCTGGTCCATTGGCTTTGCCAATCGATCTTGGCCATTCATGTATTCTTGAGGTCTATATAAGGGCTCCTTTTGCTCTCATTTGTAAGGTTGAAGACTGAAAATTGTTGCAAGAGCTCTTTTGAAATAATATAAGACTCATTGTTTGGTGATTCTCTATATGTTTCTAAGTGTTGCATGGTTTCTGATTTCTTCAAGCAAATGTTAAATTAGATTAAGTTTTCTTTTAAGTGTTATGTTAATTGGTGGAAGATTTTATTGTTGTTTCATGGTGGAATCCATATGTTCAAACCATTTGGGATTTGTGGCTTGCAAGTTGCAGTGTATGGTTAGTCTGACCGAAGTGAGCTTAACTTTGATCGTTTATGTTTGTTGAATTTTCATGAACATAAGTGATTTGAATATCGTATACCACCCATAGAAGATTGCATCAACCTTGTGTAGTTGTTTCAACTTGGCGAAATAAAGTTGGTTGATTCCATTGGATCGATAATCATCTCTTGCATCTAGGATTAGAATAGTTTCCTAAACCTTTACCTTTTGCATTTTTTTTAACTCATCATCATTAGGAGTTAGAATTGAAGAACCTCATTGCCATATCATACACTAAAGGGTTGTAGTGCTTAGATATTCCAAGTGTCCACCTCTAGTTAGTGAAACAAATCAAGTTGTTAGAACAATTGTGTAAGTCCCTTTTGTGTTCATTAGTAAAATCACATCAAGTCATTGAGTTAATCCATCACGAATCACAAATAAGGAACCTTGAAGTTATCTCGATTGATTATTTTGTTTAGCATTCAAGAAGCTTTATTCAAGAGAGAGTTGGATGCTCAGTATTCTACTCTATTGTTGACTTGTCTAAAAACAATTATCAACAGATATGTTTTAGGAACTTCGAGATCTTCCTCACTATAAAGTACCACTGGTTGCTCCTCAGCAGCTAGAACCTCTGTATCGGTATCAAATGGATCTGTTTGTGGCACTGGATCCTTTGATTCTACTAACTGCGGATTCTGAGTTCTCTGCAAATTTCTGGTACCCTGTCTTTGTCTAAAATAATATCTATCAGCACCCGGCTGCATGTCTCATTCTCACTTTTGCATGTCTGTTTTCAACCTCACAGGGTGGCAAGATCATTGCTCTGATACCACTGTAATGAGCCGTACCTGTTTGTATATTTTTAAAAGATCTTTTTATGTGTTTTATTTTATTTCTTTGTGTGATCTTTCAAACTAGAGAGAAGATGCAGAAGGGGTTTTAGTTTTCCTGCAGATGTGTGTTGTCGGAGCATACAATATAGAGCATATAATCAGAACCCAGATACAAGGAATATCAATAAACTAACAACTACCCAGATAGCAGAATGGCCAATAATGAATTACTATGACATACCCATATGGATTTTTGCAACTTGATACATAGGCTGAGAGTACAGCAGCAAATGGGTATGGCCGGAATACATCAAATCTCCATAGAATGATATTGAATGTGCATACAAATGTTATCAGCAGAGAGATAGGCCTCAAACGCCCCACAATGATCAAGAAAGAAGTTGCAATGAAAGAGAAAGAGTCTCTAGAAGACCCGCATCCCACTGTGGATGGTACAACTGGTTGGAGCAAGGTGTATCAACAAATACAAACTCAAAATCAGTCTCAATCACCCCTGTTTCGAACTGCAGCAGAGGTCTATCCCAAGGCGACCAAGAACAAGTCAAAACAGCTCCAAAAAACCCCAAGAATCTCACACCATGTGGTACGGCCTGCTCCAAGGGTGTACGGCTAGCAAGGAAAACACTCAATCAGCCACAAGTCTCTTCAAACCCTCTTCAATCCTGCAGTCCTCCAACTCAAACATCTGATCACCAACAATCTCTGAAAGATATAGGAACAATTCTCCGAAACTCTATCAAATGGACTTCAATGAAGCACATGAATGAATACTGGATGTATCCATCGTCAAGGCACCTTTGGATGGTATTGCACACTTGTAGAATGCTGTCACTAATGGAGGTTTTCGTCTTCAAAAGCCTTGGTCGATTTCTCAAACCCTCAAACCCTAGCAGAGCTCTTCACAAGAAAATATTATAAAGCAAGCATACCCAAATGAGCTCCAAAATTACCTTTTATTCTCCCTCTAGGTTGGGCGTTGGATTTAGGAGGGAACTTTTGTCATTTAAAATCACCTTATATCTCCCTAGGGATGGGCGCCCAAGGTCACAACTTGACTTAAGTCTTCATATTTCCATTAAGTCACTTTTCCCCCAAATATAATAAAGTCCATATTAATATAACATTAATAAATCTTCGGACTTTAAAATAAATATGAAGACGGTGTCGGAATGAAGTGATCTATAGCTCGCCAGAAAGCCCTCGATGAGACGAATCTGATGCCACTTTGAAAATGTCGAACCGGCATTGACCCCGAACTTACTAAAAATAGTAAGTACTGACCAAGAGCAATTTGAGCCATTCAGAAGGTGCCAACTGGATCCACTGAGTGCGAACCACCTCTCCACCACCGATAGAACCCTCCAAGGCCAAACTAACTCTAGTTCCCTAACCAACCTGCTAATCCACGGGAACTCAATGATGGACTAGGCATGTAACTAGAAGGGGACATTATAGGTATCTATCTCCATCTCTTGCAGTCCCGATCTACTAAGGGTGCCGATGTTCTTCCTCTAATTCATCTTGCTTACTTGCATTATGATTCTGATATGTCAAATGTGTTAAGGTGGGAATATGACATGCTGTTTGTCTTTTTTTGATTTGTCTTTTAGCATAAATATAGTCTAAGTCATAATGTAGGAATGTATGCAATTGATAGTCTTTTGTGATGATCCGATGTTTTCCAATTAAAGATTGGAAATGTTTCATATTGATCATCACAAGAGATAGTCTATGTGTATTAAAAAGGAGAAAGACCAAACTGTAAAATGACAAGTCAGAAGACAAGGATGAGTTGGCATAAAAGACAAGAGAAACTAAAGACAAAATCTAAACAAGGCAAGAGTAATCACCGATTTTCCTTAAGCATTCGTAACCACTCATATGGAGGAGCGTCGATCATACCACTGATAATGATAATTGTTTACACAAAACTATTGGTTATAAGGAGGCGCGTGGTCTTCCAAGAGTGGCGACTATTCCTTATGCATCCCAACTGGGACTTTAAAAGGAACCGCGAGGGAGCAATTAGAGGCATCGATCAAGATACATTCTCGTCTCTGCAAGGATCGAGCCATTGGAGAAGCAATTCAGCGAACATAATTCGAAGGAGTAAAACATTAAAGATACATTTAACATATATATATATATATATATCACCATTGCCAAGAAAGAATAAATCAGATCAGCGAACAAGATTCCTTGAATATATAGCAATCATAAATATCAAGCAAAAGCATTTATATATTCCCACGAACAGCATAATAAGAGTTATATCTGCATTCTATTAAGGATATCATTGGATCATACCAGCATTATATAGATTGAACATACAAGTATGATAGTATATTGATATTTCTTTGCATAATTACATATATATATATATATATATATATATATATATATATATCACCATTGCCAAGAAAGAATAAATCAGATCAGTGAACAAGATTCCTTGAATATATAGCAATCATAAATATCAAGCAAAAGCATTTATATATTCCCACGAACAGCATAATAAGAGTTATATCTGCATTCTATTAAGGATATCATTGGATCATACCAGCATTATATAGATTGAACATACAAGTATGATAGTATATTGATATTTCTTTGCATAATTACATTTCCTTTGAATATTCTTAGAAATCGATTCTATATGTTGTAATCTGATTATAATGAAAGTATTGTAGCATATATGTAATCTGATATAGGTATCATAATGAAAAGGCTGAAGCTTATGTCAATCATATATATCATAATGAAAAATGTTATATTGAACACATTAACTTCCTATGGGAAGAATGAGACACCTAGAGGCCTTTAATGGGTAATTAGAGGCCTTTGTCACATGTGGTATAAGGTGCCCATAGTGCAAAGGATTGTGATTTAGTGGCCTTGGCTACCATGATTTAAGGCATCATAAGAGTACCAAGGAGTCTCATAGAGGCCTTGACTCTAAGAGTACTAAGGGTACTACTTGAGTCTAACGATAGGAGACATTAGAGCCCCATGGTGGATAGTGGCAAATCTCATCTTATCTCTCTCATAGGTTGTTAATGAGTAATAGATGAGAAAGAGATAGCAAGTATGCAATAAATATTGATAGAGATCATGACTAAATAATAGAGCATGTGAAATGTCATGATAAAGAATATGCAAGGCATATGGATAGTGATCATAAATGATAAGAGTAACATGTGAAATGTTAATGATAGAGAATGTGCTTTGAAAGTAATTATAGGATTAGTAATAGTGATACGTATTGAAAGTAATCATAGATTAATGATAGTGATGTGTATTGAAAGTAATCAATGATGAATTGGCATTTGGTCATAGAAATGATAAAAGCAATGTTCTTATGCGAATCATATATGTGGCTATAAATGCAAAATGTACTAATGTTATCTTTTTGTGAGTTGAAATTGTGTGCAAGGTGAGGAAAATTTTGACTTTCAAAAAGAGGACATTACATCTTTCCAATCTTCAATTGGAAAACATCGAGTCATGACATTAGCTATCCATCACACATGTTTTGGGTCCTCACCACATCTTCTATGCCATGATTGGTCCTCACGAAATCTACAAGCGGGGATTGGTGTCTCCAGTGGGTTGGTACTCACAAATCATGTAAGAGGGGATTGGTGTCTCCTGTAGGTTAGAGCTTACAAAATCTTGTAAAGAGGATTTTATATATAAACAATATTTTGCAGTGGTTTTCTCTCGTAAGGGTTTCCACATAAATCTTGTGTTCTTGTGGTGCATCAATTGATAGATCTTGTGTGATTGATATTGTTGTGGATGTTAAGTTGTGAAAAGTAAAAGTTTGTATAATACCGATTCACCCCCCCTCTGAATATAATTTTGTGTTCTTCATTTCCAACAATCCATTGCTTTATGTCCAAAGTTATTACAAGAATAACAATAACCATAGAAAGAGTGATATAACTGTTGGCAAGAGACACTATATGGATTCATGGTTGTTGTCATTGATGGCAACAAAGGTCATCCCACATATCCGCAAGTCATGATGTGTCTCTACCGGAAGTCAGAATAAAGATTGTTGTGGTCCGGTGAACAAGAACAGAGCATGTGGCAAGGTCCGACAGATTGGTCCGGATCTCTCAGAGGAAGTGTCTTGGTACAGTGCGGATTTGGGGAAGTCAAGAGGACTACCTTGAGTGGTATATTCCAAGGATGTAGCCTCCGGTGATGGACAAGGAAAAAGATATGAATAGTTGAGTTTCGGATTCCTGAGAGACAGTGAAAACAGAGGAAGAACTGACTGACAGAGTATCAGACTACTTTCCGGATGTGTTACTGTTGATGATAAAGGTTGTGAAGGCATGAATCATGTTTGGCCGACATGATTAATGATATCTACAAGTATATGCTTGATCCGCATTGCTTGGTGAGGAAGGATTCAGCCGACAGAACAGAGTTTGTAAGAAACTAGACTGTTCCGGATGCCGACTAGAAAGATGATGAAATTACTTGTGCGGATATATATATAGAGGATGGATTTAGTTGTGAAGCAGGTATGATGTTATGATATATGCGAAGAAGTGCAGAACAGAGCAGAAGTACCAAGACAGATCCGGAATGTGAAAGGATAGCAGAATAAAGAATAGAGAAAAGATGAAGTGCAGCAGATCAGTGTACTAAGCCTAACCGGAACTGAACTCCAGCATATGCAGATGCTTCCAATCAGTTCAAGACTGTGATTTTTATCACTTTGTAGACAGTGTGTCTTATTGTAGGCAGTGGGCCTCTTGTGAGTAGTGTGCTCGGGCAGTGAGCCCTAATTGGCAAGTGCCATTTTGTAATTTCCTATTCTTCTAACAGAGAATAATTTTGGGTTAATCACCCCGTGGTTTTCTCCCTTAACAGGGTTTCCACGTCAAAAATACTGTGTCATGTGTTTCTTATTTCATGATAATGTTTTTATGTTTGATTCAATGTTGCATCAATTAAAAAGAAAGTTCAATAAGGGAAATAATTAGGATAACTGATTCACCCCCCCCCTCTCAGTTATCAACAATAACCTGTCCATGTGTGCTTGCCTTGGTGGAAGTGGTTTCTTGAATGCCCCATTCTTTGCTTCTGGTTCTCCTTCTTGCTGATTTCAATTTTTATGGGATTTTGAAGAACATTGGCATAACCCTTTGATTTATCTTCATTTGATGATTTTGATGTTTTTGAACTTTGACTCTTTTCATAGCCAAGACCACTTTTATCAAAAACTTGCCTTTGAGAGTTGATAATGTCATCCAACATTTTGGTACTCTTCTCATTTTTCAAACTTCGATTTAATTGGGCACTTGTCTTTTCAAACTCTTAAAGAAACGATCTTGGATTTAAGCCACAATTTTCTTCCGTTTCCTTTAGTTGTTTTCTTACCTCAATTCTTTTTGCTTCGTGTATTTGGACCTTTAGATCTATGATCATCCTCTGTGATTCTTCAAGATCATTTGATAATTTTGCTTTCAATTCACTATCATCTTGAATTTGCTCTTTTTGGTTCCAATTCTCTTTCCTAAGTCTCTCAATTTCACTTAGGGTGGAAATCAGTTCTACTTCTAGATCAACCACTCCATCATCTTCTTCTCGTTTACTCACAAAGTTATCTCCATCTGACACGACATCATTGCAAGTTTCTATTGCCATGTTTGTTCTATTTGTCATCCCATCACCTTTGCTTGCATCTCTACCATCACTTGCATTTGGTGTTGTTGGTGTTTGTTGACCTATGCTTTGCTTGATATTTCCTTTTCCCTTTGTCATGTCCCCATTTCTGGAGTGATCACGTGGAGTTGATGATTAGCCTATTCACCATTCCCGTAGGCTAATACATATGGTAAGGGAATGATTTTGATTTTGGCTAAGTATTATTTGGAGATATTGTTAATTTAGCCAAAATATGTGTATGTGGTCAAATGGAAAATACAATATTTAAATTGTATTTTTGTTATTTTATTGATTGATTCAAGGGAATTGATGGCAAATGAACAAAAGGGAAAATAAAATATTCATTGGATCATGTGCCAACGCCAAGAATGAAGGAGAAAAATTAAAATAATAAAGTATTATTATTTTTATGTGGTGGGACCCAAATCGACGCCCAAGAGAAGGTAATTAGAAAATAATAAAATATATTTTTTTACTAAAGAGAAAATCGGCTCTCAACAAGGAGAGAAGAAAATTGATAAAAATAATATTTTTTTTATTGTTTCAAGGGGTTCGCCATTCAAGGAGAAATTATTTAAAAATAACATTTTTATGCCCAAGGAAAAATCGCCATTCAAGGAGGAATTTGGAGGAAATTAAATTAAAAAATTAGTTTATTTAAATAAGGGCGATTTGGGTTTGGAGCAAAATTAAATGAAAATATTGTGTATTTGCCCAAGAGGATTGGCGCTTGGAAAGCAGAAGAAAGCATTTAAAAAATAAAGGAATGATTTTAAATGTTTGGGATTTATGAGTGTAAGGCATTTAAAATTGTTATTTGACAATTGTATTTTCATTGGTGGATTCCAAATAATTGCAAAATTGGGCAAATTGGGATGCCTAGGCCAAGAGGAGGATAAATAGACTTGTTTGGTTTCAATTTGCAACTATTGATCACTTGGTAAATTTTGCACTTGATGTGTTACTTGGCTGGAATTGCATTTTCAGTGGTATCAAGGAGATGATCCCTTGATTTTGGTGGTTTGGAGATGATCCCATTCCACATTGTGAGATGATTTCATATGGATTTCATCATGGAGATTAATTTGCAAGTTTTCATGGAGGGTTTGAAGGGTATTTGGTTTATATTTGAAGATATCTACATCCATTGTTGATATTTCATGCATTTTGGGCTAATTGCTTGGCATAGAGAGGGTTTTTGGCAATTTGTAGTGATTTGCATATTCAGATTTTTGTAACAGCAGGGTACAACAGAGAATAACTTGCAGATCTGAGTGTGTTTTGACATCATTTGAAGACTTTGGCATCATAGAGATCCTCTATACTTCCATTGCTACCTTTCTAGTGCCTATCGCTAGGGTTTGGAGGTGTATTTTGGCTTGTTTTTGGCATCTTTTGCAAATCTGGGCAGTCTGATCAGGTACAGAAGTCATATCAGTCATATTAGACATTTTATTGGGTTTCTACAGGGCTGTAATAGAGCTTATACATCAGCTTGGTCATTCTACATTGTCTTGGCATCATTGTGCTACATTTGGCTAGGGTTTGGAGCTCATTGACATTACTTTTGCATTTGTTTTGAAGTCTGATTTTAAATCAATCCCAGTCTGATATAAGGGACAGCCAAAGACATTTGTAACCAGCTCTTGAATGAAATAAAGAAGTGAAGTGTTGTTTCCGGGTATGTCTTTCTTGTGTTTAGTTTGATAAGATTTGATAATAACTTGATCATTTGATGTTTGTTTCATGTGATATTTGAACCTTTCCATGTTCATGATATTCTAAGTGCATTGAAGAAAGTGGGTATTGAAAATATTGCATACTTTTAGGGAAAACTAAATCAGTAAATTCAGATTAGTGAGCAGAAATTTCAGTTAGAACTAGTAGGGTTCTTTACACCTTTATTTCCTTTTCTTTTTGCCATATGTGCTCTTATGATCTACCTTCAAGTGGTTAAACTTTTTGAAGGAACCCGCTTCGATACCAATTAAAGAGCACACAATTATACTGAGAGGGGGGGTGAATCAGTATAATATGAACTTTTACTTTTCAAATCTTAACAACCACAACAATATCAATCACACAAGATCTATCAATAATGCACCACAAGAACACAAGTTTTATGTGGAAACCCTTACAAAAGAAAACCACGGCAAAATATTGCTTAAATATAAATCTCTTTTACAGACTTTGTAGGCTCCAACGTACAGGAGACACTAATCCCCTCTTATATGATTTGTGAGCACCAACTCACTAGAGACACCAATCCCCGCTTGTAGATTTCGTGAGCACCAATCCGCCATCGAGCACCAACCCAGTAAGAGATACCAATCTCTCGTTAAGGCACCAACCTTCTACGGATCTGGATCACTATCTTCTACAAATCTGATCGTACTCACACAATATCCTTTCTTTACAAATCTGATCCAAGTTACACAATGTTCTTCCTTTCAAATCTGATCCAAATGACCCACAATCTCTTTTCACAAACTGATCACAATCATGGAACTATATTCTCATAAATCTCTGCCTTTGAGATATGCCCAAACTCATCTTTTATCTCTATATAGATTCCTCCTTTTATATCTATTCAAACTCTTCTTTTATCTCTGCAATATCTTCTCCTTTATATCAGCATAATCTTTTTTTTTATGTTAGCATTACCTTCTCCTTTATCTCTGCACAATCTTCCTTTTCAAATCTGATCACAATTATTCACACAATCCTTTCACAAATCTGATCTATAATTTTACCTTAACACCTGCACTCTCTCCCTTAACATCTATCTCTCAATCTTCACATATGTTTGTCATATATATATATTTGCACTTATCCTTCTCATATGGCAGCACATACTCATCAAAAGATATCTGATTTACACTTTATTTCTGCCGCTATTCTTTTCTCAAATCTGCTTTAACACTCAGAGATAATTCATCTAATTGCTTCTACCCACACCATCTCTAACACTTTATATTATACCAAGAGAAGTGTCTTTAATAAATAGATGTGTCTTATACCAAAGAAACAACCTCTCATAAAATCGCACCACTTCATAAACAAATTTGGTACTCTTCTAATTTAATTTTCCTCACCTCATAAGGCAGATTGCTACCTTTTTAAATATTAATCGCTGCCTTTAATAAACTTGTTGTTCTTTTATTTCATTACAAAACACACACCTTCTTCTTATTAACTTAAGCGCACCTCTTGTATAAATATGACTTTTGTCTTATGTGTTGGGCGCTCCAAGTATAAGGGCGGTCGGCCTCCATAACAATTTTGTTTATTTAAATCTTTAATCGGCTTCTTCAAAGAATGGTTGGCCCTTTTTAGATACTTAAATTCTTCCTTCAAAACTTAAGATATTTTTGTCTTATGTGGGAACGATGCCTTTAACAAATCGCTGCCATAAGATATGAATGTATTCGCTGAACTTCACCATAAGACTTTGTCTAATTATGTAGGCACTTCATACATGGATGATACTTGATCTTTTCTTCAACACTAATCGGCCAATGTTTAAATCTTTAATTTAAACATTATCTTCTCTATCAATCTCTTTGACATCGATGACAATGATCTTGCCAACCGGTCTTCATAAAGGTGTTCTTGCTTCCATCAACCAAGATTCTCCAAGGCCTCTTGTTCAAGCTTTTCCAAGGCCTCTTGTTCAAGCTTTTCCTTCAACATTCTTTCATATGCCTTTGACTATATTCCAACAATCTCTTTCAATTATATCGCCTTGCATTCAATTAAATTGCTATGTTGACATCAATGACAACCATTTCCTATACTCTCGTCTGTTCATTATTGATAACAATCATGACTACCTTTTTGATATCAGTGACAACATGTCCAACAAGGACCTATGTGCACTTTGCTTATCAAATCTCTACTAGTATCATTATCATCATGGAGATAGTCAAGATGCTTATCATTATTTATTGATTTTGAAATTTTTGCAGACTCAACACCATCATGAACATGTCTCTCAACAAAGTCATTGCGAAAATCAATCTCATATGTTTCTTGAATCAAAACATTCTTTTCATACTCTGATTTGAGGTTAGATTGCTTATCTTCTTTCAATGTCTCTCAAGGAATTTCATCAATGCCACATTTTTGGCTACTTAGTATTTTGGAATTTACCAAAATATTCTTTTCACTTTTATTTTCACCTCTATCCTGAAAATCACTCTTATTTGACTCAATCTTTTGAAGATTGATGGGTGCTTTCTAAACAGGGACATCTTTTTCACTTGTATAATCAACAAGTGATATTTGATCCTCCATGACTTCAAGGAGACAAACATCTTACTGACATTCACTCAAAGAAGTCAAATAATCATCTTTTTCTTCAACTTGTGGCTTAGATGTATCCATCACTGTTTTTGGTTTCATCATCTTCATTTTTGGCTCTTCGTCAGATTTCTCTAACTCTTCTTTTGATGTCATCTTCTCTTTGCTTCGACATTTGTGGCTTGGCTCCCAAGATTCTTCGCATGAGAAGAAAAGTTTCTTTCTTCGGAGTTTGTTTGTGGTACCATTCTCCTTCCTTGTGACAGAGGGATTTTTCTCCTTCAAGAACATTTCTTTGTCTCCGGCTCTTTGGCAACTTCTTGAGGCTTTGGTTTCACTTTCTCTTCCATCTTTCTCATCTTCCTTATGTATTCGTACATGCCTCTTTTGTTTGGATACCAATTTTTTAGAATCTTCAAGTAATCATCAAGGTGACTTCGGATTTGAATTCATCATGCATTTCATGATATTGATCAAGAATTCTGGTGGCCTCAAGTTTATAATTTATTTTGTCTTTCTGTATCAACACCTCTTGAATAGGATCTTTATCCTCTTCTTTTTGTAAGAACCTTGGTTGAAAAAGACTAGGTGTCGGACTTATCACAGATCGATTATTTGCTAATGATCTTCCTTCTACTCTTTTGTCCCTCTTTCTCACCGGAATAATGAAATGATTCATTTCCTTATTCATATTTTGCAAAGTTTTTATTATTTCTGATATGGATTTTTGAAATGTCTTCATTTTTTGTCTTCCATACTTTTCCTTCAACTGACAATCATGTGAAATAGTTTGCATCCAAAATGTTAGGTTTCCCTTCAAGCTAGCAAAATCACAGCTCTGATACCAATGGAATGTCCCAATTGGATAATTTTTTGATTTTTGAAAAATTCCAATAAAATGCATGAAACCCTAACACTTTTTGGTCACTGAGATTCTGGAATAGGTAGGGTGAGAGCATATGGTTAAAGGTTATGAATAATTTAAATCTAATTTCTTACTAGCGACAAGCCACATTGCTCTACAATGCAACTACAAAACTGAAAATGGAATGTTGGTTCTGGCGGCAAGCCTTCCAAAACAAATACACATGCTATAGCCAATTTGATGGCGAACCATTTAGATTTATATAATTAAACAATACATTGTTAGTGATGAAACACACAATATCGGAGCCAAAAACCTTCTGAAATATATTTTAATGAGCAAAGATTAATTCCTAGAAATCCTCAAATTGCAACTAATACACAAATTGAGACCAAATCAGAAATATTAAACTTGTACCAGAAATGATGTTGTAGTAGATTGGCAGCCTTTAAAGACTTGTACTGCCATCCATAATTGGCATGACCAGGTCCCAAATAACTTTCCAAATGATGCAATTGCTTTCATGAGTGGTACAATAGCAAGCATAAAGTGGTACGACAGCCAAAAGAGGTCACTTTACAAATGCAAACAAATTAATACCTTTTTGTGAATGGAACAGACCAATAAAGGCTGCAATCCAATAAAGACTTGGTATGATAACTTCTAAGAATCACTTGACCCCTTCTAAAATATCAATAACTTGACTTTATTCTTGTGCCCCCCTCTTTTAACATATACAGCAGTCTTTGATGTACAGATTTCTTTTTAATATGCTGCGTGGGAATTTAGGGCTATGGCTGGGTCTTTGTGTTGTACGACCCAACAAAAATAGCTACCATAAAATGGATAAGATTTGCTGAAGGAAATAAGAATAATTGATATTTTCACCAAAACTGAAAATCACACTAAAACTCACATAACACCCAAAATCTGGAATCACACTGTAACTTCACACAAAAACCAAAATTTGGAAACCAAACCAAACCACAGCCAAATCTGACAATCTCACACAACACACCAAACCAACTGAAATCGGAAATACTCTGCAAATTATTTAGCTCACTGGTAATCCCTGGATGGAATTACTCGAATGGAAAGGAGGCTTTTCATCCTCGAATCCATTTTCCAAAAGGGTTTTCGTCCTTAGGCAGAAAGATGAACACAAGGTTCAATCTCAGAAGAAAGGGTTTGATAACAAATTGGTAGATACCTCCTCCCTTTTTATAGACTCTTTTGTTGTGGATTGAAAATTGAGCACTAATATTAATCAAGAAAGATACTAGTTATTACATCAAAGTGGTCAGAGAAACCACGCCAAAATTGCTACTTAACTCAATCCAAAAACTGCTTTCTTTCTAATATATACAAACAGTTTTTTAGAGCAAAACTAAGATATATACTAGAAAGGATGTTCTTTGTCACACGACTGTTCTTCATCTATTAATTTTTACATCTTCGCCAATTTCCTATTCTTTATTTGTTCACATAGATAGAAAACTCAAGAGTTTCTTGCTCCCCCATCCCTGAAGGCATTCTCTAGAAGGAGCAGACCTGTATCATTGACTCTGGCATTCTGTTCCAATTCTTCCTCCTCTTCATATCTGTATTGATCTACCACCTGAGAGCCTTCTGCTGCTTCAATGTACTGATAGTAGCCTCCTTGACTGTCATCTAGTTTAGTGCCATATCTCGAGCTATCCATTGCAACTTTTTAAAACTCCATCCTAGGGTCATCATACCATGCCCCCTCTTTATCCCATACATGAAACCTATTATCACTGTGTTCAAAGGAAGCAAGCCCGAGGATAGCACCAATCTTGGGAGAAATCCATAACTGCTCTATATCCAGATTATAGTTCTATCCAGCCATCTCCATCTGTTTGTAAAGATCATTTTCACCTTTCTCCAACTCTTTTAACTTACAATACAAGCTTTGAAATTTTGTGTAAGCATTGAAGAATCTCATGTCAAATTTTCTTGGACTCTTTGCACAAAAGTTAGTCTCTTTGATGTCTTCTTTGTAGAACATGGAACTTGTTTCAATCATCTCTTTGAACCTGCCAAGAGAGATCTCCATTGTTACAATGACTTGTTCAAAAAAGTTAAAAACTGTGAGATCCCGAAGAATCCCAGTGAGACCTCTTTCCTTGCCAAGAAATCTTTCTTCATTCCTTTTCTTTCATAGGAACCATAATATTTCAGAAGACAAAATAAACCAAAAACAATTATTTCTTACATTCAGACCTTTGATTTGACCAGAAAGTATTTCTTTCATGACTATATTAGATGTAGGAATCCAGTTAGCAATATTACTCATAAAACAGGACCAGGCATACTTGGCATAGAGACAATCAAAGAAAATGTGAGATACAGATTCTACCACATTACATAGAGGACAAACAACGGATTCGGCTCCTAGGTTCAGTCTGTTTAATAACAAGAGCCATTTGAAAGATGCTTTCTTTAGTTCGAGAACTTTTGACCACAACAATTTCAAGGATCTAATCAGTTCTTCATCTGAAAAGGAGCCAGCCCAAGAGGATTTGATGTATTGGATAATTTCCTGTGATTTTGTCAGCATTTTATATATCAATTTTGGCTTTATTTGAGCAAAAAGGAGTTCTATCCTCTCACTTTAGTTTCTCTAATCTTTCATTGCCTGCAATTTCTATTTTGCCGTTCAAGTTGTTTAACAATTCTTTATTAATGGTGGAGTATGTTCTATAATATTTAGCATCTAACTGAAACTAAATTTCTATTCGTTTCCAATCTCTCGGCAAACCCTGCACAAATAGGTCAGCAAGTATTGATAGTCCTTTTTCATTGCATTTCCTTGCCAAGCAGCCTTGAAGCAAGGCTAAAGGCTTATTTTTATGCATAATATTCCACCATATAGACCTTTGCCCCCAAATCACTCCTTTATTCACACTGATAGCTTCTCTGACCAATATTAAGGGTTTAACCCTTTCCCAAGCTTCCCAAATACTATAAAATACAACAGATCCCCCTGGTTTAGCAAGAGCATCTCCTAGCAGAGCATCATAAAATCCAATTCTACCCCAGCCGTTCTTCCTCAGAGGTGTGGCAATCGAAATGTTATGCTTAACCAAAACTTTCCAAGGTGCTTCCCCTGATAAGGCATTGGTGATCTATTTAGAAGCCAAGGCCATCCCTTGAATTTTCATGTCCTTTAGTCCCATCCCTCCTAATTCTTTGCTTACATAGCACCATTCCCACTTAACTAGATGCTTTTTTAGGCTTTCCTTTTCCATCAGACCATAAGAAGCTCCTTATCACTTTATGGATGACCTCAAATTGGTAATTGGCAAACAACCATAAAGAAGAGTAGAAAATAGAATATGTAGAGAGGATTTTTTGACAAACCTGTTTTCTTCCAGCCAAAGAAAGATGCAGCTTGTTCTAGTTTTTAAGTTTTGTCTCAATATTAGCAAAAAGCCACTGCCATATTATATTAAGTGAGGGTTGGACTGCAAAAGGAATACCAAGGAATCTTACTTGCACTGAAGGTCCTCCCCACTTCCATTTGTCCTTATTAAACCAATTAGGGATAGAATCAAACCAAGACAAAAAGATAAATTTGGAAAAAGAGATTTTTGCCCCTGAAGCTAGGTAGAAAAGATCAAGTCTTCTTTCTAAATTTTCCATCTCTTTTTCCTCTGCCCTGGGAAATAAGGCAGTATCATCAGCAAACTGGACATTCAGAAGTTTGTCACCATTAGGCAATGTAATTCCTTCAATTCTTCCTTTTATTTCTTCTGACCTCAAAATGAAATGAAGAGCCTTTGAGGCAATAACAAATAGGGAAGGGGCAAGGGGACACCCCTGTCTGATCGACCTTTCCATCATGAATGGGGTAGATAGTTTTCCATTCACATCCACCTGAGCTGAAGCATTTACAAAAAGCATCTTAACCATGTTGATAAAGCTCTTAGGAAAATCAAAAGCTCTGAGCATTAAAAGGATAAAGGACCACTCCACTCTGTCGTATGCTTTTTCAAAATCTAGTAGAAGAATGCCTGCATTTTGACTGGAATCTTTAGCCCATTGAAGGCCTTCCCAACTTGTTATCAAGTTTTCTAGTATATATCTTCCCTTAATAAAACCAGTTTGTGTAGGGCTAATGATTTCTGGGAGGATATCTCTAAGTCTCAAGGCCAAAACTTTTGCTATAATTTTATAAGAGACATTTAGGAGAGTAATGGGTCTCCAATTCTTTATCTCTGTCCTATCTAATTCTTTTGGAAGAAGCTTTATTATGCCTTTATTAATGTCCTTTCCTAAGGACCCTTTTTCTATAGCCTCAGAATAGAGCTCAAGGAGGTCATCAGCTATCCAATCAATGTTTGACTTGTAAAATTCAACAGATAGCCCATCTGCCCCAGGGGATTTATTGTTGCTCATAGAGCTGATAGCTTTTTTAATTTCATCCTTATTAATTTTTTGTTCTAGTTTCCTTTTCATGTTTGGAGTCAATTTAGTGGTACAAATTTTGCAACATAATTCCTGGGCCTCCCTGCAGCCTTCCCTATTATCCTCTGCCCTAAAAAAGTTTTCATAAAAGTTTCTAAATGCCTCCATAATCTGCTTTTGAGAGTTCAAGGTAACACCATTCTCCACTAATACTTCAATATTTTCCTTTATATTTTTTTGTCTTAATAAATTGAAAAAGTACTTGGTGCCCTTGTCCCCATCCTGCAACCAATTGATTTTAGCTCTTACTCTAGCTCCTTGTGCTTTTCTTATTTGCAGTTTCCTTAACTTATGTTTTATTTCTCCCATTTGAGAACTTAGTCCCTCTTCACATGGATTATTTTGAAGTTTCTCCTCAACCTGGAGGAACTTTTCCTATAACAAGAGTTCTTCTCTTTTCCTGTCTAAGGCATATTTTTTTCCAACTACTTGGAATACAGCTTTACAAGCTTCAGTGAGTCTAGACCAGTAAAATATGTTTCCTTGGTCTCTATACTTAGCCTTGCATATATTTCTGATAGTATTGATTCCTAGATTGCAGTCTTCATCCTTTAGTAGCTCACAATTCAATTTAAATGAGGATTCCTTTTGGTTTCTTATATTTTGTATTTGCTTTTTGACTGAGACTAGCATTTTAATAGGATGATGATCTGACAGTGGATTAAGAATGACCTGAGTTTTGTTTGTGTTCATCTTCTGCATGACTGAAAAGCAGTCTCTATTCAAGTAGAATCTATCAAGTCTACAATAGATTTTTTTGCTGTCATTCTGACAGTTTGACCAAGTATACCAAATGCCTTTGCTGTTTTTCTTTCCCCCCACTATTGGGTCTACTAGGTTGAGTGTCTTTTTAAATCTCAGCCAAATTTTTTTTTCATTGCCTTTCCATTCTAGAAGTTTCCCCCCTTTCTTATCTTCTGTGTATTCTATCATATTAAAATCACCCCCAAAAATCCAAGGAACCTTGGGGAGGTCAGATGATAACCAATTCCATAGCTCAATTCTGCTCAGATAATCATTGGGGGCATAAATGGAGCACAATCCAACATCTATCCCCCCAAAATTTAGAGTAATCCATACACATCTATTGCAAGGGGAATGGCGAGAGTCTTTTAGGTACTTCTCTAGTTTAGTTATTTTATAGGATAGCATTTCCACCTCTACCCTTCTCATGGCTTGAGGTAAAAGCAATTGCTTCTCTCCAAACAAATCTCATTGTGTTTTCTAAAGTGAATCTAACTGCTTTAACCTCTTGAATAAACAGGACATCCATATCTTTATTTTTATCACAAAAGTCCCTCAGAACATACTTCCTGTCAGGGGACTCCAAACCCCTAACATTCCAACTATAACAATGGATGGTTTTCATTACTCTGGATGTTGAGGGGGTAGAGGGACACCTCATGGGTCTGAGCTTTCCACCAAGTATTTATGGATGGAACCCTCCTTCCCTTTCTTACCCGGTTTGATGCTGCTAACATTCCTACTCAAAATCTTTCTTTTTTTGCCTTCCTCCTCAGCCTTCTTGAGACTCTGCTTGAGGATACTCTTTTCTAACCTAGAGGGGTCTACTTCTCTCCTTAAGAATTCCTCCTTAAGCCTGTCAAGTTTATTTCTTTTCTCTGCAACTTCCCTTATTTTGTCAAGAGCTAGTTGTGCATTTTTTTTCCTTATTGAGATAAATCCATTATCAGAGGTATAAACCACGGGCATAACCTCCTCATTGTTAACATGTTCTAAATGGGGAGGGGGGATCTCCCTTGGAGCATCAATACTATCCTTGTCTTTGCGGTGGAGTGTCAGCAATCTGAGAGACCAATGCAGGGTCTTCATCCATCCACCCTTCAGAGGACCTATCTCCCAGTGAGAAGTTACTTAGGGTTCCATCTTGGGTACTATCTGAGTCATCACCATCTAGGTTATCTTCTTCTACAGCTTCTAAGACCAAGCCATCATCCATAGACAAGGAATCCTTCATGATCTCATCCATAGATGATGCCTTAGGCCCGAGGTCATCATCTGGGATAGAAGTGTTGCTCTTCATGACCTTCTCATTGTTTGTCTTTGGGGTTTTATAGACTCTTTCGAGGAGAATATTTGAATAATAATTTTTTCCCCACAACTTATTCCAGAAGTGTCTAGAGAAGCCTTTTAATTAAACATTACTTTTGGCTCCCTTTTCTAACGATACTTTATTAAGTCCACTTTTTAAAAAACACTTTTTAACATTACATTGGACTTTTCTTTTTAAATAAAATCAAATTAAGTTGCCCTTTTTATAAAATAAAGTCACCGGGACAACTTAAGATATTATTTTATTATTTCTTTATCTTAATCGAAAAAGGGGACATGACATCCTTAATATTTTTTGTTTCTCCTATGATTAGTTCAGCTTTACAAATATCGATGAAAAAAGATAAAAATGACCGACTGTTATATTTGAGATCTCAATGGGTAAAATGGAAAAGTAAGCACCTTATTGTATTTCAAGTCTTGCCCAACTTAGACTAGTCACATCATCCAAAAACTAGCAGAAAGCCAGTAACCTGTGTCATCCAAAACCAACAACCGTGTTGTCCAAAATGTCCCTTCCAAATGCAAAAAAAAAATCCAAAAAATCCAAACGTTGCCTGAAATACCCTAAAACAAGATAAAATTTCTGCGGGCAATTTGCATGGGCAGGTTAAAATCTGTGGTGGCATTTTTTAAGCAATTTTTTCGTGATTTAAACGTGATTACATGGGAAGAAACCGATCAAAGCTGTTGACTGTGATTTCTTAATGAATCAACGAGTTTTGCAGGGAAAAAATCGTGATTCATGGTAATTTGTGACTAATCACAATTTTTTTCCCAATTTTTGCTTCTATGGCAATACTACCTCACACAATCCAACCCACCTTGTGAACTCCACTAGAAAGGTTACATTGGGGCTAATGAAATGGAAGGTGAAGATGCTCATATCTCAATTGAGGACTAGTTGACACCAAATTGGGTGTGAAGCAGAGAGATGGATGACATTGAGGAGGGTTGGAAAGAGTGCTTGTGTGTATTTTATACAAAGGGTTAGTTGAAACAGGAAGGCACTTTGTCATGGAATGCTTGGCTTATGATGACAATTGTGCCAACTATGTTGACACCTTAGAGGTTGTTTCTAAGTCAAAACTATTTGATGAGCTGATAATAGGAAAGGCAGAGGGATTACTGATCAGAATTAATAGCAGAAGAACCATCCTTAAACAAGTAATAAGGTTAACAGTTTCTTTCTTCTGTTGCTCACTTCCAGTTCTGTAAATGTGATTAGAAGTGCCCACATGGGGGTTGTCCTTTTCTAACCATGTGGTCCCATAGATTTCTTTAAGTCACATTGATGTAATTAACATCATTTTATTTCATTTCTTGTATAGCAGAAAAATAGATTACACTGTTTACCAAATTCTAAGCCCTAGGATACTCGTTGATAATGGTTGTAACTTGGACCAGTGCAGATTGTCATTGGTTAGGCTTAGCCTGCAAGTGCAAGGCCTTCTTAAAGTTATAGTAGGATGTTGAACTGTAATGAAAATGGAAGTACTGGTTATCAAAAAATATGATTTTGAGTTAGAAAATCTTGATAGCTATGAATCTAAATGAGTGTTTCTTAGTACATTCTTATTTGCTTTCCTGCCATCTGACCTAATTAGCTGAAATTTTAAGTACTGACATATAGTATTCATTGATTTTCAGTATAGCAATTATGAATCTTAAGGAAGCAAACATGGTATCTCGTAATGATAATGTCTCTGCTTCCTAAGCCTGCACAAGAACAAAGATTTACTGTTCATGTATCTTCATATTGCACCATGATGCCTGTTATTGAACTCAGCTAGTGACAACCTAGATGCTATGGCTTATAAGTAACATAGTCTTTTTTAAAAAATTGTAACCAAATTTGTGAAGAAACTGTGGCACAGACGCTTGATATAAACAGGTATGTGTAAATCAAGGATTGGATAATGGCGCATAACTATGCAAGGCTCTTGCATTTATGGTAATAACTTAATAAGCATCTAATTACTTCCCAACTTTCAAATGAGGCTAACACTAAAATATATAGTTTCTGCATATATATAAGAATATGATCACCTTCAGTATCCCGAACAGGATATGCAACCATATATTGGAACTCCTGGTTCATGGTGTTACGTAATTGAATGAATCTGGCTTACATTCCTAAGAACCTTTGTCACATTGATGTTGGAAAAAGTTAAAATCTTTTTCTTGTATTCATAACTATCTTTACTTTTATGGTTGCAAATTTGCAATATGTAGAGATAGATCGGTTATTATAAGAATGGGAATGCGCACCTAAGTTTGGCTAATTTTGCAAGGTCTGGAATCATAGGAGTGCCCCTGAGAAAAAAGCTTGCCATGTATTAGTCTGAATTAACATTCTTGTGTTTTGCCTTGTGTATGTAATGGTAAAAATTTGTGTTGTGTTTTTATTGTTGTAATGGATCTTGCTCTGTGTCTGATGCTGTGATGCATTATGATCTTTACAGGTTGGATATAATTGACAAGTGCTTCTCGAAAGAAACAGTGGAAGATATTCTGTCTGCTCTTGTAAGTGGCATCTGAAAGTAACCTCCTAAGATGAGAACCAGCTATACCATTTTACTGCATGTGACTCTTCTGGTCTTTTTTTCACATTATCCAGTTTTAGACAAAATCCAAATTCATATTGTAGAATTTGATGTTATTAATCATGATGTCTCTTGGGTATCTAGTCTTAAATGGTTGCTTTATGCTTGCTATCTTTTAAGTTTAGAATTACTACTATATATGTTGTAAGCCACTGTGCTTTAAATGATTTTTTATAGCCATGTAGCTTAAGTAGTGAAGCTTCTAGCAATCACTCCTATTAAAATATATCATTGCTTTCTATCATGAAAGATTAAGTCTTGGGATGATTCTTAATCAATTTCAATGTGTTTCTGATACTGCTCTTTTTCTGGGAAAAGCAACTCAAAAAAAAGCAACGCAGTTGCAGGATCCATAAGGGAATACAACATAAAACTAGAGATGAAATCCATAGATAAACCTGATTGATCTTAGAATGATTTTTAATTAGTTTTAAAATTTTATGGACAGTGCTCTTGTTTTTCTTTGAAAACTAAGACCAAAGACAGCAACCTAGTTACAGGTCCTATAAGATATTACAACATAGAACTAGAGACGGAACCCATAGAAAAAGCTTGGTTCAATCCCACTAAAAGGAAAATCCATAAATGACATTGATCAGTCACCTGTGAGTTCACTTGAGCTAATACATCAAGACATCATTACAATATGGCATTTCAGCTCTCTGTAATGTCCCCTTCTCGCAGGCCAAAATTTTCACAACCTTGCAAACAAATTCAACTTAAATGTTTATCAACAAATTTGATAGACTTCGCTTGATGATGTCTATGATATATTTCTGTATTGCTGAGATGATGTTGTCACTCTGTGGGCTGTAGATGGTATTTTTTTTTTCTTTTCTACAAAGATCCTTCTTATTATTAGATCAGTGATTAAGCCCGATTGTGGAATTCCTTCTCTCTGTTATGCTGTGATTGGAAGATGGAATGATTATTGATTGATATTTTTTTATGTCCTTTGATCGATCCTTTAATGGTTTATAAAGCTTCGAAAAGGTGCAAGTTTGGAGTGACGTCTCACTTAGAGCCTCCGCCCCTTTATGACTATTAGTTATTGTTGTTTCATTTCCTTAACAGCGCTGCTTTGTCTTGAAATCGAAGTATGAAATTTTGCCTCCTTGTTTCATGGAGTATTGCTCGTCGATCGTGCTTTGAATGGTTGCAATTACCTTGTGATTAAATCTCTTTCTCTTTGTCTTTTATCCCACTTTGTCTTCCAACTTGATAATGATTAATCTCTGAAATAAACAGTCTTGCAAGGAGTGTTTATTTAATCACTTTTAGATATGGGATCGGACTCTCATGAGGCCTGATTACGTTTAGATTTTAATAATACTATATCATGGATTAATGGATCCATTATGATTAATAGTATTTATAAACTTTAATTAATATTATATATGTTATATATTACTTTTTATAATAATAAATTATATTCCATTATTATTACGGATAATATCTAATTCAATGATATTTATGTATAATATTATTTATATATACATAATTATCATTTGAATTGATCAAATTTCAAGAATGCAATCTATATGATGTTTAAATCTTCAATTTAAACAATGTATTAATATCGGGGACATGACACTCTCTTTGTCAGCATCCTTGAGAAGTTTTGAGTGATATGTCTTGCTGACGAGAATTGCAATCTCTCTTCCAGCTTTAGGCTCTTCCTCCTCTAGGAGGCCTCCTTCTATGTGGTCTGCTGCTCTTCAGTATGCAGAGGTAGTTGGATTAATTTTAGTTTCAGATTCTTCATCTGTATTTGTCCAGGCAGCTTAGAGGGTACTTGCGTTTAGTTATTGATAGCATCTAGAGCCCCAATGATGGTACCATCTCCTAAGGAGACTCAAATAATCAGCATTGATGATGAATAGCTCACATTTCAATCTGCTGACACTGGAGCTTTGTAGGGCTTGCTTCTCCAATAACCAATCTCCCCCCAGGTTGAAATATCCCAAATAGGATGTTAACTGAAATTTCTGAATTTAGGGTTCTAATTTTTGCCCTATTTTCTGATTTTCAAATTCTGATAAAAAATCCTAATTTCTGCAGTTCTGATTTTCTGAATCAGACTTATGTAAACACTTATAACAACCAAATAAACATGCCAAAATATCATATAAACCATGCCAATATGATTGCCATCAACATAGTTGAATTTCACAATGAAATACACAATGAATCCACACCACAAAGTAACCACAATGACTGAAAATATGGATCAGATGTCAGCTGTTATAAATCAGAATTATGAAGTCTGCAATTACATCAGAATATCATGGGCAAACAAGCCAAATATGGCCAGCTATAAACTCTAGGGTTTATACAGACCAAACAATGCAAAAGACCTCCAAAAAAATGATGGAATCACACTCCAAGATGTGGCGCCAAAGTTAGGGCATGAAACCCTAATGTCAATGATCTTCAAACCACTCCAAAGGCTGCTCCAAATGATGCGCACAGGTCTGCACTTAATTGGCTAGGGTTTGCTGATCCAAAATGATGACAATTGATGCACAACAACCCTCCAAAATACCTCCAAGTGATGGCACTCCAAAGTAGGGCAAAACCCTATCTCAAATGACCAATCCTTGCACCAAGTTCACTCCTTAACAAGGGCGAGTAAGGTTTTCTGTGATGCTGCTACAAATATAAATATTTTTTCAAACCCTAACAACAAACAAACACCAAAAATCGCCTCACAAACCAAGTCGCTCCAAGCCTAGATGGTGGTGCTCAAATCCTAGGGTGGAAACCCTTGCGAATATGCAACAATACTCGCCAATGATGGAGCCTCTAAGTCTGATCTGCAAATCTAATAATGCAATTCTGCTCCTCTTCACCAACAATCAACAATGAAGCACAAATAGATCCCCGTCATGGAATCTCCAATTGATGAGCTAGGTTTTGGTCCAATTCACCTTGAAATGCAAGGGTTTTCGTCCTTGATTTCGTAGCTCAACTTCCGTTGCAGCCAAAGAGAAAATCTCCAATATCAAATGATAAATACACAATAATGAAAAATGACCTCCAAATGTTTTTTTTATAATGCCCAAGTGGAGCGCCCAATTTTGCTTTATTTTATTTTTATTTCATATCAACCTCCATAATAAAATAATATTTTTTTTCTTTTTTTCCTTCCCCAACTTGGGAGGCCAAATTAATAAAAATAATATTATTTTATTTTATTTTCTCTTCTCTTCTGCAAGTGGGACGCCATCCTTGGCATTAAAATATTATTTTTTATTTGTCATTTTATTTTATTTTTATTTTCCCTTTATTTTTCCCGCTTTCCATCCTCAAAGTGGGTCACTCCTCTACTAGGCAAATTATTTAATTAATTTTGACTTCACCATTATTACTACAAAATTACTTCAAGTCATAATCCAACATCGTTTTGCTAAGGAAAATAGTTATTTTCCAATTTTCCAAATATCTAAGTCACTTTGCAACAATGGCTCAAAAAGGGGACATTACAAGTCCTCCCACCTCGAGATTGCTTGCCCTCAAGCAATCACATGTATCAAATCTGCATTAGACTCAAACATACCAACCAATTCCTGGATCCCAAATTAATCTAGGCCCTTGGTGTGGTTCTTCATGTGTTATAACATGCTGCTCAAGGTTTGCAAAAGAGAGTTTATGCAACCTTCTTGCTAAAAATGCCACAATCCTCCTCAAATATCTAGCCAATTTCTCAAATGTGTGCAATGCTCCATCATGCTTTTGCTGTCCCATGCTGGTACACACTGAAAAACCCTCATAACATTTGTGCAAAGAGGAGAAGAAGAGTCATCTGAAGAGCGAGAAGATACACACATAACCTATGATGTGATGGTTGCCTATGATGAGTATCATACACTTCTAGATGAGGTTAGGTATGAGATCACTTTGAACCAATACATGAATTAGGAAAAACATAAGAGGAAAATCAAACAGGAACGAAAACCAAAGAAGCAACGCAAGGAGTACAAACAAGCTTTGAACAAAATTCCTCTTCCTAATTTTGATGGTAGTGGTAAGAGTACAACCCGTGCTTGGATATAGAAATTGGACACATTCTTGACACTCAAATGTAATAACCACTATCCTGGTAGGGTTATATGGTAATGTTTTCTTCTGTTTCTCACTGTTGATGTGTGTCTAGGGTTTGTTTGTGTTTTGCATGTGTTTGTTTTGCAATGTAACAATGAAATATATTGCATACAACAATAACCCAGAAAAACTATAATAGATATTAGTAAAATAACAATGACCAAGTTCATAAAATCATTCAAAATGAATTCTAGAAGCATACCCATTTGCATTACTTGAACTATGCATGTTCGCTGTACATGGACCAACAATGGTGTGATACAAAATATGCTCAGTTTGCTTAAGTCTCTGAATCTTCTTCTTTGCAATCAATACAAAGGCAATACCAAGGCTAAGACGCCCCAAGTACAAGCAAGAACTAACCCAAGTGATAGGTGTTCAAGTCATTGGGAACCCACGTCCTCATCTGCAACTGTACGACTTGGTTAAGATGTTGCAGAGTTGTACGACCCTCCAAACAGTCACAAATCCTTCATAAACCCTCTGCTATGATCTGCAGATGATAACAGTCCCTCTACGCCAAGATTTCAAGTAGAAACTCATTCAAAACTTGCATAAATGCTGCGCAAGGATGTACGGCCATGGCTTAGAATGTATGGCCTGCATAAACAGCTCCAAGACTCCACAAATCTCTCCTCAAATCTGCACAAATCTGTAGCTATAATGTTTGTTCTCCGATGTCTTTAAAATCTGCATAAAGAATGTTCTTTTCTCCTCATATCTCTACCAAAATGTATCAAATTGAAGCACAAGTGAAGCCCCTGGACGAGACTTCCCACAATCCGCCTGATGTTGTCTTCCAAACACGAAGCGAGTAATTCTATGGAGGTTTACGTCTCGGCAGAACCCTAGATCAAACCCTCGAAGCAAGAAGCTCCAAGTTCACGACAATGTAATTTTTGTAAAAGTGAATGAATCATCCAATGAGCTCTCAACTTTTCTTTTTACTCCTTGCTCTCCAAAGCCGAAGAAGAGGATTATTTTATTATTTTCTTTTATTAATTTGAGTCCCAAGTCTCCTCATGAAGCGCCCACCTCCTAGCACACAACCTTTAAATCATAACTTATAACTTGATAAAGTTAAGTTACTTTTATAATATAAATGATTTAGGCTATTAACTAGTGTAAATTAAATATTTAATTTAATTTACATTTCAACCATTTATCCCTTAGCCATCTCGAAACCAACTGTAATGTGCTAGGTGCTCCAACTTGCAGTGGCTATAAATAGAAAGTCGGGCCAACACCACCTGTGATCTCTCCTACCTGACTTACTATAAATATTAAGTCCTAGAAAAATGACCCAATTAGGTTCCTTAACCGCATCTATTAGCCTATGGGAACCCTGGAATAGGCTAATCACTCCATGTATTTGCATGGGCAAAGGGGACATTATAGTCCGCCCTCCCCAAAATTGCTTGTCCTCAAGCAATCTCAGCTTAGGATGCTGCAATATCTGCTCACTCTACCACGTTGCATCCTCAACTGGCAAGTTCTTCCACTTCACCAGGTACTCCTTGATGATCGGCATGCTAAGATTCCTTTCTCGTGTGTCAATGATGGCTTCTGGAGCTAGGATTAGCTTCCTCTCCTCATCCAATGGTGGAAGCTTTGTTGAAGGGACAACATTATGTCCAAGTGCTTTCTTAAGCCTGGGAACATGAAACACATTGTGCACTTGGCTATCTGTTGGAAGCTCTAGCTCATAAGCTACTTCCCCCACTCTCCTGGCTACTTTGAACGGACAATAAAACCTAGGTTTAAGTTTTTTTGCCCCACTCCTTTTGAGAGTGGACTGCCTTTATGGCTGGAGTCTCAAGTAAACCATATCTCCAACCTCGAAACTCCTCTCTACTCGGTGTTGGTCTACATAGAGTTTCTATTGATTCTGTGCTTGTTGCATATTCTCCTTGAGCTCTTTCATGATATCCTGGCTCTCTTGCAACAAGTCTTTAGCCTTGGGTACCCTGCTGTCACCAAGTAGCAAGTACGTGAAACAGGGGGCATCATACCCATATAGGGTCCTGAATGGAGTCATCCTGACAGACATGTGATATGTCGTATTGTAGGAGTACTCCCCCAGGTGCAACCACTTAATCCATGCTTTCTGCTGCCTCGACACATAATTCCTGAGATACCTTCCACCCATTTATTCAGTATCTCTGTCTGTCCGTCGGTTTGTGGGTGGTAACTGGTACTGGGAGTTAGTTCAGTGGCACACAATCTGAACAACTCCTACCAAAACAAGCTTAGGAACTTGCTACCCCTATCACTCACAATGCCTTGGGGTATCCCATGTAATCTGAAAATCTCCTTGAAGAAAAAATCAGCTACCTGCATTGCTGTATGGGTCACTGATATGGCGAAGAAATGCGCAAATTTGGTCAACCTGTCGACTACTACAAAGATGCAGTCCTTCCCCTGTATTTTTGGAAGTCTTGTAAGAAAATCCATATAGATATATTCTCACTTCTTATTGGGAATTGGCAAAGGCTGAAGCAAGCCTGCTGGATAAGTATATTCATTTTTGTTTTGCTGACAAATGGGGCATTCTCGAACATACTTAAGGACTTCATTCTTAAGTCCTTTCCATGTAAAATGTTCCCATGCCTGTCTGTAAGTTTTTAAAAACTCGGGATGACCAGCCAGAGGTGTGTCATGGAAAGTCCTTAGAATTTTACCTTTGAACTGAGAGTTAGGCACCAGAAATATTCTATGCTTATAAAGAATCAAATCATTCACCACTGAATACCTATCATCATGTATGGTGCCCTCAATGACTCCTGCTGCCCAAGAGTCCTTATCATATTCTACTGAAATTGTCTCTCTCCAATCAGTAGATATCTCCCCAAGTAGGTACAAGTGGGGTCTTTTGGATAAAGCATCTGCAACTATATGTTTTTTACCCTTGACATACTCGATGTCAAAGTCATATGCCTGGAGCCTACTGACCCACTTTTGCTGTCGATCATTCAAATCCTTCTGGTTCATAAAATATTTTATGTTGTTATGATCAGTTTTGATTATGAATTTACCACCAACCAGATAGGGTCTGAATTTGGCCCATGCGTGCATTTTGGCCAACATCTCTCGGTCATACACCGAGTAGCTCTTCTCCACACTCCTGAGCTTCCTACTCTCAAATGCAATGGGATGTTTCTCCTGCATCAATACTACCCCTACCCCCTCTCCTGAGACATCACACTCCAACTGAAATGGTTTGGAGAAATCGGGGATCACCAACACTGGTCAGGTAGACATCAAATGTTTGAAGTGTTCAAAACACTTCTATGCTGAATCTGTCCACACAAAGGCTCCCTTCTTAGTTAAATCTGTAAGTGGAGCTGCTGTCTGAGAGAAGCCCTTCACGAACCTATTGTAGAAGCCACATAGCCCAAAGAACCCTTTGAGCTGAGTAAGGTTCGTCGGTGTAGGCCATTCCATGATAGCCCTGATCTTCTCTGGATCCACCGTCACACCATCTGGATTGATTATGTGACCCAAATATAGCAACTATGTCATGTCGAAGTCACACTTGGACTCCTTGGCATACAAGGACTCACTCTCTAATATACTCAAGACCTCCTCTAGATGTCTCATATGCTCTTCCTATGTCCTACTGAAGATCAAGATGTCATCGAAGAAGATCAAAACAAACATCCTCAATTGTTTCCTGAAGCTCTGGTTCATGCAGCTCTGGAAAGTAGCTGGTGCATTTGTCAACCCAAATGGCACCACCAAAAACTCGAAGTGGCCGCAATGACATCTGAATGCTGTTTTTTCTATGTCCTTCCGCATCCTGATCTAGTAGTACCCTGACCTCAAATCTATCTTAGAGAAATAACATGCCCCATGAATCTCATCTATCAACTCATCAATGTAGGGAACAGGATACCTGTTTTTGATGGTTTTCTTATTCAACGATCGGTAGTCTATGCACGTCCGAATGGTCCCATCTTTTTTCTTTACCAAAACTACTGTAGACGCAAATGGGCTCTTGCTAGGCTTGATGTGCCCCATCTCTAACAGCTCCTTGATAGTTTTCTCTATCTCATCCTTGAGCCTCTTAGGATGACGATAGGGAGTAGTAATTATGGGCTTGGACCCGTCCTTGAACTCTATGACATGCTCAATGCCTTTATCAGGTGGTACTCCAAGGGGTATACTTCCAAACACCTTGTTGTGCTTGGTCAACAACTTCTGTATGTCTGGATGATAGCTGCTCTTAGGTTGTTGAGGAACCTCTGGCATGATTAAGCATTCAACTGCCCAGTCTACTTGGTCATGTCTCAACACTCTCTCCATCCTCTTTAGAGAGACTACTCGAGGTCCTCCATTTGACAATGCTCTAAGTACTATCTTCCTCCCATTGGATTCGAATTTCATTTCCATGTTCTTCAAGTTCATGGTGAACTCCCCAATGGTCATCATCCAATGCATGCCCAATACCACATCGGTATCATCTATGCCCATAACATAAAAGTCATTTTTGAGCTCATATTCTCCAAGATGAATGCTCAACCTAGAAATCTTTCTGGTACAAGTGAGTTTGAAGCTATCTGCTACCATCACCTTGAATCCTTCAAACTCCTTTGTTTTGAGTCCTTGTTTAGTTACCAACCCCTCATCAATGAAATTATGTGTCGCACCTGTATCAATAAGGGTGATAATGCGTTCTCCCCCTAGGACTCCTCTAACTCTGAAAGAGCCAACTTTCTGGAAGCTAGAAAGTTGTGCCATCACTCCATTGTCACTACTACTTTGAGATGCATTCTCATCATCGCTGTCCTCTCTGTTTGATGGCTGATCTGATTTTTCTGAATTTGACTCTTTAGCTGAAAAGTATTTTATTTGCTTTGCTTTGGCCTTGTTAAGGCACCTGTGTGAAGGATCCCATGGCTCTTTGTAGTGGAAGAAAAGCTTCTTCCTTCTGTACTCATTAAGCTGATCATTGTTCAACTGATTTGACTTCTCTCTTGGCTGATTGGTTTCTTTCGGAAAAGGCTTTTTATCCTTGTCCTTCTTGTATGAAAATCCCTTTGATTGAAATTTACTTCTAGATGACGAAGACTCCATATCTCTAGCCTTCTTCATAGCCTCGTGGAGAGAAGGTGGATTGAGGCCCTTAATCCAACCTCATAATGGATCGACGAGTCCATCAATGAACAGAACAAGCAACCTGCATTCTGAAATGTCCGTCACCATCACCAACAGTTTCTGGAACTTTGAAATATAGCTCTCCACCGAACCCCACTGCCTGAGCTGTGTCAACTCCTTAAACTACAATTCAGGGCCCTTGTCGAACCTGTCTATGAGACAACCAGTGAATTCTGCATAGGATGTGATCTGGTCATGTCCTAAAGTAATCTTCCCATGGTGCCACTACTCATGGGCAATGCCGTCAAGATGCAATGCAGCGTATGTAATGGCCTCCTCCTCAGGCATAGGGCTAAGCTGTAAGAAGCTATCTAGCTTCTGGACCCATGCTCTGGCTGTGGTCTTCCCTGACGCATCAAAGTAAGGAATATTAAGCTTATTAACCTTCTTCTGTAGCTCTATGTTTTGTTGTCTACCAGTCTTAGGTCCGTGTTTCATCCGCAAGTCTGAATACTCACGAAACGACATCTCTGCTTTGGACTGCTCACTGGAAGCTCTCCAATCTCTGACAATAACATCCTGAAACTCCAACTACATAGGCTCAAGGTCTGGTGCATTATTTCTAGGAGTAAAGGTAGGTATCCCTGGTCTGTCAAATGATGTATGCTGAGTGACCCCTCTGTTATTAACCGATGCCTCACCTTCAGGTCTCCTATCCTCATCATCCCTGTATCTGTGCCTATCACCATTGTTCCTGTCACCATTATTGTTCCGATTCCTGTCATTGTTGTTGTTATTGTTATTGTTTCTAGGATTACCGAAAACATGATTAGCCATCATCTCCATCATACGGTTAAAGTTATGCTGCATCTCTCTCTCTGTCCCCTGGCCAAGTCATTCAGCATCTCACGGGTGCTAGGTTCTTCACGGTCTTTGTCACCCATTACTTCTGCTGGAATGATTACTATATCGGTACCTACAAAAGGATCTATATGCTGAGGAACCTCAAGATCTGGCTGTGACCTGTTCCGTCTAAGGTTGTATTGGTGTGTACCCGACTGCATCACTCAATACCCACTCTGCATGTTCAAACTAACCTCATAGGATGGCAAGATTTTCTGCTCCGATACCACTGTAATAACCACTGTCCTGGTAGGGTTATATGGTAATGTTTTCTTCTGTTTCTCACTGCTGATGTGTGTCTAGGGTTTGTTTGTGTTTTGCATGTGTTTGTTTTGCAATGTAACAATGAAATATATTGCATACAACAATAACCTAGGAAAACTATAATAGATATGAGTAAAATAACAATGACCCAGTTCATAAAATCATTCAAAATGAATTATAGAAGCATACCCATTTGCATTACTTCAACTTTGCATGTTCACTGTACATGGACCAACAATGGTGTGATACAAAATATGCTCAGTTTGCTTAAGTCTCTGAATCTTCCTCTTTGCAATCAATTCAAAGGCAATACCAAGGCTAAGGCGCCCCAAATACAAGCAAGAACTGACCCAAGTGATAGGTGTTGAAGTCTCTGGGAACCCACGTCCTCAGCTGTAACTGTACGACTTGGTTAAGATGCTGTTGCAGAGTTGTACGGCCCTCCAAACAGTTATTCATTCAAAACTTGCATAAATGCTGCTCAAGGATGTACGACCATGGCTGAGAATGTACGGCCTGCATAAACAGCTCCAAGACTCCACAAATCTCTCCTCAAATCTGCACAAATCTGTAGCTATAATGTTTGTTTTCCGATGTCCTTAAAATCTGCATAAAGAATGTTCATTATCTCCTCATATCTCTACCAAAATGTATCAAATCGAAGAACAAGTGAAGCCCCTAGATGAGACTTCCCACAATCCGCCTGATGTTGTCTTCCAAACATGAAGCGAGTAATGCTACGGAGGTTTTCGTCTCAGCAGAACCCTAGATCAAACTCTCAAAGCAAGAAGCTCCAAGTTCACGACAATGTATTTTTTGTAAAAGTGAATGAATCATCCAATGAGCTCTCAACTTCTCTTTGTACTCCTTGCTCTCCAACGCCCAAGAAGAGGATTATTTTATTATTTTCTTTTATTAATTTGAGTCCCAAGTCTCCTCATGAAGCGTCCACCTCCTAGCACACAACCTTTAAGTCATAACTTATAACTTCATAAAGTTAAGTCACTTTTATAATATAAATGATTTAGGCTATTAGCTAGTGTAAATTAAATATTTAATTTAATTTACATTTCAACCATTTATCCCTTAGCCATCTCGAAACCAACTGTAATGTGCTAGGTGCTCCAACTGGCAGTGGCTATAAATAGAAAATCGGGCCAACACCACCCATGATCACTCTTGCTTGACTTACTATAAAGAGTAAGTCCTAGAAAAATGACCCAATTAGGTTCCCTAACTGCATCTATTAGCCTACGAGAACCCCGGAATAGGTTAATCACTCCATCTATCTGCATGGGCTAAGAAGGGGACATTACAGTCCGCCCTCCCCAAAATTGCTTGTCCTCAAGCAATCTCAGCTCAGGATGCTACAATATCTGCTCACTCTCTCACGTTGCATCCTCAACTGGCAAGTTCTTCCACTTCACTAGGTACTCCTTGATGATCGGCCTGCTGAGATTCCTTTCTCGTGTGTCAATGATGGCTTCTGGAACTAGGATTAGCTTCCCCTCCTCATCCAATGGTGGAATCTCTGCCGAAGGGACAACATTATGTCCAAGTGCTTTCTTAAGCCCTGGAAACATGAAACACATTGTGCACTCGGCTATCTACTGGTAGCTCTAGCTCATAAGCTACTTCCCTCACTCTCCTGGCTACTCTGAACGGACCATAAAAGTTGGGTTTAAGTTTTTCTGCCCCACTTCTTTTGACAGTGGATTGCCTGTATGGCTAGAGTCTCAAGTAAATCATATCTCCAACCTCGAAACTCTTCTCTACTCTGTGCTGGTGTGCATAGAGTTTCTGTTGATTCTGTGCTTGTTGCATATTCTCCTTGAGCTCTTTCATGATATCCTGGCTCTCTTGCAACAAGTCTTTAGCCTTTGGTACTTTGCTGTCACCAAGTAGCAAGTATGTGAAATAGGGGGCATCATACCCATATAAGGCCCTGAATGGAGTCATCCTGATGGACATGTGATATGTCGTACTGCAGGAGTACTCCCCCAGGTGCAACCACTTAATCCATGCTTTCTGCTGCCTCGACACATAATTCCTAAGATACCCTTCCACCCATTTATTCAGTATCTCTGTCTGTCCGTCAGTTTGTGGGTGGTAACTGGTACTGGGAGTTAGTACAGTGCCACACAATCTGAGCAACTCCTGCCAAAACAAGCTTAGGAACTAGATGATGCAATTCATCTAGCACTTGATCTTGAGACATCACCTCCTTCATTTCAGCCCCAAAAGAAGAACTTCAAGCATGAAAAATTAGATCAGCAATCACTTGAGCAGCCCACACCTACAAAGTTTGAGGCACCACCAAAAATGGATCTTGAGACAAAGAATGATCTTTGCAGAAAAAAGTTATGTTTCTTTTGCAAAGAACCATGGGAACCCGGTCATAGGTGTCTTGGAAAAGGTAAAGTGTACTACATAGAGGTTGTTGATAATGAGGATGATGACACTAGTTTGAAAAGTGAACATGGATAGCCAACACCAAATATTGAAAGTGATGGTAACAAAGGGACTAGGATCACTTATCTTTCAGGATCTCCAAGGTATAACCCATTGCTATTTGAAGGCATCTTATTTGGGTGTAAGGTCATGACACTTCTTGATAGTGGAGCTACTCATAATTACATTGATGGGAGTTTGGTGGATAAGAGGGGATTGTATAGTGATGATTTTGAAGGATTTGATGTGACTATAACAGGTGGTTTAACTATTCCATGCAAGAAGAAAGTCAACAAGCTTAGCATTCTATTTTGTGAATATACACTGTGTGATGACTTCTATGTTCTTGATTTGAAAAATAATGATATTGTTCTTGGTATGCAATGGCTACATTCACTTCATAGAGTCATTCAAGACTTGCAAACCATGGAGTTGAGTTTCCAACATGATGGGAAATAAGTCACAATGAAAGCACTCAAGTACATGCTGCCATACCAAATTGTAGCTAAGAGCATGACAATTATGGACAAAGAAACACTTCATGAGGATATCTATGAGGATTTTTTAGTGTATATCAGCATGGGACAGCAAGAACATGATGGAGGATTGCACACATTTGGGAAATTGGCTGGATATTTGATTAGGATTGTGATACTTTTAGTAAGAAGGTTGCACAAACTCTCTTTTGCAAACCTTGAGCAGCATGGTATAGCACATGAAGAACCACACCAAGGGCCTAGATTAATTTGGGATCTGGGAATTTGTTGGTGTGTTAAGCCTAATGCAGATTCGATACATGTGATTGCTTGAGGGCAAAGAATCTTGGGGTGGGAGGACTTGTAATGTCCCCTTTTTGAGCCATTATTGCAAAATGACTTAGAAACTATTTTTCCTTTGCAAAACGGAGATGGATTATGATTTGGAGCATTTTTGTGATAATTATGGTGAAGTCAAAATTAATAAAATAATTTGCCTTGGATTGGAGCGACCCACTTGTGGGAAAAATAAAGAGAATAAAATAAAACAAATGAAAAAATAAAAATAATATTTTATTTGTTAAAAATAATATATTATTTGTCAAAAGGTGACCACCCAAGTGAGACGGAAAAATAATAAAATATTAATATTTTGTTCCTCTATGTTGGCCGCCCAAGTTGAGGAAGGAAAAGAAAAAATAAAATAAAATAATATTTTATTATGGAGGTGGACTTGAAAGCAAAGTAAATTATAGTGAATTTGGGTGCCCAACTTGGGGGTTATAAAAAAGGTGTTTGGGAGTCATTTTTCATCATATTGTGAATTTGGCATTTGATATTTGGAGATTTTCTCTTCAGCTGCAACTTTGTTTCAGCGAGCTTCTAAGGATGGAAACCCTTAGGATTTAGTGGTTTGGACGAAAACCCATTCCACTTGTGAGGTGAATCCACCCGGGGTTTACCATTGGGCATAATTGCAGGTTTTTAAAACATTTTGGAGCTTCAAAGACGCATCAATTCTATAGGTTTATGACAGCGAGGGTTTGAAGGACAAATTGACATGATTTCTGTCAAAATGTCAATTTGATATGATGGATATTCATGGATAATCAATTGCAGGTTATTCGAGAGGGTTTTGGCCTTGATATGGCATGATTTTATGAAGGATTCGTTGGCTTTTTGTGGGCAGATCTGAGTTTCCATATTGCTGGCTGCTAGGCTTTCATCACCATTTGTCATCATTGATATCATCTTGCGAATCTGGGCGCTTCCTAGGGCAGATCGTGGAGTTTGTGAAGAGAAAATATCCTCTTTCCTCATTGCCTAGGGTTTGCCATTGCTTGAAGGAACTAGTGCTAACATTGGAGGGTTTTAATGCCAACATTTTGTGATCAGATTTTTTTATCAGACATCTACAATCACTTTCAGATTTGTGGATCAGTTTTTGGACAGCATTGGCATCATCTTTTATCACTCATAATCATCCCAAGATCAATTAGCTACCTTTGGAGGTGATCGCTTCATTATTGGAGGGGGTTCGTGGCCATTGGAGAACTCATTTTCGGTCATTAACAAATCAGAATTTATAATCAGACTTGTACCTCATCTGAAGTATACTTTCAGCTCATATCATTGTATGATTGACTCCATAACATTCTAAGATGAATCGGGTATGTTGTTGTAATGAAAAATCCTCAATTTATGGAGTAGTAGTCCATGAATTAGGGCTGGAATACCAACTCCCTCATGCTCATATCCAAACCAAACGTCAGAGTCCAGTTGATACACAAACATATACAACTCAAAGCCAAGTATCATAGCCATATCTTTGTACTTAGGACCATAGATCAGCTGCAATTTTATTTCTCTAAGACCATACCCAACCAAAACAAATGATTCCACGTCACTCACCATTGATACACAAACATATACAACTCAAAGCCAAGTATCATAGCCATATCTTTGTACTTAGGACCATAGATCAGCTGCAATTTTATTTCTCTGAGACCATACCCAACCAAAACAAATGATTCCATGTCACTCACCACAAATCCCTAAAGTATGCCTCCAATTGTATCAAAGGATTACCAGCATGATGGAATTGTACTTCATCACAAATCAATTCCTCAACCTCTCCATGAATGATCAAAGGCTTACCCAAATCTGAATCACTTGTGTCTCCCTCTTCATGTGTAGATATAACACTAGTGGCTGATCCACTAAGTGCATGCTTAGCTATTCCATCATCTATGACGTGAGCCTTCAATGGGCTCTCAAATAGGGGTAACTCATGAACCTCGTAATGCAAATTAAATATACAAATAAAATTTTCTGCATCGCACTTATTCTCTTGTTTAATGAACTCTGCATGCTCTTCTTGCTTGCTCACCTCAAGAGGCTTCTCCTTTGTTTGCTCAACCTCTATGTATTCTTCCCTTGAAAGAAATAGTGATGTAAGGTGTGACTCCCTTTGTTGCCTTGCATGATCTAGCTGATTGCAACGTTCCTTGACCTCTTGTAGGTGTTGTCTTGTTTGGGCAACCAACAACTTTGCGTTCCTAGCTCTTTGTACCCATCCATCACACGTCTTGAGTCTTCTTGACGTCCTCCATGGTATGATGTACAAAATCAAAATTGTTGTGGCTTGAATCTCCAACATACTCCTCATGCTTAACACCCAAAACTTGAGTGCCAACCTTGGGAGACTCTTCCACCTGATTTTCCTCATGTGAAGTGGCTGCTATCTCATGATTATGTGAGGAAATAGGACTGCTGTCACAAAATAGAAAATCAGACCTGCTGTCAAACCTTCGTGTGATGTCCTCTAGATATTCAAACACTTCTTCCTTTGCCGAATGTTCTCTCACAAGTGCAGATCCAAAGGTGACTTCAACTGAAAATCACATGCCTCTAACTTGAATCGAGCCTCCAAACCTTGCAACACTAAAGGTCCATGATCAATTTCATCAAAGAGACTTGGGCTGTCACACAAGACATTTTCTGATTTTTCTTCATTTGTAGGCACAAAGCCACCATCAAAATCAATAACCTGGATAGTTGATGCTTGGCAATCTTCATGTATGAATGGTGGGACAGCGTTGTGATCAGGCAAACTATCAACACAAGAGTCCATCCTTTCATTATCAATTTCTAAATCAGCATCATCATCATAGAGATTCATGTATACCTCTCTTGTAAATGCTCCAAGTGATTCTTCTTCATTGGGATCCATTGTTTCAGCTTCCTTGTTCAATTTGCCATCCTCATTAGACACATCAGCTTGTATGTATCTTTGTTCATCACATAACAAATTTTCAGTTTTATCTTCATATGTATGAACAATGTCTGATTTTTCTTTGTCTATATCAACACTCCGCTGAAATGAATCTGTAATCACTGATTCATCTTGTTTCCTCAACTGAATTTTGCTCTTCCTTTCTTCTTTTTGTTCAAGTAGTCCAATGGTTGTCATGAATTGTTGATGGTATTGCATATAGGTGTCCATCGTTTGTTGTTGACATTTTATGAAATTATTCATACCATGCATGAAATTTTTCATATGTCGATCATTTCTTTGTGGACTGATACTATTCCTTCTATCACCCATTGTGCTAACTGTTCCAACCCTGTTTGTCTTACAACCTGATTTTCAAGCTGAATTCTACCGTCCAGGCTGGCAAGATACACTGCTTTGATACCACTGAAATATCCCAAATAGGATATTAACTCAAATTTCTGAATTTAGGGTTCTGATTTTAGCCCTAATTTTTTATTTTCAAATTCTGATAAAAAACCCTAATTTCTGCAGTTCTGATTTTCTGAATCAGCCTTATGTAAACACTTAAAACAACCAAATAAACATGCCAAAACATCATATAAACCATGCCAATATGATAACAACATAGTTGAATTTCACAATGAAATACACAATGAATCCACACCACAAAGCAACCACAATGACTGAAAATATGGATCAGATGTATGCTGTTATAAATCAGAATTATGAAGTCTGCAATTACATTAAAATATTATGGGCAAACATGCCAAATATGCCCAGCTATAAATGCTAGGGTTTCTACATACCAAACAATGCAAAAGACCTCCAAAAAATGATGGAATTGCACTCCAAGATGTGGCGCTAAAGTTAGGGCACGAAACCCTAATGTCAATGATCTTAAAACTATTCCAAAGGCTGCCCCAAATGATGCGCACAGGGTTGAAATATCCCACAGGATATTTACTAAATTTTTCTGTTTTTTTTTCAAACATCTGATTCAAACCCTAGTTCTGATTTTCTGTTTTAGATCAGATCACACACTTATTACAGCCACTTAACATGTCAAGAACAATAAATCATCATGCCAAAATATGTGCCATTGCCAAAGGTGAAATACACAATGAAATACACACAAATTCAACACCAAAATGATGCCAAAATGCTAGGAAACTCAAATCAGAACTCTGTTGTTATAAATCAGAGATATAATGTCTTTAAGTACATCAAATGCAATGGGCAAACATGTCAAACAATGCGCAGCTATCACATGCTATAAACCCTAGGGTTTATACATACCAAATTCATGCCAAAATGATCTTCATGATGATGGAATCGCCCTCCAAGTAGTGGCGTTGAAGCTAGGGCTTGAAAACCCTAATGACAATGAATCTCAATCCACTCCAAAGGCTGCTCCAGCTGATGTGCTTCAGGTCTGCAACTGATCGGCTAGGGTTTGCTGCTCCAAAGTAGTCAAATGATGCCACAAACAACCCTTCGAATACTCTCAAGTATGTTGCTCCAATGTAGGGTGAAAACCCTAATCAAATGATGTCTCCAAGCATCAATTTCACTCCTCCAAGAAGGTCGAATCAGATATGGTTGAGGCTGCTTCAAAACAGAGAATTCCTTCAAACCCTAGCAACATACAAACATCCAAATCGCCTCCAAAATCAGGTTGCTCCTCTCCAAAAGGGTGGCGCTCAAGTTCTAGGGCGAACCCTAGCCAAAATACATGCAAAACTTGCCAAATGATGGAACGCTCAAGTTAGATCTGCAAATCTGATTGTACAATTTCGCTCTTCTCCTCAATGAATCAGCAATGAAGTCCAAATAGATTCCCGTCACGGAATCTCCAATGATGAGCTAGGTTTTCGTCCAACTCACCGTGAACACAAGGGTTTCTGTTCTTAGTTCGTTGCTCAACTTTCGTTGCAGCCAAAGTGTAATATCCCTTACCTATTCTGCCCTGAAATTCTGAGTTTTATAGGTTTAACATTTCATCAAACACTTGGCAAGAGATCTGAGTTTGTTTATTTTTGAGTTTGCTTATTTAGAACATCAGATAGAAATGCATACAATGATGTCAAAATACCACTTCTAATGATAAGACATTATGTCAAACTTTTGGCATACAACATAATAACTCCAATCTGCCTTTATTTGATGTAATTCATAGAAATGAAAACACCTAGGAGATTCCTATCCTCTAACATGCATGGTATTTTGTCAAACACTTTGCTTCTGGGCAGTTTAGATGTTATTTTCAATGTGCTTGGTACTAATGAGTTAATCATGCATATAGAAATATATTCCATCCAAATTTGCTAAATATTGACAAAGGAAAATGAATAGACATTTGTCAAACATATGCCATCCATAAGGAAATGAAATATCAAGAACAATTCTGTCATGTCCCCATTTCCGGAGTGACTTCATATGGAGTTGACGATCAGCCTATCATTCATTCCCGTAGACTAATGTATTGGTAAGGGAATGATTTGCTAGATTGAGTTTGTTTCTACACATGGAGAACCGGAAAGTTGGTATATGTCTATACATGGAGAACCGAAAAGTTGGCTCAACTAGTATCTTATTTGGAAAATGCAATATTGAAATTGTATTTTCAATCATTTGATTTGATTTGTTAGATGGAGTAAAAGGGAAAATGAAATCTTTGATTCCATTTTCTCTAATCTATTTTTATGGAGTTTCTGTATAGAATAAGGAGCTACTCCAGGTGGGACCTATTTTATAATATCATCAAATGAAGCCAACATTGGAGGAGTGGATTCGCCCATGAAGAAATAGGTCTAAGCTATTCCCAACGGCTATCATATGGGATCGATTGGCATTGGAAATGAAATCACTAAGCATATTGAGGTGGCGACGCCGTTGGATCATGTGCCAATGAATAGGATCGACACCATGAGGAGAGTCATTTGTCCAAGTCAAAGGCATTTAAAAACAATTGTATGGAAATTCAATGCAATCGCCTATGCAAAGGATCAAAGGCCAAGGTAAAGAAGAATGATTTTAAATGCAAATTTTATTTATTAATTATTTGCATATGGATCGATTGAGGAATGTAAATGCCAACGTCTAAGTAGTTGAAATCGCCAAGCTTTGAGAAGGATTTTAAATGAAAAGAATAAAGATTTTAAATGCTTGTGAACAAGCATTTCCAGCTGCCGCCATGATAAGAGGTAGTTCTATTGCTAAGGATCGATCCATGTGAAATAATAGATGCCTTTCATTTAAAACAATTGAAGATTGATTTTAAATGAATGAGTTTTAGTTGCAACTCATTTACAATTGTTCAAGTCTTTTGCTCATCATTGGTGGAACTCAAATTTCAATCCAAATATGCTAAGAAGAAGGACGCCTATCCATGGAGGGGATAAATAGAGGACTTGAACATCAATTTGCAACTATTGATGCATTGTTATGTTTCTTATCTTCTTTGTTTTGGCTGAGAATTCCAATTTTCATGTCATTTTGTAAGGTGTTGACCCCTTGTGTTTGTATGGTGATGTCCACATACACTATGTGAGGTGATATTGTGCGAATATTCACCATTGAGCTTGATATTGCAGGTTACTAAGGAATATTTGGAGTGAATTTGATATCAATATAACCGTTGGTCATTGTAGAAGCTAGCCAAGGTATACGATTTGGAGGAATCATCATTTTATGAAGATTTGATATGCATTTTCAATTCTTATTTTTCATGACAGTCAGATGGTAATGACATTTCAGGGTTCATATGCATGTTGGGAGTGAAGATCTTGATGTATGAAGACCATTGGAGTATCATAGAGACATAATATTGCACCTAGGAGTCCATCGCTTGGCTACAAGAGGAGATTTTGTCAAAGATTTAGTCTCTAATACATTTCTGGGCATTTGCAATCAGCATATCAATCATAACAGCAGTCAACTATTTGTAATCAGTTTGTTGTTTGAGTTTATATGAGGCTGCAACCATGATCCATGATGTCTTTAGACATTGGTTATTGATTGTACTTTGATATTCAAGGGTTTGAAGGACATTGGGATGCAATTTCCATGATCAATTTAATTTTGATTTGACTGATACAGTGACTGTGATTTTGTAACAACAGTCAACAGTGTGTTGTTGTGATTCAATTCCATTTCTATTGATAAGAATGCAAGGAGGTTGATGGTTCTCATATATTGTTGATTTGAATTGATTTGTGTAAGAAATCTTATCTAAAATAGATCAAAAGTTTCAATCTTATATTATAGGGTCTCTTACAAATTCTGACCTCAATAAGAAGCTCCCCAAATATTTTTCATTCACCCAAGAAGAAGCTGTTACAAATAGAGGTTTAGATAGCTTGTGTACAATATGTGAGGTAGAATCTACTCCAAGGCACTGCAGTTACAAAAGATCAAATTACTATAGCTGTCCAAACGATGCCTGTAGCTGCTTATAATCACCTCTGAACTGTTCAATACTCCTCCAACAACAATGCTAATGACTGTAGACTCATGTAATTACCCCAATGAATATGGAACTGGAAGATATTCAAACTGATTCTGCTGTATACCTCTTTTTGTATGCTGCTACAGCAGTCCGAACTCTCAGAAAATGATACCTTAAACTCACCTTTAAACCTTGCAAATGCTCACATGATGCTAGGAAGCCATCAGAAGTCATTAATAAATATCTTCTCATTAATAAATATCTTCTGTTTAATCTGAAAACACTTTCCCACGGTACCCTGCACAAACTCTTCAATAATAACTTTACATAAAATATAAATTTGTATTTGCAGAGCCAATCCACAAATTTATCAAAAACACCTCCATGAATAAAAACTCATAACTTGCACGAAGATTTATCCTTTGCACCGCAAATAACTTTGAAATCTATTCCATTCACTGCAATTGAGAATCCTGTGTGAATCCGCCAAGGATTGACAAAGGGGGTTTCCGTCACAAAGCCAAAAATCCCAAGGGTTTTGTCTTAGGGTTTCCTAAATTTTGAAAGCCGGAGCTCTCACACTTCCCAGAGAGATAATAAAAACCAAGTATGTCCAAATGAGCTTCAAATGAGCCTTTTTATAAAACTCCAAGGAAGCTTCCAGAAACCCATTAAAATTGCCTCTCTTTTTAACTTTCATATTTACTTACAAATGGGGATTTATAATAAAGTGACCTGTTGTGACCAAATCACACATCGCCCCATTATGATGGGGACCCCCAGTTTTCTTCATAGGGTAATCATTTCTAGGTTAGTTGTTTGTATCACCTCGGAGATAGTTAACCGAACAAGCTTTGCAAATCCAATGCAGAGACTTCTTGAAAGACAAAATTAAGGGGGTGTTATGTTAGAATGAGGTCCTGAGTTCAACATGTTTTAGTGAGTTAGAGCTACAAGTAGAATTGATTTAGTGGTGATCTAGGCGCACTTTGCTACTCACTTCACCCCAGATGAGCGCTTAGAAGATGCATGGTCAGAGAAATGTCCCAAATGACGCCTAGAGATCATTAGGAAGTGAGTTATGAGTTTGGGCGCCCTTGACCTTTAGTTTCAACATGATTGGGCGCCCCAGGGAGGATTATCCTTGATTCTATGATGTTTGAAGAAAGACATGAGTTCCTATCTTGATGTTTGACTTGTGATATGATTACATGGGCTTGAAGTTCGCCACTATGTTTAGGAACATCTACTAAATCATCCATGGCGCACTTCTAGTTTGGACTACCTTAAAGGGGTGCCTTGGTGGAGTCTTATGGAGGCCATTTGAATGATAGAAGATGAAAAGCGTTTCTAAGGTCCTCAATAGTTTAGGTGATTCTGGTCACTCTTTTCCCTCATTATGGGCGCCTAGGAAGTAGGGTTGGTTCAGAGGATTTTGGGCGCCCACCTTAGAAGGCCTTCATCCATGAATGCATGCCAAGATAGAACATGAAGTCAAAACTCCCAGAGGGTAGCGCCTAATGTTAAGAGCCTTCAAATGGCCAAATCCAAACTTGAATGAAGAAGGGTGCTCCTTGCCCCCAAGATCACCTCAGATGGGCGCCCAATGAAATTAGGTGCATCCTATGCATTATCTCATCTATCTTGGCACCTATCTACACCTCTATCATCATTTTTGAGCACTCAAGAGTCTAGGCGCACCTTATGCCTCCTCTCAACTCAGCCTGGCGCCCTTCATGTGGAATTTCATCTATATTGGCGCCTTGTGAAGGATATTGTCTTGTGAAAGGTTAGGAGAGTATGCCACCTTGGCGCCAAGGAGGCCTTGAAGAAAAGATGTTGAAATCCTCCAAAATACGCCTTTGGATGTAGAAGAATGAATGAACCTCCATGAGCGCCTAGGAAGAATTTGCTTGAAACAACCTTTTTGGAGGATTCCTTGAGTGATGAAATCATCCTATGCCATCTCCCATTACCTGAACTTATTGAGATATCATAACTTTGAAGATGCCTTCGGTTGTAAAGAAAGGGTTGGATGGGTGAGCTCTTGGAGGGGTTCCTCCTCTGTGAGCTCTTCAAAGTCAAATTGATGTTAGGCGCCTAAGTATACCCAGATCATCATCAAGATGCGCCTTTAAGGGATCAATGTCACTAGATGAAATTGGGCGCTATTTTATATCTGGAGCATCATGGATGGGCGCTTTGCAAGAGGAAGGTCTAAAGGTATGAAGGTGGATGTCATTTAAGAAGTTAGGATCATCAAAATTGAAAGAAATAAGTCTATTAAGCTAGGGCGCCTTTGCTTGTCATTTTATACCTCCATGAGCGCCTTGAGGATTGAATGTCATGTGTTTAAGATACAACCTCCAATTTGAAAGTTGCCTCCTTTGCAGAGTCCAAACAAGTGAAGAAAGCCCTAAGGCGCACCTTATGCCTTCACTCACCTTTTGGCGCCTTTATGTGGATTTTTGTGAAGTTTTGGCGCCTTGTATGGAATGAATTCCTTAAGCGCCTTTGTTTGGAAATTTGATCACTTTTTGGCGTTTAGGAAGGAGTGGATTGGTGATGGAACTTTGGCACCTTGGAGTGTTTCAAGGTTTGAATTAGTGAATGATAGCGCCCAAGGGACTTAGAGCAAACTAGAATGAGGAATTGAGGAATGAGTTAGTCACCTTGAGCGCCCTGAGGAGAGAAGCATGTTGCGAAGATTGATTGAATGTTTGGAATCAAGGCGCTTATGGTCACTTATATCACCATTTTGGGCGCCTTGAAGGAGGGGAAGGATGTTATAAGGTGTGGAAGAAGTATGGCGAAGAAGGCGCATTTTCTTGTCTTTATCATCCTAGTAAGCGCCTAGGGACTTGATTGTTGAAGAGATTGTCATCAGGATATTTGAAAGTGTATATGCAACCTCAACTAATGCTTAAGGCACATGGCAAATGAAGTAAAGAGTCCTCCAAGATTAAGGTGTATTTTCATGTTCCTGTCATTCAATTTTGGGCACCCTTTATCTAGTTTCATATTCAACATTGGCGCCTAGATGTAAAGAAACATTAAGAGGTTAACAAACATAGGCGCCTATTCATCTTAAATTGACCCCATTTTGGCGCTCAAGTGTGGGAGGTTTCAAATTTTGAAAAAATCTTAAAATCCTATTTAAATGTTTGCGTTGGCCGACCCCTTAGCTGGCCGACCAGCATTAAATGTAAGTAAAGTTTGCTATATAAGGAGGAGCGCCCTTCTTCATTTTGTCATAATTCACATTGCAATCTCATCTAAAGAGTGATTTTTCAAGGAGGAGCAACAGATTTTGAAGGCAGACCTGCATTTTGATAACTGATTTTTGTTATTTCAATACTGATTTTCATCATTTTATACAGAAATCTGCACTTTTTTAGGTCAGAAAATTGGTACAAGGTATGTTTTAGCCACTTCTAATCCATGAAATTGCCTTCTTTTTACTTGATTTTGTTAAATTTTATAGTTTTATCATCTAAAATCAGGTTTGTAAAGTTGAAGTTCATCATGTCAAGTCACTTATTCAAGTCTTGTCTTGTAGATAGATGGGCATGACGGTGAAGGAGAGGCAAGTAATGATCAAGATGGATGCCAAGTCTACCATACCCGACTCCAAGCTCGAAACTCATTGGAAGAACGTGGGAGACACCAACATGGGATACGTCAACTTGGAGGAGATGAAGGATTTTTTACTCGCCATCACGAGGAATGAAGACATCAAGGCTATTGCAAAGAGTGGAATTGTTCAAGCGGCATGCTTCCCACCTACCCTACGTAGCACTGAGTTAGTGTTGGAATGCATTCAACACTATGACAAGGAGGAGAGAGAAATTGTAGCTAAAGACGAGACTGTCTTAGCCTACTTGCAAAGAGAAGCCATTCAAGAGATCTTCAACATCCCAAATCGGAAGGCAGTGTTCATTTGTCCTACAACTGCCCAATGTACTTTTGAAGGCAATCCCAAGCACTACATGCAAGAAGTGAGGAAGAAGTGGATGATAGATTCATCAATCAAAATATACAACTTTGAAGATCCAAAGTTTCATAAGGCAGATTTCAAACAAGAGATAAGTTACTTCATCATGTTCTTGAATCGAGTAACAGGTAGGCCTCAATCATCTACTTTTCAAGGATGGATGTATACCTACTTTGATCATGTGTTTACAAAGAATAAGATGGTTGATTGGGCTGGCCTTATAAGTCATTGTCTTGATGAACAATTTGAGAAATTTGATGAGACAAAGTCTTTCTTCATGACTTCCTATCTTGTTTACATTCTGGCAAGAAATGTAGTTTATAAAGGATTAACATCTAAAGGAGAAGTAGGTGTAAAGTCTGGACAGATTCTATCACATCAGTGTTATCCTCAGCTCCATTTGAAGAACATCAATCATTATAAAAGGTTTAATGATGCTTTCGCCATGTACATAGTGAGAAAGTTGAGAGGAGAATTGCATAGAAGACTAACAGGTGCTTTTAGGAACTTCATTGAACAATATGGAAGGTACTACATTCAATATGACAAGTTTACCTATATCAGAATTCAGGGCTTCACATCCTTTCCATACAGATTGCCTAGGTATCCTACCAATAGGATGGTGTTGCTGGAAGTTTCAAGACAGTTGTTAGAATTCCATAAGATCCAAAGGACAAGAAAGAAGGCTGGGGTTTAGTTTCCTCTCACGCTAGGGAGATATTACTCTTGTCCATCACTTCAGGCAGCCGAACATTCAGAGGTTGAGCTTCAAGCATATCATTTACATCTTCATGATTCAAGGAGGGAGAACTTCAATCCGCACAGAACTATTAAGCAGTCATATTCTTCCTACCGACATGTTGAGTAGCTTGAGGATCATTGGGCTAATGCCATTGATGATGATGATATAAGGATGCAAAAGTGTTCAAGGTTAAGATGGGATCTAATGAGAGCTACAAAGGTATTAAGGATTCCTGATCAGTTAGATGATGATAGAACTCTTTCAGGTGATGAATACAATAAGATCCAAAACCTGCTTTATGACATCAACTAGACTAATAGAGAAAGAGTTTATGATGAAGAATTGATAGAGCCTATCATTGCTATCACTAAGGAACATGTAAAAGAGCAAGTACAAGCATTGATAAATGAGGGAAAGAAACTCACTTACACTAAAATGGGAGAAGTTGAACATCAGGAACAACGTAGTGCACCTGGCAGGAGTTCACGAAGCAAAGATAATGAAAGGGATTCAAGTCAAACAAAGAAAAAAAAACTTGAATCTACACAGGGAGAATCAAGCAAGAAGAAGAAAAGGATAAGGATTGAAATTGCTTCATCTAGACAGCCAGGTGATACTCCAGTGAATCAAGATATAGTTGTACATGTTGAGGATGCAGTTCCAGATACTCCATTTGAAGAAGTGCCTTCAAGTCCACATGATACTGAGATCATTGATAAGGTTAACACTCAAGACAAAGATGAAGCTGAAAAAGAATCATTGCCTGTACAAAGAAAGCAAGTACAACAATCAATGGATCTTTCATCATTGCCAGAGTGGTTGCAGGATAGAATTAAAGAAAGCTATGAGGTTGAAAAATATCCTCCTATTCCAGTTGAAGAGTTGCTTCTAGACATGTCTAATGAAAGACCAAAGAAGAAAGCAACTACTCTTTCAAAGATAACCAAAGATGAAGCAGGTGTAAGGAAAGTGCATGTAGCTGTTCCAAGACTTGAAAAGAATGTAGAAGATATAACACCTGAAGATTATGACATCAATACAATCAACTTGGGTCCATTGACTGGAGCACAAGTAGAGGAAGAACTTCAGGATTCAATTGATAATGCTCGAGCTATCATAAGACAGGAAACAGAAGGCGGAATTAAAGCTGGGCAAAGGTGTCAAGCCTTAGAGCAATATATTTAGCACTTGGTTCATCCTATCCGTCAGCAGGAGAGAGCTTCTACACCTCCATCTCTTCTTCCTCCAGAAATAGTTGTACATCTTGAGGGGTTGAACACTTCATCTCACAGATTGAAAGATTGGATGAAAAGGTCAAAAGAAACCACATATAGACACCTAGAAGATATCATGCAAGTATATGATAAGATTGCTGATCTCAAGGAAAGAGTACTTTCACTGTTGACTGCTTGTGCTGAGTTCAAGGTTATCAAAGAACAATACATGCCACATTTAAAGAGCTTGATAGAGACTTCAGTTGATGATTTAATACATGCTAAAGTAATTGAAGAAGGCATAACATAGGATTTCTCTTTTTGGTATTATTGCTTTCGCAATAAAGGACAGCTACTTGATAAGGTAGAAACAGATATGTCAAGAGTAAGAAGTGTACTTCAAAGAATTCAAGATGGAATACATGCATCCTTGATGAAAATATGTAATCCATTTGGAGAAATGACTCTTGATAATAGGAAAGAACAAGTTCAAGCTTTCTACTTCCAAGAGGATGATATTTCTAATGAGAAGCTTGATAGTATATTCTCTCTTGCTGTCCACTTGGGCGCCAACAAAGCTAGGATGACTGATTGGGAGAAGACACTTGGCCTTTATGCAGATGATGTATTTGAAGCTGAAGGAACCACTAAGAATACGCCAAGTGTACCTTTTGATGATGTCAAGCAGATAGTGTCCAGATTCATTGAATCTCAGAATACTAGTGATGGTTATGTTGGTATTTTTCCCAGACTGGATGCTTGTTCCCAGTTATCCCTACAAGGTAGCCATCATTGATCAACAGGATTCTCGGGCCAGGGGCCAACAGTACAGGAGATACTCTATAAATATCTCCTCTTCTTCTTTAGGCTCTGCAGAACCAAGGGGGTATTCCCTATTCAACATCCATAAGATATGCTTGTGGACTGGGGGATGTTGACACAAAGCAGATAAATCCTCTCTTATGCAGACCAAAACTGTGAGATAAGTGCAAAGGGGCTAACTTTGGGCCTATATTCAGTTGTAGACAGAGGATTTTGGGTCCTAAAACTACTTCTAATGTCCTAAAGGTTTGTATTTGAAGTTTTAATTTGATTTTTGGTATTTGGATGCAAAACTAGGATTTTGGGTGTAACCTCAATACAGGATTGGATCGGTGCCTTTCCGGGGCTTGGAGTCGATAGACATACACATGTGAATGGCTAGAATGAACACATACCAAAGACTAGATATCAAGGGGATTTTTAGTATCTGCCTTACAAACACTTCCCAAAACAGAGTATCCTGTTATCTCTACTTACTGATATCCCTATTGCAATGTCTTCTTCCCAACACTTGATCTAAAACGTTTAATCTACTCCTTGAGCAGAAGTAAGAAATCAAGCATTCAACACAGCAAACCTATATTCTAGAATCATAAACACCCCTTAGATGCTTAGATTCATAAGAAAAACACACTCAATTTGGAGACAGATAATAGAACACATGTAATATAGCATTACTCATTTAGATCAGCATGATATCAGTAGATTTATGCAGAAAAATACAACATGAGATTCATAAATTCACAAGACATCCAGAACAGGGCCACCAATGAAGTTGTATTGTGTTACTGCACCAAAACTTTTCCAGTTTTCAACCACGAAATGAGTGACACAGCTTGACTCTTATAGCACAAGTGTGTACATTCAGCAATTAATTACAAAAGTCCTCTCAAAATTTTGAAATTTTACCAAATACAGAGCACCATGAGAATGGCACTCGAAACAATTAATGTAGCAGGCAGAAAGAAAAGCTGGGAGTGGTTGAACTCGAGCCCCACGCTGCCACCTAAGAATTTTCTTCTTCAATCGGGTAGCTACCTAGTCAATCAGGCCATACCTCTACAATTCCTGTGCCATTAATGGCACACCAACTTGTAGGATGTAGCAACGGTCCGTGCTATGAAAATTTCCGCCAAAAAAGATACAGCGAGCATGAGAAATCCCACGCTGATGAAAGTTTGAACCATGACCGTCGAAATCCTCCCTACCGCTGAGATCTGCGGTGCCAAAACAGTCTGAAAAGTCAAGAACCAATAAAAACGTGCCATGCAGGCACCCCGTGCATCCATCACTGACCAGTCTAAAAATGTGAGATCAATAATCCCACATTCACCTCGCAATGCTTGCTTGAGTATCTTATAAACCAAGCCATGAGCAAACCTAGCGTTGTGTGCTTTTGCCCTGCACGACTAGCGAACCACCTGCCACCAGCCCGTCGCTTTGACTCCTGCCGACACAAAAGACCCAATCGGCGAGACCATAAACCATTAGCGGGCCTGAAAACTCACTTGCCGATATCACTTGCCACTCCGATGACCACCCCGTATACACCTTGTCCATCGGAGATCGGCGACACCCAGGAAATATTCACTGATGTATATAATTATGCCGATGACCCCGCTGGATCGGTGAGACCAACTCCATCGGCCAAACTCCAGCTCACCTCTCCGATCCCACAACTCTCGCCGACCGCTACACCCTTTGGCAAGACACAAACCGTCGGAGCCACCGAAAATCCTTCCGCCGACACACCGATCTCACCGATCGCTAATGAACCATACTCCGTCGGCCAGATCGGTCACATCGGCAAGCTCCCTACTAGCTTTCCCAATACGGAATATCACTCCGACCAACTTACATACACTTCATCGGCCCGTTGGAAAGACCCTTTAACACCACTGCCGATGGGCAAGGTCTGGGCAATGAAAGGAACAAACCACTGTGGACAACATAATTGCTGAAACAAAAACCAACTCACGCCGATGGACTCAGAAATTTTAGGGTTTGAATGAAAAACCTGCAAAGCCCAAGCTTAAAACCCTAAACATAAATGAGTACCAACAGGTTATTCACATGAAGACTCCTCATAGGCTATTGATTTGTCATCCTTATCTTCTTGGGAAATGTGCCTTTGTTCCCTCTTTCATATACTAAAAATAAGAGTTTGTTGTAACTATTTGTGATGTGGCATGATCTGGTCCATTGGCTTTGCCAGTCGATCTTGACCCTTCATGTATTCTTGGGGTCTATATAAGGGCTCCTTTTGCTCTCATTTGGAATATATTGAAGGCTCTAAAAATTGTTGCAAGAACAATATAAGACTCAGTGTTTGGTGATTCTATATATGTTTCTAAGTGTTGCATGGTTTAGATCTCTTCAAGCGAATATTAAGATTAGATTAAGTTTTCTTTAAGTGTTATGTTAGTTGGTGGAAGGTTTTATTATCGTTTGTGGTGAAATCTATATGTTCACACTATTTGTAGTTTGTGGCTTACAAATTGTAGTGTATGGTTGGTCTGAATGAATTGAGCTTAACTTTGATCTTTATGTTTGTCTAGTTCTTCATGAGCATAAGTGATTTAAACATCCTGTATCCTACGTCGTAAGCTGTAGTGCTTAGATACTCTGAATATTTGCCTCCTTCATTGAAACAAGTTGTTGAACAATTGTGTAAGTCCCTTTGTGTTTATCAGCAAAATCATACAAGTCACTGAGCTATCTATCACGAAATCATAAGAAAGGAACCTTGGAGTCATCTTGTTTGATCGCCTTATTTAGCATTCAAGGGGCTTTGCTCAAGAGAGAGTCGGATACCTCGTGTTTTACTCTATTGTTGACTTGTCGAGAAACAATCATCAACATGACCCTCTTATATTTATTCATTAATATAAAGTCACTTTAATAATTTCATGTTTCCTTAAGTTGGTGTATGGCTTATAATCATTTAAAAATAATATTAAATGCCTTAACATTTAATACTCAACCTTATAAACCATTATAATAATAATAATTTAATACTATTAAAGCTTAACTTTAATAATCATTAAATTAATCATAAATCCTTTGATTAAAGCCATAATAATAACAATTTGACAATTCCGCCAACACCCTGGGGATGATCAATGTGCCCTCTATCCATCCAAAAGCCCTTTCCAAATATAGAAAGGTATGGTCCCGATGCTCCAGTGACTTACTAAAAATAGTGAGTCTAAAAAAGCCTAAAATACTCTCTGGAAAACAAAATGTAATGTGCCGTACCTGTTTGTATATTTTTTAAAGATCTTTTTATGTGTTTTATTTTTATTTTTAGTATGATCTTTCAGAATAGAGAGAAGATGCAGAAGGGGTTTTAGTTTTCCTGCAGATGTGTGTTACCGGATCATACAATAGATAGCATATAGAGATAACCCAGAAAATCTACAATGAATTTGAGGAAACTAACAACCACCCAGATAGCAAAATGACCAATAATGAATTACTAACACATACCCATGTTGAGATTTGCAACTTCATACAATAGATGTAGCTGGACCAGCAATGGGTATGGCTGAAAATGACTCCAAACTCCCAAATGATACAAGAAAGGAACATACAAATGATATCAGCAAAGTAAGAGGCCCTAAACACCCCAAATAGGAAGATATAGTGGCTGCAACTCCAAAGATTGAGAGCTTCTATGAGGCCCACGCCCCTTTAGGCAAGGTAGTACGGCCTGGTCTAAGCATGAACAGCAATAAATCCACAATGAAATCCTCCGTTATCTGCTGTTATAAGTCTGCACAGCCCCTACAGTGCTAGTCGACCAAGGTAGAGTGTCCTGAATGCAAGAAAATGCAATGTAGAAGCCACAAGGAATGGTACGGCCTTGCTGCAATGGTACAACTAGCAACTACCAATAACAACAGTCCCAAACCACTTTCAATCTGCACCTCTAATCACTTCGATTTGCCTCCCTGGTCTCTGAGAAACTCAATACAATCAATCACCATCAAAAGATGTAGCAAATCAGCTCCAAAGCTCTATCTCCGAACTCCATTGAAGCACAAATGTGAATGCTTGGAACATCCACTAACAAAGGCACCTTTGGGTGGTATTGCACACCTGTAGAATGCCGATACTAATGGATGTTTTCATCTCCAAAACCCTGGTTCGAATGCACAAACCCTTGAAACCCTAGTAGAGCTCTCACAAGAAAATATCACAAAGCAAGCCTCATCCAAAATGAGCTCTTTAGCACCTTTATAACATACTTCAAGCCCAATGCCCTTTTTGGAGGGAATTTGCATTTGTTTTATTATTTAATTTTCATCCCCTTATGATTCCCATGGGCGCCCACCTTCTAGAGGGTCACTTTTAAGTTGTAACTTATTTTTATAAAGTGACCATATAATATTTATTTGTAAAGTCCCAACAAATAATTATATTAAACTTCGGATTTTAAAATAAATATGAAGACGGTGTCGGAATGCCATGTTCTTTAGCTCGTCGGAAAGGTTTCGACGAGACGCTTCTGACCCCACTTTGAAAATCCCAAACAAACATTGAACCCGAACTTACTAAAAAGAGTAACGCTGAAGATCAAACTGGACCAACTCTGAAGGTGCCAACTGGATCCTCTAAATGCGAACCAACTCTCCATCATCGACAAATGCCTCCGAGCCAACTAACTCCAGTTCCCTATCCAAACTGCTAGTCCACGGGAACTGAGTGATGGACTAATCATGTGTCACGATGGGGACATTACAATCCGCCCTCCCTAAGATTGCTTGCCTCAAGCAATCTCAAGTCAGGATGCTCCAATATTTGCTCATTCTCCCAAGTAGCATCCTCCATGGGCAGGTTCTTCCATTTGACCAGGTACTCTCTGATGATTCTCCTCCTCAAATTACGTTCTCTGGTATCAATTATACCTTCGGGTACCAATATCAATTTCCCCTCTTCATCAAGAGAAGGCAACTCAACTGAAGGTCGCACATTATGCCCCAACGCCTTCTTCAGGCGAGATACATGGAATACATTGTGTACCCTACTACCTGCTGGAAGTTGTAACTCATAAGCCACTTCTCCAATCCTCTTGGAGATCCTTAAAGGTCCATAATACTGTGGCTTCAACTTCTCTGCTCCACTCTTCTTGAGAGTGGACTGCCTATAGGGCTGCAACATGAGGTATACCATGTCACCAACCTCAAAAGATCGCTCAATCCTCTGCTGATCTGTATACTGCTTCTGCTAATTCTGAGCCTTTTGTATATTCTCCTTCAAAGACCTCATGATGTCCTGACTCTCCTGAAGAAGGTCTTTGGCCTTAGGCACTCGACTATCACCAAACAGGAAATCAACAAAGCTCGGTGCCTCATTCCTGTACAATGCCATGAAGGGTGACATCTGAATGGACATGTGGTAAGTGGAATTGTAACATTACTCCCCCATATGAAGCCACTTCACCCATGCCTTCTGCTGCCTCGAAACATAATTGCTGTGGTATCCTTCCACCCATGTATTGACAATCTCTGTTTGTCCATCTGTTTGGGGGTGGTAACTCGTACTGGGTGTGAGATCTGTCCTTGTCAACCTGAAGAGCTCCTGCCAAAAGTTACTGAGGAACTTGTTGTCCCTATCACTGACAATGTTACGAGGCAACCCATGGAGTCGAAATACCTCATGAAAGAACAAGTCTGCTACTTGTGTAGCAGTGAAAGTGGTAGGGATGTCAAAGAAATGTGCATACTTTGTCAATCTGTCCACTACCACGAAAATGCAATCCCTGCCTTAGACCTTTGGCAACCTTGTAATAAAGTCCATTGAGATGCTATCCCATTTCCTCTCAGGAATGGGCAGGGGCTGCAATAATCCTTCTGGAAATGAGTGCTCTTGTTTGTTCTGTTGGCATATCGGGCACTCTCTCACATACTGCATCACCTCTGTCTTGAAGCCCTTCTAGGTGAACCTCTCTCTAACCTGCCTGTAAGTTTTGAAGTACCCGGGGTGTCTTGCCATCGGTAAGTCATGGAATGCGCTCAAAACTTTTTGCTTCATCTGTGATCCTGACACCAAAAAGATCTTATCCTTGTAAATGATTAAATCATTTACCATTGTGTACCTGTCATCCTTAATGGTGCCATCAATTATTCCAGTAGCCCATGCATCCTTAGCATACTTAGCTAATATCATCTCTCTCCAATCATCTGCAATGGCACCTAGTGCACACAAATGGGGCCTCCTGGATAAAGCATCGGCAACAACATTCTTCTTACCTTTGACATATACAATATCAAAGTCGCAGGCCTGTAGCTTACTAACCCACTTCTGTTGCCTCTCGTTCAAATCCTTCTGTCCAAGGAAATGCTTCAGACTGTTGTGATCTGTCTTGACTACAAATTTGCTGCCCACCAAATACTGTCTGAATTTAGCCAATGCATGCATTATGGCTAACATCAACTTGTCATAAATGCTGTAGCTGCGTTCCACACCCCTCAACTTCTTGCTCTCAAATGCTATGGGGTGCTTATCCTGCATAATTACCGCACCAATGCCTTCTCCTGAGGCATCACACTGCAACTCGAAAGGCTTGCTGAAATCTGGTATTGCCAACACAGGTCATGTACTCATAATCTGCTTGAATCTATCAAAGCACTCCTGTGTACTCCCTGTCCAACTAAAGGCATCCTTACGAGTCAAATCTGTGAGGGGTGCAGCAGACTAAGAAAACTCCTTCACGAACCTGCGGTAATATCCACATAAGCCAAGGAATCCCTTTAGCTGAGTGAGATACTTTGGCGGTGGCCAGTCCACTATTGCCCGAATCTTCTCTGGGTCCACCTTCACACTGCCTGCACTAATAATGTGACCCAGGTATAACAACTCGGTGATCCCAAACTCACATTTTGACATCTTAGCATACAAAGACTCTCCAGAATGCTCAGAACGATGTTAATGTGTTTTAAATGCTCTTCCCATGTCTTGCTATAAAACAAAATATCATCAAAAAATATCAAAGCAAACCTCTTCAACTGTTCTCGGAAAACTTTGTTCATGCAAGATTGAAAAGTAGTTGGTGCATTCGTCAAGCTGAATGGCATGATTAGGAACTCAAAGTGCCCATAGTGACACTTGAATGCTGTCTTCTCCACATCCTCGTCCCTGACCCGAATCTGATGATACTCAGATCTCAAATCTATCTTGGAGAAGTAACAGGCCCTGTGCAACTGATCAATTAGTTCATCTATCTTGGGTATGGGATTTTTGTTCTTAATTGTTTTCTTATTGAGTTCCCTGTAATCAATGCACATCCTAAGAGTCCCATCCTTTTTCTTTACTAACACAACTGATGATGCAAATGGACTCTTACTCGGCCTTATGTGTCCCATAGCGAGAAGCTCTTTGATAGCTTTCTCGATTTCATCCTTATACCTTTTGGGGTGCCTGTATGGAGTAGTAATTACAGGCTTTGCACCCTCCAATTCGATCACATGCTCTATTCCCCTGTTAGTGGGTCTACCTGGTGGAATATCACTAAACACTTTGGTGTGTTCAGTTAGAAGAGCCTGTATGTCAGGTGGATACTCACACTTTTGCTACTCTGAAACTGCGGGCATCACCATCACCTCTGCTGCCCACTGCACCTGATCATGGCGAATCAATCTCTCCATCCGCTTGAGAGAAATACATCTCAATCCACCATCTGAAATGCCCCTGAGCACATGTCTGACTCCGTTCACCTCAAACTTCATCTCCATTGTCCTCAAGTTGAGAGTGAACTCTCCTATCTCATATAACCACTTCATACCCAACACAACATCCATATCACCCATGCTAACAACATAAAACTTTGATTGGAAAGTGTATTTGTTTAGCTGGATGGTCAAGTTTGGAATCCTCCTAGTGGAAGTGAGTACGAAGCCATCTGCTACCTTCACTCTGAACCCTGAAAACTCCCCTGTTTTCAACCCCCTTTTGGCAACCAAGCCCTGATCAATGAATTTATGAGTGGCACTTGTATCTAGCAAGGTAATGCACCTCTGTCCACCCAACACTCCTCGGATCCTGATTGACCCCTCTCTCTGAATGCTAGAAATATGGGCTGTGGGTAGGGAGATATCCTCATCCTTATCTGGTACTTCAGATGCAACATTTGTCCTTGAATCATCATCCTCTGTATGCTGCTCTGAATGCATGTCTGACTCCACAGACTCATCTGCTGAGAAGTACTCAATTTGTTTTGCCTTCCCTTGGACAGCACACTTGTGCTTAGGATCCCAAGGCTCTCTGCAGTGAAAACAAAGTTTCTTCCTCCTGAGATCGTTCAACTGATCATTGTCTAGTCTGGAAGAGCTCTTCTGTGGTTGGTGTCCTGAGTCCCTATGGAAAGGTCTCCTATCTCTCTTCTTATCCCTCTGATGCTGAAAATTCTTGTTTTGAAATTTGCTCCTCCATGCGGAAGACTCCATATCACGGGCCTTCTTCATGGCCTCCTGTACTGTCATAGGGTCCAAACCCTTCACCCATCCTCGTAGAGGATCAGACAAACCATCAACGAAGAGCATGATCAACCTTCTCTCTGATATATCTGAAACCATGATTGAGAGATCCTGGAACTCTGTTATGTATGAATCTACCGACCCACTCTGTCTCAACTGTGCTAGCTCCTTGAACTGCAACTCTGGATCTTTCTTATCAAACCTGTCTGAGTCTGGTTGTGAACTCAACATATGAAGTTATCTGGTCATGTCCCAGTGTCACCTTCCCATTATTCCACCACTTGTGTGCACTGCCCTCCAAGTGCAAGGCTGCATACGTGATGGCATCAGTCTCAGGCGTGGGGCTAATCTATAGATAACTGTCCAACTTTTGGACCCAAGCTCTTGTTGTAGTTTTCCTTGAGACATCAAAGTAGGGTAAAGTCATCTTACTGACTTTCTTCTGTAGCTCATTATTCTGTTGCATGTTACCCCCTCTGGGTCTGTGTCTCATTTGGAGATCTGAATAGTCTTTGAAAGTCATCTCCGCTCTAAACTCCGCATTGGAAGCCTGCCAATCTCTAAAGATCTCCTCCTGGAACTCCAACTGTGTAGCATACCTTTTGGGCATCTCGTCCCTCGGTATAAAGATAGCTATGCCTGGTCTATTTGCAGCTGTGAGCTGTGCAGCACCCCGGTTATTCACCGAAGCCTCTCCATCATGATCTCTGTGTCTGTTTCTATCCCCGTTGTTTCTGTCACCAATCCGCTCTCCATTATTTCGTTCTCCATGACCTTGGTCTCTACGTCTATCATCCTCGTTCCTGTCTCTATTCATGTCATTCTTGTCCCTATCCCTATCATTCCTGTCTCCGTCCCTGTCATTCCGGTATCTATTCCGGTCTCCATTTTCCTGTTCCTCCTCCAGCTTAGGAAATAATCGGCCAAGAAGCTGTGCAAGTGCCAACTGGGACTTGTCCAAGCTTGCAACAATTTGCTACTGTCCTCAAGCCAAATCATTAAGAATATCTCTGGTGCTAGGCTCTCCAATCTCCCTGTCTCCCATGACTTCAGGATGTTCTGGAAGTACCCCGGAAAAAGGATCTGTTTTAGGAACTTCGAGATCTTCCTCACTGTAAAATACCACTGGTTGCTCTTCAACAGCTACAACCTTTGTATCAGTATCAAAGGGATCTATTTGTGGCACAGGATTCTCTGGTTGCACTGACTGCGGAGTCTGTGTTCTTTGTGGATTTCTTGTATCCTGTCTCTGTCTAAAGTAATATCTATTAGCACCCAACTGCATGTCTCATTCTACTTCTATATGTCTGTTTCAACCTCACAGGATGGCAAGATGATAGCTCTGATACCATTGTAATGTGCTGTACCCGTTTGTATATTTTTTAAAGATCTTTTTATGTGTTTTATTTTTATTTTTAGTATGATCTTTTAGACTAGAGAGAAGATGTAGAAGGGGTTTTAGTTTTCTTGCAGATGTGTGTTGCCGGAGCATACAATAGATAGCATATAGAGATAACCCAGAAAATCTACAATGAATTTGAGGAAACTAACAACCCAGATAGCAAAATGACCAATAATGAATTACTAACACATACCCATGTTGAGATTTGGAACTTCATACAATAGTTGTAGCCAGACCAGCAATGGGTATGGCTGAAAATGACTGCAAACTCCCAAATGATACAAGAAAGGAACATACAAATGATATCAACAAAGTAAGAGGCCCTAAACGCCCCAAATAGGAAGATATAGTGGTTGCAACTCCAAAGATTGAGAGCTTCTATGAGGCCCACGTCCCTTCAGGCAAGGTAGTACGGCTTGGTCTGAGCATGAACAACAATAAATCCACAATGAAATCCTCCGTTATCTGCTGTTATAAGTCTGCACACCCTCTACAGTGCTAGTCGACCAAGGTAGAGTGTCCTAAATGCAAGAAAATGCAATGTAGAAGCCACAAGGAATGGTACGGCCTTGCTGCAATGGTACGACCAACAGCTACCAATAACAATAGTCCCAAACCACTTTCAATCTGCACCTGTAATCACTTTGATTTGCCTCTCTGGTCTCTAAGAAACTCAATACGATCAATCACCATCAAAAGATGTAGCAAATCAGCTCCAAAACTCCATCTCCGAAGTCCATTGAAGCACAAATGTGAATGCTGGGTACATCCACCAACAAAGGCACCTTTGGGTGGTATTGCACACCTGTAGAATGCCGATACTAATGGAGGTTTTCATCTCCAAAACCTTGGTTCGAATGCACAAACCCTTGAGACCCTAGCAGAGCTCTCACATGAAAATATCACAAAACAAGCCTCATCCAAAATGAGCCCTTTAGCACCTTTATAACTTACTCCAAGCCCAACGCCCTTTTTGGAGGGAATTTGCATTTGTTCTATTATTTAATTTTCATCCCCTTATGACTCCCATAGGCGCCCACCTTCTAGAGGGTCACTTTTAAGTTGTAACTTATTTTTATAAAGTGACCATATAATATTTATTTGTAAAGTCCCAACAAATAATTATATTAAACTTCGGATTTTAAAATAAACATGAAGACGATGTCGGAATGCCATGTTCTTTAGCTCGTCGGAAAGGTCTCGACGAGACGCTTCTAACCCCACTCTGAAAATCCCGAACTGACACTGAACCTGAACTTACTAAAAATAGTAACACTCAAGATCAGATTGGGCCAACTTTGAAGGTGCCAACTGGATCCTCTGAATGCGAACCAACTCTCCATCATCGACAAATGCCTCCGAGCCAACTAACTCCAGTTCCCTATCCAAACTGCTAGTCCATGGGAACTGAGTGATGGACTAACCATGTGTCACGACAGGGACATTACAAAACCTCACAAGAAACCAAGCTCTAGCCATGGGAAATCTGAAGAATGATACTCAAAGTGTCCCTGACGAACCAAGAATGGTCTCCACAACAACCAATTAGCCTATAGAGACCCAAGTGATAGGCTAATCCTCTAAACTCCGATGCTAGCTAAAAATAGGGACATTACACAAAGAGAGTGAAACTCAAATCAAAATGTCTAATGCTCGATATGATCAAGATCCCACACAGGCCGAGTTTCAGGATGAGATTCTGAGGGATTGGACAGCCTCTAGTGCAGAGTTCAGAGCTGAGATGACTTTTGCAGAATACTCTGACATTAGGTTAAGGAATAGACCTCGCAGAGGAGGTAGACCTCAGAACCAGGAACTACAGAAGAAAGTGAGTAAGATGACACTTCCCTATTTTGATGGATCAGGAAAAACCACTGCTAGAGCTTGGGTGCAGAAGTTAGATAGTTATTTGCAGATTAGTCCTATGCCGGAGGAGGATGCCATCACTTATGCTGCATTGCATTTGGAGGGAGTAGCACACAAGTGGTTGAGTAACGGGAAGGTCACACTTGGGCATGATCAGATTACTTCATATGTAGAATTTACTGCCCGTCTGATCGACAGATTTGACAAGGAGGACCCGAAACTGCAGTTTAAGGAGTTAGCACAGTTGAGGCAGACTCCATCATTAGACTCCTACATCTCTGAGTTTCAGGACCTATCGGTCATGGTCCCAGATTTATCTGAGCGTAGATTAGTGATTCTCTTCATTGATGGACTATTAGACCCACTCCGTGGTTGGGTTAAGGGATTTGACCTTGCTACACTCCAGGAGGCCATGAAAAAGGCCCGAGACATGGAATCATTAGTGTGGAGGAGTAAGTTTCAGTCTAAGGGATCTTTTCATAGGAGGGATAAGGAGAAGGAGAAAAAACCATTCCACAGGGATAGATCTAATAGATTGACAAATGAACAGTTGAATGAGTACCGAAGGAAGAAATTGTGTTTCCATTGCAAAGAACCATGGGACTCTTTGCATAAGTGCTCACAGAAGGCTAAGGCCAAACTAGTTGAGTACTACTCAGCTGAAGAATCACATTCAGAGGGATCAGATCAGCATTCAGAGTGTCGTGACAGTGGGGATAAGAGAGCTTCCCATCACAGTGCTGATAGTGGTGGTTGTATTGCCCAGCTGTCAAGTTTCCAGAAGGTTGGTTCATTTAGGGTGCGTGGTGTACTAGGTGGGCAGCGTATTATCACCCTTATTGATACGGGAGCCACTCACAATTTTATTGATGAGGGATTAGTTGCTCGCAGAGGACTAAGTGGAAGAATTTGAAGGCTTTAAGGTGATGGTTGCCGACGGATTCAAAATACATTGTACCAGGAAGATTTCAGGGTTGAAAATCATCGTGGGGGACTATGAGCTAGTGGATGACTTCTACGTGGTTGGCATAGGGGAGACAGATGTAGTGCTTGGCATGCATTGGATGAACCAGTTGGAGGAGTTCATGATAAATCTCAAGAAGATGGAAATGAGGTTTGAATATAATGGGAGGAAAATATGCCTTAGGGGAATTTTAGATGGTGGGCCTAGAGTTGTATCACTGCGAAGGATGGAGAGACTCTTGAGACATGATCAGGTTGAGTGGGCAGCAAAGTGTCTTATTACGCCCGAGTCTCCACCACAACAGAAGGACAGTTACCATCCCGATATTCAGAAGCTGTTAACCAAGCACAGTAAGGTGTTTGGGGATATACCACTTGGAGTACCTCTTGACAGAGGAACAGAGCACGTCATCGAGCTAGAGGATGGGACTAAGCCCATCATGATTACACCATACTGTCATCCAAAGAGGCTTAAGGATGAGATTGAGAATACTATCAAGGAGCTTCTGGAGATGGGATATATTAGGCCTAGCAAGAGCCCATTTGCTTCTGCAGTTGTATTGGTTAAGAAGAAGGATGGGACAATCAAAATGTGTATTAACTACAGGGCCTTGAATAAGAAAACTATAAAAAATAGGTACCCAATTCCCAGGATAGATGAATTGATAGACGAGCTACATGGTGCCTACTATTTTTCTAAGATTGATTTGAGATCTGGATACCATCAGATCAGGATGAGGGTAGAGGACGTTGAGAAGATTGCTTTCAGATGTCACTATGGTCATTTTGAGTTTTTAGTCATGCCCTTCGGGTTGACTAACGCACCTGCGACCTTTTAGAGTTGTATGAATCAGATTTTCAGACAGCAGCTCAGGAAATTTGTTTTGATCTTCTTTGATGATATTCTAATAATCAGCAGGACTTGGGAAGACCATTTGAGACACCTAGAGGAGGTTTTGAGTATCCTGGAGAGTAATTCACTCTACGCCAAGGAATCTAAATGTGATTTTGGAATGACATAATGACTTTACCTTGGCCACATTATCAGTGTAGATGGAGTTAGAGTGGATCCAGAGAAAATAAAGGCAATAATTGATTGGCCTCCACCCACAAACCTCACACAGCTTAAGGGGTTTTTTGGACTTTGTGGGTTTTACAGACGATTTGTTAAGGGGTTCTCCCAGATAGCAGCACCATTAACTGATCTAACGAAGAAGGGAGCCTTTGGATGGAGTGACACAGCCCAGCAGTGCTTTGACAAGTTCAAACACTTGATGTCTACATGCCCGATTTTAGCAATCCCTGACTTTACTAAACCTTTTGAGTTACAGTGTGATGCTTCTGGAGAGGGGATTGGGGCTGTGCTAATGCAGGAGAAGCACCCGATAGCTTTTGAGAGCAGAAAACTTCGGGGTGTGGAGAGGAGTTACTCGGTATATGACCGAGAGATGTTGACCATTATGCATGCATTGGCCAAATGCAGGCAGTACCTAGTTGGGGGTAGTTTCATAATTAGGACAGATCATAATAGCATCAAATATTTCATGAACCAGAAAGACCTGAATGACAGACAACAAAAGTGGGTCAGCAGACTGCAGGCTTATGACTTTGACATTGAGTATGTCAAAGGGAAGAAAAATGTAGTTGCAGATGCGTTGTCCAGACGACCTCACTTGTGTTTGGTTGGTGAGATCTCTGCTGATTGGAAGGATGAGATCATGGCAGAGTATGTTAAAGACTCTTGGGCTACGGGAGTCATTGAGGGCACCATCAGAGATGGAAAATATTCTGTGGTGAGTGATTTGATTATGTACAAGGATAGAATATTTTTGGTGCCCAATTCACAGTTCAAACAGAAGATTATCAAAACTTTCCATGACACACCAATGGCTGGCCATCCTGGATTCTTTAAGACATACAAATAGATTCGGGAGAGGTTTACGTGGAAAGGATTAAAGGACGAGGTACAGAAGTATGTTCGTGAGTGCCCCATTTGCCAACAGAATAAGCATGAACATACCTTTCCAACAGGATTACTACAGCCATTACCCATTCCCGATCAGAAATGGGAATGCATCTCCATGGATTTCATTACAGGGTTGCCGAAGGTACAGGGTAAGGATTGCATCTATGTGGTGGTTGATAGACTCACCAAATTTGCACACTTCTTTGCTATTTTAGCAACCTACATAGTTGCTCAAGTGGCTGATCTATTTTTTAGGGAGATATTCAGGTTACACGGGGTACTCAGAAGCATAGTCAGTGACAGGGACAGCAGGTTCCTGAGCATTTTCTGGTAGGAGTGGTTTAGGTTGTGTGGTACAGAGTTGACTTCGAGCACTAGCTACCACCCGTAGACTGATGAACAAACAGAGGTGGTAAATAAATGGATCGAGGGGTACCTACGTAATTATGTTTCAGGGCAGCAGAAGGCCTGGATCAGATGGTTGCACCTAGGGGAGTACTGTTACAATACTACACACCATATGTCCATTCAGATGACTCCTTTCAGGGCACTCTACGGTTATGATGCCCCTTGCTTTACAGATCTCTTGCTTGGTGATAGTCGGGTGCCTAAGGCTAAGGATCTTCTACAGGACAGCCAAGACATCCTCAGGGAGCTTAAGGAGAACATACAACAGGCACAGAATCAGCAGAAGTTGTATGCTGATCAGCACCGAGTGGAGAGGAGTTTTGAGGTTGGAGACATGGTGTACTTGAGACTCCAACCCTATAGGCAGTCCACTCTCAAGAAGAGTGGAGCAGAGAAGTTAAAACCCAGATTTTATGGTCCTTTCAGGATTATTAGACGAGTGGGTGAGGTGGCTTATGAGCTTGAGCTTCCATCAGATAGCAGGTTGCATAATGTGTTCCACGTTTCCAGGCTTAAGAAGGCTCTTGGCCATAATATAATTCCCTCTGTAGAGCTTCCACCCTTGGATGAAGAGGGTAAATTGATCCTAGTACCAGAGGCTATCATAGATACTCGGGAGAGGCACCTGAGAAAACGGGTTATCAGGGAATACTTGGTCAAGTGGAAGAATTTGCCGGTAGAAGACGCCACCTGGGAGAGTGAGCAGATACTGCAGCATCCAGAGTTGAGGTTGCTTGAGGACAAGCAATCTTGGGAAGGGCGGACTGTAATGTCCCCCACTTAGCTCACTCCAGAGGATCAGGACTAGCCTATAATTGACTTTCGTAGGCTAGTGGATGTGTATAGGAAGTCACCTCAGTGACTTACTATTTTTAGTAAGTTGGGAGCCAGGGTTGCTATTTTTAGCAGGGCAGATATGGTTGGATAGGACATGTGAATTCAGGGTCTCGATATCACTAGGAAACTCCAGTTGGTGAGAAAAGAATTAAATTAAAGATTTAATTCGTATTTATTTCTGAGACCGACATAATATAAAGTAAGGTTATAAAGTCACTTTATTTAAGTTATGACTTAAAGTGACCTTCCTAGGGATGGACGCCCTCATGGTGGTACAAAGAGATGATTTTAAATAAAAATTAAATTAAATTACTCTCTTGGGCGTTGGAGAAGGAAGACAAATAAAAGACCCAAAAGTGACTTCATTTGTCATGCTTGTTTATTTGATTTTTGCTCTGATATTGAGTTGCTCCAGCATTGGGGTTTTGAGCTTGGCTCTTTGGGTTTGATCTTCGATTTGCAGAGACAGAAACCTTTGCATTTCGCCTTTCCTCGTGTATGAGAGAGTGCATTAGGAAGGGGTTCGGGAGCTTCATTCAGGAGTTCCATTTGTGCTTTCAAGAAACACATTTATGAGGAGTTTATGCATAGAATGGAAGTGTTTTGATAAAGTTTGGTTCTGCAGAGATAAAGGAGTTATTAGTGACCAGATTTAATGCTTTGGAGGAGAGTTTAGAGTTTTTATTGGTGCATTAACTTAGGCCGTACACCCAGCTGCTGGCCGTACTGTTGCATTTAGCCGTACTCTTTAGAAGTTGCAATTTCTTCATCTTTGGTGGCTGCTATCATTCCAAAGGGGGTCGATTTGGGGCTGAAGACATATACAGACCAAAACAGTAGTAAGGGAATGAGATTTGTTTGAGTTTGTTGCTGTTTATTGCTGCCATGGATGCCGTACTTTCCAGCCATGGTCATGGGTTTCGAAGTTGGTGATTCTTCAAAGTTGTTGCAACGTTGGACTCTCACATTCTTGGCGTTTGGAGTAGAATTTGTGGCTGCTACTGTTTGTAATCCAAAATATATACATATCCCTGAATTGTGAGAAATTCTATGGTATCATGCTGCTGGTTCGGCGACAGCATCCGGACGAAGTTGTAAACCGTGATATGGGTATGTACTCATAATTCATATTTTGGTCAAATACAATCTGGGTTGGTGTTATTTTGTTTATATCTATCTTAGTTTTTCTGGGTTTCCTTTATATGCCGTATTTTCTATGATATTGTTGCAAAAAACCCTACATGCAAAAACATACAATAAAACCCTAAACCGCAAACCAGCAAAAACACAAAAAATCTGTCAGTGCAAAACATATACAGTGGGGTGTATGTTACAAAAGTCCACGTCCATAATAAAATAATATTTTATTTCTTTTTTTCCTTCCTCAACTTGGGTAGCCAAATTAATAAAAATAATATTATTTTATTTTATTTTCTCTTCTCCAAGTGGGACGCCACCCTTGGCATTAAAATATTATTTTTTTATTTGTCATTTTATTTTATATTTATTTTTCCCTTTATTTTGCCCACTTTCCATCCTCCTAGTGGGTCGCTCCTCTACTAGGCAAATTATTTAATTAATTTTTACTTCACCATAATTACTACAAAGTCATAATCCAACATCGTTTTGCCAAGGAAAAATAGTTATTTTCGAATTTTCCAAATATCTAAGTCACTTTGTAACAATGGCTCAAAAAGGGGACATTACACAGGGCCAATCTGTGATTCGATGGATGGGTTCTTCTCTACCTCAAGCTGCTTCTATAATTTATTAAATTGGGGTGCTGTCTCTCCCTCAGAATATCAGGTCTGATTTTAGGTACTCTCCACCCTCACATGTGCATTCTTCTTCTGAATTAGTGATGTTGTTTAGACAGTGAGCTCTCATCAGAAAGCTCCTTCCGTCCTTCAGCCTTATCTTTCCCTAACATCCATGGTAGAAGAAATTTAGTGGCTGTCCATCAATTTCCATTTCCTGTTCTACTTGGGTGGCCAACAACACTTTAGAATCCCTTACCACACCCACCTGCATCTTTTTCTTCCTTTCAGATTTTGATTCTATGTATGATGCCCTTCTTACCATAAGAGATAGTATCCAATAAGTTGGACAAAAAGTTGAATTAAAGCAGATCCTCCCAGCTCCTTAACTAACATGGAATCATGAATGTCATAACACTCTAAGACAAATTTTAAACTTCCTTGACAACTGTTGGTCCAACTAATCTTATTTTTACCACGCATTGTGAGACTCGAACTTGCAACCTTTGTCTCGAGGGCTTGCTGTCCACATCCTTACCTCCCCACCTGTCATGCTTCCTCCAACATGGACAAGTACTAAAAGGACCAACACCCAGCCCTGTCACATAAGCTTACACTAACCAAAAATGTGAGACAAGAAACTACCACTTTCTCATTATAAAGCCTCAATTTCTAAAGTTTGTTATTCAAACTATGACCCCATTGCTGAAGGCACCTAAATGAGGCCTAAGGGCCTTACCACTTTTCAATGCCATGTCTTGTCTCTCGTCAAATGTAACATACACCCCTCTATATATGTTTGCTTTGACTGATTTTTTTTGTGTTTTTGATGTTTCTACTGTTTAGGGTTTTATGGGTTGTTTTTGCATGTTTGATTTTTGCATTGCATGTATGAAATATGAAGCATATGAACAAACCCAGAAAAAACTAAAAGAGATATTAACGAAATAACAACTACTAAGATAGCAATGAAGCCAAATATGAATTATATTGACATACCCAGATGGAGATTTACAACTTTGTCCGGGTGCTGTAGCCGGGCCAGCAACTAGACCACATAAAATTGCTCACAAATTCGTACAATGGAATAATATGGCTTTACAATCATCAGCAGCAATAAAAACTACTCCAAATGCCAAGAATATGAGAGTCAAATGCCTGAAATCAATGAAGAATCACCATTTCCATATACCCACGTCCATGGCTGAAGTGTACGGCCTCATAGCAGCAAGGAATATCAAATAACTTAAGCAAATCTCACTCTTTTTCTTCTGTTTTGGTCTGTCTGTGATCTCTGCCCCAAATCGACCCCCTTATGAATGATAGCAGCCACTAAATACAAGAGAAATTGCAGAAATAAGAGGGTACGACCCTGCAATAAGGAGTACGGCCTGCAGCAGAAGGTCCAAAGTTTCAATACAGCCACAAATCCTCTCTCAAATGCATTCAATCTGCTCACTAACTGTTCACTCTTAACTGCAAATCATAACTCCGAAAGATACGTCCATTTTTTATTCGAATCTCCTCAAAATGTGTTTCCTGAAAGTACTAGTTAGACTCTTGGATGAAGCCTCCTCAATCCCCTCCTGATGCAATCTTTCATACACGAGGAAAGGTGATGTTGCAGGGGTTTTCGTCCTAGCAAATCAATCTGTAAAACCCTAGAGTCAAGCTCAAACTAGTTGCATTGGAAAAACTCAATATGAGAGCAAATATCCAATATTCAAGCATGAGCAAAATGAAGTCTCTTTTTGCCTTCTTATTTCCCCTCTTTCCCAACGCCTAAGATGAGAGGGTTTTTAATTTAATTTTTAATTATAAATCATCCCCGTATCTCTCTATGAGGGGGTGCTCATTCCTAGGCACACAACTTCTAACTTTTAATTTATAACTTAATATTATAAAGTTAAGTTATATTATAACTTAAAGTCACCCTTAGAATATAATAAGGTAAATCTTTAATTTAACTTATATTAAATCGAACAATGCTCTAGAAGATTCGACCCCGTGAATCTCGTGCCCTAGCTCTTGCACTGCCCTGCTAAAAATAGAAACTGCCTTGTCACGACTTATTATAAATAGCAAGTCCCTAAAACTGACTCCCTGAGCACTGCCATTAGCCTACGAGAGTCCCGTGATAGGCTAATCTCTAACGAACAACTGACTGGGCTAAGTAGAGGACATTACATCAAATACTCATTTCATTGGCAAACACTTGTACATCACTTCACACTTGTTCTATACTCACATAGGAATTTCGTAGGCACTTTTACATAGAGTGACCTGGGCACAATGATGTCCCTGATATGGAAGTATTGTCTATCATTTATGACAGCAAGATGATGTTTGATCCACATTATTATGAAATTTGGGATAGATCCTATGTTAAAGGGCTTGAATTTACTATGACCCATCACTAAACCTTAACTGGTTTAATCTACATGGTGGTCGAACAAGGAAGAACTACAGCTATTTGAAGTCCATTTGACCCTGAGGAAGATGGTCTGTTCATCTGTAATGTCCATGGTGGCACAACACATCAACAGAAAGAGGTGAAACCTCTATTCATCTCTTACTTTAGAACAATTAGGAGGGGATGTTGTGTAGAGAATGCCCTAAATATTAATGATCTTCTTTGTAAGATCCTAGGTGAAGGTTGTTACAGCTGGTTGTGTAATATCCCAAATGGGATCTGCCCTAAAATTCTGATTTTTGTTTTCAGGATTCTGCCCTAGTTTTCTGCACTTCTAGTTTCTGCTGAAACCCTAGAATTCTGATCTGAGTTTCTGCTCTTAATTAAATTGTTACAATGAACATAAACACATCCAAATATGGCAAATCATAATGACAAATTATAATACAAGTTGACATTCATCATAAGTATGAATTACACCATGAAATACACAATGTAGGGCAACCAAAATGGCAACAACAAATCTGATTTTCTGAATTAAACTCTGCTGCTACAAACTTAAATTCTGGAAATGCAATCACATTCAAATGCATAGGCCAAACATGCCTAAGTACCAATCAGATCTCTGCTGTTACATATCAGACCTATAAATAGGTTGATACATACCAAAATATGATGAAAAAAATGCTCCAATACAAACCCTAGCTGGGTGAATTAGATCAGCTAGGCAATGATGACAAATCACATGCAATTGATGAAGAATGAGGCTCCAAAACTCCTCCAGAAGGTGGCACTTGGTCTGCTGCAATGACTTAGGGTTTAGGAAACCCTAACAATGATGAAATCTGCCCTTCAACTCCAAAATCGCCCTTCATGAACCAAATCGCCCTTCTCCCAATGGTGGTGCTCAAGGCTAGGGTTAAACCGTAGGTCAAAGGATGCACAAATTGCCACAAATCTGCTGCTCCAAATCTGATCTTGAAATCTGAGTATGCAAATCTGCTTTTCTCCTTCACGATCCTCCAATGAAGTGCAAGTAGGCTTCCGTTATGAAACCTCCACAAAGATGAATTAGGTTTTCTTTCAATTCACCTAGAATCCAAAGGGTTTTTGTCCTTGGATTCAAGCCCAACTTTCGTTGCAGCCAAGAGAGATAAACTCCATGAAATCATGAATGAATGGTTTGATCAAATGACCACAAACCACCTTATATTTATACACGATTCCATTGTCCTCTCATGCTGGCTGACCACCTTCAAAAACATTTTTTATTTCATTTATTTATTCTCAAATTGAGCTGACTTCCTGAAGGCAAGGTAGGCGCTCAAAATACAAATTAAAGATTTGTCTTTTGTGTTTACTTTCTCCCTAAGCCGACCTCTTTATGGGCGCCCATACAAGAGATAAAACATTATTTTATTTTATGCTTATTTCCTCATCTTTCCAACCTCCAATCGGGTCGCTCCTCCATAGGGCAATTTATTTTATCAACATTGACTCCAAAAATACCACAAAATTATACCAAGCCATATTCCATCATCGTTTTTCCCTACAAAAATGGCTAAGTATGGAAACTTTCTAATTAGGTCATCACTAGGTGATCTCTGAAAATAGGGACATTACAGGTTTGCATCAAATAGGGGCACTTCAAGAAGTTCTTTCATTTCAATCTATTTGTGTTAGGAGCAAATCTTGCTATTGCAATGAGCATGAGTATCAGGCTACTCTCCAAAGCTATAAAAGGCCATTTGAGATACTATAAATGCAAGTGTCTCTATTTCATCTGCTCCTCTAAGGACCTATATAAGAAAGAAGAACTCTTTCGAGAAGGCCACACACTTGGAGGGCTCAAATCCTGTTGACAACACTATTTAGGAGCTGGACAGAGAAGAGATTCATTCTATTATTCTTTACAAGAATGGACATAGTGCCCCTCCTTCCACAATTTTGTGTACTAACATATTTTGCCGATGTTCTTCCTTTTGTATCCATCACCCGAAGAGATAAATCCTCTCTTAAATGTGTTTTTTCACCTCATAGTGTTGGCATGGCTCACAACCGAATATAGCCCACAAGAGTCTTGTTTGTTGTTGACCTTATCACGGGAAAGTCTAGTGTGTCATGTCCCCATTTTCGGAGTGATCATCTATGATGGAGTTTGTTGGCCTATTCACCATTCCCGTAGGCTAACTCTATTGGTGAGGGAATGATTTGGGTTGAGCTAGTACCTTGAAGGCTTGGAAACTAGAAAGTTGGCTCAACACTTCACTTTATTTGTATTTTTGGCTAGCATTATTTTATAATATTTTTATAAAAACCAAAAATAATGATATTTTCTAGCCAAGGCAAAATTCAAGGGCTTGGAGAGTTGAAAGTGGGAAAATAAATAAAAAAGACAAATTTTATTTATATTTATATTTATTTATTTTTCCCAAGGATAAAATCTATGCCAAGGAGAAACTAAAAAAAAGAAAAATAATAAAAAATATTATTTTATTGGCAAATATATGGCGACGCCCAAGGAGAGAGAAAAATAATTAAAAATTATAATTATTTTGCCAATTAGAAATCGACGCTCATGGAGAAGGCAAAAATAATAATAAAAATATATTATTTGCCCATGAAAATCGGTGCTAGGAGAGATAAGGGAAAAAATAATAAAATATTTTTTTATTATTTTAAATAATGACATCTAGAGGAGAAAAGCATTTAAAAAATATCAATTTAAAGATTTGATATTATTGGTGGATTTAAAAATTGTCTATATTTCGTCTAATTGGGTCACCCTTGAAGAAATGGTTTAAAAGGAGGTCATTGGCATCAATTTGGACATCTTTTGCTGATGGTAAGCTTTGCATTTTGCATATTGCTCTTGGCTGAAAGCGAATTTCAGTTGATTCAAGGTGGTGTTCCCTTGATATTTTGTGGTTTGGAGATGATCCCAATCCACCATGTGAGGTGAATTCATATGGAGTTCATCATTGGGCTTTATTGGTGACTATGGATGGTGTTTTTGCTACATTTCCAGCTAGGGTTTGACAAAGATCTTTATTTCCAGCCAGCTATGAAGTTTCATACCCAGATTTGAGCTTGATTTTGATGCATTTTCATCAACAATTGCTTGTAGAGGGTTTGTGTGGTGATCGCTTGGCAAAGGAGAGAGGTTTTTTGCACTTTTTATCATCCTTGCATGTCTGATATTTGTAACAGCTGTCAACAAAAGTTATATCAGATTCAGATTGGTGGATGTTTGAGCAAGATTTAATCATATTTGGCACTTAGGGACAAATCGCACCACTTGGGCATGTTGGCACTTCATATTGGAGGCATAATATTGAGTTTTCATCATCATACAGCTTGCTGGGATTGCATATCAGACCTCTGATCAGCTGCTACAGGGTATTTTCAGTCATATTTTGTTGGGTACTTCATTGCCATTTGATAGAGCTTCATCTTCCATACATACGGCTAGGGTTTGGACATGTATTTTGGGACATTTGAATGTAATTGAAGGTCTGAATTTCAAATCAGACTTGATTGATTGTACTTTCCAGCCCTCATTGTTTGTAATCATCTTTCAAAATCAATAAAGAAGAGAGCCTATCATTGCCGGGTATGTTCATTTGTGTTTTGTGTTGATATTTGTTGCATTAGTAAGTTGGTTATTTGATTTTCAGTCATCATATGGTGTTATTCTATTGTTATATTGGAACCTGTCCATTTACACCACTTTCCAAACATATTGGCAAAAACGAAACTTGAAAACATCAAGTACTTTGCAAGCAAAACAAATCAGAAATTTTTAGACAAGTGAAGGAAAAAATTCAGTTAGAACTAGTGAGGGTTCTTACATAGTGCCTCTAAAATTATGATCTCTCACATCCTCTCCCTTCCCCCCTCATCGTCAACTGAGAATAATCTTTTCATTCACTGCTATTAAAGCCACACACTTTTGCACTCTGTTGGAGTGATGACAACTCAGCAACTCCTAAAAACACCCATCCTGCCCAAATCCTATTGATCACAATGTTGATCTTGCAAGCAAACTCAATTCTAAGGACACTGCTATACATATTGCCCTAGCCAACATTAATTCCAGCTTGCAAGGGATAACTAAGGCACAAGAAGCAAAAAATGAAGAGCAAGCTGTGAAGCAAAATTCATCTTCTTTGTGGTCATCAATGTATAATTCCCGAGGGACAACCAAATTGCCATACAAAGGTGTCTTGACAAGAAGATAGATTGATTAGAATTATCCAAATAAGTCATCAAAATATCCTCAATTGCACTAAGGCCACCGGGCAATTGCTGTCAAATGAGAAAGCAATGAGAAAAACTAGCAGAGGCAATTCACTTCAACAAGCAACAGGTGGCTGCCAAAACAGTCATTGCTAGGATCAGATCTACCCTTCCTAACTATCATCCTTCAATGAAAAAATGAAGCATCATTACAGGATCACCATTAGATGTAAATGGAACCAAATCTATATTGAGTGGAGACACAATGCTCTTCAGGACCCATAAATGGCAAAACGACAGTGCACGCATGCTTGTTAGGATAACTAGAGATATACAGTCCCACTCCTTTTTGAAGATATCTAATATATAGTTCAAATGCTAGTTTCAAGTGACACAAAATACCATACTTTACTCCTGTTTACTAGTAGTATCTTCTTTTCAAATGAATTTTGGCACACATGAATTATAACCAATGTGTTTATAGTTATACTACCCAAAGGAAAGCTGCATTCTTACTAGTAGAATCTTCTTTTCAAATGAATTTAGGCACGCATGAATTATAACCAATGTGTATATACCACCAAAAGGAAATCTGCAAATACCATAGAGTCAAGGATTGGACCTCAACTCTACAGATTGAGCATCTTATCTTCATGGGATATTTAAATACAATCAAATCTCCTGAGCAAAAAGAAAGAAGGTAAAGGATTCAGTAGCTAAACAGCTGAAACACTGATGGAAATCGTCACAGCAGCTATGTTAAGTGACATTTATTACACATATGGGCTATACACCTGGATCTATCGAAGAAAATGAAGTAGCCATATAGCACAAAAAATAGATAGAAGTTTGCTAATAAAAAATGTCCAAGCTCTGCAAAAGGGATTTTTGATAATAAAAAATAGCATGCCCAATTATGAGGGATTTTCTTCCTTTATAAATCTTCTCTTTTTTGTTTTTATTTTTTCCTAAAAGTTTCCTTCTTTCAAGATCTCTTATTATCTTAATAAAGATCTCTTAATATCTCATTAATATGATCTTTTAATTAGTTTAATATAGTAATATTAAGTTGTCACTTTTCAATAAAATAAAAGGAAATCATTAGACAACTTAAAAAATATGAACTTTATTATTTATTTTACTTTAATTGAAAAAGGGGGCATGACACTAATATTCAAGGGCATTTCTTTTCTAAAAGTAGAGATCAAGTTTATTTTGGTATTTTCTAAAGTTGCATATGATCACTTGCAAGTTGTTTTCTTTCGTTGTACACATGCTACAATGTCTATATAAATGGTAAATAACATGGAAAATGATTTTCACTTTATGGTACTTGTTGTTTTGTGTTTTATTTTGCAACCATAACAGGAGCTTGAAAGTAAATATGTGGCTGATCAGTGGCTGAAGGTGAGCATTCAGTCATTAAAGAAGGCATCACCCATCAGCCTTAAAATTACATTAAGATCGGTATGGCCTTTCATTGAATCATATTTTTTAATTCTTTGTTCGTCCATTTTGTTAGTTAAATTTACCAGCAATTTAGGTTGGCTATGTGTTCCTTGGAGTGTTGTGGTCTTATACTTGATTGTTTCATTGCTGTTAAGATGATGATCATCAAAGGAAAGAACTGTTTTTGTATTTATGTAGGTGGTTTAATTTCGATTGATAACTTATTTATCATTGATGAAGAACATAATGTTATCTAATATATACACGTGTGGGCACATGCTTGGCTATTCTTGCCATAGTTGCAAAACTCACCAAAAACTCGGCGAGTTTTTCTTGGCGCCGAGTTTTCCAGGCAAAAACTCGCCAGAAAAACTTTCCGAGTTTGTAAATTGAATTTCTTATACTTCAAATATTTTGAAATATACTGTTAGGATGCTTGAGATAGGTTCCGGATCCATGGGATTTAACATGCAGATTCTAGATTTTGGAGGATCCACCAGATTTCAGATTTAACCAATTTTGTAGGGTTTCAGGGTTTCAGACTTAGCCAAATTCAGGGTTTCAGGGTTTCAGACTTAGAATTAGCCATCAGGATTCCGCATGAGGATGTGATTTTGTACTCAGTTTGCATTCAAATCAATCAAATTTAATAGAAAACACTTTTGTACTCATTGGATACATCTTGTCATTGAATTTTGCTAAAAAAAAGCGTTTTTAATGAAATTTAATCAATTTTTTAAGTTGCCGAGTTTTTCCCGAGTCGTCTTTTTTGGGCTTGGCGAGTTTTTCAATTTGGCGAGTTTTTCAACTATGATTCTTGCAATCTTCAATCAAATATCAGGTTGATTACCAAAAGCATGAAAGTTTTGACGGATCATATTTATAATTTTATTAACAGGGCATTTTTATTATAAACTTGAAAGTCACATATTAATAATTATAAGTGTTATATCTTTATGTTTGAATTACGATATAAGCTCTCTTGTGTTTTCCATTTTAAACAACTCCATCAACCAGGATTGGTTACTAATTGGCATTAGTATTTCATTTGGCGTCACCTGTTTCTGGCTAAACAAGTGTATAATTTTCGTATTTTTATATTGCCATAAAAATTTAGTTTTGACTATGGAATATGTTATGAAACTATAACTAGAGTGTGAAATAACTTCATGGAAAGAAATATTGTGCATTTATTTGAACCATGCCACCCTATTACTTGAATAGCAATTTACAAGACTTTTGCCCTTATGCAGATTTCTTTCTCATTGACAATGATAATTTGGAACATGGAATTTTCTTTGACCAGACATGTACAAACAAGCTCATCATTATTTGTTCAGTTAAATGCTTCAATTGCATTAGTGAAAAAGGATAAATAGTACCACTGAGAAACTCACAATCTAGAAAACTTAAGACCAAGAGGTTGAAGTGACCAACGGGCATCTTTCCTCCCTCACATGCCTTTCAAGTGGTTGAGAAAATATCATGATGATAATTAATAAGAAATTTTATTGATTTAACTCATACTCTAGGTAGAAGTGGATTGCCAAGGTTTGGTTTACTCTTGATCTTGATCATGAGGCTGAAACTGAGGTCTACAAAATTTGCACAATATATAAAGTAAATGGGAAAAGACAAGCTTTCACAAGGGAAGCTTCATTTGCCAAATCTGCATCTAGCTTAGCCATGACCTAAAAAGTTACCTTCACCTTTTCACCTTTAATCTTGTAGTTCCCATCTTCAAATGTTTTTATTCAAAGATAATCAAATTGGAGAACTAAAACAGGAAAGAGCAATATGACGTTAGTGTTGGGTCCCAAAATAGCTACTCCCAATCCGTAGAACACTTATTCACTCCGAGGCGAGGGATGTCGTCAAGGAAGTGAAAAAGGCGGATTCATCAATAGGATGAAGGCGATTAAGGGCCAACTGGTAGGAGTGGGTAATCTCCTCTTTGCTTTTGGCTCAACTAAACCAGGGAGGGTATTTTGAGAGGTATCCTTAAGCAGGGATTAACTATCATGCAAAAGATATACTGGACAACAACAAGGGTGGTGATACCTAAGATGTTGTTCTAAACCTTCTAATTGTCACTAGTTCAGACAAAAGATCACTGCCTCAAATAACCTCTCTTTAAGTTGAAAACAACATCATTGCAGCAATGCAAGATGCGGGTATACATGCTTGTTCTGATAGGATAAAACACAACTACTTTTCCAAAACATATAGCTTGACTTCAACACAGACAAGGACGCATACAGAACTGTAACTACACATTTCAGTTGATATATTGTTTGAGTTTTACTGAGTGTAGGTGATCACAAGCCTCTCAGATCGGTGCCTATCCAATGGGCTACAGAGTTTCATGTTTATCAAAGGAAAACACTAACAAAAGGGTGTATGACTACCTATCTGATAGATTTAGATGCACCGAAGTCAATACCAAACCATGAGAATACTTATTAATCCAATACCATACAGTGTTCATCCACATATAACTTCGAAATGACCATTTACAAAGCTTGAAATAGATTAAGAATTGTCATATTCATTCAAATCAGAAATTACATTCACACCACAAAATATGGTAAGAGAAAACCCTGACTACATTGGTTTTCCTGAAAGAACACTTACAACAGTGGAGAAAAACAAAGATTGATATCAAAGCTACAATATAATCCACATACACCTTTGTCAAATGCTTCTTGAAGAATTGAAACTGAACAATAGATGAAGCCCTAACTGCCTTGAATGCCTAGCACTTGTAGAGAGAAATTCTGCCCAAAATGACCAACCCTTGAAATGAGTTTCAATCTTCTATCTATAGCCTTGGCAGGTCAGATTTAATGACGGAATGGGAGGGAAAGCCCTAACAACCCCACCAAATGCATTAAATTCATCATTTTCAACTACCCATTTCGCCTTAATGGCGACCTGGAACGTTTCTGCGCCCATTTAGAAATAGTAGGAAACTATTACTTCACGTTTTTATGCCCTTTGGCGAATTGCAGGAATCCGAGGGGGTACTAGATGCGGGTCGGAAGGGGTCTACTGGATATATCCGGATCCGCATGAAATCTCTACTCGAATAAGGAAAGGAATGTTGGCAGAAGAAAAGGAGGGACATGGATATGGCCGGGATTTAAGAGGTTACAGGATATATCCTGTACCGGCCTGAGGTGCGCCAAGGAAGACATGCAAAAGAGGGGGCGGAGGTATAAGAGGTTGCATGATATATCCTGATGCAGTTGAAACTTGCGCATATCCTATTGAAGGTCAAACTCCGGCATATCCTGTTGGAGGTCAAACTCTCACATATCATGTTGAAGGTGAAACTCCGGCATATGCTGTTGAAGGTCAAACTCTTGCATATCCTATTGAAGGTGAAACTACCGCATATCTTGTTGGAGGTGAAACTCTCGCCAGGGACATGAAAACATAGAAAAACATAGGATTTTTCAGGATTTGGACAGCATATATACATAAACTATAACATTTAAGTTTGTATTTACCTTTTATCATTTACCTTTCTTATACTTGAAGTTATATTTTATGTATATACTGGTAGGATGTTTGAGAGTGGTTTTAGATCCATAGGAGTTAAAATGCAAAATCTAGAATTTGGAGGATCCCTCAGATTTTAGATTTAGTCAAATTTTCTGGGTTTCAGGGCCAAATTCAGGGGGGTCAACAACATGCATCAGGGTAAAGGCACAGGGAACCCTTAGGAAAATTTTGCAGAATTTGACAAGATTTTGTAATTTTGAGGCATGGAAAATAGGTGTCCCAATTGCAGAATTTGACAAGATTTTGTAATTTTGAGGCATGGAAAATAGGTGTCCCAACAGTTAGAATTTATTATTTAATGCTATTGGAAGTATTCATTATACCCTTCTATTCTATCATTCTCCATTTGAAGTACCTTTTGGGAGTCTAGTATTTGGGAAATTAGCTTCAGTTCACCTCTTTCAAAGTGAGGGAAACTTGAAAAAATCAGTTCCTACAAATCTTTGGGAGAGTTACCAATTTATCAGGTCCAATGTTTAGCAGTGTTGATAGTATGAGCATGATTTATATAAACATTAGAGAGCACAAAATGGATGAATCAATCAATCTAACACACAATAAATGAGCAAAAATTGAAAGATGGATTGGCATTATTCAATTTGGAAAGTAAATGTTAGTAGTCAACCACTAGACCATGTTTGACACTGTAAAATACCCTACTGCTTCTAACTGAATTTTTTTTCAATATCTTTTCAAAGCAAACATCAAATGATCAATTATAAACATATAACCATATAAATGAAACATGAGAAAGTGAATACCCGGAACCTCCAATGCTTATTATTGATTTCAATGAGCAAATTACAAATGGCAAAGTGCTGACTGTTGTATCAGCATTGACTGATTTTGGGATCAGTCATCATACAATGTGATTTGGGAACAAATATGAGCATGAAACACTAGGCCAATGATGTACAATGATGTCTAATCCAATGTAGAGCTTGTAGACGACCTTCAAACCCTGCTGTACCTTCACAAATGACTGCTGCTGTCCCAACGGATATGACTGCTGCACCTGATTACAATTGCCCAGATTTGCAAATGACACCAAAATCATGCCAAAAAGTATCACCAAACCCTAGCGATGGGCACTAGGAATGAAGCGATGGAAGCATTGATGAACCTAGTGATGTCAAAGTCTTCAAATGATGCTCAAACACAATCAAATCTGCAAATTACCCACTGTTGTACCCTGCTGTTGCAAAAATCAGAAAATGTAAATTGCTCCAAATTGTCAATTGAACCTTCTCTATGCCTAGCGATTGACTCCAAGTGCATGAAATATCAATAATGAGTGAAAATTTCTTCAAATGCAAGCCCAATATCCTTCAACGCCTCAATGAAAACCTGCAATTAAGTAACCATGATGAAATCTATATGATAACACCTTTGAATGTGGATGGGATCATCACCATACCACCAAAATCAAGGGATCATCTCCTTGACAAACTGAAAAATGCAATTTCTAGCCAAAATACATGAATGTGAAAAGCTTACTAAGTGATCAATAGTTGCAAATTGATGGCAAATGGCTCTATTTATCCTCCTCTTGGCCTAGGCATCTGAATTAGCTCCATTTTGCCAAAGTTTGAAGTCCACCAATGAAATTGCAATTGTCCAATGACAATTTTAAATGAAATGCAATGATCAACCACCAATATTAACAAAACCAATAAAATAATAATATTTTATTGCTTTGCCTTGTCACCTTGGATCGCTCCATTTAAAAAACTCATTATTTTATTTAAAATCCTTCTCCTTGAGCAGCGATCCTCTTGGGCCAATAAATAATATAAAATATTATTTCTTCTCCTTGTACGGCGACCAAAGGCAAAAATAATATTTTATTAATTTAAATGCTTCTCCTTCTTGGGCGGCGGCTCCTTGGGCATTGAAATTCCATATTCTATTCCTTTTCCACCTTGGTGTTGGGCTCATGATCCAATGCAAAACAATATTTTATCATTATTTGAAATCTTCTCCTTGAATGTTGGGCGCTTGATCCAATGAGAGCAATATTTTATTATTTTTGAAATCCTTCTCCAAGGACGTTGGCTCATGATCCCATAAAAATCATATTTTATTGTATTTGTTTTCTCCTCCAAAGGTGGCGTCAAACTCCAAGTGGCGTTGGAAAGCTCTAGATAAAATATATTTGAAAATGCAATTAAAGATTGACATTTTCCATCATTCCATTTTCTATCCTCCAACATTTATATTTTCCACCTAGAAGAATATGATATTTTGGCTAGATGAACAATATCACTAAGCAACACTTAGCCAAAAATCCCACCAAAATCACCTGTTGAGCCAACATTATAGATTTTCATCCTCTAGAACCAAGCTCAAACCAAAAATCATTCCCTTACCATAATTATTAGCATACGGGAATGGTGAATAGGCTAATCATCAACTCCACATGTGATCACTCCAGAAATGGGGACATGACAGACACCTTTACAAGATGCTTTTCATGGACAATCTCCTCTATAATTCTCCTCTATTATGTTGAATGTGAGGAACAATAAATGGAAGGCCATAAATGGGATGTGTCTCAGATGATGGTGAACTCAAGCCCTGTTAGTGTTTTATTTCACACCTTTCAGCGTGAAAGAAAAACAAACAGATGTGCAGTAGGACCACTCTTCAAATTTGTAGGGGAAGCTCCCTATAAAATAAAACTTGACTAAAATTATACAATCTTTTTGGGTTTGTAGAAAGTGAAAGGAAGAAATGCACTTTCAACCTCGATGCAAGGATTTTATGCTTTTTAACTGAAATCAGAACCTAGGCTACACTCTTGCACCATTCAACTAAACTCAGAGGCTGAGAAATGCAAGTACACAATTGGATTGAAAAGATTTATGGATGCCTTGACTAAATCAACTATAAGACGATGCAAAGATACGACTTATACCTTCAATTTCACCTGCAACACAAAGTTTGTAGGTTTGTTGAATCAACTTATCCTTCAACACAAATGACAAAATTTCAATGGATACTCAAAAACAAAACAAGCATAATGAAATCCATTAAATGAACAAACAAGAACACGATCAAGTGAATATACGAGAATAACAATTTAAGAATTGAGGCATGAGAATTGTCGTTGTTTTTTATTCACTGATACAATACTGAATTCTAAACACTTGAACATTGAATGCTGAAAAAACTAATTGCTTGGAAAAACTAACTCTCTAAAGCTCTGAAAAAGCTAACTAATAATGAATTTGAATTCTAAAATCTAGATCCTCTTGTGCTTGTGCAAAAGCACTTATTTATATTGCTACAAAGAAAATGCATGAGAAAAATTGTCTGACTACTGTTTGCATGACATGCAAACTTATTACAATTGATCTGCTCCACTTAAAACGGAATTGCAAACATGCAACTGAAGATCCACTGAGGAGTGAGCATGCGATCTCCAATTGTCCTGCCTTGTAAATGTCTTGAGTTGAAAAATAATACTCCTTGCATGAAAAAGGTGTCACTTAAAACTGAGTAATCGGCCTATTTTAGAAATTATTTGAGAGGTTTAAATTTAGTTTTAGCACCTTTATCCAAGATTAGGTGCTTCTAATAGGCGCACTTTCGAATATGGTAAGCGCCTCCAAAAATAGGCATGATGGAACTTTTAAGAACATACGCGCCTTAGCACCAAATAGCGCACCTTATGAAAATCAGACACGTCTCCTTTTGACCATGAGTGCTCCTTTGTTAATGCGAAAGTTTCCTTTGCAAGATGAGGCATGTGAAATGACTGCATATCTTTTCATTTTGATTTCCTAGTCACCAATCTTCTGAACCGGCGCTAGTTTCATTTGCACTTGAGACACTTCATTGAATGTGAATCCTCCTTTGAATGGGCGAGCTAAAGGTGTCTTCCTCTTTATAAGAAAAGTCTTCATTATCAAGCCCGCTTGCTAAGACCCAGACATGCTTTTATTCACATGATGAATTCATAATATTTTAAGACCTCCATTGGCGCATTTCACAGACATTGGACACACCTTTGTATTAGATTATAAATAGAATTCATAATTCAAACACATGTGAATCCTTTGGAGCATTCTTACTTCTTGAAACCGTTTGCTATCCTTTGTTTTTGATCGCCAATTTCCTTGAAGACAAGGCATGGCTCTTTTTGTTGAGCGTGAATGTCTCCTCAAACAGGCGCTTAATCTTTGGTGAAGGCATGTTTTGTCTCTTGTAAGCATTTTTTTCTTTCCAACCTGGGCCGACTTCTCTGGCTGGTGCATTGGATTCTTGGATTTCCCATAGGCGCGCTTCCTTTGTTTACCTAGAGTGCTCCTCTTTGGTAGGCGTTTATGGATGCCTAAAGACATTTTCCTTCTGGATTTGGAGCAGCTAATCCTTGTAAAAGGACATGAGTCTCTGTTTTGAGTTGCTTCTTTTGTACTGGCGTGAGATTGCTAAGTGAGGTGTGCTTCATTCTTTGTCTGGCAGGTTCACTCCTTTGTAGGCATGTTTCTCTTCCTCTGAAAGTCGTTTCAAATTGGATTGAGCGTGTGAAAAATCCCATAGGCGTGAATGAAGTGTTTGGGCGTGGATTTCTTCCTTCTGTAGTGCACTTGAAGTGAGCCAGATGCGTGGAGTGTTGAAGAGGCGTGTTGAGTTCCCTTCTGGAGCGCCTTTGCAACAGCAGGGGGAGGGGTAATTTTTGTTTGAGTGTTAATTTTTTGTGGCAACCTTTCATACTAATATGGCAACATTTGAGTAGAGTTTAAAGACATCCTCATCCTTCATGATCTTTCTTCCCTCATAGTCTTTTCCAAAATGGGAAGATATCCTACATTCATACTTGGTTTTGTTTCTTCCCAAGGGGAAGAATGTTGTTTGGTGTTCTTGGATCTTCATCATCATCCTTTGTCAATCATCCACCATCATTGCAGGAGATTATACATTGTGGGGGGGGGGGGGCTGCATAGTCTCTTTTCTTCTCATTAATTGTACCTTGGTGATAGAAGTAGTCCTTGGGGGGTCGTGTTGAGTCTTGCTTCCTTCACTTGTACATGTTTCCCTTCATCTTTTCTCTCTTTTGGAGAGGGTTTTTTTATCTATGGGCTTTTTCTCCTTACTCTTTTTGTGAGAGATTTGTTTGTACACGGGTACCTGACATGGCCTCGTAGCTAAGACATATCCTTGCATCTTTGTATGCTTTCTCATTCTCCTTAGGTTGCACTTAAGGGGGGTATTGGTGTGAAGAAGGTATATTACCTAACTAATTTCATATTAGGTCCTATTCACACTTGCATACTTAAGCTTACCTAGGTCATTTAATATTTGTGTCTCATGCCATATGATTAAGACACTTGTCATAATCTTAGTTTGTCTTAAGGTTTCATCCTTGTCTTTATAGCAAGGGTTTCCCTACTGTACTATCGTACCATTTTGTATGCATCTAATAACAAAGACAAAGTCATTCAACGTTTGCACTATCAATCTATTGCACTTCATGGAATTTATGTGCCCAAACATACTCCAATCATGTTTGCATCCTAAAGCACTGCATGATTGGCTCAAGATACGTATGGCAATCCTCTAAAAATGGTCCACCTTAGCAACACACTTCTCCCATCATGCATTTGAAATGAGAAAACAAAGTAAAAAAGAATTCAAACCTCATTATTCAATATTAACATAACAAATGTGAAAGTTTTAAAGTACAAGCTTAGTCAACTTTAACATGGTTGCAATGTTGTATGAGTTGCCTTACATATTTCTTGTGCAAAGAGGCCCCCTTGCACAAGTCTAAAGATCTTGATCTTGGAGACGATTGTCACTCTAAGCTAAGAATCTACTTCCATTTACTCTATGACCATGTAGAGCCCACTCACAATTTTCTCATCAGCCTTAAAATCCAAGTGAAGTTGGAATGCTTGATTCAAGAAATAACAATCTACATGTAAAGGCTTATGAAGTTGATGGTGCCATTGCCCAATCAAGGATTTTCCATATGGGATGATATTTGTCTTCAACCTCTCTATAAATGGCTCTAATGGCCTCCTTGGCCTTGTCCATGCCCTCATACACAACTCATTGTGAGCTTCTCCCATCAGCAACACAAAGCGGGGTAACTAAAGGCTTTGTGGCCTGTTAAAAATATCATAAATAAGTAGTCTGACTGAAGAAGGTAACATAAAATTATGTTAATAAATATATTATAAGCATTTGTATTGAGAAAACAATTACTATGCTTTTTAATATATATATAGATATATATATGATTGACACCACAATTACAAATTATGAATTATATATAATAAATATATAAGACAAATGTCTTATGATATATAATATTAGATATAAATATTAATATATAATTATACTTATAAATATAATAAATATTAATCTTATAAACAATGCTAGCCGAGGTATACGATCGCTTTAAAGAAACCACGGCTAGTATACTATATCCGATGCCTTCAACAATAAATAAAATACTATCTTTTCATAACCGCCGGTTATATACGATAAAGGAAATTGGCGTTAGAACAAGAGCCAGTCATTAAGAGGATTAGCGACTTAATAAGTTGTTTAAGACCATGTAATGCATATCGGCATGAAGATTTGGAGTAACGAATGGTAGCGGTTAAGATAATGAGCACCGGTTATGGGATCATAGTGGTGCTTACTGAAAGGCAGTGACATGAAGATTAGTGTCTATTGAAGGCAGCCAATCAAAAGCATTAAAAGGGAACTCACAACATTTCCTTTCAGACCATCGAAGAACAACATTGAGAAAGCAAGACAGCGAACATTAATCAGTCAAGGAACTCAGTAATTAATTATATTGAAAGCAATAATATCTCTCAGCAAGTATGTCCAGCCACTTCCACAAACAGCAGTATAAGAAATATATTTTGCATTTTTTCTTGATCTGCCATTAAGGGCATCTACCATTCTATATCTGCCATTCAATTCAAGGTATGTCATCTGGTTTATATTACTGTTACAGTATACTATCCAATGCATTCATCACTAGAATGAGCATAAATAAATTAATCCTTCTTAAATAAATATGATATGAAATAAACAATAGTTGATGCCTAATGAGATCATATCGATAGCTGCTAGTAATGCATAACATGAAATTATCATAGAATAAGATATGAATTGTTTATAGGATGCATTACATTATAAGGATTAGAATAGTAACCAATTTAGTTGGATCATGTAATTGATATAGAACATTTATGTGCATTATCATTATAAAGATGATCTAGAATAGAAGGTTAAATGATTATATTATATGAGTTTAGGAAAGAGATGTGATAAGTTAATAATGAAGAAGAGATAAGAAATAGTGGCTCATGGCCCATCAATCAATATCCCAAGGATCGAGACAAAGGGAAAGGAGGCAATGCAACATGGTATTTTGGTTGATGCCTGAGTTGGTCAAGAGAACCTTCCGGGCTAAAGACCCAATAGGCCTTATCTCAATGTTGGTCCATAGGACCCCACGGGGATAAGTTTCCCATTGTCTCATGTTGGTCAAAGGGACCCCACGGGACAATGGATAGGCCCTTGTCTAATGTTGGTCAAGAGGACCCCACGAGGCAAGGGATGGGCCTTTGATTTGGGTTGGTCTCCAAGTCAAAGGAATGAAATATGGACCCCATGATTGTACCTCCTATAGGCCCTCTCTCGTGGGAAAGTGAATTGATGGACATGTAGACCTAAGTATAACTCTCTCAATGGATGTGTAGTAGTTATAGTGAAAGTATAATACATATGGGTTATGTTTATAAAGTTCGAATTAAGATTTCTTATGGTTTATTATGATAAATCGAAGAATTGAATTCTAATGTACTCTTTTGCAAGTTGAAATTGTGTTCAAGGTTGCGAAATTCTGATTTGTAAAAAGGGGACATTACACCAACGACATTGTGAGGACATCCTGACCGTGCCCAAAATTCTTGAAATCCACTAAACATATTGGAAACATAACCTAAGCAAAGGAAATGCATCCAAGATGTCTGGCCATCCTTGGGATGTCTAAGATGTCCCTTAACCATCCAAGGGATGGCCAGATGTCCCAAACGGCGATCAAAGCTTTTATATTGTTTTAAAAAAAATTCTTAATAATATTAAAAAACTTGTATTAAAAGGGGTGTGGGGGTTCCACAAACCCTCCCATGCCTCTTATTCAACCCTAATATGATAATATCATTTCACATGATTCATTTTTCACATTTCAATGTTCATGCCTGCCGCCATTCCACATGACAGTGACTACTTTTGCCAAAAATTCATTCACCAACTCTACGAATCTATTTGAGTCATAAGACATTGCAAAGTATCTATCTCCTTTGGTTTTCTTTACTAAGTGGCACCATTAACAGTTAGTTGAAGCATGTAACCTAGTGAAAGGGAGGAGCTCATTGCAATATAACCAGGCTTCAAGAAAACTCAAAAAATCAATTTTTGGCTTTGCATATGCATTCTGCGACTTTCAAAGACCTATTGTCACTTTCAAAGACTTGATACATTTTCTGATATTCATTTTTTAGGCTTTTCAGCCATTAAGGTATGCTATCTATTTTTATTTTTCTCTCTATTTTTATTAACATAATAGATAACACTTAGGGAGTGAGTTCATAATTATTTTATTTTTATTTTTAGTTTGTTGTCACACAAAAAGCTCCGAACAACAATTCTACAGCACTAGCAACCTCTGAAACATCTTTTTGATCTTTCATTTTTGACATTAAGAATGAGCACTAGCAATAGTGATGACAATGAGATGGGTGGTGAAGAAGTAAATAGAAGGGAAGTTCAAAACTTGAAGGGAGTGTTGGAGGTTCTCGTTCTTCTAAAATTCCAAACATAGTTATGTTGGAACTTGGAACACCACAAGATTGTTTTGCATGCCCTTCATCGTTTCTTCAGCAGTTTGTAAAAGGCCCTTTCAACTCAAAAAAACTCTCGTTGCAATTTGTCACTAATTTAAGCAATAATAAGGGTAAAAATTCAAGCATTGGTTGTGTCATGTTTGCAAAACTGATTTTTATGGGAGTTATAGTAGGGTTGGACACCATTTATTGGGTGAGAATGGAAATGTGGTTAGAGTTTGTGTAATGTCCCCTTTTCAGAGTGTTCACAGAAGAAAACCTATGAGGCCAATTCTCACACTTCGGGATTTTTAGTGGGCGAATTGAGCATGGAATTTGAATTATCATATTTTTCTAATGATTATGATATATTCACTTTGAATAAAATAATGTCTCCTAGAGGAGCGAACCATCTAGGGATGGTTGAGTGTGGAAGATGATTTCAAATCTTCAATTTGAAATTGGGTCAGCCAAAACATGAGAAAAGAATTCATGCCAAGGGTCGGCCTAGGAGGAAGAAAAAATAATTTAAAACTAATATTTTGTGGTGCGCTCACTTGAGGTTGGCCTCATAGGAAGGGAAAGATAAGTCTTTAGATTTGAGCACCTAAATTTGGAGGAGTCGGCCACCTTGGGAGTTTGAAGTAATAAAATAAAAAAAAAGACACACTTGCCTTGGTCGGCCCAAATTGGAGGGAAAGAACAAAAAGAAATTAAATGTCAAATATTTTATTTTGAGCGCCAAGATTGATCTAGGGAAGGTCGGCCTCTTTGAGAAGGAAAAGGGGATAAAATAATAATAATGTTATCCTAGGTCGGCCTAGGAAAAAAGTATAACTTTTGGGCGCCAAGAAGTATTTGCTAGGTCGGCCTCTTTGAAGAGTAAAAACAATAAAACATAAGGAAATTTTATCTAGGTCGGCCAGCTATTGTTGAAGGTGAAATTCATGTATAAATACAAGTAGTGATGGATCATTTGATACATGCGTGGAATGAGTTTGTTTCCTTATTTTCCCATTGTGGACTTGCAACTTGTTTGCAACTATTCCAAGGACGAAAACCCTTGCGAATATTAGGTGAGTTGGACGAAAACCTAGCTCATCATGTGGTGATTCCGTGATGGGAGTCAATTTGTGCTTCATTATTGTTCATTGGCAGAGAAGAGCGAAATTGCATAATCAGATTTGCAGATCAGATTTGAGGATATCATCATTTGGTGAGTTTGTGTTGGAATTTGGCTAGGGTTTAACCTTAGATCTTGAGCGCCACTTCTAGGAGAGGAGCGATTTGCATCATAAGGTGAATTTGGCTTTTTGGTGGAGTTTGGCATCACATTTTTGCATCAGTTTTGGATCAGCAGCAGAGCAGATCCATTCACCACCTTGGGATCAGCAATTTTGGTGCTTGGAGTTGTCATTGTGTTAGGGTTTTGCCCTAGGACTGGAGCGCCATCAATTGGAGCAGATTTGTGGGTTGTTGTTGGTGACATTTCCATCATTTGGAACAGCAAACTCTAGCTGATTTACAGCAGACCTGAGTGCCTCAGTTTGGAGCAGCAATTTGGTGTCATTGTGTTCATTTGCACTAGGGTTTCCAACCCTCATCTTGGTGCCACTTTCTTGGGAGGCAAACTCATCTTTTGGAGATCATTTTTGCATGTTGTGGTATGTATAAACCCTAGGGTTTACCTCTGTTTTGTGGACAGCAGATGTTTGGGCATGTTTGGCATATGTTTGCCCTTGTTTGATGTAATTTCAGCCTTTGCAATAATCTGATTTGTGACAGCATAGATTTGTCTCATTTGTGACAGCATAGATTTGTCTCAAGTTTTTGGTCATTGTGGTTGCATTTCATTGTGTAAATCATTGTGTATTTCATCTATGGTGTTGGCAAACCATATGGCATGATTATTTGATGTAATTAGCATGATTAATTGGCTGTTATGAATGTTTAATTAAGTATGATATAAAAATCAGAAGTGCATAAATCTAGGGTTTTTGGACCAGATCTGAAAATCAGAAAATTAGGGCAAAAATCAGAACCCTAAAATCAGAAAAATTAGTCAATATCCTATGTGGGATACTTCAGTTCGTGGATATATCATTGGAACAACGGGTTGAAATGGTAAAGTTAGCTGGGGAGAGTGATGCAAAAACTACTAGTACTACTAAGAAACGTCCATCCAGACTATGGCCATCTATTGAAGAGTATTCCAATATATTAGTTGGAGAGGGTTATGATAGAGGGAAAAGGAAGGCCTACTTCTGTTGCAAGTGAGAAAAATTCAGTGATAGGCCTGTTGAATTTGTAAACACATGAGCAGGCCAATGATTCAGTGGCCAAATTTTTTTATGCCCATGCAATCCCATTTCATTTGGCAAGGTCTCCTTATTTCAAAGGGATGTTGAGAGATGCAATGGTACTTGGACCTTCTTATGTTCCCCCTAGAGAACACAAATTGCATACCTCCCTCCTCGACAAACAATATTCAAAGGTGAACATGTTGATGGAGGAGATGAGACAAACATGGATTAGGAGTGGGTGTTCCATTGTCATGGATGGGTGTACTGATATTCGACATCAGCCACTCATTAATATTATTGTTACATGTCTTGTTAGTTCACATTTTTTTAGAGCTATTGATTGCTGTAGGAAATGTAAGGATGGCGATTACTAGTTTGGCCTTTTGAAGGAGGCCATAGAGGAGGTTGTGCCTTCTATTGTCATGCAGGTTGTGACAAATTCAACTTGTGTTTGTAAGTTAGCTGGTTTGGTGGTTGTGAGTGCTTACAAACATATTTTTTGGACTCCATGTTGTGTATATGCTTTAAAAGACATTGGAAAAATAGATTGGGTGAGGAGAGCAGTGGCCAATGCTAGAGACATACAAATGTTTGTATGTAACCACCACACTTGCATTATTCCAATCTTTAAAACTAGAAAGAATTCCTCAAGGTAGTTGAGACTAGATATGCTAACTATTTTATTTTACTAGAGAGGATGTTGAAGGTGCAGGATGCTCTACAATCCATGGTGGTTTGTGGAGAGTTGAAAGTGGGCCTAATTAAAGACAAAAGAAGGGAAGAAGGTGAGACAAAGTGTCATGTCCCCGTATTAAGGCATTGTTTAAATTAAAGATATAAACGTCATGATAAAGGAGGAGAAATCATTTCCGTCAAATATAGTGTCTGTCATCGTCAATCGTGTATATAAACAATAATATTATTTTATAAATATTTTATATTTATGGTATTTATAAATGATAATATAAATACAAAAATAATATTATCAATGTTGATATTATTATTATAATTACAATATAATATATTAATAAATATATTTATATATTTAAATAATAATATAAATATTATTATAAATATAAAAATAAATATAAATATAAATAAGAAATATTATTATAATCATTTATTATAATAATATAATAAATATATTATAAATATTATATATTTATTTAAATTATATTATTAAATGTAAGTAATAAATATAATTATTAATATAAATATAGATATTAATGATTTTAATATTATTATAATATATATTTAATAATAATAATATAACATATTAATATAAATATAAATATTAAATATTATTATTATTATTATATAATATAAATTATAATTATCAATATAAACATAAATATTAATATTATTATTGTTATGAAAAGGCAACGATCATATGTGAAAGGTTGGGTCTATTCCTTGCTTTAGAAGATATAAGGAATAAAGGAAATAAAATTTGGGAGGAAATTTGGAGGAGAGGAACATTAATAAAAGAGGCGAATCTACTTTATGAAGAGTATCGGGTCTTAAAGAATATGCCATTAAAGGATAGAAATATAAGTCTTATGAAACATGGAAACGTAAACAGCAGCAGCAACATTTATTAGAGGTGAACGAGTAATTTATAAGGAGCGCTAATTTAAATAAGACTAAAGCAGTTGTTTTGTAATATCGTTAGAGATTTAAGAAAAGACAACCTTTTTTGGAGAAGTCACCTCCTTTGGGGAATATAAATGATGAAGGAATAAGGGAGAAATCGTATCGGAATGGATAGAAAAGAAGAATAATAATTGGGAGCTTGAATAAGAATATTTCTGATATAGATCTGCACATAAGATTTGGAAGAAATCATTCAAGTAAATGAATATATTTCTGAGTATAAGTAATCAGACATATAAATATCTCTTAAGTATAAAGAAGAACTTCTGATCTCATAAACAAAAGTATACTTGAGGCAGTGATAAATCAATCAATAAATAAAGGGAATTGGGCATTCAGCAGCAAGAACGAACTTATAAAATAGAACAGCAGATTGGAGAAGAAGATAATAGATACAAATGCAATAAAGATAGTATAAATAATATTAAAGAGAATTATATATTGATTTATATATATATACAGCTGGAAGAAGGAAAGTTACAGCCTCTTCATTGTATAGACATATTGGAGCATAGCAAGAGGAAAGTGGAACTACACACATATAGAGGAGTTAAATCATGCCAAGGTACTCTCTAAACCTTTGTTTGCTTGGAAATTGATAATTTAAAAAAAAATTAGTGTTGTTCCCAATAGGGGACATTACACAAAGGGTTGATTGATGACACTTGGTGATCCAATATTAGGTAAGAAATTTTATTTCTTATGTTTGTTTTTTGTTTTTATTTTTAGTTTAAGTTTTTAATATTGTTAATGTCTTTTAATTTTTTAAATGTTTCTTGTAGATATATTTCTTCTATCATATCACTTGTTGTGGGGGTAACTAGGGATGCAAATATAAACTCTCCTAGCCTTGTAGAGATTTATGAGACTTTTGATAGCATGCTTGATCAAATGAGGCAAGCAATCTCTCATAAGGATCCTAGATTACAATTTTATGATGAGCATATCAAGCCTATTATCACAAAGAGGTGGAACTCAATGAACACTCATCTTCATATGGCTGCCTATGCTCTTAATCCCAAGTGGTATGCACCTAGACCTAGCCAAGTTCTTCCTTCTGAGGATGATGAGGTAATAGAGGAGTTTATGAAGGCCCTTCATAAGATGTATAGCGTTGAGGATGCAACCATCCTTTGGGAGCAGTGGCTTCAGTTTTTGATCTTCAAGATCCTACATTCAACAAACCATAGGCTAGGACGGATAGGGCCACTATTGCATAAAAGAATCCTATTGGATGGTGGAAATTTCATGGGAAGAACACATTGGAGCTTAAGCAACTTGTTATTCATCTACTCGCATAGATTGCTAGTTCCTTTGCTACAAAGAGGAATTGATCCATCTATGGCTTCATCCACTCAATTAAGAGGAACAAGCTTACCTCTAGACAAGTAGAGAAGCTAGTTGTAGTTCATGGTGCCTTGAAAATTCAAGATCGACAGACTACTAAGTATTGACAAAATCCAATAACATGTTCAGATGTTGATCTTGAAGATGTTAGGCAGATTGACGAGGAGGAGGTGTAGTCAAGATTGATTAAGCTTCCATTGGATGACCCACAGCTTCAGCCAAAGAGTGACACAAATAGCTCTTTTAATATTGATAGCCAAGATGAGGCATAGTTGTACTTAATAGTTAGTAGTAGAACATATTTTTTTATGCTACTGTCTATCGAAAATTTTGAAGTTTGAACAATGAAATAAAAAATTCAAATTTGCAAACTCTCCGATTACTCTCCGACTTGCCAAGTACTCTAGAGATTTTTTGCTCCGCAAGTACTCACAAGGTTTACTCTCCAAGTATTTTTGCCGAGTATTTGGAAAAACTCGTCGAGACTCACCAAAAACTCAGTGAGTTTTTCCAAATACTTGACTTGTTGCATCAACAATACATCAAAATTGTGGAATAAAACACTCCAAAACTCTGTTTTTTTTGCATTATAAGCATTGTTTTTTGCCTTTTTGAAAAATTATGAAAATGGTGTGCACCATGAAGGTCTGTGTGGTTTTGAAGGTCTTCATTTGGGCACTACCCCTTGACCCCACTGGGGGCGTTGCCCCCAAACCCCCAATCAAACTCATTTGGTACATTTTCTAGTTGTATTTTGCATAAAATTTATATTTTTTTCAAAAATTTAAATTTAAAAAAAAAATTTAAGTGTTTTTTAAGTTGCTAAGTTATGTCGAGTTTTTACCAAGTACTCTCTGAGTCGGAAATTTTTGGCTTGCCGAGTACTCTCCGAGACCAAGTTTTCGAACTGTGGTTTTTAGTGTTAGTGTTAACTATTATATAACTTATATTATTAGCTATGAATTTGAATCATGATATATTTATTGTTATACTATTCTCGCTTGTTGTCACTGCTGTCATGATTAATTCTATTGCTGTTATACTATTGTCCTAGCCTTTGGTTTGTTGAATGTAGGATCTTAATTTTGATGTCATGTTTACTCAATATATTATATTAGTTAAACTTGTAGAAATTTGACTCTCTCTCTCTTTCTCTTTCTATATATATATATACACTACTGTGTCCCCAAAAAATGGCCCCTAGACTGTTGTCCGTGTTCTCGACTGTTAGCAAGAAATGTGGAGGAGATACTGGTCCAAAGATCCGGTCCTTGGTCAAGTCTTTGTAATCAGTTTATACCTCGGTCAGGTAGCTAGAGATTGACAGCAAAACATAAAGAATAACCAAACAGATCATCACATATACGTCAAAATAAGATAACACACAATTACCCGATACTGGCAGATCTCCATATATATAGATATATATTAATAGCAACCAAATGTACAAATCATAGATCCATCCTCCGGCAGGTCTCAGTCTCTGCCTCATCAGTTACATACATGACTTCTATGCCATTGTTTACATCAAAATATACTTCTATTCTCCTATCATGCTTACTTACATCCTGTTATCTTCTATCTCCATATATATACTATATCTATCATATCTACGGATGTGTCTTCTGTCAGCTTCCGACCTCCGCATAGTGTGTAATCTCCTTCGGTTGGCTCTCCTTTATTTACTATATCCTGCTAACATCACTCCCCCACAAAAAAATGTCTTGTCCTTAAGACATGCCTTGCTCCGGTTGAAAATATTTCTTGAGTTTGGCGCCATTCACATATCCGGCTGATAGTTTTCCCTCCATATTCTTTAGTCTGATTGCTTTGAAATCTGCAAATTCTTCAATGTAGTAGGTCCTAGCCACCTTGTTTTCAATTTTCCTTGCTTCTGAAACTTGCTGTTATACAAGAGTACTAAGTCACCTTCCATGAATGTCTTGCTCCTCAAATTTCTATCATGCTAGGCCTTCTGTCTGTTCCTTTCTAAGTTCATATTATATGCTGCCATCAGTCTGTCCTCATCCAGTTTTTCCAATTACTCAATCCTCTGCATGAGAGCATCTTCTTCACCAAATTTGAGAGTTCTCACTGTTCGGAAATTCGGCAATATGAAGTGTACTGGTATTGTAGCATCTATTCCATATACCAGTTTGTAGGGAGTGAACTTAGTGGTTCTTTTGAAGGTTGTCCTATATGCCTATAGTACCGCAGGTATCTTTAGATCCCAATCTGTTTTGTTCCCACTGCACATCTTTGTCAATGCTACTCCAATGATCTTTTTCAGGTCTTCATTTGCTCCATTTGCCTGTGGATGATATGGTGAACTCCTGTTGTTTGTTATCATGAAATTGTTCAACAGTTCTGAAATCATCTTGTTTGCAAAATGTTTACGTTGATCACTAGTTAGGCTCAACAGACAACCAAACTTGGTAATTATACTTTCATAGATGAATTTAGTGGCAATTTTTGCTGTGTAGTCTCTTGTTGGTTGTGCTTCAAACCACTTAGTTAGGTATTCTACTTCGATAATGATGAATCTAGCTTTAGACTGCTTTGTCGGTGGATCTATAGGTTCACTGAAGTCAAATGGGCCATTTCTGAAAAGGTAATTGTGCTGAAATTGGTTTCAGTGACATTTCATCTCTTGCAGTAGGTCTTCGTATTCTTTGACATACATCACAATTCTTCACATATTTTTTTGCATCTTTGAAAAGTGTAGGCCACCATAACCCTGCTAGTTTGATTTTCCTTGCTATCATGTCTCCGGCATTATTGCCTCCAACTATCCCTTAATGTGCTTCCCTTAGAATTTATTCTCTTCATGTTCATATACTACCCTTCGGATGATATCATCTTTTCCTTGGATATGTAGCTGTCCCTCAACTAATGTATGTGGAAAAGATTTTCGCATTAGGTTTTGTTTCTCTTGTGATGGCATATTTGTTGGAAATTCCCCTGTAACCAGTAGATATCCTATGTCTTCCAGTTCTTCTAGTACCACAGTTACTCTGAAAAGATTTACTCCAAGTAGTTCTTCGGCTTCCTATACCTCCGGATCTTCCCCTGTCTCAATTTTGGATAGTAGTTAGGTCCCTGATTGTGCTTTCCCGATTTCACCATGTTTGAGAATTCAAACTCTTGAAACAAAAGTAGCCATCAACAAATTCTTCCTTGAATGATTGGTTTGTTGAGTAGGTATTTCAAAGGTTCATGATCAATAAAGAATACAAAAGGTGTGGACAAGAGGTAATGTCTGAACTTTTGTAGTGCCTATAGCGTTGGTAGGGCTTCTCTTTCAGTTGTGGTATAGTTCTCTGCTTTTGACAGTTTCGTGCTTGCAAATGCTATAGGGTGATACTTAGAACCTCTTGGCTGGGTCAACACTGCTCCCATTGCAATTCCTGATGCATCCACATGAACATGGAATGCGTTTTCCCAATCTGGAAATATGAGTATTGGTGCTTCTGCTATCTTTTGCTCCTCAAATGCCTTTTGGTGCTGCTCATTCTAGGTAATACTTTTGCCTTGTTTTTTCTTTAATAGTTCTTCTATAGGTGCAGAGATGGCTGCATATCCTTTGATGAATTTTCGGTGGTACCCAATATACCCTAGAAATGTTTTGACATCAGATGTTTTTGGCGGTGGCAAGTTTTGAATAATGGCAACTTTTAGGGGATCAACCATCAGTCCTTCTTTACATATTATATGACCCAATAGTGTTGCAAATGGTACCACAAAAGTGCATTTCTTCAAGTTTAGGGAAATTTGCATGCTCCTACACTTGTTCAACATCAATCGTAATGTCCGTGTGTGATCTTTTACCAGTCCAAATACAGTCCAACCAAATAGACTTCCAGAAAATCATATATAAACTTCTTGAATGCATTGACCATGATTCTACTGAATAATGCAAGTGGATTTTTTAATCCAAAAGGCATAACAGTATACATGAAAGATCCTAGTTCAGATGCAAATGTTGTTTTGGGTTGATCTTCCTCTTTAATTTTTACCTGGTGCTATCCGGAGAATCTATTAGTGAAAGAATAGATTTCCCTACCGGCAACTGACTCTAGGATTTCCTTTGTAAATGGTGTAGGGAAAGGATCATGAATACAAGCCTTATTCAATTCTCTATAGTCTCCGCAGATCCTGATTTCTCCTGTTTTCTTATTCTGTACTACCATTGGACTGATCCACTCCGCCTCCTCTACTGGCTTTATGATCCCTGCTTCTAGCATCTTGTCAAGTTCTACTTTGACTTTTTTCTTCATGTTTGGATTCATCTTGTATGGCCTTTTCTTGATTGGTTTGTTGCCTGCTTTCAGTTGAATTTTCATTGTTCTAGGTTCCTCTTTGATTCCCTTCATCTCTGTGAACTTTCTAGGGAACAAGTCCTCATACTCAAACAAAATTTCTACCACTTGCGCCACTTCCTTCTTATCCCAATAGTCTCCTATCTTGGCTAGCTTAGGATCTCCTTTGACAATGTTTTCTTCTCTTAGTTGGATAGGCTTGTTGTAGTACTTGTCCTTGATATTTGTTGATTCCACCAGCTCTCTTTCATCTTGTTCTATTTTTATTTCGGGTTATTTCTCCTCTTCTTGTTGTTGTGATGTTTTTTAGCATTTGTGTTTCTTCGGATGTGATTCTTTATTCATCCATTCTATGACTTTCCAAATGCCCTCTGTTTTTGCCAGTAATGAGCTTTGTTCCGGTTTGGCTTCTTCTTCTGCATCTTGTTGAAAGGCGATCTCCCAGATTCTGATGAGTATTGTCTATATGTTTTTGTCCGGATTGAAGAATGAGAAAGTATGATTGAAGTCTTTTTGCAACTCTTCCCAGTATCTAGTTTCTTTCCTTCATTCTTGATTAATATACCATGTATGTGCAATTGGTGATAGTGTCCAATAAAAGAAGTGGGTATACAGTACCTCATCATATTCATTGCTACCTTTCCATACCATTATGCACATGGACAAGTGTTCTTGTGGTGAAATTTGACCTGAATACTTGGGTATTATGTCATATTCTCCTTCCTTCAGTACATATCTTGTCCTGATGAATATTTTGAATGTTGTCCACTGGTTGATTGTCTTTGTGTGTGTTCCACCAATTGGCAGTGTTACATACTAATGTATGTTGTGCAGCCTATAATCTTATCTCTTCATCTAAAAAAACTGTCTCCATTTTTGCTAGATATTTATGTAGGTCCTGTACGCTTGAAAACCTAGGCAACTTGATATATGAAATATCTTTCAAAATGTGACTTACCCGGTGAGATCTTTGATCCATGTCTTCCTTATCCTCCTTGAATGCACCGCATGTAATCTCCAGCGAGTTCTGATGAAGTGCAGAGGATTGTAGTCTATCTTCTGCGCCCATCCTAATCATGAATATACTCTGGTAACCCAACATTTTTGTTGTTTTTAGTTCCGGTTCTTCTCTCATCCAAGCTTCTAAAACCTCCTCACTATCTGTACCATAGATGCAAGACTCGCCGAGTACTCAATGAGTCTTGACAAACTTGCGAGTTTTTCTTTCTAGCAAGTCTTTGCAGTATTTACTCGCTAGAGAAACTCACCAAGTTTCTGGAAAGTACTCGCCAATTTTTGGCGAGTAAACACTGCAAATGAGCTTTGCCATACCCTGTTATATAAAATGTTTGCAGAGATGCATAGAAGATGAAGTGGTTTGTATGTCTGTGTAAAGATTTGTCTTTGATGGGTGTCTTTTAAGACTTCAGATGGTTGCAATTGAGTCAGCCATGATTGGATGATAATGTTTTGGTCATTATGCATATACTTTTATCAACATGGAATAATAGACATTGATAGCATGATCTATTGTTGTAGATTAACTATCCCATTGAATGATTTATCATTTGACTGTTCCTCACTAGTAATTTACCTTTTTCTTTGATTGATGAGTAGGCTATACCTTCATGCTTTTTGAATGTGAATATAAGAAGATTGATTGCATGTTCTTCATTACGAAAAAGAGAATGCTTTTTGTGTTTTTTATTGAATTTGCATTTTGTTTGCTTCATACTTCCTACATAATGTTGATATCTCAAATTGCTTTGTTTAAATCCAATGTTATCTAAAAAAATATTATCAATATCAGCGCATTCCACATGAGGATACCATTTTGTCCCCAATTTGCTTTCAAATCAATCAAATACAACCAGACTTAGCTTGTTTCTTTTATGTACTCATTTATTGACTCATTGGATGCATCTTATCATTGACTTTTGCAAAAAAAAATGTGTTTTTAATGAAATTTAAGCAATTTTTTAAGTTGCCGAGTTTTTGCCGAGTCGTGTTTTTTGGGCTTGGCGAGTTTTTCAAATTGACAAGTTTTTCAACTATGATCTGTACTATAGTGATTATCCTCTATCTCCACTTCTCCCTCATAATTAGGCTCTTCGGTTGTCTCCTTTGCATCCAACCTTGTAATTGTATAGAGATTCTTTTCATCCTTATCACTGTATTCATCCTACTTGGTTTCTTCTATATATGCTTCCTCCATTGATGATTCCAAAGGGATATTGACAACTTTTTTCGCATTGGCGAATGATAACTCTTCTTTTCGGGAGTCTATTACACCGTTTGCATGTAATGTCCCTATTTTGAGCCAAGTTATGATTTCTAGTTTAAGCTTGTTTCTATACATGGAGAACCGGAATGTTGGTTTATTTCTATACATGGAGAACTGGAATGTTGGCTCAACTAGCATTTTGTTTGGTATTGGCTAAGTATTTTCAGGAGATACTATTTTATTTAGCCAATTGTCATAGAGGTTATTGGAAAATGCAATATTCAAAATTGTATTTTCATTATTATCTCTAGTGGATCGATTCATGCCAAGTGGACTAGGAAAATGGAATCTTTAATTACATTTTTCTATGTCGACTTCTAACACCCAAGTTGAGTTGGTTGTGTGAATAAGGTGTACATATTGGGTTTGGAACCATTCACCCAATGGAAATAAAGCAAGTCAAACAAATATATTGGATCATGTGCCATCAATTGGAGGATAGGGCCTATATGAGGTGGATTGCATTGGATCATGTGTAATCGATTGGGAGTTTGCATGGGTTTAGGTGCCAACGCTTAAGCATTATGGACTTCATTGGATCATGTGCAACTGATTGGTAATTTGCATTGGATGTTGACACTTGCATTGTTTGAGGAGCCAACGGCTATCAAGGAGGGGCGATCAACATTAATGGGTTCATTTGCATTGTTTAGAGTGACAATGCTTTGTGCAATGAGGCGATTCCATTGGATCATGAGCCAATACAAATAAGAGGCATTTAAATATTGTTTTGAAGATTTAATGATGCAATGCTAACCGCCAATAATGACGATAAGGATTTTAAATGCCAACGACCAAGTAAAGGATCGATGCCAAGAGTAGAAGATGATTTTAAATGCAAAAGAATGATTTTTAAATGATTGTTAGCAATCATTTCCAGCCAACGTCCACATGGAAAGATGATCAATTTGCATAGAAGGATGAATTGCATTCAATTTCAGCTAAGAGGGTTTTTAATATTTGTTAGATGAGATACATGCATTTAAAATTGTTCAAGATTCTTGTCATTCACTGGTGGAATCCAAACTTCATTCCAAATCGCCATAGAGGAGGATCGACCAGCTTTAGAGAGGATAAATAGATCATTGCAAGATCAATGGGGATATGTTGAATCTGGTATGTTTCTTATTTCCTTTTGTTTGACTGAGAATTCTGATTTTCATGTCATTTTGCAAGGTGATGACTCCTTGTATTTGTATGGTGATGACCCCATACTTCATGTGAGGTGATATTATTCAAATATTCACCATTGAGCTTGAATGTGCAGGTTGTTGAAGTGTTTTGGAGAGATAAGATATCATTGAGAACCCTTGGTTTCATTGCTGCCAAGCCAAGGTAGCATTAGTAGGGTTTGGAGACATTATTGGAAGCTTATATTAAATTCATGAGATCTGATTTTCCATTACAGTTAGCTGATAAACCTTTGTTCCAGGGTTTTATGAAGATTGAAGCATGTGAGAGGAGTCTACAAGCCAATTTCCATCATTAGAGACCCATCACTTGCACTTGGAGAAGTTGTTTTGATGTTTTTGTCAAATCTGAGCATGCTACAGCCATACAGGGTTTATGACAGTCAGCTACAGCAGTCATTAGGGTCTGATATACAGTGATATTGTATGCACATTGAGCTCATATGAAGCCTTACTAAGACTGGGTTGATTAGTGGCATATTTTCCATCATTGCATCTTTGTTTGTAAGAAGTTTGGACAACGTTTGGCACTCATTTTGTTAAGATATCAAGTCTGATATGACTGATATTATGACTGTAATTTCATGACAGCAGTACATTTTGTGATGTGATTCCATTTCCAATCAATAATAATGCAAGGAGTTTGATGGCTTTCATTTATGGTGACTTGTATCGATGTCTCACATTGATTTGTGCAAGAAATCTTATTTAAAATTGATCAAATATTTCAATCATATATAATAGGGTCTCTTACATTGCATCTACAAACCATCTCAAGCCCAAAAGTGCATTGAAAGTTTCTCCTTGATCCTTCATGGCTACCACAATGAAATCTAAGACATGTTTGATCCCCATTAGATTAAATTCCGCTTGCTTCTATGTTTCCATTGTTTGCATGTTAGATCCATTCGCCAAGATTATATTGTAAGTCGTTTCTGACAATTTAGGTCTACCTAACTGTTCCCACAGCTTCTTTGTTATCATGTTGACATCTACTCCCAAATCTATCGTGACATTCCAGACCTTTTTGTGATTGATGTGAACATCTACCATAAGTGGTTTTGTCTTTCATTCTCTATCTGTTCTTCCCATCCTCTGGAGTTGAATTTTTTGACCTTGCTCCTTATTCGAGTATTTAGAAAATTGTTTCAGTTTCACAATAAGTTTGTGTTGTTGTGTCAGATGAGCTAATTGCTTGAGAGCTTCTACTTCTCCTTTAGTAAAAAATTGCTTGTATTGCTTCTCCTTTTCTTGTTCCTTCCTTATAGCTTGTTTGGTTTCCTTCACAACTTCCTCATGCTACTTCTTAGAGGGAACAAATTCTTCTTCCTCCTCACTGTCTTCCTCTTCCGTCTCAGTGACATAGTGCCTTCCAGTATTTGTTCCTTGTCTTGTGAGTACTGTGGCTTTCTCCTATTTTTTCCGGTATGTTTTGGCTTGCTTCTTCGGTAGTACTCTTCCTCTTCTATAGATTCAATTGAAGATATATCTGTTTCCTCCTTGTTGTTCTTCTGGCAAGTCCTTGCTCCTTGATCTTTTGGTGCCCTTCTTATGATTCTTGCTCCTTTTTTGTTATTCAGGTTTTGTAGCTCATCACTCTTAGATTGTGGCTGTGCATTCCAGAAGTATTGTTGTGCCCTCTCACAAGAAAATAGATCATGTTTTGTACTATTACAAAATGAACACTGTGTTTTCCTTTCAGCCCAACATTCATTAGCAAAGTGTCCTAGCTTACCGCAATTGAAACATGTTGCATCCTCTCTTCTTCTTTGATTCCTTCCACGGCCTCTGCCTCCTCTTTAACCTCCAAATTGCTCTCTATCATCATTATTATAGTTGTTTCCATAGGATTGACCACCAGAGTTCGAATTTTGTTGTGCATTTACATTCCTCTGATTTCTCCAATTTGGTTGTTTGTAGCTATGATCATGTGAGTTTCTCTCTACATAAGACATGTTATTACTCTCCACCGAATGTGTGTACCAACTTTCATCTTCTTCATCAACACATTCTCTTCTTCCAGAAGTTCTGTGAAGGACAATTAGGTGTTTCATGGTCATCCCATTCTCCGCATAATCCACAGTATACTAAATTGACTTTTTTCGTTGTTTTGATGTCTACTTTTATTGCCGCAACTTGTCTTTCACCTTTCATCCTAGGACATTCATTTCTCAAGTGGCCTTCTTTTGTACAATACGAACACCAGATATTAGGTCTTTGTTTATGTGTATTCTCCTCCTGCTTAACTAATATATCCTACCTTAGCTTCAATTGCTCCAATTCCAACTTCAGCTTTTCCAATTCTAACTTTTCTTTCATCTTTGATGTACCTTCAAACTTTGTAGGAGTGGGCTACTCATGAGATTGTTGATCTAAGTTTCCATTCTTGTTCTTCTTTTGGGGCTGAAATGAAGGAGTACTGTCCAAGTCAAGTGCAAGCTCTATAGCATCATCCAAAGTCTTAGGCTTATGAACCTTCACCAATCCTCTCATTCTATCATTCAATCCCTCCACAACGAGCATAGTAACTCTCCTCTCAGGCATTTCTGGAACCATGACAGCAATCTTTTGGAACTCATTGACATAGGAGTCCACTCTACCAACTTGTTTCAATTGAGCCAATTCTTTGTAGTAGACTTCCACATCCTTCCTGTCAAACCTGGTAATGGCTTACGTGTAAACTCATCATATGAAGTGATCATGTTATGACGTGAGACAAGTCCATGATGCCACCAATCATAGGCTAAACCATAGTTGGAAAACTCGGCTTGGCAAAAAACTCGGCAAGCCAATTTTTGGAGAGTCAAAAAAAAAACTCGGAGAAATCTCGGCAAAAAACTCAGGAACTTAAAAACTAATTTTTGTTTGTGTTTTCACTTTTCTGGCCGCGGAGCCCTCTTATTTTGACGCCTGCGAGTTTTTTGTACAGACTCGGCGAGTCTTTTGTGAGTACTCGCCAAAGGCTCGCCGAGTTTTTGGCTATGACTCGGCAAAAAAAACTTCGCGAAATAAAGTCAAAAAAACTCGTTTTTGAAAAAAACTCCCGAGTTTTGTGTGACTCGGTGAAATTTCGGCGAGTTTTCCATCTATGGGCTAAACCTTCCAAATGCATAGTAGCAAACTGAATAGCCTTTTCTTCACTCATTGGCTTGAGTGTGAGAAAAGTGTCAAGCTTATGTATCCATGCTCTAGCACTTATTTTACCGCTGCCATTAGAGTTAGGTAAAGGAACCTTGTTCAATGCATCTTTGAATTCTTTGTGTTCCTTTTGAGGTCTTCTCTCCTTTTGGTTCTTCTTCTTTTCCCTTCTTTGATTCATGAATTGGTTCAAATTAAGGGTTGTCCTAACTTCGGCTGGAAGTATGCGGTACTCATCACATGCAACCATGATATCATCGATGAGATCTGTGACTTCTTCCTCTTCTTCTTCGGATGATTGTTCTTCTCTTCTTGGTATAAAGGTAGGGTGAAGAGGTCTATCTGAAACTGTTGCAGTTGCTCTACTTGTATTTGTAGCCTCTCTACCTACATTGCTATGTCTTCTACTACTCTCACTTCTTGACCTTCTTGATTGTGGATGATCCAATCTCAATTGGCCAATGGCTGTAATCATACGGTCTTGAAACTGCTGAAACATTTGCTGCTGTTGTTGGGCAAAAGTAGTCAAGAAATCATCAACGTTTGGTTGGTTATCCCTTCTTGGACTTCCACTTCTACCTCTCTCCATTTCTGGTTGTGAACCTGCAGCTAGATTATCCTCTACTTGCTGATTATTACGTTGTCTTGTCCTTCTACTATAATGATACATGTGTGGACCAACTTCGGATGGCTGCATAACTCAATAGGCTAGCAAGATCCAAGCTCTGATACCACTGTAAGAACCCTGACTTGTCTTAATTGAATTTTCTCATTCGCTGCCCTGAATTTTCTGATTTGTTTCTTGAGAGTTTGGTTTAGAATTTTGATGTTTCGTTTTCACAAGTATGTTTGCAATATGGTAAAGATGGAAATGTAGCAATATCATAGACAAATACTCACTAAAGATGATTTGACATACAATTATATCAGCTCATACATCAAAAAGCAATGCAAACATATAGGAACATACCCGGATGGCAAGTGTGACTTCTTTATTGCAGTAGATAATGAAGATTACAAAGAAGATCTCTGCTGTTATATCAGACCAACCTGATTATAAAATCACTCCTCTAAAAGTGTACAAATATGCCCAATTATGGTGCCAAACCCTAGCCAACTTGAATTAATTGTTGCCTTGCCAAAGTAGACTATCAAACTCAATGATGGATGACTGTAGCCACACCTGTAGGTGAACAAATAAGGTCTGATCTGACTGATACAAATGCTGATAATGCTGATGACAACCCAGATTTGATGTATGAAGCCAAACAATGCCAAAAAGTGACAAATAATGAAATCGCCTAGCAATGGGAAGGTGGCGCTAGCATCCTAGATGCCTTATTTGTCTTTGAAATGCAAATCCATGCCATGAAACCCTTCGATCTGTAGCTGTTCAAGGAAACTCAGAGGTCTGAAACACAATCAGCGAACTCTAGGCTCAAATAACATCCAAATTCAACCTCAAATGCAAATCGCCTATGCCCATATGTGAAGCGATTTTGCCCAGCTTGTCAAATATGATGTTGAAATGCCAAAATTCCTTCAAAGTGCTCTCAACTTCAAACCCTAGCTGCTGATATAAAATCCAGTCCAAACACTAGCTGAAATGAAGCCAATTCTCCTTCAAAAACCTACAAATATGCTCCATAGTGAATCCTAAGTGAATTCACCTCTCATGGTGGATTGGGTTTTCGTCCAACCACTCAAAATCCAAGGGTTTTCGTCCTTGAATCACATTGAAACTCTGTTACAGCCAAGAGAAAGCTCTCAAAATGTAAAATGACAAATAACCAAGATATATCAAAAATGCTCCAAATGACCTCCTTTTATACTTTTCAATTTTGGTGCCCAAATAAATCATTATTTTATTATTTTTGAAGTCCACCAAAAGAAAATAATATTTAATTATTTTCTTTTTCTTTTATTTTATTTTCCTCCAACTTGGACGTCCCACATTAAATAATAATCAAATAATATTATTTATTATTTTCTCCCTTGAGTGCCGATTTTCTAGTGGGAAATAATAAAAAATATAATAATAAAATATTATATTTATTTTTCCATCTCCAACGTTTTTTTTTCCACCTTTAATTTATTTTTATTTTGCCCACCTAGGTCGTTTTCTCTCTTGGCATTATTATTTTAATATTTTGACTTTTCAACAATTTGTACAAAAATACCAAAAGCCAAAATATAACCCTAATTCGTCATAGAAAAATAGTTGAAGCCATAAAATCCAACATTCAATTCTCCAAGCTTCAACAACCTTCGTTTTTCCAACCTTGCTCAAAAAGGGGACATTACAGTGTGCACAAAGAAACATCGTAGATAGGTATATGTTCAAGGTGAAATTTTAGGCCATTTATGTCTCCTCCGCTAATTTTCATTTTACAATAATTGCAAACCAACTCCCCTTTCTTAGCCTCGAGGGTGGCATGTTTTCAACATGGGTCTTTTCTGATTGGCATCAACATTATAATGATTTGTAAATTGCAACTAAGCTCCAAAAGCAATTACAGGGAAAATTATGTAATGTTTGTACTTTTAAGGTAAAAAGAGAAACAAATTGGAAAAAAAATGGATTATGGGACAAGAAGAAAAAGAGGGAAAAATGAAGAGAATAAGTTTTCTTTTCATTTTTCTGTCTTTTTGTTTCTTGTTCCATAATTCAAATTGAAAAGAGAAAAAATTGTAGAATGGAATGACAAATGAAAAGAAGTAAAAGATTCAAAGAAAGACATACCTCTTCAAATTTGATGCTACAAATGGACTGTGGGCTGCTCCAAATTGACTATGGGCTTTTTTAAATGCACCATGGACTGTCATAAATGTGCACTTTCACACTTTGATCACTGTTTACTGCCCAAATCCGTTGGTTGTGTTTTGCTACAATCCCTTGTTTTGGCTTTATGATCTCTATTTGTCTTTGTTATTGGTTGCAAGTGATGTCTCTTTCCGTTAAGTGTGTTTCTTTGGATTTTAAGGGTTTAGAAAGTCATTATATTGTTTTTTCCGATTTTGAGGGGTTATTATGTGTCTGAGTTTGACATGCGGGACTCATGAGTCTACTAAACCTTGCAAGTTTGACAAAGACTCGCCTAAACTCACAGTGGAGTTTGCAGGCCTTGTTTGGCTTGGCTTGGCTTAGACTCACATTGGAATCTCACTGCTCCCGAGTATCAAATTGACAGCATAATTATGATTTTGGCTCAGTGGCAGTCCATTGGGAGGATCAACAAAAAATGTGAAATGCTTATGCAATATTTGACATAACTCAAATTTTGTTTGGGTAGGGTCCTTTGTGGCTGGCTCAGATACATCTGAGTTGAGCAGTGATCCCTTAAGTGCCCTTATGCAACAGTTTCTCCATCTGTAAGCTAGCGAGTCTTTATTGTTCTTCTCAAATCTGATGAATAACTTCTGAATGTTTATGGAGAAGTTGCCTGGTTTTTTAGCCACTGAACCCCTAGGATGAGGTCTGCTCCACCATGACCAATGGCATACATATATCTGGCTAACTGATACCCACCCATTGCTAGTGTCACATTATGGCAAAGTCCACACGAAATTGTGCCTCCATTGACAATCATCGCCTAGAAATTCTTGATTGGATAAGTTAAGCAACTTAACTGTCTAGCGAACTTATTCTTAATAAAATTATGAGTACTGCCTATATAAATGAAGACGTAGACCACCTTCTTTTTTATGTAACCTTGGATTTGCAGTGCCTTAAGTGCAGAAACGCCAGCTAAGGCTTGCAGGGCAGAAATGGCAACTGAATCTAGAGATTCTAGACCCTTTTCATCTAGAACTTCCTCAAGTCTTCATCTGCTTCTTCTGGGATATCTTCTATGGTAAGCAATATATGTGCATCACATTGATGCCCTTTAAACCACTTGTTACATTTGTAATGCACCCTTGGCTCAATGTTCTTTGAATCCATTTTGGAAAATTCTAACAGTGGAAGAAGAAAAACAGTAGGTTGTGCTCTTATGCTTTTCTATGGCAGAAAAAACTAGTTCTTTTTTGGAATCCACTGTTTGGCCTTATACTAACATGCTAGGGAAATGACCTTCACTATTTTTTGAGGAGGAAGGATCCATTACATCGTCCCTAATGTCCTCATTCAAACCGCTTATGTACAGCTTGAGCAGTTTGTCGTGATCAAGGTCATCAACTTGTGTGCACAATCTGTAATATTCCAAGGTTTAGTCCTTTATGGATCCCATCTGAAACAACTTGGATAGATGGTTGGAATAGTCATCCTAGACATTATCATAGTGAGTTTTGATCTCATGGATGAATTCATTCCAAGTGTAGGCTTTAGTTTTACCAAAGGGTTGATTCTTCTGCCACCAGATGTATCATTGGTAGGGCTCGATGTGGAGATGCAAAACTGCAAGAGGAATCTTATTCCCTAGTGGGATTTGGTGGAGAAAAAAACATTGGTTTAGCTAGCTAAACCAAGTTTTGACATCAGATCCATCAAAGCTTTTAAACTTCACCTTGGGCAAGGGTTGGCATTCAAGTGTAGGGAAACTAGAGCTTTGCCTTATAGTATTGTCATACATATGCATCTGACAACTAATAATGTCTGTTACCTGCATGGATAGGGTTGGCAGAGTACTGATATCAGTTTTTAGGGAGCCAATGAGAGTTTTAATGTTCTTCATGTCCAATTCCAGGGTATCAACCTTCTGATTGAGATCAATCCCGATATCATTAAACACCTGTTTGGATTCCTATGCGTAGGTTTTTGAGTTCTTTTGGAATAGACACCATGTTTTTCAGTCTTCATATCTAGTGGGATCTATGATACCTTTTGTCATCCAATGCCTTGGACGTGTTTGTGTTATCTTGGGACCAAGCAAGGGGATTGCTGCCCCCTTAGTTGTTGACAGTTGTTAGAAAGAAGAATAAAGGTAATTCTGTTGGCAGGTACCAAATCAACTATTCATGTCAGCTATTGAATTGAGTAAAGAATCAAAAGAAGGAAGAATAAAAAAAAACCTCAAATTTTATTTGGCTGGGATGATTCTCCAATACCCCTTGTAGGGAAAACCTTTTTTGATCAATGGAATGTGCAGATCAGATTAGAAGCCTTAATGGATATTTACCATTTTGACGGAGCAACCTCCTATCACAATAATACTCGAATCCTAGGCTTCCTTCCTCGAATACCCAACACTTATTTACAGAAGGGAATAAAATAGTCACGTGCTACCTAATATATGTGGGATAAAAGCAAAGAAGAATTATGAGAGTAGGGGTACAATGGGATAAAAGGAAAGAAGAATTATGAGAGAACAGGTACAAAGAGAAGTATAAGGTAGGAGAGAAGATAGAAGAAAATAGGAGGTGGGAGGTAGGGCATATGACAGAAGGCTTCTCAACAATTCTCCAACACCTTTCATGGCATTTGAGAGTGAAAAACATAACGTCTTTCCAGCTGGATCTAGTTCAAAAAATCCATCTGGATATGGATTGTTTGGACTCGCTGGGTTTGTCCTATTTGGTCGAGACTTTTCAATTCCTATATAAACTCTCCTGAATTATTTTGAAAATTCTGGATATCTGATTTTTTTGACCTCCCAAACAAGTAACTGGTAACTATGGGGAAAATGCAAGAAGAGTAATAGGTATGTCTTTATGCTAGGATTCTACCTAAAACCATGTCCTTAGTAGCAAGAGGGAAATCATCGTTGTTCTGAACTTGAATTGTTTTTCAAATCTAACCATAATCCATTTTTCATTGATTAGCAATAGACAAGTGTGTACCAAAAGGAATACGCAATTAGCAGACCACTTCCCTTGGTTTTATGAACTTAACTTTGGGTTCAACCTGTCCAATTAGGAAAACCTCCATTTTCTCCTTTGAACAACATTGTTTCTTCTAAAAACATGTCTAGACAAAAAATAGTGCCTTCAACAAAATGTTGAATCAACTCAGGTATCAAAGCAGAATATCAGCAAAATGAACAATACTTGGCTGCCTCAATATATAACAAAGCACATCTGCTGCAATTGCATAAAGGAAGATGGCTAGAGCACAACATTGTTGAATGGATCTCTGAGTCAATTCGATCTGAAAGGGCTCCTTGTAAAGTACGAAAAACTCACATACTAAAAATAGTAAATGAAAAAGCATTACTCATTTCAAATAAGGAAAGTGGATTATTTCATTAATCAAAATATCCATAGTAGTACAATAATGGCAAGTTTCCATATAAAGTGGTACAATTACATACACAAAAGGAATGTTACATTACATCTGTTTCAATGTTTAAGTACATGATAATACATCAATGAGAGTATTTATACAATTACAGATTGGCTATGCAAGCCATACAAAGATTAATACAATGGAAAATACATCATGATTCATATAACATAAAAGTTCTGTCCTCAACCTCCATGACCCCACTAGTCTTTCGCAAGTCAAGGCCAAGAGTGTGGTTAAGGCACTTTTTCCACCCAACCACGAAGTACTGAACTTCTTCGAGTTTCCTCCTAACCCGAAGAAATCCCCGACCCTGCACGAGGAGCCTAGCAACCTGGAACGGTAAAGGCAGGAGGGAACTCTTGATGCATGCCTGATGCCTATATGCACTCTTAAACACTAGAATGACATATTTCTTGCATGCAGGATGTGGCAGAGACATATAACATATAACTAGGCTTTTCTAATTCATCTATTTTAATGGTATATCTAGCTTTGGCCAAAGCAATAAATAACAAGTGGTAATTTAGAAAAAGTAAATTACCGTCTTTGGGAGCCCACATTCGGCATCCTGTCCCGGAAGTAAATTACATAGAAAATAAATATACCATTTCTCATAATTCAAAAGGAATAGTTTGTTTAAGATTTAAAGCATTCGCTAACAATGTGTCCTTTTCGGAAAGATAGAATTTACACAAAAGTTACATTATTTTGGTTGCATATTCTTGTCAAGAAACTAAGTTTACAATTTCAGTGATATGTAATAATCTTTCAAAAGAAAAGTTGTTTTCTAGTTTTGTGATGTAAAATAATTGTTTGAAATAAAAATCAATCTATGGTTGTTTTGTTTTTGTCAAAATGAAATCACAATAATATATTGCTTTTTCCCAATTGGACTAGTTTAAATGAAAATTGATATACATATAAATTTCATTCATTAAATCTATACATTGAGTTCACTGAGTTGGTTACAGCAATATGAAAAAAAAACATATATATATGAAACAACAGTTTAAGCAATATATATATATATATATATATATATATATATATATATATATATATATATATATAATGTAATCAAACGTTGCTGGTGCAACATATAGTTGCAGCGACTACCAGTCATAATTATCAAAGATTAAAGAAGTTACAAATTTTATATACCACAGCGAAGTGTTGAAATGTTACATGAAGCAAAGTTTAAGTTTAAATGAAATTAAATGGCAGTAAAAAGGGGGCAGCGACCTCCCTTAAGGAGCGTCGTAGCCTCCTTTGGAGGCTGCGACCTCCTTAAGGAGGCCTGTGGGTTGGGCGGCGGCCTTCCCTACAAGCCATAAGGGGGTCGCAGCCCTCCCACAACCTCCAGTATGGCCGTGGGTCGGCCAATACTTTCGCTGAAAATTTTATATGTTATTTTATTTTTTTATATATAAATTCTGCAGTATAAAAACTAACACATCAATAATAACAGTCGCTCGAAAATTTTAACATTGCACAGTATGAAGTTTTTTAAATGATTTCAATACAATTAGATTCCAGTATATGTCGTTTATACAATAACAGTAATATAATATAATAATTTTAACAGTAAATAAAATTTAAATCGTCACTAGTTAATAACAATAAAATCAATAACAATTTTAATAACTAGTAATTCAACAATACAGTAATATAAATAATATTAAATTTTTAAAATAATACAGATATATATATATATATATATATATATATTAATAAGATTAATATCAGTATAAAAAATATCCCATTTATACAGTATATACGATTATAGAACAAGAAATTTATTTGTATATTATCATAAGGAAAATAATAATAATAATATTGATTTCAACAGTATAATGATAACATCAAATACACAAATATAATAACGGTATTATGATATTTATAATAATAAAATATTAACGATAAATTTCTCAGTTCATATAGAAACAGAAAATGACCATACAATCGCTTTGTTCACACATATTGAGAAAATAACACTATGACCTTACAGATTGAATAAAAAATTGTTTTAATATGCTTCCCGGTGATTGAATCCTTTCCTGTTCTCCTCTCCTTCTGTCCATTCCTCTTTTGCTTCCTTTCCTAAATCTTCAATTTTCTCTTGCCTTTATTCTTGTTTCTTGAGAATGAATATTGTGTGTGAGAATGAGAGGGTTTTTCTCTTTTTAATAATTTCCTTTTCTTCTCACCTCTTTCTTTCTATCTTTTTCAGTTTTTATTTTTGCTTTGTTTTTGTTTTTTTCGAGTTTTGAGTCTTTTTCTATTGTTTTCTTTGTTTCTATCTTTTGTTTTATTTTTTAAGTTTTGCTTTCTTTTTCTAAGTTTTATCTCTATTTTATCAAATAAAAATACATATTCTATTTTCGAAATGCATAAATTTAATAATTAAACATAATTTTATTAATTAAGTTGCAACACAATTATCTCTAAAATAATAAATAATGATAAATATAATTCTTTCCTTCACATATAATTTCAAATAAAACCAATATACAAATAATTTAAAACTACTTTATTTCTCTAAGAGCATTTTTAATATTTTAACTAACAATTAATTAAATGACAACTATAAAACATATCAATACAATTAATTAAATGGCAACTAAAATAAGAAGGCAACATATCAATATAATTAATTTATGCAATGACAATGCAACTATATGCCATCTAAGTGCCTGTGTGTGCAAGATAAGAGTCCACTCCATCCCAACCCTGCCAGGTAGCTAACCACCTCTACCTTAACCACACCCTTGTCTTCGACAACCTGCAACTCATGAAACTCAGATTTTCTATTAATAGGTTAGTGTCCAATTCAATAGCTAAAGCATAGCCGAAGCATTATATTTCATCATTTCAAAATAAAAAATAATATTCACTATATCTCATTATTTCAAAATAAAATAATATTCATTTAATCCACACACAATTATCCATAAAATAGTTCCAATTATAGTAAGTTCAGAATGCATCAAAGTTTGAGACATGACACTCCTCTCACACTAACTCTTGTAAATGCTTACAAAAAATCTCCAATTACTAGTGGAAAAAGGAGCCAATCAAACATGTTCAGAATGAATCCTATCAATCCTGTTGTAGGCTTTATAAAATTTCCAAAAAAAGTCTTTTGCTCAACTCTTGTGTCCACTCAACATTTCCCAAGCTGGTTATTAACGATCTATCTTCCTCTAAAACAGGTTTGCTCCTTTCTGACATTCCTGGAAACAAACATCCTAATCCTTCTAGGCCACACTTTTGCTAGAAAATTGTAGGAAACATTGAGCAATGTAGTGGGATGGCAGCCTCCTACCAATCCCCTTTTGAAGCCAATCTCTGTGTCCTATTGGTTTTACAAGAATATGTGCATTTTAGATGTGGAAAATAGGAAATTTGATCGATGTCACCTCAGATATATCTAGTGTAAAAATATCTTATAATGCATTGTATATCATCTACCATTACAAACTTCAAACTAACTCCTGTACCAATCAGAACTCTATGGAAGCCTTCTGTGTGGAGCTCTGTGTGGATAATATGTCAACTATCTTCTTGTTTGGAGAAATTCTTTGTCAGTTCCTGATAAGTTAATAACATTTCAAAAGTTTTTTACCTAGGGGATCAAGTGATACTGAACCCCTATCTGGATGTCCAGATTCCTCTTATGCATTTTCAAAGAATACATCTACCATTTATGATTAGTTTAGTATGGCTTAAGATTTGAAATTTATGTCCAGGACTTGTCTTCTGAAAACTAGGACTTTGAAGGATCATCTTATGGATACTTGTTTATCAGGGTTTTCCCCAACTTAAAACATACTGATAAATTTTGGGGATTGTTCCACCAGGCAAGGGTAATCATATCTTGTTCCATGAATATATACTTGTTTCTGGAAACAGTACTAAGCATTCTTGACATGTTGGATTAAGAACACCTTTCTACTGGAATTTAATTTACCAATGACTTGATATGTTGATTTTTCTCATCAAGATAAATTATTTTAGATGAATTCTAATCATGGTCTATCTATCTGGATTCAGATAAGAGAAGGCAGGAAGCAACATCTACATGAGTGTCTGATTAGAGAGTATAGAATGAGTTGCCATTGCGTTCTTCGGAAAATTTCCAGTGATTTCTATGAGGTGATAATCAGCGTAAATATTTGTAAACCTGATAATTGTTGTTAACCATTATTTATTGGCACTCTAATGAGGTCCATGACCTATATACAGGGTTGCAGAGCAATATTGGTGGACAAAGACAGAAATCCGAAGGTGAACTCAAAATTACAAATATGTTTTGGGTTGTTTAAGATTTGTTTCTCTTTTTTTTTTAATGTGTGGATCATATATTACAATACAAAACAATAAAGATACATGGAGTACAAGGGCCAACATATCAGCTCTTGCTCATAAAATTCTGTTTTTTTAGCGTCCAAGTGGTTGGACAAGAACACATTTTATTAGGTCTTTGGCGTTCATATAAGATAGTCAATTACTAGTATGTTTGAATTTTAAGACCTTTAAGACTTCATTTGATAGGAGAAAAATGCCCAAAAGATTAAGTCCATGAGCAGGTTTTTATTTCTTTGAATGAATGGTTTGGATATATCATTCCCAAAAGAGAGACAAAATTCACTGTTACAGTGAATTTATACGCAACCACCATTATTTTCTTACAGAATGTTCTCTCTTTTCAATGTGCAGTGGAACCCTGACAAATTAGAGCATGTGACTCAAGATATGATTGATCATTATTTCTCCCCAGTAGGGGAAGGCTTTGAAGATTTACGATTACCCATTGATCAACGAGCTTCCTATACAAATTCTCATGTTCACTCAAAACTTTGAAGAAAGTTCAGAGGTAAAAACTATTTATAAAAAAGTTAAGTTAAAAATATTTATAAAGAAAAGATGGGAGTTTCATTCAACTCAACGTTATTGGGCATGTTGGGAGACACACTAATCCCTTCCCATGGTGTATCTAGTATGTAAGTTATATGATGTCCCATTGATCAGCTTCTAGTCATTTGTGGATGTCAAAAGTGTCCTTTCATATTTGAAAAGAATTACTCTCTCTCTCTACAGTTCTCAATCATGTTATGGTCAGTTGTCCAAGAATTTTATAGTAAGGCTAAAACATGCCTATATTTTTCAAAAGAAAGATCACTGAAAGAAATAGATAACAAAGAAAACACTGTTGTTTACCCAACATTGTTTTCTCCAATATTTTATTAATTTATTTAACAATTTATAAAGTTTCTTTTGGTATTATGCCGACTGCAATTTGGGAGGTTTCTGTGACTGATGCACATAAAATGGTCTTCGCCAATCCATTTGCAAGAATGCTTTCGAAAAGAATCAATCAAGGTCATAAACAAGGCTTCAGATTGTTCTCTTATTTATATTCTATGCCCATGAATACCTCTATTGAGGTCTCTTAAAACTTTCTTTTCATGAAATTAATTTACTTGATGCACTTTGGTCTCAGAAACATGAAACGTTACTTCATCATTTACTGGACTCAAATTTTGTTTGAATTTATGCATGTTTGCAATATAAAAGTAAATTGCTTAGTATTTTTCCCCCTTGAAATGATAGCATACTCAAAACGCTTGCATGTGAATCATCAACCTGGCCTCGTTTTAATTTTTGCAATATTTCCCTTCCAAATATGTTTGAGAAAGTAAGGATGTTAAAACATTTTTCTAGAAGAGATTATTCTATGCCAGCATATGTGACACACAGCTGAATAAATTGTTTGGTAGAAAGGGAGAGGTACTCTTGTAAAACATGATAGCTTTAATTAATTCTTCAGTCAAGGCGTGAGATCAGAGAATCTCATTCTATAAAACTAGAAAGGAAATTGTAACAATTTGTCAATATGCATATGTAGCTGTAATGTCTTTTTGTTGGGTTAAAATAAAAACAATTATTTGTGGCCATCGACAAAAGAGCACATACTTTTGAATTTTTTGGTCTTTCTGATTTGTAAATTGCCATCCAATTTTTCAATTAAGATCTGTGATAGAATCAAGTTAAAAAAAGCATTTAAACATTCAATTATAAATATTCTTAGATCAAGTTGAGCATCTTTCGGGATTACTTGATCATAGCCCCAATTCTTATAGACATATGCGAATGCCATTACTATTTACAAATACTAAAAAGCAAAAAGCTGACAAGGTTTGAAAGTAAACACGGAAATTTCTAAAAAATGAGAGACAATTGCAAGGGGGTGGGAGGATTTAATAAATTGACAAAATAAACTTAGTACTTTCAAATAATAAGCAGCAAAAAAGGTCAGGGTTAAAAATATAGAAATTTGTAAAATTCAAGAAAATTTTGGAAGGGAAACAGGGATTTGATAAACTGACAAAATGCTTGATTAGAAATAATTCATGCAAAATTTAAAATTATAGATTCTTGTGTTTGTTTTGATAGAATCTGGCATTTTTTTCTCAATTCTTTTCAAGTGTTCACCTCTTTTTCAAAATTATGAAATTTTATGATCTATTCATAAAAAACCTCTTCACCTCAAAATTGTTAACACTACTAACAACACAACATGTGAACAGCAGTGGAGTTTTGCGATGCTAACATATTTAAAAATCTATCACCACATCAAGTGAATGCCTGTGACATCCTTTGATTAAATCAAGTATTTCACGTGAGTTCTGGTTATAAAATTGGAGAACCCAACATCGATATCGACTTTCTCAGCACCTTTAACATAAGGACCAAATTTCTGCCAACGTTTGAATTTCAAAGTCTTCGTTTGTGCCAATGTCAGTTGGCCCAAAATTGGCATTTATATTTTAACAAGCATCTGACACCGAGCATCCATGACTTTGTTTGGCATCATCTTTTAGCTTTGTGTCAAATAATTATCAGTGATAATGGGACTTGCACCTCTATATTGATGTAACAAATGGAAGTTGAACTACATAAATTTTCTGTCCACATCAACTCCTTGATTTGTACCAAATATTATAAATAAGAGTGTCTAAAAGAAAGTTTAGGTCTCTTAAAACTCTCAAATTAGACTTCATATAGAAGATTGAACCTCATCTCAAAAGACATGCATGGAGCTTTTCAGTTTACGACATACACATGCAGTTGATTCCAAAATATTATTAGATAATGATACAAATTGTGGAGAGATATGGTTGACAATGTAACATAACTAGAACATTTATCATTTATACCTCCTCTTTGGTTTGTACTTTCATTTAGTTATCTATGCATGTAGTCTTGCTTTCTTGTTATAACATAGTAGAGTTCACATTCACTTTGCTTGTTTTCTTGTGATATTAGAGCAGATAATGGGCATTATGAAACTTCGGTGTAGAGGGGTATAAGATTATTACAATCCTTTCTCTATCTACATGTGTATAGATGCTGCAGTTTCAATGGTAGTTGAATCAAACTCAATTTTGTTCATGAAATTTTTGAAAATGCATTTAGAGCTTGATCATTTTGTACAGATTTTGCAACATGTTGCCTCACTATCAAAGTTATCAACTTTGGTAAAACTTATGTTTGCTGATCATAGTTCCTTTATACCAACAAGTTAGCAAACTAGACAAACTATCATCATTTGTACCCATTTCGCAACACATTACCTCTTTAATAGAGCTACCTCCCTTGGTTATACCTATGTTTAGTGATCGCAGTTCCTTAATAGTCATTAACATAGCTTACATTGAACGCAAGGTTGATGTAAATGCTTTGGATTCCTAAATTAAATAGCTAAAGTTGTACTAACTCATTAATTGACTGAATGGTGACATGAAAGTCACGTCTGCAACACTCTGCTTTTTGTGACTGCAATGTGTTACTGGAAAACATGATACTGAATTTGTGAGAAATTTGTAAGACAAGACATCATTTGTTACCAATTCATCGAAGCACTATGAAATGAACTGCAATGTTAAACAATATATATAAAAGTAGAAATAGTTATGCAAGCATTATAACCAGTTTTTCTAAAACTACATAAACATTTCAGATTCCAAATTAATGATTCATGGTAGCTAATAACCAGTCTCTTATATTAAGAAAAATTCTGGAATATTAGCATACAGAAATATTCTTTGCCAAAACAAATGCAACCCCAAATTCATTGGAGTTGGTGGAAAAGTTTGCTCAACCACACTCAATTCCATTTATTACTTTTGTGCACAAAAATATCAACAACAATACAAATGTGAAAGTCCATGTCATAGAAATGAAATGAAATTAAAGACTTTTAATGATGTCCATGAGACCAAGAGCCGCAGCCCCAAGACATTTTCAAGCTCCTTTCGATGTCAGATCTTCTACTATGAATCTTGACCAAAAAACCAGCGGTTTTGTGAAGCCTTTTTTCCTTGAATAACTTGTTTAGACTGCCCACTTTCAAGTTGTTTGCATATTGTATATGGAAATCCTAATATGTTGTGTGCTCCATGATGAAGTGCCATTCTGTTTCAACCACCCATTTATTGTAGGAAAAAAGGGTGGGGAGAGTGGGCAGAGTAATTAGGAATTTTATCAACCATATCTTGTATACAAAGATCAAAGGGATTTATCTCCAATATGTCTCATTCTCTCATGCAAAAGCATTGTCTTCTCTACAAGTTTTATCAATTTCATTGCTAACCTTGGAGTTATTACATCCATTACTCACAATGTTTGCCCCAATCTTTAATAGTGTTCCAATGCAAACTCCTCTTACCAACAATGGTACTCCTCAAACCATCTTTAAACTATCCTTTTTAAATATTATCTATATCACTAATCTTACAAATATCAAATTTCTAGCCAATCCTCAAAAATATAGAACCCTATGGAGGGTTTTAACCCTTTCGTATTTGAACATCAACTTGACTTTTCTTCCCCTATGATCTTATATGATGATTTGCCCTCTAAGAGGACATCACCTCCATTATATCTTTTATATTCGCAAACCACTATTTATAAGGAGTTAAATAAAAGGCAAACCCAAGTTGATCAATCACGCATTATTGAGACCTTCATTTATGTGGAAGGAGCATTATTGATCCCCTTACCTTTGCTAATCTTTTTAAATTTGCACCACTTTTTGAAATACCCTGTTTTACTATAATTCAAACATTTCTTCATGAGTCTTCCTAAAGATTTAGATTTACATCTAGAGCTAGATTGTTTCCCCAACCTATTTTTGTTTTACTATAATTCAAACATTTCTTCATGAGTCTTCCTAAAGATTTAGATTTACATCTAGAGTTAGATTGTTTCCCCAACTTATTTTTATTTCTCTTGGGGAAGACCTCTCAAAAACAAGATATCCTTTGTTAGAATCTCCATAGATTTTCATCTCATTTCTTCTAATAACATAGGTGCAACTACATTCTCAAGCTTCAATTTAGATGATCTACTACTAATGGCCATTAAAAGATTGTCCTTTAAATTTGGCAAAGAAAGTAGCAAAGTAATACATTTATTTTATTTGTCCATTTTAATATTAATTTAACGCTAACCAGGTTTCCACAATGCTAAAAACATTCAAATGCACTATAGAGTCAACATCATTCATCTTAAGATAATAAAGCTTCTTTCAAAGATTTGTTTACTAGGGACTTTGTCTAATACAAAGACCCTAATTTATCCCTAGTTCTAGTGTTGGTTTTTCCTAAGACATTCACCCTGATTGAACTATTGGCCTTCATATCTAACTTCACCAAGTCTTTTGCAATCATACCTGAGTGCTTCTTTCTTGACAAAAAATTGATTAGAGTTGCTTGGGAAAGCTTAATATTCAACACCTTGGCTATTTCCTCTAGACCAAGATTGGGCTTAGCTTGGCCTTATTTGAGAATGTGAAAGTGTTCCAAATTGCAATTGAAGTTCTTAGCCTAGTCCACAACCCCATCAATGTCAGACATGTAGCAGGAAAGACCCTATGGCCATGGAGAGCATGGACATACAACTCAAAGATTGAGCCACATCGAAGACATTCTTCTACCCAATTGATTGTCCAAGGTTGAGTAACATAGCTTCACATATTTCCACACATAGTTCTTTACCCAGTTCTTTTACTAGCCCCTAGAACCTTAGCACCTAGATTCTCAATGCATGGTTGGAAATTTCCCACAAAATATATTGTGTGAAACCTCCAAAGACATCAGTTGCATCAACCCTACCCACCATCTATTATCTCATTTTCCATCTTCGTTAATTCCATCTTCACATGCTTCTTCATTTTTCCCTCGTCACTGATGGAAGTTAAAGCCATTATGATCCTTTGGTTGAACCCTACACTCACCACCAGAAGCCAACCCAAGGCAACACCTACAGAGAAGCCACCAAACAAATAACATCTCCTTTAATCTATGATATGAATCCTCATGAAATAAACATTTTGTATTGCTTTGTCATAGTTAGCATGCCTAACAATAATGTCAATGACTTGTTTGAGCTTGCATTATTTCTTATTTTAGTTAACACATACATTTTTAATATGTCATCACCCTCCTTAGTTTACTCTTTTAAATATTAATATTTAAAAAAGAAAATGGTTAATCTATTAGTATGTCTATTAGTTCACTTTTCTTATGAAATGGTTAACCTATATATATTTGCAATCTCTTCCTATGTTAAAAGTAACAAGCTTATAAATGTATAAAATGTGTCTTTCTATACATGGTATCTTTTCATGTTTAATAATTTAATAAGAGAAGTACGCATTTAAACAAATTAATATATAGCATCTTCAAGGCAAATATATTTCAAGTTGCCTTAGTCAAACTAAATTGTATCAAGATTTCATGTTTTATTATATTTATTTTATCCATTAGTTTGGTATAGTGGTTGAGATGAGGCATCACCATGCAAATCACCTAGGCTCAAGCATTGATGGGCTAAAAGCCTCCTCATTACCTAAGGGTAAATGATTGACCCCTTTATCAATTAAAAAATATTGAGTAGAGTGTAATGTCCCCTTTTTGCAAGTCAAAATTTTCCTCACATTGCACACAATTTCAACTCACAAAAAGAGAACATTAGTACATTTTGCATTTATAGTCACATATATGATTCACATAAGAACATTGCTTTTATCATTTCTATGACCAAATGTCAATTCATCATTGATTACTTTCAATACACATCACTATCATTAATCTATGATTACTTTCAATATGTATCACTATTACTGATCTTATAATTACTTTCAATGTACATTCTCTATCATTAATATTTCACATGTTGCTCTTATGATCACTATCCATATGCCTTGCATATTCTTTATCATGACATTTCACATGCTTTATTATTTAGTCATGATCTCTATCAATATATATTGCATACTTGCTATCTCTTTCTCATGTATTACTCATTAACAGCCTATGAGAGAGATGAGATGAGATTTGCCACTATCCACCATGGGGCTCTAATGTCTCCCATCCTTAGACTCAAGTAGTACCCTTAGACTCAAGTAGTACCCTTAGAACACTTAGAGTCAAGGCCTCTATGAGACTTCTTGGTACTCTTATGATGCCTTACATCATAGTAGCCAAGGCCACTAAATCAGAATCCTTTGCACTATGGGTACCTTATACCACATGTGACAAAGGCCTCTAAATACCCATGAATGGCCTCTAGGCGTCTCATTCTCATTCTTCCCATAGGAAGTTAATGTGTTCAATATAACATTTTTCATTATGATATATATGACTGATATAAGCTTCATCCTTTTCATTATGATACCTATATCAGATTACATATATGCTACATTACTTTCATTATAATCAAATTACATCATATAGAATCCATTTCTAAGAATATTTAAAGGAAATGTAATTATGCAAAGAAATATCAATATAATATCATACCTGTATGTTCAATCTGTATAATGTTGGTACGATCCAATGATATCCTTAATAGAATGCAGATATAACTCTTATTATGCTATTCATGGGAATATCTGAATGCTCTTGCTTGATATTTATGATTGCTATATATTCAAGGAGTCTTGTTCACTGATCTGATTTATTCTTCTTGGCAATGGTGATATATATATATATATATATATATATATATATATTTGTTCAATGTATCTTTAATGTTTTACTCCTTTGAATGATGTTCGTTGAATTGCTTCTCCGATGGTTTGATCCTTGCAGAGATGAGAATGTATCTTGATCGATGCCTCTAATTGCTCCCTCGCGGTCCCTTTTAAAGTCCCGGTTGGGATGCATAAGGAATAGTCGCCACTCTTGGAAGACCACACGCCTCCCTATAACCAATAGTTTTGTGTAAACAATTATCATTATCCTTGGTATGATCGGCACTCCTCCATATGAGTGGTTATGAATGCTTAAGGAAAATCAGCGATTACTCTTGCCTTGTTTAGATTTTGTCTTTAGTGTTTCTTGTCTTTTATGCCAACTCATCCTTGTCTTTTGACTTGTCATTTTACAGTTTGGTCTTTCTCCTTTTTAATACACATAGACTATCTCTTGTGATGATCAATATGAAACATTTCCAATCTTTAATTAGAAAACATCGGATCATCAGAGGCCTCCCCTCTTGAAATTGCTTGTCCTCAAGCAATGTTTAGGTTGGGTGATTGTTAATAGTATTGACCCAAAAATTTGAGAAGAGTTAGTATGAAGATGGACAATGAGTAGTGCTTATATACACTAAAAATATAATTTCAGTCATACTCAAATACAGGTCATTAAATATACACTCGAATGCAAATACAAGTCACAAAGTATTTACTCGAACAACAATTTCAAGACAGAGAGTGCATGTTTGCATACAAATACAAATCAGAGAGTATACACTCACATACAAATACATATTCATAGAGCATACATGTTCATAGATGTAATGTCCCCCTTTTTTTCTAAATTATCAGTTTCCAAGCAAACAAGGGTTTAGAGAGTACCTTGTCCTAACTCAATCCCTGCAATAAGTTAGAAATCTTAAACATCAGTAAATCCATAACAATTAATAAACTCAATTGAATCTTATCTTAGGATGATCATAGGAAAGCATGGAAGAGAGTGACTCAATGGGGTGACTTAGCCTCTCTAGGCCCAAGGGCAGAACCCTTCAACTAAAAGGTAGAACCCCCTTGGCCTCATGTGGCTCATGCCATTCATATGAGGTGGCATACCTAGCGAGTATTCTAATTTATCCGTTATCCCATCATCTTGCCATCTTTCCTTATTTCCTCATGATTGGTCTCCTTATAACACTATACCCATGATAGGGGAGTGAGGTCTCCAAAGGGTATCCTAGTAAGCCAACTCTCTAGGCCCAAAGGCAGAACCCTTCAACTATAAGGCAGAACCCCTTTGGCCCAAGTGAACATTTCATTTCTATCATGAGTGGCGTATCTAGAAGAGCACATCTCTTTCTAGACCCAAAGGCAGAACCCTTCACTAGAAGGCCGAACCCCTTTGGCTCATGTGAACTTATTACTTCTATCATAAGTGGCGTGTCTAGAAGAGCACATCTCTCTCTAGACCCAAAGGTAGAACCCTTCATTAGAAGGCAGAAACCCTTTGGCTTATGTGGACTAATTATTTCTCATCATGAGTGACGTATCTAGAAGAGCACATCTCTCTCTAGACCCAAAGGAAGAACCCTTCATTAGAAGGCATAACCCCTTTGGCTCATGTGAGTTCATTACATTTCCTTTGGGTGGCATACCTAAGAGAGGGTCCTATATTCCCTTTGTACTTTCCCTTCATCCTATCATGGTATAGATTTATGCATAATAAACTCTTATCAATTCCACATTTTCCAATAATCATATCAGTAATATATAATGCAGTATGAAGATAACATCAAAAAACTATAATATGCATGTAAGGCACACATAGTACACACAAGATGGCAGGATGACTGCTCTGATACCACTTGTAATGTCCCCTTTTTGCAAGTCAAAATTTTCCTCACCTTGCACACAATTTCAATTCACAAAAAGAGAACATTAGTACATTTTGCATTTATAGCCACATTTATGATTCACATAAGAACATTGCTTTTATCATTTCTATGACCAAATGCCAATTCATCATTGATTACTTTCAATACACATCACTATCATTAATCTATGATTACTTTCAACACATATCGCTATTACTGATCTTATAATTACTTTCAATGCACATTCTCTATCATTAATATTTCACATGTTACTCTTAGAATCACTATCCATATGCCTTGCATATTTTTTATCATGACATTTCACATGCTCTATTATTTAGTCATGATCTCTATCAATATATATTGCATACTTGCTATATCTTTCTCATGTATTACTCACTAATAGCCTATGAGAGAGATGAGATTTGCCACTATCCACCATGGGGGTTTAATGTCTCCTATCATTAGACTCAAGTAGTACCCTTAGTACTCTTAGAGTCAAGGCCTCTATGAGACTCCTTGGTACTCTTATGATGCCTTACATCATGGTAGCCAAAGCCACTAAATCACAATCCTTTGCACTATGGGTACCTTATACCACATGTGACAAAGGCCTCTAAATACCCATGAATGGCCTCTAGCGTCTCATTCTCATTCTTCCCATAGGAAGTTAATGTGTTCAATATAACATTTTTCATTATGATACATATAACTGATATAAGCTTAAGCCTTTTCATTATGATACCTATATCAGATTACATATATGCTACATTACTTTCATTATTATAAGATTATAGCATATAGATTCGATTTCTAAGAATATTCAAAGGAAATGTAATTATACAAAGAAATATCAATACTTTATCATACCTGTATGTTCAATCTATATAATGTTGGTACGATCCAATGATATCCTTAATAGAATGCAGATATAACTCTTATTATGTTGTTCATGGGAATATCTGAATGCTCTTGCTTGATATTTATGATTGCTATATATTCAAGGAATCTTGTTCGCTGGTCTGATTTATTCTTTCTTGGCAATGGTGATATATATTTATATATATATGTTCAATGTATCTTTAATGTTTTACTCCTTCGAATGATGTTCGCTGAATTGCTTCTCCAATGGTTCGATCCTTGCAGAGACGAGAATGTATCTTGATCGATGCCTCTAATTGCTCCCTTGCGGTTCCTTTTAAAGTTTCGGTTGGGATGCTTAAGGAATAGTCGCCACTCTTGGAAGACCACGCGCCTCCTTATAACCGATAGTTTTGTGTAAACAATTATCAATATCCTTGGTATGATCGACGCTCCTCCATATGAGTGGTTACGAATGCTTAAGGAAAATCAGCGATTACTCTTGCCTTGTTTATATTTTGTCTTTAGTGTTTCTTGTCTTTTATGCCAACTCGTCCTTGTCTTCTGACTTGTCATTTTATAGTTTGGTCTTTCTCCTTTTTAATACACATAGACTATCTCTTGTGATGATCAATACGAAACATTTCCAATCTTTAATTGGAAAAAATTGGATTATCACAGAGATAAACAATACACTATGAAATTGTAGTTTGAAACAAAAACCTAACTCGACCAAATATAAGCTATTATCACCACTCATTGTTACTTCTTCTCTACCTACCTTGTCTAGTGTGTCATCCTCAAACTTTATTTTATTAAATCTTTGAATGATGCTTTAGGTTTAATTATATTGTATCCCATGGCTTCCCACCTTGGATAAGATCAAAGCATTCATCTTATATATAAAATTAGAAATCAAAACAACCCCAACCATTTATGCACCATTATAGTTGATGATATGTAATTTCTCAAGTTCCTATTTTCTTGAAACTATATGTAAATTATATATTTTTTGTTAAATTATACTTCATAATAAAATCACAACAAATTCAAGTGGTTTATATAAGAATTAGTTTGAATTATTTCTTAAAATGGAACATGAATGTTAATAACAAAATTTAAATGCAATAAAATAATCACAACAAATTTAACCTAAAAAACTTGAGAGGGGAAAACTATCTTGGAAGTGTTAATTGATCACTTCCCTTTCTTTCTTTAACTTGAGAAATTACAAAGTGCAAAAAAAGGATTGTGCTTAAATCTACTATTGCAACATTTCTCTCAACTCTATGTTATCTCACAACTTCTTCTCTAATAAAATAATTAATTTCACTTATTAATTTGTAAACTAAGTGAGATACTACCAAACAACTCACCAATAATAGATTCTCTACATGTGGCATTTCACAGAAACCCTTTAAACATGTGGTGTTAGTGTTATCAGCAATATATCCACTAACATACATGTGTTTGCTTTCATAGATTATCACAAAGAGCATTGAAACATGAAACAACATCAATAGACTACATGACAATGATTGTAACAACACATTTGACTTGGAGAAACCCTAAACAAGGGGAAAAACTCTAACAAGAGGGGCAAGAACTCCTTGTTCACATTATCATTTTAGTCAATTTACAATGTAGTAATGTCATATGTTGACCAATAAGCTCCCTAAACATGTATAAGAGCTTGTCCAACCTACAAAGTAGTTTGTAGCTCTAAGAACCATACCCAATGATGACAGTGACTTACAAAATCCTTGCTCCAAGAGGAAAACATGAGTGACAACACTTGTTCCATGTCCAAAGCTAGTTAATATAGATACCTTCATGTTTGTTTGTGTAATATCCCCAATTTCGGCATGATCACCTAGCAACAGAGGATTAGCCTATTTACCATTCACATAGGCTAATTTGTTCGGTAAGGGCATGATTTATTGAGCCATTATCGCAAGAGTGACTTAGATGTTTGGAAAGTGGCAAAATAACTTAAAGTTTGGAGAATGGAAAGTCACTTTCAAAGGAAAAAGGAAAATATGACAAGATAAAATAATATTTTATTTGTCAAAGTGTTTGCTCAAATTGAGGAAGGAAAAATAAATAAAATATTAATATTTTAATCTTAATTTGTGGTGCTCCAACATGGACTTGAAAATTTATAAAAATAAACCAAATTTGGATGCCTCACTTGGAGAAAAGAAATTAAAAATAAAATAATATTTTATTTCATAATTTGTACGTCCCAATTGGAAAAGGGAAAAATAAAACAAAATACTATTTTATTAGGATGGTGGACATGAAATACAAATAAAATTTGGCAAAGTTGGGCACTCCACTTGGGCATTATAAAAAAAGCATTTGGAGGTCATTTTTCATTATTGTGAATTTGTCATTTGATATTGGAGATTTTTCCTTTGAGCTGCAACATTGGTTCAACCATTTTCTAAGGATGTAAACCCTTGGAAATTCGTGGATTGGATAAAAACCAATGCCACTTGAGAGGTGAATCCATCCAGGATTTCCTATAGAGCTTATTGGCGGGTTTTGGCATCGAATTGGAGCTACAAAGACATTTTTTTTTGCAGGTTATATTAGCTAGGGTTTGAAGATAAAATTGATAAGATTTGTGCCAAGTATCAATTTGATATTGAGGATAATCGATTGCAGACCATTAAGGCTCGGATTTTCATTGATATCATAAGTCATTGTGAAGGAATCATTGCATTTTTAGGGCAAATCTGAATTGGAGTATTGCAGGCCACTAGGGTTTGTGTGGCATTTGGCATCATGGAGGTGAATTGTAGATCTGAGCGCTCCCATTGGCAGGTCATGGGTTTTAAGGGTGAATTCATCATCTATTTTCCACCATATATCGTCTAGGGTTAGGCGCTACACCTTAGAGAGGTTATCATTGCCTATATTGGAGATTTACCATCATTTGGAGCTGCCATATCATATCTACAATCAAGTACATCAGTCCATATAGTTGCTGGTCTATATCAATCATTACAATCCATTGTATGATCTCAACTTATGCCTAATTGATGTAGACAATCATCTAGGTATGTTGTACATGTTTTGATATTCAAATCTTTAATTTGAATAAGCATTGTAATCACTATCACAGTCTGAATCAGACCATCTATAAATCAAACTTGTTATAGTGCAAATAAAGACAGGTTGATGTGATATTTTGATATTTATTGAATACAAAGTCATGTGTGATGTTTCCACCATATTGGCATATGCAATCTATGTGAAAACCATTGCAAACAAACATCAAACAAATACTAAACATCTGAAATCATAACTCGGTCACATTACATGCCAAGTGTTTGACAAAATGTCAAACCATTGAAATCAGAAAATTCAGGGCAGATTTGGTAAGGGTGCTTACAGTTTGGGGCTCAAGCATGCAAACCAATGTCAAGAAGTAAAATTGAATAGCCAAAGCCTTTCACATTCCAACCCTCTACTTGTCTTAAAGTGAATTCACTAGTCTCGGTAGGGGCAAATGGGTGCTCACCTCAATCTAGATGAATTCATTGAGGCAATCACAGAGTTTGTCGAGGTATTTCCTTTGATCACCATGATAGATTTATGTTCATTTTGGGGTGACAACATAATAGTGTGTATCACTTTTTGGTGTAACTAGGCTATGAAAATCAACATTTAAAAAAACCATTTTCTCTCAATTGTAGCAAGCATATTGTTAATTTAATTTGAAGATAATCAGACTAACTATTTGTGGGATTTTCTATGTAGATTTTTTTGGTGGGTCTTTTGACACACTATCAAGAGGGGTAGGACTCTGCTCCACCTCTCTTGAAAGCAGATAAAATCTCCCCAAGGTTCATCTCACTAGGTTTTGGCACATGTGGGTAACCCAAAGGCTAATACTTTTGCTATTGCAATCAAGGGGCCTTCAATAAAAACTAAGAAAATGAAGAATAAAGCATGGACTTTTATTATGTTCTAATTAACAAATTGAACTTTACCAAATTTTAATAGATAGTTATGAACAACATGCTTCTCAAAATGTGTCACATCAACATCAAGCAATAGTAGTCACACACCAAGAAAGTGCATCAAATTCAAATGAAATAGTCCCCTATGCACTAAATTTGTTTTCCGAATGTACATTAGACAAAGAAAAACAAATGTTCCCTTTTGTTGTGGTCGAAAAGACAAGATTCTGCATCGTCAAACAATTCCCTTTATAGCAATTATGTGTTTGTGGGCCCATTAGCACTTCAATTTTTAGTCGATAGGCTATTTAAATGGGAATCGAAGTTGACCGGAAATTTTCGATCATCGGATTTGTTCAATAATCCAGCTTCCTTCGATAATAACTACTTACTCTATATGACATAAAACTAGAATAAGGGAAGGATAAACAGGGTTTTTGGCACGTGGAATTTGATATTGCAATATGTTGGGCGCAGGGTTTAAATTTGACAGTTGTATAATTGTATTTAGCCATTTTTGCTGTAAAATACAATCAAAATTTTAAAAGGACTGTATCATATGAAAGGAAAGATTTTGGACAAACTGTCAAAATTTACAATAGATTATACTGATATACATATTTGGTTTTTATATAATCTACTTATACTAAGATATGTCATAGTATTTTAAAGGCAGCATTGAATAGATAACTGTCATAAAAAAACTGCTTGACAGGGAAGGTCGACTGTCAAATTTAAACCCTGGTTGGGCGAATAATCAGTCATAGTTTATTTTTTTAACAAAATTTTAAATAATACAATTGAGCAATAAATTTTAGTCTAGGTTTCTGCAGCTTATATGCCCCGGCTAAAAATAACATCTCAAAATTTGCAGTAGATATAAATTTGATTGAGATAAAAGACCTGTAATGTTCTTAAACATATTCCTGGCGGATAAATTCAGCAGCCTCTTTGTATTTTTCTTCAGGCGAATAATAATGCCACCAGCTTCTGCAAGTAATCCGAGTTAGAGTAAAAAAAAGAGTGAGGTAAAAACCATATCAAAAGAAGAAAGTGGCACGGCATTTGAAATTTAATAATAAAAAATAATCAAGGCAATTCTTTTGTTTTCTATTGGGGTCCCTCTTCAGCTCACCTCAAATCTTGCAGTTTGATGTGCTCACCTAAGTGATTTGTTTTTAACTATTTTTTTAATTATTCACATTAATTTTTTAATTTAAACATGTTTGCTGCAATTTGATTAAGCAGAAAAAAATATGTCAAATTTTATTTTAATTATCTTCATTTGAATTATGATCCTATTGTTATTTAATATTTTAATTATCTTCATGTAAATTTCGTGCAACTATTAGTATAGAAATGGTTGGATTTACAATTCGGACTGGGCTCTCAGGATTCTGCATTATATTCCCAAGGAAGGACGACTTCCTTAGAAATGGGTTGCATGGCACGTTCATTGTATTTGCAACTGTAGAGTAATTTGATTATAAACGAGCCATGAATTTTGTTTAAGCACTAAGCATAAGTGGCATCCCCGGGAGAAGACACGATGCTCATGTTTGTTCATGGCTAAATGCCCACAGGGATCAATAGTGCTCATAATTCCACCTTGAAATCTAAGACGTCAATGAATGGCAAAAGCGAAAGTGCATGACAGATGTTTTGCCATTTTTCCATGGGGTATTAAATCTGGTTAAACTGCTTGCATATCCAATGGTGTAGGATTAACAAGTGAGATTCAACAGCGTACATGTTGCCTCCTGAAACAGTGCTATGACCAAAGCCTAATGTGCCTAAAGACTTGTCTTAAATTGACTTAATATATGGCTCACTCCAAAATAAAGCCAACACTTATAATGTTGAGGCATCAGCCAGAGAGAAAAGCTTAAGGATAGTTTACAATAGGTGGGCTATGGTGAACATAATTGTGACACGGCAAGCTCTTACAAGACTACAGTAATAAGGCCATCAGTAATAAAACTTTGACGATCTTATTTTGATTGTTAAGTCGGTTTAAGGGTTGCAAGAGTACTTATTTGCCCTTGAGCATTTTTGCAAAACGGTGGGGATGCAAGTCAATACCAGTAAGACCAAGATAACATGATCTTTTCCAACAAAAGAAAGAGGAGCCAGCATAAGTTCTATTTTGAAGGCAATTCTCTGGAAGAAGTAACAAAGTACAAATACCTTGGGTTTGACTTCAACAACAAGCTTAGTTGGGAGGGCTGTAGAAAGAAGAGAACTTTGGGAGGTTGGAAAGCATTATATGCTCTTCAGAATAGATGTAGAGAGGTAGAGTTATGGGATTGGAACACTACGCAAGTTCCTTTTGGGCTTTTGGTGCTTCGAGTGGTGCTTTACGGATGTGAATTGTGGGTTAGCAGCACTTCAAATTCAAAGTGGAAACAAATTGAGAAAATTCAAAAGTGCTTGATCACAAGTAAGTTCTAAATTAAAAGTTAGGTTCCTTATGAGATAATGATGAGTGAAACGGGGGTAGCTCCTATTGAAGTTATTGCTATGATACGTCTCATAAGGTATTTAAAAAAAATTGAGCAAATGGAGGTAGGTAGATGGTCTAAAGTTGTTTTCAATGACATCATAAGTGAAAGAAAGAAGACTTGGATGAGACAAAACAATAAATGGATGAACAAATGGAATATATATTTGAATGCTTTCCCCACTAATAGCAAAGAGGTAAAGACTTATGGATAAATTCCGCAAGCGTTTGTGGGGGAAAGTGCTTGGGAGGAAGAAGAAATACTATCTTGACGAATTCAACCCTACTTGTGACCATCAGCAAAAAGCATACATAGAGGCTTGTATTTCATGGAGAGCTAAGATTCTTATTGCTCAATTCGGAACTAACTCTCATCAACTCCGGTGTGAAACAGGGTAGTGGAAAAGGTCTAAAGAAACATTGGAAGAACGGGTGTGTATTTTTTGCACTATTGGGGCAGTGGAATTGGAAAAACACTTTATTATGGAGTGTAAGGCTTTCAAGGACATCAGGGACAAGTATGCCAATAGCTTGACAACTCTATCTTGGCATAGTTTATTCAATGAGGAGAATGTTGCAAAGTTTGGGGAGCTCATCCTCACTTTGAACAGGAAAAGAAGCGAAGTGCAGAAGATTAAAACAGTGAGGCTGGTGGTCCCATAGGCTATTTTTAGTCTCATGGACGTTAAAAGCTATTCATTCATTCAATCAATCAATATGTTTAGAGGGGACTGACTAAGCCAATGGTTGTGACACTGAAAAGCTGTATATGGTAGTTTCTACACTATGGGAAACAACTTAAATCAAATGTGACTGGGTATCATAAGTCATCAAGTAAATAGATCAAAAAGTGCATAGGGGCCTGTGAGGAAAGTTAAGGCTAGGAAGGAACTTAGGCATAAAGGAACTCTAAGCACACTTAAACCAAACAAGGCTGCCATGGACATTTTGTAGGGCACAACCAAGGGTTCTTAAGCACAACATGTTGAACAAAGAAAAACCATGGGGTTTCATGAGCTAGCATTACATGATCTCAAGTTGGTTATTAATGGGTTCATGAACAATTACAGGAATCTAGGGGGCATGTTTAGGGTTAGAATCAAAATATTAAAGGTTGCTAGAGCTGAAAAATGGAGTCTCACATATTGTAATATTCAATTTCTAATTTTTTAAAAACTAGAAAATAATTTCTCTTATTTTTTAATATATGTTAATAAAACATGTGTTATACTTACTATCTTTTAATGAGTAATATTTTCTCATAATGCATAACTTGAACTAGATATAAAATATTTTCATAATTTATTAAACATAGATCATTAACATTGATATCTAAGGAATGGTTTTTTTTTTAAATTTATTTTTGGTAGCATATTTTATTTTATTATTATTAATTGAGAATAACTACACTTTAAAGGAATGTTTTTTTTTTTAAAATTTATTTTTGGTAGCATATTTTATTTTATTATTATTAATGGAGAAAAACTATACTTTAAACACATACTTTTCCATAATGTATAACTCATTTTGAATAAGCCAAATTAAATTTTCTTTTTGTTGAAAGAAAGATATCAATATGTAGAGGCATCTTAATTTTTTTAAATTTTCATTGATTGCTATTTTCTACATGTGTCAAATAGACATCATTATTTTTATAATGAAACTATGTTGACTAGAAAATAGAAAATAAATATAATAATAAAATAAAATGTGATAAAACTTTGTATATTTTTTAAAAAGCTTGTTGTGATGGATACTTTCATGCAAAATTTCATGTTATGATGATTTCATTTGATTATGAAAAATGTGATCTAAATTGACAATTTGTCCAATGAAATCCTTCCATGTGGCTTTGAGGGAAAAGTGTACCACATAGAATGTTTTTTAGTGTTTAATTTTGTACCTTTTGGTGGGAAAGAAAAACGGACAAATGTGCAGTAGAACCGCTTTTCAAATTTGTAGGGGAAGCTCCTTGTAAAATAAAACTTAACAAAAAACTTTGCAATCTTTTTGGGGTTTGCAACATGTGGAAAGGCAGAAATGCACATTCGACAACGAAGCAATGATTTTGTGCTTTTTAATGGAATCACCTAGGCTACATGCTTACGCTACTCAACTAAATTCAGAGGCTGAGCAAGGTAAGTACATAATTTGGATTGATTGAACAAATTAACACCACACAATTATGAATGCCAAGACCAGATCAACTATAAGGCGATGCAAAGATACAACTTATTCCTTCAACTTCACCTACAATGCAACGTTTGTAGATTTGTTGAATCAACCTAACCTTCAACACAAATAATACATTTTAATGGATACTTGGAAGCAAAATAGGCACACTGGAATCCATTAATGAACAAAACAAGAACACAATTAGGTAAATATTGGACAAATAACAATTTAGACAAGGAGAGGCACGAGAATTGTCATTGCTTTTATTCACCGATTGAATACAATACTAAATACTGAACACTAGAATATTGAAGAAGTTGGAAAGCTAAAATCTCTTCTCTATCAAAAAGAATAAGAATCCTGCCTAAAACTCTATTAAAAAGAATCCATTGAAAAAAGAATCAATTCTTTTACATATGCACAAAGCACTTATTTATACTATTCCAAAACAAAAGCATGAGAATAAAATAATATAAATAACTAGACAACTACCCTAGTTGAACTCTAACTGGACTCAATAATTGCATGAAATGCAATTTTTATTACAAATATCTGCTCCACTTGAACTGAGGATCGAACTTGGAGTTCAAATCTCTTAAATATTATTGTCTTCCATTTCAAAAGGCATGTCCGTTGCATGAAAAGAAGACGCCCATCTGTAACTGAAGTTGCTGGCTTGATTAAGGAATGTAAACTGAAGTTGACTTTGGTCAAGGCTTTGGATCTCTTTCTGATTTATTTTTAACTGTGTGTATGCACCTTTCCTTTATTTGATGATGCCTCTCAAAGTAAATGAAGACTTTTGTTCATGTATTAAGTGCGCTGGAGTTTGAATTTTTCTCTTTTTTGGCTTGATTCTCCTGACTGCTGGGACGTCTTAGATTTTAATTTTTAAATTTCAACTTTGCTTTTTAAAGTTTTCATTTGATGCGTTTAGCTTATACAATGTTTTGAGATTTTCTTTGAAGACGTTTTTACCCTTCATAAGGCACTTTTTCCTTAGCCTTTGATTTTTCATTTTCAATGCTATGCTTTGATTTTTTTTATTAAGCCTTGGATTTTTAGGTTTTTAGAAGCCTCAAGCGTGAGCAGCTTTATAGCTTATGCATTTAAAACCTTATTTATTTATTTTTATATTGGATGAAGCACAACAGAAATATGCAAATAAGTTAACAGCTGTAAGAACAGCAACAACCTATACAATGCAAAACAGCAAAGAATACATTAGCATAACCATAACCAACTGTATTGAGCAGCACCTGAGGCACCAACCGCCAATAACAATTGTCAAAGTCACCAACAAAACAGCAAACAGTCCAACAAGAAGACCAACAGCCACATAGAAGACAGTTATCCATCTTGAATAAACCAAGTCAGCACACTCCTGAATTCTTCAATTTAACCTCCCACCTTTGAAGCTGTGATTTCAACGAACTAGCTTGATTAGCAAGGTCCTTATTGATCTTAAGTTGTTCCTTGATTGTAGAGGTCAGAATGGACATCTGGAGAGATAAATCAGCACAGACCACTTGTAATTTAATTTGCAAGGGAAAGAATGTATGGGAGAGGGCAGCCAGGCATCGAAACTTCCAGATGTGATTGATGAGGATAATACGGCAAGTATTGGAGATCACGTTGTGAGAATTGGATGAACTGAGGAGGGTTGATTTCCAGGACTAGGTAAAATGAAATATGGTGGGCAATGTGATCATGAGGAAAGACCGTAGCGATCTAGCATGTGAGCAAAACCAGAAACAATGTATGAAGGACTCAACCTTGTCACAAAAAGGACAAGAGGGAGTAGGGCACAAAAATTTAAGGTGTTTCCCAATTGGAAGCTTAGCATGGAGAAGTTTCCAAGTAGTGAGTTTGGAGTGCAAGTCAGCTTTGGACAGCCATATCTGAAAACTAAGTTTATTCCATTTGGCCCTGCTAAATTTACTCTTCCAAATACTGTTAAGACGACGAGCAAGGGGCAAACTAGGTAGCAACTGTTTGTAGATTATCTTGAGAGGGAAATTTCGAATGTTGCAACCATTGGGCCATCTCCAATCTTTAATGAAGTTAGAATGACAACAGGTGGACAGCAAGATTGAAAGATTAGTTGGAACACTTTTTTGAATTTCAAGCACTGCTGATTTGTCACTAGATCTAAGATTAAAACATTCTTTAAGGTGGGTCCAAGGTCTCCAAGTGAAGCTTGTGGGGTCCCATAGGTCTCGAAACACTTGAATGCCTTTTTTGAACAATTGTTTAGCTTTGAATTTAGGAATCATAGCAAGAGGCTTTTCATGGAGCTAGATGAACCTATTCCACCAGATGGATGAGGTAGCAAAGCTCAGTCCATGGCTAAAGGTTTGATCAAACCATGATAACTTGTGAGAAACCAGCTGCCAGGCTTTCCAAATGCTATTAAGTGGGGCTGATCCATGTGTCTTGAAAAATGGTGCTAACAAAATCTTATCATGTCAATGAATTGAGTGCCAAGCATTACTTGCTGTAGCAATTTGTATGTGGAATCGGATTAAGTGCTTCCAAGGTGAATCTCCGTCCAATGCTCTCACAATCCACTTGGCTAAAAGACAAACTCCCTGTGTGAAAGGGTCAATGATACCCAAACCACCTTTATCCTTTGGCAAAATGCAATGTGACCAAGAAGTAATGGGCATGCCTTTCTGTTTTCCAAAATTTTTTCCAGAGATAGTCTCGAATGAGCTGTGTTAACTGATTGTAGCATGATTTAGATGACGGCCAGCATGAAGAGACATAAACATGACTCGCCAAGAGGATTTTATTTGCCACTTGAATGCGACCCGCCATTGACAAGAAATGATTTGTCCATGATAATAATTTGTTTTTTATTTTACTTAGAAACCAATTCCACATCTCCTTTAGAGAGACACCAATTCCATAAGGTATGCCAAGATATCTTGAAATGGTTCCATGTTTCACCTCATTCCATTCCTTGGGAATCCATGATGGGTGAGGATTGGGACGAGTCATCCAGAATTTTGTTGTATGCATGGCCAATTGAGATCCTGAAATAGCACAAAAGTAATCTAGAATATATCCTGAAATAGCACAAAAGTAATCTAGAATATCCAAAGTATTGCTCACCTCCTTAGCTTCATTTTGAATGAAGATCATGTTGTCATCAGCAAAATGAGAGTTAAGAGTTGTACTATCCCCAGGAAGAGATATTCCCCTTATTAGATTATTTGCATGAGCATGTTACATTAGATATCCTAGAGCATCTGATGTAAGGACATAGAGGAAGGGGGCAAGAGGGTAGCCTTGGCAGATGGATTTTTGCAGGGGAATTCAGGGAGAAAGAGATCCATTAATAGCCAATTTGGCACTTGCATCCATGAATAGCATATTAACATGAGCACAGAATTTAGGACCAAATCCTAACCACTGAAGCATTTTTAGAATAAAAGGCCAGCGAATACGGTCATAGGCTTTGTCAAAGTCAAGTTTGATAATGAGAGCATCTTGAGCTGTTTGTTGTGCCCATTTAGCTGTCTCCCAAGCAAGAATCAGATTGTCCAATATAAATCTTCCCCCTAGAAATCCAGTTTGTTCGGGTCTAACAATTTCTTGGGCAATAGGCCTGATTCTTTTGGCCAAGGCTTTGGCAATGATTTTGTAAGATGTGTTAACCAGAGTGACGGGCCACCAACCATTCACCGTATTTTCTTGTTTACCCTTGGGAATGAGTTTAATTAAACCTTGATTAATGACAGCTCCTAAACTACCAGTTTCAATGCCTTCAAGATACACATTGTAAAAATCTTCTTTGATGTAGGGGCAAAGAACATGGTAAAATTCTACTGGCAGGCCATCCATTCCTGGGCTTTTCTCCAATGACATGCTGAGCATAGCTTCCTCTATCTCTTCTAAGGAAAGGTAGTGATCAAGAAAAGTAGCATAGCCAGGGTCAATTTTGCATGAAATACAGCCTTTAAGGTTATCCTCCAAAATAGGAATAAGAGGATCATTGATAGAATCATCTGTGACCAATTGTTTATAGTGGTCATAAAATGTTTTCAGGATGCTGTCATGGCTGGTCTGGGAAGAACCATTAGCTGTTTTGATGATAGAGATGTGTTCTTTTCTATGTTTGTGATAGAGATATTGGAAGAAAAATTTGGAACTTTTATCTCCATCTTTAATCCATTGTAATCTAGCCCTTAGCTAAGCACCTTTACCTTTATAAAAAACCAGCTTACGAAGAAGATTTTCTATGTGAGCGATTGATTGTTGGATTGGTATGTTGTAAGGGTTTTTAACCAAAAGTTTTCTGCTACGTTCAAGCTGTCCTTGAAGGGTTTTTTCCAGCCTTCTCCTTTTAGCTGCCACCCTCCTGCCATAGTCACGAAGGAATTGAACACAACGAGAGATTGTTCTTTCCCACCAATTGATCCATCTATCCAATTGAGGCTTAGGCTCTGCATTCCAAATAGCTAAAAGACCTTCAATGCAATCAGGGTTTTGAAGATGGGAAACATTCAATTTATAAGGAAGTTCATTAGGAATCATAGAAGAACCATCAAAAGAAATAGTGGTGAGGATAGGGAGGTGGTCTGAAAGAGTGGTAGTATGATCAAGATGGACTAAAAAACCAAAGGCTGTTGGTAGGATATTCAAATTGGGTGATATGTAAAACCTGTCCAAGCGGCTCATCTTCCTCAAAAATCCTTCACGACAATTACTCCAAGTGAACCATTGAGTTCTATGCGAATCCATCTTGCCCATGATAGGATCATAGACACCTAAAGAATTGTGGGCAAGAGTCCAAGCTTCAAATTCTTGCTGAGGTAATCGAGAAGGTGACTCCCAACTGCGATCTGTATGGTATTCTACCATGTTGAAATCTCCCCCATGCACCCATTCTGCATTAGGAAGATTGAGATGCAGCCACTCCCACAAACTAATTCTGTCAGAAGAAGAATTGGGAGCATAAACTAAGAAAAATCCAAGAAGGTTGTCTTGCACAAGAATGGTTGCCCAAACGCTGCAGTTGTAAGGATCAGATCCAAAGGCCACTTTTGATTTAGCAAGCCAAGGAGCAAAACCCAACATAGCTCCACCACAACCTTCAAGGTGTTTAGTGTGGCGAAAATGTGCTTCTTTCCAAATAATAGAAAGGGAGGCATCCAACCTAACATCATTCACTTTCACTTCTTGCAACATAAGAATATCTGGGCGATTATTCTGTATAGACTCGTTAACATGATATTTTTGGCTCGGGGTTGTCAATCCCCTTACGTTCCATGATTGAATGCGACAGATCATTGAGAACCTTATTGAATTTTGCCTTTACTTTAACTTTGCATGACTTTGCGTTTTGATTTTTATTTTTAACCTTCATGCATACAGAACTTTGAGTTTTATTTTAATTGGAGCTTTTTATTTTAACATTGCTTTTTTTATTATTGTTTTAAATCAATAATAACTATTAATAAAAAAAACAATAATATTTTTATATATTTTTAATGATTTTTTAATTATTATTTTAATAATATTAATAATAATAAATAATTAATAATAATATTAAAAATAATAATTGTTTTCTATTTTTTATGGATTTTTAATTTTTAACACTAACAATGACAATAACGATTTAATTTCAATATTTAATAAATAATTAATATATAGAATATTAATTACAAATTAGAATATCATAATTAATTTTTATGAAGAAAGACACATTTACATTTACAATTTACGGACAAACATTTATTAGACAAAACAAAAACGTTAACATTTGACACTGACGTTACGACGAACAATGGACTTGAACTAGGACTTATGCGACGTGATGACTTAAACTTCGATAATTTGACAAGATTTCGACATGACAGCATTCACTTGATGACACAACTCGACATTTTAATGATTTTGAACAAGTGACACACGAAATTGCATCATAGTTTGAAATTTTTGGATGGGTACAACAATGTTTAAGGGACACATATATACATGTAAAGAATATCATCTACAATGAACTTAATCTATTCTTCCTTGTGTCCCAAGATTGGAGTGGCATAACATTTGCATAAATTGTTAAATCAACATGTGGCCCCACAAGTGAGACACACCTATATGCTTCCACCCCATGATGTTTGACGATTTCACCACCTATGACAAACAATAATTTCACTAAAACTCAAAAACTAGTGCCTTCTAATGCTTGTATGCAAGTCTATCTTCTCCCCTAGGATGCTCCAGATCATCCCAAGTCTTCAACAACCTTGCATACAAGTTTATGATGTTCCAAAACTAATGAACAATGAACTCTCTTGTGAAGGAAATCTTGAAACTAGTCTTTCCTTGACTCATTTGATTGTAATTTTCAGATCATAGCTCCCTAATTAAGAGGCTTTTGGTTCCCAAAGGATTAGGAACTCATTAGATGTAGATATTTCTTTCCAACATCCTCTTTAGGGTGACATTTCAAGCCTTGGTTGGAAGTTGTCCTTTCAAACCAACCAACCACATTTCTTGCAACCCCCTACATGCCTATCTCTCCTTTTGGAGAACCACATCATGCTTTGGTTCTTCCAAAGGACTTGGAGTGAGATCTTCTATTGAAGGTAACACTAACTCTTCATCCTCATCCAACATAGATGGGTCAAACAAACATAGGTTTTCTACATCAACCACTAACTATATTTTCATATACAATGGCAAATCAAGTTAAAAAGCATTCTTATTGACTTGTTCTAGAATAACAAAAGGTCCATACGTCAAGGGTATCATCTTCTATGCCACTCCTTGGATTATATATTTTCCCATGTGAAACTAAACCTTGTTACCCACCTTAAACTTATGCTCAATGGTGTTGATCATGTCTTTTTTTGTTGAGGGTTACTCAAGTTTTTAGCCTAGTCTAAGCCCAGAAAGACCCTTACGGGGGATCTCTTCCCATGGATTTAGCACTGAGAGCACTACTAGGGGGTCTCAATCCCCAAGGAATTATCACCTTATTTGTTCAAATCTACGAGCTTGTTGGCCCAGCAAAGGTCCATAGTCTGCGAGCACGACAACCCAGCGAAGGCACATATCTTGCGAGCACGTCAACCCAACAAAGGCAGATCAATCACCCATGCCAGGATGAATGGTGGGTTGGTTGGTATTAAGATAACTAGCGGATTGGAACCTCTTACTCATCAACAATTTGCAGATGATACCCTGCTTCTAGGGGCTGGAAAGAGGCAAGAGGCTAGACAGTTCAGAACTTTGCTAGATAAATATGGCATAGCATCAGGACAAAGAGTAAGCAAAGAGAAATCAGCTATCTACTTTTTTAATACTGATGAAAGAACTGAACTTGACATTGTTCGTATTTTGGGATATAGTATAGGCAGGCTTCCGTGTCTCTACTTAGGTATCCCTTTAAACAAAGGTCTAAGAAATATGAAGCTATGGGATCCACTAAAGGAAAAGATGGAAAAACGGTTGTCATCTTGGAAGGGCAAGTGGTTGTCATGGGTTGGTAGATTGGTGTTCCTAAAATCGGTCTTATCAACATTGCCTATCTATCTACTATCTTGCTTAGCTCTTCCCTGTGGAGTTAACCAGAGCCTAGTTTAGTGCATGAGGAAATTTTTTTGGCAAGGGCTTGAAGAAAAAAAGAAGTTTTCTTTGATCTCATGGAAGAAGTTGTGCAGAACTAAGGATGAGGGGGGGCAGGTATTCAAAATCTAATTTGGCAGAACAAGGCTATGGGAGCCAAACTTGCATGGAAAATGTATACACATCCTCATCTAAAATGGGTCAAGATTTTATGAAACAAATATCTAGCTAGTGAGGAGCCTATTAGTATCTTTAGATCTGAATCTCCTCCCAAGGGTTCAAAAGTATGGAACTTCATTTTGGATTGCAGAACAGTCATCCAGAAGCATCTTTCCTGGGATATTGCAGATGGTAGATCGGCCCTATTTTGGGGGGATTCTTGGGGGGGCTACCCTGCCATAGACAAGCTAATGAACACAGACAGAATTAAACTTTTTCTCAAGGAGCATTGGGGAGCCTTTGTTAGAGAATATGTTGACTTCGAGGAGGAAGCCATGTCTAGCAGGTGGAATTGGAGAGGGTTGGGTGGTTTGCAGCTTGATGAAGTTGACCTAGGTGAACTAGAACAGATTTTGAAGGACAGAGTTATTAACTTCAGATTAGGATTGGATCAGCTAGTATGGGTGATATCCAAATCGGCTCATTATAACACCAAAGATGGCTATAGGGCTTTAAGCATTAGTTATCAGCTGAATGTTCTCAGTCTTCTGGTTAAACTATGTTGGGATAAACAGTGTCTGCCTAAGGTAGGAGTATTTGCATGGGCAGCTATTCAAGGGAAGATACTGACGACAGAATTTTTCAAAAGAATGGGGTATGAAGGACCTTCTAGATGTGTGCTTTGCTTGACGGAGGAAGAATCAGTCAATCACATCTTGTTGGGTTGCCCTTACGCTCAGCAGTGTTGGCAATGGATGTGTGTGAAACTTGGCTGGACAACAGCTCTTCCTAATGACATCCTCTCTTTATTCTCAAGTTGGTCGAACCTCTATAGACAGAGCCTATTTCATAACCTTTGGATATGTAACCCTTCAATTTTGATTTGGGAGCTCTGGAAGGAAAGAAATAGACGAATTTTTAATGATACACATATAAAGGTCGAGCAGTTGTGGGCTAAAACAGAGGCGTCTATTGTTGAAGTGGTGAACAGCAGAAATAGCAGTCATATTAATAAGAATTTCTCCTTCTCAGAATGGGATAACCAAGTTAGAAAAAAGTGGTTTGGTTTGAAAATTCCTGCATTTCTTGGCCAGGGAGGCATGGATAGCAAGTTAAGGAGAGCTTAGGCTAGATGGATTCCCCCTAAATTTGGGTGGCTTAAATTGAACTTTGACGGGGCTTCCTGAGGAAACCCAGGGGTGGTAGGTGCAGGCTGCATTGTTCATGATTGGGATGGTAAGGCAGTGGCTGAGTTGGCTTCTTCACTGGGTGTCTCATCAGGATTAACTCTATGCAAGTAGCTGGGGATCAACAAATTAGAGATAGAATGTGATTCTGCATTAGTGGTCAATGCAGTCAGAACTAAAAGTATCCTAAACTAGAAGTTGAAAGGCTTCCTTGAGCGAGCCTTAGAACTGATTGACACTTTTGAAGATTTCACCATCAATCATATTTATAGAGAAATCAATCAGGAAGTGGACAGATTGGCTAATTTGGGAGCAGATGGAAAGAATCATAGTTCCCCTCGGTGTGTAGGCACGGCTAGCCATGTGACATAATATGAGATGACAGGATTGTTAATGGATATGGTTGGTTCGGCCAAATCATCAGATTCAGTATGAACTTTTGGTGACTCATTACGAGTGTAGAAATGGCTTTCTCTGAAGGCATCTTCTAGAGAGTTTTGGTGGAAAGAGTATTCAGTTGCGGAAGGATATGAGTCTTATTTGACTAGCTAGGGATGCCGAAACACAACAGTTGGCAAGAAGTTCGGAAGAGCTTAAAATGTTTGCAGCGGAATCGAAGAGAGGCTTCTGCTCTTCAGAAGCGACTGCCCCCGCCTGGTTTAGTCTCTCTATCAGTTCATATCAGTAAGTGTTAAATCTCTCTTACATTTCTGTCCTTCGGAAGAGTTTGGTGATTTTGTACTCACACTAGGTTTGGTGATGGCCTGAGTCATTTTGATGTTGGTTAGATAGTATAGTGGTTTGGCCTGGAAGCATAGCTCGGCCCTGTTATCAGACTTATGTACACCTTTTGGAACATTAATATATTATCGGCATTTGCCTATTATTGATCAAAAAAAATAATTGTTTTCTATTTTTTTATGGATTTTTTAATTTTGACACTAACAATGACAATAACGATTTAATTTCAATATTTAATAAATAACTAATATATAAAATATTAATTACAAATTAGAATATCGTAATTAATTTTTACGGACAAAGACACATTTACATTTACAATTTACGGATAAACATTTATTAGACAAAACAGAAACATGAACATTTGACATTGACGTTACGACGAACAATGGACTTGAACTAGGACTTATGTGATGTGATGATTTAAACTTCGATAATTTGACAAGATTTTGACATGACGACGTTCACTTGATGACACAACTCGACATTTTAATGATTTTGAACAAGTGACACACGAACTTGCATCATAGTTTGAAATTTTTGGATGGATACAACAATGTTTAAGGGACACATATATACATGTAAAGAATATCATCTACAATGAACTTAATCTATTCTTCCTTGTGTCCCAAGATTGGAGTGGCATAACATTTACATAAATTGTTAAATCAACATGTGGCCCCACAAGTGAGACACACCTATATGCTTCCACCCCATGATGTTTGATGATTTCACCACCTATGATAAACAATAATTTCACTAAAACTCAAAAACTAGTGCCTTCTAATGCTTGTATGCAAGTCTATCTTCTCCCCTAGGATGCTCCAGATCATCCCAAGTCTTCAACAACCTTGCATACAAGTTTATGATGCTCCAAAACTAATGAACAATGAAATCTCTTGTGAAGGAAATCTTGAAACAAGTCTTTCCTTGACTCATTTGATTGCAATTTTCAGATCATAGCTCCCCAATTAAGAGGCTTTTGGTTCCTAAAGGATTAGGGACTCATTAGATGTAGATATTTCTTTCCAACATCCTCTTTAGGGTAACATTTTAGGCCTTGGTTGGAAGTTGCCCTTTCAAACCAACCAACCACATTTCTTGCAACCCCCTACATGCCTATCTCTCCTTCTTTTGGAGAACCACATCATGCTTTGGTTCTTCCAAAGGACTTGGAGTGAGATCTTCTATTGAAGGTAACACTAACTCTTCATTCATCCTCATCCAACATAGATGGGTCAAACAAACATAGGTTTTCTACATCAACCACTAACTATATTTTCATATACAATGGCAAATCAAGTTAAAAAGCATTCTTATTGACTTGTTCTAGAATAACAAAAGGTCCATACGTCAAGGGTATCATCTTCTATGCCACTCCTTGGATTATATATTTTCCCATGTGAAACTAAACCTTGTTACCCACCTTAAACTTGTGCTCAATGGTGTTGATCATGTCTTTTTTTTGTTGAGGGTTACTCAGGTTTTTAGCTTGGTCTGAGCCCAGAAAGACCCTTACAGGGGATCTCTTCCCATGGATTTAGCACTGAGAGCACTACTAGGGGGTCTCAATCCCCAAGGAATTATCACCTTATTTGTTCAAATCTGCAAGCTTGTTGGCCTAGCAAAGGCCCATAGCCTGCGAGCACGACAACCCAGCGAAGGCACATATCTTGCGAGCACGTCAACCCAACAAAGGCACAAGGCCTACGGGCTCTTTGTCCCAGTGGGGTTTTGAACCTTGGTGGCTACCACAACAACCTTGTGACTTGACCACCGCACCACGCCCTTATCGACATGTTGATCATGTCTTTACTTGCACCTTTCCTGACCCACTTTCAACTTCTCTTACAACTGATGTTGATATGCTTATGAATTTTCTAGGCTTCTCAACCTCTAAGTCAAAATGTTCTCCCTTTTCTTGTGAATGCTTTGTAGCAACATTAAGGGAGCTTGGAGATAAATAAACATAACATGTTTAAAATGGAAAAATAATTGTCAATGTGTATGGATTGATTGTAGGAATGTTGGATATACATAAGACTCTCATCCCATGTCTTAGGATACTTCATATTGTAGCCTCGAAGAAACTGAACCATTGTTCTATTTACTACCTTAGCATGTCCATCAATTTGAGGATAGAAAGCAATAAGTTTCCTTAATCGGGTGTCCATCTTGTCCCATATAGTGCACTAAAACTTACAAGGGAACCTTAAATTTTGGTTTGATATAATACTCTTGAGGAAAACCAAAGTGTATGCACAATTGAAAAGAAAAATCTAGTTGCATCCTTACTCATTAGTGTCTTTTTGCATGGGGTTAAAACACACATCTTGTTAAACCTATCAACCACCATAAAGAGATACTCATGTGCTTTCCTTGTAATGGGAAAACCACCTACAAAATCTATTGATATACTTTCCCATGGGTGAAATGGGACTAGAAGTGGCTTGGTCAAACCTAGGTTTTGATTATTTGGCTTGTTAACACTGCATAACTTACAATTTCAAACAAACTTAGAAACATTGCTTTATATATATGGCCAATGAACATACCACTACAAATTGAATATTGTTTTATTAACTCCAAAGTGCCCAACCACCTTAGAGGTGTGACCCTCTCTGAAAAACACTAATCTCTTCACTTTTGGAACACATAACAAAGCCAGATTAAAGAGCAAACAATCTTTCACATAAAAATCATTCTTAAAGGAATACATCATCTTTCTTAGCTTCCTTAAGTTGTTGATATATCTCTCCAAAATGCTTGTCTGTGCTCATAATCCTTTGCATAAGCTTCTCTTTTAATAGGTTCAAGAAGAGATAAAGTACTAACTGTTGTCAACAATAGTGCCCCTTGACAACAAATTAGGAGGCTTATTGGTTACACCTCTTTTATATTTTTTGACCAAGTGGAATTGTTGAAGAATGATCTTTACCCCATCCACTTGTAATAGCATTTTTGTTGAAAGTTTGACTGTTCTTGTAAATATAACAACAGTTGGTGGTTTGTGTGAATGATGGTCTCTTTTCCCAACAAATAATGCTTCTACTTCTTGACTACTTGCACCAATGCATAAAGCTCTTTGTCATAGGTGCAACACCTAAGAATGGGTCCCTAAAACATTTCCAAATGATAGCACACATTCTTACCTCCTTGCATAAAGATAATTCTCGTAGCATAGTGACTAGCATCTACCTCCATCTTAAATGGTTTGACACGTAAGCCTCTAGGAACATTGTGTGTGCCTTGATAGTCTTTGGAACTTCCATGTTCTCCTTAGCACACACACCTTGTGCACAAAAAATGGTGTCATCACACACCACTATGCATGAACCCATGTAAATCATTACTTCATCACATGCTACTTCACAGCACTTGACACAGCCTCACACACACACTTGGTGTTGTGAGTAGATATATTACATGTGGACTTCTTTCCTAACCATCAAGGATCTCAAATTGATAGGAAGTTTGAAGGTTGGTGGTTTAGGACATGAACCATCACATCTTCTTCTCTTGTTTTATAACTATATTGTACATAATATATTCATTCATCTCTTCACATGGAGAAGAGCATGAATAACTAAATAGTTGTAGGCAAACAAGTTTGATGTGTTCACCCCTTACTAGTCACAAGAATCTCCATTTATAGCCACACTAGATGTGACATATGTTGTACCCTATTCATTTTTTATTGTGAATAGGAGTAGCTTACAAATTTTCTGAAGTCCTCTTGTCACATATTCTCTATTATTTTGGTTTTAGTAGTCTCTTGTTTTCCTATGCATAATTTATAAATCCATCTTTCTCAATATTGGATTGTCCCCCAAACCACTTGGGATCTAGATCATTGGTATGAGAATAGTGTTTCTCACAATTTGTGCACAACAGTAAAAGCAAGGTTGTCCACTTGGTTCATCTTCTGGGATTATGGAGGAAAGTTATTGTAAGAGAAAAATGGTTGATGCAAAAAAAATCAAAGGTGTCTCAAGATTTTTGGAGAATGATCAATGATTCCCTTGAGACATAGGTCAAGGAGCTATTTGAACAATTATATGAACTCATGTGTGAAATTGGGGGTTGAAGCATATATCCCTATCCCACTTGTGCGACATCCTAATTTTTGTCTAAAATTACTTTTTTTAAGAAAAATGTTTGATTTAAGACTAGAGGGGTTTCATCTAAGGGGTTATATTAAACCCCCTTGGATAGAATCCCCTAAGCTTAAATCAAACCCACCACAAAGTCTCCTCGATGCCTATCAAAATGTTGACAAAAAATAATTTCGCTTCACCTTTTGGGGGATCAAATGAAATCATTTGAAAATGCCATTTTGCAAGTATGTAGTCCTCAGTATTAACTTTAAAAAAAATATAATGTGTTATGTTTTTTAATATTGTATTTTTTAAGTTCTATAATGAACATAGGTCCATTACAAAAAAAATAATGACCTATATTTAAGACACTAGGAAAAATAACAAACATTGTTAGAAAAATCTCAAAAAATACATTGCACTCTACATGGATGTCCTTGTTTCAATGAAAAAGAAAATTTTGATTTTGATATATATGCTAAGAGAAATGTGAGATGAGCAAATATAGGTCTAATTTTTTGTTAGTACCAATTCAAAAACTAATAATAAATCAAATATTCAATAAAAATTACCAAAAAATATTTGTGTACTAGACATTGGAGTTAGTGATCTACTTTCAAGAAATCATGGAAAGATTTTATTTGTACCTAAATTTATGTGAGAGAGTATAATGTCACTCAATAAAAAAATTAATAGAAAAATAAAAATTTAGCTAAAATAAATAAAATAGAAATGATATAAATAATTTTTTAAGAATTCAAAACAATTATTAATTGAATCTACATAGAAATTACACAATTAATTAGTTTACATCATCCTTAATTTCTTGACCATTTGTTCCATGCAAATGACACAAATTGAAAAATGCTGAAAAATGTTGGTTTTGGTGTCCCAATTATGCTGAAAAGTGGGACACACTATTGTGCTATCACCCTTTGATTGATGCTACAATACATCAAATAACATGTTTGCATGCAACCCCAAAACCCTTTCAAAGTACAAGTCAACATGGGCATTCCAACATTCAAAGGTAAAATTGGTGCCATGATGTTGGACAACTAAATGCAACAACTAGAAGTGTATTTCTCTATCAATCATTTCACAAATGTAGAGAAGATTTCTTTTGCAACACTAAATCTATGTCCATTGTAGTGTCCCATTGGTGGCATATGCTCAATGCATAGTGCAATGTTAGAGTGTTCACACTAGGCTAGGTGTTCATGTCATTTCACTAGGCTAGTATTATGCTCATTTATATTCTTTTGTTTAATCTATTTGTTTAAGCACACTTGATTATGGATAGGATTAGGGATTTGGGCCTTGTAGACTAGGTGGTACCACATGTGATTACCCTCTATGAGTCCATTGTTGAAAAATCACAAATAAGTTTGGAGAGACAAAATATATTACTTTGCACTATAAGAGTCAAGCACGGTTTCCTTGTCTCCACTATAATTTTTGGGCTATACATTGATGAGTTAGAGGATATTTTATCAACATCCAAATATAAATTTTTGTTTTCTATATGTTGTGTGCATTGACATTCTCTTATTAGTTGATGATATTAATTTTATATCCCACTCAGATAGAGCTCCAAAAATAACTAGATATTTTAGTGTCCCTTTCTAATACCCTTGGACGTCAAGTGAATCTAGGTTAAACAAAAACTATGGTTTTCAACAATTCCAAAAAGAAGGATAAACATGTGCTTCACATTCAAAGATGAGAGGGTTGATATGGTTTCATCTTATGTATATTTAAGGGGCTTTTTACTAGATCATGTTTTAATTTGGCAATGAAATTTCTCATCATTAGATAAGGGATATGTGTCAAGCTCAAGAATGTAATGCAAGAAAATATTGACAAATGAAATGAATGGGACCGAGACAACTATAAAAAATATTCAATGAAAGCTTCACCTTCATTCATTCAAAATGTACATATTTAACAATAGGAAAGTGGTTGTTCAATTCATCTTCTGGATGACTATTTAGCTTCTAGTCCAGCTCGAAAATAGAAAATATAAAATATTATCCTACTACACCTAGGATTATGTACATTATTGTTACATCCCCCCTCAATCTGTAGGGGTAGTGGTAAAATCACTATTTGTGTTGTGTATTGGAAAACTTGTTAATGGCACCTCATTTCCTTGATACAAAGCTCTAGTGTTCTGCAAAAGGTTTTACCTGAGTGATTCCCTTTTGTAGTTTTTCAAGAACCAAGATATGGACTTGGTATTTAGACCTGAGTTTGTTTTCTCAAATCAAGTCAGCTTTTCATGATGTTATATCCCATTTTGAGAGACTATCACACCCGTTTGCTGTGAAAATTTTGACCACCTTTTTCTGTGTTGATTAAAGACTCAACATTGCTTCTAAGTGATGAAATTTGTGAGTTCACCCCCAATTTTTTGTGCTAATTGAAAAATCAACATTACTTCTAAGTGATGAAATTTATGATTTCACCTCCATTTTCTATGCTAATTGAAAACTCAACATTACTTCTAAGTGATGATTTTTATAGAAGAAGGTTGTCCAACTTATGTCTCTATCACTTTTATGAGTGAAAACTAGAGAACCCAAGATGATCGTGCCCATGAGTATTCTAAAAGTGTTCTAGCTACACGTGAAAACTAGATAACCTAGGCTGATTATGCCCATGAGTAACCCAAAAGTGTGTTGAATCATGCACTAAATGACATAACTTTTTGTCAAGTTAAAAATGTGAACCACTTGTTCACAATGTGAACACATAAAAACTACTCTTATGGTAGAAAAACTACATAAAAAATGAAGGCATGTGATGATCTCGCTCCATGGCATAGTGATCAAAAACCAAAATGAAGTGTGCAATCTCAGGTGTTCAGGTGCTAAGTTGAACATTACTTACTGAGATGTTGTAGTGATAAGAAACAATATGCTACAATGACAAATCCTCAATGGACAATGTGAGCACCTCCAAGTACTATGTTTGAAGAGCTCAAAATTTTAATATTGATGCTTCTCTAAATACAATGCTCGAAGAAGTCAAAATCTAAATTTGATGTTCCTCAAAGTAACATGCTTGAAGAACTTGAAAACTAAATTTTGATGTTCCCTCCTGTAAGATTAGAGTGGAGAGCTATTGCAAAGGCCCTCTTGGAAAGAGAACAACATATATGAACATGTGTATATAAATGCATAACTCAATGACACTCTCTTGGGTTTTCATCATGAGTCTCCATTGAGTTTCCCTTCCAAGTTTTCAACTTAATGGGAAGAGTTTGCAAGCCGCCCCGCCCTTTCAAATTTACAACTTACAATTCAAGTGCAAAGTATGATCAACAAGAGGCAATATCCATAGCCTCAAATAATCTATACTGAATTGTAGTCTCAATGTGTCCATTATCAATATTCCAATGGGAAATCATAGGTACAAAGAATCATTGCTCCTATGAACACCAAAGAGACTAAGAGCATAACTATCCTTTGTCAGAATTGAATGCAACTCTACAATTTTCTTAGTAGGTTGTCACTCAATAATATAAATATCAATATTTGTATCTTTAATTCTTAGCTTATCATCAATTGGATTGACATCAACTTCAACATCAAGAGTAGACAAGCTCAATAGACTTGCATATCATTGCTCAACAATATCTATGATCTTGAGTTTATTATCAATTGGATCGACGATAGCATCTGCATCAAGCATAGATGACCCATCATCTAAAATGGTGGATTAGACTCCCCTATAGGATTTTGACAAAAGGCAAGTCTTTGTTTTCCACCTAGAGTGATCTATCCATCCAAAATGCATGTGCCTCATTGATTTTGCAGGTCAATCTCTGACATAACATTATTTTGCAGAATGTGTGTGTTGACCACATAATAGACAAGGATGGAGATCAAAACAATTACAGAAGGTATGTCCTCAACATCCACAATGACAACAAGTTTTTACTTGTAATGCAAGTTGATTTTGATTGACTTGATAACTTATCAATTTCACAAGGTTGACCAACAAGTGAAGACTCAACTTGACTATTGTTTTGAATACCTCTAAACACAAATTTGATTGATTCAAAATATTTTGGTACATGAAAATTCACAATACCTATATACCCTAGACCAAGACAATGTTTGTTGGGTTTTATTGTCTCCTAGACACACACAACAGATGGAGATTCAACAATGGGAGGACTAATAGGTAGTGTATCCTTGATGGATTTTGACAACACACTTTTTGACTTAGAATCAACATTTTTTGTGGCATGTGAGGAGGCTCAATAATTTTCTTCAAAGACTTTTTATCTTTTTCCTACCTTCTAAGTTGAACTACTTGAAGAAGGAACATCATTGTTGATAGCATCTTTCTTCTCTAGTGAGACATCGGGTGTCTGATCTTGTAGTTAATTTTGCAACCTGTTGATTTCTTGCCACAACATCTTGTAATGGTTGCAAAATTGCATGAATAGTGGCTTGTATTGATGCCATCATTCTGATATTATTTTTTCTTCTTGTTTGTTGCTGAGATCAATTTGCAAAGATAACATGCCATTGGAGTATAATGTGGACATGATTACAAAGATTACATATTTCTGAGTCAGATTCCATCAATAATTCTTGAATACAATACAATTTACAACACCTTATGAATTTTATTGTAAAGTGAGATGGATTGGTTCCTTTTCACTCCAAAAGGTTGCCTTTTCTATATACCGCCAAACCGATATACCAAAAAATCTCTATATGCTCGCCCTTCCATTATACCCATCGGTACGTAGAAGAAACATTAAAACACATGAGAGTAGAGAGATTTATGGCACATAAATTGTACATGAAAATGATTTTCCCTATCAGTGACACCTTCTTAGAAATAAATTGGAACTTCTTTTATTTAGGATTTACGTCTTATGATAGCGATGAATGGGTAATAGAGGGAAATGAAAATGAAAGTGTCCTTATTTCTCTCTGGTGATTTATATGGATGAAGCCATAGACATTGTTGTTGTAGCTATATTAGGTATTAGGTATAGTAGTCTAATCATGATAGCTTTACCCATAAATGTGAACTAGAGGTACTGTGAATATCAAATGCCATGATTGTTTTAGTTTGAAAAAAATTGTTTTCATAATTGGACTTTTGATTTTTTTAAATTGACATATTGCTTAAAATATCCCCGCTCTAAAATATGCTAATATGGGTAACTTAACCTCCACAAAATAATTTTTTTACTTATATGACTTTCAAAACACCCCTTAAGTATTTGTTTTAAATTTAAAAAACCACCTATATGAGTATAAAAATTGCCCCCAAATTTAAAACCACTATATCAAAATACCTTAAATCTTGGACTATTTGAAAAACTTTAAAACTACCCAAAACTTGCAAACATGAATATGGAAATCCATGGACCAGATCATATGCAGAGTCTATGAAATAATACAAGCATGTGTAGAAATCATAATGGAAAACATGGGTCTATAGGAGGGCCATAAACATGATGCGTGGTAGAAACTTTAATAGAAACATGACTCACAATATCAACATTAGACTATCAACTACCTCAATATGGCGCTCATCCTTTGGACTCAAGCTCACATGACCCAATGATGCATGTGCACTTAGCAACATTGATGGTTCGACGAATGCATGTGCATAGAACAATTGAGTTGGAGGTGAAGCATTGATCTGAATTCTCTGATTTTACATACAACTATAAATGTGTTGTTGCTTTTTGCTAACATTTTTCTTCAAACATTGATTATTGCTTGTTAATCTTAAAGCTTCAACTTTTGGCACCTAGGGGAGAGGATCTAGTACCTGTCCATGCCCCAATATCCAGTATGGTGTAGCACACATAACCCCCTGTAACATAGAAAATTATGTACCCTCACAATTTCACGTTGTGTTTTGACTCACTTTGGTGTCCATGCTCGTAGCATGTTTCTAGGGTCACTGAACCTAAACGTTAGCCTATTTTACCTATCACTAAGGTTTGCCAAAATTTGTATTAGATATTTATTTATTTCAGTCTTAGGAGAACACGTGTGAAATTTGAGCGAATATTCTAAGGACGCGAGTGCTTCGCGTGGATGTCTCTGCAATGCGTTCGAATCTTGAATGTTCCAAAAAAATTTAAAATTGCTTCTCTTGCTTCCTCTTTGGAATCTATCAATGATAACGCTAAAGTGACAGTGAAACGGCCCCTATAGCATACCTGACTCTTCCAAATTCCCTCTTGGCATGCAAGAATGCAAGATTGAGAAAAAGGAAGCTCTCTCTTGGATTTTGAAAAGTTTTGGGGTTCTCATCAAATGCAAAAAGTTCCACTGAGTGCTAACTTTGTCAATTTTTGTAACTTGGCGTTAGTGGTGTAAAACCTCCAAAACCTCCACCAAAAAGCAAATGGCTGCCTAAACTCAATCAAGTACCAAAATAGCATGTCTTTCTTGCCAAAACAAAGATAGAATTAAAGCAAAAGTGGTTCCTAAGTTAGTATATGGGCCCAAATGAAGGATGAACATCAAATAAAGTAAAAGAAAGGAGAAAAAACAATGAATCTAAGTCCTCCATTCAAAGTGACACCCAAGATAAAGCATATCAATAGTTTATTATTTTTCAAAGGAGATAAGAATCAATTAAAGAAAATTAAAAATAAAAATCGAAAGATGAGAGCCTTTGATTCAAATGGATGCTCAAGATGAGAAGTAGAAATGGAAAGAAAGTAATATTTTATGTTATTTTCAAAGATGAAGATAGAACTACTTTCAAAGTGATTATTTTTATTATTTTTGAAGCTTCAAGAAGTTGCAACTGGAAGGTCATAAATATGTATTATTTATACATACAATGTAATGAGAGTTGATGGTAAACTTATGCTACAGAAATTGTCATAAGTTCGAGGCCAATTAAATTTTAAGTGTCTACGTGAAGAATGCAAAGTTGAATCTTGCTTATGCTACCAAGATTTCCATTCAAGTCCCATCCCAAGTGTTGTAATTGTTCAAGGGAGAATCCAATTAATAAGAAGATTTATGTTAACTTTGTGTGACATTGATGTTCAAATCCATGAAGCAGCTTTGAATGTTTTATGATAATTAATTGTCTTCATCAATTCTTCTTCTAGGCATTGTTATTTCCATGTGTTATTTTTTCTTCAAGATCAAATTAATTGTTGATACAACTCTGAAGATCTCTATTTTAATCTTTGGATAATATGTATACAATTTTTTTTTTTCAACTATGTGAAAACTTGATCATCGATGTTTCAGATCATACTGCATGATCCATCATTTTTTTCATCCTGATGATGGATTGTGTAGTATGATCGAACATATTAATGATCAAATAAATTTTTACACAGTTGAATCCAAAAATAAATTGTATACATTCTTATGGATTGTGGAAACACCATATATTCACAAAATTTGGATAAGTGTTATTATTTATATTTTATCTTTATATTATCATTAATACCAACTCCAAAGATCAAAAACAGATAGGTCAAGTTTGCTTAGTCATTTTATCTTTATGCAAAACCTCAAAGAACAAATTATACAATGTTTATATTAACATGCTTATTTTTGTTTTAGATTTAAGAGTAGATTACATTTGGGAGCTTCTCCTACAAATTTGAAGATAGGATTTCCTCATCCACTATTCTATTTTGTGTTGTCACAAAAGTTACAAATTGAAACACCAACATTAAGTAGGCTCATGGAACCTGGTATTTTAAAATTGATCAACATATTAGAGATTCAAGGTTTAGAAGAAGTTATTCTAATCCCAATTTCTATATCTAAATTAGTGGTAATGTCATAGTGATCTTGATTGTCTATGTCAATCATCTTGCCATCACTAAGAGTGGAGTCAATGGTACTCAATGGGTGAAATCTAAATTTGTTATGTTTTTGACATGATAGATCTTTAACTTTTACATAACTACTTAGGTGTAGAATTTTGGCAACTTGATCATGCTATCTTTGTATCACAAACTAAGTATGTCAAAGTATTTCTAGAGAAGTTCAAGATGATAATGTAATCCAACATTTGCACTTATGGAAGTTGGGATTAAACTATCAAACTACACTAATTTGCCACTAGATACTAAACTATGCATCATTAGTTGGTAGGTAGCTCAATTTATCTTACTACCACTACATTGTTAGAAAAATAAGTAGTGCATAATTGAAATAACAGTGAATTATGCACTGCTTATTTTTCTAACAGTTGGTATTAGAGCACACAGTTTTGTGCAGAGATTATTTTGTGGGTTTTTCATCTTCGTGAAAAGTAATGATAGGAGGCACGGTTACCAGATTTGAGGTTCAAAATTTTGATTGTTCCAATTTTGCTTTGTGGAAACTAAAGGTTCAAGCCTTAGCGATGAGGGATGGATGCACCTTGGCTCTCAAGGGGACATCGTCAAAACCTGCAGCCATGAAGCAAGAGGATTGGAATGAACAAGATAACATGGCTAGAGCTACAATTCAGTTATCTTTGGCTGATTCAGTTTTATTCAATGTTGCAGAGGAGAAAATAGCACATGACTTGTGGATTAAGCTCGAAAAGCTATATGAGACCAAGTCATTGGAAAATAAAATTTTGTTATGATGTCAGTTGTATAATTTGAGGATGCATGACGGTTCTTCAGTCATAGATCATCTCAATAATTTCAACACACTAATTAGCAAGGTGGCTTCAATGGAGGTGAAAATTGAAGAAGAGGATAAAGTAGCTATACTACTGTGCTCTTTGCCTAAAACTTGGGATCAACTAGTTATGGTGCTCAATAACTAAGCACTGAAGGCAAATCTTATATTTGAAGATGTCGTAGCCACAGTAAGTTTTGAAGATTCAAGGTGGAAGACATCTCAAGGGACTTCTTCTTCCTCTGATCCCCTTGTTACAAGGGGTAGAACTCCAGAAAGAGAGAAAGTTGAGCGTGGACAAGCTAGGTCGAAATCCAAGGGGTGGAAAAGAGTTAAGTGTTGGAACTATGGAAAAATAGGGCATGTCAAAAAGGATTGTAGGTTGTCAAAAGAAAACAAAGAAAATCCTAGCTCGCAGCCATCAGAAGAAAACACAATAGAAGTTGAAGCACCATTGGAAGATGGAGAGGTTTTGTCTGCAAATCTGAGAGGTTCATTTCATCATGTTTGGATCATTGATTTTGGTGCCTCTTTTCACATGACTCCTCACAAGGACTAGTTTTCATCTTATCGGTCATGTGATGGAAGGTATGGTTTACATGGGAAATGACAACCCATGTGAAGCTATTGGTGAAGGAGAGGTCAAAATCAAAATGTTTGATGGGATTGTAAGGACTCTTCAGCATGTAAGACATGTACCAGGATTGAATAAAAATTTGTTGTCACTTGGAGTATTCGATGAGCAAGGTTATCGATTCAGTGGAGAAAATAGTTGTCTCAAGGTAATGAAGGGAGCATTGGTGGTGCTAAAGGGAGAAAAGCTTGACAATCTCTACGGGTTGGTTGGAGAAACTTGTAGTGGAGAGGCTACAGTGGTATTGTTGTGACGTATTCTCAACATCGCCCCTTTTGAGGATGGGGACCCCTCTTTTTGACCTTTTGGCTTGTTTGTTTTGGGTTGTGGTCCCACTTGGAGTTCCCCGCATGAATAAAAGAGTTGGCAAGTAAAGGAGGAGTTATGATCAAAACCATTGAATACTTTGAGAGGTCAGTCACTATAAAAAATTAAGCAACACATGCTTACCTCAAGATTCGAGTTATGAATCAAGACCAAATGAAATTTGGAAGTTGTCTAGGACTGGAAATTTTGAGATGCATTTTCAAATATTAAGTGAACAGGTGTAAAATGTTCGCCCCAAGCCACTTAGCGGTCATTTGGTTTGCATATGGCATAATTTCTAAATCATACATAGCCATTTTAAAAACCTGTCGGTTTGTTGGAGTTGTGAAATCCAACATAGATGCAATCACTGTAAAGCATTGATTCATGCATAGGCATATTGAGAGGTCCGCTCATTCCATGGGCACTCATTATATGGTGTTCACGTCGCTCATGTTATATGCATATTCATTTGAAAACAGGCGCTAAGGCTTTTCTCATACGACCTTGCACTTTTCTAAGGATGTCACTCAAGTAGACTTTTTGCTACACTTTGCAAATCGTTTGTTTTTCATCTTATGCACGATGGCTTAAAATGTCCGCTTGAGTGCATGTTGGGAGTCACTTTGCAAATTACCAAATTTCTAGTCAAACACGATAAGTCCCAAATCTCTGCTCATATTACACTTGACATGCCGAAACTCCCACTTACGCATACCCAACATGAGATTTGTGCTTTGAAAACAAGTCTAAAATTTCCACTCAAGCAGACTTTTCAGTGAACTTTGTGAATCATTCATTTTTGTCTTATATGTGGTAGCTCAACATGTCTGCCGAAGCGCATCATTGATGGTAATTTGCAAAATGTAAGTCTTTAAATTATGGATAGGGTAAATCATCCGCTTGGTATTCATTAAGCGCAAATATGTGATCATAACGTCCCAAAAGTTTCGCTCTAGGTGGACTTTAATAGCCCCTTTGCATTATTTGCACTATACATTGAGTATCAAAATGACCGCTTAGATGTGCGCGGGTTGATGATTTGAAACGGTAAAATCCCAATCTTATGCATTGAATGCCAAAGTCTCTGCCGAAGCTCATGCTTGTTCCAACGTTGCAATTTACTCATACTAAATGATTTTGAAGAGTTCATTTTCAAGATGCATGTTCATAATCATTATTTTCAAAATTATACTTGGTATGCCTGAATATTCGCCTCAAGCGGACTTTCATAGTCTTTCTACAATTTATAGTCTCCAAGTATCATTTGTGATTGTTTGAATTGTCTGCTCTCATCCAACTTATATACGGGAGGTTCCAAGAAGTCCACTGAAGGGATAAGACATATTTATTTGTCAAGTTTGAGATTTGAATCATACATAGAGCACTTTGGAGTCCGCCTAAACGTGTGCTCCACCATATCTTGTTGTTCTTGTCATCCAGCTAATGCATAGTGAATTAGAGGGACCGCCTTATTCCAAATTTATATTTTGCGTTGATCATTAATAAGTTCGTTCAAGCACGTTTGAGGAGGCGTGACAAATTTAGCATATGCATTCAATGTTTAGAATCCACTTCAGTCGTGAATATTACATTTTCTGAGTCTTCTGTATGGAACAACACAAAATCTACATTGTCTAGTTTCTACTAAAATTAGTATCATGCATTAGGTTTGAAGGATCCATTCAGGCAATAGTTTAGACAGAGTCGCAAAAGGGGAGAGTTCGCTTATTAGTTGATATTTGTTTTAATCAATCTCCCATTGCAAGTGTAGTCTATGGACATGAGAAAAAGCCACTAAATATAGTGTGGCCTCATACATAAAGCAATTAAAGATCCGCAATTCGTTTGGGAAAGGTTTTCGATGGCTTGCAAGCCATATTCATATGCTTTGAAAAATCAGTGCCTCTCATTATAAGCATATTCGTGGATTCAATTCTAGGTGTGTTCCAGGTTAATCAAGATTTTGGCGGGGCAAATTGGAGTTGTGTTTGTCGACTAGCGTTATTAAGAAGCCATTCAAGTTTTATTTCTCACAAAATTTGCATTATTGACTTAAAGCAAGGTGAATGATGAATGCGAAGGACAGGCAGGCAATGATGAGGAGTGATATGAAGGGAACGTGGCTAGAAACGAAGATCACGTCGAAATGACAAAATCTTGGCAACACCAATTTGGGGAGAACCAACATGGAGGAGATTCGACAAAACTTGTATAAATCCAATCCTTCGGATTTGATCAAGCGAATGTTGAAAAATGGAATTTTGTAGGTTGACTACTTCCCGCCTGTGATGCTGAGTCTGGAGTTGATGTTGGAGTGTACCAAACACTATGATCAAGAAAAGAGATACATTGCGACAAGGGATGGCAAAGTACTAGCTTATTTGAGAAAAGAAGCAATCACAGAGGCCTTTGATATTCCTTCACACAAGACTACAACATTCTATATGAAGGAGTCTGCTTTGCAACTTTATCTGGCTGGACCCGAAAAGTGCATGGAAGTGATAAATAGCAACTGGTTGGTACAATAGAGGCCGCATGTGAGCAAAGTGCCTAAGAAGCTTCACAAATCTGATTTTCATCAGGAGATCGGTTATATGGTTATATTTCTGAATTGCATCATGGGCTGCCCATAATCAGCAAATTTCGAGTCCTAGATGTTCCTCTTCATTGAGGAGATTATAAGTGAAAAGAGGATGATTCATTGGACTGAAATGATTAGCAGCAATATCAATGATTAGCTCAAGAATTTGCAAGAGACCAAAATATTTTATATGAGCTCATATGTTATATATATGCTTGCAAGGAACGAGAGGTACCCAGGACTGAATTGCAAAGGGAGAGTTGGAAACGAAGATGGACAATTCAAAGTTTATGACTGCTATCCTCAGCTGCACTTACAAGCTATATCTCATTACATGAGGTTTAATGATGCCTTTTCCATGCATATTGTCAGATTATTATAGGGCAACACATGCAGGAGATTGTCAAAAGAGACTATGAATTTTGTGGAAAAGTACGGAAAGTGGTTTATTCAATTTCCTAGGTTCACATACCTCCGTGTTGAGGGGTATTCATCATTACCCTACAGGTTGCCAAGATATCCTATAGATAGAATGATGTTGTTAGAAGTGATGAGGCAGCTGGTAGCATTTGACAAAATTCAAAGGAAGAGAAAGAAAACTACGACCAAGTTTCTAATTAGCATTGGGAGGCTGGAAACTTGTATGTCATTACAGGCAGCTAAAAATTTAGAGATAAAGCTACAAGCTTACAACTTGGTGCGCCACAATGATGCACGCAATAATTTTGATCCATTCAATGCAGTTAGGCCAAAATTTGGAAGTAAATATGAGCATATACCACAGCTTGAGGATCACTACAAGGATGCGCGCGATGACATGGAAAGAAGGAAGAAAAGCTGCTATAGATTGTCTTTGGACTTGGTTAGAGCAACAAGGGTAATTAACATTCCAAATCAGATTGAGGAGAATCATAGAAGGCTCTCACAGAGTTCATATGATCAAGAGAAGAACAAACCTTTCGCCATCAATTGGTTAGAACAGGAGGTTCCACGGAATGATGATTTGATGATACCAATTGTGGCACATACAAGAAAATATGTGGACTTCCAAGTTCGAAGGCTTCAATAGAAAAATGTCCAATTCACTTATAATTTGATGGGAGGAGTTAGTGCACATCAGTCCAAGGATACTTCAAGTAGTGAATCAAGCAGTGACTCTAGTGATTCTAGTGATTCAGAAGGTGCAGGTGCTGATTCGCAAGAAGATATTTAGCCAAGTAAGAAGGTGAAAAATAGTGACCAAAATGCAGCCAATACCTCTTCAAGGCAAGAAGACAATAGTATAATAGATATTGAGGAAGATGAAGAAAGACCTGATAAACAGATGGCCTTGAATGTACAGGTTGGGAACGAAAAGCATGAATCTTGGGAATCCAATATGCAAGGGAATCAGATTGATAAAGTCTTGCCAAATCCACTGAAGGAGCAAAATCAATTCCTGATTGAGATAGATGCAGAAAATCAAGATGATAGGGAGTTATATGAATTTGATGAGGAGGCTCTTCCTACTACTCAACAGAAGAAAATTCCAAAGGAAAATCAGGAAGAGTTGTCAGAATTGTCGGAGTGGCTAAGGGAGAGAGTCAAAGAAAAATCCATTGTTGAAAGAGAGCCCATCTTGAGTTTGGAGGACTTGTTGAGTAGATCCAAACCCGACAAAGAAAAGCAAAAGGTCACTAAATTTTTGAAGATCACAAGGGACAGCTCTGGGTCAAGGCAGGTACATGTTGCTATTCCAAGAATCAACATGGATGCAGGCGAGGATGTTCCAGGTGGATACGACATTAATACAGTTGATTTGGGTCCAACCATGATGGAACAGGAAATGGAAGAATTTGAGGATTCAGTCACAACCATCAAAGAAAGATTGAAGAAGGAACGGGAGCGGAGGATCCAGTTGGAAAGGGATAATCAAGCATTTCAACATTATATCCAAGAATTGATGATGCCAGTGAACCAAGCTGAGGGGATACCTGCACCACCTGCCTTACTTTCACAGGAATCCATTGCGCACTTGAAGGGAATGAGATCTTCATCTCAGGTGTTGTAGGATTGGGCAGTAGATTTCAAGATCAAAGCTAACAGATTCATTGATGAAATTGTGAAGTTATACAAGGAGGCTTCTTCACTATTTGATAGAGTTCAAAATGTCTTGGTTTTTTGTTCAGAATTTGGAGTTGTTAGAGAAGAAATTATGCCTCAAATAAAGAAATTGATATATACTCCAAGTGCCACTCTGATTGATGAAGGAGTCATTGAGTAGGGTACATCATATGATTTTCCTTCCTGGTATTGCACTCTTAACATAAGGGAGCAGATTCTTGGGAAGATTGAGAGTGATAGCACTCAAACAAAAGAAACACTTCGAGAAATTTCAAGGCAAAATACTTGTTTCTATAAACAAGATAGTTGACTCCAATGGAGAAATTGATGAGTATTTGTTGAAGGATAAGATGCATACCAGGTATTTTCAGCATACACAGGTTGTTTGAAGAGAACTTTTGGATGATGTCTGCGCACTTTCCACCTTCATGGGCATGTTTCAGACACCCATGGTTGGATGGGAAATGACACTTGTCAAGTGCACGGAGGAGCTGCAAATCGTGAAATGCACCATTCAAACACTGCCAAGTGTCCCTATGGAGGAGGTTACACGTGTCATATCTAGATTTGTGGAATTTGTCACAAAAAATGAAGGTCATAAAGGAGGGCACTCCACTTAGTGGGTGCATCATAAATGCAATGCCTAATATTAGTAAATTTTGTAACCACTTGCCTGCGTGGCACAATAAGGGCCCTTGATTCCTAGATTTAATCTTGGCCATTCATTGTATTTTGAGGGTTATATAAGCCTCATTTTGCTCTCATTTGAAGAGGGGAATGCTTTGAGAAATTGTTGCTCAAGACTCTGCTAAAATAAACGCAAATTCATTGCTGAATTCTTCATGGTGATTTTGTGTTGTTTCCAATGAATGCACGGTTTCTAGGTGTTCACTCATAGAATAAGATTAGTTTAGTTTGTTTTCAGCAATTTAGTTTTATGTTTCATGGGAGTTATTGATGCTGATTCATGTTTGGAGTCTTCATAGTTCATACCATTATAATTTGTCGATGGCAGATTGTAATGCACGGTTAGTCTGAACCTTATCTGAGCTTAACTTCAATTACTTTATAATCATTTACCTTCATGTTTGTGAGGATTTATGTGCATAAGTAATCTGAAAATTGTACCTTTTCCCTTAGAAGATTGCATCAAATTTGTGTAGTTGTTACCTTATGGCGAAGCAAAGTGTGGTTGAGATTCCAATGAATTAGTGGTGATTGCTTGCATTTAGATTAGATTTCTCTAAACCCATTTCTTTTGCATTTTCTTTAAAATCTCGTTAGGATTAGATTTGAGAGCTTTCACTACAATATCTTAAGTTAACTATTGCTAGACCTTCTGAAGAACTATACTGCCTATTATTTGAGAGAAACAAGTTTCCTATTGTTGAATATTTGTGTAAGTCCCTTTGTGTTAAACAACAATTCTCATCCTCCTACTAAGCTATCTCGACTCGCAAAATCAAAAGAAATAATGGAGAACCTTGGAGTCTGCTCATTTGATCACTTAGCTTAGCATTTGAGGGATTTTGTTCAAGAGAGGATAGAGTACATAAGTATTTTATTCTGCGTTGTATGTGCAAGGAAAACACATCAACAGTTATCAGATGCAGAAATGGATTCATTATCTACTTGGCATCAAAGGCTAGGCCACATGAGCGAACGTGGTCTCAAGGTACTGCTAGATAGAAATCTTCTCCCAGGTGCTAAATCTAGAGATTTGAATTTTTGTGAGCATTGTTTTTTGAAAAGTAGAATAGGTTGAGTTTTTCTAGTTGCATTAACAGAAGTAAAAAAATTCTAGATTTAATCCATTCAAATACTTGGCAAGCACATGTTACATCAATTAGGGGTTCTATATTGTCCCCTTTCCAACAGTAAATATTGAAAAAATGTTAGCTTTTTATATTTCCCGAAAGCTAACTTGTGGGTAAGGGAAATATGGCTTTTAAAAGATTATTATAAGTTATTGGTTGCCTCAACTTGCAAAATAGATGTTATATAACTTATACCTTTTAAAAGTTTATATATTGCACTCAATTGTGGGCGTTGAGTTTGGTGGGACCCTCTTCCTGTGGACACCTATTCAAGGCAATGCTCAATGAGGAGTGGAGCACCCAGTAATGGGATAATTAATGGATTTGCCTTGCTTGCATGGGCGTGGGGTGGCTGGGAAAAAGACTATTTTTTACTCATTTGCTCATTCTATTTTCTTTGATTCTATTGAACAATTGATTTTCCTTTCTGAGAGCTTGTGCTAGTTAGCAGAGGTCTGAGAGGTTGCTTAACCTCAAATTATCTCCAGTTTTGATTGTGAAATATCAATCCTAGCTAGGAAGTTGATGATTTCACCCAGAAATCATATTGAGCACACAATGGAGTTTGATGTTGATGATTTTCTGAAGAATGAATGTTGAGATAACAGGGTTTGAGATTGAAATATATTTTGGAAGTGGATTTTGGAGTGCTTTTCCATATTTTTTGGAGTTAGATATTAGTTATGTTTTTCCCTAGGGAGGTTGTACATGTTCAGTCATACAACAGTAGAGGGGGTTGAATGTGAAGTGAGTGAAGTGATTGTTATGCATTGTTTGAGGCCTGAATCACATTTTCCTTGTCTAGACGCCTCCTTCTAAGCAGTCTCCAGTGATTTGTATGTTGTTCTAACATTCCTATTACTAGTCAAACATCCTACAGGTCGTACTCTGCAAGTTTGACGTGGGTTTCCACATTGGTATGTCTTTGGTGTTTGAAGGTATCTATTTGTGTGTGGAGGGTCGCTATTGATGCTAGACTGGTATGCAAGCCTTGTGTTGGCACTAATTTTGGTCTAGATTTGAGCGCAGATGTTGGAGGGTTTTTTCTTTTTGGGCCCTAAGTTTCCTTGTTCATCGCTGTGACTTTCTCTATCGGCGAAACTTCTTTTTGAGTGCTCAGATTATGATTGAACCATCATTTTGAACCACCGCGTTGAACCCTTTTGGTTCAAGGTTCAACGGTTCAAGGCTTTGTGTTTTTGGTACTTGGCATTTCGGTGAATGTTCTTTTTGAAGTGCTCTGTTCGGCGTTGAACTTCTCGGTTGAACCATCCATTTGAACCGGTTCATGGTTCAAAGGTTCAGAGCTTTATGTTTTTGGTTCATCGGTGAACTGTTTCTTGGTCCCTCCGATAGGTTTGGTTTGGCCGATGGATGTTCATCGGCATAACATTGAAGATCGACATAGGCATTTTGGGTTTGGCCAATGGCTTCGGTCATACCGACAGAGGTGGGAGGCCGATGTCTATCAGCGAGACTAGTATGATCGGCCAGAGGAATTTCGGGGTGATCGTTGTTATCGGCAAGCTTCGTTTGTTTTTGGCCGATATGGATGGTCTAGCCGACGGGAGCATAGTGACTTTGTTCATCGGCTGGACTGTATGTTTGGTCTCGCCAATGAAGTGTTCATCGGCATGACTTTGGCTATCGGGTGAGCGGGCAGATGTTAGGCTGACTATCATGGGTCTGGCCGATGGTGGATGGCTTAAGGTTGACCATCGGGCTAACTTATACTATCGGCCAGAGGAATTTCATGTTCGCCGATGGTCTTTGTCTTGGCGATAGTAAGGCCACCAGTGGGAGTTGTTATATCGGCAGAGGGGTTTCTTGCTAGCTCGATGGTTCATCTCTGGCGGACGGAGGGGGTGTGAAGTAGGCTTCGGCATGACTTTTGCCTATCGGTGAGGAAGCTTTTGGGTTGGCCGATAGACTCTGTCTGGCCGACAGTGGCTTGCGGAGGTGTGATCGATATGACTATTGAGCTCGGCGAGAGATTTTTGGGGCGGGCCGATGGTATATGTCATGGCGATGGGTATTTGGCGAAGGGTCGTGTGTCGAGCGTGGCAAAACGCTCGACACCTATTATGTGTGCGACCATGTTTTTAAAGTGCTAAGGGGGTTTCCGCACCTTGCATGTGGGATTAATTTCCCTGCATATTTAAAACCTGCGAAGAAGTGCGTTTTGGCGGGAACTTCTGTTTGAAACGCAGCGACGGTTTCCAAGTGAGACGCGGGTGGTTGAGACCTTTAATGGCAACAATGCAGAGATATGGGCAATGGTACAAGCAATCAGGTTGCTCAATTTTTGAGTGAAGACTTCCAGATGGCGGCGCAAGGCTCGAGGTCCTTTCTGTCTGATGTAGCAATAACTTCTGGGCGCCATTCCTTTAGGGGTCTATATCTGACGTTTTTTGATGTCCATCATGTAATTAATGCTGAGTACGCTTCTTTGGTTGTTATAAGCAGGAAGTGTTGCTCATTTTGAGGTTGTTGAAGCCTAGGGCATTTTTTGTGTAAAAATAACGAAGAACAGGGCATGATCTTGGCTGTTCTATCCCATTTTGGAGTTTATGTGTTGCAGCATGAGTGTATTTTGCACATATTTTCAGTTTCAGTGTTGATTTATATGAAAAATGCTTATTGCATGTGTCTATCTGCTTGTCTCCATTTGCTGCATGTTATTTTCCTTCTTCTGAATTTGGTTGCTAAGGGTTTCTCAGATTCTAGGATATGGTTTTCCATATCACATGTTTAATCTCTAACTTCCATTCAAGGAGTGGATTAAATTGTTTTAGGTTGAGCATGGGGAATGTTGCATGTCAGCAGGGATATCTATAAGTAGAGGCAGCTAGATACCCTTTCTTGGGTGATGTTTGTAAGGCAAGCATCAAGTCCAACCCCCTGAAACTTGAGTGAAAGTTGCAAACCATCTGCTGTATACGTCTAGTTGACTCCTTGCCCAATGGATAGGCACCAGTCTGCTTCTGAGTCAGTAGTTATGAGCCAAAACCTCTTGTCTTGCATCCAGGACATTATGTCCACCCATCTCATCAATTCCACCTGTTAGTTGTAGGAGTAGGATTAGGAACCCCCTGCATACTCTCATACTCAACCAGACATATATGTCCAAGAGTGTTGCCAACCTTGTGATCTATCATGCAAATCTTGGTCCATACATGAGAGTATTCTGCCTGTTGTTGTCAAGTTAAATCTATCAGTCATTGAGCAAGTCAAGGTTACATTTTTAGTCATAGGGATACCCCCCTTGGTGTGGCAGAACCAGAAGTGAAGGGGAGGCAGCTCACGCGACCTCCTGTATTAGTTGGCTGAATTTGCCTGTGCATTAGAAGTGGCAAATCCTAATGTTGATTCAGAAAAAAAACCAACAAAATGGCGACTCCACTGGGGATGGATTGATAAAAATGGATATATTTGTGGCCCATCCGAGTCACCAACAAAATGGTGACTCTGCTGGGGAGATCAATGTCATATCCATGAAAGTTTGAGTCTATGAGATTGAAGAATTAGGCCTGGATGTGTTTGTTGCAGCAGAGAAAAAGGTTGTATATGTGACTCTGCTGGTGGATGACCCAGAAAGAAAGAAATCAATTTGTAGCTTCAGCTTGTTTGAAGCTCATTCCTCTTCAAGGAGGTGGCGACTCTGCATCGAAGAACCTGATAAAAGAACAAAATCAGTCAGAGAAGAATTTGCAGCTCCTGCAACATATCTAGGTATTTCATATTGTTTGATAGACTCCCTATTTGGTGAGATAGCACTGGTTAAAAGGGAAACATTGGTGAAAGCAGAGCTTGCATGCTTTTATTAGAACTTACTCTGTATTTCAAAGGGCATGCAATGTTGTTCAAAAGACTCATTTAAAGGACTTTAGGAAAGTTTGAAAAAACAGTCTAAATTTAGAGTGCCTAAAGTCATTGTTTGTAGAAAATCTGAGTAGAGAGGAGGGTTGCAAAAACATAAAGGATGTATTATCAGCCCATGCACCCTTGTGAGGTGTCAAGTGCAAAAATGTATAATAGTCAATCCCAACCATGTAATAAAAGAAGTTTCAACATAGATAGATATAAGCCCATGAATTTTAATGGCATTTGTGGCTACCCAAATGCTTTTCCACCTAAAATCAGAAATTTTTTGCCTAAATTTAATGGTATAAAGGATGGATCAGCTGAGAGACACTCGCAGCAGTTCCTAAATGTGATAGATGATTTTGAGATTGACCATGAAGATGTGGTTATGAGATTATTTGTTCAATCTCTAGATGAAGATGCAAGGGACTGGTTTTCCTACCTTCCAGCTCACTCTGTCAGCTCTTGGCATGGTTTTAAATCTGCATTTCTAGTACAATATGGTGAAAGAATCTCTGAATATGCAGTTATTAGTAATTTTATGTACATCCATATTGAAGAAGGTGAGTTGATCCCAGCCTTTAACCTCAGATTTATGAGGGCATTGAATAGAATTCCAGAATGCATGAGACCTAATGATGCATTGTGCTTAGTTGTCTATTTGAGAGCTTTTGATAAGAAAATGAGTTATAGATTAAGAGACAAGGAGCCCACCACATTGCATCAGGCACATCAGTTTGCAATTGATATTGAAAACAATTGGAGGTATGGAATACAAAAGGGTTATTTTTCTAAAAAATTTTGTTGTCCTGTAGTCCCCAATGTTAATAAAGGTCTTAATTCAGGTATTGACAATGAATGTCAAGGTGCTCACACCCCTGTTGTCCCAATTTTTGCATCATTCCAAGTTGATGATGTTTCTGTTATAAAGGAGGATGTCCTGTTTTGCCCACTAAATGAAGCTGAAAATAATAATTTTTCAAGTAATATTTGCATACTAGTCCCAAACAAAGAGCCTTCATGTTTAAATGATCCAGTTGTGCAAAGTTGTGATCATGTGGATCAACAGTCAGTATCAGTTTCATCAAGAAGTATTAGAGGGCTGGAAAATGATGCAGATAGCTCAACTTCAGAATGCATTGATGTAGCAGAAATCTTGTATGTGGGGCAATCAGATGATAAAAATGATATCAGTGACCAGTGCATAGATCAGGTTTGTTCTTCTTATGACTATGGATCTGACGATACTGAAGAAGAATTGGATTGTCATGAAGGAGAAGCAAAGACCTTTATAATGAGCATGAATCCCCTTTATGATGAGCCTCTGGATGCATTTGGTGTTGTGAGTCCTGACTTTCAGTGGTGCAGGATTAATCCTCTTTTTGAGGATGATGATGAATATAAAGAGACAGTTGACCTAGGTGATGCATCAGTTTGTGAGTGGGGGCATATGAATTAAGTATCTTCAGTTCCTGTGAAGATACTATGGATTTGCAAACTATGAATAATGGATGTTCATCATCACCTAGTTTAGATATGTGCAACATTGGGTGTGTGGATCAGGATTTGTTTTCAATATCAGTAGATATTGGGGGTCTCATTTTTTCTGAGTGTTTTGAGTTTTTGGATCAGCTGGATGAGTGCCTGATGGTGTGTAGTAGCCAGATAAATGATGAAGACTGCCAAGAGCAGTATGATGTACCATCTGAAGAGTATAACATCCATATGTTGCTTAATACTGAAGGATTTTTTAGCATGTATGGCTGCATGTTTGATTTTGAAATACGGAGTGACAGAGGCAGTACTACAAGTGGCAAGTTGTCAAAAATGGTGGAATATCTAATTGAGCAGATGACCTTATGGGCAAACTATGCCAATCTTTTCAGTTGGGATTGGGATCTTTCAGTTTGGAATTAGGCATTTGGCAGGAAAAAATTTTGGTTCTTCCTTTTTGGCTACCCGGGGCCACCCAAGTGCTGACTAAAAATATAGTTTTTGATGCAGGTTAGTGTAGTTTTATGACTCTGTGCCCAATGGATAAGGGACTGGTCTGCATCCCAGAGATTTGGTTCTCGCTGCAGTTTTGCACTTGCACGTCCCCAGACAGAGCCAGTGTTGGCACTAATTTTGGTCTGGATCTGAGCGCAGATGTTGGAGGGTTTTTTCTTTTTGGGCCCTAAATTTCCTTGTTCATCGCTGTGACTTTCTCTATGGGCGAAACTTCTTTTTGAGTGCTCAGATTATGATTGAACCATCGTTTTGAACCACCGCGTTGAACCCTTTTGGTTCAAGGTTCAACGGTTCAAGGCTTTGTGTTTTTGGTACTTGGCATTTCGGCGAATGTTCTTTTTGAAGTGCTCCGTTCGGCGTTGAACTTCTCGGTTGAACCATCCGTTTGAACCGGTTCATGGTTCAAAGGTTCGGAGCTTTATGTTTTTGGTTCATCGGAGTGATCGGCATCATCGGCGAACTGTTTCTTGGTCCCTCCGATAGGTTTGGTTTGGCCGATGGATGTTCATCAGCATAACATTGAAGATCGGCATAGGCATTTTGGGTTTGGCCGATGGCTTCGGTCATACTGACGGAGGTGGGAGGCCAATGTCTATCGGCGAGACTAGTATGATCGGCCAGAGGACTTTCGGGGTGATCGTTGTTATCGGCAAGCTTCGTTTGTTTTTGGCCGATATGGATGGTCTGGCCGACGGGAGCATAGTGACTTTGTTCATCGGCTGGACTGTATGTTTGGTCTCGCCGATGAAGTGTTCATCGGCATGACTTTGGCTATCGGGTGAGCGGGCAGATGTTAGGCCGACTGTCGTGGGTCTGGCCGATGGTGGAAGGCTTGAGGTTGACCATCGGGGTAACTTATACTATCAGCCAGTGGAATTTCATGTTGGCCAATGGTCTTTGTCTTGGTGACAGTAAGGCCACCGGTGGGAGTTGTTATATCAGCAAAGGGGTTTCTTGCTAGCCCGATGGTTCATCTCTGGCCGATGGAGGGGGTGTGAAGTAGGCTTCGGCGTGACTTTTGCCTATCGGCGAGGAAGCTTTTGGGTTGGCCGATAGACTTTGTCTGGCCGACAGTGGCTTGCGGAGGTGTGATCAGTATGACTATTGAGCTCGGCGAGAGATTTTTGGGGCGGGCCAATGGTATATGTCATGGTGATGGGTATTTGGCGAAGGGTCGTGTGTCGAGCGTGGCAAAATGCTCGACACCTATTATGTGTGCGACCATGTTTTTAAAGTGCTAAGGGGGTTTCCGCACCTTGCATGTGGGATTAATTTCCCTGCATATTTAAAACCTGCGAAGAAGTGCATTTTGGTGGGAACTTCTGTTTGAAATGCAGCGACGGTTTCCAAGTGAGACGCAGGTGGTTGAGACCTTTAATGGCGACAATGCAGAGATATGGGCAATGGTACAAGCGATCAGGTTGCTTGATTTTTGAGTGAAGACTTCCAGATGGCGGCACAAGGCTCGAGGTCCTTTCTATCTGATGCAGCAATAACTTCTGGGTGCCATTCCTTTAGGGGTCTGTATCTGACGTTTTTTTATGTCCATCATGTAATTAATGCTGAGTACGCTTCTTTGGCTGTTATAAGCAGGAAGTGTTGCTCATTTTGAGGTTGTTGAAGCCTGGGGCATTTTTTGTGTAAAAATAACGAAGAACAGGGCATGATCTTGGCTATTCTATCCCATTTTGAAGTTTATGTGTTGCAGCATGAGTGTATTTTGCACATATTTTTAGTTTCAGTGTTGATTTATATGAAAAATGCTTATTGCATGTGTCTATCTGCTTGTCTCCATTTGCTGCATGTTATTTTCCTTCTTCTGAATCTGGTTGCTAAGGGTTTCTCAGATTCTAGGATATGGTTTTCTGTATCACATGTTTAATCTCTAACTTCCATTCAAGGAGTGGATTAAATTGTTTTAGGTCGAGCATGGGGAAGGTTGCATGTCAGCAAGGATATTTATAAGTAGAGGTAGCTAGATACCCTTTCTTGGGTGATGTTTGTAAGGCATGCATCAAGTCCAACCCCCTGAAACTTGAGTGAAAGTTGCAAACCATCTGCTGTATACGTCTAGTTGACTCCTTACCCAATGGATAGGCACCAGTCTACTTCTGAGTCAGTAGTTATGAGCCAAAACCCCTTGTCTTGCATCCAGGACATTATGTCCACCCATCTCATCACTTCCACCTGTTAGTTGTAGGAGTAGGATTAGGAACCCCCTGCATACTCTCATACTCAACCAGACATATATGTCCAAGAGTGTTGCCAACCTTGTGATCTATCATGCAGATCTTGGTCCATACATGAGAGTATTCTGCCTGTTGTTGTCAAGTTAAATCTATCAGTCATTGAGCAAGTCAAGGTTACATTTTTAGTCATAGGGATACCCCCTTGGTGCGGCAGAACCAGAAGTGAAGGGGAGGCAGCTCACGCGACCTCCTGTATTAGTTGGTTGAATCTACCTGTGCATTAGAAGTGGCAAATCCTAATGCTGATTCAGAAGAAAAACCAACACCTTGGAAGGAGTATGTGGTTGAAGACTACAACAAAATGTGGAAGAATACCCTATCTTGGGTGTCGTACAATAGACTTCTCTGAGTCTTTCCAACACTGCTGTGACAGACCTTGTTCTAAGGTAGATTTCAAGGTGATAATTATCTTGTTATTGATATCTGATACCAGTAGAGCTATGTGAATATCCTTGTAAACACCACCTTCCATGGCTGCCATACAGCAACAAAACACATAGATTGGACACTGGGGCAAATTATCAGCAACTCCTCATGGGTATGAATCAATGTTATTGTTTTCTATTCCTTGTTGTATGAATTTGCAAAAAACATTAATGTTAACATCAATATATTGCAAGTAATCTGGGGTAGACCATTACAGTGGTATCAAAGTTGGTCTCCTGCCAGCTTGTGTAAATTTCCCTAACTCTACATGCAATAAACCAATGCCAAAGAGAGAAGGTACCAGCAGAGGGAAGAGAGGAAGTTGAAAACAACCTGTGGTTCAGAGAACTTTGTTGAAGAGGATTCAGTCATGGCAGATAGAGATAAAGAAAAAATCCACCTAATAGTCCAGGCAAAAGGATGGAAAGGAAGTTTGAGCAGATGTTCGATATGATGGCCAGATTAATGAGTAAAATGGACCATAACTTATTTTAGGGCCCAAGAAATAACATTGAAGCCATCAGCTCTCAAAATAATGGTGCAAGAAATGACTATGTTAGAACACCCACTAGGACCTCAGTGGGATCAGCTGCAAGACCCCTTCAACCATTTGCAAATAGAAGGGAAGAAATGCCTCCTGTGTAAGAGGATAGAACTACATTCACTGATGATATCATGATATGTCATGATGAATATATGACACTTCTTGATCATGTCTGCAGAAACTTAACATTTGATCAATTTATGAATCAGAAAAAGAAGAATGGTGGAAGACATGACAACAGGGACAACAAAGACTACAAGGATGCTCTATGTAAAGTGTCTTTGGACCATTTTGATGGTAGTGGGAAGTGTTCTCCAAGAGCTTGGGTTCAGAAACTCGACACATACATTACCTTGAAGCCTATGCCTGAGGAGAGAGCCTTAAACTTTGCTACTTTACACCTTGACGGGGCCGCTTACGAATGGTGGTATCATGGTCTAGTGACACAGGGTCACAATCTGATCACAACTTACGATGAGTTCACCAATAGACTCATCGAGAGGTTTGACAAGAAAGATTTGGTGCAAAGCTTCAAGGACCTAGCACAACTAAAGCAAACTAGTAACATTGATGCTTACATCACTGAGTTTCAAAGACTTAGTGTAATGGTCCCGGATATCTCTGAAAGAAGGCTTATTTTTCTGTTCGTTGAAGGTCTAGCCAAACCTATTAGAGGATGGTTTAAATCCTTGGATTCTCAAACCTTGCAAGAGGCTATTAAAAAGGCTAGAAGTATGGAATTTTCAGCACCAAAACCAAAGATGATGGTAAAACCATTTTCATTCAACAAGGACAAAAAGATCTTCACTAAATTTCTCAATCAGTAGTAGCCACCTTTGCAAAGAATGAGTGATGAAGTTAAAAATGAGCTAAAAAGGAAAAAAAAATGTGTTTTACATGCAAGGAACATTGGGCTCCAGGCCATAAATGTTATGAAAAAGGGCAGGCAAGGCATTTAGAAGTCCATGTTGAGGTTGAAACAAGATCAGAAATATCAGAACAACAAGGGGAATTTGTGGATTATGAAGAGGTAGAAGACCTTGAGGAGGTTGAAGAAGTGAAGGAGGATAGTGGGATTCTTTCTCAGATATCCAGTATGCAAAAGAACAATCCATTCCGTGTCTGAGGAGTTCTAAGAGGGCAGTGAATGGTGGCTCTTATTGACATAGGTGCCACACACAATTTCATAGATGAGGGCTTGGTAGCCAAGTGTGGTTTGAAGATAGAAGAATTCGAAGGCTTCAAAGTCATGGTTGCTGATGGCTTTACCCTTACTTGCACCAGGAAGATTCCCCAACTTTGCATCCAATTGGGAAACCATGAGGTCAAAGATGAATTTTATGTTGTAGGCATTGGTGACACATGTAGTTTTGGGAATCTAGTGGCTGAAATCACTTGGAGAGATCAATTTGAATTTTCAAACCATGGAGTTGAGATTTGAATCAGAAGTAAAGAGGGTTGTTCTTCATGGAATGTCAAATGGGGGTCCTAGAGTGGTTATTGCTAAGAGGATGGAGCGAATCTTGAGGAAGACTAAGCTGAGTGGGTTGTTGAATGTGTTGTCCTTCCAACTCCTATTCATGAGAGGAAGAGAAAGCACCATCCTGATGTGCAGAGAATTTTGACCAAGCATACCAAAGTTTTCAGTGTGTTGCCTCCTGGAAGGCCACATGAGAGGGGGATTAAGCATGTGATCGAATTAGAGGATGGAGCTAAACCTGTTATGACCACTCCTTACAGACATCCAAAACTATTTAAAGATGAGATTGAGAAGGCCATCAAGGAGTTACTTGACATGGGATTCATCTGCCCAAGTAAGATCCCTTTTGCATCTTCAGTGGTTCTAGTAAAGAAGAAGGATGGGACTATACGATTGTGCATAAACTATTGCGAGCTCAACAAACACACCATCAAAAATAGGTATCCAATACCCAGAATAGATGAGCTCATCGACAAGTTACATGGAGCAGTCTATTTTTCAAAAATAGACTTGAGATCAGGTTATCATCAGATTCGCATGCGTGAATTTGATGTGGAGAAGACTGCATTTAGATGCCACTTTGGGCATTTTGATTTTCTGGTTATGCCGTTTGGCCTAACCAATGCACCTACAATGTTCCAGTCATGCATGAATTAGATTTTTAGCAAGTAGCTTCATAAGTTCTTATTGGTTTTTTTATGACATCCTTATCTACAGTAAAACTTGGGAGGAGCACTTGCGCCATCTAGATGAGGTGTTGGGAATACTCGAGGCTAGTTCATTGTTTGCCAAGGAATCTAAGTGTGAATTTGGCATGACTGAAATCTTATATCTTGGTCATGTAATTAATTCAGATGGGCTTAGATTGGACCAAGAAAAGATTTGTGCTATCATTGAGTGGCCACCACCCAAAACTCTTACTCATCTAAAGGGATTTTTTGGTCTATGCATCTTCTACAGGCATTTTGTGAAGGGTTTTTCTCAAATGGTAGCTACTCTTACTGATCTAACTAAAAAGGGAGCCTTCTCTTGGTCTAAATCAGCACAGAAATCTTTTGAAAATTTTAAGGAAATCATGAGCAATTGTCCTATGTTGGCCCTTCCGGACTTTACCAAGCCTTTTGAACTTGAATGTGATGCTTCAGGTGAAGGTATAGGGGTTGTCCTGATGCAAAAAAAACATACAATTGCTTTTGAAAGTAGGAAGTCGCGTGGTGCAAAGAAGAGTTATTCAATTTATGATAAATAAATGCTTGCTATCATGCATGCATTAACCAAGTTCCGGCAATACCTGGTGGGAGGTAAGTTCATAGTTAAGACTGGTCATAATAGTCTTAAGTACTTTCTAAATCAGAAGGATTTGAGTGAAAGGCAACAGCATTGGGTATGCAAACTTCAAGCTTTTGACTTCGACATAGTCTACATGAAAGGGAAGAAAAATGTTGTGGCTAATGTACTCTCGAGGAGACCTCATCTCACTTTCATTGTGGGTATAACAACTGATTGGAAAGATCATATTTTTGTTGAATATGCAAAGGATCCCTTGGCTACTAGCATCATTGATGGAGATACATCTGAAGATAAGTACAAGGTAATTAATGGTCTGATTTTTTATAAGGAACGTATCTTTTTAGTGGTGAAGGAAAAGATTATGAGGTCATTTCATGATGAACCCTTCGCTAGTCACCAAGGATTCTATAAGACATACAAACAAATTCGTGAGAGATTCACATGGAAAGGGTTAAAAAATGATATCATGAATTATGTTAGAGAATGTTTGGTGTGTCAACAAAATAAAAATGAGCATACTAACCCTTCTGGTCTACTGCAACTGTTGCCTATTCCCACTCAGAAATGGGAAAGCATTTCAATGGATTTCATTACCAGGCTGCCTAAGGTTCAAGGTAGAGACTATATTTATGTTGTTGACAGATTGACAAAATTTGCTCATTTTTTTGCAATTAGTTCAGATTTTAGAGTAGCCCAAGTGGCTAAACTATTTTTCAGGGAAATGTTTAGATTGCATGGGTTGCCTCAGAACATAGTCAATGATCGAGACAGTAAGTTTCTAAGTTTATTCTGGCAAGAGTTGTTCCGTTTGAGTGGAACTGAGCTCACTCCGAGCACTAGTTACCACCCACAGACTGACGGACAAACTGAGATTGTGAATAAGTGGGTGGAAGATTATCTGAGAAACTATGTTTCAGGGCAGCAGTTGGCTTGGGTTCGATGGCTTCATCTAGGAGAGTATTGCTATAACTCTTCTTATCACATGTCTATCAAAATGTCTCCTTTCAGGGCTCTTTATGGTTATAATGCACCAAGCTTTGTTGATCTAATCTTTGATGAGTACAGAGTGCCCTAGGCCCAAGACTTGCTACAACAAAGCTAGGATATCATGAGGGCTCTGAAAGATAATCTTTTGCATGCTCAAAACTAGCAGAAATTTTATGCAAATCAGCACCATGTTGAACGTACCTTTGAGGTGGGGGACATGGTTTATTTGAGATTGCAGCCCTACAGACAATCCACTCTCAAAAAGAGTGGAGCAGAGAAGTTGAAGCCTCACTTTTATGGACCTTTCAGGGTTAAGAGGAGAGTGGGTGCAGTAGCTTATGAGCTGGAACTGTCGGTGAACAACAAGGTTCACAATGTTTTCCATGTGTCTTGTCTTAAAAAGGCTCTTGGACACAATGTGGTAGCTTCTCCTGAATTACCTCCGTTGGATGAGGAAGGCAATCTGGTATTGATTCCAGAAAGGGTGCTGGAGTTCAAAGAATGAACAATGAGGAAGAGGACCATTAGTGAATACTTGATTAAGTGGAAGAACCTACCGCTTGAGGATGCTACATGGGAGAGTGAGCAGATCTCACAGCACCCACAATTGCAATTGCTTGAGGACAAGCAACTTCAGGGAGGGAGGACTGTAATGTCCCCTTTCCAATAGTAAATATTGAAAAAAGGATAGCTTTTTTAATTTCCCGAAAGCTAACTTGTGGGTAAGGGAAATATGGCTTTTAAAAGATTATTATAAGTTATTGGTTGCCTCAACTTGCAAAATAGATGTTATATAACTTATACTTTTTAAAAGTTTATATATTGCACTCAATTGGGGGCATTGAGTTTGGTGGGACCCTCTTCCTATGGACGCCTATTCAAGGCAATGCTCAATGAGGAGTGGAGCGCCCAGTAATGGGATAATTAATGGATTTGCCTTGTTTGCATGGGCGTGGGGTGGCTGGGAAAAAGACTATTTTTTACTCATTCGCTCATTCTATTTTCTTTGATGTTGTTGAACAATTGATTTGCCTTTCTGAGAGCTTGTGCTAGTTAGCAGAGGTTTGAGAGTTTGCTTAACCTCAAATTATCTCTAGTTTCAATTGTGAAATATCAATCCTAGCTGGGAAGTTGATGATTTCACCTAGAAATCATACTGAGCACACAATGGAGTTTGATGTTGATGATTTTCTGAAGAATGAATGCTGAGATAACAGGGTTTGAGATTGAAATATATTTTGGAAGTGGATTTTGGAGTGCTTTTCCATATTTTTTGGAGTTAGATATTAGTTGTGTTTTTTCTCGAGGAGGTCATACATGTTCAGCGGTACAGCAGTAGAGGGGGTTGAATGTGAAGTAAGTGAAGTGATTATTATGCATTGTTTGAGGCCTGAATCACATTTTCCTTGTCTAGACGCCTCCTTCTGAGCAGTCTCCAATGATTTGTATGATGTTCTAGCATTCCTATTACCAGTCGTACATCCTACAGGTTGTACTCTATAGTTCTGATGTGGGTTTCTAGATTGGTATGTTGTTGGTGTTTAAAGGTATCTATTTGTGTGTGGAGGGTCGCTATTGATGCTAGACTGGTATGCAAGCCTTGGAAGGAGTATGTGGTTGAAGACTACAACAAAACGTGGAAGAATACCCTATCCTGGGTGCCGTACAGTAGACTTCTCTAAGTCTTTCCAATGATGTTGTGACAGGCCTTGAGTCTTTCCAATGCTGCTGTGACAGACCTTGTTCTGAGGCAGATTTCAAGGTGATAATTATCTTGTTATTGATATCTGATACCAGTAGAGCTATGTGAATATCCTTGTAAACACCACCTTCCATGGCTGTCGTACAACATCAGAACACATAGACTAAACACTGGTGCAAATTATCAGCAACTCCTCATGGGTCTGAATCAATGTTATTGTTTTGTATGCCTTGTTGTTGTTTGAATTTGCAAAAAAACATTAATGTTAACATCAGTATATTGCAAGTAATCTAGGGTAGACCGTTACAGGTTCATCATATTTTGTTTCATTTATAGATGATTATTCCCGTAAGGTGTGGATTTATCTATTGAAGAAGAAATCTGATGTATTTTCTTATTTTAAGAAGTTTAAAGCTTTAGTAGAGAATCAGAAAGGTAAGACAATTAAGTGTCTTAGAATAGATAACAGAGGGGAATTTTGTTCAGGTGAGTTTAATTAGTTTTGTAGTGAGCATGGTATTGCAAGGCAGTTGACAGTTCCTAGAACACCACAACAAAATGGTGTTGCTGAAAGGATGAACCATACAATTATGGATAGAGCTAGATGTTGTAAGGAAAGCAGAGGTGCGGAATACAACTTCCCTAATGTCAATTCAAAGGGGATAATGCAGATAGGTCACGTTTAAAACAAATACACAAATAAGCACACCAAAAAAACATAATAAACATGCAAGATTACAAAGAACAACACCAGATTTACGTGGGAAAACCCTTTCAGGTAAAAAACCCACCACCACAAGAGAGACAATCTTTATTTACAGTAAGCTTAGAAAGATTACAATAAAGATCCCAGCCTTCTCGCTCAGGTATCGATTCTCAAATCATACAAACCGTTCACAACAACTGTACAACTACAGAATGAACAATATAATCGAATCTCATCATCATCAACTGATGAGCCCACCAAATCTATATAAACCACAGTCTTCAAGAGCAAAACCGTTTTAACTTCTACCCTAACTGTTCGTTCCAACTGACTCAGCATCGCTGTCTCCAACCATCGCATAACTGTCATCTGACTGTTCACATTCAAGAGGACTCATTAGTCCCACATGCACCAGACATCGGTTATAGCCGTAATATATATACACGACTACAAGAATGTTAACTGTCAACATTTATGATGACAAGACCAACAAGTCTACCATTCACCGTCCATCGGAAAGACTCTAGCAATCGGAGAGATATCTCCAAACAACGCCGATGGTTATTTTCTTACCGATGTCCAACCCTTCAATCTCCATCAGAGTAACGAAGACCGTCGGGGTGACATTTCGAAGATGCACCGATAGTAATGGTCTTGCCGATCCAAGCCTTCATCGGAAAGACACAAGACTATCGGAGTCACATCTCAAGGCTGGACCGATAAAGCTACTCACTCCTATGAACTTCCATCGGAGTGACTCACGCCGACCATCTGGACAAAACACCATCGGTGAGACCTCGCAGATCACTCAAAGACTCCACACTCCCGCTGATAGTAGTTCTCACGCCGATACATTGATCTCTGCCAACTCCCATCAGGGTAACCCAAACTGTCGGAGTGACTACCACAAGCTTTATCGATGGCCAACCTTATGCTGATAGACATATGTCATCAGTGAAACATTGCATATCGGCCAAGGGCTCCTCACTCCTGCCGATACAAGAAGTCTGCCCGATGGTCACTACCATCGGTGAAACTCATATCATCGGTAGAGCCCAACATGGGTACGCCGATAGTGTTCTGTCAACTCGACGAATGAAGAACAAAACCAATGAATGAATGAATGAGGTTCCAAGCAAAAACTTGCGACATTAGGTCTCTTCAATCTCCCACTTGTCGAAGAGATTACTGCTACCTCTAAACCCTCATTTGATTACTGAGAATTATGGGCCCGAAGGCCCATTTCATCTGAACACCATTTGAACTTGGCCATGCTCACTGGTTTAGTTAAGGCATCAGCGACATTTTCCAAAGTGTCAATCTTTTCCAGCTTCACCTTCCTATCTTCCACCATATCACGAACAAAGTGATATTGGACATCAATATGTTTTGTCTTGGCATGAAATGTAGGGTTCTTTGCCAAACATATAGCACTTTGACTGTCACAGTGAATTTGTATCTACCCTGCATCAAAACCAACATTAGAACACAACCTCTTCAACCAAACGACTTCTTGGCATGCATGAGTAGCTGCCATGTACTCTGCCTCTGTTGTGGACAAAGCGACTACAACCTACCGCTTGCTCATCCAACTGATAGCACCACCATTTAACGTGAATACATATCCACTGGTGGATCTTCTACTGTCAATGTCCCCTGCCTAATCAGAATCAACATATCCCTGAATGCTGATAGATTTTTGAGATCCAACTGAGTTTCCATGATAGCAAATAGCATAGTCAGAAGTTCCCTTCAAATATCTCATAACTCTCTTCACAGCATCCCAATTTGATTTGCCTAGATCTGCCATAAATCGGCTCAAAACTCCCACTGCTTGGGCAATGTCTGGTCTAGTACAGAGCATTGCGTATATTAAACTGCCAACAGCACTTGCATAAGGCACTTTTTTCATGTCGTCAATTTCATTCGAAGATTCTGGACAATCTTCAATAAATAGTTTCATTCCCTGTAAAACTGAAACAACTAATTGTCTGCAATCAAACATATTAAATTTATTAAGAACATTGGCGATATACTTGCTTTGGCTGAGCCAAAGCTTTCTACTTGATCTGTCCCTTTTGATTTCCATTCCCAGAATGTACTTCGCTACCCCCAGATTCTTCATTTCAAATTTCAAGGACAACTGAGATTTTAAATCTGAGATCATTCCCTTACCATTGCCAATGAATAACATGTCATCCACATATAGTGCAATTATAAGAATCTGATCACCATCAGTTTTATAATAGACACAATGATCAGATTTAGATCTCACATATCCCAAAGATAAAACATACGTATCAAATTTCTGATACCACATTCTGGGAGATTGCTTCAAATCATAAAGAGACTTTTTAAGTTTACATACCAGATGTTCTTTACCTTTTACCACAAAATGCTCTGGCTAGGACTTATAAATTTCTTCTTCAAGGTCCCCATGAAGAAATGTTGTCGTCACATCCATCTGCTCAATTTCAAAGTCATACGCTGCTGCAAGTGACAATAGAAATCTAATGGATGTCAGCTTAGGTATAGGAGAAAAGATTTCTCCATAATCTATACCTTCCTTTTGAGAATACCCCTTAGCAACCAGTCTTGCCTTGTACTTATCAATACTACCATCTGGACCATATTTCTTTTTAAATACCCACTTACAACCCACAAGTTTTCTACCTTCAGGCAAGGGCACCAGATCCCAGGTTCCATTTTTCTCCAACGATGACATTTCGTTATCCATGGCTCTTAACTAAGAATCTGAATCAGGTAAACTAATAGCTTCTTTCATAGTCCTAGGTTCATCAGTATTAGTAAGCAAAGCATAGGCACAACTTGAATCAAGTACTGAAAATCCATACCTATCTGGTTGTTTTCTTTCACGTGTAGACCGCCTCAATGGCTGAGGTGTAGGTTCAGGGTCTTGCTCTGGATCTGAATCTTCGGAGCTACTCGAACTCACTTTTGAATCATCTACACTTGGTGTTTGTTATTCCTCTTTTACAGGGGTCAGAGGAATATTAACAACACTCTTTTCTTTCTTCTTTTCTGTCTTCTTCGGCTGAGGATCAATAACCAAAGGTTTTAGCTCTCTGAAAATTACATTCCTACTGTAAATTACTTTTTCAGTTTCAGGATTCCAAAGCTTGTACCCTTTAACACCGACTCCATAGCCAATAAAGATACATTTGACTGCCTTGTAATCCAGCTTAGATCTTTTTACCTCAGGAATATGAGCATATGCCTCACAGCCAAAGACACGAAGATGTCTTAGAGAGGGCTTCTTTCCAGACCATGCTTCCATAGGCATCTTATCAACCAATGCCAAAGTAGGAGAACGATTCAGCAAGTAACAAGCTGTAGCAACTACCTCAGCCCAGAACCTTTGTTCAAGACCAGCATAACTCAACATACTTCTTGCTTTCTCCATCAATGATCGATTCAATGTTTCAGCAACTCCATTTTGCTATGGAGTATAAGGTGTAGTCTTATGCCTTTTTATTCCATGATCAATGCAATACTTATCAAAATCTACATTGCAATATTCACCACCGTTATCCGTTCTCAAACATTTTATTTTTCTACCAGTCTGATTTTCCACGAGAGTTTTAAATTCTTTAAACCGACTAAACACTTCTGATTTATTTTTCAAAAAATATACAAATGCCCTCCTTGAATAATCATCAATAAACAATACGTAGTATCTTGATTTAGACAGAGAAGGAACATCAACTGGACCAAAAACATCAAAATGTACATAGTCCAAAACACCACAAGATTTATGAGAACTAGAGTAGAAAGAAACATGGTTCTGTTTTCCATATATACAATGTTCGCAGAAATTGAACTCCAGATTACAATCAATTAGCCCATCTACCAGGGTTTTTGTTTTTCAAGGTTTTTAAACCTTTTTCACCTATGTGACCAAGTCTATGATGCCAGAGCATTATTTTCTCTGTAGAAAATTTAACTTCCATAGAGTTTGCATCATGTGTTACAATAGTAGCTTTTTCAGATTTTACAGAGACACTATTACAGCACACTGGTTTAGCATCTAACCTATACAAAGTTCCAATGTGTTCACCCTTTGCCAATACAATAGAACCTCTAGTCATCTTACAACCACCATTCACAAAAGTAACTTGCACTCCAACATCATTAAGTTTACTAACAGAAAGTAAATTTCGAGCCAGACCTAGTATGTGTAATACTCCATTCATTCCCTTTATTCTACCATCCGGGAACTGGATTCTGACTCTTCCTCAGCCAACAATTTCCAGTGTCGAATCACTTGCCAGGAACACCTTCTCACCAGCATATGGTTCATAATTTGTGAACCATTCCCTGTGAGATGTCATATGAAAAGATGCTCCTGAATCCACCAGCCATACATCTTCAAATGCAGGCGTTGCCAAGGCAACAATGAAGGCATCAACATCACTCCAAGAAGAATCGTTGTCAGAGAAGTTCTTCTTCTTCTTCTTCTTCTCCTCTTTGCAGTCTCTTCTGATGTGTCCTTTCTGCCCACAATTCCAGCACTTCACCTTGGACTTTGTGCCAGGAGATTTTGATCTCCCCTCTGATTTGGACTTAGACTTCTTGTCCTTCTTCTTGCCTCTTTCCTTTGATCTACCTCAAACAGACAGGGCCTCTTTGACCATCTCAGAAAATTTCCGCCGCATCTCTTCAGATAACAATGAGGCAACAACCGCTTCAGTTGTAAACGTGGTTGTTGTACTTCCAATAGCCATGACAAGATGTGTTGGAAAGAGACACTATATGGATTCATGGTTGTTGTCATTGATGGCAACAAAGGTCATCCCACATATCCGCAAGTCATGGTGTGTCCCTACCGGAAGTCAGAATAAAGATTGTTGTGGTCCGGTGAACAAGAACAGAGCATGTGGCAAGATTGGTCCGGATCTCTCAGAGGAAGTATCTTGGTGCAGTGCGGATTTAGGGAAGTCAAGAGGACTACCTTGAGTGGTATATTCCAAGGATTTAGCCTCCGGTGATGGACAAGGAAAAAGATATGAATAGTTGAGTACCGGATTCCTGAGAGACAGTGAAAACAGAGGAAGAACTGACTGACATAGTATCAGACTACTTTCCGGATGTGTTACTGTTGATGATAAAGGTTGTGAAGGCATGAATCATGTTTGGCCGACATGATTAATGATATCTACAAGTATATGCTTGATCCGCATTGCTTGGTGAGCAAGGATTCAGCCGACAGAACAGAGTTTGTAAGAAACTAGACTGTTCCGGATGCCGACTAGAAAGGTGATGAAATTACTTGTGCGGATATATATAGGGGATGGATTTAGTTGTGAAGTGTGGGAATGTATGAAGATATATGCGAATAAGTGCAGAACAGAGTAGAAGTAGCAAGAAAGATCTGGTATGTGAAAGGATAGCAGAATAAAGAACAGAGGAAAGATGAAGTGCAGCAGATCAGTGTACTGAGCCTAACAGAAACTGAACTCCAGCATATGCAGATGCTTCCAATCAGTTCAAGACTGTGATTCTTATCACTTTGTAGACAGTGTGTCTTCTTGTAGGTAGTGGACCTCTTGTGAGCAGTGTGCTCGGGCAGTGAGCCCTAACTGGCAAGTGCCATTTTGTAATTTCCTATTCTTCTAACAGAGAATAATTTTTGGGTTAATCACCCCGTGGTTTTCTCCCTTAACAGGGTTTCCACGTCAAAAATACTGTGTCATGTGTTTCTTATTTCATGGTAATGTTTTTGTGTTTGATTCAATGCTGCATTAATTAAAAAGAAAGTTCAAAAAGGGAAATAATTAGGATAACTGATTCACCCCCCCCCCTCAGTTATCAACAATTGGTATCAGAGCCAAGTTCCTCCTAATAGAGCCTAAACAGCTTGAGGAAGATCTGGGAATTCAAATGGATGCATATGGTTTAAGGGAGCAACTCAAGACTGCCCTTGAGGATCTTGAACAATCAAATTCTGAAGTCAATGAATTAAAAGAAAGACTCAAACAGGCTGATGAATTCATGAAAGAATTAAAAGACAAACTAAGTCTCTCTATGAAAAAGAGAAAGGAGCTGCTCCAACAATTGGCAAGACAAAGTGATGAAAGCAATACAAATGAAGAATTGACTGAGCAAACCAAGTTATGTGAAAAGTTATCAAAAGAAGTCATTATGTTAAGACATGAAATGGAATCAGGAACTATAAAGTTTACTCAAGAGATTGAAGAAAAAAGAAAGGCTGAAGACAATCTAAGACAATCTCTTAAAGAAAAATCAGAAGAATGCCACCAGATGGACAGGATTATCAGACATCTTGAATCTAATCTTGAAGATGCCAAAGATAATGAAGAAAAACTTGAGGATCAAATTGCCTCTCTCAAAAGAGACCTTCAAACAGCAAATGAATATAAAGAGAAATTCAAGATAAGTTCTGCTCAACTTGAAGTTCTTCTTGGAAGTCAAAAGAGGACAGATGACAAGTATGGTTTGGGATATGAGAAAGGAGAAAGCTCCGGATCCGATCAAAAGAATTTTGGATCAGAAAATCCAAGGAGCAGGCCTAGAAGACCTCCGGTAAGACAGCCCAATGCTCAAAGATATCCATCCTTCAATGGATACTGCCACAGCTGCAACCACTTTGGTCACAAAGCTAATCAGTGCAGAAAGAGAATGAATCAGATTAATTCATCCTTCTCTAGACAGTGCTTCAACTGCAAAAGGTATGGACACAAATCCCATGAATGCAGAAATATGCAAGTAAACAAATCATTCAAAGGTAGATGCTTTACATGCAATAGAGTAGGTCATATGGCTAATCAATGCAGATCAAGAGGATATCAGTCAAATATGCAAAGAAATGTTATTTGCCAAATCTGTAATAGGTCTGGTCATAATGCTAAAGTCTGCAGAAGCAAGAATCAGGACAAAAGAGGTCCGGTGTATAATCAGAATCAAGACAAGGGTAAACAAAAGATGAATGCAGATGAAGTTAGGAATCAGATGAGCAAGATTTGGGTGAAGAAAAGTTCAGAGAATGTAGAGGTTGGATCCGCACCAGACTCTGGTGCTGATATTTCTTCCAGAAATTAAAAAGTGAGCTCTGGCTCAGGGGGAGACTCAAAGAAAATCCTATTCCCCCAGCCAATCAAGTGGTGCCGGATGTGGCACAAGATGCGGAGTAAAGGGTTTAAAGATATAAGTCTTGAGATGATCCAGATAAGATTTCAGAGGTCCGCATGGAGTTATGAAGAAGCTGTGATCGATCAAGTAAGACCTGTTCCGGGAGATGCTCCGGTATGACAGAGGATTACAAAAAGGTCCGAAGAGATCCGAAAGTGCACTATCTTATTCTGCGGATTGGACAGAGTGTTTGGGATGTTCTTGTAATGTGTCATCTCGATTTATTCATGATTGAAAGATCCGCATGATGTTCATAGATCAGGACTGATCCGGGATACTCCAAGCTATCCGGACAAGACAAACCGGAATAATATAGGTGAAGCATTTATTGCAAATAGATATTAGGGTTTACGGAGCAATATAAGGGATTTCTCAAAAATCATTTGCTCATTCTGCACTCAAGAAGAAGCAAAAAGTGGAGCTCTGCAACAAGATTCTTCAAGCACACCAAAGATCTCCTGCCGAAGTCATTGCATAAAGAAATCAATCCAACCACTCCGTGCTAACCGAAGGTGCATAAGGTATTCTCCGTTTTCATTATCTCACTGCAAATATTTGAAGAATGGCTACTCCAAATATAGTTAAGATCTCTGATAGACCTCGCCCCACATTCAAGAAACATCCTTACAAATCATTGGAGGTAGATCCACTAGGAGCCTTCTCTAGTGTTCCTCATGGTGTATTGCATACGGAAGATATTAGGGTTTACATCCATGCGAATCTTGAAGACTTTGGAGAATCAAAACTGATGGATATCTATCACAAACAATTGATAGATGACTCCTTTGAGATCAAACCTCAGTACAAAGCCATCCGGGACAAACACTTTGCACAGTGCATTCATTTCCCCTGTTTTGAAGAAGATGAATGGGTCCGGTATGTACTAAGCAGAGTACATGACAACTTCCTATGGTTGAACAAGCCCTTCAAGATCACCAAGGATGCAATTAGGGCTGTAACCGGTCTGCACTCATCCGGTGGATTACCTGTTCTCAAGTCTGTCAAAAATCAGACAGTTAGTGATGCAACCGGATCCAAGTTTGACAAGAGAGCTATGACAGTTGATGACATCACTGAACCGGATGTCAAATTTGCAGCTATGATAATTGGTTACAAAATCTATCACTCCAGTAGGGAAAATTCAGTATCGGGAACTGCAATCTACACAGCTTATCAAATGTTAAAGGAGAATGCAGACTATGACTTGTGTGAGCTTCTGGTGAACCAACTCTTTGAAAATCTGCAGAAGATCAAGAAGGACAAGAAAAACTCCTTCAAGTATGGCAATCTGATCCTTTGTCTCTTCTTTTACTACATGAATGAGCTTCCCGGATCCAGTGGATGGATATGGCAGAATGACAGACCGGTTGCCATCCAAATCAGAGACTATTTGCATGGACTTGGGGATGCTAAAGCAAGAAATACAGCTCTATGGGGATACTTCAAGAACTTCCAAAGCATAATGCATGCAAGAGAAAGAATACCCCAATCCCTTGTTGAAAAGTACAAAGACACAGTATGCTTCATGGTAGAAACAGATCAGTGTCTAATGGAGGCAGTAGAACCAAGAACTGTATGGATCATGCCCATGGGGTATGAAGTGGATGAACAAATAGTGGAGCTGCATGTTCAACACATGCTAAGTCAGCCCAAAGATCCAAAGGCAGAAAGGTTTGGAACCTTTGAGGAACTGAGTGTAAAGATACATGTAGAACTCAGGGAACCGGAGATAAAGAGGAAGGTAAGAAAAGAAGTTGAGCATATTGCTCAAGGCCTAGGCATCTCAAAAGAGGCACTTGATGCCAGCCGGGAAAAGAGGAGGAAGACTGAGGAAGAAGAGAAAAGTAAAGAAAGTGTTCCGGTTGAAACTCCCACCCGGACCAGATCATCAAAAAGATCTGCACCTCCCACAACCAAAAGTTCAAAACCGGAAGTCCAGGCATCCGGTAAAAGATCCAAGACAAAAGCCACAAGGGCTTATGAAAGCCAAAAGGATGAAGAGGAAACAGAGTCAGATGAGGGAGTAAAAGAAATAAAGAAGCAGAAGAAGAAAGGATCCGGTAAACCCTCCACAGGCCAAGACAAGGATGAAATGGCAGAGGTATCTGTTGAAAAGCCCACTCTGTCTCTAGAGAGTGTAATCAAGTCGGTCACGGTGGATGGAAACCTTCAACCAATGACTGAATTTTATGATGACTACAGTGAGGCTGACCAAAAGATTCTGCAGGAAGCCACAGTCAAATATCTGAACATATACAATAAGGCTTTCATTGAGATCATATCTCTTATTCCTAAAAGCCTAGAAAAGGAATTAGAAATAAGAAAGAATAATGCTCATGCAAAAGATCTTGAGATCCGGGAGCAGATAGCTATTCAGCTATATCCTCAAATTGATCCCAAGACAATGAACATAATCTTCAAAGACTGCAAAGATGAGTTCAGAAGTAAAGCCAGGATGAATCAACTCATGCTTGGTGAGACTGACAAAGTGGCCCAAGAGACAGAAGAGATCCTCCGGAAGGCCTTCAAAAGGTTCAATCTTCCTGTTGTAGAGGACTTAGGTGCAGAAACAGCTGCGGATCTGGAATCATCTGTTCCGGAAGAAGTGGGCCCTGAACAGACAAACATCTCTCCTCCGGTTTCCCCTACAGTCTCCGGATCCCAAGAAGAAGAGAAACTACAGGAGAAAGAAGCAGCTGCTAAAGAAAAAGAGGTTGACAGCACCCCAACAGAGAAAACCACGACTGAAAGTGGTAAGAGTAAGGAAGGAGAAAAGATTCAAAAGGACAAAACTGCAGAAGAGAAGAAACATCTGTCTCCGGCAAGAGACACTGCACAAACTGTTCAAGAATTCCTGACAAAAGCCACTATAGAAATTGATGAACCGGACCTGCTAAAAGGACCATTAGATTTTGACTCTTTGTCACCGGTGCAAACAATGAAAATAGCCTCATTTGCAAATGAGAAAGTCAAAGAGAAGCTGCTGAAATCTCACATGGAAGACTGTGAGCTTATGGAGGTAGCATCTGGAGTGCTAGAAAAGATCATGCCATCCTTTCAAAAGGATCCCACAGCCTCCTCTTCCGGTAATCTCAAAACCTTAGTCAGCAGTGTTAGTACACATTTTGAATCTCTAGAAAAATCTGCTGAAGAAAAGGTCCGGAAGGAATTTTTGGATAAAAGACTTTCAGAAGTATTAGAATTAATCTCTAAAGATAGGAGAATTGTGAGTATTGGAATAAAGAGCTTAGAAAATGCTCTTAAGGATGGCGGTGACATTTACAAATTTTGTATATCCTGGTCAAAGGCAACAGCAGCAATTGATAAGAAAATAAAAGAGGAACAGGACAAGCTACAAAGTTTATCTCAAAGTTTTGATCCTCTCTCTTCCTCCATAATAAATCAAGAATGTCAGACTATTGCAGTCTTGAATGAAATAAAGAATCTTGAGAAGGAAAGGAAGAATATCACTAACCGGATGGGAGAACTTAGAAGGATTATAATCCCTAAGTTGGAAACTATGCATGAGGCCATCAGTGATGCTCAGACCACCGCCCAAACAAATGATCCGACAGATCTCAAGCGGGCAGAAGCTTTTGCATTTTTGTTGAGTGGTCACATTTCAATTTTGGATAGAATGAAGCAAAGTTGGGCTACAGAAATGATCCAATTGCAGACATCCTTTGCAGACATTCTTCAGTATATGTGAGTATGTAAATATGCGGCTATGTATAGAAAATTTTTAAAAATTTTGGTGTGCGGACCCTACCCTTTGCCATTGATGTCAAAGGGGGAGTGAGGAGCAGTGAAAAATGAGGAATCCAACTAAGGGGGAGTTCCAGAAATTGTATATAAAGATAGAGCATCAGCCAAGGGGGAGCATAGTGTAAACACTTAGTCATTTTTCACTAAGTGTTGCCATCAATGCCAAAGGGGGAGATTGTTGGCAAGAGACACTATATGGATTTATGGTTGTTGTCATTGATGGCAACAAAGGTCATCCCACATATCCGCAAGTCATGGTGTGTCCCTATCGGAAGTCAGAATAAAGATTGTTGTGGTCCGGTGAACAAGAACAGAGCATGTGGCAAGATTGGTCCGGATCTCTCAGAGGAAGTATCTTGGTGCAGTGCGGATTTAGGGAAGTCAAGAGGACTACCTTGAGTGGTATATTCCAAGGATTTAGCCTCCGGTGATGGACAAGGAAAAAGATATGAATAGTTGAGTACCGGATTCCTGAGAGACAGTGAAAACAGAGGAAGAACTGACTGACATAGTATCAGACTACTTTCCGGATGTGTTACTGTTGATGATAAAGGTTGTGAAGGCATGAATCATGTTTGGCCGACATGATTAATGATATCTACAAGTATATGCTTGATCCGCATTGCTTGGTGAGCAAGGATTCAGCCGACAGAACAGAGTTTGTAAGAAACTAGACTGTTCCGGATGCCGACTAGAAAGGTGATGAAATTACTTGTGCGGATATATATAGGGGATGGATTTAGTTGTGAAGTGTGGGAATGTATGAAGATATATGCGAATAAGTGCAGAACAGAGTAGAAGTAGCAAGAAAGATCTGGTATGTGAAAGGATAGCAGAATAAAGAACAGAGGAAAGATGAAGTGCAACAGATCAGTGTACTGAGCCTAACCGGAACTGAACTCCAGCATATGCAGATGCTTCCAATCAGTTCAAGACTGTGATTCTTATCACTTTGTAGACAGTGTGTCTTCTTGTAGGTAGTGGACCTCTTGTGAGCAGTGTGCTCGGGCAGTGAGCCCTAACTGGCAAGTGCCATTTTGTAATTTCCTATTCTTCTAACAGAGAATAATTTTTGGGTTAATCACCCTGTGGTTTTCTCCCTTAACAGGGTTTCCACGTCAAAAATACTGTGTCATGTGTTTCTTATTTCATGGTAATGTTTTTGTGTTTGATTCAATGCTGCATTAATTAAAAAGAAAGTTCAAAAAGGGAAATAATTAGGATAACTGATTCACCCCCCCCCCCCTCAGTTATCAACAAGATGATCCCATGAGTCAGGTAAGGAACACAACAGAAGCATACAGCGGTCCTCCTCTTCTATTTTTACACCTACAAACGTCAACTGTGCAACAATCAGATTAAATGAGTTCAGATGGTCTGCTACAAATGCTCCTTCATCCATCTTCAGAGAGTACAACTTCTTTCTGAGAAAAAGTTTATTCACCAAGGACTTGACCTGATAAATATCTCCCAACTTCTTCCATAGAGTGTTTGCAGTCTTCTCATGGACGTTCAACAGAACAAAATCCGCTAAACTTAATCTTATCAGTCCTTTGGCTTTCCTATCTGCTAGGTCTTAGTCTTCTTGCTTCATGGCTGGAGGTTTAGTCCCAGACACAACAACCCAAAGATCTCTGTCGACCAGCAAATCTTCAGCTTTAAGCTTCCACAACTCAAAGTTTGTGCCATTGAACTTTTCAATGTCTATTTTTCCTAATGTACTTGCCATCTTATTTAACAAAATAGACCTCTACAGAACTCCCACTCACAGAACTAACACAAAAAACCCAACCTACCAACAAGGATAACACAACTGGCCAGGCTCTGATACCACTTGTAAGGAAAGTAGAGGTGCGGAATATAGCTTCCCTAATGTCAATTCAAAGGGGATAATGCAGACAGGTCATGTTTAAAACAAATACACAGATGAACACACCAGAAAAATAGAATAAACATGCAAGATTACAAAAAACAACACCAGATATACGTGGGAAAAACCTTTCGGGTAAAAAATCCACCACCACAAGAGACAATCTTTATTTACAGTAAGCTTAGAAAGATTACAATAAAGATCCCAACCTTCTCACTCAGGTATCGATTCTCAAATCATACAAACCGTTCACAACAACTGTACAACTATAGAATGAACAATATAATCGAATCTCATCATCATCAACTGACAAGCCCACCAAATCTATATAAACCACAGTCTTCAAGAGCAAAATCGTTTTAACTTCTACCCTAACTGTTCGTTCCAACTGACTCAGCATCGCTGTCTCTAACCATCGCATAACTGTCGTTTGACTGTTCACATTCAAGAGGACTCATTAGTCCCACATGCACCAGACATTAGTCGTAGCCATAATATATATACACGACTACAAGAATGTTAACTGTCGACATTTATGCTGACAAGACCAACAAGTCTACCATTCACCGTCCATCGGAAAGACTAGCAATCGGAGAGATATCTCCAAACAGCGCCGATGGTTATTTTCTTACCGATGTCCAACCCTTCAATCTCCATTGGAGTAACGAAGACCGTCGGGGTGACATTTCGAAGATGCACTGATAGTAATGGTCTTGCCGATCTAAGCCTTCATTGGAAAGACACAAGACTATCGGAGTCACGTCTCAAGGCTAGACTGATAAAGCTACTCACTCCGATGAACTTCCATCAAAGTGACTCACGCCGACTGTCTGGACAAAACACCATCGGTGAGACCTCGCAGATCACTCAAAGACTCCACACTCCCACCGATAGTAGTTCTCACGCCGATACATTGATCTCCACCAACTCCCATCGGGGTAACCCAAACTGTCGGATTGACTACCACAAGCTTTGTCGATGGCCAACCTTATGCCGATAGACATATGTCATCGGTGAAACATTGCATATTGGCCAAGGGCTCCTCACTCCTGCCGATACAAGAAGTATGCCCGATGGTCACTACCATCGGTGAAACTCATATCATCGGTAGAGCCCAACATGGGTACGCCGATAGTGTTATGTCAACCCGATGAACGAAGAACAAAACCAATGAATGAATGAATGAGGTTCCAAACAGTAATTTGAGACATTAGGTCTCTTTAGATGTATGATGAGCACTGTTGGATTGGAGCAGAAATTTTGGGTTGAGGTTGTTAATACAGCCCGTTTCTTGATTAATAGATCACCCACTACAGCTCTAGATCGTCAAATTCTTGAAGAAGTTTGGACAGGTAAACCTGTTGATTATTCATTTCTTCATATTTTTGGTTCTAATGCTTATGCTCATATTCCCAAAGAGGATAGGAATAAGTTGGACGTAAAGTCCATAAAATGTATTTTTTCTGGCTATGCATAAGGTACAAAGGGGTACAGGTTATGGGATACTGCTGCCCACAAGATTATTATTAGCCGAGATGTTTATTTTAATGAAAAGTTAGTGCAAAGAAGTAAAGAACAACAAAAGTACATAAATTGTTCCAGTAGAGGTGGAAAAGTATGATGCTAATATAGAGGTGCTAGATGAAAATCAACAAGATAATAATTAGAATCAATTATTTGATGAGGTTGAACAGCAACCAAATGAGCCACAGGGTAACACATTACTCCTTCTGAGGAGATCAACTAGTGTTATCAAACCACCAGCAAGGTATTCTCTTAATTGTAATTCAGCTTATGCTTTACTTACTGATGTTGGTGAGCCTAACTCATATTAGGAGGCTTGCGAAGATGAAGAAACAAATAAATGGAGAGAAGCCATGGGTGAGGAGATGAGAGCTCTACATAAAAATAAAACGCAGGAGCTTGTGCAATTGCCTAAGGGGCGAACAGCTATTGGCAACAAGTGGGTCTTCAAACTGAAAATGGATAAAAATGATAATGTGGAGCGATATAAAGCTTGGTTGGTGGCCAAGGGGTATGCACAAAAATCTAGTATCAATTATGATGAAATATTTTCCCCTGTGGTGCGGTTAAGTACTATTAAAGTTGTTTTGGCTCTTGTTGGTAGTCTTGATTTGGAGTTACAACAATTAGATGTTAAAACAACTTTCTTGCGTGGTGATCTTTCTGAGGAAATTTATATGCAACAATTGGAAGGTTTTGAGGAAAAAGGCAAGGAGAATCTAGTATGCAGGTTGAACAAATCATTGTATGGTTTGAAACATGCGCCAAGGTGTTGGTATAAGCGATTTGACTCCTTTATGATGAGTTTGGGTTTTAGTAGATGTGAGGTTGATCATTGTGCCTACTTTAAAAGGTATGAAGATGGCAATTTCATTATTTTGCTTTTGTATGTAGATGATATGTTGGTTGCAGGTTCCAACATGCATAAAATCATCGGGTTAAAAACTCAGCTTGCTAGGGAGTTTGAAATGAAGGACTTAGGAAATGCAAATAAGATTCTTGGAATGAGGATACACAGAGACAAAAAGAATAGGAAAATCTGGTTGTCACAAAAGACTTATGTGGAGAAGATTTTGTAGCGCTTCAATATGCAAAATGCACAACCAGTTAGTACTCCATTTCCTGCTCATATTAAATTGTCTTTGGAACAATGCCCTAGCACATAAGCGGAGAAGACATAGATGTCTTGTGTACCGTACTAATCAGTAGTTGGTAGTCTTATGTTCGGCATGGTGTGCACTAGACCAGACATTGCGCAAGCAGTGGGAGTAGTCAGTCATTTCATAGCGAATACAAGTTGTGATCATTGGACGGTTGTGAAGTGGATTCTCAGGTATTTGAGGGGCACTTCTGATGCTGCTATTTGTTATAGTGGGAGTAGTCTTCAAGTTAATGGATATGTGGATGCAGATTTTGGTGGAGACAGATATAACAGAAAATCCACTACAGGTTATGTTTTCTCCTTAGCAAGAGGTGTTGTTAGCTAGGTTTCAAAGTTGCAGACGGTGGTGGCTTTGTCTACTACTAAAGTTGAATATATGGCAGCAACACAGGCTAGCATGGAGGCAATTTGGCTTCATAGATTCTTGGGTGAATTGCAGGTAAAGCAGAATAACATGGTGTTGCATTGTGACAACCAGAGTGTTTTACACTTAGCACGGAACTCAACTTATCATGCTAGAACAAAACATATTGATGTACAATATCACTTTGTACGTGAGGTGGTGGAAGGAGGACATGTCTCTTTGGCTAAGATACACATTGATATAAATCTAGCATATATTTTGATGAAGCCTACTAGTAGAGAGAAGTACATATGGTGCAAAACTTCTCTTGGCTTGCACATCACTTGATGATAGGCAACAGTGGTATTGGTCTCTCAATAGGAGTTATTCCCAAGGTAGAAACTTGACTTCAAGTGGGAGATTGTTGAAATGTGAAGTTAGTTTTACTTATTCCAGCAATGACGAGCAGTCGACAACGAGTACCTAGCTAGTGCCTCAGGTACCCATCCGGTGGGGCCGAAGGCCAAGGAAATGAAACCAAAGGTTGTTGGACAGGGGCTTGTAGGGGGGCTAGACGTAGCCCCCTGCCACTCTTTGTCCATGCGCCACATGTACACCATGCAAGATTGCATGCGGAAGTGCCACTCACACTTTTATGCATGAAAATCTATCATTAGATTTGATTTGTTTTTTGCATGTGCTTTTTCATGATTATTTAAGTTAGTTAAGCTTGAATGCCAAGGCATGAGGAAAAAGTTTTGTAACTACGAATTTTCTTCTGAGAATAAAATTGAGAGATCTTTGCCCGTGGTTTTTTCTTGGTACATTACAGGGTTTCCACATAAATTTGTGTTGTCTATTTTGTGCTTTTTATTGTTAATTCATTGTTATTTCAATTCTACACCGCTTATTTTTCTAACATACATTCCTTTGTTTTGCAATGAGTCGTCTTTTTTATTCATGTCCAAGCCACAAGAGGAACATTGGAAAGCAGAAAAACGTGCACTTTGATATGTCAAAGGGACCCTCGACTTTGGCATTCTATACTAACAATTTGTAAATTTCATGCTATCTAGATATACTGAATTTGATTGGGCTGGATTGGTTGATACTCGAAAGTCTACAATCAATTGTTTTTTAACTCTTGTATCTCAAGTAGTTTTTTTGGTAGCGCAAGCTACAACATACAATTGCCTTATCTTCCATGGGAACGGAATATAAGGCAACAGTTAGTACAAGTTGTGAAGCAGTGTGGTTGCTTAGTATATTGGTCAATCTACAACTTGACCAAACACCACAAAACTCACTTTTCTGTTTAAATCAGAGTGTGTTCGGGATGGGGAAGAATCCAAGCCATCATCCTAAAACCAAGCATATTGAAATTCATCACCATTAAATCCACTTTTCTGTTTAAATCAGAGTGTGCTCGGGATGGGGAAGAATCCAAGCCATCATCCTAAAACCAAGCATATTGAAATTCATCACCATTAAATCCACCAATTGGTCGATAATGATGACATTCATTTTTATTATTGTCCTACCAATCAACAGATTGTTGACATAATGACCAAAGCTCTTGAAAGAGATGAATTTGTCAAATTTAAACTTAAACTTTGAGATTTTATCTGGTTTAGACATTGAGGGGCACTACTAGATAATAATATTTAGGCAACATAGTTGTTAGCTGTTCATGTTTGCTTAATAATAGGCAATTTGTTATGCTAAATCAATCAGTGGTTAGTATTTTGTTCCATAGTTTTTGTTTCTATTATTGGGTTGCCAGTTTTATATATAGCGTCATCTTCCCATGTAATATTGCTGCCTGTGCTTTCAATCTTTCACATAGACCCTTTGTTAACTAGTGTAGCCTAATTGTATTCAAATGGAATTTAAAGCTTGTTTGAAGATTATTGGCAGAGCGACTGATAGCTCCATTTGCAGATAGTTCCTTATATTTCAAATTTCTTGCCTGCCATGTTTTAGAACCGGTGATGTAACAATGTTATCTACACAACATCATAACTTTTTTATTTATATCTGGTCATTTCCAAGTAACTCTCCCTTGAAACAACCCAATCATGTTGCACTGGATTATGTATACTGTTTGAAATCCACCTTGGATTGGCCATAGATGAAAGTAACTCTATTGAATGTTAACAAATTTGGATGAGATTGTTATAACATTGGCAACTCACAGAAATTTGCAAACAAATTCAAAATTCAAGGTAATTGTATGGAGATCAATCTTGTCAGGATTTGGAATAACACCATTAGCTGATGCATAGATAAACTGATTCACTCCTCAAATATGCCAAGTAGGTAAGCATGATTGGTTCTACTTTCCATTTGATGAGAGTATGCTAATATGTAAACTGTTTGAAATTATGATGTTTCACACACCCCTATAATTGATTGTATAATCCTTCATTTCCTGTGCAGATCAAATGCACTTACTCCCTCTAATTTTTATGGTCATATTGGGTACTACACTGCTACCATGGCTTGTAGCAAGATAAGTGTCTGTCTTTGACCACTGGAAGGAAATAACTCAAGGTTTGCAAAAACAGGAAAAGAATAAAGAAAATTGGGCAGAAACACAAGAACTAGGGGCTAAATCCATCAGTAACAAAAATATCAATTTCTCAACAGAACTTAAAGATTTCCCTCAAGACTCTAAAATGTACTGTGGAAGACTATTTACAATGTTGCATGAGATATAGAGTTAGGTGTTGAAGATTCCACAGCAACTTTGGCCAGAAGATTTGAGAGTAATTCAATTGATTAGACTTTCAGATATACAAGATATAAATATTTATATACAACTTACAAGCAATTGTGGAATGATAGTTAGCTCCTCCTAATTTCTGCATCAAGACTTCAAATTCAATGACAAGATGCTTTAAAAACTAGTGAGTACTAACGGAAAAATCTAGGAGGTCCAGTGAATGATTTGCAGCAAGAAAAAATAAGTTGGAGCAGTAGACTTGGTTTATCTCTAGGAGTTGATAACCCTCTCCCGAGGAAATCCTAGATAATTTACCAAGTATTGCTCACGGCTGAATCATATTTTACAAATCAGTATTTTTCTTTTTAGTTTGTAAGCATTCTAAAGACACTTAAATAACCTTAAATAGAGGCATTCCATTTCAATGTGCATGTTGCATTTCTGTATATGCATTTTGACACTACACTGTCACATCTATGTAAATATAAAGTACAACCACCTATTTCCACACAATGTAATAGACTACTATTACATCTCAAATTATTTTGAGAATTCAAGATCTGACATTTTGCAAAACTTATGGAGCTGTGTTCTTATTGGATAGAACATTTCAAGAATCCGTTCCAATTTCATCATGTAATGCACAAAATGGGCATTTCAAAAATTTCTTCAACGGCTTCACCATGAATCCACCACAGGCAAATCCCCCAAAAATGAAGCTTATATCAAACTTAGACTTTGTATTCAGACTTACAGACTTGAATTTGGACTTGGATATTCAATAAATCAGCCAATATAGACTTAAAGACTTAATGCAGATGCTTAATCAGTTTAATGTTATATATAGGAAATATGATATTACAGCCCAGCACTTTGTTATCTTCTTAAAATGGTTATTCTATCTTAGTCCTTTTTAAAGGGGCAACTCATTAGGCCCCATTAAAATTGAATCTATTTTAATAACACGGATCAAGCACAACAGCCTTTTCATGGAACTGAGATGATTGCAAAATGCTTCAGGTCCAGATCCAGTGTCTGGGTATCTCAAGGTACACAATCCAAAAGTTCTTGCCATCCATTCTAATATTTTTGACACATAGTATAGTATGTTTTCAGGATACCTGGTATAAAGCATGGTTCATAAGCAGACAAGTGCAAGGAACAGATCTGAGCCCAGAAACTGAAAATCAAAATCATTCATCATACACTGAAGCCACCTTGCACAAATGACCTTACCCATTAACTTGTCCATGTCTCACCTTCATGTCTAATGCAGCCTGCAGTTGGTTTGCCTTTGTCAGTAATTTATTACAAGAGCAAGTCTTTACAAACCATCATGTGTTCAGCCACGACCATAAAACACATAAGGAACTGCCCCTTCCGGCTCATATGGAAAGTCGCAATGTTCCTTTTGAACACATTCTTGTATATCATCGTCAAAATTTCTAAATTTTCCAGGAGGGCTTTTCTCTTGAACTGTATCTTGATTCTTCTCAGCCAATGGGGAGGAAATGGACTTCTTCAGAGGACTATGGGCTCCAGTGATACCTTGCATCCTTTGCTTTTTCATCCCAGCTTCTGTTAAACTCAGAATGGCTACCAAACCAGCTGCTGCAAGCCCTGCTTTTGCTGCCACTGTAATGAACTTACCTACTGGAGTCCCTATAAATCTAGAAATACTATTACATATAATGCCCAAATTTTGCTTTGGCATTTTATTACCCTTCTGCATGTCTCCATTACTAGTCACTTCCTCACCTGCTTGGCTATCATTACTCTCCTCCTCAGAGATGCATAGTTCATACTTTTCTTCCTTCCATGGAAGTTGCTTCAAAGCAGCAATCCCCCTAGAAGGGTCTGTACTTTTATAGTAGATTGTAGACTTTCCAAATGAGGTATTGGGTGATGACAATTTATGATGTGGTTGAAAAGGTAAGTTATCGCTCTCATCCACTGTCTCCCCTGCAAATGCCAGAGCTTCATGAACGACTTCCCATTCTCTCCCTTGATAGTCCCTCAATTTTCCCAGGAGTTCTCTCCTGCTTTCTTCAAGGTCAGTCAAGGCTGCCTCCTTTTCAGCTTGTTGCTGTTGTTGTAGAGCCTGCAACATCAATAAATAGCATTACATGCAAAGAAACATCTTACAAATACATTTATGCCCTTCAAATTGTTTGCTTCCTAGGTTGAAGGCTAATGTAAACAAAAACATGTATAGGCACAATCATAGTAGCAGAACTCTTCAAATAATTTGCCGCCCGGCCCAATTGGCAACCTGATCTGAATCAGATTGCCAATTTATCCTCTGATCACTAGCACGATTCCTGAGGCTGCTGGATTTTTTCCTCTGATTGCCAGTACAATTCCTGATGACAGTTTAATCACAAAGAAACTGTAGTTTTTTCTTCTCTTTTATTCAATTTACCTGCAATATACTTGCTTTTTTTTAATTTCCATCAAAACCTAATTTTTACATTGCAAACTTTGATTTTGCCTAAGTAACCAAAAATTTGAATGATGAGAATGCACTCAAGGGCACTCATTTTTCAGAAAATATCCATTCCATTCCCATTCAGTTATGGCCTAATTACTGCTTTATGGCCTCAACAACCATGATTTTTAAGGTTTCAGAGCTTCGTTAGAAGCGATAAAATTATGAAAAATGGGACGTGCCTAGGGCGCTGCACCCTCAAACCCACTAGGGACTGCCACCCCTAGACCCCTGCTTTGGTTTTAAAAATTAAAAAATAAAAATTGTTTTGGGATACACTAGATGGAAAAGCAGCATTTTTCTATGTACCCTAGGGACGCATCCCCTACATTTTTTAACTCGTACCCTATAGGGGACATGGAGATAGGTCAGAAATGTCCCCCAGCCATACTCGATTCTATAACAAACCAGAAATGTTTCTAAAACGGCAGAATTTTCTTAGGAAACAGTAGGGGGCAACAAGGGACAACTATAGCCCAGCCAACATAAAAAACATTTTTATAGAAAAAGACAAAAAATTGGGAAAAAAAGGGGGATGGGAGGGCCCACAAGGGCCCGCCCGCACACCTCTTTGAACCAACCCTAAACCTAAAACAGCCACACTAATAACTAAAAATAAGAAAAAAATCATTTTGCCATTTTCCACATTGTGAAGAAGAACAAGAAAGAGAAAAGCTGTGAGAAGAAATGAGAACAACCATGAGAAGAAGGCAAGAGAGTAGCAAAACTATGTTATTTGAGATAAGTTTACTATCCATTATTCATTTGCACAAATTCTTTTGCATTTTTTTAAGTCTTTTTCAAAGTTTCAAATACTTAGGGAGAATTTTTTGTTTGTTTTTTTTGTTTTATGTTTACACCCGCAGCTGTGTTTTAAATTTTCAACAAAAAAAAATTAAAAAAACAATGAGCAGCAATAAGGGTAGTGAGGGTGAAGAGGTTCAAATTCAAGAAAGAGGAAATAGACGTACTAGGGGTTTCCTCTAGTCGTGGGAGTGTTGTAGGAATTGAGTTCAAATAAGCCATTTGAATGCCCTTCTAAACTCCTCAAAAATTGTGCAAAGGGCCCATTCAATCCTAAAAATATCCTTCTACAATTTGCAATAGCCATAGACAAAGACGAAAAAAATTGAGGGAGTAGAGTATGGTTGTCATTTGCGCAACAAAGACTATAGGGGCAACTATACAAGGGTTTACTCTCATCTTTTGTGCATAAGTGGATGGAAGGTAAAAGGTTGTGAAAAAATAACCCTAGCTGAGAAAACTGAGGTGACTAGGTTGTACATGGAGGGTGAGGTAAGAAATAAGGGAATGTCAATAGAGACCATGCAACCTAGTATGTCATTGCCTACCCAAACCATGGATGTTGAAAGTCAAAGGAGAGAGATTTCTACCAAAGGAAAGAGAAGGGCTACTAGTGTTGTGGGGATGCTTAATATTAACCGAAAGAAGTGACTAGGTCTTTTATTGCCAAATTTTTCTTTGTCCATGCCATACCATTTTATGTGGCACATTCTCCCTATTTCAAACAAATGTTCAAAGATAAAATTGTTGTTGGTCCTTCATTGCCCCCTTTCGAGAACATAAGCTATGCACCACCCTCCTTAATGGAGAATATTCTAAGGTAAGTGTAGTGATGGAGAAAATGAGGCAAACTTGCATAAGAGATGGCTGCTCTTCATCATGCATGGGTGAATCTCTATTAGACATTGACTACTCATCAATATCATTGTCAAATGTTCAACTAACTTTTATTTTTTTAGAGCTATTGATTATTCAAGGAAGAGGAAAGATGCATACTTCGAATTTCAGATTTTAAAAAATGCCATTGAATTGTCAGAAGAGATTGGGTCCTCTAATGTTGTACAAGTGGCGACCGATTCAACTTGTGTACGTAAGTTAGTTGGCTTGATGGTGGAGGGTGCTTACATGCACATTTTTTGGATCCCATGTTGTGTTCATGCATTGAACAACACATTGAAAGACATTGGAAAGATAGATTGGGTGAAGACAGTGGTGATAAAAGCTAGACATACAAATGTTCATTTACAACCATCACATCTCACTTGCTTTATTTAGGACTTTTTTGAGAAAGGAATTCCTCAAGCCCATGGATGCTGGATATGCTAGCTGCTTAATTTTGTTAGAGATGATGCTTGAGGTCTAGGAGCCTTTACAATTAATGATGGTTAATCCAGAGTGGGGTGGATGGGCAAATGCAAGCACAACTAAAGGAAATAGTGTGAAACAAAAGATCCTTGACGATGATTGGTGGTCCATAGTAAGGTAAGAAGTTTCAAATTGTTGATTTTATTATTAAATTATTAAATTGTTAATTTATTAACGTTTCTAACTTGTAAATTATTTTCATTTTTTGTCATAGCATTCACTTTTTGTCATTTGAGTCTTAATATTTTTTGTAATTTTATTTTTTGTAACTTGCTTGCAAATATGTTTGCTTCATCTCACTTGTGTGAGTCATAAGATATGCTGATACAAATTCTCCTAGACTTGGAGAGATTTATGAGACAATTTATAGCATGCTTGGACAAATGAAACAAGCCATTCATAGCAAGGATCTTGATTTGGGATTTTATGAGGAGCATATTAGGCCCATTGTGACACGATGGTGGAACATTATGAAAACCCCACTTCATATCACAACCTATGTTCTAAATCCCAAGTGGTATGTAGCAAGGCCTAGGAGAGTATCTCCATCTCATGATGAAGTGGTGAAAGAAGGGCTCATAAAAGCCTTTCGAAAGAGGTATATTGATGAGGAGTCTTCTTTACTTTGAACATGGTAGCTAGCCTTTGTCAATCTTTATAGTCCAACATTCAACAAACTAGAGGCAAGGATAGATAGAGCTACATTAGCTTACTCAACTCTATTGGACAGTGGATGTGGCATGGCAAGGATGCACCAAAGTTGAGGATACTTGCCACTTGCCTGCTTTCACAAGTTGCCAATTCCTCTACTTCATCTAGTTAGTCAAGAGGAATATGCTTACCTCTCAATGAACAGAGAAGTTGGTGACCATGCGTAGTGCCTTGCAGCATCAAGATTGACAGACTCTTGAGTATCATTAGACTTCAACCGCATGTTGGGATGTTGATCTCGAAGATGCCACACAGATTGATGACGAGACACAAGAGGGATTGATTGGGGTTCCATTGGATGAGGTAGCTCCTCATTGTGACAATGACTTAGATTTAGACTCGATTTTGATGCAGTGTTAGAAGATGTTGATTAGGGACAATGGCAAATTTTCTATGTTTTTGTCCTTTTGTAGTTGAAATTTGCAGCCTTTGGTCATTTGTTGTAATTTTTATATAATATATATGCACATTGACAATGAAAGCAATTAAATTTTGTTAATTTGTTTGTCAAATCTCTTGCGAAATCCCAATTCAACTCTAATGTTATGTATTAAGGTTCTATAATGTATATGATGGATGCATTATTAATGTTATCATATGAATATTTGAGATTTCCTATATTTTAAAATTTCTCCTATTTTTTTAATAGCCACCCCCTATTGTCCCCTAAAAAATGGCCTCTCAAAAAATCCGTCCTACACACACCATCCCCTATACCCTACCATGCCCTAAAAAATGGCCTCTGAAAAAATCCATCTTGGACATGCATCCCCCCATCCCCTGTCTTCCCCATCCCAAAAACTTGATGTCACATAGGATTTTTTCCTTTATTTTGAATGAAATTTTAAAAAGGCATTTTTCTCTATTTTTATGAATTTTTCAGTCTTTTTAATTTCCCAATTTAATCCTGATTAATTGAAAAGATCTTTATCTTTGGGTTTGTTGAGTCAATCCTAAGAAAGTTTTTTGCTACAATGGGCACAATAATTGACCACTTTATCAATGGAGTTTTACCCAAAGTCTGAGAACATTCACAATTGACTTACTCATACCTAATCATCATTTCAAAGTCCATTCAAGTGTGCTTGTGTGTTTTACAATTTCAAAGTCCCTACACCTGACTATTCATTACAGTATTTGACAATCTTACAATTAACTTTCACCTAATCAGCTGCAAGATTCTGCCCATGCTCTATTTTGAATTTGAAAGCACTGGTATTAACCAAGTTTTATTTCAATATAGAATCAATCCATTATTCAAGTAGCTCTCCATCAGCTTGACTCCACATGCCAGGGGCCTGCGAATATTTCATACATTGCTCTTAATCATGCCAAAAATTGTTACCACTCTATTGATGTCTCTTTTTCCAAAGTCTAAGAACAGTTTCGATTCACTTCAATTTAGCATTGGTTATAATTCACATTTCTTATGCCAATTTGCATTGTTGGCAATGAATTTGGCTGCATCTGTCTTGCAAAATGGGAATTCTAAGATAGTAAAGTCAGGGGCATACAAGCCTACTTTTCTCAACATTGCTTGTCAAAATCTTTTAGGGCATTCATCCTTGTGATATTTGTAAGACTATGGGGTATACTAGTATGCTTTTCCCCTGTCTTCTGATGGGCTCAGTGCTACCAGGTTTAACTCATCTCCTTGGGAAAACAAACAGAGTCAAATCTTGGTATACAAGTCTGCTCTTCTCAACAGTCATCTGAAGGGCTAGAGCTACCAAGTTTGACTCATCTCTTGGGGAAAACAAGCAGATTCAATTCTTTGGAAAGTAATTCACAAATTTCAAACAAACAATGAAATTTCAAATTTCCTTCAAAATAGATTAGCAAATTTCTTAAATAGACAAAGTTAGGGGGTTTGAATTTGCTGTTAGTCGAATCTTTGTTATTTATTGCACATTTGTGGCCAAGTGCTAAGTCAACTCCTCTTCAGCTTGCCAGTTGGTAAAAACTATTGGACAATAATTCTAACTTCACTGAAATAAAACCAGTAGTTAATCTGACTACCACTAACTTTATACTTTTCAATTATTTGTTTAACATCCATATAAACCATACTGGAACCCCAAAGCGTACTGACATTCTCATGATATGATCTTTACTTTCCTTAATCAGAGTTCCTAATCCAATTGATTATATCTAAAGAGAAGTCAGTTTCGCGTATAACTTCTGTCAGATACCTTGATCTGATCAATGTCTTCAATTGGGGATTGCAAATGTGTGTGTTCTTTTATTCAAATAAATGGCATATTATTTGTTGTGGTGTGGGCCTCCCTCACACGATACAATCTACCTTAGCTGAGAAGCAAACCATCAGTAGTGAAGCTGACCACTCCTAACTTTTTTCTTGTTTAATAAATCGTTAAACACCTATTGCAGCCATACTCGTACAAACGAACTCATTAAATTGTATTTAACACTTACCCACCATGTTCTACATTTCCTTTAGAGAGACCTAATGCAATGCAATTATCTGTAGTGTGGAGTCAATTCCAGGTTGACAGTTATCAGCAATCTTATATTTGTATACTGTATTCAACTGGGAATTTCAAGGGCAGAACTACAAGAGTAGTTCTACAAATTATTCGATATTTCTGTAATCTATAGTAGGTCTACAAATTATGACAAGATAAAATATGCAGCATATATAATTCAATTATGACAAGAAAAGAAATTGGGTATTCTTACCTGAAAGCATTCAAGCTGGTCTTCTAGCGCCTCCAAAGCATCTCTAATGGAAATGAGGTTTCTGGCCTCCACCCCATCTTCACAACTTGACGATGATGTCCCCTGTTCGAATCTCTCCTTGTTCAAATTAATGTCAACTTTGACCGCTCTTTCAATTGCATCGTTTATCTTTGTATTCAGCTGCGAGGCCCTCAATAAAACCATCATGATCTCTTCTATGTCCATTGTAAACAAGAAATTGGGTATCAGAAAATATTCGAAAGCCCAAGAACCAGTTCGAGTAAAGAGAGTATAAACAAGTCAGTTATATTTGAAGGCGTTCTTCCTTGGCGCAAGCCGAAATTTTTGGTAATATTGAAAGATCCAAAAAGAACATCTTCCAAAAAAGATGAAAAGAGAATTTTTTTTTCTGTTTTCAAGAGTCCTGATTTGAGGACATATAGTTTTTTAGTTTATGATGTTTTGACCACACAAACGAACACGTTACACAGTTCCAAAGTATGGGGAAGGTATACGGCTTACAGAGGAGCACGTTACAGAGGAGATTGTATAAATAATATTTATAATAAAGGTCTCATAAATTAATTAATTTCTCGACTTACGAAAATATCTTAACATTGGAAGAGCCAAAATATCTAAATAAATAAATAAAATTCTCGATTTACTGAAGTACCTTCACATTGGAAGAGCCAAAATATCTAACGCTCGAGTTGGCACTATCTTTTAAAAACTTAAAAAGGATTATATATAAAAAACAAAATACCTAGATTCCTTTCCCAATTCATTTAATTTTTTTTAATAAGTGTTGTATTACTATTTATAAAATAATATGACACATATTCAAAAAAAAAAATTGGTGGAATAAATCATACGTCAAAGTTCAAATGGGGATAAACCTAAATCAAAATACATAAACAGGGTGTCTATAGCACTACAAGGAGGAGGAGGAGGAGGCTTCCAGTCATCCGGTTTACTCCATACATCAGTGGGGTCTGGAGTATACACAGGGGGTTTTCAACTATCATTGTCATCATCATCTTTTTTATCTTCATCGGGGGCCAAATTTTGGCAAGTTTCCATCCAACCATTGAGCCCACGGTCAAGGGCCTAGGGAGAAGTAGAGTGGTGGCGAGTGCGCTGAAACCATCATCTTTGGGACCAATCCCTAGTTCTTCTCATAGGAGGTTGAGAGGCATGAGAGTGAGCATCCTAGTACCCACAAGCAGAGTGACTACGCCCCCGACGACGCCCACGAGGCAGAGAGTGGCCTCAACTAGAGGCAGGAATTGGAGGGACTCTCACAACAATGCACGAGGCATTACCCCAATGATCTAATAGCACCTAAAGATGTGCCACCTCAAGTGCAACCTTGTTGGCTTGCACCTGAATCTGCGTAAGCACATTAGAACAAATCATAGTTGTAGTGTACAATGAAAATTAGTATCAATTGAACATCCAGAAAATAAAGAAGAATTCTTGTCCTTCCAAATGCTAAAAAGAATTTCCACCCTAAAAGCATGCTAAATTGAGGTATATCTAGAAGGAATTCGAGGTCAATCCCCTAATAAAACCATATGCCTTGAAAATGGTTCAAGTTGGAAGTGTCTGAAGAAATCATGAATTTAAGCCCAAGTAGCTTGAGCTTTGGGACAGAACCAGAAGAGATGCTTGAGAGTTTCCTGGTGACCACAAAATAGGCATCAGGAGTCCCTGATCCCAATTTAAATTAATATAGATCCAACGGGAAGGCCTTGGAAAAGAATACACCAGGCAAAATGAGCAAGCTTCAGCTCTAGAATAGCCAACCAACACTACAACAAATCCCTGTGATTAGCTCCTTTTTTTGCTATGTTTTTTGCTTCCACCCACTATTTTAATGTATTTTTCTCCAATTTTTTGAAAAAGTTGGCGCTATTTATCGGGATGGCGCTATTTTTGGCATTTTTTGTGCGGATCAAAACAAGTAGGTGCTAGCACCACATTTAGCGTCTAATTTAGTGTCTGATTTAGCGCCTTCTTTAGCACATGATTTAATGCCTTATTTAGTACCTGATTTAGCACCTTATTTAGTGCCTTATTTAGCGCCTAATTTATGGTTACTTGGGTTTAGGAGTATTATTTAGGGTTTAGAGTTTATGGTTTTGGGGTTAGGGGTTAAGGTTTAGAGGTTTAGGGTTTAGAGAGAGATAGAGGACCAATAGGGAGATATAGAGGAGACAGAGGGGAGAGATAGGGAGATATAGAGGAGACCGACATGGGCAGAGACATAGGGAGAGAAATTGAGAGGTAGAGGGACAAAGGTGATAGGGAGAGAGGGGAGAGATAAGGAGATAGAGGTTTAGGGTTACTTGGGTTTGTGGTTTAGGGTTTAGGGGTTTAGGGTTTCTCGGGTTTAGGGGTTAGGGGTTGGGGTTTAGGGGCATTATTTAGGGTTTAAGGTTTATTGTTTAGGGGTTAGGGGTTCGGGTTTAGAGGTTTAGGGTTTAGGGTTTATAGAGAGAGAGGAATGATAGGGAGATATAGAGGAGACTGTGGAGAGAGATAGGGAGATAGAGAGTGAGGCACATGGCCAGGGACATAGGGAGAGAGATTGAGAGGTAAAGGGATGATAGAGATAGGGAGATAGAGGTTTAGAGTTGCTTGGATTTAGGGTTTAGGGGTTTGGGATTTAGGGTTGCTCGGGTTTTGGAGATAGCTAGAGAGAGAGAGGAGACAGATTGGGAGAGATATAGGAGATAGAGGGGAGAGATAGGGAGATAGAGTCAAGTGAGCGAGATATCCAGAGAGATAGGGAGAAGGATTGAGAGGTAGAGGGATGATAGAGATAGGGAGATAGGGGTTTAGGGTTTCTCAGGTTTAGGGTTTAGGGGTTAGGGGTTAAGGTTTAGGAGCATTATTTAGGGTTTATGGTTTAGAGTTTAGAGGTTTAAGGTTTAGTGTTTAGAGAGAGAGGACCAATAGGGAGATATAGAGAGTGAGGTACATGGCTAGAGACATAGCTGGAAGATATAGGGATATGGAGAGTGAGGGACATGGCCAGAGACATAGGGAGAGAGATTGAGAGGTAGAGAAATGATAGAGATAGCTCCAGGAGATAGAGAGATAGAGGCTTAGGGTTGCTTGGGTTTAGTGTTTAGGGTTCAGGGGTTTGGGGTTTAGGATTTAGGGGTTTAGGGTTTCTCAGGTTTAGGGTTTATGGGTTACGTGTTAGGTCTTAGGGGCATTATTTAGGGTTTATATATGTTTTAGGGGTTAGGGGTTAGGGTTGCTCGGGTTTAGGGTTTAGGGGCATTATTCAGGGTTTACGGTTGCATGTCAAAAGAAGTCTCTCTCTCTCTCTCTCTCTAAATCCCTCAACCCTAAATAATGCCCCTAATCCCTAACCCTGTAATGTTCCGTTTTCCAGCTTGATCTTTTACAGTTGACCGTTGGCCTATTCCGGAGACCCATAGGTTACTTGGAGGTTGAAATTGGGGTTTCATGCTTTGGTGGTTACTTTTGTTCGTCGAACGTGGTTTGGTTGGCGGTTTCTTTCTGGGTTTTTAGAGAGCTTCGCAGGGATGTGTTTTTCTCGACATTCAAGAATTTACTATTTTTAGTAAGTTTGGGATTGGCACCGGAACGGGATTTTGAGAGTGGGGTTGGATTCATCTTGTCAAGACCTTTCCAATGAGCTATAGATCATTGGTTTCCGACATCATCTTGGCCTCCGTTTTAAAGTCCGTAAATTAAACTTTATTATTTAATATTGGACATTGGTGCCTAGGCTCAACGACTTAATGTTGAGGTTGAAAAAGAATTGAAGAGGATTATATTATTTTCCCTCTCATGTTTTATCCCATATGCAAGAGGATTTTAGAGACTCCCAGTTGGAAAAGTATAAAAGGAGGAAGAGTGCTCTCATTTTGGCATCCGAAATCTTGATAATGTTATGCTGCCGTAATAGTTCTGGGACTGCTTCGAGGAATGAATGTCTTCTAGCCTGGGCTCACTTCGTGCTTGAGAGATAGCACCTAGGGAGAGGTTTGCTGATAGTAGTGATTTTTGTAGTGAGGTTTGTATTGTAGCTTGAGTTTTGTTTGTAGTTCAGTTATTTGCATTTTATGTCATTTTTGGAGTTGCTGATAACAGGGCTGAATTTGTAGTTTCATTCATAAATCTGAAAATAAAAATACATTTGTTCTGGGTATTTCATATTTCCCTTTGTCTATGTTGGGCACCCCATTGTGCCAATTTGCAAATTTTATTATGAAGAATTTGATTTTTCTAGAAGGAAATCGCCCTTCTTGCCAGGCCGCCCTCTTTGGAGTGCATTGGAAAGTGTGCTAAATAAATACTTGGGTTTAAGAGTGGTCTCTGGTGTGTAACTTGGTCGCCATTGTCATAGGAGTGCATTGCATCAGATTTGAGGTCATTTGGTTGAGAAATGAGTGAGGTGTGGGCATTTTTGTAGGATTTTATGTTGTTGGTTTGGTCTTTTCAAGTTGTTGATCCGTCATTTCAGTTTGCTAACTTCTATCATTTGAATTGGGTTGGAAGTCTCTAATTATTGTAAGCTGAACAGTAGTACTGTCAGCACTTCATACTTCTCATATTTGCTTTATAATACCTTGCATCTCCGTCATATGGTAGCTCCAATTCCACTTTGGGTTGGAAAGCACATTCTTGACGTCGAGTTATTTCAGCATAATAGTGGTAGGGATCCTCTGACCACATGCTCATCGACATCCGGCGCATTCTTGGTTAGAGTTCTTTGTATCAGCATTGCATCAAGACCCTCTGACCATATGCTCGTCATCATCAGGCGCATTCTTGGTTAGAGTTCCTTTATCAGCATTGCATAGAGACCCTCTGACCATGTGCTCGTCACCATCAGGCGCATTCTTGTTTAGAGTTCCTTTTTAGCATTGCATAGAGATCCTCTGACCATATGATCATGCCATCTTGGTGTACATTCTTTGTTAGAGTTGAATTCCACATCGTTTTGGTTTAAGTGCTAACTTCAACGATTGTGTATTGCTCTGCTTATTGTAATTGGAAAAGTGAAAAAATTGGCTTGGTATATTTCAGTGGTATCAGAGCCACGCATCCTACCATCCTGTGAAAACAAACCTTCTATGAGTGACAGAGAACAGAGGTACTTAGCAAGAGAATACAAGAAGGCTACCAGTCAGTTTCATTGGCATCAGGGCCCAGAAGGTCAGACAGCTTCAGAGGTATTAAGAGCCAATTGTGAGTCTTCTCCTGAAGGAGAAATGGGGGATAATGAGAGGACATCGGGAGGTAACAGAGATGATAGTGGGAAAGGAAGAGAAAGATCATTAAGTCCGGCAAAGAGGTTCAAGAGGAAGATGGATACCTTAATGGATATGATATCTCTCATGATGGGGAGAATGGGTCAGAACCAACCTCCACTAAACAATTCAGGACATAGTGGAGAACACAGTGCCACCAACCAGCATAATGGACATGTTGCTCAGCTTGCTTCAAATAGCACATACATTTCTTCCAGGCCATTCAAACCCACTTTCTTGGCACCAGTAAAACCTCATCTTGATCCAGAAGAAAATGTGTCCTTTGTTGAACAGTTGAGACTCGGCCATGCTGAGTATGATTCTCTACCTGATGAAATTAAGGCAGATATGTCTTATAATGATTTTATGGATCATAAAAGGAAGGATAGAGGACAAGGAAGACATTATGAACAGAGGAGGACAATAGTTCATGGGGATTTGCATCAAGCTATCAACAAGGTTATGCTTCCACATTTTGATGGGAGTGACAATAGTTCAGCCAGAGCCTGGATATAGAAGTTAGACAACTATCTAGCTCTCAGACCCATGGAGGAGGAGGCGATTAAGTTCGCTACGCTACACCTGGATGGGGTGGCGCACGAGTGGTGGTACCATGGTCTAGTCACCTTGGGTCATTGGTCTATCACTACCTATGATGAGTTTACCAATAAGCTCATAGAGAGATTTGAGAAAAAAGATCCAGAAGTGCATTTCAGAGAATTGGCACAACTTAAGCAATATGGTACAGTTGAAGCCTACATAGCTGACTTTCAAAGGCTTTTAGTCATGGTCACAGGAGTCACTGAGAGGCGCTTGGTGATCCTATTCAATGAAGGATTGACGGAGCCACTCAAGGGTTGGATTAAAGCTTTTGATCCACCCTCTCTACAAGAGGCAATGAAGAAGGCAAGAAACATGGAATGGGTTGCTCCTAAGGCAAAGTTTCAACCCAAGCCATCATTTCACAAAAGAGATAAAGGAAAAAGACCTCAGCATAAGGAGTTCAAATAGCATCAACCTCATGTCACAAGGTTGGATCCTGAGACACTTAATGAACTCAGAAGAAAAGGGTTATGTTTCTGGTGTAGAGAAAAATGGTCCCAAGATCATGTTTGCCCAAAAGGAGGCAAATTTCATCAAATTGAATACTATTCAGCTAAAGAAAGTAATTCTGATTTGTCAGACCAGCAGTCTGATTCTGAAGACAGTGAAGTGGAAAAAGTCCCAGAGGAATCCGAAGATGAAAAGGGAAGTGGAGGCACTTTGGCTCAACTTTCGAGCTTTCAAAGGAATGAATCCTTCAAAGTTCGAGGGATGATTAAGGGGCAACACATAGTTGCTTTGATTGACACTGGAGCAACGCATAACTTCATTGATGAAGTTGTGGTGGCAAAGAAGGGGCTGCAAACAGAAGAGTTTGAAGGCTTCAAGGTTATGGTTGCTGATGGTTTTCACATCACCTGCACCAAGAAGATCTCAAACATGACCGTGCAAGTGGGAAACTATGAGGTCAAGGATGACTTCTATGTAGTCAAAATTGGAGATACGGATGTCGTCCTAGGCATTCAATGGTTGCGTTCACTTGGGGAGATCACTCTAAATCTGCAAACCATGGAGCTCAAGTTTCAATCCGAAGGGAAGAATGTAGTGATAAGAGGAATGTCCAATGGTGGTCCTCGGATTGTGTCATTCAAGAGGATGGCGAGGCTGATTCGTCATGATCAAGTTGAGTGGGCTGCAGAGTGTATGATTCTTCCTGGTAGTCCGGTTGAAACAAAGAGAGACTACCCTCCTGATATTCAGTCTTTACTCACAAAGAAGAGCAAGGTGTTTGCTGATTTACCTCCTGGACCACCTCCTGATCGAGGTTCAGAGCATGTCATAGAGCTCAAGGAAGGAGCTAAACCAGTTATTACAACTCCTTATCGGTATCCTAAGAAGTAAAAGGATGAGATTGAGAAAAACATTCGGGAACTCTTGGAGATGGGCTTCATTCGTCCAAGCAAGAGCCCCTTTGCTTCGGCAGTTCTCCTGGTGAAGAAGAAGGATGGTACCATCTGCATGTGTGTGGACTATCGTGCTTTGAATCAAAGCACCACCAAAAATTGATATCCCATCTTGAGGATAGATGAGCTCATTGATGAGCTACATGGAGCCAAGTTCTTTTCAAAGATCGATTTGAGATCGGGTTATTACCAGATTCGGATGAGAGGATCCGATGTTGAGAAGACAGCATTTAGATGTCCCTATGGCCACTTCGAGTTTCTAGTCATGCCATTTGGGTTGACTAATGCTCCTACTACTTTCCAGTCATGTATGAACAAAATCTTTCAGAAGCAGTTGAGGAAGTTTGTATTGATATTTTTTGATGACATCCTGATCTACAGCAAGACATGGGAAGAACATCTCAAGCACTTGGAGGAAGTGCTTAGCATCCTGGAATCAGAGAGTTTGTTTGCCAAAGAATCCAAATGTGAATTTGGAATGAAGGAGTTACTTTACCTTGGCCATATAATCAGTGCTGAAGGAGTGAAGGTTGATCCTGAAAAGATCAAGGCAATTGTTGATTGGCCACCTCCTCAGAATTTGACTCATCTGAAGGGATTTTTGGGTCTTTGTGGATTCTACAGAAGATTTGTGAGGGGCTACTCTCAGAATGCTGCTCCTCTTACTGACCTCACGAAAAAGGGTGCCTTTTGTTGGTCAGAAAAGGCTCAAACTACTTTTGATAAATTTAAGGGGATCATGAGCTCTTGTCCGGTGTTAGCTATCCCAGACTTCTCCAAGCCGTTCGAGCTACAATGTGATGCATCCGGTGAAGGAGTTGGGGCTGTTTTGATGCAAGACAAACATCCCATTGTGTTTGAAAGCAGAAAATTAAGAGGTGTTGAAAGGACCTACTCCGTCTATGACAAGGAGATGCTTGCCATTATGCATGCATTAGCTAAGTTCAGACAGTACTTAGTGGGAAGCAAGTTTGTGGTCAAGACTGATCACAATAGCCTCAAGCACTTCATGCATCAAAGAGATTTGAATGAGAGGCAACAAAAGTGGGTGAGTAAGCTTCAAGCTTACGATTTTGACATCGAATATGTCAAAGGGAAAATAATATTGTGGCTGATGCTCTATCTAGGAGACCTCATTTAAGCTCATTGTGTGAGCTTATAGCTAATTGGAGGGATATGTTGCTTGCTGATTATGCCAAAAATCAGTTTGCAACCAGCATCATTGAGGGTACTTTTCTTGACGAAAGGTATAAAGTGGTCGAAGGGCTGATACACTACAAGGGTAGAATCTTTGTGGTGGCTGATTCTAAGCTCAAAAAGATTCTATTGACCTTTCATGACATTCCACTTGCTGGTCATCAAGGGTTCTTCAAGACATATAGGCAGATCAGGGAAAGATTTTCTTGGAAAGGGCTGAAAGGGGAGGTTCAACGATACATTCAGGAGTGTCCCACTTGTCAGATGAACAAAAATGAGTATACTTTACCAGCTGGTCTTCTGCAACCTCTTCCCATTCCCAATCAAAAATGGGAAAGCATATCAATGGACTTCATCACAGGGTTGCCCAAGGTTCAAGGAAAAGACTATATCTATGTTGTTGTGGACAGATTAACAAAATTTGCTCACTTCTTCGCCATTGCCAGCTCTTTTTCAGCAGCCCAAGTTGCAGATCTATTTTTTCATGAGGTGTTTAGATTACATGGGTTGCCAAAAAATATTGTGAGTGATAGGGACAGCAAGTTCCTAAGCACTTTTTGGCAAGAGGTTTTCCGAATGAGTGGTACAGTGCTTACTCCAAGCACTAGTTATCACCCTCAAACCGATGGACAGACATAGATAGTGAACAAGTGGTTGGAAGGTTACTTGAGAAACTATGTTTTGGAGCAGCAAAGAGCTTGGGTGAAGTGGCTTCACATGGGCGAGTATTGTTATAATTCTACTTTTCACATGTCAATAAGGATGTCACCTTTCATGGCTCTTTACGGTTATGAGGCTCCTAGCTTTGCTGATTTGGTGTTTGGTAATAGCAAAGCCCCTCAGGCCAAAGATTTGTTGCAGCAGAGTCAAGATATCTTGAACTCATTGAAGAACAATCTTCAGATTGCACAGAATCAACAGAAGATGTACACTGATCAGCGGCGTGTTGAGCGCTCTTTTGAAGTTGGAGATATGGTTTATCTTCGACTACAGCCTTATAGACAGTCCACTCTCAAGAAAAGTGGAGCTGAGAAGCTCAAACCACGTTTCTATGGGCCGTTCAAGGTCACTAGGAGGGTGGGGGCAGTAGCTTATGAGTTGGAGCTACCTTCGGATAGCAGAGTGCACAATGTATTCCACGTGTCTCGCCTCAAGAAGGCACTTGGACACAATGTTGTTGCTTTATCACAGTTGCCACCTTTGGATGAAGAAGGATAGTTAGTTTTGATTCTAGAAGAGATTCTTGATTCCAGGGAGCGTTCTTTGAGGAAAAGAACTATCAGAGAGTATTTGGTGAAGTCAAAGAACTTACCTATAGAGGATGCGACTTGGGAGAATGATGAGATTCTGCAGCATCCAGGCTTGCAATTGCTTGAGGACAAGCAATCTTGGGAAGGGCAGACTGTAATGTTCCATTTTCCAGCTTGATCTTTTATAATTGACCGTTGGCCTATTCTGGAGACCCGTAGGTTACTTAGAGGTTGAAATTGGGGTTTCATGTTTTGGTGGTTACTTTTGTTCGTGGAACGTAGTTTGGTTGGCGGTTTCTTTCTGGGTTTTCAGAGAGCTTCGCAGGGATGTGTTTTTCTCGACATTGAAGAATTTACTATTTTTAGTAAGTTCAGGATTGGCACCGGAACGGGATTTTGAGAGTGGGGTTGGATTCGTCTTGTCAAGACCTTTCCAACGAGCTATAGATCATTGGTTTCCGACATCATCTTGGCCTTCGTTTTAAAGTCCGTAAATTAAACTTTATTAATTAATATTGGACTTTGGTGCCTAGGCTCAACGACTTAATGTTGAGGTTGAAAAAGAATTGAAGAGGATTATATTATTTTCCCTCTCATGTTTTATCCCATATGCAAGAGGATTTTAGAGACTCCCAGTTGGAAAAGTATAAAAGGAGGAAGAGTGCTCTCATTTCGGCATCTGAAATCTTGATAATGTTATGCTGCCGTAATGGTTCTGGGACTGCTTTGAGGAATGAATGCCTCCTAGCTTGGGCTCACTTCGTGCTTGAGATATAGCACCTAGGGAGAGGTTTGCTGATAGTAGTGATTTTTGTAGTGAGGTTTGCATTGTAGCTTGAGTTTTGTTTGTAGTTCAGTTATTTGCATTTTATGTCATTTTTGGAGTTGCTGATAACAGGGCTGAATCTGTAGTTTCATTCATAAATCTGAAAATAAAAATACATTTGTTCTGGGTATTTCATATTTCCCTTTGTCTATGCTGGGCGCCCCATTGTGCCAATTTGCAGATTTTATTATGAAGAATCTGATTTTTCTAGAAGGAAATCGCCCTTCTTGCCAGGCCGCCCTCTTTGGAGTGCATTGGAAAGCATGCTAAATAAATACTTGGGTTTAAGAGTGGTCTCTGGTGTGTAGCTTGGTCGCCATTGTCATAGGAGTGCATTGCATCAGATTTGAGGTCATTTGGTTGAGAAATGAGTGAGGTGTGGGCATTTTTGTAGGATTTTATGTTGCTGGTTTGGTCTTTTCAAGTTGTTGATCCGTCATTTCAGTTTGCTAACTTCTATCATTTGAATTGGGTTGGAAGTCTCTAATCATTGTAAGCTGAACAGTAGTACTGTCAGCACTTCATACTTCTTCTCATATTTGCTTTATAATACCTTGCATCTCCGTCATATGGTAGCTCCAATTCCACTTCGGGTTGGAAAGCACATTCTTGATGTCGAGTTATTTCAGCATAATAGTGGTAGGGATCCTCTGACCACATGCTTGTCGACATCCGGCACATTCTTGGTTAGAGTTCTTTGTATCAGCATTGCATCAAGACCCTCTGACCATATGCTCGTCATCATCAGGCGCATTCTTGGTTAGAGTTCCTTTATTAGCATTGCATAGAGACCCTCTGACCATATGCTCGTCACCATCAGGCACATTCTTGTTTAGAGTTCCTTTTCAGCATTGCATAGAGATCCTCTGACCATATGATCACGCCATCCTGGTGTACATTCTTGGTTAGAGTTGAATTCCGTATCGTTTTGGTTTAAGTGCTAACTTCAACGATTGTGTATTGCTCTGCTTATTGTAATTGGAAAAGTGAAAAAATTGGCTTGGTATATTTCAAACCCCTAACCCATAACCCCTAAACCCTAAACCTGAGCAACCGTGAACCTCTATCTCCCTATCTCTCCCTTATCTCCCTCTCTCTATCATCCCTCTACCTCTCAATCTCTCTCCCTATCTCTCTAGACATCTCACTCACTCTCTATATATCTCCCTATCTCTCGCTTTATCTCCTCTATCTCTCCCAATCTATCTCCTCTCTCTCTACCTATCTATCTCTCCCTATCTCTTGCCTCTCTCTCCCCTATCATTCCCATATCTCCCTATATCTTTAGACATCTCTCTAGTCACTCTAGTCTATCTCCCTATCTCTCCCTATCTGTCTCCTCTCTATCTCTCTCTATCTCTCTCTACCTAGCCATCTCTCCCTATCTCTCTATCTCTTGCCTCTCTCCCCCTATCATTCTTATATCTTCCTATCTCTTCCTTCTATTAATTCTCCCTCTCCCTTATCGATGAAGGAAATGAACAAGAAAACTAGGACTCTCTCTCTCTCTTATGAATTAAGCAAATGGAAACAAGAAAACTAGGACATGAAAAGAGGGATGAGGATATAAATTGGCACGATGAAATGGAAACAAGATAAAACTAAAGTTCATTGGATGGGAAGAATGATAAGAGGAGAGGTGGAAAATAGTAAAATAGGGAAAATTTGGTGGGATCTAGAGAGAGAGAGAGAGTTGCTTGGGGTTAGGGGTTAGGGTTTAGGGGCATTATTTAGCGTTTATGAGTTTCGTATTGCTCAAGTTTAGGGTTTAGCACATGGCCAAGGACATAGGGAGAGAGATTGAGAGGTAGAGGGATGATAGAGATAGGGAAATATGGGAGAGATATGGAGATAGAGGTTTATAGTTGATTGGATTTAGAGTTTAGGGGTTTGGGGTTTAGGGGTTTAGGGTTGCTTAGGTTCAGAGATAGCTAGAGAGAGAGAGGAGATAGATCAGGAGAGATAGAGGAGACAAAGGGGAGAGATAGGGAGATAGAGAGTGAGCGAGATGTCCAGAGAAATAGGGAGAAGGATTGAGAGGTAGAGGGACGATAGAGATAGGGAGATAAGGGAGAGATAGGAAGATAGGGGTTTAGGGTTGCTCAGGTTTAGGGTTTAGGGGTTAAGGTTTAGGGGCATTATTTAGGGTTTATGGTTTAGGGGTTAAGGTTTAGAGGCTTAGGGTTTAGTGTTTAGAGAGAGAGGACCAATAGGGAGATATAGAGAGTGAGGGACATGGCCAGAGACATAAGGAGAGATATTGAGAGGTAGAAGAATGATAGAGATAGGGAGATAGGGAGATAGAGGTTTAGGGTTTCTTGGGTTTAGTGTTTAGGGTTTCTTGGGTTTAGTGTTTAGGGTTCAGGGGTTTGTAGTTGAGGATTTAGGGGTTTAGGGTTTCTCAAGTTTAGGGTTTATGGGTTAGGGCTTAGGGCTTAGGGGCATTATTTAGGGTTTATGGTTTAGGGGTTAAGGGCTAGGGTTTAGGGTTTAGGGGCATTATTCAGGGTTTATGGATCTTCAAGGATCTAGATAGTGTGGCTATACACATTGCTACACATGTTGGTGGCTAGTTAGACACATGGAACATCAACAACCACATGTTATGCTTCCATACACGTGTGCCACCTAATGACATTTGTATTGCAAAACATGATCATATAATTGGCACTGTATGTGTCTGACACATGGTGATGTCCACGTATGCCACATGCCACAATGATCTAGTTGGCACCATACAAGTTTGAGTACATTTTTTCATCTTACCTCTCTGTATATTTCCTTTGTTCATTTTGAATAGAAGTGACATATATGTTGGAACCCTTCTATATTTGAATGTGTTTTGGTTTACATATCTATTTTCCTTTATGTATTCTATGATCTTATTACATTAATAGATAATATAGGATTGTCCCTCAGTTCACCTTCAGAATTAGATTAAATAACATCTGAAGTTGACTGTAAATTAACTGCAACAAATGAGCATTTTGTTGATTCTCTTGCTTATTTTCACCCTTTTGAAAACTAAATTTTCCTATTGAAATTTTGAAGGATGAGATCCATATTTAAGTGCATTAGACTTAAGAAGTTTCAATTCAATATTTCTTACATTTGCACAGAAATCCATGGAAGAATAATAGTTGTGTAGGTGTACATTGTCTCAGCTTGGATAGTAGGTAATAAGCCCTTAACAAATATTCTTTGCAATTCATCAATAGGAATTTGATAGTGTATCTTTGTTGACAAAGTTTGAAATCTAATAACATAATCATGATTGCACTCATTTGATCCTTGTTTGATGCTCTCCTATTCCTTCAATCTATCTTAGTGAAGGAAAATAAATACATGGGCAACCCATAGAGAAATTTGTCATCAATTTTGTTCCTCAAAATTGTCTCATGATATGGTGAAGGAAAAAATTACCAAAGATAAATTGTGATCATTATTCATCAACCCAAAAACTAATGCATTGTTAGAAATGTAGACACCTAAATCTTACCATGGCCTTGGTGGTTCCCCCCTTGGGTTAGGGTTTTAGGTTTAAAAAAAAAATCTAACTATCTAGTTTCAAAAGCCCTTTGCCCCTTTCCTTTAGGTCATGCACTTTATTGTTATATTCTTGTGTTGACCATTATCGTCACTTGTCGATCTTTTAAGTCACAACCTTAAGTCTTGGTGCCCGTGGGTTGACCGACCCCTTAACCTAGTCATTACTTGTTGCCGCTGGTAGGTCTTAAAGTCTTATAAAATGAAAATCGTACCGTCACGGAGCATGTCAGGATGATATCAGTACCCAACCGCAACGCTGTGACATGCCGCCACCTATCCATGTAACCTTTGCTTATGAAGTGTTCGCCTCAGCCAACTATCTGCCACCACATGTCAAAGCAAACTTAAGATCCAACGGCTGCGTGCCAGCGCAAGGGAATCTTTTTAGAGGGAATATTCGCCACGAGATGGCTAGATGATGACACGTGGCATCCACTGATTAAAAAGCAAGTATAATAAAGGAGCATGGGTGCTATGTCGCAGCATCGTACAGTAGATGTATGGTGGGCCCTCTTCAACTGCGACGCCACGAAAAGGTGACACACGTCCAGTCTGTGCTGAAGATGATTTGATGTGCAAGGAAAGTACATATGATTTGGCTCATTCTCATTGGGTAGTGACTTGTCAACGAAGATGACTAAGATTGTCAAATCTAGTCAGTGAATCAAGGCCGTGGATTTCAGAAAGGTGATAAATGATCAACAGTCTGAATTTAAAAAATGCAAACAAAGAAAATCTTTGAGTGACTATGGCACGAGTAGAGTTATGGTTGCCACGACCTCCATTAATATGTAGAATGGTACAGGAATTCGATGTTATAACAACATAATTCAAGGTATTTCCCGTTAGTCTTCAAGGAGCAATTGCATTCAGAGCCAGAGAATCATCAAAACGAGCAAGGGGAAACAATTATGCACCTCTGCGATGTCAAAAACCAATAAGTCATTGTCTCTCCCCTGCACTTAGTTTTCTATCTGTAAGAATTTTCTGAGACATTTAGGGCAGCCATTAATTGCATAAACCCTAGGTTGCATGCATAAACTACAAAATGAGTTAGTCAGGTCAAGATTCGACCTCAAAACGTAGCTTGGATGAAGACATCATGATTCAGTGTCCCAGATCGTCTAAGAGACCTCTGATAAATTTAGGAGAGGTTGGCAGAAATGATAAAATATATGATCTTTGTGTAGATTGTCGAGATGCTTGGATCCCTATGTTTGCTTGGAATCTATTTGAACATTGGCACAATCGAAGTGATTACAGACCCCCAATCTGCCATGCATGGACCCTTGACTTAGCTAAATTAATATGCCCTGATGTCTTTGTAAACACAGACTTGATGAGAGTTTTAGCAACTAGGTATGACCCTAAGACCATGTCTCTGGCAGTGTTATCATTAGATTCACTAAGGCCTATATTACTACTATCTTCAATCTTGATCCTACTGCTAGTATACCCATAGATTTGAATGCTTTCAGAGAAAAATACAAAACTCTTAGGTATGCATATAGATCTCATAAATTGGCCAAGCATAGATTGAAGGGGGTTGATGGAGCTTTGATCAAAATCCCCGACACAGAACAGGAGCCTCTCCGATGTAGCCTGTTCATGGAATATTTTGTTAAAACCTATCATAGCTTGTGTCATGTGCTCGGAAGAGATGCATCAGATAGAATGTCAGTGTCTCTAATGATGATGGCAACATATATCCAAGGTTATGGAGCTGAGAAGCCATATGATTATGCAAGTTACTTGTCAAAAAAGATGCATGAACAGATGTTGGCCATTAAGAATAATATGTACACTCCAGGTCCCCATGTAAAATTTACTTGGTATTCATTAATGTGCCACATGATCCTATTTTCTCTGTTTGGCCATTGGGACAAAGAGTTGCATTTGAGAATGACTGATGCAAAAGGCAATGCCATGGCAGTTTAGATGTGGACCTGCATGCTAGACATACATTTCAAATATGCTAGCTATGTCACTTTTGAGGAGCATCTTGTGAGGAAAGTATTGGGATTTCTGGAGCCAGCTGCAGAAAGAATACCAAAGGAGATTAAGGATTTTCTAAGACCAATGGAGAGGACCCCCCATCTGAAGATCAATCACAATTGGGGAGATTGGTTTTTACATGAAAATACAACTTGTATCAGAGTCTATGGGTGTGAGGCTCCACCCTATTCCTTACTGAAATTTGTGCCCAGAAGAATAGGATTTATGGAGATCATCAGACAGCTGAATGAAGTAGACAAGGAACACTTCAGAAAGTATAAGAAGGGATCTCTTATCCCAACATTTCTGAAGCTTCATGATTTTATTACAATTGATAAGAGTGGCTTGGACCAAATTGGTCTCATGTTGCAAAGATATAGGATGAGTATGGAGAAAACAAGGCTCTTTGATCCTGAAGGTTTTATTCATGACACAAGGCATAAAGTCGATAGGCTTGCATACCCACACCATGTCTTGCTTGATGAGGATACTGTCAGAAATTGTGAATCAATGCAACTCGTGTTTTTCTTGAGAAATAAGTGGAAATTGATAATGGATGTAGAGAAAAGGAAAAAGAATGCTAACTCTGCATATCAAGGGGCTTTCATTGAGATTCAAAACCCCATTGAAAGAATCAAAATGTTCTTTGCTAAAGGAGATGAATTGATTGTTGAGGCACCTGCTGGAGAAGAGAGGCCCACATATCAGCTAAGCAGTTCAAGGGGTAAATACATTAGGAAAAGTTCCCTTGACTCCCCTGAAGCCCCTGCCCCAAAGAGAGTAAAAATAATTAATCTTGAAACATATGAAGAAATGGAAGTTGTGAATCTAGAGGAGGTGATAGAGGAACAAGACCCACAACCCTCACATCAATTGCATTCTCCCCCGAGGATAGAACCATATGCCTCCCTAGAAAATAGGTTGACAAGATCCACAGTCAACAATGAGGTGGACACCGAAGATGTGAGGGAGGTGGTGTGCAATCAATTTATCTCTGATGATGCATTCATTACCACTCCAGAATTCAAATCCTTTGTGTTGAGAACGAGGAGTGAAGAATTTCAGAAAAAGATAGAAGAAGCAAAAAGTGGTGCAAACCCTTTAGAGTATGATGCTATCACAAGGAGGGTTTTGAGTGAAGTGAACAAGGACATTAGTGCTATGACTCCTGAGGAAGGGAGAGCACTTGTGAAGAGAAGCAAAATCCTACTATTGCCACACTAGACACTGTTAGATGTTATTGCATTTGATACCATTACCAAGGATGATGCAGATGTAAGTGAAGAACAAGCCAGGAGGGCATTGCAGGGTGCTATCTTTGACCCTACATTTGATACCTTGGCTATCTGGGCATTGGCCCCAAGTGATAAGAAACCAAAGGTAGGTTTGGAAGAATTGACTGGTAATGTGATCATCAAGAGGGTGTCAGACACCCCTGCTCCTCAGGCAGCCAGCTTGAATGTACATACAACACATTTTGTAGAGGCAACAACACTCAAACTGCAGAGAGATTACAATGAATTATTGGGGAAATATACAAAGGCAATGGCCAAACTTAATGTTTATGAGAATCAACCTCAATTGGAAGCTGGTCCATCTCAAACACCTCCAATTATATAAATTACAGAGTCATTACTAGTGGATACACAACCCCTACTTCAATAAATAGAGGAGATGAAAGAGGAAAATAAGAAGTTGAAAGGAGAAGTAGAGGGAAAATTGGAAGGTGTAGCCATAAATTTAATCACGTATAGAATCAACATGATATTGGCCAGGTTGGAGGAGACCCATAGGTCTTACTCTCTGTTAAGGACAACACGTGAAAAGCATGAATCAGACAAATAGAAGCTATCAACTATGAAGACCAATTGGTTACCAAGGCTTGGAAAAATCAGAGACTTTCTCAAGTGTTCTAGATATGATCCAGATGCTCCTCCTGAGTTGCAGTTGGTAGTAGGAATGTTGGAAAAATTTAAGGAGGTGGCTACTTATCAATTAAAATTGGATACAATACTAAGGGATAAAATGCAAGCAGTTGAGAAGTTGGACACAAAATGGTTACCTCACATTTTAGAAGTTGATGGGACAACAAAGGACATGAACAAGTGGAAGAAGGAAATCATCAATAATGGTAATTAGTTAATTCCATCTTGTTGCGATAAGGGAGATCCAGCTCTGCATGTGTTAAGTTGACACTTGAAAGGATGCATGTGGTGGACATCACATTTGATTTATTTGGTAAAAATGTCAAAAGTATCCTAGATGCACAATATGTCAGCCACAATAGTAAGATAGCATAAGTCATCTCATTTCCTTGGCTGGCTGAGAGTACATACGGTATGTGGCAGGACAGATATGGACCTAAAGAATGACAACTTGGCTACTATCTTCCAACCACAACAATGTAGATCCCCAGGCAGCTCCTCATGTTTCTCAAGGCCAACCACTCCCTTTCTTTTTCGTCCGGTGCAATTAATGTTTCCTCAGTGCCTTTGGGTGCTTCTCTGTATTCATTGAATTTGAAAGACAATGTATTAATTGCTGAGGGTACACGTTGTTGTTATATAATGGAACTGTATCACTCATTTTAATGTTGTTGAAGACTTGGAAAATTTTGGAGAAGTAATGAAAATACAGGCTCTCTGGGTTGCTCTATTTTGTGTTGTAAGTTTATGAGTTATATGTTGGATGCCTTATGCATAAAATTTATCAATTTCATGTTGTTTTTAAATGAGTAATGCTTCATTACATGTGTTTGGTTATCTGTCTCCAAGTTATGTATATTTTTCTTCTGAATCTAAGTAGCTAAGGGTTACTCAAGATTCATGTGTATATTTGTGTAGTAAGATTCATGTCTTGCCTATCCATATGAGCAACATGTGCATCATGATGAAAAACACCTTCCCCATTAAAATATGTAGTAGTCATCAAATCCTCAATCATAACTTCCTCACAATGAATTGAGGCCATTGTAGAGTTAAGCCTAAGGTTTCTTCTTAGTGCAAAATGAGGATTAGGTTGAGACCTTGACATTCAAGCAAAATATAAAGCAATGAAAAGGAAATTGCATCCAAGTAATCCTAATTTTTTCTGCCAACAATTCATACCAAAGATTGAACAATTTTAGGATATTGCAATAGGTAATTTGTATCAACACAAATAATATTACTGAAGCATTTCAAAGTTTAGGCCATAAGAATTATCCTTTTTTAAACATGGATTGCAAATAATTATGAAAATTTAGAAGTCTTGGTCATTAACATTATTGTCTACTACAATGTCATCCAGTGTATCATTGTCAATGTTCATATGTTCTTTCAAGTATTTAATATTATCATCATCCTCATCTTGACCTACATCATCTTCATCATCATTGAAATTTGACTGTAGACCATCTATATTGTTACCAGATGTAGTTGGATCATCATTTTCTATACCATCCATATTATTGTCTTCCATAACATCATCTAACTGTGGATTGTTGTCTTCTTGTGCCTAAATATAACCATCTTCAACATCATCATGGATGCCAATTTCTTCGATGTTCTCTAATCCCTCTCTCTCATTTTGTTGGCCATCATTGTTTTGCTTAGTATCCACTAATGCATCGTCAAATACATGCCTCAATCTTGGATCATAATGTATAACAAATATCCATTTCGGGTCCAAAATATCTTCATAGAAAAATACCTGCACATGAACGACATACATACATTAGACGTATGGTATAACAATTTTATTGATTAATAAACACGTGTATATTTGCAATAAACTATGAATTAATAGATTAATGATCACTACCGCTTCTTGTTTGAGTTAAAGAAATACCTGCTCATAATGAATTGGTAGAACATAAGGCTCCTTATCCTCCGGTAGGAAACATGAGGAATCTATAGAAAACAATCCACTATGGGTATCATGTCTTTGTGTCCTCTCAAATGCTTCATACCATCTACACTTAAAAATACAACATTTAAAAGAGCGGTAACCCAACTCAATAATTTCTTGTATTTTCCCAACATATTGTAGATTCCCTTCAATTATATTCTTATATTTTGAGCTTGATCGATTGGATTGCTTGAAGTCAACCATGATGCCACAATCGCAGGATCGTCTCTTTACATCTACACTTTCTACACGATAATGTCGACCATATGCCCACATTGTTGGATATTTCCTCGCCTGTGAAAGACCATTTATTTGAGTGAAAACAAATATAATGATGAATATTAAAATAGTTAATAGTGTCAAAACTGTAAGGAAACAACATTTTGTAAAATTCCAACTGTACTTTCCTTTCACATCCTCTAGACATGTTGATTTAATCTTCTGTTATGTTTGAATCTATACCTGCATCTTCTATTTGATTTTGAATTTGTTCAGTAACCCATTCTAGTGTGCAATATTTGCCCCATTCCCCAAGCAGATCAATGGGAAGTGGAGTATTTCTTGGGTTCGATCTCTTAAACTGTCTCCTTGCTTCTAACACTTCTCTCTTTTTATCATACAGATCAATTCGTTTGTTCATAAAGTCCATGTGGTATAGAATGAACTTGTCAAGTATAGCACTTTCGTCTACACCTATTACATGTCAACATGTTTATTTCAAACTCCAAATGTCATCTTGTTAATTTGACAAATAAATTACTGAGTAAATTAATGATTGCAAGAAAAACAACCACACTGATCATGAATTTACTTACTAATTTCTACTTGAACACCATTAGATTGTGGTTTTTCTCCATCAACAATATCTGATGCTCGTTCTTCATCCTAGAAGCGTGGCCCATCTTCAAAATCCTTACTAAGGAATTCACACAGGAAGAAAAATGCTTCATTCAATACATACCCTTTAGCCATGCAACCCTCTGGATGTGCCTTTTGTCGGACATATCTTTTTAGAGTTTTCATACACCTCTCAAAGAAAAACATCCACCTCATTGGTACGACACCAGCCAATTCAATGTCATCGACTAGGTGTATAAGTAAATGGACTTGTAGGTCCATGAAACTTGTAGGGAGCTCATTCTCAAAGACACATACAATTTCTGCAATTTCCTTCTTCCATTTTGGCACTTCACATTCATGGATCTCCTTGGAGGTCACCCACCTAATATAAGAATAGTAAATTAGTATGAACCTTTAGTCAAAAATTAAAATGCAATATAATATCTCTATGTCTCTCACACATGAACATTTCATATAACCACATACCTTGTAAATGCTGACAGTCAACTTATGGCATTCCTTAAGTCAACTGTAAGACAAGAATCCCCCCCTAATTGCCAATGGCATGATATGATATCAAACACATTTATGAAAATGGTCATTAGTAATTTTTTCTCACAACAAAATATCAAAATATATTTAGTAAGTTTAATCAATGTTACCAGTAAATGTTAAATGATGATATATAATACCTTCATAAAATTATGAAAATCATGTGTTTTAAATCCTGTGATATGTCCATCAACTGTAAAAGCTTTAGCCAATGATGACCCATAGCTAGTAGGTGTCCTTATTGAACGGATGACATTTTTTAGTTAGTCTAGCTCTTTTTTTTTCAAAATCCATGGAGCTTCTGCATATGTTTCATTTTCCCTATTTGGCCACAAATGTTTTCTATCAATTTTGGTACGCAAAAGAGCAATATCTCTCCTCAAAGACAAGGTGTCCTTCTCTTTGCTTGATATATGTTGAAATATAGAATCTGGGACATTTTTGAAGACATGCATAGGATCTAATAGGTGAGATATTAATAGATCCTTCCAGTAAGGGAGCTCATAAAATATGGATTTCCTTTTCATTCCTTCTAGCATATTAACTACAACTTGTTCTAGTTCTTCAATTGAATCACTCTGATCAAAAAAATGCTCCCAAGCTTTCAATTCAACATCTTCATACTTCTTAAGCCAATCACCTAGACCCATAATCATGGGAGGGCCTCTATTTTCAACTTTTCCATCAAATTGATTCTTCAGCCGATTTCTAAACTTATGATCTAGTGGTAGAAAAACCTTGTTTGCGTAAATAAATTTATGTAGATCTTTACAATACCACCCTTGAAATTGTTCTGCACATCTTGGACATACAAATATCCCCTTTGTTTGAAGCCATGCAATTCAATAAGTAATGTTAATAACATCAAAAAAATAGTATAAAACTAAGTATGAAAGTTGGGATGAAAATAAATTATGAGTGTAAATACGTAAATATTTTATCTTACCAGAACAAACACCAAGTCCTAGGAAATCATGAATAGTCCAACATAGCACACCATACAACATGAAGGACCTATTTGATGGGGGACGTGATATGTCATACATTCTTATGCCTTTCCATAGCAGTTGCATCTCATCAATAAAAGGCGCAAGATAAACATCCATGTTTTTAACTTGATGTTTTCCTGGAACAATGAGAGTCAGCATAAGGTGCTCCTTTCTAACACTCATCCATGGGGGAATATTGTATACTATCAATCTGACTTTCCAAACACTATAATTTGAGCTCAGGAAAGAGAATGGGTACTCCATCAATTGCAAGACCAAACCTGATGCTACGGGGTTCATCTTTGAATTTTCTTGGCCATTTTTCCTCTGTGTTTCATTGCTTTGGAGTCAGCAAAAATTCACATGAATCCATCTTTACTCTTGTTATTTGCATGCCAGTCCATCAATTGTGCAAGTGACTTACAACAAAACATTCGTTGAAGTCTAGGTATAATTGGCATGTGATGTAAAACCTTTTTTGGAACTGTAGGACCTTGTACATCTGTACGATATCTCTTCTCTTTACATATAGGGCATTCTACCTTGTTTTGATATTCATCTCTATATAAAATGCAATCATTTTTACATGAATGAATTTGCTTATATTCAATCCCCAACTCAACCAACAACAGAGGCGCCTCTCTGCAAGTTGATGGCAACACATTCTCTTCAGGGAATATTTTAGTTTTTAGTGCAAGATTGCCAGAGATTAAATCAATTGAATGTTTGACTTATGATGAACATGTTTGATATGTCAATATATACTAGGACTATTTATATACAATATATGGTTTTAAAATCCCCTTAAAGAAATATAAATGAAGTTGATGAATGTTTACGAATTATGTACACCAATTGACAATGCAAAGTAAGAAATATATTTCAACTCACTTTAGTAGGGTAGTGAATCATTTGTTTGACCAACCAAATAGTGACTTGATTTCTAATAATATTAATGTGCATGCCAATTTTGAGGTTCTACTTGCACCCGATTTGAACACGAGTGTTTTCGCTACTTGCTTGATGGAATCTTTCAGGTTGTTATCATCAACATTACATTGGTGGTAATTACCCCTGCTATCATCGTTACTGTCAACCATATGATCATTATTGTCATCATTGTTTCCATCTCCAAAGAAATCTGTAAGCATTTCATTCAATCCTTCTTCATGCATTGCATTTTCACTATCATGATCATCATCATTAAGGCTAGGTGGTATGTCATCAGTGTATGTGGATCTCATCAGCTCTTCAAATTTCTCAGCTAGTAGTATGCTCTTCAATGTTGCTCTTTTCACCCTGGTATGGTTTAAAGTATGGTTTGGATCATCCCGTCCAAATCTTAATAACCCAGTTGGATCTTGGGTATTAGTATGTGTTTCATCAACATTTTCTACCTATAAACAAACACAAGCATTATTTAATGTTTGGCAACAATTGGATAAATCATAAATGTATCAATTTCAAAGAAATATAATCAAATATGGCTTAAAAAATAAAAATATAAATTGTATGAACATATATACATCAATTGAATAATGGAACATTATTTTATAGACTACCTTTTTTATACAATAATTTAAATAAAACACAATTTTGACAACATAGTTTATAAAATATCAGTCCACACTCATTTATTATTCTTTGGTTTTCTTCCCTTAAGAACACCCTTAAGGAGACCTTGTTCTTCCCTCTTCTTTCGCGCAGGAGTGCGTTTTAAGAAGGGGTATTCAATCAATAACTCATCCCCAATGGTAAGGTCAATAATAGCCTCAACCATTATCAATCTATCAACCTCTCTTTCCATATCTCCATCTTTATCATTTATAACCTCAACAAATTAACAATTCGGTCTTACAGTAGGGTCCCTTCCCTTACTACTATTTATAAATCCTACAATATTTTTGTGTGTGTATGCACGTCCATCTATATACATAAGATGACCTCTATTCATTTCTTTTCCACTTTCCAATTGGAGACGATGTGTATACATATTCAAATTTAGACCATATGCTAACATGCTAGGCTGATATTCTGCTAGCCTTCTCCATTCACCACTGTAATATGATGGACCATAATATGGCATTAATCTCCTAGTGGTTTGTTCTGAATTATTTCTATGTTTAGATCCCACATGTACATTTTAGACAATAAAGAGGCCTAGATTTGTTCCATGAATATTGGAGGGTCGTATCATGTAGTTGAATCCCCAAAATTGAAACACCTCATACACTCTAGGTAGTTGTTGATCACTAGGCCAAGCACAATATAGTCGATGATCAAATTGTTAACCCCAGTTGGTAGTTTTCGTTTGGCAGTGATGTCAACAGTGGCAACATGTATGACGTCTTGGCATAAGGTAAGGTGTAATATAAAAGTATGTTTGGCAACAATGTTTGAATGACATCTCCTAGCAAGCTAACTTTGGTTTAGAATGAACACATTGAACTCATATTGTTAAGTGATGGGAATATTTTGTTTACTGCCTTGAGTGGTAGAAATGTCTTTTCACCTTTCTAAGCGGTCACTTCTCTTTTGTTTTGTTGAAGCCCTCCTTAGGGCAAACTGGAATGGCCGGTTACAGGTTTCTAAGTGCTTGTATCTTTGTTTTGGCACTTCTTTTCATTATTATCTGCACAGCGTAGGGTTTGCAAGAGAATCATGAAAAATCATGAAAGGGGTCTGTTGAATCTGAAAGTTGACTTCGTAGTTTGCAAGATAATCATGAATAATCATGAAGGGGGTCTGATGTATCTTCAGAAAGGATTGAAAGTTGACTTTGTAGTTTGTAGTTGTGCCGTTATCATTAAAATGCAAGGTAAAAGCTGGTTGTCTGAGGTATCTTCGGCAATGATCATTCAAGATTCTGTGTTTGACTTGTGGCCATCAGTGTATCTGTAAGTATGCTCTTAAGAGTTCATTTTTTCTTTCTCTGTAGAGTTGTTTTTAGAACTGGCAAATACATCTGTCAAAGGTTTTTTGAAAGAATACAATTTCTGTATAGTTTGTATTCTTTAAACAACACTTTACAGATGTATGTGCTTTTACCAGTGGGGTTTGCTCTTCTGAAATGGCATTTCTTTGTTTGCACAACCATGATTGTTTAGCCTGTCAACAATATGGGATCTTTTATAAATATTGTTGGCTGTTATTTTTGAAACCCTAGGGTTTTGCTTGAGTTATTGGCAGTTGGGCTTTGTAACCAGCAGTTGAACCTTGTAACCCTATTGAGGGTTAACTGTTTCATATGACTTTCTTTCTTCAAACCGTTTCTTCTTTTCTGAACAAAGAGATTAATGTTGTTTATTTCATTAAAGGATTGTTTATTTCATTAAAGGACACAGTTGCAAAACTGTCGATTGGTTTTTTCAGTTGCTCAAATTTTTGGAACTGCCTACAGTTAAATGTCTTTGAAAGGAATATTATCAGATGTATAGAAAAAGGATATAATGTAAATGATGTGCGTGTTTTTTTGTGTGTATCCTGCACATACATTGTTGACAGTATATGTTCTCAAGTGAAACATAGTGTCCCTCTGTATGAATTTTACTTGATTCAATGGAATGAATGTTATATGCTAGTGAGGCAATGTTGTAAGCCAGTGAGGCCTGTAATCAGTGAGATTCTTTTATATGCCAGTGAGGCAATGTTGTAAGCCAGTGAGGCCTGTAATCAGTGAGATTCTTTTATAAGCCAGTGAGGCATTTTCGAGTGGTTTTATGCCAGGGGCTTTCCACTCAGGAAAATATTTGTGTTATGATTTATCATTGATGGGTTTGATTCTCATGTCTATTTACTGACCATGTGTCATTTGTCTTAAAGTCAGTTTATTTACTATGATCTATTTGAACTCATACTATACTCCTATCACTATTTGAAATAATAATACTGTGCACGAATGAGTCATTATTTTTCAGTCTCAATATTGAGTTGATGCATTCTTGATTTTGATCAATCTGTTTAATTCTCCAAATCTTTCATGATGTCATCTACAGTCAATGGGAATTGTTTTTTCTGCATCAAAGTTTTGAAATACAAATTTGAAGGTCACTAAGTCCTGCATACCACTGATTCAACCCCCCCCCCTCTCAGTGGTGTGGTGCTCCAACAATTGGTATCAGAGCCAGACCCTTGTAAGAAGTCTAACCAACTTAAGGGTTCCTGGAAGTGGAGTACAATAGGTAAAAAGAATAGGAATAAGGCCTTGAGTAGAGAAAAGATAAATGTTGATTATAAAATCGAAAAACAAGTCTCAGTTAAGTCTAGCAATGGATTGTTGCATGAGTCAACCATGAATATAGATACAAAGTGTCATAAAGAAATCAATCCTGTAGTTAAGAATCATGACAATGTGAATGTGAGTAGACATGAATTTGATGATTTTGTAGTTGAATTTGATGATGAAGAAGGAGATCTATTTGTGGATGAATATGATTATGAACAGGATTATGAGACTAATTTACAAGAAGAACTCATGTGTGCCTTGGATACAATCAAGGAACTTAGAAAGGAGAATAAGAGATTAGAAGAGCAACTTCAACAAGAGATAGAATTCAAGAACAAGGTATGTTCAGATTTTGAAAAAACTTCTTTAGAGTTTAAAAATGCTAGAAATCAGATTGCAGAATTAAAAAGTCATGTTAATGAATCTGATAAATTGATTATTAGTCTAAAAACTGAAATTGAGGAAGCAAAAAGAATAAAAGATGTAACAAATTCTAATCTTGAGGTGAAAAGAATTGAATGTCTGAGACTTGAAAGTGAAATTGTCAATCTAAAGAATAGTCTGGATGTTATCAAAATAAAGAAGTTTGTGAAAGGCACAAATGCTTTAGATGAAATATTGAATAGTCAGAAAAACTACAAGGATCATTTTGGCTTAGGATATGAAAAAGGGGAAAGCTCTGGTGTTAAAGATGAAGTTAAAAAGGAAATAGTTTTTGCAACAACAGATAGGAAGAGTTTCAAGGTTAGGCAGACTCCTAGGCAGAAGATAGATCTAAATTATCATTCTACTATTTCTGATGACGACAAGAAGAGAGAAAAGGATAAAACTTCTGATATTGGAAGAAGAAGAACTAACAGTTTTTCAAGACCTTTATCTATCAGGCGATATCATTCGGTCAGGTATAACTATTCTCAGTTTCATGATTATTGCTATGTCTGTCATAAGTATGGTCATAGAGCTAGGGATTGTAGTTATTATGGTTTGTCAAATCAAAACTATAATGTTGTTTGCTATAACTGCAATAAGGAAGGACATATGAGAAGAGACTGCTGGATGCATGCAAGATATGATTATAGAAACTCAAGAAACAGAGATTATTATTCTTCTAGCAATATCATATGTTACAGGTGCAACAAAGTTGGACATAAATCACAATATTGCTGGAGTAATCCTGTAAGATCAATTAGAGATAACGAAAAGGTAAGCACTTTGGACAAGCAAAAGAAAGAACCTATATTAGTTTGGAGGAGAAAACAAAGTGTAGAAAATGCAAGTGAGCCAGTGCATAGCTCACAAAATCCTAAATAAGTAGGAGCTTGGAGATAGGGGGAGCAGATTAGTGTTTTACCCTACATCCCCTAGAGAAGATCAAGAAGTGATTTATTGATTCCATGTTGTGCTATCCATGATGCTCATTCATAGTAAAGGATGGTTGTTGTTACATAAATACCAAAGTTAACTGCATATGGGTGGTTCATGTCTGATTCTATGATTGGATCTTCATGAGATATTGTTACTTTTGATTATGGTCTGTAGTATTGATATCTCCACGTGCTACAAAGGTTCTTAAAATCAAAGGAGAAGAGAAAAATCAAAGTTTTTATCATCTTCAGGATGTTCATGTGTTCATCATGATTTGTGTTTGAACATCAGGATATCATAGTTTAAGAACTTCTTGAGTTTTATTCATAGCCTCACCTTGGTATCTTTGATGGAGTTGACAGTGTGTTATGACTCATGCTCAATTTTAAGAAATATGGCAATATTATTGTTTTGTGATAATCAGTGCTATGTATACTTGCCTCAATCATGAGATAGTGACAGTTGATGAGTATGACAATTGCTGATGACAGATCAGGACAATCTTTGACTTGCAATCTGAATAACATCAGGAGAGTAATTTGTAACTGAAAGGTGCAGTTAGAGACAATTGTAGTGCAAAGGTATTTCAGGTATAAAGTGATAGTGAGTACGTGCAGTGAACTACAATTTCATGATAGTTCTGACAGTATTTTGTATGACAGTGAATTTTGTGGTTGACAGTGACAGTGCTTTTTTTACCAGTACTTTTAAGGTAACTCTTGCTTTCTAAATATTTATCTTAGATATCTGCCTTTAGTCAACATTTTTCAGCCTCAGATGTAATCAATGATAACTATTGTGTGACAATGGACTCTTGCATAGTATTCTTGCTTATCTGATGCTTGAACAGTTGTGGTAAAGGATAATGTGTTTTTGGATTGGTTGCAAATTAGTTGAAACAAGTGATTGGTATATATTGGTGGTTTCACTCAGACCTATGATGCTGGTTGTCAATGCTCAATGATCCCTGACAATGTTCAGTGTATCTTGTAAATGGTACAGTTTCAGTTTGACTGATGACAGGATGTTCTTGAGGTTATTGCTCTTGCTTCTATCAAGTTAATTATAAGTCATATTAGTGATGTTTTTGACTCAGCCTGATGATGGAAATAGTCCTAGTTTGTTTTGATGCTCATAGATATGGGGAGTAATTTAATGTCAAAAACATAATGCAATTCAGTTTTTGGATCATGATCAGTATAACAATGATGATGTATGACAGTGAAGGACAGACAAGGCATATGCACTTTATAAGGTATATAGTTAAGTATGGTGTGTTGTTGAGAAAACAGGTGTAAATTCAGGCTCTGCATCATTTGGGATAGGATTAGTCATTGAGAATAGTGATATTTCCTTATTCACAAAAGGGGACAACATTGATGGTTAATGCCCTGGTAATCATATTTGCAAAATATGGCAAGTATGTAGGACAGATTGATTGGTCATGCTCTGATCAGTTATCTTTGTTTCATGTTCTGCATGCTCTGACTGTGGCAGTAGTTTGAGCTCTAACAGTGATTTTTTGGATATAACAGTGATTGGTCATTATTGATTCAAACTTTGTTCTTTTGTTTCATCATGGTCAATATGATTAGTATCTAAGTTCTTGGAAGTGGTTGATGACAAAGAGATTTTTCATTGCCTTGATTTTCTTTCTTCTTCAAGGATATTGGAGGTGGATGAAGTTGTAGAACAGTCTTTTAGACAATATTCTTTGACTGTATCTGAGTGCAGTCTCATGTGTGGGACAAAGTAGAAGCATTTACATTTGTTGTGACTGAGTTTCAATGATGGATGAAGATGGTTTGACAGTACTTATTTGCTGAGATCTAATAAAAGAACATTTCCTGTGTCTTATTCTGAAGACAGTGATATGTTGCTTGTTTTTAGTATTTTTCTCAAGGGTAAGTGGTAGTGCTTGTTTATCTTTTGCAATATATCTGAATGATAATGATTTGTATCACTGTTCAGTTCCTCTGTGTTGGGTGACAGTACTATTCAAGGGAGTATAGATTCTCTCTGGTTAGAGTGTTGGTAAATAAGCATACAGTGACAGTGGTTTTGTGCAATGACAATGGTATGACATGATTTGCAATAACAATGGTCTTTTTCCTGACAGTACATTGAACAAAGCAGGTACAGGTTCTTTTCATGACGAGATGGTGGACACCTTTAGATGACAAATTTGTCATCTACATACTTAAGGATAGCAAATGCAAAGTCTAGTGGGTGCATTGTGATGGGCCTATGTCAATGTTACAATGATTTGTGGTAACAGTGCTAATATCAAGACAAGACATGGTTTGATATGTAAATGACATTTCTTCCTTTAAGTCTATGACACAGATGCTATTTAATCTCTAGATCACATTATTTGATGGTGTTTGTTGACCCCACACATACTTGCTTGCACACAGTGTTTAGTATTACTGAGATCATCCTCAGGGGGAGCTTGGCTTTTAGTGACAATGTTATTTCTATTAGCATCCTCAGTTGTTTATCTTTGCTACATATGGTGCTGCTATGATTACAGTGATGTTTTTGGGTAAACAATTTTATGATGAATGTTTGGAGATGATGCTGTGTAATACTTACTGTATTGCAGTAGTACCAGTGTTATCTCTTGATCATCTTGAAAGGGCATTAAACAGTATGACAATAGTGGGTTGTTCTCTACTTGTTCAGTTATGACAGTAACATGTTAGTCTTGACACTGATGTCATGCATTTTCATGGTGACAGTATTGTATCACAGTGAATAAACAGTGACATTTTTGGACTCGGGGGGAGATGCTTGGATATTTCTATGTCCTGTTGATCACTCTTCTTCATGAGACAGTCATTTTTGTTTCTGCTTCTATATATCTTGTTTCAGTTGTTACTCTTGGACTATTTGACAGTGGTGTTGCCTGTCCTATTCTTTATCTCTTCAAGTTGTTGGCAGATCTTGACAGTCGGCATGTTCTCTCTATTACTTTTCGGATTCATATTATCTTCATTGTCTTTTTGGTCATCTTGTTTCTAACAGTTTCTTGTGATTTTTGGATTGGGATTCTGGTCACTTGTATAGTTTTTCTTCTTTCTGCCTTTGGCCTTGTTGTCAAAAGGGGGAGAGAACACTGTCTTTCAGTGGTATCTATGCTCAGTGGTATCTATTTCTATGGGATCTCTATTTGGTGAGTACTTAGTGGTATTGGTATATCTAAGGTATCTCTTTTGGTGAAACTGGTATTTCTCTTTTGGTGAAACTGGTATTTCTCTAATTGTTGTCTAGCATGACTTTGGGAACTGTAAAGATGCTGCTATAATCTAGCACTATTATTGATATCTAGCATTGGTAGACTCTTGATGGTATCTGGCATTAGTAGACTCTTGCATATGAGGAGTTGATACTTGTATCTGAGTTTGGAATCTGATATTGTTTTTAGTATTTGTGTTGGAACTGTTACTATTGATATGTTTTTTTTTTTGATTTCATATTAAGATGTATCTGCACTTTGGATCTTACAGTGTGAATCTTGGTGAGGTTTGACATCAATGCCAAAGGGGGAGTTTTGTTAACCCCAGTTGGCAGTTTTCATTTGGCAGTGATGTCAATAGTGGCAACATGTATGACGTCTTGGCATAAGGTAAGGTGTAATATAAAAGTATGCTTGGCAACAATGTTCGAATGACATCTCCTAGAAAGCTGACTTTGGTTTAGAATGAACACATCAAACTCATATTGTTAAGTGATGGGAATATTCTGTTTACTGCCTTGAGTGGTAGAAATGTCGTTTCACCTTTCTAAGCGGTCACTTCTCTTTTGTTTTGTTGAAGCCCTCCTTAGGGCAAACTGGAACGGCCGGTTACAGGTTTCTAAGTGCTTGTATCTTTATTTTGGCACTTCTTTTCATTATTATCTGCACAACATAGGGTTTGCAAGAGAATCATGAAAGGGGTCTGTTGAATCTGAAAGTTGACTTCATAGTTTGCAAGATAATCATGAATAATCATGAAGGGGGTCTGATGTATCTTTAGAAAGGATTGAAAGTTGACTTTGTAGTTTGTAGTTGTGCCGTTATCATTAAAATGCAAGGTAAAAGCTGGTTGCCTGAGGTATCTTTGGCAATGTTCATTCAAGATTCTGTGTTCGACTTGTGGCCATCAGTGTATCTGTAAGTATGCTCTTAAGAGTTCATTTTTTCTTTCTCTGTAGAGTTGTTTTTAGAACTGGCAAATACATCTGTCAAAGGTTTTTTGAAAGAATACAATTTTTGTATAGTTTGTATTCTTTAAATAGCACTTTACAGATCTATGCACTTTTACCAGTGGGGTTTGCTCTTCTGAAATGGAATTTCCATGTTTGCACAACCATGATTGTTTAGCCCGTCGACAATATGGGATTTTTTATAAATATTGTTGGTTGTTAGTTTTGAAACCCTAGGGTTTCACTTGAGTTATTGGCAGTTGGGCTTTGTAACCGGCAGTTGAACCTTGTAACCCTATTGAGGGTTAACTGTTTCATATGACTTTCTTTCTTCGAACCATTTCTGCTTTTCTAAACAAAGAGATTAATTTTGTTTATTTCATTAAAGGACACAGTTGCAAAACTGTTGATTGGTTTTTTTAGTTGCTCAAATTTTTGGAACTACCTACAGTTAAATGTCTTTGAAAGGAATATTATCATATGTATATAAAAAGGATATAATGTAAATGATGTGCATGTTTTTTTGTGTGTATCCTACACATACATTGTTGATAGTATATGTTCTCAAGTGAAACAGAGTGTCCCTCTGTATGAATTTTACTTGATTCAATAAAATGAATGTTATATGCCAGTGAGGCAATGTTGTAAGCCAGTGAGGCCTGTAATCAGTGAGATTCCTTTATATGCCAGTGAGGCAATGTTACATGCCAGTGAGGCAATGTTGTAAGCCAGTGAGGCCTATAATCAGTGAGATTCTTTTATAAGCCATTGAGGCATTTTCGAGTGGTTTTATGCCAGGGGCTTTCCACTCAGGAAAATATCTGTGTTATGATTTATCATTGATGAGTTTGAATCTCATGTCTATTTACTGATCATGTGTCATTTTTCTTAAAGTCAGTTTATTTACTATGATCTATTTGAACTCATACTATACTCCTATCACTATCTGAAACAATAATACTGTGCACAAATGAGTCATTATTTTTCAGTCTCAATATTGAGTTGATGCATTCTTGATTTTGATCAATCTGTTTAATTCTCCAAATCTTTCATGATGTCATCTACATTCAATGGGAATTGTTTTTTCTGCATCAAAGTTTTGAAATACAAATTTGAAGGTCACTAAGTCCTGCATACCACTGATTCACCCCCCCTCTTAGTGGTGTGGTGCTCCAACACAAATGTCTTTTTGTAAATTGATCTCAAACTTAGGGCAAGTCATCATCTCCATCACATTCATTCTCATAGGGTATGTAGTCCACCTTCCCCTTGTCTTTAAGCAAATTATGCATCTTTAAACCGGTTTTTGTTCTGTTGCTTGTTTTCATCAATTCCTCATCTTCTGAGCTGGTATATTGGCACATATTTTTGTTAGATGTATCATCTGATAAATGATCATTCCCCTCTAGGCTGGAAGTCAGTGATCCAGGAAACTTTAAACCAAGAACTTTATCCTACAAGTATCCATTAAGAAAAACATTAGTTATTTAAATAATATAAAACAATATTTAAACGAAGTATACATGTTATTTATAACAAATTGGAAAATTCCTTACCACAATTCCTATTGGATTTGAATCGATTGTAGGAGGCATACTACCAATTGGAAGCTCATCATATATGTAATGTCTTTGTACAATCACTCGTTTGAATTGTTTCTTTCCACGACATACAAAACATCCACAAACAACAATTTTCTCAAAGTATTCATCCCATGTACTATAGTCCTGACCAACCTCTTGTTCAGTGCAATCATTTGTTGTGTCTGCAGGTTCCATTGTCATATCCTCTTCTACCCACTGTCCTCTACATGATTTAACAGTTTTAGGTCCACGTCCACGTACATATCTTTTTCTTTTGCTAGTTGAACACTCAGGCTTTGCATTTGCTCCAATCTCTATCTAAAATAATCAACAACATGCATTAATTTATGTCAAGATTGGATAATACATTATAAATTTCAATAATACTGTGAAAAAAGATGGACGTATCACAAAATGCCATCAGATCATTTTTTCCTAAGTTAAGTCAAAATTTGAGTACCTGATGTCCCCCTTCATCCGTTGTGTCCTCATTTGATATGACACGATCTGTTGCCATGGCCTCGTCTGGCCCCTATAATACACAACATAGTAAATAATGTTTAGTACACTAGTTATATCATTTCAACGATTATGCTATCCAACACAAAACCTCACTTTAGTCATATATTTGACATATTAATATCATGTTTTGGCCATCCTAATTTTCAAACTTTTCCCTTGATCATAGAATCACATTTAATCACCATTCCTGTACATTTTCAACCAATAAGTTTGACCTCAGAGGCCTCATGGATAGAAAAATGACTTTATCTCCTTTATGTTGTAGCATTTGTGAATTCATAAACACCTTCCTCCTTTGGTTGAGGTTGCTTTCTCTTCTTACCTCTATTGTATCTACAGATTCTGTTGTCATATCTATTTCCACCCACTTTCTTCTCTGCGATTTAGTAGTTCTACGCTGTCCACGTCCTCTCTCCATGGCCTACTCTAGATCCTGTAATACACAACAATAACAATAGTCACATAATAGTTGTGCACCAAGAGAATATTGTTGAAATGATCTTGTTAATACACTCGCTTTTCATTAAGACGCACTATGAAAAACAAAATTGGACATTGCAACATTTTGCTCTTCACAAAAAGTTTACATGCAGAATCTTGACAACTAGAGCTCAAATCTTATGATTACAAGATGACTACAAATTCACATCAAAAAGACATTTATTTCATATTTGACTCTCCTTTTTCTTTTATGGGTCATTTTAAGGCTATCTATATCTCTCCAAAATATAAACAAAGATTGTCATGACTTAGCTAAAATGTTGTCAATCTCTTATCACATATCTTAAGGTTGTCCTTAATCCCAAATCCAACTCTGAAATGTTAGATGGAAGGTCATGGCTCCAACTAAAATAATTGGTGTCAAAATGATAAGTCAGGGGACCATCATAGTGTTGATCTATTGTTGTAGTGGGATCTTGAGGATTCAAAGGTTGTCATATCATTGCTATCATCCAAATACCACCTAATGTTATACTAACAATGATTTAAAATCTTTATTAGCAAGTCAATGGACTAATATGGGAATAAATGGCAGCCACCATATGATATCACTCACCCACTATCATTATAGGGGGATGATATCAAGGACCATCATTATGCCTTGTTATAGCTGATGGACAATCGTCCTAAGTATTGTTACAACCCAAAAGGTCTATCACAACCCCAAAGGACTATCACAAATTTTATTAGGTCATCCAAACCATAGCTTCAATATTCAGCATCATATGAATATCATAATTAACATTGTAGAGGTTGTCATACCATGAGGCATAGGCAACAACCATAGGAGGTATAAAAGCAACACTAGCAACATTAAATTATTGTCATAGTACACCTAGGATAGCTAGGTATGCATCCATGTTATTACTATAAAATTGTCTCATTAATCTTGTGACCAGGTTAAGTCACTATCATAGTAACAATGTAGTTAGTCATCAATCAACATGTTGTCTTTGCATTTCAATGAGATTAGTTCTTGAAAAATGACAATCTAGAGGTTAAAGAGACAAGTTGATACCTTACCCAAGTTGTCATGTTATTGAAACCTTGTCACTATAAAGAGGAGATATCTAGAGAGTAATGTCACAAGGACATAACCAAGGCATGCACTATCATGATCCATAGGGACAACTTACTACACCATCCAAAACTCCATTTGAACTCGCTACTATCAATAATTCACATTATTGGGGATTGTCATGAAGAAAACACCATGCATAGGACTGTCTTAGTCAAAGTGGAGAGGATTGTCTAGTCATTTTATGACTGTCATAATAGCTAGTGGGTTAGTTACCATGCTTCAACCTAAAATAGGTTAATGAGAACATAGAAATGAAAATCACAATACCATAAGCATTGCCATAAGCTGCCAATATAGTCCCAATATCATGGCATGATAGTAAGAGAAGAGTTGTTTGGTTTTTCCAAAGCCATATCACTTGCATAAGGATTGTCAACAACCATCTATGTAAGGTCATGAAAGAGTGAGTCATTATTGAGCTAATCATAAGAGAAGCATGAAGTCAAAATGCTATCATGGAAACAAGATATAGTTACTTATTATAAGGACAATCCAAATTTGGTGAGGTTGCTACAAGCAACCAAATTTGGCATTCCATTAGATAGTGATATCAACTTCCAAGCAAAATACATCATTTTGCATTGATAGGCGCTAAATTAGGCACACTTTGCGCCACCTTTTGTGCCCCAAAAAGATTACATTTAGGCCTAAAAGTCAGCACTAAAGTCGATGGTAACTGCTCCGACTATTGGATCAAAAATAAAAATAAAAAATTCTCGCTTGCACATACCCCAAAAAAAATACACAAAACAAAATTTTATTGATTTTTGGTGTTCATTTTTTGCTTGGAGATCGAGCGTTTGGCGTGCAGAGATCGAGCGTTTGGGTTTTTTGTGTTCGCCCTTATTTTGGCAATGGCGGGACCTGTATTCCAACCCTAATTTCCTTTCCATACCTAAAGTGCATACTCACTTTCTTACATCTCAAAAGTCTCAGGTTTGAGCCATGACAACCTTTGCTTCCAGATATCTCAGCCTTTCAATTCGTGTTGCTCTTCTTCTATTCGTACTAGGTAAGGGCATTGCCTCTCTTTCATCTACTCTTTTTTCCTGTTAGATGTCGGATTTATTTGGACAAATGTGGGTCTTGTAATATTCATAGGGCATCTGTTGAAGATAATTCCGAGCAAGGGTTTTCATAATAGACAACAAATTTCCACATTCCATAAAATTATAAATGTGTGCTTTATTTGAATTGATGTATAAGCTTACTTTCTTGCAGCAAACTTATAAAGGAAAACAACTTCATGATTTGCTCTACAAAGTAAAGGTCAAAAACCTTGAGGAATATAGAAAAACTGGACGAAAACTTTCATGCCTAGCAATGTGTACTCTGTTTGCCTCCACAGACTGGATGGAAATAATTTGCCCTAGGTCACCTCAAAATGTCAAGCAATAGAGGGAAGAGAGCAAAGGGAGCAGACTCTGGCCACAATGAGGTAATTCATTGTCAATTTATAGATTTGTAAATGTTTCCATTGTTTCTTTGATTTTTAGTTTTTAGTTTTTTATTTCTAAATTTAAAAGAAGAAATGTATTTTATATATATAGGGACATGAGACTGACAAAGATAAAGAGGCATTAGCTTCCATATTGGGGGTAGAGGCAGTGAACAAATTGGATGGCGTGGACTTGACAATGCTTGCCAGATACATAGAAAAATGATCTAGTAAAGTCCTGAAACATTGCAACCAAATCAACAGTGTCAAAGGGAATCAATTGATTCCCCAACCAGTCATGGATTCGACAAAAGATCTAGGAGGAAATCAACAACAGTAACCTCTAAGAATGTGGAATAGGGAGCAGAGGCTTCCAATGTCCCAGCCACTCCTGGGACACAGACTTCTTCGACCACCACGCCATGTTTTGCATCTTGCATTAGTAGCTACGATACCAAGATAGAATATGATGTGGTTTCAGGGGAAGTCCGAATGATAGATGCTGGAAAAATGTTTATGAATAGGTTGAAGGAATCATGCCTTCAATGGTTCAAAGACCATCTACATTTGCCATTCTCAAAGATACCCATGCACCTACAAAAAGCAGTTATCCAAGACATGGAGACTGAATTTGGCACAGGTTGGTTTTTAAAGAAGATAAAGCTACAAATGTCTCAAAACTGCAAGAGATTTCGATGCAACCAAACAAAGAAGATAAAAAACTCCCTCTCGAGCTAAGGCTCAAAAAAGGCCAATTAATGTAAGTTTAAAAGTATAGAAAGAGCTTGTAAAAGCATATGAGAAGTCTGATGCACAGAGGAAGTCCGGTGAGGAGAGTACGCAGGTATTTGAATTTGCTCATAAGATTATATCAAATTTATTAAACAATTTTTAAATTTTATTTGTGCATAGTTAAATTGAATTAGTATATGTTTTAGGACAAGGCCTCCAAGGCTAGGCTTGGCAAACTTTGTGCCATGCATCACAGTGGCCATAAAGGTTTATAGGCCTTGATCTATACATTTTTAAGTATATTTAATAAGTTAAATGATATGTTTTATTATTTCCTAGGAAAAAGTAAATGATTGCATATTAATTAGTTTAACTAGTCCATGTGCCATGTTTTGACAGGAGGAGAAATATGGCTAGCATCCAAGCCAATTTGAAAAGAAAATGTTACAAAGCAAAAAGTGGACCAATTTTGTAATCTGGATGGAGAACGAGGTATTAATAGTTGACTTTCAATAACTTAGTTGGATATTGTTGTGTTAATATGTCAATTTGTATTTCTTGTGTTGAGTTGTTTATTGATGCGTAGGATGAGTTCTAAAGTGCTTCTCTGTTGGCCCTAGATCCCACTCAATTGTCCCATTATTTGCAGTCCTGGACATGTGCACATGTCCTCCTAGTTACCTTATTGCAGTGTTGAGATTTGAACTTCGTTCACTCTCATTATGAATGCACCTTTTTACCTTTACAAAACAATCCTTGGACATTTTTCACAATAATTTTAATCCACAAATCTCGACAACTGTAAGGGCAATCACTTATATACAAACGTGAGTTATGTGAATAGGCCACTGAATCATCTACACATTTGTTTATATTGAATTAATGTATAGATAGTAGATCCTTTATTGAATCATTAGGTGGTGATAGAACTTATGAAAATGATAAGTCCCTTATCAAAGGCACATCATTGTTATCTTTATCAAAGGCACATCATTGAATATTCCAATAGTTGCAACAATGTAGGGCAATCCTCTATCTTGTAATCAACATCATAATAAGTATACATTGGAAACTTTGTGCAACTACGCGAGGCATGCCCATGTTCTCCACACTAGTAGCAATAGATTCCTCTATTTCATACTCTACCATGGCCTCCTTGATTTCCTCCATGCTCCATCTATTATGGCTCCTAATAGCACAACACCATCTATTGTGGTTGTGACTGGGGTTGCGTGATTGTGTTTAATTTTGTTTTCCTCTTGCCTTGTGGAGGACTTGTAATACTTTGTAGGTGGTAATGTCATGGGTGGATGTGTGACAAACCTTGCACTAGTAATTGATAGGAACATACTTTCACTTTTGCAGTAGGTTAAGTGCAAAAAGATGGGGGGCCAAAAAGTGGCCAAATTAATTTCAAAAACAATTAAGTCATAACGCTAGCACATTATAACGCACTCGCATTATGACTTGCTATAAATAAAAAAAAGGTTTGTAATCTCATTTCATTTCTTTCATTCTCCTCTCTGCCCACAGCCTGCAAACCCTAGAAAGCGCGCTCGCAATTTGCAAAACTCCATTCAACACAAAAAGCTTATCGATTCATCGCCAAAATGCCATCATGACATCGAGCACGCCAAAGGAGTGAGTTATATTTGTTTTTTTGTTTGAATTTGTTTCTAAATAGGTAGGTTTTAATTGATTTTTGATGTATATTTCGTTAATTGTCAGGAAATGTTAATGCACCTCCTCCTCCTCCTCCTCAAAATCCACAAAATCCTGAGGAAATACCTGCAGAATAATAACCTCCTCCATCCATTCCTCGGCATGCCCCTGGAACACAAGAAAATATAATGGGGCAAATTGAAAACAACAAAAAAGAAATTGAAGATATAATTGCGAGGTTGAAAGATCCTTCCACTTCAACCTTGCATAGGTCCACGCTTGCTGAATCTCTTGAATCTGTTATAAAATGTAGATTCAATTAGCAAGCAAATAACTAGTTGGATGGATAAGAGGAGAGAGTTTAGAGATTATTATGCAGACAAGCTGTCATACGAAGATGTGAAAAAATTACAAATCACAAAATTAGACTTGTGTTCCATTTTCACAAACCCACGAACAAATCAACTTCCACCCATTACATGCAAGAGGTTCCATATCCATTAGTGCAACAACCAAGCGATAAGGGACAATTTTGGGCAGAGGTGGTGGATGGTTTTTGACCATCCTCCATGCAATAATAATGAGGTCCCGCAATACTTTTTGAGGAAACTCTACTGCGAGTTTGTCCTCAATAAAGTGCCAAACTATTTTGATATGTGGGACTTCCAGGGTAGAGGTGGGGGGTCAGCACAAGATAGACCAGGGGCACGTCTTGACCCACAGCGGGTAGTGAGATGAGTAATCAGCAGACCAGCCCACGAGCATGTTTCTATCCCTTCCATTGTGAAGGAGAGTGTTGAGGTCAATACACTTCAGTCCATTAGTGCCTTGACCCAGAGCATCCTAGAGCATGCCGGTCCTATAACACAGAGTGGGTTAGGAGATAGTGCGAGGAGCAGGGTCCCACCCCATACTTGTCAGACTTGCGGGTCAGCCTGTGGTTATGACCCCATGGATAGTCAGGACGCAGGTGCACAGGCTACATCTGCAGCTGAGCAGATGGTGATGATAGGTACCCTCCTGAGTGAGACTTTCGGCCTTGATACTCAGGTAAATATTAGCAAGTTTATTGAATTTAATTTATTAAATTTTATTTTTGAAATGCAAGATTAACTAATTTAAATTGACGATTTTAATGAAATTTCAGGGTCATAGCGTCGATGCAGTTTTCAATGGTTCTCCACCTGCATTTTATACTAGATCATCTACTGTTGAGGTATGTAACTAGTAAACAATTATAAATATTACATGTGAATAGCATCGTTATATGAATGGTACTCTAATATCTAATTTTGGATGTTGAATAGGTTAATACTGTAGATTTCACGGCAACACCTGCCAGCGGTGGTGGACTTCAAAACTTTATGGAGGTAATAAATAAATAGTTTAATGAATGAATTGTACTTACTAGATTTTTGTATGTGACTTGTGTGCTTTATTGTCTGTACTTCCATGTTTAGATGAATGTGTGTGTATGTTAGGAGCCATGATTTGCATCACTATTATAGTTTTTGTAATTGAATAATGTTGTTTTATTTCTAGATGATGCAGGCTGCGGAGACACCTCCCCATGTTCATAGGGCAATGGAGCAGGGTGTGGCCTCTGCGATTCATAGCTCCATGGCATTGACAGGGGTATGAGGTAGATTAGTAAATTTCAATTTACATTCATTGTTATAGTTGTCTATTTTTGAAAAATCAAAAGATTATTGATTTGAAGTTTAATTTCTACCTAGATGGTTTCTATAGGACATGACATCACCATAGCCTATTCCTGCTATTGAGGCAAGTGAGGAGACAGATTATATGTTAGCGGTAAGTGATTATTTTGTTAAATGTTTCATTTTTTATAACATGTAATTTCTATATATTAATGTCTATACTTTTTATTGTAACAGGTAAAGATGCAGGAAGAACTAAATAGGAGGAGCAGCCCTCAGGTTCGTAGTAGACCACCCACATGCGCGTCTCCATCCCCTAGAAGATCAAAGGCTTCCCGTGATCTATTCTCTTCACCAGCCAGAGGGGAATGACTTTTTATTGTGTTCCTTTGTTGTATGCCTATATGGCATTTGTGGACATATATTTTGTATTGTATATAGTTGACATTGTATGCCTATATGGCATTATTGTAAGGCTATATGGCTATTTTGTATATATGTTATACTTATATCGACATATATTGATGTATGCCTATATGGATATTTGGTTAATACAAATCTTTTTTATTGATGGCATCCATACTTGCATTATAAATCCACATTTGAATGGATATTTGTAGATGGCTACTTCAAATATTTAAAGTCCAATTGTATTACATAGGATGTTTGTTGATCCAATAAGCTAGCTATTGTTATTCAAGTATCACCTAAACCTCATTTTGGAACTAAAAGATAAAAGTTGTATTTAAAAAAAAATGAATCATCATGTTGAACAAAAAATATTAATATTCTTTGAGTAGCATAGAATGTCAACTATATGCAATACAAAAAAATGAATCATCATGTTATTCTTTATGTTTGAGATCCTGAAAATGACTAAGTCTGGTAGCCTGATATCCTGAAACACTAGGATGAATATCCAAGTTATTAGGATGATTGTGCCTTGAGAAAAAGTCATTAAGATGAGCGCCTAAAGGAGACTTTCTTAAACATTCAAACATTGAGCAACAAGCATGAAGGGTTAAGGCGCAATTTGCAACTCATAAAACCTCAAAAGGGCGCCCAACATAGAGAGAGCATTCATTTAAGACAAGGCGCCCATTGACACCTGTTCCACCATAAAATTGCACCTAAGGTGGAAGGAGAACAAGCCTCTAGTAAGTGAAGTGCACCTATTGTCTAAACCACTTCATTATGGCACCCTAGCATGAGGAGGAGTATATAAGTCAATAGGAAATGGCACCTATAATGCAAATGAAGGACTAAGTGGCATTTTCAATAAGCATCAATTCACCTTGAGCTTTCAATAAATACATCAAATTGAGCCCCATAAGCCTAGGCGCCCTTTGCCTACAAAAGAACCTTGTATCGACGTCAAGAGTTGGTCATATCGGCATATCGGCTGACCTTGGTTAGGCTTTGCTGATAGTGGTCTGTCTTGCCGACGAGTGTGGTTCGAAGTCGAAGACATCGGTGTATCAGAAGATAATCCCATCTGCACATAGGAAGAGTAGTTGAGAGATTAGCCGATGAAGGGGGTCACACTGATAGTCGAAATCCATCGGTGTATCGGCCCAACAAGATTAGAGTTCACCAATGTTTGGAGTCTCACCGATGGGTGTGGTCTGAAGGTTGTCATTTGTGAGATCGGTGTGTCGGCAGAAGAGTTTTTGAGTGTACCGATGGTATTAAGTCCTACCGATAGGTGAGGGACTTAGAGTCTCGTATCGGAGTGACAAAGACATCAGTGTGAAAGGATATAAAGTCACCGATAGTGGTCTGTCTAACCGATAAGAGTCAATGATCAGATGTTTGTCAGAAGTGAAATCAAACGGAGTCATGGTGGCAACAGCCTATCGGCCGATGAAATTTTAAGCTCGCTGATGGTATGTTGTCTCGCCAATAGTGAGTTTGAAGGTTCAAAAGTTGATAATTCTATGCTTCCACTGTGTGCTCTGCATCAGACACTCATCCCTACTATAGTCTAGCATTCTCTAATTGTGTTCTCCCCTTTGTTTTTGTGAATGCCTCTGGAAGTAATGTTGAGTTACTTGTGATGTCCTTATTGACTGATGTTGTTTTGGATTCATGTGTAGTCCTTGTTCCTTTGTAGTCTATTGTCTACCTGACTATTTGTTGTAACTTATTGAACCACTATGATTTTGAATATTTAGATTTAGAGGGCATTAGACACCAAAACTTCTTGACCTTTAACAACCCAACCTAGAATCAATAGATTTTTGTCCATCCCAACTATTCTAGTCAAGACAAAGCATGTTGATTCTCATTCAATCCAAAGTTCATTAATAGGATTATCTTATCATAATATTTAGGGAAATGACCACCTAGATGGACAATGATGTGATCTATCTATAAAGAAACTTGCAAGAAGTATAGGAGGCATGAGAATCCCTCCATGTTGTTTATCAAGTTGAATGATCTATGACACATCATGTATCATTAGAAAATATTCTCGAAGAGAAAGCAAGTGAAAATACTCAAAACAACCCATAACAAGGTGGAGAAGTTTAAAGGATGGAGGTTGCAACACTTTCCAACCTCATAGCCACACTAGTCCAATGGATCAGGATAATACTATCAAGCATCCACATAATAGTAGATAATCTTATCAAAAGTCACAGAGAAATTTCTAAGGACCAAAGTGTTATCCCTATGACTTGACACATACTGCTTGTTTCATAAAGCAAAGGGACGTGATATAAATATTGTTGTTATATGGAGCCTAATCAGACTCGGAGGTTAAATTTACCCAACTTTTATCAGCGTGGTTTCTCCCCAAATATTTTCCTACTAGTTTTGGTGCCTTGAAGTCTAAGTGCATGAAAATTGAAGTCTCAGTGTTTTTCTTTAGGATCTACGCGCCAGTTGAAGGTTGTAGTTGCCAAGAAGAGTGCCTAGCAAGAGGAAGTCTTTTGGAGTCTCCAAAACACATCAAACACTTGACTAACAACAAGATAACTTTTTCCCAAGTTAGGCGCTTCAAGAGGGAAGTTAAAACATGAATAAGCGCCAACTTGTCTAGGCACAAACTCAAGCTTGTTGAGGATACACATGGTGCCCAACATTCCTTGGTGATTTCATGAAATTCAAACACTCAGAACTATTCAAGGAATGCCCAATGCCCCTTCTTGATGATAGGCACCAAAGTGAGGGTGGAATTGCACCTTGATGGCATTAGGTGCTATCTAGAGTATGCTACTCCATGGAAATGCACCTTCTTGCTTAGAGTAATTCAAACACTCCAAGGTCTTCAGTGATCAATTCCCCAACTTATGAAATGTCCTTCATTTTAAAACACATTGTAATGCTCTAGAGAGATGACTATACCTAGGCGTCAATCTGGGTTAGAAATGCCTCCAAAGTGCGCCTTCTCTTTCAGAATGTAAAACAAGGTCCAAAGGTGCTAATAAACTAAAGCACTTCTTTGGAAAAGTCCCAGAGGTTAAGATGCACCTTGTCTTAATGAGGTGCAACTCTTGGGTAAGAAAGCTTGTAAAGTGTGCCTAACTTAGTGAAGAGGTTGATAACTTCTAAACCCTTCCTAGAACTTAGATTGCTTCAACTGAAGATCATCTCACACCAATACATCACCAAACTTTCAATCACAAGATCAATTCAAACTTAGGCGCTCATTAAGAGTCTTTCCAATGTTGGCACATCTAAGAGGTTGAATTGGCAAGAGATGGCGCCTAGCTTCCTAGACCTTGTTTCAATATGTTTGAGTTCCAAAGTTGACTCAATGGTATCAAGATGGCACCATAGAGTCTTTGGACTAGTTCCTTAGAGTTTCAAAAACATTCTGGCTCCTTGAAAATTCCTCCTACATGGTTGGGCGCCATTTCAAGGTCCTAGAACCATGATGTAGCGCCTTATTTCTCTAGGTGTCCATTCATGATTATGCAACTTGAGATTCGCACCTAGAGTGAATAGGCTTTCATCCTGACTTAATACACTGCCTACTTCTGACAATTTTTGGGGCAGCAGAAAACCTTTCACCACGGGAAAATGTCTTAGAGATATAAAAAACTGAGAGAGGTTATTGTAGAGGCACTCTACGTGATTGCGTTGCCTCAGACGAAATGTTTCTAAGTGACAGTTTTCGAGTAACATCTCGTCAAAGATTGCTGCCTTTTTGCACTTTGAACTCTTCAGGGATATCGTCGGTACAATGTAGATCGGACTGTTTCAACATGTTTGGGTGAAAAATAGGACCATGCCTAGCGTAAATGTACCCATCTAGACGCGTTGAAACAGTCAGTTTGGTCGCATCAAGAGCAAGATGAAAGTTACACCCCTTTGCAACTTTACACTGCCTCCTGATGATTTTTGGGGCAGCAGAAAACCTTTCACCACGAACAAATATCTCAGAGATATAAAAAACCAAGAGAGGTTATTGTAGAGGTACTCTACGTGATCGCGTTGCCTTAGATAGAATGTTTCTAAGTGACACGGTTTTCAAGTAACATCTCGTCAAAGATTGCTGCCTTTTTACACTTTGGACTCTTTAGGGATATCGTGGGTACAATGTAGCTAGGACTGTTTCGACATGTTTGGGTAAAAAATAGGACCATCTCTAACATAAATGTACCCATCCGGACACGTCAGAATAGTCAGTTTGGTCGCATCAGGAGCACAACGAAAGTTACACCCCTTTGCAACTTTACACTGCCTCCTTATGACGATTTTTGGGGCAGCAGAAAACCTTTCACCACGGGCAAATATCTCAGAGATATAAAAAACTGAGAGAGGTTATTGTAGAGGCACTCTACATGATCGTGTTGCCTCAGACGAAATGTTTCTAAGTGACATGGTTTTTGAGTAACATCTCATCAAAAATTTCTGTCTTTTTGCACTTTGGACTCTTTAGGGATATCGTGGGTACAATGTAGCTCGGACTGTTTCGACATGTTTGGGTGAAAAATAGGACCATGCCTAGGATAAATATACCCATCTGGATGCGTTGGAATAGTCATTTTGGTCGCATCAGGAGCAGGACAAAAGTTACACCCCTTTGCAACTTTACACTGCCTCCTTCTGACGATTTTTGGGGCAGCAGAAAACCTTTCACCACTAGCAAATATCTCAGAGATATAAAAAATTGAGAGAGGTTATTGTAGAGGTACTCTACGTGATCGCGTTGCCTCAGACATAATATTTCTAAGTAACACAGTTTTCGAGTAACATCTCGTCAAAGATTGTTGTCTTTTTGCACTTTGGACTCTTTAGGGATATCGTGGGTACAATGTAGCTTGGACTGTTTCGACATGTTTGGGTGAAAAACAGGACCATGCCTAGCGTAAATGTACCCATCCGAACGTATTGGAATAGTCGGTTTGGCTGCATCAGGAGCAGGATGAAAGTTACACCCCTTTGCAACTTTACACTGCCTCCTTCTGATGATTTTTGGGGCAGCAGAAAACCTTTCACCATAGGCAAATATCTTAGAGATATAAAAAATCGAGAGAGGTTATTGTAGAGGCACTCTACATGATCGCGTTGCCTTAGACTGAATGTTTCTAAGTGACACAGTTTTCGAGTAACATCTCGTCAAAGATTGTTGCCTTTTTGCACTTTAGACTCTTTAGGGATATCATTGGTACAATGTAGCTCGGACTGTTTCGACATGTTTGGGTGAAAAAAAGGACCATGCCTATCGTAAATGTACCCATCCGAATGCGTTGGAACAGTCAGTTTGGTCGCATCACGAGCAGGACACCAAAAATGCAAAAGTTGCTTTGTGTAACTTGACAACATTGACACTTTTTTGCAACATGACTCAAAGACTCAAACTGACCCCAAATGACTCAAAGTGACTTAAAATCACCTTGATTTTGGCGACCAATGTACATTATAGAGGTCGAGGCGCTCCTTATCATTCAAACATCTTAGATGAGCGCATAGGAAAGGAAAAAGCTCTAAGTTTCATCATCATGAGCGCCTAATATCAAGAGACTTTAATGGCTCAAACCTTAGCATGGAGTCCTAAGGCGCACTTCATATCTCCTTTCATCCATTTTGGCACCCTTATGTAGATTTTTCAACTTGATTTGGCACCCTGTATGTGAAGGAAGATCTAAAGGCATGAAAGTGGATGTCGTTTTGCAAGAGTTTGGATCATCAAAATTGAAAGAAATAAGTCTATTAAGCTTGGGCGCCCTTGGTCTTCTTGTCATTCATTATGAGTGCCTTGGGAGAATGGTATATAGGTCATCATCATGATTGGGCACCCTGGATCCAGAGTGTTGGAGAGATCATCAAATGGTGTCTAGAGGAAGTAGGGTGAGTTATGAGTTTGGTCGCATCAGGAGCAGGACACCAAAAATGCATAACATGATGATGTAAAAATGTGTATATGTGTAAAAATGCAGGAGGAAATAAAAAAGACAAACCTTACAAATTAATGTGCATACTTACAACTCAATGTAACATGACTTTACAAAATCAATGTGAATACTTACAAATTAATCCAATGAACCATCCGGGTCTGCTCTACTCTTTATTGTGTCAAGTATTGCTTCATGGTCAGACTCACGCACCTTCCACAAGATTTTGTTCAAAGGTCTACCTCGATACTTTATCAAATGAACATTGGATGCCACGACAAGGTTCGAGTAATGAAGAATCTTCCGATGCATGTCAAAGTCTTGAAATAGCCAAATATTAACACTCTTATGTGGGTACCTTCTAAGCCATGTTCCAGTAATAACCATTGAGCCTATAGGGTATTCAATGTTTTCTCCATCTGTAACAAGGGCCTCCAATTTCTTTTTGGCCTCAACACAACATAAGTAATAATTTGTTCCCTCTTCATTATCTTCATCTACAATAACTGCATATACGTGCCCTACATTGATATGTGTAGCAAATTAGATGAAATTAGTCAACATTACAAAAACACTACAAAGTAAGATGACATTACCTGGTTGAACTAGATGAAATTAGATGCATATATGTGCCCTATATTACCTGGTTGAACTAAATCTGATATGTGGTCAAAGTCAACTGATGATTCTATCTGTGTTAGTTCCAGTGCCATCAGGGGTCGATACGTGTCAAGTGGGCTAAGATAACTTAACTGCCATTTGTCAACCCACTCCTTTGACTCGCACTCATCCCAGACTTGAATTGTACAGGAAGAACAAAAGCATGACATCTTTCGTGTATGGATACTCCATGAACCTGCAATTGAGCTTCTGAGAGAGTGCATCTCATTTGATCCTGTCAGTGTACAACAGTCCTCATATGGTGCAATGCTAGTATCATCTATCAACCAAAAAAATCTACGACCTGAAGACTTACCTTCATTACCTAGACCCATGGAAGCATTACACCACTCGACAATCAATTTTGCATCTGTCAACTTTGCATTGTCTTTATACTTTAACTCTTCTCATGCTATGGCTCTTTTGATACATGCTCCCCCTTTCCATGCCCGGCCTCACAAAAGTTCCACATATGTTGAATACCAGTAAAATTATGCCTCCTACTCAGCCAATAGAAATTCCACGAGTTCTTGAATTGTGACACACAGTTATCTGACCATATGATATGCTAACTGAATGATATGCCCCTTCTAGCCAAATCATTGTAGAACACCTGAAAGCAACCTTGCACGAACTCCGTAGAATGTGTGCGATCATCACTAATATAGAAATTATACTCCCTTATGATCTTTCTGTCATCCTCTGTACTATCATTCGCATGAATGAATGCGATGTGCACAAATATAGAAACCTGTGTGGAATTGTAATATTGTGATTGCACCTCACGTTGTGGTTGTAGACTGTAGTTCTCTGCAAAGTCGATGACTAAAACTATGCTACCAACTGGAAATATGTCCTTGTATAACTTGAATTGCAAGTCCAACCATCGAGCTCTATGGGCATGTCTTGCATACTCATACACTATGTTGTCACAAAATATAGGCATAAACTGATACACTTGAATCTTTTCAATAACCAATTCACACCTCTTTGCTTCTTTACCGTCTTTTGTATTGTATGCCACTGTTTTATACTTGCCAAGCTCTACTAGTTCATTTCCAACCGCATGTGTTCTTTCCATATGTTCACATATTGGCAAATGTTGCAAGCCACCGCAACGATGACATGTGCCATCCAAGCATAATTTCTTGTAGAATATTTGACCTTCCTCTCTTTCACATAAAATTCTTGATATGAAGTCTCTTGAAGATGTTGGTGGGGCATATATGACACAACCTTGCAAATCATTGTTAGTATGCATATCTAGACATATAGACCTATAAGCATCAAAATGGTTAGAAAATTCAATATGTAATCTACAACAAGTAGTGCATATGTGATTTATCTTAACATAGAAAGGTTTTAGCATTTCAAAATATTTTTGACAAATTTTAATTTGAGGATACTTCTCTAGAAATTTACCATAAAACTGTGTTTCAGTCTCATCCAAAAAATGCTTTGGATGTGGCTCACGGTTCTGACTACCGATTCTCCTTCTTACCACATCCCTTTGATTCGGAGATACCCTTGTGTAATTCTTCCAAAAGTCTTCAATTAGTGATCTCAATGCTTCAACAATTGGTTTATCTTTTCGTGGTAGTCTCCCCGAGAACGCCCATAATTCATTGGCATTAGTGTCCTCAATTCTTTGGCGTCTTCCAACGGCTCTTGATAAAGTTTTCCTATTAATTCTCAATTCTTGACTTGTCTTTCTAATGAGACGAGCTTTCCTCGTTTGACTACTTACTATAGTCGATGTAATCACATGCCGTGTTGCATTACTATCTTTTGTGCGTGAGGTGTTACCCACACTCTCATACACACTCATTAGATTCTTGACAATAGATTTTTCACTTGAAGCCTCTGATGTTCTCAACCTAAGAATCTTCATGATAGACCTATACTTTATACTTTGCATCATTTCGACGAATAGTTGACATCTTGCAGTCTCATTTAACTTTTCAAAGAACAATCTCCAAATCTTATTAGCATATCTTCTACAAGTGCGTTTTGGAATCTTACCTTCCATTGGCTGCAAAATATTCTCATCAATATCAATCAAATACTTTGGCTTTCTATGCAAAATTCTAGGTGGTGTTAAGTTAGGTAAATTCATCTCAACATTAGGAATTTCATCAATATTTAAATGAGATGGGTTAGATGGCATACCTTCGATCGAAGATGGAATAGATGACATACCTTGAGGTTGAGGTGGGAACGATAGCGTACCTCCATCACATGTGAGTGATGATGTACTCTCAACTTGAGATGTGGTAGATGGTGTCCCTACATGTTGACTTGTGGTAGAGGACGTGTCTCCAACTATGGTATTCAAATCTCTCATACCACGAAGTTTTTGCATTCGTTCTCTTTGTGCCGCCAATACCATATCTCTTTGTGATGGTTGTGGTTCCTCTTCAATTGGTATGTCTTCATTTATCGTGTCTAATTTCCTCTTGTCACGAAGTTCCCTCATAGCCACTGCTTTCTTTGCATTCTTAGCTTCTATCTCTTCCTATGTTGGTTTAATTCTTGATCGTTTCCTCAGCATGACGGAGAATTTGTCTGTAGCATGATAAAGAGACCAATATTAGTTCCTAAGAAATGAATACAAGATAATAGTAGGATTGTATTTTTTTTATGTTGTAAGGATTTATTCTTGTATAGTTTGACATCATGGTATGTTAAGGTTTGTTTATTACACATAATTATTAAAGAGCCCAAGTGTAGAAAATATACATGGCATCATGTGAGATTGTAGGCTGCTTTCTTGATTGGGAATGTGTCTATTTTAAACATGTATGATAAAGCATGATAAAGTAATTCAATCTGAAATAAGGAAAATGTAAAGAACATGCATGTAAAGACTTGACATACCTAAAAAACGAAGATTCGAATGGAGAAAGTACCCAATTATGTAGTGTTTTTTTCTTCTTACATCAAACTCCTCAACAATTTGAGTTTTTCACCACTTGCTTCCTTTTCAATGTTAAATTGAATAACACTCAAATATAATTACTAACAACAATACTATTAACCAATCTATAATGTTAAATTCCTAAAATTGAATCACAATTAACATTGCAACACTACAAAAATTGAAACTTGAATAGATATATATCAAACTTGGTGTGAAAACTATGTTATTTCCTCCTCAAGTTGGCAAAGCAGAAAAGGTGGTGGAAAGATCATGCAAAGGTGGTACAATGTGTCAAATGTGCATGTGAACTTCCCAACAGCACGAAAGCACTTCTTTTTTGTCGGAGCACGCGTAGAATCAGTAAGAAAATAGAGCATGTGGGCCTGGATCACGGGGGTCAATACTTTTTTACCGTTTCAATAGCAAGACAAAACGTGAGCACATTATAACGTGCTCGCATTTTGTCCTGCTATAGATTGATCACATCCTTTGCATTGATCACATCTCTTTCCAAACCTTCCCCTTCAGACTTGAATGACCACAAGGTTTTTGAGGGAGAACTTTTCCTGTTTCTTGCAAGAGCTTGCCAGATGCTCCGCCATATGATAGGCATAACAATGAAGGGGCAAGCCCTAAACCCTAATCCATCAACCCTAAACCCTCAACCCTCGACACTATACCTTAAACCCTAATCCCTCAGCCCTCAACCCTAAACCTTATCCCTAAACCCTAATCCCTCAACCCTAATCCCTAAGCCCTCAACCCTAATCCGTCATCCCTCAACTCCAATCCCTCATCCCTAAACCCTAAATGCTATCCCTATTCCTAAACCCTCAACAAACTCAATACTATACCTTAAACCCTAATACCTTATCCCTAAACCCTCCAACCCTATCCCTAATCCTTATACCCTCCATAGTCTACTTTAACCCTAATCCCTCGACCCTCAACCCTATCCCTAAACCCTTGACTCTCAAACCTCAACCCTCAATGTCAAACCCTAATCCCTCAACCCTTAACTCTGATCCCTCAACCCTCAACCCTATCCCTAAACCCTAAACCCTCAACCCTCAACGTCAAATCCTAATCCCTCAATCCTTCACTCTAATCCCTCAACCCTAAACCCGATCCCTAAACCCTCAACACTATACCTTAAACCCTAAACCCTAATCCATCAACCCTCAATGCTAATCCGTCATCCCTCAACTCTAATCCATCATCCCTCAACTCTAATCCCTCATCCCTAAACCCTAATCCATCATCCCTCAACTCTAATCCCTCATCCCTAAACCCTAAATGTTATCCCTATTCCTAAACCCTCAACAGACTCAATACTATACCTTAAACCCTAATCCCTTATCCCTAAAACCTCCAACCCTATCCCTAATCCTTATACCCTCCACACTCTAATTTAACCCTAATCCCTCAACCCTCAACCCTAAACTTTATCCCTAAACCCTAATCCCTCAACCCTTAACCCTAATCTGTCATCCCTCAACTCTAATCCGTCATCCCTCAACTCTAATCCCTCATCCCTAAACCCTAAATGCTATCCCTATTCCTAAACCCTCAACAGACTCGATACTATACCTTAAACCCTAATCCCTTATCCCTAAACCCTTCAACCCTATCCCTAATCCTTATACCCTCCACACTCTACTTTAACCCTAATCCCTCGACCCTCAACCCTATCCCTAAACCCTTGACCCTCGAACCTCAACCCTCAACCCTCAACGTCAAACCCTAATCCCTCAACCCTCAACCCTCAACCCTCAACCCTCAACATTAAACCCTAATTCATCAACCCTAAACCCTAATCCCTCAAACCTAAACCCTATCCCTAAACCATCAACCCTCAACACTATACCTTAAACCCTAATCCCTATCCCTCAACCCTTAACCCTTAAAACTTATACCCTATCCCTACACCCTCAACACTTGACACTATATCTTAAGCCTTAAATCCCCATCCCTAAAGCCTCAACCCTCAATCCTTAAACCTTCAACCCTAAACCCTATCCCTAATCCCTCTACCCTCGACACTCTAACCCTAACCTTGACATTAAATTCTAATCCGTCAACCCTAAACCCTAATCCGTCAACCCTAAACCCTATCCCTCAACTCTCAACACTATACCTTAAACCCTAATCCCTCAACCCTCAACCCTAAACCTTATCCCTAAATCCTAATCCCTCAACCCTCAACCCTAATCCATCATCCCTCAACTCTAATCCCTCATCCCTAAACCCTAAATGCTATCCCTATTCCTAAACCCTCAACAAACTCGATACTATACCTTAAACCCTAATCCCTTATCCTCGACACTCTTATTTAACCCTAATACCTTGACCATTAACCCTATCCCTCAACCTCAACCCTCAAGCCTCAACTCTCAACATTAAACCCTTAACTCTAATCCCTCGACCCTCAACCCTATCCCTAAACCCTAAACCCTAAAACCTCAACCCTTAACGTCAAATCCTAATCCCTCAACCCTTCACTCTAATCCCTCAACCCTAAACCCTATCCCTAAACCCTTAACACTATACCTTAAACCCTAATCCCTCAACCCTAAACCTTATCCCTAAACCCTAATCCCTCAACCCTCAACCCTAATCCGTCATCCCTCAACTCTAATCCCTCATCCCTAAACCCTAAATGCTATCCCTATTCCTAAACCCTCAACAGACTCGATACTATACCTTAAACCCTAATCCCTCTACCCTCGACACTCTTAATTAACCCTAATCCCTTGACCATTAACCCTATCCCTCAACCTCAACCCTCAACTCTCAACTCTCAACATTAAACCCTTAACTCTGATTCCTCGACCCTTAACCCTATCCCTAAACCCTAAACCCTCAACCCTCAACATCAAATCCTAATCCCTCAACCCTTCACTCTAATCCCTCAACCCTAAACCCTATCCCTAAACCCTAATCTCTCAACCCTAATCTATCATCCGTCATCCCTCAACTCTAATCCCTCATCCCTAAACCCTAAACGCTATCCCTATTCCTAGACCCTCAACGGGCTTGATACTATACCTTAAACCCTAATCCCTTATCCCTAAACCCTCCAACCCTATCCCATAACCCTAATCCCTTGACCCTCAACCCTATCCCGAAACCCTTAACCCTCGAACCTCAATGTACTCAACCCTCAACGTCAAACCCTAATCCCTCAACCCTTAACTCTGATCCCTCGACCCTTAACCCTTAAAACTTGAACCCTAAAACCTATCCCTACATGCTCGACACTCGACACTATATCTTAAACCCTAATCCCTTAACCCTCATCCCTAAAGCCTCAACCCTAAATCATTAAACCTTCAACCCTAAACCCTATCCCTAATCCCTCTACCCTTGAAACTCTACCTTAAACCTAATCCCTTGACCCTTAACCCTAAACGCTATCTCTAAAGCCTCAACCCTAAACCCTAATCCCTAATCCCTCTACCCTCACCACTCTACCTTAAACCTAATCCCTCGACCCTTAACCCTAAACGCTATCCCTAAAGCCTCAACCCTCAACCCTAATTCCTCAAGGTCCTAAACTCTAATCCCTTATCCCTAAACTCTAAATCCTATCCCTAAACGCTCAACCCTCAACCTTAAACCTTAACCACTCAATACTTATCCACCCCTCTCCTCCCCTATCTGGCTCACTCCCATCTCTATCCTTCTTTGCCCTCGACACTATACATACATACATATAGGCATACATAGATACATACATACATACATATAGGCATACATACATACATACATACATGATTAATAGCCTTGAACATAAAAAAATTTAAGGGGGACATAACGCGAGCGCGTTATAACGCGCTCGCGTTATGTCAAACATGACAAACAACAGACTTGCGAAAAGGAAAAATGCAAAGCAAACCATAACGCGAGCGCATTATAGCGCGCTTGCGTTATGTCTTGCTTTGGGAATCCCAAGCCTTGGGCTTGGGATTTGCTTTGGATTTCCAACCCAAAGGCTTGGAGTGCCTTTTGAACAGTCACAGACATGTTTTTCCAGATTCTTCAAGATTTCACATAATTTCGTTCGTGCTAACCCTCAGATTTGCACGTGTTTCAATGTCAAACAAATCAAACACCTGGGTAATGTTAGGATTTCTCTTAGCTATTTGACGATGTAATTTTTTTCACATTTTAACAATGTTAAGCCTTTCATCTTTAATTTCTTTTGTTTGTGTGTTCGTTTTTGGGCAAAAACCACTGTTTGGTCTTTTTTACATTGTAAATTAACTATTCATTGAAATTTCAAAAAAATTACATATTTAGAAACTAGACTCCATTCTACAAATATTAAAAAAAGAAAAAAATGATTTTCAATTAGTTTTCAAAATTTATAGGGGTAGCACGGCCAAAATTCTATTTTTTAGGATATGTCCACTTTGAAAATTACTAAAAAATCAAATATTCATCAAAAAATTATCAGAAAAATTGGGCATAAACTACATGCTATTAGCTAATTTCTCACCAAAGCGATTTTAAAAATACCAAAAAAAAGTTGACCTTTTGAGGGAGCCACAAAACATGCTATGTTATGTTTTTTTGATAGAAACAACACCAATTTCTGTGGCTCCCTCTTTTGAACCCCTTAATCTATGCCATTTTCAAAAAAAAAATAGTAGTTTAGAAAGTAGACTCGGAGCACTACGAACATTGTTTTGGTTGCATCTCCAAATTTTGAGTGTAACTATGCTCAATTTCTCATCCAAGGCCAGTATTTCCTAATTTCAGAAAAAAAGTGGCCACTTAAGACCCCTTTTTGGCCCCCCATCTTCTTGTACTTACCCAGTAGTGGACAATTTTATAAGTCTCATGACATATGGTGCAATTAGGTATGTGTTGAGCAAGAGGGAACTATGTGGCATTAATAGCTTGAGCTCCCACCACTAGATAGTTTGTAGTTGTATGCCCCTTAGTGTGGCACTTTGTTCATCATAAACCACATTGATTAAGAGTTTCACTTGCAAGTTGTGCTATTTGCATGACCATTTTTCCATTTGTTTTTTTAGGCATGTACTAGAATCATATGTTGGGGGCTCCCCTAATTCTTATAATCTCAACACAACTTTTAAGGCAACTTTTTAATTGGGGAGAGTGACTTAAACTAGTTCATGTTGGATATGTGCAATTAGCCTACCAATAAATCATTCCTTCTACATTTCAACATTTTATAGTTGGGTCAATCTTTAACACCAATTCCTTAGAGCGTTGAGCATACCTACACACAATCTCTCCCGATTATTGCCTTATTTCCTTTAATGCCACAATATTATGATGCACCATCTTACGGCAATTGAAATTGGGAAGGAAATCTCTTAGCAGTTTACCAAGATCATTCTTGGTGCCATTAGGATCATAATGAGTACACTAGTCTTGTGCTTACTTACAAAAAGTGGTTGCAATTAACCTAATCTTGTGGTCATTATCCACAACATTTTGTGTGTGCCATGCTATCTCATATGCTTAAGTTTGATGGGATAATAATGAACAACAAACCCTTGTTTGCCTACCTCCTTCTTATGAATGATCCCATTTTGGATTCCTTATGAAGTCAGGGTGATTTAAAGGAAGATCAAAGTTGCACTCCAAGTAGATGTGTGGATAAAGAAGGGCTCAGCGGAATATGGAAACCTTTAGATTTTGTGATTTTTGTTTTTTCTATTTCAAAACTATTTGTTTTCTTTCTTTTCTAATGAACATTTATTCAGAAGCCCTTTCCTACACCCAAATCTTCAGTTTTAAACTCACTTGCATGGAAGATGCATTAAAGGTATCAATTATATATGTTCCATGATTTAAATCCATTATTTTGTGGTTCTCAGTATGACAGAAAGAAGGATGTTGTTGCTTCTTAGACTTGTTGCACACCTTGCACTAGGTCCATAGGCTAGTGGAATGGTATTCGAGGACACAATGGCTCTCATATCAGATTTTTTTGTAAGGAATCAATTTAAAATGGTCTGAGGCCTAGCTTTCATTCCAACCTAGGATTCCATCACAATAATGTCATATTATAGTCTTCAGATATGTGTATAGTTTATGTGCATGGTAGCAACCATTTAGTAGTAATTCCTTACACACCACACTGTAACTGAGATGTGTGAATGCCCTAAAACTATACAAGTTCAGTCCAAACACTATCATAAGATCATGGATACATCATAGTTTAGGTGTGGGTAAGACTTCCTTAGTGTAGCCCTAACTATGCATTGTAGTAGAACCATTATATTGACCATTCCAAGTTCGGACTAGCAGGGACAATGGAGTTTCAAGACCCTTGCCAGCCAAGGGAAGGTTGATATAGGAATTTTGAGGGACCTAGGGTAGTGACAATCATATAGGACTGGGTTTGTGTTATGTTTGGAACCCATAAAGTCTTGAGGTCTTCTTAGAGGGGTGATATGTGACTAGGGTATGAAGGCTAGGACTTTGTATGTAATATTAAGCCCTCCTTTTGGATTTGTTGGAAGCCTTCTTCACTGATACATAAGGACTGTCAAGACTCCTATGATAGTGCATTAGAGAGGCATTGAAATCACAAAGGAGATAAATGTTATTAGGTCATCAGCCATTGGAGAAGGGATTGTCATAAAGAGCATGACAATGTTACCTTGTCATATTCACAAAGGGAATAGTCTTTGTGGTGGTAATTATAGTCACTAAGTTTACATCCACCTTCCTAAGGTATGCAGAAATGCCTGAAGTTGATTATGCCTATTTTAAAGATCTTGCCATGAGTATTTTCCATGCTTTTACCCCCCTAATGATCTAAAGATTGAATATAAAGGTGTGGAAATTATTGACTAACCTTACTACTGTCACAGTCAATTTGTTAACATGTAACACAGTCATGAGGTTTTTCTTGTTTTATGCAAGATTTATATAATCTTCCTTATTGATAAGATGGGGGTATGCTATTCCCAAATTGTCTACAACAAAATACCAATGGAGACCTCCCCAATCCTCATCTCAAGTTTCAAATGCCTAATGAAACGATGGAGGACAATCATAATTGTCATAATAGTACATTAGCATTTTTTGTCTCAATGTGGCCCTTGAGACTACCAAGGGGATGGATATAGAGTTGGGATTATGTTTTTTGTTTAAAAGCCTTGTGTCATTGACCTAATATTTATTTGTGGCAAGGATCCCAATAGTCTAAAGATTACAAATTGTTGTCAAGAAGGGACTATCATAGTTAAGTGTGGTATAGTGATACAATTTCATCTTGGTTGAGTATTGTATAAATCTCAAGCTATTTAGAATGCATGGGGGTATTAAGGTGTGGTATCACTATATAGGTAACCATCAAGTGATTTCTTCAACCCAATCTTGGCCTATATAGTACCTAGTGTGAAGAGCAAGATAATGTTGTCCAAGAACCTTGTTACGGTCACAAATGAGGGCAGTCTTAGCTATTGTAACCATAGTTGGAATCCCTTGTTGTTACCATAACATATGTGACCTAAAACCATGACTCTATGAGTATGAGTTGTTTGAAACTCCTCTGAGAAGATCCCACTATGGGAATGAATCATAATTCAGTGTTAAATAGGATTGTTGTCATTACAAAAAATCTAGGGTAGTCATTGTATCCTCTCATTGCCATAATAGAATTAATGCAACTATAGTTTTCAATACCAAAGAGATGGAATTGATGGTAACCATAAGGTCTGTGTTGACTAGTCTCAATCATCCATCCCTCGATGGTAAAAAATAATGTCCCAAAGGAGACAGTAATGATGATACAAATGCAGACACAAAATAAGACCACTTTATATTCTTCTATTTTAGAGGACTGTCTCTACATTGCTGGTCCAGATTAAGGAAGACATGATTTAAGAGTTCATTGGATTTGATGGCTACAAACCATTCATCAAATCCACACAAGGTGGCATGGTCAAGTTTCTGAATGCTTAAGTCCTCCTTTGTCAAATGTTGTAGTTGCAACTACCCTATTAGACATGTATGCAAAATGTGGAAGCATAGACAAGGCACATGAATTGTTTGACAGAATGCCTCAAAGAAATGTGGTCTCATGGATTGCAATGACTGCAGGATATGCACAAAATGGATTTGTTGAAAAGGCTTTAGAAATTTTAAAGCAAATGCAATTGGCTGGTGTAAAGCCAAATTCTACAACCTTTGCCAACATCCTCCTTGCCTGTGTCAAAATGGGAACTTTGGAATAGGGTATGGACATCCATCAATACATAAAGGATAGCGGAATTTTGTCAGATGTTGTAGTTGCAACTTCCCTATTAGACATGTATGCAAAATGTGGAAGCATAGACAAGGCACGTGAACTATTTGACAGAATGCCTCAAAGAAATGTGGTCTCTTGGACTGCAATGATTGCAGGATATGCACAAAATATGGAATCATAGACAAAAAACGTGAACTGTTTGACATAATTCCTCAAAGAGATGTCATCTCATGGAATGCAATGATTGCAGGATATGCACAAAATGGATTTTGCAAGGACGCTCTCAAAATCTTTGAATTAATTAAGCACTCTAGAACATATCCTAACATTGTAAGCTTTGCTTCTATTCTAGGTACATGCAGCCATGCAGGTTTAGTGGATGAGAGCTGTACATACTTCAATCACATTAATCCAAATCCTATGCAGCTTATTAGATTAATAGTGAAAAAGAACATACATAGACCAAGCAATTTGTGGCACTTAAGGTTATGTAATAGAATTTACAGTTGATAGTTAAATTGTATAGCAAATTTTTTTATGATCTTTACTAACGTTTATTAGAATTGTTGCATGTTTTACATCATTGGAATGACATATTAGCTGTAACGTTTTTGAAATTTTATTATGGTATGTGCACTTTGATATGATGTAAATGATTATGGTTTCGTTTCATATGTTGTAATATTGGATATATAATAGAAAAATAAATTATTGCATGAAATAAATAATAACTTTTCATTTTAAATATTTTTTTTTGCAGAACACGGGTCTTCCAGAAGATCAAGATGATCCTCATGATATAGATCTAGATTATGTTGGTTCTGGTATAGATCACATGGCAAAGGATGATGATGATGCAGATATAGAAGACACCAAGGCTGATGGAGATGATGATGACAACGATGATGATGATGATGATGATGATGATAATGATCACGATGGTGATGATGATGATGAGGTAGTTGCTAGTAGTAGCCAGTGACATTCATGATCATATAGACTGCATCATGGATCATTGCAGATATATAGTTATGATGCCTCTTTTCATGGTTACTATCATATGTATCATTTTCACAGCTTGCAGTACCATATTAATGAGTTGTATCATAAATTTATGTATCATTTTGACTTATATCATTTGGACATGTATCATCTTGACTTGTATCATTTTGAGTTACATAATTTATCATTTTTTACTTATATCCTTTGTACATGTATCATTTTGACATGTTATTGATCTACTGGCATATTTGACTTTCACTTGTTTTAGTTATATATGATGATGATCTTATCAGTATTGACTTGTCAATTTATATATATTGAAAGTGGTCGATAATTTTTGGATGGATATTTATTACGTATGATGATTTTAATTTACTGCTCAGGATGGATGTTGTCAAATTCAATTAAATTATAGATATTTGACTCACTTGTTTTAATTATAGATGATGATCATGTTATAATAATTATCTTGTTATTTAATTATAGGAGTTAAATAATTAAATTACTTACTCTATAATCATATGAGTTATTTAAGAGGCATGATATATTTAACTAATTAAATTGAAATAAAACATATTAAATTAATTCCATTTGGAAGGAGATTCACTCATCACAATTAATGCAATTAGGCAAAACAATACTTCAAACTAGATTTTAGGCCAATGGCTGTGGCCCATCAGACAAATGTTGGATGGATTTGAAGACTACAGATTGATCCACGTGTACAAAGAAGGCAACTTAGTGGCCGATGAGTTAGAAAAGGCGGCGGCAGAAAGTACCCAAAGTTAATTCATTTGGTGACATAATATAATCATCATTTGAATTGGCAATTTAATTTGGTAAGTGTGGAGTGATACTACTCGTAGGTGAATAATTAGATAAGTCCTCAAGGTATGGTACTACTGGTGGAAAAGCACGGTGCTAGGCTGTTAAAACTCGAAGTTTTGATAGCTTCAAGATCTGTATATCTGCGGGCTCATGTGGACGATACACTCTTGCCAGCCTACTCATCATTGATAAATACAGGGGTCTACAAATATGGGTGGGGATTGCAAGAGAGCCATACCTTTCTCTCTTTTCTCACTCTGTTTCTGCAAGTTGTTGGAGCCATGGACACATGGATATGTTTGGAATCTATGAAGCAACAGATGACATTCCTATGGGAGGTGATTGACAAAAGACTCAAAATTATTCTTGTGTCTTACCATCCCTTGGTGTTTTGGGTAGTAAAGAAGGTGTTAGGGGATGAATTTCTGAAGGCTACTCACCGCTACAGAGTAAACACGGATATCACGGCCATGTTCTTGGTGGTTCTTTTGTATATGAGAGTAGGCAAAGCTAAAGCAAAATTCTTGTACCAGAAGCTATTCCTGCACTCTCTTTTGGGAGAGATAGATGTGGCCCTTGATAATGTTGACGATAATCTCCTCTCTCCCTTGGTACAAAACTACTACATGTCCAAGACACGAGGTGCAGAGGTGAGAAAATTCTCGGTTGTTCAAACTCTTAGGCCGGTTGAGTTGGAGAAGAGGTGGGGTGAAATTGAGAGAAGCATCAATTGTTTGGGCACGATGGCGAGAATAGTGCGCGTGACTAAAGCTAGCTGGGTCAGGCGGTACATGGAAGTAGAAGGTTTGGAATTGGCTGGCGTCCTTGAACATGATCAAGTTTGGGGGCTAGGCGAAGGTAAAGACTGGGTGGAGATGGATGAACGTTCCCCTGAAGAAGCAACAGATAGTCTAGCTCACGATGCTTGCGGTACAGAGTGCCCCATGGTATCTCGTGCACTGGCGGCAAGGCATGCTCGTGAAGGAGACTAAACAAGGAGTCTTATGTGTCCAGTAGGTAGTGGTTGTGGTCTTACTATCTAGTCTTTCTTCTTGTTTTTTGTTCTGTATTGGGCAATTTTGTATAAGTAAGCCCAAATGTATAAGGATTGGTATATGTATTTGTTATCAGTAAAATTTGCACCCTGTTAAACACAAAGTTTAACAATCTACTGAAACATGGGAAGACCTCTAAAGCTGTGGGTATCTTTAAAACAGAGGTCAACCTCCGGAGAAGGCCAGCTTCCTATGGTTATCACATGTCTAAAAACTATTGCTTTGATGAGGAAAAAGGTAAGAAAAGATTGTAGAAACATAAACATCTATGACTAAGGTGATGCACCAAAACTAACTAGGACCTGCAAGCACAGCTTGTTTACACTTGTTTTCAATAAAGTAATTTGACATACATAGCCCAAAATGACATGCTTTTACATAAATAATTTATAAGAAGGCTAAATGCTTTACTCCTAGCAGGAAAATGTATCTTCACAATTGAGATGTTCGCATTTCTAACACAACCTATAACCTGTAAATTGCATATTCTTCTGCAAAAGATGTTGAAACTGAGACAGAACTACAAGGACAAAGGATGATTTCACAAGTAATTGCATCAATCAATTCAAGTGCACACAATGAAACAGAAAATTTGAGAAGGCAAATAACTTATCTTTTATTGATTTCCAAGGTAATCACTGGTAAACATATCCAAAAGCAAAATGAGATACAAACTCACAAAATCTAAGCAAGGACAAAAATCACAAGTCTCTGAAATCTGCATGTAAGAACAGAGTACAATAGAGTCACAAAAGTGACTATATCCACCACTATCCAAGTGGTTCCACAATAGAAGGAATCTCGAATTGATTGGAGTCGAATGCCCCCAAAAAGCCTAAAATCTAGGACCTATATCCTCTCCAAAAGTGTCCATAATGCAAGAAAAAGTCCATCAGGACTTAGTCAAACACAAAGAGTCATGAAAACAAGTCCAAAAAGAATCTAAGAGCAACAAAAACTGCTAGATACCCTCTCCAAAACAAAACAACTACTAACTACCCTCAAGAGCTAGTCAAACCTTCTCTCCTCCAAGGCAAAACAAAAATTCTATATCCTTGGCATGTGTTTGTCACATCTCTACAACTCCAGCTATATCTCCTTCAAGTCAATGAAATCCTTCAACACTCTCCATCATACTCTCCTTTGCATTAAAAGTTAACAATATTCCTCAAATGATTCATAATGTCACCATTTTGAGGCTTCTTGTTTTACATTTCACTTTGCATATAAGGAAAATAAATACAAAAGCAAGAAAATGGACAAAAGACTTAACAAAAGTCTTAATGTGTTTGACTAGCTCATGGCATGTTACTAGGTATCATGTGTTATAAAGTTTTGACCATGGGTTTATTAAAAGGTATGCAAAAGAAATACAAAATGCAAAAGAAAAGGCCCATCGGGCTCTTAGGGTTTTCAAACCCTATAGACAAAAAGCAACTTTTGCCCTCATTTTGCATTTTGCAGTCTTGAAAACTTGCTCTGCTGCTGCCATTAAGGTTTCATGCCTAAGTTTCTGTAGATGAATTCTGCTGTTTTTTAAGCCATCTTTGGTATCTGCTGCTTCTGTAGCTATTGGTAAGCTCAATAAACTTGCTTCTTTGAAGTTACACCAAAAATCTCCATTATTTTCTGCTTCATTTTCATTACTGTATATGCTGAATGCCTATTATTTTTCATCCTGACAGCTAACAGTGTCTTCATTCATGATATTGACTTGAATAGCTTGAGGTAGTCTCAATATGCTGTCTCTTTACTAGTTTCCTGCTCTACTTGAATTACTGTTCATTAGGGCTTGGTTTATAAAACACTTGTTTCCTTTTGTAACAACATATGCAAGCTATATTTATCTGGTAAACCTCTAGCAACATATAAACAAGTATTGACCGTAGATATACTTATCTTGCTTCTGTACCTATGTATCTATTCTAAACTGCACTCTGCACTAAACAATATGACTGATGCATAGTTGTTTATTTCTTCTCTGATTTATGTACTTTGTCATTTGAAAGCTGCAGGCTTAAAATGCATTATCCTTGTTCAACAGTCTCTCACCTTTTCAGACCTAACTTTAGGCTATAACAAACATATCAAAAGGTGTGGACAATGACTGTTGCTAGGCTTTTTCTGGTGATTATCTTTGTCATGACTGCAATATTAAACCTTAGATCATTGTACTATATATGATAGTCCCTTCATGAATAGTGTTTATGACTGTTATAAGGCTATTTTCTTGTAAATCTTTCTTATTACTGCTCCTTATCATGCTTGCTACTATAGTGTTGTCTCCTATATAGTTTATTTACAAGTCTGTATGCCTTCTTAGATGGTGGTTGGTTCCTAGTGACTATGTTCATCCTCATCTTACCAATGATTTTATTAACTGCTCATAACAACACAACCATTCTATTGACTGCTTCTTTCTTATGTTCTTCTCTAGATCTCTGGTACCTCTGCTGATGTGGAGGTGTTCACTCTCTCATCATTGTCTATTCTAGATACCTCCCTATTTCACAACTATCCATGTGGAAACCCTTTCAAACACTTTGATATATTTCATAGATTATGACAGACTTGCTTCATGAACCTCGACAATTTCATTGAAAGTATGCAGACTTAAAGATAGTTTACACACCCCAAAACTCTTGAAGAAACCCTAAAAGTCAACTGAGACACAAATGACTAGACAAAATCTATCATGATAGTTACAATGAATACTTTGCATATTCTATATTAACATCAGCTTAATCAATCTTTACTGATCTGCAACTCAAATATCATGAACCACATACATACCTTCTAATTCATAGATGACATTGTATCTCTGCTCATTTAGCTCTATGTGTCTATTGTCTTAACATTGTTTGCTTATGCTCCTTGTGAAGTCTATAGTTTCTTCAAGACTGTTCCTCTTCTTGATCACAATACCATGACTACTGGTATGTCTTATATGTTGTCCTTTATCTCTCCTTCATAGGCTTTAACTGTTCTTTCCAAACAAAACTAATGACCATCTATAACTTTAGCTCCTCATGACATTTTATGTTCTCCAAAAGATTACTGCTTGTCTGAGACTTATGCATATTGTCATGAATACCAAAATTATAGATGAAATAAACCTCTTCAAAACTGAGCAATGGACTTCCAATATGGCATTCTTTCTAGACCCTTTATACTGTTTCAAGAACAACAGTTGTATCATATAGCCTTCTTTGACATTCTTTTATGTCTTCCTCTGCATTCTTGACATGATACCTCTATGACATTTGTTATGAATATCATTTGACAATGTTTCTTATGACTGTATTCAGACAAAAATAGTGATCTTCTGTTCAATCATTTTGAATAGGATCTCAGAGCCATCTTGGTGACTGTCTTCTTCACTATAGTCTATGATCATGTACAATGATTTTGTGACAGTCTTTTACACCTTCAAAGGTGAATGCTCCATATGCAAGGTCTTCTTCCACTTGACTATCCCTTGCATGAATTGACTGACTTTTAGACACATGACTATCCTGTCAATTGATCATATTGTCTTGGTATATCTCTGACAAATGGAGTTCTTGGACAGTCATTTAGTTATTTTGAACTATCTAGCTACAGATGATTGTCACTTCTCTTTCTATAGACCTCATCTCTTACACTTGTATACAAACACCTGGATATATGATTATCAACTGGCAATGAATCATATTGTTCTTATCAAATGCTATATCTTTTGAACATGACTAACCTGTACTCTCTTGCATTACTGTATTTGATAGTAAGTACCCTATTTTAATCAATATATCTCCTTGAAACATGACTGTCCCTATGTGTTATATATTGTTTGGCAGTCTTCTTTGTCAGGGATGCATTACCTTTTATGTCAACTGTCCTCTGTCTACATCTATAATAAATACATATGAAATGCTTCTATAATACTTATGAGTTGGGCTCAACCCTTGTGGGAGCCACATTTTCCCCACTCATAATATAAACTGATGAATCACTCATAAACACAATTTCACCTGTATCTACACATGAAGCAAACCTGTTAGAAAATAAATGTATACTCTGGATGTGTTTGATGACTTGCTTGTTTTCTAGGACATCCCAAGTATACATTTCTTGTGTAATGCATTTGAAGACTAGTTTATACAAGCATAGGTACTTGTTCATGTCAGGTTAGGGACCATTCATTACTTAGAGTATTACTCTAACATCACTCTTTTGCCAGATGCAGGAACTAGAGATGACATGAACTAGGAAGGACAAAGACAACTCAAGGCAATAAGACCACACCTGAACCAGAACCAGTCATTCTCAAGCAATGACTGGCCTCTATCCTTACATGCACTTTCTTTAATTTACTTATTCATGTATAAGTTGTTTCTTCAATTTCATTGAATAAGAAAGTTAATCTCATGGCTTGTGTGAGATAATATACATGTTAAATTCAATAAAGATTATTTATTTTTTTAGAAGGGATTTGTATAAATATTTCTTATGTTACATGCACTTGGATAAATGCAGTAATTTGATAATCATAATCTTTTAAATTATTTCATTTATGCACTTGAATGTAATGTAATAAGGATTAGATAAAATGTACCTTTTAAACTTTGAATCAAAGCTCTACTTGAATGAGTTGTAGTGAAATTTAGGTAACAATATTGTGAAAAGGTCAGAAGGGTAGTGATGTCTGGTCAAGTAAGAATGGTAGGAAAACTTGGTGATGGTGCTCAATGCAAAAACTACAATGTACAAGGATTAGTATATGTATTGTGAAATGTTGGAAGGGTAGTGATGTCTGGTCAAGTAAGAATGGTAGGAAAACTTGGTGATGGTGGTCAATGCAAAAACTACAATGTAATCTTTTTGTTTATCAATATAATGGGTGTTGCCCCTTAGCAACTATTTAACTAAAAAAAACACATTAAATTAATAAATGTAAGCAAAACAAGAAGCATTTTTAGAAGCAAAAAAAGAAGCAACAATGGAAGCCAAACTAGAAGTAAACCAGAAGCAATCTTGGAAGCAAAACTTGGCATTATCTAGGAAGCAAAAACATAAGCAATTCAGGTAGCAAACAAAGAAGTAATAATGGAAGCAATTTTAGAAGCAACAAAAGATACAATAATAGAAGCCATATTAGAAGCAACAAAAGATGCAAAAATGGAAGCAAAATTGGAAGCAACAAGCGACGTTATATCAGAATCAAAATTTGAAACAAAACTAGAAGCAAAACTAGAAGCAAAATTGGAAGCAAAAGTGGAAGCAGAATTGGAAGCAAAACTGGAAGCAAAACCGGAAGCAAAACTGGAAGCAAAATTGGAAGTAAAATTGGAAGCAAAATTGGAAGCAAAACCGGAAGCAAAATTGGAAGTAAAATTGGAAGCAAAACTAGAAGAAAAATTGGAAGCAAAACTGGAAGCAAACCTGGAAGTAAAATCGGAAGCAAAATCGGAAGCAAAATCGGAAGCAAAAGTGGAAGCAAAAATGGAAACAAATCTAGAAGCAAATCTGGAAGCAAACCTGGAAGCAAAACTAGAAGCAAAATCAGAAACAAAATTGGAAGCAAAAGTGGAAGCAAAAATGGAAGCAAATCTAGAAGCAAATCCGGAAGCAAACTTGGAAGCAAAACTAGAAGAAAAATTGGATGCAACAAGCGACGTTATATCGAAAGCAAAATCGGAAGAAAAACTAGAAGTAAAACCGGAAGCAAAATTGGAAGCAAAACTGGAAGCAAAATTGGAAGCAAAACCGGAAGCAAACCTGAAAGCAAAATTGGAAGCAAACTTGGAAGCAAACCTGGAAGCAACAAAAGAAGCAAAATCAAAAGCCAAACTGAAAGCAACAAAATCCAGCGCTAAATCTGGCGCTAAACCCGATGCTAAACTCGACGCTAAACCTGGCGCCAAAGTGAACACAAATTTTGGCACCAAGTTTTGCACTGGCAGAAGTGTCCAATTCATGAACTGAAATGCACTAAATTCTGATGCTAATTGCTTGTTTTGTTGTAGTGCAAACTTTTTAAAATTTATGTTGCCAAACGCTCATAAGAGATTGCAACAACCATCTCTAGTTTAAAATAGGCACAAGCAAATGAGGAGAAAATCAAGAATAGCCCTTATGAGCTTATAATTATGAAATGGTGTATCAGGATACTATTTCCAATATTTCCACCAAGGCTTGAAACTACGGACTCCCACCTTGTGAATCATATATGATGGCGTAGAGTCAATGATAGCCTAGAAGGTTTCAAAGTCTTGATTAGATAAACAAAACTTATATTTGGCTTCAGGCTAGGAGAGAAAATTCCTAATTGCTCTAGAAAAAAGATCTAGAAGGGTTTTGATGCCCTTCTTGAAGAACCTTAAAGCACAAACCCAAGGAGTTTTGGCTAGAGGTTGATCTTGTACAAGAAATAACCATAGACCACCGTATACATTGTTGATTAATAGAGAGATCAGAGTGAAAGCCCTTGCCATTCCAGACTAGCCATGGTTTGATGGCTTCCCAAGCTCTCCAAATGCTTTTCATCACAAAAGTACCTTGAATATGGATGGGCTCCTACATAAAAAGAAGGGTGTGAAGGCCAATCCCCTTCTAGGCATGTCTCCCATGAGGAACACATGTAGATATGCAATGATGCACCAAAATTTTCTAGGCTTTATTGCCTTCAAAAGCCCTGATAATCCACTTGGCACACAAGGATAACCCTTGCCGTTGAGTGGAAATCAATCACAACCCTCCAAAATCATGGGGGAGACAACAAAACTCACAAGTCAAACAATGAAAACCTCTATGATTTTTGAAGGAGGCCTAAGGAAAATCCCTAAGAATATTTTCAAGCTTCTAGTAAGAAGCTTTAGAAGGAACCCAACAAGAAGAATAATAAACATGAGTAGCTACGGGGATCTTAGAGCACACCTAAAATTTATCTGCTAGGGAGAGAGTCTTGGTAATCCAATAAGCCAGCTTCTTCTCAATTTGGGATATGACATCCTACCATAAGGAGGATGGGGAGGCTTGAAAAGCAAAAGGAGTGCCCAAGAATCTAAAAATTTCTCCATGCTCAATCTATTTCCACCTAAAAGAGTCTAACTAGGGAGGTTTAGGCAAAAAGGATTGCTTGTAACATTAAGTTTTCTATCATTGAATGTTGAAACCTGAAGCCTTCCAGAAAATATCCAGACAATGTAAAGCTTGTTTAATATTGTCTTCTTCTTCTAGGAGAGTAAGAAAAGTGTCATCAACAAAATGCCCATTCACTAATTGAGCTAAGGAATTGGGCAAAGAAATGCCTTTGACCAGCTTCTAAGCTACAAAATTGGTCAAAAGATAGACAAAACCTTCAGCAACTAACACATAAAGAGTAGGGGCTAAAGGACATCCTTGATGGATAGACCTAAAAAGCCTAAAAGGATTAGATCGATGGCCATTAATGGTGAGGCAAGTCGAGGCATCTAAAAAAAGCATTCAAACTAATTACACAAAGTGGGGCCCAAATCCTAAAGCTTGAAACATAGCAAGGATAAAAGGTCATTGAATGTGATCATAGGCTTTGGCAAAGTCAATTTTGATGAACACAACTTGTTTTTGTGAGCACCTAGCCCACTCCATTCCTTCCTAGACTATAATGATATTATCCAAAATATACTTGGACTTAATGAAACCAATTTGTTCAAGATGCACAATCTAACTTGGAAGAAGATGGCATGGCTTTAGAGCAAGAGCCTTGGCTATGAACTTATAGGAAACATTAAGCAGAGTAATCGACCACCAGTTGCAAATGTCCTCAAGATTTCCAAACTTAGGTATGAAATTAATCTTTCCTTTGTTTATAATTTCTCCTAAGAAATTAGAATGAAGTGCTTCAAGATAAACTTTATCAAGATCCTCTCTAACCAAATCCCAAAGATCCTTGTAGAACTCACAAGGGAATCCATCATAGTCAAAGCTTTATCATTGGCCATGGAAAACATGACTTACCGGAGATCGGTAATGGAGAGCAATTGATTACAAAAGGCTCACTAAGGAGAAGAAATTCGATAAGGGACAACCCTGAGGCATTCTTGTAAGGCGTATTCATGTTCAAGAGAATTCTCTTGAGCTTTGAAAACCTGCTCATAATGACGAACAAAATACGGAAGGATATCAGGAAGTTCACTCAAGAGTTGGTGGCCATCTCTAATTTGTTTAATGGCCTAGGAAGTGTGATGAGTGCGAAGAGCTTGGAAAATTTCTTTAGAGGTTCTATCTCCCACTTTGAGCCAATGCAAATGAGTTTTAATCTAGGCACCTCTGACCATATGACTATCAACAATTTGGTTCTATTGACAAAGATCAACCACCTGTAGTTGCAAAGTTGGAGGAAAGGGATTGGTTTCTAGTGTGGCAGTGGCTTGGCAGAGCTCCAAGGTGGCGGCCTCGTAAGAGCAGTGGTGAAACTGTGTCAGCCAACGACCACAGATCCACAAAAAATAAGAGGTGCATTTGATGGCACTATTCCACCAATCAATCCAATTTGTTTGCTAAGTGGGTTGAGAATCAAGGTTCTAGACACGTGGGATGTGGGCCAATGTTCGCTGATGAGTCAACAAAGAAGTGTTGAGAAAAGGCTGAGTCTTGTTGGCCTTGGGTTTAGCAAGTTGCCATTCAATGCAAAACTGAATGGGAGAGTAGTCAAAAAGGACAACATCTAGCAAAGGCTCCACTAAAAGGGAGAAACAACTAGCAAAAGAGAAAAGTACTATACTAAAAGTATAGCACAATCAACCTATTTGTACACTCTATTAGACCCAACTCAAAAATTGCTCCATGTATAGAAAAAAGGATGATTTTGGTGGCGGCCTATATTGGGATCAAAGTCCCAAACCATCTAGTGCATGGGAAGAGCACCATCCTTATCACATGCCATCTCTACCCTATTAAAGTCCCTGCACAAAACCCAAGTGGAAACAAGCATTGAATCAACAATCCAACACCAGAGGGAAGATTGCTCAACAACATCATTGGAAGCATTAACAATAATAACTTCAAAAGAATGATTGTCAATGTTGAAAAGGGCACATAAAACTTTGTTAGTGGGGTCACATCCATGATCAACTAAATGCAGATGCCCCTTAGGATAGAGAAAAATGATGACTCCTCTATGACCCGCATCGTGATTGCTACACAAAAATAAACAGGCTAGCCAAATAACACAAGCATTAGAAAGCAAAACATTAGTAATCTTAACTTCTTGCAAACAAAGAACATCTAGATCTAGAAATCTTTATTGAGTGTCTCTCACAGAGTATTTCCTAGGGAGGTCTATAAGACCTTGAATGATCTAGGAAAGAAAATTCATTGGCAGGAGTCAAGAGCCATATCATCACTATCTAACTCATCTAGAGCGACATTGATTCTGCAAACATTCAACTTGAGAAAAATTGTCCAACTAAATGTTGGGAATGCTCACCTTTCTTTTCTCTAAAATAAATTCTCCCTCTTCCAAGTGTCCAGGTGGACTACGAGAGAGGTGTTAAGCCACTACGGGGGGAGAGGGAGGAGAACAAAAAAAATCTCTAGTTGAGAAGATAAGATTGATGCCAACAGAGGTGTTCTAGTAAAGTTAAGCCAACTAGATGGCTTGCCTTTAGAGGGAATCACCTCTTTCCCCTTGTTTGAAGGGTTTGAAATTGCACCAACTAGCTACTTAATAGCTTGATTTAGTCTTAACATGATCTCCACTATTGCTATGGTTTTGATTATTTTACAGTTCCCTATAGTGGTCCACCCTTCATCCTTTTTAGAAAGGGAAGCCTTTGATGACTGGGATGTAGGTTTGTTACATGGGGAAACCAAGGGACAATCCTTAATCTTGTGATCAAAGGATTGATACCTAAAACAAGTGTTTGGTAGATTAAGATAAAGGACATGCTGGGTATGGCACATTTGACCAATTTAAATGTCCATAATTTCTTTTAAATCTTTAGAGAGGTCAACCTTGGCATAGACCCATTTTTGGGGATGAGCCAAGAAGAATTGGTCTGGCTCGACACAAATAACTTTACCAAGTGAGCTAGCAATAATGGTCAAAAAATGCTAACATGACAAAGGCAAGATTGATAATTCCACCCAAATAGGGACATGAAGGTGCCTTTCATTAGAGACAACAAAGTCTTAAGTCCAGGGTTGGAAAACTAAAAGGGAAGCATGAACAAACTAGGGGTCATGTTTAAGAATGGTCTCCGCATGGCTAATTTCAACAAAGCAAAACAAGAAAAACCCCTTAGTGAGGTTTTGGACGACATCAAGATGGACCCCTTGCAAGGCCCAAGCCTTGTTGGCCCAATCTTTCAACATACTTTCAAGGGGAACCCTCCTAACAAGGTGTCTTATTAAAGTAAAATGTTCTATCCATTTACAGGTACTATCAAACTTTGGGATGGCCAGCACCACATCTAGAGGGGACTCAGAGCTCATACCTCATGGAACTCCTTGGGAATGAACTTCTTGGGTCACTTGTTTGGTAGAGCCATCCTCAATAGATGTCAATGTTGTAAATATGTGCCTACTCGGTGTTGTCATTGATGTCAACATATCCTTGTTGCCATTGGTGTCAACTATATCCTATTTTGTTGCCTGTTTAGAAGACTGGAATGTTGAGGATATTGAGAAAATTAATGAAAATCAATGTATGTGGACCATATGGCTGTGTAGAGGATTGTCTGAAGTAGCTCCAGTTAAGATTTGAGAGGTTTGCATGAAGATTTGAAGAAGCTATAGCCATCTAAGTAGAACCAGGTTTTGTTGTGTTCAGAAGAGACAGAGTGACAGTAAATTGGTCTGGATTGCTCCGCATTGAAATATTATGATCTGCGGATCTAGAGGCATGTTTGGGAAGTCAGTGTGTATCATCAACTCAAGTGGTTCATGGTTTGGAGGTCCGCAAGCAATCTTTTTAGTGTGACAATCATGGCAGACAGTGTTCTTGAGGTTTCGGATGAAGATGCAAGTGATTCTGATGATTTGGAGGAGTGCGGATGTTTTTGGTGAATTAAATGTGCTTGTGGAGGTCTCTGGATCGTGTGACTACTATGTTGGAGGTCCGCATTGAAGATTGAGCTTGTTGGTGAAGATTTCTTTCTTGGTGTTGATGTTCTTCCCAGTCTTGGCCGACTGGATGATTCAAGCATGTTGCGGATGATCTAAGAGCAATTCTCTGGAGCGTGGCGTGTTGTTGGAAGAAGATTCAAGTCTCAGCTATGTTTGGCCAACAATATAGTAATCTGTGTTAAGTCAGTCCGACCTTGATGTTCATTCCAAGGTTGATGAAGCGTATAAATAATTGTTGATGAGTTGTGGAAAGTTGTCCTTATGCAAAAATGATAAAATCATAAGAAAGGAACAGGGGTAGAGCAGAAGAGAGAAGAAGCAGAAGAACTAGATTAGTAAGGATGAAGAGATAGTGAAGAAGTGTTTGGGGGTAGAACAGAAGTTTTTGTGAGCTTTCAATGAGAATGAACCAGGCACGATGAAGATGCTAATTCTCAATTAAATCTTTCTGTATTAAACATAAATTCTTGTAGGTAGTGAGCCTCTTTGAGAAGTGAGCTCTGGGTAGTGCGCCCGAAGGCAAGTGCCTTCTCATTTCTTTCAAGTACTTTTAACAAGGTACAAATCTTGTGGGTTAACCCCCACCATGGTTTTCCCTTAACTAGGTTTCCACGTCAAAAATATTGGTGTTAAGTGTGTTCATTTGTTTCTGCTCATGTGTTGTTGATTCATGCTTTAATGTTTACATCATTAATTTATTTTAAGTGGTAAAGAAGAATTAAATGTTGCAAGTGTTAAAGATTTGAGACAACTGATTCACCCCCCCTCTCAGTTGTCTGACCTAATTCTAACAATTGGTATCAGAGTTAGTTCCTCTAAAAGAAGCTTGACCGCTTGAGGAGATCCAAGATGTCGACTTACAAGAAGGAAAGTTCGAGATTTGATGGAACAAATTACTCCCTTTGGAAGGTGAGCATGCAGTGTCATTTGGAATGTATGGGTGATGCCTTTTGGTTGATAACTAAGAATGAGTATAAGATTTCGAAGAATGACCCTACAACTCTAGATGAACTCAGGGAAGTTGAATGCAATATTTGAGCTAAAGAAGCATTATTGAGTGCCCTGATTGATACAGAATTAGCAAATGTCTTGGGATTGAAAACTACCCATGAAATCTAGAAAAAGTTGGAAAACCTGTATGAAGGTGACAAATATGTCAAATGTGCCAAGCTACAGAGCCTAAAGGGTAAATACGAAAGGTTGATGATGAATGAAGATGAAAACATTACTTCCTACATGCAGAAAGTGAATGAACTTGTGACCGGTATCAGTAATGCTAGTGGACTATTGGAAGAATCAGAGATTGTTGCCAAAGTGCTCAGATCCTTACCTGTAGCATACAAGCATAAAGTTGTTGCAATTGAAGAAATCAGGACTATGACAATTGTTACAAGGGATCAGTTAGTTGGTAAGCTTTTAACATTTGAAATGAGTGAATTTGGTGATTCTCTTCCTAAGTCTAAATTTGTATTTAAGGCCACTGCGTATGGAAAACAAAGATATGATCCTGGTGAAATCTCTTTAAGAAGATCAAACAGATTTGACAAGACAAGGAAGGATCTTAAAGATGATGAAACTGAGTTCAATGAAATTGAAGCCCTTTTTTCCAAAAGATTGCCAAGAGGATCCGGTAAGTATAAAGGAAAGTTGTCATTCAAATGTTTTGCTTGTAATAAGATTGGTTATTTTGCCGCAAGGTGTCTGGAGAGAGGTTCAAAGCCAAACTCTAATAGGCCTAGAGTTTAGAAGAAATGCTACTATGTCTAAGAAGCCAGTGAAGAAGGAGTCATAGATGATGAATCTGATCATGGAGGTTCTATAGAAAGTGATTGGGTGTTCATTGCTATCAAAGAAGAAGATCCAGTGCCTACTGAATCTGCTAGCTATGCAAATGTTGAAAGTGCCTTGGCTTCTTAGGTTGTTGAAAAGAATGAATGGGTGATTGATAGTGGATGTTCTCATCATATGACTGGTGATAAAAGTAAGTTTGTAAGCTTTGAAAAATATGAAGGTGGAATTGTGAAATTTGGAGACAACTCAACAGGTAGAATCCGTGGCAGAGGATCCATCTCTTTTGATGGTAAGAATAACACTAATGATGTTCTGTATGTGGAAGGATTAAAGCATAATCTTCTCAGTGTTGGACAGTTGGTTGACAAGGGTTATGATCTTCGATTCAAGGATGGAAAATGCAGAATCTTGGAAAGCTCTAGAACTAAAATTGCATCTAGTACTCAGACTAGAGGTAACATCTTTCATTTAAGTAGTTCTGGTAAGAGTTACTTGATTGCTCAGATTGATCAGAGTTGGTTATGGCATAGACGAATGTGTCATGTGAATTTTGATAACATTGTCAAGATAAGTTCTACTTAGGTTGTGAGAGATCTTCCAAAACTTGTGAAACCTAATAGCATGTGTAGAGAATGTCAATTAGGTAAATAAAACAGAACTTCATTCAAAAGTAAAGAACAATTTTCAAGTGGACTATTGGAACTTGTGCATACTAATCTATGTGGCCCTACCAGAATTAAGAGTGTGCAAGGAGATAGATATTTTATGTTGCTAATTTATGATTACTCCTGGATGATGTGGGTAACTTTCCTAAAAGAAAAATCAGAAGCTCTTGAGAAATTCAAGGTGTTCAAGGTTATGGTGGAAAATGAGATTGGTGTAAAGATAAAGTGTTTGAGATCTGACAGAGGTGGAGAGTTTACCTACGGTGAGTTTGATACATTCTGTGAAAAGCATGGAATAAAAAGGTGGTTATCTACTCCTAGGACTCCTCAGTAGAATGGAGTTGTGGAAAGAAAGAACCAGACCATTCAAGAAGCTGCTAGGACCATGATGATGGAAGCAAATGTTCCACAAGTCTATTGGAGAGAAGCTGTGAGTACTGATATCTACACTCTTAACCAGCTGTAGATCAAATGTAATTCTGGTAAGACACCTCATGAACTATGGTTTGGTCATCCTCCTACTATGAGATATTTCAGAGTTTTTGGTAGTAAATGCTATATCAAAAGAGATGAGGATCTAGGCAAGTTTGATACAAGAAGTGATGAAGGAATATTTTTGGGTTACTCTACTCAAAGCAAGGCATAGCAGTGCTTTAACAAGAGATTGAAAAAGATTGTTGAAAGTGCTAATGTTAGAGTTGATGAGAGCAAAGAAGGACATTCCAAGTCTTGCGGATATGACTCAGATGATCAAGATGAAAGTCAAAGTCAAGGAAGGCAAGTTCAAACCCAGACTCGGATCCAGATTGATCCAGAAAATCCAGTGACTCAAGAGGATAGTGTAGAAGTTGAGGAACAAGCTCAAGAAACAAAAGTTCAAACAAATCCCAAAACTCCCAGGTATGTAAGGATGAATCATCCTGAAGATCAGATCATAGGAGATAGAAATAAAGGTGTTCGAACTAGGAGAAGAATTTCTAAAGATCAAGAAGAGATTTGTTTGATTTCAAAGATTGAACCAAAATCAGTAAGTGAAGCCTACAATGATGAAAACTGGGTAAAAGCAATGGAAGAAGAATTAATGCAAATTGAAAAGAATCACACTTGGGATCTTGTTTCTAGACCTGAGGATAAAAATGTGATTGAAACTAAATGGGTCTTCTAGAATAAACTAAATGAAGATGGTGAAGTTGTAAGAAACAAAGCAAGGCTGATATGCAAAGGATATTCTCAAGTGGAAGGAATTGATTTTGAAGAAACTTTTGCTCTGGTGGCAAGAATAGAAGCATTCAGATTATTTCTTGTATTTCCTACTTTTAAAGATTTCAAGGTTTATCAGATGGATGTCAAGTTAGCATTCCTGAATGGAGAATTGGATGAAGAAGTCTACATTGAGCAACTGGAAGGATTTCAGTTGTCTAATCAAGGAGATATGGTTTACAGATTGAGAAAAGCATTGTATGGACTCAAACACGCCCCAAGAGCCTGGTATGCAAGACTAGATAAGTATCGACTAAAATTGGGTTTTAGCAAAGGTACATCAGATAGTAATCTTTATATCAAAATTGATCATGAACACATCTTGATTGTTGAAGTATTTGTTAATGATATCATTTTCGGTGGAAATGAGAGTATGTGCAAAACATTTGTTGACCAAATGCAAAGTGAATTTGAGATGTCAATGTTTGGAGAAATGAATTTCTTCTTAGGTCTACAAATCACTCAGTTAGATAAAGGTATCTTCATATCTCAATCTGAGTATGTGAGAGAAGTGTTGAAAAAAATTGGAATGGAAGATTCAACGCCAGTGGGTACACCCATGGTAACTGGATGCAAGTTGAGTAAAGATGATGACTCCCCTAAGGCAAATCAGAAAAGGTATAGATCAATGATTAGAGGACTTCTCTATCTGACTCAGACTAGACTTGATATCATGAATGCAGTTGGACTTGTTTCTAGATTTCAAGCTGATCCCAGAGAATCCCATGTTGTAGTAGTCAAGAGAATTTTTAGATATCTCAAAGGGACACATGATTATGGCTTATGGTATCCAAAGGATAATAACTTCACTATTCATGCATACATAGATGTTGATTGGGCAGGAGATGTGGATGACAAAAAGTACTAGTGGTGGTGCATTCTTCTTGGGAAGGAGATTGGTCTCTTGGATGAGCAAAAAGAAGAGGCAATATCTCTGTCTATTGCAGAGGTAGAGTATATAGCAGCAGCAAGCAATTGTACTCAAGTCTTGTGGATGAAGAAAATGTTGAAGGATATCAGAATTGTGTTTGAAGAACCTGTTACAATTTTCTATGATAATTCAAGTGCAATAAACATATCAAAGAATACGGTGTTGCACTCAAAGACTAAGCACATATCCATCAAGTTTCATTTTTTGAGAGAGAAAGTAAGTGAGAATGAAGTCAAAATGGAGTTTGTTTCTTCAAAGGATCAGATTGCGGATATATTCACCAAGCCTCTGCTTAAGGATACTTTTGAGTATCTCAGAGGAAAGGTAGGGGTTATTACCCCTCCTATTCAGAACTAAGATACACTAGTGTGCATCAGTCCAATGGAACTCATAGTCATATCTTGTGATCCGAATTGATGTTAAGGAGGTACTACTCAGGGGGAGTAGTTAGTATGCAAATTTTGGAGATCAGTCTGAAACAAAAAGGGGGAGAAAAGATTGCAAATATGGGAGAGAAGTCATGTGGAAAACTAGTTGTTGATGAAAGGGGGAGCAGTGAGGAAAGTAGTTGCAGAAGTGATAAGAGAAAGAGGGAGAAGTTCTTGTTTTGATGGTTGAATTAGTTTTTCACATCATATGTTGCCATCAATGACAAAGGGGGAGATTGTTGCAAATATGTGCCTAATCGGTATTGTCATTGATGTCAACATATCCTTGTTGCCATTGGTGTCAATTCTATCATGTTTTGTTGCCTATTTAGAAGACTGGAATGTTGAGGATATTGAGAAAATTAATGAAAATCAATGTATGCAGACCATATGGCTGTGTAAAGGATTGTTTGAAGTAGCTCCAGTTAAGATTTGAGAGGTCCGCATGAAGATTTGAAGAAGCTATAGCCATATGAGTACAACAAGGTTTTGCTATGTTCAAAAGAGATAGAGTGATAGTAAATTGGCCTAGATTGCTCTACATTGAAATATTATGATCTGTGAATCTAGAGGCATGTTTGGGAAGTCAGTGTGTATCATCAACTCCATTGGTTCGTGGTTTGGAGGTCCGCAAGCAATCTTTCTAGTGTGACAGTCATGGCATACAATGTTCTTGAGGTTCCAGATGAAGATGCAAGTGATTCTGATGATTTAGAGGAGTGCGGATGTTTTTGGTGAATTAAATGTGCTTGTGGAGGTCTCTGGATCGTGTGACTGCTATGTTGGAGGTCCGCATTGAAGATTGAGCTCGTTGGTGAAGATTTCTTTCTTGGAATTGTTGTTCTTCCCAGTCTTGGTTGACTGGATGATTCAAGTGTGTTGCAAATGATCTAAGAGCAATTCTCTGGAGCGTGGCGTGTTGCTGGAAGAAGATTCAAGTCTCAGCTATGTTTGGCTGATAGTATAGTAATCTGTGTTAAGTCAAGCCAACCTTGATGTTCATTCCAAGGTTGATGAAGCGTATAAATAATTGTTGATGAGTTGTGGAAAGTTGTCCTTGTGTGAAAATGGTAAATCATAAGAAAGGTCCAGAGGCATAACAGAAGAGAGAAGCAAAAGAACTAGAGCAATAAGGATGAAGAGATAGTGAAGAAGTGTTTGGGGACAGAACAAAAGTTTTTTGTGAGCTTTCAATGAGACTAAACCAGGGATGATAAAGATGCTAATTCTCAGTTAAATCTTTCTGTATTAAACATAAATTCCTGTAGGCAGTGAGCCTCTTTGAGTAGTGAGCTCTGGGTAGTGTGCCCGAAGGCAAGTGCCTTCTCATTTCTTTCAAGTACTTTTAACAGGGTATGAATCTTGTGGGTTAACCCCCACCGTGGTTTTCCCTTAACTTGGTTTCCACATCAAAAATCTTGGTGTCAAGTGTGTTCATTTGTTTTTGCTCATGTGTTGTTGATTCATGCTTTAATGTTTACATCGTTAATCTATTTTAAGTGGTAAAGAAGAATTAACTGCTGCAAGTGTTAAAGATTTGAGACAACTGATTCACCCCCCCTCTCAGTTGTCCGACCTAATTCCAATAGTCAAACCATCAACACCAATAGAAACTATTAGGTTGATAAAGTTTGAGGCCATTAAGAAGGCTAGGGGGAAGCCTTCTAATGTGGCAATTTAAAATCTCCCACAAAAAATGTAGAATAATGAAAATTCCTGCACAAAGTTGCAGTATGACATCATAAAACTAAATGACACAAGGATAAGACCTAAACCCTAGTAGAGCTCATGTACCCTCAAGCCTTCACAATCCAATTCAATTAATTTAACAACCAATATTACAATCAATTTTGTTAATGTAGTTGAGTCTCCAAAAAACATGGAAATATGTAAAGAAATTGATAAATATGGATAAGGGCACTTAGTTTTAAAAATGATAAGTGGAAGATCCATTATAACAATTTATGTGATCTTATTTTGATTTAAGCTATTAGACATGCAACTATGAAGCTCTAATAAACTAGGAAATTACATGTGCCCTATTCTAGTTTAATCTCGCACATACGACCTTAATCCTATTTTTTCAAATTTGAATAGGTTCTTTGGAGCCTTGAACTTTCTACTTTGAGTCTTTAGAATCATGCTCACCTTTGAAATTTAAGCATGGTAGTGCTGACAAGCACTATTGGAACTTATTGTGCTAGGGAAATGAAATCAACTAGGTTCCCACCATATGCCTTAGTCAAGCCTTTGGATCAATTTAAATATTTGGAACTAGTTTGAAGACAATGCCAAGAAAAAAATGTAAATGCCTATGCTTGTCCTTATGATTTGCAAATGTTGATGTTATGTTATTTGACATGAATAATGCTTTCTAGGCGCTCTTAAATACAAGTGATTGATTTCCTAAATGAACTGGGATTTTTCCTTTTATACAACACCTTAGCATGCAAATTTGAATACTTACGCTTGAGTTATTGAGTGATGGTTAGTTGGAGATGAGTTATCTTGGGCCTAAGATTAAATTTGATTTTGGATTTTGAGGTTCAAGATGCAATCTTGAACTAGGTTTTGGGCTATAACTACATTCCTAAAACAAGTTCAAGGTCACAATTATGGGATTGAACCAAGACAAGAATTGAGGAATGTGAAGGTAGGATCTAGATCCTTGGGGGACAAGGAGTTACGTTCAACCAAGGCTTGGGTGTGATGTCAACTCTCGCACAGAAATATACCATTTGCACTCTAGATTATTGTGCTAAGGACAAAAGGTCAAAGTGAGTTAAAAATGAATAAGGATTCTCTTTTCACTCTTACATTTTGCCCCCACTTTGACTTGCATGTGAACTACTATGAATCATGCATGTTAAAGTAAATAAGTAGCAACATGAAAGTAAATGACAATCACATATATAAAGGACATGGATATGGACAATGTTTTTCCACATGCTCCTTGTAATGATAGATTTATCTTCAATCTTGCAAGCACAAAATTCCATGATTAGTGTCTGATAGAAATATGAAGTAGGCATAAACAACTAATTAACAATGTCAATAAACAATGTGCAAAAGTAAAAAGGTAGGTGTAGAATTATGAGCAAATGACATTAACCTGAAAGGAGTTAAAGTGAGAGATAGTGGTGTCAGATGAAGTATATATCACTTTAAATAGCAAAAGAGGTGTATGATCATGAGTGAATAACTTTAACCATGCTTCCAAATAACCAAAAAATGGTGTAAGATTTCTCACAAGCCACTTTAATCATAACAAGATTGGAGTAGGATTGAGACTAGACTACTTTAACCATGAGCATGTGGTGTAGGAACCTTAGAGAGCCACTATAACTATTAGCATGAAATCACATTAATAATATTATATGCCCCTCTATTTGGTTGCGTGTGAGCAATGCAAGGAATTGGAGGAGATGAGAATAAATAATATGCAAAAAGGTATGATCATGTTATCTAAAAAATCATATAACAAATTCATAGATACCATAATGTGACAAGCATTAGATAAGATAATAAGACGTGGTTGTGAAACACATGTAATAAGAAGTGATAAGATGCCCCCAATGGTGACGACAATGATCAAGCAATAGTAATGTTAGTAAATTTTTATGTCGATGTAGTTTCTTCATTTATTTCTTTGACTCACCCAATAGGTAGTGGCATAAACTTGCAATAATGGGATAAATCACCATAGGACAGGTAATTTTCCTCTAGCTTTTAGAAGGGTAGTGTTATTCCTTGCACACACGTCCCATTTTACTTTTGGCAAAATATGGACCCCATTTTTTGTTTTGCTTAGGTTTAGTTTTTCTATTTGGTTTGTTTCTTCCTTCCCTTTGTGTCAAAGTGAAGTGTATTTTATATTTTGAATGGCTACTGGGTTAATTCATTAAATGCTTAAGTTGTTTGCAAAAGGTTGAGTGCTTTTCCTTTGTAAAATTTTGAGTTTCTAGTCTTTTTTGTAAAATCGTGGGTTTTGAGTTTACAACCGTCTCATGCCCACGTCTACCATGTGGTCATGACATGAATACCCAAAAATTTTCCACTGCCTCTAGAACCTTGTCACACAAAGGCAGGGAAGGTAAACAAGGTGCAGGATAAGACATCCATAACACCTTGTCAGGTGGACCAAACCGAGGGACACTAACATAAAGTGTCAAAAACATACATCAATACAGAAAGAAGTAATTTCAAACATCCTTACAACTATAGATAGGATAAAACATTCATAAGTAGATGTGATATGATTTTGTTCATTCTATCATACAAGAACATTATAAGAATGTCTAAGCTCAAGTTTCAAACCAGCATTGTATACTTTCTTTTAAACACCAAAGGAGATATGTGTTAATAACAATTAAGGAAAACATAAAAGATTGAATAAATTACATAGTCATTAAAATGACATTACATAAGATAGTCACATCATTCTCTACGTTGGAGTGTCTCATAATTTACAAATTTACCAATTTACGATGCTACAAGAATGATCTACATCATTCTAGTACAATTAGATAACTGAAGAATACACAATGCTCATAAGCTGAAGATGAAGGGCAACCGCTACGAAGTCATATCAATCACAGATCACAAGTCCCCAATGGCGGTGGGTGCGCACCACCCTACCATGTGGTACCTCAAAGGTCCACCCCCGTGCTTGGAGATGATACACATGGCCCATACAGAAGCATAAAAGAAAAAGGGACATATATACTCAGCCACACAAGGGATACCACAAGTCTCACAGCTCACATGAACACAACATAAGTACATGGTTCACGAAGGGCATAAATAAGGCACCTAGTAATCATGCCAATGAAGCCCCACTCAGATAAGGAGGGTGAGAAGGAAGGGGTAGTGTTGGCGTTTCAATTTGCACCTTTGGAATGCGAGTTGGAAACGGACAGCTATGCACAGATAAACTACTCTCCTATTGGAAGGGGGAGTTCCCTTTTCACTGATGTTCACTGAAAAAGATAAATAAAACCAAATTTTGCCTATCTTCTTTTTGATTCTCAGTTGCGAGCACAAGGTTATAAAACTCTAAACGCTGCAGGAGAGGTTTTTTTCCTTTTTTAAAACTTCTACTACAACTAAGCATAGACTAATGAAGTTTTTAATCTCCTAAGTAAATTCAGAGTGAAGGGGATTAAAAGTGGATGAGAAATGATTGTTTTAACACAAAAACTTAAGCAATTTTCTCCCAGATTTACATCACAAGGCTCATAGTACTTTAATGATGAAAGCTGAAATAAAAGTTACAAAAGCCACACATCTGACGACGAAACTTGATGACTCGAGATAGAATATCAGAAAAATAGGCATGAGATTTCTATTCAATATCACAAAGTTGATACAACTCCAGGAAATCAATACTATAGCAAAAGGCAGGCATACATCAAGCGATCAAACACCGGAGAACAAATTACACAGAGAGAAGAAACACTTTCAATAACAATTATGTAGGCTAGAATAGGCACAGCAAAATATGTTATCTTCAACACTGCTTCCTTACAATGAACACAGAGTGAACAAACACTTGGAATAACAAGGTTTGCAGGCTAGAATAGGCACAGCAAATTTGTTATCACAAAAGTCGATCCCTTACAATGGGAAAGACTGCCCTTATTTATACTAAATCAAAGGAGTAGGGAACCCTAAAATCTCCTTGATTAACCCTAACTTTCCAACTCACAAGCTTTATTTCTATTCTAAGACAAAGATACAACTAACAAACACTTTAAAGCAATTTGCTTTAAAGCAAAGAAAACTCCAACTATTACAAAGTGATTTCTTAAAAAAAAATGGATGAGCTTAGGATGAAAGCAAATGCTTTAAAACAAAAAAGCATCCAATTTAAAGCTGCTTTCTTTTGAAATGCATCCTCATCAACATTCTTGCTTTTTGGTGATGTCATCCATTGATATTCTGGGAAACAATATCTTCTAAAAAGCGAGTGACCGCATCTTTGCCAGGAACACTGATACTCTCTAGAATGATATTCTGATTCTCTAACATTTCTTCACCATTGGCAACCATCTGAAGAAATTCATGAACTTCGCCCACAGCCTTGTCAAACTTCACTATCATTGCGGCAAAACGACCCATCTTGCCGGTATTGATATCATCATTAAAATTGTTGTGGACGAGAGTCTGGAACTCTGCTTGCACTTCCCTGAGATCATATAGGGTACCATCTTCTTTTTCATATAAACACGGGATCTGAGAAACAAAAGATCTAATGAACTTGAGAACATTTACTATCTTTTCTTTCCATTTTGTTAACTCTAAAATTATACTGTCATAAGTTTTTACTGTGAAAAGCTATTGCGCTTTCCAAGTAGAAACTGTCTTCTTATCTTCGGCTGAATCAACAGAATCAAGTGCAATCTTCAAGTCGGAGATAATAATTTCAAACACCGATCTATTTTCTGCCATAATCTGCTGCAACCCCTGGATGCCTTGGCGTAAATCATGAGCATTGTACTTTAATTGATAAAACTCTGAAAGTACAACTCTCCCTTTAGTCATAAATTCTTCCACCTAATTATTCACGTGCTTCCCATAGAGAACCAACTGACTAAATTGCCGTTGATCGGCTGGTGATTCAAGATTTGGTGGAAGCAATAAATCAACCTATGATGTGCCATGGAAAAGGTTTGAAATGTACTGCCGCAGCTGCCTAACTTCAACCTTGAGAGCTACTTTGTCTTCTCCATCTTTTAACACCCTCTCCTTCAAATTATCCGTTGTAACCTCGAAGAAATTTACATTTGTGTGCCGGGTACTCCTTCCAAGGTTAGCTTTGACAACCTTGAAGTCATCAACCTCAATATCATTAGCACTTCTATCTTCTGGCGGTGTTGCAGTTTCGAGGATTATTTCTCCATCTGCATTCTTTTCAATGCGAACCTGCTTCTTCAGCTTCTTGTCAGGCATGTCTTGGTAGACACTTTTAAGCTCTGTTAAATCTAGCTGATATGAGGGCTTTCTCCTCTTTCTTCCCAGAATGTTTTTAGGCTAGGATGAGCCACGCTCTCTTAGAAATTCGGTTCTAACTCTATCAGCTCCTGATGAACCAATATGTGCATTAGAGTTATGAACCAGCAATTCTGGCTCCACATCTATGTGGATAGGAGAAGTGCTTAGTGAAGAAGGAGGAGAGACATGATTTGAAGGTAACGCTTCAACATGCGACATTGTTTCAATAGGAACTTTTGATTCAACTGTTGGTTGTTCCTGCTGGACATGAGCTGGAGACTCATCCTTTTTCCTCTTTAACTTAGCCATTTTTGTTCCTTATGGAAGAGCACTCATAGCTTTAACCCTTCATTTTGGCTTGGAAGTGGAAGGCTCTGATGGTTGTACAACTGGCAACTTTGCTACCGGAACATCATCCTTCCGCTTATTCTTCAAGAATATCAAACTGTTTTTAACAACTCGACTCATTCTTTCTTCAATGGAAGTGTTCTCTTTTACTGACCAATTAATTGGTGGCAACGGTTGTTGCTCAACTTGGTCCCTGAAATACGTGGGAAGTATAACTTTACCATTTTCTGTCAAACCCTCTATATCTTCTAATAGGATATCAGACATCTGCTGAAGAGTAAGCCTGTTGTAACTGCGTTCTCGCACTTCAAACTCATCAGCATAATTAGCCCAGAATTCTTCAATCGCATGCGTATGCGCATAATTTTGACCAAGATGTGATGCAAAGACACCACAAGGATCATATGAATACCTCCTGTTGAAAAACTTGAGACCATACTTGGATGATTCATTACCAATTGCCTTGGCATCTGCTCCAGATCTGCATTTGTAAATACTCATCCCAAGTGGAAAATTGAAAGTTGCCTTGTGTCTGCTACGTAAAAATGTATGAACTTCATAGGCTTGCCTCAAAAATTCCATAAATGCTATTTCATCTGTAGGATATCTCGGCAACATGGTTGGCTCTCCTGAGAAGCCATATACTCTGATGTAGGAAAAAGTGGGAAACTGGATAAACCAATCAACCCATTCTGCCATTGCTATTCTAGCATCTGCTAAAAACCATATATGCAGCTCATTATTCATATTTCGTACTACATGCATCAGGAATGCATCATTTACCCACATGTAATGTCGTTCAGCTTGAAAAATTTCTAACTGCGGGAAATAGTGATACACATGCTGAATACCCATAGTTCCAACAACATTCAAACCTCTGAATTGACCTTGAAAAGCCATCAAATACACAAGGTATGACATCATGTGGAATTCATGAGCCCTTTGAAAATCAAGTATTTGTTGGTGGAGACTATCATTGATGAGTGTCGACCAGTCATTGAATTCAGTTCCATTAACAATCTGGGACATGATGTAAAACATCTAAGGCTGGAACTTGTTAGCATCTGCTTGACCTGTGATCTGGCTTAGTAGAGTAATCATTATTGCATGTTCCTCCTTGAATTCTCCACGTCCAACATTCTTTGGCATGACATTCTGCTTTTCTTTTAACCATTTCTGACCAATCTTTTTCCAGTATTTTTCTTTATCATTGTTCCAAACCCTCTTGCATTCTTCAATTGAAATAGTTAAATTTTCCCTCCAGACTAGTATTGTAAAACACTTCTCAATGTCATTCGGCCTCAGACTACAGAGCACATGTCCATCTCTTGATTGGATTTCTCTTGTGACCAAATTGTAATGCGTCATGCAAGCAATCACAAATTCAATACTTTGCACTGTGATGGGAAAGGATGCTGCTGTAAGCAAACTGTAGTGTCCTAGATTCCTGATAGCATTATTCCTGCATCCTCCAAAGAATGTAAATTGATCACTGGAAGTACTTTATGCAAGTCTGACTCACAAGTTCTCAGGTAATTGTGAACCAATGCCGTTTTGGGCCTGATTTGTGTTGGAGAGTACTGCATATTGAAAGATTTGAAAATTGACTGTGAACACGCGTATGTCAAAAAAATCTTAGACAAATTGCTAAAAATTACTTACTGATTTTTAGAAAAAAGTAGAGTGTAAGCAAAAAAGCTGGCACATGGGTTTTGTAGGAAATTCTGTTTTGAAGCAACCTAGATCGTCAGATTTTGAAAAAGCAGAAACTTTCCCAAAAAGTAACAACTCCCAATCTTTAAGAGGATGAAATATTGGATGGACCCATCTCGATAAAAATTGAAAAATCTTCGGTCAAAATTTTGAAAAATGATCCCCTCGAAAAAAGGACCCTGAAAAAGTGAGCCTCCCTGCTTCCTCATTCCAAAACTATGAAGAATGCTGAAAAAGAACTTCATTTGGGTCCTCGAATCTTCGTTGAAAGAAAAATAAAAATCCTTCCTTTGGATGCAACCTGCAAAAGATAATGAAATAAAGAAGCCAAATGCTTGTCTTTATAGGTCTTTAGGGTGAAAAAGCAACTTTATTTGTGAAAGAATAAAACTCGGATCTCATCCATGAAGAAAGCAACTTTTGAAGCACAAATCTAAGTGGATGTCTTCGAATAGGAAGAATCCCTATTTTGTAGCTGCCTATGGCTTCATGTGTAAGATGACGAAAAATATCTTCTTTTGATGATGTCATCAAACACGTGAGTTGACAGAAGTGTTAGCCATTTTTTCTTCGTTTTTGACACTTCTGCACTCGTTTTGACTCAAGTATGACCTATCTCCGACTTCAACAAGATGGCAAAATGTCACCGTTAACTGACAAAGCTGACTGATCCTGATATTTTGGAGACTTATCAACTGAGATTCCATCCCCAGCCTCGGATTGACGATTTGGCATCGTTTGACTGCAAATTTGACCTCATGAAACTGCCGTCGGACAAAGTTCTGGAAACAACTATCAGAAAACGCTGTCAGATCAAAAGATTTTCTAACACTAATGAACTTGGGCCCCCCAAGCCTCCTGGGGCGCTTGATTTCTCATGCCTTAGCCATTTTTCTGAATTTTGCAACTTTTTCAATTTTTCGATCTGTGTGCACGTTCCAGTGGTTGTGACACCTGTTTGGCTGTCAATTTCTATTTGCTAGGACAAAATTGAGTCTGATGATCTTGCAGATAGACAGGCCTGATGAAAACTGAGTTGACTGTACTCTCTGTCTGCCTCGAGAAATACGCCAAACTGATCTGCTCTGAACTGGATTGGGCTGACGAAGGGAGATTCACGTTCTTCAAGAAAAAATTAGAAAATATTCTAAGTATGGTGAGTTTGGGCGCCCCAAGCCACCTGGGGCGCCTGGATTATCCAGCGTTAGAAAAATTTCTAAAAATTTCAAACTTTATACCATTTCTCATTTTTCGTGCCAACAACCTCTATTTGATCTTCATTTTCAGTTGTCCAGGCAGAACGGAGGATGATCTAAGCAGCCTGAACATATCTGTGATGAAATCCCAACTTTTACTAACATTTGACTAAGTTTGACCAAGTTTGACCAAACAGGAACGAGCTGACGGAGGCATTTTTGACATTTCTTGAAAAACGTAAAAAAAACTAACACTGGAGAGGTTGGGCACCTGGTTTATCCAAACTTAACCATTTTTCTGATTTCCAACCTTCGTTTTCAACTTGCTCCGTTTTGCGTTCTGACAACTGCTTCTTGATGTCAATTTTGATGATTCATCGGCAATTGTCACCAGATGGTGAATGAACTGGATAGCCTGGGTGCATCTGACGAATTTTCTAACTTTTCAGGATCCAATGATCAAAACGACTGCTTTTATACCCACCGAAACTGATCGACGGAGATATTTATCACAAAAAATGTGAAAATTTTCTAACACTGGTGGGACTGGGCATCCCAAGCCTCCTGGGGTGCCTGAAATCTTCAGACTTACCTAAATTTTGTGATTTCCATATTTTATCCTCACCTCAGATCCATCCTGCTCCGTTTTACGTGCTTCGTCAAGTCGACGACTATTCGTCGATTTTGCGTCATTGGAACAATGTTGAAAACCTGAAAATGAGCTCCGGCAGATGAACTTCTTCTGTTGACGACTTCAAAGCTCATTTTTCACCTTCTGAAAAAGTAGAAATGACCCAGAAGAGAAAACTTAATCTTTTGCAGATTCCATCTGGACCACGCTGATTGTGAAGCAAAATCAACCAATGAGAATCAAGCGCGACACCTGAGTCAGAGATTCTATTTTTAGAAAGTTTTGTCAGCATCCATATCTCAAGAAACCCAGAAAACCTAATTTGACATCTATTTTTAGAAATTTTGCTTTTTTGACTTTTTGACGAAATATTTTCTAGACTTGTTCAAAATGCCTTAATGAAGCAAAAATTATTGATTGGGTACAACAGGTAGCAAGAAGGAAGTAGCTAAACAAATGTACTCATCTCATAAATACAAGCCTTGCACAAAACACATAATTCGTGTTTCCTCCAATGGGCCTACAAGTGAGCACTCTTGCTCAATGCCGCATTGGGAACTACTTCCATGCCTACCCTATCATCTACACTCAAAGCTCCAACAGGCTCAATATGCATTCATAAGTAATGAACAAGCACATAAGGCTCACAAGGCCTAAAACACAAAGAAACACAAGGGCATTTCCCATTGACCTCAAGCATACAACTATGCTTATAATGAAGTGACAACAACAATCTTTAATAAACCAAAAGAAATAACAAACTAGTAACTCGCAGTGCTACCGTCTGTGATGCAGACATAAAGGCAAGACATGATAATAGAATCATGGACAATATTATCAAGAATGGTCATGCTCTCAACCAAAACCATGACAAAAGGCATTCATGGTTATCAAGGCAACAGTGACCCATTCCCGTGAAAGATAAACTACATGCTCTTAGTATGGCAATCTCATCTAATCAAATACATTAATATTTCTATGCAATCTCTCACACACCCATGTGGTTGTAGAGGGGAAATATGCATACATTAATATCTTAATATATAATATATTCATATAATTAAGAGCTGTACATAATTCAGTCACATAAGAAAACCTTATTGCATTAAAGCTACATCTGATTGTTATGAGTTCATGGTTGACCTTCTTGAAAGTGCTGGCTGTCTTGAGAGCACCCAAAATTTTATCATTGAGATGCAAACAAAACTATGGTGCATAAGAGGGTGTGTTTGCTTACTACTGGAAAAACAGGACAGCAGGGTATTTCCTAGCTCCAAGACCTCAGAAAGAGTTTAATTTGATGCCACCATGGTGGGAAGTTGGCAATTGCATTAGATTTATTTAACATGCCCCATGGAACAACTATTAGAGTTGTTAAGAACCTTTCAAGTATGAGTTGATGGTCACACTGCCACCAAACTCTTATCCAAGATTGCTGCAAGGGAAATTGTTGTGGTAGATGTGAGCAGTTTCCCTCATTAAGACAGGGACAATTTTCTTGTGGAGGTTATTGGTGATGCTAAATGAAGCAATCTGAAAAATAGGCTTCACTGTTCAATTGTGCAGTCCCAAATCTTCAGTAATGAAGAAAAGACACCCATCAAAGCATACAGATGGGGACTTCTATCAGATGTTGTAGTTGCAGCGTCCAGCTAGACGTGTATGCAAAAAATGTGTAAGCGTAGACAAGGCACGCACACTATTTGACAAAATGCCTAAAGGAGATGTGATCTCATGGACTGCAGTGATTGTAGGATCAACACAAATGGTATTGTTGAAAAGGCTTAAATAAACTTTCAAGCGATGCAAATGGCAGACATAAGGCTGGGTTCCACACCCGATGCCAACATCCTCCCTGCCCGTGCCAAAAGGGGCAGCGTGGAATGGGGTATAGACATCCCTCAACGCCTAGTGGAAGTCAGAGTCCTGTTAGATATATTATAGATGGAGGCAAAGACATAGCGCGTGATCTGTTTAACAACATGCCTCAAAGAGATGTGGTCTCATGGAAAGCAATAATCCACAGGGTATGTACAAAATAGATTTGTTAAGAAGGCTTAAGAAACTTTTAAGAAAATGCAATTTGCGGATGCAAAGCCAAACTCCACAACCGCTGCCAACATCCTCACGGATTACCAACACGGTAGCCTACAAACAGGGTATGGACACCCATCAAAACATATCAAAAGAAAAGGGGAAAATTTTGTTTGATGTTTCAGTTGCAAGTACGTTGGTAGGCATTAAAGCAAAACTTGGAAGCATAGAGAAGGCATGTTAACTGCTAAACAGAGTGCCTCAAAACAATGCCATCTCATGGAATGAAACGAATGCAAGCTAAGCACGAACTGGGTCATTTAAAAAGGCTTAAGAAACTTACAGGGAAATGTGATTGGTAGGAGTAAAGCCAAATTCCACCATCTTTGAGAGCATCCTCCCTGCCTTCCAACCGCCCTCTCCAAACCCTCGCTTCCTATTTTTTTCTTCTTTTTCACCCCAATTTTAGAGTCTCAGTCGGGTAAGATTCAGAATAGGGAAAAAATGTATCCCCTTTCTTCTAAGTCAAAAGAAGACTATCACTAGATTATTTTTGGTTTAATATTAAAAGTAGATGACCATGGGCTAATAAAATCCTCTCAAGAAAACCATATGGAAACTATGCACAAGGTCAATTTGCTAATACAGTGCCACAATAAAATTATAAATAAACAAAACACACGAAGGCATCCACAAAGACTAACACAACACCAAAATCATACGGATCTGACTCACAGGAGGATAGAATAATCGAATAGTAATCGAATAGTGTCTGAGGTAAGATATGACATCAGAGACTCACCCCCAAACAAAGACGATGGCAAAGCTAAGGTGTATGGCCAGTGTCATCTCCCAATCACCACCATTGGGGCATTAGGCATGCTCAGACCTGTGGAGCCAGGTGGAGTCAATGCCTAGTACCTGCAACACTCAAAAAACATTACAACATGTGCACATATACATCATATAATAGTTGAAGCATAAATAATCCACATGGGAGGATTCTAACATTCGTAATCATTCGCAGAGTGTGCCAATGTCACGGTGTCATCCTCTCCACATGTACATCTAATCTCAATATGAAATGTAAACATAGCAAATCAATTAGTACACTATAATCACATCAAAATAGCTCTAGTCATCCAACATCGACTAATCATAATACAACCATCATTAGAGACATCAACATAACAAAATGTCAGTATCTCAACATCATATAAAGCCTGAATTTCATACCTCAGTGTTTACCTCAATTCAGGCCAAGTCTAGGGAGCCACTACAAACCGGATGTCGGTTTCCAGCTTACTACTGGATGTCATGTTCCTCAGTTATTTATTTTGTCCACTTGGTTTTTTTTGCAAGGTTTGTTTCATTGTTATAAGTGTCAAAGTTCACTTGTATAAATGTTTGTGGAGTCTCAACGTGGTACCAGATGTGCATTTTGCTTCTTTTGTTAAACCTTTTGTCCTCTTCATTTTTCCCACAAAGAAGTTTTAACGTTGAAAAGTCTTTGGAAATAAGTTAGTGGAATCTTGACCTACTACTAGATATATTTCATAGATCCGGATCCCCTCGTCCTTTCTGCTAGTTTCATTTTTTGAGTAAAATGGTGCCTTAGTTAAAAAATCACCAAGTGTTTGAATTTTTTGCCCAAGGTATGATTTTTCTGCAAAATTTCTTAACAGGATTGGAACCTTTAGACTCAAATTTGACATTTTGTCCCGCTTGATTCCTTGTTCCCGTTTAAATGGTCAGATGAAAAAATGTCTTGAAAATCTTAAGAATTTGATAAATGTAGGAAATTAGTGTAGGACCAGAGTTTTTAGCTTTCAAAAGTCATATCTGGTAGCTTGGAAAATCCATGCAAAACTCAAATCTTAGCAAAAACAATAGAAAATTAGTTGCGGGATGTTGGTGTGGAAGTGAAGCATAAACTATGTATTCATATCTGGATCACTCCATCTTTTTTGCAGGATTTCTATTTGGAATTGAATTTTTGATCCTTTTAAACAACATCATGAACTCATTAGTTTTCTTGCATCCAGTTCTTTTGAAGGAAAACAAATAAAATGAAAACACTTAGTAAATTTTTTGAAGGGCGTTATTATTGAAATTATTTTGTGCAGAATTTCATTAAATAGGAGGATATTTGAGACCGACTTTCACCTTTTGTCCTGTATCATTTTGCCGTAAAGTTTTAAAATGTTGAAATAAAGAAACAAAATGTCAAAAACTGAAATGTAATTTTTTGCTTAACAATTGGATATTGTAAGGAAAAATGTGAAATCCAGTATCCTATTCAAATCCCACATTTTATTTAAAGAAAATCATAAGGTTAGAAAATGTGCATGTTTTCATTTTGTAGAATTTTATCTTGTTGTAGAACGTTTTAAATTGATGAAGTTATATCTTATTCTGGATCACGTTTCTGCAAAATTCATTTCACAAAGGATTTAGTTCAAAGTTCATTCTACACATAATTTTCTTGAATTAGAGGACTTTTAAAATGCAAATTTGATGTCTAGTTATACACCATGTTTCCACAAAATGTTGTAAAATGTTTGAAATGTGAATTTCTTAAAATTTTAAAGAATCTTATGACTTTCTTTGGTCTTGCCGGATGATGTCACTGTTGAGACATGGACCAGCTAGGACTCGAACCTAGGACCTTCCATTCCCTGCTGGAGTGCTCTACCACTGAGCTACTAACCCCTCTTGGACCAGTCCATCGTCGATCTGGGTGGCTTATTTCCAACACCAACACCTCCCCTTAACCCACACCTATCGTGTGCTTGGGACTCCTAGCCTGGGCTTGGCTTTGATACCATGTTGAGACATGGACTAGCTAGGACTCAAACCTAGGACCTTCCATTCGCTGTTGGAGTGCTCTACCACTGAGCTACTAGCCCCTCATGGACCAGTCCATCGTCAGTCTGGGTGTGGCTTATTTCCAACACCAACAGTCACAAACATAGAAGATAAAATTCTAACTTCCAAAAAAAGATCAAATTACCCTTGAAGACATTTTTGATTCAACGGAAGGAAGTGGATGAGGATGAAAAATAAATTATTTGCTGAGCTGAAAGTTATTCTCTACCTACCTAAAACTATGTGCCACATTTATTATTTGCAATGACACCTTCCAAATTGAACGTTTTGCTTGGAACTTTATGCCATCTTTTATAAATGTGATTATATAAAATCATGTTCAGCAAGGCTGCCCTACCTTGGAACCTGTAATATTTTCCTACCTTAGAAGTTGTAATATTATTATGGGCGTTAGATTTTTGAGTAGTTAGAAATGGATGAAGGAGATCTTGATTTGGCTCCAAAAATTTAATGTTGTGTAATTTAGGCCCTTGGATGTAAAATAATCTTAGTCATTCATTTTGTAACTAAGTGTGTTGTCCTCTCCTATAAAAGCTAGTCATATTCTCTTTATATAGGAGTTGGTGGGTTGGTTGGGAAAAATCATTTGAAATATATTCGAAACATTTGTACTTTGGATTTGAGAGAAAAAACATAGTATTTTTCTAAATTTTCATTATATTCTCATGGTTCTCTCCAAACACTAAGTTGATCAGTTGGTTGGAAATTGTTGTTACTAGTTGAACTTTTATTATTAATATAGAGTTTGCTTCATTGTTCCTAATCATTTTGGTTAGAAATTATTGATATATGTCAAAATTCTGAAATCATACAAAGTTTGCTTCATGGTTTCAAAATACTAAGAGTTTTTCTTACATTTTCAATAGCTAGTTTGGTGGATATTTGAGTTTATGAAGTGTTCATACCCTAGTGATCTGTTGATCGTAGATTGCTTTGTGTGGTTATCTTGAGCATGATTCTTTCATATTGTAGACAATCTTGTTAATCTACACCAAAAATTGGGTGCTTGATGAAGGTTGTTTCTATTAGAGTCATTGATGGACTCACAAGAGCTCTAGGATCACCTGCAAACAAAAAACCTTTCACAAGAGAGAAAAAGCAAGAGGATAAATTACTCGATTCTAGTGAAATGATATTGTAGTGCAAATTGATTGATAATATTGACATGAAAAATGATTACAAATGTGCCTCTTATATAGGCATCAAGTAGCAATTAGATGCCACAAATATTAAATGTATCTAGATGACATTATTGAATGCACTTAGACACTACTAATAAAGACATGCAAGTTATTAAATGTCCTATGGAGAAAAAGTAAATGCTCCTAGTGTAAATTATTAAATGACTCCTAAGTAATCTTAAGTGGACTAGAGTGAAGAGGACATAGGAAATGACTACCTACCCAAGAGCCACTCCTCCGCTTGAGTATTCATCGCCGAAACCCAAGTCTGCGCCCAAAGTGGTGATTTCCTCTACCACCACTGCCTGCTAGAGATCCACCCATTTGGGCCACCGCCACATCCAACCACCCACTGACCACCAAGGGCCTATTTTGGCCCTTCTACATGCCCAAGGAGGTTGTTTTTTCTAGGAAGTGTAAATCGGGCATACAATGTTAAAATTTTACAAACGACATATCATCAAAATGTTGGTTCTATGTATGTCGCAGTGGTATAGGTGATTTTTCTAGATTTTGTTGTTTGACATCATTTATTTCATCTTGGATTTGTATCTTCCATTTTGGCCTCTAAGCTCATAACATTTTTCCATTTTTTATGATTTTCATGATTCTTGTGGCATTGGAAAGGTATTGAGGAGCTCTACACAACCATCCATGCACTTAGTTTAGATTCAGCCCCAGGTTAATTTTTATTCAATTTGTAGTATATTCACATTCGAGTTAATAACTTGGACATCCTAACACTTGGAGAAGTGAAAGTTTCTTTGGAAGGCTTCATTTGTGGTATTAATTCATTTGGGATGTTCTTGCGGTGATCTTTTATTTTTGTTGGTTATAATCATGGCTCCTAGTCTTTGGAAAGTAAAATGTAATTATTGTAGGAGAAAGATGCATACCAAAGATGAATGCATGTTAAAATGACTCAATGATTTAACATTTTTAATTAAGCTTCATCAATTAGAACAGTTGTGCATTGCAAATGGCATCAGTTTTCCATATTCTTCTAATCCAACATCAATAGATACAATTGATGTTCACACTCAGACATCTTGTGTAGGCACATCATTCATGGATGAACAATGTAATCAAAAGACATCCATTAAGATCTCATCTCCATCACCTATTGCTACATTAAAGTTTGAAGCGATGCTTCTTTGAGAGCTTCTAGTGATTCTTTCAAGCATGATCATTTCAGTCTTCCTAATCCACCTCATTGGGATTCCTATTAATCATACATTGCATCTTTGTTTTTGAAGTCTCACATTTCATATTTGGAGGATACATTTGATGGGTTATCTCTCCTCTTCGATGATAATGGTGTCATCACATCTTCAGTGTTCTTAGATGCAATTCACTATCCTTCCTCTCCTCGTTCTACTTCCTTGATTGGACATTTTATTCTTGATTTGGAGAAGACATCATTTTCCAGCACAAAGACACTAGAGTTGCATTCTGAGGCACACATATTGGTTTGGATTCCTTTTCCATCTAGCTTGTGAGAGTTTCTTTTACATCCTCCATTGGATTTGTTTCTTCCCAAGGGGAGAAATGTTTTTTGTAGGCATTGGATTGTATTTTGTCTTCAAGCATTCATTGGCACAGGAGCTACATCTTTATGGGTGGATCTATCATCTCATTCATTATCTCCTATGGGGGGATAATTGATTGTATATTTGTGATAGAAGTAGTCCTTGAGGGTCATGCTAAGTCCTCCTTCTATCACTTTTTTCACTTTCTTGCATTCTCACTTTTGGGGAGGAGTTTTTCCCATTAGGTTTTCTCCTTTACTCCACTTGAGATCTTTTGTTCATGGGTACCTAACATGGCCTAGTAGTCGAGACCCATTCATACATTCATGCATTCATGTATCTTTACATCATCATGCTTAGATTGCTTCTCCCTAAGTTGCACTTAAGGGGGGTGCTAGAGTAAAAAGGGGATATTACCTAGTTAGTCATTTCCTAGGTCCTCTTCACTAGTCCACTTAAGCTTACTTAGGAGTCATTTAATAATTTGTGTGCTATGAACACTTACTTTTTCTCCTTAGGACATTTAATAATTTGCATGCATTTATTAGTGGTGTCTAAGTGCATTCAATAATGTCATCTAGATGCATTGAATATTTGTGGCATCTAGTTGCTACTTCATGCCTATATAAGAAGCATATTTGTAATCATTTTTTATGTCAATATTATCAATCAATTTGCACGACAATATCATTGCACCAGAATAAGGTAGTTTATCAAATGTCCTAAGGAGAAAAAGTAAATGCTCCTAGTGCAAATTATTAAATGACTCCTAAGTAAACTTAAGTGGACTAGTGTGAAGAGGACCTAGGAAATGACCAACTAGGTAGTATCCCCTTTTCGCACTAACAGTTTCATAATTTGGAAAATTTTCCTTTGAAGATTGCACCTTCTTGAAGCTTCGTTGTTGGTTTCTCATGGTCAAGTCAAGATTGGTTTTATTTGTAGACCTATATATCCATTTTTTAGGATAAATATGGGTAAAAGATCAAGAATTTTAGTTTCCTCTCTCTAACCCTTCTCTTTCTTGTCCTATCTTTTACATTTTTCTAGATTTAGTTAGTTTAGGATTTTAAAACTTGCATATTGCTATCATAGAGTTGATATTTCACGATTGAAAGTTGATATATTATTGGTTATAAAGCTAAAATGTTACATTTTATGGAAATATATATTTGGATTAGTTTTCTTATTGATTGATAAGTTTTAAAATTGATTATTTATATATAATTTAACCCTTGTGTGTTGGAAAGTTTGTCCAAATCTTGTAAGTCACTTTGTGTAAACAATAATTCACATCAAACTACTAAGTTATCTTGTAAGGCCAAGACTTGGCTGTGAGAGACCTTGGGGTAGTCATTTTCCAATTTTTGAGATTTGATTCCTTTCAGGAGAGATAAAGTACTCAATATTTTATCTAAGTTGAGCAGTGTGCAAAAACACCCATCAACAGCTAGCTCCCTTGTATGATAGGGGCATATTAGGGTTTTTGAGTACTTTGAGCCAAAAAGCACAAAAAGGAAATAATATAGCAAAGGGGGCAAGGGAAAGAAAGAGAGAAACCCATGAAATAGATTTCTAATCAACTGCATATGATATATAGGGATCCCCCCTACCTAAAGAGATAGAAAAAGGCTCTTTGCTCTAGCCAACTCAACTGAGTGAGTAGAGGTGGGTGGGAGCTTGTCTATAGTAGGGGTTTGATTAATCCTTCATCAGGTTTCTTTGGTTCAATGATTTTGGATCAACTATAATCAACAAATATAGTTGGCATGATGTGTGCACCAATCATGTTACGTATATAGATGGATATCACCTCATTCTCACTATAAATAGGGGAAGCAAATATAGCTAGTAGTGGTGCAATGGAGAAGTAGAAGTGAGTGCTCTTTGTTGAGGGCCCACTATTGAAAGGTGGGCCACCCCACCACTATAGATCTATATGGTTGTATACTAGAAGGATAAAAGAGAGACCAAGTAGTCAAAAGGAGGGACATCAACCTACAACCCTATAAATGAGAAGGGCCACTAAGAGAGAACCAGATAGATTACTCAAGAACAAATGGCAATGTGGGAAATGAGAAAATGGAGGGAAAATCTTATATACAAATTACATCATGTTTACACAGAAAGAAAAACATAAAATAGTTGATTCGAGATTTGATACGTTCAATCTGTTGATTTTTACATTACAATCAATTGGCTTATATTAAAGCCTTTTTTTCTTGTGTATAACCTCCTACAAGAATAACTTCCCAAAAACTAACAACTAACAATTATTTTATTTATTTATTATTATTTTCTAATGATGTAATAATACCAACATTCCCCCTTCATTACATCAATCCGAACAAAGGACGGAACACTGCAAGGACTGAACACATCAACCCTTCTAGAAACTTTGATGAATCACCTCCACCAATTCTCCTTGCTTTCCCAAGACACACCAATCTGAATGCACCAACAGATGCCCTGGCTGTCAAATGTCAAAATACTTGTAAATCAAGACATACTCAATTATTCACAAGTACACCACTCTTGTGAATCAAGACAAAGTCAATTATCTAGAAGAAAAACATCAAACGACTGTGAATTGAGACTTACTCAACTATCCACAATACCACAAACACCAACCAACTGTGAACTAGGACTTACTCAACTATCCATAGTAACACTCCTCCTTTTGTGGATCAAGACTTACTCATTTATCCACGAATACAAACCTGCAAAGCTATAGATCAAGACATACTCAACTAACCATAGGTATTACTTACCAAGTTTTTGGATCGAGACATACCCAACTATCCACAAACTAAAAATTCACTGTCATGCCCTCTTACTCCATGAAGGGACTCAAGATGAAACTAGTACTTCTCATGCAAAGTATCATCTTTGAGCAAGAAGCTAGTTCGAGATGATAAAAACCCCTCCAACCTCTAATTTGGCCTTGTTACATCTTAAAATAGATATTCCTCATCATTGTCATTATGAGGAGAGTCTTGATCACATATTGCAAAATCACATCTTTCTCCCTCAGTTTCAGTAGCAATCAAAGAATTATTTGTTTTTAACTTTATGTTAATAAGATCCTTGACATGTTGAATACAATTCAATAGAATGTGTCCTCTTTGATTACAATAGAAACATTTGAAAGTTTTATTCTTCCTTTTTGAATTTCTAGACTTATTTACAAATAAAGTAGTTTATTTAGCAATTGAGTGATTTTTAATAACTCTTTTCTCTTTATCAATCAAGGAAGATATCACATTTTCTAAGCTTGGATTCAGTTTGTTTAAATTAAATACAATATTGTCAAAGCTTCAAGGCATACTACTTAATAAAATAGCTTTGGCATCATCATCAACTGCAGATTTTATGCTAGCGAGTTGATTAAGAAGGGAATGAAATGTACTAATATGTTGAACAATACTACCATCCTCTTTATTTTCAAGCCAAAAAGTTTTTGCTTAATGGACATCTTAGCACTTGAAGCCTGTGAACCAAATAAATAATTAAGATCCTCCCAAGTTCACTTTGACATTTTTGTTAGATCAATATGATGCAAATACACATCAAATAATCTGAGACCAATCAATGTTGTGGCTTTGTGATCTTTTGCAACCCATTTTACAACTTCATCTACATCTTGTGGTTTTTTACTAATTCCACTGCCAATATCCCAAATATCTTTTTCTATTAAAACCAATTGCACCTTAACTTTCTATGAAATTTGAATTACAACTTCATCTACATATGATTTCTCCAGATCAAACAAAAATAATCTTATCACTCCACATATTTATGAAGTTTGAACCTCTAACCACTTAAAGACCAATTTAAAAATCCTCACCAATTGATCTATTTATTGGTTTTTCTCCTTATAGCACCAAACTTGTTTCTAATGTGACTTTGTAGAATGAATCAAACCTTAAAAAACAAAAAAAATAACTTCATACATTTTGCATTTTAAGAGATTTGTACCTTAGACTCTAGAAAATATGCTCTATTTGAATGCAAATATAGCAAGAAAATTTAACACAACAACCAAATTGAACGCCAACCATTTCAATACTTTCTCATGCCTTCCAACAAGATTTGCTGCAGCTCCTTTCAAACTTTCATCAACCATTACTTTTCAACCTCAGTTCATGTAGACAATGCTTTTGCAATCTTCATGCCAAGGGCAAATTCTTTTGTTGTAGGAAGTATGCTATACCACATTTTATGTAGTCAAATCACCCATCCACAGAAAGGCTCATATGTGGCCTAGTATAAAACTAAATTCCAATTTTGAATGGACTTGTGCATGCCAACTTAAGTAGTCGCTGCCACTACAAGGAACACATGACTCATTATCTTCTGTCTTAATCATCTCTTTAAATAGAGACAAATTGTGCACTTTCCAAGTAAATTTTCCACTCAGAACATTAGGCAAGGGTGCAACAACAATTGGTTGCAATTCATTATCCCTCGACAATGATACCAATTCATGCAACACCAAAATCTTTGTCGTAATAAGCATCATATCATCGGTCAGAAACCCTGATTTAGGATCCAAAATTGTTGAACTTGATGTAAAATCACACCAACCATGAGACTTCTTCTTTCTAGAGAATCTATGCTAGGAATCCCTCTATATAGACTTTGCTTCATCCCTCTGGTTAACTACGCACAACACAAGATCCAACAATGCTCTGATACCATGAGAAAATGGAGAGAAAATATTATATACAAATTACATCATATTTACATAGAAAGAAAAACACAAAATAGTTGATTCAAGATTTGATACATTCAATCTGCTAATTTTTACATTACAATTAATTGGCTTATAAAGCTTATTTTTCCTGTGTATAACCTCCTACAGGAAAAGGGAAAGAACGTAGGCATAATTAAATAGAAAGATTTTAATTCATAGATACACCATTAACATGTTTGAATTCTAACCATTTAGCATTTCCCACAAATTACATAAGGAAAAGATGAAACAAATTTCATATTAGACATGAGAAAAATACAAAAACAACAAAGAACAAATAGGACAAAGTCCTCCTACAACATGTTCTTATTCCTTCAAAAATAAGCTCAACGTCTCAATTTTTCTTTTCCTATACAAAAGTTGTACTAAGTGCCAAAAAGTTGTGTACATTTACAAAAATTCCATTTAGCATTTCCCACAAATTACATAAGGAAAAGATGAAACAAATTTCATATTGGACATGAGAAAAATACGAAAACAACAAAGAACAACTGGAACAAAGTCCTGCAACATGTTCTTATTCCTTCAAAAATAAGCTCAAAGTCTCAATTTTTCTTTTCCTATACAAAAGATGTACCAAGTGCCAAAAAGTAGTGTACATTTACAAAAATTCCCAATATATAAAGAAATAAACACCACCTTGTTCAAAAGCTCCCAATTTGGCATAAGTTGAAAGGATGTTCACAAAGGTTGTTGAATTAAACTTTATACCTATTAGTCACATATTCTCAAACATCTCCAATGCCTTCTCAACAAGCCTATTTTGTGTACATACTACAATCATTACAATCCATGAAATGCATTTTATTTAGGCATCTTTCCAAATAGTTCACATTCTTGTTTAACTTGAAAAGACTCCTACTAAATATTCTTCTAAGACATGGATGAAGATAATAGACATATTTGTCCCAAACTCCACTATCTTTCTTGATCATGAATGTATCCTTTATGTGTCATGATTATAGTCCTACTAGTATTTCTTATATTATTACAAGAATTGATGGTCAATTACAAATAACACCTTTCAACTTATATCTTTTTAAGTTGGATGAAATGGGTCATAATAATTTTGTACTAATTGAAGAACAAGAATTTGCTACCAATTCTTAAACCTTAGCACAACTAGAGAGAATCCCATTCAATGTTGTTGGTGGTCTATCCATGCATAATGTACCATTTGGAAAAGCACGGGTTCCACTGGTGCATATATTATTAGTTTCATCATGATTTGCAATTTCTTTTATCATCATTCCACAGGTGAATTTTACTTTTAAGACTAAATTCTTTGTGATATTTGCTTTGAAGCCTATGAGGCTTTTAGAGTTCTTGAGCAAGTCAAAGCTCTATCTCTTAAATGCTTTTCAAGGTTTGGGTGTAGTTTTCAAGAAAGTGCAAAATTGCTCTTGGGTTTTGATTTCCTTCTTTTACAAGCATACTGAACTTTCAAAGTTTGCTTGTAGTTTTACAGAAACTACCAAACTACTTAAGAAATTTGATACTTTTCCTCCCATACAACTTGGACTTTGAACATGCATAAATAAATGAATTCCCTGCATCTATGGCTTAATCAAGAAATCTATTTTTTTGGTGTAATCTACAAATGTCACATTCCTTACACTTCTTTGAGTCCCTGTGAAATGCAAATAGATAAATGAATCTTGTGGGTGAAAATAATGTAGGAATCCCTACAATACCAACAATGTTGTTGAGCCTATGAGATATGAGCACACCTAGAATTATGTAGAGCAAATCAAAAAAGAAAACTTGCAGTGCAAACAATATAGGAATCCCTACTATTTAGATGACATCAAGTTTCTATGCTTGTAAAGGTCATTTAGATTCTTGACAGTACAAAAATGAATCAACCATCACCTAAGAAAACTCTGAATTCTTCTCAACTATGAACACAAATAATTTCCTAATGAATAGAAGTCTTGTGAAACTATCAGCGAAGGAACATTCAAGGGCTTTAGTGGATGCCTAGTGAAGGAGTGTATAACATGAACAATCAATACCTATTTTTCTAATGTTGAAAACATACAAACAAGCACAACAAGGGCATAGTGGCAAGATAGGGTGAAAAGATAAAGAGAAGGTGTAACCAAGAGTCTACAAAAGAATGATTGAGATAGAAAATGAAATTAGATGAGGAATGGAGGAATTTTCCAAAGGAATTCAAATGGATTAAAGGGGTGTTTTAGGGTTCATCAAGGATGCAAGGGTAAAAGAATATTTGCACCAAATGGCAAAAGTGCAAATGAGTCACAAAGTCCTGACAACTTAGGAGAAATCAAGGTTTCAGGGATATGAGGCACTTTTGGATAAAATATAAATGTTCTTAAGAGGATCCAAATCCCATGAACTATATTTATGGGTTTGCATGGACATTAGGACAAAAGGAAAAAGTGCCAAGTTAAAGGAAAATTATGCTTGCATTAGAATGTGGTGAGATAGTGGGGTTTGAGGGTACATGAAAGAATTTAGTGCCAAGCAGAATAATGCAAAGGGGTAAAATCCTAACATGAATTGAATGATCAAGTTTGTAGGAATTGGTTGCACATTTGCACATAGTGAAAAAGTGCCCTAAAGGTATGCATTCCCATTTTGAGTCTTTTGGTAGGGTTGTGGGATTTACCCGCACATTTGCATAAAGTGCCAAAGTGCAAGCAAACCTCATTTTCTCATTTCATATTATCATTAAATTTATGATTTAACTTAGACATTTTTAACAACTCAAAATGACTAATTTATTTCCTAAACCACCTACAACCAAGATCAATTCAAATTTAATGATTTTGCTTCAATATCCCTAAAATTTGACTCGATCAAATTTATATAATAAAGAAATTTCATGAGACTAGAAGCCCTTGTGCAATCCACACTAAGACCATTTCAAATAAAGCATATAAAATTAAAGAAATTAAAATTTTAAAATGGGCACGGTCAAAGTTTAAGTATAACAATTGGCTCTAACTAGGGATACGAACTACAAGAATGTAGAGTGAACCATAAAATCTCAAGTTTTGATTAGTTCCTTGTCAATGACCAATAGAGTCAGGACATTTTTCCATGAACATAACACAAAACAAAAACTTAAAAGAGAAAGGTTTGAGAGACACACCAAAAAAGGGATGGAATGGAAAGCATACACATGACAAAAATGGGACCAAACATAAGAAAAACCTAAATCATATATGTACACGGTAGGGGACAACCTACCTTCACTATTTTAAATCCTTAGGTGAACCCATTGATAGGTTTGGAGAAGTAGATACCTTTTTTGAATAATGGATTTAACTTGTGATGTTCTTGTAGACCAAATTGTTGCCTCAAATTCCTTAAATGAAAACTCAAATATTTTATCACATGAAGGCCCCAAGAACAATCTATCACTACACACTTTACTTTATTCAATGCTTAGATTAGGACCCTTTTGAATATTCTCAATCCATTCGTGTATGCTTTCTATCACAACTCTCTATATTGCATTGACATTTTCTTCTTCATTCTCTTTCTTTATTTAAGTTTTGCATGCTTGATTAGGATTTTGTCTTTGAAAACTTTTTTCTAAATGTTGAGGATCCTTCATATAAAATCTTTGTCTCTTCATAGCAATTCCCACTATTTTCTTCACCACTTAAGGAATTTGAAGCATGTTTTGCAACCTCCTTCTACAACATTTCAGACAACATCATGTCATTTTCAATTTTGATTGTTTCTTCTTTTGCAACATCTACGTCATGCACTTTACTCCTTTTAAAGATAAATTTGATTTTGAGATGCAAGACAACAATGAAGAGACAAATCTGGTTGTTGGGAAATGGTTGATCAACATGAGGAATTAGTCTCAAAAACTTGTTGAAGTGTTCCATTAACTCTATTATCTTCTCTTCCTCTTTCTTGTAGATTTGGAAAAACTTGGAACAATAGTACACCTACGTCCATGACTATTTTGAATCTATCTAGGAACTTATTCTTTAGGCTATCCCAATCCACAATGCATCCATTTTCTAGGTGCTAGAACCAATCAATAACAAGTCCAATGAGGGTTTCAATTAAAAGTCTCATGGAGACATTTTCTTCACCAACTCCTAAAATTTTGCATGCTATTGTGAAAGCCCAAATGTGACCACTTGCATCTTGAGAGTCTTCTCTAGAGAACTTTGGGTGACCCCACAATACTGTGTCCCACTTTTTGGCCAAAGTAGGAGATTGAAATCAACATTTTAAACCAAAATTCCACTTTCTGACACCTATAGCAACTAGACCATAAGAATTTGAAGATGATGTGAACTAGTGACTTTTGAGATTTCATGTGTAGATTCTAAATGTATTTTTTAAAAAATTTAAGAAATAATTTGTTGACATTTTTATGTAACTTTTAATAACTTTTTTTTTATAATTAACAACATTTTTAGACAATGATGTTCATAACATACAACATAACATTTTTTATAGAAAGGATAAAATTATAAATTTATAAACATAGGTTTGCAACACCAATATCTAGTGCGCAGATATTTTTGCATAATTTTTTTGTTGCATTTTTTTAATTAATATATTGTGTGTGGAATAGAGACCTTGATGTTCAGTGAAAAACCTACGTTCACTAGAAAATATAAAATCAAATGAAACATATTAAAAATAATACTTTTTGGAAAGCTTATACTAAGGGCTACATATTTACAAAATAGAATTTCTAAGTGACTTCATTTGATCCCCGAAAAGGTGAAGCAAAATTAGTTTTTTACCAGCATTTTGATAGGTGCAGAGGAGACTCCATCAAGGGTTTGATTTAAGACTAGAGGGGGTTCTTTCCAAGGGCATTTGATCTAAGGGGGTTTTATCTAACCCCCTTCAATTAAAACTCTTTAGATGGAACCCCTCAAGGCTTAAATCATTATTTTTTCTAAAAAATATGTGATTTCAAAGAAAAATTAGGATGTCCCATAAGTGGGACACACTATTGTGGCAGCACCGCTTCATAAATTTCTTCCTTGAACTTGAAGGTAAATCAATGTATTTAGCCAAAGCCAAAGACCCAAAATGGTATCCCCATGAGATGAGAGAAACCAACACCATAGAATGAATTAGAAAAAGATCGAAAACAAGTACCTCACTTTATAGAGTTGACAACATCCATTCCAAGGGTGTTTCTTGAAATGTTCAGAAATAAAATGCATAAGGTACTTTGATCCCCATTATACTTGCCGAAATTTGTTGGTATTTTTTCTATCACTGTATTTTTTTTGGTTATTTCTTTAACTCACCCAATAGGAAGCAACATAAACTTGCAACAATGGGAGAAGTCACAATGGGAAGGGTGATTTTCCTCTACATTTGAGAGGAGCAACTCCCTCATATAATAGGATTTTTAGGGTTTTTGAGTACTTTTAACCATAAAGAACAAAAAGGAAACAAAGTAGGAAAAGGGGAAATGAAAAGAAAGAGAGAAGTTACCCACAATGGAATAAATATAGAGAACCACCTAGATTACTCAAGAACAAATGGGAATATGCCAAAAGGGAAAGAATGTATGTAGAATTAAATAGAAAGATAAAGTGTAATTCACACACACCATTAACATGTTTGAACCAAACCATTCAACATTTCCCACAAATTACACAAGGAAAAGATGAAAAAATGAATTTCATGTTAGACTTAAGAGAGATACAAAAATCCACAAAGAACAAAAGGGGTACAAAGTCCTACAATTTGTTCTTATTATCTCAAAAGTAATCTCAAAGTCTTTGTTTTTCTTTTCCTATACAAAAGTTGTACCAAATGCCAACAAGAGACCATTATCCACACCAAATATGCATTTCCTAGGGTTTATTCAAACTTGATATTGCTGAAGTCACTCAAAAATAGTCCTCAATTCCCTAACACGATCCTTTCTTTTCTAAGATTTTCCCAAATTATTAATAGAGTCCTCTAGAACAATATGCATGAAATCATTGAAACCAATGCCATGGTCCTTTGATATGTAGCATTAGCATTTTGAAGATTGAAAGGAATGACAACATAACAAAATATCCAACTGTAGACGTCAAAAATTGACCAATCGACATCATGAAATTTAATTAATTTTAATTAATTAATTAAATGTCTCTTAATCTTTAATCCACCCTTAATCTCCTAAAGTTTAATTAATTTTAATTAATTAATTAAATCTTTCCACTTTTCACCCTCCCATGAATAATAAATTAAAATTAATAAATTTTAATTTATTATTTACAACAAACTACACCTAAACCTATTTCGCAAAAATAATAATCCAAACCCATTATTATACCTACCCTTTTACCTGCCTCATACGTTCAACCAATTTACGGTGTAACATTCATTTTTGTTTGGCTTCTATAGTTTTATCGTTGCACTTAGGGTTTGTAATAGATTCAAATTTTTATTAAAATTTATGTTTTGCTGTAAACATTAATTGGTGAAGCTGACGTGAACCCTCTTCTTAACCGTTTGTTTTGCTAGATTATGTATTGATTTTTGTGCGGGTATGAGGAGATCTTAAAAAAAAAAGTTGAAAAATTTTGAATTTTTTTTTTAAATTTTTAGCCTTCTGACCCTTGTATGGCTGTCTGGTATGGTCTTTTTGCATAGCATGATCTGATCCAATATTCAGGTATGAATGCAGATTTGTATGATCTGGCTGTAGACTTCCATCGTCTTTTAAAATTTGATCATTTGTTTTATTTTAAGATCCTTAATCAGTCTGATCTATTAATATAGTCTTGGCTGATATATTGTTTTCTCTGCAGGCACAAGGTCTTTCGTCCACTGTCAATACGCTCTGGATCTTTATCTATTGGTTAGGGTTTTTATTTTGTCTAGTATTTTATATTTCCCAGCGGACCTATTCTTTGCCCTAACGGTTGTTGGTTTCCACTACTTATAATTGGTTGTATTAAGTATTAATAAAGGGGTGGTTGTTGCAAAGGGTTTAGCAGTGATAGTCAATGCAAACTTTAGCACTTAAACCATGGCCGTTTAAACTATACCATTTGAAACTTTTGTGGTCGTGACTTCTATCATAATTGTTAGTATCATTCATACTCCAGCGATTAGCCTCCGGTTACGTGCAACGTCCAGTCTGCTTTTGTATTATCAATCATTGGTCATCACCTCAAAATTTTGGCTTTTCAAAGAAATATGACGTCTTTTAGCAGTTACCATAACTGCCCCTGAACCAGTTTTCAGCTGGGACAAGCTTTAATGTTTTAAACATATCATGCTTTGCTAATTTGCTGTGTCTGCAGGCTAAATTTATTATTAGCTGATACGCTTTTATATGTGAGCATTATGGTGCTTGAAATTTTCTCACGCGATAAAAAAGTTCACGTTGGAAAATTTTCTAGACTTGTCGGTTGTTCCTATTGGCGTTTTCCTTGAACCTCCTATGAGTGCAAGTGCTGGTTTATGCTACGTCGGGATTAGCCATTGGTTTAGAAGGGTATAGTATTGGAAATTTCGCACTGATTGATTCATCTTTAGGCGCTTAGTCTCCAAGTAGAAGGGGCATTTTGTCAAGCAATTACTTGATGTTTGTTCACTCTACTTAAATATCATCCACTTCAATGGTCAAACACTCAATAACAATTTTACACCTCATTCACAACAAAAAATGATAAATATTTGTCCTATTTTTATTGGTCCAAATTAACCTTTAACTGTTGAAGTGGATGATATTTAAGAATAACCTTGTTCATTATATTCAGAACGTTTTTAGTATTGTTCTCGATGCTAACACGATCCTGATTATTTTCTTCCATAGGGTTTCCATTTGAATTGATATTTCTTTCCTTTTCCTCGGGAATTCTTGTTTCTCCTCGATAGGCAGCTTGAGCATACAAAGAAACTGCGGTGTTTTGTTGTTTTCTTGTTAGCTGTGACCTACGGTGACCAGCATGGTCAATATTGGCAGATTTGTTTGACATGTAAATCTTTAGTGATTGCTTCTAATTATGATTTTGTGTTTTAAAGTTGATTGTTCACTTGCAGCTATAGGCCCAGGATAATCATCGCCGATCCCAGGAACATGGTGAACTTTACGTTCTGGTTTTCTGACTTTGTCAACTGCAATTGCCTAAGATTGAAATGAATTCAAATGTTTATCCTCAAGCAATTGCTTCTTTATATTAGGATCTATTGGTAATAAAAAGGGACGTGATTTTCTTTGACTCTACAAACTTCCACGTGATAGTGCATTATTTGAGATAATTTACCTTTGGACATATCATAGTGGCTTATGGTGATAACAAGGTCTCGACGAATTGAAAGTAGTCCACGCATCTGAATCATTCTCAACCATATCCTGTTGAAGAAGGATAACTTCTGATTCATGATAATTATGTTCCAGTTCAGATTTAAAATCGTACGATAGAGGATTTGTACTTACAGATTGATGTATGTTTAGACTCCCAGTCACTACTTCAGATTTAGTTGTATAACAATTTGATCCAATTCCACTCATCTTCGGATTTTCATCTTTGTAAGCTGTAATTCTAATTGGCAGAGACAACAGTGGTATGTGATCAGAAAATTTTTCGAACACGGAATTAGCAAACCGAAAATTTGTCAAACACGGAATTAGCAAACTACCAGAGTGCCTTGGAGGTTGTTTCATTCAAACTTGCATAACTTTTGCGTCTTTTATCAGATTTTCACGTTTTTGCAGGCGTCGGAGAGGGAATTCGGAGAGCTGCACAATGGTACAATCACCTCTTTCAGATTCTATCCTGATTTTCTGGTATAATGATTTGAAATGCATTCACTTTGTTTTAAAGCATCAAACATACTTTATCCCGCATTTAAGATTTTGTGTGTTTTTTGCAGGAGTCATTTGTTTTATGTTTACTTGCAGCTTTATGCCTGTCAAAGAACAAAATTTTACAAACTAGTAACGATGGTTTTGCAAGGCTTTCATTGATTGGATCTATTTTTCAAATGTATGTTTGCACATAGATCACTATCTGTTGTGTTTGTAAGGTGGTAGGTGTATGCTCTCACCTTGTGCAAACTTAGTGATCAGAAACTAGACCCAACTTTTATGTTTTTAAACCCTTAGAGGGCCTGCCTCCCAATTTGTGAGAGGGAATGACCCAAGTCGTAACAAGCTAAAGCCAAGGTCTTTCGAACCGCTATATAAAAAAATGTGTTTGTGACGAAACTGATAAGCAATAGGTGCGGATGTGTCATACTGACAAGTGCCACCCCTAGTGTCCATGTGACATGTCAAAATCTTTTCTTAGGAAAGGACTGGGAGGCCTCTTGATTGAAATAATTTTGAGCTAAACTTGCCACATGTATGGCAACCTTGAATGAAAGCCCTTACTAAGAACCAATTGTTTAGTGGCCAAAATTCTTTTTACTTGCTAGCGCAGGTCGTTCTGAAGCTGTCCCACGTCTTCACTATTCAAGTGTAGAGGTAGAAATTCCTCTTTGGGGGAATGAGACTTGGTGTGCCCGAGAAGTGTGTGCCGTGTAAGGGGGATCCAGTGCCACCAAGTCTCTAGTTGTCTGCCTTGTTTAAGTGGCTGGAGAAATCCAAGTGGGGATCTAGCAGGTAGTATCTCTTCCTAGCCTAGGTTGTGCAAAGTGTTTTCAAAGTGTTTTTCATTTCACATCAAGATCAAACTCAACAACATTCTATCTGCTTGTGTTTTGCGTGGGTGTTCGAAACAAATCTCAAACAAACATCACATCTAGAACCTATAACATTTCAACCTTGCTCAAAAAGTCAAACAACTACAAAATCGTCCCTTTACAAAAGTCCATTGTTCCTAAACAGAGAAGTGAAAACACAGTCGTATTCTTCTGTTGGGCATCATTCTTTAATTCTGATCTTTTAGGGTTTCAGTCTTGAGTCATTCCATATCCCAAAACATCTCAGTCAGTTATGACTTGCATATCCATCACCATTCAAACAAAACTTTTAGCTTACACTTAGGTTACTCTCCTTAGGTTTTGAATCAAACATTGGCTATTAATCATCTGTATCACTTGAGGTTCATCATCCTTGAGTTAGGGAACATATCATCATCTTGGAATAGGGTAACTTGCTTGGAGTTTATCATCTCCTACTTTAGCATACCTCCCTCTTGATCATTGTCCTTGTGTCTATCCATCATAGCACAAGTAATCATTGCCTACATAATCATTGTCAGACCTCAAGTTACCTTGATCTATTTCAGAGTTTTCATCAACCCACTTGAAGTTTAGTCGGTGTCATCTTACTCATATTCACATCCTTAACCTAGTCTAATCTTCATTCGTCAAAATGGTTGTGATCATCAACAAATTTAGGCCAAATCCAAAACCAAATATCCTCCGAGGTGGGTCAAAATTCACTCCTAGTGATGATGATAACTTTGTAGATCCTAGTAATGATGAGAATTTTGTATAATCCTTAAGCCATCTTAATGATACTCTTGACAAGGGAAATACCACCTCAAGTTTGGAATCATACATCCATCCATCTACTAGCTCCCCTCATCTATCCATCCATATGGAACCTCCATCACCATCCAATAGAATGCATATCCCAAAGTCTATTAGTCCTAGACCAACACTGCCATCAAACTTTCCAAGCTCTAATTAATCCTTTCTCGAAAGATTCTTTGCAAAATCTAAAAGAAAAAGAAAAGCTATGGAGAAATCCAAATCCACTCATTCAATTTCATCCCCATCTAGCACAAGCAATCATAATCTTATACATAAGCCTACACCATCTACCATTATTCTCCATCTGTTATATTGTTCATTTACCCATGTACTAATGAAGGATGTGATCCATTGGATACTAGCAAGGAATGAACCACCACCCTCATGCCATCAAATCCCTATCCTTGAAACTATCCAAGTACCTTCAAATGTCATGTCTACTTCTCCAATCCAATCTTGCAGTCCACAAACTATCAAGTCTCTTGAAAATCCACTTACCATAAGCCCAATTCATTCCACATCATGCATTGAGCCTATCCAAGAATTTCCCACTTCCACTTCCATTCAAACTCAAGAGTTATGTCAAGAGTCAAATCCAAAGCATGATCAACCTTGCTTCTTACTAAATCAAGATCAAAGCCCTTCCATTCAACCCATCCACAACCTATACATTTTTTATGATCAAGATATTATCTATGAGGATGAGCCTATCCTTGAGCAAAATGATCCCATTCTTAACACACCTAATCCTATTTATGATCAAGCTCCCATATATGATTGCGATCTTATCTATGATCAAGAAAACCATGATGATCCTCTTAGTCTACTTTATGCATTCCAAGATCATGAGATTGTCACTCCTTTCACTCATGCTCCCAATACTATCCATGATCAAGAAACCTCCACTATTCCTATCTATCATCCCACAACCTCCAGTTCCCTTGATGAGATGCTTGGTCCCCACAAGCACATAGATCATCACATAAATAGCTTGGATCTTCATGAACATAATGAGCATAATCAAGATCCTAATGATCCATTGTCATCCACTATCGACTATACTAAAAATCCACCATCATATCCTATTGGTCTTACTACCTTCATTCAAGAATGTTCTTCCCTCAGAGAGCAGCAACCATTGTCTACCACCACACTTTCTCCATCTAATAATGAGCCCAAGTCTAATGTCCAAGTCTCACATAGTCCCATTGTCCATTGTATACTCCAAAAAATGAGTTATAAAGGTAAAGGCCTAGGCCTTCATGAACAAGGTATTTTGGAGCCTATTCATGTCAAAGTCCCTCCACGCTTATATGGCCTTAGATATACACTCCAAGGACAACAATCTAAAGATGTTGGTAATTCTTCTATTCCTCCTAAGTCCACCACTTTCCATCACAAATCCTATCATACTCCCAAAACATATGTGTCCATCCCCCCTCCATCATCCTACAAACCCAAAAAGCATGTGACCATTCATCTCCCTCCATCCACTTTACCTCCACTTCTTCCAACTCCTAACATACCTCCATCCACTTTACCTCCACTCCTTCCAACTCTTAATATTCCCATCTTCAAATCCCCTTATCACTTTAGCCACAATTCCATCCATACATCCCGTTCCTATAAATCTCATACAATTCCTAATCATGATCAACAAATACACACATCAACTAAGCATGAAGCTATCACAAAAACTCCCATGGAATTCAAAAATAAAAATTTGGATGCCTCCACCCATAAAGCAAAAAATCCTAATACTCCTCATGCCACAAGGCACTAAAGCAAAGAATCAAAGCAAAATGAAAACTCAAAAAAGCTACCCAAGTCCACATCTCAAAAAGATAATTTCAAAACCAAAATGGTTTGGGTCCCCAAGAAAAAAGCACCTAATTCAAATGGAGCATCCACACTCCTAAAATCCCAAACATCCCACTCCCCATCACAAAATTCTAAAATTCATAAGTCTATTTAGGTCCCTAAAGACCTAAATAGGCAATCCCCTCAGAAAACATCTCCATTACTACCAAATCCCCCTTCCAATAAAAAGCTTCAAAATCCAATTCAATGTGTGCAATCGTTGGTCTTGGTTCCCTTCCACTCCACAACATTCCCACATACTTTCATCTCCCCATCTTCCATCTACTATCCTATGGTCCATGTTTTTGCATAAGTCCTTCTATATATCCTAATCCACTGTCCTTTCATCCTACTCCCTATCATAATATCCATGATCCATACATAATCCACTATCCATCCATCCATCATATACTATCTCCTTACTCTATTTCCCTCTCATGCAATCCCCTACCAACATCCATGTGCATTAAACCACTTGACATGGTCTGTGAGTGACTTCTTTCCATCATACGACATTATCACCTTGCTATGGGAACAAAATCTTGAATCCCTACCTATTCCATCCAACTATCCCCTCTAAAAAAATAGTAAAGATCATTTCATCCAATGGTGAAAACCTGGTAAACAAGCGCCTTGGATAAGTACCATGATGAAAATCTTGCAAATAGGTTTCATGTGTAGGTGATTATCTATGTGCTTTACAATTGGGGGTATGTTGTCGCATCTATCCCATCACATATATCCTATCCTAACATTTTCCATCCTATCTTACCATTCTTACCCATCATATTCGTCATACCTTCTTCATTGCACCATCCATCTTCCCTTCCTCCTTTTTGATCTTGATGAGGGTAGGGGCAAAATGTTGAAAATGCCTTTGACACCTCTTTTCATACTCTAAATTCCACTCATCCATTTCTAAGAACATCCTCCATACATCCTATGTCCATTCATCCCTTCCAAGCATTATCCCCATCACCTCACCAAATCCTAAGGCATAATATTTAGAGTAGGGGGGCATGTTATTCCTATGCGATGTAATCCTTGGAGATCACATCCTTGGTTCCTTTCATCCATCTATCATATATCTCCCATCCATTATCCTTATATCGCCACTCCTTGTATCCATACATACTCCTACCTTTATCCTATTGTCCATCCTTTTATCCATCCTATAGCACATCCTTTTTATCCACCCATCCAATCCTGCATTTATCCCATTACCAATCTTTTTAATTCTACTTTCATCCTATCACCCATCTGCTTATCCGTCCATCCAATCCTTTTGTCTATCCCATTCATTATTGCTCATCCCTATTCATTATTGATCCTTGCCTTTTGGTTTGGTTTTCACTTGTCATTGGTATCTATTGAAAGGCTATCCACCGCAATACAATGCTAAACATACAAAATAGATCACAATATTCCCCAAAAATCTAAAAAAATCAAATTTCCAACAAAATTCCAAGCAATAAAATCAATTCATTCACTCAAATCAACTCTTCAATCGAAATCCAATCCAATCACTTCATCAAATCAAATCAAGCTCACTCAAATCATCATCAATTCATCAAAATTAAATCATATCAATCCATCAAAATCAATCCACATGAAATCATTTCAAGCAGCAATGATCCAAATGCAAGTATCCTTAATCCATACTAATCAAGTCAATCAATCTAGACAAATTATCCAATCACATCAATGGTCTTGCTCCTACCCTTGTTGTGAACCTGATCGATCAATCATCATCATCATCATCATCATCAATGGGATATATCATTCCCACATCAACAACACAACCTTGCATTGTCCTCAAGATAAATTGTTCCCACATCAACAACGTGATCAATCAATTATCAATCATTATCAACATCAATCACTTCAATCAATCATTGGTTTTCAGCTTGACAAGGGCAATACCTTGTTTGTTTTTTAATCATTTGTGCATGCTTTCTTGCTTGCTTGTGTGTCATCATTTCATCTTGCTTTTGAATCACATATGTATCATTCTGGCTAATATTCATATCTTGTGTATGTTTGAATAGATTTTTGCATTATCCTTTGCATCTAAGGTCATATCATACCTTTTATGCATTAGGACTTTAATGCTCTAAGTTTATTTCCTCATACGTTAGACAAGGTTGTATTATGCTGGGTGCATAGGACACATCGTCACCTTGGTCCTTATACCTTAGTGCATAACGTCGGGTGATATATCAAACATCAGGTTGCTCAAAGTTTAATCAACATAACTCCATCTCCTTCCCTTCGTTTACCTTTTTCAAGAACCTATCTAGCTTCTTCGTCCCTGCATATCCTCTTGAGGGGGCATTATCTACCAATCCTTCATTTTATGAGCCCCATGTGAGCCCCATCCAATCCAACCCATTTTATCCATTCCAAACTATGTTTTAATCTTATTTGAAATGACATTGCTTCGCAACATCGTCTCAAAGACCAATCGATAAATTCCCTACATCATGAAATTTAATTAATTTTAATTAATTAATTAAATGTCTCTTAATCTTTAATCTGCCCTTAATCTCCTAAGGTTTAATTAATTTTAATTAATTAATTAAATCTTTCCACTTTTCACCCTCCCGTGGATATTAAATTAAAATTAATAAATTTAATTTATTATTTACAACAAACTAAACCTAAACCTATTTCGCAAAAATAATAATCCAAAATCGTTATTATACCTACCCTTTTACCTGCCTCATACCGTTCAACCAAATTACGGTTTTTGAAACCGTTTTCACCCAAACTTTATAAAAACCCATTTTTGTTCTCATTTAGGTCCCGACAAAATTTACATGGGAGTTATGCAAACAATGAGCAACCACATTTCACATCTTTGGTAACATTCATTTTTGTTTGTCTTCTATAGTTTTATAATTGCACTTAATATAAAATTTAGGGTTTGTAATAGATTCAAATCTTTTATTAAAATTTATATTTTGCTGTAAACAGTCCCTAATGGAGTACTAAAAGAAATTTTGTGGTTATCTTGGGGATTAATAAGTATCTAATTATAACCAAAAAACCATCCATGAAGGAAAGAATCTCCTAACCTATGGTAGAATCAACAATCATATCAATATTGGGTAGAGGAAAGTCATACTTAGGTGATGCTTTATTAAGATCTCTAAAATTAGCATGCATACAAATATGCCATTAGGGTTTGAGACTGATACAATGTTGAAAATCCCTAGTGAACATCCATGGGTCTAATAAATCCAAATTTTAATAATTTTTCATTTTCCTCTTTTACTAACAAAGAAATATTGGGATGTGTCTTTCTAATTTTTTCATTGGCTTAGCATTAGAGTCAAGAATAATATTATGCATAACAATGTCACTAGAAATACCTGGCATATCTTGATATGACCATTCAAATAACACATTGTGATCATGTAGCAATATAGAAAAATAATGGCACTCATAAGAGGACAAACATTTACCAATTTTCAAATTTTATTTTTATATATTATCCATCTCTACATCTATGGTAGAACCAAATACAAGTGTACTATCCTCAATAAATGGCTTGGTTAAAAATCAAGGAGCTCTTAATTGGCTTGAGGATTATCTATAAATGATAAGGCTTCCCCAAAGTAAGAATTTGCATCAAAAGAATACAAGAAACCTATATCATTACAAAATGAAGGAAGATCCTCATAAACACCTAAAATATTAGAAAGAGATTCATCATTTTAAAAAATATCAAGATGTGGAGGAGATTCCAGCAATAAAAAATCTATCAACTCTAGATGTACCTATTGTAATAAAGAATTTGTCTCATAAAAAACCATGCATACTAATTGAAGCTTTTGTTTTGTTTATTTTTAGAATGATAACATAAACCTTTTGATGTATGTTGATTCTTTAATTCAATAGGGTCAACATCACCTTGTTTATATACACTCAAAACTTTTCCTTTGTGACCATATTTATATAAAATATTAATGTTAGGATTAGGTGTGTTATTCACCTTGCATATTCTATGTCTAATAGTTTGTAGATGGTTAATTATGTATGCATCTTCAAAGTTCATGGAGTGGGAAAATGGGATGCCCATATGAGGGTGGGGACATATATAAATATTTTATTACTCTTTGGGGACTTGGAAATATTGTTGTAATGAGGCATTAATGGGGGGCTTACATAGTGGACTTGTAAAGCATCTTCCAAATTATTAGTTTGCATGCAGATGCAATTAGTACCTCATGGGGGAGTGCTTGGGAGTTACATAATCCAATTTATATGATGGAGGTCAAAGATTCTTGTGTGAGGAGTCACATTCTATTTTGGAGGACACTCTCTTGAGTGGGTCATGAGGAAAGGGATGGGAAGTGTTGGATGAGGCTTTCCTATATGCCTCTATTGTAATTGATTGTGTCGATGTCTATATATAAACATAAACAAAGTAGTATGAACACACAATCAAATATCGATTTAATAGAAGTCATGGGTAGCAAAATGAAAAATGAATTTAAATAAGTATGTGTTCTCAGTAAATACCCAAGTGCCAAATGCAAGTGCAAATTACCAAGGTAGTTGATAATGGACATCATTGTCTACATTTCTCCTCTTTTTTGTATGAATTATGATAATGGAATGTTATCATTAGATTCCTACTCAAAAATTAAAGAGCAATAGGTTAGTAATGGACAAGTTTGTAAGGTATAAAAGGTAATTGTTTATAACAAATTTTACAACAATCAAAATACATCATTCACAAGAATTCAAAAAGTTGTAAGTCTCACCTCTTCCTCCTCATCCATAAATTGTCTCACCTCCTTTCTCTTGAACATTCATTACTTCTTCACTCAAGAGAAAAACAAGGGTAACCCTCTTCTTGACCATGTATTTTTTCCAGCCACCCCCTTCTTATATAACTTTAATTTTTAAGCAAGAAGACAACTTTATGTTGGTTAATGTCATGTTGCATAGCCTCTTTTCTTCTCGAAGGCCTTTTACTACATCCTATGTGGTCAAGTCTCCTCCTTAGAATGGGTGGAATTTCATGCACTTTATTCTAATGTTTGTTCAACCGTTATAAAAACTAGAATAGAAGTTAACAAGTAGAATCTAAACATGTTCATTTTTTATGATTTCTTTAGTATTTCAACATCATAAAGAGCCTAGTGATCAAAAACAACTTTTCTAATTGAAAATACCATGATTAACCAAAATGCTAAAATAAAAATATGATCCCTTACATGTTGATCACCATGCTGACAATCATGTTAAATACCATGATTGTCTCTTTTGAAGGATAAGCTCTGACTATACTATAAATTTTATGCATTACAATACTCAAACTTTACATCCAAATAAGTCACCAAGAGAATGATGGATAAAATATTGAATCCAACTTTGACTTGACCACTATGTAATCACTAAATGTTCTACTATGTGCATTAACTACCAACCTTGCAGAATTCAATGGTGTGTGCTCAAATGCCAAATTATAAGTGGCACACACATGCCATGCATACAAGTGATGATGACATGGCCATACTATTAAAGCTAAATATGGCCTAACATGATTTATTGATACAAACAAAGATAATTTAAAACCAACCATAACATTCAATTTGTGCAGGCCTAACATGATCTATTGATACATGCCAAGATAATTTAAAGCCAAACATAACTTTATATTTGGTACTAATTGCTCCCTTGTTTGGGTTTCGTGAGATAATTTACCTTTGTGGAGAGGTTGTTAGGATTGATGATATTAACTTTACAATCCTAGGACTATGTATCTTAATTTTTAATATTTTAATGGTTGGTTATTTCATGTGACTCTAAGAATTGCAGAAGGAGAACTTGTATGTCCCACATGAGAAGGAACATTTTTGTAATCAAATATTATTTTATGGGAACTTAGAATATTCTTTGCAAGGTGGCATTAAGTGGGAGAGCTCAATTTGGCCTATGACAATATCATTGGACACTTGGCATGAAGTGGAAGGGAATCTATCTATTTATGAGATTGTAAGAGGTATTACAAAGCATAACATCTTTGATGATGTGTAAGAAGTTGTTGTCCTTTTTTGAACTTATGAAATTGTTATTCTGTCTTATAATGGGTTGTTTTGTCCTCTAGTGAACTTGGATGCCCAAGTTCATGATAAAAGTCTTGAAGCTTCTAGAAAGATGCTTGTAACTCTCAGACACATGTCATGACGTATCTTTGCATGTAGACTACTTGGCTCATGTTCTTAGTCCATTGTATTGGAAACTATTTATGGTTTCTTATATTACTTTTATCTATAAACTAGAACCTTGGGGTAGTGGTTTATAAAAGTATGAGATAAGAAGTTGTAGGTTCCTAGGTGTTGGATTGAGGAGAGAACTGTGTTTAATATTACATTCCTATTTGTGAAGAGTAATACATACTTGGTGCTCTCTTTGGTGGTGGAGTTTTTTCCCAAAAGGGTTTCTCCATGTAAATATGGGGTTTTGGTATATTTCCATGGTTTACTAATTTTAAGTGTTTTCCATTTCCATTCACATATTTGGTTTAATGCATGTTCACTAAAATATGTACCAAGTTTATGTTATTGTTGCAATAGTTTCACTCCATTTTTTAACATTTAGTATTAGAGCCATTGGTTTTGATTAGTGGGGGACGCCTTGCTAGAAGTGTTGTGAGTTTTTTCTGTTGTAGTGGGAGCATTTGCTTTGTGTGTGTTTTCATATTTGTGGGTGTATTGAAATCCATGTTCAGCTCTTCTACATGGAGATTGAGAAATTCCATGGAACTGATGATGAGCTATGGAAATTCAAGATGGAGGATCTCCTTGAAGAGAGAGATCAATGGTCGGTAGCTACAAGTGATAATAAACTAGAGTAGATGTCTGATGAAGACTAGTAGAAGCTAGATAAAAAGGTATGGGCCACCATTCAATTATGTCTTACAGATTTTGTGTTGCTAAACCTCTCTACAAAATCCACTACATACAAATTGTGGAATAGGTTTGGTGAGATCTACCAGTCTAAAAGTATTCTTACAAAATTATTTTTGAAAAGAAAGTTGTATCCTTTAAGGATGAAGGATGGGGACTCCGTAGCAAAGTATTTGAATTCATTGCATTTGATTCTAAATCATTTAAGTTTTATTGATGTTAAAATAGATGATCTAAGGATAAATGTATATTATTACTTTGCTCTTTGCCTGAATCTTGGGAAAATCTACTCCTTTCTCTAAGTGGTCAAATGGAAGATCTGAAGTTGGATGCCCTTGTTGATACCCTCCTTTAAGAGGAAATGAGGAGGAAGTCCATGGAAGAGTGTTCTAAGGATGCATTACATGTCCAAGGAAGGCCTAAAGAGAAAGGTGGGCCAAAGGGGGGTCAAAAAAGTCTAACAAGAGATCTAAGTCTCGAGGCCATTCTAAGACCCCAGGAAATAGAAGAGTGAAATGTTGGAACTATGGTAAATGAGGGCATGTCAAGAAGGAGTGCAAAAATAAGAAGAAAAACTATGACTCCTATATTGAAAAATCATCTGATGAAGGTGAAACTAAAGCTTTCTTTATTTCAACTAATTGTGTTTCTAATGAATCATGGTTGATTGACTCAAGATGTTTGTATCACATGACTCCTTATAAGGAGTAGTTATCTTCCTACCATGCATATGATGGAGAAGAAGTGTAGCTAGGTGACAATGATTCATATCAAGTTGTTGGTGATGGGAAGGTACAATTGTGTTCAATGATGGGAGGGTGAAAACACTTACTGGTGTTTTACATATTCCTAGACTAACTATAAATCTAATTTATGTTTCAAAGGTGAATGATTTAGGGATGCATGTGACATGTGATAAGTCTGGTTGTAAGTTGGTTAGAGGGAATTCAGTGGTTTCTAAAGGATCACATACTAGGACTTTGTTTAGATTAAATGCCACTACTTTTTGTAACTCTACCAATGTTACTAGCATAAAAAAATATATGTATGTTGTAGCACCAACATTTCGTCCACATTGGTGAAAAAGGGCTTAGGACCCTGATTAGTAAAAATGGTTAACTATTTTTCTTATTTTGATGATAATTTTAATTTTTGTGAACATTGTGTGTTTGGAAAACAAAATAGAGCATCTTTTCCTTCAGGTAGTTATAAAGCTCAGATATTGTTAGAGATTGTTCATTTAGATGTATTTGGTCTAGTCGATGTTAAATCGATTAGAGAATCTTGTTATTTCATTACTATCACTAATGATTCATCAAGATACACCTAGAATTATTTTATGTATTCTAATTCTAAAGTTTTCACTAAGTTTAAGGAGTTTAAAGCCTTGGTTGAAAAGCAAATGGATTATAAGATAAGGGTGTTGAGATTTGACAATGGGAGTGAATATTGATCTAAGGAATTTGATGAGTTCTATAAGCATGAAAGTATTATTTAGTAGAAGAATACACCATACACACCTCAACATAACGAGGTGGAAAAGATGATGAACCAAACCTTGTTGAAAAGAGCTAGAAGTATGCTAAGTGGTATGCAACTCAATTAGTGCTTTTGGGAAAAGGTTGCAAGTACTACTTGTTACTTGATTAATAGATCTCCTTGTTCAACTCTTGTTGATGAAACACCTTATGAGATGTGGATAGGTAGAAAACCCTCTATTTCACATTTAAGGGTATTTGGTTGTGAGACTTATGTTCATGTGCATAAACAAAAGTGATCTAAACTGAATCTGAAAGCATAGAAATGCATCTTCATAGGATATGGTTAGAATGTAAAAGGTTTTAAGCTTTGGAATCCACTAACCTAGAAAATGATCTTTTTTAGAGATGTGATTTTCAAGGAGTTTAGAGTTTTTTTGGATCCTATACAACCAAAGGAGAAAGAAGGAAAAAAAATAGTCCATTTTGAGACTAAGGTTGAGAAGTAGGAAGATACATGCATGTGGAAGGATAGAATGATGGATTAGAGGAAAGAGAAGAAAAAGAGGATTCAAGTGGAAGTTCTAAGCAAGATGAGCAAAATGAGTAACTTGATCATGTAGAAGAACAAGTAGAGCCCCTTACTCATACTTTGAGAAGATCCACAAGACAATAGATTCCAATAGATAGGTATAGCCCGCCCGTGTTCATTGTGTATTTTCTTTACTATGTACTGATGATGAACCTAGATCTTTTAGGGAGGCTATCTCTTCATAGGATATTGAGTCTCAAATGTAGGCCATGCAAGAGGAGATGATGGCCTTAAACAAATGTGACACTTGGGATCTTGTAATTTTAGCTAAGTGGGAATACCATTGGTTGTAAGTGGGTCTACAAGAAGAAAATTGGAGCAAATGGTATGTTAGAGAGGTACGAGGCTAAACTAGTGGCCAAGGGCTACTTTTAGAGAGAGGGAATTGATTTTGTTAAGATTTTCTCCTATTGCTAAGTTATCTTCTATTAGATTCTTTATATCCATTGCTTCAACATGTAATTTTGAAGTAGAAAAAATAGATATTAAGATTGCTTTATTGCACGGGGATCTTGAAGGGAGATTTATATGTGACAACCTAATGGATTTACTATTAAGGAGAAGGAACATTTGGTTTGTAGGTTAAAACTATTAGTATATCATCTAAAGCAGTCATCCCATATGTGGTGCTAGAAGTTTGACGCCTTCACATTGAAATTGGGTTTTGTTAGGAGTTAGGAAGGCCATTGTGTATATGTTAAATTTATTGATGATCAATTTCTAATCATTGTCTTATATGTGGATGATATGTTGTTTATTGGTAACATAAAGGTGATGATTAGGGAGCTCAAAGATTAGCTTTCTAGGACATTTGATATGAAGGATTTAGGAGCTACAAAATACATTCTTGGTATGGAGATCAAAAGGGACTAGGTACATAGAAATCTTTGGTTAAGTTGGAGTATGTTGACACCATTTTGTTGCAATTTTCTATGCATAATTGCAAACTTGTGAGTATTATTTCCATGTTTGCACTATGATTTCATTAGATATATGTCCTAAGTCAGATGATGATGTAGAGAATATGTCTAACTTGACTTATGCTAGTGTTGTTGGCAGCCTAATGTATGCAATGGTTTGCACTAGGCTTCATATTGCCCAAGTAGTGGGAGTTATGAGTAGGTTTATGTCTAACCCTAGTAAGGAGTATTAGACTTATGTTAAAAGGGTGTTCAAATATTTATGGAGGACTTCTAATTACTATTTGTTTTATCATGGTATTAATGACGTGGTTAAGACATTACACATGTAGGGATTTGTGGATGCAAACTGGATAGGTGACTTGGATAGTTGAAGGTCCACTAGTGGCTATGTATTTACTTTGTTTGGAGGTACAATGAGTTGGATGAGTAAGAAGCAGCCCATGGTCACTTTCTTCACCATTGAAACAAAGTATATGGCTGCTACACATGCCTCTAAGGAGGTGGTATGGTTACAACGACTGTATTCAAGTATTGGTTTTAATTGTGAGGTGGTTAAAATTGGATGTGATAGTCAAAGTGCTATCTATTTAGCCAAGAATCCCATGTATCATGCTCATACTAAACATGTTGATGTTTAGTATCATTTGATTTGGGAGATGGTAGAGAATGGTAATGTCTTGTTATAGAAGGTTAACACTTATGAGAATCTTGCAAACTCACTTACTAAATTAGTGAGCATAGAGAAGTTTTCTTGGTACAAAGAGGCCATGGGCCTTGCCTCTCCTAGCACTTGATTCAATTTATTTTTTATTACCTATGATGCCATTACAATGTGAATATCAAGTGGGAGAATGTTAGGATTGGTTATATTATGTTTGCAATCCTAGGACTATGTATCTTAATTTGTAATATTTTTATAGTAAGTTATTATTTCATGTGACTCCAAGAATCATGGAAGGATAACTTGTGTGTCCCACATAAGGAGGAACATTTTTTGTAATTAAATATTATTTTCTAGGCACTTGAAATATTCTTTGCAAGGTGGAATTAAGTGGGGGAGCTTAATTTGGCATATGACAACATCGTTTGACACTTGGCATGAAGGGGAAGGGAATCTATCTATTTATGACATTGTAAGAGGTGTAAGAAAGCATCTTTGATGATGGGTAAGAAGTTGGTGGTCTTTTATTGACTTAGGGAGTTGTTATTTTGCCTTCTAGTGGACCATTTTTGTCCTCTAGTGAAGTTGGATGCTCAAATTCATGAAAAAATCTTGAAGCTTCTAAAAAGATGCTTGTAACCCTCAAACACATGTCATGAGGTATCTTTTGCATGTAGAATACTTCACTCATGGTTTGAGTCCATTATATTGGAAACCATTTATGATTTCTTGTATTAATTTTGACTATAAATTAGAACCTTGGGGTAGTGGTTTGTAAGCAAGTATGAGATGAGAAGTTGCAAGTTCACAGGTATTGGATTGAGGAGTGAAGTGTGTTGAATATTGTATTCCTATTTGTGAAGATTAATACATACTTGGTGCTCTCTTTTCTGAGGAATTTTTTTCTCGAAAGAGTTTCTCCATGTAAATCTAGTGTGGTGGTATACTTCTATGGTTTTATGATGTTATGTGCTTTCCATTTCCATTCACGTATTTGGCTTAATGCATGTTCACTAAAATCTATACAAAGTTTATTTTATTGTTGCAATAGTTTCACTTTATTTTCCAAGAGAAACAAGGCAACGATTTAATTATGAAAAAGAGTGATTCTCATTTGGGGTCATTGAAGACAAAACAATATATGATACAAAGGTCTTAGAATAGACAAAGAAGTGGAAAATGGTTATATCAAAGAAGATAACAAGACATATATCATAGACATTAATCAGAAAGAACACACGAAAGTCTCAGACCTCTATATCAACGAGGACCATTTACATTTCCAGCATCGAGGAAGGTTAATAAACAAAGGAATGCAAGCGCAAACATCAAGGAAGAAAAGATTAGAAATATTTACAAGGGAAGGCATTAGAATTTCTCCTTCAGAACTTAGCAATATTAGTTGGAATCAGATTTTATAATAAGTACAAACTACATAAAGATAGAAATCTTCTCCATAAGCCAATCGGCCATTAAGGAACATTACAGCAGTCAAAACAAAGGGAATATATCAGTAGAGATACTCCATAGACCATTCCCACTACCATAATATTAAAGGTATGAGATATATTCTCTCTTTGCAAGTGGTTCATACATGTCTTATCATGATAATTATGATTTTATTACAGCCATTCATGAACAATGTAAGTTATATTGCAATCATTAATAACAATGCAATTTATAGACAGTTATATGCAATTATACATATCAATATAGCTTCTATGAATTCATTCATAATAGGATATTAGCATCAATCATAAAATGCAAGAAGAAGTAGGTTGAAATGCATTACATAGATATCCAACATATATGATTGCCTATAATACTAATCATAAGAAGAATGGCTAAGAAAGGGATCATAGTTGCATAAATGAGTAAATAAGGATCACTAATGATTCCAACTCATTCTATGATGAATAATGATGTAATGGAATAACATTATAGTGCAATAACCTAGCATAATTGGCTTATGACAAATCATGAATACCCAAGATAGATAAGGGCAATAGTGTTAATCCACTCGCCACTATGATGAGTAAGGAAGATTAGGGGCGGGCAATCAACCAAGGATAGGTATGGGTTCATTGGTCTAGAGTACCCCTTCGAGCCCTTGTCTCAAGATGGTACCTTAGGAGGCAAGAGGTAGTCTTTTGATTCAAGTGGTCTAGAAAACCCCAAGTCAAAGGAAGGTCCTAGAGTGGCCTAGGTCTAGAGTACCCCTCGAAGAAAGAACGACCTATACCATTGGCATTGCACCCTAATGGATTCACTCTCATAAGATGGAGGATTTGATTAACAAAAGGCCCAAGTATATCTCTTCTAGGGAATCATGAAATGTATACAATCAATCTATGATAACAAATGGCTTATGTTTATAAATGATGACATGTGATTTTGAAAGAAGATTTGAGTACTAATGTTCTCTTTTACAAGTTGAAATTGTGCAAGGTCAAGGAAAATTTTTGGCTTACTAGAAGGGGACATTACATATTATTGTATGCAAGTAAAGAAATCAGGAATATCCTAAAAGGGGACATTACAGTTAATGGTTAGATTAGATTAACAATCAGGCATGATGAATACCTCTCCCAAAGTATATCATGAGATCTCCAAATGATAAGAATGAGAAAATATTGGTTATAAATATGTTAATGTACATTGATATTGATTATGTATATGATGTCATGTAGAGCAGCAATGAGGGTAGAGAGAGTAAGATGTTTGATGGTCCAAGGATGTACCCCAAGACAGATAAAACCTATGTTTACTTGTTCTAGTTTGTGTTTATTCAAACAACCATAGTGGTTGTGTTGGGAGTATTGGTTGGTGTTAGAGATTGATAGGGTTTGTGTGTGTTTTCTTTGATTGTGTCATCTAGTTTATCTATCCTAAATGATCTTAGTTTTAATATTTTCTCTCAAAAGTTAGAGTTAAGATCCACCAAACCTTGTTGACACTTCTAATCCTATATTAAAGTAAATATATGAAGTTGATGTTATTAGGAAGGGAAAATGTAAAATGTGGTAAGTAATATTTACTTAAGAATTTATGTCAAAATTAAAGTAACGGGTTTTGGGTAAAACCTATTTGAGGAAATGTATTTGAATTCCTTTGTTTTGTTGGAAGTTTTGGTTAGAGATTCCCAATCAATTTGGGAGCTCATTAGCCACCATGCAAGGAGATTTTTGGAGTGATTCTAGTGGAGTGGTGGCAATAAAATTCACCCCTCTCCCCCTAACTGTTATTTCTTATTCATTTTGTTGGAACAATGGAGACGAGGGGGTTTCAACTATTGATTTAACAATTGTTTGGAAGTAGTATTAGCACTTTACATAGGGTTTTGGTATTTTTGCAACCAATATATTGGTTATTGTAATGCCCCAACTTTTACACTAGGATATTCGCTGACAAACATGGGACAAACACATTTTTCACGATGCAATTGCAATGCTCACATGTTGCAATTGCACACACAAGCAATGTGAAAACCACCAAATGTTGAGAAAAAGAAAGTGTGAACAAGGTAAAATTGTAGCTATGTTGCTTTTAAATGTTTTCAAATCTGAAAATTAATCATGTGTGGTGTTGCAAATCTAAAAATTACTTTCAATATTATCCAATTTAGATGCATTAGTGTTTAGCCAATTTAAGGAACAATGTATGAAGAATTTAATCAAGGAAGTTGACACATAATTTACTTAGAGAAACTCCTACGGTAAAAAACTCCACACCCAAAAAGGTATTATGGTTGTATTAATTCTTGTAATCAAGTTTACATTAACACTAAAATTCTCTCTAAATTCTGGCAGCACTTCGTTACTTCTTCAACTTCAAAAACCTGTAATTGATTTCTACCAACTCAAGGCATCATTATATAGAATCCATGGATCTCAAAATACAATCAATTGTATCCAATAACATGAGAAGAATCCTCATGCAAAAACCAAGCGCCCAATATAGTGAACTCTAAAGTTGCACAGTAGAAATCACCTGTTAACTACAAGTCTCAAACATGGGTGCCCAAGAAGTCCCAATCAAACTTAGTCAACTGAAGTGTTATGTGACAAAAAAAAGTTACAACTAAAAGTATCAACATGGACACCCAAGAAATCAAACTCAAACTTAGTCAATTGAAGTGTTATGTGACAACAACAAAGCTGAATTGAATGTCTCTTCATGAGCGCCTAGTAACTCCCAACTAACTCTATCAACTGAAGTGCTCCAACTCACACCAATTTCATACAAACAACATGAATTTCTTGGCATCCTCAATATGGATATATAACAACATGTTTGTATCATGCAAGAGTCATGCAACAACCTGCAGCATCATGCAACATCATTCACTACATGACAATTTCATTCTAAAACAAGGATTGTTTTCCAACCAAATGATAACATAATTCAATTACATGAAGGAGGCTACCTCCCAAATATGGAGGAATCACACTCCAATAAATAAATGATACAAATAATAATTATATAACAATGATAAATGACCTCCAAGGTGCTCCAATAATCACGAAATACAACATGATCACAATATAAGATAATGCACAAGAAACTCTCCCAACTCCCAAGAGATCTTCCTAAAGGACCAATGGGGAAATGTTACCCACCACCATATCATATTACCATTGTCAAACACAATAGATGTCTATTCCACTTTAGACAACCCTTAAGCTATGGAGAAGATTATGGCAACACTGCTATCTAGGCCATAACTCAGACACATCCAAGGAACACATGACTACACTCATGCCAATCAATGGACACAACACATGCAGAAAATCACACCAAATCAAGCATAAGGATAACATATGGCACACACGCCAATCAATGCACAATGAAGAAACATGCACACATACAATAAGAACCTCAAGAAGGACTCCAACACTCACATGAGAACCTCAAGAAGGACGACACCACTCTCATACAAGCTTCAAGATAATACATCACCACCCTCACAAGAGCCTCAAGATGGACACAATCGCTCACACTTAAGGACCTCAAGATATACACCAATCACTCACATATGAGAGCCTCAAGATGTATGCTAAATCACTCAATATGAGAACCTCAGTATGTATGCCAATTGATCACACTTAAGAGCCTCAAGATGCACGTCAATTTATCACACTTAAGGACCTCAAGAAAGACCTCTCACACACACATTCTAAGCAAGCTCAAGGGGCACTTCTTCAGTGCACTCCTACTTTCAACCTTGTCTAATGAGTTGGGTAACTGACCACCCCAAGCATCCTATGGATAACTCGCTATCCCACACAATTTAGGGGTCAACCTTCTTCAAGGAACCCAAGAATAGGAAAGGAGTAGTTTTCCCCAAAGGCATGCTTCCCAATGCACATATAAATTAAAAACCATGGGATAATTCATTACTCCACATATCATGCACTTTTTAAAATTTTGTTTTGACAAAATAAAATAAAATATTCTCACATTTATCTAGGGTCTGCCATTAACAAATCTTGAAGCATCCTTCCCAAAATTCTTCCCCAATTTTCCCATTTTTTGAAAAAACACAAAAATTCAAAAATCTAAAGATACCCTTTGCTTCCCAATTTGTCCAACAGCATACTTTTCAAAACACAAACTTTTTTACAAGATTTGATCAAGTAAAACAGGCAAATTCACATATTTTTCACAATTTTCAAAAAATGCAAAAATTGAAATTATAAATATACCCTCTTCTTCCTTTCCTACCCAAAAACACATTTTCAAGTAAAACTATAGTTTTGAAAAAATTTGCCATAATTTTGGTAGGAAAATTAATTTTCCAAAATAAAATTCCTACAACTAAATTTTGAAATAAAAATCTAAATCTTAAAGACAACAAGGTAAGGATTACCTTAGGGAATCAAGTAAAAATCCCAAGTTGTCCTTTTCCCTTCCAATAGGAATCCAATCCACTCCAAGCATAATTCAAGAAAACCAAATTTTCATTTTTCCAAAGGAGAGTTTTGAAAAATGTTTTCTTTTTTAATTTTTCTCCCACTTTCTCATCCAAAACATAATGAATTGAAAAAGAAGCCTTTTTCCAATATATACTTCTAATTACAATTTAGCTTAACCTTTTCTCTTATTTTCCCTAAGCAAATATACTTAAGACAAAAATCCATAATTAAATTTTTCCAACAAAATAGAAATCAATCTATTTTGAAAGCACAAGGCAATCAAATACAAGCCTTTCACATTTAAATACTTCCTACAACTCAAATAAATTAAATAATTTATTTTTACATAATCACAATATTTCTAACTTACGGAAATAATTCTAACTTCTCAAATTAGAATGCATTTTACCCCAAACACATTATTTCCAAAACATAAATAAATAAAATACAATGTCTTTCCTTAATTAAATAATTTTACAGCCAGTTGAATCAAATAACTGATTTTCTCTACTCTAGCAATAGATAGCATAAACTACTAATTTTCCAAGGAACTAATAAATCGATTGCACATATCAAGCAAATGCACAATGACACAATCGATTAAAAAACACTTTTCTCATTTCTCGTAATTAACTATTTTGAAAGGCTAATGAACGTTAACACATATTAAGTAATTGTAAAAGCAATAATTAAAATCACCCAAGAAGACACGCTCACGGGTCTAACACAAGGGGATCCAAAATCGCAATCGACTCAAATATGGTTTTCATGGGTTTTGACAACACAAGGACAAAGGTGAGATAGCTAAACATCCCATGTCAACATTCTCCACATTTCACTTGATCAAACACCTGTAATTTCTTGCACACTCAATTCAAACATTATGCGCATCTGCCCAATATGTAACCATAGCTGAAGTAAATAATTAAATTACACAATTAAATAATAAATATTTAACACAAACATTTCAATTAAATCATCCATTTAGGCAATACGACCAAGGTGTAATTACTCAAATAAAAGCATAACACTGAAGGAACTAGCTCTACCCACCTAACATATCATTTAAATGAAAATAGTGAAGCTGAAACACCAATATAGATTAATCTCATTACATAACCTCATCAGAAACACCTTGATTGTCATATAAAACATCTCCACAAAACATCCAGACTACACCATTAGAACACCTCGATGGAAAAATAACCTCACCAACAAATTCGGTACAATGACACATAATCACAAGAATCACACAATACACTAATGAAATTGTTGGTAGGTGGCGACTGATCAGGAAAGTAATGTACACTAGCCATGTATCCTTGCCGGGGTTCGGGGCCGAGCCAGTTCCAGAGCGGGGGTTTGGGGGCGGCAGCCCCCGAGAAAATTTTTTTAGGGCCGACTTAAAAAAATCCTATTTTTTACGACCGACATAAGAAAACCCTAATTTTTGTAACTGACAAAAAGGCTTGATAAAAGGCAGCCAAGGGTTAGGGTTTGGGCATTGTATTGTAGCATTTGCAGCGGTATTGAGTTGTAGGGATTGCTGATTGTAATCGTTTTGATTTACTGGATAATAATATTGGACTCTCTATTTGGTGGATGTAGCCCGAGTTTGGGTGAACCACGTTAAATCTTGTCTCTCGCTATTATTAATTCTGTGTATTTCCATTTCTCTGTTTAATCTTTATTTACATTTAATTGATCTTCTGTCGGCTAACAGAAACACTTACTACAACATATCTCATAAAGATCTAATAACATGAACAAAACCATCTATTAACCAAGATGTCAAGTGTCAACATAGGTAGGCATTATATCCTCCCCCTTAGAATGGACTTCCTCCTAGAATTCATCCAAGGTAGGATCACCACACTACCAAGCACACCCACACCAAAGAAAACAACATAAACCTTCAACCACTCAAGGTTGGCCACCTCAATCTCACATAAACAATAGAGTAAGACAAGGGAAATAGAACATGTTTCTAACATTATAACAATCATCACTTTATTATAACACCATTCTAAGGATTCAAATCTCAATCATACAATATTTGCTCAATCAATTATCACCTTCACACATGCATACATACATTTACTCATCTAGAGCATATCTATACATGATCAACACTCATATAAAGATGTAACAACCAATGCATAACTTTCCCCATAACACACACACACAAAAGGACAAATAAAGGGATAATGATCACCACATGACGATCCACATCTACTTCTTGCCATGCAATTTTCCATCTCAATTCCCTCATAACATTTTACTCAACATCCATTTCTAGATAGGGTAGAGAATAACATTGCATGACACAAGACTAACAAGTCCAAACATTAAGAAAATAGAATAGCCACCACAATTCCAAAAATACAAAAGTAAAAGAAATCTCAATTCCAACAATAAGGTAAATAAATGTGCACAATTTTAACACTAAATCAACCGTAACCACAAGAGTTACACAAAAAAAATATCAAAGATTTGTGGCTAAGCTACTCACAACCAAAGATAGAATAATCAATGCTAGTCCCGACAAACAAAATAAAAATAATAATCAATGCTAGTCCTAACAAACAAAATAAAATTTCAAATCATATAATTTGAAATGGACTTTCTCCTGCTCGTGCAGGTGCCCTCACTCATCGCTAGTTCTTCCGTTGGTGATTCAGACGGAGGCTTCTCATCAACAACTCTATTTCCAAAAGTTGGGGCTTCCTCTCCGTAGCACATTTCGTGTGTTGGTCCTCAAGTGACTGCTGGGGTGCAAAAGTATGCATTTTGCCCTACTTCTTAGGGTGCACATGGGCCCTCCTTCATTGCAGTTGTTGCTGGTCATCCGCCATAGAGGGACAAGAGTCATTCTTGCCCCCTTCCCTACTCTCATACGTCCCCTGTGGTGGTGTGTGGACAGGAAGTTGGGGGAAATGAAAAACATTAAAGCAAGCATGGATTGATTGGTAGGTTTAATGGTCTCTAGCCATCCCTCCCTGATCTGAATAAATGGATTTATGAATCCTGGAGACTGATTGTCCAAAGTAATATTGACATATTCCCCTATGCAAATGGTTTATTTATTGCGGCCTTTGCTTCTATGAAGGCTAGGGATTCAGTGCTAGATGGTAGGGTGTGGTTATGGAGTGAGCACTCCCTTCTGCTCAAACCTTGGACTCTTCTATTCAATCTTTTGTCAGAACCACTCAATATCAAGCATGTTTGGGTTAGACTTCCCAATCTACCCCTCTAGTTCTAGGAGGAACCCTGCTATGAGGTGACCAGTAATACTATTGGTCACTACCTTTTGGTGGACAAACCTACGATTCTTATGGGACTCCGTACATATGCTCACATTCTGGTGGATATTGATATATCCAAGCCTCTTCATGGAGAGATAGTTTTAATGGTGGGGGATTGTCCTAGATCCCAACTTCTTGACTATGAGGGCTTACCCTTCCGTTGCTATCGATGCTTTACTGTCAGACATTTAGCCTCAGATTGCCATCAATCTCGTCGAAAGACTATCTCAACATGGTGGTGGGATGCTCATTTGGAAAATTTAATTGTTTATGATTTGGTTATGGAGGTTGATTCAAATGATGGGTCCCCTCCCTTGTCTCCCCCTATGACTTCTAGGTCTCTAGTGGGGATTTCAGATTCTGCTCAAGCTGAGCCTATGGGATTGTTGGCGACTGCTTGTGATTGTGCCAAGTATTCAGCTTTGATTGCGGTTCCTTTTGTTCATGAACTGATTACTACTTCGTTAGTTCACTTTAACTCTAACTCTGCATGCTTCGTTACGTGAGAGTTCTGTGACTGCGGCGTTTGTTGAGGATCCCCTCCTCTCACCTTGCTCTGAGGATTTGGACTCAAAGTTCTCCTAGACAATTGTTCAGTGTAGAGAGGGCTCCCCAAATCTGTTGTTGTTGTATGACCTAGGGTCAAGGCAATTAGATTTGTTAGCTTGGGTTCAGGGATTGTTTAGTTCTGTTTGTTTTTCTGTCTTACAGCAGAGTCATCGTTTGTGTGTTGTTTGTGTACTATTGTTAGCCTATTTGTGGCCTGTATGGATTTTCTCTTGGGGCTTGTTGTAAAGGGTTCAACACCCTAGTATGCTGCTTACCTTAATAAAAAAAACAAACAAAATAAAACTCACAATTAACCAAAAGAGAGAATTTCACAATTCTTGAAAATTGAACATTTGCATACACTATGTGACCATTTATAGTCACCAACAAGGGAGAAGAGGGAAAATAATCTATACAAACATGTATATCATCATAGGGCATCCCCCATCAATATATGTAAATCACCCATCAATCACTCAAGATACATGAATGCAAATGCAAGACTCACCCCCTTGCAAACATTTCAAAGCAACCGCTTTCTTCCCAAAAACCATGCATATGAACAACACGTCATCTCTTTCAATAAATAGAAAGAAACATACACAAGGAGAGTGTAGAATAACTCATCCATAACATTAATGCCACTTTCAAAACCACTTCACAACAATAGCATTCTATCATAGCTATGCTAAAGAACTCAAGACCATGTAGAGGCCATTCAATCAAAACATGCTACCAAGGATGCCTCTCAAGGACTACAAGAAGCAAGAAGATCCACCACATGAGGATAATATCACAAGAGCACAACACAGACCTGACTATTCCCTTGAAACTAATCTCCAATCCCAACCACATGGAGATCATACCAAGGAACAACATCACACTCCACAAAAGTGCACAATGCCAAGAAAAGGACCAACACAACCTCCAAACTCTCAAAACAACCTAAACAAGAGGAGGATCGACTAGGAGGAACATGCCCACAACCAAAACAAACAACCACAAGCCTATTGCGAGCAAAGCATGTTTCCCAATGAAAAAAGAGGTCATAACTCCCAAAATATACCACATACAAACAAGGTGAATATGTGGGAGGACTTAAAAGACTAAGGGGAACAACTTTTGTTTATAAAGTTTCTCCAGAAAAGGTTAGGAAGTGCTCGCTATCCGAAGGCTCAAGGACTATAGCGCAAGAGAGGACTACAAAGCAAAATTAGGACTCTAGCACCAAAATGGGACTCCAACACTTTGTTCTAGAGTCCAGTCTAGGTCCTAGTGTCTAGTATAAGCACTAGTTTCCTTCTTGGGTGCTAGGGTCCTTTCTGGGCGCTAGGGTCTATAAAACTTTGGTGTTGTCCTGAAAAGTGTTGAAATGGAAAATTTTTCCAAAACACTTATACAGGACCAAAACATAAGCTTTCACAAGGACTCTCCAACCACAAACTCTACTCTAAGACCTCCTACAAGCCTTTGAAAGGAAAAATAAGATTTGAATGCCTCACAAGATTGCTAAAACTCACACCTCTCAAAAGCACTCTCCAACAAGGAAAGAGATCGATAAGGAAACCAAGACAAGCACCATGCAAAGAACACTAACAAGGTCAAGGCACACCATAATGATACATAGGCCGAAGACTTCACTAATCATGTGATAAAGCCACATCAATAACCACATGAGAGGATGGAGCTCCCTCCACATTGAAGGTCAAATGCTAATCCACAACCTCGCTCTCGCAAACACATGGAGTAGGATGAGGGCGACAACCACCTCAAGTCCATTCCATGATTACCCAATACACACACAAAAAACCTAGAGCTCCCTGATACCAAATGTAATGCCCCAAATTTTACACTAGGAAATTAGCTGACAAACACAAGATGAACTTTTTTTTACAATGCAATTGCAACACTCACATGTCACAATTGCACACAAGCACGAAAGCTACCAAAGTGCCACACAAGGGCACAAGCGAGAAGGTGGAAACAAAGAAACACACACACACAAACACACTTCTCTACATGATAGGAACAACCAACATTGACAAACGGCCAACAAGCCAAGTAATATCGACAAACAACCGACAAGCCAAAAGGAGGATCGATGATGACGCCTCGCAAAGACAATATTCAACATGGATCTAATACATAATGTATCTACTTACTAAACATTAATCAACATGCTAACTAACTCAAAAGCATGATTACAATTTAAATATAGATAATATACATTTCCCAATTCATGCTAGCATAAAATCAAAACATAAGAAATGTCATACGAATGCCACGCTTGTTCGACATCAATGTTGAGATAGGCCAAATACAATGATGGGGATATCAACTATAGTGTGAGCACAATACAACCCAACTCATAACCATTACATAATGCAACAATAAAATATACAAAAGAGGACTCCAACATGCCAATTTAGTCATTTCTACACATAAGACATCATTCACAACATGACAATTTCCTTACAAAACAAGGATTATTTTCCAATGAAATGATAACATAATTCAATTACATGAAGGAGGATACTTCCCAAACATGGAAGGATCACACTCAAATAATTAACTGATACAAATAATAATTATACAAAAATGATAAGCCACCTCCAAGGTGCTTCAATAATCATGAAATACAACATGATCACAACATAAAATAATGCACAAGGAACTCTTCCAGCTCCCAAGAGATCTTTCTAAAAGACCGATGGGCAAATGTTACCCACCACCATACCATATTACCATCATTGAGGACAATAGATGTCTATCCCAGTCTAGGCAACCTCTGAGCTATGGAGAAGAAGATCATGGCAACACCACCATGTCCTAAGAGATTTTCTTAAAGGACCAATAGGGAAATGTTACCCACCACCATACCATATTACCATCATTGAGCACAATAGATATCTATTGTGAGGCCCACCTTTGTGTGACTGGACTAGTTGCCCTTTCTGACCATGTTGTTTCACTTCACCCTAGCTAAGGGTTTGATCTATGGAATTGTGGCCCTATCTTAGAGTCAGTATAGTGTTGTTGTGGATCTTTTGTAGAAGGTAGTGGTGTTTGTTTACGGGTGCATAGGCAATGCACATCCTAGTTGGGTTGGATTTAAATATCACTTGTTTGTGCTTACTACTGGACTCTTTAATGTTGTAGTGCGAGGCTAACTTATGTTGCACTTCTTCTTTTATTCATGGGACTTGTTGTTCATATTTTGTGGGATACATGGTAGTTTGAGGACTAGTGATCCCTCCTATTTGCACATTTGTCAGTTTTATCTTGTGATAGATGAGTTATTGAAGGATGCAGCTATATCTTACTTGCGTGATTATATTATAAATTCCATGATGTTGAATGTGTTATTGATGCAATTGAAATGGTTTAGTTAGATGGTTTATGATATGTTGATATTATAACTTGCATGTTAGATTACATTTGATTCTACAATGTTTAATGCTATATTGAGTTAGATGCATTTGGAATGTTTAGTGATGATGGAATTGATGATATCTCATGCATTATATGATCTTAAATTGTATGTTGTGAAATGCAAATGATTTAAGAATCATGTATATGTTAACATGTGTTTATAATATAGGATATATGTCCTTATGTGATCTTGTGTGTGTTTATGTAATCCATTTCACTTCAGCTATATATATCATGTACTATTAATGAGTTTGTGTAAGTGTACATGTAATTTTCCATGGCCCATGGAAAATCAGAGGTTAGACAAATAACCCTATGTGTTAGCCCTGTTAAGCCGACCTAGTCCCTAAGATGGACCAAGGTCAATTGTGATGGAGAATGATGTTTTTTGTTATCTTGTATTTGATGTTATTTTTGTAAGGTTCACCTTTTTATTTATTACCTTGATGTGTTGTAAGGTTGTAATGTTTTAGTTTGCACAATTTTAGTACTAAATGTTTATGATCCATTTTCATGTAGATTTATGAGTTCTCTAGTGTTAATTATGGTTAAATAATGACCCTAGGTCATACCCCTAGGGTCTAGGGCCAATCTTAGCATGTTTAAACTTGGTGTAACCCTTGTATGGTCACCCAAACTTGGACCTTGAGTAAAGTGACGAGTTTGGAAGATGTGAGAGGTGGTTGGCATGTCACTATCTCACCTAACCTAACCCCACTCACCTAGGGTAAGGTTACCCTTGCCTCAAGTGCTTTAGAAGCTTCTAGAGTCTTCTCATATGTGTGAGACCTCTTCCCTATGCTCTCACACATGTGAGAGCATATGTGGGGAAGAGTGTAGCATAGTTGAATGAGAAGGTGACAAGTGCCACCTCCTCATTCATGAGGAGTCTCCCATGTGTGATCCCTTCTCCCTATGCTCTCATACATGTGTGAGAACATTTGTGGGAGAGTGTGTAGCTTAGTGGAATAGGGAGATGACAAGTGTCACCTCCTCATGCTTGCGGGGTTGTGAGGAGGGTTGTGTGGATGAAGGAGAAGGTGGCAAGTGTCACTTTCTCATTCATTAGGGCTTGTGAGCAAAGCCTATTTATCTCTCTCTTTGAGAAGAGAGGAGGGTTCTTTCTTTTTGCATTTTATTGTTGTTTTGGGAAGGAGAGAAAGACTTGGAGATTCTTGGAAGGATTGTTTGGAAAAGACTGTTGGGAGCTCTTCACTATCACCTTCTACACTTGGAGCTTGAGAGGTATGCTCTCAAGGCTTCAAGCCTACTTTCCCCTACTTTTTGCTTATGTATGTATGCATGTGTTATGTTTATTATGCTCTTAAATTTTAGTTTTATGTTGTGTGGGTCTTAAGGGTTGTGTTGGTGAGCTCTCCATGTGAGAGAGCTCACCTTTGTCATGGGTGAGATAGGTGTGAACCTCCTCAAGGTACCCTCATCTTTTGGAGTAGTTTTTATGGCCATGGGCCTTATAATGAAGTTTGAGATTTATGAATATGGCAAGAGTGCCTTATGATATTTGGAGTATGATCAGTTTTAATGGCAAGAGGCCATGAGTTTGAGCATTATTGAGTTATTGAGTTTTGGTTCCCCTTGAGTAGAGAGTTGTCCACTCTCTCACCCCTAAACTCATTGTTGAATGGGTTAGTTATGTGAGTATTCTTGGGAGGGAGTTATTGTTTCTTGTGTGAGTGCATTTGTGTGTTGCAATCCGTGTTGTGTATGAACATGGCTATTTGAATGGCCTCCTAGCTTGGGGGTGGCCTACTTGTAGGCCTATGGTTGGGATGTGAGCTCTCCATGGGCTTGGAGACCTTATTTTTGTGTTTTGTAGGTTTGGATGGCTCTTGGAGAAGATTTGGAAGTATGGAAGTTTTGGGAAGTTTAATGGTTTTTGTCATAATGTAAAAGTTATGGCAATGAGTTGTCTTATGCCTATTTTGGCTTTGTAGTAAAGTATGGTTGTAGTGAGAGAAATCTCTCTCCATGAGCCCATGTTGTAACTATTCCTTATGTAATAATAAATTGTATCATTTTCATTATTATGGGTGTGTGAAAGTTTTGTCTTAGTATGCATTAAAGAGAAATATAAACATATTTTAGGGTGAAAGTGAAATATCTCCTTCTTATCTCTCCCCTTAGTTCTGTTGCAAAAAAAAAAATATGAGATGTAAAAGTTTAAATTCCTACTTGTTATATATATATATAGTCATACCATTCCTTTTTAATGAAATATAAGCAAGTTTATGTATTAGCAAATAAAAATGATTCTTAGGTTTTATTACTAGATTTCCTTCTTTTATATATATATATATATATATATATTTTGAGCTTACTATTTTTAAAGATTCACTGTATTTTTATTTTTACACAGTGAAGATTTACTATATATATATAACATTCGTTTTAAGTAAGGAGTTTATTTGCTATATATATGAGAAATCGCATGTTGAGCAAATGAGTTAGAAGAAACCCGAATTAGGGTTCGTGCTTAAGAGTGTTTTGTTTGTTTTAAGAAAAAGGGCAGGGCGAGCAAGGCTGAACCCTGCGCAGGGGGTTGCAACCCCCTGTTGTCCTTTGTTTAAGAATAGAATGGGGGGGAAGGGACCCCGTCCGCCCCCCCATAGAGCTTAAAGCTCTGTGGGCGGCGGTGGATCCCCCACCCCCCTGTCCTTTAAACATTGTTAGGGTTTGCACCTTGTTAAATGCCTTTAGCTTGTTTTAATACTCGGCCGCCATTAAAGGATTTCGGCCTGTATAAATATTAACACGCCCTTGTAAAATGCTTACTCTGCTATATTAAAATTTGGAGCTTGGCCCTAAACTCATTTCTTACTGTGGTTTTATACCAGTATATATATATGCTGTGTATTTTTTTTATACATTTATACTGTGGTTTTATACCAAAATATGTGTGTGTAAGTTATTTTCTGTGTGTAAAATATCATTATGCGGAGTAAACCAGTGGGTTAGTTACCTTTTAGAATAATATTAAACTTAGGGAAATAAATGCATGGAAACCAATTAGAAAGATCAAGTTAGTAAACTAAAATTGTAGGAACCTGTGCATTTAGAATTAGAAAATAATTTAGAAAACCAATGTTAGAGAGAAAATAAATGCATTAACCTATGGAAAAGGAAATAAAATAGAAAACTATTTAAACATGGAAACCTGTGCATGAAAACAATTAGAGAATGGGAAATAAGGTTAGAAAATCAAACAAATTGTTAGAAGGGAACTATTGAAACCTGTAGAAAACAAATTGAAAATAAATAAATAGAAAACTCCATAGGGGAAAATACCTTCCACTTGGGAAGGTACTTTCCCGCTTGACTCTCCTTGGAACTTGTAACATGCATTTGAAAACCAAAGTTAATGTGAGAACAAATGAGGGATTAGGTTGTTTTTATAATCCCTTTTCTAGGGTTTTGTGCCTTTTTGGTTTATGGAAAGTGTAGTAAACATAAACTTGGTTTAGTTTAACTAACCCACTAAGTGAGAAGGGTGTTCTTTTGGACTCTTGTGAGTAGGGTTATTTATGTCATTTATTTAATTATTTCATTTGAATTATATTGGAGGAATATAATTAAAGCAAATGGGATAATTTACTTAATGCCTTATTTATTTAAATCTCCTTGGTGTTTATTTAAAGCTGTAATTTAAATGGTTAGTTTTAATTAATTAATTTCCTTAGTTGAGTTATTTAAAGTTGATTTAAGTTTTAGTGGGAAAAGTAATGGGAAAATTTTAATCTATGCAATTTAATTTTGTTTAGAATTCCTTAAGGAGTAATATGGTAGTTTTAATTATTTTTTTAAACCTCCTATAGTTGATGAGATGGCGTTATGTTGTTGAAATCACTATAGAAATATTCCCTTGTATCCCGTTATGGTGCCAAAATTTTCCTAGACTTAGATGGAAATCATAATCTAATTTAATTTGATTATTTACCCTTTTCGCATTAGATGTGATTAAATGCTTTTAGTTGAATATTGTTTTGTGGTATTAATTTAATGTTATTTCATAAGTTGCATTTTCTCTAAGGTTAGTTTTTTATTTAAATTGAGGTCGTTCCACCTCGTTTAGTAAACCCTAGGGTTGGATCCTGAAACGGGAACCAACCCTCTTAGCGTCACTCCTCGCGATGCATACCCCCTTAGTGGCTATCACCTCAAAGGGATTGCGAATTGAGTTCACATTATCCCGTTTGAGATTGACTTCCCCACCTTCGGGTGACGTGTCTAACGTAAGTTGCTGACGCAACTACATTACGTGCGTGTGTCACCAAGCGCACTTGATGTGCGTGAAGGGGTTTGTAGAGTCGGGTGGAAAAGTTTTTGGTATTTCGTGTCATGACCACATGGCAAATGTGGACATGACACGTGTGTTGCGTGTCATGACCACATGGCAAATGTGGGCATAACATCAATGCCACTCTAGGCAACCTCGAGCTATCGAGTAGATCATGGCAACACTGCTATCCAAGCCAAAACTCACACACATCCAAGAAACACATGGCTACACTCACGCAAATAAATGCACACAAAACACATGTGGAAACTCACACCAAATCAAGTATAAGGGTTGTTGGGTCCCAAAACTACAATTTTAGAATTCTAATGTGTATCTTCACCTTCTAGGCTAGGGATGTCATTAAGAAGGTGAGAAAGTGACTCATCAATAGACTGAGGATGGTTAAGGGTCAATTGATAGGAGTGGGTAATCTCTTCACTTTTGGCTCAGCTAAACCAAGGAGGGTGTTCCTAGAGATATCCCTCAATAAGGATTGATTACAACACAAAATATGCACAAAATGATAACACAGCATCAGTACCCAAGTTGTAGTTCTAACCCCTAAGGTTCTTACTAGATTGAAACTAACCTAATGCATTAGATAACCTCTTGTTGAGCTAATGAAAGCATCTCCATAGCAATGCAAGATGCAAGAATGCATATTTGGTTCAATAAGATTGAATCTTGATAATTTTACAAAAGGTATACCATGGCTGGATTGCAGAACCAAATGATGTATACAAATTAGTATTTATGTCTATTCCACATTTGATTGATTTTCTTCATTATCAAAGGATGTGGGTGATCAACATTTCCCAAACTGGTGCTTATCCAATGGGCTACAAAATTTGTAGTTTATCAAAGGAGAATCAACAATGAAAAGAACATATGAGTGCCTATCTGAATAGCCAAAAGCATAAAATTTAGTACCAGACAGTGAATATACTTAGTAATCCATTTTTATATTATATTTATCCATACATAATATAGTAATGATCATTACAATGTCTCCAGTGTTTTAAGAACTTGTCACATTCATCAAATATGTGATTACATTCACACCATAAAACATGGCAAGAGGAAACCCCTACGAGGACTTAAGGATTTCCCAGAAAAAATACATATAACAATGGAGAAGTTCAAAACTGATACCAGATTATACATTCAAATCTTCATATACTTCATATCATTGCCTCCTAAAGAACTGGAACTATCATTTTTTGAAGCCCTAAAAAGCTCTGCACCTTCACTACCTAGAGAGATGCGAGAATATCTTATCTCTCGCAATGAGAAGAGAAATAGTATTTATATATGTTGGCCAGGTGCCCTAATCCACAGGTGGGAAACTCCTAAGCATCGGGAACCTTGAATTCACCAACCGTCATGAATATAGAGAAGGATAAAATCCATGAAATCCACAAGTTTTATCAACCACCATTTGAGAAATGCATATGGAATCGTGCCCAGGAAAAATTGGATGCATCTAGACAGAAAATGGCCTTTAAGAATTTGTAGGGGTCGAATTGGATCATTAATGGTGTTTATGTGATTCATTGGCACGTTTTCGTGCATTTTTTAACTTTCCCAGGGTTTCAAGTTTCCAAGGGACACACGGACCTATGGACATTGGAATGGGGCATGTTAGCTCCACATAGTGGATAGGGACCAAGGACTGGGAATTCAAGAGGAATTCAAACCTCAAAAACCAAGAATAAGGAATGGCGGGAACCAGGGTCCAAGAAGGATCGAGCATGGGGTCCCGGGGGAACTTGGAACTCTAGAACTAAAGAACGGAGGAGCGGGAAGTCAGGGTTTCGAGGAATTAGGGAACACAAGGACATTGGAACTAGGTGCAAAGGTTTCAAGGGCCCCTAGGAACCCAAAAGCCCGAAAAGAAAGGAGGGTAAGTGCACAAAGATGAGGGACCAAAATGGGGTCTTAAGTTGCCACTTTTTTTCTGAAATCAGGAAACATTGATGTTGGATGAGAAATTGAAGATAGCTACACTCAAAATTTGAAGATGGAACGAAAACAAGATTTGTAGTGCTCCGAATCTAGTTTCTAAACTACTATTTTTTTCCAAAAATGGTTGAGATTAAGGGGTTTAAAAAGCAGGAGCACACAAATTGGTCCTATTTTTCTCAAAAAAATAACATAGCGTCTGGTGTGCTCCCCCTAAAATGTTAACTTTTTTTTAGTATTTCAATAATCGCTCTGGTGAGAGATTAAGTAACACCATGTAGTTTATCCCTAATTTTTCTAACAATTTTTTAATGAATAATTGATTTTTTAGTAATTTTTAAAGTGGACACATCCTGAAAAACATAAATTTGAGCATGCTCCCCCCTAAAATGTTTGAAAACTAATCGAAAATCAAAAAAAAAAATTGAATTCGTGTAGAATGGAGTCTAGTTTCTAAAAATATAACTTATTTCAATTTTTGATGAACGGTTAAAAGAAAAGTCAAAAACACTAGACACTAGTTTTTGACAAAAACTAGACACACTAACAAAAGAAATTCAAGATGAAACACTAAACGTACTCAAAATGTGAAAAAAATTAATTGGTTAGATAGCTAACAGAGAGCTTAAGATTATGGTGGTATTTTTTTTGAGTTTTCATTGAAAAAAGTGCCATCCTAATGGGGAGCATGCTCCAGATTATCTCTAGATTTTACTAAAAACTGATAAAAACACGTCAAACATAGATGTTCATAATGCGAGTGCATTATAACATGCTCGCATTATGTGAAATCAATAACGTGATCGCATTATAACACGAGCGTGTTATAACGTGCTCGCGTTATGATGAGCATAACTGGCAATACACATGCCAATTGCATTTTCTTGAAAGTTTCTAAAGCTTTTTCAACAAATCCATTTTTTGCATTTTTTGCAATCATTGCATTCCATTATAGAACATCTCTTTGAGGTGTTACGTACAATTGACATTCCTTGTCTATGCTTCCACACTTTAAATACATGTCTACAAGGGCAGCTACACTTCCTATCGTCTCTCTCACTCTCTACTTCTCTCCCCTCTCTACGTCCTACCCTTTCTCTGAGTCTCTGCTTCCCTCCCCTCTCTACCTCCTACCTTCTCTTTGACTCTCTTCTTCCCTCCCCTATCTACCTTCTACCCTCTCTCTCACTCTCTACTTCCCTCCCCTATCTACCTCCTACCCTCTTTTTGAGTCTTTTCTTCCTTCACCTCTCTACATCCTACCTTCTCTCTCACTCTCTTCTCCCCCCTCCCTCTCTACCTCTTACCCTCTCTCTCACTTTCTACTTCCCTCCCCTGTCTACCTCCTACCCTCTCTCTCAGTCTCTGCTTCCCTCCCCTGTCTACCTCCTACCCTTTCTATTTTCTTCCTTCCCCTATCTACCTCCTACGGTCCTCTCCCACTCTCTACTTCCCTCTTGTCTCTACCTCGTATCCTTTCTCTCACTCTCTACTTCCCTCATGTCTCTACCTCGTATCCTCTCTCTCACTCTTTACTTCCCTCCCCTCTCTACTTCTCCTCGTCATTCTTCCCATCCAATGAAATTTCATAAATTTTCTTGTTTCCATTTCATCATCCCAATTTATATCCTCGTCCCTCTTTGCATGTCCTAGTTTTCTTGTTTCCATATTCTTTGTCGACATGTGAGAGGAGAGGGAGGAAGAGGGAGAGAGGACGGAGATGGATGGGAGAGGAGAGATAGGGTGATAAGGGGAGAGAGAGAGTCCTTGTTTTCTTGTTTTGGAGAGAGAGAGAGAGGGTTGGTCGGGTTTATGAGTTTAGGGTTGCTTAAGTTTAGGGTTTAGTGGAATTATTTATGGTTTAGGGGTTAGATTTTAGGGGTATTATTTAGGGTTTTGGGGTTTTGGGAGAGAGAGAGGTTTAGGGTTGCTCCAGCTTAGGGGCATATTTAGGGTTTATGAGTTTAGGGTTGCTTAGACCTTTAGGGGTAAATTATTTTGAGGGTTTATGAGTTTCTAGGATTGCTCAAGTTTAGGGTTTAGAGGTTATTTTTAAAGGGGAATTATTTTATAATTTCCCTCCAATCCTCGTAATACTAACGCATTAGTCCACCCATCTCCTAATCCATTAGTCCCTATCATCCATCCACCATATAACTCACTATCTAATCCACCATCAAACATTCTAAGCTCTAATCCATCAACCCATGAATGCTTGAAAAATTTTCTCTTTGAAGAGTCTTTTACAAAATCCAAAAATAAAAGCAAAGATATGGAGCCATCCAAATCCACTGATCCAATTTCATCCCCCTCTAACGCTCCCAATCCTAATCCATCTGGGCCTCCTATATCCATTCAATCGATCCTAATCGTAACCCCACAACGTCTTCCATCATTATCTATCAACTATATGCATATCCTAGTCCATCAACCCATGAAGCCATGAAGGATGTGACCCAAGGACTATTAGCAAGGAATCTAAGAACATCATGTACTCAAATTCGTATCCTTGAGCCCAACAAAGAACCTCCTAATAACATGTATACCACTCCAACACCATCATCCACTCCTATGTCTATCCATTTCATTAAAGAGTCTCCTACCATAAGTCCAAGTCAAACCCCATTATGTAACCATGTTGTCAAACATCCAAAGATTATTGATTCTGGATCCTAGAACCCATCACATCCATCTAAGAATTCCAATAGCTATACTTTAATCTAGCCTAGTCCAAAGAATGTGGAAACACCAACCACCCATCCTAATCTAAATCTAAACAGCCCATCTAATCCCATCTCGGTTCCCTTACCATCCCATGGTCAACCCCTCTGTACATCGATCCCATCATTAATCCTCCAACATCTCGTAGTGAACCCCCATCACCACCTCTTATTCCCCAATCCAATGAATATCAATGCATCCCCACTTATCATATCCATATCTAATATCGCGCTATCCATGCTTAGCCTCCTTGTGATCAAGATATTATCTATGATCTTCAGATCGTATCCATGAGCAAGTAAGTTCCCACATCACTCCTATCCATCATCCCATTAGCCCTATCCATCATCCCATGCTAGTCCTATTCATTATCCATCAATATCCCATGATGAGACACTTGGTCCTCAAGAAAACATAGACAATCAAACAAATATCTTCTAGGTTTAGGGTTGCTTCCAAGTTTTTTGGTTTAGGGGTTTGTTGCTCATTTTTAGGGTTTAGGGGTTAGGGGTTAGGGTTTAGGGGCATTATTTATGGTTTAGGGTTTATGGTTTAGGGGTTAGGGGTTAAGGTTTATGGTTTAGGTAGAGAGGTGAATAGGGAGATATAGAGGAGATCGAGCCTGGGAGAGATATCTTTGTCCTCCCTCACTATTTGAGGTTTACAAGAGTTTAGGGTTTCTCAAGTAAATAGGGTTTAGGGTTTAGGGGAATTATTTAGGCTTTAGGGGTTTAGGGTTTAGGGTTTAGGGGTTTAGGGTTGCTTGAGTTTAGGGGTTAGGGTTTAGGGTTTAGAGAGAGATAGAGCGATGGGACCAATAGAGATTAGGAGAGATAGGGAGATAGAGGTTTAGAGTTGCTTCCAAGTTTTATGGTTTAGGGGTTAAGGGTTTAGGGGTTTAGGGTTGCTCATTTTTAGGGTTTAGGGGTTAGGGGTTAGGGTTTAGGGGCATTATTTATGGTTTAGGGTTTATGGTTTATGGGTTAGGGGTTAAGGTTTAGAGGTTCAAGTTTATGGTTTAGGTAGAGAGGTGAATAGGGAGATATAGAGGAGATCGATCCTAGGAGAGATATCTCTGTCTCCTTTATCCCTCTCTCTAACTATACCTACCTCTCTATCTCTCTCTCCCTGTCTCTATCTTGCTAGATCTCTTTTGATCCCCTCTAGATCTAACTCTACCTTTCTATCTCTCCCTCCCTCACTATTTGAGGTTTACATGAGCTTAGGGTTGCTCAAGTAAATAAGGTTTAGGGTTTAGGGTAAGGGTTTAGGGGAATTATTTAGGCTGTAGGGGTTTAGGATTTAGGGCTTAGGGGCTAGGGGTTTAGGGTTGCTTGAGTTTAGCGGTTAGGGTTTAGGGTTTAGAGAGAGATAGAGTGAGGGGACCAATAGAGGTTTAGGGTTGCTTCCAGGTTTTATGGTTTAGGGGTTAGGGGTTTAGGGTTGCTCATTTTTAGGGTTTAGGGGTTAGGAGTTAGGGTTTAGGGGCATTATTTATGGTTTAGGGGTTAGGGGTTAAGTTTTAGAGGTTTAGGTTTATGGTTTAGGTAGAGAGGCGAATAGGGAGATATAGAGGAGACTGAGCCTGGGAGAGATATCTCTGTCTCCTCTATCCCTCTCTTTAACTATACCTACCTCTCTCTCTCTCCTTGTTTCTCTATCTTGCTAGATCTCTTTTGATCCCCTCTCTGTAACTCTACCTTTATATCACTCCCTCCCTCACTATTTGAGGTTTACATGAGTTTAGGGTTGCTCAAGTAAATAGGGTTTAGGGTTTAGGGGAATTATTTAGGCTTTAGGGGTTTAGGGATGCTCGAGTTTAGGGTTTAGGGTTTATGGTTTAGGGGTTAGGGGTTTAGGGTTGCTTGAGTTTAGGGGTTAGGGTTTAGGGTTTAGAGAGAGATAGAGCAAGGGGACCAATAGAGATTGGGAGAGATAGGGAGATAGAGGTTTAGGGTTGCTTCCAAGTTTTATAGTCTAGGGGTTAGGGGTTTAGGGTTGCTCTGTTTTAGGGTTTAGGGGTTAGGGGTTAGGGTTTAGGGGCATTATTTAGGGTTTAGAGGTTTAGGTAGAGGGGAGAATAGGGATCCCTATATCTATCTCTCTGGACATATGGATCCCTATCTCTTAACCTATCCCTCGCTACCTCTCTCTCCTCCTCTCTATCTCTCTCCCCATCCCTCTACCTCTTGAAATCTTTCTCCCTATCGAGCTATCTATCCTCATAACCCCATCTCTTAATATACCCCTCTCTACCTCTCTCTATATTTCCCTATCTATCTCTCCTTTGCTAGATCTATCTCCCTATATCTCCCCTCTATATATATGTATCTCTATCTTTCTCCCTCTATAGACCCCTTTCTCTATCTCAATCCCCATCTCTCCCTCTCCTCATCTCTATCTCCACCTATCCTCTCTATCTCCATGTCCCTCTCTATCTCTCCATGTCTCCCGATCCCTCTGTCTATATAGGATAGAGAAATGAAGAGAGAGAGACTCTCCCGTGTAGATACAAGGTTACATTTGTCCCTCCTTATTTTAAAAAGTTCTATTTCATGAATCACATGGATATTTGAGTCTAGGGATACTCTTGGACCGTCACTTGATTACCTATTTGATGCACTACATGCATAGTTACAATATATTTAATGTGAGAGCATGACATCCTAGACCATGATTTTGGCACCAACATTTAGAAGGTTATGATTTTTGCATGCATAAACCTTTATGTTTTCATGCTTCCTAGAATGCACTCATGTTATAATGCGAGTGCGTTTTGGGAAGCATGGTAAATGATAAAAAAGCATGTGGGATCTGTGTTTCAAACCCCACATGACTGTTATTCTTGCTTTTCACAAGTATATCAGACAAGAAAACACTTTTCATGTTGTTTGACTAATTAAGAATCATTTTTATATCAATCCACCACCTTTTTTTGTTTTTTCAACGTAGAAGAACTGATTTTGCATGTTTTTGGAGAAAATTTGATTATTTAAACTGAAAGTTTCATGTTTCATGTGTGATATTGTTTCAAAGCTAATTTCCATTGATACATAGATTGAATTTGATGATATATGTTTGTTTTTTCCATAAATTTCACTAATCCTATTCTAAAATTATATAGAATTCATAATCAAACTTACGAAAAAGAAGAATTTGAGGATTTTGAAGCCATCTTTTGGAGAATTGGTCAACTGCAATATCAAAATCTAAGGTATGTTCAATTTATGTTTATTTTAATTCACATATATATGTTCTTATGTTCTTTATGTCTTTAAATGTCTTTATGTCTTTAAGTTTTTTATGTTCTTTATGTTCTAAGATATATATGTGTCTAGGTATATCAGTTAGTTTAGTCAAAGAGACTCCAAATTCCTCATGTTTCCAGCTTGTTTCGGCCCTTCATGCCTTCATTTCACCTATTTTCAGCTATACAAGAGAAAAACATTATCAAATACTTCATAAAATAATTTTAGTGAACAATTGTTTGTCATACTTATATTCATGATCAAGAGCCAAAATTGATTTTGGAAGACTCTTAATTTTTGCCCTAGGATGATATAGAAGGATTTATTCCTTAATACATGCATAATTTAATTCATTTAATAGAACCATGCAATGGCTTGAATCTTAGACTATCCTATGCCCCCTATTATGACAATCCTACTTGTCTCTATTGATCATTTAGACATAATTGTTAGGTGTCCTTTTGATAACTTCTTCATGCATGTTTCATAGTATGAATTCTCTTGGAGACAGTTGGAGGATGTGGATACCTCTTTAGTGTCTTGGGCTAGGACATTCCTTATGCATCAATTCATAAATAAGTTGAACTTTTAGTCAATAGAAGCCAAAATACATCCATTTGCAATCATGGATTAGTTAAGGACAGCTAGCTGGTAAATTTGTTGCCATTCGCAACTTCACAAACACCCTATATGCAGCCCTCCCCTGTACTAAAAACAACACTTTGCACTAGGCTTAACATCTCACCAAAGCATGAAATGATAGCTTTCTTACAAAAATGGAGGAAATGAGCACCACAACCTATTTGACAAATTGTTACAACTCACTTTGATACCACTCAATCCATATAAAATATGATGGAGATTATGTATTATACTTCATCAACATAACAAAATTTTAGAGAAGAGAGTTATCTACAAATATATGGACATACAAGCATCATGACACGAGATGATACAAAGGAAGTTATAAGGAGATAAAACACTAAAAAGGAGGTTTTCATGAGTGTAGACAGTCACAAGTCTATATAAAAGTCCACTATCATAGTCATGACCATTATGAAGTTGTTTTTAATTTATGCATTACTTAAGATGTCTTTGATCTTTTGTCATGAGTATCCAGAAGGTTATTTTCAAGGGTTAATGTTCTTTTGACTATAACAAAGTTTTTGGACTAGTTTAAGACTATTAGGATAGTCAGTTTATGTTGATTAAAACTCCCCTTCGATGGCATTCATTTTGTCATCCTTCAGAATCACCTCCATACAACTCATATATGTAAAAAATTAACCATACAATTAAAGATTTCCAAACCTAAAATAATGATATAATACTCATATAAGAGTCCAAACAATGGCCTTCAAGGGGAAATATAGTCAAGAGCAGTCAAGGTGATGTTCTTAAGAGTTGATAGGGTCAAAGGGAGGCTTAGTATTAGAGATATACCTTCAAAGGGTTTTGTGTGAAATTTGGCTTGAGAATGGTGGTTTTGAGTGAGAGTTTGATGAAACAGTGTTGACAAGGGATAAAGAAGAGTTTGGGAAGCATGTGTAGGTCTAACCTAAGGTGTTTGAACCATTGGTAAGGTGTGGAAGGGTGTAGAAGATAGATTTTCAATAAACCCTCATGGAAACTAGCCTAAAACAGGCCTAGAGTAAGGGTATGGTGGTTAGGTGATGTAGAAGGCCTATCTTTGACCAAAAATTGTTGATTTTGTCTATTGGCAACCTGAAAAGGGTGAGAGAGTAGGTGAGGGAAGTTTGGATGAAGGATTTTGAGTACTTGCTTTGGAAAATAGGGTTAATTACCCCTTTGTAGCAATAGGAACAATCAATTTTGGGACATGAAGTTCTAAAACAACCCTATGTGGAAGTGAGATATGTTAAATAAATCCTTAATGGGTATTCAAAATGGTGAATAAGTTCAGGGTTTGAGTCCTTGTTTGAAAGTTATGTTCAAAAGACCCCTTTTGGAGGGCTAGTATGCATAAAGGAGTTGTTGAAGGACATCAATGATCATAGAGTTCTTAGGACTTGCAAGTTGATTTGTTTGGAAGTTGGTGATCAGTATACCTTTTTTGACATCACATAATTCAAGTGTATTAAATTTCTGCCCTAAATGTCCTCTTTCCATTCAGGTGTATACTTCATGATTAGGTATTCAAGTCTATACTCTATGACTTTATATTTGTATTCGAGTGTATACTCTATGACCTATATTCAAGTGTATATCATGACTTTCATTGTCATTATAAAATTTCTAATTATCATTGTCTTCTTCATCATGCTTGTAGAAAGCATCATCATGCCAAGGAAACGAGAAAAGACTCTAACACCAGAAGAGCGTGAAGCTAAGAATGAGAGGAAAAGAGAAAGAATGAGGCAAATTTAGGAAAGTAGGAAATTTTCAACCATACAAGAAGAATTGGTGGCACAAAGAGAACGAATGCAAAACCTCTGTGCAATGAGGAAAGTGAATCTCCAAGTTGGAGGCACTCCATCATTCATAGGTCAAGCTGAAGGAACACCAGCATTATCTTCTTGAATTGGAGACACTCCATCTTTCACAGGTGAAGTAGAAGGTACATCTGCATCTTCTTCTCAAGTTGGTGGCACTCTTATTCACACCTCAAGTTGAAGGTGCATCATTTTCATCCTTATCACCTCCAATCAAAGGTACGTCATCTATCCCATCTCAAGTAAATATTGAATAAATTCCTAATGTTGAGTCTACTTTACCAATTAAAATGCCTCCTAGAATTTTGCATAGGAAGCCTAAGTTTCTAATTGATATTGATGAGAATGTATTGGAGCCCATGTAGGATATGATTCCCATGCACACTTGCCAAAGATATGCAAATAAGATATGGAAATAATTCTTTGAGAATTTAAATGAAACTGGAAGATGTCAACTCTTTATTGAATTGATGAGAAATCTCAAATTTAGGCCCACTATGAAGATTCTTGGCCTAAGAACATCGAATGCCTCAAGTGAAAAATTAATTGTCAAGAATCTAATGAGTGCATATGAGAGTGTGGGTTCCACGTCACGCACCAAGGATAGTAATGTCACACGATGTGTCATTACATCGACAATTGTAAGCCAACAAACAAAAAAAAGCTCGCCTCATTAGAAAGACAAGTCAAGCATTGAAAATAAATAGAAAAACTCTAATGAGAACCATTGGAAGACATCAAAGAGTTGAGGATCCAAACACTAATTAATTGTGGGCATTCTCTGGGAGACTCCCACAGAAATACAAAGTTGTTGTTGAAGCTTTGAGATCACTAATTGAAGACTTTTGGAAGAATTACACAAGGGTATCTCTGAATCAAAGGGATGTGGTAAAAAGGAGGATCGACAGTCGAAACCATGAGCCACATCCAAAGCATTTTTTGGATATGACTCAAACACAATTTTTTGGTAAATTTCTAGAGAAGTATCCTCAAATTAAAATTTCTCAAAGATATTTTCAAATGCTAAAACCTTTCTTTGTCAAAATAAATCACACACGCACTACTTGTTGTTGTAGATTACATATTGAATTTTCTAACCATTTTGATGTTTATCGGTCTATATGTTTAGATTTCCATACTAACAATGTTTTGCAGGATTGTGGCATACATGCCCCACCAACTACTTCAAGAGACTTCATATCAATAATTTTATGTGATAGAGAGCAAGGTCAAATATTCTATAGGAAATTATGCTTGGATGGCACATGTCAGAATTATGGTGGCCTGCAACATATGCAAATATGTGAGCATATGGAAAGAACACGTGGTTGGAAACGAACTAGTAGAGTTTGACAAGTATAAAATAATGGCATACAATACAAAAGATGGTAATGAAGCAAAGAGGTGTGAATATGTTATTCAAAAGATTCCAGTGTATCAGTTTATGTCTATATTTCATGACAGTATAGTGTATGAGTATGTAAGACATGCACATAGAGCTCAATGGTTGGACTTGCAATTCAACTTATGCAAGGACACATTTCTAGTTGGTAGCATTGTTTCAGTCATCGACTTTGCAGAGAACTATAGTCTACAGCCACAGTGTGAGGTGCAATCCCAATATTAAAACTCGACACAGGTTTCTATATTTGTGCACATCGCATTCATTCATACGATTGATAGTACAGAGGATGATAGAAAGATCATAAGGGAGTATCATTTTTATATAAGCGATGATCATACACATTCCGCGGAGTTCATGCAAGGTTGCTTTCAGGTGTTCTACAATGATTTGGCTAGAAGGGGCATATCATTCAGTCAGCATATCATATGGTCGGATAACTGTGCATCACAATTCAAGAACTCACAGAATTTCTATTGGTTGAGTAGGAGGCATAAAATTACAGGTGTTTAGCATATGTGGAACTTTTGTGAGGCCGGGCATGGAAAGGGGGAGCATGATGGTGCAGGAGCTTGTATCAAAAGAGCCATAGCACGAGAAGAGTTAAAGTATAAAGACAATGCAAAGTTGACAGATGCAAAATCAATCATCGAGTGGTGTAATGCTTCGATGGGTCCAGGTAATGAAGGTAAGTCTTCAGTTCGTATATTTTTTTGGTTGATAGATGATACTAACATTGCACCATATGAGGACTGTTGTACACTGATAGGATCAAGTGAGCTACACTCTTTCAGAAGCTCAATTGCAGGTTCATGGAGTATCCATACGTGGAAGATGGCATGCTTTTGTTCTTCGTGTACAATTCAAGCCTGGAATGAGTGTGAGTCAAAGGAGTGGGTTGACGAATGGCAGTTATGTTATCTTAGTCCACTTGACATGTATCAACCCCCGACGGCACTGGAACTGACACAGATGGAATCCTCAGTTGACTTTGACCATATATCAGATCTAGTTCAACCAGGTATAATATCTACTTGCATAGTTAAATTTGAAATTCCTAATGTTATCTTAAAATTTGTAGTATTTTTGTGATGTTCACTAATTTCATCTAATTTGCTGCACATATTATTGTAGGGCATGTTTATGCAGTTATTGCAGATGAAGATAATGAAGAGGGAAGATAACAAAGAGGGATAAGAAATTGGAGGCCCCAGTTACAGATGGAGAAAACATCGAATACCCTACAGGCTCAATGGTTGTTACTGGAACTTGGCTTAGAAGGAACCCACGTAAGAGTGTTAATGTTTGGTTGTTTGAGGACTTTGACACGCATCAAAAGATTCTTCATTACTCTAACCTTGTCGTGGCAACCAATGTTCATTTGATACAATATCAAAGTAGACCTTTGAACAAGACCTTGTGGAAGGTGTGTGACTCTGACCATGAGACAATACATGACACAATAAAGAGTAGAGAACACCCAGATGGTTCTTTAGATTAAATTTTAAGTATGCATAAATCTTTCTTAGATGGTTACTTGTACTTTATTTTGTATATAAATAGTAGTATGAATCGCTTCCCTCCAGTATATTTATGTTTAGTCAATTTTTCTTTTTGATGCTTCTCATAGGATGTCACAACTCCAGTCCGTCCAACTACAGACAAAGAAGCTAGAGAAAAGATGATGGAGAGTGATCATCAAATGGCGGTAAGTGATCGATTACATATGTAATGTTATATATTTCATGTACATTTTGTTATAGTAATGTGTCTATTGTTTGATTGTATTAACAGGTGGAGCTGCATGAGCTTGAACTGTCGAAGAGGTCTACTCGATTGCAGAGAGAGGATGAGTCATGGATTGGCTCTCAATCTTCATGGTCAAGCAAGGGCCACCAATTATTTCATAAAAGTCCAGAGGAAACTAGTTTTGGGACATACTTTTGTATTTTATCGATGTATATTTTTGTATATATGCCAGTATGGCTTTGTTTGGACATGCCTATATGGCTTTGTATGTAAACTAGATGTTATGTTCATGACATTATGTATACAACAGTTTATATTAAATATTTAATATGATGATAAATTATCCTTACATGAATTTGGTTTTACACGTGCCAATTGCATTTGCTTGAAAGTAAGGAATGCATAATTGTGCAGTTCTATTGGTTGTCAATTGTTTGATGATACCATTATGCTTCTTCATAGAGTATGTGATGTGATGCACAGATTTGTAGTGCTTCAAGACAAGGCATGAACTTGAATAGTGAAGATCTCACTCAAGCAGTGGTATGAACTTGACGAGCAGTGGTATGAACTTGAGCAGTGAAGGCCTCATGTTTCATTTGATTTGTTTTCTATGGTATACTTTTGATGTTTGCATCATCATCATGTTATGCTTCATGGGGTTAGATCTAAGTAATGGATGAAGTTGATCCTAATTGGTCTTAATCTTGTTCACTCCTGTTTCACTCATGTCATATCAAGATTGATGTCACAGGGTTTGGATGTTAGTTCATAACATTCATGTTTATCATGTTACAATAGTAGGACATAGTTTCTTATGTCATTGGTTCATGCCATTGGATCATTGTATTTGGTTGTGGTTCTTCATCATAACATGTCATGCTTTCAGGAGTTAGCTTGGGTTGTGGTTCTTCCTCATGACAGGAGTTTGTTCATGTCTTCATGCTTCTTTGTCCTCCATGTCTTCAGTGTTCTCAGTGTCTTCATGTGCCAAGGATTTCTTCAGTGTCCTCATGATGTTGTTGTTGATCAAAAAATATGGTGTTAAGCACCTCAATTGTTCAAGGCAACAGGCTACCGGCAAAGTCCCTTAAGATCCCTAAGACAGAAAAATTGCCAAACTTTGACCGAGGTTTTCTCATAATTCATGGTAGTTGGGAACATTTCGTTTGGACCTACAAGTGCACGTGGGGTCCATCCATAATAACCTCTCTCAGTTTTGGTCAACTCTAGTCCATTTGACCGTGCTGAAATCAAATGCATTCTTGCAAAATGCTTCAGTTTCATGCAGTGGAAAGGTGCTGGGAGTGACATTTTGCATTCCATAGCTCGTGGGTCTGAACGAGCTTTGCCAATGCATCGGGGTGGGTGGGTAAATGCTAAGGGATGTCTCATTTCGTGTGCCAAACGCCGCAATCGTTTGGGGCAGCAGGCTACCGGCAAAGTCCCTTAAGATCCCTAAGATGAAAAAACTACCAAACTTTGACGGGGTAGTTCTCAAAATTCATGGCAACTAGGAACATTCCATTTGGACTTGCAGATGCATGTGGGGTCCATCCAGAATAACCTCTCTCGGTTTCGTTCAACTCTAGTATATTTGACCATGTCGAAATCAAACACATTCTTGCAAAATGCTTCAGTTTCATGTAGTGGAAAGGTGCTAGGAGTGACACTTTGCATTCCATAGCTCGTGGCGCTGAACGGACTTCGCCAACGCATCTTGGTGGGTGGGTAAATGCCAGGGGAGGTCTCGTTTTGTGTGCCAAACACCCCAATCATTCGGGGTAGTAGGCTACCGGCAAAGTCCCTTAAGATCCCTAAGACAAAAAAATTGTCAAACTTTGACGAAGCAGTTCTTGGAATTCATGGCATTTGGGAATGTTTCGTATGGACCTACAGGTGTATGTTGGGTCCGTCCACAATAACCTCTCTTGGTTTTGGTCAACTCCAGTCTGTTTGACCGTGCTGAAATCAAATGTATTCTTGCAAAATGCTTCAGTTTCATGCAGTGGAAAGGTGCTAGGAGTGACATTTTGCATTCCATAGCTCATGGGGCCGAACGGACTTCACCAATGCGTCAGGGTGGGCAATTAAATGCCAAGGGAGGTCTCGTTTCGTGTGCCAAGCATTGTGGTCATTCGAGGCAGCAGGCTACCGACAAAGTCCCTTAAGATCCCTAAGATGAAAAAACTATCAAACTTTGATAGGGCAGTTCTCAAAATTTGTGGTAGCTGGGAATGTTCCATTTGGACCTACAGGTGCATGTGGAGTCCGCCTACAATAACCTCTCTCAGTTTTGGTCAACTCATGTCTGTTTGATCGTGCCGAAATCAAACACATTCTTGCAAAATGCTTCAGTTTCATGCAATGAAAAGGTTGCCAGGTGCCATATTTTTTGTTCTACTCATTGTGGGGCTGAACGGACTACGCCAACACGTCGGGGTGGGTGGGTAAATAGTAGGGAAGGCCTCGTTTCATGTGCCAAGCATCCTAGTTGTTCTAGTCTGGAAGCTACCGACACCTAGCACCTTTTGAGTTTGTCAGTAGCTTGCAGCCCGGAACGACTGAAACACTTGGCGCATAAAATGAGACCTTCCCTAGCATTTATCCACCCACCCCGACGTGTTGGCGTAGTCAGTCCATCCTCATGATGAGCAGATCAAAAAATATGGCACCTGACAACCTTTCCAATACATGAAACTGAAGCATTTTGCAAGAATGCGTTTGATTCTGGCACGGTCAAACAGACAGGAGTTGAATGAAATTGAGAGGTTATTGTAGAAGGACCCCACATAGACCTGTAGGTCCAAATGAAACATTCCCAGCTGCCACGAATTCTAAGAACTGCCCCGTCAAAGTTTGGCAGTTTTTTCATCTTAGGGATCTTAAGGGACTTTGCCGGTAGTCTACTGCCCTGAATGACTACGGCTCTTGGCATACGAAATGAGACCTCCCCTAACATTTACCCGCCCACCCCAATGCGTTGGCGAAGTCCGTTCGGCCCCATGAGCTATGGAATGCAAAATGTCACTCCTAGCACCTTTCGAGTTTGTCGATAGCTTGCAGCCCAGAACGACTGAGACACTTGGCGTACAAAACGAGACCTCCCCTAGCATTTACCCACCCACCTGGACGTGTTGGTGTAGTTGTTTTGCCCCCAAGACCTATGGAATGCAAAATTTTAGTGTTAGCAACTTTCTACTTTGTCAGTAGCTTATAGCCCCAAACGACTGGGACGCTTGGCACACAAAACCAAACCTTCCCTTCCATTTACCGCCCACCTTGACGTGTTTGTGCAATTGGTTCACCCCCACAATGAGCAAATAAAAAAATATGGCCCCTAGCAACCTTTCCACTGCATGAAACTGAAGCATTTTGCAAGAATGGGTTTGATTCTGGCACGGTCAAACGGATAGGAGTTGAACAAAACTGAGAGAGGTTATTGTAGACAGACCCCACATGCACCTGTAGGTCCAAACAGAGCATTCCCAACTACCATGAATTCTAAGAATAGCCATGTCAAAATTTGGCAATTTTTTTGTCTTAGGGATCTTAAGGGACTTTGCTGGTAGCCTGCAGCCTCGAATGACTGGGGCGCTTGGCACATGAAACGAGACCTCCCCTGGCATTTACCTACCCACCCTGATGCATTGGTGAAGTCCATTCGGCCCCACGAGTTATGGAATGCAAAATGTCACTCCTAGCACCTTTCCACTACATGAAACTGAAGCATTTTGCAAGAATGCGTTTGATTCTAACACGGTCAAATATACTAGAGTTGAACGAAACTGAGAGAGGTTATTGTAGATGGACCCCACATGCACCTGTAGGTCCAAACAAAACATTCCCAGCTGCCATGAATTCTGAGAACTACCCCATCAAAGTTTGGCAGTTTTTTCATCTTAGGGATCTTAAGGGACTTTGTCGGTAGCCTGCTGCCCCGAACGACTGCGGCACTTGGAACACGAAACAAGACCTCCCTTGGCATTTACCCACCCACCCCGATGTGTTGGCGAAGTCCATTCAGCGCCACGAGCTATGGAATGCAAAATGTCACTCCTAGCACCTTTCAAGTTTGTCGATAGCTTGCAGCCCGGAACAACTAAGACACTTAGTGCACGAAATGAGACCTCCCCTACCATTTACCCACCCACCCAGATGTGTTAGCGTAGTCATTTTGTCCCCAAGACCTATGGAATGTAAAATTTTATTGTTAGCAACTTTCTACTTTGTCGGTAGCTTACAGCCCCAAATGACTAGGACGCTTGGCACATGAAACCAAACCTTCCCTACCATTTACCCGCCCACCCTGATGTGTTGGTGCAGTCAGTTCGCCCCACGATGAGCAGATCAAAAAATATGGCACCTGGCAACCTTTCCACTACATGAAACTGAAGCATTTTGCAAGAATGCGTTTGATTCTGGCACAATCAAACGGACAGGAGTTGAACGAAACTAAGAGAGGTTATTGTAGACAGACCCTACATGCACCTATAGGTCTAAATAGAATGTTCCCAACTACCATGAATTTCAAGAACAACTCCATCAAAGTTTGGCAGTTTTTTTGTCTTAGGGATCTTAAGGGACTTTGTCGATAGCCTGCTACCCCAAATGATTGGGATGCTTGGCACATGAAACGACACCTCCCTTGGCATTTACCCACCCACCCCGATGCGTTGGCAAAGTCCGTTCGGCCCCATGAGGTATAGAATGCAAAATGTCACTCCTAACACCTTTCCATTGCATGAAATTGAAGCATTTTGTAAGAATACGTTTGATTTCGACACGGTCAAATATACTAGAGTTGAATGAAACCGATAGAGTTTATTGTGGACGGACCCCACATGCACCTGTAGGTCCAAACAGAATGTTCCCAGCTGCCACGAATTCCAAGAACTGCTCCATCAAAGTTTGGCAGTTTTTTCGTCTTAGAGATCTTAAGGGCTACACCCATTTTATCCTTCCTCATGCATAAAACAATAATATGATGTTGTAACAAGGCTGATCTTGAGTTGGGAGAGATTTGTACATCCATTATTCTACATCATAGCTTTGGGACAGTGGTTATAACTTTGGGGCAGCAGTTATAACTTTTTCCATGGGTCAAGAAAATGAACTACAGATTGATTTTTCTGAAGTTATGAACCTTATGCATGTCTAGGACAGCCTGGGCATCATAAAAATGAGTTTTATCAAACCTAAAATAGCCATGAACATGAAGAACAAGTTGCAGATTTGGTTGAGAAAACGGGTATAAATCAAGCTAGTCTTTCACCACAAGGGGAGGTGCATGATATTTGTGCATTTGGATGTGAAGCAATAGAATAATCATGATGAGGCTCATCATCATTATTTATAACGACTTTTGTAATTGCAGCTGCCCTTGTAGACATGTATGCAAACTGTGGAAGCATAGGCAAGGCACGTGAACTATTTGGCATGATGCCCCAAAGAAATGTCGCCTCGTTGAATGCAATGATTACAAGATATTAACAAATGGATTTTTTTATAAGGCTTTGGAAACTTTTAAGCAAATGAAATTGGCGGGTGTAAATCCAAATTCCAAAACCTTTGAAATGGTATCTTTGGAACACGGTATAGGTATCCATCAAAGCATAAAGCATATAGGAATTTTGTCAAATGTTGTAGTTGTAAGTACCTTACAAGACATGTATGCAAAGTGTGGAAGCATATACTTGACGAACAAGAACTGTTTGACATGATGCCTCAAAGAAATGTTGTCTCATGGAATGCAATGATTGCAAGATATGCACGAAATAGATTTGTTGAAAAGACTTTAGAAACTTTCAAGTAAATGCAGTTGGCACGTGTAAAGCCAAATTCCACAACCTTTGCCAACATCCTCCCTATCTGTACACCAATATAGAATGTTTGGAACAACTTATCAACATCCATCAAAGCATAAAGGATATAGGAAATTTGTCGCATGATGTAATTGTAGCTACCCTTGTAGACATGTATGCAAAGTGTGGAAGCATAAACAAGGCACGTGAACTGTTTGGCATGATGCCCCAAAGAAATGTCACCTCATTGAATGCAATGATTGCAAGATATGAATAAAATGGTTATAAGGCATTAGAAACTTTCAAGCAAATGCGATTGGCGGGTGTAAAGCAAAATTCCACAACCTTAGCCAGTATCCTCCTTGCTTATGCCAAAATGGACATCCATCAAAAGGATAAAACATATGGGAATTTTGCTAGATGTTGTAGTTTCAAGTGCCCTCAGAGATATGTATGCAAAGTGTGAAAGCATAGACAAGGCACGTGAACTGTTTGGCATGATGCCCCAAAGAAATGTCACCTCATTGAATGTAATGATTGCAAGATATGAACAAAATGGATTTTTTGATAAGGCATTAGAAACTTTCAAGCAAATGTGATTGGCAGGTGTAAAGCAAAATTCCACAACCTTAGCTAGTATCCTCCTTGCCTATGCCAAAATAGACATCCATCAAAAGGATAAAACATATGGGAATTTTGTTAGATGTTGTAGTTGCAACTGCCCTCAGAGACATGTATGCAAAGTGTGGAAGCATAGACAAGGCACGTGAACTGTTTGGCATGATGCCTCAAAGAAATGTTGCCTCATGGAATACAATGATTGCAAGATATGAACAAAATGGATTTTCTGATAAGCCTTTAGAAAGTTCCCAAGAAAATGCAATTGGCAAGTGCAAAGCCAAATTCCAAAACCTTAGAAATGGTATGTTTGGAGACATCCATCAAAGCATAAAGGATATAGGAATTTTGTCAAATGTCGTAGTTGTAAGTACCCTGCAAGACATGTATGCAACTTGTGTGGAAGCATATACAACAAACATGAACTGTTTGACATGATGCCTCAAAGAAATGTTGTCTCATGGAATGCAATGATTGCAAGATATGCACGAAATAGATTTTTCATAAGGCTTTAAAAACTCTCAAGCAAATGCACAAAAATAAATTTCAACCATTTACGCAAATTTTGGCACATCTAAAACCAAATTGCACAACCTTAACCAACTTCATCCTTGCCTATGGTATAAAGGGATCTAGAGAACATGGTGTGGACAACCATCAAAGCATAAATGATATAGGAATTTTGTCACATGTATTGTATTTGCAAAGTTGCCCTTGTAGACATGTATGGAAAGTATGGAAGCATAGACAAGACACGTGAACTATTTGAAATGATGCATCAAAGAAATGCACAGTCCCGCAAAATTCAATGATTGCAAGATATGCACAAAATGGATTTTTTGAAAATGATTTATAAACTTTCAAGCAAATGCAATCGGCACTTGTAAAACCAAATTCCTGTAACAATAATTGATTATCATATTAAATATTTAATATAAACTATCATATACATAATGTCATGAACATAACATCTAGTTTATATAAAAAGCCATATAGGCATGTCCAAACAAAGCCATACAGGAAAATATACAAAAATATACATCGGATCAACATACAAAAGTATGTATACAAAGCCATCTAGGCATACAAAAAATGTCCCAGAAACTAGTTTCCTATGGACTTTTAGGAAATAATCAGTGGCCCTTCTTTGACTGTGAAGATGGAGAGCCAGTTAGTGACACATCCTCTCTCTGTTGTCGAGTAGACCTCTTCAAATAAAGTTCATCCAGGTGCACCTATTAATATACGCACATTAGTATAGAAAATGTATGAAATATATAACATCACATATGTAATTGATCACTTACCACCAACCGATGATCACTCTCCATCATCTTGTCTCTCTCTTCGTCCGTAGTTGGACGGACTGGAGTTGTGACCTCCTGTGAGAAGCATCAAGAAATAAAATTGACTAAACATAAATATCATTTATGTACATCAAATGACATGAGATAAAATAAGAAATACAAAATTATGATATTTTCATGTTATTGGCTCATACCTCAGTCAAAGGATTTGCAAACATCATGGCTGCAGCAATGCCTATTTGCGCTGACTCGCGAAGATCACGAGGAGTCTCCACTATATTCAGCATCTGAAAATCAAGTTCAAGATTATTCAAACAAAATAAATACATAACATTATTTTAAAAATGCATAATGATTAGAAATGGTTAAATTTACCTCCGTAAAAGTGGTGGTTTGGCATCCAGGGGACCAAGGAAATCATGGAGGTGTCGGTGACTATTGAAATCATCAAACTGTCACAAAATAATATTACCATTGACATATCTACAACAATTACGATTATGTGATAAATTACATCCCTGTTGATTTGACCTCCTCTCTTAACCCGCCAATGGATGGCTAATGGAGGTAGGATGAAGACTCTGACACTAGAATTTCATTGCGCAAACAATTACATACATTATTTTTGACTTATAACATAGATAATCATATAAAATTAATTACAAATTTCAAATAACAATATACTAAATCAAGGTGAAACTTGTAACAAATTACCTGAGAGTCAATACCAAATGTATGATGTAAGAGATTGTCACTGAGAACAAGATCATCTAATATGTCCTACCCCTGTGTCGCAACATGTTGTCCCTGTGTTGTAGCATGCCTGCGTCCCATAATCACATAGGTTCCCACATGTACTACACAAATGTGGGGACACATGACGCCTACTACTCTCACCCTCATTGGCCTCGATAAAATCATCAACATGTTGTGATAGAGTTTGGGTGAGAAGAGTCAATGAATGTAAAGTCTCCAGCTCAACACTCTCCTTCAAAGCCAACGGGAGTGACCTACGTTCTAGCTTCGCTCGGGGTATAGGCACATGGTCTTCATCTCGCTGAGCCTTGGTTCTATCTTGGGCAGAGCCACCACCTCTACCCTAAAACTCACGAATGTCAAAATAATTTAGAATCTTGTTGAGGACGAACTCACAATAGAGTTTCCTCAAGAAATATTGTGGTACCTCATCATTGTACCATCTATCCCAAAAGTTTCAAGATATTTCTTCATTCCTACACCAATGTATAGGAAACCGTTTACAACTTTCTTCTAATCTTTGGCCGGTTTTGGAAATAATAAAGTGTGCACATAATTGAGATTTTTTAATTTTCTCATTCTTGACTTGTTCATATGACAACTTGTCAGCATAATATTTCTGACTCCTCTCCCTATAGTCTTGGAATTCGGTGATTTGTTTTGTCACCAAATCTGTGTGAGAAATAATCCCCTGTAGTGATTTTGCAAGTACCCTCCTACGATCAGTGGTTCCACTTGGATTGTTTAGGGTTTGAATAATAGTTTCAAGATGTTTCTTGTTTTCTTCTATTATCCCTAGGTAGTGTTCTTGATTATCCCTTACATGAAAAGGAGGTGAAGGTGGGTTTTGAGGGTTTGGAGGGTTTTGGGGGTTGTTTTCACCCTCCTCAGCTGGATTTAGGTTTTCTCTTTCTCCAATAACTGTAAATGCAATATAAAAACAAATCAAACATTGCAAAACTAAAAAATTGTTCTCAAACTAACAAAATCAGTCAAACCCTACCTTCTTCCTATGCTCGAGCCTCCAAATTTGAACGATGATGTCTTTGGTGGCGAGGTGGCATTGTGAATTTGTTGTTTTCTCTATTACACTTGATTCAATAGCCTTTTCTTCAACACAGTCATGCTTTTCCTTTGTTCTTTGCTGTTGTGAGGAGAAATGGTCGCGGGAGAATGAGCAGAAAAGCATTTTTTTTTGTTTTTATGCAAAGCAAAACGCGAGCACGTTATAATGCACTTGCATTTTGTTTTTATTTTGGAGATGGTGGCAACTTTTTGGTCCCCCATCTCCTTGCATTTACCCAGGAAGAATGCCAGGATCCCAGACGTTCAAGGTTTCAGGGAACCGTAAAACTTGAGGACATAAGGACAAGGTCCCAAGGTTCCCAGAAAACTTGAAAACCCAAAATGCAAGGGCAAAAGCAAGAAACGCAAGGTTCTAGGGAAATTTGAAACTTTGGCACCAAAGTGAAATGTGGGAAACCAAGAAAGCAGGGAACCCAAGGACATGATAACAAGGTTCCAAGGTCCCAAAGACCCGTGGGGACCCGAAAACCCAGGAAAGGGAAAAAAGAAGCGAAAAGGGCCCAACACTTAGAATGTTTTTACAGCACACATGTTGACGTCACCAACACCACCACAGGAAGCTGAAAGAGCACTTTTTTGGGGTCCAAGATTTGGGAGGAACCGGGGACCAGAGGACAAAAAGGGTCACAGGTGGGGAAAATTCTCAAGCACTGAACATCCCTCTATTCCAGAAAAACTCAAAAAGTCCAAAAATGGCTAAGGGAAGGCCCAACTTAGATTTTCTTGGGAGTTTTGGCAACTTTAGGACATGACCAAGGCATAGGGAAGGAAAAAACAACACTACAATGCACAACTTAGGATATTTTTTGGCAAATTTTCTTACAAATTTGGTGCTGGAAAACTAAGGTCCCAACAAGGGCAACATATGACACACACACTAATCAATGCACAATGAAGAAAGAGACACACATACAATAAGAGCCTCAAGAATGATGTCAACACCTTCATGCAAGCCTCAAAAAGGACTCCAACACTCACATGAGAGCCTCAAGAAGGTCTCCCAATACTCACATAAGAGCCTTAAGAAGGACGACGCCACTCTCATAGGAGCCTCAAGACAATACACCACCACCCTCATAGGATCCTCAAGATGGATGCAATCGCTCACACTTAAGGACCTCAAGATATATATGCTAGTCACTCACATATGAGAGCCTCAAGATGTACGTCAATTTCTCACACATAAGAGCCTCAAAATGCACGTCAATTGCTCACACTTAAGGACCTCAAGAAAGACACCATCACTCTTACATACACATTCTAAGCAAGCTCAAGAGGCCCTTCTTTAGTGCACTCCTTTCTTCCAACCTTGTCCAACAAGTTGGATAACTGACCACCCCAAGCATCCTATGGATAACCCCCTATCCCACATAATTTAGGGGTCATCTTTTTTCAAGGAACCCGAGAATAGGAAAGGAGTGGATTTCCCCAAAAACACACTTCTCGATGCACATATAAATTAAAAACCATGGGATAATTCATTTCTCCACATATCATGCACTTTTCAAAAAATTTAAATTTTGAAAAAATAAATTAAAATATTTTCACATTTATCTAGGCTCTGCCATTGACGGATCTTGAAGCAGTCTTCCCAAAATTCTTCCCGAATTTTCCTATTTTTTGAAAAACACAAAAATTATAAAATCTAAAGATACCCTTAGGCTCCCAATTTGCCCAACAACATACTTTCCAAAACACATAAATTTTTTGACAAGATTTGATTGAGTAAAACATGCAAATTCATGTTATAAAGAAAGAAAAAACTAAAATTATAAATATACCCTCCTTTTGTTTTCCTATCCAACAACACACTTTTCAGATAAATTTACAACTTTAGAAAATTTATCCATAACTTTGGTAGGAAAATTAGTTTTCCAAAAATAAAATTCCTACAACTAAAATTTGAAATAAAAATTTAAATCTTAAAGACAACAAGGTAAAGATTACCTAGTAGCAATTCCAAGCTGATCCTTTTCCCTTCCAATACGAATCCACTCAACTCCAAGCATAATTCAAGAAAGATAAAATTCCATTTTTCCAAAGGAGGGTTTTGAAAAATGTTTTTTTTTAATTTTGCTCCCACTCTCTTATCCAAAACATAATGAATTGAAAAATAAGCCTTTTTTCTAATATATGATTCTAATTACAATTTAGCTTAACCTTTTCACTTATTTTCCCTAAGCAAATATACTTAAGACAAAAATCCATAGTTAAATATTTCCAACAAAATAGAAATTAATCTATTTCAAAAGCATAAGGCAATTAAACACAAGCCTTTCACATTCAAATACTTCCTACAACTCAAATAAATTAAATAATTCATTTTTACATAATCGCAATATTTCTAACTTGTGGAAATAATTCTAACTTCTCAAATTAGAATGCATTTCACCCCAAACACATTATTTCCAAAACTAAATAAAATACAATGCATTTCCACAATTAAATAATCTTGCAACCAATTGAATCAAATAACAGTTTTTCTCTACCTTAGCAATAAATAGCATAAACTACTAATTTTCCATGGAACTAATAAGTTAATTGCACATATCAAGCAAATGCATAATGGCACAAGTGATAAATAAACACTTTTCCCATTTCCCAGAATTAACTATTTTGAAAGGCTAATAAACCTTAACACATATCAAGCAATCACAATATCAATAATTAAAATCACCCAAGAAGACATGCTCACATGTCTAACATAAGGGGATCCAGAATCGCAATCAACTCGGATATGGTTTTCACAATTTTTGACAACACAAGGACAAAGGTGAGATGGCTAAGCATCCCATGTCTACATTCTACACATTTCACTTATTGGTCAAACACTTGTAACTTCCCTGCACACTTAATTCAAACGTTACGTGCATCTACCCAATATGTAACCATAGCTAAAGTGAATGATTCAATTACACAATTTAATCATATATATTTAATAGGCACATTTCAATTAAATCATCCATTCAGGGAATATGACCAAGGTGCAATTACTCAAATAAAAGCATAACACTGAAGGAACTAGGTCTACCCATCCATCATATCATTTAAATAAAAATAGTGAAGCTGAAATACCTGTATAGATCAATCTCATTACATAACCTCATCGGAAACACCTCGATGGGCATACAAAACATCTCTGCAAAGTATCCAAACTACACCATCAGAACACCTCGATGGCAAAACAACCTCATTGGCAAGTTCGGTGCAACAACACATATTCACAAGAATCACACAATACACTGATGAAACACTCAATACAACATATCTCATAAAGATCAAATAACATGAGTAATGCACAATTAATCATCTATTAACTAGGATGTCAAGGGTCAACATAGGTAGGCATTACAGTTATGGATAAGGGCTACACAAATGGTTTTGGGCATTATTGACTTGTAGGTTTTTGAGAAGGTATTGGCTAAGTTTTGGGGATATTACTTTTGGGGTCTTTTTGTTAAAATTGAGGCTAGTTTGGTTGTGTAGAAGGAAGTTTAGCACTATTTAGGTTTGTTTGTGTGAGTAGCTAAGAGTTTCCTTTGGTTGGTAGCAAGGATTTTTTACTATATTTAACCAGTTGACTAGAGTCGCAACCTTGGCATCTTAATTGTAGAGCCATGTGTTGATTTCAACCTTGATTGTGAGATAGTGTCAAGATTACACTCCAACCTCAAGTCGTCTATTTATTAGACATGATTTGATATTAAATAAACAAATTGTTAATGGAAGTTGAAATAACATTATAAATGTCCATGTTCATTCCAATGTTCATGTATCATTCTTTGTTGATAAGGACATAATTACATGTGTGGACGTGTTAAATTTAGGCTTTGGCAAATGGTGTACTCCTTAGCGCCATCCATAAGGTCTTTCTTATGAGGTGGGTTTGGGAGTGCATCGTCATCTCAACCCACCAACTATTTCCATGACCTATCTAATGTGACATTGTGCTTTGAATTATTTCCTTTTATTTAAACTTGTATCCTATAATGTCTAGCATAGAATGGTTTACTAGGTTGTTAAGAAGTGACTACCATATGTAGTCCCAATACCTAATACATAGTCATTGGAATTAATCATAAACTTAAATAGGGATGTTATAAGTAATTTTCTACTACTTTAGTACCTGAAGTATGTAGATGTAGTGTAGAAAAGTGTGATCTAGCTCAATAGATCAAACCAAGTCAAACCCTCTTCTAAAAAACATTGGGGCACAAACCGAGCTTGGCTTCTACCTAAGAAGGAGAACCAAACTACATGGGTTCTACCCTTTTGTTGTATATAAAAGGAATTAAACAAATCCAATCAATCAAGCTAAAGTCCAGACATGAAACCCTAGTTGACAAAGATTCGAGTACAACAGACTATCAGAATCAAAAACCCAGAAACCAAATGAACAACAAAGATGAGTAAGCAATTTAGAACCTGATCTTAGAGGCCAGAATACCCAGAACAAGGGTGCTTGGGCATCCTGGTCCATATTAGGGTTTGTAGAAATTATTGTCTCTGTCGGGCCTGTACCAGTAAGCTTAGTCTTCTTCCTAGAGATTAGCTCCCAAAACCTGTTCTTCTAACCTGCAAACATGCAAGAAGGAAAATGGTTGGGTGCTATTTAAGAGCTTGCCTCTGTCAATCCCGTGAATGGTGTTTCCACCTCCACAATAGAAAAGATGATTGATAAAGAGTGTGTGTCCTAGGAGGGTAGAGGCAAATCTGAAGTAGAATGCAATGCTAACACAAAGAATGAAGGAAAGAAGTCACCATGAGCATGGAAACCCTAGCATGCTTGATGCGGCATCACAATTTGACCCAAGAAGTTGATGTAGCCCAAAGATCTTCACAAGACCTGCAATATGTTAGTGCCGCAGCAATAATCCACAATAGAGAGCTTTAGAGAAGATCTGAGAGCATGAGAGAGAAGAAGAATCTTTTAAGAAGTTAGAGATAGCTTAGATATGTTCAAATGAATAGAATAACTTACTTTTATATGCATTCCCATTGATTTCCAGGGAATTAAACAACATGAGGTCGACATTGGGAACCTTTTTAGAGGGCCCAAGCTGACAAGCCACATTTTAGACCAAGGCTCAAAAGGGGACAAGGGCGCTTGGGCGCCCTGGTCCCTTAGCCCCAAACACCCGAGATAAGGCACTTAAAGTGTGCTTAACTTTGCCTTATAATTACTTTTCTGGGTTTTGTGCATCGGGATCAAGAATCACATGTTTAATGCCCAAAAGGTGTTAAAATAGGTCCTAATTAACAAGCGCAAACATTTTAGGTCCACCTGAGTGCTAAACTAAGGGTAAAATGGTGTTGTACACATTTTACAATGCTACATTTAACCCCCACTTTAGTGTGGATAAAGACTTACATTTGAACTCATAATAAAGGATGGATTCAAACACACAAGAGACAAAAAGCCCAAAGAATTCCACCAAGATTGAGGGGTGATTAAGCCCCCAAGCTTAGGATTCTAAGGTTGCAAACATGTAGGATCATAGAAGCCATAGAATGTCACCAAAATTGAGGGGTAATCAAGCCCCCAAGTTTAGGATTCTAGGAGTCTGATGAATTTATACACCTAAGACACATGACATAATGAACTCACACATGAAGCACTTAGCAAACATAGGAATACACAAGGCATACACTTGAGAAATCACAATGTATAAACATGATACACAATGCATGGATGTCATACACAAAGTATACACGCTTGACATGAAGTATACACACAAGGAAAAGAGTATACATGGAAGACACATGGAAAACACTTGGAGTACATGATGAAAACACTCAAGGAGAATACATTCATAGAGAAAAACATAATATGGAAGACCTTGACTCAGAAAGACAAAGGAGACCTCGATCTAAGTGATGTCTGAATCACCATGCATCATTCCCCAAGATGCAATAAAGAAGAATGCTAAGGGGTTAGTTAGAAATAAGAAGAAGCATAGGAGAAGTACAAGCACATCATACACACCAGCTCCAAAGGAAAGTGTTTCCACTCAAAGGAATACACCAAGCTACCTCCTGCAAGAGGATTTTACGAAGTCTTGCAGAATAAGAAGGTGAAGAGGCCTTACTACCAAACTCTAGTTGGTGGCGCAACCCTTCTCCCAAACATACAACGAGCTTCAACTTAGGAAAACAAGATAGACTCAAGAATTTGTTTCCAAGTTAGCCACAATCCTTTCCAAGAGAGTGATAACAAAGATAAATAACAAGTTTTTAGATAACAAGAAGAGAGTAAGGCACATAGCATGATATATGCCCCCACCTTAAAGTGATTGCTAACTCCATTTGGGAGCAACTGCCTTTAAGGTAGAGTGATGAAGAAACATGAAATGGGCATGAGAGCTTTCTAAAAGCACATGCTCAAATGAGATATGTTTACAAAAGCTACCACGCGAAAAGGGGTTTCCCCCAAGATGAGTGAACCAAGGTGATGCTTACATGCATGATACACAATGGCTTGTGTATTCATGGTATGATGCCGAGCATTGTAACAAGGTGCCACATAGACAGAAGGACCACATACACATAAATTGAAGAAACATAAAAGGATACTAAATCATCCAAGTAAAAATAATGAAATTACATATCACAACATATAGAAGAATGAAGATACATATAGAGGAATGACACAATGCGTGCTTACTACTTGTACCTTTGTGCTAACAAGGGTGCCAAGGGAGAACAAACAATCACAAAATGTCACAATACGGGGATCACATTATGCATGAATATAACACAAATGAGAAAGAGGGACCACACTTGTGAGTCAGTCTATAACAAATTATCCTCCCCCAACTTGATTATAAAATGGACGGAGGACAATGTGCTCTAGGGACTACATCAAGCGTGGTGAGAAGTGCTAGAGGCAAACCTTGTTCAAAGCTGTTGAATTTTTCTACTCAAGACTTGACATTTGTTGGTGGAATGGCCAAGTGCTCAATCATATGCACAGTAATGAGTTAGATTATGATCTTGTTGAATCTTTCTACGTTTTAGAGGAGGAAGAGTGATTAAGCAGTCTTTGAGTAGACTTGACAACATACACTCTTGTTGAGATAGAAGAGAAGATATAGGGGGAGTAGGAAGTAATCCTTTTTGTTGAGATAGAAGAGGAGATTTAGTTGGAGTAGGAAGTAATCCTTTTTCTTGAGAACATGGTGGAGAGAACGCAGGAGAAGGCTGAAAACCCAAACCTACTTTAGACAAGTGTGATGTTGGTTCCACATGTTCCTTAATTCCTTGTTCTTTACATCCTAACCCATTTCCATTTTATCCTTGTTTAGAAGCAATTTTGAATCAACGCCCATAACGCTTCTCCAAATCCAAAGGAAGAGGAGACGTCATATGACTGTCTTTGTTGAAATGTGTTGAAGAAGGATCATTCTTTTCATCATGGTGAGGAGGGTCAAACTTTGTTTCAACCATCCCATGGGGGTTGAAACCTAAGGAGACCTCGTCACTACCATGGCATGCATTAGAATTAAATGGTACTTTATCACAAATGGCCGCCATTTCTGTAGAAGAAGGCAAATCTTCGTCTATTTTAAAGGTTCCATCATCATTAATCTTGAGTTTAAACTTTGTAGGAGTATGAGATTGTGTTGAATAAATTTCATTTACTTTTGAGATCTTTAGGTACGGGGGTGAGATTTTATATTCACCCACAAAGGAGGGTGTAAAATCTAACGAACCCCAATCGTCACTGAAAAATGCATTCGAAGGACCAATACTATCCTGACCAATACTATTGTTAATAGTGGAGGATAGTGGTTTTGCTTTTAAAGAAGGGATCAAATCACTTAAAGGAATTTGATGTCTCACTTCTGTTTGTAAGCAACTTTCTGGAAATGGATCATCTTTAATTATATGTATTTCATTTTCAAAGATGAATTTTATTGAAGGATTTAGGGTAGACAGAATTGCCCCATGGCATAAATCCACAGTCTACCAAGAAGAAGATTGTATGAAAGAGAATTAGGCATGACATGGATAAGAGTAGGCACTGTCTTGGGTCCAACCTTAAGAGCTACGGTAATAGTACCCAATGATTGCCTACTAACATTATCAAAGCCATGAATGTTGAGTGTATCTGGTTGCATTGAAGATTTATCAATTTATTGAGTTTATTTAACAAGTCTATTCCAAAAACATTAAGACTTGATCCACCATCAATCATAGTGTGTCTTATCCTCGTATTACCAATCATGATGAATATCATGAGAGGCTCATTTTCATCTATGGGAGGTAACTCATGTTGAAATAATATATTGGATGTTGCTGCCTGCATACACTCTAACAGAGATGCTACATCATTTGGTCTAACAGAAGGTGGAACAACTACCTTTTGTAGAGCCTCATGGAGCATTCTGTGGTATGTAAGCAATGTTTGTATTAAATCCCACAGAGAGATCTTAGTCGGGGTAGTGCGGAGCTGCTTGACAAGATCATATTCTTTACCAATATGTGGAGGAAGACGAGGTGCTTGAGGTAGGATAGGTTGAGAAGGTAGAAGAGAGATGGCCGCACTTGGTGTGTGCTTACTTTTATTGTGAGTGTTATTGTGTGTGCAATCGTGTGATGCTACGACACATTTTGAACACCTTGATTCCTTTGAGTAATTTGTTTTGCATAATTGAGATAGTAACCTGGGGTCGAGGTGGTGTTGGATCACCTTGGACCATAATCCCTAGTTTGAAGCAAGGAGGCATGTTAGGTGCCTCATGCACAATGATTTTAGAAACATTAGTACACTTATTCACTATCCCCATGGCGGGTGGAGTAAGTCTACTAATGATGATTGAATTGACATTGTTTTCATTTTGAATAAGCTCAACATCCATCCCCAAGGGATTTAATGTGAGAGACCGCTCCTCATCCACTAATGCTTCATCTTTTGAAGGGAGAGCATTAGAATGGACGGTAAAGTGTTGTTAATAAAATTGTTGATGATTGTATCCTTAGTGATGTCCAAGGGGTTTGAGCATGAAACCAAAGGGAAATACCAAGGATCTTCACATCTTTAGTGATATCTAAGGTACTTGAATATTCAATCAAAGGAGGAAGATCAAGGGTCTTCACATCATTAGTGATATCTAAGGCACTTGAACATTCAATCAAAGGAGGAAGATCCATAGGATGATCCATAGAAGTATCATGTGCTATAGTAGAAGCAGAAGTAGTATGCTCAACATTACCTCTGGAAGGGAGACTAATGATCACATCCTCTTGCACCAAAATGTCTTCATTTTTGAGAGAGGGTTCTAAAGCATAAGGTGAAGTAGGAAAAGCTAAGTCACCATCACATGCCTTAGGGATGATGTCAATGGCATGATTATGAATTGTAGTAGAAGAAGATTTATCGTTATCATGAGATATATCATACGTGGATGCTATGTTGTCTATAATGTGAGGATGCATGTTAATGAATTTAGAAAAAATCTCAAAATCCCTGATATGTGCATGTAAAGATTTCAAACAAGAGAATCCATAATGAAACTCCTTGCTTACTATATGCAACTATAATATAGAATAGCAATGCATGATTTATTAACCAAGCACAACCAATATCAAAATGAAATTGCAATCAAAGACCTACAAGTGCAAGAGAAGAGGGGTTTTCCAAAAATGTGATATTTTTGGTAACCACAACAACTAAGTCTTGCAAATGTAGGATGTGAAGTATGTGCAAAAGAAGTGCCTAATGATTTATCCATTTAAATGCAACAAAGATTTATATAATTTTGTTTTTATAAAGATGCACTAAATGCAAGACTAGCTAAGGTTTACTATCAAAACCCTAGATTTTGAATGATTACTTCCTTAACCACAACTTTTTGATGCAAGAAGCCTTTTTGAAAGAAAAATATATTTATAACATGATGCAGCAATGCAAGATCAGATTTGAAATGTTTATGATAGCAGCAAAATCTAAAACAAGATTTTGATTACAAACCCTAGGTTTTGAATTTGACTAGGTTCTTGAAATATGCACTTTTTTTGACAAAACCCTAACAAATAAGAGTTTTAAATGCAAGATGCCACAATATGAAATGATTATCTACAACAATATCAATCAGATCTGATGCGAAAATTAGAGATTTAAATCTTTCTATGATGATCTACAACATATGCAATGAAAACAATGCACAAATATGCCTCTTTGCAAGCCTAAAATGCTTTGATTTTTCACTTTTTTCAATGCAAATATGTAAGGAATGTCCTAGAACAACAAGGATGACAAGGTACAACAAATTAAATTCCTTTAATCAATCCAATAATGCAACAAAATCTGTAACAACACACTAATCTACAAACCCTAGGTTGAAGATTAGCTAGATTTTCTAAAAATGCAAGGTTTTTTCAAACCTAACAATGAAATAATGCAAAATTAAGCTATGTAACTATCGACCTATTTTCCCCTTCCCAGAGTCAAATAGTTAGATTGAAAATGTTGAAAATCTTGCTGAATTATTTAAGTGCCTAGTATTCTTTAGATCTAAGGGTATTTTCCTTGTAAAAATCCCCAAAAATCCTGAGTATAAAACCCCTGAAAAACCCAGAAATTTCCAAGTTTGACCTCAATTTTTTCAACCTTAGTCGGCAAAAGTTCAAGTTCACAAACCTGTCGGTTCACCGACTAAGGGAAGGTTCAAAAGAAGCTGAAAAGTGACTAAGGAAGAAATTAAAGAGAAAGGAAGCCTTTGTCAACAAAATGTCAAGTTAGTGAACCAAAAAGTTCCCTGATCGGCAGGTTCTCCAATTGGTCAATTCGCTGACAAAGAAAGAAGAGGGTAAAAGCAAGGTAAAAGGTTGCCTTTATCGGTAAAATATGTGGTTCGCAAACGCGCCGGTTTGCCGATCAGAGGATTTGCTGACAAAGGCAAGGAAGGGAAGCCAAGGGAAGACTTGAAAAATGACTAAGACAAAGCAAAAGAAAAGTTTTATCAGGAAACCGGAGGCAACTGGAACTCGCCAAAAGTTCACGTTTTCAAAGGTTCACCGACAAAGTGAATTGCTGACAAAGGCCAAGGAAACAAAGAGATAAGGGCAAGGTTTGAGAATTTTTCCACAGCTGCACGAAACTAAATACCTAGAATTTTTCTAACTCTGGAGCATTTCTGAAACTCATTTTTTCAATCTATTGCCAAATGACTTATCCTTCTCTGAAGAAGAAAAATATAAAGTACAAGTACCAAGGCATGATCCTGATGACCTCCATGGACTTCACTATGGATGAGATCAAAGACAGAAAGCTTGGGCATGTTGACATGTCATAATTTCTGGAGAAAGAGAAAGAAGAAGAGAATACGTCTTCAGACACTTAGTTTATTTTCCAATCTTTTGTTATGTAGTTTGTAAATTGTAATTGACAAAAGCCATGTCATTTTGAAAAATTAAATTACATGGATTTGTGAAACAGAGTCATAAGTCAATTAGGACTCTATTTTTTAATAAGTCAAAGCAGTTGTAGATTTCCTATTTTTGCTCTCAGCCTTTCCCTATAAATAAAGAGGGCCTCTTATGTAAATATGATCTTTTATCTATTGAAGCGAAGCACTGCCAATTTGAAGAGCAATTTGAGACTTTGAGCTTATTTTGTAAATCAGTTTTCAATCAATATAAAGAAAGCAATTTTGCATCCAATCTTTTTCTTGGATCAAGTTTGTGATGTTATAGAATTGTTCTTATGTCCTTTCTATTATATTATCTTGTATGCGTGGTTGAATTGTAAGCGTGGAAATCAGGTGTTTAGAAGGTGATCCAAATCTAATTTTGTAGACTTTGGGCTGCAATATCATCTTTGGGATTTGTGTTTATGTTTGTGAATGAGAAGTAACTTGAAGACTTTGGGCTACAAGTTATTGTCTACGATCGTGTTATCTTATCTCCGCATATAGTGAAGACTTTGGACTGCACTCTACTCTGAACTCTTTCATTTTCAATTGGCATAAGGAGCAACGAAAAACTTTGTGTTTTCGTGGGTTTCTTGGTGATTAACACACGCTGATATCATTTAGTTATTCTTTTGTGTAACTCAATTGGATATTGGCCATTATTGCTCCAAGTTAGTAATTTGTAGTTCTTTGCATATTAGAAGCTTCGTGGGATTGTTATCTTGAATTGTAAACATCTATTCTGAAACAAGAGAATAGGATGATATGGAATCACCCCAAGGATAGTTTTTAGTGTAAATAAGTCTAGTTAGTTACTGATTGATATTAGTTAGCAATAAGAAGGGAGTCTCCCCTTTCTGAGAGGAGAGATTTAATCTCATTATACTGTGGTTGATATAACCATTTTGTCTTCAGTTAGTTGATGATAAAATATTCACCCAATAGTTTTTTGTGACTCCGTTGGGGAACGGACATGCAACCAAGAGCCTCTCACCTTTGGTTGAAGTATACCGGCTTTATTGTTTGTAATAGTTTTGTTATTTCTGATCTATTGTTTGTTAAGAGTTTTACCTATCACACTAGTTCAGAGGTTTGTTATTCCTCCATTCGACCAAGGTAGAATGGTTGTCCCAGGTCCATGGGGAAATGCTTTTCGTCCTTTGAATTTGGCACCTCCGGCACATGAACTACCTCGTGGTTCAAGAAAGAATTTTTCTAAGTTCTATGGTGATGGAAGGCAACACCCAGACGAGCATATTGCCGCATTCTATATTGCATGCGGAGTTATTGGGGTGGAATATGAAGATGTATTTGTAAGGTTGTTTGTTGAAACACTTCAAGGAGTGGCTACCGATTGGTTTTATCACCTTGCACTAGGAACTATCACTAGTTGGGCAACACTTCAAACTCAGTTCGAATATAGATTCAAGCTAGCAGAAGATGCTTATGCCTTGTTGGCCCAACTCACTCAAATGAAAAAGGAACCACATGAGCCCATGCATGAGTTTTTGGCAAAGTTCAATAAGCTAAAGAACAGGATCCCAACTATTGCTCAACTGACAGCTGAGAACCTAAAATGCTTCTTCATCAATTCATAATTGCCGGAAGTAAGTTTTCTTTTACGAAGAGCAGCACCAGCTGATCTTGCAATTGCTCAAAGTTTGGCAACTAAAGTGGAGGACAGTTTGATCTTGGTAGGAAAGTTGAAGAAGGATTCCATTAGGCCTAGTGGGCATCCCCCTTTGGCTTTGCCTTCTACTAAAACTACGGATCTCATGGTACAAAAGCTAGCCAACAAATTGTTGGCTCTCAAAAAGATGTCCCAAAGTTTGTCCATTCCCTCCTATAAGGACATTCCAAGAACTTTCCCAAATGCTCCTAATTATCAAGGTAATGTTGTAAAGAATCAAAGTCAAAATAGGCTTCCTCCACCACAAGGAAGGCTTGCTTTGGAATCACCACCTATGAATACAGTAGTTGGTTATTATGAATCGGAGCAAGACAATCTACCTCAATCAGAACATGATCGGGAAGATGATGCTGACCTCTTCACGGAGGGTGAAGAGGAAGTAGCTGGCGACTCTAATATTGGGTTCCTGAACTTTGAAGATGAAACAGAACAAGAAGAAGATGCCTATGGCGAATCATATGTTGTTTTTACCCGGTCCCAAAATCAATTTAATCATCAACAAGTGACTGATAAAGGGGAGTCAAAAGAAGATCCTCGACCTGCAATCTCCATTACTAAGAGGGGCACTCCTTTATGTTTTAAACCAAAGGACATGATGGGAAATAAGCAAGTAAGTACACCAGATCTTCTTGCTTCATCCTTTGTACCTAGGACCAGTACCTCAAATGCCAAACCTCAAAATGAGAATGTTTTCTCTTCTATATCTAGCCCCTATCAATCTTTTGATATCATACACCATTCCAAAAGGACAAAAATTTAGATGTCAGAGGTTGAATACTTACAAGCTAATCCTGATCAATTTGATAGGTTAGCTAAATTCGTCAAAAGTAAAGTTGCCCCTAATAGCCAGGATTTTTCCAAAGTTGCCCCTGTTGCTCCTAAAGCAAGACTTACCCAGAGCAACCTAGTTTATTCTCCTGCATCCTCCACAAGAAAAATAGAACCTTTTTATATCTCTTTGCTTGTTAATGGCCATAAACTCAGTAATTGCGTCATAGACTCAAGTCCTTCTGATAATGTCATGCCTGCCAAGGTAGCCAATGCTTTGGGTTTGACATGAACTAAAACTTTTGGCCATTGTTTTTCCATGGAGACAAAGCAAGTGCCTCTAATAGTACAAATCAAGGATGCCCAGCTTGTATTCACTGCTTTCCCAAAAAAGAGGATTAAAATGATTATCTTGGTAGCTGATGTCCCAACTTCATACGGGATATTGCTGGGACGGGATTTCTGTAAGGATGTGGGAGGAGAGATCAATATGGATTGGTCTGAAGCTAGAATACATATCAAAGGTATTATGCAGAAACTTCATCCTGAAAGGGAGGCCAAGTACACAGTGACAAAATTTGAGGATCCAAAAGCTCAGATTCTTTTTGAGTCTTTTGGTATGGGTACTTATTTCTTGACCAATAATGAAGATCCTGAGTCAGTGGATAATGCTTCAAATGAAGGTCTAGAAACAAATGAATCATCCTCTTCAAGTGAAGAGATTTCACAGCTGAAAGTAAATAAGATCTCCAAAGGATTGGTTTCTCTAGAGAAACTTTTTGATAAGCATGATCGCTTTATCAAACGACGACGACAGTTGGGATTGAATTCATCAGCAGAAGTTGGGCAATTCAATCTGGGTACAGAAGATGATCCCAAAATGGCAAACATTGGGAAATATTGCTCATTCAATTTCAAAAAAAAAGAGGATGGAACAACTTTTCTATTGCCTCATAGCAGAAAACATCTAAAGCTTTTCTCACAATTAAGTGACAGATAAGTTTGTACTTTTTGTATAGTTATGTGGTCTTTTTCTTTTTGTTATTTTATGTTGTGTTTTATCGCCTGACTCTATAGCCCAATGGTTGGATAAAGGCACTTAGAGTTCTGGGATTCTTCTCCCTTCGATCGTTTCAAAGGATGATCAAAGGAAGCTCCCCAACTAGAGCCAGTTGTTATCCTCGAATTATAGCTCGCTCCAATTTGTGGGATAACCCCTAGAAAATTTGTCTATTTCGTAGCCTACGTCCTCTAACCAAGAAAATTGAGATATTTTTGTGTCATCTCTAGCATGACTTGATCCCACAAAGAATCTCTTCATTTTACGATCAAGGTTCGTTTTGAGTATTTTGTCATTTTTAGTTTTTCCCAGTATTAGTCATTTTTGCATACTGAGTTGTCAATGCAAAAATAAAATTTGCATTTGCACATAGGATGTAATTGCAAAAAAAATATTTGCATTTACATATTTTGTGCAAATCGGGTTTTAAACTGAGATTTACATATTTTTCCTACTTTTTGTGTCAATCGAGTTTTAAACTGAGATTTACATTTTTTGTGCAAATCGGGTTTTAAACTGAGATTTACATATTTTCCTTCTACATTGGTAAATACAGGTCGAAGTCAAAGTTTAAACTCTGACCTGCATCTGAAAGTAAAAAAAATTCTAACATTGGAAATAGAAAAATGATACTCAAGTGGAGAATTTTTCCCACTTTACATATAATTTTTGTTTTCAAAATGTGAAGTGGAGAATTTTGCCCACTTTACATGTAGTTTTTGTTTTCAAAATGTCAAGTGGAGAATTTTTCCCACTTTACATGTAGTTTTTGTTTTCAAAATGTCAAGTGGAGAATTTTTCCCACTTTACATGTAATTTTTGTTTTTAAAATGTCAAGTGGAGAATTTTTCCCACTTCACATGTAATTTTTATTTTCAAAATGTCAAGTGGAGAATTTTTTCCACTTTACACCAAACATTGTTTTGAAGTGTAAAGGTGCAAAATTTTTCCACAACTACACGAAGCTGAATACCTGAAATTTTTCTAACTCTGGAGCATTTCTGAAACTCATTTTTTCAGTCTATTGCTAAATGACTGATCCGTCTCTAAAGAAGAAAAATATGAAGTACACGTACCAAAGCATGATCCCGATGACCTCCATGGACTCCAATGTGGATGAGATCAAAAACACAAAGCTTGGGCATGTTGACATGTCAGAATTTCTGGAGAAAGTGAAAGAAGAATAAGAGAATGTGTCTTCAAACACTTAGTTTATTTTCCAATATTTTGTTATGTAGTTTGTAAATTGTAATTGACAAAAGCCATGTCATATTGAAAAATTAGATTACATGGATTTGTGAGAGAGAGAGTCATAAGTCAATTAGGACTATGTTATTGAATAAGTCAAAGTAGTTGTAGATTTCCTATTTTTTCTCTCGAACTCTCCCTATAAATAAAGAGGGCCTCTTATGTAAATATGATCTTTTATCTATTGAAGCGAAGCGCTGCTAGTTTGAAGAGCAATTTGAGACTTTGAGCTTATTTTGTAAATCAGTTTTCAATCATTATAAAGAAAACAAGTTGGCATCCAATCTTTGTCTTGGATCAAGTTTGTGATGTTATAGAATTATTCCTATGTCCTTTCTATTACATTATCTTGTATGCGTGGTTCAATTGTAAGTGTGGAAATCAAGTGTTTAGAAGGTGATCCAAAACTGATTTTGTAGACTTTGGGCTGCAATATCACTTTGGGATTTGTGTTTATGTTTGTGAATGAGAAGTAACTTGAAGACTTTGGGCTACAAGTTATTGTCTGCGATCGTGTTATCTTATCTCCACATATAGTGAATACTTTGGACTGCACTCTACTCCGAACTCTTTCATTTTCAATTGGCATAAGGAGCAACGAAAAAATTTGTGTTTTCGTGGGTTTCTTGGTGATTAACACACACTGATATCATTTAGTTATTCTTTTGTGTAACTCAATTAGATATTGGCCATTATTGCTCCAAGTTAGTAATTTGTAGTTCTTTGCATATTAGAAGCTTCGTGGGATTGTTATCTTGAATTGTAAACATCTATTCTGAAACAAGAGAATAGGATGATATGGAATCACCCCAAGGATAGTTTTTAGTGTAAATAAGTCTAGTTAGTTACTGGTTGATATTAGTTAGCAATAAGAAGGGAGCCTCCTCTTTCTGAGAGGAGAGATTTAATCTCATTACACTGTGGTTGATATAACCATTTTGTCTTCAGTTAATTGGCGACAAAATATTCACCCAACAGATTTGATGCTCCGAAAAGCAAGTTATTATGTAGTAGAGTTCGATAGTGTTGTTTGTGAACAGAAAGTGAACCTTCTTCAGGTGAAAGGTGTTGTGGATGATTTTGTTGATTCTTAGGTAACTTAAGGTTATTCGTGGATGTCTCCAGATCGTGTTGAAGGCTTGTGCTTTGTCTGCAAGTTATGATTGTGTTCTTAGAAGCGTGTGCCTAAAGATCCTAGTGTTAACACCAGTTTTTGCTGACCTAGTTGTTTACACTCTTTGCGGATGTGCTTCATGGATTGTTGAAGCATGTTGAAGCATGTTGAAGAATGTTGAAGCATGTGGAGATGTATTTAGGTCCAAACTAAGCTATGAAATGTTCTACCTTCATTCCTTTGCTTCACAAGATTGTTTAAGTCCAGTCCTAATTTGAATTATGTATGTTTGTTGACCATGGTGATTGTTCCAAAGGTTGTAGAATGTGTTGCCGACCTTGATGTATATTCCAAGGTTGATGATTGATATAAATAAGCGAAAAGGATTCGTGTATTGAAGTGAGCATGTGGAAATGCGAACATGAAGATGTTTGTGTTGTGAGGTAGTGAAGGTGATATGTATTGTGCTTCATTAGAACTGAACTCAGGCATGTGGTAGATGTTGTCATATCAGTTCATGGTAGTGAGCCACCTCTTTGGCAGTGAGCCCTTTTGGCAATGAGCCTATTGTAGTGAGCATCCTTTTGGGGAGTGAGCCCTAGGTAGTGAGCCTCTTTGTAATTCGATATTGATACTCCTATATATTGTGAGCTAATCCTCACTGTGGTTTTTCCCTTTTAGGGTTTTCCACATAAAAATATGATGTTCTCTTGTGCATGGTGTTGATGTGATTAAGTTTCTGTTATCTGTTTTCCATGCTTAATCTTCATGACAGAATTTGGATTTAAGTAAATTGATGTGGATGTGATTATGTTTGTGAAGGCTTAAAGTTTTTCATACAATTGATTCACCCCCCGTCTCAGTTGTCTTGTGCATTCAACAATTATGGTCTTTACCTCTGTTAAAATCTACAAGATTTGTGTGAGTTTATCAGGTTTATTTGGTTATTTTGTGCATTTTAGCTTTGTGAGTGTTCTTTATTCAAACCTAGTGTATCACCTTTCTATTTTCAATTTCTCCTTCTTCCTCTTTTCCCTAACAGTGATTAGATTAGGTTTAGTCTTAGTCTACTCTGAATTACATATTCAGAAGAAGGAACCAGCCTTCTCTGGAGGTTTGATTTCATTTGCAAGGTCCCACACTTGGAAATCACTCCAATGTTTCATTGGATTGTTGCAGCAAAAGTGCTTCAACACAGGGTGCAAATCTAAGTGGCAGCAATAACTATACAAATGATGAAGGAATGCAATCTAATTAGATCTATGACAAAAAATAGCTCAGATTTGATGCAAGAAGGATGTCAAAGTGCACAAAACAATGAGTTCACCAAAATGTAGTGTAAAAAAGTGCAATCTAGCTCAATAGATCAAGCTAGGTCAAACCCTCTTCTAGAAAACATTAGGGCACAAACTGAGCTTGGCTTCTACCCAAGGAGTACCAAACTACAGGGTTTCTACCCTTTGTCATATATATAAGGAACTAACCATAGTTGACAAAGATCAGAGTACAACAGACTACTGGAACCAAAAACCTATAAACCAAATGACAATAGAGACGAGTAAGCAATTTAGAACCTGATCCTGAAGGCTAGAATGCCTAGGACAAGGGTGCTTGGGTGCCCTTGTCCTAGATTAGAGTTTGCAAGAACTATTGTTTCTGTCGGGCATGTACTAGTAAGCTTAGCCTTCTTCCCAGAGATCAACTCCCAAAACCTGTTCTTCTGACCTGGACACATGCAAGAAGGAAAATGGTTGGGTGCTATTTAGGAGCTTGCCTAAGTCAAGCCCCGTGAATGGTGTTTCCACCTCCACAACAGCAAAGATGATTGATAAAGAGTGTGTGCCCTAGGAGGGCAGAGGAAAATCTGAAGTAGAATGGAATGCTAACACAAAGCATGAAGGAAAGAAGTCACCATGAGCATGGAAACCCTAGCATGCTTGATGCAGTGTCACAACTTGACTCAAGAAGTTGATGTAGTGCAAAGATCTTCACAAGACCTGCAATATGTTAGTACCGCAGCATTAATCCACAATAGAGAGCTTTGGAAAAGAGCAGAGAACATGAGAGAGAAGAAGAATCTTTTAAGAAGTTAGAGATAGCTTAAAGATATTCAAATGAATAGAATAGCTTACTTTTATATGCATTCCCGTTGATTTCTGGGGAATTAAACCACATGAGTTCATCATTGGGAACCTTTTAAGAGGGCCCAAGCTGACAAGCCACATTTTAGACTAGGCCTAAAAAGGGGACAAGGGCGCTTGGGTGCCTTGGTCCCTTAGCCCCAAATACCTAGGATAAGGCACTAAAAGTGTGTTTAACCCTGCCTTATAATTACTTTTCTAGGTTTTGTGCATAGGGATCAAGAATCATACATTTAATGCTCAAAAAGGTGTTAAAATAGGTCATAAATAAAAAGTGCAAATATTTTAGGTCCACCCATGTGCTAAACTAAGGGTAAAATGGTGGTGTACACATTTTACAACACTACAATAGGTATATCTAAAACATACTTGCACGAGACAAAGATAAAGTTAAAGTTTTCATTAAAATACTAGAAAAGACCTAGCCTTTCACCCTACAACATTTTGATAAGCTTTATTTGTAAACTACAGTCTTTCTTTTTGGATATCCGCTATGGAAGTTTGATCACTAAAATATTGTTGGAAACAACATCATCATGACCAATCTTTCAACCTTCCTAGGTATATATATATATATATATATATATATATATATATATATATATATATATATATAATATTAAGGACTATGGTTATGGATAGACTTTGAAATGGATGGGTAAACTAGAGATTTCCATTCCTTTATTAATTAGAATGTATGCTTAATCCTTATTATCTTCGATCTCTCAATGAAATAAGTAGAGACTCTTCTTGAACCATTGGGACATAGATTGAAAATTCAAGTCCTTATGAATGTTGTATGATTTGTTATGTGATTGTTGTCTTGTCTACTATAAATATACTTAAATCTATATTGAATCACATATTTATCTAGAATTCTTATGGTCTTATGCTCCTTGGTTTGATGTAGAGGATAACCAAAATCTATATGAATGTGAATTGCATTCCTTTGGAAACAAATCTCTTTAAAGATTTTCTTGCATTCTCAAACTATAATAGTGTCCTCTTATAATTCTTATAATTAGATATCATTCTTATAATTCTTCGCAAGACCAAACCAAGAAGAAAAAGTTATCTAATTTGGAGTGGTTTTATTTGGTGTTGACATCTACTTGCAATTTTAAAACTTTGGTAGCGTCCATGTCATATAATGTTTTGGCTATTAGGTAATCACATGGACAAGCACGAATTAGAAAAAATTTAACCTTAGCAAAAATTTAATATATTTGGTAAGTCAATATTCAACATACATATTTGGGAAATGTGGTATTGTGAACATGCATTATCATAATTTACTTGTATTTTTTAAATGTCAATTCAAATCTCATGAATTTATCATTTTATATGGCCTAAGAACTATATTCTCAATCCTAAATATGAGTACATCAATGAGGAATAAACTATGAAAATAATATCGAAGCATACAAGGTACTAGGTTTCAAACCCTAGCAAATACAAGAGAGAGATCTATTAGGTTCCAGTCTTGTCTTTGTTGGTGTCTTGGTTGGGTCCCCCTAATGTCATATTACTTCATTCTAAAGTAGAAGTTGGTCTTGTTTTTCTGCATTTATTGCTGCACCTTTTACGTTGCCATGCATTCGAGCATTTTTTGTCCCTTTACATGGCCTCAACGTTTTGTAACTCCATGGTTGTTGCTGAAGTTGAAGGTTCAATGGTGCATAACAATGAAATCCCCACTCAAGAGGCCTAGGAAGTTTGTTCCTAAGGTGTTCCATAAGGTATGTCCCTTGAAACATCCCTAGATGTTGTTCTTCCCAGATAGTGCATGTTATTGGTTAGAGAACTTTAATTTAATATGATGTTTTGTGGGAAGGGTCCCCCCTATAAGCATGCTCAAAGACTTGGTCAACAAGGCTTGGGTCCTACATGGGATTCATCTTGAAGTTGTACAGAACCTTATCAAAGGTTTTTTCTTTTTCACATTGTTGAAGCCAATGATGTTGAGGCTATCCTTAGTTGTGGTCCCTAGCTTGTCCACTCTTCCTTGCTTGTTTTCAAACCCTAGACTCAAGACTTCATCGTCTCTACAAGAAAGATCTACAAGTCCCTATCTAGGTTGAATTTCTTGGGTTACCCTTGACATGCTAGAATTTTTTTAGTCAAATAGCCTACTCTTTAGGCACTGTGGTATGTGTCAAACCAGAGAGGTTCTACTTGGCATATCCCCAAAAGAGGGTCTCTATGTAGAGGTGGATCCCTCCAACGATTTAGAGGAGACCGTGGATATCTAAATTGGATAGATGAGGTACACTAAACATGTTCTCTGTCTTAACCTACCTAACACTTGTTATCAGTGTCAATCTTCCAAACATAAGATTAAAGATTACCCTTTGGCTTCCCCTCATCCTAAGCCTAGCACACAACCTATCACCTCCTATAAAAAAGAGGAAATTGGTCTATAGTGGTTAGTCACAAAGTCAAGAATTCTAGTAATAATGGCCCTCCCCCTTCAAGATTTGGAGGTTAGGCCTCAAAAACAATTTCAAAACCTCTAGATATAGGAAAATTATCATCTCTCCTCATGGAGAGACATTTGGTGAGGCAAAAATTGTTTGAGCACCATTAGTGGTGTCGTTGTTGGTGTCATTGTTGTCCCCTCCACCAACCACCATTACTCGGCATGCTTCCCCTCTACCAACTACATAGCAAAGGTCCCATAGCCCACTAGGGTAGTTGGAAGACGAAGAATATGTGCTAGAGAAATGACAACCTATCTAGCTTCCCATTGGATAAGTAGCTTCGATTCAAATTAAGCTTTTCTATAGAATAGTTACGCATCTCTAGATGAGCTAGATAATGAGGAGATGACCATCAAAACTCATTTATGAATTGTGTATTTTGGAATGTTTGAGGTTTGTTGGACCTCCCAAAGAAATATTCAATTCAGGATTCTTGACTTCATTTTCCAAGTCTGAACATTCTATGTTTGAAAGAGGTTAAAAATTTTGGGTTTTTTGGTTTTTACAGCTTGTCATGTTATTTGGCCTTCTAGTCACTTTTGTGTAGCAACCATGAAGCAGGCCATGGTGTTGTTGTCACCTCTCTCTCCTATGTGGCATCAACACCTAGTTGCCTAGGGATGTGACCCCACTAACCTGCATTGTGGGCTCTTTTCAACATTGATAATCATTCCTTTGGAGTTATTAATATTTATGCCTCAAATGGTGTTGTTGAAAGATCTACCCTCTGGCAATGAATTGCAAATTTAATGCCTACCGCCACTTGGGTTTTATGTGAGATTTTAATATGATAGAAATGGCCTATGATAAATGTGGGGTGCTACCTATGCACTGGACAATTGGTGAAAGAGAGGCTTGGTTCTTTATACACAATAAATTGGGGCTTTTTAATCCCAATCTTGGTTTCCACCAAGATCATACGATGTGGTACATGTGGAATAATCTTAGAGCAGCGTCTAACAGCATACTCAAGCATCTAGATCAAGCCATGTTGTCAGCTCAATCTTTATTTTCCTTTTCCAATTGTTATTCCTTACTAGTGGAGCTTTTGTTGGACATTGTCCTTGTTATCAACAAAGTATGCACCCAAATGCTAAGCTATCAACTTAGCTACCTGTTAACACATGGGAACACTCCTAGGCATGTGGGTTACCTAAAACTTGGAGTGAACCTCTAGAGTGAGCTGGTTCTCTTGGTAACTTCACCTAATCTAAATGACTTTCCAAGGAAAAGGTTAAGAAGATAACTAAAAATGAAATTCTAAAACCTAAGGATATTTTACCAAAATTTTTAAAAGACTTTGATGACTTTACTTACAACAACTTCTCAAAAAAAAACCTCAACTCTTACAATCTCACTTATACCATCCAAAAATAATTTGTATGAAGGTTCATAAGACTGAACACAAAATACAACATGAATTATCTGAAACTCATGCATACACACCTACAATAACAAGACATAAAAAGGATTCTTTGTTTCGAATCACAATAAACATCAAATTGATATTGCAAGTATGAGACAAGAAATGAGAAAGGAATGTTCTACTGTTTATTAAAACTAAAGGGGTGTCAAGCTCAAAATCTGAGTACAAAAGTGTTTACAAAACTCTCTGCAGGTGAACAAGAGAGCAAGAAACAATAATCTAAACTGAGAAAAACTAAGTTTTTTTCCAATATATGCCTCCAATGTTTCCAAGATGGAAAAAAATAGAAAAATCTCTGTAAAAATCTCTCAAAAAACAACCCTCCAAGTCATTTTCGAGCTCCATGAAAAAGCCTCTAAAACAGGATCCAATATGCCTCGAAACTAGATATAAAGCTACCAAAATCCCCTGTCAAGTGGCCCCACCAAAAAGATGCAAAAAAATTAGGCCTTATCTGACTGGAAACTGAAAAAAGAAACTCCAAACTACCTGGCTTTTTCCAACTCGCCCAAGGAGATAAAATAAAGAGTTTTTTATCTTTGCTTTTCTAATTGCATTAAATAACAATTATTTAAAGCAATTTATAAAGTCATTGCTTTAAACAATGTTTTACAAATGATTTTTGCAACTTTTTAACTCATCAAAGACTCAAAATAATATGAGTTGTGGCCCACCTTATTTGCTTTATTTTCCTGATTTTACAAAGAAACAAGGAAATATATATGGTATTTTGCCATGTATAGGATATACTCTCACTTCGCTTTTTAATTTTCTATAAAAATTACAAGGATATCCCAAGGTATATCAAGGTTTTATTTCCTTCTCCATAGTCATAAATCTTTCTAAGGCTCTAAGCCTAAGCATGTGCAAAGTGGAGATAGTACCACGAGGGTATTAGTTAAGGCATTTCATTTTATGAAAATGTGACAAAATTCCCATTCAACTTAGGGCAACATGGAAACCCTAAACACAAAACACTCGAGCCCCTAGGTTTTCAACCTCATTTTACTCTTTGCATTTTGGAGAAGAGGGCCTACCTTTGGCCATAACGGAGGACTAGGGTTTGAACTCAAAACTCAAGCATTTTTTGTTGTTTCAAGTCAATTCCATGAAGATTTACACAAGCAACCGAATGGTGAGTCATTCTCAGTCACAAATGTAATATTTTTCTCCATTTTTGTTGAAATATATTGGCCTCTCAGGTCGTGGCTAAGCTTATATTTCTAATGCATTTATCTTTGCTTTACTTCCTATTGGTAATTTGCTTGCCTTTGGCCGCCATGAGAGACTGGTTTGGAGCTTGAAATTCTTCTTTCTTACTATTTTCAAAGAGATTTTGTGGAGAATCCACAGGAAAATATATGGGTAAGTCCTCCATTCTTCGAAACTTGCATTTTCTACTTTCTTCTAAGTGTTTCAACACTTGAATAAGCTCGAGCCCTCTCCATTATTCACTATAGCTTTCTTAAAACAACTACTGTTGTTGTAACTGAGATTATGACCACTCCTCTATGTGATTTTAATGGTGATTGTTGACATCCATGTAGCATTGACTATAAAGGAGAATTTTTTGTTGTATGCTGAGCATTAGCCATGGACATTTCTGTGTATTTGCCTTATTGAAGGTCGTGGCCACATACTTTTACTTCTCTTATTTTATGGGTGTTCTTTCGTTTGCATGAGCTCGAAAGCTTTCTGCTATTCTCCATTTGATATTCTTGTGCAAAACCCACGTGGGTTTAACCATTTTGTGAGAAAATGCTCTCTCAAGCCATGGACTTTGAAGATATAAGACTAGGTTTCTCCTACCTTGGAATGTGGTAATTGTTGTAACCTTGCTAACTTTAAATGTAACAAACACGGAACTCTTTTTTAAGACAAGCCGCGACCTCTTTATTCTGAGTATTCCTTCATGCTTGAACCACATTACTAGCCATGGCTTTACTACTTCTGGGTATTGCTTAAGCTGGAAGGTTTATTGCTTGTTGTATCTTCAATAAACGTGGCTCAAAAAGCCCCTATTCGGCCTTATCACAGCCTCCTTCATTTTACTGAGAATGGGTTTGAAACCCCTCATTATGGCACGAAGAAACTCAGGCATCATCACTGTATTCTATTCATTTGTCCTCAAGAATGTATTTTGGTTTCATTGTACAGCAGAAAGAAAATGGATTTGTTTATCTTTTCAACAGAAATAAAAGATATTTCACCTCTTTTGGTTTCATCTTCCATCCACATTACTCTTTCAAAGCCTTATGGCTGTCATATTCTTGATGTGTTTGTCTTTTGCTCTCCCATAAATTGCTTTTGATGATGACTGCCCTATTACTGAGGATGTCCTACAATTATGACTGCACCTTGACAATACTCACAAGGACCTTGTTACCATTATAGAGCTTCAATCATATGCTGTCACAAGTCTTGTGGCACCTTAAGTGGATATTCATTGTTCCAAAAAGTCTTGCTTGGCTATTATAAAACTGCGCTTTGTTGACTAGATGTCCATGCACTGATGACTGCTACTATTCATGTCCTTTTGGCTATTTCCATTGTGATGACATGACCTTCTCATTTGCAATTGTAGCAGCCTATATATATAGACGAGAACTATACATACTATTCTCTTGTAGCTTCTTGATAGCTGCACTTTTGGTCTTTTATGGTTGTTTCATGTATTGAACAATAACTTCATACTTCATTAACAACAAAATGATAAATACCTATTTCATTATTGTTCAACTGCTTCCTTGATAAAGAAATGAATGAGTCATCTGTGTATTGTCCCTTGTGTACAAATATCATTGGGAAAGTACCTTTTATGTTGGCACTGAATATTCTTTATTCAGTACAAGATTGTTGTCCTGAGCATGTGAGCACTTATACTAGTGAAGGTTGCCTTCTGTCATGGCCTTCATTGTATTGTTTCTTCATATATAAGGCTACATGATGAGACTAGACTACTACTCCTAAGTACCTTGAATGTATACAAATGATAATGTGACAGTAAATAGATGTAGTAACTTCATGATATTGACAATGCCTTTACTCAGTTTCACACCTTGACTGAGCTCAATGCTCATTTATGGTTCTCACTTCATCACTTTGAACTAACGATCATGAATGGGCAATGAGCTTGAAGCTCATGCACTCACTCAATAAGTTACTCTTTCAGCTAAATATTATTCTATTTGAGCATTATGAACATGAATTCCTATTTCAATCCCCTCTTGAGGTTAAGGGGCAACATGCTGGGCTCAACCCTTGTGGGAGTCCATTTTTTACCACATGCTGAAATGTCTTCAGATCAGCAACATGATTTCACCTATTCCTACACAAGAAACAAACATATTAGATTAAAAACAATGACGCTCAATGCTCATGTGATGTTTCATTTTTAAGGTTCTCTTGCATATAGATGATTTGATTATCTGATTCAGTACATCATAGGCAATGCACTATATTCTCTATTGATGAAGTACATAGTGGAATTCATATTCTGAGCTCTAACAACTTCTTTCATCACAATGCAGGTCCACTCATAATCAGGAGCAAGGATGGAGTAGCTACAATGAAGACCAACACCGAACACAATAGGCAATGATGGATATGTTTTCATTATATGCTTATTTTCTCTTTCCATCTTCAGTTGTATAGTGCATTTCCTAGGTTGTGTTGAATCATCTATTCCCACGGCTTGCGTGGGACCCTTGGTCTCTCTTTTCTTTCCAGTGAATAGAAAACAACATTCTTTGCAATCTTGTACAATTCTGTATATCTTTCTTGCAAAATATATGCAACATTGTGAAATGAATTAATCATTACAGAACTGAATGAAAGTAATATTCTTTTATCTCATGCAATCTCTTTCATGTTGTAAAACACTAAACTGCAAACTGAATGTTTTCCTTTAGGAAACACATTGCACTTAAAACAACTGAACTCTTTTTTTCTAAATTTCAATATGTGCAAAGGTTTAAGCAAAGCAGAAATGAATTGAAATCTTTCACCTTAAAATGTGCATAAGTTGTCTCAGCTCTGCCAATTTGAGCTATTGTTGAAAAATTGGTAACATTTCTGGCGATTTTTGCTAAATGCTTGCCTGCTAAGCATACAGACCAGTTGCCTTAACTGTTCATTAGGCATGGAGTCAAAATCTTCTCAAACTCAGAAAACCATGAAACTGCACTGCAAACTACTCCAAACAGCAGTAGAAAACTGAACAAAAACAAACTGAAAGCAAAGTAAAAGGCCCTAGTGGCCAGAAAACATGTGCAGCAGCACTTAGGGAAAGAAAATAATTGAAATAAATGTGCATGAAGCACTTATTAATAGCAACACTGATCTACTATGGTACAAACATAACTTATCTTCATAGGCAATGTTCGAGGTGGATCCCATTAACTAGGATAGACAGCACCTCTCCACTTAACTTGGAAAGCTAGAATGCATTGTGTTCTTTGCACTCTATGTATACATAAGGTCCATCCCAAATTGCATCAAACTTGGAATGTTTTCCAGGTCTGCTTTTCAGTTCATTCCATTGAAAACTAAATCACCAATAATGAAATCTCTTGGCCTTGCCCTCTTATCAAAAGAACTCTTCATCTGTGCTTGGTGGATTCCAAGCTGCTTCAATGCTTCTTTTCTGGTTTCTTCTAACTCCATTAGATGTTGAAGCCTTACCTCTAAAGGCTGCTCCTCTAACAGCTCAAACTCTTTAATGAAATTTAGAGTTGGTAATTCAGTAGAAATAGGTAACTTAGCCTCCTTACCATAAGTGAGCACATAAGGAGGGTAACCAGTGGCCCTCTTAGGAGTTATCTTGTCAACCCAAAGGGCTAACTTTAGCTTCTCGTGCCACGTTCTCTGATTGTCCTCTATGGTCTTTTTGATGATCTTAATTAGATTTTTATTGGTGGATTCTGCTTGCCCATTACCCTATAGGTAATAATTAGATGAAGTATTTAGAAAAATATTATTCTTTACAGACCAATCATAAATCCTTAAACCAATAAAAGCCAATCCATTGTCAGAAATAATAGAATCAAGGGTACCAAATCTTGATAAAAGTTTAGGACAGAAGATTCATTTGCTTCCTTCAAAGCAACAGCCTCAATCCACTTCGTAAAGTAGTCGGTTGCAGTTAGAATCCATTTGTGGCCTACACTTGAAGGCGGGTTGATGGGTCCAATGAAGTCAAGACCCCATTTTGCAAATGGCTATTCTACTTGAATAGGGTGTAGAGGCAAGGCTGCAAGCCTTTACTTACCTGTACATAATGAACACGTTTCACACCTTCTAACCCAAGCAAAAGCATCCTTGAACAGATCTGGCTAGTAATAACCAGCCCTCATAATTTTTAGGGTTGTCCTTGCAACAAAATGACCTCCTGAAGGCCCATTGTGAAACTCCTCTAGTAGTTTGTCAACTTGATCAGGCTCAATGCATCTTAGTAGAACACCATGAAAATATTTTCTATACAAAACACCATCAATAATAGCATAGGGAATGGCTTGTACCCTATAGAACCTTCTTTTTGCCCTATCCAAACCTTGAGGGCATTCACCAATTTGCAAATAGTGGACCATTTGCTCCACCCAACTTACAGTAGGAGTTGAACCAAAAGCTTGTTCTTCATTATTAAACACTATTTCAACACTTTCCTCCTTTTCTTGGTTGTCTTCTCCATTTGCAGCAAGCTGCTCACACAACCCTTTGCCCCTAAAAAGCTTAGTAACTTTGATGTTAACATTAAATTCCATCACCTTAGTTATCCAACCTGTGCTTTTGTCGTTTATCTCCTTATTAAGCAAGAAATCCTTGACAATTGGATGGGCAACCAGCAACTGAATTCTATTGTTAGAGAGCATATGTCTACATTTTTTAAGACTCCTAACAACAGCAAATACATGCTTTTCAACAAAGGAATACTTTACCTCATAGTCATGCAATACTTGGCTGAAAAATGCCACAGGCTGCTTTAAACCTTTGTCATTCTGGCACAACCTAGCTGAAATGGTGTCAACACCTCCAAAAGCATATAAAATGAAATCTATTTCATAGTTGGGGTTAATGAGGGTTGGGGCAACTGCGAGGGCTTCTTTAATCTACTCGAAGCTTCTCTTACCTTCCTTAGTCCAACTAAAAGGTACATTTTTCTTGAGCATGGTTGTGAGAGGCTGCAATAATGCTGCAATATAGGGTATAAACCTTCTCACGAAGTTAATCCTACCAAGAAAGCTTTGTAATCCTTTCTTATGTGTCGGTAGGGGTAGATCAAGAATAGCGGCAACTCTTTCCGGATCAATGGAAATACCATGTTTTGAGACAATTTGTCCCAAGAGTTTACCTTCATGAATAGAGAATATGCACTTTTTTGGGTTAAGAGAAACCCCAAACTCTCTGTATCTCTGAAAAATCTGTCTCACATGATCAAAATGTTCTTTAGCATTTTTTGAGAAAATTGTAATATCATCCAGATAAACTAAACAATTTTGTTCATGAGGCCATGAAAGGCCATGTCCATTGCCCTTTGAAATGTTGCCCCTGCATTGGACAAACCAAAGGATATTTTCCTATATGCCATGGTACCCCACTTGGTTGTAAATGCAGTTTCATATTGGTCATCTTCCTTCACTAAAATCTGGTTATAGCCTAAATATCCATCCAACAAAGAAAATCTGTTAGAACCAGAAACAACTTGCAAGATTTGTTCCATTGAAGGGAGTGGATAGTGATCCTTGAGAGAGGCTTTATTCAAATCATGAAAATTGACGCAAAGCCTAATCTCTCCATTCTTCTTTCTAACTGGAACTAAGTTGGAAACCCAAGAAGTATGCTTAATAGGAAATATTATATTACTCTCAATTAATTTATTCAATTCAACTTTCATAAGATGTTCAAGTTTGGGGTTAAGAGGCCTTTATTTTTGCCTGACTAGTTTTGCACCGGACTCTAACTCAATGGTGTGTTGAGCTAGGTCAGGGTCAAAACCCTTTAGGTCTTTATATTCCCAAGAAAAAACATCACTAAATTCTTGACATAACAGAATGAAAGCTTGTTGGTCTTCTTTAGTGCATACCTTTCCCAACTTAAGTAGCTTACCCTTGAATATCTCAACTGCCTCATAATATTCCTACTTCATGGTCATGCTGCATTTGTCCTTTCTAACCTGATCATCTGAATTGAAAATAGATTCCAATGTTACCAATCCCTTGGGCAGCTTATTAGATTTTAGCTGCACAATTTGATTATCGTATTGTTGCTGCCACTTTTGCTGATTCTCGGCTGCAAATTTAGCTTCTACAATCAGAAAACTCATAATCTACTCGTCACTATCAAAAACTTGTCATCTTACATTGTTATCTGGTACAAATGGTCTTACAGCTACTTTAACGTATTGTCGTACCTCTATACTATGAATATCAATCGAAATGTCAAGCTGAGATCCTATGGCAGCAAGCTTATCTGCATGTGTATTTTGATTTCTAGGAATAGAAAGTATATTTAAAGCATCAAAATCTTCTATTAGATCCCAAACCCAATGCTTATACTTCTTGAGTAAATCATTTTTGGTAACATTTAAGTTTCTAACTTGATTTACAATTAACTCAGAATCACCATAAACTTGTAAGCACTTGATACCTTTCTTGCTGGCCCATTCTAGGCCCTGGATAAGTGCCTCATATTCAGCTGTATTATTTGTACATCTAAAGGCAAACCTTAATGCTGAATAGTACTTATCTCCATCAAGTGAAACCAGCATGGCTCCTCCACCTGCACCCATTATGCTTCTCAAACCATCAAAATATAGCTTCCAAAGCTTATTCTCTTATTGTTCAAGCTGACTTTGATCCTTGACCAAATTTGGAATCACTGCATCGGGCTCATGAATCATATAAATGCCTAATCCTACCTCATCAGTGTGACAGAAAGGGTCATCTTCATGATCCTCAGCTACCCACTCATCTAGATTTACATCCTCAATAGGTGTGCTGGGGTCTAGGGTCATGGATTGATCCTCATGCCCATGGGTGATGTAGAGGTTAGCATTTATAGGGCTAGGGACATATGGTTCAATATGATCCTTGGCTAGAGGCTCAGATTTTATGGTTACTTTCATACCATACCTTGTTCTAAAAAATAGATGGGACCAATCAGAAGATGAAAACCCACCCAACCTAGCAGTAAACTCCCTAGAAAGGCATATGGTAAAATGAGGTAGGAGGTCGATAACATGAATATCTTGATGGATTACAAAATTGGGATAGGCATGTAAGGTAAGAGGTAAATTTTTAATCACCCCAATAGTCTTAACAGTAGATCCATCTAGCTGAACTACTCCCTTCGAAAGAGGCTCATAAACTAGTCCTAGTTTGTCAACTAAACTCTTGGGCATTACTGAACTGCTTGCCCCGGGGTCGATCATGCAATTGTGAACAAGCTTATCACCAATTATTAGACTCAGGTAAAAAGGAGGAGGCTTTACCTCTTGGCTTGCTGCTCACTGCTAACCTCTGGGCTATCTGCAAGCACCACCTTACTTTTTTCTTGGTTAGCAACATCAAAAATAGAAAGTTCAGCCAAAGCATCTTGTAGGAAATCTTTTTGACCAGGAATGTGCAATGCATCCATTATTGACATGCTAACAGTAGCCTTCTTAAGGTGCTCAACAACATTGAATGTAACAGGGCTTACCTTTTTCTGTCCTTTAACAGCAATAGCATCATTTTGCCTTTGTGAAGGCTATAATTGCACCTTAGGCTGATCCTTCCCAGGTATAGCTTGACCTCTTTGCAGAATCTGCATCTTTTATTGAGCTGCGGGGACAACTTGAGACGAAGAAGCCCAAACTTTATCTTTGGCAGGCTGTTGTTGAATATTTCCAGTTTGTTGTTCCAAATCAACAACCCTCTTTTTTGATCTTGTATTGGCTGAAACTGGTACATTTGATTGATTTTGGCCTTGGGGATAATTCACACCACAAAATTTAGTGCCTTGCCAATTCATTAAGGCCATATCAAGGTTATCTTACTGAACTGAATTCTCATTCACGATACCTTCCGAACCACCATAACTGTTCTGCACCATATAAGCTTGATTCCTCATACAGTTTGGTTATGAGGCTGGTGACATGGATAGCATCAGTCACATTCTTGTGTCATATTGTTCTGAGCAGGCACGAGTTCTTTTGAAGAGCTGGCAGCATTAGGATTATAAGACTGGAAAGGTCTAGGATTGAAATTTCTTCTTTGTCCTTAAGCATCAACTTGAAAGGGTATTGTATTTAACTGGTTGGGATGATGCAGAGCTTGATAAGTCCTATGCTCTTGACCCACTTGCTTCTTAAGGTTAACAAATTCATTACTCACAGTCTTGCTAAAGGACTATAACATGCCCTTTAACTCTTGGATTTCTTGGGAAGGGTTTGGAACAGCAGTTTCTTGGGCTGCAACTTGGTAGCCTATCGCTGGAACAGGCAGGACAACAGCTAAAGGAGGTACAGCCAAGCGTACAGGTGGCTGGATTTCGAGAAAAATGGGTAAAGGAGGCCTTGGGGCTATTTTTCCTGCTTGACTAAGGCAGTTTTCTGCTCTAATATCTATCTCAAAAGCATTAGGAAGAGTAAACCCACCCATAAACTAAATCATTACAGAGATTTCACTATTTAAAGCCTTAAGGTAGAATAAAAATGCATGCTGCAGTAAAGGTTTTACCGTTGCAGGAATCCTATCCCAAGTCCTCTGGAAGCGGTAGTTAAAATCTGCCATGTGTTCGTGAGGAGCCCTCTTGATGGTACTTAACTGCTCCAACAAAGACAAATGATCAGATTTGTCTTCAAAATGTCGATGCAAGCCTTCTCCCAAATCGTCCCATGATGCGATTGAGTTTGTTGCGAGGCCTCTAAACCACTGCAAGGCTTTTCCCTTTAGTGATGCAGCCAAAAGCCTTAGTGCTACATTTTCTTGAGTGATATTATGCACTGAGTACAATGTTGCCACATCTCGGATATGCTCAATAGGGGTGGTATGATCTTCTCTGGTGAAAAATGACAGACTTTTGAGGGCTGCAATTGGAATGTCATCATGCTAAGCAATATTTAATGAGCTACCCCCATTAAAATGTGCAAAGGCAAAATTCATGGGAATCATTGGTATTTGTACTATTAGCACAGGACTTCTCAACACTAGAGTTGCGGGGCTGAGGCTTGGAGGTGTAGATTTTGATCTCCTTGATAAGTCAAAAATTCTTCTTGATGTCCTACCCCTTCTTCTTGGTGGGGATAACTGTAAATACTCGAACAGAGCAGGACTTGATCTTGTTTGTATTCTTTTCATAAGCTGGTCACACTAGATCTGCATGCAAAAACTAGAAAAAAGGAGTCGCCAGGTATATCTTGAAGCCTCCAAAGGCTGGAAACACTGCTGTATATACCAGAATAGCAGCTTTAAAACTTGAAAAACTTCTCCGAAAGCAAATTTCAGAGTCCCACCGGGCATGCCAAAAACTGTTATCAACAAAGTATGCACCCAAATGCTAAGCTATCAACTTAGCTACTTGTTGACACATGGGAACACTCCTAGGCCTGTGGGTTACCTAAAACTTAGAGTGAACCTCCAGAGAAAGTTGGTTCTCTTGGTAACTTCACCTAATCTAAATAACTTTCTGAGGAAAAGGTTAAGAAGATAACTAAAAATGAAATTCTAAAACCTAAGGATATTTTACCATAAATTTTAAAAAACTTTGATGATTTTACTCACAACAACTTCTCAAAAAAACCTCAACTCTCACAATCTCACTTATACCATCCAAAAATAATTTGTATGAAGGTTCATAAGATTGAACACAAAAAACAACATGAATTATCTGAAACTCGTGCATACACACCTACAATAACAAGACATAAAAAGGATTCTTTGTTTCGAATCACAATAAACATCAAATTGTTATTGCAAGTATGAGACAAGAAATGAGAAAGGAATGCTCTGCTATTTATTAAAACTGAAGGAGTGTCAAACTCAAAATTTGAGTACAAAAGTGTTTACAAAACTCTCTGCAAGTGAACAAGAGAGCAAGAAACAATAATCTGAACTGAGAAAAACTTAGATGGAAAAAAAAAAAAAAAAAATCTCTGCAAAAATCTCTCAAAACAAAACCCTCCAAGTCATTTTCGAGCTCCATAAAAAAGCCTCTAAAACAAGATCCAAGATGCCTCCAAACTGGATATAAAGCTACCAAAATCCATTGTCAAGTGACCCCACCAAAAAGATGCAAAAAAATCAAGCCTTATCTGACTAAAAACTAAAAAAAAAACTCCAAACTTCTTGGCTTTTTCCAACTCGCCCAAGGAGATAAAATAAAGAGTTTTTTATCTTTGCTTTTCTAACTGCATTAAATAACAATTATTTAAAGTAATTTATAAAGTTATTGCTTTAAACAATGTTTTACAAATGATTTTTGTAGCTTTTTAACTCATCAAATACTTAAAAACATATGAGTTGTGGCCCACCTTATTTGCTTTATTTTCCTGATTTTACAAAGAAACAAGGCAATATATATGGTATTTTACCATGTATAGGATATACTCTCACTTGGCTTTTTAATTTTCTATAAAAATTGCAAGGATATCCCAAGGTATATCAAGGTTTTATCTCCTCCATAGTCATAAATCTTTCTAAGGCTCTAAGCCTAAGCATGTGCAAAGTGGACATAATACCACGAGGGTATTAGTTAAGGCATTTCATTTTATGAAAATGTGACAAATTACCCATTCGACATAGGGCAGCATGGAAACCCTAAACACAAAACACTCAAGCCCCTAGGTTTTTGGCCTCATTTTACTCTTTGCATTTTGGAGAAGAGGATCTACCTCTGGCCGCCATGGAAGGCTAGGGTTTGAACTCAAAACTCGAGCATTTTTTGTTGTTTCAAGTCAATTCCATGAAGATTTACACAGGCAACCAAATGGTGAGTCATTCTTCGTCACAAATGTAGTATTTTTCTCCATTTTTTTGAAATATTAAGCCTCTCAGGCTGCGGCTAAGCTTATATTTCTGATGCATTTATCTTTGCTTTACTTCCTGTTGGTAATCTGCTTGCCTTTGGCTGCCATGAGAGACTGGTTTGGAGCTCGAAATTCTTCTTTCTTACTGTTTTCAGAGAGATTTTGTGGAGAATCTGCAGGAAAATATATGGGTAAGTCCTCCATTCTTTGAAACTTACATTTTCTACTTGCTTCTGAGTGTTTCAACACTTGAATAAGCTCAAGCCCTCTCCATTATTCACAATAGCTTTCTTAAAACAACTATTGCTGCTATAACTGAGATTATGGCCACTCCTCTATGTGATTTTAATCATGATTGTTGACATCCCTATAGCATCGACTATAAAGGAGAATTTTTTGTTGTGTGCTGAGCATTAGCCATGGACATTTTTATGTATTTGCCTTATTGAAGGTTGTGGCCACATACTTTCACTTCTCTTATTTTATGGGCATTCTTTTGTTTGCATGAGCTCGAAATATTTCTGCTATTCTGCATTTGATATTCTTCTGCATAACCCATGTGGGTTTAACCATTTTGTGAGAAAATACTCTCTCAAGCCGTGGACTTTGAAGATATAAGACTAGTTTTCTCCTACCTTGGAATGTGGTAATTGTTGTAACCTTGCTCACTTCAAATGTAACAAACACAGAACTCTTTTCTAAGACAGGTTGCGACCTCTTTATTTTGAGTATTCCTTTGTGCTTGAACCACATTACTGGCCATGGCTTTACTACTTCTGGGTATTGCTTAAGCTGGAAGGTTTATTGCTTGTTGTATCTTCAATAAACGTGGCTCAAAAACCCCCTGTTTGGCCTTATCACAGCCTCCTTCATTTTACTGAGAATGGGTTCGAAACCCCTCATTATGGCATGAAGAAACTCAGGCATCATCATTGTATTCTATTCATTTGTCCTCAAGAATGCATTTTGGTTTCATTGTACAGCAGAAAGAAAATGGATTTGTTTATCTTTTCAACAGAAATAAAAGATATTTCACCTCTTTTGGTTTCATCTTCCATCTGCATTCCTCTTTCAAAGCCTTATGGTTGTCATATTCTTGATGTGTTTGTCTTTTGCTCTCCCATAAATTGCTTTTGATGATGACTGCCCTATTACTGACGCTGTCCTACAGTTATGACTGCACCTTGACAATACTCACAAGGACCTTGTTACCATTATAGAGCTTCAATCATAGTTGTCACAGGTCTTGTGGCACCTTAAGAGGATATTCACTGTTCCAAAAAGTCTTGCTTGGCTATTATAAAACTACTCTTTGTTGACTAAATGTCCATGCACTGATGACTACTACTATTCATGTCCTTTTGGCTATTTCCATTGTGTTGACATGACCTCATTTGCAATTGTAGCAGCCTATATATATAGATGAAAACTATACATATTGTTCTCTTGTAGCTTCTTGATAGCTACACTTTTGGTCTTTTATGGCTATTTCATGTATTGAACAATAACTTCATACTTCGTTAACAACAAAATGATAAATACCTGTTTCATTGTTGTTCAACTGCTTCCTTGATAAAGAAATGAATGAGTCATCTGTGTATTGTCCCTTGTGTACAAATATCATTGGGAAAGTACCTTTTATGTTGGCACTAAATATTCTTTGATCAGTACAAGATTGTTGTCCTCAGCATGTGAGCACTTATACTAGTGAAGGTTGCCTTCTGTCATGGCCTTCATTTGTATTGTTTCTTCATCTGTAAGGCTACATGATGAAATTAGACTACTGCTCCTAAGTACCTTGAATGTATACAAATGATAATGTGACAGTAAATAGATGTAGTAACTTCATGATGTTGACAATGCCTTCACTCAGTTTCACACATTATTGAGTGGTCTTGACTGAGCTCAATGCTCATTTATGGTTCTCACTTCATCACTTTGAACTAACGATCATGAATGGGCAATGAGCTTGAAGCTCATGCACTCACTCAATAAGTTACTCTTTCAGCTAAATATTATTCTATTTGAGCATTATGAACATGAATTCTTATTTCAATCCCCTCTTGAGGTTAAGGGGCAGCATGCTAGGCTCAACCCTTGTGGGAGCCCATTTTTTACCACATGCTGAAATGTCTTCAGATTAGCAACATGATTTCACCTATACCTGCACAAGAAACAAACATATTAGATTAAAAACAGTGAAGCTCAATGCTCCTGTGATGTTTCATTTTTTAGGTTCTCTTGCATATAGATGATTTAATTATCTGATTCAGTACATCATAGGCAATGCACTATATTCTCTGTTGATGAAGTACATAGTGGAATTCATATCCTGAGCTCTAACAACTTCTTTCATCACAATGCAGGTCCACTCTGAATCAAGAGCAAGGATGGAGCAGCTACAATGAAGACTAACACCGAACACAACAGGTAATGATGGATATGTTTTCATTATATGCTTATTTTCTCTTTCCATCTTCAGTTGTATAGTGCATTTCTTAGGTTGTGTTGAATCAACTATTCCCATGGCTTGTGTGGGACACTTGCTCTCTCTTTTCTTTCCAGTGAATAGCAAACAACATTCTTTACAATCTTGTACAATTCTGTATGTCTTTCTTGCAAAATGTATGCAACATTGTGAAATGAATTAATCATTACATAACCAAATGAAAGTAATATTCTTTTATCTCATTCAATCTCTTTCATGTTGTAAAACACTGAACTGCAAACTGAATGCTTTCCGTTAGGAAACACATTGCACTTAAAACAACTGAACTCTTTTTTTCTAAATTTCAATATGTGCAAAGGTTTAAGCAAAGCAGAAATGAATTGAAATCCTTCACCTGAAAATGAGCATAAGCTATCTCAGCTCTACCAATTTGAGTTGTAGGTGAAAAATTGGTAACAGTCCTTTCAGCCACTTTCCAATATGGTTTCATAATGTGTTGCAACTTGCCAAACCCAGGGCCATGAAGACTTAGTTTTTTTCTAAACACATCATTGCTTACTCATAAGGCCACATTAGCCCATATTCAATGTGTTTGAAATTTGGAACCATGTCCCATGCATGAGACATGATGGATAGCTTAGTGGAATGATGCCATCACCTGTACTTCCTATTTCCTTTGCACCTATGTGCACCAGCTAGCCCGTTTCCACCACCGTTCATACGAGGAAAACCACCTCGGAGATCTCCCAAGCTACCACTACCTTGGAGACACAACCTTTTAACTTGGACACTCAGCTTCATGTGGCTTAGCTTCACCATCAAAAGCAGGTTGTTGATGCCCACTCTACATGTGGAGCCCAAATCAAAGCTCAACTTCATTGCCTTAAGAAGGGAGATAAGGTCTCTAAGGAAATTTTCCATGCTCTGTGTGCTTGTCATACATCTCAAACCATCAAACAAATAAAGGAAGGGTAGAAGCTCTTTAACGATCTCCTTGACATTCTACAGGCCTTCGTCTGGCACTATGAGCAAGTTTTTACCCCTCAGGAATATGCTCTAGCTTGGAACAATCTTTGTAGTAATGCCTTAATGTGGTTCCTTGTTAAGTTTCCACATCCTAGCACATTCTTTGTGATCATCTTCTCACTAAAGAAGACTTGAAGGAGGCAATCTTTTCTATGTCCAATGACAAAACCCTTGGTTTGGATGGATTCCCATTTGAGTTCTATAAAACCTTTTGGGACACTATCGATGGAGACCTCCACAAAGTTTACCTAGAAACTCTCCATGAGAATTCATTAGGAAGCATAATAAACAAAGGGAATGTCAAATTCATATTAAATATGGTGATCTTGAGGAAATTTGCAATTAGCAGTTTATCACTTTGTTGAATGGATCTTACAAGATCATTGGCAAGGATCTTGCTCTTAAGCTTAGTTCACTCCTCCCTCAGTCGATTTGTCTCAAACAAACTGATTTATCAAGTCACGATATATCCTTGATAATATTTTTTCTACCTAGGAAGGAATTGAATGGGCCCGACATTCTCCGCAGCCCAAAATGTTTATCAAAATTGACTTTGCCAAGGCTTATGACTGCAATGAATAGCCTTTCATTTTTGCCATGCTCCAAGCAGTTGGTTTTTGGCCTTATTTTATTCATTTTGTTTAGATGTTATTTGTTGATATGTCTGCTTGCATCACCATTAATTGTCAACAATCCAAACCTTTTGAAATTTTTCAATCCATCTGTTAGGGTTTCCCTTAGCCCCAACACTCTATGTGCTTGTGGCTAAAGGCTTTGGCTATCTATTGGCCCATGCAATCTCTCAAAAACTTGTTAAAGGTATTGCTTTTCCCAATTCGTCTATCTAGTTGGTTAATGGTCATTTCACCGATGATTCATTTCTCACTCTTATTGAGGATGAAAATAATGTCAAACAGACTCTTCTTTGCCTATATGTATTCTGCCAAGCCTCTAGTTTGAGTATTGAATGGCAAAAGACTCAGTGCTATAGGCAATCCTTTCTTCTTAAACTTGGCTACTTAGATTATTATGGTTGAAAATGAATTGATTATGGGGAGGTTTTTTTAATTTTCAGGTACTCCCTTTACTTTTTAGGCTTCTCTTGTCGTCCTCTAGCAAGCTGTCATTGTCAGAATTAAGAAGTTGAGCTATTGGATTAGCAAGCCTCTTTCTCTGGATGGAAAATTCTAGATTTGCTCTAAAATTTTGGATATCACTTATGTTTACTACTCCTCTTGTTGGGTACCTTCAAAGGCTTCTTATTTAAAAGTTGAGAAGTTGCGTAGAGACTTTCTTTAAGCCTCCAATGATGGGCATCAATGATTTCATTATGTTGCTTAGGAATTCTATTCTCCCTCGTGATCTTGGGGGTTTATGATTACTTTCAATCCATCACCAAGGCATTGCACTCTGTGGTAAATGGATTATTAGGGCCCTAGAAGGGAATGTTGCCTAGAATGTTCTCATTAGGCACTGTATCCTTTTTGGTGTGTCTTCTAGGTGTCTAGCTTGAAAAGGCCTCAATCTTTGTACTCTCCTCACCATGAGGGAATTTGTCCAAATTCAAGGCATGTTTGTTATCATGAGCATTTGGAAACCCTGGGAGTCTATTAAGCCTTGGCTTCTTTGGGTGGGAAATGACTTGTGCAATGGCCTCTCAATCAATCAATAGTCTATTTCGTGGTCTTTGGTTCTTTTCAATCAAGACCATCCTCTTACCAAAACTCCTTGGGTTTATGCTTTTAAATTTTTAAGAGGGATTAAATTTCTTCTTGATCTTATTAATAGAGCTACCAAGAATTTTCTTTCTTGTCCTGAGGCCATGTTGAAATTTTGGCTTCCTAATCAAGATTAGGAAACTTTTTCAGATTGTTATTGATGTTATTCCTCTCCACGCAATTCACAAAATTGGGATTAGGTCCTTCAAGCCCTGGTGCAAAAAATTGGAAATTAACACACCATTTCGCAATTATAGACTTCACAAAGGATACTTGTGGATTTTGCCTTATCTCCCAATGGTGAAATAGTTAAACCATCATTAGTAGCTTCAATCTTCTCTTGGCACTTGGCACCACTACGTCTAGTCTATTTGGTCAGCCATTCTTGAGCCTCAATTGGCTCATGTTGCATGGTGCATTCTCTATCAACGTCTTCCGCTTGGTTCTAGCTTGTCTCATCTGGGAGTTCTCAACACTCGTTGTCCATTCTATAGATAGTTCAAGACTATCAAGCATTTCTCTTGGTTCTGCACTAGAGCTCAAGAAACTTGGAATTGGATACATGATTTCTTCGAGCCTTTTCAGCTCAACTCTTTCTCATGGCATATGGTTTTGCTAGGAGACTGGTCTTGTCTCTCGTTCAAATATACCTAGATTTGGCATGCTTTCAAGGTGGTAATTCTCTTCAGTATTTAGAAAGATAAAAATTTTGCTCTTTTTTCAAGTTATTTAGTTGATGTTCATTTTCTTTGTTCATTGCTTATGCAGATTCAGGTGCAAGCTAGTAAGGATGCACTTGAAGTGGTGCATCTATAGGAGCTTCTTGACCACTGGGGCAATGCCACTTGCACAGTTGCCAAAATTATAGCTCCTTCCTCTTCACCTCCTCAAGGGTGTCAGCGTAGTCATAGCCAATTTGCCAAACATGATTGAGGATCTTAGTCTCGTGGCTCTCAACCCCCAAGGTCTAGGGATCGTGCAACCCATAGTTGGTCTTAGCCTTATCAGTTGTCATCTGCCTCTTCTCATGGGCATGGTGCTTTTGGCTGGTTAGATTCTAGCAAGTTTCCTTGCCTAGATCCGACCTTCTCTCCTATTCGTGCTCAATAACTTGTAGATGACTCTTTGAAGGAAGAGGGTGCTCTCATTGGCTAGGCGCCTATTGATGATAGTTTAGTCTCTGATGATGTTTAGGGAAAACTAGATGACCAAGACCCCCCTCCTGCCAATGTTGCTCTAGCTGCTTAGTAGCTTGTTTATCTTTTGATGTTTGGGCTTGTCACCTTTTAGTCTCTCATCTTTGTTTTGGACTATGCCCTGCATAGACTCTAAAGATGTGCCTTTTTATCACTCACCTTTTTTTTATTGTATTATTATCTTTTTATCTTTTAAAAAGTAATAAAGACTTTATTCATTTATTTAAAAAAATACAATTAGAAACATACCTCTTAACAATTGATACAGTGTTTTGTAATGGAAATATAATTAGTCGTAGGGGCCTCAACTTGCAGTAATGGGACTAGCAAAGGATGGGAATGCAATTGTTGCTTGAAGAATTCAATTTTTCTAAAATGTAAAATAAAAAATGGTAAAGTGACTGATGATAGACTAGTGTGGTTAATTGTTTTATGTTTTTTTTATTGTTAACTTAGTAGTTGTTATATTATTATCACACAATTAGTTGTTCTACTGCGGTATGCTCAAATCTGTAACAAAATAAATGAGGAAATGGGAAGACAAGAGGACAACTCAAAGATGTGTCTAGATAGGAGACCTAGTCCCCATGGAATACAAGATCCAAGGGTAGAGGAAAAATAGAAAGTTCGATGCCTTATGACTATGGCCATATGAAGTTGTAGATAGGTGCAACCAAGGCACACTCTACCTCAGGAGTTTAGATGGAGATCTCATCGAGCTACTAGTCCATGGTCAACACCTTAAGCACTATCTCTAAATGATTGATGAGATATTTTGATGTTTATACATATTCTTTTGTCTCGTGTTATCTTTGTGTAGCCATGATTCTTATTGATCATAGTGAAGTGTTTGTTTTGTGGATGTCTTTTTGTTGCATTGTGTTTTGTTGGTCTATTTTGTCTGTCTTACTTTTGCAAGATTATTTTATGGTCTACCCCTAGCAATCTGGCTAAGGTTCTCATTGTATCCACTTGGAATACATGTCCCCAACTAGAGCCAATGTTGGACTACGCCTAAATTCATAACCAAGTTTGGTGTTTGTATTTGTTGCGATATCTTTTATCTACCTAGATTGCTCTAGAAGGTCTTATTATATGTGTTGATCCACAACAAGTCCACTTGCAATTATGTTTGATGAACTTCTCCAGTGCAGTTGCTTGCCCCCATGGTGTTGTGGTGTTTGGTTTTATGATTGTGACATTCCTTAATGCCTTGTGGTGACTCTCTATCACATGTTCTTGCCTATTGTTGTTGTCATATGTGCTTTTGACCTATCTTTTCTTACCACAAAGGTAAATACGAGTTGCTTATCTTGTTTGACCTCCTTGCAGCTAATCCTTTTGTGTGGTGACTTCTTAAGTTTGTGGTGGTCACATATGTTGTTTTGAGCATGACTACTATTGCAATGGCCTCCTTGTGCTCTTATGGTCTTTGTGGTAGTGATGGAGTTGTTTGGTCCAAGATTCTCATGGTGTTGTGGTGGCCATGTTCTTGAAATTTCAAAGTATGATACATATTTATGTGCTTTCTCCGCAATGTGTTTACCTGGTGTTGAGTACATTGCTTGTGGTTATTGCAATTGTGGTGTGTTTGCTTTGGCATGGTGGTTGCTATCCTTGGTGATTTCTCTTATTCACTTTGCAATAGCTTGTTCCCTTTGCGGTTGCAGTGTTGTGGTTGTAGCTATGTAACCTTTGCCCATGGTGATCATTTCTCAGTTGGCAGTGCTCTTATGAAGGTATGAGAGTTGGTCTGGGACCTAATCCCTTATGCTATGGTAGTAGGTGTTGTGATTTGGTGTACTTTTACAGTAGGTCGGTGTGTTTTTATGAAGACGTGTTAAGTCATGGTCTTCATTGTGCCTTGAGCTTTTATGTGTTAACTCACCTCCTCCTTGTATGTGTACAAATTATCCTTTGCATGTCATTTTTCATCTAATCTACCTTGTTTCCACATACATAGCGTATACTCAAATAAAGCTCAAAAAGTTTATTTACTTGCCAAGCATTGTTCACCTCACCTACTTGCCCTTATACCACGGTAAGTGAGTTAATTCTGAAGGTATGAATTATATAGTTGATCTTGCAAGTGGTTGGCAATCTCCTAACCATTTAATGGCTTGCTCTCCCTTCCTCAAAAGTCGTGTAGATCTAAAATGGCAAGGTGTGATTCAAATATTTGTTATGAGCCCTATGCATGTTAGGGGTAGGGTTTCCTTATTTAAAAATTCTTCCTCGACCTTGTAATGAGTTTAATGTTTGATCTAATAGGTCGTTGATCCCCTAGTGGTTTCTCACATGGTTTCATGGTTTCTATGTGTCATTGGACATCCTTGTCCCTTTGCAATTATGAAGTTGTGGCCCAAATGTCCTCATGATGTAGATTTTGTGTGATCCCATGCAGGTTTTTCATCTCTAAGGTGTCGATCTTTTGACAGGGGGTTGTGTGAGCCCTATGGGAGTCTTGATGACAATTTGACATGAATTTGAATTTCCCTCCAAGACCCACAATAGCTAATGTTATATATTTGTTGCCTATTGAGGGAAATGGTTGGTTGTTGGCACAGTTGGAGAACAAAGAGAAGAAAGTTCTAGATGTTTGTCTTAGTGTCTTGTAATAGGCTAAGCATTTGAAATTGAATGTATATGTTTTTCCATGATTTTAGTGTTTCATTGCTATTGTATCCCATTGAAGAATGAATATAATGTGTAGTTTGTAACCATTTGAGTGTCTCCATGAACAGTTTGTATGTTTTTTTATGGTCTTATTGATCCTCTTGGTCACATTTGTTGATCGAATGTTGTCTTTAACCGATTTGTCAACTAGAAAGCTGTAAAAATTCTTGCGAATATTTTTGTAAGGTATCTTATGAAAGTTATATTGGAAGTGCATGAGTTTGTTGATGAATTATTAAGATATGCTCAACTAATTGTTCTATGGTATCATCTACTTATAGTCCTTGCATATAGAACCTAGCTTATGTGTAAGGCTGTAACACAGTCATCTTTGTCATCTTCTATAAGGTATCATTTCATGGTTTACTCTTGTGATGTTACTTGGTCTTGAAATCTTGACTCTGCTTCCTATACAAGATAAATTCTCCCTTCTACTATATGTTTTACCTATTGTCATCCCACCACATTTATAAAAAAACAACAAAATATCAATCTTTAGTCATGGTAGTAGAAGTAGTTAATCCACCACATTGCATGATTTTATTGTCCTATTCTTGTGAAGCATTTGTGTGTTCCACAAAGATCTCAAGGGGTTAAGAAGAAGGCATCCTTAGTCTCTACATGGTTTGTGTATCCACTCATAGAGGCGTTAAATCCTTGTTATGATGAACCAACATATAGGTACTTAGTGATAGTTAAATAGGAGTTTCTTGTGCATACACTATTTAGGGACGACAACACAATTTTCTCGACCCTAGTGCCTAGAAAGGACCCTAGCACCCAGGAAGGACACTATTGCCCAAACCGGACACAAGCACCCAAAATGGACACTAGAGCAAAGCACTAGAGTTCCATTTTTATGCTATAGTCCTCTCCTACCCTATAGTCTTGGGCCTTTGGACAGAGAGCACTTCCCCACCTTTTTGGGAAAAACTTTCTATACAAAAGATGTTTCCCTCAACCTCCTAAGTCTTCCCATATGTTCATCTTGTCTAGGCATGATGTATTTTGGGAGTTATGAGCACTTTTGCATTGGTAAGTGTGCCTTGCAAAGTCTTGGCCGGTGGTCGTTGCTTTTGCTAGAGGTTGTGATCCTCCTAGTTGATCCTCCTCATGTATAGGTTGTTCCATGTGTTTGAAAGTTGTGTTGTGCCATTTTGGAATGGATCTAAGGTGGATGTCACCCTCATCCTATTCCATGTGGTTGTGAGTGCGAGGCAATGGATTGGCATCTGACCTTCGTTAGAGGAAGCTCCATCCTCTTGTATGGCTATCGTGGCGGCTTTGTCACACATTTAGTGAAGTCTTCTACTTGTGTCTTGTTGTGTTTAGACCCTACGTGGTCACTGTAGTTGCTTTGCGTCACATTCTAGAGTGTCATCATGGGATGCTACAACGTTCCTAGTGCATGATCATGTATTTGGGACGTGTGTGTCACAATTACATCGCAAAAAATTGGTTCATCCTATTTTTATCTGTTAATGTCCTAGTGCAAAAGTTGGGGCATTATAAAAGGTAAGGTGGGTGATCTATCCACAAATTTTATTAGATAATGATGAGTTAAGTGAGAAGTGGTCTTTGATTATTCTTAATATAAAGACTACCTATATTAAATGAAGCTAAACTTTTAACTTATATTGTAAATAATATTATATTTAGTTGAATTTGTTTTATGGTTGCAAAGAAATAAAATAAAAGTTTAATGAATATAATAAATAATTTAATATAATTTTGAATTGTGGTAGACTATGACTAAATTTAGAAAATTAGAAATTAAAATGAGTGAATGTACTTAATTTAATTTTGATAGTTGATAGATAATTGTCTATTATTTTAATCTTTATTTTTAAATTGTAATTCAAAATTTGCTTTATCTTAAATTTATTGGAAGCAAAACAACAAAATCTAAACAATCATCAAAATTTGGCTAGGGTCAAATCCACAACCACAAATTTGAACCTTTTCCTGTAGATTTAAACTTCTTCCATGGAAATGAACTTTGACTACAAAAATAAACTTTAACTACAAAAATGAACTTATGACCTACAAACCATGTGAACTTATAAACAATATATGCTTAGGTGTCTAAATTTGTAATAAAATACTAGTAGTGTTGATAAACATCTTTGGACGCTTTCTAAACAAAGATCTTCTCCTTATGACAAATCCCTTGAATTGATTCAACGATTTTTGATAAAAGTGAGGAAGACATCATGCAATGAATGCATTAGAGACTATTCTAAACAAGGGTAACTTGGAACTTGGAACTTGGAACAAAATATAGAAGGGTGGTGTAAAGACCTAGAGTGAAACTAGGTTCCAAAACTTGTTTGCCAAACAGGTGATGTAATCAAAAAATGGTGATGTTGCACGATGTTATGACAAGAGCAAGAGTAGTTCTAAGAGTGATCAAACTAGATAAGGATCCCTTTGTAACCTTAAGTCATAAATGGATGATGATTTCTAGAGGACCTAAGAGGTGATGTCCTTTTATACTTGACTCAGACACATAATTTGATTTTTTTGGTATAAGAGTTGGTGCATAACTAGTTGAAAAGAATTTTGACTCAAGCCCATGATTAAATTTAAATTTCAAACTTTGAGAGTTGAATCAGTTAGTGTAGATTTGAACTTGGGAGAGGAACTGATAATTTATGGTCTAGGAATAGTTTAAGCCGAGGTTAGGTTTGGTTTGTGATGATCAATCAAATGGGATCAATAGGAGCGCCAAATCAATCAAAGACGGGTGTTAAGCCAAGTACTTGAGACACCCACGCAAAGTGGCATAAAATGAATAGTAAAAGTGCAAGGTATATTCTTTTCACCATTACATTTTGCCCCCACTTTGGTGTGCATGTGAATCTACATGAGTAGAAAAAAGAAAAAAAACAACTAGAAGTCGAATAGCTAAAGCAATGATCCAAAGTTTACCTATCAATTGCACGAAAAAATAAAAAATAAAAACTTAAAAAGAAATTGGAAAAAATAAAAAATAAAATTCAAAAAAGAAATTGAAAATAAGAAAATCACAAAAAATATTGAACCAAAAAAAATTGGGAAAAATAAAAAATAAAAACCAAAAAAGAAATTGGAAAAAATAAAAACTAAAAACTAAAAAAGAAATTGAAAAAATAAAAAACTAAAAATCAAAAAGGAAATTGAAAATAAGAAAATCACAAAAAATATGGAACTAAAAAAGAAATTGGACAAGAATTTTTTCCAATGAATATTATTTACATGAATTTATTTATTTAAATATTTTATGATTTTTGTTTACAGATTCTAAATGTTTGTGGGAATCTGAATCTTTCAACCCTTGCTATGAGTGTAGAACGCCTCTCGTCGTAATAATATGTTTCCATTGACTTTGTGTGCCCCTTAACACATACACACAAATCAAGGAAGGAGTGAAAGACCGAATAAAAACTAAGCATTATAACATGGCAATGTACATAGAAATCAATCATAAGCATAGTAAAGTGAGCATGAAGCATATGCATGATATTCTTGAGCATGAAAATTTTGAGATAAAATTAGTAAAAAAGGCAAAGATACATAACATACCTACAATACTTACCCTTATACATGTGAAAGAGGAAAGTTGTCACTTTTGCCCCCAAATAGGACAATCATGAGTACATGTAACCTACAAAAAGTGAACAACATCCTTGCCCCCAAGTGGCAAGACCAAGTGAAAAACATAGAAGAGCATAAAATAACATGTAAATTAGAAATATAAAAAAATTAGATCAAAATGGAACCCCAAGATGTATCACTTGAATTATTTCTCATGGGACCTTTGATTTTAACATCATGATATATAAATAAAGTATAATCCACTAATGTTTCTTTATGAACAAAGGTGTCATGTAATAATGGAATCTTTAGAGAACTCACCATTGCTTGCTCTTGAAAAGTATCTTGAGACGTCTCTTTTGAAACCTTTGCTTCACTTTGATTCTCATTATGTACCTTGGTCAGTATACTACTATAAATTGTGCCATTAATGTGTACGTGTCTATAGACCTTGTCTTGCTCTTCATGATGTGTACCACATGATGTGCTAGAAGTAGATACCTTGTCATTAACCTTCTATCCTCTCTATCATGATGGGGTGGGAAACATATGTATGCATAACCATTAATGTCCTCAACTTGTTCCATCTTGTCAGTAAGATCTTAGATTTTATGTTTGTGTGGCACATCTACTTGTAGTATGCCCATGTCTCTAATGACAAGCATAAAAGTACTAAGCAATATGATTCATTGACACAATACTTAATGGATCAACAGACTTGATAGGAGGCAACTTGAAAAGTTGTCCTTGCAAAAGTTGTTTCAAAATCCAATGTGGAGAATTTGCCAATCTAGTGAATTTCCTTTAATTATGTACTTGTGTGTTGTGCTCGTGCTCAATACTATGAACAAAACATGTAACCTCGTGCTCTTCTTTAATTGTAGGATATATATGGAACTGCATGACACCCACTTGATGTTAAAAGATTAGTATGATCCTACAAACACTCATGAGGATTAAAAGTGAAATGTTCTATGAAAACATGTATTAAGACCCATAAATGAAGCATAGGAATCATGATGTGAATTATATCATAATAAAGCCTCATCAACTATGGTTTCTCTAAATGCATGAGTTAAAAACAAGTCGTCATGGATCTCTAATAATATGAACATTATAAAGCATATGATCAAAAACAACATGAGATATAGCAACATTTTCAACATTAATATCATTAACATTCGTGAGTTGAGATGAGGGATCGTCATTTGCGACTTCATGAAATAAAGAAAGTAAAAGATCATCATTAAGCACACAAGCATCATGGAGATCTTCATTAGATAAATCAACAAGAGACAAGGAGACAGTATCATCATTAAGTAGAAGAGAATCATCACATGAATTAGAAATCCTACATGTATATGTAGAAGTTAGGGATAAAGCATTAGATGTAGAAAACATAGAATCACAAATAGTGTGTGTTAGAAACACGAGCTATAATATCATCACATAATAAAGCATCATTACCATCAATACATGCATCATGATTTAAGGGTCATTGACCACATCATGAGAAGAACAAGCATGTTCATGCACAGGCACATCACGAGTGTTAGAAGATGCAAGCATCAAGCTCATCACTAGGATAATCATCATAAATAGGTAATCCTAAATCAAAAAGCATGTCACTATGCTCCTCAAACAAAGATGTAGCAAGAGAGAAGCATGGAGGAAAATCCATAGATGCAAGAGAACAATCATGAGATGTAGAAAGAATATGTTCACTAGGTATGAGATGTAGGAAGGATATGTTCACTAGGTATATAAACATCACATGAAGCAAGAATCCTAGATTCCTCACAAGATGTATCATCAAAGGAACATGGATCTAAGCATATAGAAATAGGGTTGTCGTGACATGTTAGAAGAATAACATCACAAGGTTTAGCAACAATATGGATAGCTAAAGAAGGTTCAACAACATGTAACAAGCAATACACTCGAATTAACCTAATTTATAGTTGTGATAGATATATAATAAAATTTAGTAAACCGGAAATTAAAAAGTGAAAATACTTAGCTGCAATAGATAGATGGTTTTCCATTGTTTTGGTCGTAACTTTTGAATTGTACCTCAAAATCACTTAATCTTGGATTCGTTGGAAGTAGAACAACAAAATCTAATCTAGGTCATTGTCAAAATTTGTCTAGGGCCAAATCTATGCCTACATATTTTAACTTCTGCAAAAATGAACTTTGATCATAAAAAATGAACATGTGACCTATAGGCCTTCTATACCTACAAATAGAGATTCCCTTGGGTGTTTGACCCTACAATAAAAGATTGGTGGTATTAATAAACACCTTTGGAAACTTGCCAAGCAATGATCTTCTCCTTATGACAAGCCCCTTAATTTGATTCAACGACTTCTAATAAAAGCAAGGAAGACAACATGCAATGAATGTATCAGGCACTATTCTAAATGAGGATAACTTGGAACTTCGAACCTGGAACAAAATGCAAAAGGCCGATGCAAAGACCTAGTGTGAAACTACGCTTTCAAAACTTATCTACTAGAGAGGTAATGTAATCATAAAATGGTGATGTAGCATGATGCTATGACAAGGTCAAGTGATTCTAATAGTGACTCAATTGAACAAGGATCCCTCTATAAGAGTGGGCGATGGATGACTATTTTTGGATGACCCAAGGGGTGATGTCCTTTTATACTTAGACACTTAGTTTGGAAGAATTGGCATGGGAGTTGGCACATAAAAGCTAGTTGGAAAAAGGCTGGCTCAAACCCATGATTAAATTTAAATTTAAAACTTCAGGGGTTGAATCCTAAGGTACATAAATTAATTGGCTGCGAGGGCACGGATAATTTATGGTCTAGGAAAGCTTAAATTGAATCTACTTTGCTCTACGAATGGCGTTGGAGGTGGGTTTCCGTGCTTGATTGTGGCCTAACCCGATGTTGGAGGCGCTTGGGTTGCCTGTGGGTCTACGTGTAATTGGCAAATTGCGTTCCTAGTCCCTGGGCATGGGGATTTGATGCTCTGCGCACTGGTTTTGGGGGTGTTTTACCCTGCTATGGCACGTCTCCTTTCTTCATTTGCTTTGTTTTGTGTGTTGGCGCATGTTCTTGTTTCCTTTGTCTCGTTCCTCTGTGTGCTGGTGGTGGTTGCCTATATGGTGACTTCTGGGGGTCAAGGGGACCCCCCTCTCATGTCTTTTAAGGATGCACTCAATGGGAACAAGCCTTCGTCCTCTGGCCTTGCGCATGCGATGGATTTTTTATTGCATGCAACTGAGGAATCGAAATCTACAATGCATTCGGGGCCTAGGTTGAGATCTAACAATTGCCTGGAGAAATGCAAAGATCACCTTGTTCTGGTGATTAACCCTAAAGCCATTGCTAATGAAATGCTTTATTTATCTGAACATGCATTAATTTGCAAGTTCATGGGTATTCAAATTTCCATGGCTTTTTTGGAGTCGTGAGTCAAAAAGAACAGGAACCCTAAAGGTGATATGGAAATCATCTTAGCTGCAAACGAATATTTCTTTGTGGTGTTTTCTTGTTTGGTAGATCGAAACATGATTTTTGGAGGCCCCTATTTTCACAACCAAGCAGGTTTATTTATCAAACCCTGGTCCCATGGAGGAACTCTCGTCCAAGATTCTTGTGTGGGTTCGCCTTCCCCGGCTTCCAATGGAGTTCTAGCGGCAAGACATTCTACATGCTATAACAGTGGTTATTGGGAAACCCTTGGGGCCTTCCCGCCAAACCCTTGACAGGAAGTTTGTCACTTTTGCATGTCTTTGTGTTGAGATCAATCTAAATAATTCGCCTCTGAAATCAGTGGAGATTAGATTGGGCAACTTGAACTAGATCCAACAAATTGCTTATGCTTATGAAGCATTGCCCTTCAGATGTCGTGCATGTCATGAATATGGACACCTACAAAGGAATTACACAAAATTGGGCTCTACATCCCATGAGGCCCCTCCTGCGGCACATCCAGCCAATCTTAAAGAAAAAGGCAAGGCCCTTATTTAGAGTGATGCACCCGACTCAAATGAAATATCAATCAAAGGCCAAGACTATGAATCGCCAGAATAAAGTTTCTTCCAAAGCGATCTCCAACAACAGATATGATGTCCTCGAAAGTTTTCAGGGTTTGGATTCCATGGAGAATGATGTCAACATGGTTGGACAGGATAATTTGCTCTCGAATTCCAGTACTTCCAATATCCCTGATCCAAATCCAGATTTAGAGATGCTAGCGGTTTTGTAGGAAGAAGTTGGCCTTATAGAGAAAGAGATTAGGCTCCAAGAGGTTTCAGAGTTACCTGCAGAAGGGGCACTTTATGTCCCTACGACAGAAATCCAAATGGAATCAATTGAAGGTATTGCAACATCAGCTCGTGTTCTTACTTTGGGGGAAAAACAAGATGGCAAAAAGAAGGCTCCTCCTTTGTTAGGGCTGCAGCAAAAAAGTATCAAGAAAGGAGGAACTGATAAGGTAGCAAAGGTAGACGGGAAGAGAGATCAAGAAAAAGTGAAGTTGATAGGGGAATCGTTGGTGGAATCGGGGGTCATTAAGACACTTGATACTCACTTTTCTAAGCCCTCAAAATGATTGTGATATCATCAAATGCTAGGGGTTTGAGCAACATCCCTCAACAAAAGGTTGCTCAAGATCCTATTCATGATCGTAGACCTAATATGATTTTCATTCAGGAAATAAAGCTTTCAATTGAAGATATGGCAAGTATTTCTTCTAAGATTTGGAGAGGGGGTCAATGTCTATGCATTGGTGCACAGGGTTCTGTTGGAGGAGTAGCTTGCCTTTGGGATCCTTGCAGAATTAATCCCTATTGGTGTTTAGGGAGTAGAAATTATATTTATGTGGTAGTGTCTTGCTTTGAGTCTAGGGAGACTATGCTTCTCACCAATATCTATGCTCCTACAGATTTTCCAGGTAAGGTTTTGCTTTGTTCCCATATAAAATCATTTGTTCTCTTGCTCCCTCTTTCCCCTAGATTTTAGCAGGTGATTTTAATGTTATAGTTAGCTTTGAATGAGAAAGGGGGGGGCGGGGGGGGTACTAAGAGTCTTGGTCCTTCTGTTTTAATGAAGTATAACATTTCTTTCCTCAACTTGGTGGATGTGATGCCAAGAAATGGTATTTCCACCTGGAATAATCGAAGATGTGGAATGGATTCTATCTTAGAAAGACTTGACAGATTTCTTGTCTTTGATTTCTGGACTGGCAATAATTGGACTTCTTTTTCTGAAATTTTGGGATGGAGGGGGTCTGATCATTGGCCTATCAAGTTTTATTCCTCAGTGCTATCTATTCCCAAAAATCCTCTTGTCAAATTCCAGCTTATGTGGCTACAGGACTCTGATCTACATAAGCTTATGGTGGTTTGGTGGAGGGATGGAAACCCTGCTTGTGGTACAACTATGTACACTTTTTTCAAGAGGCTTCAGTTTGTCAAGTTTAAGCTGAAAAGGTGGAATCGCTTTTCTTTTGAAAATATTTTTCAAATTAAAAATCTTTTTCATGATAAAATGGAGAGAATTACTTTTCAGATTAAGGATGAAGGCATCACTGAGGAGCTTCTACTGGAAGAATCTATTTACTTCAAGGAACTTTCAAAGTGGGAGCTTCGGGAGGACATTTATTGGAAAATAGAAATCTAGGATTAGTTGGCTTCAGGGAGGTGATAAGAACACTTCTTTCTTCCATAACTTGGTGAAGGATCATAGATGTGGGAATGCTTTGGTCCCCCTTACTTCTGCTCAACAGTTGAATTTTTTTCCAAATATCTCCAAAGAAGCTGTCAGGCACTTCTCTCTATTTACTGAACAGGGTCCTCGAGACATGGATAGTGAGAGAATCATTCTTGATTGCATCCTCTCCTTAGTCTCTGTGGATATGAATATCTCTCATGAAACCTATCTCTTTGGAGGAGGTGGAGTCAGTTGTTATTCAGATGAAGAAAGGTAAGGCTCCTGGACCTGATGGCTTTCCCATAGAATTCTTCCAAGAGTCTTGGGAATTTTTGAAGGACGACTTGTTAGAGGTTGTTCGAGAGTCTCAAGATAAGAAACAGGTGCTCAAAGCCATCAACTCTACTTTTTTGGCTCTTATCCCCAAAAAAGATGGAGCCTCTTGTTTGGATTTTTTTGTCCTATTGCACTTTGCAATGTCACATACAAGATAATCACCAAAATTATTGCAAAGTGTTTACAGAAGTGCGCTCTCCCAAGCAAGGAGGCTTTGTGTAAGGGCATCAGATTTTGGATGGCATTGTTGTGGCAGTTGAGGCCATTCATTATATGTCCACCTCTAAAGAAAAAGCCATGTTCATCAAGCCTGATATGTCAAAGGCTTACGACATGGTTAGCGAGGTCTTTCTACAGAATATTTTATTGGCTTTTGGTTTTTGCTCAAATTTGGTTGATTGGGTTATGAGTTGTGTGACCCTGACCTCTTTCTCAGTGTTGATTAATGGAATGCCCTCAACTCTTTTTTCAACAACCAAAGGGCTTAGACAAGGGGATCCTTTATCTCCGTATCTGTTTATCTTAATGGTTGAAGGTCTTGGTCATTTGTTGACGCAGTATAGAGTGAGAGGACTCATTCAGCGCTGGGAATGGGCTAGAAATCTTGATTCTCATTCTCATCTCCAGTTTGTGGATGATTGTAATGTCCCCTACTTGGAGTATGCTTGTTTTTACATAATAAACATACTTCAACATACTTATTGTAACCCTAAATCAGATCCTTAAAACTAGGGACTAATTAGTATTCATAATATACTCGATGATTACTATATTTAAGCCCCAATCCTTACCTCTTACCTAATCATCAACCCTATGAAGGATGGCAGATAACCATGTTAGGGCACTAGAAAACTATTCTCCACAAGTGAGGCCCAGGGGTTTCGTGAACACCCGTCAATACCACCACCTGGCCCAAGAGATTCAAGAACACCCGTCCATACCACTTCGGGGCTCACCTTCCTTGAGAATCATTAATTCTGCCTCTCCCTAACAACCCAACCAATCCTCATAAGGGGCAATAGAGAAAGATTAAGGACCAGGTCATGAATATACTAATCCCTTGTATATCATGAATATATATTATATATGTATATAAGCATAGTTATTTTATAAATCAGAATTAATAGCTATAATCTTATTTACCGTATTTTAGATATAAATCTATATAGAGAATAAATGAAAAAATTCATAGATATTCATTTATTTCCCTTAATAGAATACAATTATAATATTAGCATAAATTAACATTTATGAATACATAAGGATAGGGTGTAGCATACTTATCTGCTATTGCACCAAGTAAAATAATATCAAATATGTTGTAGCAATGTATGCTTTGTTGTTATCCACTGTTGCCCTTTCAAATGGCAAGGTTATTGCATTAATATCTGTATTCAAATATACTTTCTTGCTGTTATACTCAGAAAATATATCAGAAATATATGTCAAACTCAAAAATAAATCCCTTGTTGTCTTTATTAGTCTATATGACTGAATTAATAGGTATATATTTCTAGATCGAATGTCTGCTATTATATTAATGATCCAATGATTCAATGTTTTGCTTGATTATTGATCGATTGCTCATTGATTGATTCATCTATATGAGATTGTTGTATATCTCCCTTACTGCTGATGTATTTCTCCCCTTTTATACCTTCATGATGAGAGTCGACTTCTTGAATAGTTGTAATGCTTGGCAAGAGAGACAACCTTATATTTATATTGCACCCTTTCATAACCACTTTGAATGGGGCGATTTTGTCCTCATACGGGTGCGCCTCATTAAGGGGTTGGCCCCATAAATAATTTGATTTGTTTGCAGTTTTTAAACACCAAAATGGAGCACAATAAGGAAGGAGTCGGCCTTGCTAATCCTCTTATTTTAATCTTTTGTTTTGCTCTGGTAGCACCATAAGGAGTCGGCCATATTAAATGTAATCACTACCTTTTTAAGAATGGTCAATGCATGTTGCTCTTCATAATTATTGTTTTTATATTAACTTAGGCAATAGATATATATGTGTATGCAATCTGCCTGTTTGAATAACCTAGTTAAATCTTTAATTTAAACATTACATCGACTTCTTCAAAATGATGATAGTTGGTCTATAGGAGAGGGGACATGACAGTCCACCCTACCCAAGATTGCTTGTCCTCAAGCAAGAAACTCTTGAATCTACCAAGATTCTAAGTTAACCTTGTAGATTGGAAATTTTAAACCAGATGAAGATTATTTTGGTTTTGTTAGACTCTATGTCCTTGGAAAGTAGTTGTTAATATACTTGCCTCAACTTGACTACCAATAAGGTTAATACCGCCCCGGTAATGTATGAGGACAATTTATTGTCCCATACTTTTTTACTGTTTCCTAATAATTTTCTTTTAATAGCAAAACCAAGAGTTGGAAGTTGGCAAGACTTGTTATTTAAGACAAGTTTTCTCTCACTTCATCATCCCTTATTGAAATCTAAAATCCTGATGGATTATGGAAATGTTGTGAATATCAAGATCCCACTCCTTTGTGCAAAATTACTTTTGCTTTCGTGCAAAGGACCTAGGTGTTTGAATGATAACTTCCCTTACATAGAGTGTGTTTCCTTTTGCAGTAAGTTTGTTTCTAATGAGGAGCTTATAGGGTTTTTATATTACTTAATCTAGTCAAACATCTGTCATACCCATAGGTAATTAATATTTAAGTACAAATTTAAGGGATTGCTTAAGTCCATGAAATGAAAGATGTACAATAGTTTTATCATTCAATAGGCGGACTTACATTTAGAGATTTAACCTAATATCCAATTCTTGTTCCATCTTCTAACTCAGTTTGGAGGTTATCACTCCATGTTTGGTACTACTAAATTTATTTTCATATCTTGGGAAAGTACCCGATTTATTTAAACAATATCAATTTATCCCAAGGTTGATAGGTGAGCATGACCCTGGGATTTGTGGGTTATGGACCCATAATATAACTTAGCATAGGCTTGATGTGTATCAGATTTATCTAATTTACTTTAATCAAGAAAAAAAAAACTTAGGCCCATGGATGAAATGGTCTACTCTAGCTATTACGTATAGAAGTGAATTTGGTTCATAAGATAAGTTTACTAGATCAATTTTGTAGGTTACAAGTTTGATCCATGTATTGCCATTGTTTCTACGAGTGTGGGATAGATCATATGATTGTACATTTGATCTTGTTCCAAAGGAATAGAACAATTTATTCTTAATGATGTTCCTCCTCCATGAAGCTTGATGAATATATAGATTTCCAACATTTCTCGTAAGATCTTTCAAAAGTCTAAATTTGTAGGTTCCTAAAGAATTGAGTTGTCTTTATTACATTCTCTCAAAATGTTGTTTTGGCTTTTAAGAGATTGACCAGCCTAGGTCAATATGATACTTCAATACACCTAAAAGATAATCTTAATCCATCTTTGTATCTTTAGTTATGCCTAAGTTTTTGTGATAACTAGTGATGGCAATGTGTGGATTTTCATTTGAGAGAGACATCCAAAACATCATTGAAGAATTCAATTGAGAGGCGGAATTAATGACTCTCAAGGAAGGTGAACCCCAAAGTAGTATGGGCAGGTGTTCCTGAAGCTCTTGGGCCTGGTGGTGGTATTGACAGGGGTTCATGAAACCCATGGGCCTCACTTGTGGAGAATAGTTTTCTAGCGCCCTAACATGGTTATCCCCCATCCTCCGTAGGGTTGATGATTAGGTAAGAGGTAAGGATTGGGGCTTAAATATAGTAATCATCGAACATATTATGAATACTAATTAGTCACTAGTTTTAATGATCTGATTTAGGGTACAATAAGTATGTTGAAGTATGTTTATTATGTAAGAAAAAGCATACTCCAAGTAGGGGACATTACAATGATACTGCTCTTATGGGGATGGCTAGGATCAGGGAGGCAGTTAATTTCATAAAGGTGTTAGACATTTACACTTATGCTTCTGGTTAGCAACTCAATGAGGAAAAATCTAGCATCTTCTTTTTCAACACTCCTGAGCGTATTCAACATAGAATTGCAATTATTCTTCATTTCCAGATCGGAACTTTGCCTGTGGAGTGTCTTGGAATTCCCCTCTGCTGGAAATCTTAGAAGAGACCAATGGAAGAAAATATTGGATCATTTTCGCATGCAAGTAAGCCATTGGACTTTTTGATGGTTATCCTTTGCTGGTCAACTAACTCTTTTTAAATTTGTATTGCATGCCCTGCCTATATATAAAATTCTCATTCTATCTACTCCCAAAAGTTTTTTAAAGGAGTTTGATGGTCTTTCCAGGAAATTTTTATGGGTAGGAAATTTAGAAACTTAGAAGTGGAGTCTTGCAAGCTGGGATTTGGTTTGTCGTCCTATAAAGTTTGGTGGCCTTGGTCTTCGATAGTCTGAGCTCAACTGTCAAACTTTAGCTGCCAAATTATATTGGAGATGGTGTAAAAATCCTAATCAACCTTGGGCAAGGATTCTAAATTATAAATACCTAGGAGGGGTGGATGACGAAGATATTCTGGGATTGGATTTGACTAGGAAAGGTTCCTTAATCTAGAATACCCTGAAAAGGGGGGCTTTGCTTATAAAAAAGGGGCTTTTCTGGATAACTAATAAGGGTAACAGACCTTTGTTTTGGGGTGATTCTTGGAACAACCATCCCCCTATCCTCTCCTCCTTTCCATAGCTTTAGTCTCTCGATGACATTTTTATGGAAGCTGGTTGGTCCAGAGTTGTTGATTTTAAGTATTCCATTTAGCTAGGGAGATCTTTAGTTCATTGGTGGAAAGAGCCTCAGAGCTGGCCTCGTGGAGGATCGAAATACTTTGGCCTCAATTTTCGCTACGAGACCATGTAGTTCTCTGGAGGATTCGGATATTATTGCCTAGGGCCATGATCCAAAAGGTGTGTATTCAGTTACTCTTGGTTATCACTTTTTAGAAATGCAGAGGGAGGGAAATGTTGAGTCTCCTTGGTGGCAAAAAATATGGAACAAGTTTGGCTGGCCCAAGTGCAATTTTTTATGTGGCTACTAAGTTAGAATAAGTCTCACTTGGGACAATATTCGAAAGAGAGGCTTCTTGGGACCCTCCATCTACTTTCTTTGCAGTAGTCATGAGAAGTGTTCTAGCCATCTATTTTTTCAGTGCCCTTTTCTAAGGAAATTTGGAGTTTATGGTGGAAGCTATGGAGTAGACAGTCCATCCATGCTACTTCACTTTCTGAGTTTTGGAATAGTTTGGGAAGGCCCCCAGCTTCCACTTTCTTTCTTCTGGTTGCGTGGGCTACTGGTCCTTCCTTTATTCTTTGGTAGATTTGGCTGGAGCGAAATCGTCAATTTTTTCAAGGGTGCCAAAATAAAGCGATGCAAGTGTGGCTTAAAATTAAAGGTATGATCAAGGAGACTATAGAAGCTAAATTCACTTTTGATGAATCTCTAACCTCTTCTTATTTGTGCCTTGTAAAGCTTTTGGAGGTGTCCCTTTCGTCTTCCTTTCAGGATAGGCCTGGCAATAGAGTTCAGGTCTCCAAAAAGGTGAATAGGTCGGGAAAGTGGTTTCCTCCCCCTTGTGGTTTCTTGAAAATCAATACAAATGGCTCTTCTCAGGGCAATCCTAGTGATGCAGGGATTGGTGGTGTCGGCCGCGATAGTGGAGGCTTGGTTCAATTCCTCTTCTCTACGCATATGGGAATACACTCTACTAATCAAATGGAAGCTTGGGTGATTCTTCAAGCTCTAGTACATGCTTGCACTTTGGGGTGGAAAAAAGCCATATGCGAAACTGACTCCATGATTTTGGTCTCCCTTCTGAACAAAAGGAATTTTCACGAGTCCTCCTAGAGATTGTTTTTGGTGGCTAAATAGATTCTCAGTTTGGCCACAAACTTTGATTCAATCTCCTTTGTCCATATTCCCAGAGAATGAAATAAGGTTGCTGATTGTTTAGCTAAATGGGCCTCTATAGGGACGAGTAGCTGGAATGTGGGTGATTGGACTGGCTTGTCCCAGGATAAATCTCAGCAACTTCTTCAGCTTGTTCGTGATGACCAAGTGGATTGATTTTTGTTGTTTGGGGGCTAAGAGGTTTTGTTCTGGCTGGAGTTTTGGTTTGTATATGATTTTTGTTGAGTGGTTTTGTGGGTACCCTTGGTGGGTTCTTCTTATGATGCTTGTCATGCTGGCAATTGCAATCTGTAAGTCCCTCCGGCATATGTGTATTTAACTCTCTTTGAATAGAATAGAATATTTTTGCCCCAAAACAAATTATGGTCTAGGAATAGTTTGAGCAGAGATTAGGTTATGCTTGTGATGATCAATTGAAAAAGAGGGTCAATGGGAGCATCAAATCAGTGAAAGTTGTGCAAGTACTTAAGACACCTGTGCAAAATGGCATAAAATAAATGGGAAAAGTGCAGGATACCATTACAACAATATGAATTAACAAACTAGTTTGTGTTCATTTAAATTAAATTCAATCTAATGAGACTTAGTGTAACAATGCAATATGTGGCATATGCTTAATTACATAAGTACGGACCCCCTTATGATCTTATATCACAGGTAATGTTAACAAATAATAGATCAAGTCCTACGATGTCTACTTATAACATGGGAGTGCTGAACAATTATTAAATATTTTGTAATTGCCAAAAATAATTGTTCAGCATTCACGTATTGTATTTTGTAAATACTCAATGTAGGGCCCATGTAAGGCACACAAAATCACCAGAAATAAAATATTAGCTTATATTATGTCATAGCACTTACATCCGAGGAGATCTTTTCTAAAACGAGCTCATAGCAAAATGCTGCCATCACACAGCCATCCTTTAACTTGTTGATCTAACAGATTGTACCGGCCTAGATACAGTATCCCAGGCAGCAACATGGCTACAACTTGAGATTGCAAAGGCTAGTCTTGCGTGGGAAGGATGAGATTAGCATGTCAATCATGCAATCATTAAAGGTGGTCCTAGGGTGCATGACCTGAATTGACGTTTGGCTTGTAAATCTTCAATGACCAGACTGTTAAGGTAGGGCAATATAGATGGATCTTCCAAAACTACTAAATTATCACCTATCTCAATGAATTGAATGTCTAGGTTGGCAAAGTTGGCTACCATTGGCTTGTAAATCTTCAATGATCAGACTGCTAAGGTAGGGCAAGATAGACGGATCTTCCAAGACTAATAAATCACCACCCATATCGATGAATTGAATGTCTAGTTTCACAAGGTAGTTGGCTACCTAATTAACTTCTCTATAAATGTGAGAAATTCGAGTGTATGATAAGGTGGTTAGTAGTGCTTCAATTTTTGCTAAGATAGACTTTAGTTTCCAATAACTGAAAATTTTCTTGTTATTGCTTCCGTAATAAATTGGGGGTCAACTTTCATCCACAATCTAGTGACGCCCTTTTTAGTGTGCTATCTTCATGGCAGTGATGAAAGCATGCACTTTTGTGGCATTATTTGAGGCATTTGTAAATCCTTGTGCCATCAACATTGTCATCATCTCGTAACAGATTTTTAGAACTCACAATGCTTGGATTAAGCTTTGAAGCCATGCCTTCAAGTTGGGGGCACCACCTTACATTCCCTTGTGTAAGTATGTGTGCGAACACACTGAAATAAGGCGAGATTCACATTTATGTCCATCTTAGAAATCAAGATGGTAGACAGGTAAAGCGTTCAGACTTCATTGTGGTTATAAGTTCAACAGAGGCCACTTGGTCCACTGTCTAGCTAGCAGTGATATTCTGTATGTCAGAAAGGGATTCACTTGAATTAATTTATTAGCACAAGAATTGAAAAGATCAGTGTGGTTCAATTTCATGTGGAATTCCAAATTACTAATTCCATAATTAGGGCACTAGCACACTTGTAGATTAACACTAGCAATGAATAGTGTCATGACTACTCATTGAGGTCATCTTGAGATGACAGAGCATCACTTGGGCCAAATCCCACAAAACTTAAAAATCTAACTAAAAATATTTGTGAAAGCCTTCAATTAACATAATTTTCTTTTATTTTTTTGGATATTGTGTAATAAATATCTGGCTTTTTACCTGGGCCAGAGCCCAGTGTCTCTAACATGCTTTAAAGCTGGGTCTTGCTTAAAACAGCAGACCCGTCCACCGAGGCCAGCACAAAGTTCCAGAGCTTTATTTTCATGTCAACACCAAAGCCAAGTTGTTAGCACTGACTGTTTTTCCAAATTCAATCATGAAAACAACTAAATTGCTAATGCTCTCTTTGGCTGTAATCAGGAATACCGTTTTAGAAGCAATTAATGCCATAACTCTCACTGAGGTTGCATTGTTCAACTTTAATGATGTAACAGTAAAATAAAGGAATGCCAGTACTATGGTTGTTTGAACCATCTATCCATAATTTCGTCCATTTTTATGGGTACACCATATTTTGGAAGCACAAAGGAGGTTCCATATTTATCCAACCAGCACTCATGCTATTTGGTCACTAAGGCAACATCACTTTTAACTTCCAAAGGTCATCTTGAGTCTTACTACATTGGCCATTTAATAACTCCAAATCATTTTTTAGTTTTCTTTTATGAGAGAAGTTTCTCTTCAGCCAACATACTGTCTTCTTGCATTTTGTTAGTCACAACTTAGTTTAGAAACAGAGCTGCTGGAAAAAATGTGTAATAGATATTTCATCTTTTACACAGCTTCCCCAAAGTTCTTTTCTCAAATTTATAGACTCTGAAAATCTTGTCTTTAATATAATTTAGATGTCGTGCATGAACTGTTAACTCCAGTGTATGAAGTAGCAGTCTTGGGGCAGCTGCTCATGAAAATTTCAGAATCACTTCAAAAGGATGGACTCTTTCAATTATTTTAGAAGCTTAGCCACTGAACAAGATACTGAGTCAGTTATTATCAGAAGGTCTTGTTGTTCTCACCAATACAGAAAAATAAATCCAGTCAATACAAAGACCAGACTGCATGATCTTACAGTAGAGCACCTTGTACTCTTGTTACAAATTAATATGATTTCAAAACAATGAATCTGCTTTTAAGTATCAATGTATGATAAGAGGGGATACAGTATGTTTTCATTAAGAGAGTATGCTCAACTAGAATCTTAAAAACACAACAATTTCTGAAAAGTTTACTATATAATATCATTTGAAAGATTTCATTTTACCAAATCATACTATGAAAGCGATCGATGGACTATCAAAGAGCAGCTTCTGCTGAGTTCAAATCATCCATAACCTTTGTCTTAATATCTTCTGGCATGGCAGCTGTTGGACCTTTCTTAGAGTAGAAGTTTGCAAGTACTCTAATTGCACTTACAAGTGCTGTATATGAATCCTGTAAATGACGTGTTCCAGATTATTTGGAAATATATTATCAAAGAACTTTAAAAAAGATATTAAAAAGAACTAACTTGATTATCTGACAATACAAATTTGATATTGCATGGCCAGGCTATAAATATAGATCACAAAAACTATAGAAAAGAATCTAAAATGAAAATGAAAAATTGTACTTCAAAATTAGTCGTGGAAGGCAAGGATTACAATCCCAAAGACAAAGTAGGAAACATGTTCTTTGACAGGAGAAAATGGACCAAAATCATTTGCTGAAAATCCGAAGGTAGGCATGGAAGTCGAAGGCAGTCCACCCATATTACTGAAGCTAGGCCTAGGCGCTTACTTAATCAGCCCACCAGAAGATACACAGGCTTGAAATATGAGGACAAATGTTGGTCTCGATTGCCAGGATGTTTCGGGGCTTGGTCAGGGAAAGGGAAATACTCAATAGCAAGTGCAGTCAGCAGGAGGATTGCGGAAAGACTTTAAGCATGGATGAGAACATGTGCAGCAATTCACCAACAAAGTAGCTGTTAGAGATTGTTAAGGTTGGTCTGAAGAAGGATGAGAAAGAAATAGTTAGGGCAGTTTTCCAAGTTCAACAAGTTGCTTCAGAATGATGATTGTAGACACCCAAATTTGTCCATGTCTGGGAACACCTAGTCGACACATTACTAAACACATCTTGTAGCATTTTGTCCTAATCCCACTCCTAATCTCATCCTAATCACCTAGACAATTAATTAAATAAATCTCATTTATTTAATTAATCCCCTTTTCACATGTCCCAAATAATTCAAATAAAAATTTTGAATTATTTCCTCACCTTTCATCACATTCCAACACTTGTCCGCCTCTCAATTGAGTCATGTGTGGTAGTACAACTTTCATTTAATATCGTTCACATGTCCACCTAATAGGTCAGCCCTATTCTTCTTCGCACACTTGTCACATGACTACAACTCCTTGTAGCCTCTCAATCTCAACCGTCCACATATCACATGTAGCTTTTCAATCCTAGCCATTGAATCAAAGCATGTATTTCCTATAAATCAACCCTCTCCCAAGCCATTTGGGGGGATCAATTGGCAAGTAGCCTCATGCTGTCGAAATTCCTCTTCATCTCCATTCTCATTCTTCATCTTCAATCTTATTGTTATGCTGCTGAAGTGAGCCATCAACAACAATCTTCAACATTTTGCATGCCTATGCAAAATTGAGAAGGGCAATGGAGGAGAGCCAAGCTTAGCATAGAGATTTGATTTAGTTTGCCATGTCAATAGCAGTAACTAGTTCTTCTTATGTACTGTACTCTGCCATTATATACTCTGAAAGCTCAAGTAACTGCTCAGTATACTAACACCTCCACTTCTCAGAAAATCCTCAAAGCTTGACTGGATACTATGAATTGGCTGCTAAGATCAACATTGCAGAAAGGGTAAAAAATCCTGACTACATTCAAATCTCCTTTGGATCGAGATGGTTGGGATCATGCAGGTGGTTCAGCTCGAGCTGATGTCGCAGCTTGTCTTTGCAGATCTATGGGTATGTCCCTCATACTTATGACAGTGAAGTGGCAGTATTTCTTTTGGAATTATGTGATCAATTATAAATTAACAGCTAGGATTTTAGTCATACACAATTAGAGGGAGGATGGGAGCCATTACGAAGGAAGCTCTAAACCCTAATACTTCTCACAATGCCACCTCCTGCTCACGTATTCTGCTGGATGCCAAAGATAGTGCAGCTGTTCCTGGTACCCCACGTAAAGCTGTGAACAGTTCATCTAAGTGGGTTTCCTCTGGCTCTCGGTGTGAAAGCTGTAGGTCCTTCAGAAGGTATTTGTGGTGTTGCATGGGTTGAGGCTGGTAATGTGGCAGGGCGCAAGTATGTGAAGTGGCCTCAGGCAGAAATAAAGTAGGTTCTCAGGACACTGTTGCTGCCCCTACTGCAGGTGGTTATGCAGGCAGTGGCATCTCTTGTGGGAGGCAGGCGGCTTATTGGTGGCCAGTTAAAATTGCTCAGAAAAAACCCACTACTGGAGATGGGTCCAGAAGTTCAGGAAGAAAGAGAGCATTATGAAGATTTGGGTCTGATCTGCAGGTTTCCTAACCTATGGCCCAGTCTTCCAGAGTTGAATAAATGGATTAATCATACTTGGAAACCTTTCCTGGAGGAACCCATCGTAATTTACCCCTGTGCACAGGGGTTCTTCATAATAGTCTGTGTTTCTGAAGTGGTCAGAGATAATATATTGTCAAAAGGTCCTTGGTCATGGGGGAACGCATCTCTGTATGTAAAACCCTGGTTTCCGGGTTTTCATTCCTTTATATAAATATTCAGCATTGTTCCTGTCTTGGTCAGATTGCTATCTGCTCCTGCATTTCTGGCTACATTCCTCCTTGGAAAGTATTGGTAATTCTTTGTCTCAATATCTCCTGATATCAGCTCTTACTCTACATATGTGTGTATCCTAGTAGATTTGGACTTGTCTTTGGGTTTACTAGCAGAGATCTGGCTGAAAGTAGGGGAAGCAATCTGGAAGCAGCCTCTTGACTATGAGAAGCTGGCATTCTGGTGCAGGAACTGTTGGAGGTGTTGTGACCAAATCACACATCACCCCATTAGAAATAGGGACCCCCTTTTTTTAGAGCTCTCTGCTTTCAATGAGATTTTGATGATATCCCGAGTTATCTTCCTCTAACGATCCAATAATGAGTTCCTCTTCTATGATCTTTGGTTTATGATTAGGAGGCAGATGAACTTGCAGTGATGAAGAATCTTGATCAAATCCCATCCAGATAATGAACGTTGAGATCAATCCTGAAGTATGTTTGAGACCCTGAAAAGACTAAGTCTGGAGCCTGAAATCCTGAAAATCCTGAAAAAATGGCTAAGTCTGAAATCTGTTGAATCCTCCAAATTCTAGATTTTGCATGTTAAATCCGGTGGATTCAAGACCTATCTCAAACATCCTGAAAGGTATATTGAAAAATATTTAAAGTCAACTTATACTTAAAAATATTTTTCAATATACCTTTATCCTCACGACCCTGAAAAACGCCTGACTCTTCCAGCGGATTCAAAAAGTTCATCTAGTGCGACGAGGCATCTAAGCGGCGCAAAATCGTGATGAAAAGGCGCTTTCAATTACAAAACAAGATGAGGATTTCCAAATCATCAACCAATGCGCCCATCTAAAGCGCTAGTTTGGAAAGATACAGGGAGACGAAAATTTTAAAGGATTTCAAGCCTTCAAGTGATGCGATTTTAGAAGATTTCCACGCCTTTAAGTAATGCGCCATATTGATGCGAATTCCAAAGGATCTCAATGCCGTAAACCAAAGCGCCAAGTCTTGAGGATTTTCAATGGATGAACTAAAGCGCCAAGTCTTGAGGATTTTCAATGGATGAACTAATGCGCCAAGTCTTGAGGATTTTCAATTGATGAAGTAAAGCGCCAAAGCATGAGGATTTCAATTGATTAAGTGATGCGCCCAAACTAAAACATCATGGTGAAGGAAAAGGAAGACTTTCAAACATCCATCTAAAGCGCTTGAGTCAAGTAAGTCAATGCGAAATTCAGAAGAAATCAATATGCCTATCTAATGCGACCTAAGGAGGAGGGATTTTAGTCGAGATTTGTTACACATTAAGGGTTTTTTTGAGGATCTCCAATCCTTCAACTAATGCAACATCATGGAGGAAGATTCTAAGCGCTTGGAAGGAGGTTCATCATAAGGTTTAAATCGATTTTCAGAAGATTCTAATGTGATGAAGTAGTGCGCCAAAATTTAGCAAGGAAGATCCTTTGCGCTTGATAGGAGGTAGACAAGGCAAAGAGGTTTCAATGTAAAAATCCAGAGGATTCTTAAATCCTTATCCAAGGCGAATTCTTAGAGGGTTCTTTATTCCCTATCCAATGCGCCATACAAGGAAGAAATTGAAGGTGTTAACCAATAGGGAAATCCTAGACATTCAACCACGGCAAGCACTTAAATCCTTATCCAAGGTCAAGTCTTAGAGGCAAGTTTAGAAGATTTCAAAGTCCTTATCCCAAGCGCCAACATCAAGCATGATTTCGCTAAAGGTAGAAGAAGGTAAAGTTCATCTAATGCATCTAAGTTTTGAAGATTCCAACATAGGCAAGTGATGCGCCACTTCAAGGATCCTTTGTCTTCCAATCAATATGCTCAAAGAAGAAGAAATCAAAAGTGGCAACCAATGCGCCACACATGAGGAGGAGTATAAGGTTTGTTTTGGAGATTTCAAATTCTCAATCCAAAGCGCTTAAGGAAAAGAGGAATTAAACTACGAACTAATATATATATTATCCTTCACCCTTCAACTGGAGCGCTTAACCTAGGAGTTGTCAAAAACTTGATCCATTTTGCAAAAGTAAGAGGAACTCAAATTGCTTCACCAATGCGCCAAAGGTGGAAGAAGGTAAGATATTTCAAAAAACACCAACTTGAAGAAGATTTTAGCACCTTGAAGTGATGCGCCATTCTATTGCAAATGAAAACAAGTTCAACCAAAGAGATGCGAAAGAGGTTTTGAGAAGACTTCAACATGCTTATCTAATGCGAAATGAAAGAAGAAATTTAAACACTTAATTCAAGGAATGCAAGGAAGATCTAGAAGATGTCATTCAATGTAAAAATCAAAAGGATCTTAATTCTTTATCCAATGTGACTTGTAAAGGAGAGTAAACAGTAAAGTTTTGAAGGAAAATTTCAGGAAGATTCATTTACCTCAAACCAATGCACTCATCTAGAAGATCTTCAAGACCTTGACTAGTGCGCTCAATCTAGAGGAATTTGAATACCCCATCCAATGCGCTATCCTCTAGAGGGGAAGTTGAGAGCATGTCAAGAGGTTTAGTTTCAAGAGGAATTCATCATGCTTCAATCGCTAATTCAACAAAATGAAGATCTCCAAGCATCCAACTAAAGCGCTCAACCTAGAAGATTTCGGAAACCCCAACTAATGCGCCCTAAGAGGAAGTGAAAACATTTAATTATTTTATCCAATAATTCTCGAAAAATACAAAGGTTTGCATTGAAATTTGAGTCACATTTTTAATAAAATCAAACAAAATTAAATATTTTTCACTACATTAAAGAGGGTCGGCCTAGGTGCTTGAGTTTTTTAAAGCTGATTGTGTATTTATACCTGCTGTTGCTGTCATTTTAATCATTTTTAGGCGCAGAATCATTTTTGAGGAGCAGATTTTATCTTCAAAGAGCAGCAATCAGGTATTTTGCAAAGTGCAGATTTGATTTTTATTTGGAATTGGATCAAATTTTTGAAGGCATCCATTTAATTCAGCTTATCAAGTAAGTCTAATCTGAATTTTTTTGATCTGATTTTTCTTATTTTTCCTTCATTAGATGCATTAAAAGTTGTCTAAGTTTTGGTAAGAATTAAGAATATAAGTAGAGTCTAATAGATTCCTTGAACCTAGATGATAATATTTTGGCAAAACTTCATAATTTAATGCACTAAAGTAGCTGAAGTAGACTCTAGATTGTGTTTGAAATTACTTATTCGCGTCAAGTTTGCAGGATCATGGCAATGACTTCCAAGGAGAGACAAGCGAAGATCCGGATAGATGCTAAGGGGAAAATTCCCGAATCAAAGCTCGTTTCAAGGTGGCTAAATGTAGGAGACACGAACATGGGCAACAGTAACTTAGAAGATATCAAGTCAGTCCTTGAGGAACCCAACGGAGGTAGTCTTGCTTGAGCCATCATGAGGAGTGGAGCTATTGAAGCTGCTTGTTTTCCGCCAACTTTGTCGTGTTCAGAGATGATCATTGAATGTGTCAAGAAGTATGACGTAGATACAAGACAAATTACAGCCAAAGATGAAACAATATTAGCTTATTTGCAAAAGGAGGCAGTTGGAGAGACTTTCAACATTCCAACTAGGGAGAGGATGATCAGTATTTCGATACAACAAGGTCAGCAGGAATACAATGTTGATTCAAAGACAAAGTTGCAGGAAATAAAGAGAGAATGGATGGCCAATCCATCTATGAAGTTCAATATGAATAATCCTCCACAGTTTCACAAGTCAAATTTTCATCCTGAAATTGGATACTTGATTATGTTTCTCAATAGAATGACAGGAATGCCGCAATCTGCTACCTTTCAGCCTTGGATGTACTCTTTCATCAAGTCAATTCTCAAAGGGAAGATGATTGATTGGGCTGGGCTCATCAGTCAGAGTATACATGAGCAGTTCATCAATTTTGCTAAGACCAAGACTTTTTATATGAGTTCCTATGTGGTGTACCTTCTCGCAAGAAATGAAGTCTATTCAGGTTTGACCAAAAGAGGGGAAGTTGGAATTGGGCCTAATAAGTACTTATCGCATCAGTGTTATCCTCAGTTACACCTCAAGAGTTTAAATCATTATACAAGGTTCAATGATGCGTTTGCTATGTTCATAATGAAGAAACTAAGAGGAGAATTTCATAAAAGGTTGTCAAATGCAGCGAGAGAGTTCATTTCAGCATATGGACATTGGTATACTCAGCATGAAAGGTACACTTACATAAGGATCCAAGGGTTTACATCATATCCATACAGATTACCAAGATATCCAACCAACAGGATGGTAATGTTAGAGGTTACAAGGCAACTCCTGGAACTCATCAGGATGCAAAAGTTGAAGAAGAAAGGAGGGATTCAGTTTCCACTTCTTCTTGGACAAAATCTGGAGTGTCCATCATTGGCAGCAGCTGAATATTCTGAGATAGAGCTTCAGGCATATCATTTGCAAACTCATGGCACCAAGAGGCTTAACTTTGATCCTTTTCAAGTTTGTTGGAAATATAACAGAGAATTTAAGCATGTCAAGCAATTGGAAGACCACTGGGCTAGTGCCCAAGACGAAGATGATCTTCGAACACTTCAGAGTTCTAGACTTACATGGGATTTGGTTAGAGCTTCCAGAGTATTCAGGATTCCAGACCAGTTCACTGAAGATGATACTATCTTGATAGACGAATTTGATAAGATAAACGATTTGCCTTATACAGTTGATTGGTCAAAAAGGGATGTGTCCGAAGAAGAATTGATAAAGCCAGTCTTGGCCATGACACAAATATGTATAAATCAACTACTCCAAGAGATGACTGATGAAGGCCGAGTTCTTACTTACAATAAGATGGATGAAGGAGAACCAGGACAGCATAGTACACATAGTAGGCCACAACACAGTGGAAATGATCAAAGTGATAATCCAGCTAGAAAAAGGAAAAGACCTAGTCAAGATCAAGGAGAATCAAGCCAAAGACCTCAAAAGAAGAATAATCTATCTACTTCATCTAATCCACAGGAAGGTGCTTCAGATGTTCAGAATCCAATACAAGAGATAGAAGTTATAGAAGAAGTTGCCTTGATTCCATCCGAGGAGATTCATTCAAGTCCAACTGTCATAATTGAGGAAAATGATGTTCTTGATCAAGATGAAGTAGGTCAAGTAGAATCTGATGAGGAAGTAGCTCGTGTACAACACAGTCAAGTTCAAAGACAGCAAGATCTTTCTGCTTTTCCACCTTGGTTGAGGCAAAGGATTGAGGAAAGTGTAATTGTAGAAACTTATCAGCCTGCTCCAGTCGAAGAATTGCTTGTAGATGCACAGAAGAATAATCAGAAGAAGAAAGCAACGGTCTTTTCGAAAATCACTCAAGATCCTGCTGGAAATAGAGAGGTACATGTAGCTGTTCCTAGAGTTGACAAGGATTTAGAAGATATGGCACCTGAAGATTACAATATGACTACTATTGGAATGGGTCCAATCACAAGGGAACAGGTAGAGGAGGAACTGCAAGAGTCAGTAAATAGTATAAGAATCATGCTAAAGCAAGAAAGAGAAGCTAGGTTAAAGGTTGAACAAGATTTTAATACATTGAAGCACTACATTCAACAAGTCATGCAGCCTATCCAACAGAAGGAAGCTACTCCAATTCCTCCGTCTATTCTTCCACAAGAAACAGTGTCCCAAGTTGAAAGTATGAGGACTTCATCTCAGGTAATAAGAGGATGGATAGGAAAGACGGAAGAGAAGGCATATACTCACCTTGAAGAAATTGTGCAAGCTTATGATAGAGTCATTAATCTTAAGGATCGAGTTCAAGCTTTATTAAAAAATTGTGCTGAGTTCAAACCTATCAAGGAGCAATACATGCCACAGCTCAAGAGTTTAATGGAAGCTCCATTAGAGGATCTAATTCATGATAAGGTGATTGATCGAGATGCTCCACATGACTTCATCACTTGGTATTTTTCCTTTCACAACAAGGGGCAACTGGTTGATAAAATGGAGGTAGACATGTCCAGAATAAGAAGTGTTCTTATAAGAATAGAGAATCATATATACACTGCATAGACAACAATATGTAATCCTTATGGGGATGTTACTATTGAAAACATGAAGCAACAAGTTAAGGCATTCTACTTTCAGTATGATGGACTTGATGAGGGTCAGCTGTATAGCATATTCACACTTGCATTTCATCTTGGAGCGAATAAGTCCTGGATAAATGACTGGGAGAAGACACTTGGCGTCTATGAGTCAGATGTGGCAGTGGCAAAAGGATCCATTAATGCGGCGACAAGTGTACCAATGGAGGATATTGCTCAAAATGTGTCTAGATTCATTGCATCTCATAGTACTACTACATAAAAGGCACATGATGTGGCTTCCTTATCTTCTTGGAAAGCGTGCCTTTGTTCTCTCTTTCATTGCTTCTTTCATTTAATAAAGATAACCTCCTTCATTTAATAAAGTGAGCCTCTTTCATTTAATAAAGAAGAGTTTGTTACAACTACTTGTGATGTGGCTTGATCTGGTCCATTGGCTTGGCCGACCGATCTTGACCCTTCATTCCTTTGAGGTCTATAAAAGGGCTCCTATTGCTCTCATTTGTACGGTTGAAATTTCTGAAATTGTTGCAAGAGCTCTCTGAGATAATAAAAGATTCATTGCTTTGGTGATTCTATTTGTGTTTCCGAGTGTTGCATGGTTTAGATTTTCAAGCGAACATTAAGCTAGATTAAGTTTTCTTTAAGTTTATGTTAGTTAATGGAAGGTTTCTTTATTGCTTTGTGGTGAGATCTATAAGTTCATACCATTTATAGTTTGTGGCTTGCAAATTGCAGTGCATGGTTAGTCTGAACAATTGGACATCAATTTGATCTTTATGCTTGTTGGATCTTTCATGAGCATAACTGATTTAAACATCTTGTACACCCTAGAAGATTGCACCTATCTTGTGTAGTTGTTTGTCTTGGCGAAACAGGATCTGGTTTGATTTTACCTAAGCAGTAAATCTCCTTGCATCTAGGATTAGTTTAGTGTTTCTAAACCTTATATCTTTTGTCTTTTGTTTATCCATTTAGTTAGAATTAGAATCCAGAACATCAATTGCCAAATCATACGCCATCAATTGTAGTACTTAGATTCTTCAGTATTCACTTCCGTAATCATTGAAACAACAGTTTATTTGAACAATTGCGTAAGTCCCTTTGTGTTTAAACAGCAAAATCATACTTAGTCACTGAGCTGTCTCTTACCAAAATCATCAGAAAGGAACCTTGGAGTCATCTTGTTTGATCACCTAATTCAGCATTCGAGAGGCTTTGCTCAAGAGGGAGTCAGATACTTAGTATTTCACTCTAATTGTTGACTTGTCGAAAAACAATCATCAACAGGAGGGACGTGCGGAGAGAAAACGCAAAGCTGGTAGGGCTACTTGGTGGGTGAATGCAGCTCTGCAGCATCAAGTAGTTGGTGACACCGTGATGTCTTCTTCTCCTAAAAGCAAACTGGCTTCGTCAGTTGGGTCTATGAAGGCACAGGAGCATGTTTCTTTGAAGGAGGGGCCTTTGGTAGCTACTACAGAGGTTTATGAGTCTGTGATCCCTGCTTCTCCTTCTGGTAAGCACGTTATGCAGGATATGCCTTCAATCCCAGTTCAGAAGATAGTTTTATCAAAGCCTCTGGATGCTCCATTAAAGGGCCATAAGAAGGTTTCTGAGCTGTTGCAGAAGAATGTGTGTCTTCCTTTGGTGGATTTTGTGGAGGATGAATGTGCTGAAATGTTTAGGGAGATGGCTAGGCAAGATCTGCAGTTCCTCAATGAGGATTCCCCCTCGGTCAATGGTGTTGATTGAGGGCGGCGAGGATGCAGATTTAGAGTTGGGTTCCCCTAGGTCAGGAGGTTGGACTACATGCCAAAAAGAGGATGGAGAAGATGTAATGCTATTTACTTTTATCAAGGGCTGGGGGCCCAATAGATCCCCCAACTAATTAATCTTAAAAAGCAGCTAGAATTTTAGTCATGTTGTCTCTTAGGCTGTTTAATTATATATTTTGATGTATATAGTGGTAGACTTGGTCTGTTTGATAGTTCCAAGTTGGAATAAGGTTGCCTTTTCTTTCAAGTTTTTTTGATGGGGACAGAAATCAAAGAGTGGGTCGCTAGAACTTTTTAAGTATGCATCCCGCTTTCAGCTTGTATACAACATAATTATGATTTATAAAAAATAAATTCTGTAATTGAAAAGCCAACACCAAGGAATAAAGAATAAAAGTGTAGTATCGATTTAACTAACAGAGTTTGAATTTTCCTCTGTAAAAATAGAAAAGGGGATTTGTAAAGAAAAAAATGTGCTGACAATTCCATCTGGCACTAGTTGACTCTGAAAAGCAACAAAATATTGACAAAAATAATAAGAATACTTTAAAACTTTTGAACTTATAATTGAAAACGCTATACAGAGGCTAAAACAGCATGAGCTTAAATTAAAACAAAGAATATCAACAATATCCAATGGCTGACAACAAAAAGATCGGAAAGGGGACAAGAAAGAAACAAGACCTGGTAATTCTATAGGAGATCTAAAAAGTTTTAGCAAAAGTTGAGATTGAAAAATATATTTACAGTAAAGGAAAGGATTTTCAAAGTCAATTCCATTAGGTTACCATCCCAATGGACACTTTCTAAAATTAGCATTAAGGGCCATAGGGAACACAGAAAATTTTCCGGAATGTAATTTGCTTTACAATTATATATTAGTTGAATAATATTTCAATGTTGATGTAGAAGAAAATTTAATTTTGAGAAATAAGAAAAATAATATACCATAGGCTATTATTTGAGATAAGTTAATAAAATTAATACTTGTGAATTTTTTCCTAATCAAATTGCTTTTAGATTATAATTTTGATATAATTTTAAAAATTTACTAAGGAAGCCCATAAGCTGGCTACAGCTCCTACTTTAAACAAGGAAATAACAGCAGGAAAGATTCAAATTTTGTAGAGAAAAACTTGAAATCTTCAATAAAATACAGTGGCATATCTTTATAGGTGAGACTTTCATTTCACACTAGCGTCCACTTACCTATCTATTTGAAAACGAGGGCAGTCATGTAATTTTGGAAAATGAGAACTGCGTTATTTTATTTTGGAAAATGAAAGCCGCCATCATTTTATTTTGGAAACTTTTTCTAGGCTGAAGCCGCTAGAAGTCTGCAAGTTTCATTAAGATATTTTAGAACATATTGTTCCGGAGTGGCACCAGTGCCTAAGGAATGTTCTCAAGAGGTAAATGCATCGGCACTTTCACTGGGGAGCCCCAGGTCTAAATAACCAAGACATGATAAAGCGCTGAAATTGGGTAAAACACAACATCCAACTTTGTTGAATATGGTATACCCAGGTGGAGTAACTTTGATGGAAACAATGCCCCTCACTCCGGCCATCAAAGGCCAATGTTATGCTGTTTAAGGAACTTACCAAATCAAAAAATATAAAATTGGTAGAGATTCAGTCTCTAAAACAAATTTCACTGAAGGTTATGCTATTTAAGGAACTTTTTAAATCAAATAATATTAAATGTTAGTTTCAATGTCTCTAAAACAAATTGCAGCAGCGCAGAATATGAAACAATCTTACGGCAAGAGAGCCCAAGAATTTTTCAACAGTCCCTACTCCACACCAGTAAATAATCGGCAGATTAATCTTTCGAAAATTTTGTGAAACTGGAATTGAATCCATGGCCTTTACGGCGCTCAAACCCTACAACAATAAATTCAGAATAATGAAATTAAAAATACCTCAGACGCCACAGATTTCTGGCCTGTCCAATTCTGCATGAAATCCCTGATCGCTTCTTTTGCAGAATCCGCCGTTCTTCTGAATTTGGCGGCGTCCTTGACATCTTCATTCAACGACTCCCGCAAGTTCTTCACCACGTCTCTCGCACTCTTCACATAGCTCTTGGGAAGGACTCTTCCAGACTTGGTCTTCTCGTTGGGGTCGAACAGCGATAATAATCCTCCCACCAAACCCTCGTCCTCGTCATTATCACTCTTCTTCTCAGCAGAAGTATTTTCCTTTCCTTCTTCCGCATGAAGAAAATTTAATGGAAGAAGAAAGCCTCCCAAAGAAGTGCCCACAAAAATTAGTAGGCGCCTCTTGTGTTTTAAAGGATGGCAGGGAAGAGTACGAATTCGCCATGAAAATTGCAGTTTCCCTGCTCTGCTAGAGAATACACATCATCAGAAATTCTGTTGTCCAGGAAAATTGTATATTTCATGCATTAGATTTAGATATCAAGTTTACAGTGTCTGATTAAAAAAGCTTACACTGAGATAAGGGTTGATTTTGCCTGAAAGAGGTCGCGGGTTCGAGCTCCGCCGCGGCCTTGTAGCATGGGGCGAGCTTTAAGCTTGTCATCGCCCCTTATCTGTAACCAAAGGTCTTTCCCGTTTTCCGAAAATACGAAGAAAGAATTGCAAATGATTCCATTGAGAGGCTATGGAGTTGTAAATGACTAGATAACAACAAAGGTTTTTAAAAACAATTATCATTCTAAGTGGTATTAAAAAGAAAGATTACTAATGCTGAAATTTGCATGTACACAAGCTATTTTTCCTTTAGTTTTGTGTTTATTGTGAGGAAATGTCATGATATATATACATATTAATAAACATTACAATTTTGTTACAATTTTGTGTGAAATTAGACATATCTTTCTAGCCTTTTATCCATTCATATGCACATACATCTTCATGTACTTAGTCCTTGTCTTATCCTTATCCACATATACTTTTATACATTCACCTTATCTTTGTATATCACATTCACCTATACACTCACCTCTATATAATCATTAGTCACCTCGTTTTTAATGTTTTTTCGTCGAAGGTCAATTTTGTGGTCGCATACTTGACCCTTTCCTTTTTGAAATTCATATTCAAATTTGGTCGACTAGCCACCTTCATTCACTCACCCTAAGCTAAGCAAGTACACGTTTTGTAAAATTTGATGTTATGTGCTAGTACTTAAAGATATTTAATTACATTAATTTCACACCCATCACACATTTGAGCATCCTCTTTGTAATGAAACAACTTGCACAATAGATGGATATAATAGTAAATATGCTTCAAATACTTGATAATAATATGCCACTTCGAGGGGGCAACTTCCAAAAGTCTTAAATGAAGAACACAATTCGATATATATGATAATAACTAGCCTCTACCTCCTATATGTACAATACTCAAGCCTTGGATATCACCCAAGCCAACTTAGATACCAAAATATATCACCTAAGCTGACCTAAATGCCTATATAAGTCTATATTAATGATTATATAACTTAATTAAGATTAAGGGTGTAGCACTCTCTCATTCTAGAGCATTAAAGGAGCAATCAATAGTGAAACAATTTGATTTGGTACACTAAAAGGAGTAATGAATCTACATATATATTAGAAGGTTTGCTTGTTGTTTTCCAATGTCAAACATTTTCTAGGGGTTGACCTAAGACATCTCTCCTTGCAACAAAATGATAGTCCTTCCAAGTTGTTTTTAAATATTATTAGTCCTCAGATCAACAGAAACAAACTATTTGGTTGAGTAATAGAATAAATTTTTGCATTGCGTAGGGTAGAGTTTGGACTCAGAGGATAAATTTACCGCCATAAACTTGACCTAGACCTACAAACTCAATCTTTGACAGAGCACAAATTAAGTGCATATTCCAAAACATCCACTAACAAAGAGATTACCTTTTTTTAATTAAATACCAATCTAATTCCAAATTATTCCTCATTGACATGAATTTTTCAGTTATGGAGCTAAGTAACTCCTATCTACCACACTTACTTTACTAAAATAGTTATTATCAAATTTATCAATCTCAAGTAGTCATTAATTAATGTAGGTTGATTTGTGCTTAATTGATTGCATTTGTTTAATTAGCCTAAGTTAACACTTAAGGCAAGTTGATTTTCCCTTACATTTTTAGTGAACCTATCCCATCTTACACGACCTAATCCTCTTCTAGGGTTTCCTATCCTATTAGGGTTTTTCCAAATTTGCACTTTTTCTAATTGTAGACACCTAAAATTCACCTCATCACAATAAATAATTATTTTTAATAATTAATTAATTTCACCCACAAGTCACTCCACTAATTATCTAAATTAAGTAAATTATCCACTTGCACCTAATTATTAATTTAAATAAATTAAAACCACTTTCCCACTCCATTATTAAATTAAAATAAATTAAATCCATCTCCATCTAATTATTAAATTAAATCCACCTTTCACCTCATTATTAAGTTAAATAAAATAGGTCCACTCTCATCTACTTAAAATAAATAAATAAAATTTAAATGAAGTTTTCCCTCCATAATTACTTAAATTAAGTTAAATAAAGGATCCCTTGTACATGATCCAATGCCTCAATTCATCTCATTTAATCTCCACATCCATCCATCATTTAATCCTAGCCATCCACATCCTTATACAAGCACCTATAAATCAAACCCTCAATCATTCATCTCTCCATCATGGAAGTGTGAAGATCATGAACACACACATCCTACATCTATCATAATGAATGCCTTCACATCCTCAAGAGGCAAGTTTCTTACATTGATTGCATTCATGAGCATCTATCAAGCATCAAAGTACATCAAGCATCCACATTAAGCATACATATGCAAGTATAAGCTATCAAGATCTTGAGGCATCCAAGAGCAACTATATCACTGGTTGTTCTTAAACATCATCCACTTCAACAGTTAAAAGTCAATTTTGGCCAATAAAAATAGGACAATTATTTAGCACTTTTTGTTATGGATGAGGTGTAAAATTGCTATTGACTGTTTGACCATTGAAGTGGATGATGTTTAAGTAGAGCCCTATATCACTCATATCTATGAGCAAGTCCACTCAACAAAGGAGATCTCTTGCTTGGTAAGTGAAGGTAAGAATTTGATTTGATCTTCTTTATGCTCAATTCAAAGGTATGTTGCTTGATTTAGAATAAGGGTTTAATATGGTTTTAATCTCTTCCATTGAAATTTTAGATCTAGCTTGTGTACATTCTCGCATGCCTAGTGGGACCCCTTGGTCCTTGACAAATCTTGGTTTTGTAGGATCTTTTTGAGCTTGATTTTGCAAGGTTTTCATTCTTAGACTTTAGAGTGATTTGGCAAGGAAGTTTTATTGGGTGCATCCTAGAGCAAAACAGACCTAATGGTTGAGTCCAAAAGGCTCAAAAACTTATAAATTTATATATAACATGATATATTTGGGAGCCAAAAAAAATTAGGTATTTTTAAAGGTTTGGCAAAATTTTGAATTTCATGATTCTATATGGATTTTGTACATTCCATACAGTAATCATACAAATCGTGTAGCCACTATCACTTTGGGGAATTGCATCAATAGTATATGCATACTACATCATGCTTTATCACCTTCTGTGTCATTAAGGTGCAAACTTTAATTTTTAAAGTTAAATAACTTTTGGCCTACATCAACACAGTGTATGTTGTGATGTCAGCAGATGGAGGTTGGATATTGAGCGTAGACTATGGTTATATTGGTGACCAAGCCCAGAGCTGAAGGTTACTCAAGTGTAGCAACTGGTGGTATGTGAAACCTAGCTCTTGGTCACTAGCAAACAAATGGGGCTTAACCCAACATGCCACCACTTCTTTCAACCTGATCTTGGACACACCACCAAATTTGGCCACTAGAGGGCTGCCACCACTAGAGCACCACCGGTCAACCACCCCAAGGTCTACTTTTGCTTTTCTAAAGGGGCATGTTTTTTTCAGAGGCCATAACTTTCTGCCACGACATCAAATTTCCACATTCTTATAGGCACTGGAAAGCTACTTCTGAGCACTTTGTAGTAGTGCAAGTGATTTTTCAATATTTTGCATCAAGTATCAAATATTTCAATTTGAAGTTTGTTTTTACATATTTTCTTGCAATCTAACCATAACTTTTGCATACGAAATCAAAATTTTACATTTTTTTTAAATTTATCATAAAAATCACAAAGAATCTGATGGTAATCTCCATTTTTTATTGATTGGTCTATTTTCTAGTGTTACAGGGATTATTTTTCATTGCTAACTCTTTTTTGTGTAATTATCATTATGGGAGAAAGGCCTGTTTTCAAGACACCAATGCTTGTTTTGCAAAGCTTGCTTACCAAAAAATTAAATTGCAAACAAATTTCATCTATTGCTTTATACATGTGTGTTTTCATGGTTAGGCTTGTGTATGCTCTTCTCTTGCACATTGTGTGATCCTAAGGATCAAAAGCAACCTAATCACTTGTGTCACACAAGGGTAGTTTGTGTATGCTCTTCTTTTACACTTTGTGTGATCCTAAGAATCAAAAGCAACTATTTCTTTTTATTTTTCTTTTCTAGGAAGCCTATGTTCCATTGGGCTATATAAATTTCTTGGGAAATTGTCATTTTGGGTTAAGTTGGTTTACCCATATAGGTTTTCAATGAAGGAGATGAAGGATTGCCAAGTTCTCAATCCATGTCATTAGACAACACCCTTGTATCATGGACTTAGGTCTCACGTACCACAAGGTATATGGAGGACTCCCTTAGTTGAGTCTTGTTTAAACCTAGATTAGAGAGACTATTTATCATTTGTAACGTGATGCACCGATAAGTAGTTAGCCCCAGAAAGTTACGACATATCTTTGGAGATGAGATAGTGGGCTATGGGTACTATCCTAATCCTCCATAGTTTGCACTCTAAAATATTGGGCCAACACTATTTATGACCAAGTTTGATATATCGATGGGATCACAAACCAAACACACCCATTTGAAAAATTTAGGTTGTTGTTGTGTCTTGTTTGTCTTCCCCTTTGTGCTAAACCAAAATCAAAGGAAAAATAAGAAATTTTATGCCATCTATAACTAGAAGTAAATAAAAATATAACATGGAATTCAACAAAGAGTTTCCTTTCCTCCAAGAACCTCCATGTGTCCAAAATCCTTATCTTATTGGACAAGCCTCGCAAAATCCACATGTGAAAAAAATGATAGTGACAATGATAATGATAGTGTTAATGAAAGTGAATATTCACATGACCCTCATGATCTCTTAGACTCTGAAGAGGGTTGTGCCATGATAGAAAAATACATATGTCAAAACAAAGATTGACCTAATAATATTCTAAGTGAGGAACCCACAAACCAAGACTGTATTGTCACTAACAACAAAGTTGACTACAACAATGGTGACCAAAACAAAAATGAGGAGAAAAAATCACAACATGACTCTCAAACTCAAAACAAAATGAGGGCCCCATCACCCAAATTTTTATGGCAAACCAACCCAATCTATCAAATTGATCCTATTAGTCAAATCTATTAACAAGTCACCCCTCTTTGGTGCTTCTTCATCCACCCTTTTTCATTTATTTCTCTAAACTTTATCTCCATTTAAACTTGTATCCTCCTTCTATCCCTTTTCTTAAATTGGTTAGTATAGGTTAGGTTAGATGTTAAAGTAGTTTATGTTTAGCATCAACTTTATTGGTAGTAATAGTATATGCATTTGGTTTCTTTTAGTTCTAAGTGTAGAATAGAAAAGGAAGTCGGCCTTCTTTGGAGGCTCTCACATGGTTACTCAAAACAAATTATTGACATGTGAGATCCCTATCTGTTGGAGTTTCTCAAGTACTAGCTAAAATTAGCAAGCACAAATTTCATCTTTACACTACATCTGGTAAGTGGTGTCCATAGTTGTAAAGGCTCAAATGCTTGGTTGACTTGGTGCACCTCACTTGTCTATGAATGCAAGGACTTCTTCTAATCCCCCCTTCAATGAAAGCCTTGTCCCTCAAATTTTAAGTAAAAATCCACTACTAAAAGTTAACTTTCTAGCATGTGGGACTTAACTTAGCAGTTCTGATACTTGAATTCATATTAGTGCATATTGCTTTGTGTTTCAATTGGCTACTATCTCTAGATTTGGTGAATACCAAGAGATATTTCCCTTTCTAAGAAGTTATAATTCACCCAATGACTACTATTTTGACACTCTCACAAGTATCCTTACATGAGATAAATATTTATTAGATCTTAGGTGAGAGACTTATTTCTAGGTGGTTTTGAACTAGAAAAACTTCCTCCTCTAGGGAGAAATCCTAGACAACTACCTTCTCAAGGTATGGCTCCTCTAGTCCCTCCTATTTCTCTATCACCAGTCATGGTTGCCTTTGTGAGGAATGAAGATTTTGTCTCATGGCACAATGTGGCCCTCTCATCATTTCAATTTGGGATGAGATACCCCTTGCCATTGCAAAAGGCCAAGTCCTTTGTTCAATGGGGAAGTTTCTATTATAGCTGAAGAGCATATTAAAGACATAGCTAACACCTATTTGCTACACCATATTGCTAATGAGTATATGGATTTACCACTTCTTGCCATCTCTTTCAAGGGAAAAACTACATACTAGTTCTACATGCTTTAACCTAGAACAATTTGAAGTTGGGATAGGCTTGGGAGGCTCCTATGTGAATGTTTCAAGGATAGAGGAGACTATGTCTCATTGTTGGAGTAGATCTCTCACATCCAATGATTCCCAAAAAAAAATTGACTCCAATATGTGCTTTTGAAAGACTTGGTAGAGATTTCTTCTTAGGATCTAACCATCAGTTGGTGTGGTCTTCATATATTATCTAGATCCATCACCCCAAATCTTACTCTAATAATTCAGTCCTTAGGGGCTAGAGATCAACAACACTCTCGATCTAGCATTGTGAATTGAAAACTTGATTTTGATTGGAAATATTGCTTTGAGACTAGCTATCACTCTCTTCCTATATATTTCTCTGCCTTTTCCCTTTCAATCACTTATTGTTCCTACATAGGTGCAATATATTACCCTCAACCCAATACCCACTCCTTTAGCCCCTCCAAAGGAAGCATCTTCATTCACTAGTCTAAAAAACAACTTTCAATAAAGCCCCATTGGACATGATGTAGGGCATCACCAACAAGCTAACAAACATAGAATTACATTAGGATCAACAACCCTAAGTATATCAAGTGGGAAACCACCCAAGCTATCAACCAAATTTCCAATCATCATAGCTACAAACCACACAAGTTGCTCTCTCCCCCTTATCCTTGTTTGAATCTACCTCCACCAAGAAACAATGACATATCCAAGTCTATTGTACTAATCCCATTAATAAACATGATAGCAAAAGAAAGTCCTAACTCTTAAATATTAGTGCATTCATTGCAATGTCTGGCACCACCTAGTCACCTACACACGATATTGAGACCATCTAAGGTTTGCTTCTAGAGTTATCTCTGTGTAGGACCCCAGTTGTTCCTATCTCAACTAAGAATCTCTCTCAAGACTCCCTAGGTACCTCTAACATGGATCTAATAAACCTTATGGTTGACAAAGTCCTTGGCTCAAGAGGAAGAGTGTTTATCAATGAACCTTCTTATGACCACTTCACTTAAGCTAAAAGGAGAGTGTTGGACAAGCGAAGATGCCCTACCAATGGCTTGGCTTCATCATTGCTTATTAAAGTGGGATCTAGGGTTCTTGAAAATCCTAACCTATGGCTTCCCCACCTCCCCCAAAAGTGACACCAATTGTTGTGGTTTAGCTCAACCTAGTCCATAAGGCCACTCTAGCTACCACCATCCAACATACAAAAAAATTTCCCCCTCCTAAGGTTGCTACTTGAGTCTAAATCCCTCTTTTAGAAAATCTATAGTGAGCCATTGCAATCTAGATATCCATGAATCCTCAACCTTTCAACATAGTCGAATTGATGAAGAGATCTCTAAAAAACTTGTCTATGTGGGAATCTCTATCTATTCCCAAACAAGTCATCTTCCTAAAATAATCCCTAAAATGGTAGAAGAAAGGTTGATCAATGACACTTGACAATTAAGGTCAATACTAAACCCAAACCCTTCTACCTTATACTCATTGTCAAAGATAAATTGGTTCACAATTACATGATTATCTCTAGTGTAAACAACACTATCATTCCAAAGTCAATTGCTAATGTCCTTGGTCTTGTGAATGAGCTATTGTCAAAAGCATCACTCACTTGGGTGCCACTCCTATCCCCATAATTGGAATCATCAAGGTTGTTATCTCACTCTTTACTCCTACCTAAGTGTAACCATTCCACGAGATATATATGTTATTGGTCTTATCATCATTCTTCATGATCTACTTATCTATGAACTTATTGCAAGAGTGGTGAGATATGCCTACCTATACTAGTCACATATCATGATCCAAACCTACTAATGTTTATGGGTTTAACTCGATAATGAGGCCATTTCACCCCATCATGTGAAGTTATACTCACCCTAAAAAATAATGACAACCTTGGGGTTGTGGCTATCATGCAAGAGATTGTGGAGGCTCACACCTATTATTCTAATCAAGATGGAACTTATCCAAGGACTGAACCATGTTGTCCAAATTCATGCAAGACTAATTAAATGGATGATCATGAGCTTCTTGACCAAAAATTTGAAATCTTCAATTTTAATTGATGATCTAGGTCTCGAGAATTATTGTGCTAATAAGAAAGAAGTTTTCATGCTTCCCCAACTCTTGAGTGAGGGGGAAAACCAATTGAATGACATTTATTAGATGTACTTTGATGGTTCAAAGTGTAGGGTTGGAGAAAGCATAGGTGTAGTGTTTGTCTCTCCCTCTAGGAATAAATCCTTCCACTTCTTCTGACTCTAATTCCACTGCACAAATAACGTAGTTCAATATGAAGCACGCCTTCAAGGATTGTAAATAGCTAAGAAATGAGGCATTAATCAACTATCTATCTTTGGCAACATTGAATTGGTTATAAGACAAGTTCATTCTATCAATGCCACCAAAAATACTTTGATGAAGGAATATAGGCACTAATCATGGGATATAATTGAGAGATTTGACGCACTTAACATCTAAGCAATCTTGTGGCTCCAAAACAAAGAAGATAATTAGATGGCTACTTTAAGAGCCAATTTTGATCTTGCTTCTAGTTTTTTCCATCAACAAAACTCTAAGGAAGAATCATGCATGAAGATTATTATTTTCCCATATATCCCTAACAATGACATTCACTGGAAAGTCTTTACTAGTGATAAATACATTGCCTTGTTCATCTAGAATGAGGTCAAATTTTTAGATAATCTAAGAGAGAAAATGACTAAGGTCTATAGTGTCCAAATCATGTAATTGAGCTCTAACTAGATTTTAAAGGGGCTGATCACTTTGGAAAATGTCTTTGATATTAATGACTAGGTGAAGCCAAAATAGAAAGCTATGGTCATCAAATCCAAGCTCTACCATGAATATGAGCTCTATCTAGGTAAGACTATCTTGGTAGAAAAAACATTGTTGGATAATCTTGAGAATTCCTTTGTAACCATCTCCTAAGAGTTTGAAGATATGTGGGCTTTTTCCTACAATAACCTCAAGGTGTATGACAGGGATGTCATACAACATACTATTAAAACTAACCCCTTGCATGACCCATGAAATAAAAGAGCCAACTGGTAAACCCCTGCAACAAACCAAAGATTCAAAATGATCTCACCAATATGATCAAATCAAAGATTATCTTCTTTATCAAGCATTCAATGTGGGTCTCCAATTTTGTGCCTAGTCAAAAGAAGAATGACAAGATCCACTTATGTATAGACATTCATGATCTTAACTAGGCATCACTCAAAGATCACTATCCCATCCCCCCAATGGATAAAATTTTGTAAAAAATAATTGATTTAATAGTTTACTCTTTGTTGGATGGTTTATCCATATACAATCTAGTATAGGTAAAGGATGAGGATTAATTCAAGACTGCACTCACCACCAAATGGGGCGAGTTCACCTACCAGTGGATGCCTTTTGGTCTAACTAATGTTGGCTCCACATTTTAGAGGGCCATGGATGTTGCATTCAAAGGTATCATAAATGAGTTTATTCTAGTCTACTTGGATGATATTATAGTATTATCAAAGACACTTGAGGATCATCATGCCTACTTGTAGGAATTGTTCCAATGATGTTGTGACTTCAGTATTTTTCTCAACCCAAGGAAATACATTTTTTTTCTAGAAGGTAAACTTCTAGGACACATGGTTTCCAAGGATAGTCTAACAATAGACCCTATCATTTGAAGGCTATCAATGAACTCCCACTACCCCACATGAAGAAATATTGTAATCTTTCCTTGGAAATATTAATTTCATCGAGAAGTTTGTTTCCAACTTCGTTGGCCTTGTAAACTCATCATGCTATTATTGAAGAAATATGTCCTCTTCTAATGGAAACTTGAAGCAAAAGAATCTTTCCTTCTTATCAAGTAAGCCATCATGGAGGCACTAGTTCTCACAAGCCCAATTTTTTTAAAGGACTTCATTTTTAATGCCTTTGGTGCCAACCACGACATAGCAACCATCCTTACACAAAAGGATATAGATGAAGATAAGCATTTGATATCATTCATGAGTGTTATTCTCAAGGGCTATAAGGTAAGACACATTTCTAGAGAAACAAGACTATGCTCATAAAATCTTTGAAGTACTTCTGAGATTTGGTCTCGCACAACAAGGTGCAAGCCTTTGTAATTCACTTTGGTGTTAGGGACTACCTCCTTCATGAGGAGATAAATTAAAAAGGGTGAGCTAGATCACCAAAATATTGTAATATGACATCAAAATATAGCTAAGTTATTATGAGGTTGAGGCCTATTCCAACACCTCACAGAGAGTCTAGCCCTCCAAGTTCCTTTGAGAGCAATGACCCAAAGATAATGGCATTTTTGGCACAAGAATCACTACTCGCTTTGCTCATAACCAAGAAAGGATGGGTTTTTGAAATAAAATAATACCTTAAGATTGGATGCTTTCTTTCTAGACTCAATAAGATATAACAAAGGAACTTTTATCTTTCTTGTGTCATCTATCGACTCATTTGACAGGTTTTAATCAAACAAACCCTCAATGGAGTCTTATTAAGATGCATTGGACCTGAACAAATTGATAGACTTGTGTGTTGCAAAAGATGTTTAAGACCATAGAGTTAATGGCATAACCTACAAACAAGTGAATAATAATACACAAAACCTAGGGTTTGCTCCATATAGATCTCCTCATGAAGATTACCATACAAAAAATCACTCTTCACATACATTTGATAAATTGACCATCCATGTGATGTAGCAAGAGAAAGTACAAGAAACATAGAATCCATCTTGGAAACAAGAGAAAAGGTCTCAAAATAATCATTTCCCCCAACCTATCAAAACCCCTTAGCCGTGCAAGATGTGCCTTATACTTATCAATGGACCTATCTACTACATATTTGGTTCTATAGACCCACTTACAATGATCCAACATTTTTCCCTTGGGAAGAGGAGAAGATTGCATGTGTGATTCTTCATCAAAGAAGAATACTCCTTTGACATAACACTATCCCACTCTAGAATACCTACAACATCTAAAAACCTTTGAGGATCATCTAAAAAAGCAAGACTCAAAAGATTGACACTTGTTAGTTGTGAATGATTGTGATGAGAATTTGTAGGGTCACCAACCAAAGGTCCAACCTCCTTAAGATTAGTGCAGGCCCAATGGGGTGAAGATTGTGCACCAAGAGGTGGTGGATAAGGACCATCATCATCATATTTAAGAAGTAAAGAGTCCTCAAGAGATGAATAAGGAGTAGGAAGTGAGGGAGAAGTAGGTGATGGTCAAAGAGAAATAAACATTTTTTTTTGTTTTGTAGTTTCCCAATGTTCATGATGAGGGAGAATGAAAGAATAATGAACATTTTTTTGAAAGAATAATGAGCATTTTTTTAGTTTTTTTTATAGTTTCCCAATGTTCATTATGGGGAATAATGAAATAATAATGAATATTTTCTATTAGTTAATAGGTAGTCTTTTTTTAGTTGGCAATTAGTTACTATTTCTACCTCTAAAATTGTTACCTCTTCCTTTAAAGTTACTAGATTCTCCTTTAGGTTCATTTTTATTGTGAGAGTCATCTCTATATTCATACTTATGGTAATTCTTAGAAATATTGTTTCTTTTACCCCTAATGCTTTCTTTAGATGAAAAGGGCTTGTTCTAAGCTTTGTATACTACTTTTCATTATTTTTTCAACAATTAACAAAATGCCACTCAATTCATCGATTTGCATGGTGTGAGATCTTTTGAAATTTCAATTGTAGCAACTACATTATCAAATTTTGAAATAAAAATTCTTAATATTTTCTCTATGGCATGCTAATTAGCTATATTTTCACCTAATATCTTCATTTGACTAACTAGACCTTCCACTTTTGTCAAAAAATCATTCATGGATTCATTATGACTCATTTTTATATTTTTAATTTTTTCTCAATGTTTGCAATTTTGTAGTTTGAGCACCCTGATATGCATTAATGAGTATATTTCATTCTTGTTTGGAATTCACACCATTGATCCTAGGTGTCACATCCCATTGTTTGCCTAGCTAAATATTAATAAAATCAAATGATTAGGAAAGATAATGGAGTATGATAATTATCTTTGGAATTGTAAATTGAAAGGATTCTAGAAATGATTAATCATTTTTGAATTATATTTAATGTTGATTTATAATTTAGTAAATGATAGATTTAATTGTGGTTTTGACTACATGACTAACTATTGTTTCTGTAATGCAACAGGAACATTTAATACTCACTCGGGTTGGAGAGAGAGTATCATCAAGGATAAGACTTTATCCATTTGAAAGCAACATAATATGAAGGGATTTGTTCACACACCCACTTAGAAGCATCTAGTTAGAATTGCATCTTCTGAAAGTATAATAGCAATGTTTGTAGATATTGTATAGTGAGCACCTAACTACGTTGGTTCATGGTTGCTCCTTGTATCATTCGTTTGAGAAATATTGTCACAAGGTGTTAAGTCCAGTTAAGGGATTATGATTGAGTTGGTGAAAGACTAGATCAATAAATCTGCACACATCTAGAGAGTTCTTCTATCTTATTATAATTTAAAGGCATGCTTTAAGCTTAGATTACCGTAGTTAATTCAAGAATTCTCTCGGTTTGTTGGGCACTACAAGTAAGTGCATTTTCCTTCTTTATATGTGTTTTGGTATGTAGAGTTTTGGACACTTTGTTAATGGTGCTTAGATTCAATGGGCATCTTAATATTCATTTGAGGAATCTATTATTCCTTGTATTTAAATGTATTATGGGTATTTTTCTTCTCTATCTTTATTGAATGGTTTCAAAAGTTTTATTACGACCATGGGGTTTCTGAGTGGTCATGCCACAATGTGGATTACTTCTCAAGGCCTAGGTATGAATGATTAGGAATGGAGTGAATAGAAATCTCTAATCTCAACCACCATGAGAGTTGCTTTAAAAACTCATACTCGATACCTTGTGCTGAGTGGATTTATTTTTCTTAAGCCTATCAACAAAACTATTTTCTTGCTTATTCCGATGACTACCTTGCATGCGATGACACCTCTTCAAGGCCTTCTGTGAATCAACCCACATGCCTTGTTGGTGCTTCATCAAATTGTGTGCATGTATTTTGTGGCATTGGAAACTATTTTATGGATCTCATCGAGGACTATTTAGTAAAACATTTTACCTTGGTAATATATTTTTATTTTGTTATTGTAATAAAGAATATTTGTTGTTTTTAATTGGTAATTTGTTTATTTTATTTTTTTTGCTTCGTAATAGGATTTTTGTATAATCAACATAAAATAAAAGAACATTAGAGCTAAAACAGGCCAAGAATAATGATGAAGAAAGAGATAGAAATGCAAGAGAAGGGGAGAAGAGCCTAGGAATACTAAGAAGAGGAATAAATACACATCTTTCTGAAAGTATCAGAAGAAACCAAAAACTAAGCCCACAAGGCATTCAACCCAAACTCAAAGAGAAACTAGGACTTCTTCCCATGCCATGAAAGGAGGGCCTCCATAGTCCACTGAGACCCTCCTTCCACTGCCTCCATTCCTTCCATACGGAGTTTCTCCACATCACTTTTTCAACCTTTTTTCCTAGCAATCCCACAATCTAGTTTAGTTTTACTGCTGTCCTTTTGAGCAATCCCGAGTATCCGAGGAGGAGCCAAAAATAGGTCAAGTTTGAAGAGTTTGAATTTCTCTTCCAAATCTTCCATGAAGGGTAAGTGCCCTCTGAATCTAAGCCGTCATCCTCTGCGTCAGTTAAAGGTAGATGAACAACATCAATGTTGTCCATCGGTGCAACAGATGAAGATGAAGAGTGCATCACGGGAGACTCAGGCACAGGCTCAAGAGCAAAAAACTTTCCATGATTCTGCTAGATAAAATCAGCATCAAGGTCTTCTGCCTTTTTAATCCATTTTTTGAGACTAATACATCTTGAGCCATGAGATTGTTGTGCAATACAAGCCTCAACTTTGTGGCCCAAGTTGTTGTAATGAAAACATCTGAAGGGAAGCCCTTCAAAGTTCAAAAATTGTGTCCAAGTACCTTTGGAAGAATGAATCCAAACAGAGTGAGGAAGAGGAAAGGAAATGTCCATCAACGCACAAACCCTGATAAACCTGCGAGAAATAGCACTCCCATCCGAATCAAGCTTAACAAAAATACCCACTTGATTAATCAAATTTTTTATTAGCTCATAAGATCGCATGACAAGAGGCGGGTTATAAAGCCTGACCCACATGGGAATTTTAGTGACCTTGGTAGTAGCAGGGTGAAAAAAGGGGTCCAGGGAGATAGAAAGACTCCAGAATTCCTAAAAAACCAGGGGTTGTTATGCATCACGAAATTACAGTCATCAACCGAAGTGAAAGAAAACATAAAATAACCAAAATCCAGAGAATCTACCTTCGGAGTGGGGATGTTGTTCCAAGTGTTCTTTACCCATTCCAAAACTGAGGTAAAGGATGGTAAAGGAAAGGTTGAAAGTATCTCAAAAAAAATCTCAGCATAGTTCGTTATCACAAAACAAAAATTTTAAAGTTTATTAGGTCCATAATTCAACTAAAACTTTCAAAATAAATGCGGGTATAGTTGTTGCATTTCCGCATTATCTTCCCATGTAGTATTTTTAGGTGAATACTGTTGTACCTATACGAAAAACTTGTCTTTGTATGCATCCTTCCTAAGAGCACTATCAAACCAATGTCTCGAAGGTCATTTGCCCTTGTCAAGTTTGAAACTAACCCCGCAGGTTCACGGAGCAATCACGCACACAAGAACGATGTACCGAAAGCAAGGAGCGCTCGTCAAGAGGCAATTCAAGCACGTTGCCAGAGACAAGGTGCACCATCCAGAGCCTCTCTCCTCCAAGAAAGGATCATATTCTTGAGGCACTCCACCACCTATTCAAGTGTGTTTCCAATTCACTAAGGTTCGCATCAAGCCCCCAAGAAGCGTATTGCAAACGGAGGGAGTCGACATATCAAGGCAAATCCAAACATCCAAAAAGGCTCAGGCAAGTATGAGGCACACCATTTATCACAAAAACACATCATCTCTCCCAAAGATGCACCATGTCCTGCTAGAACATGCCAGAAGAAGTTTTGATTTCAAAAGAAAGGAAGTCAATGTCTAAATTAGGTGTGTCTGGCCCAAGGCGCATCCGCTACAAGGAAAAGGCTCTCCAAGTTACAAGAAGATGCTCCAAATCAAAGGAAAACATGCCATATCAAGACGACAAGTTTTCAAAAGGCTTCAAAATTCAAAAGATACTTCAAAATAGCGTGCCTTATATGGAAGAAATGCATCATTTTTGAAGGCTTTTGAAATCAATCTTCAGAGGATCCAAGAAAAGCAAGAGTCTTTTGTAAAAAAAGATATAAAAGAGAAAAGTGCACACGCTTATAGCTAGGCATGCACACCTATAAACAAGTGTGCTCGCCTATAGATAAGAGCATGCATTTTAAGTAGAATGCTCTTTGGATTTAGATGCCCATCCACATAAATCAAAACACTAAGTAAGAGAAAAACTAACACCACTCCTCCAAATTTGTTCGGCATCAAGCATGTGAAGCTTCAAGGATCAAGATTGGAGCGATGCACTCAGAGGAAGCGCGACTAGACAAGGAAGAAGAACTTAAATGAGGAACTTATCTCTAATATTGGTGCTACCTTTAGATGGCGGACACGTCCTCTAGGAGATGCACCCTTCTAGAGGCACATGCGCCATTCTAGAGGCACATCCGCCTTGTGAAGCATCTGCCCACCTTTTTTAGCCATCTAAAAATTTAAAACAAAAAAGAATACTCCTCTAAAAATGGCTAACTCACCTAGCATGGAGTGCACCTCTTCACTTGAGTCATTTGCACGCTATTTAAACACTTCACTTTAGTTTAAACTTCAAGCTTTTTGTTTTGCATGATCAAAGCAAGGAAAAAAGTAGTCTAAAAATTTAAAAAAAATAGAGTTGAAGGGTTATAAAGGCAATGCTACCTTTAGGAAAGCTTTTGTGTTCATTCTTTCATTACAAATTGGAGAATATTTTTTGTTTGCTACAGTAGGTTTAAGGAGAATCCGTCCATTTCCAACCATAAAGAGGTCAAATTCAAAGTTATTTTCACAAGGCATCATTTTGTGCAGGTCCTGTTAGCACAGTAAAAATTTGAAATTTTTACTATCTCCTTACTCCATCATATTTGAATAAATCCTGAAGAATATCCCAAAAAGACCATAATAAAAAAAATTTGTATCTCACGAGATGTCTATGGATGAGCAGTGCCAAATTTCATCAAAATCAATCCATCGGCAAGAGGTTGTGTTGCTTACACCGATACACAAGGAATCGTTTGAAAACAACCATCGGCGTGAAAATAGATATCAGGAGAAGAATTGTGGAAGTCACCGATGGAGTAAGTAATACCGATGACTTTACATCGGCAAGAAAGGTAAGTGGTCATACCGATCGATATGACAGATATCTATCGGATGACTTTTTAAAAGATGCCCCGACGGTATATATCATACCGATAAAGCATTTCGGCAAGAGTTTCACCGAACAGCATGCGGGGGTAACGAAACAAATAGCCATCGGCGAGAGGTAAGCTATCGGGATAGAAAACAAGTAAGCCTCCGATGATTAAGAGTCTTGGCGATAAGAAAGCCATCGGCGAGACTCACAGCGATACACCTCTATCGGGATAACTTGACATATCGGAACAAAAGAGCCAGGTCTTGCCGATTCACAAGTCACGGCGATCAAAAGGTGTCGGTGACACTTTACTAAACTTTGCCCGATGAAGGATATGAAAAGGGTCATCGGGGAGATGATTTGGATCGGGATATCTTGAGAAAGCTATCCCGATAGTGAATGTCATTCCGACAAAGATAAAAGTCCATACATGAAGATGACTATCGGCGAGACAATAAAGATCGGGAGAACAATATTTTATTATCCCAATAGTCTCAATCTTCCCGATAAGCAAATCATATCGGTGGGACTCGCTATATCGCAGAGAGATCTAAAAACCTTGGCGATGAAGGAAGTCATGCCGATGGTCTCGCCCACTTAAAATATGACATTACATAGCGTCGGGAAAAAAATTGGAGGAAATGGTCACCCTTGATATAATCACCAGGAGCGCAGTTGATCTTACTGATTCTCACCGTGAGCAGGAGTATTTAGATCATCTGGCAAAAGTCTATTTATGGCTAAATAGAGCCTAATTAAGCTTATGTAATTATTGTTTATGTTGGTTAAATTCCCAAGAGACTTATTGAAGAGTTGTATCTCTTCATGAAAATATCTATATAAGTTTAAACAATCGATGCTGAAAAAAAGGAGAGCAGTAGAAGATATTTTCATATATACATAATATACAATGTCTCAAAGTGACTATGTTGCATATTTTATTTGAAGAAGAAGTTTGAAGTTCTCTGATTCAGTGTTTCTATCTTGGTATCAGTTGTTTGTTGAAAATATTCAATTGTGTGGCTGTCTCCATTTCTGCATTTCCTTGTTATTCAGATTAAGATATCAAGTATATAGTTGATCTGTCACTACACATTTGCTGTATCTGTGTGATTAATTTGGTTGGTGTCCATCTGAGGAATTAAACCCTTCTAATTTAGTCGCAGTAACTTGGAAGTAGTAAGTTGGGATTACTAAGTAGAGCCATATAATTAGGATTACCATTCTGTCTCCAGAAAATATTATCTGTTAATCTTGCCCATTCATTTCATTTGGTTCCTTCAAGTAAGGATTAAAATACCTTCTGGTGAATTATAAGATAATTGATTATATTGGTTGGATTGCTAAGAAGAGTTTGTCAATCACTTTCCTGCACGTTTATACAAGCTATAAACCAAAGCTGTGCCAAGCAATTAGAATTATTACCATTAAGAAACTACTGGTCTAGGTCCTTCAAATTGACTCTGTTACCCAACAAGGCATTGGTCTCATTCAACTCATTATTTAAAACCTTTTACCTTGATATTGCTTATACAATTTCTACCAATCATTTATTAAACATTATACATAGAATTAAGTAGCCAGCTTTTTCATCTATCTTACATCCTGTGCCATTGTAGATAGATCTAGTTAGTCCACTCATCCACACTCATATTGCTTTAATATTTCAAGGTTCACCCACCTAGGTGTAGCAGGACCTAAAGTGTAGGAAATCATCAAACCTTGAAGGTTGATTTCGTCAAGTTAGTTCAAAAACGTTGCAAATCCAAACATAGAGCCTGGCATCCTCTTAGGATTAGCAACTTGCATTTTTGAGACCTAATAGGTCCAACAAGTATAAAGACATATTTCATTGTTTTAAAGCATCAAGAAGAGGAATTTGAAGAGATTTTCAAAGGGAAATTATCACAAAGTGTAGGCTCAACATTCTTGAAGATAAAAATTAGACTTTAGAAGTGACTTTTTCTCCATTTTTGAGCAGGCCCAACCTTGTTCTAGGTCAAACTCTTGACCAAAAAGCATCTATTTTTGTGGTTTTGTGCTTATCCAACACTTAAAAACACTTAAAATTGACCTTTGCATCCATTTCCAAGAGTGAATTTGAAGGAGAAACTCAGAAATTTCACTTTTCAAGGTCAAAATATTCACTTTTTCCAAAATTTCTGAGTTTGGTAGCGAGAAAGGAGGTCTAATTTTTCATAATAGCGGGCAAGGAAAGGTCTAATTTTTCGTCACAAAGTGTAGGACAACGACAAAGAAGTCTCCTACAAGCCAAAAAGTCAAGATGCAATATTCTTCTATCACCATGGAGGCCAAATCGACACTCATTCATGAGTACCCGAAGGTCAAGGAGATGGATTTATGCCAAGTTGCCCCCGAGGGTTTCAACTTGGATGCCATGATGAGAGCTGGTAGCACTACGTCTAAGAACTTGATTTATTCCAAGCTTGTTCAAGCCGACTCTTTCCCTATCTCAGTTCAATGCCTAAGTTCGTACTTGCTTCCATAAAGCATTACGACCTTGAGACACGGGAAATTAGAGCAGTTGATGGATGAGTGTTGGGAAGCCTCAAGTCCAATGGCATCGAGTTAACCTTCTCTATATTCCACCATTTGAAGAATCTTAATCTAGATCTTGAGGAGTGTGACAGAGTACATGGAATAGTCATGTTGATAAATGTCAGAAACATGCGGCAAAGTGGCTAAAGGAAAAGAGAACCACACTTCCAAGGAACGTAGGTCATGACAAGTTTAGAGATGAATATGCCATCATGATCACATTGCTCAACCACATCACAAGGCAAGCTAAGGCATGGATTTTTAGAACATGGATGTTCTATATAATTATCAATAATGTGTCCAATGGTAGTGAAAATTACAATTGGGCTTCCCTCATCAGTAATTACATGCATAAATAGATCGTGGAGTTTCCTCAAACTCATGAGTTTAGGATGACCTCCTTCTTGGTCTACATGGTGGCGAAGCATCATAATTTTACCAGATTGAACTTCATCGGCTCATCTCAGAATACCAAAATATTCAGGCTCTATCCGTAGCTAGAGTTTTCGAAGTCACAAAACCACTTTCGCAAGGTCAACAATGTATTCTTAATGCATATAGTGCATGACTTGGATAATCGGATGCATGTGTACATTTTAGAGGAGGCAAGGGCCATCATATCAGATTGGGTGGATTGGTTCATACAGTTTCCCACTTTTTCATACATCTGAGTGTATGGATTTCCTTCATACCCTTCCGATGAGGTAGTGTTCAAGGTGTACCTTCACTAGAGATTAGAAGTTCACACTTTGCTACGCAATAGGAATAAGCATGGAGTTGGTTTCCTTATCCGATTCAGCATCTACAAATGAAAATCTGCCACAGATGCCAAGATTATTGGAGAAGAGATGTCGAGGTTCAATTTCAAGACATTCAAGGAGAAGCATATCTATGATCCGAAGGAGGTCATGAAATCCAAAGTTGGCAGCAAGTTCACCCATGTGCCCTCAATTGAAGATTATTGGGCCAACTGCAAAAATGAGTTCAAGGTTCACCGAAGGGATTACAACTGCTTCACATTGGAGCAAATTCCAGCGTTCCTGAATGAGGATGTGAAGGGCTTGACAGATGAGGAGAATGATATTCTTTCTCCTAAGTTCACTAAGGAGAAGATTGATCAACAACCATTTCCACAGATAGACTGGTCCATTAAGGAGTCAGTCTCCATTCAGGAGAGGATGTGTATGGTTTTGAAGCGTAGCTGGGTGTTCTTGAATGCAAAGAGGGAAAAAAGGGTCAAATTTTGAAAGGACAAAACCCCAGTAGTAGAGCCATCATCACCATCTCACTTAGTAACATGGTTGAAGTCCAAGTTGGTGAGCGAGAAGGATAAAGGAGTTAGCATTCTTGTGAAAGAACCCTTGAGGGTGATCCAGAGGGCTAGAACTCAAACCACAACATCGATTTATCAGCAACCCAATGCAATAAATCTATCTTCTATAGAGCCTTCTTCTTCTTTTGATGAAGATTCACCATCACCACCTATAGAACTAGAACCTACGGAGTCTCTTATACTTAACACTTCCACACCATTTGACTCATCAAGAGTCGAGGAGACGGAGGTTGAGCCAAAGATTGAGCCAGAAGCGGAGCCAAAAAGGGCTCCTCCCACTTGGTTGCATAGGCTGATTAGAGAGAAGATGAAGATACCCTCTTATCAGGTAGATTTTGGCACTTTTGATAGTTCATACATGGAGCCTGTGACAAAGAAATTGAAGAAACAGTCAAGGCTTTGGAGGACTCCTAAAGGTGAGATGATCTTACAGACCACTATTCCCCCACAGGATAAGACTGCGGTAGATGTAGAGACTGATGATTTTAAGATCATCAAGGCCAACTTGGGTAGAAGCGTATGGCATGTTGCGGTTAATATGTTGGAGGTTGTAGCTGATACCCTGAAGAAGAGAGTGTTGAAGGATGGTGAGGATAAGGCTGCCCTGAAGGCGGAGGTCAAACAATTGCAATAGTATATTTCTCAGCTTGTGCACACTTCTACACAACCTTCTGTTCTTTTTCCATAGGTGTCAGAGTCTTCGGTTGACCAAAGACAATTGAACCAGTTGGTTGTTTCTGACAAACACGTGAAGGACTAGATAGAGGATTTCATAGTGAAAGGTACCAACACCCTTGCCAAGTTGTCTGGAGCAGTGGTAAATTCCAAGGATGTTATCCTTGGGATTAATAGTTTGATAGATTGTATGACCGAGATGTTGCCTATTTATGATAGGCTTTTGGTGAAGTTGTAGACTCTTGGTATGAGGCCATTGGTAGTAGAACAGAGGTCTATGATCTTTTCATGGACAGAGCAATACTCTTTTGTGGTTGAAACTTCTAAGGACATAGCCTCAATTCTTGCTACGTGGAAAGAAAAGCTTCCAATGTGGAGAAGTATGTGATAGATCATATTCAACATATCCCTTGCAAATACTTCACAGAAGATGGTGTAAATTGCCTCTTACATGACTTGCATAATGAGTTCACACAGTTGATTTGAGAGAGATTCTGTGGAGATACTCATGTGGAGAAGATGTACCTTTTGGCCGAGATCACTGTGAAATTCGACAAGGCAGAAAAGGAGTATTTGGATCTCGCAAAGACAGTTGAGGAGGGAAACATCATCCTGTAGTGGAAGATCATGCATCTGGATTCTATCATCATACAAAAAGAGGCTAAGGTTGACTAATTAGAGCAAACTCTCAATTCTCAGACTTATCCATTTTCGAGTGATTGCAAGATAAGTTATTTTAAGTAGGAGGGATTTCCAAAGTAGAATCTATTTTGAGAACTGGTCGTGCATTCCAAAGTTATATTTATTTTTAGATCTGTTTTGGAAATCATGCAAATCATGCATATTTGAAACTCTTTTGTAATAACATGCAAGTTCAATTAACTGAATTGCAAGAGACATATCTTTTATATTTTTATTATGCTAATAAGCTTGCATGCTTACATTCAACATTCCGTTTAGGTTGAAGAGTGTTAGTTCAACTCTTCTTTTCCCTTTCATGTACTTCTTGTTTTAGGGTATAAATAAGTGTATTCTACACACTTGATTTTTTAATGGTAAATTCTCAAGCTTTTTATGCTCTCAATTATTGTTCAACCTGTGTTGTGTAATCATTTGCTTTTAAGGATAGATGTATGTTATGACTTTATGCAAGATTTGTATTGTTAAGGTTGGAAGTGAATGTTTGTGATTGTATGCATAATCATTCGTCTTTGATCTTTCATTATTGTCTAAGTTTTCTTTTAAATCAGCTCCCCTACATTCATTTGCTTTCTTCAATCTCTAGATTTAATTGAAGAAAGTAAAAGTTGTGTTTTAGATTAAAGTTATTCTTCTGCCCTACTCAAAAACTTCTCGTTGGTTGCAGAAGAGCTAAATTGCCTTGTGCTCGTGCCTCTGAGAAAATAAAAAGATAGGTTATTCGTGATTGTCTTTTAAAATTTCTTGAGCTTCCCCTCCTAATTTGAAGAACAGTTTTACTGTACACACTGTTCTGTTTTGTGTTGCACTGAAAGGTGCAAATTAAAACTCTAACAGTTTTTGGCACCCACCGTGGGGCATGAGAAAAGTACTTCCAGCTAATGCTCTATCTCACATAGATGACCATTTGGCATCCTGTTACACCTATTTTGTAGCCACATCTGAATCTAGTTCAACATGAGCAAGAAGATATTGTTGATAGCCTAAGGCGATTCATTTTCATTGAAAGGAAAAATTCCGCACATTGGAGATCTGTAGCTACCATACTTGACGAAGAAGAAAGAAAGGTGGATCTTGCAACATGAAGACCAGTGTTGCCTCCTCCTGCGTGGGTTCAAGTAATTTTGGCTTACAAAGTTTACACAAGATCGAGAAGGAGAGCCAGACTTGTTGATACATTCTTTCAAGCGCTTGATTCTCCAAACGGTGAAGGCTCATCCTGTACAACTCCTGTCTTACCAAATCTATCAAGAGAAGAACCATTCCAAGCAATGGTGGATTATAATGGTGCAGATGGCAACAACAACAACAACAATGGCAACTGAAGGCATGTACCCAATCCAAAACTTTTTCCTCATCAGGTTGTCCATTCTGTTCGAGTTGTTGCATCGTTACATCTAGTTTGAAATGTCAAATGTTTAAAATCAAATCGTCATTATGGCCAACTCGTCTAGTCATGTTCGTCATATATGTCTAGGTCCTTTTGTTGAAGTCATTTGTTGTTCATGTTGTGTTGTATTATGTCTGTAAAATTTTATTTTATTTTATTTATAATTAATAATGTAAATTATTAATTATTTATTAAATTAAAATTAAAATTCATGTTGATTTTAATTACTAATTGCTAGTTAATAATCATTTTTAATGATTTTTAAAATTCATATTAAGTGTTGTTTTGTCAAAATCCTAAAAACCAAAAAAAGTATGAAACATTATTAAATAATTATTGTTAAAATATTAAGTAAAAAATAAAAAAATCTAAAAATAAAAAAGCACGCCCTATATAAGGCAAAGGCTCCAAATAAAAGAAGATCAAATAAAATAAAGCAATCCTCAGGTGTTTTAAAAGTAAAAGCTCAAATTAAATAAAAGGTCAAATCGCCTCTTATAAAAATGAAACGCGCCTTGTAAAGGCCTAAGTAAAAAATTAAAAAAATGCTTTATTAAAAAATAAAAACACCTCTGGAGGAGAAGAAACATGCTTACAAAAGCACATAAAGGCATAAAAATTAAAATCAAACACTTTATTTTATTGTTCACGTGCTTGAAGGAGATTGACCGTGCTTGCAAGAGGATGAATGCACCCTCAACAGGGTTCACGCGCTCAGGAAAGGATGGAGGCGTGCCTAGCTCACACCTCGTGCGTCTTGGCAAAGGCAAAAACAAATAAAATCAAATCAAAAATTTGTAAAAAGTGCTTTAGATGAAGATCAAACGTGCTTTGGAGTGCTTCAGAGATTTCAAACACTCTACTAACAGCAAGGATGCCTCTTCAGCCAAGGATTCACGCAAGACAAATAGAATAAAATGCCTCTAATCATCATCAAACACACTTGTGTGAGTAGAGACACCTAGAGGAAGAGAAATCAAGCGCTTTAGGAAAACAAGAATGCACCAGGTTGAAGGAGAAGGCGCCTAAGTTCAACAAAGATTTCAAACAAAGTTCCCAGCTCATATCAAAAAACAAAATTAAAGAGTTTTTAATATGCCTTCACAAAAGGAAAACAAGTTAAGGTGCTCTAAACACTCAGAAAATAGGAAAAATCTTGCCTATAGGGATCAAGGGCCATTCCTCATGCCTATGCTCCCTATGGATAGTCAAAAACCACCATTGATTCCAATGACTTCATTAAGGTCTTCTCTATTTGATTTTAGAGAGGAAAAATGGTCTAGATTTGCGCTATCTAGGTTGTAGAATGATGGGCTCTGAAACAAACGATCTCTATGGGGATTATTGGCAGTTGTTTAACCATGGCAATTCAACACAGTTTGATGTTCCCAGAATGACAGTTGGATGGCGGTCTATCTCTGCCTTACCTTGTGTTTCTAAAGCATCTATTTTCTATAGGAATTGATCGAGGTGGAATCCATGAAAAAACAAAGTAGAAACTAAAGCAAGAAGAATAAAGGTGCCAAGGAGATGAGTCATAGTTTCGAATGCAAACAGAAGACCATCAAAATGTTTAGGTGCTCATATAAAAATCAACAGACCTATTCACAGAAACCATGCAACAGTTTAGGGGGTAAAAGTCACCCAAATTTGAAGACGTCATATGAAAAGCGGTGCCAAAGAAAAATGTCATTGAAAACAAAAAATCATTGACCAAAGTCAATGATTAGTTTGCAGTCATGCAGAGGAGGAGAGCTCGAAGTTGCAATTTCGAATGTAATTTTACATGTTTTAATCATCAATTAGACGTTAGTTGCATGATTTATTTTTAATTTAATTGGAGCAGATATATTTGTAATAAAATTGTATTTCATGCAATCAGTTAGAGTTGAGTTAGGAAGTCCAGTTGGTTTTCAAGCAATTTTTCTTTGCAAGGGTATAAATAAGTGCTTTGTGTACATGTAACAGGGGGATTTTTTTAGGATTCAATTCGAGAGATAGATTTTAGGATTCAACTTCATTGTTATTTTGCTTTTTTCAAAGCTTTTTAGCAATTACCTTTTATTCAGTGTTCACAATTCAGCGTTGTATTCAATCAGTGAATAAAAGAAATGACAATTCTCATGCCTCTATTTGCTTAAATTGTTATTCTCATACATTCACCTGATCATGTTCTTGTTGTTCATTTAATGGATGTCATTATGCCTAATTTGCTTCCGAGTATCCATTAAAATTTGTCATTTGTGCTGAAGATTAAGTTGATTCAACAAACCTGCAAACTTTGTATCGCAGTTGAAATTGAAGGAATAAAGTCATATCATTGCATCACCTTATAGATGATTTAGTCAAAAGAATTTGTAAATATTTTTGATCCAATCATGTACTTGTCCTTCTCAGCCTCTAAATTTAGCTGAGTAGAGAAAGTGTGTAGCCTAGGTTTTGATTTTAGTCAAAAAAGTACAAAATCCTTGCCTCACTGTCGAATGTGCATCTCATCCTTTCCACGCATCACAAATCCAAAAAGATTGCAAATTTCCCTTTCATTCAGCAGTATGAGTATGAAAACCCCATGAAAACACTATAAAGGTTGTAAATTGCAAGTACATACTTTGTAGTTTTAAGTTTGTTTTATTTTACAGGGAGCTTCCCCTACAAATTTGAAGAGCGGTTCTATTGTACATCTGTCCATTTTGCATTCCCACCGAAAGATGTGAAATAAAATGCTAATAGTTTTTGGTGACTCTATTGGGGATCAAAATAAGACCTCTGTCTTATCCATTGCAAATTCAAAAAGGTCCAGAGTTCACAATTTTTTTAGTTTTCAGCAAAAGGCTTCTCATGGTTGATTAGGAGGCTATGTTGGCAAGAGACACTACTCCGGTATAGACTTGTATGTTGTCATTGATGGCAATAAGGCTCAGAGACCCCTTCAACATGACATGAAGACATAACTCTGGAAGGTCATATTAGAATTCAGGTCCAATTGGCAGAAATGAATAAGTATGGGCAATATACAGAGTAAGGGACAGTAAGTGGATCAATGTGCATCCGCAGATGATGACCTAGAAATGCGGCTCAGGTATAATGTTCATAGTTGGTTGGTGTTGTTATATTCTAGTGATCAAGATCTGACTTCCTCCGAAAGTCATCTGATGAAAAGTATAAGTCCGGGTGGATAGTGTTAAGATAGAGACAGTGTACAGTGCAAAGTAAAAGGGTATGCATTCCTCCGCAAGAGCATATTTTATTATGTGGTTATAAGGTGTTGTAAAAACTAGTATGAAGTGTCTAAATCCAGAGTCGTGAGATCTAAAGTCCACCGAAAAGATAGTTGCAAGCTGTTGAGTATCGCTATAGTGTTTGACAGAGTTTGACTATGACAGAGTCTAAGTTTTGATGGTCCGCATTTCGCCGCAAGTTGATATCATGTTTTGCGGTTCTGAAGGTAAGATTGGGGATGTGTGAAGAGTCTTTGATATGATGTTGGAAGTGTCTTATGGTCTACAATAAAATTTGTAGTCTGACAGATGAACTGAACTAGAGGTAGTCTGTGTTTGAGGCCGACATGATAGTTTGACTTGTATGCGGTAAGTTCTATTGATTGGAACTTTAGTGTTTCAAATACTAATTGGGTCCACAAAGTATTTTGGTGTATGAAGTTGGCCGACAAGCTACATGTCTATTAACTACACGCTTTATCTTTATTAGGCCGACCTAATGTGAAGGTTCTAAGTGTTGCGGATATATATAAGGGATCGAGTTTGGTGTTTGGTGTGTGATATTGGTGCAAGCATGAGAATAGTAGAGTAGAGATAGAAGATTAGTAAGGATGAAGACTGAGGATATAGTATTTAATTGCTGAATGACTACACCTTGGCATGCTGATAGATGCTTTTGCAGTATTCATATTTCTTATATAATTTCACTTGTACTTGGCAATGAGCCATCTTCTTTAAGGCAGTGAGCCTGGCAGTGAGCATCCATTAGGGTTTAACATCCCTGTAATCTTTCTAGGTTTAGGGTTGAGGCAGTGAGTCTGTTAGACCTAGTTGTACTTCATGGCAGTGAGCTAGCATGTTCTAGGCCAATGGAGTGACCAAGCTTGAACATCACCATTTGTAAAAGATTGCAATATATATTGAGAGCTAATCCTCTCCATGGTTTTTTCCCCACCTTGGGGTTTTCCACGTAAAAATCCTAGTGTCCATGTGTTATGTCTTTGTGGTTGTTATTCATTTAATATTGTGCTTTTGTTTAATTAATTTTGGAAAATGGTTAAAAGTGAAAGTGCATGAAAGGTTTTATGGAACACTAATTCACCCCCCTCTCAGTGTTCCTAATATTCAACAGGCTAATCATATCAATAATCATCCACCTCAGCCATGAGGAAATCAGATCGGTTCATTGGCATTGGAGGAAAGCCATGAACTTCCTTAAGGCTCAAGGAAAAAATTTCTAAAGTTTCATGGTGATGGCAAGTAGCATCTTGATGAGCACATTTATGCCTTCACCACTTCCTATGGGATTCTCAGCGTCGCACATGAAGATGTTGCAATTCACTTATTTGTGGAGAGCTTGTGAGGCACCATAGCTGATTGGTTTAATCACCTTGTTGTTGGTTCCATCAGGAGTTGGGAGTCCATGAGTGAGAAATTTCTTTCTTGTTTGAAGCCTAAAAAAGATAGTCATTTTTTGTTTGCTCAACTCTCAAACATTTAGAAAGAAAGAAGTGAGCTGATGAGAGAGTTTGTGGCCAGGTTCAACCATCTGGTTTAAAAAGTTACGAACACCTTGAATCCTTCATCAGAAATTCTGCTAAGTTGTTTCACAAATGCACAATCTTCAGAAGTCTCTTTCTATCTCAAGTAAAGACACTCTACAGAACTGCAAGAAGCTCAGGAGTATGCTGTTGAATTAGAGGATCATATGATCACTTCATGAAAGATCCATAGAGATTCAATCAAGCCATTGGTGCCCTTGAACATTGTACCACTTCAACAAGTTCCATCTCCTTCAAATATACAAGATTCTTTCATTAACCATTTTAGTGATCATCATGCTTCACCTGTGCGTCAAGTAGCACGTGTGTCAAGAGGTAGATGTGTCTTCTACAATACAAATCTATTGCTTGTTTCATACCACAAACCAACATGATGGAGAAAATTGCCCTGAGATGAGAAGATTCATGCAGATGTTAAAAACTTCAAGTGAAAATCAAGGATTATGGGATGGTCCTGAACGTCTTTTTGATGAATCTGATGGCAGCTTTGTGATGGGATTTACCCAGTGTAAATCAAATATTAGAAGGAATCATTTCCCTAAATCTATTTCAAGTAACATCTTGTGTTTGCATATGGAACATGGATGTTCATCGGGAGCTAAAAATTTGTATAATTTCTTTGAATATGAAGAAGAATCGTTGATGGAAGAACCTGAAGAAATGCACGTCTTACATATTTTCTCTGAGGATGAAGAAGTATGCCAAACCTCTTAGGATCAGAGTTGCAAGGAAGTCATAGAGAGCAACGGTGAATCCAATTTGTTCTTATCTTCTTTTGAAAGGTGGTTTGAAGAACCTGTGTTTGATGTAATCAAAGGAGGTGACCAATATTCTCTTCTTGAAGACTTTTCAGCTTTGAAGATTAAAGTTTCTTCAAGCGCTAATGATCAAAAATCTCATTTGATGTTAGGAGAAGAGACCAAGGTCTGGTCATCAGGAGTTGGTGTTTTCACTCAAGACATCAAAGAAGCATTGCAACCAAAGCAAGAGGAAAATTTTCATGTTGAAAATGATTCATCATTGGAGGCACTTGTCAAATTAGGAGACCATATGGAAGGATCTTTACCAAATCTGGATAGTTTTCTGAATCACTTAGAAAAGGATAATGCTAGACCTTTAGAGGTTATCCATGAACTTGTGCAAGAAAAAGACATCACAGATATGATAAAATCAACACAAGATATAACATGTGAAGAAGCTCGTAGAGAAAAAAAGCTCATGGAATATTTGGTGTTGGTCACTGAAGAGAATCATATGGAGAAATTAGAAATTCTCGACAAGTGTGTGGCGAGATATATAGTATGTGAGATCAATCAAGCACATGAAGAAGAAACACAAAGCTTAGAAGAGTCTGTCCTTGATCTTGGCTGCATGTCAGAAGAGGAGAGGTGTATGGTTGTCAAAAATGAGATGCTACCAGATATTCACATTCATGTTCTCAAGGACTCATTCATTGAAGGTGATTTCTCTATGGGAGTTGACGAGACTTAAGATGATGGATGGCAAGGTGAGCTACCAGGAGAACACATTTTTCAGCAAGTATGCTTTGACGATGATCAGGTGCTTCAAGATTCAAATCTTGATGATTTTTCAAATTCAGATCATGAAGATTGGATGGACGAAGACATAATTGAAGAGAATGATGAAGAGGTTTCCCAATCACTAGATGCACTATTGTTGACAGTTGTGGATCTGATAAGTCAAGAACCAGTGATGGAAATTCTATATGAGCAACCTCAACCTTTTTTAGAGAATGACACATGAACTGAGTTCAAGGTTGCGAATGTTGAAGGCATGGATGAAGAACATCAAGTTCTATATGTGGTGGGTACCATAGCCACAAGCATATTTTGGCCACAGGACCTTGCTTCATACCTTCAAAAGGAGGGTTTGTACCTTCACCTATCGCAGAGGTTTTTTGCTATGGAAGAAGGTGATCAACCAAGGCTCATGCATATTAATCAGTTTATCATGAACTTCTCATGGCATGATCGTGTCTACCCACCTAAATAGTGGCTCTTTGAGAAGGTGTTGTAGAGGAAGAAAGACTATGTGCTGCCAAGACTAATTTCCCCGTTCAGGAGGAGAGGTTCTTATTTTTCTGAACCTATTAATGGTTTTGTGTAACAGTTTTTGTTCTTCTTGTCCTCACTAAAAAAAAAGTGTTTTTGTGTGTCTGACATGTTTTGTAATGTTTTGTTAGGTGATTTAGGAATGTTGTGTTTTGTTAGGTGATTTAGGCCTGCTTTGACTCTATTGCCCAATTGATAAGGCACTGGTCTACATGCAAAATCTAGAGATTCTAAGGTCCTCCAATGCCACAACTATATGTCATGGTCACCAGACAGAGCCAATTGTTGTACCCAATTCGAAACTTTTTCCTCATCATCAGGTTGTCCATTTTGTTCAAGTTGTTGCATCGTTACATCTACTCCAAAATGTCAAATTGTTTAAAATCAAATCATCATTATGACCAACTCGTCTAGTCATGTTCGTCATATATGTCTAGGTCCTTTTTTCCAAATCGTTTGTTGTTCGTGTTGTATTGTAATGTCCGTAAAATTTTATTTTATTTTATTTATAATTAATAATGTAAATTATTAATTATTTATTAAATTAAATTAAAATTTATGTTGATTTTAATTACTAATTGCTAGTTAATAATTATTTAAATGATTATTAATTATTATTAAAATTCATATTAAGTGTTGTTTTATCAAAATCCTAAAAACCAAAAAAAGTATAAAACATTATTATTTTATAATATTTATTGTTAATAATTCATGTTATTAATAATAATTATTGTTAAAATATTAAGTAAAAAATACAAAAATCTAAAAATCTAAAAATAAAAAAAGCACGCCTTATATAAGGTAAAGGCTCCAAATAAAAGATCAAATAAAATAAAACATTCCTCAAGCGTTTTAAAAGTAAAAGCTCAAATTAAATAAAAGATCAAAGTGTCTCTTATAAAAATGAAGTGCACCTTGTAAAGGCCTAAGTAAAAAATAAAAAAACCCTTCATTAAAAAATAAAAGCGCCTCTGGAGGAGAAGAAACACACTTACAAAAGCGCATAAAGGCATACAAATTAAAATCAAACACTATTTTATTGTTCATGCGCCTAAAGGAGATTGATTGCGCTTGCAAGAGGATGAACATGCCTTCAACATGGTTCACGCGCTCAGGAAAGGATGGAGGTGCGCCTAGCTCACACTCCATGTGCCTTGGCAAATGAAAAAACAAATAAATTAAAATAAAAAGTTTGTAAAAATCACTTCAGATGAAGATCAAATGCACTTTGGAGCTCTTCAGAGACTTTAAACGCTCCACTAATAACAAGGATGCCTCTTCGGCCAAGGATTCATGCCAGACAAATAGAATAAAATGTCTCTAACCATCATCAAACACACTTGTGTGAGTAGAGATGCCCAGAGGAATAGAAATCAAGCACTTCAAGAAAAAAAGAATGTGCCAAGTTGAAGGAGAAGGCGCCTAAGTTCAACAAAGATTTCAAACAAAGTTCCCTGCTTAGATCAAAAAACAAAATCAAAGAGTTTTTAAAACGCCTTCACAAAAGGAAAACAAGTTAAGGTTCTCTAAACACTCAGAAAATAGGAAAAATCTTTCCTATAGGGATCAAGCGCCATTCCTCATGCCTATTCTCCCTATGGACAGTAAAAAACCACCATTGATTCCAATGACTTCATAAAGGTCTTTTCTGTTTGATTTTTGAGAGGAAAAATGATCTAGATTTACTCTATCTAGGTTGCAGAATGACGAGCTCTGAAACAAACGATCTCTATGGGGATCATTGGCAGTTGTTTAACCATGGCAATTCAGTATGGTTTGATGTTCCCAGAATGACAGTTGGATTGTTGTCTACCTCTACCTTACCTTGTGTTTCTAAAGCATCTATTTTCTACAGGAATTGATCAAGGTGGAATCCATGAAAAATAAAGTAGAAACTAAAGAAAGAAGAATAAAGGTGCCAAGGAGATGAGTCATAGTTTCGAATGCAAACAAAAGACCATCAAAATGTTTAGGTGCTCATATAAAAATCAATGGACCTATTCATAGAAACCATGCAGCAATTCAGGAGGTAAAATTCACCCAAAGTTGAAGACATCATCATATGAAAAGAGGCGCCAAACAAAAATGTTATTCAAAACAAAAAATCATTGACCAAAGTCAATGATTAGTTTGCACTCATGCAAAGGAGGAGAGCTCAAAGTTGCAATTTCAAATGGAATTTTGTATGTTTTGATCATTAATTAGACTTTAGTTGCATGATTTATTTTTAGTTTAATTGGAGTTGATATATTTGTAATAAAATTGCATTTCATGTAATCAATTAGAGTTGAGTTAGTAAGTTCAGTTGGTTTTCATGCAATTTTGCTTTGCAAGGGTATAAATAAGTGCTTTGTGCACATGTAACAAAGGGATTTTTTTAGGATTCAATTTGAGAGATAGATTTTAGGATTCAACTTCATTGTTATTTAGCTTTTTTCGAAGCTTTTTAGCAATTGCCTTTTATTCAGTGTTTAGAATTCAGTGTTGTATTCAATCAGTGAATAAAAGCAATGACAATTCTCATGCCTCTATTTACTTAAATTGTTATTTTCATACATTCACTTGATCATGTTCTTGTTGTTCATTTAATGGATCTCATTATGCCTGATTTGCTTTCGAGTATCCATTAAAAAATGTCATTTGTGGAGAAGATTAAGTTGATTCAACAAATCTGCAAACTTTGTGTCGCAGTTGAAATTAAAGGAATAAAGTCGTATAATTGTATCACCTTATAGTTGATTTAGTCAAAAACATTCGTAAATCTTTTTGATCCAACCGTGTACTTGTCCTTCTCAGCCCATGAATTTGGCTAGGTAGAGCAAGCATGTAGCCTAGATTTTGATTTTAGTAAAAAAAGTACAAAATCCTTGTTTCATTGTCGAATGTACGTCTCAACCTTTTCGTGCGTCGCAAATCCAAAAAGATTGCAAATTTTCCTTTCATTCAACAATATGAGTATGAAAATACCCCTGAAAACACTGTAAAGGTTGTAAATTGTGAGTACATACTTTGTAGTTTTAAGTTTGTTTTATTTTACAGGGAGCTTCCCCTACAAATTTGAAGAGCGGTTCTATTACACATATGTCCGCTTTGCTTTCCCACCAAAAGGTGCAAAATAAAACACTAACAGATACTAGTCCTATTGGACTTTAGATTGGTCCACCATCCTATTGTGTAGTTGGAATTGGCACCTCCTTATGATTCTGCAAGGCTCTACCATTATTCTTCCTAATTCTTCCACTTGTAGGATTTTCTAATTAAGAATATGTTTAGGATCAAGTACATACTTTTTGAGAAGGGATACATGGGATACATCATGCATTCTGCTCATTGTTGGAGGTAAGGCTAAATGATAAGCCACAAGATTGATTTCTTTAAGTACTTCAAAAGGTCCAACAAAACAATGAGCTAGTTTAGACTTCTTTACAAATGATATGGAACTTTTATGAGGTCAGACTCTAAGAAACACCTTCTCACCAACTTGGAAATTTCTAGGTGTCCTATTCTTATCTAAATAACTTTTTTGTCAATTTGATGCTTCTTTTAACCTTTGTCTGATTACGTGCACTTGGTTATCCATATCCTTCAACATTTCAAGGCCAATTAAAGTTCTATCCTCCAATTTATCCCAACTTAAGGGAGTTTGACATTTTCTTCCATAGAGAGCTTCAAAGGGTGCCATGCCTATAGTTGACTAGAAAGAGTTGTTGTAGGCAAACTCCACTAGTGACAAATACTCCTCCCATTTGGTTTGCTGATCCATACAGTACTTATGAAGAAGATCTTCTAAAATCTGATTGGTTCTTTCTGTTTAAACATCCATCTCTGGATGATAGGTTGTACTAAAGTTTAGTTTTGTTCCCAATGTTGTTTGTAATGTGGTCCAAAATCTTGAAGCAAATTTTGTATCTCTATCTAAAATGATTTTCTCTAGGATCCCAAGTAGTCTGAATTTTTTTTAATGAATTTCTTAGCTATTGCAGGACCATCATCTGTCAAGTTTCCAGGGATAAAATGTGCTACCTTCGTAAGTTTATCCACTACTACGAAAAATACAATTATGTCTATGAGATGTCATTGGTAGTCCTTAAACAAAATCCATACTTATAATGTACCATTTATAATTTGGTACATCATGAGGGTAAAGGAGTCTTACCAAATGTACGTGTTCTGCTTTAATCCTATGGCATTTGAGACATTTGGCTACTATATCTACTATGTCCCTTTTCATTCTAGGCTAGAAATATAATTGTTATCAATCAGGATTGCACCCGTTATGCAAAGATGTGAAGCTTAGCAATCCTGTGTAACATGGTAATACCTTTAGGTTGTGGGTACCCTATGGTGAAGGTAGACCTCCAGATTGTGGGTCGGTTCCCTTATGATTAATCTAATGGTAAACTGACTTTGCAGGAAAAAGGATAGGAGGAAATTTAGTGAAACAATAAACTAAAATTGAAAATGTGGTGATGCACCTATATAATGATAAAACTTGCAAAATGATCCACAGCTATCTCTGAGAACATTGTTTACACAATTTAGAAATGATGACTTAATCACAAAAGTGTTTCTAAACCAGGCCAAACAATTTGTTCTTTTAAGAGGAAAATAAATTTTCACAGTTTCAAGACCAAAAAGAAAATAAGCACAACTTAAGACCTGTGATGGATGCACAATAATGAATGAGACAAACTTAAAGGTTTTAATGGCTAAAACACAATAATTTCATCAAATCATTCATGAAAGCACTTACATTAATCTGAAAAGGCAAAATTGATGTATTCTAAATGGAAATAGAAGGAAAAGCACTACACAAGAACAAAAAAATGAACCTATAACCTACTGTACTATATAGATTTGGAAATGAGTTACAAACAAACTCTACCTCTCTGAAATGTGTAAGAGAATAGAATGCAAGAACTGAGAAAAACCTAAGTTTTTCTCCAATATATACAAAAGTTAACTCCAAAGTGCCAAAAGGTGGCACTAACAACTAACTGGAAGTGAAAATATCTCCCAAAAATCCCTCTTGCAAGCAAAGATGAATACCCATAAAAAGTGGAGCTATAACTGATCCAATTTGAGCTAAAATAGCTCCAAAATGCTCCTCTTTATCGGTTTGACCATGTGGAACTCCAAACTCCTTTTAGTTTGACCAAAAATCATGCAAAAACTCCCAAAATAACTCAGTGAACTCCATCTCCTGATTTTGCATGATTTTGGGATGAGGAAAATAATTTGAACAAATAATAAAGTAATCAACATGATTTACTTTAATATTTGTTATAAATTTGTCTATATTTTGATTTATACAACTTTCTGACAAATAATAAAGTAATTTATAATTGCATTACTTTATTATTTGTTTACATTTGTTTTATCAGTTTCTAAGTCATGCAAGGTGAGGGTAATTATTTTCAAAAGGTTTAAAAAAAAAAACTCCTTATAACTCCCCTTTAATTTACATAATCACCTTGAATGCATTTTATGATGATGCCAACAGAAATACTCCTCCATCCATGCCAAAGTCAAAAATACCTCTCATGTGTGAGATATGATTAAATAGAAATCATGATTTAATCCCTTATATCTCCCATCCCATCATGCATCACATAGGATCTCCTCCATGCATAGGTCAAAATACAACCCTTATACATTTATCATTAGTTTACATATATTATTTCATCCTTATGACTCCCATGCCATAATGTTATGTTATTGCATCTCCATGTCATAATATGCCTCTCATACATAAGTGATCTTTATGCCATTATCTCCTTGACTTGCATACTCCATCCTTAGGAAAAATCAAGGCAAATAATTATAGCCTTGTATCATAATGTCTCTAAGGTCAAAAAAGACCCTCAAACAAAAGCACGCACAAAAGACATCATTTGATCTTGAAAAGACCCCTCACAGGCTCCTTGGCATCATTAGGTCTTAACACTTATGAGTGTTGACCTAGGGCACCTTTAGATAGCAATGATAATCACACAAAAAAGAAGTCAAAAAATATCATGCCCACAATCAACATTCGACCAAAAAGAAGGTTTGAACCCTAAAATCCTTATTTTGCACTTTTGCTTTCTCAACATGGTTTCTCTAGCCGCTGACATGTAAGGGTTTCTCTGCTATTTCTGGAGGCATTCCTGAGGTGTAAATGTTGCTTCTGAGCTATTTTCATCACCATTTTTCTTCAGGTAAGTCTCCCTTCTATATATATTTGTTTTTCTGCAAGGAATGGTGGTAAAAAATACACTATATGTTGTTCCATTAGTTGCATCCATTCTGTTTTTTTTTGGTATAATAACATGATGAAAGAAAAACTCCTCTTTTCACTCCTCTGTCTGCTCCATATTTATTCTGTTTTGGCATGATAAAAAGGGAAGAATGACAGTTTGTTGCACTGGTTTTCTTCATTTCCTTTCTTGTATCTTGTTTTGCATACTTTCTCTCCTCTTGTTCGGCCTATATGGCATAATCTTGTGGGTTTGAACTTTTGAAAAGGGAGACTGTAGATCATACTTGCTTATATGTTTTGATCTTTCACTTATGGCAAAAAGACTACAACAGGTATGAGTATGTATCTATTTGGCCATTGAAATGAAGAGGAAAAAAAACTTTACTCACTCTATGCTCCATCTTGACTCACATATCCTGTAAGAATTTACACTTTGTGATGAAGGCAATAGAATGAGTTTACAATACATGTTGCATTTATTTGTATCTCCTGTAGATGTAAACAAAAGAAAATAATTATCTTTGTCGCTCCAAGGCATATTGACTGTCCTTTTTTCTTAGCAAAGGTTGTTTCAAGGCATGTTGACTGTGTAGGTTTGATGATTCTCATAGAATTTGATAGTGCTTTAGATGACAATGCATATCTCTTTGTGATTGGTCTTTGATATGCCACTCAAGTCTGTTATGGCTACTACCCTCAATTCCTCTGACTATGATGATGCTACATTGTTTACTCTTAATTCATATGGCTGCACCTGTATCCTTCATTGCATAATTTTGTAATGCATTTCACTGCTATTATGTCCTTCACCACTACCCCTTCTTGCACTTATACTAGCTGTTCCTTTTCATACACTCTATATGGTGATCATATGATTTTATCTTCATTTGCAAAGGCATATGGTAAATCTATGATGAATATTCTGTCTCTTAGGGTGATTGTCCCATTATGTGAAACATTGCAAGCTCTTCTTTGCCATTTCATAATAATAGTTTGCTGCTCCATTACTTACTATAGCAGTTAGACATTATGATTGTTCAATGATTGTCTTCTTCTTATGATTGCAATAAAGTATTCGTCATACATGTAGTATAATGCCATGACTATTGGGCAATAGATTTGCATCTTTGATCATTCCAATCCTCCATTATAGATTTATACTTTGCATATTAGACAACTTGCATGGTATTGTACTATAGGTATGGTTCATGGTATAGCTGTTCCAGTTGCACTTTACTTACGGACACAGATACTTGGACTATTTTTTCATTATGTGACTGCCCTCTATCTTACTCAGTTGATAATAAGCCTCTTGGCTAATGGGACAGTCATGATCATGACTGATTTTTTGTCCTTCATGCTTGTTTAATGAATTCAATAGTAATTTTACATCTCATTCACAACAAAAGGTGGTAAATACCTTATCTATTGCTGCTGCATGATGTCTTTTTGGCTGTGATACTCTTGATGGGACTGTCCTTTAGCTGATATTGCTCTGATGTTTGGTGTCTTGCCTTGGAGGTTGTCTCATGCTGCATTGGTGTTGTCATTGACTCTCAATCAGAATATGCTTTTATTTACTGATCTGAAAGTCTCTTTGCTTATCTTATATCCCCCTTAAGATCAAGGGACAGCATGCTGGGCTCAACCCTTGTGGGAGCCACATTTTAATCCACATGCTGAAATATATTGCATAATGACTATACTTGTACCTACACATTGCACAAACAAGTTAGATAAAACAATGAATACAATACTCATGTGATGATTTGATCTTTCTGGCTCTCTTTCTTATTGGTCCAATGCTTCATGATATGTGTTGTGTTTCTGTTGGTAGGGCATATAGGAGACTCATATCTGGAGCTCTAACCAATTGTTTACCATGATGTAGGTTCACTTGGAGATTAGGAGAGGAGGAGAAAGACAAGAAGATTCACCCCAAAGCTATCTCAGGTAATGATGGATATGCCTCTTTCAGGTTATGCTTCGATTCATTTCTTTTAACTTCAGATGCATAGCATATATCATGTTGCATTGGTTAAGCTACTCCCATGGCTTGTGTGGGACCATGGATTACTCTTTTCTTTCCAATGAATACAAATACAATACTTGTGCAGTTCTATGTATACTTTATTGGCAAAATGAATGAAACATGAAATGAATGAAAACATTTCTGCACTGAATGAAAGCAATCTCTTGAGTTCAATATGTACTTTTCTTCATGTCTCTTTACTCTAGATAGCAAAAACGAATTCAAACCTTTTCTCAAACATTTAAAAATATGTCATGGTTTAAGCATTGCAGGAATGTGTTAAAAATTCTTCACCTTAAATGTAATGAACTGTCTCAGCTTTGCTAATTTGAGTTGTAGGTGAAAAATTGGTAACATTTCTGGCGATTTCTGCTGAATGCTTTCCTGCTAAGCATATAGACTAGTTGCTTGAAATATCCATTGGGCACGGAGTCAACTTCTATCCTCGATAATCTTGAGAACCCTTTGTAACTCAGCTGTCAGAAACATATAGCAACAAAACTAAAACTGGAAACAACTAACATGGCTCTATTTAGGACATGGCCAGTAAACATGTGCATATGCACTTCTTTTAAAACAAAATACTGAACTAAAATTCTACTCTACCCTACATTAACAAACCATGGTTGCTGTCAAACAAAACCATTAACTGGTATTGGGAAACAACTTCCCTTTCTGATTAAGAAAGGGTGCTCTACAAGGTGATTTGTTACTAATAAGATATGATTCATAAGAACATACCTTGTAGAATGTTGCAAAATTCTCTAAAGAACAAAAACAAACTCACTCATCATCTAAACCTGATCACAGATACTGATGTTATGGGGTGAATTGATGATCTCGTTATGTTGTTCTAAGGCTGCAATCTCTTCTTTGGGTAAGACAGTAACATGTGTCTCCTTATTTATCTCTCTGCCAGCAAAATTCCTGATTGGACACCCTCTTGCAATGATGAACCTTTGGCTAATACCCCTGGTTTCTTTATTGAGATCTGTTGTCCTGTTGTCACTTGCAATCTCAACCTGATTTGAAAAAATTAGCTCACATGAACGAAATGAAGGAATGCTTGCCTCTTTGACCTGAATAGGTTGATCACATACTGTTGACTCATATGATACTAGCTTATCATCAATGTTAGAACAAAAAACTTCTATGATACCTGAAAACATGCTCTCATCTAACTGATAATCTTGCACTGAATCCAAATGAGTTTTATCATTCTATTGTTCAATACTAGGCATAGATGTTAGGAGGCATATGATATCTTCATCTTCATCCATAAATTTAGGAAGTTCATCAAACAAATTAGCTAGATCTTGAGACTCAACCTCTACTTGGAAAGTAGTATCCTACTTTTGGTCTTGCTCCACTTGCACAAAATTTTCATTTATCTCAACATCTTGATTACTCAAATCAAGGCTGTTGTCTGTGATCTGCTCATTAATTAGTATTTTGTCTAGATGATTTACATCATTCTCACAATCATTCTCACCCACAAAACCAGGGAGTTCATCAAAGATATTAACTGAAACCTCCTTGACATTATCTAAGCTTGCAACAAAATCATCAAGGTCATCCCAAAATGAAAGTTCATCACATTCCTCTTGAATTTCTGATAAAATAGGATTGTTCCTTACCTTATTGCAACTTTCACCAAATAGCAACTCATCAGATTGTTGAGGATCTTCTTGTTGTTCTGAAACTGCTACCTTTGGTCTAAGCATGCTTTCCTCCTCATGCGGTGCTTTCTCCAATGAAACTTGGGCATTCTATCTGTGCAACTGAAGACTTTCACCTTGTGACCTCTGTACTCTGCTTTCATTCATCTTATAAACAACATTAGAAAACTTTTCAAATGAATCAAAATACAAAGGATTCAGTGTCAAGTTTGAATCAACATCCTCTTCATATGAATCATGCTCATATTCAGTTGGGAATGCAGCACAAACAAGAACAACCTCTTCCTCCACATCTGATTTTCTGATTTGGTGGCACAAAAAGGACTGCAAGAACCTTTAGTTGTTGGATTGAAACCTAAAATTTTGATTGGCTTGGGCTCTAAAAGATTTTGCTCATGTTCACCACACCAACTTGGAATCTTGATTAGTTTAGATTTTACTACCTTTACCTCTTCGTAATTTTGGATTGGTATGGGAGGGGTAGCCTTAACAAGATTTGGCATTTTATAATCAGGATACTTAGTCCAAGAAGGCTTCCATGGTTGTTCAAAACTTTGATGACTTGGTTCAGGTTCTTGATATGACTGAAACTAAGGATTAATCGACTAGTTTTGAATGCAAACAGGCTCCTGAGCACAATCAAAACTTCTAAAACTTGGAATTTGGAGACTTTGGGGAGTTTCTTGAGTTTCTTGGAGGGAAAAAGGCTCCTCAAGTGGCTGGTTTTGAAGCGTAATAAATTTAGATTGTTGCAGCGTAGGCTCTTGTAATGGTAAATGATCTCTAAAACTAGGAATCCTGACCTTAGGAGGGTTAGGACGCTCACTTTGCTTGAAACTTGGAATTTCATACCTACTAACCTCATCTTGAATAGGTTGATCTGAAATGAATGTAGCTGTCTGCACCTCATACCTCTATGTTTGAGAAAACAAAAGCTTCATCTGCTCGTCTTTTGCAAGCATCTCCCTCTCAAACTGTAACCTTTGTGCCTCCAACTCCTGCTCATGAAGATAGGCTTGATAATCTAGTTCATCCTACTGCATGTTATATTCATTCTCTCTTTTGATCTCTAACATTTGTCTCTGATAATCCAAAACAATCTCCCTAATGCCCATGCTTGTTTTGTACTGAGGTTGATCAATAGGAAAAGTATGCTGATTGGGAACAAAATTGTCATTTTGCGACTGGTTATGAGCATAGGTAGGCTGCCAAGAAGTCTAAGCAGGGGTGGGTGGGTAGTAATCATAATAGGTATGCTGGTTTTCTTGGAAAGTCATGAAATTTGGGCTAAAACCAGTTTCATGCTCAGCTTGATATGGCTGATAAGGATGGATGAGAAGGATTTTCATGAAACAGAGGTGGAAACATGCTCTTTTCATGAAAACCTGACATGTTAAAGCATTTGAAACCTAGAAAACTTCTTGAAATAAATGTGAATTAGCTTTCTTTTGTAAAAATGAAACATACCAACACTTTGTCTGCTTGAAACCAGTAGATTGAACTTTGATTGAACTCTGAGTCACCAGGTGTGAATAGATCTATGCCTCCAAAGGCAGAAATTGCTGATGTACACACCAAAACCAACAATAAAATGATGAGCTTTGAACTGTGAAAGTTCAAAGTGTCCCACCGAGCGTGCCAAAAATTGTTATCAATAAGGATTGCACCTGTTATGCAAAGTTGTGAAGCTCAACAATCCTATGTAACATGGGAATACCTTTAGGTTGTGGGTGCCCTACAGTGAAGGTAGATCTCCAGCTTGTGCGTTGGTTCCCTTATGATTGATCTAATGGTAAACTGACTTTGCAGGAAAAAGGATAGGAGAAATGCAGTGAAATAATAAATTAAAACTAAAAAATGTGGTGATGCACCTATATAATGATAAAACTTGCAGAATGATTCACAGGTAGCTCTGAGAATACTGTTTACACAATTTAGAAATGATGACTTAATCACGAAAGTGTTTCTAAAGCAGGACAAACAATTTGTTCTTTTAAGAGGAAAATAAATTTTCACAGTATCAAGACCAAAAAGAAAATAAGCACAACTTAAGACCTGTGATGGATGCACAATAATGAATGAGACAAACTTAAAGGCTTTAATGGTTAAAAAACAATAATTTCATCAAATCATTCATGAAAGTACTTGCATTAATCTGAAAAGGCAAAATTGATGTATTCTAAATGGAAATAGAAGGAAAAGCACTACACAAGACCAAAAATGAACCTGTAACCTGCTATACTATATAGATCTAGAAAAGAATTACAAACAAACTCTGCCTCTCCGAAATGTGTAAGAGAGAATAGAATGCAAGAACTGAGAAAAACCTAAGTTTTTCTCCAATATATACAAAAGATAACTCCAAAGTGCCAAAAGGTGGCACTAACAGCTAACTGGAAGTGAAAATATCTCCCAAAAATCCCTCTCATGAGCAAAGATGAAAACCCATAAAAAGTGGAGCTATAACTGATCCAATTTGAGCTAAAATAGCTCCAAATTGCCCCTCTCTATCATTTTGACCATGTGGAACTCCAAACTCCTTTTAGTTTGACCAAAAATATGCAAAAAATCCCAAAATAACTCAGTGAACTCCATCTCCTGATTTTGGGTTATTTTGGGATGAGAAAAATAATGTGAACAAATAATAAAATAATCAACATGATTTACTTTAATATTTGTTATAAATTTTTCTATCTTTTGACTTATACAACTTTCTAACAAATAATAAAGTAATTTATAATTGCATTACTTTATTATTTTTTTACATTTGTTTTATTAGTCTCTAAGTCATGCAAGGTGAGGGTAATTATTTTCAAAAGGTTTTAAAAAAAATAAAACTCCTTATAACTCCCCTTTGATTTACATAATCACCTCATGCATTCTATGATGATGCCAACAAAAATACTCCTCCATCCATGCCAAACGGAAAAATACCTCTCATGTGTGAGATATGATTAAATAGAAATCATGATTTAATTCCTTATATCTCCCATGCCATCATGCATCACATAGGATCTCCTCCATGCATAGGTCAAAATACAGCCATTATGCATTTATCATTAGTTTACATATCTTATTTCATCCTTATAACTCCCATGCCATAATGCTATGTTATTGCATCTCCATGTCATACTATGCCTTTCATACATAAGTGATCATTATGCCATTATCTCCTTGACTTGCATACTCCATCCTTAGGAAAAATCAAGGCAAATAATTATATCCTTGTATCATCATGTCTCTAAGGTCAAAAAAGACCCTCAAACAAAAGCACAGGCAAAAGGTATCATTTGATCTTGAAAAGACCCCTCACAGGCTCCTGGGCATCATTAGGTCTTAACACTTATGAGTGTTAACCTCAAGCACCTAGATAGCAATGATAATCACACAAAAAGAAGTCAAAAAACATCATGCCCACAATTGGCATTCGACCAAAACGAAGGTTTGAACCCTAAAATCCTTATTGTGCACTTTTGCTTTCTCAACATGGTTTCTCTGGCCGCCGACATGGAAGGGTTTCTCTGCTATTTCTAGAGGCATTCCTGAGGTTTATACTGCTGCTTTTGAGCTATTTTCATCACCATTTTGCTTCAGGTGAGTCTCCCTTCTGTATATCTTTGTTTTTCTACAAGGAATGGTGGTAAAAAATACACTATCTATTGTTCCATTAGCTGCATCCATTCTATTTTTTTTGTATAGTAACATGATGAAAGAAAAACTCCTCTTTTTGCTCCTCTGTCTGCTCCATATTTATTCTATTTTGGCATAAGAAAAAGGGACTAATGACAGTTTGTTGCACTGGTTTTCTTCATTACTTTTCCTGTATCTTGTTCTACATACTTTCTCTCCTCTTGTTCGGCCTTCATGGCATAATCTTGTGGGTTTGAACTTTTGAAAAGGGAGACTGTAGATCATACTTGATTATATGTTTTGATCTTTCACTTATGGCAAAAAGACTGCAACAGGAATGAGTATGTATATGTTTGGCCATTGAAATGAAGAGGAAAAAAAACTTTACTCACTGTGTGTAAACCCTAGTAGGGTTTGGTAAATATATACTCCATTTTTTGCTTTTCTCTATCATAAAAAATGTCACTGTCTCTTAGCATTATGTTCACCTTTTTTCTACATCATATTTACTTCGGCCTTCATTAAAAAGGTTAGGAAAATATTTTTTCCTCTTGATACTACTAAACCTACTAGGGTTCCTTCCACATTGCACTCTTCAAGCTATGACTTTTACTCACTGAAAGGAAGCAGTGACATCTGCACTTGGCCTCTATAGGCAAAAAGAGTATATATATCTCTATGTATCTTGCAAGAAAAAATGAAATAAAGACACTCTCCTTCTGGGTAACCCTTATTTGTGTTCCTGTAATAAACCCTACTAGGGTTTTCACCTTCATTTTTGTCCTCCAAACAGTGTTGTTTATTGGCTTTAGTGGCAGTTAGCTAAAAGAAAGACTGTGATATTTATCTCTTCTCTATGCTCCATCTTGATTCACATATCCTATAAGCATTTACACTTTGTGATGAAGGCAATAGAATGAGTTTACAATACATGTTGCTTTTATTTGTATCTCCTGTAGATGTAAACAAAAGAAAATAATTATCTCTATTGCTCCAAGGCATATTGACTATCCTTTTTTCTTAGCAAAGGTTGTTCCAAGGCATGTTGACTATGTAGGTTTGATGATTCTCATAGAATTTGATAGTGCTTTAGATGACAATGCATATCTCTTTGTGATTGGTCTTTGATATGCCACTCAAGTCTGCTATGGCTGCTATCCTCAATTCCTCTGACTGTGATGATGCTACATTGTTTACTCTTAATTCATATGGCCTCACCTATATCCTTCATTGCATGATTTTGTAATGCATTTCACTTCTATTATGTCCTTCACCATTGCCCCTTCTTGCACTTATACTAGATGTTCCTTTTCATGCACTCTATATGGTGATCATATGATTTTATTTTCATTTGCAGAGGCATATGGTAATTCTATGATGAATATTCTATCTTTTAGGGTGATTGTCCCATTATTTGAAACATTGTAAGCTCTTCTCTGCCATTTCATAATAATAGTTTGATGCTCCATTACTTACTATAGCAGTTAGACATTATGATTGTTCAATGAAATTCTTCTTCTTATGATTGCAATAAAGTATTCATCATACCTGTAGTATAATGCCATGACTATTGGGAAATAGATTTGCATCTTTGATCATTCCAATCCTCCATTATAGATTTATACTTTGCATATTAGACAACTGGCATGGTATTGTACTGTAGGTATGGTTCATGGCATAGCTGTTCTAGCTGCACTTTACTTATGGACACAGATACTTGGACTATTTTTTCATTATGTGACTGCCCTCTATCTTACTCAGTTGGTAATAAGCCTCTTGGCTAATGGGACAATCATGATCATGACTAATTTTTTGTCCTTCATTGTTGTTTAATGAATTCAATAGCAATTTTAAATCTCATTCACAACAAAAGGTGGTAAATACCTGATCTATTGCTGCTCCATGATGTCTTTTTAGCTATGATACTCTTGATGGGACTATCTTTTAGCTAATATTGCTCTGATGTTTGATTGTCTTGCCTTGGAGGCTGTCTCATGCTGCATTGGTGTTGTCATTGACTCTCAATCAAAATATGCTTTTATTTACTGATCTGAAAGTCTCTTTGCTTATCTTATATCCCCCTTAAGATCAAGGGGCAGCATGCTGGGCTCAACCCTTGTGGGAGCCACATTTTAATCCACATGCTGAAATGCCTTGCATAATGACTGTACTTGTACCTACACATTGCACAAACAAGTTAGATAAAACAATGAATACAATACTCATGTGATGATTTAATCTTTCTAGCTCTCTTTCTTATTGGTCCAATGCTTTGTGATATGTGTTGTGTTTCTGTTTGTAGGGCATATAGGAGACTCATATCTGGAGCTCTAACCAATTGTTTACCATGATGCAGGTTCACTTGGAGATCAGGAGAGGAGGAGTAAGACAAGAAGATTCACCCCAAAGCTATCTCAGGCAATGATGGATATGCCTCTTTCAGTTTATGCTTCTTTTCATTTCTTTTAACTTCATATGCATAGCATATATCATGTTACATTGGTTAAGATACTCCCACAGCTTGTGTGGGACCATGGATTACTCTTTTCTTTCCAATGAATACAAATACAATACTTGTGCAATTCTATGTATACTTTATTGGCAAAATGAATGAAAACATTTCTGCACTGAATGAAAGCAATGTCTTGAGTTCAATATGTACTTTTCTTTATGTCTCTTTACTCTGAATAGCAAAAATAAATTCAAACCTTTTCTCAAACATTTAAAAATATGCCATGGTTTAAGCATAGCAGGAATTTGTTAAAAATTCTTCACCTCAGATGTAATGAACTGTCTCAGCTTTGCCAATTTGAGCTATAGGTGAAAAATTGGTAACAATAACTTCTTGAGATATGCATACATCTTATTCACACTTGGATGTCCTGAGTATGGAACATTATTGGATTTTGCAAGAATCACATTCCTTAGTTCCTCACAGTTAGGGACATATATTCTCCCTTGGTATCTCATTAGTCCCTCAAGATAAAAAATGTATCCCAAATATTCAGGTTTAGTGGAGGAAATTTCTAGAGATGCATTAACCTGAGTATACCATGAGTCATGCTTTTGTTCAGAGAGTATTTGCTATTTTAGATCTATTTGCAGATTTGATATGGCCATTATATGTCTTCTTCTACTAAGGACATCAACCACCCTAGTTTCCTTGCCCTTGATGTATTCAATTTCAAAATCATACTCACTTACAAACTCCAACCACCTTTGTTGTCTTGCATTCAAATGTGGTTGGGTAAATATGTATTTTAATCCCTGATGATTTGTCTTTAACTCAAAAGGTTTTCCCAGAAGGAAGTGTTTCCATTTTTGTAAAGCATGAACTATAGCTACTAGTTCAAGGTCATGAGGAGCATAGTTAACTTCATGAATTTTTAATTTTCAAGTCATAAGCCACTACACCTTCATCTTATGAAAGGACTCTTCCTAATCCTTCTATGGAAGCATCTGCTACTACTGTAAAGTGGCCATTGGGATCATGTACCTTCAATATTGGGGATGATGTTAAATTTTCCTTTAAAAACTGAAAGGCCTTATCACATTGCTCAGTCTAATTAAACTTCTTATTTTTCCTTTGTAAAGAAGTAATATGATTTGCTATTCTTAAAAAGTCTTTTACAAATCTTCTCTAGTACCCAACTAATCCCATAAAACTTCTTACCTCAGACACATTTTTAGGTATTTTCCATTCTGTAATTGCTTTGATTTTATCAAGATCTACGACTATACCTTCAGCCAAAATAACATTTAGATAACTTTCCAAACAACTTGTGCTTACGAAGCCTTTGCAGAACTATTTGAAGATAAGTTAAGTGTTCTTCTTCATCCTTAGAATAGATTAAAATATCATCCAGAAACACAATCTCAAACTTATCTAGAAAATCTTGGAATACATTGTTCATTAGGTTCATGAAAGCAACCAGAGCATTTGTTAACCCAAAAGGAACTACAATGAATTCATAGTGCCATATCTAGTTTTGAATGTCATTTTGGGGATGTCTTCTTTTATACTCAATTGATGATAGCCAGATCGAAGGTCAATCTTGGAAAATATTGTGGCTCCTTTCATTTGCTTAAACAAATCATCAATGCAAGGAAAAGGAAACCTATTCCTAGTGGGTCCTTTATTCAACATTCTGTAATCAATACATAACCTTAGTGTCCCATCCTTCTTTTTGACAAATATAACTGATGCACCCCAAGGTGATATACTAGGTCTTATTAATCCTTTCTCCAATAACTCTTGCAACTGTATTTGTAACCTATAGTTCTGCAGTATATGGAGCCTTAGATATAGGTGTAGTTCTAGGAAATACTTCGATTGAAAAGTCAAACTCTCTTTTAGGAGGCATCCTTGGTAACTCTTCGAGAAATACATCTTGATAATCCCAAAGGAAAGGGCTATTCTTAAATGTTGGAGCTTCCTTCTCTTCTCTTTTATCCAAAGATACCAGGAATATTTGATTTCCTCGCTTCTATTTTGCTTTCTTTAATTGAATTGCAGAAATTGTCTCTACAGATATGGGTTTATAAATTCCTTGGATTTTAACTCTATAGCCCTTATCATCTGCACACTCTATTGTTTTGTTATAGAAATATATGATGGCCTCATGGTTAGTTAACCAATTTATTCCAATTATAACATCGTAAGTTCCCAAAGGGGCAATGTACAGGTCCATTTTAGTTTCTATTTCAAGAAATTTAGTAATGGCATCCTTTAGGTACTTGTTCACTCTCTTTATTGCCTTATCACCATACTGAACCACCCATGATGATTCCATATCCTCTATTTGCAAAGACATTTTATCTACTAATTTTAGCGAAATGAAATTCTCTGAAGAACCTTTATCTATCAAAATGGAGATGGGTCTACCAAATAGAGTACCTATTGCTTCGATTGGCACATTTTGATGTCAGGTCTGCCATTTGGAACAAAAATTGAGTTTTGGTCTTTTGGTAAGTCAAAACCTAAGATCCTCGCAGGAAATTGGGGGATTTGGTCTATTGGTAGCCTGACAAAAGTGTTGGGGTAGGTGTTAGATATTGGTCAAGTCTTCTTGAGGGGGTTTCTTTGTAAATTAGGCCTAATTAGCCTATTTTAGACAACATAACAGGCCATTTTTGAGGCACATGTTCCGAAGGAGTCAAGGTTGATTTTGATATAGGTTATAAAAATTGATAATGGGTATCCAAATCGCTGCTTAGGTTTTGGGTTTGAATCTGTACATGGAAATTAGGTTTGAAAAACCTCTTGAGAAGGGCTACAAGGCTAGGAGTCTAGTTGTGAAGGAAGTACCTTCAATCCTTAGTTTGGTGAAAGGTGAGGGTTTGGTTTGCTTAAGTTTGGGTCCTCATGGAGGAATAAGGCCATAGATGCCCTTAGTTGAGTTGGGAATAGTGAAACCCTTATTGGAGCATTGGGAAGTTGGTTTGTGAAACTAGAGAGAGTTGGTTTATGAAGCCCATTGTTGTGAAATATGGGATCCTGAGACTAGAATCATCTCTTGTAGTGCATCAAGTGGTATTAGAGCTACATGGAGTGGATCTTTTTGATTGAAGGTTGCAGGTTTGTGAAAGACAAGTGGGAAGTTGAAGAGACACAATGCATCCAAGAAATGATACGACAAAGGAGATTAAAGAATTCAAAGAGAGATATGCTAAGTTGAAGGAGATGACACAAAGGAGGGGATTATTCAGGACAAGATGCAAATGCAAAAACAAGGTATGTGATGTGGTAATAGATTCAGGTTCCATTGATAGCATTGTATCAGTTGAAATGGTAGACAAATTAAAGTTAGAAAGAATTCCAAATGAAAGACCATATAAAGCATTTTGGTTGAATAGTGATCAGTCAGTTGTGGTGAATGAAAAAGCCTTAGTGGAGTTTCAAATTGGTGTATATAAAGATAGCATTCTATGTGATGTTTTGCCAATGAGTTATTGTCACTTGTTTCTTGGAAGGTAGTGGCAGTTTGACAGATATGCCTTACATGATGGTAGGGACAATGTTTATGATATTGAGAAAGATGGAATCAGGTTCAAACTAACACTATTGCAGGAAGATGATGAGGCACAAGGTAAGACAACACAGATAGTGATGGTAGGCAAGAAGGAATTCATAAGGCATGAGGAAGACAAAGGCAAAGAAGGTGCAACCACTATGAGAGAAGAAGTTGCTGAGATAGTAGGTGTAAGGAGTGATGCAAAGTTGAAGAGTAAAGAGGATGAGGAATTGGTGGTGAAGACTGAAATAGAGAAGGTCAATGGTGAAAAGGCCTTGAAGATTTAGGACAAGATTGAAAAACATGATGAAGACAAGAGAGGGACTGAATTCTGGCAAAAGAAAGCAAAAGAAGGTGCATGACAGTCAAATACTATCACATCAGAGGTGTGTAGATTTGATACAGAGGTTTGTGAGGAAAAAGTTTTTGGGGCAAAGATCTTGATAAGAGGAAAAGATGAGATCTTGAAGAGTGAAAGTGAGTTGCCTAAGGAGAGGCAAGATTGGCCTAGTAAGGTCACCATGGGAAAGTTATTTTGTCCACTAAATGGACAAGAAGATGGAAAGTAGCAGAAGTCTGATAGTAAAGGAGATGGAAGACCTAAAGGCAAAGAGGTCTTAGAGGTAGAGAGAATGAAGACAGAGGAAATGGATAAGGACAAAGAGAATGAGTGGACTTTGGAAAGACAAGATAGGCTTGTGAAGAGTGAAAGAATTATGGTGGGGGCAGTGTTGTGTCCCTTGAAGGTAAATGAGGACAATGGGCAGTCAAGTACTGCTAAGTCAGGGGTATGAGTCTAAAAATACAGTGAGGATAGAGGCAGAAAGCCTGATGTAAGTTATGAGAGCAAAAGATGCAAAGAGCCAAGGTAAATGGCAAGTCAAAGAGGTTGAAGTGAAGCAATGTGAGAGCATGGTGTTTAAAAGAAATGGTGGAAAGTCAGATGGTGTTAACAAAGAGGTTCATAAACTTGGTAGGATAGAAGTCCTTGAGATAGAGCATCAAAAGCAAAGTGTGGATAGTCAAGAAAAATAAATGCAAGATAAGAAGCAAGGAAGTGTGACCAGATTTGAGCACACACATATAGTTGAGAGGAAAGTTGCAGTCACCCCAAGTGGTGAAGAGGTCAGAACATTGAGTTTGAAGAAGGTCTCAATGATAGAAGGGACCAAGGTTGTGATAGGCCAAGAGAAGGCCAAGGAGAAAGTGTTTGTGAAGTCTCCAAAGGAGGTGGAGAAGAGGGATAGTGCTATGGTAAGGATAGTGAATTGTCTTTGGGTGTTAAGAGTGGTTGATAGGCAGTCATATGCTGCCATGACAGAGGTTCCAAAAATGGAGAACCTAAAGATGATTGTGAAGAGAAAGAGTACGAGGCAAGGAGTGAAGGAAGTCCTTTATTACTTCCTTGTTTTGATAATTATTTTGATGGAAGTCAAACCAAGGGTCAAGATGAAAGAGGAAAGACAAAGTGTGGACTATTTTTCAATGAATAAAGTCGAAGGACAAAGTGGAAGAAGTTGGATGAAGCAGTTGATGACAAATCAGAGCATAAAGATCCAGATCCCAAAGGACAATGCAAGAGAAAGACTACTTTGCATGGACAAGTTCAAGCCAAGGGTGAAGATGAAGATCAATGGAGCTGTTGCAAGAATAAGGAGGAGCCTCAAAGAGTTGGAGATCAAGGGGTTTTGCAGGTCAGAGCGATGGAGACTTCCAAGGGACTTGGAACGATTTCATGGCCGGGTGTATGGTGCAGGAGCACCAAATCTAAATTTTGCAAATAGGTGTCATAAGTTAAGTTTTTGAGTTTTCTAATGCTTTAGGATGTAATAAGGTCAAAGTGACCAATTTCATATGTTTGTGGGTCATGTTTTGTTATGTAATGTAAGGGTTGTTCTTTTAATTAGTCTAATCTTGCATTATAGAGGGGTGATTGGTCAATGTAATCTCGAATGTCAGTTAAACATTGTTGGAGAATTGCCTAAATTATGTTAAAATTGTTGCAAGTATGGGCCTAACCGGTGTTGTCATTGATGTCAACATACTCCTGTTGCATTAATGATGAGGATTGGATGAGTTGTATGTTGAGGATATTGAGAAAATTAGTCCTATCAGGAATAGAGAAGAACAGTGAAGACAGTGAGGTAAAGATCCCAACTAAGATGAAGATCAGAGGATGCGCATCAAAGGGATTGTAGATATGTGTCTTAAGATGATCTAGTAAATATTTGAGAGGTCCGCATGAAGATCTGAAGGAGTTATGGCCACTTGAGTAAAACTAGTTCTCGCAGATGTTCAGAGGTGACAGAGTGACACAGATAGGTTTGGTGAGATCCAGAAATGCAATATCTTGTTCTGTGGATTTGGTGGAGTGTTTAGGATATCAATGTGAATTGACAACTCAATTGGTTTATGGTCTGAAGGTCCTCAAGCATCCATTCCAATATGACAGTGATGACAGACTGTGTTCTTGAGCTTTCAGATGAAGGAGAGAAAGATTTCAGTAAGCAGAAGTGGAGTGGATGTTCTTGGTGATTCAGGCAAGCTTGTGCAAGTCTTTGGATTGTGTCTAGTTCGTGTCGGTGGTCCGCATTGAAGATTGAGCTCGTAATTGAAGAATTACTTCCGGATGATGATGTTCTTCCTAAGTTTGGCCGACCGAATGAGTTACACATCCTGCGGATGATCTTGAAGATGTTCTATGAAGATTGGCGTGTTCCTAAAGGAAGATTAAAGTCTTAGATCTGTGTGGCCGACAATGTGTTGATCGGCATGAAGTCTTTTTGTAATTAGTCATATTGTATTTATGTATTTGCTCTGTAATGTATGCCGACTTGGATGATTATTCCAAATTCAGATGTCTTGTATAAATAAGAGGTTGTGAAGTCATCTCCAATACATGGGGTGGAGATGAGTGTGTGGTAGAGAGAAGCAGAGCAGAAGTATTGAACTTAAATGGAACTGACTCAAGCATAGTGAAGATTCTATTCTTCAGTTCAAGTATGTAATATTTATTATTCTATAGACAGTGTGTCTCTTGTAGGCAGTGGGCCTCTTGTGAACAGTGTGCTCGGGCAGTGAGCCCTAATTGGCATGTGCCATTTGTTCTTCTTATTCTTTTAACAGAGAATACAATCTTGAGTTATTCACCCCGTGGTTTTTCCCTTAACCGGGTTTTCCACGTTAAAATCTTGGTGTCATATGTGTTAATGTGTTTCTTCTCTTGAATTGTTGCATTATGTTTCCATGATTGATTTATTATTATGTTGCTAAATTATAAGAAGGATTTAAGTAATTAATTGGAAGAAAGTTTTAGACAACTAATTCACCCCCCCCCCTCTTAGTTTTCTGTCCTAAATCTAACAAAAATACCCTCACATACCCCGAGGAGAGAGGTTGGAGGGGTTTGAAAGTGCAAAAATTGAATGAAAACTCAGATTTTCTGCTTATTTGTTGTTCACACATTGTTCCAGGCTGTACCCTTCCTCTGTACAGTACATTCAAGGTCAGAAACTGACTGAATGTGAAAGAGGAGGGAATTATCTTTGATTTGTAGTTGGTTTGGTGTAAATTCATTGATCTAGAAGAAAGTTATAGCACGTTTTCTGGAAACTATCTTAAACCCTGAACTAGGGTTTTGAGGGTTAGTAAATGATGTTTTAGACCATTCCACCCACTATATTATTATGTAAATTGGTGGAATGTCTTGTTTGGGGTGTGTTTTAGATGCCCATGAAGTTAGGGAAGTAGGAGATGTAGTTTGATCAAATGGTGGTGATGTCCTAGGCAAGTTTTGCATTGTTTCAAAGCAAGAAAGGATGGTTCAAGGCTAGGGTTTGGTAAAAGAATGTTGGAAAGGGCTAGGAGATGGTTCGTAAAGAATATGTAGGTCATTTTAGAAGTGTTCCAAGTGTTGGCAGAGTTTGGGAGTGTGTGGAAGGTATAGTTTTAATATACCCTCCTTGGTTACAAGCCATTTTTAGCACAAAAATTGAGTTTTGGTCTTTTGGCGAGTCAAAACGTAAGATCCTTGCAGGAAATTGGGGGATTTGGTCTATTGGTAGCTTGAAAAAAGTGTTGGAGTAGGTATTGGATATTGGTCAAGTCTTCTTGAGGGGGTTTCTTTGTAAATTAGGCCTAATTAGCCTATTCTAAACAACATAACAGGCCATTTTTGAGGCACATGGTCCAAAGGAGTCAAGGTTGATTTTGAGATATGTTATAAAACTTGATAATGGGTATCCAAATCACTACTTAGGTTTTGGGTTTGATTCCATACATGGAAATTAGGTTTGAAAATCCTCTTGAGAAGGGCTACAAGGCTAGGAGTCTAGTTGTGAAGGAAGTACCTTCAATCCTTAGTTTTGGTGAAAGGTGAGGGTTTGGCTTGCTTGAGTTTGGTTCCTGATGGAGGAATAAGGCCATAGATGCCCTTAGTTGAGTTGGGAATAGTGAAACCCTTATTGGAGCATTGGGAAGTTGGTTTGTGAAACTAGAGAGAGTTGGTGTATGAAGCCCATTGTTGTGAAATATGGGATCCAGAGACTAGAGTCATCTCTTGTAGTGCATCAATTGTTACCTCTACACATGAAGCATCCCCAAAGTGGTCCATTAGACCTTCTATAAGTTGTATTGCAATCATTCCTTCTCCCATTACCATTATAAGTATTCCTTTGGATCTAGTTCTCGACCGGTTCCAGTTTAACATAATCTATCCTTTTGTTCTACTGAAATCCTCTAGCATCCCTGTTATCTGATTTCCTTTAAAAGAAAATTTCTTGTTTTTGAAGTTTTTTCTTGCTACTGTCAAGGTCTGTAGTTTCTTTTCCTATTTGAGAGCCTTCTCTAGAACTTGGTTCATGCTTTCAGGAGCGAACATGTCCACTTTTGCCACAATATCGTTATTTAGTCCTAAGAGGATTTTCCTTGCCTAGAATCTTTCATCTCTTTGGTAGATAGGGACATACTTTAGTAACTTGGCAAATCGGTCCCAATATTGTTGAACGGACATGGTTCCTTGCCTCAAGTTAAGAAATTCTATCATCTTTTCATCATAGAAAAGTTGTGGAAGCCATCTTTCCCAAAAGTGACTAACAAACTGCCCCCAACTAAGATTTCCTTGGTATAATTGTGTTGTTCCTTTATGTTAATCCACCAACTGGCAACCTCTCCAATCAACTAATATGCACCCCAGACTACTTTGATATTTTCAAAGTAGTTCCTCAATTCAAAGTACTTCTCCATTTCTATAAGCCACCCTTCTACGGCATCTCCAACTTGTTTTCCATCAAATTTCAGGGGTGTTACCTTCTTAAGATCTCTAGATATAGCCAAAATAATTGCCCCTGATTTGGCTTAATAGTTGATGGTTCATAGACCGGTTTAGCTACAGCTGGATCATTAACTAGATTTTCTACCAAAGGATCCAAAATGTTTTCCACATTCCCTTGTCTTTCCTTTAGATATTTTATAGTTTGCTCCACGATGTCGATTTTATCCGTTTTTGTTCTATTAACACATTAATGATTGCTTCTATGCCTTTGTTAGTGCTATCAGGTGGGTCTTGATTTAGTTTTTGGTTTGTTGGCTTCCTTATATGAAGGTTCCGAGTTCTAACCATTTTAATTCTGAAAACAAAAGAAGTAAATTCATCATTAAATCCGTTTAATCAATTTAGGTACTTTACATGAAAAGCAAATACTTAATAGATTGATTACCAAACTTAACAAAATTTTAGCCAAATTCCTAAAATTTACAATTTATATCTTTATTTACAAAATAGTACACACACAAAATTTATTTGGCTTGTCCCTTCAGAAGCTTATCTACAACAATAGTTATTTACAAATTCTTGGAATCTTATTTAGATTCCATTTCTTCCTCCGGTTCCTCCTCAAAACTTGGAGTGGCAGTTCCTCTTATTGGGTGAGCTTGAAGGTATTCTTCCTTTACCTCCTTACTAATTTCTGAGGCTTTTCACCCACACCCAAAGGGGAAGTCTCGAATAATTTAGGGTTTGTTCTTCTTTGGTTTCTCCGTAGTCTTTTTCTTACTTTCCTTCCCTTAACGTGATACAACTCAAGGCCGAAGAAAGGGTTTATGAATCTAAAATGTATACTACCCCCTCTTGGAGGGATAATTTGGTCCCTCTAGTTGATTTAGTTGTTGCCTTCCCTTTTCCTTTTGCATGTTTAGAATTCTCCATTCTGAACATCAAATTACACATTTATTAGTTTACATGAAAAGATAATTAATATCTTACTATGTCATCTTTATATAAAATTTTATCATGTTGTTATGGTAGTAGACCTCCAAGCCTAGTATTTGAGCCTACGCTCTGATACCACATGTAAGGACCCGGTTAGAACCTTAGTTGGAAAAAAAAAAATTTATCTTTCTTTAAACGTGGGTAGTTTTAAATTTTTAGATAAATATTTTCTTATGTTTTTTCTTACCTTACAAACATAATTCATTATCATCTGATTATTATCTTTATGTTAGTCTTAGTACTCAGGAAAACATGTAGCCAATTCGGGCTAAGATGTCCAAGCGGGATTGTTCAAGATATAGCCAATACAGACTTTGCTTTCCTTTGGGTGTGTTTGGAACAAGTTTACCTAATTGGTCAAATGGACCAAGTCTCTATCCAATATGGGATAGGAAAAACAATAGCCATACGAGCTTATAAGGACAAGAATAAATGGGTTTGCTCTGGCTAGAGACTTATACTCATTGGGACCAATCAAGATCCTGAGACACTTAAAGAAATTATACAATATGGCCATATATTGTACCGAGGAATCTCTGTAAGTTCATTTGATTAAAGTATATAAGGATCTTGTACCCTCCCTCAGATTTCAGCAACTGGCAAGGTACAAGATCAATCCTCTCGAGGATTCTTCTGAGTACTGGAGACCTTTTTTTTATATATCTAGTTTAGTTCTTATTTTGTTTATATTTTTGGTATTTATGAAGTTAATTATTTAGTCTCCCGATATCCTAAGTTCCTAAGTATTGGAGACATTCTTCTCCTTATAGATTGCCTACATACCTTGTATCCACGGGATCAAGGTACTTACATGATTCGTTATGTAAAGTTTGGCGAGTATGTAGTTCTATTTTGCACTATGTTTTATGAAATTGTGAGTGGGTATGTGTTATGGAGTAAAAAGTTTCCCTATGCCTTTTTACCTCCTAGTTTAGCTCCTAGGTCCTCATGTTTACACTTTGCAAGTTTAATACTAATCCCAGAACAATTTTCCCAGAAACCCATGTCAAATGGGATTTAGAGGCCCATTCTAAATCTTAATCATGACCAAATTAAGGCCTTGGGACTTGGGCACCCGTGCCCAAGTCCATCCCGATTTGTCAGGATAAAAATAAATGCATTTCGGCTTGGGCCCTCTCAAAAGGTTTCCCTTTGTCTGCATCTTCAATTTAATTTATGAATGTTAGCATGAAAGCATATATAAGTGAGTTTAAGACTTCATTTTACACCTAGATGGATAATGCGAACTTGTGATATTGAGCAAAGAGATTTCAAGGCCTTCATTGTGTTTCAGAGTAGAATTGTGTTGTTATTATGTTTGTTGGTTGCAGATTTGGCCTCATCAATCCATCTCCTCAGGGTGTGAAATATCTTCATCTCCATGAGGGCTTCACCTCTAAGGTGACATCAATTTGTGTTTCAATCATTTCATTTCATCATTGGATTTAGCCTCTTCCCTCCTTGGGCACGCACTCTATCTAACAACAATGTTGGAAGACTTGAATGTCCTTCCAGGGCTTGACCAAGGCAAGATCTTAAACACCACAACCCCCAACCCTCTTTCTTTGTGATTGCAGGTTACAGGTGTGGGAGTTGGAAAAGTATAGGTGCAAAGAATCAGTTCGAAGGATAAGGATTCAGGATCTTGAAGAATCTTGTTGATATTCCTTCCTCCTAGACTAGGGCACCCATCTTGTAGTCCTCTTGACAGGCTTGGCATCGAACTCAAGATCTGGATATAGTCTACAACATCTCTCTATTTGGAAACTATTGACATTCTGCCCTATTGGACTTGAGCACTTGCCCCGTAGTCCACAAAGTTTCTATTTTAGAAAACTCAACTTCTAGTATGCTTCTGATCATCCTTGAGTATCTTCATGTACGGTTTCCTATAGCATTATGTTTGTTTGTACCTGATTGCATTATAATTAGGGTTTGAGGCTTATTGGATCTAGGGTTTGGCAAATCTCTCAATCTAATCTATTCTTACCATATCATTCCTAAGTACATAAACATGCAGCTGAGTCCTCATCCATTTGTTGTGACTTGGCTTGGTTTTTGTCCTTGAATGTTATTGTGAAAGGAGGGTTTGATTTCATATACTTAAACATCATTTCCCATCTTCCCACTTTTCATACATAACAATATGCAACCCTTTCTAGGGTCCAGTTTCCCTAGATAGTTCTTCGTTGGTTGCCATCCACTCAAGAGAACAAGGATGGTTTATCAAGAAACCATTGTAAACACCTAGAAGGGGTGTTTGTTGTTTAAGTTATAGTTTCATCCTTTATAATGATTTCCTATACCGTGTTTACACAAGATGACTTACTTGTTTTCTCAGTTCAGGTCTTGTTTCCTTGTATCTAAGTTTCCATGAAGATCACCTCCTATTTTCTGATCACCAAGATCTACATAGGCGAGGTGAGAGCATACGACAAGTAGGGATCTCTGTTTGGTCTAGACAATCACTTTTAGTGAATTCTAAAGTTATTCCTGAAATAGATTCATGTTGAGAAAAAGCATCATTTTCTGATCACCAAGATCCCTGTAGGCGAGGTGAGAGCATACAATAGTCTGCTTAATTTCAATAAGAATCTATTTATATAAGGTGTCGTATTTCTAATTTTGATCAATAGTTTTCCTATAGTTTCCATTTTTGTGGCATAAAGGGAAAGGACATAGTTTTTTAATTTCAAGTTAAGATGATATGGTTAGTCCATCATACTTTCTTCTAACTACACATGTTACCCTAGATATTTTATTTAGAATTATCATTTCGATCTTTAACATCGTTATGCTAACCCAAGAAGGTTATGAAATTCCTAACCTCATCACATTAAATTTCAAATCTATTACTATCATCTCATATAAAACGAATACTTGACTCATAATGGAAAACCAGATTACTTAGAATGATGAACAATTTAACCAAGGAAAAATTTTACTTAAATAATGAAAAGCTGAATGGATAAATCAATTAAGTATTCCAAAATCAACTATTAACAAATCTAAATAGTAGAATACAAATCATATCGATACTATATGCTTTGGTAATAAATACACATTTAAACATACTAGTAATCAGATAGAAAAACGTCATTGCACCAGCTTGAAAATATCCTTAGTCTCGGTAGAATGAAAACGTAAATCACTAACTTGGAACAATATAGATGATAAGCCTATATAAAAAAATATATACATGGAATATACTAACATGGTTCCATCTCAAATTGTTGTAGTGTAACAAATACATTATTCTAACAATATTTAACTGAATATACAGCTTAGTGAAAATTTTATGAAATCAAGAAAACATGAACAACTACTGAAGGTTTCAACATAACCAAACCCACATCTAACAATTGGTATTTATAAATGGAAATGACTATACTAAATCTATAAACTATCTATAAATTTGAATCCACCTCCTAAAATTGAATACTCGTGGAATCTAAAAATCACTGAAACTAAAAGCCTCTAAAACTATAATAATTTGAATTTGAATATCATCTAAATATATATGTTATCTAAAACTATAAACCATGTGTTACTGGAAGACATTTGAAACTATACTCCTTGAAAGTACATAGTGTGCTAAATATTATATTTATAACAAAGATATAATTATAAAGATTTCTAAAGCTGGGATAAGAACCTACACTTTCTCATGGGAGACAGGTCACATTCATTAGCATAGGAATTCATGCAAAATATTTTGACAAGCAGCTGGGTGTTTTCCAGACTCAAGACATTTACTTAATGTTATGAAAGAGGAGGAAAAATAATTGTTTCTTTACGGCTATAATGAAAAGTCGGCAATTGCATTTGGTTTGTTAAACATGCCTCATAGAGAAGCTATTAGAGTTGTAAGAACCTTAGGGTATGCACAGATTGCCACACTACAACGAAACTTATCTCCAATATTGTTGCTAGAGAAATTTGATGTGATAGATGCTAACCGTTTTCATCATTTAAATAGGGACAATTTTATTGTGAAGATTATAGGTGATACTAAACAAAGAAATCAAAAAAATAACCCTGCACTATACTGTTTCATATTTCAGGCGCTAAAAGTTATAATTCCATCAAGGCATATCGATAGGGGGATTTTTCCAGACATTGAAGTTGTAGGCGCTCTGGTAGATAATATATGCAAAAGTGGAATGCATAGCTAAGGAACATGAATTGTTTAATAGAATGCCTCAAAGAGGCATCATACATAGAGTGTGGACACATAGAAAAGGGACCCAAATTATTTGTCATAATGCCTCAAAAATGCGTTGTCCCATGGCATGCAATGATCGTAGGATTATGACAACAATGGGTTCATTGAAAAGTCTTAGAAAAATTTCAAGAAAATGAAATGGACAGGTGTAAAACCAGACTAAAAAATAACATTACCAGCACAACAAGAAGGAAGACATAACACCATTAAGTAATCACATTGTGTAAGGAAACTAAAGGAACCCATGATCATTTTGTAGCAAAGGTTAACATACGACAAGTAGGGATCTCCATTTGGTCTAGACAATCATTTTTAGTTAATTCTAAAGTTATTCCTCATGTTGAGAAAAAGCATCATTTTCTGATCGCCAAGATCCACGTAGGTGAGCTGAGAGCATACAACAGTCTGCTTAATTTCAATAAGAATATATCTATATAAGGTGTCGTATTTCTAATTTTGATCAACAGTGTTCTTGTAGTTTCCATTTGTGTGGCATAAAGGGAAATTCCATAGTTATTTATTTCAAGTTAAGATTATATGGTTAGTCCATCATACTTTCTTCTAACTGCACATGTTACCCTAGCTATTTTATTTAGAATTATCATTTCAATCTTTAACATCGTTATGCTAACCCAAGAAGCTTATGAAATTCCTAACCTCATCACATTAAATTTCAAATCTATTACTATCATCTCATATAAAACAAATTCTTGACTCATAATGGAAACCAGATTACTTATAATGATGAACAATTTAACCAAGGATAAATTTTACTTAAATAATGAATAGCTGAATGGATAAATCAATTAAGTATTCCAAAATCAATTATTAACAAATTTAAATACTAGAACGGAAATCATATCGATACTATATGCTTTGGTAATAAATACACATTTAAACATACTAGTAATCAAATAGAAAAATGTCATTGCACCAACTTGAAAATATCCTTAGTCTTGGTAGATTAATGAAAACGTAAATCACTAACTTGGAACAATATAGATGATAAGCCTATATAAAAAAATATATATACAAGGAATATACTAACATGGTTCCATCTCAAATTGTTGTAATGTAACAAATACATTATTCTAACAATATTTAACCGAATATACAGCTTAGTAAAAAATTTATGAAATCAAGAAAACATGAAGAACTACTAAAGGTTTCAATACAACCCAACCCACATCTAACAATTGATATTTATAAATGTAAATGACTATACTAAATCTATATAAACCATTTATAAATTTGAATCTACCTCCTGAAATTGAATACTCATGGAATCTAGAAATCACTGAAACTAAAATCCTCTAAAACTAGAATAATATGAATTTGAATATCATCTAAATGTATATATTATCTAAAACTATAAAGCATGTGTTCCTGGAAGACATTTGAAACTATACTCCTTGAAAGTATATAGTGTGCTAAAGATTATATTTATAACAAAGATATAATTAAAAAGATTTATGAAGCTAGGATAAGAACCTACACTTTCTCATGGGAGACAGGTCACATTCATTAGCACAAGAATTCGTGCAAAATATTTTGACAAGCAGTTGGGTATTTTCTAGACTCAAGACATTTACTTAATATTTTTGTTGTATTGGTAAAAGGCCAAGACCATTAATATATAAAATCAGTTATAAAATACAGCTTTGTTCAGTGCAGGCACTGGTAGGAAAGAACAGAGCGAAGAAAACCTCCGGTCTAGCCCGGGACTTTTGCAGTCCAGTACATACTGTTTATTTATAGAACTTATACGGGGTCAAGCCCCACAAGGAATCATATTTTCTTCTACAATTATTGAGATACAAATACAGACATCGCCCTTATCCATGGCCTTTCTTTTGATAACCTCTTGCTGTATGTCTTTTGGTTCTTTGACTCTTGGGATGACCTCCATGGCATATAACCTTTGATCAACTGTCCATTATCTGATTAAAAGGGCTTCTTCTGTCTTGCTCCTACCAGTGTACCTATCTAACGTGAAACCACAGGAAAACTACCACTTCTTTTCGCATGTTAGCTATACATAAAAACCTAAAATTGATTCTCCTGCAAACATATGTTAGTTCTTTAAAGCCTTTGCTTGAGAAGAAAGAAAAAATACTTGCTATTTCCAAGCTTTTCAAAATTAATCAAGCATATACTAAGTTGGTATATCGGCATATCGGGAGAACAAACAAGGAGTTCGCCGACGGAGGAAGTCACACCGACGGTTGAAGCCTATTGGCGCATTAGAAGAAGAGTAAAAGATCCCACTGATGAAGTAAGTCTTGCCGATGAGTGTGGTTCGGAGGTGACATCGGAGTGATCGGTGTGTCGGCGGAATAGTTTTTGAGTTTGCCGATGGAGTAAGTCTTGCCGATAATAAAAGATGAAGGACAAATCGCTGAGACAGAAGGACTCTCACCGAAGGTTCCAGAAGTAAAATTTGATAAAGTTTCCACTTCCACTGTGCGCTTATACAAGATAACATACAGACGTCAATATACAAAGAAAATATACAAGAGAGGGTTTGTATAAGATGCTTTGTATGTGCGCTTATACAAGATAACATACAAGCGGCAATATACAAGAGAAAATTATACAAAACCCGACATCATTGGAGATACAAATTGTATGAGGGCCACGTATGTATATTGGAGACAATTGTAAATGAAATGCATACAATAAGATACATACAATGGAGGATCCCAAGAAAATTCCAATTCGTTTCACAAATCCAATGAAGTCCGCGATTGTATAAAAGTGTATGCATGTGAAAATGCATATGAGAAACAAAGGAAATGTAAATACAAGGTGTATGTGTGTGATATGACAAGGTGGTACAAACGGTGACCGGTCATAACAGTGAAATTAGGGTAAAGAAACTTTAGTCCACCAGTAATAGCAAGTCACAACAAGCATATACTACGTTGGTATATCGGCATATCGAGAGAACAAACAAGAAGTTCACCGATGGAGGAAGTCACACTGACGAAGGAAGCCTATCGGCGCATTAGAAGAAGAGTAAAAGATCCCACCGACAAAGTAAGTCTTGCTGATGAGTGTGGTTCGGAGGTGACATCGGAGCGATCGGTGTGTCGACGGAATAGTTTTTGAGTTTTTCGATGGAGTAAGTCTTGCCAATAATAAAAGATGAAGGACAGATCACTGAGACAGAAGAAGGACTCTCACCGAAGGTTCCAGAAGTAAAATTTGATAAAGTTTCCGCTTCCACTATGCGCTTATACAAGATAACATACAAACGTCAATATACAAAGAAAATATACAAGAGAGGGTTTGTATAAGATGCTTTGTATGTGCGCTTATACATACAAGCGGAAATATACAAAGAAAATATACACGAGAGAATTATACAAAACCCGACATCATTAGAGATACAAATCGGGTGGGGGCCACGTATGTATATTGGAGACGATTGTAAATGAAATGCATACAATAAGATACATACAATGGAGGATCCCAAGAAAATTCCAATTCGTTTCACAAATCCAATGAAGTCCGCGATTGTATAAAAGTGTATGTATGTGAAAATGCATATGGAAACAAAGGAAATGTAAATACAAGGTGTATGCGTGTGATATAACAAGGTGGTACAAACGGTGACGGGTCGTAACGAGGAAATCAGGGTAAAGAAACTTTAGTCCACGGTAATAGCAAGTCACGCCAAGCATATACTAAGTTGGTATATCGACATATCGGGAGAACAAATAAGGAGTTTGTCGACGAATGAAGTCACACCGACGGTTGAAGCCTATCGGCGCATCAGAAGAAGAGTAAAAGATCCCGCCGACGAAGTAAGTCTTGCCGGCGAGTGTGGTTCGGAAGTGACATCGGAGTGAACGGTGTGTCGGCGAAATAGTTTGAGTTTCCCGATGGAGTAAGTCTTGCTGATAATAAAAGACAAAGGACAAATCGCTGAGACAAAAGAAGGACTCTCACCGAAGGTTCCAGAAGTAAAATTTGATAAAGTTTCCTCTTCCACTGTGCACTTATACAAGATAACATACAAACATCAATATACAAAGAAAATATACAAGAGAGGTTTTGTATAAGATGCTTTGTATGTGCACTTATACAAGATAACATACAAGCGGCAATATACAAGAGAAAATTATAAAAAACCTGACATCATTGGAGATACAAATCGGGTGGGGGCCACATATGTATATTGGAGATGATAAGATACATACAATGGAGGATCCCAAGAAAATTCCAATTCGTTTCACAAATCCCATGAAGTCCGCGATTGTATAAAAGTGTATGCATGTGAAAATGCATATGAGAAACAAAGGAAATGTAAATACAAGGTGTATGCGTGTGATATAACAAGGTGGTACAAACGGTGACCGGTCGTATCGGTGAAATCAGGGTAAAGAAACTCTAGTCCACCGATAATAGCAAGTCACGCCAAGCATATACTAAGTTAGTATATCGGCATATCAGGAGAACAAACAAGGAGTTTGTCGACGGAGGAAGTCACACCGACAGTTGAAGCCTATCAGCGCATCAGAAGAAGAGTAAAAGATCCCGCCAACAAAGTAAGTCTTGTTGACGAGTGTGGTTCAGAGGTGACATCGGAGTGATCGGTGTGTCGATGGAATAGTTTTTGAGTTTGCCAATGGAGTAAGTCTTGCCGATAATAAAAGATGAAAGACAGATTGCTGAGATAGAAGAAGGACTCTCACCGAAGGTTCCAGAAGTAAAATTTGATAAAGGAGGATGCAGGAAAATCTTAATTGCTCTATTATACTCCCTTGCTGTCTAAAGGGTAGAAAATCTAGAGATGCTCAGAGTTTGCTCACCCTTCGAGGTATGTTATTAGACCAAGTGATGAACTGATTGGCCTCAAAATAACTTTCCTCCAAAGTTTCAAATTGATTCTGATAATACTTCAGCGGTATTAGCTCTAGTAGATAGGTAGAGACCATCCGCCCCTTTGTTGACAAGAGAGTCTGCTTTGCTATTACCCTCTCTGTAAGTGTGATTGAATGTGCACCTCCTTAAAGAAGCAATGATGTCGAGGGCATTAGCCAACAGGGAATTCAATCTCCAATTAGGCATGTTCCCTTTCCATAAGCCATTAATGACGATCGCAGAGTCTCCTTCAACCTCTAATTTTTCAATATTCATGTCTTTGCAGATTCGCAGACCTTCAATTAGGGCACTTAATTCTGTTGTATTATTTGTTGTTTCTCCTAGGGGTTTGGCTAAGGTTGCCATTTCTTTAGATTCTGAATCGTGGATTACACAATCTATTCCTGCGACTCCCGGGTTGCCCCTAGATGCCCTATTAAAATTTAGCTTGAACCACCTTTTTTTAGGAGGTTGCCACTTACATTCCTTTCTCTTGTTGGTGGAGTTGTGGTTGCCTGGTCCCACAAAGGAGGGGAGTTTTAGTCCTGCCCATCTCCCCTGCATCTTTTCATCCTAGTGCGTCATTGTGGATTCTTTTTTGGAGTTATTTAGAATCCTACTATTTACTATTTCTATTATAACAGCCTCAATTTTAATGATTAGCTGACCAAAAGTCATTTTCCTATCTTTAAAGATTCTTCTATTTCTTTCTTTCCACAGCTCCCAAACCATGATCAAAGGGGAAATTATCCATAGCATATGGTAGATGCTTTGTTTGTGAGTCTCAGGCCAGCATTGGAAAAGGTTTAGAATGTTATTAGGCATGTCAGTAATCCATCCCATCTTATTACTTAGCCAATTCCAACATTTATTAGAAAATTGACAATTGAGGAGAATATGGTCTGTTGTTTCTTGATCCTCTTCACAAAGGGGACATCTGCTAGGTCCCTCATATCCCATCTTGGTGAACCTATCCGCCATTAGGATTTTTTTCTGCAGGGCCATCAAGGGAAACAACCCAACCTTTGGGAGATAGTTCTTATCCCAACACAGTCTCAGTGGTAACTCTGATTTTGGTCTTAGTTGCTGTCTGATTAAAGTTTTGTAACCATCCTTGGTTTTATAATTTCCTAATTTAGCCCCATCCCAAACTAATCTGTCTAAGTCTCTTTTGAGAGATACCCTCCTTTTGTTAAGGATATTAAGAAGTTTCTCTTTCTCATTATCCAGAATGTTCATATTATCCAGGGGTTTCCATTTCCACCCCCTACTCTCCTCATGATTGGGAAAATCTATATAATCTTTTACATATTTCCCCCAGTGGGATTCTAGTATCCTTTTGGCATTCTCTAAATTATCCAAGCTGCTTATCGCCTCATACCCACCCCATGAGTCATCCCAAAAAAGTGCTTGGTTCCCATCTCCTAAACTCCAAGTCAGTTTGTCCATTATGAGCTTCCTACAGTCCATCACAAAATTCTAGAGGCGAGATCCTTTAGGTGGGTTAGCCATTCTAAAAAGGAATGTCGGTTCCTCCCCTCTAAGATATTTGTTTCTAAGAATTTTAACCCACTTTGAATCGGGTTGCTGATACATTTTCCATACAAGTTTAGCGCCTAAAGCCTTACTCTGTTCTCTGAAATTTTTTAAGCCCAAGCCTCCTTCCTCTTTTGGTCTACAAATCTTGTCCCAAGCCACAAGTGCCATTTTCTTTTTATCCTCTGAACCTTGCCATAGGAAAGTTCTTAGAATTTTGTTGATTTCTTCCCATTTTCCGACTGGAAGATTCATACAAGATAATTGGTAAATTGGGATAGCTAAGAGAACCAATTTTAACATTGTCACTTTGCCTGCTGAGGAGAGCCATTTGTCTTTCCAAGATTCTGCTCTATTCCTGATCCTGGAAGTAATATGGTCCCAAAGATCATTGATCTTATTGCTTTTACCCAACGGTATACCTAGATATTTACAAGGCATTTCCCCTTTTTTAAAAGACAGGATTCTACATATTTCTTTTTCAGTTTCAGGATCCGTGTTGAAAAAATAAATTGCTGATTTATCAGCGTTTACCTCCTATCCAGAGGCCCTACAATAAGAGTCCAAGATATCTTTGAATGCCCTAGCTTCTTCTATGCACCCCTTACCAAAGAGCATAGTGTCATCTACAAACTGTGGATGTGTTGTAGGATCGACACCGGAAGTGATTTTGATTCCTTGGATCTTTCCTTCTTCCCTAGCCTTGGTGATCATTCTCCCTAATACATCTGCCATTATAATAAAGAGAAAGGGGGAAATAGGGTCCCCCTGTCTCAATCCTCTTGAAATGCTAACAAAACCTTCCGGGGTTCCATTGATTAAGACTGAGAACTTGGGATTAGAAATACATGCATAAATGAGGTTTATCCATTGTTTATTAAAACCAAAAGCCTCTAGGGTTTGGTAGAGGAAACGCCAGTCTACCTTATCATAGGCTTTACTTATATCTAGTTTAAATAACATGCTAGGTTTTTTGTTTTGTTGTATGGTATGAATGGCTTCTTGGGCTGTAATAACTCCATCGAATATAGATCTACCCATAACAAACCCTATTTATTCATCACTAATGATGTCTGGAAGCACTGCCTAAATCTTATTATCTAGGGTTTTGGTGAGGATTTTATAAATAGTATAACACAGAGATATAGGCCGCAGATGCCCTAGACTTTCTGGCTTCTCTATTTTTGGAATAAGTGTAAGGAAAGTATTATTTACCTCTTTGAGAATACTTCCCGAATTTCTTACCCCTTCTAGTGCTTCGACTACTTCATCTCCTATGAAGTGCCAACATTTCTGGAAGAAGAAGGTTGGGAAGCCATCGGGACCAGGAGCTTTATCTGGTTGCATTTGATAGATTGCCATCTCTACCTCAGTTTTGGTGAATTTACCATTAAGAGCTTTGTTTTGATCCTCTGAAATAATCCTTGGGATATCTTTCAGAATGGCTTGTTGGTACATGCAATTTGATCCCTCCTAATTATTAAGAATATTTTCAAAGTACCTAACCATTTCACGTGCAATTTGTTGCAAATATTCGATCCAGTCATTATTCACATTTTTAATTTTGAGGATTCTGTTTACGTTTCTACATGCTTTGGTGTTGTTATGAAAGAACTTAGTGTTCTTGTCTCCCTCTTCCAACCAAGTTTCTCTTGAATTTTGACACCAAAAGATTTCCTCTTTGGCTAGGATATCTTCATACTCAATTTTCAGTTGTTTTTCTTTTGAAAACGTTTTAGCGTCCATTCCTCTGGTAATCACGATTCTGTTTAGGTTTTCCAGTTCTTCTTCTAGCTTAGTTTTGGACTCAAAGATATTACCAAAGTTAGTTTTATTCTAGCTTAGAAGCTTACATTTAATAGTTTTTAGTTTGGATACTAAACAAAAAAGCTTAGATCCAGATATTCTAGTTTCTTTCCACCACTGCTCAATTAGGGTAATAAGGTTGTTATCTTTGATCCACATTTGTTCAAATTTAAAGGGGCAATGTTTGGGTTGGCAATCTTCTGAGATACTCAGCTGCACTGGATAGTGATCAGAGCCCAAGTATGGTAAGATCTCTGCCGTCAGAATATAAGGGAATTGGGCCCAATTACCTCTTAACAAGAATCTATCAAGTTTTTCTGCAATATTGCTAAAGCCTTCTCTTCTGTTGTTCCATGTAAAACCTTCCTGTGCACTTTTAATTTCCAATAAATTGTTCTTTTGAACCTAATCTTTAAAGTCTTTCATTGCTGTGGGTAACCTAACATGACCTCCCAATTTTTCTTTAGGATCCAATATTGCATTGAAGTCTCTCCCCAGGATACATACTTGATCTTGTAAAGTTCCCAAGAATTGTTCTATTTCTGTCCAAACTGCTCTCTTATCCTGGTTCTGAGGAGGACCATAAATGTTGAGGAGAAAAAAGTGTAGGTTGCTTCTGATGCTTTTGACGAACCCCACCATCCAGTTCTTCTTACAGCTTAATACTGTAAATGAAACCACTCTAGGGTCCCAAATTACCCCTATACCTCCCAAAGCACCCTCAACCGGAACTCCAACTAGCTCCCATATTCCTAACTTCTTGTTTAGAGTGTCAATCTCTTCTTTATTTAGTTTAGTTTCTTGGATCATTAGTATATCTGGTTTTGTGTTGGTTATACAATATTTTATGATACGTTGTTTGTTAGGGGCATTGAGACCCCTAACATTCCAGGTGTGGACTCTCATGGCGCCGGGGGAAGGCACTTCCCCTTCCCTACATAGAACAATGTGGTGATCTTAGTTTGATCAGTAGCCTCGCCTGCCTTCTCTCTTAGCTCCAATAGTGATTTCCTACCCCTTTTCTTATTACTTTTGGCATAGTCTGGGGTATCCCTATTGAAATCGGTTATGGCAATTCCCAACCTCAGATCTGCTTCATCCACTTCTCTATCTCCCTGATCTTTTGGGTCCTCTTTCTTTCTATCCTGCCTTTCCTCTTCTTCTTCAAGTTCTATAATCTTGGTGATGAGTTTTTCCTTCTCCTTATTAACTTCCTCGATTACCACTTCCTCTAATGCCTTATCGAAGATCTCATTGCAGCTTTCTTCTATAACCGAATGGCTGAGCTTGTCTGTGGATTTCTTTTGATTCTCAGAGTCTATATTTTTCTTCTATTTTGAAAGTGTTTGGAACCCATTGTGGGGTTTCTAAAACCTCTGGGTTTATACTTCCTTCTGCTACTGTGGGGTTATTGTCTCTAGCAGCTTCTGAAGGAACTTCCCCCTCCTCCAGTTCCATCCTCTCTTTGCCTATCCGTGGTTCATAATTCTGATTCGGGGGCTTAACCGCTATGATTGTTTTTTTCCCTGAGCTGAGCTGACTGGGATTCATGTTCTGTGTAGTAACCTCATTACTATGATTCAGGGTGTTTTCTTTGTTATTTTGGGAAGATTTAGGGCTTCTCTTAGGCTGGGCTATTACCATACTCAGGTTCTAATTTTTCCCAGACAATTCCTTGTTACCACTGAGGTGCTCCTTAAGGGAAGAAGAGCTAATCCTCTGATAGTCCATAATAAATCCACCTTTATTATCATTAAATCTGATGTTAACACCCCCAAGCTGGGAAATGGGGTGCACCTTAGTGGGCATTTTTGGAATTCTGTTGTTAGTGTTTCTAAGGATAGGTCCACGATGGATAGATGGCTTGATGCGGTAATTGGCTAGGTTAGTATTAATTTCAAGAGGTTCAAGGTCTTTGGTGCTAATATCCAATTTTACTAATAGGAAAACATCTGAGTAAGATACGAAATCCTTCTCCATTCCCATGAACTCTCCCAGGTGATTCCCTATCTCCCTCAAGATTTTGCAATGGATGAGCTTGACCGGGAGATTCAGTAGCTTGACCCACCTAGCTACTTTAAGTTTCAGTTTACTAGGGTCAAAATTAGGTATCCAGTCTAAGTACTTGACATTATACCCTTTGTAAAACAAGCTTCTGCTATTTAAAATTTCTTTTTTTAGGTTTGCACTCTTGCAGACAATGAATATGAATTCTTCAAAAGTGATAGTGATATTTACCTGGTCTTTGTAGAGGGTTTGGACCCATTCTGCAATTTCCTTCATAGGCTGCCCTATCCCACACCATCGAATATAAAAACCATGGGTTTTACAATGCATCGCCAGACCATCTGTGTAGATATTTTTGATATCGATTGATACTTTCTTTTCCATGGCCTCAGATTTTTAATGATATATTGAACTTATTTTTGGTCTCAACCCAGTGGTTCTAGGGTTTGCCCATTCATGGAGTGTTGCCTGGTCTAAGCCCTTCCAAAGAGTGTTAGGAGCCGAGTTGCCAAATTTAGGGTTTTTAGAGATTTGCCAATGGTGGGGTGCCCTGAAATTCGATATGCTACCTGTATGAGAATTTTCCTTTGCATGAATGAGCCTGGGGGCTGGTTTTGAAAAACCCTCCACATATCCTTGTCTTGGATAGGAAGGATAGGAGACAGCAGGGGGTTGTCAAGCACTTCGGCTTCTTTCCCGGCCTAGAGTGGTGCGGTTTGCTCCAGTTACAAATGCTGGGGTTGCTGAGGTTATTGGGATAGCCCACATTCTTGCCACCCTGGCTTGAGCTGTTACTCTTGCTGTTGCCTCTACCCTAGCTCCCCTCTGCTGCCTCCTACTCATAAGACACTACACCTTCATCTTGTAAAAGGACTCCTCTTAATCCTTCTATGGAAGCATCTGTTACTACTGTAAAGTGGCCATTGGGATAAGGTAGCTTCAATATTAGGGATGATGTTAACTTTTCCATTAAAAACTAAGAAGTAATAGGATTTTCTATTCTTGAAAAATCTTTTACAAATCTTCTATAGTACCCATCTAATCCCATAAAACATCTTACCTCGAACACATTTTTAGGTATTGACCATTTTGTAATTGCTTTGATTTTATCAAGATCTAGGGCTATGCCTTCTGCCAAAATAATATGCCCCAAATAATGAATCTCCTTCTTAAAGAATGAACATTTAGATAACTTTCCAAACAACTTGTGCTTACTTTGCAGAACTACTTGAAGATGAGTTAAGTGTTCTTCATCCTTAGAATAGATTAGAATATCATCCAAAAACACAATCACTAACTTATCGAGAAAATCATGGAATACACTATTCATTAGGTTCATGAAAGCAACTGGAGCATTTGTTAACCCAAAAGGAATTACAGTGAATTCATAATGCCCATATCTAGTTCTAAATGTTGTTTTGGGGATGTCTTCTTCTTTTATCCTCAATTAATGATAGTCAGATCGAAGGTCAATCTTGGAAAATATTGTGGCTCCTTTCATTTGCTCAAACAAATCATCAATACGAGGCAAAGGATACCTATTCCTAATAGCTTCTTTATTCAAAATTCTGTAATCAATATATGACCTTAGTGTCCCATCCTTCTTTTTGATAAATATAACTAGTGCACCCTAAGGTGATACGCTAGGTCTTATTAATCGTTTCTCCAATAACTCTTGCAACTATATTTTTAATTCAAGTAGTTCTGTGGTATTCATCCTATATGGAGCCTTAGATATAGGTGTAGTTTCCAGGAAATACTTTGATTGAAAAGTCAAACTCTCTTTTAGGAGGTGTCCCTAGTGTTGATGATGTTTTTAGCACGCAGCAATGCAGGTAAGATACATGATATTTCACCTCTCTTGAAAGGAATCCTATCCCAAAATGTCAGAACAAGACTACCCCAAGGTTTATATCATCAGATCTTGATTTGCAGGATAGTTTAATGGATATGTATTCAGATGTTCCAACCAAGGGGACTTACATGCAATGTAGATAGACTTTAGTGCATTAGGGTTTGATTGCACATGACTTTGATCAGTTTTCTGATTTGACAATGCATAAGCAAACTGATGTATACTCAGATTGCTACAAAATATGTAATTTTAGCATGCAACCAACAATCTGCTAACTTGCATTCACTAAGTATGAATTATGTGACAGCACTATGCAAGTCTATAAAACCTAATCTAACAGAATCTGATAAATAAAATGCAAAAGGAAAAGGGGAGAGAGAAGGGGTAGAGAGATCCTATAAACAACTACATAAATGATTAACAAATAGATAGATAGATTCCCAACAATAAACAAATCTTTGCTTAGCCAGGCAACCCACAACGCTACAGAGACTGTGCAATCTTCTAAGGAAACATAAGGATTTTCAAACTGTGAAGGATTCATTCAATACCCAATTCTTGGCACAGTTTAATGAACTTACACAATCGAACATAGCTCAAACAAATATGTCCATACTAACCATGCACAATGACATACAATCAACAAGCCATTAATGGTATGGGTAGGAAATCCATCAAATATATGAATAATTAACCATAAATGCAACTGAATAACTAATTGGAAAGGTGAAGAAGAACCATGAAAACCATATCCAATCAACAAAATGAACTCAAATGGTAGCAGCAAATGAAATTATGTTTGTATTCATTTAAAAAATGGCATAGTCTCAACAATTCTTTTCTTCAGTCCTTTTTTCCTTTTACAATGAGAGAAGTTGCCTTTATATAGAGAGGCAAGCATAGTGAGTTTTTAAATGAATGGTGGAGATTAACTCAACACCAAGGGCTCATATTACATGGCATTTAATTTTGGTTGGTGGGTAGTTACAATCCCAAATTTGCTTTTGTCTTGTAGGAAAAAGATGAAATTACAACTTTTTAGCTTATGAGAATAAGAGAAAATAGTCACTTTTTAAGTTGTCTAATGATACAAATGACTTTTTCAATGAGCTGACTGGTCAAGAGGAGTATGTGGCACGCTTTTGATGAAGATATGTCCAACTAGATGCTTGTTGGATTGACATTTGATGATTGGATGGCTAGAACAGTTGTGAACATGTCCTGGACATTAAACAGGCTCTGTGGGAACAACAATGATATAGGTCTAATTTTTTGTGTCCTCTAGCTCCTGGGGCTTATCTCCATCACCTTTGACATCATACTGACTTCGTTTTGCAGGTACAACAATGGTTTGGCTGATAAAATGATGATTCTTCATGTCCAGGTCAGCAGGGTATATCCGGGTTTTCATCCTTCATAGTGGCTCTAGCTAGTTCCTTTATCCTCTCAAACCTGCAATCAATAATACTAACCATCAATTCCATCTTAACAAATCATTTTCCATCAAGATAAATCAAAATGTATCCATTTGTAGTCGTGGATCAATCTGGGACAATTCAATATCAATTTTGTTGCCATGGGCAACTTCACAAATTCAGTGTTTTCCCATGATTTTCTTAGTTTTTCATCATTTTTTACTACCCATTTCGCATTTATGGTGACTTGGGATGTTTCTGTGACCATTTCGATATGGTAGGAGACTTTTATTTCCCATTTTTATACCCTTTTTGCAAAAAGCAAGATTTTTGGGGGGTATTGGATATGACAACAAAATGCAATGATTAATGCTAAATAGATGTTCAAAATTATTCCCAAGCATGATAAACAAGTTGTCATAATAGAATAGATGAAATTCAAGCTAAATCCACGAATCAAACTAGTTTTATGTCATTGAAGCAAGTTTTTAAGCCCAAAACATGAAAAAGTGAGGTTCTTATACCTTACCAGATAAGTGGGCTTTTAGGCCCTTACCGGATGGCGGGGAAATTCCATCCTGCCAGACACATCCTGTAAGTCTTCATCTTAGTGCAACATCGAATACAAGAAGTTAGCAGGGAAAGTTACCACTACTAGATTGCGGGGAATTTAATGTTATAGGAAATATGCAGTGAAGAGCAATATTAGCACAATGTCGTGTGAAGCCAATGTTTAGCACTAAGCCTTCTAGAGGGGAAATTAGGGGGTGCCAGACATATCCTGCAGGAGGCAGAATTAGCGCAAACTAATGTATCCTGTGAGGTGAGAATTTAGTGCAAAGTGCAGTAGGAGTGGTTTTTAGCACAAACTGTAGTAAGGTGGATTTTTAGCGCAAACTACAGTAGGAGGCAAAAATCCCGCCAAATTTTGAAATTCCCTAAGTGACAGTATATTTAAAAATATATTCAAGTATAAAAAATTCATTTCTTATACTTTAAATATTTTTAAATATACTGTCAGGATGTTTGAGATAGGTTCTGGATCCATAGGATTTAACGTGCAGATTCTAGATTTTGGAGGATCCATCAGATTTCAGACTTAACCAATTTTTTAGGATTTCAGGGTTTCAGACTTAGCCAAATTCAGGATTTTAGGGACATGCATCATGGTGAAGGCATATGGGCCCCTTAGTAAAATGTTATGGAATTTGACATGATTTTGCAATGATACATCCTGTAGCAACAATTCTTAGCACTATATCCAATGACATGCAGTTTTAGTGCAAACTCCAATGACACAATATTAGCGCAAAAGGCAACAAATGTCTATTTCTTAAGCACAAAATCAATTAAGACTCCTCCAAATCAATCACGAAAGGCATCAAACAACTTCAAACATGTCAAATACCCAAATTTGGAACAAATCCTGCATTCTAAGCACCATTTCACTTTCTTATCATCATAAGGAGGAAAGGCTAAGACTCCAAGCCAAAGAAAAAAGGGGGTCCCCATTTTGCTGACGCAAAGTATGGGGTGTGTGTGTAGAGCACAACACCTAGTAACTCTTCAAAAAATACATCTTTATAATCCCAAAGGAAAGGGATATTCTCAAATGTTAGAGCTTCCTTTTCTTCTCTTTTATCCAAAGATACCAGGAATATATGATTTCCTCGCTTCTATTTTACTTTCTTTAATTGCATTGCAGAAATTGTCTCTACAGATATGGGTTTATAAATTCCTTGGATTTTAACTCTATAGCCCTTATCATTTGTAAACTCCATTATTTTGTTATAGAAATCTATGATTGCCTCATGGTTAGTTAACTAGTTTATTCCAATTATAAAATTGTAAGTTCCCAAAGGAGCAACGTATAGGTCCATTTTGGTTTCTATTTTAGGAAATTTAATGACATCCTTTAGGTACTTGTTCACTCTCCTTATTGCCTTATCACCATACTGAATCGTCCATGATGAATCCATATCCTCTATTTGCAAAGACATTTTATCTACTAATTTTAGCGAAATGAAATTCTCTGAAGAACCTGTATCTATCAAAATGGAGATGGATCTACCAAAGAGTGTACCTATTGCTTCCATTGGCACATTTTGATGTCAGGTATGTCGATTTCTTATGGCAACATGGATTTGATGTTGCTGAGATTGTTGAGGCTGAGTTGATCTGTATCTTTTTGGGCAATCCCTAGCATAGTGGTTACCTCCACACATGAAGCATCCCCCAGGTGGTCCATTAGAACTCCGGGAAGCTGCATTCCAACCATTCCTTCTCCCATTACCATTATAAGTATTCCTTTGGATCTGGTTCTCGACTGGTTCCAGTTTAACATAATCTGTCCTTTTGTTCTACTAAAATCCTATAGTATCCCTGTTATCCGATTTCCTTTTAAAAGAAAATTTCTTGTTTTTGAAGTTTTGTCTTGCTACTACCAAGGTCTGTAGTTTTTTTTCCTGTTTGAGAGCCTTCTCTAGAACTTAGTTCATGCTTTCAGGAGCGAATATGTCCACTTTTGCCCCAATATCAGTTTTTAGTCTTAAGAGGAATTTCCTTGCCTGGGATCTTTCATCTCTTTGGTAGATAGGGACATATTTTAGTAACTTGGCAAATCAATCCCAGTATTGTTGAACGGACATGGTTCCTTGCCTCAAGTTAAGAAATTTTGTCAGCTTTTCATCATAGAAAAGTTGTGGAAGCTATATTTCCTGGAAGTGACTAACAAACTGGCCCCAGCTAAGATTTTCCATGGTATAATTGTGTTGTTCCTTTATGTTAATCCACCAACTAGTAACCTCTCCAATCAACTGATATGCACCCCAGACTGCTTTGATATTTTCAGAGTAGTTCCTCAATTTGAAATACTTCTCCATTTCTATAATCCACCCTTTTGCAGTATCTCCAACTTGTTTTCCATCAAATTTTGGGGGTGTTATCTTCTTAAGATCTCTAGATATATCTAGAATAATTGTCCCCTAATTTGGCTTAACAATTGCTAGTTCATAGACTGGTTTAGCTATAGGTGGATCATTGACTGGATTTTCTACCAAAGGATCCAAAATGTTTTCCAAATTCCCTTGTCTTTCCTTTAAATCTTTTACAGTTTGCTCCAAGTTGTCAATTTTATCCCTTTTTGTTCTGTTAACAAGTTAATGATTGCTTCTATGCCTTCGTTAGTTCTATCAGGTGGGTCCTAATTTAGTTTTTGGTTAGTTGGCTTCCTTCCATGAAGGTTTCGAGTTCTAACCATTTTAATTCTGAAAACAAAAGAAGTAAATTCACCAATAAATCCTTTTAAACAATTTAGGTACTTTACATGAAAATCAAATACTTAATAGGGTGATTACCAAACTTAACAAAATTTTAGCCAAATTCCCAAAATTTACAATTTTTATCTTTATTTACAAAATAGTACACACACAAAATTTATTTGGCTTGTCCCTTTAGAAGATTATCTACAATAGTAGTTATTTACAAATTCTTGGAATCTTATTTAGATTCCATTTCTTCCTCTGGTTCTTCCTCATAACTCGAAGTGGCAGTTCCTCTTATTGGGCGAGCTTGAAGGTATTCTTCCTTTACCTCCTTACTAATGTTTGAGGCATTTCGCCCACACCCAAAGGGGAAGTCTCGAATAGCCGAGGGTTTGTTCTTCTTTGGTTTCTCCAATCTTTTTTTAACTTTCCTTCCCTTTACTTAACTTGATTCGACTCAAGGCCGAAGAAAGGGTTTCTGAATCTGAAATGTATACTACCCCCTCTTGGGGGGATAATTTGGTCCCTTTGGTTGATTTAGTTGTTGCCTTCCCTTTTCCTTTTGCACATTTAGAATTCTCCATTCTGAACATCAAATTACACATTTATTATTTTACATGAAAAGATAATTAATATCTTACTATGTCATCTTTATACAAAATTTTATCATGTTCTTATGGTAATAGACCTCCAGGCCTAGTGTTTGAGCCTACTCTCTAATACCACATGTAAGGACTTGGTTAGCACCTTAGTTGGAAAAAAAATATTTTTATCTTTCTTTAAATGTGAGTAGTTTTAAATTTTTAGATAAATATTTTCTTATGTTTTTCTTACCTGACTAACATAGTTCATTATCATCCGATTATTATCTTTATGTTAGTCTAAGTACTTAGGAAAACAACATGTAGCTAATTTGGGCTAAGATGTCCAACCGAAACTGTTCAAGATATAGCCAATATAGGCTCTTCTATCCTTTGGGTGTGTTTGGAACAATTTTACCCAATTGGTCAAATGGACCAAGTCTCTATCCAATGCGGGATAGGAAAAACAATAGCCATACAAGCTTATAAGGACATGAACAATGGGTTGGCTCTAGCTAGAGACTTAGACTCATCGGAACCAATTCGGATCCTGGGTCACTTACAAGAAATTATAAAATATGCTCATATATTGTACCAAGAAATCTTTCTAAGTTCCTTTGATTAAAGTATATAAGGATCTTGTACCCTCCCTCAGATTTTGACAACCAACAAGGTACAAGATCAATCCTCTTGAGGATTCTTCTAAGTACTAGAGACCTTTATATATATATATATATATATATATATATATATATATATATTTGTTCAATAAGTAATGCCAGAGGGGGCAACTCCCATATAAAAATTTCAAAAATAAAAAATAGACTCTGCATCAACCCTAGAATGGGTGTGCCAACTTATTACATATCCAAGTTTTCTCCTTTTTTCGATGATCTTAATGTCATTGGACGCTTCAGTTTTGATTGTGGCATTTTCTTCATTTTCACCTCTGTCCATTGTAGCTCAGTCTCATGGAGAAGATGCAAATGATCACAATTTTCTTCGTTCAAAATCCCAACACTATTAGTGGCTGCTGTAGAAGCTGATGTTCCTGAGGAGAACTCATTGTCTTTGCACTGTGGGCCTAAATTTTTCAACGCAAGTGGAGAAACATCCAAGGAAGCATCGGTTGGCTTCATGTTCGATGCAGTCTCATGGGAGAGCACTTGCATAGCCATTGGATGGGGGGAGCATGACCTTGATTCCTTACCTTGTAGTGCAGATGAAACAGTCGAAACAGCCTTCATAGATGGAGAGATGATATAATGTCAAGAATCCACCCCGTCCCACCAGGTGGGCTTGTTGTTAGGGGCAACAGAATCCCTAACAACAACAGGTCTCCTATTACATTGTGAGGTAGCATGGTCTATTGCAAAACATTTTCTGCACCTGAAAGTGATCTTTTCGTAATCTATAGGTTGACTCCATCTCTTGTTTCCTACCTTTAATAAAATCTCAGTCAAAAGTCCCTTTGATATATCTATTTCAACACATAAACGAGCATAGGTTGAATTCTCATAATTAATAGCTTCCTTTGAAATGCATTGATACTTGCTCGGGCTATTAGCTATAGCCTTTAGACAACCAATTTCCCAGAATTGTAAAGGTAGATAAGGTAACCTTACCTAGAAAAATGAAAAAGAGAAGATCTCAGTTTGCGAGTCGAAAGAAGGATACCATGGCTTTAAACATAAGAAGTCCTCTTAGAAGAACCACGGGCCAACATTGAGCACCATTTCTTTATCCTCCAATGATTCAAATTCTAGAATGAAGAACCCTTTGGCACAAGGGTAAATATTGATCTCATCCTCCAAATATTATTTCCAATTCATGCTTATCCACGCATGAAGATCACATAACTTTGGCCATACCTTTATGAATTTGCATATTAGAGCATGTTCCTACAGATATTCCTCTATAACTAGAAAATTTATCAAAACATGCTCCAGAATGAAAACCAAATGACGCATAGTAAAGGGTGTGCTAATAGGAGCACCACAACAAGGGGAGGGGGGCCACCCCCGAATGGCATAGACAAACTGGCAGGATTTTGTCCTAGCTTCGGACCTAGGGCATCCCTGTGCAAAGCCTCCTGAAAGTTTAACCGACCAAAGCTAGGTGGAAGCTCTTGGTCGTATTTGTGCAAATAATCCTCTGCCTTCTGCACGTATTTCCCATGTTTGTTCTCATCCATCTTCTCGTAATGCTTGGTGGCCACCAAAACATCAGCAACGACGACGACAACCTCGGCTTTGTCCACCTTATGATCTCCGCCAAACTCAGACTCTACTTTATATATATATAGTTTAGTTCTTCTTTTGTTTATATTTTTTGTATTTATGAAGTCAATTATTTAGTCTCCCTATATCCTGAGTACCTGAGTATTGGAGACATTCTTCGCCTTACAGACTGCCTACATACCTTGTATCCACGAGATCAAGGTACTTATAAGATTCGTTATGTAAAGTTTGGTGAGTATGTAGTTCTATTCTGCACTATGTTTGTTGATCATGAAGAATATTGAGAGGGGGGGTGAATCAGTATTCTGTAAAATCTTTCTTTCACATATTCATTAATCCATTTACCAAATTCAATAACATGAAAGAAATGTAAACATAAGAAGAGCAACCACAAAGTCATAACACATAGACACCAGGTTTTACGTGGAAAACCCAAAAAGGGAAAACCACGATGAGTGTTAGCTCACAATATATTATGATATCAAAACTGAATTACATGAAGACTCACTACCTTAGGGCTCACTACCCAAGGACTCATTGTCCAAGAAATGCTCACTACAATAGGCTCACTGCCATAAAAAGAGAAGAGAAGATAGAGAAGGGATGGCTCACTGCCGAGAGAAGACTGCTATAAATGCATCTACAAAATGTTGAAGTGCAGTTCCATTAGTTTCTCAGTATACTGATTTAAATGTCTTCATTATATCTACCCTGCTTTTTCTGCTTTGCTACATATACTCTGTTCACCTACTCTTATTGCTTTTCCTTGATCATCAAATTGCCTTAGATCGCACAAACACCGAATTCACATTTTATTCGCACAATACCATACCTCCAATACCAAAATCAATCAAGTATATATATCTGCAACATGAATTATTCCACAACTAGGTCGACATGTAAAATATAAAGCATATATGTTCAAGTTGTACCTTGTCGGCTTGTTCTTGTGCACAAACAACAATGCGGACCCAAATAAACATGCAAGAGTCTTCATATAGATCTGAACTTATCATAGAGCCACTTAGAATGATGATTCCAATCATATACCTTCACTGCATATCCTTCTCACATGATTATCAGCTTATTCTTTAAATGCACACTTAACTAATTCAACTGTCATGCCATAACTCTTGATGTGAACCATATGAGACTTTGAAATTCATAACTAACATTCATTATAGACCTCTTGACATACCTTTAGAACCACAGGACATAATAATCTTTTTTAGCAAAATGCGGATCTCAGAACTATTGTTCTGTTACAGTGAAATACTGTCAAACTGGAAGCTGATACTGAAGAACTTGTAGATGATGATCTGTTGAACTTCAATCTCTCAAAATCTAGAATTAGAAGCTTATGATATGTATCTTGATTACCTCAAAACTACAAATCAAAATATCAACAGCGGAGGAATGCAGACCAAATTACCTAGATATTCTGCACCGTTTCAACTCTGTTCACCCAGACTTAGACATTTTACCATATGACTTCCAAGGATTGTCAAGCCATGAAACTTAGGATTCAACATTGTGTATCATCTAAGTATAACATACCAGAACCTCATAGCAGGATCTTCATCTGTGGAGGAGTGCCAACTGAATTACTATCACTGTCTTGATAAACTGCCAACACTTAGTCAATTTTGGCTAAGTTAGTCTTTCCGGACCGAAATGCTATACACAATTTTGTCTCAGGAGCTATTCCAGATCATGTCTGATTGTTGCCATCAATGACAACATCAAGTTTCCACCACACTAGCAGTGTCTCTTGACTATGTTGCCAACAATATTTTATACAACTATGAGTGGGTACGCAATCCTTTCTAGGGTCCAATTTCCCCAGACAGTTCTTCGTCGACTACCACCCTCTCAAGTGAATAGGGATAGTTTATTAAGAAACCATGCAAACACCTAGAAGGGGTGTTTGTCATTTAAGTTATAGTTTCATCCATTATAATGATTTCTGTATACGCCTAAAAATGACACAAATCATCCTAAATAAATATTCTAAATATTTATTCTATTTTTCTACCAATTAAATAAATATTCTAAATTTATTTAATCGATTCACTGTTCCATAATTAAATAAATTTAATTTATTTAATTAAAATTCTTCTAAATGTCCTACACAATTAAATAATCATAAATTATTTAATTAATCCAAATTCCTCTATCCTAAGTTCTAAATTCAAAAATCCACCTCACCTTTACACCTCACCTTTTCCACCTCACCTTGTCCACCTCATCAGGTTGCACATGTAATTAAATATATTTAATATTTAATTACCTTATTTTCCCTCACCCACATGGCCTATTTCTTCTCAAATCAGAAGTTAGTTAACTAATCAATCAAATCTGTTAACTAATTAATCATTTGAGTTCACTGGTCAATCTATTCTGTTGACTCCTCAATCAACCTAGTTCACTGGTCAATCAATTCAGTCAGTTCCATAATCCACTCTTCTAACTGATCAATCAAGTCTGTTAACTGATCAATCAATGGAGTTAACTCTCCAATCAATTTTGTCACATCCCCTCTTTCATGATGGAGCTGGGACACTTGTCACATTTCTACTGGTTGCACATTCCTCAACCATTCTCAACCATTGATCTTCATATCTTCTCTCAACCGTTGATTCCCATTCTTCCAAGTCTATAAATAAAGCTTCATCCCTCCACTCTAATCATCTAGGCTTTTGACATCGTTACTCTGCAGAAATACCACCAGCGCGCCTTTGGCACCCTTTTGTCATCTACAAGCTTGAGATCACATACTTGCATTGGAGCTCATCTTCATTGCATATCACCACTGCCGTTCACCATCGACTTCCTTAAACAGCTAAAAAGATTGCACTCTCTGAGGGCTCATCTCATCTGCAAAAGGACGATTTGTGATAGGCGAACAACAGAAGTTTCGAAACGGGAGAGGTTTGCACTGTGTTTGTTCATTGCTTTGTTTATTGAATCTTTCTTGTTTCACTATTCTGTTGATGTTTGGGTCTTGTTTAATTCATTTGATTGATCACCATTTTACCCTTACATTTTTGGCGCCCACTGTGATCTAACCCATCTTGTTTCTGAGTTTTTTGTTGAGTGTGTTTTGTCACAGATTCAGGGGTGTTTTGTTACAAATATGGAAATCAGCGTTCATACACAACCTCTTAGGCTCAATCGGACCTCACCGTTGAGCTCAGGAGGCCTCACAAGTGAAAAATAACATATCATTTGCCTACTTTTGGTTACTGGAAAATTTTTGAAATTTTTTTTATTTTTACACTAATTTAAAAAAATTTAAAAAAAAAAAAAAAAAAAGAAGTAGACAGCGTTTTACATTAAATTTATTTTCTGTTATTTAAAACGAATTTAGAAATTTATTAAATATAAAAAAAAAAAAAAAAAATTTACACAGAAAACGAAAAAAAAAAAACAGAGTTTATTTTTTTAGTTTACATTTTTTTTATTTTTTTTATTTTAAAATATCAAAACAACAAAAATAAATAAATAAATAAAAATTAAAAAAAAAATTCAATTTTTGGCAGGGGCCGCAGCCCCTGCACACAGGCCCCCGCGGGTCCCAAAACCCCATCCCCTCCGGCGCCCAACGCCCCTGCGTCCTCCACCCGCCACCCACTCTTCCCCCGCTCCTCCCCCTCCTCCTGCTCACCAGCCCCCCTCGCGCCGCCCGCGCTTCCCCCCCCGACCCCTTCCCTCGGCCCCTCCAGCCCCAGCCGAACCTAACCTCCCCTTCCCCCCTCCCTCTTCCCCGCGCCCAGATCCCGCGCCCCCCGTGCCCAGCTCCCACCCCGCAGCCCTTTCCCGCGACCCTCCCCCGTGCCCAAACCCCCAGCTCCGCCCTCCCTCCCCTGCGCCTAAAACCCCAGATCCCGCCGCCCCTGCGGATCCTTCTCCGCCGCCGCCTCTGTGCCATCCCACCCCTGTCTCCCGTCCGCCACCAGCGCTCTGCCCCAGCGCCGCCGCTGCTCCACCCCCTGCACACCTGCACCCACAGCACACAAAAAAAAACAAACCTTTAAAAAAATAATATAAAACAGAAAAACACATCAACACAATATAAAACAAAAAAAATTAGGGTTTAAAAAATTTTAAAAAATAAAAAATAAAAAAATTAGGGTTATATTTATTCATTTAATTTTTTTATTTTATTTTTTTTTAGTGGTAATATTAGTCAAATAGGGGCATTTTTTTTCTTTTTTGCCTAACTTTTTGCAGGAGTATCGGATTTTTGTGAATTTACAGTCATCGGAAAGCTGATTTCGAGAACTTCGCAGTGGTGAAGGTATTTTTAGCCCATTTGATCAATTTCATCAGGTATAATCCGTCAAACTTCTCATTTACCTTGCAACTTCAATTGACCATAACTTTAGCATTTTTTATCGAATTTTCGTGAATTTTTTTAAAACAACATAGAATTTCGTGAAGATTCTGATTCTCATATCTATTTTGCTGTCAAAATTCATATTTTCATAAAATTTTTCAGATTATGTGTTTTTCATCTAACCATTTGATTTGCAAACTTCTTGATTCATTTTTGTTTTTGTGGACTACAGGTGGATATCAGGAGACTGTTAATCCAGTTTGGTGCAACACGTCCACTAAAGACAATCATTTTTCACTAAGTGTTGAATAGGACTGATTTAGGCATTCTCATACAAATTGCATACAATTTTCATTTAGTACTAATTAGGAAGGAGTAACTCATTGTTCATGCAACTTGCATACAAATCTCATCTAGTTCTAATTAGGAAGGAGTAACCCATTGTTCATGCAACTTGCATTCAAATCCTCACCTAGTTCTAATTAGGGAGGAAGTAACCAGATTTATTTTTTGCTTACATTGCAAACACCTTCCAAGTTATTGCTATCTAAAAGTTAAAATTGAACTCATCAATGATCTTGAAGTTAAAATGAACCATTGTTATATCGTGAGACCTGAATTTCAAAGTTAACAAACTTGTGCTACGCGGTTTAAGAATTGAACTCACTACTGCTTTCTGAAGTTAAAATGAACCATTGCTATATCGTGAGACCTAAATTTCAAAGTTAACAAAATCGTGCTACGTGGTTTAAGAATTGAACTCACTACTGCTTTCTGGGATTTAAAACTGAACCACTGCTATACTGCTGAATCACTTCAAAGTTTTGTTTGAGTAGATTAGCCCATTTAGTTTTTCACTTTTAACTAGGGTGGATTAATCAGTGTATTCTGTGCTTGCGAATGACAATAGGCTTATGCTCTCCCCTCTTCTGGGTGATCAGAGTGCCAGACTTGTCATTCTATCTGTTTAACCTTTAGGAGGGGCCTGCCCTTGGATGCACGCTTGTCCAAGTGGGAACGACCCTGAGTGGTAACAGGCTAACGCCAAGCCCTACCAAGCCACTTAAAATAAATTGTGCTTGAGGTGAAAACTTCCTGCAACAAGTGCTGTTATGTTACACCGACGGCCAACCTCCCCCAAAACCCTCTCAGGCGCAACCTGTGAGGCTGGGAGACTCCATAACGGAGAGTAGTGCCGCCGCACGTGTAACCACTTGAACGGTTGCCCGAATTAAATACCTCTTGTTTTAGTGGCCCAAATCCCTTATAATCCATTTCTCGCCTAGGATTTTGTGTTTGCTTTTGTCCAAAATAGAGTCGAAAAAATTACAAAAACAGTAAAAAACTACAAAATATTCTTTGTGCTTGCTGTGTTTTCTTGCTATTAAATTCATAATATCACATTAGGAAGACCTTTTCTAGCCAAAAAAAAAAAAAATACCAAAAATAGAAGAAAAATTGAAAATTTTGCAAAACTTCAAAGCTGCGCATTTACACATTTCTGCAGCGCATACACAGAGACTTGCTGCGCTTTTATAGCGACTTACTGCGCGTATACCTTTTTGCTGCGCATATATATTTCACCAGACTGGCGCATTTACTGTGACTTGCTGCGCATTTGTCCATTTCTGCTGCGCATCTGTTTCTGCGCATATGTGATAGTGAGCACTTGCCCTATTTTGAGGAGAAATTTTCACCTGATCAGAGCACCCATTTTAGCCTAGTTTCACTTTCTGAGATCAGAGTCAACCTTGCAGTCAATCTCCATCCGTTTCACCCAACTCTTTCTCTTTCATCCATTGTCGCACTCACCTTCTGTCCAAATCACTCTTGTCCCAAAGTCAGCCTATCCCATATCGATTCGGCATAAGGCCTTCTTCGTTTCATTAGTGAATTCACGTAAGCCTAGTAGGTCACAGTACCTTTTCTAGTAGTCTTGTTGAACGACTAAGCCCTACACAGTAAGACTGGTATCGACTACCCTTGCTAGTGGCTAGAGTCTTGTGTCAACCGTCTTACTTGAAGTCATTGAGCGAGAGAATCCTTTGTCCAAGTCTCATCCTAGGTATCCCATTCATAAGAGTCTCAGTCGGCACCTTGCCAAAATTTCAAATCCTGGTCCACTTCATCCCACCCCACCTTGCATGGTTCTTACTCGATCCCAGTACAACAAACAAATCGAAATGGCCGACTCATCTGATCACCTTCTCCCACCACGTGATGGTGAAGAAGAGATTTCTCATGAAGAATTAGTGGTGCACATGCAAGATAGAAAATTCCAACGCGTCGTAGAGAAGATGATCCTTGAAGACCCCCATAAGTATTTCCATCATCTTGCTAGTCTCGGAATCAAACTCCCCGCAGACTTTGACATTAGCTCCATCATGGAAAATGCAAACAATGATCATGAGAGGGGCACAAATGACACAGTCCCACATGTGCATGAGAGAAGTACAAATGACGCGGTCCCCCGTACAAATGAGAGAGGAAAGCAACCCGTAGATCCAATTGCTCCTATGGCGGTCGTGAGACAACAAATCGAAAGTCTAATGCTCGAGATATCCAATCTTAAGACCGGTACAAGTTCTAAGAACTACTCTTTGGAAGATATAGCACTGTACCCCTTTGACAGAAATTTGATCATGAAACCATTCCCCTATCAGTTCGGAGTTCCGAAATTTGACAAATATAAAGGGAAGGGGGACCCTAGAGATCATATCAGGGAATTCACTGCAGCATGTTTAGAAGTAGCTCACAACGAGACCTACTTAATGAGACTATTCCCGCGATCTTTAGGTGGTCAAGCTATGGAGTGGTTCTCGCGTCTCCCACCAAGAATCAAAACTTTTGATGAACTTGTCAATAAATTTATAACGCACTTCTCTTACAACATAGAACACGAGGTATCTATGCTAGATGTATGTAACACCAAACAAAAGGGTGGTGAGTCATTCGCCGCCTTCCTACAACGATGGAGACAGCTAGCTAGTAAGTGTTCTTACGATATGCCTGAGAAGCAGCTATTGGAAATGTTTGTCCACAATCTAAACACTGATCTTAGCTATCAGATTCAGATACAATGCCCTACCTCGTTCGCCAAAGTCATTGAAATGGGCCTCTTCATTGAAAAAGCTATGATCACTAAAGGAACTCTCAAGCTCTACAAGGACACACCTCCTTCCAATTATACAACAGATAAATCAAAGTTTTGGACCAAGAACAAGAATGTGGTCAACGATGGAGTAGTGGATGCCAAGGCGGCAGCCCCTAAGCAACAACCTATATTCACTCTTAAGGGAGAAGCAAATACCGGTGCGCTCAACAAGCCACCCCCTCGGGAACCTAGACCTTGGTTCAATTCAAATCCAAGGAGAAAATTCACGCCGTTGGGGGAATCTCAAGAGTCTGCTCTAAGGAAGTTGTTGGCTAACAATGAAATTTCTCTACCGCCAACAAGTGACTATGAGCCTATCGTCAAACCTCCCTATTAGAAGGACACAGATTATTGTGAGTATCATCGAGGACGGGGGCACACGACTAACAATTGCATCCGCCTCAAGAATGTCATACAGGATATACTGGATCAAAATCAGGGAGGGACACAACGGCATACCTCCAATGAATCTCATGTGGCCTACCGGGATCCTCTTCTAAACCACAACCGGCCGTATAACAATAATCGCAACAATGGCCACAACAGCAATGATGGTCACAACGGCAACAACTCCAATGGCCATAACAATAATGACAACAATCGCAACAGGCCAAACCAGAACAGTGGGTCGAGTAATGCTAACTATGCAAGCGTTCCCTTTGAGTACACCATTAACTGCATTTCTGAGCATGTTCCGCAAGTCAACGTCATATCCCCCAACCAACAACCAGGACCTAACAGAACTAGTTGTAGTATAATTACCCGCAGTGGTAGAGTCACGATCAACACCACTCCTCCAAGGTCGTCACCATCTCCGTCCAACTCTCGCCCATATAATGTCATCGACCAATTGCAAAAAACTCCGGCTCACATTTCTATATTGGAGCTCTTGCATCTATCTCCTTCTCATAAGGAGATTCTTGAGAAAGCCTTAGTGGAAACTACTGTCCCCACTAACCTAGCCCAAGAAAAGTTTCAAACCATGGTGGGTAATTTGACATCCTCCACTTCCATCTCGTTTAAAGAGCAAGATGACCTTTCCATATCTCAACCCCACAACACTCCTCTACACATTGTCGCATTCGTGCACAAGCACCGCATCAAGAGGGTTCTCATTGATGGGGGCGCCGATCTAAATATTTGCACGTTGAAGCTAGTCCTTGCACTGGGGTTCTTTGAACAGGCAGTAGATCCAAGACGAAAAATTACTATCAAAGCCTATGACGAGGAGGAACGAACCACAAAGGGCACGGTTGTCCTACCCATTCAAGTGGGACCGGTAATTAAAGATGTGGTGTGCCAAGTCCTTGATCGGGAGCTTGCTTACAATATTCTACTAGGGAGACCATGGATCCACGCCATGAAGGCTGTCCCCTCCACCTACCATCAATGCATAAAGTTCCCACACGATGGCAAGCAGGTCACCATACAAGGCGACCCCGACCCCTACCAACATTGCAATTTATTCCAAGCAAAATCTAAATGCGTCATTCCCAATAATCGAGCCTACATTTCCCCTACTCCGCCACAAGACCATACTGCCGAAGCTTCCTCCTCAAGGCCCAAACCGCTGAAACTTACCATAAAAGAAAATGGCATGGGGGAGTACTCCATTGAGCACAGCCTCAACCTTGCCACCATGCCTTTGTCTCCTCGCTCCTTTGGCAAACCCAAGCATCAACCTAGGCATTTTCCAAAGCCATCTGCTCCTCCTACAACTCCCGCAAATCCCTTTGTAAAATGGGGGACCTTATCTGATGAGACAGAGGAGCGAGATCTCCTGCAGTGGCTTTACGCTGAAGAGGAAAACACACCCCAAGAGCCGCCTAGACTCCCTACAGAACTCTATGGATGGGGTGAAACTATCTTGCACCGAATGGGGTACGAAGGACAAGGCCCCATAGGCCTCAGAAAGGAAGGAATCGTTGAACCTATCCAACCTTCTTCATCCTCTTCGGCTAGAAACACGACTGGCCTAGGGTACAAAGGTAAAGGTAAAGCCAAAGAAAATGCCTGCCTAGTGGAGACAATTCAAACACTCCAAGAGGATAGTGACGCAGATTCAGATGAGTCGAATGAGTATGAGTGGGATGAGCTGACAGAACACTCCTACGATGACAAGGAGATTGACACCATCCAAACTCTCAGCCCCTACCATGAGGGACAGACGCAACAGGACAGACCACTGGAGTCTGATTTGCCCCTCCCCGAGATTATGGCTTTCGAGGAAAGTTTCGATTCCATTGCGATAAACAACCTGGAGGAGAGTACCACCTAGAACACTATCCCCACCAGTGCCCATAATATTTCCATTCACAACATTAACGAATTAGATCTCTCATCTGACTCCCTTCCCCTCTTACACCCTGAGCTTATCGACTGGGATCTGCAAGGAACCCCTCAATTAGATATGTTCCAGAATGATGATGCTTACATTGACTATATGGAACTTAGGGATCACTTACCAAGAGGAGATCATAAAGCTGGTTTCGCTATCGAACTCAATACTGTGGCTTACTTTGGGGAGGGTGCCAAGCCTTCTAGTCGCAAAAATATTAAAATCAAAAATGGATCTGATGGTGAAAACCGCCGTGCGGCAGTGTCAGATCATAAAACAGTAAAAAGAAAGGACGTATCCGAAGGTGAAAACCCAACTGTGGCACCTGATGATGGAATGCTTGACACCCTCCCTAGTGATATGTACCAAGAACGGTCACAGATTGTGGTGGAGCCAACAGAGCCAGTGAATATTGGCACCGAAGAGCAGCCCAAGATTATCCACTTCGCAAAATCTCTCACACCACCTGAGAAAACCAGGTTTGTACCATTCTTTAAGAAGAAGAGAGGCAGCTTTGCTTGGTCATATGCTGACATGCCAGGTCTAGACCCTAACTTGATTCTGCATCATCTGCCATTGGATCCAGGGGTGAAGCCCGTAAAACAGAAACTGAGAAAGATGCATCCCCATATAGCCCTTTTGGTCAAGGAAGAACTCAAGAAATTGCTAGATGTGGGGTTCATCAGGGCCATAGATTACCCTGATTGGATATCAAACATCGTGCCAATGTCTAAACCAGATGGCAGGGTTCGACTATGCAACGATTTTAGAGAATTAAACAAAGCATGCCGCAAGGATGACTTTCCATTGCCTAACATCGATATCATAGTCGACCTCACGGCAGGACATACAATTCTGTCACTCATGGATGGATTCTCAGGGTACAACAAGATCAAAATAGCACCAGAGGATTAGCACAAAACAGCTTTCACTTGTCCATGGGGTACCTTTTGCTGGAATGTCATGCCGTTTGGGCTGAAAAACGCAGGTGCTACATATCAGCGGGCCATGACAACCATATTCCATGACATGATGCATGTGACCATGGAGGATTATGTTGACGATATCTTAGCAAAATCTCTCATGAGGGACTCACACCTGGATATCCTAGAGAAAGTCTTCCAACGGTTGGATCAATTCCAAGTTAAATTGAACCCGAAGAAGTGTGTGTTTGGGGCAACATCGGGCAAGCTACTAGGCTTCATCGTGTCAGCAAACGGCATAGAGGTAGACCCGGCCAAGGTCAAAGCAATAATGGACATGCCACCACCCAAGACTCTAACACAGTTGAGATCCTTACAGGGCAAGCTGCAGGCCATCCGAAGGTTCATCTCACAGTTGGCAGACAAGTGCCAACCTTTCAGTCACCTCCTACATAAGAATATTCCATTTAAATAGGATGAGCGGTGCAAAGAGGCATTCAACAAGCTAAAGGAGTACCTTATGAACCCTCCTATACTCATGCCTCCGATCCAAGGAAAACCTTTGATTCTCTACATTTCTGCTACACCTACTGCTCTTGGGGCTCTCCTAGTGCAGCAAGACTATGAGAACAAGGAAAGAGCTGTATACTACATTAGTCGAACCTTAGTGGGCTACGAGTTACAATACTCATAGGTCGAACGATCATGCCTTGCGGTGGTTTTTGCTTCACAAAAACTCTGACACTACATGTTGGCACATCCTGTCAAACTCATTGCCAAAATTGACCCACTAAAGTACCTTCTTAGCAAAGCAGCTCTCACAGGTCGACTAGCAAAGTGGGTTATGCTCCTTAGCGAATATGATATAGAATATGTGGACAGAAAAGCCATCAAAGGGCAAATCATAGCTGACCAACTGGCCGAGGCACCATTACAGGACACTTCACCAATGCAGTTTGAGTTTCCGATGAGTCTTTATTCACTCTGTCAACATCTCCTTGGAAACTCTACTTCGACGGGTCTTACACCAACCACGGGTCGGGGGCAGGTATCCTGTTTATCACTGCCCATTGCGACACAATTCCAAAGTCCTACAGGTTGTTATTTCCATGCACTAACAATATAGCGGAATATGAAGCCTTGGTAATTGGTCTCAAGATGGCCACTGAGTGGAAAATCCAAGCACTATGTGTCTACGGTGATTCTCAGCTTATCATTAATCAGGTCAACGATGAATATCAAACCAAAGATGAGAAGCTCATCCCATACAAACGGATGGTCGACGACCTCAAAGAACACTTTGGGACCATCTCCTTTGAACAAATACCCAGGATCGAGAACAAAGCAGCAGATGCAATGGCTACCATAGCCTCTCTTCTTGAAATACCTGAATATGAGTCACGGTATGAGTTCTTAGTAGAAACCATTCGGCAACTGGCTTATGATCTCCTTGAAACCCATTCCATTTGCCTCCTAGTAGGATCTAATTTACCTTGGTACGGTAAGACCTACACTTACCTCAAGGACAATATTCTTCCACCCGACCTCTCTTCCAACCAAAAATGAACTTTCATCCGACAAGCCTCCCGTTACACTATCATTGCTAATACCCTTTACCGACGTGGTCTGGATGGTACTTTACTCCGTTGTCTAGAACAAGAAGAATCCGTAACTGCCTTGCGAGACGTACATGAAGGGATCTGTGGAACACACTCCAGCGGTCCTTCCTTAGCTAAGAAACTCATGCGTTTGGGTTATTACTGGCCCAATATGGAAATGGATTCTTGTCAGTTCGTCATAAAGTGCAAACAGTGCCAAATACATGGGAACCTGATTCATGCACCTGCTCAGGAGTTGAGACCTTTAACGATGCCCTGGCCCTTTTGCGAGTGGGGACTTGACCTTGTGGGAAAGATTCATCCACCTTCTTCCAACGGCCATAAATTCATCATAACCGCCACTGAGTACTTCACAAAGTGGATTGAAGCCGTTCCCCTAACCACCGTCACAGGAAAGCAAATTTCCTCGTTCATTCTGAATTACATTATCTGCCGATATGGCATCCCTTCATCCATCATAACGGATAATGGGAGACCATTCAAAAATCAGGATGTCCAGGAACTTTGTGAGCGTTTCAAAATCCAACATCGTTTCTCCACTCCATACTACCCCCAAGGTAACGGCCAAGCTGAGGCATCAAATAAAACCATTCTGAAAATCCTAAAGAAGACTGTCAATGAAGCTGGTCACGATTGGCACGTCCAACTCAATCCCGCTCTGTGGGCCTACAGAACCAGTATACGCACTCCCACAGGTGCTACACCCTACGCCCTTGTCTATGGCTCCGAAGCCATCCTTCCCATTGAGGTTGAACTCCCATCCCTCAGGGTGTCATTGAAAGGTCTCATATCAGATGAAGAATACAGAGTCTCCAGGCTACATGAACTAGAGCTGCTAGAGGAAAGGCGCCAGAAAGCTTTTGACCATCTCAAAGCCTATCAACAGATGATGTCAAGAAGCTACAACCACAAGGTTCGACCACGATGCTTCAAGGTTGGGGACCTCGTTCTAAAAGAGAACCCTCGCAATCAGAAGGACAGAGAAAAGAAAGGTAAGTTCGAGCCTAACTGGCTTGGGCCCTATGTGATTGTAGCTGCTTACGGATCGGGGGCATATCAGTTGGCCACATCAGAGGGTGAGTTGTTTGATGATCCAATCAACAGCATGCATCTTCGTCGGTTCTATACCTAGGGGAACCCTAGTGCAAGGGGGCATAATAAAATCAGAAAAAATCAAAAATCAAAAAAAAAAAAAAAATTGAAAAAAAAATAGAAAGCATACAAACAAAAAAAATTCGTCCTTTGGTGAAAACCTGGCAAACAGGCGTCTTGGATAGGTATCGTGATGAAAACCTGGCAAACAGGCGTCATGTTACTCTCTAGCTCCTCGTGCAAATAAAAGCAAGTGATGAAAACCTGGTAAACAGGCGTTACTTGTGATAAACCGCCTTCTCCATCTTTGAGAATCCAATCACCTTGAGTCCATTCTTCCTTCGCTCATTTTCCATTCGACCCATATCGACCCCACAATAAACACCTAACAGTTACCTATCATGGCTCGATACTCTCCTTGTGGCCTTGTCAACCAGGGTTTTGTCCCATACCGTCTCCTTCGTGTGAGCCTAGTGTAGTGTCCCTCGTCGGTGTCCATGGTCCAAGTCCGTGAACTACGTTGCCTCTGTGTCATCACATAGGCAAGGCCATTATTCTAATGCGCCCTCGAGGCTTCCATTTCTTTCCTTTGTCCCATTCATCCCCTTTCTTGTCTTCATTCTTGTCATCTTTCTTCTAGTCCATCCATGGTCCATTAGGGTTTACCCCGAACTATGTTGCCTTTGCGTCGTCACGTAGGCAAGGCCATTTAGCAATGAGCCCCCGAGGCACTAGGTCAGTCCCTTAGGGTCCGTCTCCCCAATAAGGATTGAGCAATCTTCTCATCAAGCAAGCAAATGCAAGCAGAACCCGCACCTCACGCAGAAATCTTGACTATGAGCATCTTAACCTATCCAACACAAAGCAAATACCCAAGGTCTTCTAAATGATTTTATGCAAATTAAGGCAAGAGCTAAACACATATCAACACAAATATGCTTTGTAGATCAAAAACATGGTTAACAGTTCGAGTCCTGATTTTTGCTATCATACCCTCCTATGCTACTCAAGGATGCCAAAAGCTAGAGATGCTATGATGGGGGCATGATTATTTTCTTTGTTTGCTATTTGTGGATTAAACTTTAGTAATGTGAAGCCTTGTCTAAGGACGTGATCGGCAAAAGATCATCGAGGACATCAAAGGTCTAACATGAAAGGGGGCAATCCTTGTTTGTTGAAACGCAAGAGGTACTCAGGTCATCTAGATTCAATTTTGACTAGATGCTTGTATTAACTTGCTAAATCACAATCCATGTAAGCGATACTCAGGTCATCTCGGTTCAATTATACCTAGATGCTTGTATTCACTTACAACATTTCAGAAAATGTACCAAAAAAAATGCCCAATGATGAAATAAAGCACTCCAATAGCAAAGCATCCATCCTATATCCATTTATACATCCATACCATACCCCATGCAATAAAGATCCAACAATGCAGAGTATCAATACAAATAAAAGCTCGTGAATCTTTCTATCGAGTCTTTCTTCTATCAATCAGATTTCTATCTATCATCATATCTTTCATCCTTGTCCAGTCAATCTAAGCAATGATCCAAATGCAAGGTCCATCCTTAATCCATACCAATCAAATCAAAGTCAATCTTGCACAAATGATCCAATCACAATCAGTGGTCTTGATCCTTGTCTGGTCGTAAACCAACTCGATCAGTTAATCAATCAATTGTCTTATACAGGATGTTGCATTGTCGAAATCAGACCAACACATGTGTCTTACACGACATGCTTCATTTCTTGAAACCAGACACTATCCTTCGTGTTGGTCTAGGGATATATCGTTCCCCGCCATGACAACACTGTCGTATATCATTATCAGTATATCATTGGTTTACCACTTGACAGGGGCAATACCTTGTTTGTTCTTGTGTCATTGGTGCATACTTGCTTGCTTGCTTGTGTGTGTCATCATTCCATCTTGCATCGCGTATCATTCAACTCTTTCTTCAACCGATTTCTTCATTCTAACCTAGCTTCCCTTTCTCTTTGTGAGATTGTCTGTCTCACGCCTTCTGCCTCCTTCCCGTCCAATCTCCCAAGGGGGCATCCTATCGTCATTAAACTTGTACCAGGGGCAAACTGGGGCATGTATCACTATCAGACTATCAACTTCTTTGAAGCAACACTGTAAACTGCATTGCATCAAAGAGGGGCAAAATGTATACGCCTAAAAATGACACAAATCATCCTAAATAAATATTCTAAATATTTATTCTATTCTTCTACCAATTAAATAAATATTCTAAATTTATTTAATCGATTCACTGTTCCATAATTAAATAAATTCAATTTATTTAATTAAAATTCTTCTAAATGTCCTACACAATTAAATAATCATAAATTATTTAATTAATCCAAATTCCTCTATCCTAAGTTCTAAATTCAAAAATCCACCTCACCTTTACACCTCACCTTTTCCACCTCACCTTGTCCACCTCATCAGGTTGCACATGTAATTAAATATATTTAATATTTAATTACCTTATTTTCCCTCACCCACATGGCCTATTTCTTCTCAAATCAGAAGTTAGTTAACTAATCAATCAAATCTGTTAACTAATTAGTCATTTGAGTTCACTGGTCAATTTATTCTATTGACTCCTCAATCAACCTAGTTCACTGGTCAATCAATTCAGTCAGTTCCATAATCCACTCTTCTAACTGATCAATCAAGTCTGTTAACTGATCAATCAATGGAGTTAACTCTCCAATCAATTTTGTCACATCCCCTCTTTCATGATGGAGCTGGGACACTTGTCACATTTCTACTGGTTGCACATTCCTCAACCATTCTCAGCCATTGATCTTCATATCTTCTCTCAACCGTTGATTCCCATTCTTCCAAGTCTATAAATAAAGCTTCATCCCTCCACTCTAATCATCTAGGCTTTTGACATCGTTACTCTGCAGAAATATCACCAGCGCGCCTTTGGCACCCTTTTGTCATCCACAAGCTTGAGATCACATACTTGCATTGGAGCTCATCTTCATTGCATATCACCATAGCCATTCACCATCGACTTCCTAAAAACAGCTAAAAAGATTGCACTCTCTGAGGGCTCATCTCAACTGCAAAAGGACGATTTGTGATAGGCGAACAACAGAAGTTTCGAAACGGGAGAGGTTTGCACTGTGTTTGTTCATTGCTTTGTTTATTGAATCCTTCTTGTTTCACTATTCTGTTGATGTTTGGGTCTTGTTTAATTCATTTGATTGATCACCATTTTACCCTTACAATTTCCTATACCGTTTTTACTCAAGATGACTTGTTTTCTCAGTCTAGGTCTTGTTTCCTTGTATCTAAGATTCCATGGAGATCACCTACTATTTTCTGATCACCAAGATCCACACAGGCGAGGTGAGAGCATACAACAAGTAGGGATCTCCGTTTGGTCTAGACAATCATTTTTAGTGAATTCTAAAGTTATTCCTAAAATATATTTGTGTTGAGAAAAAGCATCATTTTCTGATCACCAAGATCCACGTAGGCAAGGTGAGAGCATACAACGGTCTGCTTAATTTCAATAAGAATCTATTTATATAAGGTGTCGTATTTCTGATTTTGATCAACAGTGTTCCTATAGTTTCCAGTTGTGTGGCATAAAGGGAAAGTTCATAGTTATTTATTTCAAATTAAGATGATATGGTTAGTCCATAATACTTTCTTCTAATTGCACATGTTACCCTACATATTTTATTGAGAATTATCATTTCAATCTTTAGCATCATTATGCTAACTGAAGAAGCTTATGGAATTCCTAACCTCATCACATTAAATTTCCAATATATTATTATCATCTCATATAAAAATGAATCATAATGGAAAACCAGATTACTTAGAATGATGAACAATTTAACCAAGGACAACTTTAAATCGATGAATAGATGAATGGATAAATCGATTAAGTATTCCAAAATCAATTATTAACAAATTTAAATACTAGAATGGAAATCATATTGATACTATACACTTTGGTAATAAATACATATTTAAACATACCAGTAATCAAATGGGAAAATGTCATTGCACTAGCTTGAAAATATCCTTAGTTTTGGTAGAATGAAAACATAAATCACTAAATTTGAACAATATATATGATAAGCCTATAAGCCTATATATATATATATATTTCTAGTAACACATGGTTTATAGTTTTAGATAACATATATATTTAGATGATATTCAAATTCAAATTATTATAGTTTTAGAAGATTTTAGTTTTAGTGATTTCTACATTCCATGAGTATTCAATTTCAGGAGGTAGATTCAAATTTATAAATAGTTTATAGATTTAGTAAGTCATTTCCATTTATAAATATCAATTGTTAGATGTGGGTTGGTTGTGTTGAAACCTTCAGTAGTTGTTCATGTTTTCTTGATTTCATAAAATTTTCACTAAGTTGTATATTTGATTAAATATTGTTAGAATAATATATTTGGTACACTACAATAGTTTGAGATGGAACCATGTTAGTATATTCCTTATATATATATAAGGAATATACTAACTATATATATTTCTACATTCCATCTCAAACTATATATACCATGTTAGTATATTCCTTATATATATATAGTTTGAGATGGAATGTAGAAATCACTAAAACTAGAATATCATCTAAATATATATGTTATCTAAAACTATAAACCATGTGTTACTAGAAGACATTTGAAACTATACTCCTTGAAAGTATATAGTGTGCTAAAGATTATATTTATAACAAAGATATAATTAAAAATAATTTTGAAGCTAGGATAAGAACCTACACTTTCTCATAAGAGATAGGTCACGTTCATTAGCACAAGAATTCATGCAAAATATTTTGACAAGCAGCTGGGTATTTTCCAGACTCAAGAAATTTATTTAATGCTATGAAAGAGGAGGAAAAATAATTATTTATTTGCCGCCATAACGAAAATTTGACAATTGAATTTGGTTTGTTAAACATGCCTCGTAGAGCAGCTATTAGAGTTGTAAGAACCTTACGGTATGTGCTGATTGCCACACTACAGTGAAACTTATCTCCAATATTGTTGCTCGAGAAACTTGATGTGATAGATGTTAATTGTTTTCATCATTTTAACAACCTGGACAATTTTATTGTGAAGATTATAGGTGATGCTGAACAAAGAAAACAAAAAAATAGGCTCGCACTATATATTTAGGCACTCTGTTTTAGATTTTAGGCGCTATAAGTTATAATTCCATCAAGGCATATCGATAGGGGGATTTTGCCAGATGTTGAAGTTGCAAGCACCCTGGAAGACAATAAATGCAAAAGTGGAACACATAGATAAGGCACATGAACTATTTGACAAAATGCCTCAAAGAGGCATCATACACAGAGTGTGGATGCATAGAAAAGGGACCCAAACTATTTGTCAGAATGCCTCAAAAAAGTGATGTCCCATGGGATGCAATGACTGCAGGATTATGACAACAATGGGTTCGTTGAAAAGTCTTAGAAACTTTCAAGAAAATAAAATGGATAGGTGTAAAACTAGGCTAAAAAAAATAACTTTACCAGCACAACAGGAAGGAAGACACATCACCATTAAGTAATCACATTGTGTAAGGAAGGAAACTAAAGGAACCCATGACTATTTTGTAGCAGAGGTCTGCAAAACTCAGTACCGGTGTCCTTTGCTGCTAGTCTACATTTTCTTCACATCCCCATAGATTTTTGGATGCTCATATATAAAATAAACATATATACCAAATAAAGTATGCATTCACAGTATTTCATGCAGTTACGGAGACACTTGTAAACAAGTATATAAGGAGTGTAATCGTAGACACAATATTTGAATAATGAACAGAGCATACATGAAACAACTCCTACACTTTTGAATTGATCCCTCTGATGGTGATTCATGATTCACTTGCACCCAGTTCACCCTTCCTTTAGCTCCCTTCAATCTTCCGTTCCTGAGGATTTCCTGTAAAACTACCCTTATTTTCCCTCGATCCCTTCAAAGTCAATTTCCTCTCTCTTTTTTTGTTTAAAGCTTACTCCCCTCTTTAAATGAAATTCAGTCAGTTTATCTTTAAGCGGCGGAGCAGCAACAGTGCAAAAAGCGGTGGAATGGTGGTGAAAATGTGGTTTCCAATGGGGCATAAATTTGATTGCCTCTTCAAGAATTTTTCATGTAAAACCATTTTTAACTCTCCCCCCTTAACTTGCCACGTTTAAATTTTCAGTCTCTTCTTACGAAGTGAGGGGAAGATTTATTTTAAAACATAAGATTTAATTACCTTAGTAAAATTTAGTATTTTAAATATTGACTATATTTTATTAATAAGAATTAACAACCTTAGTAATTTTAAAATTTAAATAATGATTAAAATCATTTGATAAATAAAAGCATTTTATAGAACAAATTATACTAATTGCATACAACTTCAAAAGTAAATTAAATGAAAATACTAGTTACATGAAATAATTATTAATGGTTCATGGCTAAAAATATAATATAGGTAAACATTACTAGTTCTCATAATCAATATTAAAGATCTAAAATAATTAAAATAATGATTACAATTTCCTAAATTACACATCACAACGCTATGTGACTAACATTAAGTTACCAATAAGGAAGGAGAGAATTCATAGTTATAATATCACATCAAATTAAGACTTAAATTGAGAGTCGTGACAATGCCACCTCCATAACCTAACCCTATGCAACCAATAAGATGCAAGGGCTCATCACCAAAGGTTAGGTTAGGTAGTTATGAATATTTAATTTTTATTTTGGATTCCACCCACTTAGGTTATGCCAGAGCCACCAGCCGAGAGCACAAATATTGGCATAATAAATGGTACTCATGTCTAGATGAGAAAAGAAGTGGAAAGTGATCTACTCATAAGGTTCTAAGTGTCGCAACTAAGTTTTAGATATCAAAAATACAGAAGGGTTGAAAGCATTCATGGACCTAATTATGATTATCCTACCTAGTATAGGGTTAAAGGCTAAGGTAAAATGGTGAGTGTAAAGTTCCAAAAGTCCACATGGAAAAGCCTAAGAAATCATCATAGCAAGAGGTAGCACATAAAGTATGTGAGTGGGTATAATCAATGTGGATGTAGTGTGATGGGTTAATTAATAATGCATGACAAGATAAGTGCTTATGGTAGTATGGTTTTGGGCACACTCTTGTTTATTATTGTTGCATAAGAGAGGGATGACACAAAGGAACTAATCAATCAAGTCATAAATTTCGTGTGCACTAGAGGTAAAAACAAGTAAAGGTAAAAAGAGACAAGACCAACATGAAGAAAGATAGGAATACATCAAAGGGAATAGAGAAAAAAAATGTAAGAATATTGATGGAACATAACACAAACATCAAATGAGAAGGGACAAATTTTGGGTCAACATGAAAAAGAATGGTGAGTTCCTAATGCTTTTTATAGTCCCCCAAGTTGTCGACAAGCATATCAATAGAAAAGGCACATAGATAAGAAGACAACATAAAGGACATCTATAATAAAAATATAGGGAAGTAGTGAATAATGGAATATGAAAGAAGGCAACAAAAAAATTTGGCTCCTCAATGGTGTATGGCATAATATCTCATCACCTGGTAAGAGAAAATACACATCACAATTGCCCCTAATAGTGTGTGGCATAAAATCTCATGACATGGTAGCAGATAGAAAATACACAAAAACATCACACACTACCCCCAATAGTGTGTAGAATAAAAATCTCATCACATGGTAGGGGACAATAAACACAAAGATAAAGAGAAGCTATAGATATAAGGTAGAGTAAGAGAAAAAGGGACACTTAATGCATTTACAATGGGGCCTTGTCAATCATGAGGTCATCGTCTAAAATGAAGTGTTAGAAAAATCATTCACATCAACAGGTGGAGTAAATATAGAGGCAAGTGATGGGATGCTAGAGATAGTCTTAAACATAGTATCAATTGGTGGTGGGACAACATGAAGCGATGATGACGGAGAATGATTCAATGGTGGGTCAACAAATGGAAGATGTAATAGAGTAGGGTCAATATCAATGGATTCAAGGTATGGGACTAGTTATTTTCAATGTGTGTATCATGTGAAGTGGGAGAAGAGGGATCATTGTGAATTGGTGATTGTGGGTGGTTATGGAGAGAAGTAGAGGGTGTAGGTAAGGAAGAATAAAGCAATGATGAATATGGAGGGTTATGAGGAGGGAAAAGCATCTTCTAGATATTCTTTGAGTTATTAGATTTGTTGTATCATTGGGAATGGTGAGGGTGATTTGGTAGAAGAAGAGCAGTAAGTTTAGGAGGGATCATGATTGGTGGTCTCCAAGGTTGATTTGAAAGTTGTTGGAATGATGGTGTGGGTAGAAGCAGTGGGAGTGTAGGAGTGGGAGGAGTAGATGGGGGAAGAGTTTGAGATTGGGAGGTAAATCTTCATTTATTTGTATGGTTTGATGGAGTAAGGGAGGGAGACCTTCGATGGGTTATGGAAGTCGGTAGGAGATTAGAAAGAGGTGGTGGAGGACCATGTTGAGGATGATGTGAATGTGGAGGTGAAGGTGTAAGGGCTTAAGGCTACAAATTTTGTTTGAAGGATGGGGTGGGCCATAGCTTGATGAGGGTAGGGTCAAAGGGAGAGCATGAACTCTAAGTTTGAGACCATGAGGATTATCCTAATTAAACTTGTGTTTGTGGATTACATAGTTGGCATATTCCTCATACATTGGATCTTTATGTTGGAGTGGTGTTGTTTTTGTTTTCTAATAAAGAAATACATGGTAAATTTTGCATTTGTGCATAAAGGTTTGAACATATATCAAGAAATTGTAATGATAGAATCTTCGTGCACAAATTTGACACATTGGTGCAGGATGAAAGGTATTGCTAAAATCTCATTTGTCCAAGGCCATCCAGAACGAAGATGAAAACTTCATATACTAGTGCCATGTGTGCTAGGATTTGGGTGAGTTTAGGGAAAATTCCTATATGTGGGATAATGCTACCTAAGGCTTTAATGTAGATACCATTATAACAATTTAAAGCCACAATTGTAGTAGGGTATGTACCATTATGAATCCTAGTGTTATAAAGATATTCTTCTATAACAACGTTGGAAGGATAGTTGGAGTTAATGAAGATTCCTTCACAATAATCATTGTTTATAATTGTACTATTGTATAAAGGCCCATGGTAATTATTATCAAGAATTTCCTTTTGTGTAAATACGATTTCAAGGGTCTTGACAATGGTTTAGATGGGGTGGGAATCTTCTTTGGGGGAACTTATGGCTATGATGGTAACCATGTGATCAAGATATTTGAACTCATTGTTTGAAGGAGGAGATTATGGGATGTCAAAAGCTTTGGTGTTGTTAGAGTGGTGTGGAAAGTGTTTGGTGTAAATTTGTAGGCTTTTATACGTGGAGCAACGAAGGGGTTTCCTTTATCATTCACTCCATTAGTGATAAGCTATTGTTGCCAATAAAATTGTGAATTTTATATTTCAATGCCATACAATTTTATGTGTCATGTCCAAGGACCCAATGATATTGGAAAAAAGTATTTGCATTGTAGTCTTTGGGTAGTGGAAGTGAAGTGTCTAAAGAATAGACCAGGGGTAATAGGAAGAGTTTGGTAGAGAGCGATTGGTTTATTACTATTTGGCAAGAGTTGACTAATTTTGCATTGTCAAAATGGTCTTTGTTGAAGGGAGATGACATTAGAAGATGGTAGGATAGATGGAGAAGATAAAGGGGTGATGGTAGGTGAAGTGGTTGTGTGGTTTATGTTGGATACATCCGTGTTGTTATTATTGTTAGTGTTGGTGTTGGTGAATGGATTTTGTATGATTTGTTGAATTTTTTGCTTCATGTGGTAGCACTTGATGTGTGGGGTTTGAGTTTATTCATCTTGGTTTCATAATATGTAAGTGGGGCACATAAATTGGTGAAAGTGTTATACATTTGAAACATTATATTCTCTAACATATAAAGTAAAATATTATCCATGAAGACCCTATGTATTTCTATGTCTAGGAGATGATAATTCATTTTGGCTAAGATAGATTGAAATCATAATAAAAATTCATTGACCTTTCATCGAATTAAGTCAATGAAGTTTACATCAAGGGAAATTTGGATTTGGAAGTAGTTTACAAAGGATTTTGTTATCATCTCAAATGTGTGAATGGAACCACGGGGGAGTGAGTGGAACTACTCAAGAGCATGTTCTTTAAGTAATCGAAGGAAAATTTTGCATAAGATATGATCATCATACCTAATCAAGATAAAATGAATACAAGGTTCTTATTTGCATCGTGGGATCTCCTTTTCCATCATAAAGTGGGAGGAGAGGTACCTTGAAGTATTGTGGAAAGGGATGAGCAAGGATTTCATGAGAGAGGGGATTATGATGAAGGTCCATGGTGATTTCCCTTAAGTTCATATGTATAGTGTCTAGCTTTTGTTTCACTTGTTGTAATTGATGCAAGACATGAAACATAGTAGGGTTGGTGGGAGGAGATAGAGGTAGAGGTGGTGGATTGGTATAAGAGGGTTGGTGAGAAGGGATGGAAGAGGATGGGTCAGAAGAAGCAAGTGTGGTATTTATAGGGTTAGATTGGAAATATATGTGAGAGTGATATGGTATATGAGATGTGTGAGGAGTAGAGAAAGTGGGGGATGAGTGCATGATGGTAGTAGTGGAGTGAGATGTGTTTATGGTCATTAGGGCATGTGTGTAGGATGGGATGTGTCTAGGGTGGAAGGGAGGTGGAGTGTTAGGATTAAGGTGCCATCAACCTTGTAAATCCTATGTAATTAATTACTCCTAATGTTGTTTGTAAATTTTCATAAGGGAAGAAGTATTCACCAAGTAGCGATCTTGTTTTAGCTGCATGTTTGATCTCGGTACCCAACGGATGTAAGTTATCTACGAGGTTGTAGGGGGGTACCCCTTGCAAGTTTTGGGGGGATGGCCCCTCGGCAGGGGGTCCAAGGGCCGCGTGCCTCGGTGGGGGTCCGGGACAATGCCCTCTGAAGCCACATTTAATATATATTTTCTCATTGTAAATATTGACCTTCCATCATTTGGTCACAAATATGATGATAAAGGTTATGTTGGCTTGTCTTTCCCTAGAAGGCAACCCATTTATGAGGATATTATATTATGATTGTGTATGAGAAGAGTTGAGAGTATTACAGGCGCTGCTGGATTGAAGACTGAAGAGGAGATTAATAGTGTTGTATTGTAAACTCTATTGAAGTTAATACAAACTGATGCATCTCTTCTTGTGTGGAGTTTTTTTCCCAAAAGGGTTTCTCCATGTAAACACTATGTTATGTGTTTGATCTTCTGTTCTGTTATTTCTTTGTGGTGATTTTATACCATCTCCATTTTGTTTCTCCATAGTTAAATATCTATATTACAGTTGTAATTAGTTTTCCATTTATAGTTGTTTACCTTTATTTCTAACATTTGGTATCATAGTCTAGCTAGTTATGTGTCTTGGGTGGAAGTATGAGGGTTTTTTGATTTGTAGTGGGAGTACTGGTTGATTTTATTTTGTAGATTTGTGTAGAAGCCATGACTACATCCTTATCCTAGTTGGACATCAAAAAATTCAATGGAATGAGTTATGAGTTGTGGAAGATGAAAATGGAGGATTTACTTGAAGAAAGAGATCAATGGTTGGCTACGACAAAAGAGAAGAAACCTGATACTATCAGTTAAGATGAGTGGGACAAGGTGGACAAAAAGGCACAGGGTACAATTTGGTTATGCCTTGCAGACTTTGTCCTGTTGAGAAGATTGCACATGCTTTATGGAAGCGGTTGGGTGAAATCTATCAAGCCAAGAGCCTGGTAAATAAACTATATCTCAAAAGAAAGTTATTTTCCCTTAAAATGAAGGATGGTGATTTGATAGCTGAGCACTTGAATACATTTAATTTGATTCTGAGTCAGTTAGCTTATGTGGATGTTAAGATAGATGAGGAAGATAAGTGTATTATGATTCTTTGTCCTTTGCCTGAGTCTTGGGAGAATTCCATTCTGCTATCACTACTAACCTCGAAGATCCAAAGATGGATACCCTTGTTGCAACTTTGTTGTCACAAAAAATGAGGAAGAAGGCTATGGATAGCTCAGTGGATGCTCTTAGTATCAGGGGGAAGTCTAAGGAAAGAGGACCAAAAGGAGATTAGTAGGGGCCTAAGGAATCAAAAGGTCGGTCTAAAACTCATGGGAAGAAGAACATAGTTAAGTGTTGGAACTGCGGTAAGAGGGGGCACATGAAGAAAGAATGCATAAACCCAAAGAAACAATGAGATTCCTCTACCGAAAAGTCCTCAAATGCAGGTGATGAAGTTTTACTTTCTACATGTAATGTTATGTCTAATGAACAATGGTTGATTGACTCAGGTTGCTCATATCATATGACTCCTCATGAGGAATGATTCTCCACATATGAGAAATATGATGGAGGTAATGTTTACCTTGGGGAAAACTCTACATATCTGATTGTTGGCCAAGGAAAGGTACAGTTGTGTTTTAATGATGGGAGGATTAAAACCCTCCCTGGTGTTTTACATATCCCTGGATTGGCTAGAAATCTTATCTTTGTTTCAAAGTTGAATGATTTAGGAATGCATGTAATATTTAATAAGCATGGTTGAAGATTGGTGAGAGGAAGCTTGGTGGTAGCCAAGGGAACAAGGATGGGAACTCTATTTAGACTTGAGGCCACTACAGTTTGTAGATCCACTAATGTAACTAAAATTGCTCAAAATACATGTATGTTGTGGCACCACAAATTGGACCACACAAGTGAAAATGTTTTAAAAATAATTATGAATAAAAAGTTGTTGGATGGTTTCTCCTATTCTGATGAGCCTTTTGATTTCTGTGAGCATTGTGTGTTTGGTAAATAGAACAAAAATTGTTTTTATTTAGGAAGCAATAGAGCAAAAGAAAAATTAGAAATTATTCATTCAGATGTGTTTGGACTTGTGGATAATGATTCTATTGAAAAATCTTGATATTTCATTACCTTCATTGATGATGTATCTAGATTCACATGGATTTATTTTATGAAGTATAAATATGAAGTTTTCACTAAGTTTAAGGAGTTTAAAGTCTTAGTAGAGAACCAATCAGGACTTAAGATAAAAAAAATTAAGATCTGACAATGGAGGGGAATATTGCTCTAAGGAATTTGATGAGTTTTGTATGCATGTAGGTATCATAAGACAAAAGACAACTTGATATACACCACATAAAAATGGGGATGCAAAAAGGATAAATCGAACAATAATGGAAAAAGATAGATGTATGTTAAGTGATGCATAATTGGATAAATACTTTTGGGCAGAAGCTGTGAGTATCACTTATTACTTGTTAAGCAAATCTCCTTGTAAGGCTCTTGATTTGACACCTAATGAAGTGTGGACAGGTAAGAAACCTTCTATTTCACATTTAAAAGTTTTTGGTTGTGAGGCTTTTGTTCATGTGCCTAAGGAAAAGCGATCTAACTTAGATCCAAAAGCAAAGAAATGTATCTTCATTGGATATGGTGAGAATGTAAAAGGTTATACGCTTTGGGATCCTCTAACTAGAAAAGTTATCTTTTCTAGAGATGTGATTTTTAGGGAACTTAGAGCTATTTCTGATCCTGTACATTCAGAAGAAAAAGAAAGGAAGAGGATAGTGCATTTTGATTTACAGCAAGAAAATGCACACCAAGAAGACCAAATTATGGATTAGGGGATGGAGAAGAAGAAGATTCAAGTGAAAGTTCAGATGAGGAAGACTATGTTGTTACAGAAGAAGTTGAGCATGTGGAAGAACATGAGGAAGAATCTCTTACTCCACCCTTGAGAAGATCCACAAGACTATGAAACCCAGTTGATAGGCCCACCATATTTCTGTTGTGTATTTTCTTTATTGAGTATTGATGATGTGTTGGAAATATTGTCATTGATGTCAAAGAAGAATTAAATGGTCATATGCAGAACATCACACAATCAAGTATTAGGTCTCAACCACAAGTCATTCAACAACAACAACCAAGTCATGTACACTATGAAATATCTATAAAGTTGCTAGATTATAGAGACACTGAAAATGCTTTCGAACATATCCATAAATGGGCCCATGCTTCTTAAAAGTAAATCTATATGAGCAAAGCACAATGAGATACATACTATAAATATTAAAAGATAGTTGGAGCAGACACTGAGGTGACAGATAGAGAGAGTTGATAATTTACGCCTCTGATACCATAAAAATATATCAACTTCATATTAATGAAGTTCTGCTCTGTCTAATTTGTAGGATTGAATATGAGGTGGGAGAAGATGCCTACCAAATGTCATGTCACAAATCTCATATCTTCCACGCAGACTGTCTTTGCTAATGGTTATAAATGAGGAAATTGAAACAGATCTTTTCTTTACAGTGGTGAGCAAAATGCTCATGGGCGTAAAACCGGAATTGATGCCAATGCAAATTGAAGTACAAATCAGAAATGAGGAAATTCAAGAAATGTAGACGATGCAAGATATTAGATATGATGAAATTGAAGAATTGCTGACGATAGAAGAATTCTTAGATGAAATTGGCCTATATGAAGACCTTGATATCCTGTTATTCCCTGAAACAATCCAACTTGATGTTGTATCTTGATGATGGAGGAGGTGAGAATAAAAGAGTCACAGATGATCATTATCTGTTGTATAATTCAGAGCTCCCGAGGAAGAAGATGAAGAAGGAAAGAACATAGGAGTATGCATTGCTTCAGGATGGTGAGAGGAAGATGTTGGCAAGCCTTCAGCCTCTCAAGAAGAAGGTCGACCCTCTTTTAAGGACAAGAATAGAGATTTGAGGATCAATGCCGACGAAGATCCAACTCTTTCTGCAATGCCCAAGTCGGCAAAGGATTATATCAGTAAGGAAACTTCCCTTTCAAAGAATTGCCTGAGTAAGGAAATGGCCCGATCAGAAAAGGATTGCAGAAGTAAGAAAGAAGACAAAAGGGGTACAATCAAATTAGACATAACTAATTAATTAAGGAATTGCATATGAAAAAGGAGATTAAAATTTTAGATAAAGTTTAGTTTGAGAATGGTCAAGGGACATCTAAAAGGTTATGTCTCTTAAAGAAATAAGATATATAAAGAGTAGAACATTCAATGAGAAGTCAATAAATTGAATGAATCATGGAGTAAAGAAGATATATATAGATATCATTCAAAGAGGAAGAGTAATATTGAAAATCATGGAGAATAAATGAGTAAGTGTGGGAGATATATGAAGGATATATATGTGGAAGATATATGGAGTGAATAAATGGATCGAATAAATGGAGTGAAATCAATGAAAGATATATCAATCATAGAGTGAATAAGAAGGTGACAATTATGGAGTGAATGAGAAGAAGATTTTTATGAAGGAGATCGAAATGACCATCATTCATTGAACAAGCAACATTCAGAAGGTGGAACCTTGTTTTGGAGGTCGGTGCCTCCTAGAAGAAGAGATTGGTGTCTCTTGCTAAGTTGGTGCTTAACAGTGGGGATTGGTGTCTCCAGTAGGTTGGTGCCTACATATTTTGTAAAAGAAATTCATTTTGTGGCTAGATTTGGACAGTAGATCCAAGCAACCCTTCTTTGTGGTTTTATTCCCAGAAAGGGTTTTCATGTAAATCTCATGTCTCTTAACTATTAGATCTTGTGTGAATGTTGTTATTATGGATATTAAGTTTTAATAAGTAAAAGATTAGCTTATACTGATTCAACGCCCCCGCTCCCCCTCTCAGTATAAGTGTGTGCTTAACAATTGGTATCAGAGTGGGTTCCTTCAAAGACAGTCTAACCGCTAGAAAGTAGATCTCGGGGGCACACATGGCTAGTCAAGAAGGTTTCTCCACAATTAGAACTCTGTTGTTTGACAGAACAAACTATGCATTCTAGAGCATAAGGATGCGAACTTATCTAATAGCTCTAAATCTAAACAAAGTACAATCAAATATACCAATTCAAAAAAATATATAGATTTAAATAAAGACTTCTAAATCAAAAATTAAAACTAAATACCTTTACATTTAATTTTTTTTTTCTACATTTATTTAAACGTTTAACTTTGTATAATCTTCTAGAATCAATGCTAACCCTAATGTCTGTGTTAATTGAATATTTATTTAATTAACATCGACTTGACTCCTCTAAAGTTATAATGTCATTCTTATCAAAGTATGTACGTATGAGATTTCCAAAGTCTTCATTTTCTAGTCTTCACTACGACTTACCTAACGTGTTTTATGCCACAAAAGCTTGTGTGGTCTTTCCCCATCTCAAAAGTTTCTTCATACAATCAAACAAGGTTAACCAAGAACACAATACCTATCACCCCTCAAAGCATTTACAATATTTGCAATTCTCACACGTGTGTAATTAGGGACCACACATCTCGTACGTGTGTAAGAGTCTTTAAGAATGTACCCACTGGGATGGACCTTAGATTCCTTATCCATCCAAGATCATCAATAATAACTAGTTTATTTTGCCGTAGCATACACGTAAATAGAGATAGGTTAGACAAATATTTTTTTTGCTACAGACAAGCAACTTAAGATAAGGTAAGTATATAGATCCGACCTAGATAAATATTTTAAAGTAAATTAATTAAAGTATATTAGGAATAATTCAATTGGGATAGGGGAGACGACCCAATTGTTGAGCATGTTCTAATAGGTGTGATAATATTTGTGGATTTAAGGTCTAATATTTTTAAAAGTTTAGCACTAGTAGTTATGACTCTAAGGTTGTTAGTGTTGACCATAAGTACTTATAATTGAATGAAATGTGCTTTTTAGATTTAAAAAACAACCAATTATGTGATGTCACATCAATGCACCAACAAAACATGACTTAATGCACAACTATTGGTCCACCCTTTTTTTTGGGTCTTTTTGGACACCTCAACAAAAAGCATGTTGATGTGGCATCATATTTGATGATGTGGACCTAAAACCTTAGTTATAAGCAGGGGCCTTGCTAAGTAAGTTGCTGTAAAATTTTTGGAGTGATTCGAAATTGCCATGTATGATTTTGAGAGGCATGAAGTTAGGGTGATCAACCACTAGGTCCTTTCCCCTAAAGAGTTGTGATTTAAGTTGAAATTTGAAGACTTTCATAGAGGTGCACAGTTAGGAGACAAACATGTACCTATATAACGAAGAAACAAAGTCAGTACAAAGGTGCATTTAATAAGGAATAGTGTGCACCTAAAGGAGGAAATCTAATTTTGGGTTACAAATGCAAAAAAGTAGTATTCATTTGCACTTCTAAAGATGGACATGTGCTTATACAAAGGAAATATTTCAAGTCTAAAAAATTTATGACTTTAGTACACAAGTGAACGACAAGGTTCAAATGCACACCACAATGAAGGTTGCAAAAAATTAAAACATTTGAACTCAATGTTCAGTGCACAACTTAGAACAAGAATGCATCTATACAAAGGACAAATGTATGAATAGGCATGTGAGGGTGCTTAGGTAGGTGCATGACAATAGAGTCCCAAAAAACAATTTCTAAAAGTTTTGACATCAATGCATAGGTGTGCGCTTTAGCAGCAACATGCACCACAATGAATGCCAAAAAACTTCACAAATTTTGATGACAATGTACAAGTGTGCGTCAAGGGACAAAGACATGAATGTATAAAGCAGTCAATTTTTAGACATGTGAGGAAATGTAGGAGCACATCCCAAAAGGTAGTTCATTTTTTATTTGTTTCATGATGACATCCAACCCAATGTTCTAATAGGCATGGAAGGGATGAACGTGCACCTCAGTGAAGAATGTAAAGTTTCTAAAAATTGGATTTTAGTATAGAGGCATGTGCCTCAACAAAAAAACACACCTATTAATGACACTACCAAAATTTGAAATTTTGCCTAAATGCATAGGTATGTGCTTGAGACTGAGGGACACCTTGTAAGGGGAAAAAATGATTGATTTGCAAAAACTCATTGTCAGGCGTGCACTTGGGCATATGGTGCACCTATATAAAGGAAAAATCAAATATTAAAAAATCAAAATGTATAGGTGCACTCAGGGATGCAGGTGTGCACCTCACCAAAGGAAATTTTCAAATTTCAAAAATTATGTTCTTAGGTGCACACTTGGTGATGAAGTGCACACATACATAAAGGAAATCAAGAGTGCAAGTTCAAAGCCTATTTTATAGTGTATTGGTGTGTGTGTAAAGCAAAATTCCGCACCTATTAGAGTGATTCAAAATGTCAAAGTAGATTTTTCAATATTTTTTAGAGGGTTAGCCACGATTGGAGGAAAAGCTACAGAGTCATCAAAGTCATCCAAAGCCACCTATCCAGAAGCTTATTTTTAGCCCACACTAAAAATACCTTGCACTATTTTAGTCATCACCATTTTCAAAGAGAAGAGCATATCTTGGGATTTGCTATTTATAACCTACGGTATTTTTAGGGGTCTCTATTTTTGGCATGAGGAGCATATGCTACTTTTAGCATTCACTATTTATAGCTTAGAATCAACTATTCTTAGATCATCTATTTGTAGATTTCTTGCCATGTGAGAGATGTGAGCATTTTAAGTCATAATTTGTAATAAATTCAATCTACAGCTTAACTAGAAGTTGCATGGTCTTAGATTTAGAATTAGTTGATGGGATTTTGTAATAAAAATTGCATTTCATGTAATTTGTTACTCTTTTTTTGTAACTGCGGGAATCGACATAGCGTCCCTATAACCTGCAGTGCGCCTGGGTAAACTTTTTAACATGACCGGTGACACTTGCACGACATGCCCTTCGGTACCACGTGGGCGGGGTGATCGAGCCATGACCCTTGCCCATGTAATTTGTCACTCCTAGAGTAGTAGTTAACTTTTTATTTATTTCTATCCAATAGCTTTGTAAAACAATATAAATAACTGTTATTTTGCACTTAGATTTCTAATGGTAGTTCTCACACCTACATATTTCTAGAGTTGCTATTCATTGAGTATTCAGTGTTATTTTTATCCATAATTTTTTATTCACTCAATGACATTTATTATGCCTAGCTTGCTTATAAATATTTATTGAGATGTCTTGTTATGTGTGCTAAGGGTTAAACTGCTTTGGTAAATTTGCAAGATTTGTATTGCAAGTTAGCTCAAAGATACAGATCATGGCTTTGTACTGAGTCCTACATTTAATTTGCCACAACATTGATGTTTACTTGAATTGTTCAATCTCTATTTTTAACTGAATAGTGCAAGCATCTAGTCTTGGGATTTATTTTTAGTCAAAAAGTATAAAATTTTTGTCTTGTGTTGAAAGATGTGTCTCATCCTTTTACACTAGGCAAACCCAAAAAGATATGCATTTAAAGCTTGTTCAACTTGGATGTGAATTCTCTAGAAAAACATTATAAAGATTGTAAATTGTAAGTACATATTGTTCATAGTAGGTTAGTAGGTTAATTTTTATTTTACAAAGAGCTTCTCCTAATTTGAAGAGCAATTTTACTACACATCTATTTCATTTTGTGTTGCACTAAAAGGTGTAGATTAAAATGCTAACATTGTTGCACACTTCCTCCTATCGCTCCACCTTATATATTGTGCTTTATGCTTTGTTTGCTTATTTGGGGTGCATCATTCTTATATGACTCCTATGTTTAGCTCATTGCTTGTCTATGCTTCCCTTTTAGCTTTGCATGCTTTCGTACATGCCTTGTTTGACTCCTATGTCCTCATATGTTCTATGATTATCACCATGGTTTTCACATGTTTTTGTTACCTTCTTATGCTACATGATTTATGATGTTACCTATATGCCATGACCACTATGCTCACCTATTTTATGATCCTAATACTTCTTGTGTTTCCTTTTCATACCTATGATTTCATATTTATTATCCCTATCATGTCTACACCTTATGATTCCATTCGTTTTTATCCTTATCATCCTTAGATCCTACATGTTATGACCCTTGTCTTACCCATGTCTCCTCCCTATACATTATGACCCTTGTCATGCCCTTATCTTTATATACATAATCCTTATTATGCTTACATCATATGATTACGTCTTATGACCATTATCATGCCCACATCCTTTACATTCCATTGATATTTGCATGATCAGTTTCTAACCTTCGTGGCTATTCTTATCTTATCATTTGTCTATCTTAGGGGGAACATCTTTACACATGCCTTCACACATATCTCCTACTTATGTGTGCTTACACAATGTTATCCATAAATATTTAGTACATGCTTGATGTGCTTACATGACTCTTATCTCACATCTATGGCTACCCTTGTCTTGTCATTTTCCTATATTATGGGCAACCTTATTACACGTATCTTGATGCTTATCTCCTACTTATGTTATTACATGCTTATCATTAGATATATTTTGCAATGCTTACATGCCTTATCATGTTAATATATTTTTCTTCTCTCCTCCAATTCCTTACATCCTTTTTATGAAACCAATCAAAGCAGGAGCATATGTCACTCATGTTCCTCTGTGAGTTATATTTTGTAGTAGCAAGCTCATACTCATTCTCACATCTAGGGGATCTTTTATCAACCACATCCACCTAGTCGAAGTCAGTTTACATTTCTACATAATGAGACATTTTTATCACTTCCCATAACAGGTGGAATCCCATATCCTTCTCTCTTTACTTTCACTACTCTTGAGGATTGTTGGTTTTCAAAGCAAGTTGTAATTTGTGCTTATCTCAAAATATGTGAGAAATGCTACTCGTATATTTTTTCTATTTTATAGAATTCAATGGAGTGCTCAAGACAAGAAAAAATCAAAAATTATTTGCTAACTTATACGGACTAGTGTCCTTTTGAGTGTGAAAATATTTAATTTGCATGTTGACTACTTGTTTACTTTGACATGCATCCACCTAATAGTTCACATGCACATTAAAGTGTAGGCAAAATATTGTGGTGACAATTCTACATCCATGCCCTTTTCCCTTATGTTTTGGGCCCAGTTTAATTATAGTGCTACAAATGCAATAATTAGCTTGCAAGTAGCATATTCTTGTGAGAATTCATCTCATAATTTGCCATATCTCAATCCTTGTCATCACTAATCCTAGATGCAATGTTCCTCACATTAGACCAAATCTACAAGGTAGACTTGACCCAAGTCATTTTTGTGGGCGTAGATCTAAGCCCTTCACTTCTGAAATTTAAAATTCAAATTTATTTGTTACCAACCACTTCATCAACTGTTGTGAGCGAACTTAGTGTGCATTATATTGATTTGTGTGATTGGTTGTTGTATTTAAGGACATTCATTCATTTGTTTGAAAATAATCATCAAGATAACCTAGGGCATTTTTATTGAGCAAATCTAGAGTTTGATATTTTGGAGAAGAAAAAGAATCTAGTAGCATTTGCATCAAAGCAAATCATCCTAGGACTATTGCATGTTTATGTCCTAAACTGTTTCGCTTAGAGTTGTAAAACCGGTCCACTAAGGGTCTAACCAAGGATAACATGACCTTCGCAATTTGTGAAATTCCTCAAAGGTGTTTGTAAACATCACGTCCTTACTAAATTCAGATATCCAATAGTAAGGCAAAACTAGCTTCAGATTGTGAGGATTTATCATATTATCTATGTGAGTTACAAGTTTCTATGCGCATCACGTTCAAGTTTGCACATGCAAAGATGAAATTTGTACACACGGATCTAAACCTAGACAAAGTACAAATAAATTTACAGAATCAAAGAAGTATTTACATTTTTTATGGAGGTCATCTACAAATTCATTTTTCTTACATCAAAATTAAAACTAAATACCCTTATTTTCTACATTTATTTAAACATTTAACTTTCTATAATCTTCTACAATCAATGCTAACTCTAATGCCTAAATTAATTTATGTTAATTGAATATTTATTTAATTAACATAAAGTGTTATTTACTCCTCTAAAGTTATAATGTCATTCTTAAGAAAGTATATATGTATGAATGAATGAATGAAGATTTTTAAGGCCAAATAGCCTATGGGACCACCGGATAACCAAACACGCTACTAAGCACAAGAACCTCAAACAGGGAGGGCGCACACATAGCACCTAAGTGATCACTCTTTCTTTTTGGATTGGATCTTTTGCTATGGATCTTGGTCAAATAATCTACAATTTTTGTTATCCTTCTTCTTCAAATACATTAGTCAAGGAGCCCACATTCAAAATATCAGTGTAATTGGTCCGAATATCTTTGTAAATAAGACACTCCATGATGTAGTGTCATTCCATCTCTACTAACCCCAAAGTGGAAAAACAACATGAGATTTCGTCTTATACTAGAAAGTCTTAGTTTTCTAGTCTTTTTTATGCCACAAAAGCTTACGTGGTCTTTCCCCATCTCAAAAGTTTTTTTCATACAATCAAACAAGGTTTGACCAAGATTTACAGAATTTGCAACTCTCACGCCTTTGTAATAAGGGACCACTACGTGTGTAAGATTATTTAGAATTTATGACTTTCACTAAGTTGGACCTACGGAGATGGACCTTAGGTTCCTTATCCATCCAAGATGGTAACTAGTTTATTTTGTCGTAGCATACACGTAAATAGAGATATGTGGAACAATTTTTTTTTTTTTTGCTACAGCAGCAACTTAAGATTAGGAAGAAATTGTAAGTAAAAATATCGCACCTACATAAATATTTTAATGTAAATTAATTCAAGTATATTAGTAATAATTTAATATGGGATAAAGAATTGTGATTTAATATATTAGGGAAAATAAATATGTAAATTAAATAATAAAATAATGATATTTAGTTTTAAGTTTAATAAGGATTAATTATGATAGATGTTGTTAAATGAATTGTTAATGTGATAGAAAATTAAATTTTGTTAGATGATCATTATGGAATTGAGAAAATTTTTGTATATGATTTAAGTTTACTTTAGGCCTACATAACTAAACCTTGAGTGTGGATTTGAACCTTGTTTCTAGATTATATAAAAAATTTGCTCACCTTGATGTTTGGAACCTACATGTGAAGAGGGATGGTGTTAATGGACATTGTTTAAGAATTTGATAGGCTAAAATTTTCTCTTTTGGGAATCACAGAGCTCTTTTGTCACTTCTTAGATGATAAATGACATTAGATGATTAATAATGAATTAAGGCTCTTTTTTTTAGACAATTCGACAACATGCAATTCAAATATTTTCCCTTTTGTTGGCTCATAACTCTATAACTCTATAGTTAAAAGGGAGAACATAAACCCAATTTTAAATTTTGAATTTGAAAGTTTGCTCATCAAATCCACACCTACAAAAATGAATCAAGGTCAATTTCACACACTATCATTGTACTATAAATAATCATTAAAAAAATAGAACAAAAGAAAAAATGTAAAATATATAGTTTTTTATTTTTAAAATAATATTTTTATATGCACCCAATTTAAAATATATGTATCTTTCTCTTTTATATATATATATATATATATTTCACAACTACTTTATCCTAATGCTTTCTTAAAAAATGTAACTTTCACATGCCTATTCAACTTTGTGGTTATAAAAAGTTCTGATTAAAAGCTAAGAAAATATATGTTTGAGATTTTTCATTTGAAAGATAATTATTTTGTGATTATTTAATTTATAAAAAATTGAAATTTTTTATTTGAGAAAAATAAATTAAAAAGATTGGGAGAACTGTTAACTCAAATTAACAACAAAAAGTATTACCTATTCTTTCTTGTTAAGACCACTTATTTGCTGAGTACTATGGGTTCATGTTTTGAAATTCTGTGAGGGAAAAAGACTCTACTTGATCTTTTTTCCAAGCCTACTAGGAATTTTCTCTACTAGCCTAAGGTTAAATTGAAATATAGGCTTTCCAACCAAGATTTGGTGAGTTACTAGATAATTATTGATTCAATTCCTCCTAATTTGCTTCATAAAACTGGGGATAAAAGTTTCAAACCTTGGTGGAAAGATTAGAAATGTTACTCAGAGACACCATTTAGCAACTATAGACCCCCCCAGGGTTATGCCTTGTTTTCTCCGCATCTTCCAATGGTCTAAATTGAACCACAAATAGCTTCTCCATTCTTTGTTGGGCTCTTGGCAACACAAATTTCGAAGTGTTTGATTGACTATCCTTGAACCTAAACTTACCTATAATGTGTTCTTTATCAACGTCTTCCCTCTCATTTGTACCAAATTAACTCATCTAGGAGGCCTTTCTCATGACAGATGGTTTTATTAGGAGATTAGCCCAGAACTCTTATCAAATTCACGTAGATTTGGCATGCTTTCAAGGTGGAAATTGTTTTTTAACATTTGGAAAGCTCAAAGATTTTGCTATATTCATTAGTTGTTCTATTGATATTCATTTTTCGCCTTTTACTAAGGCTATAATTTGTTCCATTGTTCTTATGCAAATGCAAGTGCAAACTAACAAAGTTGCACTTGAAGTGGCACGTATTCAAGTGCTTTTAGATCACTCAGGGAACACCCTATGTACGATTGATAGAGTTCCAACGACTCCCACCTCTAGCAAGGGTCACACTTCGCCGCATGGACATCAATGTTGACACAATCAAATTGCTCGAGGTCATCATTCTCAGTGATGTGCTTCCTAATCGCCTCCAAGAAGAGCCAAGGATTGATTTGCTCACAACTAGTCTCAACCCTCACCTTGCAGCAATTTCTCCGATTCACGATACCCAACCCCCTACCAAGAAAGAAAATAAAGAGGGCATAATAACTAACTAAGCCCTTGTTCCTATAGACTTGAACCCCATTGATATATATATGGAGAAAACCAAACAAGCATAACCCACTCCTTCCCCTAATTAGCCGATAGGCTTTTATATGTGAGCATTATAGTGCTCGGAATTATTCTCACGCCGTAAAAAAAAATCACGCCAAAAATTTTCTAGTCGTCGGTTGTTCCTTGAACCTCCTATGGGTTCAAGCGCTAGTAGTATTGGCTCTTACTGCCTAACGACTTTATATTCTCTTTGTTTTTACAGTTCAAACTAGACCCCATCTGAACTTCAAAATATGACTTCTTCCACCCATTTTTTTAAAATATAATGTGTAATTATAAACTTTTTGTGTCCCACAAATCTTTGTGAGTGATTCCATAAACCATTTGAATCAAAATCATTTAATTTCAAAATGTACTGAATGGCCAGATTTTGAAATGTAACCATTCCGTGAATCGAATCGTTCAAAAACCGAACCAGATATCTAAAGAGCTAAAGTAGAGTAAACAAATTAAAACAAAATTCGGTAGCTTTGCCCTCGGAGTGCGTTGGATTACACTGGTTATGTAGGTAGGCCACTTATATTTTACAGCCAAGCGATCACCCACGTGTCTTAACAATAAATGTACCATCCACCCAGCAGCCGACCGTCCAACTCCTCCACCAAGTTTCCCTGTCAATTTCACCATCATTAATTATTGCACAGAACTGCAATTCACCCAGCCAAATGGGATGCCAAGCCTGTGCAGAAAGAGGTAACACGTGGAAACTTGTGATGAAGCATTTGTCCTGGATTATTTTCCATCTGATCAAATAACTGCCGGCTTTTTGGTTAAAATTTATAGTAGGAGAGACGACATCAAAAAAATTCTGAAGATATCTAGGCCTCTTAATCCCTTAAACTGCTTGGTCTAGTGGGCATCATTAAAACTCATTCATTCATTTATTCAAATGAAGCTGTGCACAAACCAATCTATTTCACGACTCATCTACAAGTTTAGCACTCTCTCAATCTTCTATTCATTTATCAAGAAATAATCACTGCGTCTTAACTGAATGAAATAAGACAGATTTTTTTAACTAAACTGAGAAATAAGACAGATTATTTAAACTAAAATCGAAAATAACTTATATAAGTACTAAACTGGATCGAGAGAAAATAAAGAAATCAGATTTGAACGCTTTTAAAACAATCCTTGACTAAGTCAAGCGTCGCATATATTAAATTACCCAAAAACTTATTTGTAATGGTGGAACAGCGTGAAACGTAATACGAATCAGGCGCAGCCTGTTCATAATATCGATTGATTGGAAAGCACGTCAGATGTTTTAAATCCCATCTTCGATATTTAATGCTTAAAACATTGAATGCGCACAGAACATTTAATGCGGCCCCTCGGGTAGTTGCATGTCTACTACAATCCACCGCCACATTAACCACGCATTAATTACTATTGCAGAGAGAAAGAGCAATTGAAACCTCCACCACGCCCACCCAAAATGCAGTGTAATGTCCATGTCCATCTCCCTGCAAAAGTGGCCAAGGTCTTACAACTCTGCAATTCATAATCAATTCATGTACAGCTCAAAAATTAATCACCCCCAACATTTCCGATTGAACAATTCTAATCAAGAAAACCCGGATAGCTAATTCTGAACCCTCAAATCAAAAGAAAATCTGAAAAAATACAATTTTTGACTCGATCATTACCTTTGTATGTTGTGCTTCAGACATTCTTCAGGTCGTATCATCTGATCAGACGTGAATTAATATATTACTTTGAAGATTTCCAGAGTTCGATTGAAAACAAACCCAATGATTCTTCATTCCGGCTGATTGCTGAATCTATCAGGGGAAAGAAGGGCCTCTGGATCTCCTGATCTAAGTCTGCTGGGTTCGAAGACGGAAAAACTTGATCTTTTAACAAACAAAGGGCTAGTCATGGATTGAGCTCTGCCTGACTGCTGCTCTACTCTCAAAATTGGGGGACTCAAGCTGCCGCCTCTAATTCTGCTTATCCTTCCTCCTCCATGCCTAAAATCTCTCCTGTAAGACCTGTGGCTATAATCTCTTGCAGGGGACACGAACATTGAAGAGAAATTGTTTACAGCAGAGGAGGAAGAGGCCGAACCCCCTCTCGTTCTGTTAAAAAACGGAGACCTTAAAGAAAAAAGCCCAGCACCTTTCGAATTAAACTTCTTGAATGCCCTCTTCCAGGGGGAAGAAGCGGAAGCAACATTTTCTGTCAGCAACAGTGAATCAAATGAAGCCTCTGCATTTCTACTGTAATCTTCATTGCTGCCAGAGCATCCAAATGAATATGATCTCGTCAAAACAGGCTTATTTGAATCAGAATTTTCCCCCAAATCCTCAAAATTGTCAACCAACATTTCTTCAGCAGCAGCAGCAGCAACTTCATAATCCAATAAAACATTTGGGGATTGAACATGAGCAGTAAATCCTTGTGTTGAATGGCGCCCCCCATCACTGTTGGAATTGTTATTTTGTTCATCAGATCTGAAACTGTCATGTACGACGCCGGCAATGCCGTGCTCCAGATTGGGCCGTACTCTACCCGCCATGGCAGGCACAAAAGGGCAACTTCCAACATTAACATTACAAGCATTGTTCTGATTTACTACTATATTTGCTCTGCAAAGCGGACAATTTGCATGTGACCGTAGCCAAACATCAATACAGTTAACATGAAAGGCATGGCCGCATTTCGGAAGCACTCTCAGCGGCTCTCGCTCTTTAAACTCTAACAAGCAAACTGAACATTCAAACCCGCCGTCAAAAAACTTATCTTGATCTTCCCCCTTTCTGAAAATGTAGAGTGGAATGGACTTGATCACGGCCTCATCCAGGCCGTAAGTGTTCTGAAAGATTTGCCAGGAATCTGTGTCCTGATACATCATTCCTCCATCTTCCAGCTCCTGTGATTCGAACCCGCGACGCCTCGGACAGGACTTGCAGTACTTGTAGAAGAATTTGTAGTAACTTACTATTATCAAAGCACTGCCTAGGACTGCGATCATGGCTATGAAAGCTGGGCTTAAGGTGGCGGCTCTGGATTTAGCCCCTGGTTCTATGCCTGCAACTAGAGGAGCTCCCCATCCGAACTCATACAACCCAGGTGAACCATCCCATGAGTGGGATTTCTGCGGAGCTAAACTCATGTCGAAATACACAGCATAATATAATACCCAATTGCTTTAATGGCGGAAAATCCAGAGAATGAAATCCATACTGAGAAAACAACACAGCATGATTACAGCGTATTGGGAAAAACAGATGTTTGGAATGGGTTTGGAAATGTGAAATAGTGAAGGGTATAAGATGGAGCAGCATTGAATGATCGCCTGATAGGTCCGGTGGAGGTGCTGTCACATTTATTAATAACATGCTACCCCATATTTTATTGGTTCATGACGTCCTTGACAGAGGGACTTTCTTCCCCTGCCTATTTTGGAGTGTCAATCAAATATATATTTTTACAGTAGGGGCGGAACCCGCTGTTTCTAGGAAAGTCTCCCTCTTTCCAGGATTTTGACTAGTTTTAATAGATTAGCCTCTTCTTCAAATGTATGGTTAATGTTGATTTAATGCTTTGAGATTTTTTTATTTTTTCTATAAAAGAAATATTTTTTGTTTGTTTGTTTTGTAAAGTGTGGAGAGGCTAAAAATTAAGTGTATAGTCAATGTTTTTAGATTTTTGAATTTTCTCTTAAAAATCCAAGTCCTTGTTTTTTAAAAAAACTTATGTTTTAGTATTTTTTATTTGTTTTTTTTAAATTGTGTTGAGGCTAAAAATTAAATGTATGGTTATTGATTTTTAGATTTTTGGATTTTTTCTATAAAAGAAATTAAAAGTTTCTTTCTTTAAAAAAATGTTTTTAGATTTTCTGTTTTTTTTTTTTCATAAAAGAAATTTGAAGTTTTTGTTCTTTATGTCAAGAGGCATTTACAATTAGAGTGGGGTTGGAGATGAGGGTACTCATTTTTTTCATGTAACAAAAAAAAAAAAAAAAAAAAAAAGGAAAAAGAAAATGGAACAAATTAAAAAAAAAACTAAAAAGAAATTGTAAAAGAGAAAATGTGGATAAAATAAAATAAAAATATGCAACCAAAAAAGAAAAAATCACAAAAACCATGGAAGTAAAAGCTATGGGAATCATAAAAAGCACCACAAAACCTTATGTATCTCTCATACTATAGATATATTTTTTTAAATATAAATATAGATATATTTTTAAAAAGAAATTGGAAAAAATAAAAAATAAAAACTTAAAAAAATTGGAAAAAATAAAAACCAAAAAAGAAATTAGAAATTGGAAGGAGAAAAAGTAGGAGAAAATCACCGAAAACTATGGAACTAAAAAAGAAATTTTGAAAAATTAAAAAATAAAAGCCAAAAAAGAAATTGCAAGAGAAAATCATGGGAAAAAGATATACCTAGACCTATTTTAGATATATGTTTTTAAATATAAATATACTAGTTTTAAAACACTTATGTTTTAGAAAAAGGTTGAGAAAATAAAAAAATTATGGAACCAAAAAAGAAATTGGAGAAATTAAAAAATAAAAACTAAAAAAGAAAATTGCAGGAGAAAATCATGGAAAAAAGATATACCTCGGCGTATTTTAGATATATATTTTTAAATATAAATATACTAGTTACGCCAGAGGCGTTACGAATGGGCGTTGAAAGATTATGGAATTTCTATGTAAACTTATAAGATTCCTAGAATCTTTATTAATTTAAAATTCTTACAATATTTTTATTTTTTATTTTGTCCAATTTCTTTTTTGGTTCCATAGTTTTTGTCATTTTCTTATTTTCAATTTCTTTTTTGGTTTTTACTTTTTTACTTTTTTTCCAATTTCTTTTTAGTTTTTATTTTTTGTTTTTTCCAATTTCTTTTTTGGTTCCATACTTTTTATGATTTTCTTATTATCAATTTCTTTTTAAATCACAAAAAATATCAAACAAAAAAAATTGAAAAATTAAAAAATAAAAACGATGGAAAAAATAAACTATGGAAAAGAGATATCCCTCGGCATACTTTAGATATATTTAAAAAATATAAATATACTAGTTTTAAAACACTTATGTTTTAGTATTTATGTCGAGAGGTGGAGATGAGAGCACTCATTTTTTGTTAAATATATAGCCAAAAAAAAAATCAAAAAAGAAATTGGAATGAAAACAAATAGATAGATTTTTAGTTTTTGGGCTCTGCAAGTTGTTCGAGGGTTCTAGTTCTCCTCTTTGAGCAATTTGCAGCACCCTTGCCTTGAATATTGATGTGTTTAGCACTTTGGGCTCTTAAAGTTTCAAATATCCTAAGCTTATGTTTGGTAGTGTTCAAAACTAAGTTTAAATCCTTATCAAAGGGGGCTTCCTACATCTTCAATTCATAGTTAGTATACATCTTCTGGAGGTCCCTCTCCTCCTTCCTCCTTTCCATTAATGCTTTCTTACCACAGATTTGGAATATTTCTTGACAGGCCTTAATAAGATTGGTCTAATAGCTGATGGGATTGTTCTGGGCATGAACTGCCTTCATGATAGCTCTAACTGACAAAATGCCTTGCAAATAGTCTTCATTATCAAGCAACCTTATATTTAGTTTGAAAGGGCTCACCACTCTGGGTTTGGATCCCAAATTAAGCCCAATCAGGGAAATGTCTGCATAAATTGGGTGGTGATCATAAAGTGTACCTGGTAAGACCTTAACCACATTATCTCCAAGTAGGTTTTTGAATTGAAAAAAGTCTTTATTAACATACATTCTGTCAAGCCTACAATAAATCCTTCTATTAGTTGCACACTGCCCTGTATCCAGTTCTAGATAGAGAAATTTTAGATAACCTAAAGCTCAGACTGAAGGTGTTTTGTTCAGCCTCGGGTGTAAAGATCTCCTTGAATAAATATGTTTTGCTTGGTTGGATTGATTCCCCTCCTGAATGGCTAGGAGGGGATGATTGGCAGTGGGGGGCCCTAAAAAGATTGTCAGATTTCTTGGTATCCCCTTTTTCTCTAGATCCCTCCCTCAAGCAGACGTGGGGTTGGATTTTTTCTAAAATAGAAGTTAAGCTTAACAACTGGAATAGGCAGGCACTTTCTCTTGCTAGCAGATTTCAAGTTTGTCAAAAAATCCTCTCAGCCTATACTATTTATTTTGCCTCAATGTGGCTTTTCTCCAATTTGCAGACTGAAAGCATTCAAAAAGTTATTAGGTCTTTTCTATGGTCAAATGGTAAAGGGCGTGGTAAAACCATCAAGTTAAGTGGAAATGGTACTGCTCTAACAGGGATCATGGTGGGCTAGGTTTGAAAGATTTGAAGTTGCATGGGATTGCTCTAGTGGAAAAATGGATTGTTAATTCATTGGAGGGCTCTGAGCCTTGGAAAGTTCTAATAAGGAACAATATCAAACTAGCCTCTCCTAAAATTGCTCTGAACTGGAAAAATTTGCATCCTCTAGACCTTTTGTTTGGAAATTTCAGAGTGAAGCCTTTTGGCTATGTGGTTTTTGAATCCATTTGGAGGGCCTGGGAATATTGTAAACACCTTCTGGTTGCTACTAGCAATGTTGATATGGTAAGGCATTGGGGTTTTCACAACTCCATTTGGGGGTCCCTAAACTACAAGGAAAGGCCCTTGGCTGTTATCCAAGGTTGTTTTGAGCGCAAGTGGCATAAATTGGGCATAGTCTCCTTTGAAGATGTTTTCAATCCCACTGGTATGAAAAGTTGGGAGTTGTTGAAAGAAGAATATGGGGTAAAAGACTCTCAAAAGAGAATTTATTCTATACTATTGACTGCCTCCTTAGTCATTCCTACCCAGTCAAGCTTTTTGGGTGTGCAAGAATGGGTGAACAGGTTTAGATGGAAAGATGGAGGCATGTTGTCAGGTTGTGTGGCTAAAAGAATATACAGACTACTTAGTGACTCTGAGGAGATTTTTGAGCATTGTACTAAGGAGTGGAACTGTGATCTTAGTAGTCCTGACTTTAGGGTCTGCTTTTTATCATTTTGGTCTAAACACTTGGAACCAAAAAAGGGTTGTTTTAGATGGCTGTTAGGTTTGAAGAAATTGCCATTAGGATTTAATAAGGCTACTTATAGCCTGTGTAATGTTATTGAAAGTTGTGACCATATTTTCCTTGACTGTCCATTTGTTGTTCAAGTTTGGAATCTATTTCTTAGTAGCTTTCCCAGTTGGTCTTTATCTGATTTTAAATATAAAGGGATTATTTTGGTCATCTGCCTGGTCTTAAAGCTAAGCACAAAGGTTTTTGGTTAGTATTGACTATTGAAATTTTGTGGACATTGTGGAAAAAGAGGAATGAAGATCATTTTCAGGGCAAACTTAGAACCCTTACTGAGTCTAATAGTTGACTCACTCATTTTGATATCTTCTTGTAGGTAGCAATCTCTATGGAAGATCAATTGGCTAATCTTTCCATGGGGGCAGATAAAGAGCTTTCCTTCTCACAAGTTCTTGATATTCTCTCTCTCATTTGAAATAGCTGGAAATAGATAGAGCTAGTCAATCATTCGAATCTAGGCTGGAAGATTTGATGCTACAGTTCAAAGGCATGCATTTGTTCAAAGCAGGTAACTCTATCAATTCTCAAGAAGTGATGCCTCATGACTCAGTCATTCTGCCCGTTGTTCTTTATGATCTTGATGAAGCCATGATCTATATTGACGAACATGGAGTAGGCCAGGATGCCCCTAAACTAGATTGTTCTATCTCAGGAAGTGAGGCTATAAGGGTTGATCCAGTTTCTCGTAGGGTAGGAGATTAATATCTAAAGATTTACTTCTTATTTTGTTAGCTATATATCTTTTTGTTAAGGTAGGTTTCATATCTCAAGCTTTGTAAGATGTAAATATTCTATAGTGCTTTTGGATTTTAGACTGTAGATTGGGATTGGTGGCCACCTTGGCCACACTAGTTGTAACGAAACCTATATATTTTTGATAATATGATTAGACTATCTTCAATCCAAAAAAAAAGAAATTGGAATAAATAAAAAATAAAAACCAAAAAAGTAAATTGGAAATGGTTGAAGGAAAATAAGGTGGAGAAAATAAAAAAACTATGGAACCAAAAAAGAAATTGGAAAAAATATAAAAGGTTGAAGGAAAAAAAAAGTGGAGAAAATCACAAAAACCATGGAAAGCACAAAATAAAAATAAAAACCAAAAAAGAAATTGGAAATGGTTGAAAGAAAAAAAAAAGTGGAGAAAATCACAAAAGCTATGGAAAACACAAAAATCACTAATAAAACCTCGAGAAGATATCTCTCATCATACTATAGATATAACATGCATAGGAGATTTTGGTGTGGTAGGCTTCCATACTTCTCACCCATACACTCAAGAAGGTGGGTGGCCTTTGGTGTGGTAGGCTTCCATACTTCTCACCTATATGTCACATGCATGGGAGATTTTGTAGCTTATTTGAATCTATATTGTATGTAGCCACTTCTGGTTCTTTCTTTTTAGCTGGTGTGTGGAGGGGTTGTCCAGAGTTAAAAGAATGTCTTGTGTGTAGACAATCTTCTTCAATAAAATATGTGATATTAGATAGAAGCAACTTTATGCATGCTAGGGTTTCCATTTTCTTCTTTTCTCAAGCAAGTTCATGGAATGGGTACTTGGATGCCCATGTAGGTGGTTGAAAGATAATTTTTTTTATTATTTTCTTGTGACTTGGAACATTAGTTGTAATCCATTCATGAAGGAAGTGGAGTTGGCAATGGTGGTTAAAATTATTATTTTCAGGTGATTTTTCAACTTGGGTGCTAGAATGGAGTTATGAAGTATCTTGCATTATTAGTGGGGTCCACATGCATGCATGGAGGTGAATTTGGACGTACATACTTTGTGATGTGTTCCATTAGGGCTTAAATTTGACAGTTGTATAGTTGTATTTAGGTATTTTTGCTGCAAAATACAATCAAAATTTTAAAAAGACTATATCATATGAAAGGAGAGATTTTGGACAAACTGTCAAAATTTATATATGATTATGATGATTTATATATATGATTTTTATATGATATACTAATACTAAATCATTTCATAATATTTGAAGGGCGCCATTGAATAGATAACTGTCATAAAAAAATTGCTTGATAGGCAAAGTTGACTGTCAAATTTAAGCCTTATGTTCCATTATGGAGGACTTACAACCCAAAGATGTCATCTATTCTTAGTGCAGGAGTTATATTTGCTATATTTGACACCTTGAGAGTTACACTTACTAATCTTGGAAGATCCTCTTCATTTTGGGCATGGGATTATTACACTTTATTTTGGTTTTGATGGTACATTGTTTTGGAAAACTATTTCTGGTATTCCTCACCCATTTTGCTATAAATTGGAGGCATGAGATAGTAGTTTGATGAGTTATTTTATAGGTACACAGAATGTTGTTAGATCAAGAAGGAAGAAGAGTGTTGCATATGTATTCTATTGTTGAATATTAATACATTCTTGAGCCTCTCTTTGATGGTGGTATTTTTTTAAAGGGTTTCTCCATGTACATACAATGTCCTGTGTTGAATATTTATGCTTTGTTGATTTTATTACTTGCTAATGTATGCTTCAGACTTAATCATTTATGGGTAATTCAATGTTGCATAGCTAAAATCATATTTGCATACTTTAAAAAAAAATTCATTGTAAGCTTTATTCACCTTGATTTAATAACATTTGGTATCAAAGCTTGATTATGTACAATGGGGGGTGCCTTTCTAGAAGTGTTCAAGGTTTTTTCAGTTGTAGTAGAAGTTTTTGTTTTAAGTGGTTTTGCAAATTTGTAGAAGGATTGGAAACCATGGCCTCTACCTCTCATTCAAAGATTAAGAAATTCAATGGCATTGGGTACAAGTTGTGGAAGTTGAAGATTGAAGATCTCCTTGAAGAAAGAGATCAGTGAAAAATTGTTGAAAAAGATATAAAGCCATCTACAATGTCTGATGAAGATTGGTTAAAGTTGGACAAGAAGGCATGAGGAACCATTCAATTGTGTCTTACAAATTTCATTCTCTTAAATATCTTTGAGGAGACTACCACATACAAGTTGTTGAAGAGGATAGGTGATACTTATCAAATTAAAAATCTAACAAATAAATTGTATCTCAAAAGATGTTTGTATTCCTTGAAAATGAAAGACAGTGATTCAATTGTAGATCATTTGAATACTTTTAACTTGATTTTGAGTTAGCTAATTTCTATAGATATTAAGATGGAAGGAGATAAATGTATCTTAGTACTTTGTTCTTTATCCAAACTTGGAAAAATTTAATTATTTCCATTAGTGGTGGTGGTGTAGAGCTAAAGATTAATGGCCTTGTTGCTACTTTGCTTTCAAAAGAGATGAAAAGGAAATCCATGAATGATGGCTCAAAGTGTAACATACCAACTCATGCAACTTGGAATTACTAACAAAATTTACTAAGAAAGTAAATGAACATGTTTAACCATGAGTGATTTTTTTTTAACATTTGCATAATAACATAGAAATAAATTGCATTAAAAACTTAGAAAACAATAGCATATTTACTAAAAATCATAATTTGATAATGTAAAGTTTGAACTATTTTTTTGCCAAAACTTATTCCTTTTTAATATAATTTAATTCTAAATTTTTTGGGACAATAATGTTTTGTTTAAAATATGCAAATTTAAACCATGTAGAAATCATATACACTTTTTTTTATTAAGGATTGTATCTATTCATTACCAAAAAATATAACAAGATATGGTAGGTGGTGGAGACCACCAAACAAGTCTAATAGCTATAGAAACCACGATACTATAGCAACCAAAAGTCCAAGAAGTCACCTTATACAAATATGATCAACCCACAAAAAACCAGATGTAACAAACAATAACACTATCAAGTATTAGCCGTGACCATATTCAAACTAAGAGTATCCACCCAAAAGGACAAGAACCTATTACATTCAGTCCCAACAACACTTCTTATTACTATCATTTTCATAAAAATCCACTTCATTATAGGTTCCAATCACTAGATCAGCCTCATCTTCTAGATCTAGGCCTGTAACGATGGGGATATATTCACTCTGCTTCTAATACCTCCTCTTTTATTTGACTTTGGTCTTCTCAACATGTTTCTCAATTTTATTTGCCTCCATATACTCCCTAAGTAGCTTCAACTAGTCTTCATCCAAGTTGTCTCTACCCTGTGGCCAAAAGTGTGCATTTACAACCTCCTTCTTGTAAACTAGAGTAAGGCCTTCTTTGAGAAGTATAAAAAACCTATCCTTCAGTATCTCCATGATAACTGAGACTTGTGCCATAATATTAAAACATTTGAGCTCAAAGCTTGAGTTAGTAAGATCCTTCTCCTACCCTAGAAAAGTTCTTCATTTCTATCTTTCCAAATTTACCACAGGATTTCATTAGTAAGGATAAACCAAAACTTGTTCAAGTCTTTAGAAAAAGCATCCACATAACCAAACAAAATCTCTGCCCAGCTAAAACCAAGTTTGTTATCCTAACCCAGATTGTTCCCAAAAAACAAAACCCATGACATATTTGCATATGGACAGTAAAAAAACATGTGTTCACAATTTTCCAAAGTATTGCACAACTTACATATATTAACATGCATACTCTCATTATGGACACCATTACACATAACTAACTTTTTAACAATGAGCAACCATCTAAAACACAGTTTCTTTGGTTCACACTTAGAAGACAACAAATGCATGAATACAATAGACAATTTCTTATCAAACTAGGCCATATTCCAACAACTATTTGTTGCAAGTATGGGCCTAGCTGGTGTTGTCATTGATGTCAACATACTTCTATTGCATTGATGATAAGGATCAGATGAGTTGTATGCTGAGGATATTGAGAAAATTAGTCCTATCAGGAATAGAGAAGAATAATAAAGATAGTAAGGTAAAGATCCCAGCTAAGATGAAGATCAGAGGATGGGCATCAAAGGGTTTGTAGATATGTGTCTTAAGATGATCCAGTAAAGATTTGAGAGGTCCGCATGAAGATCTGAAAGAGTTATGGCCACTTGAGTAAAACTAGTTTTGACAGATGTTTAGAGGTGACAGAGTGACACAGACAGGTCCGGTGAGATCTGGAAATGCAATATCTTGTTTTGCAGATGTGGTGGAGTGTTTAGGGAGTCAATGTGAATTGACAACTCAATTAGTTTGTGGTCTGGTGGTCCGCAAGCATCTATTCCAATATGACAGTAATGACAGACTGTGTTCTTGAGGTTCCGGATGAAGGAGAGAAAGATCTCAGTAAGCAGAAGTAGTGTGGATCTTCTTGGTGATTCAGGCAAGCTTGTGGAGGTCTTTGGATTGTGTCTAGTTTGTGTTGGTGATCCGCATTGAAGATTAAGCTCGTAATTGAAGAATTACTTCCGGATGATGATGTTCTTCCCAAGCTTGGCCGACCGGATGAGTTACACATCCTACAGATGATCTTGAAGATGTTCTGTGAAGAATGGTGTGTTCCTAAAGGAAGATTGAAGTCTCAGATCTATGTGGCCGACAGCGTGTTGATCTGCATGAAGTCTTTTTGTAATTAGTCATGTTGTATTTGTGTATTTGCTCTGTAATATATTCTAACTTGGATGATTATCCTAAAGTCAAATGTCTTGTATAAATAAGAGGTTGTGAAGTCATTTCAAATGTATCTTGTGGAGATGAGTGTGTGGTAGAGAGGAGCAGAGCGAAAGGTAGAGCAAAAGTATTGGGCTTAAATGGAACTGACTCAAGCATGGTGAAGATGCTATTCTTCAGTTCAAGTATGTAATATTTATTACTCTGTAGACAGTGTGTCTCCTATAGGCAATGTGCCTCCTGTGAGCAGTGTACTCAGGCAGTGAGCCCTAATAGGCATGTGCCATTTTATTCTTCTTATTCTTTTAACAGAGAATACAATCTTGGGTTAGTCACCCCGTGGTTTTTCCCTTAACCAGGTTTTCCACGTTAAAATCTTGGTGTCATATGTGTTAATGTGTTTCTGCTCTTGAATTGTTGCATTATGTTTACATGATTGATTTATTATTATGCTGTTGAATCAAAAGAAGGGTTTAAGTGATTAATTAGAAGAAAGTTTTGGACAACTGATTCACCCCCCTCTTAGTTGTCTGTCCTGAATCTAACAATTGGTATCAGAGCTAAGTTCCTCTAAAAGAGCTTAACCGCTTGAGGAGATCCAGGATGTCATCCTATAATAAGGATAGTCTGATGTTTGATGGAACCAATTTTACTCTTTAGAAAAGTTGCATGGAATGTCACTTGCAATGTATGGGAATGCAGTAGATCATGGCTTCAAAGAAGTATGTTCCTCCACAGAATGGTCTGAGGACCGTAGATGAAATCAAAGATGCTGAAAATAATCTTCAGACTAAAGAAGCTCTACTAAGTGCCTTATGTGATTCAAAGCTAACAAATATTATTGATCTAAAAACTACATATGAGATTTGGCAAAAACTGGAACTTCCGCATGAAGGAGACAAGTATGTTAAATGTGCCAAGCTACAGAGTCTGAAAGGAAAATTCAAAAACCTAAAGATGAGAGAAGATGAAACTATCACTGCATTTATGCCAAGGATAAATGAGCTTGTTTGTGGCATTAGATGTGCTGGTGGAATCTTGGATGAAGATGAGATTGTTGCCAAAGTTCTCAGATCCCTTCCTGATTCTTACAAGTACAAGGTTGCTGCTATTGAAGAATTCAGATCTTTTTCAAATATCACAAGAGATCAATTGGTTGGTAAATTAGATATATTTGAATTGGCCGAGTTTGGAGATGCACCCCCCAAGACTAAATCTTCTTTCAAAGCTAGTGCCTCTATAAAAGGAAAACAAAAGTTTGATACAGGAGAGAACTCTTCAAAGAAACTATAGTGGTATGAAAAAGCAAGAAAAGATTTGGAAGAAGATGAAGCAGAAGCTACTCAACTTGAAGCCCTTATTGCAAAAAGATTGCCAAGAGGATCCGATAAGTATGAAGGAAAATTGCCCTTCAAATATTTTAACTGCAATAAGATTGGTCATTTTGCCTCAAGGTGTTCGGAAAGATTTTCAAGAGCAAATCCAAATAGATCAAGATTCCAAAAGAAATGTTACTATGTTCATGAAGATGATGATGATGGAGTAATAGATGATGAATCAGAGACAAGAAACAAATCCAGAAGTGACTGGGTGTTTATTGCCATCAAGGAAGAAGATCCAATGCCCTTTGAATTTGTCAATCATAAAATAGTAGAAAGAGCTCAAGCTGCCCAAGTTGAAGAAAAGGATGATTGAGTCATTGACAGTGGATGCTCCCACCATATGATAGGTGACAAAAATAAGTTCATAGATTTGGAAAGATATGAAGGAGGAGTGGTAAAATTTGGTGATAATTCTGCTAGCAGAATCAAAGGTGGAGGAACTATTTCTTTTGATGGAAAGAACAAAACCAGTAATATATTGTATGTTGAAGCTCTAAAGCACAATCTTCTCAGTGTTGGACAGTTGATGAAAAAAGGCTATGATCTCCAATTCAAAAATGGAAAATGCAAGATCTTTGAAAGTTCTGGAATAGAGATTGCATTCGGTACTCAAACAAAAGGTAATATCTTCCACTTGGTTGGTATTGGTAAAAATTGTTTATTTGTTTAAATTGATCAGAGTTGGTTGTGGCATAGGAGAATGTCTCATGTGAATTTTGATAATATCATCAAGATAAGCAACACTCAGGCTGTAAGAGATCTTCCAAGACTAATGAAACCTACTAATAGTTTGTATAAAGAATGTCAGTTGGGTAAGCAGAGCATAGTCACATTCAAAAGTAAGGAACAGTCTTCTACTGGATTATTGGACTTAGTTCATACTGATCTATGTGGTCCGGCAAGAATCAGGAGTGTGCAAGGTGATAGATACTTCATGTTGTTAATTGATGATCACTCCCGGATGATGTGAGTGACTTTTTGGAAAGAGAAATATGAGGCTCTTGAGAAATTCAAAATATTCAAGGCTATGGTAGAGAATGAAACCAGATTGAACATAAAATGTCTTAGATCTGATAGAGGTGGAGAATTCACATCCTGGGAGTTCATAGAATTTTGTGAGAAACATGGGATAAAAAGATAGTTGTCTGCTCTAAGGACTCCACAGCAGAATGGAGTAGTGGAGAGAAAGAACCAGACCATCCAGGAAGCATCTAGAACCATGATGATAGAAGCAAATGTTCATCAGATCTACTGGAGAGAAGCTATAAACACTGTTGTCTATACTCTTAATCGAGTACAAATCAGAAGCAATACTGGTAAGACTCCTTATGAACTCTGGTTTGGCATCACTCCCACTGCGAAGTATTTCAGAGTATTTGGTAGCAAATGTTACATTAAAAGAGATGAAGATCTAGGCAAATTTGATGCTATAAGTGATGAAGGAATATTCTTGGGTTATTCTACTCAAAGTAAAGCATACCGGTGTTATAACAAGAGATTGAGAAAGATTATAGAAAGTACAAATGTGAAGGTTGATGAAGGTATTGAAAAACCCTCAAGGTTTTATGAATATGATGAAGATGATCATAATGATGCTTTGGTCCAAAAAGTTGAAGCCCCTTCTAAAATTTAGATCCAAACTGATCCAGAGAATCAGGAAGAAGAGATAAGTTTGAATGAACCTATTCAAGAAATAGAAGTGCAAGGAAGTCCCAAAATTCCCAGGTATGTAAGACTGAATTACTCTGAAGATCAGATCATAGGTGATAAAAGCAAAGGTGTTCAAATAAGAAAGATTGCTCAAGACTTAGAAGAGTATTGTCTAATTTCAAAGATTGAACCGAAGTCATTGAATGAAGCATGCAATGATGAAAGCTAGACTAAAACAATGGAGGAAGAGCTGATGCAAATTGAGAAAAATCGCACTTGGGATCTTGTTCCTAGACCGAGAAACAAGAATGTGATTGGAACCAAATGGGTCTTCTAGAATAAACTGAATGAAGATGGTGAAGTAGTCAGAAACAAAGCCAGATTGGTCTGCAAGGGTTACTCTCAAGTAGAAGGAGTTGACTTTGAAGAAACTTTTGCTCTGGTGGCAAGAATTGAAGCAGTTAGATTATTTCTTGCCTTTGTTGCCTTCAAGGAATTCAAAGTATATTAGATGGATGTCAAGTCTGCCTTCCTGAATGGTGACTTGGAAGAAGAAGTTTACATTCAGCAACTGGATGGATTTCAATTATCTGATCATGGTGATATGGTTTGCAAGTTGAAGAAAGCACTGTATGGACTCAAACAAGCCCCAAGAGCCTGGTATGAAAGATTGGATAAGCATCTTTTGAAGATTGGTTTCAACAAAGGTACTGCTGACAGTAACTTGTACTTCAAAATTGATCATGAAAACATTTTAATTGTTGAAGTGTTTGTTGCTGATATCATTTTTGGAGGAAGAGATAGTATGTGCAAAACTTTTGCAAATCAAATGAAAAGTGAATTTGAGATGTCTATGTTTGGGGAAATGAATTTCTTCTTGGGTCTGCAAATCATTCAAACAAAGAAAGGAATCTTCATTTCTTAGACCAAATATGTGAAAGAATTGTTGAAGAAATTTGGGATGGAAGACTCAAAACCAATGAGTACTCCCATGGCAACCGGATGTAAATTGAGCAAAGATGATAACTCTCCTAAGGCTAATCAAAAAAAGTATAGATCAATGATTGGAGGACTACTGTATCTTACTCAAACTAGACTTGGCATTATGAATATTGTTGGTCTTGTTGCTAGATTTCAAGCTGATCCTAGAGAATCTTGTGTCATGGCAATCAAGAGGATTCTTAGATATCTAAAAGGGATAGTTGAGTATGGTTTATGGTATCCTAGAGATCACAATTTTTCTCTTCATGCATATACAGATGCGGATTGGACAGGAGATGTGGATGACCGGAAGAGTACCAGTGGTGAAGAATTCTTTTTGGGAAAAAGATTGGTTTCTTGGTTGAGCAAGAAACAAGAGGCAATATCTCTGTCCACTGCAGAAGCAGAATATATTGCAGCAACAGGTAGTTGCACTCAAGTATTATGGATGAAGCAAATGTTAAGAGACATCAGAGTGGAGTATGAGGAACCTATCATAATCTTATGTGGCAATTCAAGTGCAATAAATATATCAAAAAATCTGGTATTGCATTCAAAGACAAAACATATATCCATCAAGTTTCATTTTCTGAGAGAGCAGGTGAACAAAAATGAAGTCAGATTGGAGTTTGTGCCCTCCAAGGATTAGATTGCAAATATTTTTACTAAACCTCTACCTAAGGACTCTTTTGAGTATCTTAGGGAAAAGTTAGGGGTTATTACCCCTCTGGTTCTGAATTAAGGTGCATTGATGTGCATCAGTTCGGTGGATCCCACAGTCATATCTTGTGGTCCAGATTGATGATGGGAAGTTGCTACTTAGGGGGAGCAGTTGGTATGATTGATGCAAGTATGTGCCCTTTGCCATTGATGTCAAAGGGGGAGAGAAGACATGTGAAAAATAAGTGGTTGCTAATCAAAGGGGGAGCAGTAAAGGAAGAGAAGACACATGAATGGTTGTTGTTGATAGGGGGAGTTATGTCAGTGAGGAGAAGTTCTTGTCTTGATGGTTAAAATAGTTTTGCACATCATATGTTTCCAGACAAATGGGGAGATTGTTACAAGTACGGGCCTAACCGGTGTTGTCATTGATGTCAACATACTTCTGTTGCATTGATGATAAGGATTAGATGAGTTGTATGCTGAGGATATTGAGAAAATTAGTCCTATCAGCAACAAAGAAGAACAGTAAAGACAGTAAGGTAAAGATCCCAGCTAAGATGAAGATCAGATGATGCGCATCAAAGGTTTGTAGATATGTGTCTTAAGATGATCCAATAAAGATTTGAGAGGTCTGCATAAATATCTGAAGGAGTTATGGCCACTTGAGTAAAATCGGTTCTGACAGATGTCCAGAGGTGACAAAGTGACACAGATAGGTCCGGTGAGATCCGGAAATGCAATATCTTGTTCTGCAGATGTGGTGGAGTGTTTAGGGAGTCAATGTGAATTGACAACTTAATTGGTTCATGGTCTGGAGGTTCACAAACATCTATTCCAATATGACAGCAATGACAGATTGTGTTCTTGAGGTTCTGAATGAAGGAGAGAAAGATTTCAGTAAGCAGAAGTAGTGTGGATGTTCTTGGTGATTCAGGCAAGCTTGTGGAGGTCTTTGGGTTGTGTCCAATTCATGTTGGTGATCCGCATTGAAGATTGAGCTCATAATTAAAGAATTACTTCCAAATGATGATGTTCTTCCCAAGTTTGGCTGACTGGATGAGTTACACATCCTGCAGATGATCTTGAAGATGTTCTATGAAGAATGGCGTGTTCCTAAAGGAAGATTAAAGTCTCAGATCTGTGTGGCCAACAACGTGTTGATCCGTGTGAAGTCTTTTTGTAATTAGTCATGTTGTATTTGTGTATTTGCTCTGTGATATATGCTGACTTGGATGATTATCCTAAAGTTAAATGTCTTGTATAAATAAGAGGTTATGAAGTCATTTCAAATGTATCTTGTGGAGATGAGTGTGTGGTAGAGAGGAGCAGAATGAAAGGCAGAGTAGAAGTATTGGGCTTAAATGGAACTGACTCAAGCATGGTGAAGATGCTATTCTTCAGTTCAAGTATGTAATATTTATTACTTTGTAGACAGTGTGTCTCCTGTAGGCAATGGGCCTCTTGTGAGCAGTATGCTCAGGCAGTGAGCCCTAATTGGCATGTGCCATTTTGTTCTTCTTATTCTTTTAATAGAGAATACAATCTTGGGTTAGTCACCCCATGGTTTTTCCCTTAACCGGGTTTTCCACGTTAAAATCTTGGTGTCATATGTGTTAATGTGTTTCTGCTCTTGAATTGTTGCATTATGTTTACATGATTTATTTATTATTATGCTACTAAATCAAAAGAAGGATTTAAGTGATTAATTAGAAGAAAGTTTTGGACAACTGATTCACCCCCCTCTCAGTTGTCTGTCCTAAATCTAATAGTATTGACTCTACTAAAAATATCTCCCTTGTCAACTAGGAGATCATAAAGCTTCTTAGAGTTCATCTTTTAAAACCCTGTGCCATCACACCATTTAATGTTAACCAATATTTCAACATTGAAGTTCAAAACCACTAGGAATTTCACATTAAAAAATACCCTCTTCAAACTAGATAGTGTCCTCCTCTGAGAATCAGGGAGACTAAATCTATTTTTCAGATCATTCCAATTTCTTATAAAACGATTCTCAAAAATATCACTGAAGTCACAAATGCCTTTAGAGGCCCACAATTTTTCTGAACACCCCTGAGTTAAGGCAAGAGGCTTATTATTTCAGTCTAAATTCCACCACAGAGACCTAAATGACAATAAAACACTAACAATTTTGGAGAAGGCACTTTATTTATGATCAGATGTTTCACACTTTCCCACGGTCTCCAATCAATCTAAATTCCCAAACATTAAGTCATGAGGATGTAAAGCACTCCAATTATTTCTTTTTTTAGGATTAGAACATGCAATGTTGTTTTTAATTAAAACTTTCCATGGTTTAGAGCCCTCATATGCATTTAAGATCCACTTCATAGCCAATGAGATACCCTGAATTTTCAAGTCTTTAAGCCCCATACCACCTTTATTTTTTGGAACACAACACAAGGCCTAATTTACTACATGTCTTTTTTATTACCTCTACCATTAGACCAAAGAAAGTCCCTGATGATTTTTTGAATGGAAAACTTCCAAAAAGCCAAGTTGAGGAAAAATAAATACTATGTGAAGCCAAGACCTTTTGACAAATCTGGAACCTGCCTACAAGAGATAAATATGTGTATGCCACTTGGAATTCTTTTTCTCAATATTCCTAAACATTCATTCCCACATCTCTTCTAGAGATGGGTCAATTGAAAAAGGAATCCCCAAGTATCTAACCATTTTATTGGGTCCACCCCCATTGCCACTTGGAGCTAACCAACCAAACTGGTATATCATTCTTCCAGCTCAGAATAGTAGATTTATGATCAACAATTTTTGCTCCTAATGCATCACAAAAAATTACAAGTCTACCAATGACATTTTTGAAGTTATCTTTGTCTAGTTCCAAAAAAAGGGAAGTGTCATTAGAAAATTGAGCACTTAATAGTTTCTCATTATTGTGTAGTATAATACCCTTAGAAGGAGGAACAATAAGATCAATTTTCAAGATGTATTGCAAGGCATCCACAACAATAATAAACAAGGCAGGAGTGAGGGGGAAACCTTGCCCAATTGACCTTTGAAGAATGATAGGTTTAAACAAAACACCATTAGCATCAATTTGTATCATTACATCCTTGAATAAAACCTCCACCCAAGAACAAAATCTTCTAGGAAATCCAAATGCCTCCATGACTGATAACATAAAGCCCCACTCAATTCTATCATAGGCGTTTTCAAAGTCAAGAAGAATTATACATGCTTCTTGGCTAGTGATCTAAATTAGCTTAGAATTTAGAGTACAATACCTAGCACTGAGCTTGTGGTATTGTGCAAATTCAAAATAGCTCAATGTACAGAACTCGTGGAGAGTTCCAGGAAACCAAAGAGGACTTTATATGCATCAAAAAGTGTTTATATACAATGAACCAAGAATGTGAGGAGTCACCTTATCCATGGATTTTGAAATGGATAGTTGGAAGGTGACAAAAAAACAACTAACTAACAGAAATTCAAATTTTAAAAAATGCTAAATTTGGAACCCCAACTTGGCAGGGTTATAACTCCTAGCCAACTTGTCAGAACTCAAACTTCTTGGAATCGTTGGAAAGATCTCCAAGAGAGATAGATTGAGTTATGTCAATCTGTGCCTACGGCTATCACTCAAATAAATCAATGAAAGTCTTGACCCCAAATTCCACTCCGAAGGCCTCTGAAAATGCCATTTACTGAGATGTAGAAAATTCTTAAAAAATATTGAAAAACTAAAAATTAGTTGCCTGTACTTATGCCACCCTAGTGATCTTGAATCTCTATGGGATCAATGCATCCCCCTTGAGAGGCAATGGTCCCCATTGCACCTATGTGTTGTAACAAATGAGGAAATTACTTCTCAATTTGGTCCTTAGTGAACCATTTTCCCTGATGGGGAAATTGTCCTGCCTGTACTACCACCCGGTAAAGAGGCATCTGTTGCTTCTTCAGTGTTTTGACTAGAACATCAGTAATCTGATCACATGTGAGAGGGGCAATAGTGTTGGGATTCAACTCTATGCTACTAATGTGTTTTTTAACTTCTGAGGTGTCCAACAATGGTGGAAAATATGGACGCAACAACTCAACATTGAAAACAGGATGTAGTCCAAGAAAAGATGGTGGATTGAGTTTAAAAGCATTTTCACCAACTTATTTGAGGATGGTGTATGGACCATACTGAATGGGATGGAGTTTTCTATGTGGCCCTTTAAGTCTTTCTTTTTGAAGGTGAAGCCAAACCTTGTCCCCAATCTTAAACTGATGAGGTGTATGATGTTGATCATGTATGTCCTTGTATTTTTTATTGCTATGTTGGAGTATCTCATGAACTCTTTGTTGAATATGGTGTATCTTCTCAACAAACTTAGTTGCTCTATTTTCCTCCTTTGAATATGTTGATGGGTCACTCAACATTGTTGGCAATGCCACATCAATTGGAGCCAATGGTTGGCACCCAAGACATACCTCAAATGGACTATGCCCTGTGGAGCCATGCAATGCACGATTATAGCTATGCTGTACATATGGAAAACTTTCATCCCAAGTGTGAGGATGTTTGGAATGATACATCCATAAAATGTGAATGATTATTCGATTCACTACCTCAATTTGCCCATCTGTCTGGGGGTGGAAGGCAGTGGATTTTTTTAACTTTGTGTCCATCAAGGCCCATAGTGCTGACCAAAAATTGCTAAGAAGTCTATTATCCCTATCAGATATGATAATTTATGGCAATCCAAAGTGTATCCAAGCATTCTCAAATAAAATCTTGGTAGTTTCTTCCGTAGAGACTCCCTTCTTGCAAGCCACCATGACAACTATTTTTGAAAATCTGTCTACCACCACATATACACAATCATGCCCACATTTTGTGGAAGGGAGGCCAGACATGAAATCCATCGAAATTGAATGCTAAAGTTTATTAGGGACTACAAGAGGTGTATACAATCTTTGTTTACGGCTGGCAGGCTTTGCAATGGCACAAGCAGTACAAGCTCAGATGTATAGAGTGACATCATGTCTCAATCTAGGCCAATAAAAATACCTCTAAAGTATAGCAATGGTCTTCTCCACCCCAAAGTGCTCTGCAACATGAGTGTAGTGTGCCTCCCATACCATCTTTTTTCGCTCCTTAACTGGAACACATATGTGCCCCATGTGACAAAGAATGCCATCCTGCAAGTAGAAATTAGAAACCTGTTTACCCTCTTCTAGTCTATTGTAGATGTTAACAAAATCAGGATCTGTGCCATACAACTGATGCCAATCTGTTGTGTGGTGGCCACAATATTCCAATACCACTATTAGGGCTATGATCAGAGGTCTACTCAAATAGTCTGCAACTTTGTTAGTAGATTGCTTCTTGTGGCAGATATTGAGGTGAAATTGTTGCAAGTAGGCAGACCATCTTTGATGCCTATCATTTTGTAGCTTCCCTTGTGTCTATAGAAATTGCAAAGGCTTGTGATCTGTGTGGATGATAGTCTCCTTTCCCAGAATGTAGTGTTTCCATTGTTTGTAGGTCTGCACAATAGCATACAATTCCTTATCATATGTGGGATACTTGCGCACTATGTCAAAGAAAGTCTCACTATGGTAGGCAACTGGATGCCCATGTTGCATGAGAATTGCTCCTAGTGCATAGTCTAAAGTATCTATTTCAATTTGAAAAGATTATTGTAGATCTGGGAGTGTTAGTACTGGGGCAGAGCATAACCTCCTCTTCAACTCCATGAATGCTCTCTGTTGTGCCTCTATCCAACAATTTTTTTCTCTTGCTCCTCCCTTAAGTGCCTAATTCATAGGCCATGCCAAGTGTGAAAAACCAAGTACGAAACTTTGGTAGAAATTGGCTAGACCCCAAAAAATATGAAGTTTCGTGATGTTTTTGGGAGATGGCCAATCTTTGAGAACTTCTATCTTTTCAGGGTCCACACAAACACCTATTCTGTCCACAATGTATCCCAAATATTTAATACTCTCCATACCAAAGGCACACTTATCTCTATTAGCATAGATTTTGTGTTGTTGCAAGGTGGAGAGTACTTATTGAACATGTTACAAATGATAATCTCATGTTTTACTGAAAATGAGTATGTCATCCAAATATACAAAAACAAAAGAACCAATGAATGGTATGAGGACATCATCCATCAGTCTCATAAAGGTGGTAGGGGCATTGGTTAGGCCAAAAGGCATGACTAGCCACTCAAACAACCCTTCCTTGGATTTGAAAGCAATCTTCCACACATCTGATGGCTCAATTGGAACTTGGTGGTATCTAGATTTCAAGTCAATTTTGGTAAAAAATTTAGCCCCCTGAGTTGGTCCAACAAATCATCAATGCAAGGAATTGGATATCGATTATTTATAGTGATTTTGTTGAGAACTCGATAGTCAATACAAAGTCGCCATGTCCCATCCTTCTTTTTGACCAAAACAGTTGGACTTCCACACAGTGAGGCACTTGGGCGAATGTGTCCCTTCTTAATGAACTCTTGAATTTACCGCTTGATTTCCTCATTCTCCAAAACTGACCATCTATATAGTGGCCCATTTGGTAATGGTGTCCATATAATTAGATCCACTTGATGCTTGACTTGATAGTGTAGTGGTACCCTTGTTGGTGAATTGAATACATCTTGATATGTTGACAATATCTGATCCATCTATTTCTGTTTAGTAGTAGTGGCCACTTTGGTTTAATATGACTATTGGCTACAACTGAGCTTACCTCCTTAGGTCAAACCGTTAGCAGGATAAATTTTCCAGTGTGAGCAATCAAACTTTTACATTGTTTTGCAGTAATCAAAGATACTAGTTCTGTAGGACTTACCTCAGGTATTCGATATTTCTTTTCTCCCAACTTGATGATGACACTGTGTGGTCTAGAATCATATACTCCATGGCGCTTGTACATGTATGGTTGCCCCAACAATACATCACATACATCTAAAGGTGCCACATCACATAACACTTCATCTTTGAATGGCTTGATGGAATAAGGTAAGCGACACTATATATTCACCTAAATTTTTCACCCTTGACTTACCCATCCCATATGATATGGCTATGGATGTGGTGTGGTCTATAGATTCAATCACTTTACCGTCTCCACAGAAATCAAATTCTTTTGGCTTATGTTGTTAACAATGAAATGAAGAGCCTTTCCATTTACCCATATCTGTGAATAAAATAAGCACTCCTCATCTTCACAGGGCATGATTTTGGCAGTGGCAACAGTGGCATATGGGTTAGTGACGAGGGTCATTACAGTCCTCATCATTTAATTTTAATAAATATCAATCCAAGGCGGTGTCCATGGCTGTATGCAAAAGGGAGAAGGAATAACTTGCATGGTAGTCCTTTCTACAGAAGGGATTCGACAACAATTGCATGAAACAAACTGGGTTTAACTCTGCTGAAAAAGATAATTTAATCTAAGAAAGAAATAACTCGAGCAATTGATTTAATTCTGGAATAAAGGAACAACTAAAGGAATTCTGAATAAACAAATTGCATAATAGCAAAGCAACTAAACAAACTAAGAAATGTAGTCTCTGCCCTTCGGTTGGAGTGGGCCCTTGCTCCTTCCTCTGGAGAGACTAATCAATTCTAGCAATCAACAAATGGCTAGAACAACTTTCTTTATTCAAAAACCTTCAAGATCCAAATTACATGCTGCTGTAAAATAACAGAGTTCTTTCCTTCAAAAATAATTCTTTTACAACTTCTTTCTCCCTTCTATTCTACGCCATAGTTCTTTATATATAACTATGGTTATTAAATTCTAATTGAGAGTCTCTCTAAAGTAGAGAACTTATTCATGCAGCTAACTAAACTTATTTATCTAGTTAACTAAACTTATTCATTTAGTTAACTGATTATACAATTGCTGATTACAAGGCAAAACATGCAGTCTTTTAGAAAGACATGCAATGACACTAAGTGTGTATTTTTTGCATGGAATAATTACTCATAATTAGATCCATTAATTTAGGAGTAATTATAGTCAATCTATCCTTCAGAAAATCTCAGAGTGTGTGTTGGTAGATTGGAAGAATTCACAGCAACTTCATAAAGTATTTCTGAAACATCTTCGGAGCTTGTGGAATAGTCAACTTCCGTCATAAACTTCTCATTTAATTTATGAGATCTCCTCAAATTATTTCTGGGTTTTGTTCCCCTAACTTTCATATTTCTAGATCATTTTGAATTTCTAAATTTTGTTAAGAAACAAGAGAGATATTGTAGTTTTACTGAAACTAGTTTTCTTGACTTTTTTGTTCTGCGTCTTCGTGCTTTGTAACAGTCAACTTATATCATTAAACATTTATTCATTTAAATGAATCTCTTTAAAACACCTTCATAGATTTGTTCTCCTCTCTTTAAGCTTTTTGGATCATTTTGAAATTCTAATTTTTGTTAAGAAATGAGTGAGATATTGCAGTTTTACTGAAACTGTATTTTTGACTTTTGCATCTCCGGCGCTCTGTGCATCTCCGGCGCTCTGTCCATCTTCGGCGCTCTGTGCATCTCCGGTGCTTTATGCATCTTTGGAGCTCTGTGCATCTCCAGAGTTCTGTCCATCTTTGGCGCTCTGTGCATCTCCGACGCTCTGTGCATCTCCGGAGCTCTGTGCATCTCCGGAGCTCTATCCATTTCTGGTGCTCTGTCCATCTTCGGCGCTTTGGCCATCTTCGGCACTCTGCAACTCTGAAACTCTGCAACTTAACATAAAATAGACTTTCTCTTCACTTTATTGATAAAATAATTGCTGATCTAAAAGTGAACATGTAATATCAAGATAAACTCATGCATGGCATTGATCGTTGCATTTAGACAAGTTTATTTGATATTTAGCTACAAATCTTCAAACCCATACTCAAGTGCACTTCAAAAATTGATTTAATGAAGAGAAAATATATGCTTTTATTTGACTAAAGATGAGACACTTTATGGTCTCATCATCTCCCCCACACTTAAGAGGTTGTAGGTCCTCCTGCACTTCATAATCATCTTTTTGAAGTAACCTCTTTGCTTTTATTGTAGTTGCTCTGGAGATGCCTTATAGTTGTTGTTTTGGTGTTCTATGGAGCAGCTGTTCTAATGATCTTTGGATTTACCATTCTGATAATCTCTGGAACTCATACCCTGTTGTGCATTTGCAAATCTAATACCATGTTGATCCCTGGAGTTGGTGCTTGCTGTTCATCTCTGGAGGTAATACTTTGCTGATCTCTGGAGCTAATACTCTGTTGATCTCTAGAGCTATTGTTCTATTGATATCTAGAGCTGATACCTTGCTATCCATCTTAGTTTTCCATGTGACCATCATACACTAATTGGTTCTCCATCTTTTAGCCCATGTTTTGCATGATGCATGCAAAGAGGTCTTCAACTCCTTCAAATGCCAAAATATCTGCAAGAGTTCTTGGAAGCAACAAATTGTATAGAAAAAGCATGTGCAAAGCACTTATTTGCAGAAAAGAAACCTACCCTAACCTACTCTACTTAGTGATGTAGAGATAGGTTACACAAAACCATTAACTGATTGGGGAAAATAACATCCTTTTCTCAAATTATGGATCCATGCATTGAACTTTCTAAAAGAAAAGGAAAACCATGAGAAGAAGATGACTAAAAATTTGAACTTTGATGCTTCACCTTCCTCTGAAATAGCAGCCTCCTCCATAATTTCTGGCTCTAGTACATGCATGGGCTGATTAGAGAGATCCTGCAACCCTTCCTTACATTATGATGCATGCATGATTAGAGACAACTCCTTGTTGTTCATGGGCTGATTGGAGAGATCTTGAAACCCTTCCTCATATTCTGGTACATGCATGATTAGAGGCAGCTCCCTGTTGTTCTTCAAATATCTGATCGGGCAGCCCTCCTTGGACTTTGAAGGCATCCAAATAATACTCTGCCATACAAGCTCCTCCAGTGGAGACAAGATTTCTTCATTATACTCGTTACCTATTGCAAGCAATAGGGCATCAATGTCTCCTTCTAAAATGCATTTTTCCTTGCTGGACATTGGAGTCATGGTCATCCAGTTGAAGAGGCTGCACAAGAGTTGAAATTACAGAACAACAAGATTTTTCACCTTCTTTGCATGCAAGAACCTTATGATTTGGATCTATTGTTTGGGGAGGTTTTTGGCATACAGATCTCTTTTGAGGAACTTTTTTTATCTACTTAGACTTCAAAACAATAAATCTAAAAAGACTACCAAACCAATTTTCCCTCTTTTTGACCTGCTGTCACCAGATCAACAACAACTCCCTAATGACACCTATCCCCGGAAACAGCGCCAAAAATGACGAGGGTCGTTGCAATCCTCATCATTTAATTTTAATAAATATCAATCCAAGGCGGTGTCCATGGCTGTATGCAAAAGGGAGAAGGAATAACTTGCATGGTAGTCCTTTCTACAGAAGGGATTCGACAACAATTGCATGAAACAAACTGGGTTTAACTCTGCTGAAAAAGACAATTTAATCTAAGGAAAGAAATAACTTGAGTAGCTGATCTAATTCTGGAATAAAGGAATAGCTAAAGGAATTCCGAATAGACAAATTGCATAATAGCAAAGCAACTAAACAAACTAAGAAATGTAGTCTCTGCCCTTCGGTTGGAGTGGGCCCTTGCTCCTTCCTCCGGAGAGACTAATCAATTCCAGCAATCAACAAATGGCTAGAACAACTTTCTTTATTCAAAAACCTTCAAGATCCAAATTACATGCTGCTGTAAAATAACAGAGTTCTTTTCTTCAAAAATAATTCTTTTACAACTTCTTTCTCCCTTCTATTCTACGCCATAGTTCTTTATATATAAGTATGGTTATTAAATTCTAATTGAGAGTCTCTCTAGAGTAGAGAACTTATTCATGCAGCTAACTAAACTTATTTATCTAGTTAACTAAACTTATTCATTTAGTTAACTGATTATACAATTGCTGATTACAAGGCAAAACATGCAGTCTTTTAGAAAGACATGCAATGACACTAAGTGTGTATTCTTTGCATGTAATAATTACTCATAATTAGATCCATTAATTTATGAGTAATTATAGTCAATCTATCCTTTAGAAAATCTTGGAGTGTGTGTTGGTAGATTGGAAGAATTTGCAGCAACTTCATAAAATATTTCTGGAACATCTTCAGAACTTGTGGAATAGTCAAATTCCATCATAAATTGCTCATTTAATTTATGAGATCTCCTCAAATTATTTCTAGGTTTTGTTTCCCTAACTTTCATCTTTCTAGATCATTTTGAATTTCTAAATTTCGTTAAGAAATGAGAGAGATATTGTAGTTTTACTGAAACTAGTTTTCTTGACTTTTCTGTTCTGCGTCTTCGTGCTTTGTAACAGTCAACTTATATCATTAACCATTTATTCATTTAAATGAATCTCTTCAAAATGCCTTCATAGATTTGTTCCCCTCTCTTTAAGCTTTTTGGATCATTTTGAAATTCTAATTTTCGTTAAGAAATGAGAGATATTGCAGTTTTATTGAAACTGCATTTTTGACTTTTGCATCTCCGGCGCTCTGTCCATCTCTGGAGCTTTGTCCATCTCTGGCGCTCTATGCATCTCTAGTGCTCTATGCATCTCTAGAGCTCTGTGCATCTCCGGAGCTCTGTCCATCTTCGGCTCTCTGTACATCTCTGGCGCTCTGTGCATCTCCAGAGCTCTATGCATCTCTAGAGCTCTGTCCATCTCCGGTGCTCTGTGCATCTCCGGTGCTTTGTGCATCTCTGGAGCTCTATCCATCTCCGGTGCTCTGTCCATCTCTAGAGCTCTGCAACTCTGAAACTCTACAACTTAACATAAAATAGACTTTCTCTTCACTTTATTGATAAAATAATTGCTGATCTCAAAGTGAACATGTAATATCAAGATAAACTCATGCATGGCATTGATCGTTGCATTTAGACAAGTTTATTTGATATTTAGCTACAAATCTTCAAACCCATACTCAAGTGCACTTCAAAAATTGATTTAATGAAGAGAAAATATATGCTTTTATTTGACTAAAGATGAGACACTTTATGGTCTCATCAGTTAGCCTCAATTATTTGATTTCCCTCCTTTTGCTCAAAAGGGTTTATAGGCAATGACCCAGGTTCAATCTTTGCTTGACATATTTCTATCATCAAATTTTTCATGCCTCTGCAGGACTCTCTAGTGTTATGTCTAGGCTTTTATGGAATTCACACCACATTTTTTTTTACCCTTGTTCGCTATTGATGATGTTTGTGAAGAGGTCCTTGGTTGTCTATTTTCCATCAAATTTGCTGCGACCTTCACCCTTGGATTTGTTGTTTGAGAAATAATCCTTCTTCCCTTTTTATTTGAATTTTTCTTCTATCTTCACTGCATATTTGAAGGCAGTTCCCAAGGTCTCAATATGTAGGAAATCCATCTCTGTCTAGATATATTGATGAAGCCCACTGGGATACTTCAAGACTCAATGTTTTTTTGTGTCAATGATTCCCAACTTTGTTGAAAGTGCATGGAAAGTATTGGTATGGTCTTGAACTGATTGGTCCTTCTTTTGTCAAATTAATTACCACTAAATGCATTTCTCCTCATATGAATCTTTAGGGTAGTATTCCTCCTTTATGTATTCCACGAATTCTCCCCATGTGGGATAGTCATCCATCATCACATCGAATTCTTGGCTACTAAGGCTATTTCTGGATAGCAATCTATATTCCTGAGATTGTTTTACATGTTCTTTAGTTTTGAAAAGGGCACATGTTACTTTCTCAGCATATGAGAAGTGATTTACAGAAAAATATTTTTCTAGTTTTGACATCCAATCATCAACATCGTCTGCATGAATTTTTCCCTCAAAATTTGGGATGTCAAAATTGACTTGTACCTTGAAAGGGGTGTGACCACCAAATGGCGCTCCATCTGTGTTTTGTTGTTGATTACCACAATTTTGTTGGAGTATTTGAGAGAATTGACTCATCATCTCCTCATGTTGCTTTGCCAAAGCATCTTGTACCATCACCTTGAAAGGGTTGGATGCATCTCCTTGTTCTTCCATCTTCGGTCATATGCATCTCAAAGGTAGATAATCTGATGGGTCTCATGTTTGCAATCCCAACCTTTGATAAATTGACCACGTATGATGTGACATAGAGGAGCAAATTGCTCTGATACCACTAATCTGAATTAGCTAAGAATTTATAGTACAATACCTAGTGTTGAGCCTATGGTATTGTGCAAATTCAAAATAGCTCAATCTCCAGAACTCATGGAGAGTTGCAGGCAACCAAAGAGGACTTTATTTGCATCAAAAAGTGTTTATATACATTGAACCAAGAATATGAAGAGTCACCTTATCCATGGAATTTGAAATGGATAGTGGGAGGGTGACAAAAAAACAACTAACTAATAGAATTTTAAATTTTCAAATTTTCAAAAAATAGCTAAATTCAGAACCCCAACTTGGCAGGGTCATAACTCCTTGCCAGCTAGTCAGAATTCAAACTTATCAGAATCATTGGGAAGATCTCAAAGAGAGATAGATTGAGTTGCATTGAGCCATGCCTATGGCTACTACTTAAAGCAACCGATGAAAGTCTTGACCCCAAATTTCACTCCGAAGGCCTTCGAAAATGCCATTTATTGAGATGTAGAAAATTTTGAAAAAAATACTAAAAAACTAAAAACTTAGTTGCCTGTACAGATGCCGCCCTAGTGCTTTTGAATCTTTGTGGGATCAACTAGAGTGTTTGACCCAATTAAGACTCTCCCAACTAGTGATAAGGTTCTCAAGAATGCACCTCCCCTTCATAAACCCTATTTGGTTAACATAAATAATCCTCTTTAAAATATCAATCAGTCTACAAGCCATCATTTTAGCAAGGATCTTATAGGAAGAGTTCAAAAGTGTTATCGATCTCCAATTTTTGATCTAAGTTTTATCACCATCTTTTGGAAGTAATTTAATCAAGCCTTTATTAATGCTACCTCCTAAAGAACCTCTATCTAGGGCCTCTTCATATACTTCCTTCAAATCATCATCTATCCAATCATAGTTGGCTTTGTATAATTCAATAGTAATGCCATCAATCCCATGAGCTTTCCCATATTTGAGTGACTTAATAACCCCTACAATCTCTTCTTTAGTGAGGTCCCTACTAAGCTCTTCCCTGTCCTCATCCTTTAACTTCTTTGGAATGATTATACTGCAAAATTTTCTAGCTTCCACACTCTTAACACTATCTTCAAAGGAGAATAACATCTGGTAAAATTGGAAAAAAATATCACTCATCTCTTTATTATCATTACATAAACTACCATCAACTTGTAGAGGACCATTTTTTCCCTACTATATTTAGCCTTCAATATATTGAAAAAATACCTAGTCCCCCTATCTCCAACATTGAGCCAATTAAGTATGGCATGCACCTTTGCTCCTTGCACTCTATAGTTCTGAATAGATCTCAAGCAGTGTTTAGTCTTAGCCAATTATTTCAACACCTCTTCATCCCTCATATTTCTTTGCAGGTTCAGTTCTAAATCAAGAAGCTTCTCTTCTAGCCTATTTTCTTTCTTTCTCCTATCCATGGCTCTCTTCTTCCCTACAATTTTTAGAATTTCTCTCCAAGCATGAGAGATATTTTCCCACCTCTCAATTGTAGATGATCTATAGAGACTCTTAATAACCATCATGACTTTATATTTACTAAGCATGTAATCTTTATCCTTGAGGAGAGAGGTATTAAGTTTAAACATCTTGTTCTTATATCCCTTTACCTCCAACCTAGGGCCTCTTTGAGTAGTACATTTAACAATAGGGGGGTGGTATAACATAGTAACTGAGACAACTTGAACAAGGTAATCATCTTCATGAAACATAAAATCAAACTATTCTTTATCCACATAAAATCTATATAATCTAGAATACACTCTTTTGCCCACAACCTAATTATTGCATAGGGTGTACCCAATTTTCTTTATGGATCCCTTCAAGTTTTCAAGAGGGTCCCCCACATTGAGACTCCTTTTCATTTTTGACAAAAAAATAGTTCATTTCCTTTCCAATTCATCTCAATACCCCCTTGTTTATCGCTTTTGTTTTCAGTCATATTAAAATCACTAGTTAAAATCTAGTAGAATTTAGGCAAAGCCATAGACATCCAATTCCATAATTTACTTCTCTCATTGTAATAATTTGGGGCATAAATGGAGTAGACACCAAATTTTTCTTTATTGAACTCCATAACACACCAGACCAATCTATTGCAAGCTGAGAAGCCATTATCTACCAGATATGAAATCCATGAGTCATTTAATTTTATTGTTGCTCCACCCTTACCTTTCTCATGTTTGGTAAAGAATGCAATTGAATTTTTCCAAGTAAATTTAAGAATTGATTCCAACTAGAAGCCCACATCTTTAATCTCTTGCAGATAGAGAAAATCCATTTTGTTGTTATCATTAAAGAAAGAACAAAGCAAGTATTTTCTATCAGGGGATTCAAGCCCCCTGACATTCCAACTGACACAAGTTAGCTTCATTTGGATAGGGATTTAGAATCCCCAAGCTTCTAAATTTTATAGAGTTTGTCAAAACATTTAGGGAGTTTTTCATCCTTACCTATTTTGATCCTTTATTCACCCCTAGTTCTTGCTCATAGGGTTTCCTTTTTTTCTGTCAACTCCTGTAGATGAAGTACATCTACCTTGATATTCTCACCAGAGAGAAGAGGAGTGATCTGAGCCAGATAATTTTGGAGCCTACCCTCACTTAATGTTTGGGATTCCTCTATTTGATCAACCTCCATGGTTTCATTGTGTTGTGGTAGTACAAGAGGTGGACCCCCTACCAATTACTGCCTTAGCACTAATACTATCTAGGGCAATTTGTTGAGCATTATTTTTGAAAACTTCCCTAAGATTATTGTTGCAAACCCTAGCACCACCCCCTACTCTTGTATTGCAGGAATAACCACATACTCCCCTTCCTCCACCAAGGAGGATTTTTGGGTTTTGTTCATCATTTCAAGGCTCACACTAGGTTCCTCAAAATTATGCACATTATAAAAAATTTTCCACTTTTCCTTGTGCATAGACTCCTTAGTGGGTTTAACAGAATCCCTAGGTTTATCATTCTTATGGGTGTCCTCCTCTAGTTTTTTGATTTCATTACTATTATACCTGCTCCCAACAGGTCTAGAATTCAATTTGGGGCAATCTTTTTTCATGTGACCATCTTTTTTACAAAAAAACAAGCATTCAAATTCTCCAAAACCTCAATTTTGTAGATCAACCTTTTGTTATCCACCTTTATTTCAACCCCCTCAGGGAACTCAACCTCTGATTTAAGAGAGATGAGGACCCTAGCATTCAAGTGGGGCAAAGTAACCCTTGTTTGTTTACTTTGCAACACTTCTCCCAATGGCCTCAAAATATGGGGGATAAATTTCCATAGCTATAGGGCCAGCTCCTTAGTTTACAACCATCTAGGAGCAGAGAATTCTAATATTTTATTAGGTTTTGACTCAAAAGACCAAGGGACAACCCTAAAAATGGACTGACCTGTATTCTAGAACTCCTTCCTTAGGATTCTATATTGCATATTGTGGTTTTTTAGAAATATGAAAAAAAGACCCTTCTATATCATGCTACAGAAGTTTACATACAAACCAAGTTTTTCCCCAGACTTTACCAAGCCATTCATAAAAAAAATTCTTGATGGTAGGAGCTTAATATCCAAACACATTGAAAATATAGCAACACTATTCAATCTATTTTCTTCCTCAATCAAAGCCTTAAGCATATATGTGGAAAGAGAAATTGTTAGCACTTTGATAGGAGGAGGAGAAGGAGTCTTACCTTGTACTCCTTCTCCAAGTAGCTCACTTTTGATTCTGCAGTCATAGATCCCACCCCTCTCCTTCTACGGTTGCCATTGCACACAACCTCGAACACTACCGACTCTAGAATTTCCTTAAATCTACCACTAAATGCTTCCTTTCAAGAATTTTTTTTGGTATCTTCCTCCCCACTTGCAAATCATTATCCAACTCACCAATAACTAGTTTAGCACTCCTAGATTCTAGATTGGTCTGAATACTTCCATCATCGACAATTCTATTACCTTTAGATGTTGCTTTAATTTCACCAAACGCTGCCACCTCCATCTACCTGGATGGCATGGGAGACTCTAATTACAATACTTAACATAAAAATCATCCCAACCCCCAATGGACAGACAACCCAACAAACTGGGTTGACAAACTAGAGACCTCAAGTCATTAACTAGAGGTACCAACACCAAAACACTGCTAAAAATCAAGGGCAAGAAATAACCAAATACAAATTCAAAAAATGAAACACAAACAAATACCAAAGCCAAAAAAACAAATCAAACTCCAAACTAACAAAGAACACCAAAACAGGTTAGAAACATGAGCACCAAAAAGCAACAGAAGAGGAAAACTCTTCTTCTCCCACACACCACCCAGAGCTCCTCCCACTTCTAAATCAAAAACACTTCAAATTTCTACCTAATAAAAATGAAATTTATCATCAACATCCTAATCTTCTACAAGTTAAAGAAAATAAGAAAAAAAGAAGGGGAAAAAGAAGGGAAAAGAAAAGAAAATAATATCCAAACCTATGCTCTTTCCTCTCACACACCATTTAGTGAATGAATGAACTCAACATAAACTAATCTTTGTTAGACTTGTTGTAATCCTAATGTGAGCTAGTGCGATCTCTAAAGGATGGTAATGCGTGTGAAGGTTGGTGATTCAAAATTGATACACACATGTTCAGTTGACCGCATAAAACACCCTACAATTAGTAGAGTGTCATTGGCATGAACACACAGTTGAAGTTTTATCAACATTCATTGAACTAAATTAATGAGAGAAATATAAAGAATGCTGATTTGGGGGTTGTGAAAACACATTGAATGGAACAAAGTTGACAAAAAATGTGAGAAAATTGATGATTTTCATTAAGTTTTAGTAGTTCCAAACCTGAACAAGTTTTCCCATGAGTTACAAATGAATTTTTAAAGGCACTTTTTGGATGGTAAAATCAATAGTTTTCCCTCCAAAACCATATTAAAAAATGACAAAATAAAAAGGAAATTTGAAGAGTCATGGGTGACTCCTTAACTTCCACTTCTTCCTTCTTGACCTCTTCATTTGAAACAAATCCTATAGTTGATTTGAAAACAATCAACACATTTGCAAATTTAAAACAATCTGCATTTTAAATCATCCTTCCATTTTACAATTTCCATCTCCCCAACTTTTACACATAATTTTAAAATGAATTCCTTTGCCTCTTCAAAAATAATTTACATTTTTATGTTTCTCTTTCTAGCTTAATTTCCTGGTTAAACTTGTGGCCATTAATAAATGTGTTTTACATCCCTAGAAATAAATTGTTGACACAATTTTCTAGATCCATGTGCTTATTAGACATTTCATCTTGTATCTAAAGGACTACCAACATATTTGTCTCTTCTAAGAGGGAAAATCTAGGACTACTTCATCTAGCTTTTGAGGCATAAGCTCCATCTTCTTCATTTAAACTAGATATCATGGTATCCAATCCATTATACTCAAAAGTTATGTCACAATTATAATTCATTGACCAAGATTCACGAGACTTGTTGTGCATCCACCTAAGGTCTTTATACTCTCTACTACTCTTTTAGCCACCTTAAAACTTGCCAAATCATTCACTTCTATTTGGTTATCTAATAAGATGTCCTTGTACCCTATATCCTCTTCACTGAGGAGAGATGAGGTTTCCAACAACTATTCTTGCTTCCATTTCCATGGTATATCATTGTAGATAGCATTAATTAGGGGCATAGAATAGGCCATAGTATTTTGTATCTTTGACAAGTAGTGCCTTTCCTTTTCACATATCCAATGATGAGAATGGTCCATATTAGCAAAATGTGAACATAGCTCCTCTTAAAAACAAGCCTACATAATTTTTTTCCCTTTCTTGTGAAGAATTCCTATGACACTATTATCTTTGTCCATTGGCCCCTGGTAGAGGCATATTATGATCTAATCCTCTATTCTTCCAAATAAGAGTCTGCAAAAAAATTCTTGAACACCAAACGTTGATAAATAGTTTACATACCATTGCCTTCAGCTTCCCACCTAGTTGCAGCTTTTGTTAAAGACTCCTAGGATTTTTTTGAATAGTTGGCTCGTTGCACCCTAGTTATTAAAAACTATTGTTGTCAATTTCAAAACTACTACATGCAAAATGGTGATTCATAGTGCCCATTGTTTAGGTAGCATGCATGTTGCTCTATGCAACATTTGGTGTGCTCTTTAAGTAAATTGATGTGACATATGCCACCTTTTCAACAAAATAAGCATAATTGAGCAATTTGTGATCTAGTACTAAATAGAATTTCTACCTTGGTGGTAACTTCTTCACATCATTATCATGTAACTATACAACTTTCTATCTATGAGCTTCAAAATTCTTATAAATGCATTTAAGAACAACTCCAATATGATCATTTGAATATGAATTTAGCTCCATCACACCATATCAAATGCAAATCCCTTCAAATATTATTCTCTTATAGCTAACCATGACCTGACATTTTGTTAAATAGATCACATGCATTCAAGCTACAAACATAGGTGCTTAGCCACTTCACATGCCCATCTCCTTGAAGCATTTTCACAAAAATCCATGTGATTTCTTTGTCAAATTGTTCCCATTTCTTGTCTATGGCCTATTTTTCCCAATACATCATCATTTGTAAGAATTTCTTTTCCTCGTGTGCATCTTCCAGATCCTAACCTACCATGTGTAGACACCCCAAAATGACCAAGTCGTCACATCACTTGCATTTTGTCTAATATGTCGCATCACCTGCATTTCAACATTAATTGAATAATCTAATTATTTAATTAATTTCATCAAATTCTTCCAAAACTCCAAAATTCAACATTAATTGAATAAATAATTGTATTTATTTAATTAATTTCAGCAAAATCAACCTTATTCTTCCAAAATTAAATAATTTTAATTATTTAATTAAATCATTTTTCTTTTTCAAACTTCAAGTCTACATTAATTAAATAGATCCCATTATTTAATTAATTCATCACAAATCCTCTTATCTACAATTAAATAATTTACATTATTTAATTAAATCAATTATTCTTCTAAATTTAAATAAATCATGCAAATTTATTTAAATTATCTCAATCCTCTAAAAATAAATAAAATCAAGTATTTTATTTATAATTTTCAAATCTATTCTATGTCCTCTAATCTTGCACAAACAATTAAATAAATTTATTTATTTAATTTGCTTTAAATATCTTCCAATTCCTCTAAAAATAAATCTTCTAAAAATAAAATATAATCACATATTTTATTTATCCTTTATCATGCAAAATAAATTAAATAAATTTATTTGTTTAATTTATTTAAATCTTCACATCTTATCTATTTTTCCTCAATCATGCACAATCAATTAAATACATTTAGTTATTTAATCTCAGTTATCTTTCCAATTCTTCTAAAAATATCATGTTAACTCGTGCACAATCAGCCTTATTTTTAGAACTCTAAGAAAGGTAAATCTAAAGTTAAGTTAATTGGCTTTAATTTATCTTATTTTCATCAACTCATGAATTAGAAGAAAAAACATTCTAATTTATGAAATCAAAATCATCTTTATCCAAAAAACAATTATCTTAATAAAAATACCTTTTTGGAGTGACACATGTCATGTGCATGTTCAACATGAGTTATTTGATTTATCTCAACCATTCATTCTATATATTTATTTCATCCATTGATCAATCATGTTTGAAACCTATATAAACCCCCCTCATCTCCTTCACAAATCCTCTTCGATCACTTATTCACAAGCATTCCTTAACAACAAATTGAGCATTCATCGCACCCTTGAGCACCCTTAAGTAATTTGAGCATGAACACAACCTACATCCACTTGTTGCAAACATGGTTTTATAACATTATTGAGCAATCTACATTCATACAAAGAGAACAATACAATCTAGGTGAAGTCTTTCTTGTTTTATTTGATTTATTCATTGATATTGGCTTTTTACTTAGATCGATCTCTTTATGTTATGGGTTATTGAGTTGTTATTAGCATTGCTTTGATTTTATCATTCGACCTCTCGATTTTCCTCATACACACCATGCATATTTAGTTTGTGGCCTTTAAACTCCCCTTGCATTTTGTGGTTCAGGCCCTAAATGCAATTTGCATTTGCTTTCAAAGTTGCCTAAATGTTTGAAAAGTTGTCTTTTCAAGCCTACAAGATATTAAAATAATATAAGTATGTTTAAATTAAAATCACTTCTATTCATTTTATACTTTTATCTTATTAAAATGCAATGTAACAAAATAAATTTAAAAATAATTTGCATTTTAAAGATTTATTAATTATCACAAAATATTAGAAAGATTAAACATTAACAATTGATTTAAATTTTAAATTTAAATATGGAATTAAAATATTTAAACTTTAAATAATTACACCAAAATCAATATGACCAATTTGAATTTGCACATGAATGTAACCAACAAGTCATTAAATGCAAAGAACTTGAGACACGACAAGATAATCCAAAACAATATGCTACATGATGCAAAATTTAATGGGACAAAGTGATGAATATGACAAAATGACTTGATGAATTCAATAAAATGAGACAATCTCCAACCTATTTGCTAATCATGAAAAAAATGATGTTGTGCAAAAGCAAGCAAATAAGATGATTATAACAAAGCATAACATGGGGAAATGTGACAAAGGCCACAAAGACTACATGCAACAAGCATGACAAAGGCAATCTAAAATGCGACAAGCAAATATGATAACTAACAAAGTTCAAGATGTCAAAATAGACACAAAGGTAATAATGCATAAAAAATGTGACAAAAAGGTGACAATTGTGTAATCTGCGACAACAAAATATAACACAACAATGTGTGACAAGATAAAAAACCATTGCAACTCAACAAAACTCAAAAAAAAGGGTCCCCAATTTTTTAAATTAGGGGTGTTGTGAGGGGTCACAACAATGAGTAGGAATCTAATTTCAAATTTTTTATTTTTGTTGATTTTAGCCTGTTTAAGTGATTTTTAATTTTTAGGGCTACTACATGTGAGTTCATCCCTTGGAGAGTTTATTACTTCAAACGTATTTTGTTCATTATGGTGACCTCACATTCACTATCTATGGAAAGCAATGAACACACCTTAGAGGGCTTACAGGGGGATTATGTCTAATGGAGTGGAGCTCATGAGCATGATTGGCCTATTAGAGTCCTAGATGTATTATCAAATGCCAAGAGAGACTTACTAGATTGAGATGGTCTATTACAAGTCGTGCATTCTGTTAGTGCTGCAAACAGTCAAACTTCTTGATGGCTTTGCACTATTTTTCTAGCTAATTCCCTTTTCTCTTCAAGATCCAACAACTTTTCTAGTCTCATGGCCATAGCTCCACTTTGTTTTATCTCCATGTTTGATAAGCTAAAGTGTAGGGAGTTACAATGACATGGGAAAAATAAATATTTTTTCTATACCAATGCATAGGAGAAGTACTAATGGCTCCGTTGGGTGTAACTTTATTATCCCATAATGCCTTCCTAAGACACAAATGTCATCCCTTCTAATAATTTGATCCAATCCTTTTAATGATCCTTATAATATTTATATTGGTGAACTCAGCTAAACCATTACCTTGGGGTAATAATTTGATGAATTTTGAGGTAGATGCCATACTTCAAATGAAAACTCAAATATTTTGGCACCAACAAAGACTTTTATATTATTGGTAATAATAGTGTTTGACACTTTGAATCTTTTTATGATGCTTTCCAAGAAGTCTATGATGATTTTTTCAATTGCTTCCCTTAATAGAACTGCTTTTTATCAATCTAGTGAAATAATTCATGGTTGCTAGGATCCATTTATGACTTGCACTATAGCTACTAGATTAACTATTTTAATTAAGTCTAAACCCCATTACAAAAATGGCTCACTAGCTGCAATTGGCTCAAGAGGAAGTGGTACATTCCTCTTCTTCCCTATATAAATTTGTAGTATTGGTAGCTTCTAACTCACTTGTGATAATCTAAAACCATTATGGGCTAGTAGTAGCTAGCTCTAATGATCTTTATAGCTATAGTCTTGGTAGAGAAGTTCCCACTTGACAACCCTTGGTGAAACTCCTATAACAATATAAGTACTTGATTCTCTATAACACACCTAAGTAAGACTCCAATGTTCCTTCTAAAGAGGTGCCCATTAACCAAGGTATAAGAAATCCCTTGTAGTACATAGGTCCTCTTAGGAGGAGACATATCACTTGGATATTATTTGGTTTTCATGAATTTAATCCTCTAATCCACTCATCCTTTAGAATAACACTCATCTTGATTTGTGAATATGGCCTTAGTCTATCGTTGTTCCTAATTATCAAGAGTACTAAGGTCCTTAATAAGGTGTTGGCATAGAGCTCAACCTTTAACTACCTTAGCCAATATTAATAATATTCTAGAATATTCGTAATCCACTTGCTCCTCTTTTAATTGATCTCACCACCCATGAGATATTCTCTAATCCTTGAATGGACCACAAGAGTTATTATTCTTTTATTTGATAATAGGTGCCTAAATTTCTTTACCCCCTTGAATAGTGCATATGGTTTGTTTTTCCACAAAGTTGTATCTAGTTTCATAATATTTGAGATTCTTGCAGAATAATGCAATTGGGTTTTCATCACATTCTCCATCACCTTTCTTTGTGAGAATAATAGTAATGTTGCATTCAACTCCATATACTTATATATTGAAATCTTTGAAAAAGTATGGGTTCATTAACACAAGAGTCGTAGCTAGATTGCTTGTTTAATAAGCTCAAAAGCTTCTTTACCCTCAAATTTCCATTTTAAATTTGATCTTTCTTTAACATTAGTGTGAGGGGTCTTACTAGTTTTACAAAATCTAAAATTAATTTAACAACAAAATTGATTTTATCGAGGAAATACTATAAAGATTTCTTGTTCAAAGGTAGATTGAGTTCTAGAATTGACCTGCCTCTATTAGGATCTATATAAATTCCACCCTTTGATGTTAGGTGACCAATTAGATTTTCTTGGGGAATGCAAAAGATATATTTCTTTAGGTTGAGGGAGATGCAATATTATTGAAATCTCTAGAAAACCTTCTCTAGATGTACAAAATGATCTTCCTTGTTATTTGAGAACACACTTAAATCATCTAGGTAGATTAGAATAATCTCATTTATCAAGTCCTTAAAAGAAACATCCGTTTCCTTCTAGAAGGTTGCCCCGGCATTGGATAACCCATTTATGGCATTCTGATGTAGGCACATGTGCTTCATTTGGTGGTGAATGTGGTCTTGTGTTGGTCTTCCTCTTTTACCAAATCTAATTGTATCTTGAAAATTTATCCAAAATGGATAATTGCTTTTGAGCATACTAGTATTTGTAATATTTGGTCCATCAAAGTGAGTGGATAATGATCCTTCAACAAAGATTTATTAGCATCTCTAAAATTGATATATAGCCTAATTTCTCATTTCTTCTCATAACTATGACCAAATTGAATACCCAAGAGGACCACTTGATAAAAAAGATCTTTGATTTAATTAATTTTCTAAGTGTTGTTTCATCAAAGACTCAACTTTGAGATTTTTTAGTCTTTGATTCCACTATACTAGTTTGGTGTTAGGGGAGAGTCCTATTGTGTGTTGAATCATATCTTCTATTATATCCTTTATCTCTTCATAGTTCCATCCATAATATGGTCATATTTAGCACGTAGATAAATCAAGAGGTCAATTTATTTTGAATAAAAAGATTGGCCACCTTCAACCTCTTACTAGGAACTATTTCAATTTCTATGTAATGACCTTTATCAGTTGTCAATTTCTTCTTATCATTTCTTGCATCATCAAAGTCGAAAAGACTCTCCAAGATGATCGATCCTTTTGGAATCTTATTAGATTTTAATTGGAGAATTTGATCTCCATATGCTTCTTCAATCTTGGGTTGAAGTTGTTCATCAAATTCAACAAACTACTATAGGAAAAGAGGAATCTACTCATCATTTTTGAATAGTTGCTAGTGATCATGGCTGTCTAGTATAGACGACTAAACTAGTATCTTCAAATGATCCTTATTTGTAACACGTCTTTAGTTGGATTGAATTAAGAGCCAATGATAGCCATGCAAACAACTTCTGAGTTCTAATCTCTAGAAATGAGTTGAAGATTGATTGCATCAAAACCTTCAATGAGGTCCCACACTCTATTCCTATATGATCTCATTTGGGGATTTTTTGTTGATATGGTCAATCTTACTTTCTTGATAATTAGTTTGGAATCTTTGAACACCTAGAATGATACCCATTTTTTCTATGAATAAGAGCCCATGAATCAATCACTCATATCCAGCTTCATTTTTTGTACAGCTAAACTATAGCCTACAGGAAGACAAAAAACTCTTTTCTTGCTAGAAGAGAGCAACAAAATACCAACCCCAACACCGTTACTACATCTGGTGCCATTTAAACAATTTCCATAGACCAAACATATCCTTCTCTATCTTACAGGTGTTCTTTTCTTGACTAGTAAGATCATAAATAAGATGATCATCATATATGGCATATATACCTAGGTCAGTGGAATCATAATTACCATAGGGGTCTAAGTTTTCATTCTCAATTGCCTATAGATTTGTCTAATCACATCGTCAAGATATTTGGGTTTCTTCTTCAATGAGCTCAAGGTTGGATTGTTCTTCCTAGGAAAACATGGTATGATCATGCTCAATATTGACTAAGGACTCATGGGTGATATGTTCTTTAGCAATGGGATCTGAGAGAAATTAGATATCTAGATTTGCATCTCACTATTAAACCTCCACTTGTGTAGATATCAAGCAAGGGAAGTCTATGAATATGGGAGACAACTCGCAAAATAACTTCTAGCAATAAACTCTTTCTATTTAATTACTTGGATAGAGATAAAGGGAAGAAAGAAATAAAATCTAATATAAGTTAACAACCCACAAACTATTCGTTGGATAATCATTTTACTATTCTTTCTTAGCAATGTGCATAACAATAATAAAAATGCAACTTAATCATCTAGATACCAAGTATAATTCAAGTTCAAGAAAATAACAAGTTTGCAAGCTCATATGAGCATAGAGATACCTAGTATAATCCAACCAAACAATGAGCTCTAAGCTCTTATTTATACCAATATAGAACAACTGAAAGCATGCTAAAAATAGCAAGCCGTAAATCCTAATAACATGCAAGAGTGCCCCATCAATGTAATGTAGCATGCAACTCAGCTCTTGAATGATTGTCATTGAAGACCGTAGTGGGAGAGCAATTGCAAACTTGAATGCATCTTGGATATGATTGTGTGCTCATTTAATTCCTGTGAATGCTCAAAGTTTCCTACAGGTTGCACCACATGTTGAATACATTAACTGATCATGAGCAATTACTTGATAATGGCCACTGTTATTTAAGAAAACCCCCAAATCCTTTGTATTAAGCTCACGATCATATCCATTAATCACAAAGTGATTAGATTCCTCACACAATCTACCTGTAGCATTTTGCAAAATTTGATTATGGAGTTGCGCAGACCATTTGATCATCCAACACATTACTTGATTCATCAACCAATGACACACTATTAGAATGACATCCCAAATGATCAGTGCATGGACCACATGATGATACAACATAGCATTGGATCAGTTGGTTGGTGCATCGCGCTCCAACCTTAAAAGAATGGGCCTTCCTCAGATGATAAATGATGAAATGTCGGGGCCCACCATTAACAAGTAGGAATCCCATATCCAATGGTGCAACTTGAGAGTTTACAGGTCCTGACAACTTTGATAGGTCCCAGGAGCTCGCCATGTAGCTATCTTTTGATATCACAATTCAGTGAGCTCATTACTTAAGAGAACAAAAGAAGGGGAATTGCCACATGATGACTTGTGAGTAACTGACCAATGGTGCAACAACATTCTGAAATTCTTGAAGAGGCTATCATGGGATTGCGTCAACCATTGATTGAGAATATGACCAGCTGGCTAGCACACATTAAGACTGGTAAGGAACTCTTAACAACCTTATTGTATGGACCACAATGAAATATCATCAAGGGCTCTGGTCCTTCCCACCAAAATAAAGCTTCACGAATGCTAAAATACAAAATAAATTAATATATGAATATCAAATCATTAAAACCCATTCGAGCTTAGACAAAGAATACATATCAACTGAAAGCTCTGCTCATAACAAAACAATGATATCTTCTTAAAGGAATGCTCCACCAAGACTTAGAAAATGTAGTCCTAACACAAAATTTAGTGTGAAGGTACTACAGTTCTTGGTGACCTCATAAGCATTCTTCGCTTGCAAAGAAAATAATTTAGAAACTATCGTTTACCATTGCATCCAATGTTTAAAAGATCAAAATTGCAAAATTTTAAAAGTAATCAACAACAAATAATTTAGAGCTTCTCCAAGGAATCTTGGAAAGATTTCTATTCATCCTTAGCTAGCACTAGCTTTCCTTTGAAAGCTTGAAAAGCTTTGTCCAATTGAATAGTATCCTTATAGGAGATACCTTGCATGTTTTAAATTGTTCCTCTTACTTGCACTTCTAGCTAAACTAGAGGTTTGAAGGTTGCCTTGAATCTATCATTGTTTGGGGTTTGGGGCTAATATTGAAAGATTGATTGGTCTATCCTTCTTTCCTCTAGTAGCTTCAAAAATGCCTCCTTAGGTAGAATTCTATTATTTTGATCAAGGGTGAAGGTAACCCTTGCTTGATAAGTGCAATGATATAAAGTTTCCTTGGACCATTTGAGGTAATGTAGCTAGTTGGGCCTTGCATTTCTCTACCACCTTTTCTTTACTCAACACTTGGTTGATCTTGATGCTCATAACCCTTCTATAAGGAATCTTGGTGGCTATGAGCCTATCATTAGGAAGATCATATAGTTTTTGCACAATCTCCCTTATGCTCCATACTTGCATTTGGTCCACCTCATTCTTGACTTTTGTACTAAGTGACTGTGTTGCACCAATGAACTTGAGTGCTAACTCCAACCTTGTTGATCTCTCAAAATTTCTCTTCTAGTAAGAGGTGTAAAGGTCTTTTATTAGGGTTAGATACCTTATTGAGTTTTGTGCATTTGAGGCCTCTTCCTTCAAGGCTTGTATGTTCTATTCATAATCTACAATCTCTTGTTTATCCTTCTTCTTCTCATTAGTCAAGTTCTTGATTATAGCCTTAAATTTGTTGAGCTTTTGAATGTGATCTTGTAGCTTCTACTTCATCTCTAAATTCTCTTTCTCTAATTATTTCTCTTAATCTTGAATCTCACTCACCTTTTGATGCAAGTTGGTTGTTTCCTCAATCCTCCTCTTATCCATTTGATTTGCCTTCTCTAGTTTCTGCTTCTAATCTTCCGAAGGTAGTTTTAATTTATCAAGTTCTATCCATAGGCTTTGAAATTTCCCTTTCTCAGCTTTTATATTTTCATTAGACACTTTAGACTGAAGCTTAATATTGATATCAAGTCGTTTAATCAAATATTTTACTTGTGCTTGTGCTTGCTTGAGAGTCTCTTTGATAGTACTAAGTTAATTTTCTTTTTTCTCCAATATCTTGCTCACATGAATAAACTTAGTTATCACAGTCTTTTGGGTTTCTTCCATTAGGTCCACTCTATCCTCTACATATTACTATTTTGGGCTTATTCACATAGCATGCACTTGATAATCCTTTGGTCTCATATGCCTCTAGAGCTTGATTACTACATGATTCCTATGAGGAATCATAATGGATTGTTGTACAAGATCAAACTGAGTCTTTACCTTTTCATAGTAGGTTAGGCATCTACCTTTCACTTCCTTTTCTCCATCTTGGCATTATAGTCCTATTGTGTTGTTTACATTTATTGTTGAAGTTGGGCTAGAGAGACTATGAGGCTACACACAAATGGAAATTATGGAGGGATCACATAAGGATAAGTGATTTGTTATTGTGCTAGCACAAGGACTAATCCTGATGGAAAAGATGAATCAATCATTTTTGTAGATGGGGAGAAAAGAGGGATACCCAGATGATAAGGATGGGATTGCGACATACTAAAAATAGTTTGTTGGGGTGTAGAGGGAGAACCAAAGAGTTGAGTAAGGGAAGAGGTTGAAGAAGGATCTGATGACTACAAACTATCTGTGATTGAAGATCTAGGAGTGAATTAGGACTACATGAAGAGTGGGGTTGTTGGAACACCTTGGATCAAACTAGGTAGGCATGTAGAATAAAACACCATTCTCAAAGTGTCTATTGATGCTAAAAGAGAGGTAATAACTTTAAGTGGAACTTGGCATGAAGGAAGTGATAGGGGAAGTAGCTAGAATTATATAATTATGCAATACTTCTACCATAATAGGTCTAAGGGAACCTAATTCAAATGATACAATTTTGCTAGAATACATGGGTGGAAGGGTACTCTACTTTATGAAGCTAGTTCTAAGCATTATTGGTTCTAGGAATGATCAACCACTTGGGCTAGAACTAAGAGCTAAAATAGGGGAACAACTATAGAGGTGCACGTATAGATCTAAAATATTAGAAGGGAAAAAGGGAGAAGGAAAACTTACTTTCTCCATAGTCTGGGTGATGTCACTTGAGGTGGATAGCTAGTAATGGAGATTTTCTCCTGAGAGATATGTTGAGTAATGGGCAATTGTGAGCATGAACTTCTTGAACTACTACATTTTTTAGGGATACCTAAGCTAGTTACACATAGGCTCCTAGAGCATGAGGCTTGAGTTGATGAGCTAATCTTCCCCCTCATTTGACCATGACTTAGTTGTGAGGTTTGAGGAACTTCTTCTCCTATTAAGAGTGAGTAGATGGGGCTTGAGCCAACTGTTGAAATCTCTCCAACTCTTGCTAGAGAGTGTACTAAGTTGCTTGCTGTTGCATTTGATACAACTATCCCATACTACCCTCAGGTGCCAAAGGTGGATGGGTAGGTAGGGATTGGTGAGAAGTTTGACCTTATGGATCTTGACGTGCATAAAGAGGCTTAGACCATGTTGTTTTACCTTGTTGAGATAGCACATATGAAACATACTTGACACCATCACTTCTCTCTCCTTCTTCCTCTAGCTCAATTGTGCCTCCTAGTAGTATTCCGGTCACTTCACAGATAGAGGGTAGAGAGGCATTTTATTTATCCCATAGATTCTCCCATCTTTCATCTATTCCAACCTTGCCAAAGGGTCTTGTTTCATTAAATATCTCATATTTGTACTTCCATAAATATTTGGTTTTATTATCACCCATTCCCTTAATTTAAGGTGCCTCCTTATTGATGCTCCCATTACTTTAGCTAGATCACAAATATTTCCTTAACATAAAAATCTTCTGAAGGTGGAATGGTCTTAGCTAGAAGTTCAAAAATTTCAACATAAAGGCCAGAATCATCACTTTAGGGTCATTTTCTTTGTTTAATGCTTGGCCTAGGTTCTTGCATAAACTATTCATTTGTTTTGAAAATAGTGAAATGATGTGCTGTGAACCCTACTAAGTCATAACTCTATCAATATTCTATCATTTTGAGGCCCAAGTCTACAAGGTTTAGTGTAAGAAGAGGGATTGATCTTCTTTTATGGGTAGTAATTGCATTTCCTATAAAGGGGGTGTCATAAATGGCCTTTTTCCTACCTACTCCATAGTTGATGTCAACAATATCCTTTCTGACATAAATTTTGGGAGCTTGAATACTTCATCACTATAACCATGAAGTCTAATTATTATATATAATTGGCTTTGAAGAACTAACCACCCTTGATGTTCCCTACCAACTAATTAACCTATTTCATGAACAACCTAGTAAGATCTTCACTTCTCAAATCTACCACCATGAGTGGTAGAAATAGCTCCATGAACTCATAATAATTAGATACTTTGATAATACATGAGTCCATGTAGAAATAGGAACATGCCTAGGAGGGGTGAAGGATTCATCAATGGTGAATAGGCTAATATTAGATTGAAATAACTATATTTTTATAGAACATGTGGATAATTGTTGATGATGATTGTTAGTCATAACAACATGAATAAAAGTTTACACAACAAACCTTTATTATCTTGAAAAGTATGATCAATTTAGGATAAATTGATGACTCCAAGTCTCTGTTAATTAGGTCATGATCATCTGACATTACTCAAAGGTTGATGTGTGTTGTTTGTTTTCCATTCAGGGGCCTTACGTGTTAGTCTGAAGATGATTTGTATCTTGATATGCTCTATTTTCACCTGTTCTCTGTAAATTCTCAACAAATGATGTCAAATATTATTGTATTTAACCTGAACATGCAAATATTTATGTATATTTATGTTGATCCCCACTCTAATTAGTATTATTTGCAATGACCTTGATGATTTTTGATTAGTTCTCCTGCAACTATCTTGAATTTGAACTAATCTGTCCTTAACTTCACTTCTGCACTATGAATTTATGTAAATATTGTGCCTCTAAGCTGATATTTCCATGATTCTTACTATTATTTGTAATTCTTTGCATGATATTTTCAATTCTACATGCATTTAGCTCAAATATGCATATGATATTCATGTGTCTATGGATTTCCTGCATATTTACTCTGTTCTGCTTATCATTTTCAGTATTTTGCAGTTGTGATGATGATTCAATGAAATTAAAGAAATGAAACTTAACATTCTAAGATTATCTAATCTAAGTGAATTAGAGAATGAGATTCCCAAAATTACTTAACTAAGACCACTGATCCACATACATGTTCTAATACAGTAATGAAGAGAAGAAAACTAAATCATACTTCACTAGGACATTCCACAAATCCGCATGATCCAGTGCAAATCTTCAAAGGAAAAGTTGACAACAATATGCAATAAAATGAAAGCACTTCTATTGAACGCAACATTTCACCTTTACATATCCAAAAATCAACTTGAAGATTACATAAAGTTTACAATCAGGATGTAATATATAGCTTCATCTCCATCCAGTATGCTTTAGAACAAGTACATTTACAATGATTTGAAGAAAGAACCTTGCATAACTTCAACAATTCAGTCTTCATTAGTCTCAGTAATCCGATCTCCTATTGGGACTACAACAATTTGACCTCTTGGCCAGATATGAAATAATTGGCTCTCTGGCCAAACGTGAAAATAGTTAGCTCTCTCTTACAAATGACAAGTCCTGGCCCTTTTATAGAACAAAGGCTAGGAAATGGTTACATTGATCCAATGGTTAGGACCTAATCATGATAATCCAATGGTCTAGATAAAAAGCACATGATGGCCAGTTGGCAATCAAACAACTGGCAAAGAATATTCCAGCATCTTCAACTTGGTTCCCAGGATCTCCAGTATGTGTAGATAGCACATTCAATGGCTATCCCCCTTGTTTTGGTTCATGTCGTCCTTGTTTGCAATTTCATCTAGTTAGCTTCTTCTTTTGCACGATTTGCACAACATTAGCTCCAATCTTTAATTAGCTTCAATACCCTGCAATAGAACATACATATTTTAATCATTCAATAATCTTGTAGGAAATTATACATAACATCAACAGTGAGAGGAGGTCCGTATATGGATATCCAGGATGTGAACGTTCGGCTCTTAATATCTAGATATGATTACCAAGTCAGGATATCCCTTATAACAATGAATATTGGGCTCAGGATATGCCTTTAGCAATGAGTATCGGGCCATGAATGAGATATTTCAGATATGCACAATATGAAAATCTGGATATGATGACATCAGCATGACAGTCCAATCAACCATCATTGACTGAAAATATGTTATCGGACTCCAAATATGTCCTCAATAAGTCAGGATGTTGATGTGGACACATGTCTCAATTTTGCAGTAGCACAGAGAATCTTTTGTGATGACAAGATTCCCCCGCGAGGGTGTGCTATCATCCGATTGGGGTCGCGGATATCGGATGACATCATCATCCTTTTGAGTCTCTTTATGATGAATCTAGATGATGTCATCATCATACTGGGGAAAGATTGGGCATGTTAACTATTTAAGCATAATGTTCATAATTAGGATCTAGTTGAAAAGTCAACTGGAACACGTCGTTGGGACAACCACGTGGCAACCGCCCGCCGCCCCGCATGGAATCAACATCTTCAGGAAGATTCCCCACGGAGAAGCGAGGAATAGTTACAATAGGTCATGGTCATTTGTGAATGTTCAAATACTAAGTCCATATCTAGATGCTAAGGGGTTGCATTATATCATTAGGATATCCCTTCAGTTGAAATATCTGGATGACATCAGCAGGAAGAAAGCATTTCGTTGTTGTGTAATAGGATGATGTCATTGGGATGAGGATATTGAGAAATAGATGACCTTCCTAATGTCGGGCATATGATGATGTCATCATCGTATCGGATCTTCTTTATATTGGGTCTGGATATCAGATGATGTCATCATCATATTGACAAAGATTAGGTATGTTAAGAAATATGCAGATTTCTAAGTCAATGTGACTTCGTAGCAGCATAGGGCCTAATAATGGTGGGCCATCTTTAGCTGCGACGCCGTGGAATGGTGCCATGTGTCTGGATATATGTCATCACTATATGAGGTCTTCTTATAGAGTAGAACAAGATGACATCATCGTCATATTAATGAAGATCAGGCATGTTAACTAATATGACAGATATTTTGAAATATGACCATGCGGGAATGTGCGCAGGTCTCTGATAGGTAAATGCCTCCAGCATTTAAATTTGACGTCTGCATATTAGCAAATATGCAGATATCAGGTTTCTCCTTGTTAAAACATATATCAGGGATATTGGCAGATATGAGGGATATTAGCGAATGTGACCCTCTAGGAATATCAGGTTTGACCAAACTTTGACCAAACATAACTTTCTATCCATAAGGAATTTCAAGGTGATCCAAAAGGCAAACCTACTTAGAATTTCATACTCTTTCACTTGGTAGGCTTTCTAAGGGAAGACTCATACTTTGGAAATTTGACTTCATATTTCAAGATCCGAACATGCCTGAGACTAGACATATGCATACTGACTGATGCTTCTTTTACCATTACCACCCAGGGAGAGACAAAACAAGCCAAAAGAAAAGCAAAGAAGCTGGGTCCCTATTTTGCTAAGGCAAAATGGGGCGTGTTGTGTAACCACACAACAATAATGAATGATGAAAACCTAAAAAATCCCTACATGTTAAAGCTCATGAGCTACTCATGGATTGAGTTAGCTATAATATTTTTCTGGTTATTTTTTTCATTTTTTTCAATACTCCCAACTAGAATTCATATATACATAGTCATCACTTTAAACACCAAAGATGAAAGAAGGCATGGAACATACATCTTACACATCATCATTAAAATCAATGATCAATTGGGAAAGGTGGGAGCTCAATGTTATCTTGTGGCCTATATAACTTTATGCTAAGAATTTTCACTTGATTTAAGCTTAGTATCCTAGGTGTTCTTAAGGGATCGGTATTTGTAGTGGAAGTATTCTAGGGAGACAAGGAGTTGTAGCATATATCTTATCATCTTTTCACTTATGATGATGTTTATAATTTTCCCTTGATAATCTCATCTTTAGCATCATAGTAGTTGGCACAAGCTTGAACTAACTCAGGTCAAGGGTTCACCTAGAGAATTATATACTAGGCTAATGTGGTGGTCCAAGCCCTAATTCCATAAAGTTTGAATTTCATTATTCTTAACTATCTTATTCATATGCTCATAGGTACCCTCTCTTAAATTTTTGGATGCCTTGGCTAGCTTAGGGTCAACTATATTATTGGTGAAATAGTAAACCAGAGAGGTATCTACACATTTTCCCTTGATCTTTCTAATTCCTAGATTTTCTTTTGTTGAAACAATAGGTAAGGGATGAGAGGCATATGATTTACTTGTTGAAGTTGCAAGGATGCAATATCCATTTGACCTTTTTGTTTCAACATGTCAGTCATTTTGAATATTTAGCTTCTTCAAATTTTTGCAATATGATCTCCACTACTTCATTAGTGCTTCTCTATGAGACTTTCTTTTTCATTGAAACCATGCTTTAACTAAAAACACTTAAGATGGAGCTCTTTTCTAAGAAATCTTTGCCAGAGCTCAAGTTGTAAAAAGATATAAGAGAGTGAGATGAATAAAATGTAACAACAACCCTATATATAACTTGAGAGTGGGAGTGGGGCTATATTCACTCCATTGATGATCACTGCTATTCACATCACTTGAGTTGGTAATGGTATGCTTATAATTTCAAATCTTTATATACCTTAGCCTTTACATATCCTTGCAAAAGATTTGATTAGGACTAGAGAAGTGACATGTAATTACTCTTGATTCAATGTGAAAAGATAGTTATCATGATGATGTGACCCTTTATTATTACTCTTGCCCCTTTAAAGCCCTTTTAAAAGAGCCTTTACCCTACAAGAGATTAGATGGTTGAGGGTGAAACCATTATTATGATCCAACATTTGTTGTGAAACTCTTCTTCAAAAATATTGACAAAACTTATAGTTGCATAGATTGTTCATCTAGAATGAGATCACTGGTTCTTGGGATTCCCTAGAAAGAAATTGAGATAGTACACAACTCAAGGTCACATTTCATGAACTACAACCGAGAATCAAGAACTAGGTATGAAGACCAAAACACACCAATATATCTACATACCTTCACTAGGTATGTAAACACACAATAAAACCAAAAGAAATGGGGAAAAAGATATATTACATATTTACATGGATGCCTTTAGCTTAGACTCAAGTATGGGGCTTGAGGTAAATACCATTGACCAAGATTGGGAGCTTGTGTCCACTTGGGGTGGAGAGCTCAAAATAATTTTCCTATTTTCATGATAAAATGATGTATGGACCACTCCACGAAATGTCAAATTTAGTGTGGCACCCTAGCTTTGCTTTGTCCTCATCTCAATTAAGAACTAAATTGCCCACCTTGAAGATCTATTTAGTAGAATGTCTATCAAACCAAGGTTTGACAACTTCTTAATGTCTTTGTATTGCATTTTAGTTGAATATATTTTCTCTTCAAGTTCCAATAGCTCGACCAGTCTCATGGCCAAAGATTCACTTTATTCTATCTCCAATTGTTTGATAGGCTAAACTGTAGGGAGTTCTAGTGACATGGGAAAAGATGCCTCCTCTATGTTACAGAGCATAGAGGGAAGTGCCAATGGATCTCTTGGGTGTAATTCTATCAACTCATTATACCTTATTGACATGAAAATGCCACCCTTTCTAATAAGCTAACCTAATCCTTTTAATGATCCTTATAAGATTTTTTATCGGTGGACTCAACTAAACCATTACCTTAAGGGTATGTTGACGAGAAAGATTGCACTCGTTATGCAGAGCTGTGAAGCTCAACAATCATGTGTAACATGGGATCAAACTCAGCCTGTGGGTGACCTATGGTGAGCTTGAACCTCCAGATTATGGGCTGGTTCCCTTGAAATATTCAATGGATCTATGAATTTGGTGTGGAAAAGGGTTAAAAGGATCTACTAAAAAACACTAAAACTATAATATAAAATATGGTGATGCACCTAAAATTGATGGAAAACTGACAATCTAACTCACAATAGATCTCAGAAAATCTATCTGCACAAACCACTTTTGGCAATTTGATCACAAAAATAATTCTAAGGGAGGTTGGAAAATATTTTCTTCTTGAAGGAAAAGGGTTTTTCACAACATAAAAAGAAATTTCTCCAATTGTACAGCCCAAGACCTGTGATTTTTAATGCTAACACATGCAAGTACAAATGAGACAATGATTTTAAAGGTTCTGATGTTTAAACACAATAAAATATCATTAAATCATTCACAAAAGCAACATTAAATGGAAAGGTAGACACTTGATTCTGCTGAAAAATAAAGGAATAATTGCATAAAAAGACAAAGTATAGAACCTGTAACTTGCTATAATCTCTATAAATCTACAATAAAAATGAGTTACAAAACCTTCTTTCTCTCCAAAGTGTAAAAAGCAAAAAAGGCAAGAACTAGAAAAACCTAAGTTTTTCTACCTAAGTTTTTCTTACAATATATAATCTGCTCTCTCCAAGAGACCTAGAAAGGTCAACTATAGTCAACTACCTCTAAAAATAAACTCTTAAAATTGATCCACGAGCAAACAAGAAAATCCCTAAAAAGAAGAGCTATAACTATCCCAAAACGAGCAAAAATAGCTCCAAACTGCTCTCCTCTATATGTTTGACCAACAAGTTGACCAAACTCTTCAATTTTGACCCCAAAAGCCATGCAAAAGCTTCAAAAGACTTTAGTTATCTATATCCCTCAATTTTGCATGATTTTGGGACATGTGAGAAAATAATGAAGTAATCCTTTGCATGATTACTTTACTATCAGTTACATTTTGTTCTATCTCATTGATTTTACAACTTGTGACAAAATAATAAAGTAATTTATAATGATATTACTTTATTACTTGTTTACATTAGTCGAGTTACACAATCATGTAAAATTGGGTGTTTTTTCCCCCTTAGAAGATAAAAGATAAAAATAACCCCTTATGTCTCCCTTTGCAATGCCAAGACAAAACAAATCCTCATGCACACAAAAGATCTCAATTTCTACCATCCTTATATCACCATGCATACATAGATTGCATCATGCAAAACACCTTATAACTCCCTTTCATGCATACTCCATGCATCATACTTCACCCTTAATACAAGGAAAAGAAATAAGGTTATATCCCTTATGTCTCCCATGCATGCATCATACCATATATTATGTGTCATGCCATACATCATCATGTGAAGATGCCTTATAACTCCCTTTGCATGATTAAAATAATACATTTCATTCATAACTTATTACTCCTTATACATATATTGTATTTCTTTTATCACCTTCATATGCCACCTTTTGACTTTAAACTTCACCTTAGCATCTATCATTACCTTATCCTTCATATATATTTCCTTCCATGCCTTTGAATCATTTTAATTATTTGACTTTGTTAACATGCCTTTGCAAAAATATTATAAGGCATACGGCCTTATTTTCTCATTATTTGTTTTGACTTTTGCAAGAAAAATCAAAAGGCAATAATTCAAATGCCCTCACAGGCCCCTGTGGCATTATTAGGTCTACATCATTAGGTTTCACAAGACTTTGAACTCTTGACCTTGCTGGTGATTATATGGCAATGATTTCAAAAGTTTGAAAGTAAAAAAAAATGTGGAAAAAAGATAGTCGACCATTGACCAAAAGGAATCACCAAACCCTAAACTTGTCATTTTTATTTTTGTTTCTCTTCATGCTCTTCCTGAGCCACCACCATGCTCGACTAGGGTTTGAAGTATTTCTTCCTCCTTATCTACAATTTTTTGATGGTTTCTTCATGGCTTCTTTGATGATTTCAACTGGAAATGAAGGTAAGCATCTCTGTGATAGTTGAAAATATTTCTTTGACTTTCTTTTGTGAGAAAAAGGCCTACAGTTGCGGCTTCTAAGGTAGTATAATTTGCATTTCACTTCTTGGTTTCTTACTGTGTCTTTTTGTTCTCCCTCTGTGGTATTTTTTCTTCATGGTGACTGTTCTTGAGTTTTTAAGAGCTCTAGCAAAATGGCATAGTCACGGCCTATAGCCCTTCTTCTTTGCAAAAGATACAAGGTAATGCTTCTTTTTGTCTTACACCAGTCTAAATTTTTAACTGCACATCTGTATATGATAAAGGTTTTGAAACAAGAAATGTGGGTTTACATTTTTCTTGTAGAAATGCCTCTTCCTGGCCGCGGCCATACCCATTCTGCATACCTGGAACTTTTGTTTTTCTAGAAAAGAACTATACCCATGAAAAGGGTAGCTCCTGTTGATTTGAAAAATATTCTGTTCATTTTTTGCAAGAAAGAAGAACTGAGCTCTTTGCACACATGGAATATCACAAGGGTTTTGAAATAGACTTTGTGGGTTCCACATATTTTGAAGAAATACTTCTTCTTGGCCACGGCCATGGTTAACTGCATACATTCTGCACTTTTGTTTTGTTCACTATTTGAAAATAAGAAAATCGACCCATAGCAAAAGGGACTTCTGTAGCAAGAAAATCTTTTTTGCACTATCTTGGTTCTTGAACTTCTTGTAAAAAATGAAAAATGGACACTATTTCTCTTTCATCCTTTTCTACACAAAAAGATACAAGGGTCTGATGCTTCTCTTTTCTTCCTATAGCAGTAGTTAACTAGGTTTTCATTCTCTCTGCATTTACTTCTCACAAGACATGAAGATACAAGGGTCTTCTTGAAACCCTACCCTTCTATAACAACAATAACTGTATTTTCATTCCTTCTGTATTTTTTCTCTTTGGTAATGAAATAGGTTTTCATTCATTTAATAACCTTACTATGGTTTACATATGTTGCATTTCTTTTACCTCCCAAGCTATGTTTGTTTAGTGGCTTGTAGGGACAGTTGGAAAAATAAAAGACTTCTTCTTCATGTTGTCTGCTGCTCCATCTTTGACTTACATGTGCTGTAGATTCTTTTTCATTTTGTAATGAAGGCAATATAATAAGTTTATCATATTAGCTATCTTTTGTGTCTCCTATAGATAGACTTATCATTAATATTGTACCTTTCCTTTCTTCTGCAGATGTATCTCTGCTCATGAAATGTTTGACTATATCTTATTCTTTATGGCTCATATCTCCATCATAAAACAGAGGGTGATGTCCCACCTGTGGACTACTTTTATCATCTTGCATTTGTGATTTTTCTATGACAACTAGTGTCTTTAAGCTGTTCCAATGGAAGCTCCTTGTGTTAAATTTGATTGACTGTGCCTTATGACTCCATTGTGCCATTTTTCCTGATGCAATCACTTTGAAAGGGTCTCTCCACTAGTTGTTCCTCCTATAGCATAACAATATATCATATGCATTTTATCTCTTCATTTTGTCTAATGCTATTATGACTGTATTTATGAGGCTCACATGCTATAAGGTTCATTTTTTCCATTACAAAACATGGGGTGTTGTTTCGTATTTGACTGTGGCATTATTGCTTCTCTTGCACACCCATTGGCTTCTGTATATGCACTTATATATGCACTCGACTGTCTCTTTCATGGCTCCACTATGTTGATAGTATAGAAGATATGGGCATCTTGATGGTGCAACCACACTACCTCTGTGCATTATCATATGACTGTGTATTGAATTGGCATGTCTTATGTATATTACATCATATTGCATCCTCATTTTGATAGCATTAGGATCTCTTCTTGATTGTTCCACCTTGACCCTTGCTTGTTTATGCATGTTTAATTCAAGTTCTTGTTCTGATGAAATTTATGGCATACTGCTCCTTAACTTGTCTTACTAGCTGTTCATACTGGCATATTTTTCAGTCATTCTCATGACTGCTTCCATGGCTGTAATGATTGTTGTCCCTTTTATGACATTATGAATTCTTCTCTGCTTTATCATGACAGCTTGCTGCTCCTTGCATTCTTATGGCTGATATGGCACTTATATCACTGCATCATTCGTTGCACAGATGTTACAGTCTATGACAGATATAGGATTGTTCCTTCTATCTCATGTGACTTTATGACTACTGTTCCACTTTGCTTTATGTAGGTGATCAAAAAGATAATACTCATATGTTCTTGTTGCTCCATGGATGCTCCTCTGTATGTGATCATAATTGTATTGACTTGGTTCAGCTTTAATGCATAAGGCACAGGATAAAGTTTGTTGCACCAATATAGTGATGAGATATGGCTTTTTGAATCATGAAGTTTGCAATGTATGGAAGACATGACATCTCATTATGCAATCACACTGTCACCTTTTATGCTTGTATTAGGGCTGATTTTATTGATTCTTTTTTGCTGTTCTATCTACTACATCTGCACCTTATATCTTTTATGCTCTTGATACTTGACTTAGATAGAACAGTTTTGGACTGTTTCATGTGTTCAATAGTAATATCATACCTTATTTATGAAAAGAGATGGAAAAGTCCCTGTCTTAAATATTTTGGCTGTACTTCTTGATATGACTGTACCTCTTGTCTTACACTTAATCATTGATGAGATATGATTTGTAGCATAACAAGAACATGATGCAATACTGCTATTTGTTTGTTCAATTGAATATATGTGCACAATGGCATTAATTTTGAGCATGCTGGGCTCAACCCTTATGGGAGCCCATTTTCTCCACATGCTTTAATGTCTTCAAATCAGCAACATAACTTTTCCTATACCTGCACAGTGAACAAACAAGTTAACATAAAACATACCTCTTGGAAGCTAATTGATTTCTCTCATGATGATCTGATTTATTACACATGTTTGATTTTGATCCAATTGTATTAATGCATAATGTCTACAAGTTTATATGTCTGCTGATAAAGCATATGATTAATTTGTATATCTGGAGCTTCTAACAATACCTTTCTCCAACCTTGTAGGTCCACCATCCTTATCAGGAGCAAGAAGATGAAGATATGAAGACCAAGCTTCCAGTAATCAACCTTCTTGATAAGGCAATGATGAATATCCACTTTCCTCATGTTCTTTTCCTTTTCTTTATCATTAGATGTATAGGTTGTATGCTTAGTTGCATTGGCTCAGTTTAGTCATTCCCACGACTTGTGTGGGACATATTTAAACATTCTCTTGAATATAATCAGTTATTTTACCTTATGTAATGATTTATGTATGTCTTGCTTTCTGAATCAAATGCATAGGATAGAAAAATTGAATCTGATTTGAAACATATGTTTAAAACATAATGATAAAATGATAGTTTATAAATACCTTTTCTTTGCACTGAACTGTGATAATTGAATAATTCTTCAACATCATAGCTGCAAGATAAAACCAGTTAGATACATGTCATTCCTTGAATGTCTGCTCTCTTCTCATTAGACCAATCTCATTTATCAGGATAGTTTGACAGTTCTGATTGGACTATCACATTACCCTGATAAATGATCCTCTATTGTTCTCTTGCCAAGATATCAAGCATTCAACTGAGTGATCATACACTTAAATTTTTTTCTTTTATCTCCTTTTGTGATAACTACAACCTAGGCCTTGCTAAATTAATTAGGTGTGAACATAATTTAGTAACAGGGTAATAATTTTACAAAGTTTTAAGGTGGATGCCATACTTCAATACAAACTTAGGTATTTTGGCACTAATAAAAGCTTTTGTATTACCAATAATAATAGTGTTTAGAACTCTAAACCTTGTTATGATACTTTTTAAGAATTCTATGATGACTATTTTAATTGCTTCCCTTAATGGATGTACTTTTGTCTATTTGGTGACATAATCTATGTCCGATAGGATCCATTTATGACCTACATTGGAGACTAGATTAACCATTCTGATGAAGTCTAAATCCCGTTTCAAAAATGTTTGTTCAACTACAACCAGCTTGAGAGTAAGTGGTGCATTCCTTTTCTTGTGTATAAAATTGGCCCTATTGCTAGATTCTAACTCACTTGTGACAATCTAAAAATAATATGGGCTAGTAGTAACTATCTTCGATGATCTTGATAGTTGTAGTCTAGGTAGAGAAGTGCCCACTTGATAGTTCTTGATAAAACTCTTATAACAATATAGGTACTTGATTCTCTATAACACACCTAAGCAAGACTCCAACAAAGATCCTTCTAAAGAGATTCCCATTAACCAAGGTATAAGGAATTATGTGGACTCTGTAGGTCCTTCTCTTAGGAGGAGATAGATCACTTGGATATTGCCCAGTTTTCATGAATTTAATCCTCTAATCCACCCATCCTTCAAAATTACACTCCTCTTGATTTGTGAAGATGGCCTCAATCTATTATTGTTCCTAACTAGTATATTTATATTTTAAAAAGTATATCTATTGTACGTTGAGAGATATCTTCCAATTTGTTGGCATTTATAAATTACTTGCAGTTAAAATATTTAATATGCTCACATGAGTTAATTTAAAGAGACTATGCTGCAAGACTTTTCACATTCTTCAAACGTAATAAAGATTTCATTCCATAACTCCCCAAGTATTTTTGTATCCATTTGGCTTCCACGAATTTATTTATTTTTTGTTTAATGTGATAAAGATTTCACTCCATAATTGCCCAAGTTCTTCTATTTTTCTATCCATTTGGCTTCCACTAATTTATTTATTTAAACATTTTATTAATTTTGTTTACATGGAATCTGAATCTTAATTGTTTATAGGAATATGAATCTTTCAACCCTTGCTGTGAGTGTAGAACGCCTCTCGACATAATTATTAGGAGTACTAAGGTCCTTAGCAAGATGTTGGTATAGGGATTTTCTTTTGACCAACTTAGTTAGTCTAATATATTCTCTAATGCTTGATGGAACCACAATAGCTTTTATTCTATTATTTGATGCCTTATGCTTAAATTTATTAATCCCCTTGACTAGTGCATAGGTTTTTTCCCACAAAGTTGTATTTGGTTTCAACATCTTTGAGACTATGAGAGAAGAATGCAATTGGGTGTTGATCACATTCTCCATCACCTTTTTAGGTGAGAACAACAACAATGTTGTAGTCACCTCCACATATATAATGAAATATTTGGAGAAATTTGGGTTCCTTAGCATACAAGTTATTGCTATTTTTTGTTAAATAATCTCAAAAGATTCTTTCCCCTCAATTGTCCATATAAAAAGTTCATCTTTCTTTAACATTAGCCTGAGGGGTCTTATTAGTCTTACAAAATCTAAAATGAATTTACTAACAAAATTGATTTTGTCAAGGAAAGATCGCAAAGCTTTCTTGTTCGAAGGTAGAGTGAATTATAGAATGGACTAGACTTTATCAAGATCTATTCTAATTTTATTCTTTGATGTTACATGATCAAGTAGCTTGTCTTGAGGAATACCAAAGATACATTCCTTTGGGTTGTGGGAGATGTATAATTCTTGACATCTTTGGAAAACCTTCTCCAACTACACAAAATGATCTTCCTTGTTCTTTGAGAATAGATATAAATCATTTAGGTAGATTAGAATGATCTCATTTATCAATTCCTTGAAAGTGACATCCATTGCCCTCTTGAAAGTTTTCCCAACATTGGATTACACAAGCGGCATTTTTATGTAGGCGTATATGCCTCATTTTGTGGTCAATGCAGTCTTGTATCAGTCTTCCTCTTTTACCCAAATTTGATTTTATCCTAAGAATTTGTCCAACACAAAGAATCACTTTGAGCCTTCCATAATTTGTATGATTTGGTCCATTGAAGGGAGTGGATAATGATCCTTAAATGAAGATCTATTAAGATATTTGAAGTTGACACATAGCTTGATTTCTCTACTCTTTGTAGATGGGACCAAATTGAAAACCTAGGAGGAATATTTGATTAAAAAATGATTGATTCAATCAATTTTTTATGTGTTGTTTCATCAAAGGATCAACTTTTGAACTTACTAGTCTTTTCCTCTACCTTACTAGTTTGACATTAATTATGTGTTAATTCATATCTTTATTATATTCTTTAATCTCTTCATAGTTCTATGCCATAACATGGTCATATTTACACATAGATAAGTCGAGAGGTTAATTTTTTTGAGTACAAACCTTTTCCACCTTCAACCTCCTATTGGGATCTATTTCAATCTCTGTGTAATCACCTTAATTAGCTATAATTTTCCTCTTATATTTTCTTGCATCATCTAGGTTGAAGAGACTCTCCAAGGTGATAAATCCTTTTGAAATCTTGTTAGATTTCAAATGGATGATTTGATCTCCATACGCTTCTTCAATCTTGGGTTGAAGTTGTTCAATGAACTCACTGGATTACTATAGAATTAGAGAAATTTACTCATCACTTTTGAACAGTTGCCAGTGATCATGTTTGTCTAGGATAGCCGATTGAACCAACATCTTCACATGATCCTCATTTTTCAACAAGTCTTTAGTTGGATCGAATTAATATTTGATGACAACCATGTGGTTAGCTTCCAAGTTTTGAACTTAGGAAATGAGCTAGAGTTTGATCGCATTGAAACCTTCAATGAGATCCGATACTTTATGCCTATATGATCCCAATCTTACTTGCTATAATTGTTTGACACCCATTTTTTTTGTGAATATAAGCCCATGAACCAATGGTTCATATTTATCCTCATTGTTCATACTGTTGCAAGTATGAGGTGAACCAGTGTTGTCATTGATGTCAATATACTCATATTGCATTGACAAGAAGGATTGGATGAGCTGTGTGCTGAGGATATTGAGAAAATTAGCCTCAGTCAAGAACAGTGAAGAACAGTGATGAGAAGAAGGCAAATGTATTGTATAGGTGGAGAACCAGAGATGCGGATTAAAGGGTTTGCAGATATGAGTCTTGAGATGTTTCAGTTAAGATTTCAGAGGTCCGCATAAAGATCTGAAGAAGTTGTGGCTGTCTGTGTGGAACCGGTTCCGACAAGTGTTCAGAGGTGACAGAGGATCACAGAAAGGTCCGGTGAGGTCCGGAATTGTATAATCCTAATCTGCAGATTGGAAGGAGTGTTTGGGATGTCCTTGTGATGTGTCATCTCTAGTTGTGTATGATTTTGAGGTCTGAAAGTACCTTTTGCATTGTGACAATGGCGACAGACTGTGTTCTTGAAGTTTCAGATGAGGAAGAGAAGAGATTCCAGTAAGTAGAGAAAGTGCGGATGTACCTGGTCATTCAGGCAGGCTTGTGAAGGTTCTTGGATCGTGTTGAGGTTTTGTTGTTGATCCGCATTGGTGGTAGAACCCAGAATTGAAGATATTCTTCCAGATGAAGTTCTTGTTCAGACTAGCTGACCGGATGAGTTGTTCATCTTGCGAATGTTCTTGTGGTGGCCGACCGAATGTATTAATCATCTTGCGAATGTCCTTATGGTTGATTGCTGACTTAGATGATTGTTCCTAAGTCGATGTCTTGTATAAATAAGTGTTTGAGAATTCATTTTGTAGTGTGGATAGAGTGGATGAGCGTGGCATAGCGAAGAGAAGTGTGAAAGGCAGAGCAGGGACTTTTGGGCCTAAATGGAACTGATCCAGACATGGTAGAGATGTCATTCTCTAGTTCAAGATTGTGATTCTTATCACTTTGTAGACAGTGTGTCTCCTTGTAGGCAGTGGGCCTCTTTGTGAGCAGTGTGCTCGGGCAGTGAGCCCTAATTGGCAAGTGCCATTCTTTTTCTTATTCTTCTAACAGAGAATAATCCTTGGGTTAATCACCCCGTGGTTTTTTCCCTTAACCAGGTTTTCCATGTCAAAATCTTGGTGTTTAATGTGTTGATGTTTATCTGCTCTTGTGTTTATGCATTATGCTTTCATGGATGATTAATTGATATGCTGTTAACTAACAAAGAAGAATCAAGTGTTTGAAGTAAAAAGTAAGTTTTAATACAACTGATTCACCCCCCCTCTCAGTTGTATACCCTAGATCCAACAATTGGTATCAGAGCTAAGTTCCTCTGAAAGGAGCTTAACCGCTTGAGGAGATCCAGGATGTTGTCATACAAGAAGGATAGTCTGAAGTTCGATGGTACCAACTTCACTCTCTGGAAAGGTCGCATGAAATGTCACTTGGAATGTATGGGAAAAGCATACTTGGCCATGGTCTCAAAACCATATGTACCTCCACAAGGTGGTCTGATAACTCTGAATGAAATCACAGATGCTGAAAACAATCTGCGGACCAAGGAAGCTCTGCTAAGCGCATTGAATGACTCAGATCTCTCAAATGTTATTGACCTACCAACTGCATATGAGATCCTGACTAAACTGGAACTTCTGTATGAAGGAGATGAGTTTGTCAAGAGTGCAAGGTTGCAAAGTCTGAAAAGGAAATTTGAAAGATTGAAGATGAGAGATGATGAAAACATCACTACCTTTATGCCAAGAGTGAATGAGATTGTTTGCAAAATCCTCAGATCCCTTCCTGCTGCCTACAAAATCAAGGTTGCTGCCATTGATGAATTCAGAGCCCACACAACTGTCACAAGAGAACAATTGGCTGGCAAACTAGCTGCATTTGAAATGACCGAGTTTGGAGATGATCCTTCCAAGATTGAATCTGCTTTCAAAGCCAGTGCCTATGTGAAAGGCAAACAGAGATTTGATCCAGGAGAAAACTCTTCAAGGAAGATGTCATGGTATGATCAAGCAAGAAGAGACATGGAAGAAGAAGAAGTAGAAACAACTCAACTTGAAGCCCTCATTGCAAAGAGACTACCAAGAGGATCTAGTAAGTATGAAGGAAAACTACCCTTTAAGTGCTTCAATTGCAATAAGATTGGTCATTTTGCCTCAAGATGTCCGGAAAGATCTGCAAGGTCTAATACTAACAGACAAAGGTTTCAAAAGAACTGCTATTATGTTCATGAAGAAGATGACAATGAAGGAGTAACAGATGATGAATCAGAACTAGGAAGCAAAGCTGGAAATGAATGGGTGTTTATTGCCATCAAGGAAGAAGATTCAATATCCTTTGAATCTGTCAATCACAAGGTTGTGGAAAGAGCTTTGGCTGCTCAAGTGGAAGAAAAGGATGATTGGGTTATTGACAGTGGATGTTCTCACCATATGACTGGTGACAAGAATAAGTTCTTGGATTTGGAAAGGTATGAAGGAGGAATGGTAAAGTTTGGTGACAATTCTGCTAGCAGAATCAGAGGTAGGGGAACTATTTCCTTTGATGGAAAGAGCAAAACAGGTACTGTACTATATGTTGAAGGATTGAAGCACAATCTTCTCAGTGTTGGTCAGTTAGTGGACAAAGGCTATGATCTCCGGTTCAAGAATGGAAAATGCAGAATCTTTACAAGCTCCGGAACTAAAATTGCATCCGGTGCTCAAACAAAAGGTAATATCTTTCATCTGGTTGGTTCAAATAAAAGTTGCATGTTTGTTCAAGTTGATTAGAGTTGGTTATGGCATAGAAGAATGTGTCATGTAAATTTTGATAACATCATCAAGATAAGCAATATTCAGGCTGTAAGAGATCTTCCAAAATTGATGAAACCTACAAATAGTTTGTGCAAAGAATGTTAGCTAGGTAAACAGAGCATAGTCTCCTTCAAAAGCAAAGATCAGTCCTCTACCGGATTGTTGGAATTAGTACATACTGAACTCTGTGGTCTGACAAGAATTAAGAGTCTGCAAGGTGATAGATATTTCATGTTGCTAATTGATGACCATTCCCGGATGATGTGGGTTACCTTCCTAAAGGAGAAATCAGAAGCCCTTGAGAAGTTCAAAATCTTCAAAGCTATGGTAGAGAATCAAACTGGATTGAAACTGAAATGTCTAAGGTCTGATAGAGGTGGTGAATTTACATCTGGTGAGTTCATTGACTTTTGTGAGAAGCAGGGTATAAGAAGATAGTTGTCTGCTCCTAGGACTCCACAGCAGAATGGAGTAGTTGAGAGAAAGAACCGGACCATCCAGGAAGCTGCCAGGACAATGATGTTGGAAGCAAATGTTCGTCAAATGTTTTGGAAAGAAGCTATCAGCATGACAGTCTACACTCTCAATCGAGTTCAAATCAGAAACAACACTGGTAAGACCCCCTATGAACTCTGGTTTGGCATCACTCCTATGAAATATTTTAGAGTATTTGGTAGCAAGTGTTATATTAAAAGAGATGAAGATCTAGGAAAGTTTGATGGTAGAAGTGATGAAGGAATTTTCTTGGGTTACTCCACTCAAAGCAAAGCATACCGGTGTTACAATAAGAGATTGAGGAAGATGATAGAAAGCACTAATGTGAAAGTTGATGAAGGAATTGAGAAGCCCTTAAGATTTTATGAGTTTGATGAAGATGACCAAGATGGTGTTCAGGTTCAAAGAACTCAATCCTCTCCGGTAAGTCAAAGTCAGCTTAATCCAGTAAATCAGGAAGAACAGATAGGTCTTAATGAGCCTGATCAAGAAGCAGCAGTGCAGGATACTCCCAAAATTCCAAGATATGTAAGACAGAACCACTCTGAAGATCAGATCATAGGTGATAGAAACAAAGGTGTGCAAACTAGAAGGAATGTTGCTCAAAATTAGGATGAATGTTGTCTGATTTCAAAGATTGAACCTAAAATAATAAATGAAGCTTGCAATGATGAAAACTGGACCAAAGCAATGGAAGATGAATTGATGCAAATTGAGAAAAATCATACTTGGGATCTTGTTCTCAGACCTAGAGACAGGAATGTGATTGGAACCAAATGGGTCTTCTAGAACAAACTGAATGAAGCTGGTGAAGTAATCAGAAACAAAGCTAGATTGGTCTGCAAAGGCTACTCTCAAATAGAAGGAATTGATTTTGAAGAAACCTTTGCTCCGGTGGCAAGAATTGAAGCAGTCATATTATTCCTTGCATTTGCTGCCTTTAAAGACTTCAAGGTATATTAGATGGATGTCAAGTCTGCCTTCCTAAATGGTGATCTGGAAGAAGAAGTTTACATTAAACAATCGGATGGATTTCAATTGTCTGATAATGATGATATGGTCTGCAAGTTGAAGAAATCATTGTATGGATTAAAGCAAGCCCCAAGAGCATGGTATGAAAGGTTGGATAAGCATCTTGTGCAAATTGGATTCAACAAAGGTACTGCTGACAGTAACTTATATTTCAAAATTGATCATGAAAATATTTTGATTGTTGAAGTATTTGTGGATGATATCATTTTTGGAGGAAGAGATAGTATGTGCAAAACTTTTGCAAATCAGATGAAAAGTGAGTTTGAAATGTCTGTGCTTGGTGAAATGAATTTCTTCTTGGGTCTGCAAATTACTCAAACAAAGAAAAGGATCTTCATTTCTCAGACCAAATATGTGAAAGAATTGTTGAGGAAATTGGTATGGAAGATTCAAAGCCAATGAACACTCCCATGGCAACCGGATGTAAGTTGAGCAAAGATGATGACTCCCCAAAGGCAAATCAGATAAAGTATAGATCAATGATTGGTGGATTGTTGTATCTCACTCAGACTAGACCAGATATAATGCAGGCTGTTGGTCTTGTAGCAAGATTCCAGGCTGATCCTAAAGAATCTCATGTTATGGCAATCAAAAGAATTTTTAGGTACTTGAAAGGAACAGCTGAGTATGGTCTATGGTACCCTAGAGATCTAGATTTCTCTCTTCATGCTTACAGAGATGCAGATTGGGCAGGAGATCTGGATGACCGGAAGAGCACCAGTGGTGGAGCATTCTTTTCGGGAAAGAGATTGGTTTCTTGGCTAAGCAAGAAACAAGATGCAATATCTCTGTCTACAACTGAAGTAGAATACATTGCAGCAGCAGGTAGTTGCACTCAAATCTTATGGATGAGGCAGATGTTAAGAGACATTAAAGTTGAATATGAGGAGCCTATCACAATTTTTTGTGATAATTCAAGTGCAATTAATATTTCTAAGAATCCGGTACTGCATTCTAAGACTAAGCACATATCTATCAAGTTTCACTTTTTGAGAGAACAAGTGAACAAGGAAGAAGTCAGATTGGAGTATGTTCCCTCCAAGGATCAGATTGCAGATATCCTTACTAAAACTCTTCCCAAGGACTCTTTTGAATATCTCTGAGAGAAGTTAGGGGTCATGGCCCCTCCGGTAATGAACTAGGATGCACTAATGTGCATCAGTCCGGTGGATATCACAGTCATATCTTGTGATCCGGATTGATGATGGGGAGCAGCTGGTATGATTCTGATGTGTTAGAATTGCAAGTATGAGCCCTTTGCCATTGATGTCAAAGGGGGAGAGAAGACATGTGAAAAAAAAGTAGCTGATGAGGAGAAGACATGTTGCTGATAGGGGGAGCTGTGACAGAAAGGAGAAGTTCTTGTCTTGATGGTTTTTCACATCATATGTTGCCATCAATGACAAAGGGGGAGATTGTTGCAAGTATGAGGTGAACCAGTGTTGTCATTGATGTCAACACACTCATATTGCATTGACAAGAAGGATTGGATGAGCTGTGTGCTGAGGATATTGAGAAAATTAGCCTCAGTCAGGAACAGTGAAGAACAGTGATGAGAAGAAGGCAAATGTATTGTATAGGTGGAGAACCAGAGGATGCAGATTAAAGGGTTTGCAGATATGAGTCTTGGGATGTTTCAAATAAGATTTCAGAGGTCCGCATGAAGATCTGAAGAAGTTGTGGTTGTCTGTGTGGAACCGGTTTTGGCAAGTGTTCAGAGGTGACAGAGGATCACAGAAAGGTCCGGTGAGGTCCAGAATTGTATAATCCTAATCTGCGGATTGGAAGGAGTGTTTGGGATGTCCTTGTGATGTGTCATCTTGAGTTGTGTATGATTTTGAGGTCCAGAACTACCTTTTGCATTGTGACAGTGGCGACAGACTGTGTTCTTGAAGTTTCAGATGAGGAAGAGAAGAGATTCCAGTAAGTAGAGAAAGTGCGGATGTACCTGGTCATTCAGGCAGGCTTCTGAAGGTTCTTGGATCATGTTGAGGTTTTGTTGTTGATCTGCATTGGTGGTAGAGCCCAGAATTGAAGATATTCTTTCGGATGAAGTTCTTGTTCAGACTAGCTGACCAGATGAATTGTTCATCTTGCGAATGTTCTTGTGGTGGCCGATCAGATGTATTAATCATCTTGCGAATGTCCTTATGGTTGATTGTCCACTTAGATGATTGTTCCTAAGTCAATGTCTTGTATAAATAAGTGTTTGAGAATTCATTTTGTAGTGTGGATAGAGTGGATGAGCGTGGCATAGCGAAGAGAAGTGCGAAAGGCAGAGCAGGGACTTTTGGGCCTAAATGGAACTAATCTAGACATGGTAGAGATGTCATTCTCCAGTTCAAGATTGTGATTCTTATCACTTTGTAGACAATGTGTCTCCTTGTAGGCAGTGGGCCTCTTTGTGAGCAGTGTGCTCGGGCAGTGAGCCCTAATTGGCAAGTGCCATTCTTTTTCTTATTCTTCTAACAGAGAATAATCCTTGGGTTAATCACCCCGTGGTTTTTTCCCTTAACCGGGTTTTCCACGTCAAAATCTTGGTGTTCAATGTGTTGATGTTTATCTACTCTTGTGTTTATGCATTATGCTTTCATGGATGATTAATTGATATGCTATTAACTAACAAAGAAGAATCAAGTGTTTGAAGTAAAAAGCAAGTTATTATACAACTGATTCACCCCCCCTCTCAGTTGTATACCCTAGATCCAACAATTGGTATCAGAGCTAAGTTCCTCTGAAAGGAGCTTAACCGCTTGAGGAGATCTAGGATGTCGTCATACAAGAAGGATAGTCCGAAGTTCGATGGTACCAACTTCACTCTCTGGAAAGGTCGCATGAAATGTCACTTGGAATGTATGGGAAAAGCATACTTGGCCATGGTCTCAAAACCATATGTACCTCCACAAGGTGGTCCGACAACTTTGAATGAAATCACAGATGCTGAAAACAATCTGCGGACCAAGGAAGCTCTGCTAAGCGCATTGAATGAATTTGATCTCTCAAATGTTATTGACCAACCAACTGCATATGAGATCCTGACTAAACTGGAACTTCTGTATGAAGGAGATGAGTTTGTCAAGAGTGCAAGGTTGCAAAGTCTGAAAGGGAAATTTGAAAGATTGAAGATGAGAGATGATGAAAACATCACTACCTTTATGCCAAGAGTGAATGAGCTGGTATGTGGAATTAGAAATGCTGTTGGTACTCTGGATGAAAATGAGATTGTTTGCAAAATCCTCAGATCCCTTCTTGCTGCCTACAAAATCAAGGTTGCTGCCATTGATGAATTAAGAGCCCACACAACTGTCACAAGAGAACAATTGGCTGGCAAACTAGCTGCATTTGAAATGACCGAGTTTGGAGATGATCCTTCCAAGACTGAATCTGCTTTCAAAGCCAGTGCCTATGTGAAAGGCAAACAGAGATTTGATCTGGGAGAAAACTCTTCAAGGAAGATGTCATGGTATGATCAAGCAAGAAGAGACATGGAAGAAGAAGAAGCAGAAACAACTCAACTTGAAGCCCTCATTGCAAAGAGACTGCCAAGAGTATCCGGTAAGTATGAAGGAAAACTACCCTTTAAGTGCTTCAACTGCAATAAGATTGGTCATTTTGCCTCAAGATGTCCAGAAAGATCTGCAAGGTCTAATACTAACAAGCAAAGGTTTCAAAAGAATTGCTATTATGTTCATGAAGAAGATGACAATGAAGGAGTAACAGATGATGAATCAGAACTAGGAAGCAAAGCCGGAAATGAATGGGTGTTTATTGCCATCAAGGAAGAAGATTCAATATCCTCTGAATCTGTCAATCACAAGGTTGTGGAAAGAACTTTGACTGCTCAAGTGGAAGAAAAGGATGATTGGGTTATTGACAGTGGATGTTCTCACCATATGACTGGTGACAAGAATAAGTTCTTGGATTTGGAAAGGTATGAAGGAGGAATGGTAAAGTTTGGTGACAATTCTGCTGGCAGAATCAAAGGTAGGGGAACTATTTCCTTTGATGGAAAGAGCAAAACAGGTAATGTACTATATGTTGAAAGATTGAAGCACAATCTTCTCAGTGTTGGTCAGTTAGTGGACAAAGGCTATGATCTCTGGTTCAAGAATGGAAAATGAAGAATCTTTACAAGCTCCGGAACTGAAATTGCATCCGGTGCTCAAACAAAAGGTAATATCTTTCATCTGGTTGGTTCAAATAAAAGTTGCATGTTTGTTCAAGTTGATCAGAGTTGGTTATGGCATAGAAGAATGTGTCATGTAAATTTTGATAACATCATCAAGATAAGCAATATTCAGGCTGTAAGAGATCTTCCAAAATTGATGAAACCTACAAATAGTTTGTGCAAAGAATGTCAGCTAGGTAAACAGAGCATAGTCTCCTTCAAAAGCAAAGATCAGTCCTCTACCGGATTGTTGGAATTAGTACATACTGATCTCTGTGGTCCGACAAGAATCAAGAGTCTACAAGGTGATAGATATTTCATGTTGCTAATTGATGACCATTCCCGGATGATGTGGGTTACCTTCCTAAAGGAGAAATCAGAAGCCCTTCAGAAGTTCAAAATCTTCAAAGCTATGGTAGAGAATCAAACCGGATTGAAACTGAAATGTCTAAGGTCTGATAGAGGTGGTGAATTTACATCTGGTGAGTTCATTGACTTTTGTGAGAAGTAGGGTATAAGAAGACAGTTGTCTGCTCCTAGGACTCCACAACAGAACGGAGTAGTTGAGAGAAAGAACCGGACCATCCAGGAAGCTGCCAGGACAATGATGTTGGAAGCAAATGTTCCTCAAATGTTTTGGAAAGAAGCTATCAGCACTACAGTCTACACTCTCAATCGAGTTCAAATTAGAAACAACACTGGTAAGACCCCCTATGAACTCTGGTTTGGCATCACTCCTACTGTGAAATATTTTAGAGTATTTGGTAGCAAGTGTTATATTAAAAGAGATGAAGATCTAGGAAAGTTTGATAGTAGAAGTGATGAAGGAATTTTCTTGGGTTACTCCACTCAAAGCAAAGCATACCGGTGTTACAATAAGAGATTGAGGAAGATGATAGAAAGCACTAATGTGAAAATTGATGAAGGAATTGAGAAGCCCTCAAGATTTTATGAGTTTGATGAAGATGACCAAGATGGTGTTCAGGTTCAAGGAACTCAATCCTCTCTGGTAAGTCAGAGTTAGCCTAATTCGGTAAATCAGGAAGAAGAGATAGGTCTGAATGAGCCTAATCAAGAAGCAGTAGTGCAGGATACTCCCAAAATTCCAAGGTATGTAAGACAGAACCACTCTGAAGATCAGATCATAGGTGACAGAAACAAAGGTGTGCAAACTAGAAGGAATGTTGCTCAAAATCAGGATGAATGTTGTTTGATTTCAAAGATTGAACCTAAAACAATAAATGAAGCTTGCAATGATGAAAACTGGACCAAAGCAATGGAAGATGAATTGATGCAAATTGAGAAAAATCATACTTGGGATCTTGTTCCCAGACCTAGAGACAGGAATGTGATTGGAACCAAATGGGTCTTCCGGAACAAACTGAATAAAGCTGGTGAAGTAATCAGAAACAAAGCTAGATTGGTCTGCAAAGGCTACTCTCAAATAGAAGGAATTGATTTTGAAGAAACCTTTGCTCTGGTGGCAAGAATTGAAGCAGTCAGATTATTCCTTGCATTTGCTACCTTTAAAGACTTCAAGGTATATTAGATGGATGTCAAGTCTGCCTTCCTAAATGGTGATCTGGAAGAAGAAGTTTACATTGAACAACCGGATGGATTTCAATTGTCTGATAATGATGATATGGTCTACAAGTTGAAGAAAGCATTGTATGGATTAAAGCAAGCCCCAAGAGCATGGTATGAAAGGTTGGATAAGCATCTTGTGCAGATTGGATTCAACAAAGGTACTGCTGACAGTAACTTATATTTCAAAATTGATCATGAAAATATTTTGATTGTTGAAGTATTTGTGGATGATATCATTTTTGGAGGAAGAGATAGTATGTGCAAAACTTTTGCAAATCAGATGAAAAGTGAGTTTGAAATGTCTATGCTTTTTGAAATGAATTTCTTCTTGGGTCTGCAAATTACTCAAACAAAGAAAGGGATCTTCATTTCTTAGACCAAATATGTGAAAGAATTGTTGAGGAAATTTGGTATGGAAGATTCAAAGCCAATGAACACTCCCATGGCAACCGGATGTAAGTTGAGCAAAGATGATGACTCCCCAAAGGCAGATTAGACAAAGTATAGATCAATGATTGGTGGATTGTTGTATCTCACTCAGACTAGACCAGATATAATGCAGGCTGTTGGTCTTGTAGCAAGATTCCAGGCTGATCCTAAAGAATCTCATGTTATGGCAATCAAAAGAATTTTTAGGTACTTGAAAGGAACAGCTGAGTATGGTCTATGGTACCCTAGAGATCTGGATTTCTCTCTTCATGATTACACAGATGCAGATTGGGCAGGAGATGTGGATGACCGGAAGAGCACCAGTGGTGGAGCATTCTTTTTGGGAAAGAGATTGGTTTCTTGGCTAAGCAAGAAACAAGATGCAATATCTCTGTCTACAACTGAAGCAGAATACATTGCAGCAGTAGGTAGTTGCACTCAAATCTTATGAATGAAGCAGATGCTAAGAGACATTAAAGTTGAATATGAGCAGCCTATCACAATTTTCTGTGATATTTCAAGTGCAATTAATATTTCTAAGAATCCGGTACTGTATTCTAAGACTAAGCACATATCTATCAAGTTTCACTTTTTGAGAGAACAAGTGAACAAGGAAGAAGTCAGATTGGAGTATGTTCCCTCCAAGGATCAGATTGCAGATATCCTTACTAAACCTCCTCCCAAGGACTCTTTTGAATATCTCCGGGAGAAGTTAGGGGTCATGGCCCCTCCGGTAATGAACTAGGATGCACTAATGTGCATCAGTCCGGTGGATATCACAGTCATATCTTGTGATCCGGATTGATGATGGGGAGCAGCTGGTATGATTCTGATGTGTTAGAATTGCAAGTATGAGCCCTTTGCCATTGATGTCAAAGGGGGAGAGAAGACATGTGAAAAACAAGTGGCTGATGAGGAGAAGACATGTTGCTGATAGGGGGAGCTATGACAGAAAGGAGAAGTTCTTGTCTTGATGGTTTTTCACATCATATGTTGCCATCAATGACAAAGGGGGAGATTGTTGCAAGTATGAGGTGAACCAGTGTTGTCATTGATGTCAACATACTCATATTGCATTGACAAGAAGGATTGGATGAGCTGTGTGCTGAGGATATTGAGAAAATTAGCCTCAGTCAAGAACAGTGAAGAACAGTGATGAGAAGAAGGCAAATGTATTGTATAGGTGGAGAACTGGAGGATGCGGATTAAAGGGTTTGCAGATATGAGTCTTGAGATGTTTTAATTAAGATTTCAGAGGTCCGCATGAAGATCTAAAGAAGTTGTGGCTGTCTGTGTGGTACCGGTTCTGACAAGTGTTCAGAGGTGATAGAGGATCACAGAAAGGTTCAGTGAGGTCTGGAATTGTATAATCCTAATCTGCAGATTGGAAGGAGTGTTTGGGATGTCCTTGTGATGTGTCATCTCAAGTTGTGTATGATTTTGAGGTCCAGAAGTACCTTTTGCATTGTGACAGTGGCGACAGACTGTGTTCTTGAAGTTCCGGATGAGGAAGAGAAGAGATTCCAGTAAGTAGAGAAAGTGCGGATGTACCTGGTCATTCAGGCAGGCTTGTGAAGGTTCTTGGATCGTGTTGAGGTTTTGTTGTTGATCCGCATTGGTGGTAGAGCCCGAAATTGAAGATATTCTTCCAGATGAAGTTCTTGTTCAGACTAGCTGACCGGATGAATTGTTCATCTTGCGAATGTTCTTGTGGTGGCCGACCGGATGTATTAATCATCTTGCGAATGTCCTTATGGTTGATTGCTGACTTAGATGATTATTCCTAAGTCGATGTCTTGTATAAATAAGTGTTTGAGAATTCATTTTGTAGTGTGGATAGAGTGGATGAGTGTGGCATAGCGAAGAGAAGTGCGAAAGGCAGAGCAGGGACTTTTGGGCCTAAATGGAACTGATCCAGACATGGTAGAGATGTCATTCTCCAGTTCAAGATTGTGATTCTTATCACTTTTTAGACAGTGTGTCTCCTTGTAGGCAGTGGGCCTCTTTGTGAGCAGTGTGCTCGGGCAGTGAGCCCTAATTGGCAAGTGCCATTCTTTTTCTTATTCTTCTAACAGAGAATAATTCTTGGGTTAATCACCCGTGGTTTTTTCCCTTAACCAGGTTTTCCACGTCAAAATCTTGGTGTTCAATGTGTTGATGTTTATCTGCTCTTGTGTTTATGCATTATGCTTTCATGGATGATTAATTGATATGCTATTAACTAACAAAGAAGAATCAAGTGTTTGAAGTAAAAAGCAAGTTTTTATATAACTGATTCACCCCCCCTCTCAGTTGTATACCCTAGATCCAACACATACAACTAAATTGCATCTTGTAGGAATGCATAAATGTTTTTTGCTACAAGATACCAAACAAATACCTTCCCCAACACCATTACTATATGTTGCACCTTTAAAGAACAATTTCCATAGACCAGACATAACCTTCTTTGTCTCAAAGGGGCTCTTTTCTTTTCTACTAACCCTTGGAATAAGTTGATCATTGTCATATATGACATATGTACCTAGGCTAGTGGAACCATAATTACTATAGAGGTTTGAGTTTACAATATTAGTTGCCCTTAGATATGTCTGATCACATTGTTGAGATATTTGGATTTCTTCTTCAATGAGCTCAAGGTTGGATTATTATTCTTGAGAAAACATGGTATGACTAGGCTCAAAATTGACTAAGAACTCATGGATGACATATTCTTTAGTAGTTGTCTCTAAGAGAGTTTTCATTTTGGAGCCATACATTTTCCTTATGATCAAATGTATCCAATCAAAGGCTAAATAGCCTCCTATTTTAGCTATATAATCTATAGATAAACGTATACTAAAAGTGAGAGGGATATCTATGACCATGACATCTTATGGGATGGTGTTCTTTGGGTAGCATATAAGGTGTTCTTTGGGAGAGTAATTACACACTTGAATGCACCTTGAATTGAACAATATAAGAAGTTTGGAACATGATCACAACTTCATTACCTAATTGTTCAAATCAATTATATATTTTTGGCCTTTATTTTAATGGAGATTACATTCTTTCCAAATTATGGACAGCTTTGGCTTCTACCAACCAAACCCTACCCAACAATGCATTGTATGCTTTCTTATGTAATGAGATGCCAACAAAGTTAAGTAGAATTTTTTGAGCACCAATAATTACCTTCTACCCCACGAGGACTCCAAGAACTTCTATTCCTTATTGATCCACTCCTATTAACTAAAAAATTGGTTGTGAAATAGTCAATTTACCCAAACATTGCCAAGTATATTTTGGATGTATATTTACACCAGGGCCACTATTAATAATTATATTTATGAGTTTCTTCCCAAAAATATCCATATGTAGTACTCTTGTATTCCTTGCCAAATTCATTATAAGAAGCATGGGATAAATCACCTGATCTTCCAACAATGGAGGTTTAGTTTTTGGGTTTTCATTATTCCCACTTCTATATTCTAAATGGGTGGTAGCATAGACCATCTCATCCCTCTTATGTATAGTATTAGCTATAACATTTATAAGTTTAGGAATATTTTGTAATACATCCACTACTTTAATTGGTATGTTGGTTTAAATTAATTGCCATGCAATCATTTTATTTGATTTTAATTGATTTTTTTTAGACAGCAGGAATTGAGTAGCCCCCCTATAAACTGCAGTGTGCCTGGTAAAAATTTTTCACGTGACTGGTGATGCTGGCACGACACGCACTCTGGTACCATAGGGATGGGGGGAGACTGGACCTCGTGATCTTCTTTACTGCAACGAAATTTTTTAGCCAATCGAGCCAGGGCCCCCACCCTTGATTTTAATTGATTTATTACCATACTTGCATTTGCATTTGAGTGGAAACATTTGTTATCCATAACATGCTCTATCAATACCTCGTTACTTCTCTCTACATCAATTATATTAATGTTTGTTTTATCCTTTGAACATCCACACCATCTACACAGGAGTCCCATATTATCCTGAATTTTTAGGTAGTTCCTTGCGAAGTATCCCCATTCAATACACTCTTGACATTGAATTATAGGCCAACCTCTAGAGTCATATTAAATTCAACTCCTACCTCCAACACTACTATTATTGAATCTATTATCACTTATTGGATTCTAATAGCCATCAAGAGATCTATTCTTTGTTAGGATTAGGTGTTCCATTCATCTTGAAAATCCCAAGTCTTGTTAATTGTATTTAAAAATAACATATGATCTCCAAATATCATGGAGTGGATAACATGGGATGCCCATGTGAGGGTGAGGACATATAATTTATTATTTATCCACTAGGATACTTAGAATATTGTGTAAGAAATCATTAAATAGGCAAGTTACATTGAAAAGGTTAATATTGGGAGTTAAAGGATATTCCCAATTTGGAAATTATGGCAAGGCATTGAGTACCCTTATGGAGCACCTAGATTTGGAAATTTGGTCTTGATCCCACAATAGTGGGTTACACTTTTTGGCCAAACTTGACATTGAAACGACATTTTGAACTAAATCTTCACTTTCGGACACCTATAGCTGCTAAACCGTGAGGAATTTCAAGATGATGCAAACTAGTGATTTGTGACATTTTGTCTGTAGATTCTAAATATATATTTTTAAAAAATTTTGGAATCAAATTGCATTTCTTTTTTCATCTCTTTCAATAACTAGTTTTTAACAGGAAACGCCATTTTTAAAGAGTGATGTGTACTATAAACCACATAACTTTTTTCTATGAAGGATAAAATTCTATTTTTTTTGAATTTAGATTTGTAACTACAATATATAGAGGATGCATTTGGTTTCATAATGTTTTATTGAATATTTTTCTTTTAATTAAGTTTTGAAGTCAAACCAATTACAATTTAGACATAGGTGTACTATAAAGAGCATAAATTTTTTTGTCTGTATCGGAATTTAATTTTTTTTTGGTGGAATAAGGACATCAATACCTAGGGGACATGTATTTTTTAGAATTTTTTTTTGTATTTTCCTATTTTTTCATGTGTGAAACAAAGACCTTGATGTTCATTGAAAAACCTATATTCACAAGAAATAAAAAAATATAATAATCAAATTAAATATATTTAAAAGTATAATTTTTGGGAAGCTTATAATAAGGACTACATAATTACAAAACATAAATTTTAAATGAATTCATTTGATCCCCCAAAAGGTAAATCAAAAGTGGTTTTGTATCAGCATTTTGATAGGTGTAGAGGAGACTCCATTATAGGTATGGTTTAAAACTAGCGGGGTTCTATCCAAGGTGGTTTGATCTAAGGGGGTTTGATCAAACCCTCTCCAATTAAAATCCTTTAACTGGAACCTTTCAAGGATTAAATCATTATATTTTCTAAAAATATGTGATTTCAACAAAAATCAGGATGTCCCAGAAAGTGTAACCCATTATTGTGGCAGCAATATGTCAATGGTTATGATATAATCTATGATGGGAAAAAGAGGTGTAAGAGATGTAAGAGGAGTTAATTTTTATTTTGGGTTTCTTGACCATGACTATGGGGCATTGGAATTTTTCTAGGGGTATTGGAATTTTGCTAGGGGCATTAGAATTTTGCTAGTGGCACATGGTTTTGACTCCTAGTTTTGGGATACCACTTGGTGGTTTCTTGTTTCTAATTTTTCTATAATGGAAGCATGGGATATAGATTTGTAAATTTGCTGTATAGGTATCTTATCCTATCAAATTACTATCAATTAGAGGGATAAGAGTGGATTGTATTGATGCACATTGTATTGTATAAAAATTTGATTTAACTTAGTGTTGACCTATTTTCCTCTGCCCAGAGTTAAATAATTCACCTTGCATTTTCCTTGAAAATCTTTTAGGAAATCACCCCAAAGGCTTGAATCTTTCAAATGCTCATGTTGTGTCTTACAAAAAATCCCAAAAATCTCACCTTGAGAATCTTTGCAGAAAACCTAGAAATCTTTTGTCTTCAAGTGCTTTCCATCACATATAAATATCAATTTTATACTTAGTATTTGTATATGCATTTTTGAATGTATGTTTGCATGTACATTCGCCATTGTATGTTTGCAATATACAAAGGAAACATACAAGCAAAAGATACAAGGGCCATATACAAAGGGGAATGTATATCGGGCACATACAAGGAAAGGTCGCAAGAAAAAATACAATCAAAAGATACAAGGTAGAATGTGTTAGTCTCAGGGCACACAACTGAGGGGGGGGTGAATCAGTTGTGCAAAACTTTCTCCAATTTACACACTTATATCCTCTTTGTGATTAGCAGTATATTAAACATGAAATGTAATGCATTCAAATCAAAGGCAGAAACTCATCAACACATAAGACACCAAGATTTTGACATGAAAAACCTGGTTAAGGGAAAAACCATGGGGTGATTAACCCAAGAATGTATTCTCTGTTAGAAGAATAGAAAGAACAAAATGGCACATGCCAATTAGGGCTCACTGCCCGAGCACACTGCTCACAAGAGGCTCACTGCCTACAAGAGACACACTGTCTACAAAGAAATAAGTATCACCTACTTGAACTAAAAAATAGCATCTTCACCATGCTTGAATCAGTTCCATTAAGCTCAATACTCCTGCTCTACCTTTCTCTCTCCTCTTCGCTACCACACACTCATCTCCATAAGGACTCTTTACAAATGACTTCACAATCCCTTATTTATACAAGACATCAACTTAGGAATGATCATCTAAGTCAGCAAGCATCCACAATAACATCCACATGATGTATAACTTATCTGGTCGACCTATCTCAGGAAGAACACCATCATCTGGAAGTTGTTCTTCAAATGTGAACTCCAACTTCAATGCGGACCACCAACATGATCTAGACATGATCCAAAGATCACTACAAGCTTGTCTGAATCACCAATACCATCCACACTTCATCTGCTTATTAAAATCCTTCTCTCCTTCATCCGGAACCTCAAGAACACAGTCTGTCATCACTGTCACAAAGGATTTTATGTTTGTGGACCTTTTGACCACAAACCAATCCATTTGATACTCCACAAAGACTCCCTTAGCACTCCCTCAAATCTGTAGAACATGATACTCCATTTTTGGATCTCACCAGACCTATCTGTCTCACTCTGTCACCACTGAATACCTGCTGGAACCGGTTTTATTTGAATAGTCACAACCTCTTCAGATCTTCATGTTGACCAATAAAATCTCTATTGGACCACCTTAAGATACATATCTACAAACCCTTTAATCTGCATACTCTGATCCTCATCCTATCTTGGTCTTTTACCTTACTGTTTTTCCTGTTCTTCTCTGTTTCTGATTGAGACTAATTTTCTCAATATCCTCAGCACACAGCTAATCCAATCCTTATCATTAATGAAACAGAAGTATGTTGACATCAATGACAACACTGGCTAGGCCCATACTTGCAACAATCTCCCCCTTTGTCATTGATGGCAACATATGATGTGAAAAATTGGTTTAACTATCAAGACAAGAACTTCTCCAAGAACTTCTAACTTCTCCAAGAACTCCTTATTGTCACAACTCCCCCTATCAGCAACAACCATTCACATGTCTTCTTCTCCCTTAACTGCTCCCCCTTTGATCAGCAACCACTTGTTTTTCACATGTCTTCTCTCCCCCTTTGACATCAATGGAAAAGGGCACATACTTGCAGTTCCAATACTTTAGAAACATACTTGCTGCTCCCTTTGAGTAGCAGCTTCCCATCATCAATCTAGGTCACAAGATATGATTGTGACATCCACCAGATTGATGCACCACAGTGCACCTTAGTTCACCATCGGAGGGGCAATAACCCCTAACTTCTCTCTGAGATACTCAAAAGATTCCTTGGGAAGAGGTTTAGTAAAGATGTCTGCAATCTAATCCTTGGAAGGCACAAACTCCAATCTGACTTCATTTTTGTTCACTTGCTCTCTCAAAAAGTGAAACTTAATAGATATATGTTTAGTCTTTGAATGCAACACTGGATTCTTGGATATATTTATTGCACTTCAATTATCATAGAAAATTGTGATAGGCTACTCATATTCCACTCTGATGTCTCTTAGCATCTGCTTCATCCACAAAACTTGAGTGCAACTACCTGCTGCAGCAATATATTCTACTTCAGTTGTAGACAAAGATATTGCCTCTTGTTTCTTGCTTAGCCAAGAAACCAATCTCTTCCCCAAAAAGAATGCTCCACCACTGGTACTCTTCCGGTCATCCACATCTCCTGCCCAATCCGCATCTGTATTTGCATGAAGAGAGAAATCATGATCTCTAGGATACCACAAACCATACTCAACTATCCCTTTTAGATATCTAAAAATTCTCTTTATTGCCATGACATGAGATTCTCTAGGATCAGCCTGAAATCTAGCAACAAGACCAATAGCCTACATAATGTCTAGTCTAGTTTGAGGAAGATACAATAGTCCTCCAATCATTGACCTATACTTTTTTTGATCAGCCTTAGGTGAGTCATCATCTTTGCTCAACTTACATCCGGTTGCCATGGGAGTATTCATTGGTTTAGAGTCTTCCATTCCAAATTTCTTCAATAATTCTTTTACATATTTGGTCTGAGAAATGAAGATTCCTTTCTTTGTTTGAGTGATTTGCAGACCCAAGAAGAAATTCATTTCACCGAGCATGGACATCTCAAACTCACTTTTCATTTGATATGCAAAGGTTTTACACATACTGTCTCTTCCTCCAAAAATGATATCATCAACAAACACTTCAATAATCAAGATGTTTTAATGATCAATTTTGAAATATAAATTATTGTCAGTAGTACCTTTGTTGAAACCAATCTTCAAAAGATGTTTGTCTAATCTTTCATACCAGGCTCTTGGGGCTTGCTTTAGTCCATACAGTGCCTTCTTCAACTTACAGACCATATCACCATGCTCAGACAATTGAAATCCATCCGGTTGCTCAATGTATACTTCTTCTTCCAAGTCACCATTCAAGAAAGCAAACTTGACATCCATCTGATACACCTTGAAATCCTTGAAGGCAGCAAATGCAAGAAATAATCTGACTGCTTCAATTCTTGCTATCGGAGCAAAAGTTTCTTCAAAATCAACTCCTTCTATTTGAGAATAGCCCTTGCAAACCAGTCTGGCTTTATTTCTGATTACTTCACCAACTTCATTTGGTTTGTTCCGGAAGACCCATTTGGTTCCAATCACATTCTTGTTTCTAGGCCTGGGAACAAGATCCCAAGTGTGATTTTTCTTAATTTGAATCAATTCTTCCTCCATTGCTTTGGTCCAGTTTTCATCATTGCAGGCTTCATTTATTGTCTTAGGTGCAATCTTTGAAATCAGACAATATTTATCTGAATTTTGAGCAATTCTCCTTCTAGTTTGCACACCTTTGCTTTTGTCACCTATGATCTGATCTTCAGAGTGGTTCAGTCTTACATACCTTGGAACTTTGGGAGTTTCTTGCACTTCTACTTCTTGATCAGGCTCATTAAGACCTATTTCCTCTTCTTGATTTACCGGATCAGTTTGAATCTGACTTTCAGAAGAGGATTGAACTCCTTGAATTAGAACACCATTATGATCATCTTCATCATATTCATAAAACCTTGAGGGTTTCTCTATTCCCTCATCAACCTTCACATTTGTACTTTCTATCATCTTTCTCAGTCTCTTGTTATAACACCGGTATGCTTTGCTTTGAGTAGAGTAACCCAAGAAAATTCCTTCATCACTTCTAGCATCAAACTTGCCTAGATCTTCATCTCTTTTGATGTAACATTTGCTACCAAAGACTCTGAAATATCTTATAGTAGGAGTGATGCCAAACCAAAGTTCATAAGGAGTCTTATCGGTATTGCTTCTTATTTGAACTCAATTGAGAGTATATACTGTAGTGCTGATAGCTTCTCTCCAATAGATCTGAGGAACATTTGCTTCCATCATCATGGTTCTAGATGCTTCCTGGATGGTCCGGTTCTTTCTCTCCACTGCTCCATTCTGCTGTGGAGTCCTAGGAGAAGACAATTGTCTCTTAATTCCATGTTTTTCACAAAACTCTATGAACTCACTGGATGTGAATTCTCCACCTCTATCAGACCTCAGACATTTCAACTTTAATCCTGTTTCATTCTCCACCATAGCCTTGAATATTTTGAATTTCGCAAGAGCTTCTAATTTTTCCTTTAGAAAGGTTACCCACATCATCTGGGAATAGTCATCAATTAGCAGCATGAAGTATCTATCACCTTGAAGACTCTTGGTTCTTGCCAGACCACAAAGATCAGTGTGAACTAAGTCCAATAATCTGGTAGAAAACAGTTCCTTGCTTTTGAATGTGACTCTGCTCAGCTTACCCAACTGACATTCCTTGCACAAGTTGTTAGTAGGTTTCACCAGTTTAGGAAGATCTCTCATAGCCTGAGTATTGCTTATCTTGATGATATTATCAAAATGTACATAACACATCCTTCTATGCCATAACCAACTCTGATTAACTTGAACAAATAAGTAGTTTTTACCAGTACCAACCAAGTGGAAGATATTACCTTTAGTTTGAGTACCGGATGCAATCTCTGTTCCGGAACTTTCAAAGATTTTGCATTTTCCATCCTTGAATCAGAGATCATAGCCTTTGTCCATCAACTATCCAACACTGAGAAGATTATGCTTCAAACCTTCAACATACAGCACATTACCAGTTTTGTGTCTTCCATCAAAAGAAATAGTTCCTCTTCCCCTGATTCTACCAGCAGAATTGTCACCAAACTTTACCACTCCTCCTTCATACCTTTCCAAATCTACAAACTTATTTTTGTCACCTGTCATATGGTGAGAGCATCCACTGTCAATGACCCAATCATCCTTCTCTTCAATTTGGGCAGCTAGAGCTCTTTCCACAGTCTTAAGATTGACAGATACAGAGGACATTGGATCTTCTTCCTTGATGGCAATGAACACCCATTCATTTCTGGATTTGTTTCCTATCTCTGATTCATCATCTGTTACTCATTCATTATCATCATCTTCATGTACATAGTAACAGTTCTTTTGGAACCTTGGCTTGTTAGGATTTTGCCTTGAAAATCTTTCCGGACACCTTGAGGCAAAATGACCAATCTTATTGCAATTAAAACACTTAAAAATTAATTTTCCTTCATACTTACCAGATCCTCTTAGCAACCTCTTTGCAATAAGGGCTTCAAGTCGAGTAGTTTCTACTTCCTCTTCTTCCAGATCTTTTCTTGCTTTTTCATACCATGACAATTTCCTTGAAGAATTCTCTCTCGGATCAAACCTTTGTTTACTTTTAACAGAAGCATTGGCTTTGAATGCAGATTCAGTCTTGGGGGGGTCGTCTCCAAACTCTATCATTTCAAATGTAGCCAATTTCCTAGCCAATTGATCTCTTATGACAGTTGTATGGGCTTTGAATTCTTCAATGGCAGCAGCCTTGATTTTGTAAGAAGCAAGAAGGGACCTGAGAATTTTACCAACAATCTCATTTTCATCCAAGACTCCACCAGCATTTCTAATTCCACAAACCAACTCATTCACTCTTGGCATAAAAGTAGTAATATTTTCATCATCCCTCATCTTCAGTTTTTCAAATTTCCCTTTTAGACTCTATAACCTTGCACATTTAACGTACTGGTCTCCTTCATGCAAAAGTTCCAGTTTATTCCAAATCTCAAAGGCAGTTGGTAGGTCAATAACATTTGAGAGCTCTGAGTCAAATAATGTGCTTAGAAGAGCCTCTTTGGTCTGTAGATTGTTTTCAGCATCTGTGATTTCATTTAGTGTTGTCGGACCACCCTGTGGAGGTACATACTGTTTTGTAACCATGGACTAGTACGCCATTCCCATACACTATAAGTGACATTTCATGCGACCTTTCCAAAGAGCAAAGTTAGTTCCATCAAACTTCAGACTAGCCTTCTTGTAAGACGACATCCTAGATCTCCTCAAGCGGTTATGCTCCTTTTAGAGGAACTTGGCTCTGATACCAATTGTTAGTCTTAGGGCACACAACTGAGATGGGGGGGGGTGAATCAGTTGTGCAAAACTTTCTCCAATTTACACACTTAAATCCTCTTTGTGATTAGCAGTATATAAACATGAAATGTAATGCATTCAAATCAAAGGCAGAAACTCATCAACACATAAGACACCAAGATTTTGACATGGAAAACCCAGTTAAGGGAAAAACAACGGGGTGATTAACCCAAGAATGTATTCTTTGTTAGAAGAATAGAAAGAACAAAATGGCACATGCCAATTAGGGCTTATTACCCGAGCCCACTGCTCACAAGAGGCTCACTGCCTACAAGAGACACATTGTCTACAAAGAAATAAGTATCACCTACTTGAACTAGAAAATAGCATCTTCACCATGCTTGAATCAGTTCCATTAAGCTCAATACTCTTGCTCTACCTTTCGCTCTCCTCTTCGCTACCACACACTCATCTCCACAAGGACACTCTACAAATGACTTCGCAATCTCTTATTTATACAAGACATCAACTTAGGAATGATCATCTAAGTCAACAAGCATCCACAATAACATCCACATGATGTATAACTTATCTGGTCGGCTTGTCTCAGGAAGACACCATCATCCGGAAGTTGTTCTTCAAATGCGAACTCCAACTTCAATGCGGACCACCAACATGATCTGGACACGATCCAAAGATCACCACAAGCTTGTCTGAATCACCAATAACATCCACACTTCATCTGCTTACTAAAATCCTTCTCTCCTTCATCCAGAACCTCAAGAACACAGTCTGTCATCATTATCACAAAGGATTTTATGCTTGTGGACCTTTTGACCATGAACCAATCCATTTGATACTCCACAAAGACTCCCTCAGCACTCCCTCAAATCTGCAGAACATGATACTCCATTTCCAGATCTCATCGGACCTATCTGTCTCACTCTGTCACCACTGAACACCTGCCGGAACCGGTTTTATTTGAATAGTCACAACCTCTTTAGATCTTCATGCAAACCTCTAAAATCTCTACTGGACCACCTTAAGACACATATCTACAAACCCTTTAATCCATATCCTTTGATCCTCATCCTATCTTGGTCTTTTACCTTACTGTTTTCCCTATTCTTCTCTGTTTCTGATTGAGACTAATTTTCTCAATATCCTCAGCACACAGCTAATCCAATCCTTATCATTAATGCAACAGAAGTATGTTGACATCAATGACAACACCAGTTAGGCCCATACTTGCAACAGAATGTATATCGACGCACATGCAAAGTTGACATACAAGGCTGCATATACAAATAAAAGATGCAATTGGTGGGGTCCACTGAATGTATAATGTGATTGTATCTTATATACAAGTCACATTGTATATGGGAAAATGTAAGTCAAATATACAAGGGTCACATACAAGGAAAAGAGATGCAAGGATGCATTGACAAGAGATACAAAGGGGAATGTATATCGGGCACATACAAGGAAAGGTCGCAAGAAAAGATACAATTGGTGGGGTCTGCCAATTGTATATTTGTGATTGTATATTGCGATATACAAGGTGAAGGTACAAAGAAAACATACAAGCCGGACCTGACCCAACAGTCAATTCTGACAAATTCAAGCGTTGAGTCTGCGACTTGTATGTATAAGTGCATTCTATATTGCGATATACAAGCCGATATACAAAGGTAAGCATACAAGCCAAACCCGACCCAGAAATCAAATTTGGCAAATACAAAGGTTCAGGTCCGTGGCTTGTATATTTTGCATTGCATATTGCGACATACAAAGGAAATATACAAAGAGTAGCATATAAGGCATACCCGTCTGGGAAATCAAATATAGCTGATGGTCATTTTGAGGTCCGCGCATTTGTATGTATATTTGTGATTGTATGTTTGCACATACAATCGGATATACAAAGGTTTTTGCATATGCCAAAGTGGAATGTTTGCAATGTATAAGTGAGTCTACAGTTTCCTTTGTATATTTCACATTATATATTGCAATATACAAAGGTCAGATGCAACAGTGATATGCAAGCCAGACCCGATAGCAATTTCAAATCGTTCTATAAATATTTGGGGTCGGCGCCTTGTATGCAGGTGATTGTATGTATATACATACAAGAGGCAAGATACAAAGGCCATATGCAAGGAGATGTTTGATGAGACATGTGCATCGAACGCACAATTTTTGGTCATTCTGACTGCCAATAGGAGGATGCATCTTTTCGGCGATGGGTCCTAGCTTCAATAGCAGCGAATCAGGTGGTGCCACGTGTCAAGGATATACAAAGGCTGTTTCAAAAGATAAAGACCCGTGTTTGTATGTAGGTTACAAAGGCACTTCAAAGGCCATTTTAAGCATCGAATGCAGCGCAGTTTCAAAGGGTCTTTCAGATGCCAATTCAAGCATAGATGCAAAGCGATATATACATGTAGTTGACCAAAACTTTGACTTCCCATATCTCCTCCATCCTAGCGAATTTCTACATGTTGGAAAAGGCAAAAATGCTTGTTTTTGCCTCCTCTTTCATCTGGCGAGCTTTAATGCAGAATATTTTCACTTTCAAATTTTGAATCTAGCTTTGCATGCTTAAGCAATTGGACGTTTCAGCGACCATTTTTAGGCAGGATGCAAATATTTGTTGCATTCATTGTGCAGATTGATGATGCAGCAACTTGCATTGAAGACCAGAAATATCTTCCATCTACCCTGTTCCAGATATTTTCATGCCATAACTTCTGTAGGTGGATGTCCCTTCAGGCAGATATTTTCTGATATAGCTCATGGAGTGAATTTTTGTAACCAACTTAGGTCAGTTTGGAATGCTATATAAGCATAGGCTCATGATGTAAATAGGGTTGAATTTTTTTTTGGCTTTCAAGCTTTCTGTTTCCGAACAGAGCTTTCTGCTACTGTAACTGTGCCTACTTATTGAATATATGCAAGTTATTTTACCTCTTTTGCTGATTTTCTAGTTTAGTGTAGATCTGCATGTGACTGTCTGTGAACATCTTTGTTCCTTTCAATCATTCTGACTCTTACCTCTGCTAGAATCATTTGAATCTGTGTATGTCTACTTGTTGTATCTGGTTATGTTGTAAATCTTTCTCAGTTTTATGAAGGTTTCTTTTAATCAGTCTGGTGCATCACCCTTACTTTCAAGTTTTTCCTGTTTCATCTTTCATTCACAAGCATTCTTTCTCCCTTTTCCTCTGAAGATTTAGTATTTTTAGGTGATATCCAGTCAAGGAAGCCGACCTTATCTAGAGGTCTAATATAATTTTGCAGGGTCCCACACTTCAAGATCATTCCCATGTTACTCCAGATTGCTAAAGTTTTACAACTGCAAAAAGGGTGCAAATCTGGGTGATAACAACTTTGGCACACCCGGTGGGACACAAGAGTTAGACAATAATCAAATACTATCTTTTATTGCTAGTTTTGATGTGTAGCCAGTGTTTTCAAACCTATAAGAGGTTAAAATCTACATATCTGGCGACTCATACTGAGGAAGGACAAGCAAATCAGTTCCACTGTTACATTTTATGAGAAAGATTCAAACTCAGAGTTTGAGTTCATTTGATTACTTGTAGCTGTCACCACCTAGAAGACAGGGGAGAGCTGTAGCAAGGACTCCAGTTTCCAAAAGGATACAATCAACTCCTCCAAGTTTCAGACAGTTGCACCTGTAGTTCCTGTACCATTTCAAGCAAATCTACCCCCAACTATTCAGATGGCAAGAAATCAACCATTTGTGGCTTTTGATGGGGGCAGACCATTGAATCTAATAGTACATGATGTTATACCCATGGCAGATTTGAAGAGTCTGCCCTATTTCATAGGGGAGAATCAAACTACCCCTATTGAGCACATTAGAGACGTAGCTTCTCTATTCGGTGTTCATCATGTAACCCAAGAAAATGTAGCCATCAGGTTGCTGGCTGCCTCTTTCAAGGGAAAAGCATTACAATAGTTTAGGAGTTTACCAGTACAAACCATTGCAACTTGGGATGATCTAGGTGATAAATTAAATAAGCAATTTCAAGATAAATTAGACAACTTGTCATTGGTTGAACAGATGACTACAATAAAGAGAGCTCCCTAGGAGCAAATGATGGACTTCAACTTCAGATTCCAGAAGACATGGGAAATAATTTCTGCCATGGTAAGGCCTCCAGCTGAATATGTTTTTTTGTATTTTTTTAAAGCCCTAAATACTGATATTTTAGTAATGATTCAGTCATTGGGAAGTACAAGCCTACCTGATGCATATGAAGTAGCTATTAGAGCAGAAAACAACCTGATTCAGGCTGGTAAAATAGCTCCTCGACCACCAATTCCCATCTTTCCTGAGATTCAGGCTTCAATGCCTTTGTCAATCCCATATTTTGCCCCTTTACCTACTACTGCAACATTACCAAATATTGCCAAATCTGAACCTGCTGTTTCTAGCTCATCTCAAGAGTTAAAAGAGATTAAGAATAGCCAATAGAAAATAGAGAGCATCCTGCAAAATTTTGGGAATGAGCTGGTAAACATAAAAAAGTAGCAGTCCCAGAACAGGTAGCCTTATCAGCCACAAACTCAAGGGCAAAATTAGCCTTATCAAGCTAATAGGCCACCTTATCAAAGTAATTACCAATGTGCTAGGCAAAATGTGAATCAGAGGCCTTTCCGGTCTTATAACCCGACACCCATTAATGCAGTTAGGGACCTTGTCCCTATTCAGAATAACCTTGCAGCTAAGTATGAATGGTGCTTTCCATGCAATCAACCACACAGTTAGGCAACCTGCTCAAATGGGGTGATAAATCAAGCCCTAATGGTGCAGAATGTTGTAGTCTCACAACCAAACACACCTAATGATGGGGTTGCACAATAGCAGGAGCAACCTCCAAATGATTCTGCCTTCATAAATTGGCAGGAAGGTGAATTTTATGGCATAAACAACGATAATACTCAAGTTGTAGCAAATACAAGAGCCAAAAAGAGGGGTTATGAGGTAGATCAAGCAGCAAACAAAGGAAAAGGACATGCTGATGCTTCTACATCCCATATTCCCCATATTTTACAAAGGAATACTTTAGCAACAACAAGGGAAATGCCTCATTTGCAGACTGACATTGTTGCTACAAAGTCACATCAGAAGGTAAGTTTCACTCCACCTTTCAATATTATTGAAAATATGAAGAAGATGAATGTGACAATGTCTATGTGGGATTCCTTAGCAATCCCACGTCAAAAGGACATATTGCAATCTGCCTTATCTAATTTAAAAGTGTCCAATGACACAACTGTTGACCCAACTAGGGCTGTCCTTACTAATTCACCCCAAGACAACAGTAAATAGCCAAATAAAAGTGCTAAACCACTCCCATTTTATGTGTCATTAATAATTGGAGACAAGTTAGTACATAAATGTATGGTGGATAGTGGTGCAAGTAGCTCTGTGATGCCAAAACAGATTGCAGACCAACTAGGGTTGAAATACCAACCCCTTGAGAAGGGTGTACTCCAACTAGATGGCACATATGTTAATACTGTAGGTGTGATGAAAGACCTAGGTCTTACCTTGCACACTTGCCCAAATGTTTCCATTTCCCAAGAGGTGTTCATCATAGATTTGCCTCCCTATTTTGCCATGTGTTTGTCAAGAGAATTCACAGCCAAGATACGAGGATATTTATCCTCAGACTGGTCCCACATGTTTTTCAGGACCATATATGGCACAAAAGTAACCCTAAAATCTAAATTGCTTTCAAAACATCACATAGAGCCTTACACACCAAGTGTTGTTAATGCAAATTGCATTATTTCTCATGATCCTGAGCTTGTTATTGCTCAAGAGCTACAAGCTAAAAGTATACCAGAGGTGTTGTTAAAGGAGTGGGCCTTGGAAAATGTTGTTGATGATCCTAAGGGACACATCCAAGAAACTGGTATGGGGGTTTACATATTGCATGAGCCTAAAACAATGATTCCAAGCCTTGTAAAGGATGCTGAACAACAGACAAAACAACAAAATGAGGTATGGAAAATGTATTTTGATGGCTCTAGGAATAGAAGTGGATTTGGTGGTGGTGCAATGCTTGTGTCTCCACAAGGTGAAAGATATTATTCTTTTTTTGGTTTTGCCTTTTCATGTACAAATAACACTGCTGAATATGAAGGGTTGATTCAAGGTTTGCAGTGGGCAAGAAAGAGGAAAATTAGCTATTTGCAGGTCTATGGTGACAGTGAACTCATTGTAAATTAGGTGAGAGGGCTGCATGTTACAAAAAATGATGTTTTGAAATGCTACAAGCATAGGGTATGGGATATGATTGAAGAGTTTGATGCTTTCAATCTTATCTCTATTCCAAGAAGTCAGAAGTCAGAGTGATGAGTGTTGATAACTGAGAGGGGGGGTGAATCAGTTATCCTAATTAATTCTTCTTTCTGAACTTTCTTATTAATCAATGTAGTATTAATTCAAATAAGCAAACACAACCATGAAATGGAAATACACATGACACAATATTTTTGACGTGGAAACCCTGTTAAGAGAGAAAACCACGGGGTGATTAACCCAAGATTGTATTCTCTGTTAGAAGAATAGAAAAACAAAATGGCACTTGCCAATTAGGGCTCACTGCCCGAGCACACTGCTCACAAGAGGCACACTGCCTACAAGAGACTCACTATCTACAAAAAGAATGTAATACAATACTTGAACTAATTGGAGGCATCTACAAATGTTGGAGTTCAGTTCCGGTTAAGCTCAGTACACTGATCTGCTGCACTTCATCTTTCCTCTTTTATTTTGGTGCTTTTCTTTCACATACCAGACCTTCCTTACTGCTTCTGCTCTGCACTTCTACTTTTTTTCGCACAACACAACCACGACAACAACCCTCACAACTAAATCCATCGTGTATATATATCCACACAAGTAATTTCATCACCTTTCAAGTCAGCACCCGGAATAGTCAATCTGTTCACTAATTTTAATGTGTCGGCTGAATCCTTGCACATCAAGTAATGCGGATCAAGTATATGCTTGTAAGAATCATTAATCATGTCGGCCAAACATGTTTCATGCCTTCATAACCTTTACCACAATCAGTAACACATCCAGAAAGTAGTCTGATGTTCTGTCAGTTAGTTCTTCCTTTGTTCACACTGTCACTCAGGAATCCGGTACTCAACTATTCATATCTTTTTCCTCATCTATCACCGGAGGCTAAAACCTTGGAATCTATCACTCAAGGTAGTCCTCTTGACTTCCCTAAATCCGCACTTCACCAAGATACTTCCTCTGAGAGATCCAGACATGTTTGTCGGACCTTGCCACATGCTCTATTCTTGTTTACCAGACCACAACAATCTTCATTCTGACTTCCGGTAGAGACACACCATGTCCTGCGGATGTATGGGATGAACTTTGTTACCATCAATGACAACAATCATGAATCCATATAGTGTCTCTTGCCAACAATGAGCAGATCTTGCGTTGCCTGTTAGAAGAAGATGAGTTTTCTATGATGAATTAGGATAAACTCAAACAACAATATGGCAATGATCAAATTGTTCAGTTGAGAACAAACAAGCTGCCCAAGGGATTGGTAACCTTGGAATCTATTTTTAGTACTGATGATCAACTAAAGAAAAGCAAAACCAACATGCAGGTCAAAGAGGAACATTATGAGGAGCTAGAAATTTTCAAGGGTAAGCTTCTCAAAATTGGTAAGATCTGTTCGCCTGAGGATAGGAGAGATTTTGTTGCTCTTTGTCAAGAGTTTGAAGATGTGTTTGCTTGGGATTATTCAGACCTAAAAGGGTTTGACCCTCATATTTCTCATCATACCATAGAGTTAGAACCAGGTACAAAATCTGTGAGGCAGAAACAAAGGCCTTTAAATCCAAAACTTGAGCCTTTGATGATTAAAGAGTTAACCAAGCTGATCGAGGGAAAGATCATTTTCCCAATCAAGCATACTTCTTAGGTCTCCAACCTTGTCCTTGTGAGAAAAAAGAATGGGGAGATTAGGCTGTGTGTTGACTTCAGAGACCTCAATAGAGCCTCCTTGAAAGACCACTACCTGCTGCCCTCAATGGAGCAAATTCTGCAAGTAGTGGCTGGTTCAGAAAGATTCTCCTTGCTTGAAGGACATTCTAGCTATAATCAAGTGTTAGTTAAGGAGGAAGATCAATTTAAAACTAATTTCACCACCAAATGGGGCACCATGGCCTACAAAAGGATGCCTTTTGGTCTCTCAAATGCTGGCTCTACTTTTCAGAGAGCTATGGTTATGGCTTTTAAGGGTTTGTTGTATAAATTGGTGCTGGTGTACCTTGATGATATGATGGTTTTTTCTAAAAATGTAGCTGAACATATAGCCCACTTGAGGTAGGTATTTGAGAGATGCAAAGAGTTTGGGATATCTCTCAATCCCAAGAAATACATTTTCACTGTGCATGAAGGTAAGCTGTTAGGGCACGTTGTATCGAAGGAGGGCATTGCCATTGATGTAGAAAGAGTAAGGGCTATTTTGGAGCTGCCTTTACCCAGTCACAAGAAGGGACTACAAAGTTTTATTGGTAGAATTAATTTTCTGTGAAGATTTATACCCAACATTGCAAATCTATTCAAGCCTTTGACATCTATGTTGAAGAAGAGTACAGTTTTTGGTTGGACAAAAGAGGCCAAAATTAGCTTTGAGTCCATAAAAGAGGCATTATCAGTTGCACCAACTCTGGTAAATCCTAATTTCTCCAGAGATTTTATCTTGTATGCTTATGGCGGCCTGGATACAATCTCTACAATTCTGGTACAACAGCAGAGTGATGGTTTTGAACAGCCAATTGCTTTCTTTAGTCAGGGGTTGGGGTATGAGTAGAGGTATAGCTTCGTCGAAAAACATGTCCTTGCAGTGGTAAGGAGCCTCAAGAAGTTTAGGCATCTTATTTCTAATAATAAGATACATTTGATGGTTGCTCAGCCTAGCATGAAAGAGTTCCTATTAGGTAAAGATGTAAATGAGAAAAGGGTTGGTTGGATCACCAAAGTCATGGAGTATTATGTAGATATCATGACAACCAAGCTTGTCAGGGGCAAAGGACTTAGTGAACGACTTGCAACCAGTTCTGAGAATGAAATAGAAAAAGAAGAAGAGGTGCTTCTGACCATTGAAGAGAAGCATCAGAATGATACAGCAGCAGTGGGCACAAGTTGGGTTAATAACATGACTCAATTTTTGTAAACTGGTAAATGTCTAGCAGGTTTAGACAGAACCAAAAGAAAATATTTTAGATTGCAGTTCGTTCCATATGTTTTAATAAATGACATCCTTTTTAGAAAGGACTTTAATGGTGTGTTGTTAAGATGCATTGATAAAGATCAGACTGACAAGGTGCTGCATGAATTTCATGATGGAACAACAGGGGGTCATTTTTCCCCAAGGACTACTGCTTGGAAAATAATGAGGGCTAGATATTACTGGCCCAGCTTATTCAAGGATGCCCATACATGGGCTAGAAAATGTGCAAAATGTGCCATTTTTGTAGGCAAAGAAAGGATGCCAGCTTTACCTCTGCAGCCAATTCAAGTAGAACAACCCTTCATGAGATGGGGCATTGATTTCGTGGGTCCCATTAACCCACCATCAAGTGCAGGCCACAGGTGGATACTCACAGCAACAAACTATTTCACAAGATGGACTGAGGCAGTGGCTCTGAAGGAATCCAATGAGAAGCCTGTTTTGAATTTTTACTAAGATTTGATATCTAGATTTGGGGTGCCTGAGTCAATCATCTAAGAAAATGCTTTACCCTTTGTTGGCCTAAAGATAACTGACTGGGCTGTTAAAAATGGGATCTATTTGAATACTTCATCAAATTATTACCCGCAGGGTAATGGTTTGGCTAAATCTACAAATAAGAGCCTCATAAGGATTGTTAAAAGATCAATGGAAGACAACCAGAGGACCTGACACACTAATTTGAAATTTGCTCTATGGGCAGATAGAATAACTCCTAAGAGGTCTATTGGAAACTACCCATATATGTTAGTTTATGGGAAAGAGGCAAGATTGCCTGTATCTGTGAAGTTGCTAGCACTAGACATCATGAATCAACTAGAGATGTTGGAAGAAGAAGACCCCATGGCTGTTAGATATGCTCAGCTTATGGAGCTTGAAGAAATCAGAGATATGGCTATGAAAACTATGGAATATCATCAGCTTCAGACCAAAAGAAATTTTGATTAGAAGGCTACTCCCATAATCTTTAGGGAGGGTGATATGGTACTCAAATGGGATGAGTTAAAAAGCAGACCAGGAAAGCACTCCAAGTTTGACAGCATGTGGAGTGGCCCATTTATCATTACTGAATGCAAGGAACACAATGCATTTCAGTTAACAAACATGGATGGAGAAAATTTGCCTATCCCAGTTAATGGGATACACCTAAAGAGGTGTTTTGAGGTATGACTTACCTTGTAAAGCAGTAGATTAGGTTTCTTGTTTTCAATAAGTGTTGTTGCAAAGTAGTTTAGATCCCTTTTGTTTTCCCTAAGTACTGACTAGCACAGTTGGAGGAGTTGCTTTCAGCATGGTTCTGGTCCTGGTCTTAAAGTGTTCTTCACTGCTATTATGCTGAGTTGCTAGGGTCAGGATTGTTTGTCAAAGATATATTTTATTCTCTGAATGACCCCATGCCCAATGGATGCTCAAGACCACTGGTCTAATTGTTTAGCAGGCAAACATCCCATAGAAGTTGCCAAAATGTTGACCTATTTTACTCTGCCCAGAGTTAAATAATTCACCTTGCATTTTCCTTGAAAATCCTTTAGGAAATCACCCCAAAAGACTTGATTCTTTCAAATACTCATGATGTGTCTTGCAAAAAATCCCAAAAATCTTACCTTGAGAATCTTTGCAAAAAACCAAAAAAAACCCAGAAATCTTTTGTCTTCAAGTGCTTTCCATCGTAGATAAATCTCAATTTTATACTTAGTATTTGTATATGCATTTTTGAATGTATGTTTGCATGTACATTTGCCATTGTATGTTTGCAATATACAAAGGAAACATACAAGCAAAAGATATAAGGGCCATATACAAAGGGGAATGTATATCAAGCACATACAAGGAAAGGTCGCAAGAAAAGATACAAGGTAGAATGTATATCGCCGCACATGTAAAGTTGACATACAAGGCTGCATATACAAAGAAAAGATGCAATTGGTGGGGTCCGCTGAATGTATAATGCAATTGTATCTTATATACAAGTCGCATTGTATATGCGAAAATGCAAGTCAAATATATAAGGGTCACATATAAGGAAAAGAGATGCAAGGATGCATTGACAACAGATACAAAGGGGAATGTATATCAGGCACATACAAGGAAAGGTCGCAAGAAAAGATACAATTGGTGGGGTCCGCCAATTGCATATTTGTGATATACAAGGCAAAGGTACAAAGAAAACATACAAGCCGGACCTGACCCAACAGTCAATTCTGACAAATTCAAGCATTGAGTCCGCGGCTTGTATGTATAAGTGCATTGTACATTGCGATATACAAGCTAATATGCAAAGGTAAGCATACAAGCCAGACCCGACCCAGAAACCAAACTTGGCAAATAGAAAGGTTCAGGTTCGCGGCTTGTATATTTTGCATTGCATATTATGACATACAAAGGAAATATACAAAGAGTAGCATACAAGGCGGACCCGACTGAGAAATCAAATACAACTGATGGTCATTTTGAGGTCCGCGCATTTGTATGTATATTTGTGATTTTATGTTTGCACATACAATCGAATATACAAAGGTTTTTGCATATGCCGAAGTGGAATGTTTGCAATGTATAAGTGAGTCTACAGTTTCCTTTGTATATTTTGCATTATATATTGCGATATACAAAGGTCAGATGCAACAGTGATATGAAAGCTAGACCCGATAGCAATTTCAAATCGTTCTATAAATATCTGGGGTCCACGCCTTGTATGCAGGTGATTGTATGTATATACATACAAGAGGCGAGATACAAAGGCCATATGCAAGGAGATGTTTAGTGAGACATGTGCATCGACTACTCTATTTTTGGTCATTCTAACTGCCGATAGGAGGATGCAGCTTTTCGGCGATGGGTCCCAGCTTCAATAGCAGCGAATCATGTGGTGCCACATGTCAAGGATATACAAAGGCTGTTTCAAAAGATAAAGACCCGTGTTTGTATGCAAGCGCATGCATATTCAAATGCATATATAAAGGCACTTCAAAGGCCATTTTAAGCACTGAATGCAGCGCAGTTTCAAAGGGTCTTTCAGATGTTGATTCAAGCACAGATGCAAAGCGATATATACAGGTAGTTGACTGAAACTTTGACTGCCCATATCTCCCCCATCCTGGCAAATTTCTACATGCTGCAAAAGGCAAAAATGCTTGTTTTTTTCTCCTCTTTCATCTGGTGAGCTTTAATGCGGGATATTTTCACTTTCAAATTTTGGATCTAGCTTTGCATGCTTAAGCGATTAGACGTTTCAACGACCATTTTTGGGTAGGATGCAGATATTTGTTGCATTCATTATGCAGATTGATGATGCAGCAGCTTGCAGTGAAGACCAGAAATATCTTCCATCTACCCTGTTCTAGATATTTTCATGCCATAACTTCTACAGGTGGACGTCCCTTTAGGCAGATATTTTTTGATACAGCTCATGGAGCGAATTTTTGTAACCGACTTAGGTCAGTTTGGAATGCTATATAAGTATAAGCTCATGATGTAAATAGGGTTGGAAATTTTTTTTGGCTTTCAAGATTTCTGTTTCCAAACAGAGCTTTCTGCTACTGTAACTGTGCCTACTTATTGAATATATGCAAGTTATTTTACCTCTTTTGCTGATTTTCTAGTTTGGTGTAAATCTGCATGACTGTCTGTGAATATCTTTGTTCCTTTCAATCATTCTGCTTCTTACCTCTGCTAGAATCATTTAATCTGTGTATGTCTACTTGCTGTATCTGGTTATGTTGTGCATCTTTCTTAGTTTTATGAAGGTTTCTTTTAATTAGTCTGGTGCATCACCCTTACTTTCAAGTTTTTCCTGTTTCATCTTTCATTCACAAGCATTCTTTCTCCCTTTTCCTCTGAAGATTTAGTATTTTTAGGTGATATCCATTCAAGGAAGCCAGCCTTCTCCGGAGGTCTGATCTCATTTCACAAGGTCCCACACTTCGAGATCATTCCCATGTTACTCTAGATTGCTAATGTTTTACAACTGCAACAAGGGTGCAAATTTGGGTGATAACACTAAGAAAGTTTTTTTTTCTAAGCTAAAGGTTTTCAATGGCACTACCCTAAGATTTAACTAGTTTCAAGAAAGAAAGTGTTTGCTATTCAAAACAGAAAGAAAAAAATAACTCTAACATGTCCGAGAATACTTTAAACTTAAAAAAAATGCTTTTCACTAAGCTAAATCATAATGAGAAATGAATGAATGCTATTTTATGAGAAACTAAAACACAATTAGAAAGAAATGAGTTTAGAACTGAAAACAACAAGTAAAATGGAACCTGACACTAGAATCTAGAGAACAATGTCTAGGATTCTTGTGTGACACACAAACATCCGCATGATGCATTGCCATCTGTATGGAAGTAGGTGCACAACAAAATGTTTCATGCCCAATTGCATAGTAATATACAACAACAACTAGAACAAATACCTCGGTGACAAAGGAGTGAAGAAATACAACTAACTCTAAGTCTTCTTGAAGAGAAATGAGAATGAAAAGAAAAGGAAAATACTTGCAAACCTCCATGCAATTAAATATTTTCCCAAATACCTATAGCTAAAGGAAAAGAAAAATGGTTGGGGCTACTTGGGAGCTTTCCTAGAATGGTCAAGCCCCTATTTTGGTCTTTTGACCTCTACGGGTAGCCAAGAATGAAAAATGATAATGAAGTATGTGCTCTTAAATCCTAAGGGTGTCTAGGAAAATAAAAGCAACGATAATAATCTATGAATGTCAAATCTAAGGTCTACATAGATTGATAAACTAGTGTGCATGGATTTGATAAAAAGGAGGTGAGAGCCACCAATATATTTTCCAAGAGAAATGGAAATGATAAAGAGGAGAAAAATGCTGCAATACTTATTTAAACAATAAGAAAACTTATCCAAACAACATTACCAGCATGTTGTAGAAGAGGAAACGAGCACTTGTCATTGTTCAAAGAAATTAAGGTAGTATGCAACTTCAACAATGGAGTATTCAACCAAGCAACATAATGAAAGTTGAGAAAGAGAGATTATAGAGAAGATATCCAAGTTGCAAGAATGACAACTAAGAATGAGAGGGTTAGATTTCAAAATTTATTTTGTTTTAGGCTAAGGAGGAAGTTGAAGGGTCATATTTAGATGCAAAAGGCATTACTCTACTAAATGAGCATTATAGTAAGTGATAGTAGGTAGTTGGGTGAGAGGGCTTAGAGAAACATTTCAATTTTTTAAATTTTCTATGATGCTAGTGCGTTGCACGGATGTTTGCACCTCATATTGTCATTTTAAGGAAACTTTCTCAAATTTCAAATGTGTCTCCAAGACAACGGCTATAATTTGACTATGGTGAAGAATCGTGTAAAACTAGGTGAGGGAAAATAGTCCAAGGCTAGGCTCAAGTGATCCCTAAAACATGCTATAGGGATGGATGTCAAAATGAGTTTAGCCTAAGATAGAATACTATGAAGACAAGATTTATGATGCCCTGGGCTAGACTAGCTATGAGAGTGAGTGGAGTAGGATCTTTGCATGCAAGAGGGGAGTGAATTTTTTCCATTTTTGACATGTTTTTTCAAGTTTTTAACACTTGGTGGGACCCATTGTGCATGCAAGAATCCAATTCCACCACTATCATCATTTAGATGCACTAGGGTCCTTCAAAATTGCTAGCATCCAAAAAGGGTGCTAAGGTTTGAGGGATGAGCAAGCATCTAGGGCATTGACATCCAAGAAAAGTTAGAATTTTTTTAGACTTAGAATTTGATTCTATATGATGTGCAACTAATGATATGTCATTATATCTCTTGTTTTGTAGAGGCCTCTTATGATGCATGAGCGTATGGGAGGCAGCATATTCACATTGCTACGAGGCCTAGGAACCTTGTCTTAGGATGATATTATGTTATTTTTTGGACTTATATGAAGCTAGAGATTTGATTTCATGATTGCATGCTCATGACATTGATGGAGAGATGGGATGCAAATGCCTTAGTATTTAAAATACTTGATACAGAGATGACTATCATGTTAGAGGATGTCTATAGGATCATGAGGTTGCCCATAAGGGGTCACTAGATATCAATCATTGAGAAATGATCATAGGCCTACACTCAGGAGGGATAGTTGTATGCAATCAACCAAATGATCCTTGGTGACAACATGGGACATATCTATATGTAGAGGTTGGAGCAAGGTATGGTAGCGGCCCCCCTTGTGTGATGAGTGATGATCATCATTATTGTGATGTATATCACCCAGGATGGGTAGGGCACACACATCCACAACAGACTCATCCATATGATCGGGTGATGGAGGAGTCAGAGACCACCTTCGCTTGGGAATGTAGCATGCTCTCTAACTTATACCATGATCTCATCCACTACATTTGGTATGAGGGCCATAGTTTGATGACTTGAATGATCCTTCAGGTGTGGAAGTTTGACCACATCATGTGCACATAACTAGTAGGCCTACCCATTGACATCATGTGGTACATGCCACACTCACACATGTATCCTCTCAAGAGACCATGGTTGTTTAGGGACCTCACACATTGGCAGCAAACCTTTGACAAGGTGCCCAACACAAAAACCATGTGGAGGCTATAATATTAGTGGTTTGTGGGGTGGTTAAATTATATTGTGGTGCCCTTCTACTATGAGTGGGTGATGAGGAAATTTAGGCAAGTATAGGACATTCCTATAGTCATGGTGACCTATCCGTGCTCCCACTTTAGTACCACCAAAGTAGGGGATCTACCTTGATCCATAGTCATTGATGTTAGGTTCAATGATTTAGATAATGAGGCATAGAATGTAGCTTCAACCTTAGACATTGATGATGTAGGGGTGACTCTAGGGTTTGTAGTATGGTGGCATACATCATGGCTAGATCCTATCTTTTTGGAAAATGTCCCTGTCATAAACCCTAGGTTTCTAAGAGATGCAAAGGTGTTTGATGAGAACGAGGAGGATAGTGATGATAAGGGAGAGTAGGAGGACTCTACTAAGGTCCAATAGGGAGGGTGGTGATGATATTATGTTCAAGGTTACACTACAAAAGGGGAGAGGGTGAGGGCATGACCCAGGGTGACACCTATAGTGTCAACTACCATAGTGGTGCCAAGATAGATTATAGAGAGGGAATCAAGTATAATGACTACTACGAATCTCTCCATAGCACCAACCATAGAATGAGGCCCTATAGACCTTGACTGGCAAATTGGGGACCCAAGTATGAATATTATGATTTGATTTAGCATTTTGGTTTTGTTAGAACACTAGATGTTGCTTATTATTTTGATTATACATGATGAGAAATTGATTAGCATCTTTTTCTATTTTGTAGCGCACACATAAGAGTGACTTGACTATATATTTTGATTCATTAAAAAGGTCATTCCCATGGTGCAACTCAAGCATGAGGTGAGAGCCATCTATCAACCATTGTACATTGTAGGTTGACATGTAGACATTTTTTAGGCCATAGCTAAGATCATAGATGCATATGAGGAGAAAGGCATGTGAGGAGATCAATCCACTACAAAGGTGTTTCCCTTATTATGGCAAGCAACCAGGTCATCACCCATGTTGCATCACTCACTATAGAGTAGGATCAGATAGTGGTATGAGATTAGACAGTGGAGAATGCATGTGACAACCTATAGATCCAACTAGATCAAACTTTGATGGAGGTGTAGAGAGAACAACCAATGGATCCTAAAGATATCAACCATCTTAGGATACATCAGCTGATGACAAAGGCTAATAGACTATGAGTGTAGATAGAGGTATTACAATAGAGTGATTTGCAGCTCTTAGGAGAGGTAGCAGAGCTAAGGGGCTTGGTCAGGGACCTACACAAACATAGTGGATCTTAGATCCACTCTTAGTCCATGACCTTAATACACCAATTAGTAGCACAACCAGACCAACCACCAAGTGCCGAGGGCTCAAACATTCATGCACTGCCATGATGTAGATATATGTATCATGTTTTTGTATAGACACCACATTTTGATGTAGTGTAGATTTTGTATATCATGTATGAGAAATTTGACAAGATGTATATATATATATATCAAGAATTTTGTTATTTTGGAGTGTATATTTGTGTTATGAGATGTTTGTATGATGTGGATGTTTTAATTTGCATGCATGTTTATGATGTTTTAGATTATAATGCTGATGTATGGATGTAATTGTTTGATTAAATGCTATAAAGATCTAATCAAACAATTAGAATGAACTAAATTAATTTATCATTTGCACAATTAATTAATTAACATGGCAAATAAAATGACTCACTCTAATGAAAGATAAGAATGAACCAATGCATTAATTTCTATAATTAATGAAAACTATAACAAAAAATCAAAGACACATAAGACTGTGTCAAAAATTGAAATACTTGAATGTACACAAATGTAAGGAATATGAAAGACCAAACAAACAGATGAATTGTTTTAATAAAATGATCTTATACTTGTTTAGAATATAAAATACCAAAGGAATCATAGCATATAGAAATTGTACCCATGATTGAATGACACAAGATAAGTAGCCACAAATGTGTAAGAATAGCCATGTTATACAAATGTCACCTGGAAAAAAGAAACCATGCATGAAATCAATGGAGATGTATAACATTTATAGGTTCCTTAAGAGGCTTACCATCCATTGTAGAGATGCCATAATCTCCAGAATTCTAAACAAAGGTGATGATGTAAGGTCCCAACTAGTTAGGACTGAATCTCCTTTTGCACCAGATAGGGCATTAACACTACACTGATTCTCATTCACCAATTTGAAAGGAACATTGTAGATCACATTGATTATAACTATGATTAAGATTTTTTTAGTAGGCTTGAAGATGTTCAAGAGCATTAATGTGATGCTCATCAAGAATTTCAATCCATTATAGATGTTGTTCATGATAAGTGTTGTCATCAATGAGCCCTTGAAGGGAAAACTATGTTACACATATGGTTCTTAGGGTTGTCATTGATGTCAACACTATCTTGATGGTGTGATGGTGTTCATGGTTGGATCTCATGACCCACCCAGCAAGAGAAGAAGAGCAAGAGAAGAAGATTCAGAGGGAAAAAGAAAAAGAGAAGACACAGTGAGAAGAAGAGCAAGAGAAGAAGATATAGTGGATGTCATGTCCCATCCAACAAGAGAATGGAGAAGATATAGTCCATATTAATATGGGAATTAGAAGCACAAAGATGATTAAATGTGTTTCTAATGCTATTGATGGCCTGTAATATGTACGATCCAATTTTCATGATGATTGCATTACTGGAAGAATGTTTTGCTGTTGATTGTTTGAAGACAATGTCACCTTTGTGAAGATGTTTTGTACAGGACAATGGAATGATCCACATTCCTCCGCATTTGCAGATATGTCCATGTAGTTTTGGAATTATATTCAGGATGTAGTAAAGGTGATATTTCCAAATTTTTAGATCATTGGTCCTTCTGCTATGAAAGTTATGCATGACAGAGTACCGACATGTATTCTGATAGAGTATGCTAGTATTGAAGACTTGTTGGAATGCTCTGCATTCCTCCAAAAATGAATGATTACCCTTGTAGTTTGAGGACATTTTTTGGATGTGTATTATATGCTTCCTTTCAGTTTCAAGGTTCTTGGTGGTCCATAGCTCACTTTTTCAAATGACATGTTGTAGTGTGTTCCGAATAATAGATTGTTCTTAGTGTTAATGATTGAAGTTATGCGACATAAATCTTTGATGTGCTGTGGAAAAGGAGTGTTTGGGGATGTTGTATGAGTCATGTGGACTCATTTGGAAAATTTTCATCAAGATATTTCTTGTTTCTATTACCACACAAGGTTTTCAAGTTAATGTGGCCGTTATACTTCAAGTCTTCATCTATTTTCTTTAAAGCTGTCCTATTTTCAAATGAACGGAATGTGCAGATGTAATTACTTGGTGTTTGAATCTATTCAGAATGTTTTGGACCTAGTTAAGTAGGTGTTGGGGTCTGCAAGGCATGGATCTTTTGTTGGTGTAACATGTGACTTCACTTAGGACCTATCTTCTACATGTTTCATATTGTGTGTTGTCTGGCCTACTTGTAAATGTATTTTTCATGTTGTATCTAGCCAACAAGCGATGTAATCAATGTAATATCATGTATAAATATTGAATCAAAGTGAGTGAGGTGAAGTGTGATTGCAAGGTGATTGAAAAGTTTGCAAACAAATAAAAGGCAAAATAAATGCGTTATTGATGTGCAACTGAAGGAGAAAGAGAAGAAGTTGTTGATGCTGTCTGGATTCATCTTGAAGACTTATTTGCAATAGTGATCAAGTATATAGTGTTCCTAACTGATCAGATCTTTAGAAGAAAGTGTGAAGAGGTAGAAGTACAATCATCAAAAAGTGTGAGTTTTAATGTCAGTTTTTAGATAGTAGAAAGACTGTCATACTGTAATATTTTGTAAGTGTGTTCTCATTTGAGGGAGTAGTAGCTTCCTTGGGAATGACCCTAAAACAAAGTCTTCAGGGAGTAGAAGCTTCCTTGGGAGTGATCCTAAATCAAAGTTACTTAGGGAGTAGCAGCTTCCTTGGGTTGTAGCCCTAAAACAAAGTTATTATTATTGTGAGTTAATCCTCACCATGGTTTTTTCCTTCTAAGGTTTTCCACGTATATCTAGTGTTATCTGTTGATGTGCATTGTGTTAATATTTCATAGTCATGTTTATGTTGTAATGATTAAGATTTGATCTGCTCCAGATAAGTTGAAATTGTTAAAAGTGGAAATTGTTTAGATACTGATTCAGCCCCCTCTCGGTATCTTGGTGTGTTCAACAATTGGTATCAGAGCTAAGTTCCTTTGAGGGAAGCTTAACCACTTGAGGAAGCTCTGGGATGGCATAGAATGGATCCAGCAACATACCTAAGTTTGATGGGACAAATTATGCCTTTTGGAAGCTAAGGATGGAATCTTATATCAATTCTCTAGGGTGCAGTGTTTGGGACTCTGTTAAGTCTGGTTATATTGTTCCTTCTTCTATTCCTACAAATTCAGATGAAATTAAGAAGTATGATAACAATGCCAAGGCAAAGTTTTCTATCATGAGTGGGTTAGCTGATTCAGAACTTTCAAAGGTAATGAGTTGCAATTTTGCTCAAGATGTTTGGGATAAACTTAAAACCATCTATGAAGGAGATAAGAAAGAAAGAAAATCAAGCTAAGATGTAGATATTCAAGAGCAAGTTTGAGAACTTAAAAATGTCAAAGGATGAAGACATTGCTAGATACATGCTTCAGGTGAATGAAGTGGTCAATGAAATTAAAGGTCTTGGTGGAGAAGTGAAAGAAGATGAGATTGTGAAAAAGGTTCTAATATCTCTTCCCAAATCTTACAGTCATAAGGTATCTACCATTGCGGAGAATACAAACTTGGATACTTACATTGTAGACAAATTGTTTGTACCCTTACTGCCTTTGAAATGAGAGAGTTTTGCAATGATGCTCCAAAGAAAGAAGTTGCTTTCAAAACCAGTATGAAAACCAAATAAGAAGTTGCTAATGAAGATAAGAGCTTTGATGAAGTTGAAGCAAATTTTGTAAGAAGATTGAAGAAAGGTACTGGCAAATACATAGGTAAGTTACCCTTCAAATGTTTTAATTGTGGAAAGGTTGGTCATTTTGCTTCTAAATGTCCTTTCAAAGAATCAAGGAGTAATAATAGGAGAGACAAGTTCAAGAGAAGTTTGTATTCCATAGAAAGTAATTATTCTTCAAAAGATGAGAATCATGATGATTCAAATGATGAAACACTTTTCATGGCCCTGAATATTGGCAACAAAAAGGATGATGCTAGAATTTGTGAAAAGACTGATACCTTGCAAACAAATCAAAACAATGAAAGATCAATGGTTGTATGAACTTCCTTTCATGCAAAAGAAGAATCCAAGGCTTGGGTGATTGATAGTGGATGCTCAAATCATATGACTAGTGACAAAGAAAAGTTTATCAGCCTTGAGAAGTGGGATGGTGGTGCTGTCCAGTTTGGTGGTGATGAGTCAGCACAGATTTGTGGAAAAGGTGCTATATCTATTGATGAGAAGAATAGGACTGAGGATGCCCTCTATGTTAAAGGGATAAAACACAATCTTCTCAGTGTCAGTCAAATGTGTAGCAAAGGGTATAATCTGACATTACATACCAAAGGTTGTGAGATCAAGAAGGTAGGATCTGGAAAATTAGTGGCAGAAGGTATCAAGACATATGGTGATATCTATCACCTAAAGGAGGTAAATGGAAGAACATGCTTGTTGGCTCAATCCAGTGAATGTTGGCTATGGCATAAGAGAATGGGACACAACAATTTTGATAATATGGTAAAGATCAGTTCTACTCATGCAGTGAGAGATATGCCTAGGATAATCAACCTTACAAATGCAGTATACAGAAAATGTCAAATGGGAAAGCAGACAAAGACAAACTTCAAAAGCGAGGAGTATTATTGTTCAAAGCCATTGGAGCTGATTCACACCGATCTATGTGGCCCTACCAGAGTAAGGAGTCAACAAGGTGAGAGGTATTTCATGTTCCTTATTGATGATTATTTTAGAATGACTTGGGTTACTTTCTTAAGAGAAAAATCATATGCCCTTGATAAATTTAAAGTGTTCAAAGCTATGGTTGAGAATGAAGTAGATGCCAAGATTAAATGTTTGAGGTCTAATAGAGGAGGTGAGTTTACTTTAAATGAATTTGAAAATTTTTTGTGAAGATAATGGTATTAGGAGACATCTATCAGCTCCTAGGACCCCTTAGCAAAATGGGGTAGTGAAAAGAAAGAATAGGACTGTGCAAGAGATGTCTAGGGTAATGTTGAAAGATACAAATCTACCTGATATGTACTGGAAGGATGCAGTTCATACTGTTGTCTATCTAATTAATAGAGTGCAATTAAAGGTCAACAACACTAAGACCCCTTATGAGCTATGCTATGAAAGACCTCCCACAGTTAGATACTTTAGGATCTTTAGCAACAAATGCTATATCAGAAGAGATGAAGAAGACCTAGGAAAGTTTGATTCAAGAAGTGATGAAGGAATATTTCTTGGCTACTCAACTAGAAGAAAGGCTTGTAGATGCTACAACAAGAGGTTGGGAAAGATGATTGTGTTAGTGCCTGCATAAGCATTTAGATTTTAAGCATTTAAATTTGTAGGCACTTTCCAAAAAATAATATTCAATCGGCTTCAAAAGGTGCAAAAATCAGTTGCATGCATTTTGGTATGCATATCGGGCTTGTATGTGCATTTTTGGGTATACAAAGATGATTGTATATCGATATTCCAGGAAAGATTCCTTGCTTGTATGTAAAAAAAGGTTTGTATGTTCACATTGTATATTCGGCATACAATGGAAATGTGTAAGGGTCTTATACTTTCACCACATGCAAGGGGGTCATTGGTGGTGTATCTTATACTTATCGGCGGAGTGTTGTGTGGTCTCGGTGATGGATGGTATCTTCCCAACGGAATGGCTATCGGTGTAATTTGAACCGTCGGCTAGGCTTGGGTTGTCTCACCGACTGCTTTGGTCTATTCGATGGCAGTTTGGCTTCGGCATAAGGAATGTGGTCGGCAATGGGGGTTAAAGTTGCCCCGATGGTCTTGGTCACTCCGATGAGGGCCAATGTACAAGTCAACATGCAAGCGCGTAGGATGCAGTAAGAAAAGGTGCATACAGTGGGGTCCACCAATTGTATGTTTGCACATACAAGTGAGATATACAAGCAGTGATGTACAAAGTGGATGCGACTAAAGAGTTAAGACCATTTGTGAAGCAGGTAAGGTCTGCCATTGTATGTTGGGATTGTATGTTCCCAATGTACATTTAGACGTGCAAGGGTCATATGCAAATGAAACATACAAAGCGGGTATGGTCAAAGTCAGAGTTTATGGAAGGTGGTGGGCCCATGTAGTTGTATATCACACATTGTATGTATGTGCGACATAAAATATACAATGGAAAAGATACAAAGGCTAGATTTTAAAGTTGTTCCAATATGCTTCATAAAGGTTTGGAATCCACAGATTGTATGTATGTTGCGATATACAAAGGGTAAAAGTGCAAGCCGGATGTGATTAGGAAGTTAAAAACAAAAAAGTCTTTGTATATTTGGTGCTTGTATGTTTGCAATGTACAAGCCGATATACATTGATACAAAGGAGTTAGATACAAGGCCCAGACCCGAATGTGATTTCAAATTGATTCATGGTGTTTTGGGGTCTGCCTTGTATGTGGGCGGTTACATGTATATGCACTTGCATATACAAAGGCAAAATTGGGCAAAAGGGCAAAATGAAACAAGGAAAAGTCAGCGATAGCTAATGCTGCCTACGTGGCATGATTTGATTGGTTGGTGACTTTTCAATAGGATTTGGAGCCGTAGATCTCAGCGGTAGGAAGGAAATCGACGACCATCTTTCAAACTTTCAAGAGTGAAGGGTTTCCTATGTTTGTTGCATCTTTTTCAAGTGGGAAAAGCATAGAGCATGCAACTATTGGTGAATCTCCACAGGCTGTGGGTAGGTAAGCCATTGATGGTGAATTACAGAGGTATGGGTCGAATGGACAGGTCAACTACTTGATTTAAGAAGAAAATCTTGAGGTGGCGGTGCAGATCCCGATCTTACCTACTCCTTCCTTCTCCTTCTCGCTGTTGCATTGAATATTTTGAGCGCTAATTCTCATGGTGCAATGTATTTGGTGAAATTTTGATATGACCATGTAATTTATGGATGAGTGCACATCCTTGCTGTATATGAGGATTGTGTTACTCATTTTTTGGGTTGTTGAAGACTTGGGCATTTTTTGGAGAAAATAACAAAAATAAAGCCTTTCTTGGCTGTTCTGTCTCTTTTGGAGTTTATGAGTTGCACTTTGAATGCACCTTGCACAAATTTTTAGTTTCATTGTTGTCCTATATGAAAAATGCATTGTTGCATGTGTTTAGTTGCTTGTCTCCATTTGCTATATGCATAGCTTCTTTTGAATCTGGTTGCTAAGGGTTACTAAGATTCTAGAATACAGACTTGCTATATTGCATGCTTGATTTGTGACTTCCATTTAAGGAGTGGATTAAACTATTTTAGGTTAAGTATGGAGAAGAATGTATGTCAGCAGGGATATTCATAAGTAGAGGCAACTAAATAATCAATCTTGGGTGGTGTTTGTAAGGCAAGCACCAATCTGACCCCTTGAAACTTGAATGCCAGTGCAAACCATTCACTTGTATACGTCTAGTTGACTCCCTGCCCTGAGAAAGGCACTAATCTGCTCCCTGTGTAGTAGTTATGATCCAAAACCCCTTGTCTTGCATATAAAATATCAAAACAAATCCTTTCAAAGTTCTAACCTATTAGTTGTAGGAGTAGGAATAGGACCCCTGCATACTCTCATACCCAACTAGTTAGATATGTCTAGGAATGTTGCCAGCCTTGTGATCTATCATGCATGTCTTGGTCCACACATGAGAGTATTCTGCCTGTTGTTGTAAAGCTAAATCTTTCTGTCATTGGGTGAGTCAAGATCAAATCTTTAGCTATAGGGATACCCCCCTTGGTACGGCAGAACCAAAAGTGAAGGGGAGGCAGCTCACGCAACCTCCTGTATTTGTTGGTCGGATCTGCCTTTGCATTGGAACTAGCAAACCCTTTGCTGATCTGGAGAGAAAGAACCAACAGATTGAAAGCACAAAATGTCAAGGTAGATGAAGACCTATATCAAATCTCACATGAATCAAATGGATTTGAAAATTATATCTTTCCTAGCATTATAGATGAAGAAGAAGTAAAAGAAGAAAAGGAACTAGAACAAGAACTAGAGCAGATACCTAAGACTCCAACAAAGTATGTTCAGAAGAACCACTCAACAAATTAGATCATTGGAGATAAGAATGAAGGTATGCAAACAAGGAGAAGGCTTGCCAAGACACATGAGCAAGTAAACTTGTGTTTGTTATCAAGACTAGAACCCAAAAACTTTGATGAATCTAGCAAGGATGATGGATGGATAAAAGCTATGGAAGAAGAATTAGATCAGACTGGGAAGAATCATACATGGGAATTGGTTCCTAGACCAACAAAGAAGAATGTTATAGGAACAAAATGGGTGTTTTAGAACAAATTGAATGAAGAAGGTGAAGTTATAAGGAATAAGGAAAGATGGGTATGCAAAGGATACACACAAGTAGACGGTATTGATTTTGAGGAGACTTATGCTCTGGTAGCAAGGATGGAGGCAATCAGAATGTTCCTTGCTCTTGCTTCTCATAAGAACTTTAAGGTATATAAGATGGATGTTAGTCAACATTTTTGAATGGTAACCTAGAGGAAGAAGTTTACATTGAACAACCAGATGGTTTCTAGATTTCAGAAGATCCAAACCTAGTGTGCAGACTCAAGAAGGATCTATATGGTCTTAAGCATGCACCTAGAGCCTGGTATGCTAGTTTAGACAAGTACTTACTTTAGTAGGGCTTCAAGAAAGGTACTACAAATAGAAATCTTTATATCAAGGAAGAAGGAGACATGATATTGATAGTTGCAGTATATGTTGATGACATCATCTTTGGTGGAGATGATATGTGTAAAAAGTTTGTAGAGGAGATGCAAAAAGAGTTTGAGATGTCTATGATTGGTGAAATGGCTTTCTTCCTTGGACTTCAAATTTCTTAGCTAGATGGTGGTATCTTTATTCCTCAAGATAAGTATGTCAAAGAGTTGTTGAAGAAGGTTGGTATGGAGGATTCAAAACCAGTGAGTACTCCCATGGTCACTAGATGTCACTTGAGAAAAGATGATGAGTCTCCTGAGGTGGATTGGACTGTCGATCGATCTATGATAGGAGCACTGCTCTACTTTACTGCTTCTAGACTTGATATTATGCATGCAGTATGTGTGGTTACCAGATATCAAGCCAATCCCAAGAAAACACATGAGAAGGTAGTGAAAAGGATATTCAAATATTTGAAAGGAACTCTAAACTATGGCCTATGGTATCCAAGAGGTAATGACTTTGATTTAAGTGCATACACTAATGCTAACTAGGTTAGTTGTGTTGGTGATAGAAGAAGTACAAATGGGGGTGCTTTCTTTCTAGGAAGCAGATTGGTTTCATGGCAGAGCAAGAAGCAAGATTCAGTGTCCTTATCTACTGTAGAGGCAGAGTATATTGTAGTAGCATCCTACTATACACATGTGTTGTGGATGAAGCAAACTCTAAAGGATATCAAAGTATTGTATGATGAGTCTATTCCTATCTTGTGTGACAATACAAGTGCTATCAATATCTCCAAGAATCTAGTGATGCATTCTAGAACCGAGCATATAGCAATCAAGTATCACTTTTTGAGAGAGAAGGTTGCAAACAAGGAAGTGAAGTTGGAATATGTTCCAACTAAGGATCAAATAGAAAATATCTTCACAAAGGCTCTAGTAAAGGATACTTTTGAGGACCTCTAGCAGAGGTTAGGGGTAATTGCCCCTCCTTCTTGCTAGATGCATAATGATGCATCTGTCCAGGGGGAGTTCATGCTATATCTTGTTCCTAGACTGATGGTGGATACCTCTCAGGGGGAGCAGGTAGTGGTTGCTAATGTTGGGGGAGCTTATTTGATGCAAGAAGAAGTCATGGCATAAGAAATAATGTGCAAGTTTGTGGTCTCTGATTGAGGCAGTGATTGCCCTTTGTCCTTGATGTCAAAGAGGGAGAGATGCAAAGATGTCTTGCCATCAATTCCCAAGGGGGAGATTGTTACACATATGGTTCTTAGGGTTGTCATTGATGTCATCACTGTCACTAGGTTGTCATTGATGTCAACGCTATCTTAGTGGTGTGATGGTGTTCATGGTTGGATGTCATGCCCCGTCTCGAAAGAGAAGAAGAGCAAGAGAAGAAGATTCAGAGGGAAAAAGAAAAAGAGAAGAAGATACAGTGAGAAGAAGAGCAAGAGAAGAAGATACAGTTCATGGTTGGATGTCATGTCCCATCCAACAAGAGAAAGGAGAATATATAGTTTATATTAAGATGGGAATTAGAAGCACAAAGATGATCAAATGTTTTGTTGATGCTATTGATGGCCTGTAGTATGTATGATCCAAGTTTCATGATGATTGCATTATCAAAATAATGTTTTGTTGTTGATTGTTTGAAGACAGTGTCACCTCTGTGAAGATGTTCTATATAGGATAATGGAATGCTTTGTATTCCTCAACATTTGCAAATATGGCCATGCGGTTTTGGAATTGTATTCAAGATGCAGTAAAGGTAATATTTGCAAAATTTTAGATCATTTGTGCTTTCGGTGTGAAAGTTATGCATGATAGAGTACCAACATGTATTCTAGCAGAGTATGCTAGTGTTGAAGGCTTGCTGGAATGCTCCACATTCCTCTAGAAATGAATGATTACCATTGTAGTTTTGAGGACATGTTTTTTGATGTGTATTACATGCTTCCTTTCAGTTTCAAGGTTCTTGGTGGTCTGTAGCTCAATTTTTCAAATGACAGCATCTTGCAGTGTGTTTCAGATAACATATTATTCTTAGTGTTAATGATTGAAGCTATGCAACATAATTCTTTAATGTGAAATGGAAAAGGAGTGTTTGGGGATGTTGTATGAGTCATGTGGACTCATCTAGAAAAGTTTTATGAAGATCTTTCTTATTTCCAGTACCATACAAGGTTTTCAAGTTGATGTGGTTGTTATACTTCAAGTCTTCATGTGTTTTCCTTAAAGTTGTCCTATTTTCAAATGAATAGAGTGTGTGGATGTGATTCCTTGGTGTTTGAATCTATGAAGGATTTTTTGGACCTGGTTAAGCAAGTGTTTGGGTTTGTAAGGCATGTATCTTCTGCTGGTGTAATGTGTGACTTCACTTAAGACCTATCTTCTACACGTTTCATAGTATGTGTTGTATGATCGACTTGTAAATGTATTTTTCATGTTGTGTCTAGCCAACAAGCAATGTAATCAATGTAATATCATGTATAAATAGTGAATCAAAGTGAGTGAGGTGAAGTGTGATTGCAAGGTGATTGAAAAGTTCACAAACAGATAAAAGGTAGAATAAATGCATTATTGATGTGCGACTGAAGGAGAAAGAGTGGAAGTTGTTGATGCTATCCAGATTCATCTTGAAGACATATTTGCGATAGTGATCAAGTATAGAGTATGCTTAACTGATCAGATCTTCAGAAGAAAGTGTGAAGAGGTAGAAGTACAATCATCAAAAAGTGTGAGTTTCAATGTTAGTTTTCAGATAGTAGAAAGATTGTGATACTGTAATCTTTTGTAAGTGTGTTCTCATTTGAAGGAGTAGTATCTTCCTTGGAAGTGACCCTAAAACAAAGTCTTCAGGGAGTAGAAGATTCCTTGGGAGTGACCCTAAATCAAAGTTACTTAGGGAGTAGTAGCTTCCTTGGGTTGTAGCCCTAAAACAAAGTTATTATTGTGAGTTAATCCTCACCATGGTTTTTCCCTTCTAGGGTTTTCCATGTATATCTGGTGTTATATGTTGATGTGCATTATGTTAATCTTTCATATTCATGTTTATGATATAGTGATTAAGATTTGATCTACTCTGGATAAGTTGAAATTGTTAAAACTGGAATTGTTTAGATACTGACTCACCCCCCCTCTCAGTATCTTGGTGTGTTCAACAACCTACAAATATGGGATCTCCAGCTCCAAGGGAATGGTGGAATCAATACCATACATGAGATTATATGAAGTAGTACTAGTATTTGTATGAATGCTCATGTCATAGGCCCATAATGAATAAGAAAGATGTGTATGCCAATCTTTACTATGTTTGATGTAAGCATTGAAAAGAGTTTGTTCAATTGTTTTATTGGAAGCCTTTGCCTACTTTTTAGACTAAGGATAATATGGTGTAGAAAATTATTGTTGAATGTGGAATTTCCTGAGGAATTGCTTCACATCCTTATTCTCAAATGAAGTACCATTGTTAGAAACAAAGGTGGAAGGAAGTCCAAATTGAGATATTATGTTGTCAAGTATTAACTTGTAGATTACTTTAGTAGTTGTGGATTAAAGTGAACAACTTTGATCTATTTCATAAAGTAATTTGTAGTAGTGATAATCAAGGTATGTCCTTGAGAAGAGGGCAGTGAATTTTATGGATAAGATCTAAGACCCAAATAGAAAAGGGCCAAGGGGATGTATGGGCATGAAGTTCCTATTTGGGAGCTCAAATTAGATTGCTATGCTATTGGCATTAAGGGCATTTAATGACAAAGGAAAAATAATCTTGTTCTATGCTTTTCCAATAGTACTCCATATGAAGAAATTTTTGGACTAATGATCGGCCACCAAAATGCCCCCCCACAAGCACCTGAGTGGGCCTCTTGAATGGCAAAATTGATAGCTCATACTTAGTCAAGCAACTAAGGAGATAGTTGCAACCTCGATGATACAAGACATTAAAAATGATGATATAACATGTTGCACAAGTTTTTAATTTTGGTGTGAGCAATTTTAGAGGAATTTTTTTGTGAATGTACCATCATGCAAATTATAAAATATATGGGAGTACCATTCCTCATAATCAATATAACAAAAAAGTGTGTTAGAAGGAGAATGATCCATGATAGGAGGAAAATATAGCATATGAATAACAAAAAGATAACCATCTATCAAATTGTCAAAGGGGTCAAGGAAAGAAACACTAGCCATTGCATCCACATGATGATTCTCTTTGCACAAAATGGTTTCTAAAGAGAAAGAAGAGAAATAATGAAGCAGTGATAAAGCCATCAATGTTACTGGTTCATTGGAAGTTAAGATAGAAGGAAAGAGAAATTGGATTGTTTAAATGAGGAACCAATATTAAACCATACTCAAAGCCAACTCAACACCTTGATACATCAAAAAATAAATCTCATGGATGATCATCATCCATAGAAAGGATATAGTCATCAAGGAAAGAGTCAAGATTGGGAAAGGAAATTGGGAAGGGAGGGTCAACTAAATGATCGAATACAACTTATCCCTTTATATCCTTTTGAGAGGTAAAATTTAGGTTGAATTTGGTCAATAGCATGACCCATTTAGCAATAGGATAAATCCCAAAAGATTTCCACTATCTATGCTAAAGATGCACTTATGGGGATTTAGTTGCATGTTGTATAAGTAGAGGAATTCAAAGATAAGGTAAAGATTATGTATGTGATCTTGATGCAAAATAGACTTGACCAAGATATCATTGAAATAGTCCTTGAGAATATTATGAATGAACACATGGAATATTAGGGTCATTACCCTGTGGCAAGTTGTGCCAACATTTTTCAGACCAAAGGGGATGACCAAACAAAGTGTATCTTGGGGAGTTGTGAAAGTAGTTTTATATAGATTGAGTGGATTCATGAGAATATGATTGTAGCCTAAAAAGATATCCATAAAAGAGAGTAATGCATGGGCTAATGTTGAGTTGACAATCATATCAATATTTGGAAGTGGAAAGTCATCTTTAAAGGATGCTTTATTTAAATCACTAAAATTGATGCATACATGAATGTGGTTGTTGGGTTTCATGACAACCACAATGTTTGAGATCCAAGGGGAATAGTCAATAGGGTGGATGAAACCAAAATTTAGAAGCTTTTCAATATCTACCTTGACCATTAAAAAAACCCTAGGGTGCATTTTATGAATCTTTTATTATATAGGTTGGTCATCAGGATACAACACTATATTATGGACCACCACTTTGGGATCTATACTAGTGGTGCAGTTACGGTTAGTAGGGTCCACAGAGTGAACAGTCTAGACCATGCAACAAGAGTAAACACAATGAAATCAACTCAATTATGGAATAGAAATGTAGATTCAGTCACTCAGTATATCATAGATTCAAAGTGCAAATAGGTCGACAACATGCAGGCTTACAATTAGGGCTCACAGGCCTGATTCCTCAGTTACAATGTATGCACAAGATATGTCTTTGAAGCACCTTACAAAAGAAATTCAAACTATTCAACTTGTAAATTATGCTAACTAATTTCCTATGCATCTATTACATGATTATATATCATCTCCAAATCACAAGAATCCTCCGCATCGGCCAAGGATGGCTACAAACTCCAATGAAAGAGATGTAACATGTGTACACAGATAGGTCAGACCTAAACAAATGGGAATCCTCCACAAGTGAATGGAATAGCGTGTGGATCTTAGGGAAGGTCAGCTACAATCCAAAGTTCCTTGAATGATGTGTCATTTAGCTCTATAGGTCATGAAAATGCTTCACAAGTCTTCTCCTTTAGTTGATTGTCTGAGACTGTCAGGATGCTCTATTGTGAGAAAATAGTTGATCTTATGATAATGATATCTTTTCGGTACCTGATCCAAATGATCTAAATTTTGGATATGATGTGCATGAGGGTGTCTAGATGCTAAGTCCATCTTTGCAAGGACTAAAATGAAATTGTGACAGAATGCAGACCAAAATATAGAAACTACTAATGATTGAACTGATTGTACTAAACTGGAAAGTGAAAGAAAACCAACTAAATTACAAATGTTTTTGGTTGATGCAAGATTTCTCTTAAACCAGGGATGCTCCTGCATCAGATATCTAGGGTTATTGAAAAAGTGAGTCCCTCACTTTGCTGCGGTTAGAGGAAAACCTCGACGGTCCACCTCAAACTGAGAAATCCAAGATGAGTCTCCTTCCAGTCTACCTTTCCACTTCACAAGATATTCTTTGTATTGCTTACCTCTGGTGCTGTGTCTAATTTTGTTATTCAAGATGTCTTCAATCTGCTCCAGTGCTTATTGTGGTAACTATTTCTTCAAGTCTTCTTCAATGTTGTCACTAAACTCTGCTTCATGATACTGATATAGATCTGCAATGTTGAAAATAGGTGATATACCCAGTGTCTCCGATAGCTCCACTTCATATGCATTTCCTGAATCAAACTTCCTGAGTATCCTACATGCTCCAAAATTCTTTATCTTCAACTTATTATATGTCCCAACTAGAAATCTTTCTTTTCTCAGATATACCATCACTTCATCTCCCACTAAAAATTCTTTGCATCTCCTTTTCTCATCTGCTTGATCTTTATACTTATTGTTCATCTCCTCCAAATGCTTCTTGATTATGCATTGCCTCCATGTGTCCTGCAGATTCTTCTACCTCTACACTCCTCTTATCTTCCATGTTGATATCTCTCAATTCTTCTACTCCTCTAGGGTTAGTTCATGTCACAATCTCAAATGGTGTTCTTTTGGTACTCCTATTCCCTAAATTATTGTACCAAAGATCTCAACAAGTTTCCCAAACTCCTATTTACTACCTCTGTCTGTCCATTAGTCTATGGATGAAATGCTGAACTAAAATTCAAATGTATCTTCATCTTCTTCCAAAGTGTCTTCCAAAAGTATCCAAGAAATCTTATATCTCTATCTGAAATTATGCTCTTAGGTAATCCATGTAATCTCACAATCTCTTTGAAAAGTAGTTCAGCCACATGAACTGCATCAATTATCTTCTTACAAGGTATGAAATGTGCCATCTTTGAAAATCTATCCACCACTACAAATATTGAATCATGTCCTCTCTGTGTCTTTGGAAATCCCATTATGAAATCCATGCTTATGTCTTCCCAAGGTCTCTACGACACTATCAAAGATTTGTACAATCCAGTATTTTGATTACTCCCTTTTGCAACTTGACAAATTCTGCAACTCTACACAAACTTCCTAACATTCTTATGTATCTGAGGCCAAAATTAATGTTCACTTACCAAATCCACTACCTTATCAATTCCAAAATCTCCTACCAATCCACCACTATGCTTCTCTTTGATCAAATTGTCTCTCATTGAATTCCTAGGTATGCATAACTGATTTCCTTTGAACAACATATCCTCCTGAATGAAATAATCCAACCACTTACTCCTATTTGTCACAATAGGTTTCTTACATGCTTTCCAAGGTTCTACAAAATCAAGATCTTCTTTATACATGTTCTTCAATACCTCAAATCCTAACACTTCAACTCTCATCTCTGTCAGCAAGTTCCTTCTCCTACTCAATGCATATGCAACTTTGTTTTATTTTCCACTCCTATGCTTCAATACAAAAGTATAACACTACATGAACTCTGCCCATCTCATATGTCTCTGATTCAACTTTCCTTGACTGTTCAAATACTACAAAGCTTGATGATATGTATACAACACAAACTCCTTAAATGTCTCCACTTCTTCAAGGCTTGAATTATGGCATAGAACTCATGATCTACATAAACTAAATATCATCTCTTTGCATCATTCAACTTCTCACTAAAATATGCTACAAGTCTACCTTCTTAACTTAACACTGCTCCTATTGCATTTCTACTTGCATCACAATCTACTTGAAATACCTTATTAAAATTCGGTAATGCCAACATAGGTCACTCTGTCACTTTCTACTTTAGCAATTCAAAACTTCTATCTGCTCCTAATGTCTACTTAAATTCTTTTCTGTCACCTCTCATTGTCTTTGTTTTAGGGTTACATACTAAACTAAAATTTATGATGAACTTCTAGTAGAAACTAGATAATCCATGAAATGATCTGAGTTCTCCAATGCTCTTAGGTGTAGGCCACTCAACAATTGCTCTAACTTTCTCAGGGTCCATCTTCAATCCTTTCGTAGAAATCAAAAATCCCAAATAAACTAATTCTTCCTTCATGAAACTACACTTCTTGATGTTTATCAATAATTTCTCTTCTCTCAACCTCTGCAATACTTGTCTTAGGTATCACAAATGTTCTTCCTTTGTCTTACTAAAAATTAAAATATCATCCAAGTATACAATAACAAACTTGCCCAAGAATTCCTTCAAGACTTCATTCATCAACCTCATGAAAGTACTCAGTGCATTTGTCAATCCAAAAGGCATCACTAACCACTCATACAATACTTCATTTGTCTTAAAAGCAGTCTTCCATTCATCTCCTTCTTTGATTTTTATATGATGGTATCCACTCTTCAAGTCTATCTTTGTGAATTATTTTGCTCCACTCAAACAATCCATAATATCATCCATCCTAGGTAAAGGAAATCTATACTTAACTGTGATCTTGTTGATTGCTCTAGAGTCTGTACACATTCTCCATTCTCCTTATTCAGTGCTAACACTGCAGGTACTAAACAAAGGATCAATCTTTCTTTGATCAAACCTATCCTCAATAATTCATGTATCTGTCTATTCAATTCTTCATTCTCTGTCGGTGTCATTCTGTGTGTTTCTTTGTTAGGTAAACTAGCTCTAGGTATAAGATCCATGTGATAACTGATACTCCTGATTAGTGGAAATCCTTCAAGTACATTGTTTGATATGATGTCTTCATACTCTATCAGCAATTCAATTATCTCCTTCAATTGTGAGTCTTCAGTCTTTGGATTTTCAAGCTTCTTAGGAATCAAAGCATAACAGATATTCTTGTGTCTCAAACCATCCAGAAATTTTCTTCCATCTACCAAACATGTTCTAGCATTCCCACATACATCACTCTTAGGATCATCTTCCAAAGGAATCAAAGTAATTCTCTTTCCATTTGATGTTATAGTATATGTATTCTTTCTTCCATCATGTATAGCTTTCCTATCATACTGCCATGGTCTACCCAACAATATATGACATACATCAATAGGCATAATATCACACAATACTTCATCATGATAAGATCCAATATGAAATTTCACTAAACATTGTTCACTCACCAGTACCTTATGATCATCCTAAATCCATGCTATCTGATATGGCTTAGGGTGTTTTAATCTTTCCAACTTCAACTTAGTCACCATCTCCTCTAAAACTAAATTATCTGAACCGCCACTATTAATTACAACTTTACAACATTTACCTCCCGATTTGCATCTGGTCCTGAACAAAATTTTCCTCTACGGTGGTTCCTCATTTTTTTCTTCTTGAAATAGTTCTCTCCTCATGACAAGTGATTCTCCATTCTCATGTTTTCCAACTGAATAGGGGTCACCTAGTTCAATAGGTTATTCTTTTACATAAGCTACTCTTCCACTATTCTATGTCTTCTTGCTTGTACTTCCTTGATTACATTCAAATGCTCTATGTCCTTCATCTCCACACTTAAAACAAGTTCCTCTGAATGTTCTCCTATCAAGTCCTCTTCCATCTCTTCTATATCCTTCACTTCGGTATGAACTAGGGCTTCCTCTATGGTAGAAAGTTATGTCATCTCTCCGGTATGCATTGCTATCTCTGTCTTCCTTATTGAATGTACAATTGTGTCTGTTCTGATCCACAGATGATCTTTCTCCTTTGGAAAATGTTCTACCTCTCTAAAATTTACCTCCTGTCTCTACTCATGCTTCTTGTTTAAATTTTCTTCAATGTTTAGGGCAAATTGATAAGCTTCTTCTAGAGATGTCATCCTCACTAAACTCAGTTCTTCTTGAATGTTCAATCTTAGTCCTTTGATATATATAGCCACTTTCTCCTTGCTTTATTCACTATGTCTTATCCTTATGATCATCTTATGAAATTCTTCAGTATACTCCTTCATAGATTTCTCCTTTTGTCTCAGGTTTTGCAATCTTTTCAATAGTTCCAACTCATAGTCAACAAGTATAAACTAATTCTTCAATTTTGTCACCATTGTATCTAATTTTGTAATATTTTCTTTTCCTCTTTTGTTTCTATCCAACTAAACTTCCTTCCACCAAATAGTAACATGTCCTTTCAACTTTGTCTTTACAAATTTTATCTTCTCTAGATCTTTAATTTCTTCATACTCAAAGTATTCTTCTAGGTCATTTATCCAATCAATCAACTCCTTAGGATTCAAATTGCCAGTGTAATTTGGTAGAACTCTAGGTCTTTTCCCAATTTTTGAAATAGCTCACAACATCTTCACTTGATCAGATTCTTCTTCTTCTCCTAGGGTTTCTTCATTTTGATCAACAGATTGAAATTCTTCATCATCACTTTCAACATTAGGTTGAGGTGTCAATCCTCTTCTTCGATCTTCTTCAAAAGCATCCAAATGAACTCGCATTATTTTCATCATTTCCATCATCTCATCCATTCTTCCAACCATAGTACCAACAACAGGTATTCTCCTCGGTGACATCTCTTTCTAGGATCAAGTGTAACTACCTCAAATTCGACAATTGGGCTACAAGGTGACAACTGCCTCACAATTGGTGAGTGGTTGACAACACAAGTAGTCTACCTTGGATTCAGTGATTTATTCACAACAAGATCTTACAGAATTCCTTCACCAATTTTGCTCACTTCACTCCCAAAGGATTCAAACTTCACTCTGATACCACTTGGTGCATTCATAGTTAGGAGGGTCCACAAAGTGAAAAATCTAAACTATACAACAAGAGTAAACACAATGGAAGCAACTCAATTATGGAATACAAATGTAGATTCAGTCACTTGGTATATCATAGATTCAAAGTACAAATAGGTTGGCAACATGTGGGATTACAATTAGGTCTCACAATCCTGATTCCTCAGTTAAAATGTATGCATAAGATATGGCTTTGAATCACCTTACAAAATAAATTCAAACTATCCATCTTGTAAATTATGCTAACTAATTTCCTATGGATCTATTACATGATTATATATCATCTCTGGATCACAAGAATCCTCCGCGACCAAGGATGGATACAAACTCCAATGAAAGAGATGCAACATGTGTATATGGATAGGTTGGACCTAAACATATGGGAATCCTCCACAAGTGAATGGAATAGCATGTAGATCTCAAGGAAGGTCGGCCATGATCCAAAGTTCCTTGAATGATGTGTCATTTAGCTCTACAAGTCTTCTCCTTTAGTTGATTGTCTAAGACTGTCAGGATGCTCTATTCTAAGAAAACAATCGGTCTTCTGATAGCGATATCTTTTTGGTACCCGATCCAAATGATCTAAATTTTGGATATGATGTGCATGAGGGTGTCTAGATGCTAAGTCTAGCTCTGCAACGTCTCAAATAAAACTGTAGAAAAATGTGGACCAAAATATAGAAACTGCTACTGACTAAACTGACTGTATTGAACTAGAAAGTGAAAGAAAATAAACTGAAATGCAAATGTTTTTGGTTGATGTAAGATTGCTCTTGAACCAAGGATGCTCCTACATCAACTAGACATATCCTCATATCTCCAAGTGAGAAGATCAAGAAAATTATGTAAGAGATCAAAATGTGAAGAGCATTCCTTAGAAGAGAGACATTCTCTTATTTGAATAAGCTTCTCAACTTCATTTGGATCTGTTGTGTCCCAAAACCCCTGATCCACTTCCTAGGATAGAGATTCACTTTCAAGGCCAGGGTTGTCATCAAGAAAGTAAAACATGCCCATCAATAGACCATTGAAGGTTGAAGATCAACGAACGAGAGTGTGTATGCTCTCTTACACTTCAGGCTTAGCTAGACCCAGGAGGGATATTCCTAGAGGCATTAAATGAAACACAAATAAACACCCACATCCATACCCACTGTATGCTTGAACCCCATAGCTGTCACTAGGTCAAGACAAACTGGTTACACAAACGTCTAATTAAGATTATTACTGCACTATGCATATGCACCCAAAGATGATAGCATCACATTCCTTAAGGATGAATTCTTTTAAAATTTACATACATAAAATACATAGTGTAGGCATACGTGTACATGATGCCAAATGATTTAAACAACTTGATATCACTTTAGATTTATCCTTGGTTATTATATTGAATCATGGGTAGCATGTAAAACTTAATATACTCCCACTCGTACTCCTAAAACTACACAAAATAGAGGATTAATTTAAAATATTGTCAGTCCTTTGCCAAACTAGACCAGTACCTACTCCATTGGGCAATAGAGTCATGAGTAGGAAAGAGGAAGGAGATACTTAGCAACCATCAACATAAACATGAAATGTATTCACATAAAAATATGACATATATGAACATACAATTGACATACTTAGTAATCCCAAGCAGAACATCAAAAACCCAAATGTAACAAAGAGGAGATACAAAGCCTTTTTATTGCTTTAAAATACTTAATCTAAATTCTATTACAACATACCAGCAAAGGTGATATGAGAATATACATAACTGGGTTCATATATTCCTCTAAATCATTACAATCTACCATGGAGACATACTATTGCTTGAAGATATTCATTGAAGAGATTCCCTATGAACTATTGGATGTATTCCTTCACATGTAGACCTAACTAGCATGATTTGATGCCCTAAAGTAAACGTGAGCTCTTGCACTTCCAATTGGTTCAGTGATCAACCCGTGGAAAATATGTGTCTTTGGTATATATAGTGCTACAATTTTTTATGTTCTAGGTAGAAGAAACTAGGGCATACATTAATTTTCATGTACCTTCCCCACCTACCTATAATGTGTTTAATCTTCTCTTAAAGCATTTAGGAAAGAGAAAGGAAATAGGGTGCTCACCTACCACATTCAATTCACCAACTCCAACATTTACTTTGATCCACCTCTGACCTAGTTGTTTTGAGCAATAGCATTAATGGAGTTACTAGAGGTATGTAGGCATGTATAAACTCTTAACCCATGAAAAAATTTGTTCTACAATTTTTAAAACACTTAAAAAATTAACTTTTTCATTTTTGGAAAGTAAGAAGCCATGAGGAACAAAATTGTGGAGTTCTTGGTCGCTAGGAACTCTTTGATTTCTTCTTTTTCCTCTTTTCTTTTGTGTTCCACTTCATTGGGGATTTCCACCCAAATGGGAACTACCCGATTTCTACTTGCTTTCTCCTTTCTTCTTTGTTCCTATCTGTTGGCAATTTCCATTTGATCAGGAACTCGCCTATCACACCACTTTCTTCTTTGCTTTTCCTTAGAAACTCTTTGCTTTTCATGCCTTAATCAATTTTTAGTATTTTTCAAAATTTTCAAAGGCTCAAGGGAACAAGGCACAACATGGGCATATTCAAAGGGAAATTTGATGAATTTTGAGCATAATTAATGTAAGTATAGGAACCAAAAAACTGGGTCCCAATAGGATCCATGGGGACATAAACAGTATCACCAACTAGGAGGGTACTAAAATCCTTAAGATTATGAATATATGAAGGTCATGTGAAGTGTTAGAAGATGAAGTAGTATCACCGGTTAACAAGATAGATTCCCCAAAGTATACTTGAGCATTTAAGTAGTAAGGAATTCCTTGATCGTGATGATACATAAGTATGTGAGCATTTACACCTAGGAAATCTACTAGACCTTCATCCATGGAGAAGACATCTAGAGGGGGTACATACAATTTATAATTACCCATGATCAACTTAGGATGCAATAAAGTTAAAGAAAGAGAACTAAGAGGTAAAAATCATGTTCACGTCTACGAAGTTTTGATATGGAGACCTAGAAGGGTGAGGAGGATGGTATCCAAGAGACACTATAGAGTAATGTGGATTAGCATCTAGAGAGATCTTAATACCCTACTCCTTGTGACTACAACCATTACCTTTATATCTAGTTTTAGCAAGGATATGGAAACCATGACCATAATACGATTACAACTCTGCGAAAGGCAGAGGATCACTATTAGTGGTGTAGTCAATGTGAGATGCATAATTGCATGAGTCATTGGAAGAAGAAGAATTAGAATCATTAAGAGGTTGTGATGAAGAAGATGTGAATTATGTTTTGGGAATGTCAAAGTGAGATGGGTTTACTTTATACTCATTGACAAAAGAGAGTGTGAAGTCTAGAGAAGCCCAATCATCACCTAGACATGAATTGGAGGAGGAAGAATACAAATTATCAACTACATCATCAACATGAATTAACAACAGTATATATTGTTTCAATGGAGAAGATGGAATAAGATTACAGAGTCTAGGAGAATACTTACTTTGATGCTCAAGATTCTTCTAATGAAAATACTATAGAGGATCTAGATCAACTTTAGCCATGAATGTTATATTACTATAGAAAAATGTATAGATTGATGCAAGGTAGATGGAACCGTGCCCATGGCATGGATCCATGGTTTACCTAGAAGAATATTGTATGAAAGAGATCCAAGCATCACATGTACCATAGTGGGAAAATATAATATGTCAGAAATCAATAGGCAATGTGATGGTGCCTAGAGTTTTCCTACTTATGTTATCAAAACCACATATAGATATAGATTTGTAGGAGAAATATAAGATGCACCTACATTGATGTGGTTCAACAAGTCTACTCCACATACGTTGAGACCAACATTGTTTTCAATGAGGGTATACTTGATGCCAATAGAATTTATGCCAACAATGATTAGAAGAGGCTCATTTTTCTTTTGAACCTCAATGAAGGGAAGTTTGTATTGTTGAAAGATGATATTGGTAGTGTTTGTATAGATATAGTCAAGCAAGGCAGTTATCTCATTTATCCTAGCAGAATATTGTAAGGAAAGCACAGGTGCGGAATACAGCTTCCCTAATGTCAATTCAAAGGGGATAATGTAGACATGTAATGTTTAATTAAAAAACACAGATGAGCACACCAGAAAATATAGAATAAACATGTAAGATAATAGAGAACAACACCAGATGTACGTGGGAAAACCCTTTCGGGTAAAAAACCCACCACCACAAGAGAGACAATCTTTATTTACAGTAAGCTTAAAATGATTACAATTAAAATCTTAGCCTTCTCGCTTAGGTATCGATTTTCAAATCATAAAAATAGTTCACTTTCACTGTACATCTAAAAAATGAAAAATATGATCGAATCTCTTCATCAATCACAGATAGATTCACCAAAATCTATATTTTTACCACAGTCTTTAGAGCAAAACCGTTTGAACTTCTACCCTAACTGTTCATTCCAACTGACTTAGTATCATTGTCTTCCAATCATCGCAACTGTTCATATTCAAGAGGACTCATTAGTCCCACATGCATCAGGTTGCATTGGACATCCAGGTTTATATACCTGAACACATTGTATGACTATCATCGGCAATTTTGTTGCTGACAATGCCAGTCAAAGCCTCATCGGTATAGCCTTAACCATCGGTGATAACTCCACCATTCTCAATGATGAGTCCTTGTCCCACTGATGCTCAAACCTTCAACCTTCATCAGCTTAATGAAGACCGTCAGAGAGAAACTTTGAAACTACACCGAAACCAAGCCTTCATCGGAAAGACTTCAGCCATCGGCCCAAAGACTTTATGCTACGCTGATGAATATCTTCTTGCCAAACATCAAGATGATAGACTCATCAGTAAGAACCATTACCACTGAGTCGATAAAGCTACTCACTCTGAAGGTCTTCCATCGGAGTGACTCACGCTGACCACATCATCGACGAGACATAGATCATCGGCGATACTACTTCCATCTGTGCTGATATAGGAAGTCTTCCCGATGGCCACTACCATCGGTGAAACACATGTCATCGGTAAGCCCAACATGAGTTCTCCGATGGTGTTCTATCAACCCGATGAATGAAGAACATGTGAATGATATGAACAAAACCAACGATTTAAAAAATGAGATTCCAAGCAGTAATATGAGACACTAGGTCTCTTTAATATCCCACTTTTCGAAGAGATTACTACTACCTCTTAGTCCGCATATGATTACTAAGAATTATGGGCCCGAAGACCCATTTCATCTGAACACCATTTGAACTTGGCCATGCTCACTGGTTTAGTCAAGGCATCTGCAAAATTATCCAAAGTATCAACCTTTTCCAACTTTACCCTCTTGTCTTCAACCATATCACGAACAAAGTGATATTGGACATCAATATGTTTTGTCCTAGCATGAAAAGTAGGATTTTTCACGAGACAGATAGCACTTTGACTGTCAGAATGAATTTGTATTTGCCCTGCATCAAACCCAACATCATAACACAACCACTTCAACCAAACAACTTCTTGGCATGCACGAGTAGCTACCATGTACTCTACCTATGTTGTGGACAAAGCGACTACAGCCTGCCGCTTGCTCATCCAACTGATGGCACCACCATTTAATGTGAATACATATCCACTGGTGGATCTTCTACTGTCAAAGTCCCCTACCCAATCAGAATCAACATATCCTTGAATGCTAATAGATTTCTGAGATCCAACTAAGTTTCCATGATAGCAAATAGCATAGTCAGAAGTTCCCTTCAAATACCTCATAATTCTCTTCACAGCATCCCAATGTGATTTGCCTGGATTTTCCATAAACTGGCTCAAAACTCCCACTGCTTGGGCAATGTCTGGTCTGGTACAAACCATTGCGTACATTAAACTACCAACAACACTTGCATAAGGCACTTTTTTCATGTCGTCAATTTCATTCGAAGATTCTAGACAATCTTCAACAGATAGTTTCGTTCCCTGCAAAACTGGAACAACTAACTGTTTGCAATCAGACATATTATATTTATCAAGAACATTGGTAATATACTTGCTCTGGTTGAGCCAAAGCTTTCTCTTTGATCTGTCCCTTTTGATTTCCATTCCTAGAATGTACTTTGCTGCCCCAGATTCTTCATTTCAAATTTCAAGGACAACTGAGATTTTAAATCTGAGATCATTCCCTTACCATTGCCAATGAATAACATGTCATCCACATACAGTGCAATTATAAGAATCCGATCACCATCAGTTTTATAATAGACACAATGATCAGATTTAGATCTCACATATCCCAAAGATAAAACATACGTATCAAATTTCTGATACCACATTCTGGGAGATTGCTTCAAGCCATAAAGAGACTTTCTAAGTTTACATACCAGATGTTCTTTACCTTTTTCCATAAAATGCTCTGGCTAAGACATATAAATTTCTTCTTCAAGGTCCCCATGAAGAAATGTTATTGTCACATCCATCTGCTCAAATTCAAAGTCATATGCTGCTGCAAGTGACAATAGAAATCTAATGGATGTCAGCTTAGCTATAGGAGAAAAGATTTCTCCATAATCTATACCTTTCTTTTGAGAATACCCCTTAGCAACAAGTCTTGCCTTGTACTTTTCAATACTACCATCTGGACCATATTTCTTTTTAAATACCCACTTATAGCCCACAGGTTTTCTACCTTTAGGCAAGGGCACCAAATCCCAGGTTCCATTTTTCTCCAACGATGACATTTCGTTATCCATGGCTTCTAACCAAGAATCTGAATTAGGTAAACTAATAGCTTCTTTCATAGTCCTAGGTTCATCAGCATCAGTAAGCAAAGCATAGGCACAACTTGAATCAAGTACTGAAAATCCATACCTATCTGGTTGTCTTCTTTCATGTGTAGACCGCCTCAACAACTGAGGTATAGGTTCAGGGTCTTGCTTTGGATCTGAATCTTCAGAGCTACTCAAACTCACTTTTGAATCATCTACACTTGGTGCTTGTTGTTCCTCTTTTACAGGGGTCAGAGGAATATTAACAACACTCTTTTCTTTCTTTTCTTCTGTCTTCTTCAACTGAAGATCAATAACCAAAGGTTTCAGCTCTCTAAAAATTACATTCCTGCTGTAAATTACTTTTTCAGTTTTAGGATTCCAAAGCTTGTACCCTTTAACACCGACTCCATAACCAATAAAGATACATTTGACTGCCTTGTAATCCAGCTTAGATCTTTTTACCTTAGGAATATGAGCATATGCCTCACAGCCAAAGACACAAAGATGTCTTAGAGAGGGCTTCTTTCTAGCCCATGATTCCATAGGTGTCTTATCAACCAATGCCGAAGTAGGAGAACGATTCAGCAAGTAACAAGCTGTAGCAACTGCCTCAGCCCAGAACCTTTGTTCAAGACCAGCATAAATCAACATACTTCTTGCTTTCTCCATAAATGATCAATTCAACCTTTCAGCAACTCCATTTTGCTATGAAGTATAAGGTGTAGTCTTATGTCTTTTAATTCCATGATCAAGACAAAATTTATCAAAATCTGCATTGCAATATTCACCACCATTATCTGTTCTCAAACATTTTATTTTTCTACCAGTATGATTTTCCACAAGATTTTTAAAATCTTTAAACCGACTGAACACTTCTAATTTATTTTTCAAAAAATATATAAATGCCCTCCTTGAATAATCATCAATAAACGATACGTAATATCTTGATTTAGACAGAGAAGGAACATCAACTGGACCAAAAACATCAGAATGTACATAGTCCATAACACCAAAAGATTTATGAGAACTAGAGTAAAAAGAAACACGGTTCTATTTTCCATATATGCAATGTTCACAGAAATCAAACTCTAGATTAATATCAATCAGCCCATCTACCAGGTTTTTGTTTTTCAAGGTTTTTAAACCTTTTTCACCTATGTGACCAAGTCTAGATGCCAAAGCATTGTTTTCTTTGCAGGAAGTTTAACTTCCATAGAGTTTGCATCATGTGTTACAATAGTAGCTTTTTTAGAGTTTACAGAGACATTATTACAACATACTGGTTTAGCAACTAACCTATACAAAGTTCCAATGCGTTCACCCTTTGCTAGTACAATAGAACCTCTAGTCATCTTACAACTACCATTCACAAAGTAACTTGCACTCCAACATCATTAAACTTACTAACAGAAAGTAAATTTTGAGCCAGACCTGGTATGTGTAGTACTCCATTCATTCCCTTTATTCTTCCATTCAAGAACTAGATTCTGACTCTTCCTCGGCCAATAATTTCCAGTGTCGAATCACTTGCCAGGAACACCTTCCCACCAGCATACAGTTCATACTTAGTGAACCATTCTCTGTGAGATGTCATATGAAAAGATGCTCCTAAATCCACCAGCCATACATCTTCAGATGCAGGCGTTGCCAAGGCAGCAATGAAGGCATCAACATCAATCTGAGAAGAATCAGTGTTAGAGAAGTTCTTCTTCTTCTTCTTTTTCTCCTCTTTGCAATCTTTTCTAATGTGTCCTTTCTGCCCACAATTCCAACACTTCACCTTGGACTTTTTGCCAGGAGATTTCAATCTCCCCTCTGATTTGGACTTAGATTTCTTGTCGTTCTTCTTGTCTCTTTCCTTTGATCTACCTCGAACGGACAGGGCCTCTTTGGCCATCTCAGAAGATTTCCTCCGCATCTCTTCAGATAATAGTGAGGCAACAACTTCTTTAGTTTTAAACGTGGTTGTTGTGCTTCCAATGCCATCACAAGATGATCCCATGAGTTAGGTAAGGAACACAATAGAAGCATACAACGGTCCTCCTCTTCTATTTTTACACCTACAGAAGTCAACTGTGCAACAATTGTATTAAATGTGTTCAGATGGTCTACTACAGATGCTCCTTCATCCATCTTCAAAGAGTACAACTTCTTTCTGAGGAAAAGTTTATTCACCAAGGACTTGCCCTGGTAAATATCTCCCAACTTCTTCCACAAATCATTGGCTGTCTTCTCCTCATGGACGTTCAATAGAATAGAATCCGCTAAACTTAATCTTATCAGTCCTCTAGCTTTCCTATCTGCCAGGTACCAGTCTTCTTACTTCATGCCTGTAGGTTGAACTCCAGACACAACAACCCAAAGATCTCTGTCAACCAGCATATCTTCAACCTTAGGTTTCCACAACTCAAAGTTTGTGCCATTGAACTTTTCAATATCTATTTTTCCTGATGTACTAGCCATCTAATTTAACAAAATAGACCTCTATAGAACTCCCACTTCACAAAATTAACACAAAAAACCCAACCTACCAACAAGGATAACACAACTGGCCAGGCTCTGATACCACTTGTAAGGAAAGTACAGGTGCAGAATATAGCTTCCCTAATGTCAATTCAAAGGGGATAATGCAGACAGGTAACATTTAATTCAAAAACATAGATGAGCACACCAGAAAATATAGAATAAACATGTAAGATAATAGAGAACAACACTAGATGTACGTGGGAAAACCCTTTTGGGTAAAAAACCCACCACCACAAGAGAGACAATCTTTATTTACAGTAAGCTTAAAATGATTACAATAAAGATCTCAACCTTCTCACTCAGGTATCAATTCTCAAATCATACAAATAGTTCACTTTCATTGTACATCTACAAAATGAACAATATGATCAAATCTCTTCATCAATCACAGATAGATTTGTCAAAATCTGTATTTTTACCACAGTCTTCAGAGCAAAACCATTTGAACTTCTACCCTAACTGTTCATTCCAACTGACTCAGTATTACTATCTTCTAACTGTCGCAATTGTTCATATTCAAAAGGACTCATTAGTCCCACATTCATCAAGTCATGTTAGACATCCAAGTTTATATACCCGAACACACTGTATGACTATCGTCGGCAATTTTGTTATCGATGATGCCAGTCAAAGCCTCATCAGTATAGCCTTAACCATCGGCGACAACTCCACCATTCTCAGTGATGAGTCCTTGTCCCACCGATGCTCAAACCTTCAACCTTCATCGGCATAACGAAGACCGTCGGAGAGAAACTTTGAAACTGCACTGAAACCAAGCCTTCATCAGAAAGACTTCTACCATCGGCCCAAAGACTTTACGCTGTACCGATGAATATCTTCTTGCTGAAGATCGGGATGACAGGCTCATTAGTAAGAACCATTACCATTGAGCTGATAAAGCTACTCACTCTGAAAGTCTTCCATCGGAGTGACTCATGCTGACCACATCATCGATGAGACATAGATCATCGACGATACTACTTCCATCTGCGCTGATACATAAAGTCTTCTCGATGGCCACTACCATCGGTGAAACACATGTCATCAGTAAGCCCAACATGAGTTCGCCGATGGTGTTCTATTAACATGATGAATGAAGAACATGTGAATGATATGAACAAAACCATCGATTTAAAAAATGAGGTTCCAAGCAGTAATTTGAGACACTAGGTCTCTTCAAATATGACATGGGGATCTTTTGCAAAGCCTCCTGGATCATGTCGTGATATGCAAGAGAAGCTTGAATAAGCTTCTAGATATAGATCTTAGCTTGAGTAGTGCAGAGCTACTCAATAAGATCATAATCTCTAATAGTCTTGTTAGAAAGATGAGGAGATAATAGAAGAATAGGAGAAGTAGAAAGAGAAATGAGAATAGGGGTCACCTATTTGTTTTTGTGAGTGTTTTACATATAGGCCGCTTCATGTAGATTAAGATACTGAGGCACATGTAGTGTAATAGATTTTGTGATGCAAGTATAATAAACTAAAGGTCAAGGCATATTAGGAACACCTAAAACAATTATTATTGGTCAAGAAGGTTGTGGTTTATTTGGAAGATGATGTCCAACAAATTTTGGTTTCTGAAGCTTCTATGTAGAGCTAGAAACAAAAAATGTGTTAATGAAGTTTTTAGAAGAAGAATTTGATGATGTATATGAGGAAGAAGTAACATATATAAAATCATCAAGGGCCTCCTCTAACATATCAAAATATTCCTTAGAGAAAGATTTATTGAGAGTGGTGAAGGTTTGGAGAAATAGATCCAACATGGTTGAATACTGCAATAAAAAAGTATAAAGGTGAAAGGTCTTTGGTTCACCAAAATGTAGTGTATGAAAATTCAATATAACTAAGAAAGTATTATTTTCTATGCTAAGTGTTTTTAATGGAACTACTCTAGGATTTAACTAGTTTCAAGAAAGAAAGTGTTTTACTTCTATTCAAAATAGAAAGAACAAAATAATTCTAGCATGTCCTAGAATGGTTTAGACTTAAAAAAATAACACTTTTCACTAAGCTAAAGCATAATAAGAAATGAAAGAATGTTGTTTTATGAGAAAGTGAAACATAAATAATAATAAATGAGTTTAGAACCGAAAACAAGTAAAATGGAACTTGGCACTAGAATATGGAGAATCTTATCTAGGACACTTGCATAACATGTGGATGTTTGCACAATGTACCATTGTCCATATGATAGGAGGTACAACAAACTCTGGTAAATCTATTTTATCTTAGATTTCGATACCATTATAGTAATATACAACAACAACCAAAATGAATACCGAGGTGACAAAAGAGTGAAGAAATACAACTAAATCTAAGTATTCTTGAAGAGAAATGAGAATAACAAGAAAAGAAAAAAATACTTGGAAGCCTCCATGTAGTCAAATACTTTCCCAAATACCTATAGTTGAAGGACAAGAAAAATGTTTGGAGTTTCTTTCGAGCTTTCCAAGAATGGTCAAGCCCCTATTTTGGTCTTTCAAACTCCATGGGTAGCCAAGAATGAAAAATGATAAAGAACTGTGTGCTCTTAAGTCTTAGGTGTGTCTAGAAAAATAAAAGAAGTGACAATAATCTATGGAATGCCAAAGCTAAGGTCTACATAGATTGACAAACTAGTGTGTATGGATATGATAAAAAGGAGGTGAGATCCACCAATATATTTGCCTTGAAAAAAATGGAAATGATAAAGAGGAGAAAAATTCTATAATTCTTATTTAAACAAGAAGAAAACTTATCCAAACAAGATTATCAGCATGATGTAGAAGAGAAAATAAGCACTTGTAGGTGTTCAAAGAAATTTTGGTAGCAAGCAATTTCAATAATGGAGTATTCATCCAAGCAACACCTTGAAAGCTGAGAAAGAGAGATTGTAGACAAGATATCCAAGTTGTAGGAAGGAGAGGTAAGAATGAGAGGGTTAGATTTTAAAACTTTATCCTTTTAGGATAATGAGCAATATGAAGGGCTAGATTCATGTGTGAAAGGCATTACTCTACCAAATGTGTGTTACATTAAGAGGTAGTAAGAAACTAGGCAGGAGAGCAATATTTCAATTTTCAAAAATTTCTGGGATGCTAGGGTGTCATGCAAATATATGTGCATCATGCTAGCATCCTAAGGGAATTTTCTCAAATTTCACATGTGTCTCTAGGATAGAAACTATAATTTAATTGTTGTGAAGAATCTTGGCAAACAAGGTGAGGGAAAATAGGCCAAGGCTAGGCTCAAGTGATCCCTAAATACATGATAATGGGATGGACACTAAAATGAGTTCAAAATATAGTGTGAAATTGTGAGGGTATACAATTTTCTACGTTACACACACTTTTATTATGATTAACACAAGCTTGGGTTCTCTTTGGTGGTGGAGTTTTTTCTTGTAAAGGTTTCTCCACATATATCTAGTTTTCATATGGTTTACATATTTATGTTTACTTCTCCATTGTTTCATTCATATTTTATGGTTTATAACATGTTTAATCATATTGAAACACCTTATTGTTAATATTCTCATTATGGCATTCACCCTATAATCAACATTCTTGTTATTTTATAGCTCTAGTTGTGTGTTAGGTAGAGTAGAGTTCTCACCTTGTGTAAATAGTACTCATGTGCTCTAGATTTTCAAACTTTATGGGTATTCCTTAGTCGGATGGCCTGTTATTTGACAAATATGATAAAACATCTTTGGGTAGTTTATTTTGGTGTGGCCCCTAGCTCTATAATATATGCACCATAAATCTTTAGGCTCCTTGCTAGATTCTTTATCTACTTTTAATTACTTCATCATATGAAGCATATCTCTTTGTAATGCTTGCACTAGTCCTAGTTCACTATCCTTTCTTGCATATGAGTCATTATCTTCATCAATTTTTATTTTTGACCATTAAGACACCTTGTCCTCACTTTTATATCCATAGCTCTATTGCATGCTTCTACATATGATGAAGGTGGCACTATTTTCATTTTCTTCCCTAATGAAGGAATGAGACTTTTGATAAACCATCTTTTTTTATATTTATCGACTAGTTATTTCTCTAATTTAACCAATAATTCATTGAGCCTATGATTATAAGCTCTCAGATTCTCATGTTTCATTTACTAAGTGTTATAAATTTCTGTAATGATTTCATTGTCATCCTAGATAAATCTAAATTCTTCAAAAGCCTTCTATATTTATCCCATGTATTTTAACTGGCTAGCTCAATCTCTATATACTAGTCAATTTCCACACCTCTAAGGGTGCCTAGGAATAACCATAGAAAATAGTTTTGATCATTCTATCATTTGCTTCCCAAATAGTTTTACAAGTTTTATAGTCTCATTGAATCTTTAGATCCATCTTTGGTGATCTTATACATCTTCTACCTCTCTACACTTGGGCTTGTTGGTAGATTTGCTATTACTTGACCTTGACATGAATTCATTTACTAGAACCTTATCCTCAAGAAATTCTGATTTATATGTTTTAGTTGTAAGGAAGCTAAGGTAGCGGAACAACTTCCTACACTAGAATCTTGAGAGGAGGGTTATGCAATTTTTTTTAGATCTTTAAAATAGTTACAAAAATTATATAGAAATAAACCTAAATAGAATTCATGCCACAAGGCAATGATTTACATGGGGAAAACCCTTTCAGGAGAAAAACCCCACACTCCAAAAGTAGCTCAATATATTATTTAGAAAACTCAACAAGATTACAATATACTTGTAGATAAACCTTTCACAGGAGTATCACCAACTAGAGATTTAGAGGCAACTCAACATCTATAAGACTCTCACACACAACCTTCATCTCAAGAACCTAATATATAGGAGATACAATACATGAAACCATCAAACAATAATTACAAAACCATGAGCTAAAACAACCCAAAAATAATGCCCAAATTCTTAGTGTTTCATTAGATCCAACCAAAGATACCTTATGATGTATCAAAACATGCATCAACATGTGTAACTCCCCCTTACAACTCTTTTATGTGTCCAACACTTTTTTACATTTTCCAATACGGGAGGCCCAACTTCCAAATGCCATAACTTTTGATCCGGGAGGTCGATCGGGCCCCCTTTTTTAAAATGTGGAGTTTGAAGAGATCTACACACTAAGCATCACTATAGGTGGTGCTGAACAACCTAGAATTTTTATTTTGGCCAAAAACCAACCGTATAGTCCATAAATTGAGTTTATTCAATTTGATAACCAAAAAATTGCACCTTTTGGAATTGCAAGTTTGAGAAACCTTTCCTAACATTAGTGCTCTCTTGGAACTCTTAGACACATGAGAATCCTTGACTCTTCTAGAGACTTAACCACTCCATACACACATTATCACCCTTAGGTTCTCTTTTTTCCACTCCAAGGCTTTTCCCTAGTGTTTTTAGCTTAGTTTAGTCTTTGATGAAAAAATCATCAATACCACAAAGATTACTCTCATACACTTATATCTTGTTGTACCCAACCAAATTTTTTGCTTCATCAAGGCATTTTGAAACAAGTCTAGAAACTTTTTCGTCAAAAAGTCAAAAAAGTAAAATTTCTAAAAATAGAAATTTCTATTTTTAGAAATTTCTAAAAATAGACGTCGAGTTAGGTTTTTTGGGTTTCTTGAGATATGGATGTTGGCAAAACTTTCTAAAAATAGAATCTCCAAATCAGGTGTCGCGCTCGATTCTCATTGGTCGATTTTCCTTCATGATCGACACAGTTCAGACGAAATCTTCAAACGACCAAGTTTTCTCTACTCGGTCATTTTCACTTTTTCATAAGGTAAAGCATGAGCTCGAAAGTCATCAACACAGAAAAGTTCACCTGCCAAATCTCTTCGATGAGTTTCCAACGCTGTTTCAACGACGCAAAACTGACAAACGGCCGTTGACTCGATGATGCACGCAAAACGATGCAAGATGGATCCAAGGTGAATGGAAAAGTTGGAAAATCACAAAAATGGCTAAGTCTGGTGAAACTGGGTGCCCCAGGAGGCTTGGGGCACCCATCCTCTCGTGTGTTAGTTTTTTTTCACATTTTTTGAGAAATGTCAAAAATGCTTCCGTCAGCTCCTTTCCGGTTGGTCAAACTTGGTCAAAAGTCAGTCAAAGATAGGATTTCATCACAGATATGTTTAGACTACTCAGATCACCCTCCGTCCCACCTTGACAGTCATCAGAACGACCAAAATTGAAGATCAAACATGAGCTGTCGGCACGGAAATTGAGAAAAGGTATAAAATTGATAATTTTTGAAAAAATGGCTAAGTGTTGACAAACTGGGCGCCCTTGGAGGCTTGGGGCGCCCAAACTCTCTACTGTTAGATTTTTTTTCATGTTTTTCTCGAAAAACACAAATCTCCTTCCGTCAGCCCGCTCCGGTTCAGTGTTGATCAATTTGGCACATTTTTCGAGGCAAACGGAAGGTACAATCAGTTCAATTTTCATCAGGCTTGCATATTCACAGATTATCAGACTCATTTTCATCCCAGTTGTTAGAAATTGACAACTAAACAGGGGTCCTGTGCCTCCAGAACGCGCACGCAAACCAAGAAATTGAAAAAGTTGAAAAAACTAAAAAATGGCTAAGTGTTGGGAAATTGGGCGCCCCAGGAGGCTTGGGGCGCCCATCTTGAGCAGTGTTAGAATATTTTTTGTTTTTAGTGTTTTCTGACATGCCTTGTTACCAATCTTCGCGCGTTGGCAGTTTTGGGGAAGTCAAACTTGGTCAAACGATGTCAGATCGTCGAACGGAGGCAGGGGATGGAATCTCAGTTGATCAATCTTCAAAATGTCAGGATCAGTTAGCTTTTTCAGTTCATGATGACATTCTTCCACCTTGTCAAAGTCAGAGACAGGCCATATTTGAGTCAAAACGAGTGTTGAAGTGTCGAAAATGAAGAAAATTTTGTTAACACTTCTTCTAACTCGCGCATTCGATGACATCATCAAAGAAGATATTTTTTGTCATCTTGCACATAAAGCCATAAGCTCCTACAAAATAGGGATTCTTCCTATTCAAAGACATTCACTTGGATTTATGCTTTAAAAGTTGCTTTCTTCATGGATGAGGATGAAGTTTTCTTCTCACACAAGTAAAACTGCTTTTTCGACCAAAAGATTTATAAAGACAAGCTTTGGGCTTCTTTATTTCATTATTTTTTGCAGGTTGCATCCAGAGGAAAGATTTTATTTTTCTTTCAATGAAGATTCGAAGACCCAAACCAAGTGCTTTTTCAGTGTTCTTCATAGATTCGGGTTGAGGAAGAAGAAAGGCTTGCTTTTTCAGGGTCCTTGTTTCAAGGAGATCATTTTTCAGAAATCCAACCAGAGCTTTTTCAGTTTTCGTCGAGATGGGTCCATCCAGATTATCATCCTCTTGAAGATTAGGAGTTGTGCTTTTTTTTTTTTTTCAGGAAACTGCTTTTTTCTTGCTTTTTCGAGAAAATCTCCGCTTTTTCGAAATCTGACAATCTGGGTTGCTTAGAAACGGAATTATCTACAAAACCCATGTGCCAGCTTTTTTAGCTCACACTCTGCTTTTTCTAAAAATCAGCAAACAATTTTCAGCCATCTGTTCAATACTTTTTCCAACATAGGCGTGTTCACAGTTGATTTTCAAATCTTCCAATATGCAGTACTCTCCAACACAATTCAGGCACAAAACAACATTGGTTCATGATTACCTGAAAACTTGTGAAATAGACTTGCATAAAGTACTTCCAGTAATTAATTTACACTCCTTGGAGGATGCAGGAAATAATGCTATCAGGAATCTTGGACACTCCAGCTGGCTTGCAGCGGCATCCTTTCCTATCACCGTGCAAAGTATCGAGTTTGTGATTGCTTGTGTGACGCATTACAACTCGATCACAAGAGAAATTCAGTCGGGTGATGGACGTGTGCTCTGTAGCTTGAGGCCAAATGACATTGAAAAGTGCTTCACAATACCTATTTGGAGAGAGAACTTAACTGTTTCACTTGAAGAATGCAAGAGGGTTTGGAATAATGATAAGGAAAAATACAGAAAAAAGATTGGTCAGAGGTGGTTGAAAGAAAAGTAGAATATTATGCCAAAGAATGTTGGACGTGGAGAATTCAAGGAGGAGCATGCAATAATGATTACTCTCCTAAGTCGTATCACGGGTCAAGCAGATGCAAACAAATTTCAGCCTTGGATGTTTTACATCATGTCCCAGATTGTTGATGGAACCGAATTCTATGATTGGTCGGCACTAATCAGTGATTGTCTCCACCAACAAATAATTGATTTTCAAAGGGCTCATGAATTCCATATGATATCATACCTTGTGTATTTGATGGCTTTTCAGGGTCAATTCAGAGGTTTGAATGTTGTTGGAACTCTGGGTACTCAGCATGTGTATCATCATTTCCCGCAGTTAGAGATCTCTCAAGCTGAACGACATTACAGGCGGGTGAATGATGCATTCTTGATGCATGCAGTGCGAGACATGGACAAGGAGTTGCATATACGGTTTTTTGTAGAGGCTAGAATAGCAATGGCAGAATGGGCTGATTGGTTTATCCAATTTCCTACTTTTTCCTACATCAGAGTATATGGCTTCTCAGGAGAGCCAGCCATATTGCCGCAATATCCTACAGATGAAATAGCATTTATAGAATTTTTGAGGCAAGCTTATCAAGTGCATACATTTTTGCATAGCAGACGCAAAACTGCCTTCAATTTTCCACTTGGGATGAGTATTTACAGATGTAGATCTGGAGCAGATGCCAAGGCAATCGGTAATGAATCATCCAGATATGGTCTTAAGTTTTTTGACAGGAGATCTTCATATGATCCCTGTGGTGTTTATGCATCACATCTTGGTCAGAATTGTACACACAAGTTTGCAGTTGAAGACTTCTGGGCTAATTGTGCTGATGAGTATGAAGTGCAAAGACGCAGTTACAGCAGGTTCACTCTTCAGCAAATGTGTGATATCCTATCAGAAGACATAGAGGGTTTGACAGAGAGTGGTGAAGTTCTACTTCCCACGTATTTCAGGGACCAAATTGAGCAACAATTGTTGCTGCCAGTTAATTGATCAGTAAAAGAGAGTACTTCCATTGAGGAGAGAACAAGTCGAGTGGTTAAAAATAGTTTGATATTCTTGAAGACTAAGCGGAAGGATGATATTCCAGTAGCAGAGCCGCCAGTTGTGCAACCATCAGAACCTTCCACTTCCAAGCCAAAACAAAGAGTAAAGGCTATGAGTGTTCTCCCAGAGGGAACAAAAATGGCAAAGTTAAAGAGGAAGAAAGACGAGTCTCCAGCTCATGTCCAATAGGAACATCCACCAGTTGAACCAGAAGCTCCTGTTGAAACAACGCTGCATGTTGAAGTGTTACCTTCAGATCATGTATCTCCACCTTCTTCACCAATCCCTTCTCCTATTCACATAGATTCAGAGCCAGATTCAGGAGTTCGCAACTTTGATGCAAGCATTGATTCATCAGGAGCTGATGAGGCGAGAATCGAGTTTCCAAGAGAGGATGGCTCATCCTGGCTTGAAAATATTCTGGGAAGGAAGAGAAGAAAGCCCTCATATCAGCTGGACTTAACAAAGCTAAAAAGCGTCTATCAAGATACACCAGACAAGCAGCTGAAGAAGCAGATTTGCATTGAGAAGAATGCGGATGGAGAAATCATTCTTGAGACTGCAACACCTCCAGAAAATAGAAGTGCTAATGATGTCGAGGTTGATGACTTCACAGTTGTCAAAGCTAACCTTGGTAGAAGTACTCACCATACAGATGTCAATCTCTTTGAGGTTGCAGCGAATAGCTTGAAGGAAAGGGTGTTGAGAGATGGAGAAGACAAGGCAGCTCTCAAAGCTGAAGTTCGACAGTTGTGGCAATATATTTCCAACCTTTTCCATGGCACTTCACAGGTTGATTTGCTTCTTCCACCGAGTCTTGGATCACCAGCTGATCAACGGCATTTTAGTAAGTTGGTTCTCTATGGGAGGCACATGGACAGTTGGGTAGAAGAATTTGTGACCAAAGGGAGAGTTGTACTTGCAGAGCTTTATCAGTTGAAGTACAACACTCATGATTTACGCCAAGGCATACAGGGGTCGCAGCAGATCATGGTAGAAAATAGACCGGTGTTTGAGATCATTATCTCCGACTTGAAGATTGCACTTGATACTGTTGATTCAGCTAAAGATAAGAAGATAGTTTCTACTTGGAAAGCACAATATCTTTTCACAGTAAAAACTTATGACAGTATGATTTCAGAGTTGACAGAATGGAAAGAAAAGGTAATCGGCATCCTCAAGTTTGTCAGATCCTTTATCTCTCAGATCCCGTGTTCATATGAGAAAGAAGATGGTACCCTGTATGACCTCGGGGAAGTGCAAGCAGAGTTCCAGACTCTCGTCCGCAACAACTTTAATGATGATATCAATGCTGGCAAGATGAGTCGTCTTGCTGCAATGTCAGTGAAATTTGACAAGGCTGCGGGTGAAGTTCACGAATTTCTTCAGATGGTTGCCAATGGTGAAGAAATGTTAGAGAATCAGAATATTGTTCTAGAGAGTATCAGTGTTCCTGGCAGAGATGCGGTCACTCGCTTTTTAGAAGATATTGTTTCCCAGAATATCGACGAATGACATCACCAAAAAGCTAGAATGTTGATGAGGATGCATTCCAAAATAAAGCAGCTTTAAAACATATGCTTTTTGTTTTAAAGCATGTGCTTTCATCCTAAGCTCATCCATTCTATATTTAGAAAGAAAGCACCTTGTGATAGTTGGAATCTTTTTGCTTTAAAGCAAATTGCTTTCAAGCATTTGTTTATTGTATCTTTGTCTTAGAATAGTAATAAAGCTTGTGAGTTGGCAAGTTAGGGTTAATCAAGGAGATTTTAGGGTTCCCTACTCCTTTGATTTTAGTATAAATAAGGGCATCCTTGCCCATTGTTGGTAATGGTAGTTGTGATAGCAAATTTGCTGTGTCTATTCTAGCCTGCAAACATTGTTATTCCCAGTGTCTGTTCAATCTGTGTTCATTGTAAGGAATGACTTTTGTGATAACAAATTTGCTATGCCTATTCTAGCCTGCAAACATTGTTATTTCAGGTGTTTGTTCACTTTGTGTTCAGTGTTCTCCGGTGTTTGATCACTTACTGTATGCCTACATTTTGCTGCAGTCTTGCTGTCCTGGAGTTGTATTAAACTTTCTGATATTGAATAGAAATCTCATGCCTACTTTGCTCTGATATTCTATATCGATTCATCAAGTTTTCGTTGTCAGATGTGTAGCTTCTATGGCTTTCATTTTCAGCTTTCATCATTAAAGTACTCTTAGTCTTGTGGTGTAAATCTGGAGGAAAACTACTTGATTTTTTGTGTTAACAATCATTCCCCGTTCACTTTCAACTTCCTTTGCTCTGAATTTACTCAGGAGGTTGAAAGCATCATTAGTCTATGCTAGTTGTAGTAGAAGTTTTATTAAAAAAGAAAAACCTCTTCTGCAGCGTTTAGAGTTTTATAACCTTGTGCTCTGCAGCTGAGAATCAAAAAGAAGATAGGTGAAGTTTCATTCAAGTTATCTTTTCAGCGAACATCAGCAAGAAAGGGAACTCCCCCTTCCAATAGGAGAGCAGTTTATCTATGCATAGCTGTCCGTTTCCAAATCGCATACCAGAGGTGTGAATTGAAACGCCAACAGTTTTCTGGCACCCATTGTGGGGCACGAGGCATAAAACTTCAAGCAAGCTTAGGCTTATGACACGGTAATGACTCTCTGGCATCCTTCTACTCCAGTTCAACAACCAAATCTTACACCACCTGTTATTCAACCAAATCTTGTACGAGTAGAAGGAGAGCAAACGGACATCATTAGCAGCATTAGAAGTTTCATATTTGCGCAAAAGGAAAGTCCTGATCAGTAGAGAAACGCAGCTGCTATCCTTGACAAAGAAGAACACAAAGCAGATCTTACAGCAGGAAGACCAGTACTACCACCTCCCGTGTGGCAATAGATAATCCTGGCTCACAGGGTTTATTCAAGAAAAGGAAAAGGCGGTGGTACGGATCCTTTCTTTCAAGATCTTGATTCTACAAAAGTTGGAGAATCATCCAACATAGCTCAAGAAATTCAGATAGTTCCTGAAGTCAAGCAGGAAGAATTACAAGAAGAACAAGTAATCCAACCTAGAGCAATGGATGATGCAAATAACAACAATCACAATGATCCAAATCAAAGGTGACCGCCACCATTGCCTTGGGGTAATAACATTGGACCTTTGGCCCTACAAGCACATCATGATTTACCAAAGGGGTCAAGGAAGCACTTTCCTCGGTTCCATGGTGATGGAACTCAACATCCTGATGAACACATCTCTGCATTCACAACATCTTGCGTTGTTTTGCATGTATCACATGAAGATTTTGCCATGCGTCTCTTCGTTGAGACTCTCGCGGGAAATGCTGCTGATTGGTTCAATCATTTGGAACCAGGAATCATTACAAGTTGGGCAACTATGAGTGAGAAATTCTTGGCAAGGTTCAAGCCTACCGAAGATGCTCACAGATTGTTCGCCCAACTCTCAAATTCAAAGATGGAAAACAATGAACCAATGAGGGAGTTTGTGGCAAGGTTTAATCGCCTAGTTACACGTCTTTCTCATACTCTTAATCCATCTCCGCAAATTCTGTTGAGCAGTTTCATTAACGCTCTTCCTTCTGAGATAGCCTTCTTTTTGAGATCGGCTAATGAAACAGAATTATCCAATGCACAAGAAAATGCCATCAAGTTAGAAGACGACATGATTACCTCTGGCAAGATGAAAATAGATTCAATCAGGTCTCTAGTTCAGAGCTCTGCAGATCCACTGCTGCATAAGGTAGCAAATGAAGTGACTATCATGAAGAGACAGTTGCCTACTCAAGGGCAACCTGCGCAACAACAATACCAACCACAGCAACAGTATCAACCTCAGCAACCATATCAGCCTAAGAGGAACAATTTTCAACCTTTCAATAACTATAGGCCCAGGTTGCCAGCACCACCACCAAGGCAAGCAGTCGATGCTGCTCAAAATGCAGTGTTTTGTTCCTTTCATGAGACTGATGCACATACTGGAGTCACGTGTCCTAAAAATTTAAGGATGAATCAAATCATGGGATATGCTGATGCCGCACCTATTTCAAACATTGTTCCTTCCCCAAGTGCAAATGTTGTCTTACCACAGACGGACAACTTCGATGGCAACTCTACCACGGGATACTTCCAGAATGAACCCATTATAATGAAGGAAGAACAAGATGATTTTCGTCAATATTCTCTTGCAGTGAATCATGAAAATCTTTCAACTCCTGTGTTTACACGTACTCAACATTTTAAGGCACAGAAGGAAGGAGAGGATAGACAAAGACCAAAAGAAAAGGAAAAGGAAGTGGCTTCCACTTCCAATGCTCAACCATCACATGAAAGTGTTCAAACTACTCAAAAGTCATCTTCAAAAAATTTTGATATAGTAGATTCCATGATGAAGACAAAGGTGCAGATTTTTCAGCTAGAGTATCTTCAAGACCATCCAGATCAGCTGGATAGAATTGTCAAGTATGTCAAGAAAGATACTGTCATGCAGCCCACATTGCTAGAATCTTTTGTTTAGGCAGGAGAGAAGCCAAAGCCCTTCTATATTTCTCTGTATATAGGAGGTTATAAATTTAGCAATTGTATCATTGATTCAGGAGCCTCAGACAACGTCATGCCTTTGCAGGTAATGAACGCTTTGGGACTCTCGTGCACCAAAACACATGACAAGTGTTATTCGCTTGAGTCTAAATCAGTGCCATTGGTTGGACAATTGAAGGATGCTCAAGTTCGATTAGCGGCTTGCCCAGAGAAGAAAATAATGATGACTATCTTGGTAGCTGACATTTCAGCCAGCTATGGGATGCTGCTAAGTAGAAGTTTCTGCAAAGATCTTGGAGGGGAAATACAATTGGATTGGTCATCTGCAACCATTCCTTTAAAGAAAGGTAATTTCAAATTGGACCCAGAAACCAAGTCACGGTTCACGATGGTGAAATCTCAGGATCCTCAAGCACAAGTGCTATACCAAGAAATGGGTCCTGGTACATATGTTATGCTATCTGAAATAACTAAAGAAAATCAGGAAGTTGTCTGTGCGGTTGACAAATCAAAGGAGGAATCTGAAGAAATGTTCAACTTACAAACCTTCTTTGGTGAAGAAGAAGTGCGACAATCTTCTCAAGAATGCAACAATGATGAATTAGATCTATTTTTCTCGTCTTTTGAAGGCTGGTTTGAAGAACCTATGTCAAATATATCCAAGGGAGAGACTCAAAAAGTTCTACAAGCAGAACAAGAGCATGACCTTTTTGAAGATGATTTCTTCCTAGAAGAATTTTTTAGAATGGGAGATCATATAGAAGTTCCATTATCAGATCTAAATTGTTTTCAACATCAGTGGGAAAGTGATTCTTCAATGGAAGATACTGGAGACTTTCCTTTACAATATAGCCCATCTTCACCTGCATCTCGAGAATCTTTCATACATACTAGTGAAGAGGACGATGTTGAATCCATCTATGAACCTATACAAGAAAAATACTTCACCGATACTATGCAACCGGTGTGGAATACAACATATGAAGAGGTTGATGGTGAAGAGTTCATGGAATATTCAGTTTTGGTCACTAAAGAGGATGATATTGAAAAATCAGAGATTATTGACAAATGTCTTGTGAGATACGCCGTGTGTGAGATTGATCAAGAAGAAGAAGAGGAAACATATGATTCAGATGAAGCTGTCTTTGATTCTACTCCTTTTACAGAGCAAGAAAGATACATGAATGCTGAAGAAGAAGTGATGATGGATATTTGCATTGAAGAAGAGTACTCTATAGAGGGTGATGAGATTCCAGGTAACGAATGGGAAAGTGAGCTATCAGGTGAAGATGTTCCAGAGTTTAAGCATTCAAATCTTGACGATTCATTAGATTTTGGAGAGTGGATGGACAAAAACACAACCAATGAAGAAGTCCCTGCAGCACTTGAAAAGTTGGCAACGACAGTTGTGGACCCTATAAGCCAGGAATCAATGATGAGAGTCATGTATGAGCAGCTTGCACCTTTTCTAGAAGATGATGCATTGACTGAATACAAAGTTGCGTGTGTACAAGATATAAATGAAACTCATATTCAATATGTGGTGATGACCATTCCAACAGATGTACTTTGGCCACAAGACTTTCCTGTATATCTTCAGAAAGAAGTTCTGTATCTCCACATATTGTAGAGGTTGCTTGCATTGGAGGAAGATGCTCCACCTGATCAATGGCATATCAATCAGTTTCTCAGGAACTTCTCATGGCCTGTACGTGAATACCCTCCTGAATCATGGCTCTTTGAGAGGATGTTGCAGAGAAATAAAAGTTTTGTGCTACCAAGGCAATCTTCATAGCTAAAGAGAGATGGTTCTTACTTTTCTGAGTCGATTGACAGTTTCATGTGATAGTTCTAAACTCTTCTCATCCTCGCTCAGGAGATGGAGCGCGTGAAACACTTTTTGTTCTCATAATGTGTTTCCCCTTTCTGTGATGTGACCGTTATGTCGTAAAGTTTTTCCCCTTTCCGTAATGTGACAGTTGTGTTTTTTGTGTGTTCTGGGAAGTTCCAACTTCTTAGGTGATTTTAGGAAATCCGGTTTTAGGTGATGTAGGAGAAATGTCTTGTTCTAGGTGATTATGAATGTAACCTGACTCTATTACCCAATGGATAAGGCACTGGTCCAACTTGCAAAAGTCCAGAGATTCTTGGTTCTCCTATGCCGTAAGTATCCGCCATGGTCCCCAGATAGAGCCAATTGTTGTACCCAACCAAATTTTTTGCTTCATCAAGGCATTTTGAAACAAGTCTAGAAAATTTTTCGTCAAAAAGTCAAAAAAGCAAAATTTCTAAAAATAGAAATTTCTAAAATAGACGTCGAGTTAGGTTTTCTGGGTTTCTTGAGATATGGATGTTGGCAAAACTTTCTAAAAATAGAATCTCCAAATCAGGTGTCGCGCTTGATTCTCATTGGTCGATTTTCATTCACGATCGGCACGGTTCAGACGGAATCTTCAAATGACCAAGTTTTCTCTATTGGGTCACTTTTGCTTTTTCACTAGGTAAAGCATGAGCTCGAAAGTCATCAACATAGAAAAGTTCGCCTGCCAAATCTCTTTGACGAGTTTCCAACGATGTCTCAACGATGCAAAACCGACAAACGGCCGTTGACTTGACGATGCACGCAAAACGATGCAAGATGGATCCAAGGTGAATGGAAAAGTTGGAAAATCACAAAAATGGGTAAGTCTGGTGAAACTGGGTGCCCCAGGAGGCTTGGGGCGCCCATCCTCTCCTGTGTTAGTTTTTTTTCACGTTTTTCGAGAAATGTCAAAAATGCTTCCGTCAGCTCCTTTCCAGTTGGTCAAACTTGGTCAAAAGTCAGTCAAAGCTAGGATTTCATCACAGATATGTTTAGACTACTTAGATCACCCTCTGTCTCACCTTGACAGTCGTCAGAACGACCAAAATCGAAGATCGAACATGAGCTGTTGGCACATAAATCGAGAAAAGGTACAAAATTGACAATTTTTGAAAAAATGGCTAAGTGTTGACAAACTGGGCGCCCTTGGAGGCTTGGGGCGCCCAAACTCTCCAGTGTTAGATTATTTTTCATATTTTTCTTGAAAAACACAAATCTCCTTCCGTCAGCCCGCTCTGGTTCAGTGTTGATCAGTTTGACACATTTTTTGAGGCAAACGGAAGGTACAATCAGCTCAATTTTCATCAGGCTTGCATATTCGCCAGATCATTAGACTCATTTTCATCCCAGTTGTCAGAAATTGACAGCCAAATAGGGGTCCTTTGCCTCTGGAATGCGCACGCAAACCAAGAAATTGAAAAAAGTAAAAAAATGGCTAAGTGTTGGGAAACTGGGCGCCCCAGGAGGCTTGGGGCGCCCATCTTGAGCAGTGTTAGAATATTTTTCTATTTTCAGTGTTTTCTGACATGCCTTGTTACCAATCTACGCCCGTTGGCAGTTTCAGGGAAGTCAAACTTGGTCAAACGATGTCAGATCGTCGAACGGAGGCAGGGGATGGAATCTCAGTTGATCAATCTTCAAAATGTCAGGATCAGTTAGCTTTTTCAGTTCATGATGACATTCTTCCACCTTGTCAAAGTCGTAGACAGGCCATATTTGAGTCAAAACGAGTGTTGAAGTGTCGAAAATGAAGAAAATTTTGTTAACACTTCTTCCAACTCGCGCATTCGATGACATCATCAAAGAAGATATTTTTTGTCATCTTGCACATAAAGCCATAGGCTCCTAAAAAATAGGGATTCTTCCTATTCGAAGACATCCACTTGGATTTATGCTTTAAAAGTTGCTTTCTTCATGGATGAGGATGAAGTTTTCTTCTCACACAAGTAAAGCTGCTTTTTCGACCAAAAGATTTATAAAGACAAGCTTTGGGCTTCTTTATTTCATTATTTTTTGCAGGTTGCATCCAGAGGAAAGATTTTATTTTTCTTTCAACGAAGATTCGAAGACCCAAACCAGGTGCTTTTTCAGTGTTCTTCATAGATTCGGGTTGAGGAAGAAGAAAGGCTTGCTTTTTCAGGGTCATTGTTTCAAGGAGATCATTTTTCAGAAATCCGACCAGAGCTTTTTCAGTTTTCGTCGAGATGGGTCCATCCAGATTATCATCCTCTTGAAGATTAGGAGTTGTGTTTTTTTTTTTTTTTTCGGGAAACTACTTTTTTCCTGCTTTTTCGAGAAAATCTCCGCTTTTTCGAAATCCGACAATCTGGGTTGCTTAGAAACGAAATTATCTACAAAACCCATGTGCCAGCTTTTTTAGCTCACACTCTGCTTTTTCTAAAATTTAGCAAACAATTTTTAGCCATCTGTTCAATACTTTTTCCAACATAGGCGTGTTCACAGTTGATTTTCAAATCTTCCAATATGCAGTACTCTCCAACACAATTCAAGCACAAAACAACATTGGTTCATGATTACCTGAAAACTTGTGAAACAGACTTGCATAAAGTACTTCCAGTAATTAATTTACACTCCTTGGAGGATGCAGGAAATAATGCCATCAGGAATCTTGGACACTCCAGTTTGCTTGCAGTGGCATCCTTTCCTATCACCGTGCAAAGTATCGAGTTTGTGATTGCTTGTGTGACGCATTACAACTCGGTCACAAGAGAAATTCAGTCAGGTGATGGACGTGTGCTCTGTAGCTTGAGGCCAAACGACATTGAAAAGTGCTTCACAATACCTATTTGGAGAGAGAACTTAACTGTTTCACTTGAAGAATGCAAGAGGGTTTGGAATAATGATAAGGAAAAATACAGAAAAAAGATTGGTTAGAGGTGGTTGAAAGAAAAGCAGAATATTATGCCAAAGAACGTTGGACGTGGAGAATTCAAGGAGGAGCATGCAATAATGATTACTCTGCTAAGTCGTATCATGGGTCAAGTAGATGCAAACAAATTTTAGCCTTGGATGTTTTACATCATGTCCCAGATTGTTGACGGAACCGAATTCTATGATTGGTCGGCACTAATCAGTGATTGTCTCCACCAACAAATAATTGATTTTCAAAGGGCTCATGAATTCCATATGATATCATACCTTGTGTGTTTGATGGCTTTTCAGGGTCAATTCAGAGGTTTGAATGTTGTTGGAACTCTGGGTACTCAGCATGTGTATCATCATTTCCCGCAGTTAGAGATCTCTCAAGCTGAACGACATTACAGGCGGGTGAATGATGCATTCTTGATGCATGCAGTGCGAGACATGGACAAGGAGTTGCATATACAGTTTTCTGTAGAGGCTAGAATAGCAATAGCAGAATGGGCTGATTGGTTTATCCAATTTCCTACTTTTTCCTACATCAGAGTATATGGCTTCTCAGGAGAGCCAGCCATGTTGCCGCGATATCCTACAGATGAAATAGCATTTATGGAATTTTTGAGGCAAGCTTATCAAGTGCATACATTTTTGCGTAGCAGACGCAAGACTGCCTTCAATTTTCCACTTGGGATGAGTATTTACAGATGTAGATCTGGAGCAGATGCCAAGGCAATCGGTAATGAATCATCCAGATATGGTCTTAAGTTTTTCGACAGGAGATCTTCATATGATCCCCGTGGTGTTTATGCGTCACATCTTGGTCAGAATTGTACACACAAGTTTGCAGTTGAAGACTTCTGGGCTAATTGTGCTGATGAGTATGAAGTGCAAAGACGCAGTTACAGCAGGTTCACTCTTCAGCAAATGTGTGATATCCTATCAGAAGACATAGAGGGTTTGACAGAGAGTGGTGAAGTTCTACTTCCCACGTATTTCAGGGACCAAATTAAGCAACAACCGTTGCCACCAGTTAATTGGTCAGTAAAAGAGAGTACTTCCATTGAGGAGAGAACAAGTCGAGTCGTTAAAAATAGTTTGATATTCTTGAAGACTAAGCGGAAGGATGATATTCTAGTAGTAGAGCCGCCAGTTGTGCAACCATCAGAACCTTCCACTTCCAAGCCAAAACAAAGAGTAAAGGCTATGAGTGTTCTCCCAGAGGGAACAAAAATGGCAAAGTTAAAGAGGAAGAAAGACGAGTCTCCAGCTCATGTCCAACAGGAACATCCACCAGTTGAACCAGAAGCTCCTGTTGAAACAATGCTGCATGTTGAAGTGTTACCTTCAGATCATGTATCTCCACCTTCTTCGCCAATCCCTTCTCCTATTCACATAGATTTAGAGCCAGATTCACCAGTTCGCAACTTTGATGCAAGCATTGATTCATCAGGAGCTGATGAGGCAAGAACCGAGTTTCCAAGAGAGGATGGCTCATCCTGGCTTGAAAACATTCTGGGAAGGAAGAGAAGAAAGCCCTCATATCAACTGGACTTAACAGAGCTAAAAAGCGTCTATCAAGACACACCAGACAAGCAACTGAATAAGCAGATTCGCATTGAGAAGAATGCGGATGGAGAAATCATTCTTGAGACTGCAACACCTCTAGAAAATAGAAGTGCTAATGATGTCGAGGTTGATGACTTCACAGTTGTCAAAGCTAACCTTGGCAGAAGTACTCGCCATACAGATGTCAATCTCTTTGAGGTTGCAGCGGATAGCTTGAAGAAAAGGGTGTTGAGAGATGGAGAAGACAAGGCAGCTCTCAAAGCTGAAGTTTGACAATTGCGGCAATATATTTCCAACCTTTTCCATGGCACTTCATAGGTTGATTTGATTCTTCCACCGAGTCTTGGATCACCAGCCGATCAGCGGCATTTCAGTAAGTTGGTCCTCTATGGGAGGCACATGGACAGTTGGGTAGAAGAATTTGTGACCAAAGGGAGAGTTGTACTTGCAAAGCTTTATCAGTTGAAGTACAACGCTCATGATTTACGCCAAGGCATACAGGGGTCGCAGCAGATCATGGCAGAAAATAGACCAGTGTTTGAGATCATTATCTCCGACTTGAAGATTGCACTTGATACTGTTGATTCAGCTGAAGATAAGAAGACAGTTTCTACTTGGAAAGCACAATATCTTTTCACAATAAAAACTTATGACAGTATGATTTCAGAGTTGACAGAATGGAAAGAAAAGGTAATCAGCATCCTCAAGTTCGTCAGATCCTTTGTCTCTCAGATCCCGTGTTCATATGAGAAAGAAGATGGTACCTTGTATGACCTCGGGGAAGTGCAAGCAGAGTTCCAGACTCTCGTCCGCAACAACTTTAATGATGATATCAATGCCGGCAAGATGAGTCATCTTGCCGCAATGTCAGTGAAATTTGACAAGGCTGCGGGTGAAGTTCACGAATTTCTTCAGATGGTTGCCAATGGTGAAGAAATGTTAGAGAATCAGAATATTGTTCTAGAGAGTATCAGTGTTCCTGGCAGAGATGCGGTCACTCGCTTTTTAGAAGATATTGTTTCCCAGAATATCGACAGATGACATCACCAAAAAGCTAGAATGTTGATGAGGATGCATTCCAAAATAAAGCAGCTTTAAAACATATGCTTTTTATTTTAAAGCATGTGCTTTCATCCTAAGCTCATCCATTCTATATTTAGAAAGAAAGCACCTTGTGATAGTTGGAATCTTTTTGCTTTAAAGCAGATTGCTTTAAAGCATTTGTTTATTGTATCTTTGTCTTAGAATAGTAATAAAGCTTACGAGTTGGCAAGTTAGGGTTAATCAAGGAGATTTTAGGGTTCCCTACTCCTTTGATTTTAGTATAAATAAGGGCATCCTTGCCCATTGTTGGTAATGGTAGTTGTGATGGCAAATTTGCTGTGCCTATTCTAGCCTGCAAACATTGTTATTCCCAGTGTCTGTTCAATCTGTGTTCATTGTAAGGAATGACTTTTGTGATAACAAATTCGCTGTGCCTATTCTAGCCTGCAAACATTGTTATTTTAGGTGTTTGTTCACTTTGTGTTCAGTGTTCTCCGGTGTTTGATCGCTTACTGTATGCCTACCTTTTGCTGCAGTCTTGTTGTCCTGGAGTTGTATTAAACTTTCTGATATTGAATAGAAATCTCATGCCTACTTTGCTCTGATATTCTATATCGATTCATCAAGTTTTCATCGTCAGATGTGTAGCTTCTATGGCTTTCATTTTCAACTTTCATCATTAAAGTATTCTTAGTCTTGTGGTGTAAATCTGGAGGAAAACTACTTGAGTTTTTATGTTAACAATCATTCCCCGTTCACTTTCAACTTCCTTTGCTCTGAATTTACTCAGGAGGTTGAAAGCGTTATTAGTCTATGCTAGTTGTAGTAGAAGTTTTATTAAAAAGGAAAAACCTCTTCTGCAGCTGAGAATCAAAAAGAAGATAGGCAAAGTTTCATTCAAGTTATCTTTTCAGCGAACATCAGCAAGAAAGGGAACTCCCCCTTCCAATAGGAGAGCAGTTTATCTGTGCATAGTTGTCCGTTTCCAAATCGCATACCAGAGGTGCGAATTGAAACGCCAACATATCTCTTCATCTATGAAGAAGCCCTCACTTCATCTTGAAAGACAAAGACTTTCCTTGTATAGAGAAGGCTTTATCAGTTCCTCAAATCAAATTTACTTTGCAAGATACACACATGCTTCCTTTGGAAGGGGAAGATGTTTGGTGATATCTATCCACTCTTCCTCAATATTTTGTAGGTCATTGTTTGTAGTTGGTAGGATGTTCCAATGTCTTATTTCCTAACTATGGATCTAACTTATGCTTCAACTATGACTTCTACTTCAACTATCCCTTCAATGCTAGACTAATGTAATTTTGGAGTTGGCTACTTCATGCAACCTCCTTATTCATTCTTTTTGTCCCACTAGACAAAGGGATCATCTAATTTCCCAATCTACCTCTAGCTTGCGCTTTAATATTATTCCACCTTTGTTTAGGCTTAATGACATTAATGTTGTTAGTCTCTAGTATAGTCATCAATAAGTATTGACCAATGTTGCTTTTTTATGAATTTGACCCAACTTTGCTATGGAAAATGACGCCAAATGTTTATTACAAAACTTTGGCACTAAAAATTATGATATAAATAGAATATAATAGTACATACCAAATAATTATAGATGAAACCAATGAAGACTTTATTTCAAGGTAGTGCTTGATCGGTTCAAATGTAGGTGAGAGAGGATTACATATACAATTTGACTGCCTTCCCCAACTATGAGAAGCATATTTAAAGTGCCCAATAGTTTCCAAATATAACACAATTGCTGACAACCACTTACAACCAACTCATAACAACTACACACAAGCCAACAAGTAATTCGTACATAGTCAAGTACACACATACTAACAAAACATAATAAGTTAATTTATACCATTTATAATTATTTTATTAATTTCTTTATGATTTCTACACATGCACATGTACTTATTTCTTTATTATAAAAGTCTCATGAAATTCATTTTTAGATGTCTCACTTTATTTATTTTGGTGTGTGATTCAAGCATATTTGTCTAGAAGAGATATTTGATTCATGACATTGAGCTAGGGATTTTTGAGCCTGTACTTCCCTAGAAAAGGGACAAGTTTATAAGGAATTCTATGCATTTCATTTTTTTTGGAATTCACATTGACATTTTTCACCCTTTAGGCATGAATCACATGAGCTCTTAGCATTGCAAATGAAGATTCCTAGATTACAAGTAGAGAACACCCTTTTGTTGAGTCTATAAAGATAGATGTGGGACTAGTAAAGGCAAGATCCATCTAACATACTTGTACCCACTCTCACGTAGGCCCTAGCTAGAGAGCACCTTTGTACTCAATGGAATTTCACAAGCCACTTAGATAACAGAGTGGGAGAGGAGTATGAGTCCTAGATATTCAAGGAGTTAGTGATCACACATACCTTAAATCAATGGTCCTCTCACTTTTGTATTTATGATTTTGATTTCCCCTAGCATAGTAGGTCTTATTGTATTTAGACATGTTATTATACCATATTTTTAAATATCCCCTATATAGGGGTCCCTTTTTGTACTTATTGATGTAATTGTACATTCACACACACAATTTTTTTAGATTGGTCCATTGTATTAGCGATGGACTTGATTCATGTTTATTTATTTTCATGCACATGAAATGTTTAGATTTAGAACCTTATTTTGTATATTTTGTTTATTGATGGATAAATATGTATATATGGATGTATATGGATATACAGACACACATGTATGGATTTTCTAACAGATGCATAATTATAAAACACTTTAATTTGTATATTCTTTTTATAGTGATAGTATGCTCCTTTTTTATTTTGGCTATAGGAGAGTTCTAGGATAGCTATGACACTTTCCTATACACTAGGATTCTAGGATGTGATATGCAAAATAGAATCATGGGAACATAGGGTATGGAGATGAAGATCTAAAGTAACTTCACAATGGACAAGTGATAAATGCTAGTTCTTGAACTAATTACAAATTAAAGCATGATAGAACAAGTAACTCAAGCTTTATAGACGTTTCCTTAGACTTAGATCCTAGATGGCCAACAAGTCAAATAAGGGGAAATGGGAAAATCCTCAACAAAAGGCAATTTTTTTGAATAAGTAGGATGGATAATTATAGTTTATCCTTGATCTTTTTCTTCTCTTATTTTTTTTTTAATGTCTTTTTTTTTAAACATAGATCCCCTAGACCTAGCTTCGTGCTACTAGAAATAAGTGAGGCTTTACCACTAAAGACTAGGCATAGATGAGTAAGGGTGCCCCATGTCTCCTCTCGTCAACCCCATGCTACTAGGAAGAAGAGATGAGGATAGGTGTGAGAAGTGTGATAAAGCTAATTGCAATCAAAACCTACCTCTAATTTTCTAAGGGTTTTACCTTTTTTGGGGACTATAAATAATGGAGAGGGCTGGCCTGCTAGCTTTGAGGTCATACTATAGGCATAGATACCTAATGTAGGCAAAAGAGGGAGGTAATTCTATCTTGGACCAAGATCAATCTAGTGCTCAAGATAAAACTATTCAAAACTTATTAGGAAGCAAGGGTGACTAGATTGTAATCATCTAGAATCTCATAACCTAGCATAGCTAGATAACATGACAATAACCTATGAATCTTTCTAAGGTAAAAATTAGATAAGAACATGACTAGCATAATACATTGGAATATACAAAATGAATGCAAGTGAATTGTTTTTATTTTTGTTTGTTTGATTTTATATGTAATACATTTTTAGGTGAAATACATTGATAGTTTGGCCAAATTCTTCAAGTGTGCCCTCCATAGTGGATGAACATAAAGTGCCATTTCCCAAGTCATTCTTGAAAATGTTTGACAAGTTACCTTACCAATCGATAAATTATAAGGGACAAAAATGCCACAAATTCCAATCAAGGTGATGTGAATCCAACACAAAAAATGTAATCGACTAGGACTACCAATGGTTAGATTCACATCACCTCAATTGGAATTTGTGGTATATTTGTGCCTTAAAATAATGTCACTTTAGTGAATCCGACAAACTAGATTTTAGATAAATTATGTAGGTACTTCATTCTTATAGGGTGGTTTGTCAAACAATTCAATTATGTGGGGATATTTTGAACTAGTCGACACAAAGACTTGGCGCTAAAGTGACCCAAATTCGATGCATTGATTTTGTGTCAAATTCACATCACCTTGATTGAAATTTGTGGCATTTCCATCCCTTATAATTTGTAGAAATTAACAAGGTAATTCATCAAATATTTCAATTAATCTAGTTATAAATGCATCAATTTCATGTTAGATTCATGTAACTTGCATACTTTGTCAAACATAGTAATAGGTCACCCTATAGGAATAAAGCATCTACAAACTAGATTAATTAAAATGTTTGACAAATTGTTGTGCTAATCTACAAATTATAAGAGACATAAACACTACAAATTCCAATCAAGGTGACATGAATCCAACACAAAATTGATGCATTGACTTTGGGTCACTTTGGTGTTGAGTCTTTAGCATCTTAAAGGGTGACCTATTATTATATTTGACAGATTATGTAGGTGATATGAATCTGACACAAAATTGATGCGTCTACAACTAGATTAATTGAAATGTTTGACAACTTACCTTGCCAATCTACAAATTATAAGGGATTAAAATACCACAAATTCCAATTGAGGTGACATGAATTGAACACAAAATTGATGCATCGACTTTGGATCACTTTGGCATCGAGTCTTTGTGTCGACTAGAAAAAATACACCTACAACTCACCCTATAGAAATGAAACATCTACAAACTAGACTAATTGAAATGTTTGACAAATTGTCTTACCAAGGACATAAATACTACAAATTCCAACCAAAATTGCACATTAACTTTGGGTCACTTTGGTGTCAACTAGAAAAAACACCTACATAATTGAATTGTTTGTGTTAGATTCATGTCACCTCGATTAGAATTTGTGGTATTTTTGTCCCTTATAATTTATAGATTAGCAAGGCAATTTGTTAAACATTTCAATTAATCTGTCAATACTGATAGTGATGATTTGGCTGAAAAAGTGGATGCTATTATTAAATCTATGGTCTAGTAAGGAGAGCTGTTGTCTCCTCTGTCTTTGTTATTTTACTGCTGATACTCTGTTACTCTATTTTTTGGCTTTAGTTTTAGTGGCTAGTTTTGTTGGTTTTGCTGGCATTATGTACTGGTGGTATATGCTGTTTCTGGTTTAAGGCCCTGTTTTGTCTTCGGGCCTTTCTGCTTTTGTTAAGGGTTCGGCCCCTTGTTTAGCCGCTTTATATAATCAAAAACATTTCAATTAATCTAGTTTGTAGATGCTTCATTCCGTGGTTTTCATTAGGTTTTAAGATAATAATTGGTTGCTGCCACACATAGGATTAATTGAAATGTTTGACAAATTACCTTTACTAGTTGACAAATTATAAGGGAGAGAAATACCACAAATTCCAATCAGGGTGATGTTAACATAATAATTGGTTACTACCACCCATAGCAATTAAAATGGTAGAAAGATTAGATTAAATGAAATGTTTGACAAATTCCAATCAAGATGATGTTAACATAATAATTAGTTACTACCACCCATCGCAATTTAATGGAAGAAAGATTAGATTAATTGAAATATTTGACAAATTAAATTTCAGATTTTAAGATAATAATTAATTACTTAATTGAATTGCTTCTCATCTCTTGCTTTCTTTTCTCTTAATGATGGAAGATTAGATTAATTGAAATGTTTGACAAATTAAATTTCAGATTTGAAGATAATAATTACTTACTTAATTGAAATGCTTCTCATCTCTTACTTTCTTTTCTCCTGATGATGGAAGATTAGATTAATTGAAATGTTTGACAAATTAAATTTCAGATTTGAAGATAATAATTAATTACTTAATTGAAATGCTTCTCATCTCTTACTTTCTTTTCTCCTGATGATAGGGGAAAGGACCCAATAGGTGGGATAGTTCCAATGGCTGAGACAGTAAATGTGCATTTAAGGCCCAATATTTTTTAAGTTATGGCCCAATACTTTTAAAGTTTAGTACTAGTAGTTGTGAGTTTAAGGTTGTTAGTGTTATTACAAGTACTAATAATTGAATGAAATGTGCCCTTTAGATTTAAAAAGCAACCAATCATGTGATGCCAAATCTGCGCACCATCAAAGGGGGTCTTAATTCACACCTATTAGTCCACACTTTTTTTTTGGCACTATTTGACACCTCAACAAAAAGCATGCTGATGTGGCATCATATTTGATGATGTGGCCCTGAAACCTTAGTTATAAGTAGGGGCATTGCCAAGTAAGCTACTGTAAAATTTTTGAAGTGATTCGAAATTGCCACGTATGATTTTAAGAGGCGTGAAGTTAGGGTGCACAACTACTGGGTCCTCTCCCCTAGATCATGTAGTGTCATGTAAGATCATGTAGTATTACACATTAATCCAGAAGCATTCTACAATAGTCAGGTCATACATATCGTGAAATTTAGCGTCTGATTTAGGGTCATTATAGCATAAAAAAGAATGCGTCAACAAAGAAAAAAATTAAGGATGGATTTCGGGTCTCAACGTGAAAGTGATCTGAAAATTTGTCTAGTAGTGAATAATGAAAATATTGGATTTCAGATGCCCTACATCCCAGTTCTCTCCTCTCCTCAAACTGATGTGATTAAATACTTTTTCAATAGGAATGTTACGTGCAATTTGATTATGTTAGTGCAATCCTACTCTCTTCTCCTATGCAACAATGATGTTTTCTGCAATTGGGTGCATGGAAGAAAATCGGTTCTAGAACTTATTTGATTCACAAGAGATCCATGATTTCAAAAAGGTCAGGACAGAGCGGCATCTGCATGCATTATTGTTGGTGCTTAGTTGAAGGAAGATAGAAGCAACAATTCAGATGGATGGCAAGGGTGCTTTTTGATATGTGCATAGGGATTAAGTAAGGTTGTGAAAGTGGTAAGAATCTCAACATAGCTAAAAATACTTTACTTAAATATTATCTATTTTATTGGTTAAATAGTCAATAACTGTTTAAAAAGGTAATTGGAGCTCTGATTAAGACTCATCAACAAGAGGTCGAAAGGCCACGGAGAGCATGGATAAAGAGGCTAAGAGGATATTTTTGGAAGAGTGAAGGAAGTTGAAGAAACCGAGCTTTTTGTGTAATGAGGGAATTTCTTCTGAGTTGAAATGCAGGATTGGGCATGGACTGCTTAAAGGAAAGTCTCTCGTTTAGTAGCAAGTAATTCAGATGATTAAAAGTCAAAATCTCTATCCCTCTTGAAAGTGGGAGCTCTGCCAGGCCGCCACCCTCTTGGAAGACAATTACCCCAAGTTCGTTGCCAAAAAGATATTTATCAATGTGCCCTGGTCATAGATGACATTGAATGCCATGATATCCCCCTTCATTATGCATTAGTGGTTTTGGAGATGCAGATGGAAAAGAGAGAAGCTTGTTACTAATGGTGAAAATGTACAAAGAATGCATATGCAGAGTCAGCATACTCATGAAAAATATAAAAGGTGAACAGGGAGAGACATTGCAAAGAGAAAATTGGTAGGGATCTCTTCTCAATCAACAAAAGGACGAGCTATTGAGAGCTTCCAAATTTCTGAAGAGAGGTCTATTTTTTAAGCTAATCTTATAGATTCTTTGCTTTCTAAAATGCTACATTACATGTTTATACTTCTATTTCAGGTGGATATTTAATATTTGAGAGCATAATATTAAAGAGAAATTTTATGGTTATATTTTTTAATTTTCTTTTTGTAAGAGAAAATACATCACTAATTATTAATATTTAGGTTAATTAAATAATTAATTTAAATAAGAGAGTTGGGATTGATATCAGAAATAATAATAAATTATGATAAATAAATTAAATACAAGGATATTTAGCTCTGAATTCAATGAATATGTCATTGAATAGATATTAGAAGTCCATTTGTTAGGGTGTCAGAAAATACGAGCTTGTTTGATGATTGCCATTGATCTGAAAATTTAACTTTGCATTGTGTTGGTTCACTTCCGTAAGTGTAGAAGTGATCTTTGTCACTGCAAACCTGAACCTATGTGCAAATATGAACCTATAACTCACAAATTTGATTTGGCCAAATCCTACTATTTGAAACATGTTTGCAGTGGTGTATGCATTCTAAATCTCATAAGGAATAGGTAGTGTTTATAAGCACCGTTGAGGAATCTACTACATTGAGAGGGTCATGTTCTCCTCAGTCAAACCCTTGGATAGACCAATTTATTGACTATGAACCGAGATTGAGAACAACAAACAAGAATGCAATATGCTCCTAGGATGATCTCACAACCTTGTAATGTAGATTGATTGTTCTTTAATCTCTTTGACCTAGGTGTTCTCTTCACCTTCAAGATTATTATTTTTTGAATTAGGGCTGGTCTATAAATATACCACCCTAGCATTCAATTTAAAAATATATATACTTTAGACAACTCATAATGACTAGTGGGAATGGAGCCTAATTTAAAATTTTGGGGTTCAAATCAGTGGGCGTGGAAATAATTTGGATCAACTCCGCACTCATGGACCTAAACTAGGGTGGAAAAATGATGAATGTGGGGTTGAGAATCAACTTCTAGGAATGAGTGATGATGGGATTAGGATTAGAGAACATTATTTTCCAACTTCCACATGAAATAAACCATTTTAATACCACACTAGTTGATGCATAATGAACAACCTAGTCTCTATGGGCTCAAAACATAATGGAAAAGGGAACGAGTATGCAATTTTTACCATTACACTTGTTAAGAATACATGTCAATAAATGATTTATTAGATAACAAAATTTTCTAAGTATGTACATATTCTAGTGTATTACATTATTTGTGAATTTTCCATTGGTTTTAAAAAAAGGTTACCTCCCCTGCAAATGGAGGAGGGAGTTAGTCCTATATGCTAGCTCTAACCAATTTGTGAAGGCACATTTTAGGGACACAATTTTGAAACCCATTGTGGGGCATGAAATGAGAGTTTTCTAGAAACCCACATGTACACGAGACTATTCATATGACCATTCAAGGCAACAAACCCATGCTACAAACTAACCTTAAGTAACTTGAATCTAATCAAGAGGATATTATCAATAGCTTGAGGAGGTTAGTGTTTGAAAACATAACCAATGCAATCTATTGGAAATCTACAACTAGAGTGTCGAATGGAGAGGGAAATAGGGTTAATCTGAGAACACAAGTTCCACCTCCTCCTCCATAAGAAGTAAGAGTCTTCACCAACCTCAACAAATAGAAAAAATTTCTCTCGATCAAGTCCTCCTATATAACAAAGGCACATTTCATCAAATTAACTGAGAAAATAGTCACATGGTCATAATGTGCTAGTAGAAGTTATGATCCTTTTTTGACTTTCAACAAAGATTCAACTTCTAAACTACCCATGAAAAGAAACATAAAGCAAGAAAGTACAAAAGTCTCCCTAGATATTCTAAAAGATCTACAAAGACTCTACATTTGAATCACTCATCTTAGACAAGTTATGTTACTTTTAGGAGTTCAATTTCCTCCCATATAGGTAATACATCTAATGGTTATGTTATTTCCATGGAAACACCAGACTGGGCAACTCAACCTTGTCCAAATCCATAATTTTCCACTAAGATCCCATAAGACCTTTCCCAAGTTATTTAGTGATGGTTCCCTTCACCCAAATGAGCATCGTATAATAGGGTAAAAGCATAAAGGTGTGTCCCACTTTTTTGCCTAAGTGGGACACTCAAATTAGCATTTTTAATCAAAATTCCACAAGTTATATCACTTATAGCAAGCAAACCATTAAGAATTTGAAGAAGATGTGAACTAGGTATTTTTGAGATTTCATGTGTATCTATTCTAAATATATATTTTTAAAATTTTAAAAATAACTTGTCTCATTTTATAAACGTTTGTTAATAACTTGTTTCTTATACTTTATAGTATTTTTAGTGAGTGATATTTTGCAATCCATCATAATTTTTTTAGAAATGAGATCAATTCATAATTTCTTAAATATGGATTATGGATCATTAACACTAATATCTAGTGCATGCATATTTTATTTATTATTAATGTGTAATTCAAATTAATTACAATTTAGAGTAATATTTTCCCATCCAACATAAAAGAAATTGTATATATACAAATTATTATTATTTTGTTGAAATGAGGACATCAATACAGAGTGTGGTCATATTTTTTTAAAATCCTTTTAATTTTTTTTCCATGTGCATCAAATGGAGACCTTTATATTTGGTAAAAGAGCTATATTCACTAGAAAATAGAAAATAAATAAAATATATTAGGTAAATTATAATTCTCATAAAACTTACTCCAAGGGCTATGATTATGTGAACTCTTGGATGTGGCAACTTCATTTGATTCTTGACACAAGTTGCTTTGAATCATTAATTTTTTTGTCAAAAACCAAGTGAGTAGTAGTTGAATATTGAGCTAAGGGCCTCTAACTAAAGGCCCTTCAATAGGTGTTTTGAGCGTGCAACATTAAATGGGAAGAAATACCTTTGTTAAAACCCACGAGCCTTTATTTGAAGGTACCTTCATTCAAACCCTATTTACGCGTGGCAAGTATTGTACCTTTTAATGAAAGTATTTCATTCAAATAAAAATCTCCACTCAAAGATGTTCAATGTTTTTTTCCTTCTAGGACTCATTTTTGTGAGATGTCCCAAAAGTGGGACAAGCCTTTATGCTTCCACCGAACATCTATTACTACATCATGGCTATACAATTATTTGTTGAAAACATCCTAGGTATAGCTATATAGATTGGTTTCAACACATTCAATTAGATGCATCAAAAACTAGAATGGTCTAAGAACAAGGTTTATTTCTCATTTCAAACTCGTAGAGGATAAACATGAGCTTTACATCAATGTTTTTTGCCACTTTCATTCTACATATCACTTCTACTCAATGCTTTTTGCCTAAACAATTATGTTCTCAACTCTAGAGCCTTTACCAATATCACGCCCTTTAGGGTGATTAAATAGTTAGGCTTATGTTGTAAAAGAAACTACATGTTCTTTCTCTCAGTGGAATCAAAGCATGTACATTTTGATTGGGAAGATTAAAGATGTAGTTGTTTCTCTTGCTACCTACCATGAGCAAAAGATCAAGATGACCATCCTAGTTGTTGATGTCTTGAAAACTACAACATACTCATTTATCAATATTTTAGAAATGATTTATGACATATTATCTCCCTTAATTAATCACATATCATCAATTGGTTAGAATATGCTTCATCTTCAACTAGAATAAAAAATGAAGTTGACAGTCCAAGAACTCAAGAACTTGAATAATAAATTTGTATGTGAAGAAACAAGATCAAACATGTGCATGTGCATGTCACCTTATGAAATTGACATAGAAAAAATCTCCACCAAGAAAGATGAAAAATAAGATGATTTGAACAATTAGGTATGGACCATGTATTTTTTTTTACATGGCTATTATGTAGGTTTAGTGATATAATCTCTAAAGTGATAAATTTATCCATTCTCCTATCGAATAGTGTTGGTAGGACAAATATGACTTTGTAGCAGGTTTCATCTACCACAAAAGGAATGTGGCACCAACACATCTAATGGACACAATTAATACAAGTAGATAAACTCTTTGGGATACTTATACTTGGGTATAAGTATTGGCTCCACAAAATGTAATATGAGAGATATATGATAGAGATATATAGAGATAGATAGAGATATATAGATATGTGAAGAGATAAGAAGATAGATAGATATCACGCCACCATCTTTACTTCCCCATAACCTAGATGATGATTCTAAAACTACTTTGCCCATCCCATCCCATCCTCTTATTACACATGATCCTTCATCTATTGACCATGATAGTGATATGTGTTACCACATTCCTTTGTCACTTGCTTCATCTTTTCTTAAGGAATCGCCTAAAGACTTATATTGTATTTGACAATATATCATTTGATGCCTTCAATTATTCTTCCTATAGTGATTATGTAATCCATGATCCATATGAGTCTGATTCTCCCCCTTTACTTTCTCCTACATCTCACCATTAATGTTTCTAAAATCCCCATAAATGACATCAACCTTTAAAACTATAATCTATATGAACACTTTACTACAAACTCTTCTGATGAGCCACATATTGACATTGACACATATACTTATTGTTCCCCCTTAGAGATAGCCACACCCTATTTTTATTATTCTTATCTTTTGGACCTACCCTCAATTACTATGCCTAGCACTATCTAGTCTCTTACACTTCCTACATTACTTGATACATCTTATGGATCCCCACCTCTCATGATATTTATCACTTCACCATTTGCCCAACCACCTCTACTCCACATACTAATTTTTCACTTCCTCATGATTTCTCATCTTCCCCTCGTAGCAAAAATCCCACACCTTTTTTAATCTAACATGAAGAGGCCTATTTTAATACATGTGATGAGCATGACATTGATGATTTCTTAAATAACACATTAGATGCATGTTATGATGAAGATTCATTTTTTTTCTTTAAATAATGACTATACTCTGCATGGTGTCTTCTTATTTCCCTTCTATAACATTTTCTACATCGTCTAATGAAAAATATTCTAAAGTGCATGTGAATGAATTATGTGGTGATGACCATCTCATAATGTATTTTTTCCTTATCCTCTAAATGATAGGATGTTTAGTTAGTTTCATGAGATTCTAAGTACATTTACCATTCATCATCCACCTCTTTCTTCCACTGCTATTGCCACACACTTTGTGTCCACTTTTCATCCAACACTAAAACCTTTATCTTCTACTTCTGTTGTACTACCATATTTTTATCCTTATAAAATTACACCAATCCCCCCACTTTTCATCCTACACTTCCTTTCTCACAAGAACCCTTGAATTCTACTTAATATGGACCACCTCTTTCTTTCACCCTCCTTATGCATATACCACATACCCTCCTCATCATGATGTTGCACTTTATCCTCAATATGATATTTATGTTTTTTCTACTCCTGACTAGACATATATCTTTACTAAGATTAAGGAACTAAAGGTACAAATGGATACCCTCACCTCTCCCCCTCCTTCTCATTTGATCCCTTCATGTATGATTGCACCTCTTTCATCTACAATTTTTTCAAGCCCCTCTCCTAGTGACATGACCTCATTACATTTAGATAAATATAAGGGCCATATAAAACCTATTCATCATGTGTGACAATACTATATCCTTTGTTCAACCATCACTTAAGATCATAATCCCACTCTAACAAAACACTTTCCTATAACTTTGACAAACAATGCACTAGATTTGTTCTACACTTTACCCCTAGCTCCATACACTTCTTTGTTGATTTTGTACATGACTTCACTCTTCACTTTCAATTCAACATCAAACCTAAAATTTCTTTTCTACAACTCACATATTGTAAACAAAACCGTACTAAAATCGTTCAAGGCTACACCTCTTGATTCTATACCTTACTCATTCACATGGAATTTCATCATCCTGATTATGTACCCCAACCTATATTTTTTGAAACCCTCTTACCTCATATCTAAGAGAAACTAATTACGTGACACCCTTCTTTTTCTAAACTAACTATGGGGCCCATTGAAGTTGATCAAATACTTACACAATTTAGGGTTAATTCTTCTCCTCCTCTTATTGATTCCACCCATGAAACTTCTCTAGGGGATTCATCTCATATCTTGATAGACAAACTATATGAAATAAAATTAATCACCACTTGCCACTTCTTTTGAATAACTCTTACCTCGTCTCTTGGACAATATCTTAATCATTCTTCCATATCTTGCATTTTGAAGAACCCATAAATAAAATCAATCAATCTCCCTTGTTCCTACCATCACATGTTAGGCAATTCTACTAACCAATGTCAAGACTTAAGAACAAAAATCAAGGTCTTATTGATGAAAGTACCATACTTCTTTCCCTTGACGATACATCTCCCCTTCTACTTTTGATAGTTACAATAGTGATTGGTTTGATGACCTTGATAGAATGCATGATCTATCTATTTGATGGAAAAGGGAGACTTAGCCTAAAAGGTTAAACTAGGTCAAACCCTCTTATATCAACATTAGGAAACAAACTGAGTTTGTCTTCTGTCCTTTTGTTGTATAAAGAAGTGTCAACCAAATTCAACCAAAAAACCTAAAACACTAATTAAGCAAGATTGAACAATAAACGACTATCGAAAAGAGAAACAAAGATTCTGAAAAAATAGTAGAGATTAGGAGATAGAGGAGAATGAGAACCTGGGCCTAAAAATCAGGAGGTACCAGGGCATTGGGTGGCCTAGACCCTAATTAGGGTTTTGTAGAAACTTAGAGCTTTTCTCGACCTGTAACTTCAAAATCCATCTTCTCTCTGGCCGGTGTCTTCTGAAACTTGTAAAATCAACCTGCACACACAAAACAAGGGAAAAAGTGTTGTGGCTATATAGGAGCTTTCCTCAGTCAAGCCCCCATTTTGGTATTCCTACCTCATGGATAGCCAAGCTTAGAACAAGATGTTGTGTGTGCTCAGAAAACCTAAGTGTGAGCAGTAACATGCAAGGTCTAATCAAATATATCAAACCCTAACCCCAGATGATTCAAGCAAATAGGATAGGATGATAAAAGAGATGCTTCACTCAAGGAAACATACAACTTCACCTCAAGGCCGAAGGTTTACTTAATAAAAAGGTGATGCAACCATACCCTAGGAGGGGACTCAAGCCAAGCTCTAGTTGGTGGTTCCAACCCTTCTCCCAATCATGCAAAGTGCTTCAACCTAGGAATGGCAATATGGACTCAAGATCTCACTTCCTAGCCTTCATAAAAATCCTTTCAAGAGAGCAAAGTCCTTTCAACTTGATCAATGGAAACCTGCAATAATTCAAAAGCATAATAGTGCATTGAGAGATTGTATTCCAATATCAAATCTAGATCTAGAATTCATCTAGTTTCAAATGAATAGGTCACGTGTTTATATACAAGGCCCTAGAAATGAATAATTTGAATTAAAGAGTCGACAACATGTGCCAAAACTAAAATTTGAGTTTAGGGTCGACTTAACCAACAAAAAGGCTAATCCTCGACTTGTGGACTTAATTTTCCTCCCTAAAAACATGGGAGGGATTAGGGCGCTAGGCATCGTAGGCCCTTTAGGAAAATTAAGTTACAAGCCTGAATTTTATGTAGAGCTATTTTTAAATTTCAAATTAGTTTTTGGGTCACGGCCTAACCAAAATTACGACATTTTAACAAAATCGGGGTCCAATCAGGGCTTTAGGGTAGACCTAAAAATAGACTAGGCTTGGGATCACTAAAGGGAGGTGCTAAACATAGTAAAATTATGCTTGTACAACTAAGGAGCACAATTTATGACATAACATTTAGCCCCCACTTTAGTAGTCATATGACACTACATGCATATGAAAGATAAAGTATAGGAAAGTAATCAATGTAAAAAGGATATTAAAAAGGATACTGTAGAGGATGCAGATCATCATCGAGCAAGAGGGTGAAGCTCCCAGTCTGTGATCCTGCAAAACCACAAAGTTAGGAAATCTGAACCTTGCAACAAGATTATGTTAGCGAGGTAAAATCATCCTACAACCAACAGGTGTATATGTTAGTCCAAAACTCTAAAGGGAAAGGTGAAGAGACATGATCAAAGAGAAATTTATAGGTAGATATATGCCCACCTATTTCTGCTTGCTTCTTTTAGGATGTAGAAATAGGGTGGCGATCTTTCCACTTTGACTTTCTAGAGAAACACTGATGAATATGCTTTGGTAGGGTCATTTCACTTAATAACACCAAGGCACAAAACATATAGTTGTAGAGATGGTGAAACTAGGATTCCAATGCAACAGACGATGCTCAAATTCGAGTTTGCTATCCCAAGTTATAGATGTTTGAACAAAGAGAGGTTGAGGGGTTTGTATTTCAACCCTAGATAGTAATAAGGAGTCCTTACCTTTTTACTATAAATAGTAAAAGGGGTTCTCACTTTTTACTATTCACTTGTCCTTTTTAGTCTTTGAAGGAGTTGGAGAAAGGAGGAGAGCTATAATGTCGAGCTGAAGGTCGTATTGACCACTGAGGCTGAATGCACTACGGAGCCAAATAGCGCATGGGCTAGATGAGCATGAGGTAGGCTTATGTCCAACTTGTATTTTTTATTTATGCTATTATTTTAGTAATATTTTTATCATTTTTTGTGCCAAAATGGGCCTAGGAGACATGTGTTGCCATCCTAGGGTACCATTGACCTCCTGGGGCGCCCCATACCTTCCTGAGCATCTAGGTCCTCCCTAAGCACCCCAGTCCCTTCTAGGTGCCCTAGTCCAGGATCAAGGCTAATGTTGATATGTTTAATTGATTCTTTTGACTTTTGGGATTAAATTTTGATTTATATTTTGTTGATGATGTTTCAAGTACCTCCAGGGATGCGAGAGCATGCCGGCGGCCATTTATACACATTGTTGCGTAGACACGTAGGTACACTTACTAACATAGAGATGGGGCATCTTCAAGATGTCAAATTGTGGTGGGTGTATACGATGCCCATGATGACATATCATCGTACGATGTTGTGTTGCATATGTGTTGTCATTGATGTCAACAATGGTATGGAGCGCTGCAACGTGGAAGATTGGAAGTGATGCCACTAGAGATATAAAAGAGAGATTGTAGCATGGTGATCAACAAAGACAGTAGAATCAATGTTGTGAAGAAGAAAGCAAAGTGATGTGTATATGCAGGGATGATCAAAGAATTAGACAAAGGATGTTGATCAGAAGAAGTTGTGAAGTGAAGGAGATGGATCAGTATCATTTGTACACAGTCATACCATATCTTCTGAAGTTCATGTGTAAGTCTATTTCTTTGATATGTTGAGAAAATGTTTGTGTTTGAAGTGTTTAATGAGTTGAGCTAGATTCATGCTATATGTTGGTATTATGAACTCATGGTGTTTGCTGCCTGATGAACAAAGTTATAAAAAGATTGAAGGAAATTGTCTAAGTAAAATCCAAGTTAGGAAAGGTGTTACAGGCTAAAAATATTGTACTGCATTCTATCACATTTGAAGATATGGACCTACGGAGTGAACAGTTGGCTAGGTATTACTTTTTGGTACCTATATTTCAAGTTTGAGGTCATAAAGTTTATCCCAGGATATTTTGGAGATAGAAGTGTGAAGATAGTGTTGAAACATGGTAAGTGCAGTCACGAGGAGATAGGAGAATGCTTTGTACTTCTCCACAAATGAAGATATGATGTTACAATTTGGAGGACAGGTAGATATGAGTATCAGGTATGCATGTTTCAAGACGTAAGTGTTAATATGTACCACAATTACTTCTCTAGAATCAGTAGTGTGATGACACGTCATAGTGCTAATTAAAGTAAGCAGAGGGAGATTATTGAGGCTACTGCAGATCACCTCAATATTTGTCCTTTCTTATTTAAATATAAGCTCATAAGGCTATTTGTTATGTATAGTTCAAATCTCAAATGTTTATGATCACCATAAGTATGTTTTTCAGTGTTTTAACTTAAGACTGTGTAAGCAGAGTTTGTCAATGACACCGACATCAGAGTCTGGATGTATTTGCACTAGCATGATATATCCTAAGATGACAAAAGAAGTATATAGGAATGTTTTACAAGACACATAATGTTCATTGTGTGGTCTGCATGATATAATTTGTCCCCTTCGATACTGCTTTTTCTTTGGAGCTAAATGTAAGGAAGGGTAAGTGTCTGCTATGTTGACCTGATGTATGTTGATGATTATGATGTGTGTTTTGGAGTGTGTGCCAATATGGAAGAGTGTGCCAAGGTAAGATATGACCTAACTATGTCTTCCTCTTGAACCACATTGGAATTTCACTTACCACATATGTTTAGAAGCTGATTGTTATGGCCATTACATGCTTCATGCTACATGTTTCATATTGGCCGACTAAGGAGAAAGATTTTGAAGCTTGCAGAGGATATATATGAAGAATCAAAGTTTTTGAGGGATGTATAAGTTGTGAATTGTGTGATAGAATTGATATTGTGCGAATATACTTACTACAGAAGCAGATTTCATGATGAAAAGTGGAGAAGACCAGTTTATGTAATGTTATATTGTTGTGGAGGCAATTGTTGGTAATATAATGATGGAGAAGAGTTTATGAAGTTTTTTTATTGTGGTGGGGGTTGATATTGTAGTTGCAGGGGTAAGATAGTTGTGTAGAGGTTGAAGTGATCAACATTCAATTTTGTGAGAACATTAAGTTAGATAAGTTTTGTGTTACAGATTGAAGAATAGTAGTGTAAAGATTTTAAGTGTTGTAACTGTTCAGGGAGTTGTATCTTCCTTTGGGTTGTAGCCCATAAATAATATTGTAATCTTGTTTTATTTGTGAGGCTAGATTTGGATAGTAGATCCAAGCAACTTGCTCACCGTGGTTTTTCCCTTCTAGGGTTTTCCACGTAAATCTAGTCTTATGGATGTGTACTCTTGTGTTCATGTGCCTTTCATGTTCTAAAATGCTTAAGATAGTTTGAATACTGTTGAAAGAAAATAATTTGAATAAGTACTGATTCACCCCCCTCTTAGTACTTCTGTGTGTTCAACATGTTGATAGCACTCATGGAGCGGTGGAACTTAGATACCTCCACCTTTCATCTTCTGACAGGGGAGATGATGGTTACATTAGAGGGTGTGTCCCAGATTCTATGATTACCTGTGTGAGGTGAGACAATCAAGGTCATCAAGCAGAGGTCTGAGGACTACACTCAGGCCTGCCAGATGTACTGTCTTAGTCATATAGTGCCATCAAGTGATCGAGGACACATTGATATTTGGTGGTTGGAATAGGGTGTTGTTGTTACACCTATCGTATGTTGCATCATGATTTCTACCATCGCATTAGTTGTCACATCATATGGAAGAGAAACTCACCTTCACGGGGGCCTTGTCCATACGATTATAGCGATGGAGCAGAGGATGATGTACTCCTAGGGATGGAGTATGTTAGCTCACTTATAGTATGATCTGGGACGTTATGTGTACTATAACACACGCAACTTGATGTTATGCATGCTCCTACAGGTGTGGGTATTTGAGCACATTACATGCACGCGGCTAGTGGGGTATCCAATAGAGCCTATCAAGACGTGTCTACGAGTGCATGCCTATGAGCTAAGGAGACCATGAAGATGGGGTGATTTATTATATTGGAGAGTGGTATTCGACAGGCTGCAGCTAGAGGTCGTCTTATGGAGACCGTATAGGGGTTGCAGACCATGGATGGGATAGACTCGACAGCTAGCAAGGATGCCGAGAGATTGGTATTTGGTCGTTCATAGAGATCACATCATAGTTGTATTCTATTATGATAGGGTGATGAGTTAGTTTGGTTGAGTGTAGGGGTTTCCTATCGTGCGGACGTTCTACACATGGTCGACACACTGTGGGGTGTGGCCTAGTGATTGGACATGGCTCACCATCACAGACGTGGTGTCAAGAAATCCTGATGATGTTATAGAGGATGATGATCCTATCTCCAAGGTTTATGACATGGGTGTTAGCCTAACATATACAACTTGGTGGGAAACATCACATCCCTCTCCAATCTTTCCTGTAGGTCATCCGACTCATGATCCCATATCCTGGGTGTAGCAAGGGGATGAGTCAGAGGAGTGGGAGGGAGATAGTGGTGGAGAGCATGGTAGACATGGTGATGATGATGATGATGATGATGATGAGGAGGAGGAGGAGGAGGATGACCCATAAGCATCAGTGCCAGCATTGAGAGGGAGATGGCACCAAGGAGTAGAGGGTGTAGGTGTTCCTGAGGAGAGACCTAGGGTCTGACATTGCATCCTAGACCCATTGTGTACAACTAGCAGAGTACAGTGTTGATTCAAGCTCAGGGAGTCAAGTGGTGGTGCCACTATGATGCCCCCAACAATAGAGACAATTGCAGACATCGGTGCAGTTACCATTCTAGTCAATCCAAATTGGTAGGATGGTGATCCTAGTGAGTATTTGATTATTGTATTTGTGTTTGTATGTCATGATTTTTGATGATATACTAATATGATTTTGTTTTATGTTCTGCACTTGGTACTATGGCATGGCGAGACCTTGTGGGTAGAGTCATAGCAAAGATGGTACCCACTGAGTCAACCAAGTAGCTAATGCGGTCTTATTATAGGCCACCACACATGATGGGTTGACATGCAGAGCTATTTGATATTGTCACCTAGATGAGAGTGGCCTATGAGGAGAGACAGGTAGAGAAAGATCAGTTAGAGGTCGAGAGAGACCAGGTGATCTAGAGAGCAATGGCTGCCGAGGAGGCATGTAATGCACTTCAAATATAGTTAGATCAACTTAGAATAATAGTGACATCTGGGACAGATCACGATTTTACACACTATTTTACAGGTGGAGGTGGATTGGCTGCGAGCTAAGAGAGACCGACTTCAACAACTTTATATAGATTCCACATGGGAGGTGGGAGAGCTTAGAGGGGAGCTTAGGGGCGTAAGATCGCAGAGTATCTCTAGGAGTTACTCATAGTCATTAGCCTCACACAGACAACCATTTGTCACTCAGGCACCACCATGTCCCAAGGGGTATGGATACCACGGTCCAGTGCCTTGATGAGATCTTATGCATTGTATTATGATACACCACATTTTGATGTAGTGGTGGATTTTGGTTTATCATGTACTCCAACTCTTATGAGATGTATATATAAGATTTTGATTTCTACCTATTGTGTTATGATTTGATTTAAAATTAGATGTTATATGTGATTTACTTGTCACATAAATGCAACAAAGATCTAATTAAATCAAAATGTATGTCAAAATTAAATCCGATTGTGATTTGTGTAAACTATATGTAATTGTTTAACAAATACAACAATCATTTAATTGATACATGTACTTGTGATTGAAGAATCTAATAAACACACATATATTTGATTTGACATTATTAAGGTATATACATGTTGAAATAATTCAATTGTTATCTAATTAAACAACATTGTAACATTGTTAAAATTAGATATGACAATCATTATCGAACATGGTATACGCCTAAACACTATATTCTTACAACCAAGTAATTTTATAAACTGACAAAATACTTTAATGAATCAAGATAAATTGCATGTTTTGTCAGGATTGAAGCAAACAATATAGCATAGGAAATTTAATTTACTATCTTACAATCATTTTCTTTAGAAGAAAGTGTTAGCATATGAATTAAAGTAAAGATTTAAGTATAATATCGATGCAAATGCATAGCGCTAATAAGCTCATTGAGAGGCGTACCATGCATATCAAGTAATCTATACACTCCTAATTCGAAGACTTCAGTGATGATGTAAGGTCCTAGCCAATTCGGGCTCAATTTCCCTTTTTTGCCAGGAGGTGCATTAACATTATGTTGATTTTCATAGAGTACAAGATCTCCAATCTTGAATGAACTATGAATAACACGTTTATTGTATGAGCATTGAATGATCTTTTGATGGGCTTGGAGATGTTCGAGAGCGTGTATGCATTGTTCATCGAGCACCTCAAGTTGTTGATGTCTTAGTTCTCTTTGAGTATTTTCATTAAGAATGCCATTAAAAGAAACTCACAATGAAGGAATTTCTAACTCCAAAGCCATGATTGCATCAACACCATATACAAGGTTGTACGGGGTAATACCTGTAGCCATATGAACACTTGTTTGGTAATCCCCTAATGCATAAGATAGTTGAGTATGCCAATCCTGTTGATGTTTGCTAACAATTTTTCAAAGAATTTGTCTAATTATTTTGTTAGCAGCTTCGGCCTAGCCATTTGATTGTGGATAATATGGTGTAGAGAAGTGATGTTGAATATGATATTTTTTCAAGAATTACTTCACATCTTTGTTTTTAAATGATGCACCATTGTCAGAAACCAAAGTGGAAGGAATGTCATATTGAGAGATTAGGTTGCCTTGGATGAAATGACAGATTACTTTAGCAGTCATGGATCAGAGAGGAACCACTTCGACCCATTTTGAAGTAGTCAGTGGCTATGAGAATGAAAGTGTGTCCTTGAGAAGGAGGTGAAACTTTTCCAATAAGATCCAAGCCCCACATGGAAAATGGCCAAGGTGAAACTTGAGCACGAATTTCCTGGGCAGGAGCTTGAATGTGATTGTTATGTTGTTGACATTGCAGGCACTTTTTGACAAAGGCAAAGGAATCTCATTCCATGTTTTTCTAATAGTAACCCATACAAAGTAATTTTTGAACTAGAGATTTCCCACCGAAATATGCTCCACAGGCACCTAAATGTGCCTCTTCTAGGGCAATCAGGATCTCAAATTTATTAAGGCAACAAAGGAGAAGACCCTCATAGCTTTGTCGATATAGTATATTTGATAAGATGATATAGCATGCCACAAGCTTGCGTATGCGATTTCAGGCACTTTTGGATGCTAGATTAAAAAAGGTACCATCATGCAAATATTGGAGTATATGGGAGTACCATTCATCTGAATCTATGTTATCACAAAAGGCAATATTGGATATTCCAGATATTGAAGGTGTTTTGAGATTATGAATGATAAATTGATAATTAACTGAATTATCATCAAGGGATATAAGGGAAGCAACGCTTGCCATTGCATCCACATGTCGATTATCTTTTCATGGAGTTGTATCAATTGTAAAGCATGAGAAAATTTCTAGTAATGACCAAGCCAAGTCACGGTACTGAGATAACTTATCTTACTTTGCTTGATAAGATCTAGTGACTTGTCTTATGATAAATTGAGAATTGCCAAATATACAAATGTGTTTAATGTTGAGAGACAAAGCAGCATGCAAGTCAGCAATAAGGGCTTCGTACTCTACAATGTTATTGGTACATAAAAAGTTAAGATGGTAAGATAGAGGAACTGACTTTCTTGACAGAGGTACCAGTATAACATTAGCATTAGAGCCAGTTCAACATCTAGAACCATCGAATAATAACTTCCACTTGTCATCAACATCTAGGGAAAGGATTTGATTGCCAGGGAATGATTCTTGATTCAGAATAGAGAATGGTGAAGGACCTTCAGCTAAGTGGTCGATCAACACTTGACCCTTAATTGCCTTTTGAGAGACAAATTTAAGATCAAATTTTGTTAACAACATAACCCACTTCGCTAAATATTCTAAAAGATTTGTTTTAGTAAAGAGATGTTGCAAAGGATCAAATTTCACAGTCACATTAATTTTGGCATTTAGGAGATAACGTCTTAATTTTTGTGTTGCAAAAACAAGAGTGAGGCATTGCTTTTCTATCATAGAATATCACACTTCATAATCGAGGAAGGTTTGACTAATGTAATATGAAACACAGTCTTTGCCATCGTCATCATGTTGTATAACAACACTACGAGAGCATTGGTAGATGCAGATGTATAGAGGATAAAGGGTCATTCAGAGATGATATGTTGTAATATAGGAGGATTAGCTTAGTAGCTTTTTAGATCATCAAAAGCTTTTTGGCAATCCTTATCCCAATTAAAGTTAGATTCTCTATTTAGCAGTCATGTGAAAGGGTGAGTCCTATCCATGAATTGTGAGGCAAATCGATGAATGGCCTATATCTTCCCTTGTAAACTATGAAGTTGTGAAATGTTTTTAGGAGGTGGCATGTTGACAATGGCATCAATCTTTTTTGTATCCACCTCAATACCATGATGCCAAACAATGAATCCCAATAGCTTACCACTATCAACGCCAAAGATGCAATTACTTGGATTTAGTCGCATGCTGTATTTACATATATGCTCAAAGATTTGATAGAGAATTTTGACGTGATCCTTGTGTAAAATAGACTTGGCCAAAATGTCATCGACATAATCCTCTAAAATATTATACATGAAATCATGAAAGATGGGTGTCATAGCACATTGATAAGTCGCACCAACATTCTTTAATCCAAATGGCATGAGAACCCAACAAAATGTACCCCAAGGAGTTATAAATGCTATTTTATATTGATCTTGAGGATTGATGAATATCTGATTATAATCAAAGAAACCATTCATAAATGAAAGTAAGGCATGGCCTGCAGTGGAATCAACAATCATATCAATATTAGGAAGAGAGAAATCATATTTTAAAGATCCTTTATTTAAATCTCAAAAATCATTACAAATTTGAATACGGTTGTTGGTTTTAGCGAGAACCACAATAGTTGAGATCCAAGGTGAGTAGTCAATAGGGCAGATAAAGCCTACTTGTAGAAGCTTCTCCATCTCAACTTTGACTAACAATGCAACCTTACAATTCATCTTGTGAATCTTTTGTTTTACAAGTTTAGCATCAAGATTAATGATGATATTATGTGTTACCACCTTAGGCTCAATGCCAGGCATGTTAGAGTATGTCCAAGAAAAGAGGTTAGGATAATCATTTAAAAGAGTTCAAGTAATTTCTTGTTTTTCTTTAGGATTTAGACAATTTCCAATAGGGACAAAATTTTCAAGATCATCCTTGTCCATCAAGACATTGATAGTTTTCAATTGAGGAGAGTATTGCATTTTGGGACATCAAGAGGATGAAGGGATTCCATACGTGATTCATGAGATGCCAAGGTATCATCAAATAAACAAGTGTCTTTCCCAAAGTATGCTTCCACATTTAAACAATCAAGAAAACCACAATCATGAGGGTAGTGAGGCAAATGATCATAAGCTCCTAGGAATTCAGTCAAAACTTCATCTGTTGGAAAACTATCCAAGGAAATGTTGTTAGAATCACAACTTGTGTCGATTAATTCTAGATATACCCAATTAAGTGTCAAAATATGATATGTAGATGATGAAATTGTATTTACATTTACATTAGGACAACAAGCGGATTTAGTGGGATGTAAAGGACAGTATCCAAGACTAAATGAAGAGTAATGTGGATTAGCCTCTAAGGGGACTTTAATACCTTGTTCCTTTATACCACAACCATTGTTGTTGTATTCTCATTGAGAAAGAATTTGAAAACCATGGCCATAGATAGATCCCATTTTTTAAGAGGAAGGAGGTGCCTCATAGGTCTCATATTCTGGAGTATAAGAGTAAGTGTTATCATCATTGCTTTTTAAAGAGATCTTAGGCTTCTCATGAGTAGAACTAGGAGAATAAATTGAAGCAACATTATAATTTTATGGTTTTGAAGGTGAGACTTTATATTCACCCACAAAAGTAGGTGTAAAGTCTAACGAACCCCAATCATCGCCAAAAAATATATTTGAAGGTGATTTATATTCTCTACAATAACCTCTGTAGGGGGAGATGATTTAACTTTAGAATGAGGAGAAATTAGAGTAAGAGGTTTGAAGTATTGTTGATTTTTAGCTTCAATTTGTAGACAACTTTCTGGAATCAAATCAACTTCAATTGTTTGGAGCTTATTGTCATAAAAAAACTTGATTGATCGATGAAGGGTAAACAGGACTGCCCCCATTGCATGAATCCAGGGTCTACCAAGAAAAAAATTGTATGAAAGAGAATTAGGAATGACATGGATAAGGGTAGGCAATGTCATAGGGCCAACCTTAACAGGTAAGATAATATTACCCAATGATTGTCTACGAACGTTATGAAAGCCACGAATTTTGAGTTTATTTGGTTTAATGAGAGATGTATCAACATTGATTTTATGTAACAAGTCTGTGCCACAAACATTAGGACCCGATCCACCATTAATCATAGTATGTCTAACCCTCATAAGAGGCTCATATTGGTTTTGAACTTCTATGGAGGTAATTCATGTTGTTGAAAAATGATGTCCATTTTTGTTGCATGCATACAATCTAATAGGGCAGCTACATCATTTGGCTTAACAGTAGGAAGAACAATCACCTTTTGTAAATCTTCTTGGAGCATTTTGTGGTATGTAGGCGATGTTTGTATCAATTCCCATAGAGAGATAGTTGCAGGAGTAGCGTGAAGCTACTTAACAAGATTATGATCTCTACCAGTATGTGGAGGAAGATGAGGTGCTTGAGGAAGAATAGGTTGAGAAGGTGGAAGATGAGCTAGAACAAACATTATTTGTTTCTTTTGTTTATTGTTTCTAGTGTTATACATGTGAGCAACGTCATGATGAATGGGTTGTTGCGACACATTTTGATTGTGTTGATTGTTTTTAGTGATTTGTTTTGCATAGTTTAAGATGTAACCAGGAGGTATGGGAGTTTTTGGAGTACCTCCTATTGTGAGAATCAATTTAGATTGTGATTGATAAGCATCATTGGAAGATGCACAACAATTTTTGGTTTATTTGGTTCTTTTTGGGAACTGAAAACATAAATTGTATTTATGAATCTTTGTAATAAAGGTGGTTTAGGAGTTGTGGAGGATGGTTCTATAGAGATGAATTCATCTAAGGATTCATCCAACATGTCAAAATCATCACTACTAAACAACTCATCAAATGCATCAAAGTGTTGAAGAAAGAGGTTTGACATTGTCACATACTCTACTTTTTTAAGCCTTATGCAAATGATATAAAGGAGAAGAATGGAATGAAGTTTTTTTAAGTTACAAAATGAAATAAACTAAGTTATGAACAACAATGCCTTAATTATGTTATTCAATGAATAGCTAACACATAATCAAGATTTTACAAATTCTAAGCTAAAAATTATCAACAAATGAGATTTTTGATAACCCTAATCAATGTATATGCATGAATGCAAGATGTATAATTGAAAAATTCTTACTAAAATTAATATTAATCATATCTAATGCATAAAATCATAAATTTATATCATACTATGATGATGTAATCTTGTGAAATATAGACAATGTAACAAATATACTTTTTTCTATGGCTAAATCAAATGCTTGATTTTCTAATTTCCAATGTCAAGATGCAAAATTGATCTAAACACAAAGAACTATAAGGTACAACAAATTAAATCAATTTAATCAACCAATTAAGATCTAAAACAAGACACTAATCTACAAAACCTAGGTTCAAGACTAGCTAGATTTTCAAGGAATGCAAGGTTTTTTGTAACCCTAATAATGGATCAAATGCAAAATGCAAGGTATGCAACTATGTAAATGATGAATATAGTCAATCCTAATCAGATCTAGGACAAAAAACAACTTTTAATTAAATGAAGAATGATGTAAGAGTGTAAGATGCATCAGGTTCACCAAAATGTTTGATGGAAAAGGGAAACTTAGCCTAAAAGGTTAAACTAGGTCAAACCCTCTTCTATCAACATTAGGAAACAAACTAAGTTTGGCTTCTACCTTTGAAGGAGATATAAACTATAGAGGTTATGTCCTTTTGTTGTATAAAGGAGTGTCAACCAAATTTAACCAACCAAACTAGGGCAAAACCTAAAACCCTAATTAAGCAAGATTTAACAATAAACGACTGTCAGAAATAGAAACAAAGATTCTAAAAAGATAGCAGAGATCAAGAGACATAGGAGAATGAGAACCTAGGCCTAAAAACTAGGAGGTACCAGAGCATTGGGCACCCTATACCCTAATTAAGGTTTTGCAAAAACTCAGAGCTTCACCTGACCTGTAACTGCAAAATTTGTCTTCACTGACTGGTGTCTTCCAAAACCTGCAAAATCAACCTACACAAAACAAGGGAAAAAGTGTTGTGGTTATATAGGAGCTTGCCTCCGTCAAGCCCACATTTTGGTATTCCTACCTTATGAATAGCCAAGATTAGAACAAGATGTTGTGTGTGCTCAAAAACCCTAAGTGTGAGAAATAACATGCAAGTGGTGGTTCAAACCCTTCTCCCAATCATGAAAAGTGCTTCAACCTAGGAATGGTGAGGTAGACTCTAGAGATCTCACTTCCTAGCTATCATCGAAAAAATCCTTCCAAGAGAGCAAAGTCCTTTCAACTTGATCAATGGTAACCTGCAATAATTCAAGAGCATAATAGTGCATAGAGAGTTTGTATTCCAATATCAAATCTAGATCAAGAATTCATCTAGTCTCAAATGAAGAGGTCACTTGTTTATATACAAGCCCCTAGAAATGAATAATTTGAATTAAAGAGTTGACAACCCGTGCCAAAACCAAATTTTGAGTTTAGGGTCGGCTTAACCAACAGAAAGGCCGACCTTTGGACTTAATTTTCTACGCTAAAAACATGGGAGGGACTAGGGTGCTAGGCATCCTAGGCCCTTTAAGAAAATTAAGTTACAAGCCCACATTTTATGTAGAGCTAACTCCAAATTTCTAATTAGTTTTCAGGTCAAGGCCAAACTTTAACTAGAATTGTGACATTCAATGAAATTAGGGCCCAATTAGGGCTTTAGGGTAGACCTAAAAATAGACCAGGCTTGGGATCACTAAAGGGAGGTGCTAAACATAGTGAAATTGTGCTTGCACAACCAAGGAACACAATTTATGACATAACACTATCATTCTACCATGATGCATATAATGATATTGATCATAATCCTCCTAATTATCCCTTTCCACCTAACATTCATGACACTTCTACAACTACCTTTACATGTACTATGGACATAGAAATTATACCACCCATTACAAAACCTCATTTTAAGAATATTGTCGATATTCCTCCTCTCTTAACCATATTCACCAAAGCTACATATGATGCTTTAAAGTCCTCTTTAGATGACTCTCCTTGCATAACCAATTATCATATATGTGACCGAACTACTACTATCCAATTTACTTCTATTATTGGTTGATTTTGTGACCATTCATTCTTCTCTCCTTGACTTTTCTTCGATTCCCATTCTCTATATGATCACTCCCACTCTTTGTTCCCTTATCACTAGAAGTATATTACATCACTATAGATTAACCTTTTTTATCTTTTTCTTATGCATTATGAATGATAAGACACTGCATCAAACATTATCCTCCTATAGATGTTTGCGTCACACACTTTCACATACCCCTCTAGGACACTCCTACATACCTCCTCCGTACCACTACCACTAGTGTTATGCTATGAAATGTTGCCTCTTTCCATGATAGTTTATTTTCCTAGAGTCATACTAGTTTTACATATTTATCCTTCTACATATCCCACCACAACCCTACCACATTCTTCTCTTAGCCTATATACATTCACTAACCTATTCTATGTTTGATCTCCATGATAAGCCCATGCTAGTTCTTCCCATTCTAATATCCAACCTCATTAGTGACCCTTAGAAGGTTATAGGTGGATCACTTTCTACTTCTTTCTTCATCTAGATGATGTTTGTACTCTTGAGTGGAGGCTTTGGCTGAAAATATGAGGGTAACATCCTAATAAAATAAATGTCAATAAACACTTAGCCTAATCCTTGGTGATGATCCCTCACATCTTACTAGTTGCATGGGGTGAGGCTATAGGTTTGGCATCAAAAAGAAAGTTGGATAAAACTCATGTTGCAAACCTAAGAGACATACACCAAAGCCAAATCAAAGCAACTCAGATTATATTTAAAAGAAAAATTCAAAAAGACAAGGAAATCAAAGAAAATTACAATAAATTCAAATCACTAAAAGCCATTCTAGTATACTTGAGATGTCCCACTTCTTCACTTTACCTTTCTATTTGATCATGCCTTGTAATTCATTATAGGTAGCCTTGTGAGCTAGGATTCCTTCTTTCCCATTCTTATATCATGGACTTAGAAATCATTTTCTTCTATAACATTTCACTTCATCCCTTGATCCCCTATTTCCTTATACATTTGTCTTCCTTTATTCTCTTGGAAGGTTATGTATTGACTAGTCCCTTGAATGACTCATGGAAAGCCTTATATTACTCACTTGTCTACTTACATTATCCACTGCCCCATTATAATCCACATCTCCCTATATCCCTTACACTCTCCTAAAATTTTCCTAATTTTTTTTTGTTTTACCACATATATGACATACATTCATTTGATAGTTGAGCAAAGTTTACTTATAACCTTTGGCACATAAGCCTAGGATGGCATTGGGTGATCTATTGAGGTATGTTATATTTCTTGTGTTAATAAATATTTTACTACTATCTATCCCCATCCTCCTATAACCTAGTCCCTTATTCTATTCCCTTCTACCTCATTCCTCTTATAACCTTGTGATGTCCCGATATTAAGGCATTGTTTAAATTAAAGATTTAAACATCATGATAAGACAGAGAAGCCACTTTGAATGGTAATCACGTATATAATAATATTATTGATAATAATGTTATATATATATATATATATATTATATAATTAAAATATAATAATTTATTGTATTATGAATAATAAATATAAATACAAATATAGATATTGTCAATTTAAATATTATTATAATATAAATATATTTAAATATAATTATAAAATGACCTTTGTCATTATCTAAAAATATATATATGATTGCCAATGGTTTAAAGAAGTAAAGAAAATCTTAAAAAGAAATGGTAATTACACAATAATCATGGGAGGACAGTGAATATCCTAATTAGCAAACATATCCATGATTTTATGAATAAAACCAAACAATGATTACTATATGATAAATAATGTAATGCGATTAGGATATTTAAAGAGGAGCGATCACCATGAAGTGACGTCTCTTGGAAGCAACCCTCAAGGTAGATAAGTATTGATCGATGAAGCAAGCATTGAAGGGGGAGAAGGTAATAAGAATAAGAATATAATATGAGCATCAATGGAAACCATAAGAGAATATCAGTGATTCATTGTCTTTGCATATTGGTATTTTTATTGTTTGCATTAACTAAAGGGGACTATTAAAGATTATTAGACATTTGATAAAATGAGATAGTTGTCTGGGCATAACTTAATAAAAGGTATCGACGGAGATTACAGTCAGTTAATATTAATGATCCTACAGAAAACAAGCTTAAGGAAGCAATCATATTCTCCTTAAATCTTATTGATAAACAGTTATTATTTGTAAAGAAATGGGATTAAGGGAAGAGTCATATTGTCTCTTATTAAGAGACACATCTATTGGAGATCACCTCTATTGGGTGGTATAAAAGGAGAGAATAAACGAAAGGCCAAAGAGATAGATATATACATATTTCTGATTTTTTATATAGAGATATTGGAGTAGAAAGGAATACTCTTCAAATATATCAAATGATCTAAGGAAAAAGGAAAATACAAATGAAGTTATATGATAAGACTCCTCAGATATGCATAAATATAATATAAAAAGACATATAGAACAACCTTACATAAGAGAGAAATTCTGAATCTAGTGGCATCCTTGTAAGAAATCAAAATATACTCAAGGTATACAGTCAACACTAAAGGAAACAATCATTAGATCGCCAAGGATACAAAGGCAAGACTTATATACTGGTATGATATATCTAATTCTCTATCTATTATGATGAATGCCATGTGGTAAGTAATGACAAATGCATATTATCATATATATATTATGCAACTTGCTAAGGGATGGTATGTTCATCTCATTACTCCTATTTCCTACAACCAAAAGGGAGGTGGTCTTGTTAGGGAGAGGCGGAGTAATTCCATCCCAATGGATTGGAGAGGGTTTTAGTGTGCCCTAGACATGTAATTCCCCATCCATTCTCAAGGATTAGAAGGGAAATAATATTGAGAGATGAACATAGTTAGTTACTTTTATTTTCCTCTATTATTTCATCCTTAAAGGAATGTTAGGTATTGTGGGGAGAGGTGGAGTAATTCCATCCGCATATAGGCCCCAAGGCTAGGATGTAGTTTCCCCAAGGCTGGGTCAGAGATGGTTTCAGCGTGCCCTAGTCATGTAAAGCCTAATTCCATGAGGAGGAATAGTAAGGAAGATATGGATTTTGAATTATGGAATGTATTATAGAATAGTCATCAATAGTGAGTGACAATCATGAAATGAATAATCCTTTAACAAGGAATGATATAATTATATTACCATTGATCTTATTTGATCTCATCATTAAAATTTATTGATCTATAATGTTTCTAATGTCTCTTTGAGAATAACTTTTGAATGCAAATTCAGGTTTAATTGTTTCCACTAGAAATAGGACATTGCAAGTGGTATCAGAGCATCCTTCACACCATCCTGTGTATACTACGTGTGCCTTACATGTATTCAAGTGTATTCAAAAGTTTACTTTGTGACTTAGGTGTATGATTTGTAACATATGTTCATGTGAATACCTTGTGTATTGCGTGTATTCACGTGTATGCTTCATACTCATGTGTATACTTGGTGACCTTGGGATGGTGGACGGGTCCACTGTGTAGTATGGGATGCACCGAATCCCCTTCCCAATTGTTCGACGATATACTTACATGTATTAATGCAACTCATGTGTATTCATTCCTTGTGACTTATGTGTATTCAAGTGTATACCTTGTGAATTATATGTATTCGAGTGTATACTCTATGACCTTGTAATTGTATTCAAGTGTATACTCTATGAATTTGTATTTGTATTCGAGTGTATACTCTATGACTTTGTATTTGTATTCAAGTGTATACTCTATGACTTTGTATTTGTATTCGAGTGTATACTCTATGACTTTGTACTCAAGTGTATACTTCATGACTGTGTATTTGAGTGTATATTCTATGACTTTGTATTTGTATTCAAGTGTATACCCTATGACTTTGTATTTTTATTCGAGTGTATACTCTATGACTTTGTATTTGAGTGTATACTCTATGATTTTGTATTTGTATTCAAGTGTATACTCTATGGCTTGTATTTATATTTGAGGGTACTCAAGACTATCTATTCAAGTGTATACTCTATGACTTTGTATTCAAGTGAATACTCTATGACTCTGCATTCAAGTGTATACCTTGTGTATTCAAGTGTATGCCTTGTGTATTCAAGTGTATACTTTGTGAATTATATGTATTCAAGTGTATTCATATAACTTGTGGCTTGTATTCATGTGTATACATTGTGAATTATGTATATTCATTAAGACTCGTGTGTACACTTGGTGACTTCATGTATTCATATCTTATGGCTTACATGTAGTCATATTTTGTGACTCGGTGTATTCACCGATGTGCTTCATGACTTATGTGCATGTTTCCTATATTCACATATATGGTTCATGTTTCCTATGTATACTTTATGTATTACTTGCATTCAAGTGAATACTTAGTGACTTACGTGTATATTCATTACTTGTATGTATACCTTGTGACTTGTGTGCATTCATGTGTATACTTTGCGACATATGTGGGTTTACTTTATGACCAACATATACTTCATGACTTACGTATATTCAAGTGTGTACTCTGACTTTGTGTGTTTAATTTGTATTCAAGTGTATACTCTATGACTTTGTATTTTTATTCGAGTGTATACTCTATGACGTTGTATTCGAGTGTATACTCTATGACTTTGTATTTGAGTGTATACTCAATGACTTCGTATTTGCATTCGAGTATATACTCTATGGCTTGTATTTGTATTCGAGGGTGTACTCTGTGACTTGTACTCAAGACTGCGTATTCAAGTGTATACTCTATGACTTTGTATTCACATGAATACTCTATGACTCTGCATTCAAGTGTATACCTTGTGTAATCAAGTGTATGCTTTATGTATTCAAGTATATTCGAGTGTATACTTTGTGAATTATATGTATTCGAGTGTATTCAAATACCTTGTGGCTTGTATTCATGTGTATACCTTGCAAATTATGTATATTCATTAAGACTCATGTGTACACTTGGTGACTTCATGTATTCATATCTTGTGGCTTACATGTATTCATATTTTGTTACTCCGTGTATTCACTGGTGTGCTTCACAACTTATGTGCATGTTTCCTGTATTCACGTATGTGGTTCATGTTTCCTATGTATACTTTATGTATTACTTGTATTCAAGTGAATACTTCATTACTTACGTGTATATTCATAACTTGTATGTATACCTTGTGACTTGTGTGCATTCATGTGTATACTTTGCGACATATGTGGGTATACTTTGTGACCGACATATACTTCATGACTTATGTATATTCAAGTGTAATCCATGACTTTGTGTGTTTAATTGTATACTCTATAAATTTGTGTTTACTCTATGACTTTGTATATACGTGTATTCGAGTGTATAACCCATGACTTTGTATGTATATTACTTGACTTATGTGTGTTTAAATGCACACTTCATGACTTACTTGCATTCATTTGTATACTTCATATTTATGTATTACATGCGGGTTACATGTATGCTTCATGACTTATGTATTATGTGCATACACTTTGTGAATTGCGTGCATGCTTCATGCTTTATGTGTTACATGTGTGTATTGCATGTATGCTTCATGCTTGTGTAGTACATGTGTATATTTTGTATGCTTAATGCTTTGTGTATCAAGTGTATGCTATATGTTTCATGTATTACGCACTTACACTTGTGTATTATACACTATGTTCATACTTTTGTGTATTATGTGTATGTTCTTTATTCCATGTATTAAGCGTATAAGCTTTTTGTATGCTTCATACAATATTTGTGTGTGTATACTTCACATATTCTGTGCGTCTAGGTCTATGCTCCATACATGTATACTTCACTTCATGAATTACGTATATCTATGTGTGTGCTTCAAAACAAGCTACTCCATGTGTGTTTAGGATTACTTTATGTAAAGGCCAAATCTCTAGAGCCTTATTTGTCAAACATTACTTGGGTTAAGAAGCCCTAACAAATAAACTTATTTAAAATCAAAATATTATTAGTCCCCGAATGCAATAATAAAGAGTTGTAACTAATGAAGTGAAGAAATGTGACCTCCTCAAATGGGCGAACAATTTTAAGGAAGAAATCCAAACATCATTAACGGATTCAAAGGAATAATGATGTGACTCCAAATGTGGAAAGTTGGGAATCACTCGTAACCAATCAACTTGGAGGGAACAATCATAACAACTCGACGTAGTTAAGGATAAAATCTAAAGACATAGTTTGACTACCAGTTCTCAAACAAAAATCTAATTGTCACAGAAGCTTAGACATTAAGATAAGAATGCTAACAAGAATTCTTCGAAGGGATCAATTTACGATATGGATAGTTTTAAAAACATCCTAATGGTAATTGCTTGAAGACAAGCAATCTTAGGCAGGGTGGACTGTGATGTCCTGATATTAAGGCATTGTTTAAATTAAAGATTTAAACATCATGATAAGATAGAGAAGCCACTTTGAATGATAATCACGTATATAATAATATTATTGATAATAATATTAATAATATTCTTTTATATATTATTTATATAATTAAAATATAATATATTTATTGTATTTATGAATAATAAATATAAATACAAATATAGATATTGTCAATTTAAATATTATTATAATATAAATATAATTATAAAATGACCTTTGTCATTATCTAAAAATATATATATGACTGCCAATGGTTTAAGGAAGTAAAGCAAATCTTAAAAAGAAACGGTAATTACATAATAATCATGGGAGGGCGGCGAATATCCTAATCAAAAAACATATCCATGATTTTATGAATAAAACCAAAAAATGATTACTATATGAGATAAATAATGTAATGCGATTAGGATATTTAAAGAGGAGCGATCACCATGAAGTGACGTCTCTTGGAAGCAACCCTCAAGGCAGATAAGTATTGATCAATGAAGAAAGCATTGAAGGGGGAGAAGGTAATAAGAATAAGAATATAATATGAGTAGCGATGGAAACCATAAGAGAATATCAACGATTCATTGTCTTTGCATATAATTCATTGTCTTTGCATATTGGTATTTTTATAATTTGCATTAGCTAAAGGGGACTATTAAAGATTATTCGACATTTGATAAAATGAGATAGTTGTCTGGGCATAACTTAATAAAAGGTATCGATTGAGATTAAAGTCAGTTAATATTAATGATGCTATAGAAAACAAGCTTAAGGCAGTGATCATATTCTCCTTAAATATTATTGATCAACAGTTATTGTTTGTAAAGAAATGGGATTAATGGAAGAATCATATTGTCTCTTCTTAAGAGACACATCTATTCGAGATCACCTCTATTGGGTGGTATAAAAGGAGAGAATAAACGAAAGTCCAAAGAGATAGATATATACATATTTCTAATTTTTTATATAGAGATATTGGAGTAGAAAAGAATACTCTTCAAATATATCAAATGATCTAAGGAAAAAGGAAAATACAAATGAAGTAATATGGATAAGACTCCTCAGATCTGCATAAATATAATATACAAAAATATATAGAACAACCTTACATAAGAGGGAAATTTTGAATCTAGTGGAAGCCTTGTAAGAAATTAGAATATACTCAAGGTATACAATCAACACTAAAGGAAACAATCATTAGATTGCCAAGGATACAAAGGAAAGACGTATATACTGGTATGCTATATCTAACCCTTTGTCTATTATGATGGATGCCATGTGATAAGTAATGAAAAATGCATATTATCATTAGCATCATTATATATATAATGAAACTTGCTAAGGGATGGTATGTTCATCTCATTGCTTCTATTTCCTACAACTAGAAGGGAGGTGGTCTTGTTAGGGAGAGGCGGAGTAATTCCATCCCAATCACATTGGAGAGGGTTTAGCATGCCCTAGACATGTAATTCCCCATCCATGGTTAAGGATTAGAAGGGAAATAATATTGAGAGATGAACATAGTTAGTTACTTCTATTTTCCTCTATTATTTCATCCTTAAAGGAATGTTAGGTATTGTGGGGAGAGGCAGAGTAATTCCATCCGTATATAGGCCCCAAGGCTGGGACAGAGATGGTTTCAACGTGCCCTAGTCATGTAATGCCTAATTCTGTGAGGAGGAATAGTAAGGAAGATATGGATTTTGAATTATGGAATGTATTATAGAATAGTCATCAATAGTGAGTGACAATCATCAAATGAATAATCCTTTAACAAGGAATGATATAATTATATTATCATTGATCTTATTTGGTCTCATCATTGAAATTTATTGATCTATAATGTTTCTAATATCTCTTTGAGAATCACTTTTGAATGCAAATTCAAGTTTAAGTGTTTCCACTAGAAAGGGGACATTACAAACCCCTACCCATGATACCTTTGTTATCTAGCCTCCAATCTATCTAAACTTGAAACTTCACCTTCTTCTATCCTTCCAAATTACCATCACATCTATCATCACACTTCTCTACATTTGGAGGGCATCATCCTATTTTTCTTATCACTATCTTTCCTTACCATCCCTTGGGGGCATCTACTTATCTTCTAATTCTTGGGGGCATGTACCTAGACATATTGATGCAGAGTGGCACAAGGGAAGTAACAAAGGTTTACTTTCTTCTTTGCCCACTTACCCACTTCACCTAGTCTTCAATCAAAGCCACATACAAGGGCATATGAAGGATTTGGTGGTCTAGGCTATTGTCCAACCTCCAAGGCTTCTTTCACACCTCAAGGCAGGTCTGCAAACACCTTTTTGATATTTGGTTTGGTTCCCAACTTCACACAACCCTCTAACCTTGACTAGGCCTAGTGAGGCTACTAGCCCTCTTCTACTAGTTTCCTTCACACCAAATGACAAAATCCCAAAGGACTAGGCAAACAAATGATGGAATTGAACACCCTTCAGGGGACCCTAACAAACCTCCAAATCTCCAATCCCAACTCTACTCCAGCAGTTCAAAACCCCCACTAGGTCTCTAGGCCTAATTGATCATTTTAGGCCTGGGTTACAAAGCAAAGGGTTCAAATTGGGTTCATAGGTTAGGAGTAGGAATTTGGAATGTCTCTACTAGGTCCCTACAACACAAAACCACCATTATTTCATTCACCTTGTCTGGATTCTGTCACCTACAATAGCATATAGCATAAAACAGGCCAAATACATGGTAATACTTGACCTAGGGCATCAAATTAAAAATAGAAGACTACATTTCCCGACAAAAAGATTTTGGAATCTTATAGTACATATCCCTAGCCTACATTTCACCAGTTTTTGTGAATTTTCACCAGTGGGAATGCATTCCAGGGCCGGATTTCTATGGCTGCCCTAGAAAACAGGGTTTCTGGACCTGTTTTGAAAGAAAAATCAATAACTTTTGATCCCGACCACTTCAGGACCTTAAACCAGTTGCATATGAACCCTGACTCCAATAAATTTTAGAAAAAGTACATTTGCACCCCTGAAAAATCTGTACAGTCTGTACAGAAACACGTTTTCTTCAGAAAAATAGTCAAATTCTTGATTTTTGTGCCCAAAATTGCATACAAAATCTCTTCTCCCATACTGGGGTGAGAGGACAGCAATATGACTCGACCCAAGGTGGTTTTCAACTGTCAAAACAGATGCAACTTCCAAAAATGGGTTGCAACCAACCAAATGTGTCATTTGACAACATTAACAACATTGGTCACTATGACATTTTGCAATAACACAAAGAGGTTGATTAGTTCAACTTGTCCAATGGAACCTAACCAATCACCATTCCCTCTAAAACATGCCAAAACACAAAAATTTCCAATTAGACTAAAAAACAAACAAAAAACCAACATTAGACCTACTAGGCCTAAGTGGCATAACTAGGGTCCAAATGGACTAAGAAGGATTTGAGGTTTATATAGTCACCTCAAACCTCTTGACCATACAAAATGGACCAAACAACAATGGCTAAAAGCCTTATTACAAAAAAAAACATAACTTCTCAAAATGCATCAAAATGCTCTTAGGTGCCCTGCACCACATACTCTAGTCACCTTTCATCTTTTCCCATTGACCATCCACACCTCTAACCTATTTTGCTAGGTATCTTCCCCTCCTTCATCCCCTTCTTTCTTTCTTTTCATCAAAATCCTTGGCTTTCCTTATTTCCTCTTTCACTATTTCCCCTTAACCATTATCCTTAAATTGATTGGATTCCTTCATTCCTTTTTCACTAGTCAACATAAGGGGGCATATATGCTACATCATTCACTCTCTCATTCTTATCTTCAATCCTTGATCCTTTACCTTGATTATGACTAGCTTTTTCCATCACTTTGGGCCTAGCCAAGCCTCTTTGATGCAGAGTGGCACAAGGGAAGCAACACACAAGAATTTCCTCTACTGTCCTTTGCCCACTCACCCACTTCAAACAGGCTTCAACCAAGCAACCAAGGCACATTCAAGGGTGTATGAAGGATTTGGTATCCTAGTGATGGCTTCACCTTCTAGGCTTCTCCAACACCTTAGGACAGATCAACAAACACCTTCTATGCAGTTGGTTTGATCTCCAACTTCCCAAAACTCTTCAACATATACCTTGACTAGTAAGGCTACTAGCCCTCCAAACTAGGTTTTCTCAACAAAACTTGACAAAATACCATATGACCAGGCAAGAAAATGATGGTTTTAGATACACTCTATGGAACCCTATCAAACTCCCAAGTCTCCTGTTCCAACTCTACTCCAGCAATCCAGAACACTCATTTGGTCTTCTAGGCCTAATTGATCAATTTAGGCTAGGTTACAAAGCAAGTGCTCAAAGTTGGGTGCATAGGTCAGGGGAAAGAATTTGGAATGCTTCTACGATGTCCCTACAACACAAATCCATCATTTATTTGCTCACCCTAATAGGATTCTATCATCTACAACCTCAAATAGCATGAAATTGGCCAAATACAATGAAATACTTGACCTAGGGCATCACCTTAAAAATAGAAGACTGCATTTCCCGACAAAAATCTTTTGGAATCTTATAGTAAATATCCCTAGCCTGCATTTCACCAGTTTTTGTGAATTTTCACTGGTGGGAATGCATTCTAGGGCCGGATTTCTATGGCTGCCCTAGAAAACAGGGTTTCTAGACCTGTTTTGAAAGAAAAATCAATAACTTTTGACCCCGACCACTTCAGGACCTCAAACTAGTTGCATTAGAACCCTGAATCCAAGAGATTTCAGAAAAAGTACATTTGCACCCTGGAAAATCTGTACAGTCCGTACAGAAACATGTTTTCTTCAGAAAATAGTCAAAATCTTGATTTTTGTGCCCAAAATTGCATACAAAATATCTTCCTCCATACTGGGGTGAGAGGAAAGCAATATAACTCAACCTAAGTTGGTTTTCAACTGTCCAAACAGATGCAACTTCCAAAAATGGGTTGCAACCGACCAAATGTGTCATTTGACAACATTGGTCACTATAACATTTTGCAATAACACAAAGAGGTCGATTGGTTCAACTTGTCCAATGGAACCTAACCAACCACCATTCCCTCTAAAACATGCCAAAACACAAAAATTTCCAATTAGACTCAAAAACAAACAAAAAACCAACATTAGACCTACTAGGCCTAAGTGGCATAACTAGGGTCCAAATGGACTAAGAAGGATTTGAGGTTTATATAGTCACCCCAAACCTCTTGACCATACAAAATGGACCAAACAACAATGGCTAAAAGCCTTATTACAAAACACATTGAACAAAAAAAACATAACTTCTCAAAATGCATCAAAATGCTCTTAGGTGCCCTACACCATACACCCACTGTCAAAGAGAACTCAAGTCTTGGGAGTTGGAATGCTGTCAAATGTGAAACCTACCTTCTCAATGTCTTCCTTGCTCATCCAAGTGGCATCCTCCTGAGGTTTGTTTAGCCACTTCACCAAATAGTCATGATAGGTGTGCCTTCTAGTTTGTTTTGCAATCCTCTTGTCCAAAATGCACTCAATCTGATTTGGAGATGAAGGAATGAGTTCCTGGAGTGTCTGATCAGTTTGATCTTCTTCAACAGTAATCTAAGGATCAGATCCTTTATAGGGATAAAGGTCTGAAACATTAAAAATTGGAGACAAAGCAATGCCATCCGGAAGTCTGATTTTATATGCATTTTCTCCACATTTCTTGAGCACTTCACAAGGCCCAATCTTCTTCATGAGTAGCTTGGTATGTTTACCTACAGGGAGCCTCTCCTTCTTCAGATGGACCATTACCAAATCCCCTTCTTTGAACTGCAAATCCCTTCTTTTTCTGTCAGCAAACTATTTGTATTTCTGAGAAGTGGACAGCAATTTTTGTTGTACTTGTTAATGGACATCCTTCATGACTTGAATGAAGTCTTCAGCCAAGGCACTGTTGTTTTCTAGTCCTTTAACCTCCCTAAGTTCCAAAATACCCCTTGGGTGAGTGCCATAAATAATTTGGAAAGGAGACAGGCCGGTGCTTCTATTGACAGTGTCATTGTATGAGAACTCTGCTTGAGCCAAAATTGAATCCCAACTAGCACCCTGCTCCTTGGTTAGGCATCTTAGGAGGTTACCAAGTGACCTATTAATCACCTCTGTTTGTCCATCAGACTGAGGGTGATAGGCAGATGACAAGGACAAATTTGTACCTAGTCTCTTCCACAGTGTCCTCCAGAAGTGTCCTATGAACTTGGGGTCTCTATCTGAGATTATGGACAAAGGTAAACCATGGAACCTGACTATTTCTTTGAAGAAAAGACCTGCTATGTGTGAGGCATCATGTGTGGTTTTACAAGGGATGAAGTGTGCCATTTTTGAGAACATATCTACAACCACAAAAATGCTGTCATACCCATTCTTTGTCCTAGGCAAACCAAGTACAAAGTCCATGCTGATGGAATCCCAAGGCTTTGAAGGAATAGGTAGAGGAGTGTATAAACTTGCATTTGATGTATGCCCCTTTTCTCTTTGGCAAATTTGACAAGTTTCCACAAACTTCCTTACATCGGTTGGCAATTTTGGCCAAAAATAGTACCTCCTAACCAATTCTAAGGTCTTATCAATACCAAAGTGACCTGACATGCTACCATAATGTTTTTCCCTGATTATATTCTCTCTAACAGATCCTCTTGGGATACACAACATGCTACCCTTGAAAAGATATCCATCTTGCAACAAAAAATTAGAAAAATCAGTATTATACCTTCCTGTCATGGCCTTGCAAGAGAGGTATGGTTCTTTGAAGTCTTCATCTGCTGCATACTGATCTTTGATGGCTTGAATACCTGTACTTTCCAACTGTATGGTCTGCACAACAAGATTTCTCCTACTTAAGGCATCGGCTACCTTATTGGCCACTCCTTTCTTGTGTTTTATGGAGAAGGTGTATGCTTGGATGTACTCCATCCACTTGACATGTCTGTGATTCAACTTTTGCTGCCTGTTCAAGAAGCTTAATGCATGGTTGTCAGTAAAAACTATAAATTCCTTTGGCAATAAGTAGTGTCTCCGTTTCCTCAATGACTAAACCATGGCATATAACTCTAGATCATAGGTGGAGTAGTTTTGTTTTGCCTCATTTAACTTCTCACTAAAGAATGCTACAGGCCTCCCATCTTGACTTAAGACTCCCCCAACAGCCCTCTTACTTGCATCACACTCTACCACAAAGACCTTGTCAAAATTAGGTAGCACTAGGACTGGTTTTTCTGAAATTTTTTTCTTTAACAGTTCAAAGGCTTGAGTGGCCTCATTTGTCCACACAAATACACATTTCTTTCCCCCTTTTATGGTGTCAACAAGCAGAGCACAAATGCCACTAAACCCTCTAATGAACTTTCTATAAAAGCTACACAAACCATGGAAACTCCTTACCTCAGAGGCTATTGTAGGTGTTGGCCAATTAAGAATGGCGGCAACCTTACTTGGATCCATTTTTAGGCTGCCCTTGGAGATGACAAACCCCAAAAATATCAACTCTTCTTGTAGGAAGACACATTTGTCAAGATTGATTCTCAACTTCTCCTCTTGAAGCCTCCTGAGCACTTGATGGATATGCCTTATGTGGTCTTCCTTGCTGTCACTAAAAATCAGTATATCATCCAAATATACAACAATAAACTTGTTGAGGAAAGGTTTTAGCACTTCATTCATCAATCTCATGAAGGTGCTTGGTGCATTTGACAAGCCAAAAGGCATGACAACCCATTCAAATAGTCCTTCATTGATTTTGAAGGCGGTTTTCCACTCATCCCCCTCCCTTATCCTGATTTGGTGATAACCACTTTTTAGATCTATCTTGGTAAAATACTTAGCCCTACCCAAGCAATCCATTAAATCCTCTATTCTAGGCATTGGAAATCTATACCTGATAGTGATCTTGTTGATGGCCATGGAATCAGTGCATAGTCTCCATGTTCCTTCCTTCTTGGGTGCAAGCACTGTAGGTACTGCACATGGACTAATACTCCTCCTGATAAGTCCTCTATCCAATAAGTCTTGGATTTGTCTTGCGACTTCAACATTTTTCTCTGGAGCCAACTTATAGGCTGCTTGGTTTGGTAGGGTGGATCCAGGGATGAGATCAATGCAATGACTAATCTCCCTCTTTGGTGGAAGGGCATCCTTGCCTTCATTGGCTATCACATCCTGAAACCTCTCCAATAGTTCTTCCACTTCCTTTGGTCCAATCCTCCTAAGAGGTTGCTGCACTTTGACCTTCTTAGGATTCACATCCTTGGGCTTGATGACTACTGCAAAACATGGCACTTTCTCTTCCTTGAGGTTAGCCAAAAACTCTTTTCACCTACCAACATAACTGAACTAGAAATGACTTTCTCTTTGCAATCATCAATTAAATGAGTCATTGTAAACTTTTCACCATTCTTGGACAAATGAATTACATTGTTCTTACCATCATGTTGGGCACTTGTGTCATGTTGCCAAGGCCTTCCAAGAAGAAGGTGGCATGCATCCATGTCCACTATCTCACAAAGAACCTTATCATGATATTCACCTATCTTGAATTCAACCCAACATTGCTCTTTCACCACAATTTGTTGTTCCTTGGTTAGCCAAAAGACTCTATAGGGGTTAGGATGAGGCTTTCTTTCCAATCCTAACTTAGTCACCATTTCATTAGAAGCCAAATTTTCAGAAGAACCTGAATCTACTATTACCTTGCAAACTTTTCCTTTCACCTTGCAAGTGGTTCTGAACAAGTTGTTTCTTTGGGGCTGCTCCTTGGTGGCTGGCATGATGAGTGACCTGTTAAACATGATGCACTCTCCACTCTCAAGTGCTGCAGACTTGGAAGAGGCTGTTTGGTATGATTTGGTGCTTTGACAGTCCTCTTCTTGAAGGAGTTGTATTCTTCTTTCTTTCTAATTTGCAGCAGTGTTTCCCATCTTCTCCGGGCACCTAAAGGACTGATGTCCAATCTGATTGCAAGAGAAACACCTTCTAGTAAACACATTGGGACCTCTACCCCCACTTCTTCCTCTGCCATTTCCTCTGCCCCTAAACTGACCCTTATCAGCACTGTTTTTATTAGCCTGCCCTTGGCTACCTTCTTGGGATCTGCCACCTTGGAGTCTAGAGAAATTATCTCTGTTTTGGAATCTGCTCCTGCCCCTAAAGTTTTGATTTCCTCTGCCTCTGCTGCTGCTGCCAAAATCCCCTTTTCTTCTCTGCTTATCCTCAATCCTCAGTGCCATTTGAAAGCACTTATGGACTGTCCCCGGGTTAAAGAGAGTTAATTCATCTTGAATGGAGAACTTAAGGCCATTAAGATACCTTGCAAGCTTCTGTTTTTCATTCTCATGCATCTTGGCTTTCAATGTCATCTTATGAAACTCCTCTGTGTAGGTGCTCACGTCCATGTCCTTCTGTCTCAAGTTGTGAAACTTCTTGTTCAAGTTGACTTCATAATCCTCAAGGACAAATTGCTTCTTGATTTCAAGTACCATCTTCCTCCATGTAGAGATAGGATTCCTATCATCTTCTATCCTCTCATTTTGAATAAAATTCCACCAACTCAAGGCTGGCCCTTTCATTCTTGATTTGGCAATCTTCACTTTCTGATTTTCTGCCACTTCTTCACATTCAAAATAGTTCTCCATTGCCTCAATCCAATCAAGGCACTCCTCTGGATTCATCTTACCAGGAAACATAGGTAAGTCTGCCTTAGTGTCCTTCCTACTCAACTTTCCAAGTGCATCTAGGAATTGTCTCTCTGACATGCCTCCTTGTGGCTCTTCCATTGGCACTTCTTCTTCCTCATCTTGATCCTCTTCATCTGAATCTAAGATGACTTCTGACTTCTTCTTCTTGTCTTTGTCTTTCTTCAACTTTTCTATCTCAACCTCCATCCTTTTGTTCTTGGCTGCTTGCTCTCTCACTATCTTTGCCAACTCGGCATTAGTCACTCTTGAAGGGACTTCCTCCTCTTCTTCTCTATCTCCCATCTCTTTGATGGCTCTAATACCACCTGATGCAGAGTGGCACAAGGGAAGCAACACACAAGAGTTTCCTCTACTATCCTTTGCCCACTCACCCACTTCAAACAGGCTTCAACCAAGCAACCAAAGGCACATTCAAGGGTGTATGAAGGATTTGGTATCCTAGTGATGGCTCCACCTTCTAGGCTTCTCCAACACCTTAGGAAAGATCAACAAACACCTTCTATGCAGTTAGTTTGATCTCCAACTTCCCAAAACTCTTCAACCTATACCTTGACTAGTAAGGCTACTAGCCCTCCAAACTAGGTTTTCTCAACAAAAATTGACAAAATCCCATATGACCAGGCAAGAAAATGATGGTTTTAGATACACTCTATGGAACCCTATCAAACTCCCAAGTCTCCTGTTCCAACTCTACTCCAGCAATCCAGAACACTCATTTGGTCTTCTAGGCCTAATTGATCAATTTAGGCTAGGTTACAAAGCAAGTGCTCAAAATTGGGTGCATAGGTTAGGGGCAGGAATTTGGAATGCTTCTACCATGTCCCTACAACACAAATCCATCATTTATTTGCTCACCCTAATAGGATTCTATCATCTACAACCTCAAATAGCATGAAATTGGCCAAATACAATGAAATACTTGACCTAGGGCATCACCTTAAAAATAGAAGACTGCATTTCCTGACAAAAATCTTTTGGAATCTTATAGTAAGTATCCCTAGCCTGCATTTCACTAGTTTTTGTGAATTTTCACCAGTGGGAATGCATTCTAGGGCCGGATTTCTATGGCTTCCCTAGAAAACAGGGTTTCTAGACCTGTTTTGAAAGAAAAATCAATAACTTTTGATCCCGACCACTTCAGGACCTCAAACTAGTTGCATTAGAACCCTGAATCCAAGAGATTTCAGAAAAAGTACATTTGCACCCTGGAAAATCCGTACAATCCGTACAGAAACACGTTTTCTTCAGAAAAATAGTCAAAATCTTGATTTTTGTGCCCAAAATTGCATACAAAATCTCTTCCTCCATATTGGGGTGAGAGGAAAGCAATATAACTCGACCTAAGTTGGTTTTCAACTGTCCAAACAGATGCAACTTCCAAAAATGGGTTGCAACCAACCAAATGTGTCATTTGACAACATTGGTCACTATGACATTTTGCAATAACACAAAGAGGTCGATTGGTTCAACTTGTCCAATGGAACCTAACCAACCACCATTCCCTCTAAAACATGCCAAAACACAAAAATTTCCAATTAGACTCAAAAACAAACAAAAAACCAACATTAGACCTACTAGGCCTAAGTGGCATAACCAGGGTCCAAATGGACTAAGAAGGATTTGAGGTTTATATAGTCACCCCAAACCTCTTGACCATACAAAATGGACCAAACAACAATGGCTAAAAGCCTTATTACAAAACACATTGAACAAAAAAAACATAACTTCTCAAAATGCTCTTAGGTGCCCTGCACCACTCTTTATACAATTGGGTGGTTACCTTATAACTGGTGATGACATCATGAATTTCTAGTTTCCATGTTTTGAGTGGCAATCATTAATAGCCAAGGTGACAACTGTCAAATAGCCAAGGGTGGTAACCTCAAAGGCATTTTATTGAGTCTCTAGTTGGGGGCAACCTAATAGATAGAGTGGTAACCTCAGAACCATTTATTTATCTTTCCTTTTTTCTTTTATATCTCGTTGTTCATCATCAACACATTTCACTATTGTCCTTCTCTAGCCTCATTTTTTGGTGGCTACCTTAGAGTTCTTGTCATCATTTTCAATTTCTATCTTATATTTATAGTTTCCACTTTCCTCTTTGACAAGGTATTCTTCCTCTATCTACCATGGATCACTATTGCACTATCTCTCCTTGATTTGTTCTATGGATTGGATCTTCATAGATCTCTCTACCAAATCAAATCGTTAACTATTCTTTTGATAATTTCCAAATGCATTTTTTATGCAATAAATGTGATTTTGATCAATGTTCAAATTCCATGCTTTTGCATTGTTTAGAATTGTTAGACCTAGTTGAGTTTCCATTTTCTATGTGTGTTAGCCTAAGTCTTCTTTCCCTAGTGAACAATGAATACTCTCTTCGAATGCTTTGTAGGAACAAGTACACACACAAGAATAAGATTCAAGACAAAGTCGAAGACCATTACCTCTTCAATGGTAAAAGTATCATTTGTATTTTATGATTTTTATTATATTCTTACTTTAGTAAAATTTCTCCTTTAGCCTATCATAAGCCTACTAAATTGGAGGAAACATTTAATAACAAAAATTGCATACTATAATTCTATTATTATAGTTTTGTACTCATTTAGCCCCTTTTTTATTTGTGTTTTTAACCCTATTTTGGCCTTTTTTTCCCTCTCCTAAGCCATTCCTATCCTCCCCTTGACCCTCCTACCCCCTTGAGCCTCATCATTTATTTAATTACCTCTCATCATTTTTTATTTATTTATCTTTATTCATCCTAATCCCCCTAAGCCATCCCCGTCTTCATGGCCGTCTTACCCTCATTTTAATTATAATTTTCCTTCTTTATCTCCTTTAATTAAATATTTTAAAGTTATCTCCTTATCCCACATTCCCTCCAAAAATATAACCTTCCCTCCAAAGATCTATAAAAGGCCCCCTCTGCTCTCTCATTTCAACACACATGAGCTTACAAGTCCTCCACTATTCTCTTCTTTTGGAGTCATCTTGGAGCAATTTTGGGAGCTTTGGAGCATTGGTCTCTCGTTGGAGAATTTGACATGGATCTTTTGGATACAACTTTTCAACCTTTTAGAGGTTTAATATAGTAATGGTGAAGCTCCCTTTCCCTTTTTTTCATTCCATAGCCCTTCTTTCTTCTTTCCCAATTTCTCTTCCAAAACCATAGTTTTCTACCCCCTCTTCAATTTATTTTTAGATTTAACAAAATCCCTTTTAACCTACTATCTTCTCACTCCCATTTCAATCATTTCTAGATCCATGTTAGATATGTTGTAGGTGGATATCATTTGGTTAATTTTTCCTTTCTCCTACACTCAATTTTTCCTCTCAAAAACCTTGTTTTCCCATAGCTTTCCTTCTCCCCTTAAATTCATTTTTAGGTCTATTTTTTAATTTTTACATCATATTTTGTCCTCTTTCCATTCTTACCAATTTTTTCCATTTGATTATTGTTTTCCTTATCTTACACTCTCTTTCTTCTCTTGAAACCCTAATTTTTCATAGTTTCTCTTATCCTCTTCCATTCATTTTAGATCTTACCCAAATCCTTCTTTCCTAATTTTAATCTCTCATTATATTCCTCTTTATACCCATATAACTCTTTCTTCACCATTTTACCATTTAATTTGTCTTTTTCCTCTCCCAACTTGCCATTTCCCTTCTAAAGCCCTAGTTTTGTCTTATATAGGTTTTCCCATTAATTTCCTTTAAAACCCAATCCATTTTTCCCTAAACCTATGTTTCATCCATTTTATTTCAATCCAATTTAGAGCCATATTAGTTCTCTTTAGTCACTTTTCCATTTGGTCTTCCCAATCTTTCTCCACACCCCCCCTTGTTTGTCTTGTCCTCTCTTTACCATTTCCATTACTCATTATGGTTTTCAAGTTTATGCTTTGATGTAGTGTGATTTAGTAGCATAGAATTTTTTTCATATTATTTCCATCATATTTCCAAGTGAAACATTCTTTGAAATCCCACAATCAGGACTAACTGAGGTAGACTCCCCTTTAACCATTTGTTTTCAAGGTTTTCCATTGATTTTGGGTGTTGTAGGTGGAATATAGAAAAAATGGTGATGATTAAGACAAATTACTAAGAGGGAAGTGTGTTGAAAATACCTTGACAAAACTCCCTATAAACTTTTAGCCAATTTTGAGACTTTTCACTTTATAGTCACTTTTCAAGGCTCGACAAGACATTCGAGCAAGACTAAGCTATCTAGGAGGGTGTTTTGATTCCAAATGGAAATTAACTTTTAGATTTTGACTTATATCTTCATGAAATATGTATCACAACATTTAAACTTTAGATATTCTGATATAATATCAAAAAATCATGTGAATCCTTTCTATTTTATTTATTTTGTCTTGCTTTCACATAGTTAAATTAGATCGTTCTCTATTCATTTCACTTCATTTTTTCTAGGTAATCAGATATCCTCTTTAGATAAGATTATAAATATATAAATCATCAACCCTACAAGTTTTCAGACTTCTACCTTGCCATAATTAGGTGACATCGTTCTTCATTCTTTTTTTTCATCATTGAAATCTCTTATTCCTACTTTCAAGTTATTGTTTCCAAAGTAATCAATCTTTCTAATTTGATAGACCTAAATCAAAGTGTGTTGAAATAGGTTATATTTAAAGAATCTATTATACAAATTTATATGTCCATCATTTGATCTTAATTACACACACATTAAGAAAGATACCATTATTTTTTATCTTTCAATTGGTGGTGAAAAAAGTGCAAAAGAATATTCAAGTGAAGACTAATCATCTATGGTAATACTAGAACAAAGTATGAGATTGCATAGATTTGTTGAATGTGCTTTCAATCACAACTATATATCAAGAGATCAAAATTAATAAATCTTTAGCAATTTCTATTTCAATATTCCAACTTCATCTTGACTTTCATTGATTAGTGCCTACTCTTGGAGTACTAATTTCTACTTAAACATCATTTGATTCAATGGACAAATAGTTAATAGCAATTTTACACCTCATCCACACCAAAAGAGGTAAATAGTTGTCTTTTTTACTGGCCAAAACTTTCCTTTGACCATTGAATTGGGTGATGTTTAAGAATAGTGAGTACCATGCAATATGATAACTCTTCACAAATTTGGCAATATATGAGTGTTCCATGAAAACAAACATGTAATAAAATTTGTTCGCCAAAGATGATGATTTCAAGAGTGACTCTAGTCGAAGAACTTTTCTCTCTACAAACACAATTGAACTTGAAAATGAAGACATTTCAATGGATGAAGGTGATAGACATGGACACCTAATAAGTGAATGTAATTTAAGTACATGTGCTCATCACACAAAATTCACAATAATGGGAAATATCACATCAAAGAAGCTCTATTCCAAAATATTATTGTAATGGAAGTTCACATTGATAGAGAAATATAAATTATTGAAGAATTTCTACATAATCTAATGTCTTCCTTATTATGATCAAATGTTAAAGAGAGAAGATGAATCCACTATTTTACATGATGAATACATGAACCCTTGTGATTTCAAGGGACCTCAACTCTTTTCCTTATTTTCTTAATCTACATATGAAGAATTTTTAGGCATGAACTCCAAAAACATTGTAGGAATGAGTGAAGTCCAACATTAATTTTTTTAATAATTATTAACTTTTTCTAGTATATTCATGTCGAGATAAAATAATTTGAATTTGAAGCCTTCTATTTTGCAATTGATAAGATAGCGATCTTGATGGCTTCAAATGAATGTCAACAAGGAAACACACAAGTCCCTGATCCTATTCTTGTATCTCTTGTATTTTTGTTGGATCAATGCCATTAAAAATTTCCAAATTGGTTTATTTGTGTTATAAAATGGAAAATGTCTTGGGATGCTAACTCAAGGTTCAGAAGGAGGGATTCTCGTCATTAAACCTTAGGTGTAGGAAAATTTTGGTTTGCCTAGTTTAAGTTTTTGTTCTAGTTTTTGTATTTGTCCTTTCTTGTAAATTTTTATTGTGATTGTGTTATTCTAGTTGCACTCATATCTTAGTTTATTACTCTTTCCCAATGGATGATACACTATTCTTGTTGAGTTGTCATTTAGTATGGGTCCTTAGCATAGCGCAAGGGCATGCTATTCTCAATAAGAGCCATTGTTAGGATCTAAATATTTTGCTTAAATTTTTTTAAAGTAGAGGTCATGTTTTCAAGTTGTTTAATAATTTTTCACAATCACCCCTCCTTTATCCATTCACATGGTTATCAGTTCAAATTCCAAACATAGATAACAATAAATGTGACATGGCTCAATTGTGTACATGGAAGAAAAATAGCTATAAAATTGATTTGACTCTCTCAAGAGATCTATCACTAAAAGATCACAACAAAGTTATAGTTCCATGCATTGTTGTTGGCATTAGTTGATGGAAGAGGATAAAGAATTGAGATGGATGGAAAAAGAGAATTTCAATACATACATATAGATCTTTAAAAACTAAAATGGATAATCCATAGAATAGTTGATAAAATACATATTTATGAAATGAAAATCAACACTACACACTAAAGTAAACTTGCAAATGAAGTGAGAGCAAGAAAATCACCACAAAATGAAGATAAAGGATTTTCCCTAAAGAAACCCACACATTGGAGAAAACTCTAGAAAAATGTGAGCTTTAAGTCACTTAAAATCAACAAGTTCAATGGCAATCATAGTCCTAGGCCACTTTGACACAACCATCCTAAACTCAAAGAATTCAGTCCCGAAGATTACTAACAACTTTCTTATAAATTTGCTCAACCCATATAATCTACTACTCACTCTAGACTACTTTTAAAATTTACTCTAGCAACTAAGATCTCCCATAATTGATACAATTCCACATTTTTGGGCTTTATTTGTAGACTAAAACAACTATTCAACTCCATAAGGAACATCAAAAGACACTAGAAGTCAAAAGGATAAGGAATTGGAAGTGTTTGACTCACATTCTAGCCATTTCAGAACTCATGATGACACTATTGCTTGTTAGTAGGGGGTGATTGTGAAACTAATGCTTTGCTAATGAAAGTGTCATTGTCAATTGCAAAAATGTTGCTTTGTCCTATACAAAACCACTACTTTTGACAAAATCACTAGGATGATTATAAATTTGTGGCCTATTGCTAATTATCAATTTCACACAAAGTTCCTGAAAAATGTCTTTTTCTCTACCAAATTCTCTCTCTTCCCTATTCAACATGCCTCAAGTTACATCTTTCCATAGAAATTTAGTTAAAAATGGATACTTTTTGGATCACATATGGACTCGAGTGAGGTGGTGAAAATCAATCTTAACATAGCTTATGAAGAGAATTTGATTTGATTAAGACTCGTCAAGAAGAGGTGGAAAGGGCCTTGTAGAGCATGGAGGAAGAGGTTGAGAGAATATAAAAGGAAAAGTGGGGGAAGTTGAAGAAACTAAGCTTTCTATGTAATGAGAGAACTCCCAAAGTAAAATGCACGATTTGAGGGTTGCTCATAGGCAAAACTCTCATATGTAGCAAGTAATTCATAGTCAAAACCCATATCCCTCTTAGAATGTGTTGTGGTCATACTTGGCATTGAATACCATGATATCTCCCTTCATTAAGTAGTAGAAGTTTTCAAAATGCAAGTGGAAGAAAATAGAAGCTTGATGATGATAATGAAAATGTATAGAGAATGCATATGTAGAGTCAATATATTTATAAAGAGTATAAAATGTGATATTGACATTGCAAATGATGGTGATAGTTTGTCATTGATGTCAAAAGGTATTGAAAGAGTTGTGTAAATGTGCATCTTCACAAAGTATCATCAGGACTGCAGGTCATTTGAGGATCACTTGAGGATCACTTGCACTATTGACATAGGTTGGTCTGAATCTTGACTTTCATAGTTGAACGTCAATCAGGAGTTGCATAAGTGTATTGATAATGTTCATACAAGAGTTGTTGTTACAAGTGATGATGATGCAGGATTGTTGTTACAAATAAAAAGATCTTTGTGGTATCATTACAGATGGATAGGAGCAATTCAAAGGTTGTGTCTTCATTAAGTTGTGGCTTCAAAAGATGGTTATGATGATTAGGTTCAAGCTGTTTGGTATCAATATTATGTTGGTAGATTACATCATGCATCATACTTGTGATGTGAATAAAAATCTCAGATAGAATGTTCAAGTCTCCAAGAATGTGTCTTGTAATAATCAATTACAAGAGGTGTTGTGATCTCATTGCATACAACCCCAAATTAATTCATTAGTCTATGCAGAATCATATCTTATTGAGTCTAAGACTCATATCTTCTCATCTATCCTGTTTAAGGTTTGTGTTAAAAGGAGACTAAGGGGTCAAAATTCCTAAATGATGCTTATTAAAGCCTTTCATAATTAAGCCTTTATTTCCTATTATCCTATTTGTGCTCTTTTCATTCTATTATGTAGTTGACCTATGTTCATAGGTCATTTCATTAATAATTACCCACTAGAGGGCTTCTTACACATACAACTACCGGCCACATTATCTATCCTAACCTCTAGCTGCGGTTTCATTCTTATACGGGGTTTAGTTTGAAGTTTTGAAGACCACTAAAGCTGTTTTAAAAGAGCACCGAATAAGGCATATATGTGTTAAGAAAAGCATGCTTTATGCTACATTGAGTGGGGAATGCTTTATGCATAAAAAAAAAAAAAGATTTCAAATATTTTTAAACCTGTTAGAGGAAACCCGATCCCCAAGCCTTTTATGGCTTTAAATTTTTTTTTAGAAACTTTCTCTAATTTCTAAAGTGGTCGGCCTATACCTTTTTAGATTTTTTAAAAATGGAGTTTTTTAATTTTAAAAAGAAAGCTATTAATTTCTTTTTAAAGGTGATAAGTTTTTTTTTAAATTAGAAATTTTTAAGAGAGGTTTCTAAGGAGATTTTTTTGAAGGTAATATTGATGGAGAATTGGAGATTTTTTTTGCAAAAATATTTTGAAGACATTGGCTAGGATTTTTTTTGAAGAAGTTCTTTGCAGAGAAAATGAGATTTATTGAAGAGGATAATGAAAAATTTGTTTGAAGAAATTTGCAAGGGTTTTGTATTTTGGAGAATTTGAAACATCATGCAGGGATTGAAATGAGAAGGTGAAAATATTTATACAGAGGAATATGAAAAATCTTTTGCAGGTGAATCAATTTGTGAAGGCTCTTCATTTTTGACATGAAAAATTAAGCAATCCAGTGATTTTTTTAATGGATATGAAGGATCATGCAATGAAGATGAAAGTGAATGCACAAAGGAATTTGAAGAGTTATTGTTTTATTTTTGACAGGGGCAAAATGATTGAATTTAATTGAAGTTGTTTTTGGAGATATGTTGTTGCTAAATGTTTTATGCAGGGATAATATTGAATACAGAAATTGTCCAAAATGAAATGTCAAAGAATATGAAGGATCATGTACAAAGAAGAGGAAGATCAAAAGATTTTTTTAATGCATAGAATTGACGGGAAGATATTTTGTTTTTAAATATAGAGAAGAGAATATGAAGGGTTTTTAGAAAGTGCATTGTGATGGGTTGTGAAAGATATTCAGATATTATTTAATGACATTACAGATGCTTTGATTATAGTGTCTTGTGGATTAACAAGATGAGATGAGTGATGTTGTGCAGATCTATGATGAACTGACAGGGATCAAATACAGATACAGAGATTGACAAGGTGATCAGAAAGACAATATGCAATTGCAATAATAATTAGGTGCATTGATTGTATGACTGGTAAGGCAGAGATGAAATATACAGAGAAAAGTAGTGTTGTTGAGCATATCTGGATGAAGAATTGATTTTTGAATGGAATGACCATTTGAACACATAAGAGAGAATAAAAGTTATGTATTGAAACAGAGAAACCCTCTGAATTTGTGTTTTCAATTTGTTCTGTAATAGGGGTTGGTGCTCCTTGAAGCTGGTGCTTCTAAACAGTATGCCAGTGAGGCTTGTAGGTCAGTGAGACCTCAATAGTCAGTGAGACATAATATTCAGCCAGTGAGGCTTTGTAAGATGTTTTCAAAGTTAAGCCAGTGAGGCACTTCATGAGTGGTTTTTCTACCCAGAGAGGGTTTTCCACTCCAGTAATTCTTATGTTGTTTCTATGTGTGTTCTTGCTTCTATGTTAAGATTTATCTCTATGTGGTACTGCTCATAATTTTCACTATCAAACTTGTACATAGTTTATTGATGACTTTCTTTTTCTGAGTCTTATAAATCAAAAGTTATAATAAGTTGCAAAAATCTACACAACACTGATTCACCCCCCCTCTCAGTGTTGTCCGAACTCCTACAATTGGTATCAGAGCCAGTTTCCCTTTTGCAGCTTAATCAGCTTGGGTAGGTCTTGTGTGTGGAGTTCAATGGGTAAGTGCAGGAGAAATAAGAATATGAAAAATGTTAAGATTCATTCTGGTCAAAAGACATCATCCATATCAAACTTAGGTGTTAATGTTCAAGCAGTTGATAAAGATGCTTCACAAGTTGAATCAATGAAAGAGTTTTCTGGAGTTCCTCTGTTTAATGGTTCAGATTTTTCAGTTTGGTGTATTAGAATGCAAGTGTATTTATCCTCTTTAGGATATGATGTTTTAATGTCTATTGAGAATGGATATTCTAACTCTGCAAATAACAAAGAAGCTCTCAAATGTAATCAGATTGCAAAGAAGGCTATTTTATCTGCTCTATCTAATGATGTTTCTTGTAAAATTATGGATTGTGTTACAGCTCAGGATATGTGGAGGAGATTGAAAAGAATTTACCAAGGTAATGATAAAGAAGAGGACACTCTGGTGTGTCAAGAAAGTGGCAATGAAAGGCAATCATATGAAGAAGTTGAGACCCAATCAAATTCAGAAGATGATGATGATCAGGATTATGATGAACAAGACTGTGAGATTGATCTAGAAGGAGAGCTCATATATGCTCTAACTGAACTCAAGAAGTATAAGAAGGAGAACCAAAAATTAATGTTGCAGCTGCAACAAGAAAGAGAATCAAAAGTCAATGCACTTTCAGAACTTGAAATTGTTTCTACAGATCTTGAAGAGGCCAGATGTCAGATTATTAGTTTAAAGTCATATATTGATGATTCAGACAAACTAATTGATAGATTAAAGACAGAAATTGAAGAAGCTAAGAGGATAGCAGATCTTTCAATATCTGACCTTGAAGTTAGAAGGATTGAGAATCTAAAACTAGAATCAGAAATAGTCTCTTTAAGAAAGGAGTTAGAAAAAGCTTCCTCTAAGTTGCACAAGAATTTGCTGTTTGAAAAAAGTACTGAAGGGGAATGTTCCAAAGCTAGAGAGACTCCTAGAAGGAAAATTGATTTAAGTCATGTTGCCACAGAAGGAAAAAGGAATAATGAAACAGAACAGAAAACCAGAGATGAATTTGTGCACAATCAAAGAAGGAATTTCAGAAAACCTGCTGCTATAAGACAAGCATACATGTACAGGTATAACTATTCTTTTGATGGTTATTGTTATACTTGTAATCAATTTGGACACAAATCAGTTAATTGCAGAAGGAATACTAATATTGTTTGTTACAAGTGCAATAAGGTTGGACATATTCAAAGAAGCTGCAAAATGAACAGAGTGTATGATCCTTCATGGAAGCTTAATATGAGTGATCAAAGGTATTATCAGTCAATTGATTTTGATTACAACATAATTTGTTATAATTGCAACTCTCTTGGTCATAAAGCACACAGTTACAGGAGAGCTCCACCTAATTTGAAAGGTTGGGAAAAGAAAAAGACAGAAAAGGTTTGGAGGAAGAAAGAGCTTGTTAAGATTTGGAAGCAGAAAGAAAGTAAAGAGAAGTCAAAATCTAAGCTTGTGCATCTTGCACAAGTCATTTCATCTGTTGCTTAACATAGCATGAAGTAAGGGGGAGGTATCAAATATTTTATCTTTTATCCCCAAGAAGTTACAGGAGGAGATCAATTGATCTTGTCTGTCATGCTTACCTAATAATGTTAATTTCTGATGTTGTGTATGTCAGTGACATGTTTAATGGTTGCTAAGATATTACTCATATAATTGATGATGGTGATAGTGGTACAGGTGATCTTTGGTTCAATATGTATACATGTTGTTGATAAAGTGTTTCAGAAGCTCTCTGCATAGAGAGATTGATGCTGATTGTGACTTGATATCATGTTGGTACTTAAAAATTGTGTTTCAAAAAGCTTAAGATGCTCTCAAGAAGCTCTTATCAGAAATTAGCATGTGTTGGCTAAGGTGGCTGAAAATGAAAATTCAATTCATAGCAATTATCTCTGTTTTTGGTTTTGCAAAGTGGTGTTGCAAGAAGAACTTGATGATGCAGTTAGTTTGTTGATGTGCTTATTTGATGAGCTAGTTTGAATGATAAAGTCAAGAGGAAAGAGTTCGTTCTTGTTGATTGCAGATGTGGTTATATCAGGTTTGACAGTGTGTTGTAAAAGGTATCTTGTGCAGGAAGATGATCTTTAATGAATGTTCATTGGTGTAATAATTTAACATGTTCTTTGTTGGTCTTCATCATTAATATGATTCATGAAGGTATGATTCTAGTTTTGGAGTGGTATCAGGTGTCCATGATCTATGACATGTTTAGTGAATGCAAGGTGTTGATAAGTTGTTAAAGAATTTAATGCTCATAGAGATTGATGATGTTAAATGTCCTGTCCTATTCATATCATGTTGGTGCTCACAAAGGATCTTGGATAGATGTTTTCTTATGTTGCCTGAGAAGGTTGAAAATGGAAGAAGTTAAATTCTTGTCTCTGCATTTGGTTTTTGCAAGGTGTTGTGCAGTCTTGATGGGTTGATTTAAATTACAAGGTTAAAAAGGGATCAGTTCTTATGTTGTGAAAAGTGTCTTGTGCAGAACAGGAGGATAGTTCAGATGGTCTTCAGTCTTTGTCATGTCAGAAAAGGTGTCAGAGTAGTTTGGTTGCAGGATAATAGTTCATATCAAAGAAGTCAATTTGATGGTCATATCAACTACCTTGTTGTGTAATATTTTTATGGCATATGTTTTGCATAAGTATTGAAACTTTTAGGTGATTTGGAGATAGTGTTTCACTTGTTTCATTGATGATCTTCCTCACTAATATGTTTCAGACAGAGTTCTTCAAGCTATGACATTGATGGCGATATCCTGCATTTCATCAGAGGAAGTTAAAATCAGCAATAGCAGATGGTAATGTTTAAAAAGGTTTGTCATATGTTGGCTTTAGAATTGTTATCATCATAAATCATTTCTTGTTGAAAGGTTAAGGAGTTTATGCCTTAAAAGTGTTCATAATTCAATGTGATTATAATTGTTATGATCATGCTATAACATCTTTCAGTGGAGTTGTTCTCAGGGGGAGTTAATTCAGGCTTTGTCATCAGATGTCAAAAAGGGGGAGAAAGGAAAAATGTTTTATGGAATTTTGCCATCAATGACAAAGGGGGAGATTGATGGTGATAGTTTGTCATTGATGTCAAAAGGTATTGAAAGAGTTGTGTAAATGTGCATCTTCACAAAGTATCATCAGGACTGCAGGTCATTTGAGGATCACTTGAGGATCACTTGCACTATTGACATAGGTTGGTCTGAATCTTGACTTTCATAGTTGAACGTCAATCAGGAGTTGCATAAGTGTATTGATAATGTTCATACAAGAGTTGTTGTTACAAGTGATGATGATGCAGGATTGTTGTTACAAATAAAAAGATCTTTGTGGTATCATTACAGATGGATAGGAGCAATTCAAAGGTTGTGTCTTCATTAAGTTGTGGCTTCAAAAGATGGTTATGATGATTAGGTTCAAGCTGTTTGGTATCAATATTATGTTGGTAGATTACATCATGCATCATACTTGTGATGTGAATAAAAATCTCAGATAGAATGTTCAAGTCTCCAAGAATGTGTCTTGTAATAATCAATTACAAGAGGTGTTGTGATCTCATTGCATACAACCCCAAATTAATTCATTAGTCTATGCAGAATCATATCTTATTGAGTCTAAGACTCATATCTTCTCATCTATCCTGTTTAAGGTTTGTGTTAAAAGGAGACTAAGGGGTCAAAATTCCTAAATGATGCTTATTAAAGCCTTTCATAATTAAGCCTTTATTTCCTATTATCCTATTTGTGCTCTTTTCATTCTATTATGTAGTTGACCTATGTTCATAGGTCATTTCATTAATAATTACCCACTAGAGGGCTTCTTACACATACAACTACCGGCCACATTATCTATCCTAACCTCTAGCTGCGGTTTCATTCTTATACGGGGTTTAGTTTGAAGTTTTGAAGACCACTAAAGCTGTTTTAAAAGAGCACCGAATAAGGCATATATGTGTTAAGAAAAGCATGCTTTATGCTACATTGAGTGGGGAATGCTTTATGCATAAAAAAAAAAAAAGATTTCAAATATTTTTAAACCTGTTAGAGGAAACCCGATCCCCAAGCCTTTTATGGCTTTAAATTTTTTTTTAGAAACTTTCTCTAATTTCTAAAGTGGTCGGCCTATACCTTTTTAGATTTTTTAAAAATGGAGTTTTTTAATTTTAAAAAGAAAGCTATTAATTTCTTTTTAAAGGTGATAAGTTTTTTTTAAAATTAGAAATTTTTAAGAGAGGTTTCTAAGGAGATTTTTTTGAAGGTAATATTGATGGAGAATTGGAGATTTTTTTTGCAAAAATATTTTGAAGACATTGGCTAGGATTTTTTTTGAAGAAGTTCTTTGCAGAGAAAATGAGATTTATTGAAGAGGATAATGAAAAATTTGTTTGAAGAAATTTGCAAGGGTTTTGTATTTTGGAGAATTTGAAACATCATGCAGGGATTGAAATGAGAAGGTGAAAATATTTATACAGAGGAATATGAAAAATCTTTTGCAGGTGAATCAATTTGTGAAGGCTCTTCATTTTTGACATGAAAAATTAAGCAATCCAGTGATTTTTTAATGGATATGAAGGATCATGCAATGAAGATGAAAGTGAATGCACAAAGGAATTTGAAGAGTTATTGTTTTATTTTTGACAGGGGCAAAATGATTGAATTTAATTGAAGTTGTTTTTGGAGATATGTTGTTGCTAAATGTTTTATGCAGGGATAATATTGAATACAGAAATTGTCCAAAATGAAATGTCAAAGAATATGAAGGATCATGTACAAAGAAGAGGAAGATCAAAAGATTTTTTTAATGCATAGAATTGACGGGAAGATATTTTGTTTTTAAATATAGAGAAGAGAATATGAAGGGTTTTTAGAAAGTGCATTGTGATGGGTTGTGAAAGATATTCAGATATTATTTAATGACATTACAGATGCTTTGATTATAGTGTCTTGTGGATTAACAAGATGAGATGAGTGATGTTGTGCAGATCTATGATGAACTGACAGGGATCAAATACAGATACAGAGATTGACAAGGTGATCAGAAAGACAATATGCAATTGCAATAATAATTAGGTGCATTGATTGTATGACTGGTAAGGCAGAGATGAAATATACAGAGAAAAGTAGTGTTGTTGAGCATATCTGGATGAAGAATTGGTTTTTGAATGGAATGACCATTTGAACACATAAGAGAGAATAAAAGTTATGTATTGAAACAGAGAAACCCTCTGAATTTGTGTTTTCAATTTGTTCTGTAATAGGGGTTGGTGCTCCTTGAAGCTGGTGCTTCTAAACAGTATGCCAGTGAGGCTTGTAGGTCAGTGAGACCTCAATAGTCAGTGAGACATAATATTCAGCCAGTGAGGCTTTGTAAGATGTTTTCAAAGTTAAGCCAGTGAGGCACTTCATGAGTGGTTTTTCTACCCAGAGAGGGTTTTCCACTCCAGTAATTCTTATGTTGTTTCTATGTGTGTTCTTGCTTCTATGTTAAGATTTATCTCTATGTGGTACTGCTCATAATTTTCACTATCAAACTTGTACATAGTTTATTGATGACTTTCTTTTTCTGAGTCTTATAAATCAAAAGTTATAATAAGTTGCAAAAATCTACACAACACTGATTCACCCCCCCTCTCAGTGTTGTCCGAACTCCTACAGCAAAGAGAAAATGGCTACTAAAGGATCTTTTTCTCAATCCACAAAAGGGAGAGATATTAAGAGCTCCCAATCTTGTAAAGAAACAAGTAATTTTTGCAATAAAGTGGATCCATCTTACAAGGTTTTATGTCGTGAGGTCTATTTTTCTTAAAAGCTAATCTTGCAGTTTCTTTGGTTTATTTATATGTTACATTGCATGTTGGTAAAACATGCATAATTCCATTGGATTGTCAACATTATTTTGAGTGGATATATTATATTTGACAACATAACACTAAAGGGGAAACTCTCATTATTTCTCTACATATTGCCATTTTATTCTTAGATTGCATATTATTAAATGATTTACTTCATAACAAATTTTGTATGTATGTACATATTCTTGCAAATTCCACTATATTTGAATTTCCCACTAGTTTTAAATAATAGATTCCTCCCCCAAGAATAGAGGAGGGACTTAGTCCTACATGCTTCCAGTAACCAATTTGAGTAGCTAGGTATTAGGGAACAATTTTTAACACTCAATTTACTAATTTGTACTTAAAAAAGGGTTTTCTAATAATTTCCCAAGTAGATAACAATATCATGTTCACAACACAAACATTTTTTTAGTGCTTAGATTGTTATATCCATCTAGCACTATATCCATTCTAGCATCTACCTCTCGTGAATTTCTTGTCTTTACCTACTAAACTAGCATTTCTACATTTACATTTACATAAATGTTGTCTTCTCTACCAGTAACTTCAACCAACTAGTTAGATGGGTGGAATGTCTTCTCTAAGAAACAAGTTGATCATCTTGATGAAACTTTGCAATGCCCCAAAAAAATTCTTGGCTCTAAATGATCAAAATCTCACCACACTTGTACCTCTTTTCTCACAACTTGAGGGTTGTGAAAACCTTTCTTCTTAATAGGTCTTAGCAACTAAGTAGCTACTTAGATTGATTCATGTTCATCTTTGTGGTCTATATAATTTGTATTTTACATATTGTTTATCCTTTTTTTGTTTAGAAATTTCAAGAGGTGGTAACCCTTTCTCCTCCCTTTGTAATTATGCGATTATAAGAACATTAGATTGGATCATTATAGCTTCATATGCAATTATTTAAGCAATTTTTTGTGGTGTTGTTACCATATTTACATCTCATCCTTGTATCTTGTCATTGCTTTTCTAGAACTCGGTTGTGAGACTCTACTATATGTGTAATGCATTTCTCTATTTGGGTCAATTTAGCAATTTAATGCAATGTAATTGATTTCTCCAAACATAATATAATATGGGTTTCTTGGTTTCTTTGGGCCTCATCTCCTTTATGTTATCCACATTGTTGGTGTTAGCCCCCATGTGGTGGTGGATTGCCTACATTTGTGATAACTTCCTTGTGATTGTTAATATCCTCCTCGTCATTATGGATTCTATCCAATTGACCCTTCTTGTATTGATTGATTCCATCCACCCAAATTCTTTTAGGATTTGTTACTATTTTGTAGTGATAGTTGTTGAGCTCCTTGTAACATTTCATTTACTTATAGTAAAACTAGAATTTTTTGTTGTACTAAAATTGAAAAACATTTCTGAAATATATTTCTTCATATCTTTTTGAGATAAAAAAAATCATCAAAGCTTGGGAGATTTACATAAGGTACACAATATTTCTTGTAATTATTTGGTACATCTTCTCAACAAAGGGTGTCTCAATGTGAGATGATCCCATACTCCACAAATATCATAATAGTCAATCTTGAAATCGTAAGCACTGTTATCCTTAACCCAACACATTCATTTTAATAAATCCCCTTCTTTTCCACATCCCAAACACCAAACTAGCAACTATAGTTTTGGTATTTTTAGCCAATCCTTCTCTAGAAACTTTAATTTCCCCAATCTTCTTACAACTATCATGTATCTAGTTTGATATTTCCTAGCTAGTTTCCCCTTGTTGTGTGCATAATTCATATTATTTAACTATTTATTAGTTAAATAATATTCACACATATTCACATGTTAAGTTGACTTAGAAAACATTCTAGATGTTTCTAGTTGTTTATAGTTGTCTTATAGTTGTCTTATCAACTAGTTGGCATCTTATCCTCTAGTTTGTCACATGACTACAATATCTTAGCTCTCATCCTTGCCTTTATAAGTAAGGCTCTTCATGTACATTGTAAGAACAATTTGCATTCATTGATAGAATATAATTATTCTTGTCATATTGATCTTCTCTTTTATTTGCACTTTCCATTAGGCCTCTAGATCTTGCGTGGCTATCTCCATAGACAAATCTCACATGGTATTAGAGCTTGTATAATGCCTTTGGTTAGTCTATTGAGAGATCTTAAGTGCAAATCATGGTGGATCTTGAAAAAATGAGTATGCTCTTCTCTTGCATCGCATGATGATCTTGAGAATCAGAAAATTTTGATAAAAATATCAGATTTGGAGGATTTTCCTCTTTGTGGCCTTGTATTGTAGGTTGCAGCATGGCTTTGCTTAACTTAGGTGGTTGATTCAGCTTCTACATGTCATTTTTTATTGCTGGAGGCATTCTTTTGCATTAGATCCACATCTTTTGCACGTCAAAAAGAAAAATGCTTTCTGGGTTTTGTTCGTTGTATCGAAAAACTATTAGGGTATTTGTTAGTTTTTTTATGTAGCAAATAGATCGTGCATAAAATTAATTAAAAATTTTCTGCATGTCCCCTCTCCATTGGCAATTTTGTTTTGGCAGCTGAACTTTGCAGGCCTGTGTCTCAGTCATCCAAGCTTTGAGCATTTTTTTGGATTTGGGGTAGAATTTCACAAGATTCGTATTGGTGTAGACAGATTTTGATTTTGGTATCTAGATTTTTCCATAAATTACAGATTTTTGTCGCTATTAATGAACAGTTCTCATTTTTCAGACCTTTTGGGCTTCGTTTGGGATCATATGGTAATATTTTCTAGCGAGTTTTTTTGAAAGTGCATATTTTCCCAAGTACTTCTCAAATTTGTTATCGGTTTGGTCTAGTTTTGCTCAAAAATTATACTTTTAGTTATAGCTTAATTTTGGTGTTTGCATGTACCAAAATCAAAAGACCACTTTGTTGTTTTGGCTAGTGGCAACTGTAATTGAACTGTATAAAGTGTCAAGCTCATATTTTGCTAGGGGGGTCATTGATTGAGTGAATTTGGGGGGGTGATCTTGTAGTGGTTAATTACTTTCAGTTCTTGGTTGTGTGTTCTTGCAATGGGGAAATCTCAAATTGAATCCTAACTCCATATAATTATGCATCATGGAAACAATCAATATGGAATTATCTAAGGCAAAAAGGTTATAATAGATATGAAGATGAATCTATTATTGAACCTACCGATGTGAATGCAAAGGCAGTATGGGAGATGAATCATGAGAAAACTCTTGGAGACATTTGTTAATTAGTCTCTTTTGATTTACATTCCATCTTGAATCATGTAAAACACCTAAGGAAGCTTAGGAGACTCTTAAAAAATTGTATGGTAAAAATGATAAGATTAAGGGATATTAGATTGAGAATGATTTGATGAATTTTGATCCTAAGGAGTTTGACAAAATCCAAGACTATATCTCCAAGATTAAGTAATTGAGAACATAACTAAAGGATTGCAAGATTAATAAGGAGGATTGACAATTGATTCTACATGTGTTATCCAAGCTTGGTCCTGAGTATTCAGTATTTGTTTCTAGCTCACACTCAACGAGTTTCCATGGGAGCTACATATGTTGAGCCTACTTTTGATGCATTTTCAAATCTTCTAGGAGGAAGTGAAGCTAATTCAAATGGGCATCCTCAAGTCTTCCAAGCCACAAACATTAGTGGCTAGTGAACCTAAGGTACAGAAAGAATCAGGGAATCCTAAAAAGAAACAAAAGAAGAAAAAGAACAAGCCACAAAAACAATATGAGTCCTCTCCCTCCAAAGGGGAATCATCTAAGAAGGAGAAGCCTCAATGTGCATATTGCAAGAAATTGGGGCATGATGAACACAAACGTTACATACAAAAAATTGATGAATTGCAACATCAACTAAAGAAGGCCCAAATGAATTCATCTTTAGGAGGTTCATCTTCTCCTTCATCTTCAAAGTCAGAGAAACAAAAGGGGAAAGCACTTTTTGTAGTTGCAGATTTTGAGTCAGGGAAATGGATCCTTGATTATGGAGCTTCACATCATATGGCTTCATCACATAGTATGTCCTCTTCATTTGAGACTTGTTCATCACCACTGATTCTGATGGCCAACAACACATGTGGGAAAGGATCAATTGACATTGATGAAGAATCATTCAATGATGTCCTTTGTGTACCTTCATTATCTACCAATATCCTTTCTATTTATCATATTACACATAGTGGAGCAGGAAAGAGTGTTGAGTTCACACCCAATTCTGTGATTATTCAAGATTTGCATAGCAGAGATATAGTTGTAGTTGGGGAGGTAGATCATCAATCTCGAGTGTACACCTTCTCACATTTTTCTCTTGTTGTTCCTTCAGTTGAGGTTCACACTCATGTGGACACTTTTGAGGAGATGCAGTATGGTCATTTGAATCTTGGTGTTCTTTCATCAACTGAGGTTCTAGAGACGTGCTCACATTCCATCTCGTCCTTCATCTCTTGTTGCTTCTGATGAGATTGGTGTTGCTAGATCCATGGTTCCAAGTGATTCAATGTAGTAGGACATTCATAGTCTTCCAGATTCAGCTACTTGGGATGAGTACTTGACAGGTATTGCAGGCTTGTTTTGTGAGTCCTATCTTGCAGACTTAGAGGACACTATTGACGACATTCATCTCCTCTTTGAAGGAGTTGATTCATCTACTTCGGATGTGATGAGGGAACCTTCATACCCTCTTGTTCTTTCTTCTCTTCTTCACTTGTCATAGTTTGATATTGAGTTGGAGTATCTTGAGCAACATTTGGAGTCATATTCTTTGTCTTTGGATCATGTTCTACATCTATTTCCACTAGATCTTGGATTGTCACATTCTTCAGTTCGACATGAGACTCCTGATTGGATTGTGGCTTCTTTCAGCATCAACATGGCGACACCTGAGCAGAGTTCAAAAAATTCATACATTTTGATTTTTCTTCCTTCATATTCCTTTCACGAATGGGAAGACTTCTTGCATACATTCTTGGTCATGTTTCTTCCTAAGGGGAGGAACATTGTTCAACGATTGTGGATCATCTTCAACATTCATTGTTGGACATCTACCATCAGTGCAGGAGACTCTACATTGAGTGGGAAGCTACTTGGTCTCTTTTCTTTTCCTATATTTGAGGGGATTATTCATTGTATATATGTTGGAATTGGTAGCATATGATTCATGTTGACTCTACCTTTCCACACTTATTGCATTCTCACTTTTGGGGAGGAGTTTTTTTCCCATGAGGTTTTCTCCTTTACTCCACTTGAGATTTGTTTGTACATGGGTACCTAACATGGCCTAGTAGCTTGGACCCATCCATCATTGCATCTTTGCATTTGTCAGCTTCTCCCTAAGTTGCACTTAAGGGGGGTGTTAGTGTGAATAGGGGTATTTCATATCTAGTTTGTATTTTCTAGCTAGTTTCCCCTTGTTGTGTGAATAATTCATATTAACTATTTATGAGTAAATAATATTCACACATATTCACATGCTAAGTTGACTTAGGAAGCATTCTAAATGTTTCTAAATGTTTCTAGTTGTTGATAGTTGTCTTATAGTTGTCTTATCAACTAGTTGGTATATTATCCTCTAGTTGTCACGTCATAGGAATATGACACTTGTCACATGACTACATCTTAGCTCTCATCCTTGCCTTTACAAGCAAGGCTCTTCATGTACATTGTAAGAACAATTTTGCATTCATTGATAGAATAGAATTATTCTTGTCATATTGATCTTCTCTTTTATTTGTGCTTTCCATTAGGCCTCTAGATCTTGGGTGGCTATCTCCATAGCCAAATCTTACAAAACCCCTATGCAAACCATGTAACTTTATCTTCTTCGTTAGATTTGAGAAGTATTGTATTCATTACTTTAGAGAATCTTGTCATAACCCAGAATTCTTCATATCTAGTTGAGTTCTTATTTCAATTTATTCCTTACATCAACCACATTGAGATTCTCATCCTTAAATTCATGGATGTATTTTAAGTTTTGTCTCGTTAATGCTTTTATCAGTTTGTACATATTTTAATTACAAGTGAAAAGGTAGTTCTTCAGATCTAGGCATGTCATATGGAGCTAATTTCTCAAATGCTTCTATGGGAATTACTACTGATGCCATATTTATTCACAACCTTGTGGCACATTGTGCTTGTTTCTCTTCTTCTAAATATTCTTATTCACCTACTTCATACAAGTAATTTAGTAATTTGCCAAATTTATCTTCTATATTCAAACCTTTGTCCCACATTTCTACTCTAGGTACCGAGCTTAATAATTTTGCACACAAGTTTATTTTTATCCTATATATTCTTCTCTCTAAACTTCAGTAGACATAGGAAATTTTACTCTGGTGGTGGGACTTCAGGAATTCCTTCTCGACTGAACTCAAATATTGAACTTTCCCTCTGATCTAATGCTTCATTCATTAGTAGTTCTTCAATGAGATAGCTTCCACTACCATTCCTCTTTCTATATACTAAATCTTTCTTAAGAAGATCTCTATCTTCTTTGATATCTACAAATTCTTCCCCTTTTGTGAGGATGATCTTTATTTAATGGGGCCCATTTCTAGTCATACAACTTTTTCTCTATCCATCTGCCTTCTCGTAGGCATCTTGTCCTTTTAAACACTCTTCCCATAGCCCCCCTTATCTTTCCTATCTACTCAACACTTTCCATCAAATTCCTTTCCTGAAGCTTCTAAATTTCTTTATTCTTATCTCTATGATGTTTAAGCAATTCTCTTTACTTATCATGTAAAACCTTCATAGTTTCCAAATTTGCAACAGTGTGCTTTTCTCTATGAACTTTCTTCTTCCTTGATCCTTTACCATTGTTTCACATCCCCATCTGTAATGTCCCCTTCTAGCAAGTCAATTTTCTCAACCTTGCACACAATTTCAACTTATAAAAGAGAACATTAATGACCAATTCATCTTTATAATATGAACATATCTCAATTAGAGTTAACATTCACAAGTAATTATGAATATCAAGGTTCATATACTTTCCATATTTCTTCTTAGGATTAGTAACCTTATAATTATAATTCAATATGTATTTCACATTTCCTCATATCTATTATATATGTTCCATGGTTTACCTCGGGAGAGACATATGTGAGCTTGAATGTTAATCAAACCACTCACCCAATATGAGAGGGTGCGTTAAGGTGCTAGTATACAAGACCCACTGCCATAGGCCCAAGGGTTTTCAATTGCTTGGCTCGGAGGGGCTTCATCGCTATACATCCGTGATACTTCACCAGCTCGAGGGTGACCTACCATTAAGTCATTACTAATATGTAGGTCTATGCAACCATAGGACCAAGGGCTTCACACTATACATCCGGTGATACTTCACTCTTGGCTCGAAGGGGTGATACTTCACCAGCTCGAGATTTACCTAGGTGCTAGATCCTAACCGCTTTTTCCCTGACCACCAGTCTCATACTTATAGAGTGTGTAGGTGGATTAATGATGAGGCTTCTATTCTCATCCCAGATATTCCATGATTATGAATTACACTTATTAGAATTTCCTTTACTATCTCGTGATCCTCATGGATCACGAGATGGTACAATTAGATCATATTACTTATTTGCACTATCTCATGATTGCCTTTCACATCACTTGGCAATATTCAATATGCCTTCTTATAGGAATAGCATTCATCATCTTATGCCTTAATAAGCTATGAATATAAGCATTTTTCATGATACTAGGATTATACATCCTTACCTTATATCTTAGTCTATTCTATTATCATGGATATTCTACATTCATAGATTTGAACATTCCTTAATATCATTGTAAGCATATGTTATTTGATTTCAATATTATTATAACGTTTTCATTTTATTTTACTTATATGTTCTTATTCTTGCCATATCCTCATATTAACATCACATACTCTTATTCATTCTATTCTCATGACTATAATATATTAGCTTTTAAACAAGATGACTACCTTGTTGATCAATCTCTTGACCTGTTGTCCTTGAATGTCGTTGCAATTTTAGTCTTATTGTTCTTATATATATATTCACTGATCTTATGGACAATGCTTGCTATTTCTCTGTTGTCCCAATGTATATCAATTTGCTGGAGTTTTTGACTCGTTGATGAATGTAAGAATGTCTTTGGTTTGGCTCGATGGTTCTGCGTGTATCTCTGTGGCTGAGTGTAATGAATATCTCCACAATTGCAATTGATCACTACTTATACCTTGTAAATTGACAAGTCACGTCTCCTCATGCCCATCATTGCTGCTTTTAGATGATGATCGATCACTTAACTAATGATGTTGTTTGTCTTATTAGCATCGGTGGTTTATTTTATCTTTAATATAATGATCATTTGTCTTATTCTATAGGAGGCGCCACCTTGTTTCATAGAAAATTCATCTTATTCCTTTGATCGTCTCTTGGGATTCTTACCGATTCTTTTGCATTATTATCATTAATTTGTTTAGATGACTTTCTCTTTATAATCTTACTTCCTAAATTAAGGAGGGAACATCATAGTCCTCCCCCCTCAAGGATTGCTTGTCCTCAAGCAATTTGCATGTTTGGGTGATTCATGACTTCCATTCCTTCCCATGTAGCATCATCTATCGGTAATCCCTTCTACTTGATGAGGTATTCCATGATGGTTCTATTTCTTAACTTTCTCTCTCTTGCTTAATACTTCTTTAGGTTCTAGAATCAATTGTCCTTCATCATCGAGAGGAGGTAGTTCTTCACATGGGGTGATTGTCTGACCAAGCACTTTCTTAAGTCTAGAAACATGGAATACATTGTGAATCTTACTATTCTTGGGAAGATCCAACTTGTAAGCAACCTCACCAATCCTTCTCAAAACCTTGTATGGACCATAAAATCAAGGTTTTAGCTTTTCGGATACACTACCCTTAATAGAAGTCTGCTTATATGGTTGTAACCTCAAGAACACCATGTCTCCAATTTCAAAGGTTCTTTCAACTCACTTTCTATCCACATATATCTTTTGCTGGTTTTGTGCATGATGCAAGTTGTCCTTAAGGACTCTCATGATGTCCTTATGTTGTTGAAGGAAGTCTTTTGCTTTGGGTACCTTGCTATCTTGAAGAAGCAAACTTCTGAATGATGTGGCTTCATACCCGTATAGGGCCTAGAATGGACTCATCCCAATGGACATATGATGAGTTGTATTGTAGCAATATTCTCCCATGTGTATCCATTTTATCCATGCTTTTTGTTGTCCGGTCACATAGTTTCTTAAATAGCCCTCAATCCACTTGTTTACTATTTATGTTTGCCCATCAGTTTGAGGGTGATAACTCGTATTTGGTGTAAGCTCGATTCCAAACAATCAGAATAATTCTTGCCAAAATAGATTCATGAAATGACTATCTCTATCACTGACTATGTTCTTTGGTAGCCCATGGAGTCTGAAAAATCTCTTTGAAAAATAACTCGGCAACCTGAGGGGCCTTGTACTCGAATGAGAAAGCCATAAAGTGTGCATATTTTGTGACCATGTCCACCACCACGTAAATGCAATCTCTTCCTTGTACTTTAGGAAGACTGGTAATAAAGTCCATGGAAATGTTGCGCCACTTTTGTTTAGGTATGGGTAGTGGTTGTAATAATCCTGTCAGATGTGAGTGCTCTATTTTATTCCTCTGGCATACGGTGCATTCTTGGACATACCTAAGTACATCCTTTTTAATCCCTTTCCATGCAAACCTTTCTCTTATCTACTTGTATGTCTTATAGTATCCTTGGTGTCCGACAAGGGGATTATTAGTTAACTCCTTAATTACTTGATCCTTCATCTTAGAACTAGCTACCAAATATACTCTATCCTTGTAGAGGATGAGGTCCTCTTTCATGGTATAGCCCTCATCTTTTATGTTTCCTTCCATCACATCATTTGTATAGGGATCCTTAACATACTCTGTTATGATGGAGTTCTTCCAATCCGGTGATATACTAGGCATGGCACATAGATGTGGCCTCCGAGATAAAGCATTGGTCACCACATTATTCTTTCCTTTCACATAAGCTATGTCAAAATTGTATGCCTGAAGCCTGCTTACCCATTTTTTATGCATGTCATTCAAGTCTCGTTGTTTAAGGAAAAATGGCAAACTGTTATGATCTATTTTGACTAAAAACTTTCTGCACACAAGGTATTGTCAAAACTTGGCTAGAGCTTGCATAATGGCCAACATCTCCTTCTCATAGGTCGAGTAGAGACTCTTGGCTGCTATTAGTTTGCGGCTCTCGAAGGCTATAGGGTGCCTGTATTGCATTAAGACCACACCAATGCCTTCGCCGGATGTATCACACTCTAGCTTGAAGGGCAATTAGAAATTAGGTATGGCTAGCACCGGGCAAGTACTCATAACCTCCTTAAGTTCTTCGAAGGCTCGTTGTGATGCATCATCCCAATGGAATAGTCCCTTCTTGGTTAGGTTGGTGAGAGGTGCCGCAATCTTGGAGAAGTTCTTGACAAACCTTCGGTAGTAGCTACATAACCCCAAGAATCCCCTTAAGTGGGTTAGGGTTTTTGGCCTAGGCTATTCTCTTATGGCCTTAATCTTCTCCTCGTCCACTTTTACACCTTCGGTACTGATCTTGTGCCCCAAGTACATAATATCTTCCATTCCAAATTCACATTTGGAGACCTTTACATTGAGGGACTCTTGTTCGAGGATGGACAAAACTTCATCAATGTGCTCTAAATGCTCCTCCCAGGTTTTACTATATATCAATATATCGTTGAAGAATATCAACAAGAACTTTCGTAGTTGTTTCTAGAAAGTATGGTTCATACATGATCGAAAGGTTTTCGGAGCATTGGTTAGTCCGAATGGTAGGACTAACAACTCAAAATGGCCATAGTGACACCTAAAGACCTTTTTGGGAATGTCTTCCTCTCTCATCCAAATTTGATGATATCCGGATCAGAGATCAATCTTTGAGAAATACTTGGCTCTGTGCAATTCATTAATAAGTTCATCCACCCTGGGAATAGGATAGTGGTTTTTAATGGTTTATTTATTTAGGGCTCGATAGTCAATGCACATTCTCATAGTGCCATCTTTCTTCTTTACTAGGACCATCGATGATCCAAAGGGACTGGAGCTAGGCTAGATGTGTCCCATCTCTAAGAGCTCATTTATGGTTTTTTCTATCTCTTCTTTAAATTTTTGAGGATGCCTGTAGGGCATTGTAATGACGGGTTTAGCATCTTTCTCAAGTTCAATGATATGTTCAAACCCTCATTTTGGGGGTAGGCCGGGGGGTATTTCTTCAAACACCTTTTTGTGTTTCTCAAGAATTGGTTGGATGTCTATATGTATGGATTTTCCCAACGAGGTTGATTTATCTAAGATCATACATTGTGCTACCCATTCTACTTGGTTATGTTGAAAGGTTCTTTCCATCCTTTTCGAAGAGATCATTCTAGGTGATCCATCGGACAAGCCATGTAAGATAACTCTTTTCCCTTGGTGTTCAAAGTTGAGTTCTAGTTTAGGGAAGTCCAAGGTAACACAACCTAATGAATGTAGCCATGGTGTACCTAAGATCATATCCGTGTCATCCGTGTTAACTAAATAAAAGTCATCTTGAATGGGATGTCTTCCTATGGTCAATTTTAATTGGGGTAACATTTTAGAGCAACCCTTTATAGATCCATCGACTAGAGATACCATGAAACCCTCAAAGTCTTGGGTGTCTAGTTTGATTCGTTTGGCCAAGGATTCATCTATAAAGTTATGGGTGGCCCCACTATATACTAGTGTTGTCACTTTGTTACCCTTAAGGTGGCACCTAGGCCTAAAGGGATGGTGCTTTGATACCTTGGATATAGCAGCTATAGTAGCCTTTTCTTGGGGTTCACATTTTCTCCTTTTGGTTGGGTTTTCCTCTACCTCTTCATTGAACAAGGCTTCTATGACACGAACTTGTCCGCACTTATGCCCTAGCCCGCATTTCTCTTTACATTTGAAGCATAAGCCTTTTTTCTCTCAAGTCATCCTTTGTTAGACAAACATGTCATGCTTTCCATTGCTCTCCACACTTATAGCATGAGTTTCTATCCTTTTGCTCGCCCTTACGGTGAAATGGTTTTCGGAAGTTACCCTTTTTGGGGAAGGGCTTGGTGTAGGGATTTGGTTTCTTATCCTTTTCAAATCTTAGTGTCGTGTCTATGGCATCTTCTAAGTTTGTGGGTTTGAAGGCACTTACTAGATTCCTTAGCGATTCATCCAAACCCTCGATGAACAAGTATGTGATTCGATCTTCCTCGACTCCGGAAACCCTTACGGATAGTTTTTCAAATTCTTGGATATATTCTTCTACTATCCCACGTTGTTGTAAATGTGACTTCCTTGAACTCTTCTTGTGGGTGTCTTCTATCAAATCTTTTAATGAATTTGTGGGAGAATTCTTAATAAGAGGTTATGTTTTGGTGGCCTAGGGTATGTTTCCCATGGTACCACCATTCATATGCCAACCCTTCCAAGTGTAGGATGGCAAATTGCAATGTGTCCTTCTTGGTCATGGGACTCAAATGGAAGTAGTCATTGAGCTTTTCTAGCCAGGAATGGGCAGAGATCTTGTTCGAACCATCAAAGTTGGGAAGATAGTGTTGGCAAGAGACATTGCTATGCATGACAAGTGTTGTCATTGATGGAAACTAAGACTATTCCACACATCTGCCTAACATAATTTGTTCATACTAGAAGTCAGAATAAGAATTTATCTAAGTCCAGGTAGCCAGAAACAGGGCATGTGACAGGGTCTGGTATCTTGGTCCAGATCTCTCTAGTGGTAAAAGATAGTGTGTTGCGGATCTCAGGGAATCATAAGGATTGTCAGGACAATCTAAATCAAGAATTTTAGCCTCCGGTGATGAAGGATTCAAAAGTTATTGACATTTGAGTATCGGGTTCCCATTTGTCAGTGCAAACAAAAGAAGAATAGGCCGACTTTGTAATTGATCGTGGTTCTAGATATATGAAACTTGTTGGTTGGGCAATTTGTGATCATCAGGGATAGTGGCCGATATGCTTGATGATTTATGAATACAAGTTTTTGGTCCGCGTTACAAGTTGAGCATGGATTTGGCCGACAGAGCAGAGTCTTCAATAAAAGTTCTAAGTGTTCTTGAAGCCAACTGAAAAATTATTAAAATTCATGATGTGGATATATACAGCTGATGGATTCAAGTGATTTGGGTGTGGTGGTGATGCGACGATGGAATAAGTGCAAATAAAGGCAGAGATAAGTGTGAAGGTGAAGATCTAAGCTTGAATTATGACAAAGGAGTGAAACAAGGTAGAATAAAGATGAAGTGTATCAAGTCAGTATTCTGTGCTTAACCGAAACTGAATCTTTGCATTGGTAGATGCTAATTATTAGTTTAAACACATTGTAATCTTCTTCCTGTAGGTAGTGAGCCTTCCTTTAAGCAATGAGCTCTAGGAAGTGAGCCTAAATGCATGTGCATTCTCCATTTGTAATACTTTTAACAGAGTATAATCTTTGTGGGTTAACCCCCACTGTGGTTTTTCCCTTAACCAGGTTTCCACGTTAAAAATTTTGGTGTCAAGTGTGTTATTTGTGTTTTTGGTCAGGTTTTATTGATTAGTTCTTTTCATATATCATTAATCTATTAAGAAGTGGTAAAACTGCAGTCAACATTAAAATTTAAAACAACTGATTCAACCCCCCTCTCAGTTGTCAGCCCTAATTCCAACAATTGGTATCAGAGCAAGGTTCTTTTAAAAAAGTTTAACAGCTTGAGGAAGATCTAGGAAAGCAATAAAATGGATGAATACAACCTCCAGGAACAACTTAAACTTGCTTTAGAAGATCTTGATTAGTCGAGAGCAGATGTCAAAGAATTACAAGAAAACCTTAAAGATGCTAAAGACTTCATTGAGACTTTAAAGGAAAAATTGAGGAAATCCAATGAAAAAAAGGAGCTACTTCAACTAAGAAATCTTAATGAAGACAATGACAAGGATAAGATGTTAGATTTAGGGCACACAACTGAGAGGGGGGGTGAATCAGTTGTACAAAACTTTCTCCAATAAAACACTTAAATCTTCTTAGTGATTGGTAGTATATTAATAATGAACCATAATGCATTCAAATCAAGAGCAGAAACACATCAACACATAAGACACCAAGATTTTGACGTGGAAAACCCGGTTAAGGGAAAAACCATGGGGTGATTAACCCAAGATTGTATTCTCTGTTAGAAGAATAGAAAGAACAAATGGCACATGCTAATTAGGGCTCACTGCCTGAGCACACTGCTCACAAGAGGCTCACTGCCTACAAGAGACACACTGTCTATAAAGAAATAAATATCACATACATGAACTAGAGAATAGCATCTTCACCATGCTTAAATCAGTTCCATTTAAGCCCAATACTTCTGCTCTGCCTTTCGCTTTCCTCCTCGCCACAACACTCTCATCACCACAAGACACACTTTGGAAAGACTTCACAATCCCTTATTTATACAAGGCATCGACTTAGGAATAATCATCTAAGTCGGCAAACATCTACTAGAACATCCGCAAGATGTGTAATAAATCCGGTCGGCCAGTCTCAGGAAGAACACCATCATCCAGTGGTTATTCTTCAAATGTGCACTCTAACTTCAATGCGGGCCACCAACATGAACTGGACATGATCCAAAGATCACCACAACCTTTCCAGAATCACCAAGAGCATCCATACTTCATCTGCTTGCTGGAATTCTTCTCTCCATCTGAAGCTTTAAGAACACAGTCTGTCTTACTGTCACAAAGGAATAGGTGCTTCCGGACCTTCAAACCACGAACCAATAGAGTTGACACTTCACAAGGATGTCCTCAACACTCCCTCAAATCCACAGAATGGGATAATTCATTTCCAGATCTCACCGGACCTATCTGTGTCACTCTGTCACCTCTGAACACCTGCCAGAGCCGGTTCTACTTGAGCGGCCATAACTTCTTCAGATCTTCATACGGACCTCTAAAAACTTGACTGGATCATCTCAAGACTCATATCTACAAACCCTTTGAACCGCAACCTCTAATTTGCATCTTAGCTGGGATCTCCACTTCACTATCTCCATTGCTCCTCTCTGCTCATCCAATCCTTATCATCAATGCAGCATGAGTATGTTGACATCAATGACAACACCGGTTAGACCCATACTTGCAACATAAGGCCCTAAAAGAGAAGACAAAGGAATGTGAGAAGATACCTAAAGAAGTTGTCCTAAAACATGAGATGGAATATGGGGTGATGAGGCTAACCAAGGAAATTAAAGATATGAAGAAAACTGAACAAGACCTGAATCAAATTCTAAAAGAAAGAACTGAAGAATGTTGCACATTGGATGGAATAGCTGGCCATCTAGAGTCTGATCTACAAGAAAGCAGAGACAATGAGAGAGAACTTGAAAGGCAAATTGTCATTCTCAGACATGACCTAGAAATTGCAAATGAATACAAAGAGAAGGTCAAGATAAGCTTAGCTAAACTTGAAGCACTTCTTGAAAGTCAGAAGAAGATTGATGACAAGCATGGTATTGGATATGAGAAAGGCGAAAGCTCTGGGTCCGGACAAAGAAATTTTCAACCAAGAAATGAAAGAAACGGACCTAGAAAACCTCCTGTAAGACAGCCTAATGCTCAAAGGTATCCATCTTTCAATGGAAATTGTTTCAAGTGCAATAAATTTGTTCATAGAGCTACTTAATGCAGAAGTAGAGTGAATCAAAGTAGTCCATCCTTCTCCGGTCAATGCTTCAATTGTAAGAGGTATGGTCATAGATCCAATGAATACAGAAGTATGATAATGAATAACCCTAATAATAAAGGAAATAGCAATTCCTTTAATGGCTACTGCTTTGTGTGCAATGGATTTGGACACATGGCCAATCAATGTAGATCAAGAGTGAATCAAGTGAATAAGCTAAGAAATGTTGTATGCTTTAATTGCAATAAATATGGTCATATTGCAAAATTATGTAGGAACAATAATGGAAGAAGAGGTCCAGTAAACAGAAAACTGGATGAGCAGAGACAAGACAAAGGTAAAGGAAAAGTTAATGTGAATGAGATCCAGAATGAAATGAACAAAATATGGGTAAAGAAAGGTGCAACAAGAAATGGTGATGGGTCCGCACAGGAATCTGGTGTTGGTAATTCCTCCAGGAATTGAATTAGGAGCTCTGGCTTAGGGGAGCTGCATTGAAAATCAAATTCCCCCAGCTAGTAAGTTGGTGCCTGAATCTGGCACAATGAGAAAAAGATAATTTGAAGTAATGCAGATCATTTGAAGGAAATTCTAGAAGAAAACATGTGGTTTTTTCCAATTTGTGGAGTAATTCATGAGAAACTGCTCAAGAAACAGAGTAACCAAATATGTTAGGGCAGAGCATTTATTACAAAGACAAATTAGGTTTTGCGGAGCATAAAAAGGTTGTTCATTCTTCATTTGAATCACTTTGCATTAGAAGAAAGCAAGAAGAAAATAGGTGAATGAGTTCTCAACTGAGAATTTTCAAGAGTTGAGGCGCGAAGAGGATTTCCAAGAAAAACCCTAACCTGCAGAACAAGGTGCATTTTCTGGTGTCCCATATGGAGTATTGCACGTTGAAGATATTAGGGCATACATCCATTGTAATATAGATGAATTTGGAAATCTGAAATTGCTGGAATTGTTTGAGAGCCATCTAAAGGATGATAACTATGAACTAAAACCAGAATTTAAAACCCTAGAAAGCAAACATTTCTTACAAGTGATTGAATTTCTGATGTTTGATGAAAGTAAATGGGTTCGATATGTTTTGAGCTGGATGCATGATGAATTCATATGGCTGTTAAAACCATTCAAGGTTACCAAGGATGTTATCAGGATCGTGACAGGGTTAAATTCAACCGGTGGATTACCCATGTTGAAATCTGTGAAAAACCAAAATGTTACCGATGCAACCAGTGCAAAGTTTGACAAGAGGGCAATGACCATCGATGACATTATAGAACCGAATGTTAAGTTTGCTTCCATGGTGGTTGGCTACAAGATTTATAACTCCAGCAGGGAGAATTCTGTCTCTGGAACTGCCATATATGCAGCATATCAAATGTTGAAGGAGAATGCAGATTATGACCTATGTGAGCTGTTACAGAACCAATTGATTGAAAATTTGAACAAAATAAAAAAGGATAAGAAAAACACCTTCAAATATGGTTCCCTAGTTATATGTTTGTTCTATTTTATGAATGAATTGCCTGGAGTACAAGGTGTGCACTGGACAAATGACTGGGCAGTTGCATGGAAAATAAGAGACCATCTACTCAGCATTGGAGACTCAAGTGCACAAAAGACTACAATCTGGGGTTACCTTAAACATTTTCAGAATATGATGTATTCTAGGGAAAGAATCCCCAAATCAATAGTTGAGAAATACAAGGATGAAATCTGCTTTATGGTAGACACTGATCAGTGCCTAATGGAGACTATGGAAGCCAGAACTGTATGGATTATTCCTATGGGCTATGAGGTTGATGAGAAGATCTTGGACATGTATGCTCAACATTTCCTGAGAAAATCAAAAGACACCTCTGTTCAAAGGTTTGGAATGTATAAGGAGCTAAGTCTAAAATTACATGTTGAGCTCAGGCAACTAAAGACCAAGAGAAAAGTTCATAGGCAAGTCGAAATGTATGCTGAAAGCATTGGCTTCACAAAAGAAGTTGTAAGAAAGAACAAAGAAAGAATTGAAAATATGAAGAGAAGAACTGAGCAAGCTTCAAAAGAGAGAGCAGAAAGTGAACTAGCAGGTGCTCCGGAAGTCACACCTAGCTCATCAAGAAAAATAAGAACTTCTGCAACTATCTCTAAGAAATCCAAGTCCATTCCCACTGAGACACCGAAAGCCACACCATCCAGTGGAGGAAAGAGAAAGAAAATAAAGGATACAAGAACCTATAAGAGCACAAAATTTGATGAAGAAGAAACAGATTCAAATGCTGAGGTAAAGGAGTTGAAAGCCTCTGGAACAAAAGCTGTCAAGGTGACTAAAGAGAAGCCCTCCAGAAGCAAAAGGGCAAGCAAAAGGAAGAATACATAAACATATGTTGAGAAGCCCAAACTTTCTATGGAAGATGTAATAAAATCAGTCACTGTGGATGGAAATTTCAAACCCATGACTAAATTTTATGATGAATACAGTGATACAGATAAGAGGGTGTTAGAGGAAGCAACTTTAGATATCTAATTATCTATAACAAGGCCCTGATTGAAATAACTTCTGAGATCCCTCAAAGTCTTGCAGACATTTTGGAGTTGAGGAAAGAAAATGCAAAAAGAAAGGATATAGAGCTTAGAGAACATGTATTGATAAAACTATGCCCTCAGATCACTCAAGTTCAAATGAATATGATATTCAAAGAAGTGAAGGATGAATTCAAGAGCAAGAAGAGAATGAACAAACTGATGCTTGGAGAATTAGACAAAATAGTTAAAGAAACATGGGAAATACTTCTAAGTGCATTGAAGAGACAATCTTCCATTTGTTGAGGAGGAGACTGATGATGGGATTGATTCATCAATCCCGAATATTGAAGAAATGAAAACTAATGAGCAACAAACCAATGTTGATGACTCCTTTGTTCCAAAAGTGGAGCAAATAAACAAGGAAGCTACAGAGATGGTGGATTAAACTGATGATGTAGGAGATACTCTAACTCTTCTTGATCAATCAGAAAAAGAAGACAATGTTGAGAATATTGCTGCTACACAAGATCCTCTGGAACATATTACAAATGGTGAGGACAAAGGAAAGAATCCCCCTGTGGACGACACAAAGAAAGGTGAAGCAGAGAAAGAAGAAGTCAAAAGTAAGGAAGATAAGCAGAAGAAGATGGTACAAATGTTGATGCACCCAAAAACAATAGTCTTGATACTGAGAAAACTCAAGGAAAGGAAGGTGGTCCAGAAATTGTGGCAAGACACACTGTAGATGCAGTGAAGAGTTTTCTGAGTAAAGAGATACTAGAGTTTGATGAACCAGAACTAATTCAAGGACCACTCTACCTGGATACTCTCTCTCCAATCCAAATGATGAAGATAACATCTTTCACACAAGCCAAGGCAAGAGAAAAGATATTGAAATCTCACATAGAGGATAGTGAGCTGTTAGGCCTTACATCTGGTATATTGGAGAAGATAATGCCAATGTTCCAGAAGAATCCATCTGATTCTCCCTCCAAAAATTTGAAGAGCCTTGTAAATTCTATAAGCACACACTTTGAGTCCTTTGAAAAATCTGCAGAAGTTAAGGTTCAGAATGAATTTAATAGCAAAAGATTTGATGCACTTAAAGGCATGATTTGGGTAGATAGATTGGTGCTAGATAACAATATAAAGAGTATTCAAAATGCTATTTCAGAAGGAGGCAGTATATATAAGTTTTTTTTATCTACTCCTAAAGTCATAGAGAATATAGAAGATAAAATAAAGGACTCCAAACAGAAATTGTCAAGTATGTCCCAAGCTTTTGATCCGTTGACAGTATCAGTGGCAAGTAAGGAATGTCAATTAATCAGCCTAATGGAAGAAATAAAGAAATTGACAAGAGAAAAGGAGAATATTGAAGCAAGAATGGGTGAGCTCTGTGGATTGATTTCCCCTAAGATAGAAACAATGTTCAATGTTGTAATAGAAGCCCAAATTGCTACTCAAATAGGTGATCCCATTGACCTCCGGAAGGCTGAAGCACAAGCATTTTTGTTCAATGGCCACATTTCAACTTTGAATAGTATGAAGAAGAGTTGGGATACAGAGTTGGCCCTGCTGAAGAATATTTTTGGAGATGTACTTAAGTATATGTAAATATAACTTAAGGATTGGTTGTACATATGCGGCATTGTATACAGAATTTTTCGGTGAATTTTGGTTTGTAGATTCCATAATTTGCCATTGATGTCAAAGGGGGGGTGAAGAGTAGTGAAAAATGAGGAATCTAGCAAAGGGGGAGCTTTGGAAATAGTGGAGAGCACAAGTGTACAGAGTAAGGGAGAGTAGCTCCGACACTTAGTCATTTTTCACTAAGTGTTGCCATCAATGCCAAAGGGAGAGATTATTGGCAAGAGACACTGCTACGCATGCCAGGTGTTGTCATTGATGGCAACTAAGACTATTCCACACATCCGCATAACATAATTTGTTCATACTGGAAGTCAGAATAAGAAATCATCTAAGTTCGAGTAGCCAGAAACAGGGCATGTGTCAGGGTCCGGTATCTTGGTCTAGATCTCTCCAGTGGTAAAACATAGTGTGATGCGGATCTAAGGGAGTCATAACGATTGTCAGGACAATCTAAATCAAGAATTTTAGCCTCCAGTGATGAAGGATTCAAAAGTTATTAGCATCTGAGTATCGGGTTCTAGTTTGTTAGTGCAGACAAAAGAAGAACATGCCGACTTTGTAATTGATCTTGGTTCCGGATATATGAAAGTTGTTGGTTGGACAATTTGTGATGATCAGCGATAGTGGCTGATATGATTGATGATTTATGAATACACGTTTTTGGTCCGCGTTACAAGTTGTGCATGGATTCGGCCGACAGAGTAGAGTCTTCAATAAAAGTTCTAAGTGTTCTTGAAGCCGACTAAAAAATTATTGAAATTCATGATGCAGATATATATAGCCGATAGATTCGAGTGATTTGGGTGTGGTGGTGATGTGGCAATGGAATAAGTGCAAATAAAGGCAGAGATAAGTGCGAAGGTGAAGATCTAAGCTCAGATTATGACAAAGGAGTGAAACAGGACAGAATAAAGATGAAGTGTATCAAGTCGGTATTTTGTGCTTAACTGGAACTAAATCTTTGCATTGGTAGATGCTAATTATCAGTTCAAACACATTGTAATCTTCTTCTTGTAGGTAGTTAGCATGTTGTAGGCAGTGATCCTTCCTTTGAGCAGTGAGCTCTGGGAAGTGAGCCCGAATGCATGTGCATTCTCCATTTGTAATTCTTTTAACAGAGTATAATCTTTGTGGGTTAACCCCCACCATGGTTTTTCCCTTAACTGGGTTTCCACGTTAAAAATCTTGGTGTCAAGCGTGTTATCTATGTTTCTACTCATGTGTTATTTATTCTTTCTTTTCATATATCATTAATCTGTTAAGAAGTGGTAAAACTACAATCAACATTAAAATTTTAAGACAACTGATTCACCCCCCCTCTCAGTTGTCAACCCTAATTCCAACAAATGGTATCAGAGCAAGGTTCCTTTGAAAAGGTTTAACAGCTTGAGGAAGATCTCAGAAAGTAATAAAATGGATGCATACAACCTCTAGGAACAACTTAAACTTGCTTTAGAAGATCTTGATCAGTCGAGACTAGATGTCAAAGAATTGCAAGAAAACCTTAAAGATGTTGAAGACTTCATTGAGACTTTAAAGGAAAAATTGAGCAAATCTAATGAAAAAAAGGAGCTACTTCTTCAACTAGGAAATATTAATGAAGACAATGACAAAGATAAGGCCCTAAAAGAGAAGACAAAGGAATGTGAGAAGATACCTAAAGAAGCTGTTGTCCTAAAACATGAGATGGAATCTGGGGTGATGAGGCTAACTAAGGAAATTGAAGATAGGAAGAAAACTAAAGAAGACCTGAATCAAATTCTAAAAGAAAGAACTGAAGAATGTTGCAGATTGGATAGAATAGCTGGCCATCTAGAGTCTGATCTACAAGAAAGTAGAGACAATGAGAGAGAACTTGAAAGGCAAATTGTCATTCTCAGACATGACCTAGAAATTGCAAATGAATACAAAGAGAAGTTCAAGATAAGCTCAGCTAAACTTGAAGCACTTCTTGAAATTTAGAAGAAGACTAATGACAAGCATGGTCTTGGATATGAGAAAGGTGAAAGCTTTGAATCCGGACAAAGAAATTTTCAACCAAGGAATGAGAGAAACAGACCTAGAAAACCTCCGGTAAGATAGCCTAATGCTCAAAGGTATCCATCTTTCAATGGAAATTGTTTCAAGTGCAATAAATTTGGTCATAGAGCTACTCAATGCAGAAGTAGAGTGAATCAAAGTAGTCCATCCTTCTCCGGTCAATGCTTCAATTGTAAGAGGTATGGTCATAGATCCAATGAATGCAGAAGTATGATAATGAATAACCCTAATAATAAAGGAAATAGCAATTCCTTTAATGGCTATTGCTTTGCATGCAATGGATTTGGACACATGGCCAATCAGTACAGATCAAGAGTGAATCAAGTAAATAATCTAAGAAATGTTGTATGCTTTAATTGCAATAAATATGGTCATATTGTAAAATTCTGTTGGAATAATAATGGAAGAAGAAGTCCGGTAAACATAAAACTGGATGAGCAGAGACAAGACAAAGGTAAAGGAAAAGTTGATGTGAATGAGATCCATAATGAAATGAACAAAATATGGGTAAAGAAAGGCGCAACAAGCAATGGTGATGGGTCTGCACCAGAATTTAGTGCTGTAATTCCTCAAGGGTAGCTGCATTGAAAATCAAATTCCCCTAGCCAGTAAGTTGGTGCCTAAAACTGGCACGATGAGAAAAAGATAATTTGAAGTAATGCAGATCATTTGAAGGAAATTCCAGAAGAAAACATGTGGTTTTTACTGATTTGTGGAGTAATTCATGAGAAACTACTCAAGAAATAGAGTAACCGAATATGTTAGGGCAGAGCATTTATTACAAAGACAAATTAGGTTTTGTGGAGCATAAAAAGGTTGTTCATTCTTCATTTGAATCACTTTGCATTAGAAGAAAGCAAGAAGAAAATAGGTGAATGAGTTCTCAACTGAGAATTTTCAAGAGTTGAGGCGCGAAGAGGATTTCCAAGAAAAACCCTAACCTGCAGAACAAGGTGCATTTTCTGGTGTCCCATACGGAGTATTGCATGTTGAAGATATTAGGGCATACATCCATTGTAATATAGATGAATTTGGAAATATGAGATTATTGGAATTGTTTGATAGCCATCTAAAGCATGATAACTATGAACTGAAATTGAAATTTAAAATCCTAGAAAGCAAACATTTCTTACAAGTGATTGAATTTCTGACGTTTGATGAAAGTGAATGGGTTTGATATGTTTTGAGCTAGATGCATGATGAATTCATATGGCTGTTAAAACCATTCAAGGTTACCAAGGATGTTATCAGGATCGTGACAGGGTTAAATTCAACCAATGGATTACCCATGTTGAAATCTATGAAAAACCAAATTGTTACTGATGCAACCGGTGCAAAGTTTGACAAGAGGGCAATGACCATCAATGACATTATAGAACCGAATGTTAAGTTTTCTTCCATGGTGGTTGGCTACAAGATTTATCACTCCAATAGGGAGAATTATGTCTCTGGAACTGCCATATATGTAGCATATCAAATGTTGAAGGAGAATGCAGATTATGACCTATGTGAGTTGTTACAGAACCAACTGATTGAAAATTTGAACAAAATAAAAAAGGATAAGAAAAACACCTTCAAATATGGTTCCCTAGTTATATGTTTGTTCTTCTATTTTATGAATGAATTGCCTGTAGTACAAGGTGTGCACTGGACAAATGATAGGGCAGTTGCATGGCAAATAAGAGATCATCTACTCAACATTGGAGACTCAAGTGCATAGAAGACTGCAATCTCGAGTTACTTTAAAAAAATTTAGAATATGATGCATTCTAGGGAAAGAATCCCCAAATCAATAGTTGAGAAGTACAAGGATGAAATCTGCTTTATGGTAGACACCTAATGGAGGCTGTGGAACCCAGAACTGTATGGATTATTCCTATGGGCTATGAGGTTGATGAGAAGATCTTGGACATGTATGCTCAACATTTCCTAAGAAAATTGAAAGACACCTTTGTTGAAAGGTTTGGAACGTATAAGGAGCTCAATCTAAAATTGCATGTTGAGCTCAGGCAACCAAAGACCAAGAGAAAAGTTTAGAGGCAAGTTGAAATGTATGTTGAAAGCATTGCCTTCACAAAAGAAGTTGTAAGAAAGAACAGAGAAAGAATTGAAAATATGAAGAGAAGAACTAAGCAAGCTTCAGAAGAGAGGGCAGAAAGTGAAGCAGCAGCTGCTCCAAAAGTCACACCTAGCTCATCAAGAAAAACAAGAACTTCTACAACTGTCTCTGAGCAATCCAAGTCCATTCCCACTAAGACACCGGAAGCCACACCATTTGGTGGAGGAAAGAGAAAGAAAATAAAGGCCACAAGAACCTATAAGAGCACAAAAGTTGATAAAGAAGAAACAGATTCAGATGCTGAGGTAAAGGAGTTGAAAGCCTCTGGAACAAAAGCTGCCAAGGTGGCTAAAGAGAAGCCCTCCGGAAGCAAAAGGGCAAGCAAAAGGTAGAAGATAGATACATATGTTGAGAAGCCCAAACTTTCTATGGAAATGTAATAAAATCAGTCACTGTGGATGGAAATTTCAAACCCATGACTAAATTTTATGATGAATACAGTGATACAGATAAGAGGGTGTTAGAGGAAGCAACTTTAGATATCTGATTATTTCTAACAAGGCCCTGATTGAAATAACTTCTGAGATCCCTCAAAGTCTTGCAGACATTTTGGAGTTGAGGAAAGAAAATGCAAAAAGAAAGGATATAGAGCTTGGAGAACATGTATTGATAAAACTATGCCCTCAGATCACTCAAGTTCAAATGAATATGATATTCAAAGAAGTGAAGGATGAATTCAAGAGCAAGAAGAGAATGAACAAACTGATGCTTGGAGAATTAGACAAAATAGTTAAAGAAACATGGGAAATACTTCTAAGTGCATTGAAGAGACAATCTTCCATTTGTTGAGGAGGAGACTGATGATGGGATTGATTCATCAATCCCGAATATTGAAGAAATGAAAACTAATGAGCAACAAACCAATGTTGATGACTCCTCTGTTCCAAAAGTGGAGCAAATAAACAAGGAAGATACAGAGATGGTGGATAAAACTAATGATGTAGGAGATACTTTAACTCTTCCTGATCAATTGGAAAAAGAAGACAATGTTGAGAATATTGCTGCTACACAAGATCCTCTGGAACAGATTGCAAATGGTGAAGACAAAGGAAAGAATGCCCTTGCAGACGACACAGAGAAAGGTGAAGCAAAGAAAGAAGAAGAAGTCAAAAGTAAGGAAGATAAAGTAGAAGAAGATGGTACAAATGTTGATGCACCCAAACAAAATAGTCCTAATACTGAGAAAACTCAAGGAAAGGAAGGTGGTCTAGAAATTGTGGCAAGAGACACTGCAGCAGTGAAGAGTTTTATGAGTAAAGAGATACTAGAGTTTGATGAACCAGAACTAATCCAAGGACCACTCTACCTGGATACTCTCTCTCCAGTACAAATGATGAAGATATCATCTTTCACACAAGCCAAGGCAAGAGAAAAGATATTGAAATCTCACATAGAGGATAGTGAGTTGTTAGGCCTTGCATCTGGTATATTGGAGAAGATAATGCCAACATTCCAGAAGAATCCATCTGATTCTCCTTCTAGAAATCTGAAGAGCCTTGTAAATTTTGTACACACACACTTTAAGTCCTTTGAAAAATCTGCAGAAGTTAAGGTTCAGAATGAATTTAATAGCAAAAGATTTGATGCACTTAAAGGCATGATTTGGGTAGATAGATTGTTGCTAGATAACAATATAAAGAGTATTCAAAATGCTCTTTCAAAAGGAGGCAGTATATATAAGTTTTGTTTATCTACTCCTAAAGTCATAGAGGATATAGAAGATAAAATAAAGGACTCCAAACAGAAATTGTCAAGTATGTCCCAAGCTTTTGATCCGTTGACAATATCAGTGGCAAGTAAGGAGTGTCAAGCAATTAACCTGATGGAAGAAATAAAGAAATTGACAAGAGAAAAGGAGAACATTGAAGCAAGAATGGGTGAGCTCCGGCGATTGATTTCCCCTAAGATAGAAGCAATGTTCAATGTTGTAACAGAAGCCCAAACTGCTACTCAAACAGGTGATCCCATTGACCTCCGGAAGGCTGAAGCACAAGCATTTTTGTTCAATGGCCACATTTCAACTTTGAATAGTATGAAGAAGAGTTGGGATACAAAGTTGGCCCTGCTGAAGAATATTTTTGGAGATGTACTTAAGTATATGTAAATATAACTTAAGGATTGGTTGTACATATGCGGCATTGTATACAAAATTTTTGGGTGAATTTTGGTTTGCGGATTCCATCCTTTGCCATTGATGTCAAAGGGGGAGTGAAGAGCAGTGAAAAATGAGGAATCTAGCAAAGGGGGAGCTTTGGAAATAGTGGAGAGCACAATTGTATAGAGTAAGGGGGAGTAGCTCTGACACTTATTCATTTTTCACTAAGTGTTGCCATCAATGCCAAAGGGCGAGATTGTTGGCAAGAGACACTGCTATGCATGCTAGGTGTTGTCATTGATGGCAACTAAGACTATTCCACACATCTGCCTAACATAATTTGTTCATACCGGAAGTTAGAATAAGAATTTATCTAAGTCCGGGTAGCCAGAACCAAGGCATGTGTCAAGGTCTGGTATCTTGGTCCAGATCTCTCTGGTGGTTAAACATAGTGTGCTGCGGATCTAAGGGAGTCATAAGGAGTGTCAGGAAAATCTAAATCTAGAATTTTAGCCTTTGGTGATGAAGGATTCAAAAGTTATTAGCATCTGAGTATCGTGTTCCAGTTTGTTAGTGCAGACAAAAGAAGAACAAGCTGACTTTGTAATTGATCTTGGTTTCGGATATATGAAAGTTGTTGGTTGGGCAATTTGTGATGATTAGCGATAGTGGCCGATATGATTGATGATTTATGAATACAAGTTTTTGGTCCGCGTTACAAGTTGTGCATGGATTTGGCCGACAGAGCAAAGTCTTCAATAAAAGTTCTAAGTGTTCTTAAAGCCAACTGAAAAATTATTGAAATTCATGATGCGTATATATATAGCCGATGGTTTTGAGTGATTTGGGTGTGGTGGTGATGCAACAATGGAATAAGTGCAAATAAAGGTAGAGATAAGTGCAAAGGTGAAGATCTAAGCTCAGATTATGACAGAGGAGTGAAATACGGCAGAATAAAGATGAAGTGTATCAAGTCAGTATTCTTTGCTTAACTGAAACTGAATCTTTGCATTGGTAGATGCTAATTATCAGTTCAAACACATTGTAATCTTCTTCCAGTAGGCAATGAGCCTTGCTTTGAGCAATGAGCTCTGGGCAGTGAGCTCGAATACACGTGCATTCTCCATTTGTAATAATTTTAACAGAGTATAATCTTTGTGGGTTAACCCCCACCATGGTTTTTCCCTTAACCAGGTTTCCACGTTAAAAATCTTGGTGTCAAGTGTGTTATCTATGTTTCTGCTCATGTGTTATTGATTCTTGCTTTTTATATATCATTAATCTATTAAGAAGTGGTAAAACTGTAGTCAGCATTAAAATTTTAAGACAACTGATTCACCCCCTCTTAGTTGTCAGCCCTAATTCCAACAGATAGACCTTGTTTGCTTTATGCTTCAGATCTTTATTCATAGGTCTTCTTTCTTTCCTAGTTATCTCATTCCTCCTTGAGTTGCTATAGTCATTAAATGGCACTACTCTCCTTACTTCAGGTTCCAAGCTTGCATATGCTCTTACAATATCATTCATACTTATTGAGTTTGGAGCTGATTCTTTCGTTCTCGATGTTTCCTCTTCGGGAAGAAAGCATGGTATAGGAATCTTTGGGATTGATGAGGTATTGCTATTTTTGGAGTGGTTAGATCCCACTTTTTTCCATTTGTTGTCCACAGTGTTTCCCACCTTTTGGAGTGCTTCAAGAAACATTTGTGGTCTTTTTACCTTGCTCCATCATGGCTTTAGTGGTTCTTTCATTTTGGTCCATCATTGCTTTAGTGGTCATCTCCATGAAGGCTCTTAATTCATTGTTCATTTCCATGTTGTTGTTATTGTTTTGTGAAGGATACATCCTTGAGTAAGCTTGCATTAAATTCCCTCACAGGATGGCAGGATGTTAGCTCTAATACCATTTGTAATGTCCCCTTCTAGAAAGTCAAAATTTTCTCAACCTTGCACACAATTTCAACTTGTAAAAGAGAACATTAATGAACAATTCATCTTTATAATATCAACATATCTCAATTAGAGTTGACATTCACATGTAATTATCAATATCAAGGTTCATATACTTTCCATATTTCTTCTTAGGATTAGTAACCTTATAATTGTAATTCAATATGCATTTCACATTTCCTCATATCTATTATATATGTTCCATGGTTTACCTCGGGAGAGACATCTATGAGCCTGAACGTTAATCAAACAACTCACCCAATATGATTGGGTGTGTTAAGGTGCTGGTATACAAGACCCATTGCCATAGGCCCACGGGTTTTCACTTGCTTGGCTCGGAGGGGCTTCATCGCTATACATCTGTGATACTTCGCCAGCTCGAGGGTCACCTACCATTAAGTCATTACTAATATCTAGGTCTACACAACCATAGGCCCAAGGGTTTCACGCTATACATTCAGCGATACTTCACCCTTGGCTTGGAGGGGTGATACTTCACCAGCTCGAGGTTTACCTAGGTGCTAGATCCTAACCGCTTTTTCCCTGACCACCAGTCTCATACTTATAGAGTGTGTAGGTGGACTAATGATAAGGTTTCTATTCTCATCCCGGGTATTCCATGATTATGAATTACACTTATTAGAATTTCCTTTACTATCTTGTGATCCATGAGATGGTACAATTAGATCATATTACTTATTTGCACTATCTCATGATTGCCTTTCACATCATTTGGCAATATTCAATATGCCTTCTTATAGGAATAGCATTCATCATCTTATGCCTTAATAAGCTATGAATATAAGCATTTTTCATGACACTAGGATTATACATCCTTACCTTATATTTCAGTCTATTCTATTATCATGGATATTCTACATTCATAGATTTGAACATTCCTTAATATCATTGTAAGCATATGTTATTTGATTTCAATATTATTATAACGTTTTCATTTCATTTTACTTATATGTTCTTATTCTTGCCATATCCTCATATTAACATCACATACTCTTATTCATTCTATTCTTATGACTATAATATATTAGCTTTTAAACAAGATGACATACCTTGTTGATCGATCTCTTGACCTACTATCCTTGAATGCCGCTGTGATTTCAGTCTTATTGTTCTTATATATATTCGCTGATCTTATGGACAATGCTTGCTATTTCTTTGTTGCCCCAATGTCTATCAATTTGCTGGAGTTTTTGACTCGTTGATGAATGTAAGAATGTCTTTGGTTTGGCTTGATGGTTCCGTGTGTATCTCTGTGGCTGAGTGTAATGAATATCTCCACAATTGCAATTGATCACTACTTATACCTTGTAAAATGACAAGTCGCATCTCCTCATGCCCATCGTTGCTGCTTTTAGATGATGATCGGTCACTTAACTAATGATGTTGTTTGTCTTATTACCATCGGTGGTTTATTTTTTCTTTAATATAATTATCATTTGTCTTATTCTATAGGAGGCGTGTTGGCGTTTCAATTCGCACCTCTGGAATGCAAGTTGGAAACAGACAACTATGCACAGATAAACTACTCTCCTATTGGAAGGGGGACTTCCCTTTTCGCTGATGATCACTGAAAAGATAAATAAATTAAACTTCGCCTATCTTCTTTTTGATACTCAGTTGAGAGCACAAGGTTATAAAACTCTAAATGCTGCAGAAGAGGTTTTTTCCTTTTTAAAACTTCTACTACAACTAGGCTTAAACTAATGACGCTTTTAATCTCCTAAGTAAATTCAGAGCAAAGGGATTAAAAGTGGACAAGGAATGATTGTTTTAACAAAAACTTAAGCAATTTTCTCCCAGATATTCATCACAAGACTTATAGTACTTTAATGATGGAAGCTTAAAAGAAAGCTACAAAAGCCACACATCTGACGACGAAAACTTGATGAATCGAGATAGAATATCAGAGCAAAATAGGCATGAGACTTCTATTCAATATCACAAAGTTGGCACAACTCCAGGACAGCAATGCTGCAGCAAAAGGCATGCATACAACAAGCGATCAAACACCGAAGAACAGATTACACAAAGAGGAGAAGCACTTTCAATAACAATTATGCAGGCTAGAATAGGCACAGCAAAATATGTTATCTTCAAAACCGCTTCCTTACAATGAACAGAGAGTGAACAGACACTTGGGATAAATAGACTTGCAGGCTAGAATAGGCCCAGCAAATTTTCTATCAGAATTACCATTACATGCAATGGGCAAGGATGCCCTTATTTATACTAAAATCAAAGGAGTAGGGAACCCTAAAATCTTCTTGATTAACCCTAACTTGCCAACTCACAAGCTTTATTACTATTCTAAGACAAAGATACAATAAGCAAATGCTTTAAAGCAAAGAAAATTCCAAATAATACAAAGTGATTTCTTTTCTAAAAATTGAATGGATGAGCTTAGGATGAAAGCAAATGTTTTAAAACAAAAAGCATCTGTTTTAAAGCTACTTTCTTTTGAAATGCATCCTCATCAACATTCTTGCTTTTTGGTGATGCCATCCGTTGATATTCTAGGAAACAATATCTTCTAAAAAGCTAATTTTGACCGAAAAAGCTGGCACATGGGTTTTGTAGGCAATATTGTTTTGAAGCAACCCATATCGTCAGATTTTGAAAAAGCAGAGACTTTTCTGAAAAAGCAACGAAAAAGAAGATTCCTGAAAAAAGCAAAATTCCCAATCTTCAAGAGGATGAAATTCTAGATGAACCCATCTCGACGAAAAATGGAAAAGCTTTGGTCAATCTTTGAAAAGTGATCCCCTTGAAACAAGGACCCTGAAAAAGTGAGCCTCCCTGCTTCCTCAACCTGAAACTATGAAGAACGCTGAAAAAACACTTTGTCTGGGTCCTCGAATCTTCGTTGGAAGAAAAATAAAAATCTTTCCTTTGGATGCAACCTACAAAAGGTAATGAAATAAAGAAGCCAAGTGCTTGTCTTTATAGATCTTTAGGGCGAAAAACTAGCTTTATTTGTGAAAGAATAAAACTTGGATCTCATCCATGAAGAAAGCAACTTTTAAAGCACAAATCCAAGTGGATGTCTTCGAATAGGAAGAATCCCTATTTTGTAGCTACCTATGGCTTCTTGTGTGAGATGACAAAAAATATCTTCTTTTGATGATGTCATCGAACATGCGAGTTGAAAGAAGTGTTAGCCAATTTTTCTTCGTTTTCGACACTTCTACACTCATTTTGAATTAAATATGGTCTGTCTTCGACTTCAACAAGGTCGCAAAATGTCACCATTGACTAAAAAAGTTGACTGATCCTGACAATTTGGAGACCTATCAACTGTGATTCCATTTCCGGCCTCCGATTGACAATCTGACATTGTTTGACCAAGTTTGACCTCCTAAAAACTACCAATGGGCAAAAACTGGGAACAAAACTGTCTAAAAACACTATAGACACAGGAAAAATTCTATCTCTGGGCAAGTTGGGCGCCCCAAGTCACCTGGGGCGCTTGGTTTCACCAGACTTAGCCATTTTTCTGAAAATTGCAACCTGCTCCGTTTTTCAATTTGCGTGCGCGTTCCGGTGGCGAAGGACCCCTGTTTGGCTGTAAATTTCTGTTTGCTGGGATAAAACTGAGTCTGATGATCTGGTAGATAGGCAGGCCTAATGAAAACTGAGTTAACTGTACTCTCTGTCTACCTCGGGAAACGCTCCAAACTGACCTGCTCTGAACCGGACCGGGTTGACGGAGGGAGATTCACGTTTTTCAAGACAAACTTCAAAAATAAACTAACTCTGATGAGTTTGGGTGCCCCAAGTCACCTGGGGCGCCTATCTTGCCATGCCTTAGAAAATTTTCTTAAAAACTCAAATTTTATACCTTTTCTCATTTTCCGTGCCCACAACTCCTGTTCGATCTTCGATTTCAGTTGTTCTGATGACTATCAAGGCGAGACGGAGGGTGATCTGAGCAGTCTGAACATATATGTGATGAAATCCTAGCTTTGACTGACTTTTGACCAAGTTTGACCCACTAGAAATAGGCTGACGGAAACATTTTTGACATTTCTCAAAAAAATGTGAAAAAAATCTAACACTTGAAAGGTTGGGCACCCCAAGTCGCCTGGGGCGCCTAGATTCTCAACACTTAGTCAAATTTCATGTTTTCTAGATTTTCATTCCACCGTGGATCACATCTTGCATCGTTTTGCGTGCGTCATCAAGTCAACGACTGTTCATTGGTTCTGCATTGTTGGAACAACGTTGAAAACTCGTTGACGAGCTCTGGCAGATGAACTTTCTCTGTTGACGAATTCTGAGCTCATGCTTCGCCTTCTAAAAAAGCAAAAATGACCTAGAAGAGAAAACTTGGTCTTTTGAAGATTCCGTCTGGACCGCGCCGATCATGAAGCAAAACTAACCAATGAGAATCAAGCGGAACACCTGAGTCGGAGATTCTATTTTTAGAAAGTTTTGCCAATATCCATATCTCAAGAAACCTAGAAAACCTAATCTGACATCTATTTTTAGAAATTTCTAAATTTGGAAATTTCTATTTTTAGAAATTTCTAAAACTGAAAATTTCTATTTTTAGAAATTTTGCTTTTTTGACTTTTTGACGAAAATTTTTCTAGACTTTCACAAAATGCCTTAATGAAGAATTTTTTTTTGGTTGGGTACAACAATTGGCTCTATCTAGGGACCATGGTGGATACTTACGGCATAGGAGAACCAAGAATCTCTGGACTTTTTAAGCTTGAACCAGTGCCTTATCAGTTGGGCAATAGACTCAGGTCACTTTCCTAAACACCTAGAACAAGACTTTTCCCTACATCACCTAAAACCGGACTTCCTAAAATCACCTAAAAGTTGAAACTTTCCAGAACACAAGGAGCACAACTGTCACATTACGAAAAGGGAAATACATTACGACATAACTATCACATCACAGAAAGGGGAAACACATTACGAGAACAGAAAGTTCACACAAACGCTCTTTTTGAGCGAGAATTAGAAGAACAAGATTGTCACATAAAACCATCAACCGACTCAGAAAAGTAAGAACCATCTCTCCTTAGCTGTGAAGATTGTCTTGGCAACACATAGCTTTTCTTCCTTTGCAACACCTTCTTGAAGAGCCACGATTCAGGTGGGTAATCACGTTTAAGCCATGAGAAGTTCATGATGAAATTAATTAGATAGTGCTTCTGGATTAAATTGTGTATGTTTTTGCTTCAACGTTTCAGATCATGCACAATGATCCATCATCAGGAGGAGGAGTTCATGATGAACTGATGAATACGCCAGAGCTCAGGTTGATCAACTTCTTCCAAAGCAATAAGCCTCTGCAACACATGAAGATACAAAACCTCTTTTTGAAGATATGGAGCAAGGTCTTGCGGCCAAAGTATACTCCTGGGAATGGTAATCACCACATATAGAACTTCACTTTCATTTATATCTTGAACATATGCAACCTTGAACTCAGTCAATGTATCATCCTCTGAAAATGGTCTAAGCTACTCATACACAACCCTCATTACTGATTCTTGGCTTACCGGATCCACAACTGTAGTCACCCATTTTTCTAGTGTTTCAAGAACTTCTTCATTGGTCATGTTTTCGTCCATCCAATCCTCAAAATCTGATAGATCATCCAGGTTTGAATGCTCGAGCTCTTGATCATCATCGAAGTATACTTGATGGATAACATCTCTACCTGACAACTCACTTTGCCATTCATTATTTTGAATCTCGTCATCCTCCATAGAGTAATCTTCTTCAATGCGGATATCTAGCATAGTCTCATCTTCAGCATTCATGTATCTTTCTTCTTCTGGTAAGAAAGCGAAATCAAAGACAGATTCATCTGTGCTATATGTTTCTTCTTCATCTTCTTGATCAATCTCACATACGGTGTATCTCACAAAACATTTGTCAAGAATTTTTGACTTTTCAATATCATCCTCTTTAGTGACCAAAACTGAATATTCCATGAACTCTTCTTCTCCATAGACTTCTTTGTATGTTGTATTTAGTATTGATTGTATAGTATCAATGAAATCTCTTTCTTGTATAGGTTCATAGATGGATTCAACATCGTCTTCTTCACTTGTGTGTATGAAAGCTTCTTGAGACAAAGATGAAGATGAGCTAAATTGCAAAAGAAAATTTACAGTATCCTCTACTGAAGAATCACTCTCCAAGTGATGTAGAAAACTGTCGAGATCCAATGATGAATCTTCCATATGATCTCTATTTTTGAGAAATTCCTCCAATGATGAATCATCTTCAAAATGAAGATCTTGTTCTTGCTCCAATTGCAATGCTTCTGTGGTCTCTCCTCCTTTGAATGTATCTGACGCAGGTTCTTCAAACCAACCTTGAAAAGATGAGAAGAACAAAATAGATTCATCATTGCTCTCTGAAGCATATTTAATCTCTTCTTCATAATTTTGCTCTTGAGAAGATTGTTGCACTTCTTCAGAGAAAGTATGTAAGTCATCCATTTTGTTCAAGTTCTTCCATCAATGATCCTTCTTCATATTCGAAGAAATTATGCAAATTTTCAGCTTCCAATGAACATTCATGTTCCATATGCAAACACATGATGTCGCTTGAAATAGAGTTAGGAAAATGATCCCTTTTAATATTTGATTTACACTGGTCAAATCCCTTCATAGAGCCAGCATCGGATTCGTCAAAGAGACGTTCAGGATTTTTCGAAAATCCTTGATTTTCATTTGATGCTTTTAATATTTGCATGAATCTTCTCATCTCAGGGCAATTTTCTCCATCATGTTGGTTTGTTTCATAGAACAAGCAATAGATTTGTATTGTAAAAGACAGGTCTGACTCTTGACGCATAAGTGATACTTGATGCATAGGTGAAGCAGGTTGATCACTGACATAGTTAATGAAAGAATATGTTATCCTTGAAAAGGATGGAACTTGCCAAAGTGGTACAACATTCAAGGGCACCAGTGGTTTGATTAAATCTCTTTGGATCTTTCCTGAAATGATCATATGAAATTCTAACTCAATAGCATACTCTTGAGCTTCTTGCAGTTCTGTAGCGTGTCTTTTCTTGAGGTAGAAAGAAATTTCTGAAGATTGTGCATTCGTGAAACAACTTAGCAGAATTTCTGACGAAGGATTCAAGGTGTTCATGACTTTTCCAACCAGACCGTTGAATCTAGCCATGAACTCTTGCATCGGCTCACTTCTGTCTATCTTGATGTTTGGGAGTTGTGCAAACAATACATGACTGTCTTCTACAGGCTTGAAACGAGCGAGAAATTTCTCCTTCATCAACTCACAACTTGTGATAGAGTTGACAGCGAGGTGATTAAACCATTCCGCTGCTGAGCTTTGCAATGATTCCACAAACAAACATACTGCAACATCTTCATGTGCAACACCAAGAATTCCACAGGCAGTGCTGAAGGCAGAAATGTACTCATCAGGATGCTGCTTGCCATCACCATGAAACTTTGGAAAACTTTTTCTTGATCATTCAGGAAGATCATGATATTCTGCTAGTGCCAAAGGTCCAATGTTGTTACCCCAAGGTAATGGGGGTGGATGCCGCTGATTCAGGTTATTGCGAGCATTATTATTAGCATCACCCATTGCTCTAGGCTAGATTACTAGTTCCTCTTGAAGTTCTTCCTGCTTGACTTCAGGAACTTGTTGGACTTCAGGAACTATGTTGGATGCTTCTCCAACTTCTATAGGAACAAGCTCTTGGAAGAAAGGATATGTAGTACCGTCTCTCCCCCTTCTTGTATAAACCTTGTGAGCCAGGATTATCTATTGCCACGCGGGAGATGGTAATACTGGTCTTCCGGATGCAAGATCTGCTTTGTTCTTCATCAATAATAGTAGCCGCGTTTATCCACTGATCAGGACTTTCCCTTCGTGCAAATATGAAACTCCTCAGGCTACTAATGATGTCCATTTGCTCTCCTTCCACTCGTACAAGATTTGGTTGAATAGCAGGTGGTGTAAGATTTGATTGTTGAACTAGAGAAGGACGCCAGAGAGTCATTCCCGTGACATAAGCCTAAGCTTGGTTGAAGTTTTATGCCTCGTGCCCCATGGTGGGCACCAAAAAACTGTTGGCATTTCAATTCGCACCTCTGGAATGCGAGTTGGAAACGGACAGCTATGCACAGATAAACTGCCCTCATATTGGAAGGGGGACTTCCCTTTTTGCTGATGTTCGCTAAAAAGATAAATAAATTAAACTTCACTTATCTTTTTTTTTAATTCTCAACTGCGAGCACAAGGTTATAAAACTCTAAACGCTGCAGAAGAGGTTTTTTCCTTTTTAAAACTTCTACTACAACTAGGCTTAAACTAATGACGCTTTTAATCTCCTAAGTAAATTCAGAGCAAAGGGATTAAAAGTGGACAAGGAATGATTGTTTTAATAAAAACTTAAGCAATTTTCTCCCAGATATTCATCACAAGACTTATAGTACTTTAATGATGGAAGCTGAAAAGAAAGCTACAAAAGCCACACATCTGACGACAAAAACTTGATGAATCGAGATAGAATATCAGAGCAAAATAGGCATGAGACTTCTATTCAATATCACAAAGTTGGCACAACTCTAGGACAGCAATGCTGCAGCAAAAGGCATGCATACAAGAAGCAATCAAACACCGAAGAACAGATTACACAAAGAGGAGAAGCACTTTCAATAACAATTATGCAGGCTAGAATAGGCACAGCAAAATATGTTATCTTCAACACCACTTCCTTACAATGAACAGAGAGTGAACAGACACTTGGGATAACAATACTTGCAGGCTAGAATAGGTACAGCAAATTTGCTATCACAATTACCATTACATACAATGGGCAAGGATGCCCTTATTTATACTAAAATCAAAAGTGTAGGAAACCCTAAAATCTCCTTGATTAACCCTAACTTGCCAACTCGCAAGCTTTATTACTATTCTAAGACAAAGATACAATAAACAAATGCTTTAAAGCAAAGAAAATTCCAACTAATACAAAGTGATTTCTTTACTAAAAATCGAATGGATGAGCTTAGGATGAAAGCAAATGCTTTAAAATAAAAGCATATGTTTTAAAGTTGCTTTCTTTTGAAATGCATCCTCATCAACATTCTTGCTTTTTGGTGATGCCATCCATTGATATTCTGGGAAACAATATCTTCTAAAAAGCTAATTTTGACCGAAAAAGCTGGCACATGGGTTTTGTAGGCAATTCTATTTTGAAGCAACCTAGATCGTCACATTTTGAAAAAGCGGAGACTGTCCCGAAAAAGCAACAAAAAAGTAGATTCCCAAAAAAAGCAAAATTTCCAATCTTCAAGAGGATGAAATTCTAGATGGACCCATGTTGACGAAAACTAGAAAAGCTTTGGTCCAATCTTTGAAAAGTGATCCCCTTGAAACAAGGACCCTGAAAAAGCGAACCTCCATGCTTCCTCAACCTGAGACTATGAAGAAAGTTGAAAAAGCACTTCGTTTGGGTCTTCGAATCTTCGTTGGAAGAAAAATAAAAATCTTTCCTCTGGATGCAACCTGCAAAAGGTAATGAAATAAAGAAGCCAAATGCTTGTCTTTATAGATCTTTAGGGCGAAAAACCAGCTTTATTTGTGAAAGAATAAAACTTGGATCTCATCCATGAAGAAAGCAACTTTTAAAGCACAAATCCAAGTGGATGTCTTCGAATAGGAAGAATCCCTATTTTGTAGTTGCCTATGGCTTCTTGTGTGAGATGACGAAAAAAAAAAAATTTTGATGATGTCATCGAACACGCAAGTTGAAAGAAGTGTTAGCTAATTTTTCTTCGTTTTCGACACTTCTACACTTGTTTTGACTTAAATATGGTCTGTCTCCAACTTCAACAAGGTGGAAAAATGTCACTGTTGACTGAAAAAGCTGACTGATCCTGACAATTTGGAGACCTATCAACTGTGATTCCATTTCCAGCCTCCGATTGATGATCTGACATCGTTTGACCAAGTTTGACCTCCTGAAAACTGCCAACAGGCGAAGATTGGGAACAAAACTGTCTAAAAACACTATAGACACAATAAAAATTCTATCTCTGGGCAAGTTGGGTGCCCCAAGTCACCTGGGGCGCCTAGTTTCACCAGACTTAGCCATTTTTCTGAAAATTGCAACTTGCTCCGTTTTTCAATTTGCGTGCACGTTCCGGTGGCAGAGGACCCCTGTTTGGCTGTCGATTTCTGTCTGTTGGGATAAAACTGAGTCTGATGATCTGGCAAATAGGCAGGCCTGATGAAAACTGAGTTGACTGTGTTGGGAATTAAGGTGTCTCAACCTTGGCAATTCTCTGCATTTGTAATGTTTATATTTATTATTCAATTGCCTATGTTGTAAATAATTGGAAATTTCACTTTGTCATATTGTGGGATGTGGCACGGTGATGTGTCAATCCTACATGGATTATGACAACTTGTTATTTTGTCCTCACACGAGGAGATAGGCGTCCCACTTAGTAGTAGTAATATTCTGCCATGTGTCAGCTTCTTCTATGTTGTGTAAGGAATGGTTGACCCAAACGGTTATGACGGATTCCTATGACGAATATATGACATGTAAGAGTCGAGAATAGAAGGTTGTAAGACAGGTAATTACATGTGTCATGAAGCATCTTTGAATTAGGCATATTTGGGCACCCCAAAGTGGAATATGATGTGTTGTAAGAGAATATGCTATTTATAGCATGTGTATGACAGATTCTCTTACAGCTGTAAGTTGTAACCACTATAACAAATTCTATAACGGCCGTAAGTGTCGTAAGGGCATCTGTCATCGCCCATTTTGGAAATAGGCGACCTCTTTGGGATGGGAGCTGTGGAGAAGTGTCAGACACATTCTACAATGTTGACCAAGTGTCCCTAGGCATGGGTTTTGGTCCAAAATGCCATATTGGATGCCCATTCCAAAAAAGGTCCAAAATTGCCTTATATGTTCTATTTAAACAGGTGCTTGGAGATGGAGTTTGTATCACAGGTTTACAGGTACTGTTATGCTGCCAGATTGACTCCAGACACGAGTGTCGAAGACCATTGAAGCTTGCATTGCAAGTGTATTGTAAACATTCTTTCAGATTTGTTAATACATTGTACAGGTTTCTGAGTGTGGGGTTTTTCACCTGATAAGGGTTTTCCCCACCGTAAATCTTTTTCTCTTCTTCTGTCTTCTTTCTGGCTCTTGTGTTTTTTTGCTATATCTCATGTTAATGGTTTAATATCGCTGTAATAGTTAGGATAAATTTGAATTTGCATAGCTCTCTCCTCAATAGATTAGTGTAGGAAGCGTTTCCACACACCTAGCTTCCTTTCAGTTGGTATCAGAGCTTGATCACCTTTGGTCCTAGTTGTTGGGTAGGGGTGTTTTGAGCTAATCTTAGGTTGAGTGGGAGTCTGTACAGAGCATTTTGTATCTTATTGCAGCAAGTAGATGGCAATCACATCAAGAAGGTTTGAAGTAGAGAAGTTCAACGGCAGTAATTTCGAGCTATGGAAGCTCAAGATGGAAGACATGTTAGTTGACCGAGACCTTTGGGAAAGTGTGAACGGAACTAAACCAGCTACAATGACTCAAGATGAGTGGGATCTCAAGGATCGGAAGGCTAAGGGTCTCATAAGACTTAGTCTTGTTGATTCTGTGTTGTTAAATGTCCATGAGGAGGCTACTGCAAAACTCCTTTGGAAGAAGTTCGGGGATGTGTATCAAGCCAAATCCCTAGTCAATAAACTTTTTCTGAGAAAGAAGTTGTATTCTCTTTGAATGGAGGACGGAGGATCTGTGGCTGAGCATATGAATGCCTTTAACATGCTGGTTGCACAATTGACATCTATTGGTGTAAAGATGGAGGAAGAGGATCAGTGTATGACCCATGCTTTGTTCTTTGTTGGGATCATCTTGTCATGGCAATCAGAAGCACCACATCCACATTCAAAATGGAAGAGGTGGTTTCTTTGTTGTTATCTGAAGAGATGCGGAGAAAGTCTTCTGAGGCAGCCAAAGAAGCCCTTGCAGTTCGTGGAAGACCCAAGGAGAAAGGGAAGAAGGACAAGAAAGCTGAGAAGGGTAGATCCAAATCCCGTGGGAGATCTAAATCTCTTGGAAAGTCCAAGGCTCTTTGTTGGAACTGTGGCAAGACCGGGCATTTCTGAAAGAAATGCAAAGAGGAGAAGAAGAAAAAGAAGAAAGCTCCTAATTCAGATTCTGACAAATCACAAGATGACGGTGATGCTTTCATCGCAGCCCTGGCAACCCATGCATCTGATGATATGTGGCTAATCGACTCTGGTGCATCATTCCACATGACCCACATCGAGACTGGCTCACTAAGTATGAGGAGTTCGATGGTGGAAAGGTGTATCTGGGTGACGACTCTCATCTGAAGATCGTTGGTCGTGAAAGAGTCTCTATCCAATTCTCTGATGGTTGAGTGAAGGGGATCTCTAGGGTTATGCACATTCCAGGTTTAGCACGGAACCTGCTTTCTGTAAGTAGTTTGAATGATATAGGTGTGTAGGTTGTCTTTTCGAAAGAAGGATGCAAGATGACTAGAGGATCTATGGTGCTTGCTAAGGGTACTCGGAGAGGTACTCTGTTTCAGCTAGAGGCATGTATTGCACAATGCAATAGTTCTTCTAACTCAAGGAAGAGGGCAATAGTCACTTCATCCCCACCATCTGAACGAGCAATGAAGAAATCTGTTGTTTCTAGTCTTGATGGTTGTAATCGTGCATTGGAAGTTAAACTTCCTGTAGAAAAGACAATGTTATGGCATAAGAGATTTGGCCACATTGGTGAGAAGGGTCTGCGTACCCTGAAAAATAAGAAGCTTGTTGAGGGGTTAGATGATTGTAATCTTGAGTTCGACTTTTGCGAACATTGCATTTATGGAAAACAAAACCGTGTTCAGTTTTACTCAAGTTCTCATAATTCTTCTGGTGTGTTGGACCTCATTCATTCTGATGTGTTTGGTCATGTTAATGTTCCTTCGTTATCAAAATATGTATACTTTGTATCTTTTATAGATGATTACAGTAGGACATGGATTTATTTTCTCATAAGCAAATCTGAAGTCTATAGCAAGTTTAAGGAGTTTAAAGCCTTTGCTGAAAATCAGACTGGTAAAAAGATTAAATGTTTGAGAACTGACAACGGTGGTGAGTTATGTTCTACAGAATTTGATAAGTATTGCAAGGACCTTGGGACTGAAAGACATAAGACAACTCCATACACACCGCAGCAAAATGGAGTTGCAGAGAGGATGAACAGGACACTGATGGAGAAGGCTAGGAGTATGCTTAGTGGAGCTGGTCTAGAACAAAAGTTTTGGGCTGAAGTTGTTGCCACTGCTTGCTCTCTGGTAAACAGATCTCCTACATCAGCTCTTGTTGGAAAGACACCCATGGAGGTGTGGTCTGGTAGAAAGCCTTTAGTAAGGCATCTTCGTGTTTTTGGTTGTGAGGCATATGCACATGTGCCTAGGGAGAAGCAGTCAAAGTTGGAGAACAAATATGTTAAGTGTATCTTCATTGGCTATGGTGTTGGTGTGAAACAATACAAGCTTTGGGACCCCGTGGCTAAAAAAGTGTTGTATAGTAGAAGTGTCATCTTCAGAGAGCTTACACCTTCCACTATTTTGCAGCCAGAAGAAAAAGAAAAGAAAGAGGATGTTGTTTAGTTTCCTCTCACCCCTGAGAAGACTGAACAGAAAGACAATGTTGGACCTGATGATGAGGAGAGCTCTAGCAGCTCTGAAAGCTCAGAAGAAGAAGCTGAACCTCAACCTCAACTCTTGAGGAGGTCTACACGGATAAGGAAGCAACCTGAAAGGTTTGGTTTTACATTGCTTGATTCTAGTTGTGCTTATGCCTTGCCCACTAATAGTGATGAACCTAGAACTGTATCAGAGGCTTTGGATATGAAGGATGCAGGTTCCTAGGAGGCCATGGAGGAAGAAATGGCTTCTTTGGAAAAGAATCAAACTTGGGACTTGGTGCCTTTGCCTCCTGGACGGAAACTCGTTGGATGCAAATGGGTGTTCAAGAAGAAGATTGGTGCAGATGGCAGTATTGAGAAGTATAAGGCCAGATTGGTTGCGAAGGGGTATTCACAAGTGGAAGGTATAGATTATGGTGAGATCTTCTCTCCCGTTGCAAAGTTGACATCCATTCGATTCCTGTTGTCTCTCACAGCAACTTATGACTTGGAGATAGAACAGATGGATGTGAAGACAGCTTTCCTTCACGGTGACTGGGAGGAGGAAATCTACATGTCACAGCCAGAGCATTACATGGTAAAAGGTAAAGAAAATTTGGTTTGCAAACTTAAGAAGTCTTTGTATGGTTTGAAGCAATCCCTTAGGAGATGGTACTTGAAGTTTGATGCCTTTGTGTTGTCAATTAGATTCGTGAGATTGAAATCGGATCACTGTGTGTATTATAAATTTGATGGTGATCGTATTCTCATTGTTGCACTGTATGTTGATGATATGTTGCTCATTGGGAAGGGTAAGAATATGATTTCTGATTTTAAATCTCAGTTGTCAGCACAATTTGAAATAAAAGATTTAAGGGCAGCTAGGTACATTCTAGGAATGAAAATCAGAAGAGACAGAACCAACAGAAAACTTTGGTTAAGCCAAAGTAAGTATATGAAGACCGTGTTGGACAGGTTTAGCATGGCAGATTATAGACCGTTGTGTGTTCCCGTTTCTTTGGGGACAAAGTTGTCTGTTGAGGATTGTCCAAAATCTCCTAATGAGGTGGAGGACATGAGCAAAGTACCTTATGCTAGTGTTGTTGGCAGTTTGATGTATGCTATGGTCTGCACAAGACCAGACATTGCCCAAGCAGTGGGAGTCCTTAGTCGATTTATGGCTAATTCTAGATGGGTTCATTGGGATGCAGTTAAGTGAGTGTTCAGATATTTGAGGGGTACTTCCGAGTATTCTATTTTCTATCATGGTAATGTTTCAGGACCTCTGCATTCTGTTGATATTCGTGGATTTGTGGATTCAGATTGGGTAGGTGACATTGACAGCAGGAGATCCACCAGTGCTTATGTTTTTACACTGTTTGGTGGTGCTATTAGTTGGATGAGTAAGCGACAACCTGTTGTTGCTTTGTCCATGACAGAAGTTGAGTATATGGCAGCAACTCATGCTTGTAAGGAAGCCATTTGGCTTAAGAGATTGTGTTCCAATATTGGTGTTGATGCAGGTCAAATCACAATCAGTTGTGATAGTCAGAGTGCAATTTCCCTTGCAAAGAATCCAACTTTCCATGCTAGAACCAAGCACATTGATGTTCAGTTTCACTTTGTGAGGGACATGGTTGAGGATGGAAAGGTAAATTTGGAGAAGGTAGATACTTTGAAGAGTGTTGCAGATGTGTTGACGAAACCAGTGGGCACAGAGAAGTTCATATGGTGTTCGAAGTCTATCAGCCTCTCGGCCTATAGCAGTTAAATCCTATTTTTCTATTGGCTCTTACAAGGTGTTCGACAAGTGGGAGGATGTTGGGAATTAAGGTGTCTCAACCTTGGTAATTCTCTGCATTTGTAATGTTTGTATTTATTATTCAATTGCCTATGTTGTAAATAATTGGAAATTCCACTTTGTCATATTGTGGGATGTGGCACAGTGATGTGTCAATCCTACATGGATTATGACAACTTGTTATTTTGTCCTCACATGAGGAGATAGGCGTCCCACTTAGTGGTAGGAATATTTTGCCATGTGTCGGCATCTTCTATGTTGTGTAAGGAATGTCTGACCAAAACGGTTATGACAGATTCCTATGACGAATCTATGACATGTAAGAGTCGAGAATAGAAGGTTGTAAGACAGGTAATGACATGTGTCATGAAGCATCTTTGAATGAGGCATATTTGGGCGCCCCAAGGTGGAATATGATGTGTTGTAAGAGAATATGCTATTTATAGCATGTGTATGATAGATTCTCTTACAGTTGTAAGTTGTAACCGCTATGACAGATTCTATGATGGTCGTAAGTGTCATAAGAGCATCTGTCATAGCCCATTTTAGAAATAGGCTACCTCTTTGGGATGGGAGTTGTGGACAAGTGTCAGACACATTCTACAATGTGGACCAAGTGTCCCTAGGTGTGGGTTTTGGTCCAAGATGCCATATTGGACGCCCATTCCAAGAAAGATCTAAAATTGCCTTATATGTTCTATTTAAACAGGTGCTTGGAGATGGAGTTTGTATCACAGGTTTACAGGTACTGTTATGCTGCCGGATTGATTCTAGACACGAGTGTCGAAGACCATTGAAGCTTGCATTGCAAGTGTATTGTAAACATTCTTTCAGATTTGTTAATACATTGTGTAGGTTTCTCAATGTGGGGTTATTCACCCGATAAGGGTTTTCCCCACCGTAAATCTTTGCCTCTCTTCTTATGTCTTCTTTCTGGCTCTTGTGTTTTGCTGCTATATATCATGTTAATGGTTAAACATCGCTGTAATAGTTAGGATAAATTTGAATTTTCATAGCTCTCTCCTCAGTAGATTAGTGTAGGAAGCGTTTCCGCACACCTAGCTTCCTTTCAAACTATACTCTCTGTCTGCCTCGGGAAACGCACCAAACTGACCTGCTCTGAACCGAACCGGGCTGACGGAGGGAGATTCATGTTTTTTGAGACAAACTTCAAAAATAAACTAACTCTGATGAGTTTGGGCACCCCAAGTCACCTAGGGCGCCTATCTTGCCATGCCTTACAAATTTTTTTGAAAAACTCAAATTTTGTACCTTTTCTCGTTTTCTGTGCCCACAGCGCCTGTTCGATCTTCGATTTCGGTTGTTCTGACAACTGTTGAGGCGAGACGGAGGGTGATCTAAGCAGTCTAAAAATATATATGATGAAATCCCAGCTTTGACTGACTTTTGACCAAGTTTGACCCATTGGAAACAGGCTAACGGAAGCATTTTTGACGTTTCTCGAAAAAATGTCAAAAAAATCTAACACTTGAAAGGTTGGTCGCCCCAAGTCACCTAGGGCACCTAGATTCTCAAAACTTAGTCAAATTTCATGTTTTCTAAATTTTCATTCCACCTTGGATCGCATCTTGCATCGTTTTGTGTGCATCATCGAGTCGATGACTGTTCATCGGTTCTACATCGTTGGAACAGCGTTGAAAACTTATTAACGAGCTCTGGCATATGAACTTTCTCTTTTGACAACTTCCGAGCTCATGCTTCACCTTTTGAAAAAGCAGAAATGACCTAGAAGAGAAAACTTGGTCTTTTGAAGATTCCGTCTGGACCGCGCCGATTGTGAAGCAAAATTGACCAATGAAAATCAAGCGCGACACCTGAGTCGGAGATTCTATTTTTAGAAAGTTTTGCCATTATCCATATCTCAAGAAACCTAGAAAACCTAATCTGACATCTATTTTTAGAAATTTCTAAAAATGGAAATATCTATTTTTAGAAATTTTGCTTTTATGACTTTTTGACGAAAAAAATTCTAGACTTTCACAAAATTCCTTAATGAAGAATTTTTTTTTGGTTGGGTACAACAATTGGCTCTGTCTAGGGACCATGGTGGATACTTACGACATAGGAGAACCGAGAATCTCTGGACTTTTTAAGCTTCAACAGTGCCTTATCAGTTGGGAAATAGAGTCAGGTCACTTTCCTAAACACCTAGAACAGAACTTTTCCCTACATCACCTAAAACCGGACTTCCTAAAATCACCTAAAAGTTGCAACATTCCAGAACACAAGGAGCACAACTGTCACATTACGAAAAGGGAAATACATTATGACATAACGATCACATCACAGAAAGGGGAAACACATTACGAGAATAGAAAGTTCACAAAAACGCTCTTTTCGAGCGAGAACGAGAACAAGATTGTCACATAAAACCATCAACCGACTCAGAAAAGTAAGAACCATCTCTCCTTAGCTGTGAAGATTGTCTTGGCAACACATAGCTTTTCTTCCTTTGCAACACCTTCTTGAAGAGCCACAATTCAAGTGGGTAATCACGTTTAAGCCATGAGAAGTTCATGATGAACTGATGGATATGCCAGAGCTCAAGTTGATCAACTTCTTCCAAAGCAAGAAGCCTCTGCAACACATGAAGATACAAAACCTCTTTTTGAAGATATGGAGCAAGGTCTTGCGGCCAAAGTATACTCCTGGGAATGGTAATCACCACATATAGAACTTGACTTTCATTTATATCTTGAACATATGCAACCTTGAACTCAGTCAATGTATCATCCTCTGAAAATGGTCTAAACTGCTCATACACAACCCTCATTATTGATTCTTGGCTTACCGGATCCACAACTGTAGTCACCCATTTTTCTAGTGTTTCAGGAACTTCTTCTTCATTGGTCATGTTTTCGTCCATCCAATCCTCAAAATCTGATAAATCATCCGGGTTTGAATGCTTGAGCTCTTGATCATCATCGAAGTATACTTGATGGATAACATCTCTACCTGACAACTCACTTTGCCATTCATTATTTTGAATCTCGTCATCCTCCATAGAGTAATCTTCTTCAATGCGGACATCTGGCATCGTCTCGTCTTCAACGTTCATGTATCTTTCTTCTTCTGGTAAGAAAGCGAAATCAAAGACAAATTCATCTGTGCTATATGTTTCTTCTTCATCTTCTTGATCGATCTCACATACGATGTATCTCACAAAACATTTGTCAAGAATTTCTGACTTTTCAATATCATTCTCTTTAGTGACCAAAACTGAATATTCCATGAACTCTTCTTCTCCATAGACTTCTTCGTATGTTGTATTTAGTATTGATTGTGTAGTATCAGTTAAATCTCTTTCTTGTACAGGTTCATAGATGGATTCAACATCGTCTTCTTCACTTGTGTGTATGAAAGCTTCTTGAGACAAAGATGAAGACGAGCTAAAAAGCAAAAGAAAATTTACAGTATCCTCTACTGAAGAATCACTCTCCAAGTGACGTAGAAAACTGTCGACATCCAATGATGAATCTTCCATATGATCTCCATTTTTGAGAAATTCCTCTAATGATGAATCATCTTCAAAATGAAGAAGATCTTGTTCTTGCTCCAATTGCAATGCTTCTTTGGTTTCTTCTCCTTTGAATGTATCTGACGCAGGTTCTTCAAACCAACCTTGAAAAGATGAGAAGAACAAATTGGATTCATCATTGCTCTCTGAAGCATATTTGATCTCTTCTTCATAATTTTGCTCTTGAGAAGATTGTTGCACTTCTTCATCAGAGAAAGTATGCAAGTCATGCATTTCTTCAAGTTCTTCCATCAACAATCCTTCTTCATATTCGAAGAAATTATGCAAATTTTCAGCTTCCGATGAACATTCATGTTCCATATGCAAACACATGATGTCGCTTGAAACAGAGTTAGGAAAATGATCTCTTTTAATATTTGATTTACACTGGTCAAATCCCTTCATAGAGCCGCCATCGGATTCATCAAAGAGACATTCAGGATTGTCCGAAAATCCTTGATTTTAATTTGATGCTTTTAATATTTGCATGAATCTTCTCATCTCAGGGCAATTTTCTCCATCATGTTGGTTTGTTTCGTGGAACAAGCAATAGATTTGTATTGCAGAAGACACGTCTGCCTCTTTACGCATAAGTGATACTTGATGCAGAGGTGAAGCAGGTTGATCACTGACATAGTTAATGAAAGAATACGTTAGCCTTGAAGAGGATGGAACTTGCCGAAGCGGTACAACATTCAAGGGCACCAGTGGTTTGATTGAATCTCTTTGGATCTTTCCTAAAGTGATCATATGATCTTTTAACTCAATAGCATACTCTTGAGCTTCTTGTAGTTTTGTAGCGTGTCTTTGCTTGAGGTAGAAAGAAATTTCTGAAGATTATGCATTCGTGAAACAACTTAGCAGAATTTCTGACGAAGGATTCAAGGTGTTCACAACTTTTGCAACCAGACAGTTGAATCTGGCCACGAACTCTCGCATCGGCTCACTTTTGTCTATCTTGATGTTTGAGAGTTGTGTAAACAAAACATGACTATCTTCTACAGGCTTGAAACGGGCGAGAAATTTCTCCTTCATCAACTCCCAACTTGTGATAGAGTTGACAGCGAGGTGATTAAACCATTCCGCTGTTGAGTTTTGCAATGATTCCACAAACAAACGTACTGCAACATCTTCATGTGCAATGCCAAGAATTCCACAGGCGGTGGTGAAGGCAGAAATGTGCTCATCAGGATGCTGCTTGCCATCACCATGAAACTTTGGAAAACTTTTTCTTGATCCTTCAAGAAGATCATGATATTCTGCTAGTGCCAAAGGTCCAATGTTGTTACCCCAAAGTAATGGGGGTGGATACCGCTGATTCAGGTTATTGCGAGCATTATTATTAGCATCACCCATTGCTCTAGGCTGGATTACTAGTTCCTCTTGAAGTTCTTCCTGCTTGACTTCAGGAACTTGTTGGACTTCAGGAACTACGTTGGATTCTTCTCCAACTTCTGTAGGAACAACCTCGTAGAAGAAAGGATCTGTAGTACCATCTCTTCCCCTTCTTGTATAAACCCTGTGAGCCAAGATTATCTATTGGCATGCGGGAGATGGTAATACTGGTCTTCCGGATGCAAGATCTGCTTTGTTCTTCGTCAATAATAGTAGCCGCGTTTATCCATTGATCAGGGCTTCCCTTTCGCGCAAATATGAAACTCCTCAGGCTACTAATGATGTCCATTTGCTCTCCTTCCACTTGTACAAGATTTGGTTGAATAGCAGGTGGTGTAAGAGTTGATTTTTGAACTAGAGAAGGACGCCAAAGAGTCATTCCCATGATATAAGCCTAAGCTTGCTTGAAGTTTTATGCCTCGTGCCCCACGATGGGCGTCAAAAAACTGTTGGCATTTCAATTCACACCTCTGGAATGCGAGTTGGAAACGGACAACTATGCACAGATAAACTGCTCTCCTATTGGAAGAAGGAGTTCCCTTTTCACTGATGTTCGCTGAAAAGATAAATAAATTAAACTTCGCCTATCTTCTTTTTTATTCTCAGCTGCGAGCACAAGGTTATAAAACTCTAAATGTTGTAGAAGAGGTTTTTTCCTTTTTAAAACTTCTACTACAACTAGGCTTAAACTAATGACGCTTTTAATCTCCTAAATAAATTCAAAGCAAAGGGATTAAAAGTGGACAAGGAATGATTGTTTTAACAAAAATTTAAGCAATTTTCTCCCAGATATTCATCACAAGACTTATAGTACTTTAATGATGGAAGCTGAAAAGAAAGCTACAAAAGCTGCACATCTGACGACGAAAACTTGATGAATTGAGATAGAATATCAGAGCAAAATAGGCATGAGACTTCTATTCAATATCACAAAGTTGGCACAACTCCAGGACAGCAATGCTGCAACAAAAGGCATGCATACAGCAAGCGATCAAACACCGAAGAACAGATTACACAAAGAGAAGCACTTTCAATAACAATTATGCAGGCTAGAATAGGCACAGCAAAATATGTTATCTTCAACACCGCTTCCTTACAATGAACAGAGAGTGAACAGACACTTGGAATAACAATACTTGCAGGCTAGAATAGGCACAGCAAATTTGCTATCACAATTACCATTACATACAATGGGCAAGGATGCCCTTATTTATACTAAAATCAAAGGAGTAGGGAACCCTAAAATCTCCATGATTAACCCTAACTTGCCAACTCGCAAGCTTTATTACTATTCTAAGACAAAGATACAATAAACAAATATTTTAAAGCAAAGAAAATTCCAACTAATACAAAGTGATTTTTTTTCTAATAATCGAATGGATGAGCTTAGGATGAAAACAAATGCTTTAAAACAAAAAACATCTGTTTTAAAGCTGCTTTCTTTTGAAATGCATCCTCATCAACATTCTTGTTTTTTGGTGATGCCATCCGTTGATATTCTAGAAAACAATATCTTCTAAAATACTGATTTTGACCGAAAAAGCTGACACATGGGTTTTGTAGGCAATTCTATTTTGAAGCAATCCAAATCGTCGGATTTTGAAAAAGTGGAGACTTCTCTTGATAAACAGAAAAAAAGCAGATTCCCGAAAAAAGCAAAATTCTCAATCTTCAAGAGGATGAAATTCTAGATTGACCCATGTCGACAAAAACTGGAAAAGCTTTGGTCCAATTTTTGAAAAGTGATCCCCTTGAAACAAGGACCCTGAAAAAGCGAGCCTCCCTGCTTCCTCAACCCGAAACTATGAAGAACGCTGAAAAAGCACTTCGTTTAAGTCTTCGAATCTTCGTTGGAAAAAAAATAAAAATCTTTCCTCTGGATGCAACCTGCAAAAGGTAATGAAATAAAGAAGCCAAATGTTTGTCTTTATAGATCTTTAGGGCGAAAAACCAGCTTTATTTGTGAAAGAATAAAACTTGGATCTCATCCATGAAGAAAGCAACTTTTAAAGCACAAATCCAAGTGGATGTCTTCGAATAGGAAGAATTCCTATTTTGTAACTGCCTATGGCTTCTTGTGTGAGATGACGAAAAATATCTTCTTTTGATGATGTCATCAAACACGCAAGTTGAAAGAAGTGTTAGCCATTTTTTCTTCGTTTTTGACACTTCTACAGTCATTGACTTAAATATGGTCTGTCTCCGACTTCAACAAGGTGGCAAAATGTCACCGTTAACTGAAAAAGCTGACTAATCCTGACAATTTGGATACCTATCAACTGTGATTCCATTTGCAGCCTCCGATTGATGATCTGACATCGTTTGACCAAGTTTGACCTCCTGAAAACTGCCAACGGGCGAAGATTGGGAACAAAATTTTCTGAAAACATTGTAGACACAGGAAAAATTCTATCTCTGGGCAAGTTGGGCACCCCAAGTCACCTGGGGCCCCTAGTTTCACTAGACTTAGCCATTTTTTCTGAAAATTGCAACTTGCTCCGTTTTTCGATTTTCGTGCACGTTCCGGTGGCAGAGGACCCCTGTTTGGTTGTCGATTTCTGTCTGCTAGGATAAAACTAAGTCTGATGATCTGGCAAATAGGCAGGCCTGATGAAAAGTGAGTTGATTGTACTCTCTGTCTGCCTCGAGAAACGCGTCAAACTGACCTGCTCTAAACCGGACTGGGCTGATAGAGGGAGATTCATGTTTTTCGAGACAAACTTCAAAAATAAACTAACTCTGATGAGTTTGGGCGCCCCAAGTCACTTGGGGCGCCTATCTTGCCATGCCTTAGAATTTTTTTTGAAAAACTCAAATTTTGTACCTTGTCTCGTTTTTCGTGCCCACGACACCTGTTCAATCTTCGATTTCGGTTGTTCTGACGACTATCGAGGTGAGACGGAGGGTGATCTGAGCAGTCTGAACATATCTGTGATGAAATCCTGGCTTTGACTGACTTTTGACCAAGTTTGACCCACTGGGAACAGGCTGACGGAAGCATTTTCAACGTTTCTCGAAAAAACGTGAAAAAAATCTAACACTTGAAAGGTTGGGCGCCCCAAGTCACCAAGGGCGCCTAGATTCTCAACACTTAGTCAAATTTCATTTTTCCAGATTTTCATTCCACCTTGGATCGCATCTTGCATCGTTTTGCATGCGTCATCAAGTCGACGACCGTTCGTCGGTTCTGCATCGTTGGAACTGCTTTGAAAACTTGTCGACGAGCTCTGGCAGATGAACTTTCTCTGTTGACGACTTCCGAGCCCATGTTTCACCTTCTGAGAAAGCAGAAATGACCCAGAAGAGAAAACTTGATCTTTTGAAGATTCCGTCTAGACCGCGCCGATCGTGAAGCAAAATCGACCAATGAGAATCAAGCGCGACCCCTGAGTCGTCTATTTTTAAAAAGTTTTGCTAGTGTCCATATCTCAAGAAACTCAAAAAACCTAATCTGACGTCTATTTTTGGAAATTTCTTTTGCTTTGACTTTTTGACGAAAAATTTTCTAAACTTTCACAAAATTCCTTAATGAAGCAAAAAATTTTGGTTGGGTACAACAAGGTGCCACCTTGTTTCATAGCAAATTCGTCTTATTCCTTTGATCGTTGCTTGGGATTCTTACCGATTCTTTTGCATTATTATCATTAATTTGTTTAGATGATTTTCTCTTTATAATCTTACTTCCTAAATTAAGGAGGGAACATCACACCGTCTGTCCCGAATGGAGTGCTGCATCTTGATATGCAAAGGTTCCTCAGATTTCTCAATTGTGAACATCTTGAAAAGTAATTGCAACTTACAAAAAAATCTACCTCTTAGACCACACGCTAACAAATCAAAAGCACTATAAAATGATCCATAGCCAAACACTGAGAATTTGGGTATGAAGTGTGTAAGGACATTGCTACCTTCCGTAAGTAAGATATTTTCCATGATTGACACAAAAGAAACTCCAATAGAGCCAACACCTCACCTTAAAAATCCAAACAAGGAGTAATTTGTTCAAACTAAGAATCAGATGCGCGATGTCATCATTTGCAAAACAAGACAACAATTGACAACATATGGAGACTTGTATGTTCAAATGCAATTATAACTAACAAACTACATTAAAGAATAGTTCTGGCCAAATCTTTCAACAAAACTAAATATCATCATTACTAGGAGATACAGGGGTACCAGTACCAATACAAATTAGGGTATGCAAATAAATGAATAAGGAGATGGCTATATTATATATAAATGTAGTCACTAGAAATTATGGGCACGAGGATGGGCACACGGTCCACATTCCTATAATGGAGTTTCCTGGCAACTATGCTAAATATTGAAAAACTACATAAATGTAAGAGTTTGATTTCTATAGGACTTAAGATCCCCAAACATGCACATAATTTGATTTCGTAGCAGTTACAATGTTGTAGGATACGTCCCTTTCCCTGCCCAAAGACGCTCATTCATGTATTGGATACTGGATACAGATACGATACTGCTAGATATGGCATGGATACTATATCCGGATGTATCCATCTATGAGCCCATATTTAGGCCATATCCAATAAATCTGGATACGATATGCACATACAGCACACACATGCACACATATCACTAGAGACATAATATAACAAAATAAATATTATGTACTACAAACATAAAAACCAAAATATATTTAAATACACATTTTTAATGTTAAACTCTCACTTTACATATATAAATAATTGAACATTTATACTTCTATAATTGTCGTATCTAGCCATATGTATATTAGGGGGTTTTGAAAATTTGCCGTATCAATATCTGATACCATATCCACTTCCATGCAACTCTGGACTTGCAGACAATGAGCAAGAAAGCACTTGCAATCAAGTGGAAAAAGAACATCACACATTGAATAGGTTCGTTGAAGCAAACACCAGATGGCAATTTAATTACCTTTTGAATATATAATTACAAATGGAGCATGGTCATCCACAGTTATCACTGCTCATTTCCACTCCATACAGGTGTATTCAATATTGTTAGGAAATGCCTTTGCAATAAGATAATCCTATGGACACGAATAAGTTCCCATGGCTTCAGATTTAGGTGGTATTCTAGATCTCAGATTGGTATACAAAGTAATACAGTTGCAACAACAATGAGCAAGATACAAGAGTCACCACAATCTTAGAAAGCTCGACTTTGCTCTGCTTTGACGTGTAACATATTGTAGCCTGCAAAATTGGAAACCAAGAGACTCCTGCTAGTGGATCCAGAGGCTTAAACAAATTGCTATCTCCTCAAAGATCCCCAATTTCGACTAACCTGACAGTTACATCAGGGTTACAACCACAATAGACAAGGCTTTTGATATTAAATTAGATTCACATGTTAAATACAATTTTACCTGGGGAGTAGCAGTTTTTGTTCTTGGTTCGTTGTTGTCATCATTCTCATCTTCATCATCATCAATGAACATCTGTCTGACTACAGAATTTCCTGACTTCCTTCCCCTTTTCGCCGTAGAGCTTGCAGCTCGTCCCTTTCCCCTCCCTTGTGGGGCGGGTCTCTTCCGTCCTCTTGCACTTTTGGGGGTTTCATCAGGTTCCTGAAAATATTTGCAGAAGCTCAGGTTGGTTATAAGCATGCAGTAAAATATCATTGCATTTAGATTGTACAATCATTTATTTTTAACTCTATTAAAGATTCCATTAATATTATACTCCCACAAACTGGACATAAAATAAATAGTTGAGAAATATCTTACTGAAACATTCTCTGGTTCATCTATTTCCTCTTTTCCAATTTCATCACTCGAAGGTGAATCTACATCCTCTGCATCGACAATAGCATTATGAAGAGCTGCTGATGCTGCAGCAGATGCATTTCTGAGACAGCAACATATAATATAACATGAAAACGGGCAATAATGTGAAGAGAATGCGAAGTTTAATCAAATAGGTTCCCCAAATTCCATGAATAATATGCCTCCATCTCTTACTGGACAACAATGCAAGATCGGGAATTTATATCCTTTAGAAATGCAATCACCCTCTTTAGGGAGCTTAGTTTTCAAAAAGATGCATGGTCGTGAATATGTTTTACCACAGTAAAAGAATGGGGAAGGAACTTGAGGAAGAATATTCAGTTGGTCAGCTAAGCTTAGGATAAATGATTCAAAATTGGGAGTAGAGAGAATGGGGTTGAAATTGAAAGGAACTCCACCTGTAGAATTGTAACGAAAAACTTTGCAGTTGTTTATTGCCATACACTCTCACCTCTCCGAGTGACGTTTTCCCAATGAAACATCCAAGGTAGTTTGCTTAAGACCACGTGAACCTCTTCCTCTACCTCTGCCACGTGTTCCTCTTCCTCTACTGTCTGCTACATCAGTTGCTATTGTAGAAATCTGTGATGATTTTGTTTTCTGTCCCCAAACTACAGTTTTTGACTTGGTGACCTTTACAGGTTCATCTTCTTCATCACTGAATGCATTTTGGCTGGCTAATTGTGATGAATTTTTAGCTTTTGTTACCTGCGTTATTTAAATTTTTAATTAGGAACTGATAAACAAAGAATAAATTAAAGTCAGTTAATTTGCCAATGTAAAAAGGGACCCAGTCTTTTGCAGTTTATCATATATAAATAAGAAATAATCTGATTGAAAATAATAAGTGATTCAAATATGATGATGTAACAGCTTGGTCTCTGGAGAGCTCTACTAGTAACTGAATCAAAAGGTGAATGCATTTAAGCGAACTAATCAGAATGATGAATTATAATGCTATGCAATAAGTTGATTACCTGTGAGGGCTGAGATCCTAACCCACCAGAGAAGCCTGTTTTTGGGTGTAATGCTCGTTCTTTTTCACGTTCCTAGATTAAGAGAATAAACAAGCTAGCATAAAATATAGCTCCATATTGTTGGTTACCTACGAACAACAAATAAAGTTGTAGACCAGCCAAAATGTTGCCCGCAACATTTGCAGACAACTTAAAACTAATGGAACTTTACCAGTATTTAACACACCTGCATACATTGACCCACTTTGAGGATGACATCCTCCTCCTCTTTGATTTGCAGTACTTCTGCTTCTTGGACGAGCTTATTCTGAGAAAAAATCCAGAAGATGTATAATCAGATTTTAATCAACAAAACAAATTCAATGGAAGATTCAAACTTAAAATTTATCAAATTGTAAAATTACCCGTGTCTCCTTAAGATTCTGTTGTACACAAGAAGAGAAGGCCATTTTATCATCCTTATTAACAAATTCGTGCAGTGCAACATCTAGATCATTAACTGGAAGGATCTCCATTTTCTGCAATTGTATAAATATATTAGAAGGATGGTAACGTGGGGAAAAACATTCAGAAAACAAAATAAACATCTATGCACAGAATTTACTATCAATAAGCATGGGCTTTAATCCATCCCAGAAAAAAGAGTGTACCATTATCAGAATAAGCAGATAATAAAGAATCAGGAAGAAAGAAAGATATATATGACACCATACAGTTATATGTGTTTGGTCTTGGAGATAGGAAGCAGGAACCCAAAGGGAAAGAAACATGTGACTTTTTATTTGAGTCGGCAAATGATCCCTTTTTAATTCACGGTGGGGCCTTAGCTTTAGCTAAGATGTCATGACTGGGAGGTGTCTGCTGGGTCAAAGTCAACCAGGACTTACACCTTGCCTCAACCAATAAGGCGAACCATACCAGACTTGAATGTGTCATGTTAACCAAATTTTCATTTTCTAGCCTACGTTTTTCAATCTTCTCAGGATTTGAAACTGTGGTTTCACCATTAAAGCTTAAATGACTTACAACTTGAGCACAATCCAGATGATGAAAGAAATACAGATGATGGTTCAAGAGAAAGGCAACAATATCAGCAAGGAATGCTAGCAATAAGAATCTGACATATGAGTATGTACAAAAATATTATATTACATAAATATATACAAAAAACTAGTTGTTGGGCTGACAAGAGTAAGTCGGTTGGGATGTGGGTTCCGGTTTGCAGAAATAAAATTCTAATTTTTTAAAAGAATAATAAAAAATTGATTGGATCTGATCAGACTGGTTTGGCACATCTAAAAACCCCTGCTCAAGGATGTGAGCCAGATCCAGCAGGATTTGATATATACACCTCAAATTATCATGTACAATATTTTAGTTAGATGGGATTAAAACTTAAAAAATTGATAAGGGGGTGTAATTAATTTAATTTTGTTTACTGATGTTGTCCAGGAAGGTGTGAAAAGCACAAATTTCCAATCCATCACCATCTATATCTTGTTCTGTTGGTCAAGATATCATTTCCTATCCCATGCGACAGCTATGCTAAGAGTGTCTTTGTAATTTTTGGGATCGAGTAATCTCTTGCACATATTTGCATTCCATGTTCATGCGCAGAAATGCATCTCTTCATTACATTTCATGAACAATGAATTCAGTGTTGTATCTTTTCACAGTATTAGCATGAATTAATATAGTATTTAGTCAATGCATCCAATTATTATTAATATATTATAATTGCATTTTATTACCACAAAAATATCGTTTGGTTCCCTTGTCTTGGAACCTAGGTTGTAACTTCTAGGTAAGCATTCAGTGTTCAGCATGTATCTGCATATTATGACTTTCACCATATCACCAACATCTTTTGGTGCCATTCTTGAATCAACAAAAACCAATACCCCCAGACTAAATATGCATTGTACCCCACAGCTTTTGTTTTGATGGAAAACCACTTTCAAAATCAACCAAGCAAGGAGATGCTTGAGGGGACTTCATGAGACTATAGAAGCAAGTGCATGAAGACTGTACAAAACAAGCCGAACAAGCTACAAGCATTTTCTATGTATTAAAGAGATTGAAAGATTTATCATGCTTGCCCTGAGGCTACTTGTAAAGGTATTTATTCAACTTAAAGAACTCATCTGTAATGTCTAGAGTTTCAACTCTAGAAATTTACAGATGTATATGCTGCTGTACTTGAATTAACTTTAAATGATAAAGACTAGAATATGTACAACGCTGGAATTAGTGTTCTTTAGTTGGAAATAAAACAATGTTACAAAACAGAGATGAAACAACAAGAAACATCAACCACAAACAAGATTGACACAAGATTTTAAATTGGAAGCCTTAGAGTAGGAAAATCCAGCTAGAAGTGCCCAATCAGATGGCTTCCGTTAGTCAAAATAAGTTATAAAGAGCTGTTGAAAGAGCATTCCTACAGTCACACTCACTCTTCTCCTCTGTACCAAATAGATAATTGGGGGTGTCCTTTCCTGTACTGAATGATCCACAACATTTTGGAACACGAAAATAAATTATTTCTGTTGTTACTCTACCGAAAAAATTTCCGTCAAGCAAAAATTTCATCAGGGAAGAAACACCAATACAAAAAAGAAATAAACATGACAATGAAGAAACTTCCATGGCAACTGTGGAACCAGCACCTTGTTGTGTATAGCAGTTTTGTCACTAACAGAACCTCTAGTTTTTTCTGTTATGTTTTGGTAAGTCTGGCTGTTAGTGTAAGGTCAGAAATTGCCTGGTTTGCAATCTCTACATTGTGTTTTTCCACTCATTTTGGAGATGTCATGTCCCTATATTAGAAATTTACAGTCGAACCAATTATGTATTATTCATTCAAATTAAAGATATGAATGACATTAAAATCCATATTAAATATTGTAAATCGAATATGCTAGATTAAATATATTTAAATAATAAATTAAGTATTATATAAATTAATATAATTAAAATATAATATATAATTATTTAAATTATATTATTAAATATAAGTAACAAATATAATTATTAATATAAATATAAATATTAATAATTTAAATATTATTATAATATATATTATTATATTATATAAATATAAATAAATATTATAAATTAAATTATATATATATATATTAAAGTAACTATAGGAGGAGGCCGATTCCCATTTTGGGTGGCGGACACTTTACAAAGGAAAACATTAATATTAAGCTTATCAGCGATTAAGACAAAGTGCCAAGATTTTAATAAAGTCATTACCACAGCAGCGACTCATATTAGTAAGGCTGCAGCGATACAAGTGCTGCGATTTATATTTTTAGAGGCACGATTAATATAAAAAGTGATCTGTCCTTCCATATAGGCGCTCTCCTCCATGAAGTTGCCTCCCTTCATATGAGGCATAAGAAAGGTATAAAAGAATAAGTTAGAGATAAGAGGAATAGACATCAACAGATACACAGATAGGAATATGCAGATTGGAAATGAAGAAAAAGAAATAAGACAGTCCAAGGTACAGAAGTGAATACATCTGATTAAAAGGAAGAAGAGAATGCACTTGAAGATATATGGAATAATCTAAGAAGACAAGGAAAAAGATACATATTTCTGATTATATAACCGAGCATAACAGCAAAGAAGTGGAATAACATATATATATATATACAAATCTACAATCAAGATATATGAAGAAGGCATTAAATCAAGGAAGGATTCATTAAGCCACTTGTGGCAGGATACTCATATGAGAGTATAATATATAATTTCAATGGTTTATGCTTGTTATTAGCATATGGCAAATTCATAAGTTATTATTGATGTAATTTTGATTATTTCGTTCTGCACACACCTCCACCATGATGGAAGAGGAGAGTTACAAAGAGGAACGGCGCGAGGGCTCTCTTCTAGGTACGCCACCTGGGAGGGGACGCAATGAGCCCACATGGGCCAGAGGGGTACTACCTTCAGTAGTAAGGATACTGCCTCTGGGCTTAGAGGTGGCTACCAGGGCACCTTAGTAACCTCACTCTCCTATCATGGTATGACAATATAGGGAGAGCAATTATGAGAAATGGAAAGATGGCAAGATGAGGATAACGGACTTCATATGAATGGCATGCACCACATGAGTCCGGGGCGACCTCATATGAATGGTATGCGCCACATGAGACCGAGGCGATCTATTATGAATGGCATGCGCCACATTAAATCGAGGGCTCCTTATATGAATGGCATGCGCCACATTACATCGAGGGCTCCTTATATGAATGGCATGCGCCACATAAGGAGGACACCTCATATGAATGGCATGCACCACATGAGGACTAGGGAAGGATGGTATAGCCACCCTGAGATCTAGGAAGATTAATTACACTCATTGAGTCACTCTAGTCCATGCTCCCCATGGTTGATCATCCCAAGGTAAGATTTAATTGAGTTTATTAATTTGTTATGGAATTACTGATGTTCACTTTTTTGCAAGGATTAAGTCAGGCCAGGTACTCTCTAAATCCATTGTTTGCTTGGAAATTGATAGTTTAAGATAAAACTAGTATAATTCTTATTAGGAACATTACAACTATGAACTGATTATTATCTAATTTATTGATCTTTAATATCTCTAATGTCCCTTTCTAGTGATATTATTGTGTGCAAGTAAGGAAATCAGGAATATCCTAAAAGAGGACATTACAAGTGGTATCAGAGCAATCATCCTACCATCCTGTGAATGATAGTTGACTTACATGACTCGTGTATTTATGTACTCCATATATTATGTCTTACGCGTATACTTTGTGTCTCACGTATACTCTCAACATGGATCTTCTCTTGTAATAATCTTATCCATCATTGATTGTCTCCACGCTATCATATCTACGACTTGTGAAATAATCAAAGTCTTACTTGAATTTACCTTCTCTACAAATTCATCTCTCCAAATTTTCAAGATGACTTCATCATTCATGTCTTTCATCAATATCGCTTCATCTTGGAACTACATATTCATCTATACACTTGTATTACCTCAATCACATTGCTATTCAAAATCAAATAATCAATTACTCCTCAAGAACATGACTCTTCTCAATAAAATATCAAAAGGTAAAAATACAAGATGACAAGTACAAGACCGAATCTCGTAATCAAAGATCAAGATGTCTTCATCATTCATTGGAATCTTGGTACTCTCAAAATCATTTTCTGCATTGAAAATATTTTCATTGTCTAAAACCACATCTTCATCCATGATACTTGCATCACGTCATTGTTATTCAAAACATCACACAAATGCTTACCTATACATTTATCTTTCATTAAACTTTTCAAGTATTCTTAGTCACAAATTCTCTTTCATGGAATCACAATCATTTTCTCTTCACTAAAGCAATATTCATTCTGGATCAAAACCACAATTTCGTCTCAACACATCGGAAGGTAGACGTTAAAAGTGCAAGGTAATGAAAGAACTCGTAATTGTTTGAGGAAAAGCAATTTTGAGTGGGGAGGGTTGTCACGTCCCTATATTAGAAATTTACAATCGAACCGATTATGTATTATTCATTCAAATTAAAGATATGAATGACATTAAAATCCATATTAAATGTTGGTGTCAACCCATCCCAGGAGCACCATCTGCACCAAACCTTCACAAAAAACGAGAGGCAACACAAGGCCATTTCACCAAATAAGGAGTGAATAAAAATGAGATGTGTAATTTACATATGGTACAGGCTTTTAAAGCCGTGAAAAACAGGTAACAGGTATGTAACTTCCCGATACGGGAAACACAACTACCTTAATTAATTAAATGCAACTAAACTATAGTCTACCTAAGTAAAACTTAAGTAAATATGCATTTACTCTAACACCCCCCCTTAAGTGCAACTTAGGGAGAATGAAGATGCAATATTGGTCCCGGCTACACAACCATGTTAGGTACCCATTTACAATGCAAAAAAGAAATCTCTCACAACCAAAGAAAAGGAGAAAAACCCAATGGGAAAAAACCCCTTCCCAAAAGAGAGAAAGAAAACAAAAATGACGCATGGATGGAGGACTTAATCACATCCCCCCAAGTACTACATACATCATGTATATACAATCAATGCCCCCCCCATAAGAGGGAAAGAGAGAGACTATGTAGCCCCCCCACAATGTGAAATCACCTGCAAAAATGGTGCCTGAAAACAGAACATGATCCAATGTCGACAAACAACTTGTCTCCCTTTTGGAAGAAACAAAACCAAGTACAAATGCAGGTATGCTTCCCACTCCAGATAGGAATTGAAAGAAAGAAGCATGAAAATGTATGACGATGTCTCTGAAATCTGCTCATGTGTCGCCAAGACCTTGGAAGATGATGCCACGAACCAATCAGGAACATGCCCAATCACAATAGAAGGTGACAAACAAGGTACCACTGAAAACTGATCTTGAACATTCTCCAAAGACAAAGATGGAGTAACAACAGTTGTACCACAACTATCATCAAATAGGAGGGATATACCCTCAAATGTGTCTTCCAAGTCAGAAATATGAGATTTTATGAACAAGGAACTAATGTCCAACAAATACGAATCCCAATCAGGTAGACAATGAGATACTGGTTGTGATGAATCACTGGATGTGCTCAATGAATCACCACCAAAAGATGAATGGTCCTGCTGAACAGGAATGATAGGAGCCTCAATCAATGACTCTGCACAATGAATCACTGAAGGTGAAGGTACATCAACTGTCCCTAATGGAGAAGGAGCTTCTGAAGAACCCTCGTCATCCTCATCTGAAGATTCAAAGTATTCCAAAACTTCAAACTCTGCATAGTAGCATGATCATAGGGTATCCTGTCTAAAAAATGAAGAGGCACAAGACAATTTGAAACAGGATCATTTGGGAATAACTGAGTATCAGGATCTCCATGTATTTCCCAAATTTTAGTCCAAAGAATGTGAGGACACTCAAAATGATCAATAGCATTCAAAGTGGCATCATCAATATGCATTGCAATAACTCCTAGGACATGATCCCTTTTGCAATTCCATGCAAATTTCTTACTATCAATACCAAGAAGGGGAACTAGACTATACAAATGTGGCAACAAATGAAGCCATCTAAGATGTTTTATGATATCATCTCTCCATTGTTTATAATTTCCCCTTTTCAACATAATCACATTAGGATGAACTGAAAACCCCATAATGAACTATGACAAATCTCCAAAATTACAAAGACATTAACCTTCAACAACAAAATTAGAAACTCCTAAATACTGCAAATGAAGCCTTCAAATCAGCAAAATTAGGCAGATTTACCTATACCACTGCGAGCTTGGCGAAATCAGCTTTCCGATGATATGAGGAATGCTAAAAACGAACTCCAGATGCCCCAAATATGCTTCGTGGAAGAAAAGTCGCCTATGGGGGCTCAATGCAACAATGAAGGACCGGATTAAGCCCTTGAGCAGATTAGATCTTGGTCAACCACGTGACCACCTTCTGCAAGAGAGCGAAAAATACGCAACAGATTTGTTGCAAAATATAGTGGCAATCATGCCAATCAATCACCAAACTAAGCCACCAATCACCCACCAAGTCTGAGCAAGCTTTGCACGTTCACCACAAGCTTTCCACAACTTCACCATACAATTCAAATGTTAATGAATATAAAGTGAAAATAGCTTCTCCGTGGGAGTAACGTGGGATAAAAGATCTCAAATGGCACTCCAAAGATAGTGCACGCGGGTCCCACCACAGCAAACCCTAATGAAATATTTGATGCAAACTTTACAATGTCTAAAGTCTGATCTGAATAATATATCAAGCAAATTAATTTTAAATGCCCTTGCAAGAGTAATACCACATGCTTATTTATGTTCAACGCCTTCATTACACAGGAAAAAAACGTCTTCCTGCCAAGGGTAATTTCCACAATACCTCAACAATTTTTGGCCGTGCCTATTGGATGACTCTTGCCGTCACTAGATTTCTTGTTGAGGAAATCCTATAAGTGGATGGAAAGATGGGCGACCTCCTCCTTGTCGGAGTTTGGCTAGGTGCGGATCTCCACTTCTAACACAAGGTGGTCCTGCTCAAGCTTCGCCACGTCCAGTAAGGCAGTTCCAAAGGTTGGTGCAAACTGGGCCCAGCAGGCGATGAGTACAGTGGATAACAACCCTACTGAGAGTAAGCCAAGTCCACCGGCTATATAACTTGGCCCGTGTTTAGCTTCCCGAAGAGGTAGGGGTCCCCTCAGCATTCTAGGAGGGCTTATGCACCGGGTAACTCACTATGCCGCCACTCGCTAAATGCAAAAAACTACCTCCAATGGAAGATTTCGGGCCTCTTGACACAAATGCCACGACCTCTTTAAATAAAAGTTGATCAAAAAACGACCTGTGCACGGGTTGGGAGTAATGGAACGGCCTCTCTATGCACGGGAAATTCAACGCCAAGAGGTTCTATGCAGAAACGCTAGCATTCATCAGCAAACTACGTAGAATCTCTCTTCCAGGCAAAATCAACAAATAGGCAACTTTGAAATTTGAAAAATTTCAAATGCCGAAAAATAAGCGATCTCAAACACTCGATGAAAACTCTCAAGGAAGGATTGTAAAATAGTTGGCTCTGATACCATGTTGGTGTCATCCACCTCCTAGGGGCACCATCTGCAACAAACCTTCACAGAAAATGAGAGAGGCAACACAAGGCCATTTCACCAAATAAGGCGTGAATAAAAATGAGATGTGTAATTTACATATGGTACAGGCTTTTAAAGCTGTGAAAAACAAGTAACAGGGACGTAACTTCCCGATACGGGAAACACAACTACCCTAATTAATTAAATGCAACTAAACTATAGTCTACCTAAGTAAAACTTAAGTAAATATGCATTTACTCTAACATTAAATATTGTAAATTGAATATGCTAGATTAAATATATTTAAATAATAAATTAAGTATTATATAAATTAATATAATTAAAATATAATATATAATTATTTAAATTATATTATTAAATATAAGTAACAAATATAATTATTAATATAAATATAAATATTAATAATCTAAATATTATTATATTATATAAATATAAATAAATATTATAAATTAAATAATATATATTATATATTAAAGTAACTATAGGAGGAGGCCGATTCCCATTTTGGGTGGCGGACACTTTACAAAGGAAAACATTGATATTAAGCAGCGATAGGTTTGAGCAAACAAATATTCCAATCATTATATTATCCACGATTAAGATAAAGTGTCAAGACTTTAATAAAGTCATTACCACAGCAGCGACTCATATTAGTAAGGCTGCAGCGATACAAGTGCTGCGATTTATATTTTTAGAGGCACGATTAATATAAAAAGTGATCTGTCCTTCCATATAGGCGCTCTCCTCCATGAAGTTGCCTCCCTTCATATGAGGCATAAGAAAGGTATAAAAGAATAAGTTAGAGATAAGAGGAATAGACATCAACAAATACACAAATAGGAATATGCAGATTGGAAACGAAGGAAAAGAAATAAGACAGTCCAAGGTATAGAAGTGAATACATCTGATTAAAAGGAAGAAGAGAATACACTTGAAGATATATGGAATAATCTAAGAAGACAAGGAAAAAGATACATATTTCTGATTATATAACTGAGCATAACAACAAAGAAGTGGAATAATATATATATATATATATATATATACAAATCCACAATCAAGATATATGAATAAGGCATTAAATCAAGGAAGGATTCATTAAGCCACTTGTGGCAGGATACTCATATGGGAGTATAATATATAATTTCAATAGTTTATGCTTGTTATTAGCATATGGCAAATTCATAAGTTATTATTGATGTAATTTTGATTATTTCATTCTGCACACACCTCCACCATGATGGAGAAGGAGAGTTACAAAGAGGAACGACGCGAGGGCTCTCTTCTAGGTACGCCACCCAAGAGGGGACGCAATGAGCCCACATGGGCCAGAGGGGTACTGCCTCTAGGCTTAGAGAGTGGCTACCAAGACACCTTAGTAACCTCACTCTCCTATCATGGTATGACAATATAGGGAGAGCAATCATGGGAAATGGAAAGATGGCAAGATGAGGATAATGTACTTCATATGAATGGCATGTGCCACATGAGTCCGGGGCGACCTCATATAAATGGCATGCGCCACATGAGGCCTAGGTGATCTATTATGAATGGCATGCGCCACATTAGATTGAGGGCTCCTTATATGAATGGCATGCACCACATACGGAGAAGGACACCTCATATGAATGGTATGTGCCACATGAGGACTGGGGAGGGATGGTATAGCCACCCTGAGATCTAGGAAGATTAATTACACCCATCGAGCCACTCTAGTCCATGCTCCCCATGGTTGATCATCTCAAGGTAAGATTTAATTGAGTTTATTAATTTGTTATGGACTTACTGATGTTAACTTGTTTGCAGGGATTAAGTCAAGACAGGGACTCTCTAAATCCATTGTTTGCTTGGAAATTGATAGTTTAAGATAAAACTAGTATAATTCTTATTAGGAACATTACAACTGTGAACTGATTATTATCTAATTTATTGATCTTTAATATCTCTAATGTCCCTTTCTAGTGATATTATTGTGTGCAAGTAAAGAAATCAGGAATATCCTAAAGGGGGACATTACAGGAGACCACTTCTTTAGGTGTGTTCTCAGGCCCATTAACCACTTCCCTAAGCTCTTTCTCAAACAATGGACTCATTTCCCACTAGACTTGGCCTTATTTCATCCATAAAACCTATCCCATAAGTTTCAAATTCAAATTCCAAAAAGACACTTGTATGTGAAAATGCTGGTGTCTGGGACACGTGTCAAGATCAAATGTAATATCCCAAATCGAGATATTCTAGACAATTTTGGGTTCATGGGTTTTTTCAAATGAGTTTCTGAATTCTGCCCTAATTTTTTGCACTTTAGTTTTCTGCTCAAACCCTAACCTCTGAACTTCAAATCAGTCTTAAGCAAATGCATACAACATCCCATAAAATATGACAAATCATCATAATAACATTGCCAACAATATTGTCGACATCACATTTGAATTCCACCAAAAAAAATATGCAATTAAACCACTTTAATTTGCAACCACAAATGACTAAAATAAATTCATAAATATGCTGCTATAAAAATCAGAACTTAACAAGTCTTCAATTACATCCAAAAGCTTGGGCAAACAAGACAAACAAGCCCAGCTCAAATCTGCCCTAAACCCTAAGGTTGTACATACCAAAAACAATGCAAAATAATGATAGCAAAGTCCTCCAAAATGATCTTCAAATCTGATCTGCAATTCTACTCCAAAAACAATGAAGTGCAAGTGAACTCCCATCACGGAATCCTCCACAAGAAGAGCTAGGTTTTCTTCCAACTCCTCTAAGATACTTGAGGTTTTCATCCCAAGATCTTCGCCAAGAGATAAACTCCAAATTGCTAAATGAATGAATGATTGAATGATGATGAATTGCCACCAACTTTACTTCTATTTATACATGATTTGTCTTTCTCTCTCCTAGCCGACCTAGGAGACTTATTCCTTATTTTTGAATCCTCCATCTAGGCCGACCTAGCATAAGGAAGCCTTGGTGCCCAAAAATCCAAATTAAAGATTTTGATTTTAGTTTCTTTTTCTCCGCTAAGTCGACTCCTTCAAGGGCACCACCAAGGAAATAATATTATTTTAATGCCTTCAAGGAATGGTCCCACCACAAGGCGCTCCAATGAAACCAATTAACTTATCCCTCTTCAAGGTGTGAGTGCAATCAACCATCAAAGCTATTCACCACAAACCAACAATCAAGAGACTTGAGACCAACAAACCTCCCATACATACAATTTTCACACCAATTATCCTCCCTAGATGATTTGCTTCATATGTGGACAATTTATTTTACCCAAAAAAAGCACATGATAATTAGTAGAAAAATATAACAATGCACTTCCCAAACTCCATTTGTCCAACAAAATCCCTAAGTGTGAAAATTGCCTTCCAAGCCTTCCTCTGTGATCACTCTGAAAATGGGGACATCACAGTCCTCCCTTCTCGGAATTGCTTGTCCTCAAGCAATGGCAAGTATGCAGCAAGTGAGGTAGTGTTAAATGACAAGTACCTCCATCCACCCAAATACCCCACATCCTATGAGATAGTGTCAAGTGACATGTATCTCCACCCGTCCATTTGCTCGGTGACCACACAAAATCTCAACATGTGGTTGTACCTCCCAAGAATGTGAAGGATACAATGCGAAGTGAGCTCTGGTAGCCGAAGCCATACACACTCGAACTCGTCTTGGCCCCATCCTCCAAAGAATGCAATGCTCTCAACCACAAGTACCCAAATCTCCATGTCTCCAAAGGCTCCATACTCCATGAGTGCTAAGTCCAATAAGAACCAAACACTATGCCAACTTGAAGCCCTGAAGAATGCCATGCCTGCCAACAAGTGATGAAGAGTATGAAGTCTAAAACACAACCACATGTCTCCAAGCTTCCGCTGCTCAATTCTAATAAAATCTTCATCAACGCTCCATGAGTTGTGAAGCAACTCATCAAAATCCCAATGAAGTGATGTACCAAACATGCCACCACCTGGATCCCAAATCATCATATCATCACATCCAGCAAACATCTCAAAGTGCTAACAACATCAAACCATCCTCCAACTCTTCTAGATCTCCCATGGATGTGAAGTATACCTAACATAGGTGCAAGAAAGTGTATGACAACTCTTCCTAAGTCGCTGATATAAAACCAAACAGCAACCTCATGACTGAATATCAGGCCTATGTGGATGCAAATAATATCTCCAAGGTCATATGATGATAGAGTATCATCCCTATGCCATCCTCCAATGGTGAAAAGATGATCCAGCTCTTCTCCCAACTCCCGAACAGCTGCTGTCCTCCAAGAACTCAGTAGGCAAATCATGTGCCAAGAAGTAGAACAGCCATCTCTAAACCATACATGGAGTAGATCCTCATGAACTAGGGCTGAAAAATCAATGCCATCATGCTCACCTCCCAGCCCAATGTCATAGTCCAGCTGCAATGCAATTATCCATGCCTCAAAATCACAAACCATGGCAATGTCTCCATACCTAGGCTCACCAAACAGCTGCAACTCCCAAGTGCGCCAAGCCAATGCAAGTGCCTCCATGGCATGCATAACCAATCTCTAAAATAGGGCAGCCTCCCGTACTATCAAAGATCCATCAAGGTGATAGGGTTGCATCTCATCATCACCTGACTCTTCATCTTCTCCAAGAATGATCAAGGAGTCACCACAAACTGAGTCACTTATGACTCCCTCTTCATGTAAAGGCATTACACTAGTGGCTGATCCACTAAGTGTATGCTCCACTACTCTAACCTCCTCTAAGGCTTGAGCCTTCAAGGGGCTCTCAAACAAAAGGTACACAAACAAAAATTTCTGGAGCATACCTTTCTACTTATCCACCCAAATCTGCATACCTTCCTTGCTTGCTACCCTCAAGAGTCACCTCTTTTGCTTATCGTATGTCTTGAGTTCTTCGGACATTCTTCAAGGTAGGATGAACAATTTCAGGCTTCTTGTGGTTTGAGACTTCAACACATGCCTTGTGCTCCACGCCCAAATCATAAGTACCAATCTTGGAAGACTCTTCTACCTCATCCTCTTCATGTGAAGTGGCTACAATGAATGAAAAAATAGGGCTGCTGTCATGAATCAGAAAATCATACCTGTTATCATACCTTACAAAGTTGTCCTCTAGCTGCTCAATCTCATCCTTTGCAATATGTCCTCCTACAAGTGCAAATCCAAAAAGTGGCTCCAACTGCAAATCTCTTGCCTCCAATCTGAATTGAACTTCTCTTCCTCTGGCTGCCATGTCATGATCTTGTGAGGCTAAGGGACTACTGTTACACATCAGAAAATCAGTCCTTAACGCATGCCCAAGTGTGATATCATTGTGGTTCTCAATCTCTTCTTCTTCCATGAATGAGTGCTCATCAATTAGTGCAGGTCCAAGGGGAGATTCTAATGGAGAATCAAGGGTGTCGTGTCATAGCTTCTGTCTCATGGCTGCAAGCTGAATCCTCATATGTATAAGTCTCTTCGATCTTCATGGCTTCAACATAGGATCCTTCAAGTCCATACTCCATGCCTCTACTCTTGGCCATCTTCATGTTGCATTGTTTTCCATCGGATGTGGCTGCCATAGAAGTCAAAAATTCTGTTGTGTATGATGAGGAATGTGCCATGCTCAACTCCCAATGAGGCCTCTTCACATGATCTTCTGATTCTTGAAGGGCCTATTGAGTGCTCTTCAATGAATCCATAGTGTCCTTGAGCTCAAAGCATTAGCATATATCTCACCAACTTTGAAGAGATGATCTCTATCCGCAAGTAGATGCAAGTAGTTTGACTTCACCATAGCCAAGGTCTCTTGGAACTCTTGAAAACCGGCAAGATGTTGATCTTCTTCAAAGTATTCATGCCATCACTTTATGAACATGGTCAAAATGAGTAAGGGCCGCCACAATCTTACCTTTTTTTGTCTTCAATTGTCCTTCCAAGTGATGTGACTTGCGAGACCCAAGGTCGTCATGCAACATATCATGATCATGCCTTTCCAAATTAATTTCTTCCTTGACATCTTCTCCATTGCACCCATGTGCTAAGTCATCATCATGCTCGATCCAAAGATCTCCATCAAAGCAGTGGGTAGAATCTTCTACATCATGATCTTCCACAATAGCTGAAACAACTATGACCTCCTTATCCACCAAGGGATCATTCAACTCTTGCCAATCTAAATCAACCTTAACAACATCTCTTTGTTCACTACATAACAATATTTCTGAGCCATCCTCAAATGTATGAACAATATCCATCTCAAAAACATCCAAGCCACAATTTGATTCCTTGCCAACATGATGTAAAGGTGAGGAAGCAATGCTAGGAACATCAAAAGAACACATGCCTTCATGTAGTTGATCCAACCTTGTAATTTTGGCAATCTCCGTGATAGCGTACCCTCCAACCATGTGGCCATCATGAAGTCTTAGGTGTTCGCCACTTGCAATGAGTGATGCTTCTTCTCCCATATCCTCATGATGCAAATCATCAACAAGTAATTCTTCCTCCATGGCGGCACCTTCTTCACCCATGTAGCTATCATGAAGTCCCACGCACTCTTCGCTTGTAACCTCAAAAGGTGACTCTCCTTCCTCTTTATCTTCATAAGGCTGAAGTGAACTCTTGTCTTCATCTTCTCTAGGGCTTGGAGTCCAAACTTCAATGCATGTTGACTGATTTTTGTCTTCCTCATGATTACTTGTAGGCGGCAAGTCGCCAACAAGTACTTCTTCCTTCTCTAACCTTTTTTCAATGGTGAATTCCGATTTTTCTTTCTCTTTCCTCGATTTTTGGATAGGTATAGAGATTTTCCTTTCCCGGATTTCCATCTTCATTAACCTTCAAGAAAAATTCAAAAGGAGTACCTAACTTGAAATCAATTGATAAAGCATTGTACCCTTCAATGATTCGTGTAGCTTCTTCTTTAGTATTCCATCTATCCAACGTCTTTTCCAAATCAGCTTGAAGTTGCCACAAAGATGCAAGCAAGGATTCCACCATTTTATTATCCATGACTCATACGCCAAGACAAACCCTTCTTCAATCTTCCATGTATGATCAAACCCTCCAAGTTGGCAAGATCATGGCTCTAATACCACTGTAATATCCCAAATGGGGATATTCCAGACCATTTTGGGTTCATGGGTTTTTTCAAATGAATTTCTGAATTCTGCCCTAATTTTTTGCACTTTAGTTTTCTGCTACCTCTGAACTTCAAATCAGTCTTAAGCAAATGCATACAACATCCCATAAAATATGACAAATCATCATAATATCATTGCCAATAATATTGCCAACATCACATTTGAATTCCACCACAAAATATGCAATTAAACCACTTTAATTTGCAACCACAAATGACTGAAATAAATTCATTAGTTTGCTAGTATAAAAATCAGAACTTAACAAGTCTTCAATCACATCCAAAAGCTTGTGCAAACAAGACAAACAAGCCCAGCTCAAATCTGCCCTAAACGCTAAGGTTGTACATACCAAAAACAATGCAAAATAATGATAGCAAAGTCCTCCAAAATGATCTTCAAATCTGATCTGCAATTCTGCTCTAAAAACAATGAAGTGCAAGTGAACTCCCCTCACGGAATCCTCCACAAGAAGAGCTAGGTTTTCATCCAACTCCTCTAAGATGCTTGAGGTTTTTGTCCCAAGATCTTCGCCAAGAGATAAACTCCAAATTGTTGAATGAATGAATGATGATGAATTGCCACCAACTTTACTTCTATTTATACATGATTTGTCTTTCTCTCTCCTAGCCGACCTAGGAGACTTATTCCTTACTTTTGAATCCGCCATCTAGGCCGACCTAGTATAAGGAAGCCTTGGTGCCCAAAAATCCAAATTAAAGATTTTGATTTTAGTTTTCTTTTTCTCCTCGAAGTCAACTCCTTCAAGGGTGCCACCAAGGAAATAATATTATTTTAATGCCTTCAAGGAATGGTCTCACCACAAGGCGCTCCAATGAAACCAATTAACTTATCCCTCTTCAAGGTCTGAGCGCAGTCAACCATCAAAGCTATTCACCACAAGCCAACAATCAAGAGACTTGAGACCAACAAACCTCCCATACATATCACACCAATTACCCTCCCTAGATGGTTCGCTTCATATGTGGACAATTTATTTTACCCAAAGAAAGCACATGATAATTAGTAGAAAAATATAACAATGCACTTCCCAAACTCCATTTGTCCAACAAAAATCCCTAAGTGTGAAAATTTCCTTCCGAGCCTTCCCCTGTGATCACTCTAAAAACGGGGACATTACATCAAATGTTGGTGTCTAAAGTTAATTTGAAATCATGGGATTTTAACCATAGATCTGTACCTAACCCAAAAGTAATCCTTAGGCCCTTCTATTACAAAAACTAAACACAAAAAGATTACCAAGATATTCAATAAATGAAATAAGGAGCAAAAGCATCTTTATATATGATTTACAAAGCACTTATCCAATCTGGATAAGAACGACTAAAAAATAAAGAATATTCCTAAAGTCGAAACAACTTTATTAAAGCCTAAGCTAAAAGCTAATTGACCATTATAAACTAAACATTACTTTAATACCCTCCCTTAATGGTCAATCTACTAACTACACCAAGCTTATCCCGAGATTTTACAAATTTGTCAAGACTCAAAGACTTGGTAAGAATGTCTACAGTTTGATCCTCGAAAAGACAATACTGCAACATAACCGATCCATCTTCTATGTAATATCTCCTTTTTCCGAGTGATCACCTAACGGAGTAGGTTAGCCTATTCTATTTCTATAGGTTAAGCTGGAAGGGCTAGGGAATAACCTAATTGGGTAAATACTATATTTAACCAATTTTATTGGGCCAATTTGAGATGAGAAATGACTTCTAATATTTTTATGAACCATTTGGTGAAGAAAAATAAAATAAAGACAATTGCTGAGGTGAGCAACCTGGGAGAGAAAAAAGAAATAAAATAATTGCCCAAAGGAGGTCGGCCAAGAGGGAAGAGAAAAGAAAATAGAAATAAAAAGAAATTGCTAGAGGGAGGTTGGCCTTGAGGAGTTCTTATTGGAGGGCTATAAAAGAAGGAAGAAACAAGTCATTTCAATCATTCATTCACATCTGATTTTTCATTGGAGTTTTTACTCTTGGCTGCACTTTTAGTACAGCATATTCCAAGGACGAAAACCCTTAAGAATATTTGGTGGGTTGGACGAAAACCTAACTCATCTTGGAGGTGAATTCACACAGAGTTCACTCTTGCACTTCATTGGAGATTTGGAGGAGTTCTTGAGCTTTCACGCCATATTATTTGGAGCAGATTTGAGAGCCTATTTCGGAGGGACTTGGACGGAGATTGACTAGGGTTTCTGCCTTAGGTTGAGCACCACTTCCCAAGGAGGGCGACTTCACCATTTTGGAGCACCAAGCCCTAAGCGCACACCATGGAGGATTTGCCCATCTAGGGTTTGATGTTTGAAGACATTTTTGCATATTTGTAATATGTATAAACCTAATTTAGGTCAGACTTGTATGAGCAGAAATCTGGGTGATGTTTGGCATGTTTGAGCCCATGAATTTGATGTAATTCCAAATCAGCATATTCAGATTTGGAGCAGCAGACTTGTTTATTCAGAAATCAGATTTGTTTGTCATATGTTTGGCATTTGGATGGTTGTTATACGTGGTTGGAATCATGGTTGATGTTATCTACACATTTAGCATATTTATGTGAATGTTTGGCACATGTTTATTCGCTGCCCATAAGTATTTATACTTCAAAAAATAAAGTCAGAATTCAGTCCTAGGGTTTGAGCAGAAAACTAAATCAGAAAATTAGGGCAGAAATTCATAATCCTAGGGCAGATCCTATTGGAGATATTATAGTGGTATCAGAGCTTAGCATCCTGCCAGCCTGTTTGAGTTGTGTGATTCAGAAAATGTCTTTAACAGTGAATTTCAGCAATGGTTTAGATGGCTAGACTTGATTCTCTTAGAAGAAATCAATATAAGTTGCTTGAATCTATTAGATAAGGTCAAAATGAGGTAATAAGAACTCTCCAAGGGTTCTTACAAAAGGAAGAAGATGAGGAGGTAGTAATGAAAAAAGAGGAGACACAAATTATTGATGAGTACCAGGGTTTACTAGAAAATTTCAAGAATCAAGTTTCCTTTGATGCCTATTTGGGAATACTTAAAGATGGGAATCCAAGTAAGAGGGGTCTCTATAAATACATCAGAAAATTGAGAAGGGAAGAAGAAAAATCAGAAGTTGTTCAAGAGATTATTGAGAAAAAAGAAGAAAAGAAGAAAGAAGAATTGCTTCCTTGTGATGTGCAGCCTACAAGTGATTCTAAGAAGAGCAAAAATCAGTTGAGGAGAGAACAACGTTGCTTCACATGCCACAAAGTTTGGACACCTAGTCATACATGTGGAAAGAATAAAGAAGATGAATCGCAGGGTGATAATATGGACAAAGAAGGATCACTTCATGCATCCACAAGTGAGGAGTACATGAGTCTTCATGACAACGACAAGGTTGAAGGGTATGCTGATATGGAGTTTGTCAAATCAGCAATTATTGATCAGCCATATGAAGGTATGAATCCTCTTGATAATCCATTACTTAAGTATAGCATTGTCTCACCATCTCTACATAATAGTTGCAACAAATCAATTTGTGAGTTGGGTAACTTTGAAGGTGATATTGTTCATACATACGAAGGCAATACTGAACATTTATGATGTGATGAACAAAGTTACTTTGATGAAAGAACTTTAGCATGGAAAGATTTTAAGGCTCAATTTATGGTTAAGGAAGAAGAAGTTGTGCATACACTTTGTGGACCAGCAAATAATGATGGGTATACATCATTTGAAGAAGAGTATGTTAAAGAATGTGTGGAAAAGAACATTCTTGGTAATCCAAAATCATTTGATTCAGATTTGATGGGGAACTCAACCATTCAAGGAGAACTCAATAAGACTACTTGTGTTTTGACACCATACTATTATGAGGATGATTCCTTGATTGAGCATAATACTGTCATAGCTTCAAAACATGAATAATGTGAAGAGGATGTCATGAAGGCAGCTGATTTTGAGAGGCATGATGTTGAAGGCAAATCAGAAAATTTATTATATGAAGATAATCTTATTCATAGGTCCCATGAGTCACATCATTTGGAAAATCAATTGAAGGTCAATGAAGATATGATTGTTGCAGCCTTAACACCTACTTTTAGATAGAGATCATCTTATTTTTGGAAGGCTCATCTTGAGAGGAGACAAAAAGACATTGAAGGAGAACTATCTCTTGCAGATTTGCAGGTACTCAAATAAGCTTTGGTAGCAATGAAATCAAATTGTTTACACCTACCTTTAGATAGAGATCATCTCTTCAAGCTTGCTGAAATATATTCTGATGCATTGAGAGGAAAAGAAGAAGTTGATAAGCTTACCTTTGAGCTTAAGGTTACTAAGGATTCATTGAAGAGTACTCACATGGCCCTTCAAGAATCAAAAAATCAGATTGAAAAAACCAATCATCTATGGCAGCCACACCTATGGAACAAGAATCTAATACAAAGATTATGGAAATTAGACAAATAGTTTAAGAAATTGCAGATACCCATAAGGATGAAGTATTGCATAATGATTCCAGCCTTCCTCATACCAAGGAGATTCAATATGTTGATAATGATGGGGAAGTACATTTCACTCTTGAGTTTGGTGGAGCAATTTTCAAATGATGGTGCAGTTTTCAGCTATGGGATGGATGTTATAACAAGTGATGTACGCAGATTTCAGCGTGATACAACTTTTGGATAAGCCAATAATGATGAATATCTAGAAAGTGAAGAAAATGTGCCTGAGATCTATGATGACACCATCAAAAGGTATAAAGTAAATGTTATGAACAGCAATCCATTATCTTCACATGATTTTGATAATTATAAGGTGATAGAAGTGTTCCATGTGGATGACATTGGTAAGAGGCATCATCTTGTTGATCTACAATATTTTATGGCTAAGCATGAGAGAGTGTTTGTGGATCCAAGCTACATATAAGGTATGACATTCCATAGTGGTTTTGCTATTCTTTGTTTCATAAGGCCATCACTACTCGTGATCACATTGGAAGGACACAAGGTATGCAAAGATTTTGATATCATGGCTCTAGATAGAATGTTGAGTTTGCATGGAATACATCTGATTAGAGAGTTGATTATGGAAACTAAGGGATTGCCTTTAAGGAAGATACTACAGTTTGATAATGTGTGGTTTGTCATTGGCATTACACTTTTGAGATGGTTATCGAATGAAACATTGATAGGTTCCAATCTTGAACCGGCTGTTCTTCATTCATTAATAACCAATGATCGAGTATCTCATACTTTAAGATTGATGGATGGGCAAAATGTCAGTATGCAGCAAGTTGTGGAAGAAATTTCAGATTTGGTTCAATAGTTTCCACCTTCCACATTGATGTTTAGAGCCTGTTTTATAATGTTGATCATAAAATTTTCAGACTTTACATTGATTATTGTAGCTGATTGCATGGATTTGTGTGCATGGGATTGTCACTAGAGCACTTACAAGTTGAATGATGATAAGATCTTATCAGTTTATGACAGCAGAAGCATTCCTAGGATGATGGACGTGATTTTCAGTTTTACTAGTGCTGTCCTTATTTGTACCAACAGTCTCGAGAGGATATGCATATTTAGTTATGCACACATGATGAACATCTTTAGATGGATAGCTTGTGATGGTGACTTGATAAGAGACACTTATCCTTTCATTTTTAGTTTATATGATAATGCAATAATTTGGGATTCAAGTATTTGTATGATTCGTGAATTGCCTCACGATGATTTGTTGAATAACAGTTGTATCAGAGTGGAGCAGCGGAAATTTGGTGGGTTGCTTCACAATGTTTGGTTGGATGACAGTTGTATCAGAGTGGAGCAGTAGAAGGCTTAGATCAAGTGGTTGTATTTACAAGAGAATTGTTATAATACCGCCTATCACATATCCATAGGCATGTCACCTTCCAGAGCCTTGTATGGTTATGACACTATGTCTTTTGTAGACTTAGCATTTGATGACAACAGAGTTCCCAGAGCTAGAGAGTTGATGCGGAATAGCCAGGATATGCACAGGACATTTGAGGTTGGTGATTTGGTTTTCTTGCACCTATAGCCATATAGACACACTATATTGGGGAGGAATGGTGTTGGAAAGCTAAAGCCTCACTTCTACGGCCCTTAAGATTGACAGTAGAGTTGGATAAGTTGCATATGAGTTGGAGTTGACAGAGGGTAGCCAAATTCATAATGTATTTCATGTATCTTGCCTCAAAGGGACAATTGGGCAGCCTATTACATCTTCTCCAGAGCTTCCACCATTGGATGAAGAGGGGAAATTGATACTTGTTCCTGATGCTATATTGGATGAGGGAGCACAAATTGAGAGTCGGGTGATCACGGAGTATTTGATTAGATGGAGAGACTTGCCACTTGAAGATGCTACATGGGAAGGTGAACTGATTTTGCAGCATCCAGGTTTGCAATTGCTGGAGGGCAAGCAATTCGGGGAAGGGAGGACTGTAATGCCCCCTTTTTTCGAGTGATCATCTAACGGAGTCGGTTAGCCTATTCTATTTCCGTAGGCTAAGCCAGAAGGGCTAGGGAATAACCTAATTGGTTAAATACTATGTTTAACCAATTTTATTGGGTCAATTTGAGATGAGAAATGACTTCTAATATTTTTATGAGCCATTTGGTGAAGAAATATAAAATAAAATAAAGAAAATTGCTAAGGAGGTCAGCGACCTAGGAGAGAGAAAAAAAAATAAAATAAAATAAAAAAGAGGTCAGACATGTGGAAAAAAAGAAATAAAATAATTGCCCAAGGGAGGTCGGCCTTAAGGAGGTCTAATTGGAGGGCCATAAAAGAAGAAACAAGTCATTTCAATCATTCATTCACATCCGATTTTTCATTGGAATTTTTACTCTTGGCTGCACTTTTAGTACAGCATATTCCAAGGACGAAAACCCTTAGGAATATTTGGTGGGTTGGATGAAAACCTAACTCATCTTGGAGGTGAATTCACACAGAGTTCACACTTGCACTTCATTGGAGATTTGGAGGAGTTCTTGAGCTTTCATGCCATATTATTTGGAGCAGATTTGAGCGCCTATTTTGGAGGGAATTGGACAGAGATTGACTAGGGTTTCTACAGTAGGTTGAGCGCCACTTCCCAAGGAGGGCGACTTCATCATTTTGGAGCTCCAAGCCCTAAGCACACACCATGTCTAATATCCCAAATGGGATGTGCCCTAAAATTCTGATTTTTATTTTTAGAATTCTGCCCTAAATTTCTGCACTTTAGTTTTCTGTTGAAACCCTAATTTTCTGATCTGATTTTCTGCTCTTAAATAATTAATTCCAGCGAACATGAAACACATCCAAACATGGCTAAAAATAATGGCAAATGATGCTACACATTGATATTCATCATAAGCATGAATTTCACCATGAATTACAAAATGTAGGGCAATCAAAAGGACAATATAAATCTGATTTTCTGAACTAAAACTCTGCTGCTACAAAATCAGAATTCTGAACATGCAAATTACAGTAGACATGATATTTCCACAATCCATGCTGATAGATTTTAGTGCTTCTAGAATAAACTGTGTATGCTTTTTTATCTCAACATGTCATGTCCCCATTTTTTTAAGTAACTTAAAATATTATAATTGTAAATTAATTTTATAAAGTATTTTTATTTGCTTTATAAAATTAATATTTTATTTAAGTTACTTAAGTCGGTATTAAAACACTTTATTAAAAAGAGTTGTGTACACAAAAACAAACATTTAAAATGTTCAAGTGCAAGCATTTAATATTGTTACGTGTGACTGTGTACACATAAACTTGCATTTAATAAAATTAGGCTGGGCCTAATTGATGTAAGGGCTTTAAAAGAAGGCCTAAGAGTCATTGTTGAGTATGTTCTAGATGTTTTTCAGATACTTGGTTTTAGGTTTGTGTCTTTTGACAAATTCTATTCAGCTGATTGACAAGGTGATGTTCCCTTGCATTTGTTGAGCCGAGGAGATGTTCCCTTGGTGAATTGTTGAGGTGAAATCATCTCAGATTTCACATTTGTACTTCAAAGAGTTGCTCGATATTTTCTGTGGGTTTTTGTTGTTTAGTTAGAGACCATTCAATAAAGCTTCATTGAAGATTGTATGGAGATTTGACAATAAAATGCAGAAGGTTTCTGTTTGCAAATTTATTGATTTGTAAAATATAAATTTGCAAATGGATTCGATATATAGGTTTCTTTATGAATGCATTTGTATATCTAAAGTTTAAAAAAACTAGTATCATCTAATCTCTGCCAGCAATAATTGTGAAGTAGAGATTAAAATTATAGAGATAAGATCTGACAGGAAGTAAGGTTCGTGGGACCCAACGCAAGTTTATGGAGGAGATTATAGTCTAAAGGAATTGCAAATTATTTGTTAGAAGTTTTGAGTTCTGCCGCATCCTGAGAGACACCCTCTGTCAAGGTTTAGTAAACAAGGTATTTTAATCTGGTTTTCTGTGTGGGGTCCGCCGATCACTACATTGGTTGCATATCAATTAAAAGTTAGATATTATTTGAATGGAACGCCCAGAAAGAGTCGGGAGTAAAGAATCGTGGACTTCATAGCTGCCGCTAGAAGCATGTAAAAGCACACAAAGGAACCCGTGGCAGTGTTGGCATCCAATTTCAAAGACTCCTAAAGAAATCCTTTGATAATAATAGGTCCATGGATTGTGAAGGGTTGTTGATTGAATCAAGGAGCATTCTAGACACTGGGCGTTGCCTGTAGATGAACCTATGGAAAATAAAGGAATTTAGAAATCGTGGGTCCGAATTGGTGGAAGCCGTCTCACCTCTTGATGTGCAAACTAATTCGTCATGTGTGAAGGAGACAGTGCGAGATCATATTGAAGGATTCGCATTTTAGAAAGGTGTCTTCATTTTATATGGAGTTTTTGAATAACCAGTGGGCCCGATCATTATAAAAGGAGGTGTTTGTGTTTCAATGTTCATCTCCTAGGCATCGATAAAGCAAATAGATAGAGCTGTGGGTCAATTAAGTAGTGTCGATCTTCAAAGAAGGTGACAATGGAAGACAACGATTACTAGCTGAGGAATTCGGCCAGCATCCTCACGTCATCATCGGCAGCAAGCTCATAATCATATAGGAGTGCGACTACATCCTCGAATGGTCAGTCTAGTGGAAGTTTGTCAGTGAGTTAAGTCTGGAAACAACGACCTGCATTCGGGATTGTGAGACTCATCACAAGCATCAAATCATAGCTCCATCGAGATCGTGGTTTGCAACTCAGTCACAGCGATCAGTGTGGAGAAACAACAGCAGCGACCATATTACCAGAGACATATGGTTTGTACTCATTGGCATATTGAATAAGTTGCAAAGTCTGACTGTGAGTCTGAGATCATGGTTGCTATTGTAATTGGATGAATTAATAAAACAAGGAAATCATAAGGATATTCAAATCTTTAATTTGAATATCAAAATCTATTATATCAATGTTGTTACTGGTCTCTGTATGAACAATCACATAGACTACATAACCAGAGAAGTTCATAATTATCCATCAGGGATATTACACAACATTTCGGATCACACTCCATGATCCATCATCAGAAGGAAAGGAAGAGAATGTAAATGAGTTAGAATTGCCCAAAGGGTTTCTTAAAAAGATATAGGAGAGGTGGGCACGGATGACAAGAATAGCTAGAGGAGACACTAAAGGGATGGGAAGAAAGAAGAACAGCTAAGTTGAAAATAAAGAGTAAAAATATAATAGACATCACAAAGCCAAAAAATAAAAGAAAGAGATACCAAAAGGAAAAAGAAATTAAAGGTTAGGTCAAATATGGCACAAGAAGTAATACCAGCTGAGTAAAAGTAAGTAGAAGAGGCAAAAATAAATAAATAAAAAGAGAGATGAGGACACAAAATGAGACACTAAGGCATAAGGATTAAGAGGATAAGAATTTTTAAAATAAAAGTTAAAAAATATAATAAAGGCCAAACAATTAATTGGAGATATACACATATAGCAGGATTATATAACTATCTATATAAGTATATAAATAGAAGTATATAACTAAAAGCTAAAAAAATATAATAAAGGCCAAACAATTAATTGGAGATATACACATATAGCAAGATTATATAAGTATATAAATAGAAGTATATGAATATATACATCTAATGTAGAGTGTAAAAGAAAGGCTAAAATTAAAAGCAGAGAGTCCAAAAGAAAGTAAGGTAGAGAGCATCAAGGTGAGAAAACAAGAGAGCGAGAAAAGGTGTGGTGAATAAAAATATTCAAAGATAAGGGAGTGATAGGAAAGTGCAAAAGAGAAATCAATGCAAGAAAGAAATAAAATGCAAGTGCGATAGATAGAAAATGAAGAAGACAAGTAGATGGAATGAGAGATAAGATGCAAGGGCAAGATAGAAATAAGATGCCAAAGTGGGCTGAAAGCCAATGTAAGAAAGGGATATATATATATATATATCGGATGAAAGCAAAGGAGAGGAAAATGCGAAAAAGAGAAGAAAGCGAGATAGAAAAAATGAAGGAGTGATAGATAGGAAAAAGAGAGATGAAAGGACGGGGAGATAAGATGCACAAGCCAAGGAGGGATAAATGCCAAAGTAATAAAAGAATATAAATAAGATAAATGCAAAGGAGATGAAAAAGCCACAGAGAAATCAGAGCGAAAGGGAGAAAAAATAAGTAAAAAAGAGATAAAAATTGGGGAGTCAATGAGATAAGTGCAAAGGTAAATGAGAGAAGAATGAAATAGAAAAGAGAAAAGAACACAAATAAACATATATATATATATATATATATATATATATATATATATTTATATAAGCGTACACTATATATATTAAAGTAAACAAGAAAGCACAACAAAAAAGAACCAAGAAAGACGAAAGGGGAAGTAATGAGATAAAAAGTGAAATAAAAGTGAAAAGGAATTATATATATATGAAGAAAAAGGAGGCTAAAAGAATATACAAAGAAAAAGGAGGCTATATTCAAAAAATATAAATGTAGAAGAAAATATGTACATAAATATTTATTATGTATATAAATAGAAAATTAAGGGAAGAATATACTATAAATATGCTTGTAGATAAATCTAAAATTGCAAAAATGTGTCAATAAATATGACCATATAGATGCATACTTATGCATGTAAAAGCATATGTATATATCCATAAATATACGCGTAAAAGCAAACAAACAAGAAAGTAAAGAAAAGAAGAAGAGAGAAAGAGAAGGGACGCAAAAAGAAAATGAAAACAACCGGAAGAAAAAACGGATCAAGACAACCATAGTGAAGAAAGGAGGGTCAAAGAATGAGAAGAGAGGAAACACGAAGAACGAAACCCAAGGAAGAGAGAAGAAAACAAGAAGAAAGAGGAGGCAAGAAAAAGATGAGAGAAACGACGAGAGAAAGGGGATAGAGGGAAGGAGAGGATGGGCAAGGGGAAGGATGGGGGAGAGAAGGATGGTTAGGGACAGGAGTGAGGTCACAAGGATAGGGGGGAAGAAAGGAGAAAAATAGGAGTCAAAGGAGCACGGGTGGAGAGAAAAAGAAGAAAAAGTGGGGGACAGGTGAGGTAAAGGTGAGGTTAGAGGGGAGACGGGAGGAGGCTAAAAATGATCAAGAGGGTGGAGAGTGATTATTAAGGGAATGTAATAGAGGGTTGCAAGTTTGGCTAAGGTTCCAACCCTCATCTCTATTTAGGTTGGTAGGGTGGTTCTTGATGAAAATAGCCTCTTTGAGTTTTCTCTTGAAGAAATTATCTTCTTTGGCAAGGACATGGGTATCCTCTAAGCGAATGTGGTGCTTCGTGCTAGAAGAGTGGTCAGCAAGGGCCGATTTTGTGACCCTTTCATGTCTAATATTTGCATTGTGCTATTTGATTCTCATGCCAATGGATTGCCCAGTCTCACCAATGTATGGGGTACCACAAGAGCATTCTATTTTATAGACCCCCGAGTTCAAGAGAATGTCTGTGGGGTCTTTGGTTGAAGGGATAAGGTTTCTAATGGTCGAAATAGGTTTGAAGGCACAATTGAGCCCTTTCTTGCAGAGGATTTTGGCAATTTTATTGGAGATACCTTCAATGAAAGGAAGGGTGGCACTAAAACCACTGTCAGAATCTTTATTGTCAGGTTTGGTCTTAAGGTAGGTTTGGGCTTGCTTAAATGCTTTCTTGATGCATTTGTTGCAATACCCGTTAAGTTTGAAAACTTTGGTAAGGTGGGACAACTCTTGGGGGGTCTGAGTTTGGGGGCGGCGGGGGAGCAGTGCGTTGAAATACATATAGTACTTGAAAAATTGGTTATAAAAAGATGTATAACTGTAGAAGCCTAAGGAATAACTTAATAAGTAAAGTTTAGAGTTTAAACACATTGCAATGATTTTATTGAACTAGTGAACATTGAAACAATGAAAATCAAAATGAAAATATACTTAATAGTTAATAGACATTGGAATGAGAACTAGATGTTTCATAATTTGAATTTCATAATCATGATTCATAATTACAATCAACAATGTTCAAAGTTCAAACTTCAAAAACAAAATAGTAAATAGTAAATGCCAAAACGGTTAATTGCCTGATGCCTCTAATGATCTAATCATCCCCAAAATGGTTTAGGTTTTGTTTTAAAAAAAATTATTGCATTTGAAGGGGGACGTTTCCATTTTGGGGGACGCCTAGAAGTCTCAGGGACGTCCAGAAGTCCCCCCAAAATTGAAACGTTTCAGAGGCGGCGGCGAAACAAGGGGACAGCGGGGGGACGATAGGGGGACGTTTCCCTGACGTCTCCCTGTCTCAACAACGTCCCCGTCTCGGGGACGGCTGCATTTTTGGGGGCGGGACGCGTACCTGTGGAACTGTGGGTATTTTTGATGAAGTCAACACTAATAAAATAATTTTCCCTAAGGTGGAGCAACCCAGTTGGAGAATGGAAAATAAAAGAAAATATGGAAAATGCCTTTGGAAAAATAAGAATAATTTATAATGTTTTTCCTTGAGGAGGACGACTTCATTTGAGGTCAAAAATATGTGGTATCATGTGCCTAAGTGGTTCGCCCTTGGAGAATGGAAGGATGGAAAAATAATAAAAATAAAATAAAATGTTTTCATTGTGATTTGGGCACCCAAAAGGATGTCGGCCTAGTGTGAAAGAAATAAGACGAAAATAAAAAGGAAATATCCGTTGAGGTTGGCCAGCTTGAGGAAGAAGAAAAAACATGTATAAATATAAGTTGTATTGAGGCATTTCCATCATCATTCATTCTTATTCCTTTTCTTTGGAGATTTATATCTTGGCTGTCATTTTGGTTCAACACCTTCCTAGGACGAAAACCCTAAGGAAGATAGGTGGATTGGACGAAAACCCAATCACACTTTGGAGGTGGACTCATACGGAGTTCATAATTGCGCTTCATTCGCAACTTATGGAGGAGAAGAGCTTGATTGCATATTCAGATTTTGGATCAGCATTGGAGGAGGTTTTCTTGTGGCATTTGTGTTCATTTGGCACTACGGTTTACCCTAGACTTGTGCGCTACCTTTGAAGGATCATTCTTGTGGCATTTTGTATGCTCATTGCATTAGGGCTTGCCCTAGTTTGGAGCAACACACCTAGAGGAGAGCAACTTGGCCTTTGGGGGGCAATTTCACCATTGTTTAGGGTTTCTAAAACCTAATCCGAGCAGCAGCCCAAACGCCATCATTGTAGAGGGTTTGTGGAGCATCATTCTATATCATTTTGGTTTGTACAAACCTATTATTAGGTCTGAATTGTAAAGGCAGATTTCTGAGATGTATTTGGGCATGTTTGAGAATATATGATTGATGTAATTGCATATTCAGAAGTTCTGATTTGTAGCAGCAGACTGATTAATTCAGAAATCAGATTTGCTCCCTATATTTATTTGCATTTTGATGTCATACATTGTTGAATGAGTTCATGACCGAGAAATAATCATAAGGGTTCATTATTGCTATATTATTTGAGTATTTTAGATGCATATGTGTTCTCTGTTCATACTTGTTTGAAATCAGAAATATAAATCAGAATTCTAGGGTTTGGAGCAGAATTCTAAAGTGCAGAAATCTAGGGCAGAAATCATAAAATAAAACTCAGATTTTAGGGCAGATCCCATTGGGGATATTACACATGGTCCCCCTATCCTTGGTTTGTCCCCGATCCCCAAAACTCTATGGAACTAAGTTTATTGAGACTTGAAGTGCAAATAAAATAACATCCGAATATACAAACTTGGTGTACCTTATATATATCATGACAAATAAGGTCATAATTCATATAAAATATGTGATGCAGAAATTAGAATTATCCAAAACTAGTGTAAGTTACTGATACATATGAAAGGTCAATCAAAAACTGAATGTCGCAATCTATCAGACAATGAAAAAAACTGATAAAACACACCAGATTACTTTCTGCAACAAGCGCCTCGATGTTTTGCTGGTTCAGTTCTTCTGGCCGAAGGCGTTCGGCATCTTGAATCTTTTCTGCACAAAGCCAATCATTTAATAATGATTTAGGTCAAAAGACCTTATGTTGACGAATAGCTATCTACAATCAAAACAAAACTTCAAGGACAAGTTTAGAGAGGATTGTAAAACAATCTTGTTCAAGAAATTCAAATTCATTTGAAAGGGCAGCATAGGGTTTAAGAAATCTAACTCCATGAGATTACAACATATGCTTCTTATTGTTTAGTACAACTTAAATTATGATGCAAGGGCATCGATCTGATTTCCTAATTTATAGTAGCAGTTGATTTTTGGTTTGAAGTATCGGGCTGAATGACAAGATGTAGGCGGATGGAAGTACCTGTCGCCATAGTGATAGGAACATTGTCAGGAAGTTGTTAGTTAAAAGCGAACCAATCAAGTTGAAGAAGTTATGAACTTGGAGGGAAACAGCAAGTAAACGATTACAAGAATCAGTTGAGAATGGTTGGAGATTGTTAGTTAGAGGTCGATGGTTGGGCAGTTATAGATGAACAATTTTGGAAGTCGATGGTTGGAACGAATAGCAGGATAGCGGTTAGGAGAAAAAGTGGCGCTAAGTAGGCAGAGGATCGGGTGGAGCAAGGAGGAGAAAAGAGACCGACTGAAGAAGGTCATCTGGAGAAAAGGCCGAAGAGCAGAGACCGAATAGAGGAGGTTATGCAGAGGAGGACCTCCATGGGTGAAAAGTAAACCATTGAGCAAGAAAAAGGGTCTGTGCATGTTGAAGCCGTCAACAAGAATCTGAGGAAGGGTTATGAATTGGAGAGGAGACCAAGCAGTTGAGATCGAGTGGGATAAAGTAAGACATCGATTGGAAGTAAAGGTAATTTGTAGAAGAACGATTCAAGACACTCGGTCGAGTATCTTGAGGAAGGAAGGCCGCTTGTTTGGAAGAAGACGAGCAAAGGAAGATTGACAGAAACAGAGAACGAGGAGGTAGATAAATGCATGTGCTTTAGTGAATAAATGTTATCAATGTAATCATCGGTGTGAATGGAATAAATCAATGTTCAATTTATGTCTCATTCTCATTGTTTTGTATTGTTGTCACCTTGATTGAAACCTTGCATGTTCTAGAAATGTTGGTCACTATTATCTTTGTTGAACACAGCCTAAGCCATAGAGTTGCTAGCGCGTTGTGGCTCCTATCACCTTGGAGACTAATTGCATGAGGGTTGCGTCTGAGATTGAATCCTGAAATTCCTGGCATATATGAATTGTGTTAATCTTAATAATCCCTGCCATTGTCTCGGCTGTAAGTTGTAGGAATCTGTTGGGTGTTAGACAAAGAAACCTGAAGCTCAATTTGATATGATACTGCAAGAGGGCAAATGAAAGCGAGGGAGGCATCTTGCCTCCGAGTGGTGTTAGAGCATGTGATTGAGGGAAGTCGGTCATCAATTTGGTATCAGAGCCCAAAAGATTTGGGCAGGAGAAATTAGTTATGTTTATTGCTATTAGGGAAAGTAAGTGTGTTGCAGATTGACAGACTATTGAAGAGCCCAGGTTCCAAAAGACTGAGGGAAGAAGGCCCTAGGCAAGGTGTTGCGAAGAAGCTTGTGAAGAAGGTAAAGGATATGAAAATGCAGCAACAAATTCAGAAAGGAAGCATAAAGACAAATAAGAAAGAAAGTCCTGGAGAGAAGAACCGAATGAAAGCCCAAAAGGCAGGACAAAATGCAGATTTTGAAAGAGAGATAGCAGAATTGAGAAAAGATTTAGAAAAGTACAAGATTGCAATGCAGCAATGGTATAAAGAAGAAAGCCAGGAATATTTTTGGTGTTTGCCCATGGAAAAGAAAGTAAAGTGGCCTGTGAAGATGATTATGGAGAGAAGAAAAAGGCGGATTGGAAAGACCAAAATAAACAAATATAAGTGTGAGGAGAAATTAGATAAACATGTTGAATAGCAAAGGGAGACAGCAGAAGCATGTGATGGGAAGCATAAAAGTGCAGACCTGAAAAAGGGAATAGCAGAAAGTAAGGCAGCTTATGTGGGAGTAGTATTTATCAAAAAGGGTGAAGACAAACAGGAGTATGAAAAAGACATTGCAGAGATGAACATGGAAGGAGCAACAGTCGAATACAATGAGGAAGATTTGTGGGTACGATTTGCAGCCATAGACCAGGAATGGAGAGAAAAGCTTGGCGGCATGCAGACAGTGGGGGCAGTGACGAATGAAAAGATGGAGGTTGTAGCTGAGGATAAAGAAATTATTGCAACGACAGAGGCAAACTTTGGAAAAGATATTGTGAGTGGTGGTTTGGATAATGAAGCTGATACTGATTTATTGTTGCAGCAGTTGGCCATGGAGGAAGTATGGCTGGAAAAGATATTAGTTGGGGTTGTGGAAAGTGAACATGAGATAGGAAGTACAACTATATTAGATATTGAGATGCAGATGTATGGAGTGAGCAAATTTGAAGACATGGGAATCTTGAATTTCCATGCTGATGAATGGATGCATAAAGATAGGAGGACGATGGTGAATGGAGGCTATGACTTCATGAGTGTAGAACCACAATATTGGAGGAACATGGTGGCTATGCTAGAACGATGTTGGAAGAAGCGAAAGAAGAAGAACGACAGGAAACAGTTGTGAATGTTACTCTCATGTGCAAGAGCACATGCTTTTTGCCTCCTGGGGAGTCTGATGCAGGGGCATCGATCTGGTTTCCTAATTTATAATTTTATAGTAGCAGTTGATTTTTGGTTTGAAGTATCGGACTGAATGACAGGATGTAGGCGGGATGGAAGTTCCTATTGCTACAGTGACAGGAACATTGTCAAGAAGTTGTTAGTTAAAAGGAAACCAATCAAGTTGAAGAATTTATTAACTTGGAGGGAAACAAAAAGTAAACGATTACAAGAATCAGTTGAGGATGGTTGGAAATTGTTAGTTAGAGGTCGATGGTTGGGCAGTTATAGACGAACAATTTTGGAAGTCGAAAGTTGGAACGAATAGAAGGATAGCAGTTAGGAGAAAAAGTGGTGCTGAGTAAGCGGAGTATCGTGTGGAGCAAGGAGGAGAAAAGAGACCGACCAAAGAAGGTCATTTGGAGAAAAGGCCGAAGAGCAGAGGCCGGATAGAGGAGGCTGTGCAGAGGACCTCCGTGGGTGAAAAGTAAACCGTTGAGCAAGAAAAAGGGTTTGTGCATGAATCTAAGGAAGGGTTATGAGTTGGAGAGGAGACCGAGTAGTTGAGATCGAGTGGGATAAAGTAAGACATCGATTGGAAGTAAAGGCAATCTGTAGAAGAACGATTCAAGACACTCGGTCGAGTATCCTGAGGAAGTAAGGCCGCTTGTCAGGGAGAAGACGGGCAAAGGAAGATTGACAGAAACAGAGAACGAGGAGGTAGATAAATGCCTACGCTTTAGTGAATAAATGTTGTCAATGTAATCATCGGTGTGAATGGAATAAATCAATGTTCAGTTTATGTCTCATTCTCGTTGTTTTGTATTGTTGTCACCTTGATTGAAACCTTGCATGTTCTGGAAATGTTGGTCACTATTATCTTTGTCGAACACAACCTAAGCCATAGAGTTGTTGGCGCACTGTGGCTCCTGTCACCTTGGAGACTTATTGCATGAGGGTTGAGTCTAAGATTGAATTCCTGAAATTCCTGGCATATATGAATTGTGTTAATCTTAATAATCCCTATCATCATCTCGGTTGTAAGCTATAGGAATCCGTTAGACAGAGAAACATGAAGCTCAATTTGATATGATACTGCGAGAGGGCAAATGAAAGCGAGGGAGGCATCTTGCCTCCGAGTGGTGTCAAAGTGTGTGATTGAGGGAAGTCGGTCATCAAATTAGGTCTGTCGATACCAAATGTGAAGCATTAAAGTTAATCAGTAAAGACCAATGACTAGTACAAATTTCCATTAAAACAAAAAATATATATATATCATGCAAGTAATGCATATTAATTTCCTGTTATCAACGAAATTTTGAAGCTCCTCAAAGCAAAGACTGTTACAATAAAGATTTGGAACTATTTTTCTTAAAATGTCAAATGATTTTTTTTTTTTTTACTTTTCTTTTCTTTTGGATTTATATTAAGTTCTCTTATACAAGGCAAGATGCCAAGTACATGAAAGATATACAGTTTTAAGTACAAAATCCAAAGAATATAATTTATATAACAACCATAAATCTATATAAAGACATCTTTACTATCAGAATTGAGTGTCAAAAAATTAATTTATCAAGAGGGGCCTAAAAAGTCATCAATCTTATTTCTGCTACTTTGGATCATCTTTTCAGCCTTTGGAAATCCATCATTTGCCTTCTAACCACCCATGTTGTCTTAATCCAATTCACTTTTGTGTTGTACATGTCAAATCTTATACTCTAATGTATCTGTCCAGTCCTTGTTTCATATCTAAAATCAAACTTGTTTTAGAGGCAGGGTCTGCTTTGTTCCAAGACATTTGAAGTTTCACATATCTTCGATGTTTTCAAAGGTTAGTATCCAACTCTTTATCCTTCTATATATCCTCATTTAAAATTTTACAAACAGTTTTTTTTTGAAAAAGCTCCTCCCTTTAATTTATAAATATTTTATTCTCAACTTTTATTGCGTACTAATTCATTTTGTGTGTTCTGAATTTTATTATAAATTAGCAAACCTTTTGAATTCATTAGATGTGGCAAAAGACTTTTGAAGACAATCATCAAGGAGTATTAGTTTTGTTTTTCTTGATTTTGATCTGAAAAATTCTTCTGTTTCAGCCTCTTCATCTGATTACCTTCTCCTTGGCCAGTAAAACTCGCAGGCTCTACATGGAAGGGGGTGGATGTCTATATTCAAACTCTGTGTGTTACTCCCAAGAATATTCCAGAGATCCAATATTCAGTGTTACTAGCAGAGATTTTTCTGAATATAAGAAACCATCTTTCCCTCATATTTTAAGTTTGAAAATTGGACACACTTACAAATCTATCTCTAATTTAAAGTGAGATAAACCTTCCTCCCACCATTCCAATGGTATTTGCAAGCTCACCCTAACAAATGATCTAAACGGAATAATCTAGGACTACAACCTACATCCTACCACTTCATAAGAAATACAACTCTACTGGGGAAGTAGGGCCCCTTTCCCTATCCCTATCCCAATAATAAGGAATTGTTACCAATTTTTATTTATCCATTGATTGAATTTTCTTTTGATGACCAATATCCCATGAATTTGTATTACTAGAGCATTTTATATAAGTAACATTAGCTTTTTTCTCAAATACAATTCCCTCAAAAGAAAAATGAGGCCATTTGTTGCCCCCTTTTTTCTTCAAAAAGCGTCCATGTCCATTCTTTGTTTTTCCTTCATTCTTTGTCGGCCTTTTCCCCTTAGTTCTTTCCTCGGGCTAAAGTTTACTTAATTATTTTCAATAAGTTGGCGATCCTTCACATTTTTGAACTGAAGTCGGCGGCAGGTTCACAAGTTCTTGAACCGCCCGACTTACCGACTGGTCTTAGGTTCCCGCGCCCCGAGTCCTTGTGTCTTAATGTTGAAGCCTTTTCTTTCTAGTCGGGAAGTCGAGGATTCTTTGAAGTTCCAAATCTCCAACTCCCAGTTCAAAAGTTCAGCTTCTACCGGACTTGCTGACTTTGGACGACACACTTTCCCAAGTGGCGTTTGCTACGTTGGCATACAGTATGGAAGAATGACACTTGTCACTTGGCATTTAATTTGAAGTACGTGAAGACACAGTGGCACAATTCTCAGAGGGAAAGTCGAGACATGCATTTATGAGTTATAAAGATGAATTCGCCGCCAATATTTAATATTTTTCCTTAGCGAATTTATGAGAAGTGACTTCAATAAGTTCTTGAGCGTGCCTAAGATGGTATTGTGTTGCAAGGGAATGCGTTGCAGGAGAGTAAACGGCTAGTTTGCTATGTGCGAAATTTCAGCACAATTCCATTTTCACAGGGCAACATAGCTAGCAATTCCTTCTCTTTATAAAGGCTCAATATTTTCTTTAAGGAGTTAGAGATTTCCATTCCCATGTATCTTCACAAGGAATTTTCTGTTGGTATCTTGTCTCGTCCTCCGCTCTCTGCATTTTTCTCCAAGTCTCTGGTTTTCTGGTTTCTTGAGTACATAAAGATGAAATTCAAATTCCAAGGGACCCCTGTGGCCTCTATTGTGGAGAACGGCCTTTCTAAAGTGAGAGATACAAATTTAGGCCACGTTGATTTAGATGATTTTTGGAGGAGAATGCAGTCTGAGAAGAGGACCCCCTTGGTGGAGAAAATTATCAACGACGGCTTGGATAGGGCCAGTGGTTTTCCGCTTGCTGTGCCTTGTCCTGAATTGATGGTCGCGTGCGCCAATGGTTATTTCCCAGACTCCCAAGAGATAAGGACATCCAGTGGCGTCGTGGTGGCAAGAATTGACTCTGAGTTTGTTGCTTCAGCCCTGAATTTGGAAGAGTATGAAGACAACGTTGATGTTTCCGTATCCTCGGCCTGGAATTATTATATTGAGAATAAGGACTGGTGTCGTACCTACATTGCTAAGCATTGGTTGGAGATTGAAAAGACTGGTAAGTCCCAACTGCCTGCTAATTTAAAGAGGAGCCATTTCAAGGAAGAAATTTCAGATATGATAACCTTGTTGAACAGAGTAGTTGAGAACCCCGAGTCAGATGTTTTTGAATTTTGGATGTGTAGATTTATCCTGTTGATTTGTGGAGATCACCGTATTGACTGGCCGAAGATTATCAGTGATTGCTTACATGAACAGCTGATGAAGTTTACACTAAATGTGAGCTTCCACGTGCTACCAACGAGTCTACATATTGGCTCGAAGAGAGGCTGCTTGGCCTGGTTTGAGGACTCAAGGGAGTTCAACGGCAAGTGCGCCTGTGTATCAAATTTTTCCCCAATTGCAAAAGAAAGAAGGTATGAAAGACTTCAGACGTGTTAATGATGCTTTTTCTATGATGTTAGCTAAGAGAATTGATGGCTCAATTGAGAAAAGGTTTTTAGTAGAAGCATCTACATTAGTCATGAAGTTTGGAAGCTGTTATTTTTAGTTTGATCGTTTCTCTTACCTGAGAATCGGGGGTTTTTAAAATGCCCCATTAAAATTGCCACGGTACCATTCTGACTATTTGGTGTTGCTGGAAGTATGCCGCCAAATGGCGACGGTGAATGTTAAGTACCTGGCTATGAAAAAGAAAGGGTACTCTTTCCCTGTGTCTATCATTTTATTCCTACAAAAATAATGATGGTGCCCAAAATGTTGATAAGTTGTTGTCTGAGTTCAGTCTGCATAGTTTGTCTCCCCGTGTATCTTTTGATAGTAAGAATTTCATTAAAGAAAACATGCATGGAGGTGGTTCCTATTCACACCATCCCCAACTCGAAGATTTTTGGGAGGATTATGTAGATGAGAGAGAAGTTCAAAGGAGGAAATGGATGAGGTTGATTGTGGATCAGGTCAGAGCCTTCAAGCTGAATATTCAGGTCCCTGATATCACTGATGATTTTTCAAACATGTTAGGTGAAGGTTATGACGCAGTGTCTCGAGAACCCATGCCTCCCATAAAATGGTCGGAGAAGGAGGTCACTGACATTATGCTGCTTTCTTTACATGTGCTGGAGAGAACAGAGAAGTGGTTACAAGGAAAGGTAAAGGAGTGTGCTGGTTCCACGACACCGAGGGACTCAGCCTCTCAGATTCAAGCTAGATCTCAGACAGCCAATTCACACAGGAGAACATCTAGTTTGGACCTGACTCTCCAGAGAGTCGGCTCACAATCGAATGGCGATGATGAAAGGCTGCCTCAAGACACTGGAAGGATAAAAACCACTTGTGAGCAGGATGCCCAAGTGACGAAGAGAAATACCAGATTGGCTGCTTTGTCATCTAAAGCAGACCATGTGCCCCCGCCTAACAATCATGTGAGTGATTCTGATTCTTTCATCTTCTCGCAAATTGGAGAAGATAGGGTGTGTGCAAGAAGTTGAGTCCACTTTTTGGCCAAAAAGTGGAAGTGTTTTCCCTGATTTTCAGAATTTGTCACATTTGACTTAAAAATTTGAAACACTTAAAGGCGGAATCTTGAAAAAAGTCAGTAGTATGAAATGTAGTACTCGGAGTCTAGTTTCCAAATATGTAATTTTTTTTAATACCCAGATGATACAAATTGATTTTTAATGTGTTTCTAAAAACCACTGTTTAAGTCACTTTTTTTTTACTATACCATGCACGTGTACGTCATCCATATTTTGACCTAAATAATCATATTTTTCTAAATCCTTTTGGGAAAAGATTTGTAACTCACTGAAGCACGTTTCCATTTTTTTTGTAATTTTTTATTGAATATTTTTTTTATTAATTTTTATTTAGCCATTTTTGGTGTTTTTTGAATTTTTTTTTTCAAATTGAAAAGAATTGTCAGAAGTACGTTTTCGTACAATTTTTTTAACAAAAATTTGTTTTAATAAAAAAGTTATTAAAATATTAAAAAACCCTGATAATTCAAGTTTATGGACCAGTTTCATCAAAAATTAATTGAAAAATAGAAAAAATAATCCAATTGTAAAAAAAATTACATATTTGGAATCTACACTCTCATCTATAATGGGTTTTAATTTCGTCAAAAAATTCTACAAAAAAGGCCTTCACACATATGCCCAAAGTCACTATTTTGTTGTGACATTGACAAGACCTTCAACTTGCAGGTCAAACCAGGTCCAAAGCCAAGGGTCAGGTTCCCAAGCCTTTTTTCTGACCCAAAACCCATAGCAAAAATTGGGTCGAAAATTCAAATTTTATGAAACGGGATCCCGTTTCTAGAAAACGAGATCCTGCTTTTGGCTCGGGATCCCGATGCAAAACGGGATCCTGTTTTGGTTTACCCGATTTCGGGTTTTTATCTAAGTCCGAAACTTCCACCTTAAGTGGACTCATCTTTATGCATTTACCCGATGATTTATTGCATTCATTGCTTAGTCAACCAAATTCCCCACAACAAAGAGCGTTGCCAGAGCAAAATTCTCACTCTATACTTGTAGTGGCTACTTCCAATGCCGCCGATGTACCAGCTCCATCCCCAAATTGGTTAAAGAAGGTAGTTCAAAAGAAGAAGAGATATACTCTTCCAGTTGATGAAGGTGTTGACACTGTAGCCAGTTTGTTGCAAATGGTTCCAAAACCCAAACATGCAAAAAGGATGTCGAGAATAGTGATTGATGCCACGTCGGGAAACCAGTTTCTAAAAATTGCAAATCCACTGGTAGAAAAGAATAAAGATGAGATAACAGAAGCCGACTTCAGGGTACGTCGAGTGGATCTGGGGCCATCAACTACTAAAGGTGATTTGTATCATGTCCAGTATTCAGTTGACAATATCTCTAAAAGGGTGAAAGGATTACAAGATGAAAATTCAAAGTTGCTAGCACATGTAAGTTCCCTGTCCTCTTTTGCTAATTCAATTGCTGAAGTGATAACTCCCTCAACTAAAACTTCCTCAGCTGTCAACCTCCATACTCTTGATCCAAATTTGCTTCAACAAGTTAAAACCTCTTTATCCCTAAGAAAAGCTATGGATCAATGGGTTGAAAAGATTATTTTCGATGGTCTCATTTTTATTGAGGAAGCAGTTAAGTTGTTTGATTCCATACATGCTAAGAGGGAAGTTTTGATAATAGAATTTGAGAAAGCCCGAAGTGACCACCATAGTCTGAATATAGCTTCTAAGGAAATACAAGAAATAGCCAACATGGATCCTCGTATTTTTATGGCTAAAGAAATCATAGCCGATCCCAAAGAGCTGGATACTGCCGTATGCGCTGATGCAGTTGAGTGGAAACTCTGTATCATAATTGCAGCAGAAGAAGAGATGGGAAAGGCAGTTGCAACCTACTACAAAGAGATGAGAATAAAAAGGGATCTTGCTGCTTTAGAGGTAGAGGCTAATGGATCTAATGATGAGAAGTTGTTGGATGTTAAGGTGATTAAACAAAACTTCAAAAAGGTGGTGACGAAGGAAATAGTAAACTACAATGCAATTACAGGGGAGTCGTTGGGGAGACTTTCTAAATTGGCAGCCCACATTAGCAGTTGCAGAGGTGGCATTGATGAAATGCATCGTAAGGTGACCGACTCTGACAGGGCAGTCATGAAGAAGCGTCGTATCGGTATGACTGGGTCTCCATCTGGCATGTCAATAACACCTATCATCAATAGGTTTAGAGCATACAAGGCCAGGTTACGAGCACAAGTACCTCAAGCGACGCAAAGTGTCACTGGAGAAGGTGAACAATCAAAGGAAGATGAAGAGATGGATGAGGTGGATGATGGCGATGGGGACTTGCAAATTCTGAATTGATTTGAATTTCATGTTTTTAAGTTATTTTATGCTTGCTCTAAAACTATTGGCTATGGAGGGTCCTTTATTATAATTATTGTTTAAAACATCTTTTAATTGGCTTTTTCAAGAAGCCGTTATGGTTTTAAAAATAGTTACAATTCGGCCTAGCTATAAATTCTGCATAGTTAGTCGGATGAGGGATCTTTGGAAAAACTTTGTTTTACAAGTGTGGTAGTTAATTTTGTTTCAACTACTTTGATATATGCAATACTAATTGATACAGTGGAGATTTAGATGGTCATGATCTGTGTGTTGTGATTATTTGAATTCATATTCTTCTTAAGTTGAATGTGTTTCTGCTGATGTTAATGGTATTCATGTGTTGTGGTGGTTGAATATTCGTAATTCTGCTCACTGCTAAGAATCTTTCTCTATTGATATATCATTTAAGGTGGTGAATATATATATGTATGCATCTGTGATATCATCAATGTATGTTATGTGGCTGGAAGTCTGTGAACTCCTGGTTTTAAGTTGTAAATTTGCCTTTATTGCTTTCTGGTCAAAAGCTCTGCCTTTGTTTTGCTTTCCAGTTAAAAGCAATCGTGAGTTTTACATTCATCAGAATATCTATCGAAGGTAGCTGCGCCTTGTTAAATACGCAGAGAGCTGTGTAAAATACCAATATATTAGGCTCAATTGTTGATTACATTTGTCACTTGTCCAGGCATGAGTATATAGAGTTAAGTGGCAAATCTGTTAACCAACACCATTCAAATTGCCTTCTCCAGGCATCCAATTATAAGCAGCCATTAAGGTCCTTTCTAGATTTCTTTTACCACAAGGCATGGCCTAAATTCTGCTTCTGTTGTCTCATTGACACATTCAAATGATACTGTTGCTGCAATGAAAAAAAATTTGCTCAGATTTACCCTCCCAATTTCTCAAAGGTTTAAGTTCTGACAGTATTCTGCAGGAGAGATGGTAACACAGATCAGAATTCAGCAAGGACACATGGCTGGATGATCTGGCACCACCTCAAACAAGAACATTATGTGAACCATTATGTCATGGATATTCCTTTCTCAAAAGTAAAATTATCCCAAAGCATTAGCGAAAGCAGACATTTGCAAAGCATGAACATTGATCACTCACTACACCATCCATCTTACCATCTACTCAAACTAACATCCACCTTGTTAATTAAGCATGCATTGGGATGGAAAAACATGGTACAAGGTTTTCAACATTTGCGAAGATTGTTGGCTTAGTAATTTCTAAGCTACCTCACTTATTCAACTTGTACTACACATGCAAAGTCTTTTTAATTCATGGATCTCAATATAGTATATTTCTACCTAGAGGTCCAAAGATTTTCTCTTCCTCGGCTTATTCTAAATAACATTAGGACCTTGTAGCTAAAACTACACATCTAATCACAACATTTCGCAAGCTTCTTATTTAACACCAACCAAAAGCCTACTAAACTTTGATACTAAGATATTTAATAATATCCTTCACCAAAGGCAGTTAATAATCCAAAAAATAGCCTGTATTTACTACTTAAAAACAAATATTCCTTCTTTTCTTTATAAATATTGGGTGCAGTTATAAGCCACCTTTAACATGGTCTGCTTTACAAGTCAACCATATTCTTAAGATTTGTAAACCTGAAACACCCCAAATGCACCCTCTAATCATTACTGCACATCCTCCCCACATGTTTGCCAAAGTCATGGATTGCCTTAATGCAGTGAGGATTTGAACTGTTGAGTTTTTATCTTGATTCCGAAATTCTGCACAAGTTCAGTGTGAATGTGCAAGTAGTTTGAGTTATTTCTATTTTGTAATTCACTTAAGTGATAAAGTGAAACTCTTTTATTTAGTTAATTAAGTCTAATAAAGTGTGGATAAGCACTAATGATTTGGACTTATCTTCCAAGTCATCTCCTGCGTGAAATAAGAATTATATTTCTAGAAGATTAGATTTTTTAGCCGAATTGTATAAAGATAGATGCAAAATAGAAGTTCAATGTAATGTCCCCATTTTTCGTGAGCATCAGAGTTCGGAGGATTAGCCTATCAGTTGACCCTCGTAGGCTAGTGTTCAGTGATTAGAGGGTCCAGTGGGTGTTAATGAGCTCTTCAGGTGGCAATTGACAGTGTTTACCTCTCTAGATTGTTGTTATATTCTGAGGCTAAGCTATTCAGAGGTTTCTGGTTCTGTTTTGAGGCACTTACTATTTATAGTAAGTCAGTTGAGTGTCAGTGGCCAACCTTTCTATTTTAGGAAAGGCATCTGGATGAGTAGAGGTTTTTGTGGTTGACCACCTGGTTCTGACAGAATCGAGAAATAATGAGTATTCTTGGAGTTATGACATTTCAATTATTTATAAAGTAATACTTTCTTAATAATTAATTAAAAGTGCACATCATTAAATGCTATTTGACTTTATTATTAAAAGTATTTAATGATTATAAAGTCAAGTTATATAAAGTGCATTTAAGTCAAATTATAAAGTGCATATTATGGGCACCTACTTGTGAAATAATATAAAGTGCCAATTTTAAGGGAGATATAAGTGATTATTAATTATTTTGTTGTGCACCAAATGGAGAGAAAAGTAAATGAAATTAAAGTGAAATTTAATAAGATGAAGCCAAATACAAATTGAATATTATATAAAGGCTTTTTGAAAAGGGGATTCATTCATTCTTTGACCATTCAACATTTGTCTATTATGAGGAAGCTTTGGCTTTGATGAAGAAATCTAGGGTTTCGCTGTAAATCCAATCTTGGAGAACGTAGCCTCTCTTCAATTGTGCAAATACTGGTGGCTTTATTCAGAGGTCACATTTGTACTCAATTGGAGATATTTTGTTTTGATTTTTAGAGATTGCTTGCTTAGATCAGAGGTTTATATCAGCAATCATTGTTGCAGTTGTTTGGCATTATTTCTCTTTGGCACATGGGTTCTTGATGCAGCCAAAAACTCTGTGATGTGGGTCTTATTTCCTTGCATATTGGTGGCGATTGGAGTCTAAGGTTGTTGTTCTATTTTATCAAATGTATTAACTCAGTTGGCACTGAACCGTGAGCATTGAACCTTCATAGTATTGATGTTTCTGCTATTCTCAGCCATGTACTTCTCATTTCAGCTAATGGGTATGTAAAAAGCTTCACATTTGGCAGTCTATGTTTCTGGGTATTGATCTTTAGATAATAGGGACTATTTAATGAACTGGGTTATCAATATTTTGGAAAAATACTAAGCATCCGAACTGCTATAAAAAGCTGGAATTTTCAGCCATTAATTCCTTATGTGATGTTCAATTTTAAATAAAATATTATTATTGCAATATCTTCTTTTTGCATTATATTGTTGCAAGTGTCTGAGAAAACCCAAAGACAAACTAAACAGACAGGCAAACATCCCGAGAATCAAATATCCTATTGGGGGGGGTATTTCATTCAATAACTCAGTACAGTGTAATAATTTCGTGCAACTAAAGAAACAGTTGTGGAAATTTCCTTGTAAGCTTTCCAAGAAATGCAAAGCTGATTTGAAGGTGTAAATTATCTATGTCTGTTGTTCTTGTTTCCACAATTGAATTTCAGTTATTGTGTGATTAATTCAATGTTTTTCAGCATTAGGTAATTAGTCATCTAGACTGGAATTTTTTACATGAACATCGCTCACACTCTTACAACTTTACAAGTGCCCCTCCAGGGGATTCGGCCAAGGTCCTTCAAATGCCTTGTGGGATCATCCAAGACAAACCCGAGCGAACCCAAAGTGAACCAGGGGCAGATTTCTTTATTTCTTATTTATTAAAGGTTTTACCTATAACTTATGCATGGTATCAGATTGCTCTGGTGATCAACTTTCACCTCAAGGAAGGCAATCTCAACACCTTTTTATTGCTCCATGTTTGGATCTCCCACAAACACATTTGTCAGGTTTATTCCCTCATTGGCAGATTTTGTGTATACTATTTGAGTATTTATTAGCAAATATCTTCCTAGGACTCTTTCAAACAAGGTTTCAAGGATTGATCTTCACAGATCTCCACTTTTTTTATTAGAATGTGATCCATAATAGTATTCTATAGCTCTCAAGGGTTCCAGATAAGCTTGAGGTTTTCAGATCAGGTACATAGTTTGTTAAATCAGGCATTGGGAAGCTTTGGACTTGGATCTACATTTTTGAAGGTTTTGAGGCTAAAAACCTTATGACAAACAGCATTGTATCTTGATCTTTTAAACAAATCTTGATGACTACATAGTACAACTATAATTAGCCTGCCCTATTCCATAGTAGAAGGTATAGAGCTGATTTTCCTCTAATCAAATTGACAAGTGGTAATTATCATGTCTAGATTGATTATATGTGATCTAGGTGGTTCTCCAAAGGATGCTAGATTGTGGTCATTTCAGCTATATATGCATTGTATATTAACATAGTGGAAAAATATGTTAATATATTTATATTAATATATTTTTTATTTCTTATTTATATTTAAATATGTACATAATATATTTATAATATATATAAATGGATACTAGATATGTTTCTTATTTTAGAGATATATATAATTACTGCTATATATATATTTTAGTAAAATAAATAGCAATAATGATATATATATACTTAATTACTACTACAAATATGTATATATTTTTTATTTTATATGTTTTTGTATGGACGAACCCAAAACGAACCCACACCCAAAAAAAATTTGACCAAACACGCAAACCGAACCTACGAACCCGAAACTAAACCAATAGCGAGATTGGTAACTTAGGATTCATGTGCATACAAAATGAGTACAAAATCACATCATCATGCGGAATCTTGATAGGATGATAGCCTAATACAATAGTTTGCTAGCAACTATTATGAATTCATGATGATTGCCTTTGAAAATTATCATCATAATTCATAAATTGCATATTACAAAATTTTACATCTTCCTCTTCCGTAATGTAGTGAAAACTAGGGGAGAGGTTGAGGTTCTAATCCTTGCAATCTATTGCGGCTCCTCGCTCGGCAGAGAAGGTTTTGCTTGTGGCTTTGGCTCGACCTCCATCCTGCTAATAGATGGCAATGACTCCTCTACCTCATCAATGTCATCCAATCCTATAGCCCTTTCTGTTGCAGCCACATCCTCCATTGCCTGCCTCTCAAAATCAAGAATCTCATCTTCAGTAAACAATGGGAGCTGCTCATCTCGCCCTGTACAATCGCTATAAGGATCAATGTCATCCAAATCAATGAGCTCCTCTTATTTGTCCTCTACCCTTCTTGTGCAAACCCGAAGGTTGTATTGCACAAAGACAAGGTCATTGAGGCATTTTTGAGCTAATTTGTTCCTCCTCTTCGTGTGGATGGCCTCAAACAAACTCCAATTGCGCTCGCAGCTGGATGCACTACAAGGTTGGCACAAAATGCAAAGAGCTAATTTTTTATGATTCGGAGCATTTGCACCCCAATCTATCCACCAAGAATCTACAAAATAAAATATTAAAGAGTTAGTAAGCAATCCATATTTTATCAAATTATCAATAGTTGTAAATTTGAGATTTGTAACTTGAAAGATGCATGTGACATAAAGACTCCAATTTTTGTTACCTAGTGACTAAGTGGTTCTTCCTCGGACAGCTAGTTCCGAAGAAAAGAGCTTACCCCTACCAACCCTGTAATTGTGCAATTCTTCAATAATGAGGTCTATCACCTCAACTTGGGGTGTCATCCTTTGAATGCATGTCGTGAGGCCATCCATAACCTCTCCATTAGGATCTAAGAAGCTATCCGAATAGAAAAATCTGCGGTTAAGGAAGTACCCTGCTGCATGGATGGGTTGGTGGAATTGATTGTTCCACCTCTGATCAATGATATCCCAAATGGGATCAAATTTAAAGTTGTCCCCCTTGAAATAGTTTTGGATGGACTCTTTGGCCCTATCCATGGCCTCATAAATGTACCCCATTGGGTTTTGATCCTCATCTACCAAACAGAGAACTCTAACCAAGGTCTCCAACACCTACAATTTACAAATACAAAAAGATTAAAGTTACTAATTTATAATGAAAGACTAAAATTAAAAAATAAAATATTCAATTTGAATTTAAAATTGAAGTTTTGAAGTTACCTTCATGATCTTTGTAGCTCTTTGTGCAAAAAGATTATCAAAGACTATCTTTGCAACCCTCCTTCAGGCTTCTTTGAATATGATGAGTCTAGCCATGCTTGACTCACAAACATCTGTTTCAAGGAAGTCAACAAACCAATAATACTTTGCAACATTAGGAAAATCGTTGCAAACCTTGTGACACCCGATCGCACCAACTCTTTCCCTTTGGTGTGATCTCTCATCAAACTAAGAACCCAAGGGTGATTATAAATGAATTTTGCTATGCTTCTTGCATCATCTACAACTTGTGTCACCCAATCAAGTTTGCCTATGTCCTCCAAAGGAAAGTTAAGGCAATGTGCTACACAAGGGGTCCAAAAGAGCGATTGATGCCTCTCTTGGAGCAATCTCCCAGCCACCACATATGTTGTTGCATTGTCAGTTATGATTTGAACTACATTCTCTATGCCCAGCTCTAAGACAATTTCCTCCAACATTAGACTCAATGTTTCTACATTTTTTACTTTGTCAGAGGCATCAACTAACTTCAAAAAAAATTACCTCACCATTTGAAGCTACCAAAAAATTGATAATGGTTCGGTTCTTTCCTTCTGTCCACCCATCTGAAAGAATGGTGCAGCCATACTTTCACCCATAGTTGGAAAACTCGGCAAGCCAATTTTTGGAGAGTCAAAAAAAACTCGGAGAAATCTCGGCAAAAAACTCGGCAAATTAAAAAAATTGCTAAAATTTCATTAGAAACACATTTTTTTTGCAAAATTCAATGACAAGACGAATCCAATGAGTCCATAAATGAGTACAAAAGTGTTTTCTATTAAATTTGATTGACTTCAATGCAAATTGATTACAAAATCACATTCTCATGCGGAATCCTGATGGCTAAAAGCCTGATAGTCTGATACAAATTAGTAATTACAAATTACAATAGATAGCTGAAAATGAAAATAGTAAAACTAGTCTAGAAGTAAATACTAAAAGTAAATAGTAACACAATATATTACATCTTCCTCTTCCCTAATTTAGCCAAAGCTAGGGAAGAGGCAGATGCTCTAGTCATGCGAGTGCGCGGTGCCGGTGGCTCTGGCTCTGGCTCTGGCTCTGGCTCTGGCTCTGGCTCCTCATGCTCATGAATGTCCTCCAACCCTACATCTCCTGTTGCACCCAGATCCTCCATTGCCTGTCTCTCGAAATCAAGAATTTCGTCTGCGGTAAACAATGGAGCCTGCTCATCCTGCCCTGTCCAATCACTATAAGGATCTATCTCATCCAAATCAATAGGATCCAGTGATTTGTCCTCTACCTTTTTTGTGTGCAACCGAAGGTTGTATTGCACAAAGACAAGGTCATTGAGGCGCTTTTGGGCTAGTTTGTTCCTCTTCTTCGTGTGAATGGCCTCAAACAAGCTCCAATTCCGCTCACAACTGGATGCACTACAAGGCTGACATAGTATGCGGAGAGCAATTTTTTGGAGATGTGGGGTATTTCCACCCCAACTTTTCCACCAAGCCTCTGCAAAAAAAATACTTAAGAGTTAGAAAACAAAGTCAAGACTCAAAACACGTTTTATCAAATTATAAATATAAGATATTAAGAATCAAGATGCGTGTATGATGTGACACAGTGACAGTGAAATAAACTTAAAGACTCTGAATTTTATACCTGGTGTCTGAGTGGTTCTTCCTTGAATAGCTAGATCTGAAGAAAAGAGTTTACCCCTCGTTTCACTGTAAAGATCCAACTCTTGGACAATGAGGTCTCTCACCTCAACCATGGGTTCCATCCTCTGAATGCATGTTGTGAGCCCCTCCATAACCTCTCCATTAGGATCGGAGAAGTTCTCTGAGAAGTGAAATTGAGGGTTGAGGAAGTACGCTGCAGCATGGATGGGTTGGTGGAGTTGATTGTTCCACCTCCTATCAACAATCTCCCATATGGGATCAAATTTGAGGCTATCCCCCATGTAATAATTTTTTATAGCCTCTTTGGCCCTATCCATGGCCTCATAAATATATCCCATGGGGTTTTGATCCCCATCTACCAAGCGAAAGACTCTAACCAGGGGCTCTGACACCTACATTACAAATACAAAAAGATTAAAAATTAAAAATTACAAATTTATAATGAAAGACTTAAATTAAGAAATAAAATACTCAATTTGAATTTAAAATCAAAGTTTTGAGGTTACCTTCACGATCTCTGTAGCTCTTTCCTCAAAGAGCTTATCAAACACTATGCTTGCAACTCTCTCTCCTTCAGGCTTTTTTTTATAAGATGATTCTAGCCATGCTGGACACACAAACATTTGTTTCAAAGCATTCAATGAACCAATAATGCTTTGCAATGTCAGGAAAATCGTTGCAAACCTTGTGGCACCCGATCTCACCAACTCTTTCCCTTTCGTATATTCCCTCATCAAACTAAAAACCCAAGGGTGATTATAGAGAAATTTTGTTATGCTCCTTGCATCATCTACAATTGATGCCACCCAATCAAGTTTGCCTATGTCCTCCAAAAGAAGGTCAAGGCAATGTGCCGCACAAGGTGTCCAAAAAAGTGTAGGATGTCTATTCTCAAGCAATCTCCCAGTTGCCACATATGCTGCTGCATTATCCGTGATGACTTGCACAATATTATCTATCCCCACCTCTATGACAACTTCCTCCAACAATGTACACAATGTTTCTGCATTTTTTATTTTGTTGGAGGCATCCACTGATTTCAAAAACACAACTTGACCTTTTGAAGAAATCAAAAAATTAAGGATGGTGCGATTTCTCCCATCCGTCCACCCATCGGAAAGAATGGTGCAACCATGTTTCTTCCATTCTTTCTTTTGATCTTCAACTACTTGCACCGCCCTTTCCGTTGCATTTGTGAGCAACCTACAAAATTTTTTAAGTAAAAATTAAAATAAGTACAAAATTTTATTTTTTAAACAAAAAATAACTTAACATAAATTAACTAATCACATAAAATTTAAATGATAAACTTAGCATAAAATTTAAATTGACTAATGACTAATCACTAACCTCCCACTCAAGTCTTTACGAGAAGGTGGCTTGTAGCCTTTTCCCGCAACTGTCAATGCGGTAACCAAATTGTGCCAATAGGGACTACTCGCCACATTGAATGCAATGTTATTGAAATACCAAAAGTCTACACATGCCATGTCGGCATGTTGATGCACCTCCCTATTCCACCCTGTAGCCTCCAATGATGTATGTGCTCCTGGTGTGTTTCTTGGCACAAAAAAACTATGTGGTGAGCGTGAAGATGTAGACCCCGACGGTGGCATTCTACTCGAAGTAGAGGAAATGGGGGGCCTAGGGACCGATTTGCCACGAATGCGTGGACCACGAAGAGAGCCCACAATGTTCACATCAGCTCCACTCGTCTCCTCATCTGATTCAGACTCTATGTCCACTTGCATTTGCTCATGACCATGTCCACCGAAACTAGCTATGCTTGCTGCTATGGCTGCCTTTGTCCTCTCCCTTTGCAATTTTCTTTCTTCGGCAGCTGCAAGTAAGGCAAGCATCTCCCTTTTTATCTCTTCTGTGGTGTTAAGACAACCCTTGGAATCATGACAAGCAATGCCTGCAAGATGGTATTTGAGGCGATTTATGCCTCCATGTAATACCCTCGTACATCTACCGCAAACAACCGTTCCAGAATTCGGTCCTCTCACAGCATACTTCCATGTTGGGTCTCTAGCTCCTGGAGGACGAGTGCCTGGAACCCATGACGATGTCTGTGCCATGGATGGGGTGCCGGTGGAGTCTGACGCTGAACTTGAAGCCATTATAGTGCGAATTTAATCTACACATACAAAAAAAATGTACAACATATTAGGTTTTTAATAAAAAAAAAATCTCTCTAAAATTGATTTAAATTGATACTCATACAAATGTGTTTCACTTTCAATGATTAAATTAGTCAATAAATTAACTAATCTAAACAACAAAATAGATTTACAATAAAAAAATGAACCTAGGTTTAAAAATTTCAAAAAAAAAACGAAAATCATGAAAAAAATCAGAAAAAATCCACAAAAAATAGTGAAGAATCTTGTTTTTTTGGAATCTAAATGCAAAAATGAAGCTTCTTTTTGCTCTATGAAGATTTTGTTTTCAATTTGGATTCAATATTTTACAACAAGAACCAAAAAAAATGATTAAACAAAAAGAAAAATGGAAAAACAAAAACTTACCTGAGATTCAAATTTGCCTTCGAAATCTGCAAAATATGGCGTTTGAATCCGATCTTCTCGATGCCACAACGTTGCAAATGAACTATTTTTGCTTGGAGGGGGGTTTTTTGCTATGTAGAGCTTCAAAAACCTAAAATCTGATTAACATTTACCTTTTCTGGCCGCGGAAATGACTTATACCTCTGCCCGCGAGTTTTTTGTACGGACTCGACGAGTTTTTGTAAAAAACTCGCCAAAAACTCGGCGAAAACTCGGCTCTGACTCGGAAAAACTCGCCTGGGAAGACTCTGCGAGTTAAAGTCAACTTGACTCGTTTCAAAAAAAAACTCGGCGAGTTTTTGGCGAGTCTGCCAACTATGCTTTCACCATTGCTTCTTCCATTCTTCAACTACTAACTTTGCCTCTTCAGTTGCATCCATGAGCAACCTCCCACTTCAGTCTTTCCTCCCACTTAAGTCTTTCCGCGAAGGTGCCTTGTAGCCTTTTCCTCCTACTGTCAATGCGGTTACCAAATTCTCCCAATAAGGACTGCTCGCCACATTGAAGGGAAGGTTGTTGAAGTACCAAAAATTGGCACATGCCTTATCTACTTGTCGATGCACCTCCCTGTTCCACCTTGTACCTTCCAATGACGGTTGTACTCTAGCTATGTTTGTGGGTACAAAAAAGCTATGTGGTGTGTGTGACGATGTTGGTGTAGGCGCTCTACTTGAAGTAGATGAAGTGGATGTTGTTTTGCTTCGTATGTGTGGACCACAAAGAGAGCCCACTATGCCTTCAAATGACGTATCTTCATCTATTTCTGTTTGCATTTGAGGACCATGACTACTAGCTATGGATGTTGCTATGGCTGCCTTTGTCTTCTCCCTTTCTAATTTTTTTCTTCTGCCAATGCAAGGAGTGCTTGCATCTCTCGTCTTATCTCTTCTTTGCCCTTCTCATATCGCTTGGCATCACGATGAGTAATGCCTACAAGATGGTATTTGAGGCGATTTATGCCTCTATGATATAGGTTCTTAAATTCTGTGCAAGTGACTGTGCCAGGTGTCGGTCCCTGTACGGCATATTTCCAAGCAGGGTATCTAGCTCCAAGGGGACGAGTGCCTATAACCGACATCGATTGGGATGAGCTCGAGCCTAATCCAAGGGCTTCTCTATTTGCCATTGTATCTAACCTACAAGTACAAAGCACAACATTTTAATTTTTCAATATAAAAAAATTACCCTAAATTCAACATAAATTACTATAAATCGCCATAAATTTAGCCTAAAATTAGTATAAATCAACATAAATTAATTTAAATCAGCATAAATTCAATATAATCTGATCATTTTATTCCTAAAAAAAATGTTAAAATCAGAATAAAAATTTGTGTATAAAAAAAAACAGTGAATTGATTTAAAAAATCAATATAAATGAAAAAAAACTGGTGATGAATCCAATTTTTTGGAAGTAAATTTCAAAATACTACTAAGTTTTAGGAAATTATGAATTGTTTTTAACCTACATGCTAAATTTTAGCAGCCAAAATAAATTTTGCAAAAACAAAAAACAAAAAAAAATTACTAACTTGCCCTTGAAGTTCTTCAAATTCACCCTTCAAATCTGCCTAAAAATCCTTCCAATCAAGTTGAAATTGATGCAATATTGTTGTGTGAAATGAGTGAGGGGCGTCCATGTATATAAAGGCAAAAAACACACGTTCTAGGCGTGTTTCCGCGTGTTATCTGTGTCCAGCAAGTTTTAAACTCAGACTCGCCGAGTTTTTGGTGAGTTTTTCTCGCAAGTTTACAGGCCAGTTACTCGCCACTGAAAGAACTTGGCGATTACTCACTGAATATGCCAACTATGAAGCAAATAATAAAGTATTATTATTATTGAATATTTGCCCAAGGAGGGGCATGAGAATTCATGGAGTTGGGATAAATGTAACTCCCAAATCATTTGGCATCTTCTTTTATGACATATTCTATGACAGGTTTATGACAATTTTTATGGCAGCCCATTATTAAGGAGTTATAAGTTGGATTTTATGACAAAGTGGGAGCCATTTTTGTGGGAGAAATATTTTATGACAAGGAAATTAATGAGTTATAAATTTGCTAATTTGAGAAGCATCTTCATAATTATTTATGACAAATGTAACTAGGTGTAAGAAGAGCATCTTTGATTAGCTAAATATAGACGGGTGTAAGAGGAGGTTATGACAACCCTTTATGGGGCCTATTTTAGAGGGAGAATATTGCAATATTCTATTATTTGTGGGTATATTGGGATGTTGGAATTTATGCCCCAACTTCTATATAAGCCAAACTACTTCTCCAATTCTCATCTTTTGTCAATCTATTAATTTTCTTCACCGCTTGAGCACTTGTGTTCAACTATAGGTATTTGAAGATGAAAACCCTTGGATTCTTGGAGATGAGAGGACGAAACCCCTTTGGTTTCTTGAGGGCAATCTCATATGGAGGTTGTATTTGCATTTCAAAGTTTGTTGGATTTTAGCATAGTTCAGTAGTTTGTATTTGCAAGATCTGTGAAGAAAGGAGCTTCAACATACCGAGTTTATTCTAGATTTCATATTCATATGTATTGTTGTAATTAGTTTATTCTAATTTATTCCAACATTTTGCTGCACATTTGATTAATAAGAATTAGCTCTACATATTGTGAAGTTCTATCTCATGTGTGCAAATATTGATTAATTTTCTGTCATAGTTTATGTGAAATCAATACTATAAATTGCAATGTTTTTGTAATGTCCCCATTTCACGCATAATCAGTTTGAGAACAATTAGCCTATTGTCCAAGTTTTCCCATAGGCTAATTGGTGGTGTTAGGGAGAACCCCAGCTTTCTTGGAGAACACAGAGGTGATCAGGCAATGGTTTTATTAATGACAATAAGTTCAGGAGATGTTAGTGAGCCCAATGACACTTTTCTGAGTGTGATTCTATCTTTCTGAGAGCACCCCATACTCCTTGGAGAACGCATGATTACTCAAATTGGGTTTCTAACAGTGCCAATGAGTTCAGCAGATCTTGATGAGTCCCATGTTTCTTTCAGAATGCAATCCCGTCCTTTTGGGAGCCCTCTACACTTTTTGAAGTAGCAAGCTATTTTTAGAATGATGCCAAGTTGGTTTAATTCAACATCCTAAGTCCTCAAGAGCATTATGGTATGATTAGAAATTCATATTTGGTTTATTCAGATGCTTTCTGCAACTTGGGTGGATAATTAAAATAATTGAATAGTTATTACTTAAGTTGTCTTAAAAGTATTATTCGAAAAAGACAACTTATGTGTAACTATTAATTAAAAAGGTGTTTAAGTTGTGCATACAAGGGCGCTAAGCACATGGGGGACTTTGCTCATGAAAAAGAATTATTATTTTGAAATAAGTTTTGGAGAGAAAAGGAAAGTATATTTTATTTGCTCTAAAAAGTTATAAAAGGAGGATTGGAGCTCATTGTTGAGGTTACTGATGATATGGATTTTGCTTATGCATTTGAGAGAACTTGTGTTCTTCTCTCGTTTCTTGAGGACGAAAACCCTCTTGAAAATACTAGGTTCGGAGACGAAAACCCCTTAGCTGGTTATGGTGATTTCATTTTAGGAATCACACTGTGCTACAATGGAGTCCTTTGATATTTTTAGAAATTTTTTGGCTTTGATGATAAGTTTGGTAGTGTGTTAATGAAGATTTCAGTTGATTGTTTCAGTTTGGTAGAGTTATATTAATTTCTGGGTGTTTTGTCTCATTCATGGTGAATTGTACCAATTATGGGCGCTAATTTCTATGTGTTGAAGGGTCTTAAACTTGATTGATGTTTGTATTTCCTGATTTGATCAAGGCGCAGGGATTTATGGAGCAGATTTATGGTGTTTGAATGCTTATTTCTGAAGATTGTGGATGTTTAATGCTGGTCATACTTCATTTGGCTGGGTGTGTAGGCATTTAGGGATAAATCGCCCTTCATTTTGGAAGTTTTGATGCTTGTTTGGTGGCGCCTTGGGTAGAGGTTTATGATTATTGCAGTTTTGGAGTGAACAAATCAGTTTGGAAGTGTTTGGGGTTGTTTGGTTGGGTTTTCTATGTGATTTCAGTCTCATACTTTCCTGTTATTCTTGTGTCAGACCTGTGTAGCAGCATTTGCAGAGATATTTGATGAGTTTAGAGTTGAAAATGGGATTCATTTACCATCTACATCAGCAGTGCTTCAGTGGGGTATGATTTGTTTTGGTTTGGAATGATTTTCAGCTCTTCAATAACCTGATATAATGTTACAGCCGTGTATTTCAGTATGAAATCAGAATATATCATTCATATTGCAGCTTTCTAATGTTTTGTAATATCAATTACTAGTTGCAATATTCATTGTTTGTAATCCCTGGATGGTAGTACCGCTAGTGGACATTATATTATGCATTTTATGATTGTAATAATTGGATGGTTTACCGCCAATTTTCTATAGCATTTCTTTCAGCCCATCTTGGCATTGAACGAGCTTACTATACATCAACCCATAGTTGGAAAACTCGAACTCGGTAAAATCTCGCCAAGCCCAGAAAACTCAACTCCACAAACACTTGGCAAAAACTCGGCAACTTAAATTGCTTAAATTTCATTAGAAACACATGTTTTTTTGCAAAATTCAATGACAAGATGTATCCAATGAGTCCATAAATGAGTACAAAAGTGTTTTCTATTAAATTTGATTGATTTGAATGCAAATTGAGTACAAAATCGCATCCTAATGTGGAATCCTAATGGCTGATAGCCTGATACAATAGATAGCTGACAAAATGAAAATAGTAAAACTAAAAGTAAATACAACATTTTACATCTTCCTCTTCCCTAATCTACTGAAAACTAGGGGAGAGGTAGAGGTTCTAGTCCTTGGAGTCCGTTGTGGCTCCTCACTTGGCATGGAAGGCAGTGGCTCGACATCCATCTTGGTAGTAGATGGCAATGACTACTCCTTAGCCTCATCAATGTCATCCAATCCTAGATCTCCTCCTGCACCCACCTCCTCCAATGCCTGCCTCTCAAAATGAAGCAATAGTTTTTTTAGAATATCATGACTCCCCCTACAATGTTAGGTTATAGAAAGGAGTTAGAAATTTTGCATGTTTTGTTGGCTTGGCTCAAGTTTTTTGAGAATGAAGGATTGTTGACTAAGGAAGAGAATATTTAATACTAAATGCAAGTGCAATAATACCAATATGTCATATATTGTTTGAAGAAGATGAGGGTATGCAAGAATCCAAAGATCAAATAGGTCTTCTAGTTCCTATTGGTGTGCAAGAAGACCATGACTGCATAAGGGATGATGATGAGTCAAATTACTTTTTCTGTTCATTTAAGGGGCTATTTGGAGAACCTTCTCACAACAAGGCTAAAGAATTTCAGTGCACTCAAGAATCTTTGTCAATATCTTCTATGGAGGTGGAATGTCTAATGCAAGAGGTTTAAGTTTTTTCTTCAAAACCTAACAATGTAGGGAGAGTCTACGCTAGAAACTCGTCGAGTTTTCTGGAGAGTAAACACCAGGAAAACTTGTCGGCTCGAAAAACTCGGGAGTTTTTCAAGACTCGCCGAGTACTCAGAGAGTCTTCCATCCATGCATCAACAACTTTGGTTTGAGAATGCTTAGACATTCTGCCAGTGGCTTGCATGCACACATTAGCTGAACAAGTGTTGATAAAGTCGGCTCAGCCGCCTCGTGTGCTCATTCTATATTTACATAACACACTCCGCTGAATAAGCGTAGATAAAGGTCGGCTCAACCACCAAGTGTGACCATACTGTGTTGCATCGACACACTCCACTGAATAAGCACATATTGTGGATGGCTTGGCCGCCTAGTGTGTCACATGTGAGCATTTGCATTGCATACTCTCTAGTTGCTGCATTTGATAGAGTGTTGTGGGATCCGACCCACTATATGCTCTCACCTTGCCCATCTCGGGATCTAGGTGATCAGAAGGTGTTGAGGATATTGCATTATAGCATTTATATTGCGATTGAGAATTCAAAAAAAAGTTAGGGTTGTATATTACAATTTTGGCATCACATGTGTGTCAAGATTATTATAGAAGTTTCAACATATATTTTATATTGAGGATATTTCACAGTTGAGCATATTTACATAAATATTTGGTCGGGAACATTGCACATATGCAATTCAATTGCATTGAAAAATAAATCACTCAAGGAAAGAAAAATCATGGAAGTTGTAAAGTTAACAAGGAGAATGTATTCAGCAAAAGAATGAATAGACTACTACTCAACAATTACCAAAGATCATCACATGCATCAAGTGATTGGAAATAGATGTGTCAATGTTTAGGCACGTATATTGAGAAATAGATTAACGCACCATCCACTGATTGTTGTCGTTTTGTAGACTTTGAAAATAGAAGAATGTCATGAGGATTTGCAACCTGCACAAGGATTAAATATTCTTTTATGTTAAGAGAAGAAATATACTTGGCTATAACTTATACCAATTCCGCTATCTATTTTAAGCCCAAAATAAATGAAGTAAAGAAAGAGAGGTCAAACCTTTCCAACAAATTTTTGGCCAAACCTCTGAGGATTTATTGTTGTGAAACATGTATAATCAACCTGCAAAATCAAAAGATCATATGGACATTAGCAAAATCCATGACTTAAAATTCAAGAAAAGTGCTTTCTCTATTTGGATTGTGCACCATATACAAAATTTTGCTTGTAAATTTGTTTATTTAATTATTATTGATGACTTTCTGATGTCAAATGATATGATCCAAACAAAAAGGCCAGACTTGAGAACTAAAACACGAGTAAAACGTACATTTAAAATACATGCAGGTGAATAAGTTGCAGCCTATTGCACATAGCTTATTTAGGGTCCCAAAATTGCAATAAAGTATAGTTAGTCATAGATACTGAAACAAGATCCCAATTCCTATTGTGGAAAGAATCTTAAGAAGTTTAGAACCCCAATACTGGTAGCAGCCAAGAAACTATGGGAGGCAGCAAAACATTGCATATAAGGAATGGAATGATAAAAAGCAGGTCCATAAAAGGAAGAACATATGGAGTAAACAGATAGGAAAAAGCACATTAAAAAAGCATGCACCAATCCATTTAGAAAATAATTCTGTAAGCACAGGGATCAATGGTACTCTAAATAAGAGATACCATAAAAGGAAGAACATATGAGGTAAACAGCTAGCCAAAAGTGCATTATTCTAAGTTCTAACATGCATCCATCAATTTAGAACATAATTTTGTTAGCATGGCGATCAATGGTACTCTAAATGAGAGATTGGTACAACTGCGTGCTAGAGCGCCACACTTGGAAACATGAGAATAAAGCTTCTACAATGATCTGAAGTATCTGATATTGAATATAAAGAGCAATCAAGAATAGCACCCACCTTGATTCGAACTAAAGGTATCTTGAGGTCTGGGCGACTAACTACCCTCCCTTCAGCATGTACAATCATGTCTCTGACCTGCAAGATTAACTTCCGAGATTTAATAAAATAGAAATGTAAAGATCCACAATAATGCATACTCAAGAACAATAATCCTAGAGATCAAAACCAGTTCTTTATGCATGAAAAACTTACCAATTTATCTAGATATTCAAGAACTGCAGTCTGGTCATTGGGATCTAAGTCAGGGTCATCCCTTAAAACAACCTGCTAACAAAAATTTATGAATTTTAATGGGTTTTTTTAGATGAAAGACCTTGTATGTAATCTAATGAAACTGCCAGAAAACATCATTACCTCCTTAAATTCAAAAGGCCTCACAGATTGCAATGCAATTTTAGTTGGTCGATATTGACTCCCCTGAAAAAATGCAATCTTGATTAACTAAGATAAAAACACCAAATTCTAGATCATATCATATCACAGTAAGCAAATAATTGAAAAAATATATTTTTCAGCAAACTTAGATAGGATATACTACAAAAACATACATTTTTTGAAATATCTATAACATATTTAGAAAACAGAAATTATCAAATTTACAAGAATGATTCTTTGATGCACAAGACAAAAATGAAGATGATCCAAAATGAAAACTTGCCTTGTCCAAAAAGTGTCCTCTTCAAATACCTTCCCAGTATTAAGCAAGTATTCTTCAAAGAACAACCGGAGTTTATAACAGGTTTCAAGATAAGACAACTGCAATTGCCCTACCAGCTGGTTTCTGAAGACTTACCTAAGGAGCCTACTTATACTTACACACATATACACATAAAGAGCTGTTAAATGCTGGTTCTTAAGTACTCAATAGATCATAAAGTAGTGTTCCTTGGGGGCATGCCTCTGTGAACTAGGCATATGTACTCAATAGATCATAAAGTAGTGTTCCTTGGGGGCATGCCTCTGGGAACTAGGCATACGTCTCAAACATCTGAGATGTTTTAGGGAAAAGGGAGCGGGGACAGGACATCCCCTGTATTTTTATGAAATTCAGCACACCTGGCATCCCCAGGACAGACAGCACATGTCATGATGTCCCTCGAGCACCCCAGGGACATCAAGGCATCCCTCCATGCTTAGAGCTCTGCAGTAGAATTTGAGGAACTCAACAGCTGTGGTCAACACTGTGGGTGTAGGAGGCTCAATTTGGTACAACATGAATAAAAGAGAAATATTGGAGCTGAACAGTTTGTATTGGTGCTATGCCGGCCTAAGATTTTTACGACTATAACATGGTTTCCTCAGCACATGATGCCCTGCTACTTGCAAGATCAAATCCTGTCAAGCCATTCTAAGTTCTATGTCAAGAACTTTATGTAAACATAGCAGCACTTCTGTTTCCTCGGGTTTCTTTTGAAGTTGTATGCCTAGGCGTAATGAAGAACAAGGACAAGAACAACGTTGTTGCGACAAACTACATGGATTCCATCACTCATGTTAAGTCTTTGAATCTTTTTTCTTTAGAATGTTGGACAAAGTTTCAGCTAAAAGCCAAATTTGAAGGCTATGTGTGTAATTAAGGTGGTCGTTAGAAGAATTTCATGTGAGACAATGAATGGGTTAGCTAAGTCTTTGAATCCTTTTTCTTTAGACTATGGTTAGGACGGGATGAAAATGAACTTCTACATTATTTTCCCTTTCCTTGTTTCTCCAATTAAGATTTATGTAGAAAGTTTAGGGCAAAACTGTAGTCAAAATAGAAGATAAATTTACCTAGTGGTTCATCTCTATGTGGGGCTATTGAGAAAATTTTGAATCTTCTAAAATTCTCAATTCTAGATCATTAGAAAATTATAAAAAATAAAATTCATGACCACATGTTCATTGCCATTTGGTAAAAAAAAATTCGAAGATATGCGAGTGATGCCTGCAAACATTTTTCTTCCCATCTCTAATACTTACTTTCTAAAATCTCATCTTTTAGTTTGTTTAAGTTATTTTTCATCATTGTTAATTTATTTGTATTTCAAAACTTCAAATAGTGGATTTTACATATTATTTTAATAACTATCGTCCCAACATCCTCAAAATCCTTTTTTTTTTGCCATCCCTGAAACTCAGAGAAGCAATGTCAAAAAGAACATTAAACATTAGCAAGCACCAAGTGCTCAATTGACAAAAAAAAATCTTTTTAATGGGAGCAAATCATTTTATGTGATTGTATGATGAATATTGCTAAAATTAGGGGAAAGAGTTTCATGCTTTGAAGCCAAGCAAGTGCCAAGAACCCTTGATGAACCCACAATGGTCCAAGCTGAGTTCTGATCCCGGTCTAGGTCCACAATGGATTTGGTATAAGCCCGCACATTTGGCCTAGGTATGTCTAAGACGTACCTGGGTCAAATGTGCAGATGTGGAACAGACCCTGGTCAAACCCATCGGTTTCAAAAAAAAGTGCATTTTTAAAATAAAAGCAAAAAAACTTTTAAAAAACCTAACTAAGCCTAATTATGAATGATGATTATTGATTTGTATTGATTTCCCATGTGTAGTTGCACTAATATAAACCCTTTTGATTATCTTTAACATTCTGATTTGACAATTGACATTGAATTACCAATTATCAACCGTGTTCTCAATTTTGTATTTATTTTGAACATTTGTACAAATTATGCATATAATTATTATATATAGCCATACTAAACCCAAGAAAAAAAATTGGCGAACTGCCAAACCCCAAACCCAAACTGGCAACATAAGTTTCATGAAATGAAATGTTTACCATATTTCTTGGACAAAAGCATTTAGAGTGTCCCAAAACACAGACAAGCATCATGCCATTAGTTAGCAGGTGCAAGTTATAGCTATCTAGTTAAGTTTGCAAATCCCTAGCACACCCAAGGAAATTGCAGTAAATAGCAATGCAAATACAAATTGTTTAATATGCCCATACTAGAATTATCACGAGAAAAACATACAATATCTATCAAAAAAAGGTGATGGAAAAGGCTCCATAAAATTTCTGGGAGACCCTAAGAAGCCTACAACAACATCAGTATGGAAGACCTCTAACAAGCAGAATGATTTTTCAGAGACTAGGGCAGGTTCTGTCCATTCTGGACAATGGCAAGCAAAAGATTGATGGTAGCTGGATATTGGTACAGACTTCCAGCCAAAGGCACTCCAAATCCTCGACCAGAAGAAGAGCTAAATCCAAAGGCTCTCTCAGCAGGAAGTTTTTTTAATAGTGACCCCCAAAGACCACACAAAAGAGCACCATACAGATGAAGGAGAACACCCTTGTGTCATTGATGGTAAAGAGGGAATCATGAGCAACATCATTATGGACCCTCAAGGTTCCTCCTCAAGATGCCTCCCTTACCCCTCCAAGCTATACCTATAGGTGAGACTCTGAGAGCCACCCCACACCTTGGCACCAGACCTGCACCTGAAATATGTCAATGTTCAAGATGAATGGATTCAAGATGATCTAGATACTCTCTCCTCACTTGTTATTCTTGATAAGTTGAAAAACCACTAGCATGTGCCTTAAAAACTATCCAAATGGATTGATAAAGATGTGGGGGCATTTTAATGCTAAAGATCTGTCTCCTCCAAAAAGATTATACATCTTTTGATAGAGGCATGGTCTTTGAGTAAGGCCCATGGTTTTTAAAAGGCTTCGGATGCACTTTACAATTTTGGTCCCCCCATTTCGATCCATGTGGAAAAATTTCTTGTCTTACCCAAGTCTAGGTGCATTTATATGGCCTTCTCCCTATCTACTAGAACCTTCCCACCCTAAAATCCATAGGCTCAAGCTTAGGGACTTCCTTGCACTTAGGCAAAGTGTCTACACCAAAAAAATTCAGCCCTAGACTCATCTATGTACTCTCATGGATACATCCTAACCCATTATGGCCTCCTATGCATTGAAATCTTCTTCGGGTCCCTAGACCCAAGATCTAGACTACAAGAAATCTACCTTTTCATTACTTCAAATGCAACTAGGTGGGCCATCTAAATGTTGTTTGTTCAAGATTGGAACATAGAGATAACACAACACCCCACTCTCCCCCCTCCCCTTCCCACTGCCACACAACTCCCCTCTAAAAACATCCCTCTCTCCCCCACAAGAGTCTCCAACATCACCAACCCCATCAAGAGATCCGTTTTCCAGCACCTCTTCCATATCAACCTCCTCAACTTTGCTCCATCACATAAAGCCCCCCAGCCCAAATTCGTCTGCTCTGGTTAAGGCAAATAATAGTTTGTTGAGTAAGCTTCTTTGTGGCTCAGAATTAGTAATTGAGTCCACCTTCTCTATCAAAGATCAAGTGGGCAGATCCTCTTCTTGGAAGGGAAAAATGACAACTGTTAGAAAAAGTAACCTCTATAGCCTTGACAGAGAAGATGAGACCTTCAATTTGGATGACAGCCAATCTGATCATGACTCCTTGTAGTTTAAGTCCTCTTGCATCTAGGACAGTGCGAATGAGCTTGAGATAGCTCAAACTTCCAGCATCTCTGAGCTACCTAACATTAGTTGAAAAGGCAAGAAAAGAGGCAGAAGTTCAAACATCAAAAAATTCCATGAGAAGATGGAATAAGGAACTGAAAGTAGTCAAGGTAGAATCTTTTCATTCTTTCTACAGCTCAAGTGGCGGGAACGTCCATCAATGAAATGATGGGTTTTACCTAGAATGATAGGGGAACCAACTCCTTCAAAAAAACAAAGTCTTGTGAAAAACCAGCTACACTTTGAAACCTGATTTTGTACTAATCCAAGAAACTAAAATGTTAGTAAAGGATTTCTGCATGATGATTGTTAACAAGTAGAAGACTGAGATTTATTTGGCTCTCACTCAGCCAAAGCTGGAAGGGGCTTAGCTGTCATCTGGAATGCTAAAACAATCAGCTGCATTCTCATATCAGTGGGTCTGAACTGGATGTGCTGCAAGGTTAGTAGCTACTCCTCCCCAATCTCCCTCCTCCTAGTAAATTTGTTTTGTTACAACATACTGTTTATTTTATGTAAGGTAGTCTAGAGACTTCAAGGGTCATGTGTCATGTTCTCCCTCTATGTTGATGTTTGACCACTTGTCCCCTTTAGATTAAGTGACTCATGTCATGACACATGTCGTATGTGCAAGGGATGCACCTTATATATAAATATGTAAATCAAGAACGCAAGAGACATGGAATCATCCACTTCAAGAAGTAAATTTCAGTCAAAGGGATTCTTTCATAAAAAAGACAAAGACAAAAAACATTTTCAACAGGATTCCTATCAGCCTAGGAATGTGACAAACAAATTGGATAGTTGTTGATACAACTATTAGTCATATAACACAAATAAAAGTTTATACACAGCAAACCTTTATCATCTTGTAAGATACGATAAATTCAGGATGAATTTATGATCCCAAGTGTCATGTCCCCATTTCCGAGGTAAGGCATCATGAGTTCCTTGGGTTAGCCTATCATCCATTCCTATAGGCTAACAGGACGTTAAGGGAATGATATTGTACTATAATGTCATCATCTAGCTTCTCAAGCTGTACATTTCATCTCTGAGCTCATCTTGATTCATTTCTCATGGATTTTCCTTGATCAAATATGTATCTTCCTCATAGAGGCCGACTTGGGCCCATTACTATGCAATTCACTATGAGGCCGACTTGCAAAAAGAACACAAGTGCAAATAAGGCCGACTTGGTTTCATTTTCATATATTTTATACACCTTCCTCTATGGCCGACATGTTTTGACACTTGACCGCCACCCTTTTGATAAGATATTCATCCATTTTAGGGCGACTTGATCATATGCAATGTGGCATTCAAACAAGAAGGTTTTTGGCGCCCATTTCCAACTCAAATTCCTCTTGGCCGACCTCATTCTGGAAGCTTCCATCAAGCGTTGGAGAAGGCTATATAAACAAGCATTGGGCTTGCCATTTGGATCATCACATCGACTAGTTTTGGTGAGTTTTCCTATTCATGTGTCTGATAATTCTGATTTGGAGCAGATATCAAGGGGATGACCCCTTGAAAGAAATGGTGATGACACCATTTCTGATCTAACACTTGCAGATCGCCTTGGAAGCCATTGAAAATCAACCTTTGGGCAGTTTGAAGACTGATTTCAGCTACTAAGGAGCAGCGAATCACCTGAAGGCCATCTAGGAGACCAATGAACCCTATTCCAAGGGAAGCGAACCCCCTAGAAGGCTGGCAAAGTGGTCCTAGGAGGCAGCAAATGAGAGCAGGTCTTATCTGAGGGGCAGCGAACCTGTTTAAGGGCAGAAAAATCATCTCTAAAGGCAGCGAATCCCTCTCCAAGGGCAGCGACTCTACTCTTGAGGACAGCAGCACCCTAGAAGAAGCCATAGAACACATTGAAGGCATCATTGAATAGAATTCAGATTTGCATCAGCCCTAGGGCTTCAAACATTTGAGTATCATCCCTGATTGATGTAATCAGGTTTCATATCAGCATTGTAATTGAAGATTTTTATACATTCATCTCAATATATTCCAGTTTATGTGCCTTTACTTTACTGAGCAATCTTGTAGTACTTGATCATTGTGTTGTGAATTGTGGTGCAAATTTAAGTTAGGAAGCTCACACCAAGTCTCCAATAGTCAGGACATGACCTTCTAACAGTCACTCAATGGTTTGATGTGATGATGTTGTTAATCATTCAAGGGCCTTACGCAAGAATTTGATGTAATTTGTATCCAGATATTGTCCTGTATATATTGTCGGAGCATACAATAGATAGCATATATTGAAAACCTAGAAAAAATACAATGAATTTGCATAAACGAACAATGACCCAGATAGCAATTAGCCAAAATATGAATTATAATAACATACCCATATTGAGTTTTACAACTTCAGGTCGGGGTCATAGCCGGACCAGCAATATGAGCCATAGAAATATGCTCAAAGCTCCAAAGAAACAATAGATCTGGTCTTACAATTTGTAGCAATTGTATATTAAACCCTAGGTGATCCAAACACAAGTAATAGAACCCTTAATGGTAGAGAGAATGATTTTCTAGAGACCCCATGTCCCTGGCTGCTGTTGTACGTCCTGTAGTAAAGTTGCTGCAGCAAAAAGAACCTTCAAACTGATTTGAATATCTTCAAAAACCCCTACAACCTGGTCGCCAATGCTGAAGGAATCTAATATGGCAATGGCAAGTGAGAAAGACCCTCCCAACACCACTAAATGCAGCCCTGAATGGTACGGCCCTATGCTGGAATGTACGGCCTGCACCAAGATATCTGAAACAGCCTCAAACACAGTCCAAATGAATGTAAAGCTGCCTTCTATAATCTGTACTTCGCTGCTATCACAAACTCCATGAAAGATTGTTCATTAAATGCTCGAAACTCCAACAAAATATCTCCGGTGAATGCACTACTGCGAATACTGGATGCATCCGCCTCAAAAGTATTTGCTAATGGAGGTTTTCCTCCCCAGAAGCCAAGATCAAATCAATCTTGCAGAGGTTTTTGTCTCAGCAAGACAATACCAAACCCTAGAGCCAAGCTCCAGAAACCCTCGAAGGGAAAGTCCCAAAAGAGAGAAGAAATCATAATCCAAGCATGCCAAATGACTCCCTTATTCCTCCTTTTATCTCCTTCCTTGAGGGCGTTGGCTTTTTGGAGGGAGTTTTAATGTTTTAAAATTACTTTATTCCCTCATTGGGATGGGCGCCCATGTCCTTTAGTGACCCCCTTTAATATTTTATTTCATAGTCACATATGCCGTTAAACATTATAAAGTCCTGTAAAATAATAAAATATATCTTCGGACTTTAAAATACCCATCCAGATGAAGTCGGAATCCCATGACCAATAGCTCGCCGGAAAGGTCTCGACGAGACGAATACATTCCAACTCCGAAAATCCCGAAACACCACCAAACCCGAACTTACTAAAAATAGTAACGGCCATAAGCAAACTGAGCCAACTCTGAGGGTGCCAACTGGATCCACAAACCATCTGATAACTCTGAGCTCAATGCAACATTTGGGAGAGGCAACAACTGACTGCCAAGTCACCAAAACAGCACCAAACTAACACTTACTAAAAATAGCAGTGTTCCCCGAAGACCAAAGAGAACAAACCCAGAAAAACCCAGAAAGATTGTCGACATGCAAGCACTTACTATAAATAGTAAGTACAGACAAGTTGTTTGAAATCTCTCCGAAAAGTGTCAACCAGCTCCACTGGATCACCCGAACTCCCTGGTGACATCGAAATACTCCTCTGATTATGCTGTCACCAACCCAGAAAGTCGACTCTAACTGAGCTCCAAGAGAACTCGAAAATAGGGACATTACAAATTACCTTCACTTGGTAACAGCTGAATTGCTTAAAAATATTTTGTTTTAAAAGACTATGACTTCCTGAGGCATTTGAGAAGCATTGTGATATAGAGAACCATCTACATTGTTGGAAGTTAGTTTTCTAGACAAGTTTGCCTGCATAATTGTCTTTTGGTTGTAACATGTATGCATGTCTGATAATGGTCACAGTATTATGTATGTTTCTCAATTTAGGTTTCTCATTTGTGTTTCTTCTAAAATCAAATCTCCACTTAGAAGGGTTATATTGCCCTACATGGGACCCACATTGTTGGATCTACACAGCTCACCAAAAACACGTGAATATTACTAGGAGGGGCCAAAATGGGTAGAAACTTCTCAAAATGTCTTGGAAACATTTCCTATAGAGTTTCCAAATCAAAATTGCAGGCAAAAAAATTCCAAGCAATCCACACAGTTTCCTCACTTTCCAGTGCATTTCCATTTCTCTTACCATCTTGATTGTTTTATAAACTAAAAAAAGAAAAAGAGAGAGAGATATGGTAATTCCATAATCTAATGCATCTCAATACTATAAACTTCAACAAATTGGCCTTTCCATATGCAAAGAAAACAAACAGTTTATAAGTGATCAATGATGGTTAACAGTTCCCAATAGATAAAGGGAAAACCTTTATTTCCAAAAGAAGCACATGTTTGGGCTTTGCTTCACCATCAATGAGAGATGTAGCAACAGATGATCCCGGCTGTGTTAAATGAAATCCCATTCCAGATACTTCCTACAGCATAAATCCTAAAAGTATCAATTAAAAACCTTAAGCAAAACAGCTTATATGTAATTTATCTCAAATGTCTTTGCACATTAATGACTTAAACTTGAAAACCTGTGGATCAACCAAGCATTCATGTTCGTGCCCCCAAATAACAAAATCCAGAAAGCGTGGAAGGAACTGCTCATTGATTGCATTCTTTGGATTTGTTTTGACCCTGTAGTGCAAAGTCAAGTTACAATTAACCTAACACTATTTCAATATTATTGTTCACCTGAAACCCAAATGCATCTCTTAGATGGACTTGGGAATTTAATGCAAAATTCATAAGCAATTAACCCAAGAAAGCAACAGAAATGCAGAAAATTACTAATTGCACTGAGTAAATCCTAAGTCTAATCCAAAACTAAGCTACCTATTTTGGTGGAGTACCAAAATGTTGAACCAATCCGACATAGGGCATCCCTCCTGAGGTTCAGGCCGCATCCATTGAACAGCATGGGGTGTCTACAAGAAAAAAAAATTACAGTTCAATGACGAATTTGTGTCTTAAGCATTACATCAAGTCTAAATGGATGACCATTAAACTACCTGAAACATCCGATTAAGCCGCTCGTCACGTATATTTCCAAGACCATAAAGAGCCACTGATGTAACATCCTGCTTAGAGCCATACAATATTTTATTTCGACCAGTAAATAACACATGCAACATGATTATGCAAATCCTGTATCTAGTCATAGGATGTTTTATTTTAACAGATGATCATGCAAGGTTTCCTCATACTTTTGCCAATAAAAAGAATGATTCGAGGAACTAAATATTCTAGATGGATGTATCTATTAACAGGTTTATCATTGGAATTCTGTGGGGCAAAAGTAATTACCTTTCTTATAAGTATTGGATAAAGAGTGATCTGACCAACACCAGAGCCTCCAAGTACCATTTTTCCAAAGTAATTCACAAGATTACATGCAGAAAGAATATCAATTGCAGAAAGATTATCCTGTCACCAAATACATACGGTAAATCAATTACATATATGCTAATCCCAGTTTCTGTGAAGAAGTAATAGAACGAAAAAAATCAATATTAACATTAGACTAATACACAAGGAACAGTAATAGAAGTTTACATTACTGAAAACAAAACATCCAATTTATTTTCATTTTTCAGCTCAAAATTTTCTGCCACACCCTTTAAGAGGAAAATTCAATTGAAGAAACACAATTGCAACAGAAAACTTTGTTGTTCTTAAATATAAATATGTGTATGTTTCATGCATCGGAATACCATTCAAGCACTAAAAGGCATAACTACATGAGACATTAATCTTTTCTTCTAATACTGATCTGTAAACTACATTGGATAGTCCATTAGATAGTTCATCACTTACAGATTTTAGGAAGGAAAGAAATAATAAACTTGTCAATTGCAAGAGCTGAACTAGTAGAATGTAAATGAGAGCAATATCATACACAAATAGGAAAAACAAGAGAATTCACCCTGGAGAAACCCACGTATGGGAGAAAACTCCAGCAAATGTGAGCTACCACTCACTTAATTTCTCAATTCCCGTGGCAATTACAGTCCTAGTCACTTGGCACGTAACCAATACTGAATCTCAAGAATTTCAGCCCATAAAACCACTAATACAGCTCCCTTACAAGTCTATTCGCCTTAAAATGACCAACTGTTCACCCAGATTGTTGGAACTCCCTTAATGGACTTCAACAACAATCTTCCTGAGAACTACTTCCAATTTTTCTATACCCCCATTCTGAATGTTTTACATGATCATAAATAGACATACAGACCATCAAGAAACTCTCAAAAGTGGAGGAACTAGAATCATTTTTGGATATGTACAGACTGTTACTCTTACGCATGACAAAACAGCCGCTTGTTATCAGTAGCGATGTTGAAACCACTGTTGTCGACTGCAAAATCGCTGCTAAGACCGCCACTTGTCCTGCATGAAACCACTGCTTTCGAGGATGAAACCACCATCTACTGGAAACCAGTGGTTTCACACAAAAGTGCTTGAAACCTTCATTTTTCCTCAATTCTCCTCTCTCCTCTGTTCCACATGTTTCCAGAAGCTGTATTGTACCTTGCCATGAAATGTGAACACAAAACTGATCCTTGTATGGATCAAATACCTTTCATAATGTTAGTAGAACTACTACAGTCCTAAAACAAACCTTCCTCAAAAGGGATGGAAATGCCCTGACTGTTCTAGGTTAAACAAGATGGATTTTCCAGTAAGTGCTTATGCATCCCTAATGTGGGCCATTGCAGTACAGGGTTTCAATGAAAAATATGAACTATTAGCAATAAGCAAGAAAATTGTCCCCCAATCGGAACTCTACCATATTCTAGACATATATTTTCTTTTCATCCAACACCTAAATTCCTTATCAAATTATCGGTCAGAATAACAGAAGACAGAAAACATATTGAAGTCCCCAAATGACCAAAATATGTCAATAAAACTCAAAATTACAGCCCGTAGACATAACTTGAAGGAGCAAATGGAAGACACATGCTTTCCAAATAATTCAAATCCATGCATCAGTTATTCCCTCAAATAAATTGTCAAACATAATTTGCAATAAATCTATTTTCCTCTTCTTCTTCATCACATTGATCTCTTCATTCTTTGTTTCACCCGGGGAGAACCAGGGAACTAAGATTCCTTTTCATGTTTATGAAAGTGCTGCTATCTAACTTACAGTCTCATTTGATTCATCCACTGAAATGGTGATGGCTTCCTCCACAAAGAATTCTGGTTTCCTAGTTTTCCCCACCTTGTGTGAACGAGACTAAAGCCATTGTTGGCACCCCCACAAGGCAAAGAACGAATGCCACTGTTATGAAATAGATACGAACTGATAAAACAAAAAACAAAATAGCAAATAAATACAAAACATTTGAACTTTGAAAAGTAAAAATCTAAAATTAGTTCTATTAATTTTAGAATCTAGAAATCTGAAATCTCTAGAAATGACAAACCCAACCTTGAAAAAGCTGGAACAGAACTCTTTTGAATTCCACACAGTGTTACAAGACTTGCCAAAATCAGCAAGTCCCAAGCCGAGCACAACTAAACAAATCCTTGAGTCTCTGACCCAATTCTTGGCAAGTCTAATCAAATTCACCAAGTCTGCCAAATTCGCAGGACTCGCCGAGTCTTGAACCTCGGACTCAGCCATCAAAACAAAGGCAAAAAAGTCAGAAAAAAAATGGCAAATTAAAAATAAATAAATAAAACCTAAAACCTTAAAAAGGACCTACATCACTTCTTAATGTTATTAATTTCATTTGCAAGCACAAACAAAGAGAAAACAAGAGCATTTGAAGCTAAAATACAATCCATTGAAACAAAAACCAACAAACATAGTTAAGGCCTAATTATTGCTCTACAGCTTCAACACTTGCATTTTTTTAAGGGTTTGGACTCTGCACTCTTGGAGCTTGGTTAAAAGTGATAAAACTATGAAAAATGACATGTGCCACAAAGGTTTGTGTGGTCTCAAAGGCCTTAATTTAAGCTTGATGGTGAGGGTTCTGCCCGTGAACCCGACAATGAGTGCTACCACTCGACCCCACTGGGGGCGTATTGTGGTAAATAATGGAATAGATTAATGAATAAAAGAGCAAAGCTCTTCTAGAGTTTACAAAGTTGTTTCTAAAATACAGAAAAGAAAGTTTCTAAAGAAACTAAAACTTATCCTAATAACAAAAATAGAAACTACTATTACAGATGACCATTAATATAACTAAGGAAATAATATTTTAATACCCTCCCTTCATGGTCAATCTATCAACTACACCAAGATGCCCCCTAAATTGGACAAACTTATACGGGCTTCAGAGACTTGGTGAGGATATCTGCAGTCTGGTCCTCGATTGGAACATACTGCAACACCACTGATCTGTCTTCGACAAGCTGGCGGATGAAATGACAATGAAGTTCAACATGCTTTGTCCTTTCATGGAAGACTGGATTTTTTGCCAGTTTTAGCACCCCTTGATTGTCACAATACAAGGGTGAAGGCCCTACTAGAGACATTTGCATGTCTGAAAGCATCCTTCGAAGCCAAACTGCCTCACACGCTGCTTTAACAGCTCCCCGATATTCAGCTTTAGTCTAGCAGAGAGCCACTGCCTACTGTTTCTTGCTAGTCCATGTGACTGCACTTGTGCCCAAACTGAAAACATACCCAGAAGTAGACTTCCTATATCAACAGAACCTGCCCAATCTAAGTTTATAAAACCAATCAGCCTAGGATCTATGCACCTTCCATACAGAATACCAACATTGGAAGTGCCTTTCACATATCTCAGCACACGCTTTGCTGGAACCCAATGTTCAGATTTAGGGGCTGTCATGAAGCAAGAGATGTAGCTCACTGCAAAACTGAGATCAGGTCTAGTGGCAGTGAGATAGATGAGGTTGCCACTGTTGGATTCAGGACAGACAACTGAGAGGGGGGGGGGGGTGAATCAGTTGTCCAAAACTTGCTTCTAATTCGAACACTTAAATCCTCTTTGTTATTTAATAGCATATCAATTAATCACTCATGAAAGCATAAAGCATAAACACCAGAGCAGATACACATCAACACATGAGACACCAAGATTTTGACGTGGAAAACTCGGTCAAGGGAAAAACCACATGGTGATTAACCCAAGGATTATTCTCTGTTAGAAGAATAAGAAAAATAGATGGCACGTGCCAATTAGGGCTCACTGCCCGAGCACACTGCTCACAAGAGGCACACTGCCTACAAGAGACACACTGTCTACAAAGTAACAAGTATCACAAACTTGAACTGGAGATTGACATCTTTACCATGCCTGGATCAGTTCCATTTAAGCCCAAAAACTCCTGCTCTGCCTTCCGCTCTTCTTCTTCGCTATGCCACACTCATCCACACCAAGACACACTTCAAAATGAATTCACAATTCCTTATTTATACAAGGCATCGACTTAGGAACACTCATCTAAGTCGGCAAACACCTATAAGAACATTCGCAAGATGTGTAATATATCCGATCAGCCAGTCTCAAGAAGAACACCAATATCCGTGGTTATTCTTCAAATGCAAACTCTAACTTCAATGCGGACCACCAACATCAACTGGACATGATCCAACGATCATCATAACCTTCCCTGAATCACCAAGAACATCCACACTTTATCAGCTTACTGGAATTCTTCTCTTCTTCATTCGGAACTTCAAGAACACAATCTGTCATCACTGTCATAATGAAAAAGGTGCTTCCGGACCTCCAAACCATGAACAAATCTAGTTGTCACCTCACACGGACTTCTTCAACACTCTCTCCAATCCGCAGAATGAGATAATGCAATTCCGGAGCTCACCAGACCAATCTGTGACACTCTGTCACCACTGAACATCTGTGGGAACCGGTTCTACTTGAGCGACCATAACTTCTTCAGATCTTCATGCGGACCTCTGAAATCTTGACTAGAGCATCTCAAGACTCATATCTACAAACCCTTTAAACCGCATCCTCTGATCTTCATCTTATCTTGGACTTTTACCTTAATGTCATCATTATTCTTCACTGTTCTTGACTGAGACTAATTTCCTCAATATCCTCAGCACACAACTCATCCAATCCTTCTCATTAATGCAATATGAGTATGTTGACATCAATGACAACACTGGTTATCCTCATACTTGCAACAGCCACTAGTTGCCTGAATGCTAATTCATTCTCCACAGGAGAGTCTGAATTGGCTGATAGCTTCAGCCCTTTCTCCATAGGTGTAGATGCAAGGTTACAATCTATCATCTGAAACTTATCCAGCATACTTGGACTAAGAGATGAAAATGCTATCAGTTGTCTGCCAAACCTCAACACCTAGGCAATAATGCAAGAGTCCCAAATCTGTCATGTCAAATGATTGACTGAGATCATGTTTGATCCCCTCAATCAACTGCTACGAGCTGCTAGTAATGATCAGATCATCAACATAAACAACTATAAAAAGACTATCATCAGCATACTGATGGACATACAAATTGGAATCAAAAGGACTCCGTTGAAATCCATGATCCACAAGGTACTTATCAATTTTTATGTACCATGCTCATGGAGCCTGCTTAAGGCCATAGAGAGCTTTCACCAGTTTGCACACCTGGTGTTCGTTACCAGCAACCTTGAAGCCAAGAGGTTGCATCATGTAGACTTCTTCCTGCAAATCTCCATTGAGGAAGGCACTATTGACGTCCATTTGATGGACTTTCCATCCAAACTGAGCTGCCATAGCGAGGACAAGCCGAATGGTACTCATTTTGGTTGTGGGAGCAAAAGTCTCCTCATAGTCAATGCCCTCTTTCTGTGAGAACCCTTTGGCTACCAATTGAGCCTTATACTTATCGAGGGTTCCGTCAGCCTTGTACTTAACTTTGTACACCCATTTGCAGCGAATGGGCTTCTTCCCAGGTGGTAGATCATAAAGGACCCAAGTGTTGTTCTTCAGAAGGCTATGATGTTCAGCTTCCATAGCTTGTTCCCACTCAAGTATGCCTTTAGCCTCTGAATATGTCTGAGGCTCCGAGATGCTGTGAAGGTTGGTCATAAGAGCAAAATTGACTGTATTTTGTTGCGTTCTCTTTTTTCGAGCAGATCTACCCTCAAGTAATTCATCATTACGAAGATCACCTATGGTCTTTTCCCACCATTTAGGCCAGAGAGTAGATGTACCAACATCTGAATCGGGAACAACATCAACTGGGGCAGCTGGAATCAAATCACTTGGAGGATCCAGATCATGCTGAGGAGGGGCGGGTGGAGGAACAATAGGCTGCGTTGCTTGGACAACTGCAGAATCCCTCCCATCAGGGGGAGCTAGGGGAAGGTGAACACCCACATCTGAAGCCTTCAAAGGCTGATCCTCACGGATAACAGAATGAGTAGACAGAAGAAAGGGCCCCAGTAGTCTCATCAACCACTACATCACGACTGAATATGAGACAATTAGTGTCTACATCAATCAATCTATATGCCTTATGATTTTCACTGTAACCAATGAACATGAGTTTCTGGCTTTTGGAGTCTAGCTTGGTGCGCTTGGCATTTGGAATCCAAACATGAGCAATAGAGCCAAAAACTTTCAGATGGTTGACCCGAGGCTTACACCCAGACTAGACTTCTTCAGGAGTCATCTTCTTGACGGCATAAGTAGGAGACCGATACAAAAGATAAACAACAGTGTAGACTGCTTCAGCCCAGGACTTCTTAGGAACACTTCTATGCTCCAACATAGAACGTGCCATCTCAGTAATGGTGCGATTTCGACGCTCAACGACACCATTCTGCTGAGGGGTGTAAGGTGTGGTAAGCTGGCGCTTGATGCCATGTGCAGCACAGAAAAGAGAGAAGTCAGACGAACAAAACTCCCCCCATTATCAGACCTCAGAGTGACTATTGGATAGCCTAACTCTTTTTCAACTCGGGCTTTGAACTACTGAAATACACCAAACACATTTGATTTGTTTTTCAAAAAATACACCCACATCTTTCTGCTGAAATCATCAACAAATAGGAGGAAATATTTGCACCAAGTAACTGAAGGAGTGTTCACTGGTCCACATACATTAGCGTGAACCAACTACAATACCTTGGATGCTCTCCATTTGTCACCATCTGGAAATGGAGTCCGACGCTGCTTGCCAGCCTGACATGAGTCACACACGCCATGAATTTGAGTCTGAATCTCAAGAAGACCACCAACCAAACCCTCCCGAGCTAACTGAGAGAGATAGTGCATGTTCAGATGCCCATAACGCTGATGCCAAGGTTTGTTGATGGATGTACTCCTGGCTGCCATGGCGTCCTCTTGAGAATCACCAGAATCAATGAGTCTATACAGACCATGATCCTCAAGTCCTTGGGCAACGGTAGTGCGTGTCTCATGATCCACTATACTACATGTGTGCATGCTATAAACATCCAACTGAGGAGAGTGCCGCATAATCTGACTGACTGAGAGAAGGTTCAACTCCATGCCAAGTACAAAGTATACATCGAGAAATATTTAAGTTTCTCCCACCAAACTGAATCTGCACGTTGCCCTTTCCGACAACAATATACTCTTCGCCTCCTCCAAAGATGACTAAATCTCTGAATGGCATGTACTTCGTGAACCAATCTCGCCGATGTGTGAAATGTCAAGAAGCACCTGAATCAATGTACCAGGCAGAAGATTCAACATGATCTGCAGGTCTCTTGGCTATAAAGGCATAGAGCGCAGACTCCTGCTCAGTGTGCTCGACAAAAGATGCCATCTTCACACTTTTCGAGGTACGAAAAAACAAAGTAGCTTGACGGCACAAAACTCCAGTAACATAACCCTAGCACGAGTTTCGAGACAAATCCCAAGGTAAAAAATCCTGTAGATATGAGCGCTAGTTGTTGGGTCTGAGCTCCACGTGACCACAACACAGATGTGACTAGGCGTTTGTAATGTCCCCTTCTAGTCAGTCAAAATTTTCCTTAACCTTGCACAAAATTTCAACTTACAAAAGAGAACATTAATATTCAATTCTTCTTTTCATAACATAATTAGAGTTAATAACTAAGTACCGCAATTATATTTAAGGCTTATAATCTTTAATCAGAATCACATACATTTCATCTCTAAACTTATAGTCATGATTCATATCAAGTTCATACATTTCATATTCATCTTCTCTCATCATTCCCATGTATCATCTCAAGAGAGTTCTTGGTTAGCCCTATCATTAATCAACCTTGTCTTCCACATGAGCATGGTTTGTTAAGGCGTTAACCATCCCACACGGAGGCCCAAAGGTTTCTCCCAACACCCGGGGTCCTTCACCATTTGGCTCAATGGAACTTCACGCAACACCCGGCATTCTTCATCCCATTGAGAGTCACCTACCGTCGGGCACATTTATTATGAGCTCATAATACCATAGGCCCGAGAGCTTCTCCCAACACCCGGGGTCCTTCGTCTCTTGGCTCAAGGGACTTCACACACACCCGGTGTTCTTCATCCACTTGAGGGTTACCTAGATCCAATTTTACATCCTTAACTTAACCCCATACTCATGGGTTGATAAAAGTGATTAAGGATGAGGCTTGAACATCCCTTTGATTACATCATAAGTTCGTGAGCCACAATTTATCAAATTGAGATCTTTATATCTCTATTCTTGTTCCTTCATGGAACCTCATTAATTCATGGCCTCATTCTAGGTTTCATTGATAATTCATTTTATGCTTATTTTGACATATAAATGGTTACCTTGCCTTAGATTCACATTTTATGTCATTCATATTTATTTTCAAGCATAACTAATTAATGCTTATTTCATTTCTAATCATGATTCCTTTATACCATCCATAATTATATTATTCTAGAATTATATCTCTTACTTATAATCATGTAACCAATTTATGTTATTTATTGACATATCTTTATTCATTATTTTCAATCATTTCTGAATTCATTATTTTACACAGTATACACAAAATATTACTAATACATACACTAGAATATTACTAGCATATACTATACTATCTATTTAAAACAACTAATGAGCAGCGTACCTGGTAATGGTCTGCAGACTTACCTTGCTGCCCTGAGTATTCCTTGTGCTGCGTCTGATTGGCTGTTCTGTTGTTCCTTTCTGTGTTGGGTTCTTATGCTGATCGTTTATTTCCTTGTTCCCTCTTTCCTTATTTCCCCATGCCTTACTCTCATGAGGGCAGCACCCCCTTTATACTTAATGAAGGGTTTCTTTAAAAAAGCACGAACATGCCTTTTCATTAGATTTAGTTTATTTTATTTATTTTGTTTCTTTTCAATTATGGGATCGATGCTCCTAAGACCCCCGATTATCACTTCATAAGACCTTTTGTCTTATTAGGATTACCTTTATACGTATATATTCATTATATTTAGATATTTATATTTAAATAGTATTTATATTTATATATTATATATTATATTTATATTTATATAATATATATTATTTAATAATATATTATATTATAATTATAATAATATTAAAATTGATAATATTATATTTGTATTTATCTTTATTATTATAACTACAATATATTATATTAAGATATTCATATAATAATATTATTTAATATTATTTATTAAATAATATATATATTAATAATATATGTCTATACATAATTATTTTTATCACTCGAATTGATATTTTACGAAAGAACTTCGTCATTCTCTATCATGATGTTTAAATCTTTAATTTAAACGCCATATTATGGGGACATGACAGCGTTGCTCATGAAACTAAAAGAAGAGTTTTGCTGAACAAAAGACCACAGAAGAGAAAACACAAAACCCGTAGAGTTTACCAGAAACAACAACCATACACAAATTTAGTAACTACCAGAAAAAGCAAGTTACGCCAAAACAGCAAATATAAACAAAGTTGAGATCAAAGGATATTCAACAGTCAGCACTGATGATTAATAGCGATCAAAAAATCAAGATAGCATCCACAAATGCGACCAAGAATCGACGGGTTGAAATTTCCTTAGGCGCTTGAAGCGTTGACTGCAACCGCAACCAAAGAAAACCTCAACAGAGACTGCCGAATCACAAAGAGATTGAAAGACTGGCCGTTGGCTGATGCTGGAGCGACTTAGGGTCTGGGTGTCATAGAACCAGGTGCTGGACGAGAAAGGCTTAAAGTTAAAAACGCCTTTAAATGCTGGTCACAAGTAGCTCGCAGGGCACTTGCGATCACAAGAAAACGCCGACTGAGACGTCCAAACAGAGACCCTTCCGATCGTCCAAAAAAAAAAAAGCCAAATTCACAGTCACTAAACACTCAACCAAACGAAGCTTTACAGAAACCGCGGAATATCAAAATGGAAGACGCCAGGAATCCGCAGCCAAAAGCTTAGAAACAGAATCGCAAGTTTTAAAGTCGCCAAAACTACAACCAAGCAGAAAAACGCGACAAACTTAGAGGAGTTATCGACTGGAAGTTGAAAATGGCGCCCAGAATGTGAATCGCGACCACAAACTACCGCCAAACAAAGATCGCCGCTTAGAAAGAATCCACGGCCAGAACACGAAAAAAAACGCCTCCAAAAGAAAACGCGATCAAATCGCAAGGAGATACAAATGCTTCAGAAATCGAGCGCCAAACAAAAAAATCTCGATTTAGAAACCCGCGACCCAAAGCTGTGAAAAACGCGATCCCAAACACAGAAAAACACGACTCTCAGGAACGCGATTTCAGACTCCAATTACCAGAAATAAGTCATGATTTGCAGAAGACCATAGGAGTCGAAAAACTAGAGACAAAAACGAACCAGACTGGCGCCATCCGTATGCCGTACGGAAATTCTAGAGCACCAAAAAGGAAAAAATCAAAACACATGTTTCTCGTTTGGATTTTTGCTCTGATACTATATTGTGGTAAATAATGGAATAAATTAATGAATAAAAGAGAAAAACTCTTATAGAGTTTACAAAGATGTTTCCAAAATACAGAAAAGAAAGTTTCTAAAGAATAGGATATAGAAGTTTCTAAATAAACTAAAACTTATCCTAATAACAGAAATAGAAACTACTATTACAGATGACCATTAATATAACTAAGGAAATAATATTTTAATAGGGCGCCACCCCCAAACCCCCACAAGGTTCACTAGCCCTCAACCCCATTGGGGGGTAGCACCCCTAGACCCCCACACTAGTTTCAAAAAGCAAAAAATAAAAATCATTTTGAGCCATGCCGGATGGAAAAGCAACATTTTTTATTCTCTACAATTTTTCCCAAATTAAATTCCAAATAATTGAATTACATTCGTTTGCCAAGTCAAACTCAATCCTAAGGAATGCTACTATGGCTATAGCAACATTGCAGGCTTATTTGAGATACAAGTGCAGGAACCCACATAGAGCTAACGATGTCGGGTTGAGTGATATAGGCTCCTCTTTACCATAGTTCACGTCTTCATGTGATTTTTGTTTTTTGATGCCATGAATATCATAATATTAAAAAAATCAGAAATTCCAAAAATTAATAAAAAAGGACATTACAATGGTATCAAAGCTTCAATCTTGCCAATCTGCAAGGTTAGATCTAAGCATTTGTGATGCAACCCAGCCGTAGAGAATATAGAACTTATCAAAGAAGAAAGGTACAAGAACTAGAAATAGAGGAAATAGTTGAAGAGGAAATGGGGGAAAGAGGCAAGAAGGTTTCGACAAAAGATGAGAAGGTTGAAATACAGTATAATGCTAGTGTGAGCATAAGCCAAGATCAACAACACATGACACACCTTATAGCACAGTTACTTCAGACTATGCAGAACCTCAATGTGGCTAAGGCAACACAATCCCCTACAAGTGAAGGAAGTGCTAAAGCCAATCATAAAACCGTTGTGGGTTCCGCATCTAGGCCCTCTCAGCCCAAGTTCTTACAAAGATAAGAAGATCCACATAAGGAAAAAGAGCCAAATCAGGATGAGGATAATTTTGCTACCTTCTTTGCGGAATATAGAGCACTTGGACCGGAATCTCATGCCCAAATGTCACTTAATGATTTCTATAGCTTGAGATTGAGACGTGGAAAGAAGGAAAGAAAGAAAAATTCACATCAGCCTCATAAGGATCTACGGAACAGATTGGGTAAGTTATCTATTCCTACTTTTGATGGTTCCAATAGATGCACTACACAAGCTTGGATTCAAAAGTTAGATACATACTTTTCACTCAATCCAGTGTATGAGGAGGAAGCCATCAAATTTGCTACATTACACTTGGAGGGCATAGCACAGGAGTGGTGGCATCATGGATTGATCACCCAAGGGCATAATCTAATTAGCACTTATGATGAGATAGATTGATTGACAGGTTTGACAGAAAGGATTCAAAGATCTATTTTAGGGAATTGGCTCAATTGAGACATAGTGGTTCAATGGATAGTTATGTGGCAGAGTTTCAAAAATTAGAAGTGATGCTTCCAAATGTTTCAAAGAGGAGACTTGTAGTTCTTTTCATCGAGGATTTGACCGAGCCTCTTAGAGGTTGTGTTAAGGCATTTGATCCACCATCATTATCGAAGGCCATTAGGAGAGCCCTAACCTTGGAGACATCATTCCTAAGGGCAAATTTCAGCATAAGGCACCAGTAGCTCCACAAAAGAAACCATTTAAGAAGGTAGTGTCACATTCCAAGGAGATGCCATGGAAAGCAAGTAAAGAAGAAGAATCAAAGAATGAGCATAGGAGGAAGAAGTTGTGCTTCTCTTGCAAGGAACCATGGGAGTTGGGTCACCGATGCCTTGGTAGAAGACAGGTACACTACATAGAGGTGATATTGGATGAAGAATTAGAGGCAAAAGATCTTAAGCCTAAGGTTGAGGAGATAGAGGAAGAAGAATCAAAAGAAGAGGAGGTTTCAAGAGCTACTCTTGTTACACTTTCAAGTGCTCCTAGATATCATCCATTTTGAGTTCGAGGAGTTCTACGTGGGCAAAAGATTACAGTGTTGGTTGATAGCGAAGCTATTCATAACTTCATTGATGAGAATTGGGTTTCTAGGAGAGGACTAGCTACCAAGGATTTTGAGGGGTTTAATGTCATAGTTGCGGATGGCTTCACCATTTCTTGCACCAAAAAAATTCAGCAGCTTGATGTATCATTGGGGAGACATAAAGTGAGATGCTTTCTATGTTGTTGGATTAGGAGAGACTGATATGGTTTTGAGTGTTCAATGGTTACATTCTCTAGGGGGAGTTCACTCAAAACTATCAAACCATGGAGCTCAAATTTAAGGTTGATGGGAAGGAGATAACACTACGAGGCATTTCAGATGGAGGCCCTAGAGTTGTTTCAACCAAGACGATGGAGAGATCTTTTCGTAGAGGCCAAGTGGCTTGGGCAGCACATTGCTTTATCACTAATACAGGGACATCCAAAGGTGAGAAGTCTTATCATGTAGGTATTCGGTCTATTGTAGACAAGCATAGTGTTGTATTCAATGATATACCTCCAAGATTGCCACCAGATAGAGGATTTTAGCATGTTATTGAGCTTGAGGATGGGTCCAAGCCGGTCATTACTACCCCTTATCGCCATCCTAGGAGGCATAAGGAAGAGATTGAGAAGGCAATTAAGGAGTTATTGGACATGGGACACATAAGGCCAAGTTCTAGCCCATTTGCATCTTTTGTGGTTTTGGTCAAGGAGGAGGATGGTACCATGAGGACGTGTATTGACTACATGGCACTAAACAAGAAGACAATCAAGAACCACTACCCAATTCCCAAGATCGATGAGTTGATTGATGAGCTACATGGAGCAGTGTACTCCTCCAAGATTGATCTTTGGTCAAAATATCATCACATAAGGATTAGAGAGGAGGATGTGCATAAGACATCTAAGTGTACTCCAAGATTGATCTTCAGTCAGGATATCATCAGATAAGGGTTAGAAAGGAGGATGTACATAAGACATCTTTTAGATGTCACTATGGGCATTATGAGTTCTTGGTCATGCCTTTTAGTTTGACAAATGTATTGGCTACCTTACAGTCTTGCATGAACCAAATATTCATTAATTAGTTGAGGAAGTTTGGGAGGATCGTTTGAGACACATAGATGAAGTGCTTGGGATTTTAGAGCAGCAGTCACTCTTTGCAAAAGCATCTAAACTTGTGAGTTTGGGATAACAGGGATTTTGTATTTGGGGCATAAGATTAGTGCCCAAGGTGTTCAGGTAGATTGAGATGGAAAAGCAACTTTTTTTATATTTTTGACTTTTTCCAAATTAAATCCCAAGTAATTGAATTACATTTATACTTTTGGTTTGCTAAGTCAATTTCTATCCTAAGTAATGCTCCTATGGTTGTAGCGGCATTTATAGACTTGTTTGAGAAACAACTTCATGACTCCACATAAAGCTAGCAATGTTGGACTAAGAAATACAAGCTCCTCTCTACCATAGTTCATGACTCCATATCTTCGATGTGAAATAGGTAGATGGAACAGGCCTAAAGAAGAATGGGAGGAAAGAGTTTGTATCTTTTGCACGTTGGGGTAGTTGAATCTATTCTAGAGTGTGAAGCTTACTATAATATTCGAGCCAACTATGCGGACGCATTAACGGCCGCTTTACTGTACGGTTTGTTCAAAGAGGACAAGGTCGGGAAAATAGGGGAGTTCGTCATCAAACTTTTTAGCAGTCGGTTAGCAAGTCAGAAAGCTAGAATGACAAGGTCTACTGTCCCATAGGCTATATTTGGCCTGGTGGACGTTAAAATTCCTCTGTTCTATTCTATTCTATATTGTGATTTTTGTTTTTAATGCCATGGATATCATAATCGACGAATTTTGTACACCTAAAACACTTGACAATATTTAGATATTTAAAAATATTGTTTCCTTCAACTAAAATCCACTTTTGTAGTCAAGTAATCGATGTATACTTGTGTATAAGATCAAAGTAGCTTCTATTTGATTAGTTTATTGTGTCTTTAAAGTTTATTTATTAAAAGGTGCATGGATTTAAAAATCTCTATATTTCATGGTTTTTTCAATTTGTCGAGTCTTGGCCAAGTCCGAGTCCAAGTCAAAAATCAGCTTGCCAAGTCTGAGCTGAGTCCTAGTCTTGTAACACTGATTCTGACTTCTCAGACATGTACTAGAGATTGGCAGTTGGGCAACAGATTCCTGAATAACACATCAAGAATAGACTCCTACACCACATAGGCCATATATATGTTCCTACTGAGAAGTGTCAAAAGATGATCTTAGAAGCTCACTACAGTCAGGTGGCAGGTCACTTTGGAGTACAGAAGACAGTGGGAATTTTTCAGAAGTACTTCTATTGGCCAATATCATGTCATGATGTTCCTATATACATCAAATCTTGCACAGCCTATGCCATTGCAGCCGACCAATCAAAAACAGGGTCTGTACACACCATTGCCAATTCATGACAAGCCTGGCACTTTGTTTCCATGGATTTCATGTCAAGTCTTCTCATGAGCAAACATGGTCATGATTATGTACATGTTGTAGTTGACAAGTTCTCAAAATGGTTGTCCTACTCCTGATGCCCTACAAGAAAGGGTCTCTGCAGAAGACACTGCCAAGATATTCTTTGAAAAAGTATAGGTCCATTTTAGCATCTAACAGGGACAATAGGTTTCTCAACCATTTTTGGTCTTCATTGTGGTCCATGATGGACAAAAATTTAACAAAATCCACAACATTCTGTCCACATAGAGATGGGCAAATGGAGGTGGTCTACCGCAGGATTGTGCACATTCTGTAAAAGTATCATTCAAAGCATCCCCACACAAAAATTTATCTAGAACATGCATCTCTAATGATTAATCCACCAGTTTTTATTTTTCAAGTCCCCTTTTTTCCTTCAAGATTTCTTGTGACCACTATTGGTAGCTTACATTCTTTGATGGCCTTAACCCTTTTGTTTTTACCAGATTGGTCTTCTTTTAACTTTCAACTCAAATGTGAGGATGCTTACATTTATTAGTAAAATATCCTAACAAGTGATAAAATCAGGATTTAGCAATCTAAACGAATTCAGCTTTATATCAGTGGTAAATGGTATCCAAGAAATAGTTTTACGATAAAGTTATGTGAAACCACATTGTTCACAAACTTTTGAAATCATAAACAAGTTTGTTTGGGGATTTATCAAAGCTTGTACAGACTGATTTGTGTATGTTTTCCAGTTTGTCGATGAAATTCCCTAAACAAGGGAAATTGCCTACTACACAAGTCACATCAGTGCAAGAAATGTTTTTAAATGGTTTATTTCCCATGGTACACTTTCAAGAGCTACAGAGAACCTTAAAGGCAAGTAGTTTCTCGAGTCATGAGAATATTGATAAAAGAGTTTAAATCTTAAAGCAATACATATTACGAAGTTTTGGATGTTAGATTCTTAACAAAAATGTCAAAATGCAAATAGTTATCAGACTAGGTATTATGAAGATTTGACATACCACTCCTGCCGGATCGTCATGATTTCCATGGATAGTGAATACTGGTAATCCAACATTGAAATTAGGATCTTCATAATTAACATGCCCAAATCTGCACCAGAATCATCATATATTATTGTGTGAGCTTCAGAAAATGTTTCAAACCCTGACAGGAAGTTCAAATAAAACACATGGAATAATACATTTCTGATTATTTAAGACTCACTCCAAATGGAGTTAGACTCAAAAGGTAAAATAAATACAGACATGTCATACAAAAATCTATTTTGAGATAGTCTAAACTCAAGAAGTTATGTAATTTGTAACAAATCAAGCTCTTTACAATCTACACAGTAAGTAGATATGTTTCAGAATCCTTTCAAATCTCAATGAAATAGCTTCCTGAGTTTACCTTTCAAGTTAAGTAGGATAAAAACGTGACTTATTTCTTCTATATATATACATACATACACTTCAAAACTAGAAAATGTGTCCTTACTCAATGAGGGTAGCAACAATATTGAAATGGCTGTCCAGTCCTGGAGTGGTGAAATCAGTTACCATACACATCTGATCCTCAGTGGAAAACAAGCCATTCTCCGAGGGAATTAGGAGATTGCTGCAAGGTTGGACCTGACTATATCCCCAGAAGCACAAAAAATATCTCCAGAATGTTGCATCCTCTCAACAAGTGATGAGACTGAGAGAACCATGGAGAATCAGATGATAGTGTGACAATCCTAAAGAAAATGGACTTTAGGAGTATCTCAAGAAGATATTGTCATGTCCCCTTTTTCGGAGTGTTCACAGAAGACCTATGAGGCCAATTTCACATCTTGGGATTTTTGGTAGACGAATTGAGCATGGAAAATGGATTTTTGGTATATTTCTTGCAAACTAATAAAGTGCCTTCATAGAAGAACGACCTATTGGAGAAGGTAACATTGGAGGAAGAATTTCAAATTTTTATTTTGAAATTGGTGCCAAAATTATCTAAGGAAGGTCGGCCAAGATAAAAGCAAGTTGAGTCGGCCAAGATAACAAGTAGGTCGGCCTATTTAGCAAAGACAATTCAAAATACATTAAGTTTCTAGGTCGGCCCAAGTTTGAGTCGGCCCTATTGAGGAAAAGATTATAATTTGAATGTGAGCGCCAATCTCTAGGTCGACCTAAGAAGGAGGAAACAAGTAAACTCAAATTATTTTTAATTGAGCGCCAAGTTGCAAGAGGGTCAGCCAAAATCAATAAAATAATAACATTCAAATGCTGGTCGGCCAGCTTATGGGAAAAAGAAGAACTCAAGTATATATACAAGGGTTATGAAGGCATTTTGATCATTATTATGAAGGTTTGTTTTCTGATTTTTCCCTTTGTGGATCTACAACTTCGTTGCAACTATTCCAAGGACGAAAATCCTTGTGAATATTAGGTGAGTTGGACGAAAACCTAGCTCATCTTGAGGAGGCTTCATAATGGAATTCTAATTGCACTTCATTGTAGGATTTCGAAGGTTTCTTGAGCATTCACGATACATCTTTCACAGCAGATTTAATGAAGACATTTGTTAAAGATATATATTGAAGACACTTGCATTTTGGGCGTCACTTCTTGAGGAGATTCATTGCATATCTTGAGCGCCATCTTGTGAAGATTCTCATGCACATTTGATGTTAGATTGAGCGCCATTGTTGAGTGATTATTTCAGATCTAGAGATCAGATTTGGAACACTAGTTGGAGGGCGATCTCATCCATATTTGACAATTGAAGTGGGCGCCATCATTGAGGGAACTTGTGCAACAATTTTTGGAGAGATATATTCGGTATTGGAATTGTTCGACTCAGATTTTCAGATCAGCAGGCTTAAACCCTAAGCACCGCCTTATCATTTCATCCTTGGAGTTGTTTTTGCATATCTTTCATTGCTTGGAGCAGCCGATCAGCATAAGGGTCTTTGACATCATTTGTGAGAGGCGATCATTTCTAAAGTTCATTGGATCTGCAGTCCTTGACCTTCCCAAGTGGGTCAGCCAGCATTGAAGGGACTTGGAATTTCATTTCTTCATCTTGGAAGTGGCGATCAGCATAGGAGAGAAGCGAGCAGCAGTTATTGGCAGATCTGATTGGGCATTTGACATCACATTGAATATCCTTGGTGGAGCGATCAGCATTGGAGTGTTCTTGACATCATCTTGAAGACAAATTCTTCTTGGTAGAAGTTCACTCACCTTGTTTGGCCATTAGACATCACATTTGGTATGTTGAAGATCATCTTTCATATCTGAATTTTGTAACAGCAGTCTATGGATGTATTGTGGCTATGCTAGAGCCATAGATTTGATGTAATTGTGCAATTGAACAAACTGATTTCATGACAGCAGAAGTCTGATTTGATTGATCATCATTTTTGGCTATCAACCTAGTGTGGATTGTGTAATTCAACTAGGGTTTGATTGTACATTTTTGGCATGTTGATTATGATGTGTTTTGCATGATAAGTGGATGAAATAAGTGTATGTTCAGATCTGAGATAACAAAATCAGAATTCGGATCTAGGGTATTGAAATAGAAAATTGAGGATTCAGAAATTTTGGGTAAAACCCTAGATGGGACATTATATATATATATATATATATATATATTTCTTTTATTGCTGATGGGGTCTAGACTGAACAATTTTCCAGCCCCCGAAGGAAGAAAACACCTAAATATGGCTCATGGATGTATGAAAATTTCTTTTTGAGTAAAATATAGAAATAGCTTGATATCTTTCAAGCTTTAGATAGTTTATTTTTCCCACTTGTCATATTCCTTTTCAGAAATGGCAACTACGTGCAATTTGATAGATATATCTATGTATTGAGAAGGGAATGGAGTTGGAATTAAATCAGAGAAAAAAAATCCATTTTTCTTTTTCTGCAAATGATTTGAATTGTGTTGTGAGAATGAAATGGCATTCTACAATTTTTGAGTCCTATAAGGATCTTTGTTTAGAGAGAGAGAGAGAGAGAGAGAGAGAGAGGAACTGGGAATGATTATATTGGAAGAGGGATGAATGGTGATGGATCAATCACCACAGCCCCTTTTCTGCATCTGTGATGTGAGAATGGATTTGGAAGTAGTGGAACTAAGTTTGCTTTTGCCGCACACAGAAAGTAGAGGAACTCGGATATCCCCTGCCCCTGTTTTTGCCTGCTTTCTATATGAAGTAGGAATGCATGTAAGGGAGGTGTGAGGCTGCCCCTCGATGGTTCATGTGTTAATGAAGAGAGAAATTGTTCTGTGGGTGGTTTCTCTGAATCTGTGGACTACTAATTTGCTGGTGTGGAGGATTGTGCATTTTTCTCATATAATGCCTGAGGAATGGTGTCACAATGTCAGCATATAGGAGAAGATTGACCCTTCTCTTCTTTCTTTTTGTGTTGATATTGCATCTGAATTTGTAAATTGCATTTTAGGGTTCTCTATTTAATATAAATCATGGATTCATGGCACAGTTTTGTATTTTATAACTAAACAAGAATAAAACCTTCTTCATAGCAGAATGTTGTAATGTCCCCTTCTTAGCCCATTCAGAGAGATGGAGTGATTAGCCTATTCCAGGGTTCCCATAGGCTAATAGATGTGGTTAGGGAACCTTTTGTGGTCGTTATTTCAGGACTCACTATTTATAGTAAGTCGGATAGGAGGTATCAGGTGGCGTTGGCCAACTTTCTATTTATAGACTGCCAATTGGAGCACCTAGCACTTTGCAGATGAACTTCGAAAATGGCCAAGGGATTATTAGTCGAAGTATAAGTTAAATTTAAAATTTAACTTATAATATTTGGATGGCTATCGTTACTTTATTTTATTAAAGTAACTTTATGTTATGAAGTCAAGTTACAACTTAAGTTGTGTGCTAGGGAGGGTGAGCGCTCCATGAGGGATAAGAGGGTCATATTTCAAATTTAAATAAAAAAAGTTCCCTCCTTTTGGGCGTTGGGAGCCAAGGGGTTTATAAAGAGCTTTTGGAGCTCATTTTGCTCTCTCTGACTTCTGGTAAAATATGTTTATGGAGCAATCTTGAAGCTTGGCTTTGGGGTTTGGACTGGAGTTTTGCAGAGACGGAAACCTCTGTGAAACTACCTTCTTCGTGCTTGAGAGACACCATCAGAAAGGATTGCTGGGAGTTTCATACGGAGGCCTCACTTGTGCTTGATTTGATGCATTTTTGGTGATGACTTGATACTCTTTATGCAGATTTTATGGTGAACAGTAGAGGTGTATGTTTTCAGAAGCAGATTGATACAGATTTGAGGTGGTTGTGAACTACATTCCATGTTCCTTGCTGGCCGTACCCTTGCAGACCTGGCCATACCTTTCATGGCAGTCATTTGAGCTTCATTTTCAGTGAAAACTTCACTTGTTTTGGTACTAAAACCCTTGCATCGACCTGCTGATCTGTTGCAGCATATTTGTATTCAGTTTGAAGGACTTATGAATGGTTTATGGCTGTTAGAGACCTCCAGCTAGGCCGTACCTCATCTAGGACAACGTGGGTTAACTTGGATGCTGATTCTCTTGCATTTTATGGTCTCTATCACCTTCAACCATGGCACCTAGGGTTTTAAAACATTGTTCTATACTTGTTTGAGTGGCTGATATTCATTGCATGCATTTGGATGTGATTTTCTATGGCTCATGTTGCTGGTTCACCTACAGCAGATATATGAAGTTGAAAATCTTGACACGGGTATGTGTTTATAATTCATTTCATGAGGATTTATGAACTGGGTCTTTGATATTATGCTCATATCTGTGATTGTTTTTCTGGGTTATCGTTGCATGTTTCATATTTCATTGTATCTGCAAAAAACAATTACATGCAAACCAAAAAACCCCTTCTGCAACTTCTGTCTAGCTCTAAAAGACCACAAAAACTAATAAAAAATAACACATATAAGAAATAAAAAAAAATTTAAACAGGGGCAGCTCATTACAGTGGTATCAAAGCTCAATATTTCCTGCCATCCAGTGGGTTAATCAAGTTCTGTGAGCATCAGTGACAGAGAAAGAAGATATCAAGAAAGACAGAGAAAAAGGGAAGATCGTTGGGAACATTGGCCTATTGATACAGAGGAACAACAATCAGCACACTCAGAAAATATGGGTGACAAAGATAATACAGATCTAGAACAAGATCATGCAGCACTTCTTTTGGATGCCTTGGTTAGAAGTCAAGAGCAAACAAATCAACGCATGGCTCAATTGGCTGATGCGATTGCCTTATTGGCAATCAATAATAGGGGTAATGGGGATCAGAGGAATGGCCATAATCCACCCAGAGTGGAAGATCCTCAACAACGAGCAGCAGTAGTGAGACCTCTTATGCCAGTCTTTCCACCTAGAGTTGAACCACCAGCAAGAAATGAACTCACTCTAGTTGAAATGCCGGATCAATTTCGTCATGATTGGAGAGATGCAAGACCTGATTTTCAGCGTGACATATCTCTACGTGACTATATGGATGTTAGGATGAGGCATATGCCCAACAGAGGCAACAAAGAACAGCACAATGAGTTGTGTAAGAAGCTTGGAAAGCTCAGTCTCCCTTAGTTTGATGGCTTTGAGAAGACATCAGCTCGTGCATGAGTCCAAAAAGTTGATACTTTCTTTACTCGTAATCCTATGCCTGAAGTAGAATCCATAAAATATGTTGATATGTATCTAGACGGACTTGCTCATGAGTGGTGGCACCATGGCATGATCACATTGGGACATGCACAGATCACATCATATTCTGAGTTTACTGAAAGAATAATTGAGAGGTTTGACAAGAAGGATCCAAAATTGCACTTTAAGGAGCTAGCACAACTAAAACAGTGGGGTATAGTGGATGCTTATGTGGCTGATTTTCAGCAATTGTCAATACTAGTGACAGATATTTCTTCAAGAGGAGACTTGTTGTGCTCTTTATTGATGGGTTATCAAAACCTTTGAGGGGATTTGTTAAGACATTCACCCCACCTACTCTACGGGAAGCAATCAAGAAAGCTAGAGATATGGAGTCCACTTCTTCACAAAACAAATCTCAGCCCAAAGGTTTCCTTCAGAAGAAAGACAAGGACAAAAAACATATTGCAAGGGAACAGGAACAGCCAAAGAAACAATATACTAAGATTGACAGTGAGACATTAAATGAGCTTAGGCGGAAGAGTTTATGTTTCACATGCAAGGAGCCTTGGACCAAAGGCCATAAATGTTCAGCTAAGGGGAAGGCACTCCTAATTGAGTACCAATCTGGTGAAGATAGTGCATCAGAAAAATGAGACCAGCAATCTGATTATGAAGAATGTGAGGAGGAAAATGCACCAGAAGAAGGTGGAAGGAGGAGGACAATGATGGGAAACTAGCACAGCTCCATAGCTTTCAAAAAAATGAGTCTCTTCGCATTAGAGGAGTACTTAAGGGGCAGGGAATGATAGCTTTGATTGATACAGGAGCTACTCATAATTTTATTGATGAGGGCTTGTTTGTTCATAGAGGCCTTCAAACACAAGAGGTGAGTGGTTTTCGGGTGATGGTAGCTGATGGTTTCACTATCAATTGTACCAAGATGGTCCCACAGTTGAGTATATAGTTTGGGGAATATGAAGTTAAAGAGGATTTCTATGTGGTTAGTATTGGAGACACTGATGCAGTTATGGGGATTCAGTGGCTATGTTCCTTGGGAGAGATCACCCTTAATTTTCAGACCATGCAACTGAAATTCAAATCAGAAGAGAAGAATGTGGTCTTGAGGGGTTTGTCAAACGGAGGACCATGTGTGGTGTCTTTCAAACGAATGGAAAGACTTTTCAGGCATGATCATGTAGAGTGGGCAGCAGTGTGTGTTATTATGCCCACGGTTACAAAGGAGGTTAAGAGATCTTATCCACCAGAGATACAAGAGCTTCTTTCCAAAAAAAGCAAGGTGTTTGGTAGTCCTCCTCCAAGTAGGCCTCCTGATAGAGGCATTGAGCATGTGATAGAGTCAGAAGAGGGGACAAAGGCAGTGATTACTACTCCTTATAGGCACCCCAAGAGACTCAAGGATGAGATTGAGAAGATCATAAAGGAGCTCTTAGAGATGGGACACATTCGGCCAAGCAAGAGCCCATTTGCTTCTTTAGTTGTCTTGGTGAAGAAGGATGGGACTATACGTATGTGTGTGGATTACAGGGCACTTAATAAGAAAACAATTAAGAATAGATATCCCATCCCACGCATTGATGAGTTGATTGATGAGTTGCATGGCGTAGTACACTTCTCCAAAAAAAATGAGATCGGGATACCATTAGATTAGAGTCAGGGAGGAGGATGTAGAGAAGACTGCATTCAGATGTCATTTTGGACATTTCGAGTTTCTTGTCATGCCCTTCGGTTTGACAAATGCTCCAGCCACTTTCCAATCATGCATGAACAAGGTGTTCAGCAAACAGTTACGTAAGTTTGTTCTAATCTTCTTTGATGACATCCTTGTTTATAGTAGATCATGGGAAGAGCATTTGAAACACTTGGATGAGGTGTTGGGTATTCTTGAGAGTGAGTCTCTTTTTGCTAAAGAGTCCAAGTGTGAGTTTGGGATGACAAAGTTGTTGTATCTTGGGCATATAATCAGTGTTGATGGAGTTCGTGTGAATCTAGATAAAATCAAGGCAATACTTGATTGGCCACCACCCACTAATTTATCACAGCTTAAGGGATTTTTTGGATTGTGTGGGTTCTACAGAAGGTTTGTAAAAGGCTTTTCACAGGTTGCTGCCCCACTTACTGATTTGACTAGGAAAGTTGCATTCTCTTCGTCAGAATCACCCAGGATTCATTTGATCAATTTAAGAAGTTGATGAGCTCGTGCCCTGTTTTGGCACTTCCTGATTTTTTGTAATGTCCCCTTTTTAGCCTATGCAGATAGATGGAGAGTTAGTCTATTATTGAGTTCCCGTAGACTGACCAGCCTGGTTAGGGAACCACTGTTGGTGTTGACTTGGACGGGTTTGTCAATATTTGGGTGGATGTTGGCATAGTTTCGGTGTGATCTTCGGTTTGGCACTTTCTGAGGTGGATTTGATTGCTTAGGCCCAGACTTACTATTTTTGGCAAATTAGAGTTTCTATCTATTTCGAGATTTTCAGTGCTAGAGATGAAACATCTTAGCGAGACTTTTCCAACGGTCTATAGATCACTGAATTCCGAGATCATTTGGGCCTCTATTTTAAAGCTCGTAAATTATTAATGTTTATTTAATATTGGACTTTGGGTTATAATGGTTAAGTGTCAAAAACGAAATATTAACAAGTCACTATAGCCTTTATGTTGAGCGCTCATCTTGAGATTATAAAAAAGTGACTTTAATTAAATATTCCCTCCAAAAAGGTGAATTGACCCCCTTAGTGGAATTATAAAAAGGGGAAAAAGCAATTCATTTGGTATGTTTTGATTATTCATTTGCTTTGACTTTGGGCTCTGCAAAGAGTTTGAGGGTTTTGGAGAAATTAGAAACCATGGCTTTTGGAGACGAAAACCTCCATGAGTAACAGCATTCGCAGGTGTGAAAGATCATCCCCGGGTGCTCGAAGAAGCAAATACACTCAGTGTTTGCATTGTGCTTCATTTGATACATTCTAGTGACGATTTGAGAAGATAATGAACATATCATATGCAGATTTTATGTGTAGCTGAGAATAGAACCCAGAGTGACAGATTTCATGCAGATTTGACGAGGGTTTGTGACAAGGCCTCTATGTGATAAGCATCCTTTACATCATGGGTACCTTATACCTTATGTGACAAAGGCCTTAATATTAACCATGTGGCCTCTTGGTACTTTTCCTTTCACCCCTCATATGAGGTTAGCAAATCACATATCATTATACATAATTGTTTAGAAGATAAATCACTTGAATTATTGCATAATAGATATATTGATCATTCTATATGACTGTTTACATTTCATTATTCATTATGATCATATCATCATGGATAATGGAATGTACACATTGCATTACTAAGAATGGTTGTGCATAAATTAAGGTTATCATGACAGATACATTTATGAGAACAAGCATATGATTGTTGTTCATAAATCAGAGATGTCATAATCTATACATTTATGAGAACAAGAATATGACTGTTCATAAATCAGAGTTTATCATAACTGATACCGAATATATTATTATGAGCAAATGCGTATGACTGACTACACATTATATTATCAGCGATTGACTGTATTAGAACAAAAGCTATCATAGTCATGAATGAAATAGAAATAACAATTTCTTCATACCTGGGCCAGAATGATAGCCGAACAGACATAGAGAATAAGAATAATATGAAGATGCTTATTTGTTGGTACTGACTAGACTGCAACCTTGAAAGATATTCTTGTATTAGTTAATGATGATATCCAAAGCTTGGATCGATGCTTGGAAAGTTAAGAGTTATTTGCTGCTGCTTCTGCCGTACCACAATATTCAGATGTATCTTCTTGTGATCGATCATGTCTTACTTGGTTTTGTCTCCTCCTTTTATGGTATTGAAGAGTCATCGAATGGAGACCCTTAGGCCTTTGCGCCTTTTCATTAATTTATTTATAATTATATTTATCTCTTCATAAGGATCGGGGTCCTTAATGGTCTCATTCGATCCCTTAATAATTGTCTTTTATTGCCTTTAAAATATGATTTGTCTTTTAGTGCCAAGTCAAATTTTGTCTTATTCTATTTTGTCTTTTCCTCTTGCCATGAAATTTGGCTAACTTATATAATTGAACAAAAAGAGAGTTTATTATCATAAACATATGTAACCTTCAAGATCACACTGAGCCATTATAAACTAATCTTCTTTCCAATCTTTAATTGGAAAACTTCAAGCTATTATGGGCTGAAATTGAGGGATATGACAGTTTTGGAGAAATTCGAAACCATGGCTTTTGGAGACGAAAACCTCCATGAGTAACAGCATTCGCAAGTGTGAAAGATCATCCTTGGGTGCTCGAAGAGGCAAATACACTCAGTGTTTGCATTGTGCTTCATTTGATACATTCTGGTGACGATTTGAGAAGATAATGAACATATCATATGCAGATTTTATGTGTAGCTGAGAATAGAACCTAGAGTGACAGATTTCATGCAGATTTGACGAGGGTTTGTGAAGTTTTTGGGACTGTTCATGCAGGTCGTACCTCCTAGGGACAGGCCGTACCCTTTATGTGCAGAATCTTGGGTTTTATTAAACAATAATCTACTTGTTTTGGGGCGATATAAGGTGATACAGGGTAGCTATTGTTGCAGATCAGGAACAACATTAAAAATAGAGATTTTCTTAGCAGATTTATTGCTGTCATAGCCTCTTTGTTGGCCGTACAGGCTATACCTGGACGTGATATCTTGCTGGGCAAAAACGCCTTCATTTTGAGGGTTTTCACACTGTCATTATGGGCACCTAAGTATTGGAACAACACTCATATAGTTTGCACAGCAAGAAATACAAGATTGCAAGCATACATAGTGATCTTTGTATCAAACCCTTGATGGGTCATGTACAACAGTCTTGTTAAGCTAAAGAAATGCAAATGGGTATGTGTTGGTAATTCATTTTATATGATTCTATGATTTGGGTCATTGCTAGTTTACTCATATCTATCATAGTTTTTCTAGGTTATCATTGCATGTCACATATTTCATTGTTATCTGGCAAAACAATTGCATGCAAACACAAAACCCCTTCTGCAACTTTTGTCTAGTTCTGAAAGACCACAATAATAATAAAAATAACACAAATAAGAAAATTAAAAAAAAAATTACAAACAGGGGCAACCCATTACATTTTTCCAAGCCATTTGAGCTTGAATGTGATGCTTCTGGTGATGGTACAGAGGCTGTCCTCATGCAAAATAAGCATCCAATTGCTTTTGAGAGTAGAAAGTTTAAGGGATGTGAGAGAAGTTATTCAATTTATGATAAGATTTGTTAGCCATAATGCATGCATTGGCTAAGTACAAACAGCATCTTGTTGGGGGCAGATTTATTGTTAAAATTGATCATAACAGTCTGAAATACTTTCTTAATCAGAAGGATTTGAGTGAGAGACAGCAGAAGTGGGTAAGTAAACTTCAAGCATACGATTTTGACATTGAATATGTCAAGGGAAAAAGAAATGTGGTGGTTGATGCATTATCTAGAAGACCCCATTTATGTGTTCTTTTTGAAATAGCAGTAAATTGGAAGGAGAATATTCAGGTTGATTATGCAAAGAACAACCTTGCAAAAAGTATTCTTGATGGTACTTTGCATGATGATAAATATAGTGTGCAGGATGGCTTGAGCTTCTACAAGGAGAGAATTTATTTAGTACCTGAATCTAAGTTGAAAGAGCAAATTTTCAAATCTTTTCATGACACTGCTATAGCTGGTCATCCTGGGTTTTATAAGACATATAGGCAGATCCGTGAGAGATTCTCATGGAAGGGGATGAAGGAAGACATTACCAAATATGTACGTGAGTGTCAAGTGTGCCAAAAAAACAAAAATGAGCACACATACCCGGCTGGTCTGCGACAACCAATGCCCATTCCTACTCAAAAGTGGGAGAGTGTTTCAATGGATTTCATCACAGGACTTCCCAAGGTGCAAGGGAAGGATTGTATTTTTGTTGTGGTGGACCGTTTGACCAAATTTGCCCATTTCCTTGCCATATCAACGGGATATACAGCCTTACAGGTGGCAGATTTGTTCTTTAAGGAGGTGTTTAGACTTCACGAGGTACCAAAGAACATCATAAGTGACAAGGACAGCAAGTTCATGAACTTGTTCTGGCAAGAATTGTTTAAGTTATGTGGTACCGAGTTGACTCCTAGCACTAGTTACCACCCCCAAACAGATGGCCAAATTGAAATAGTTAACAAATGGGTGGAAGGCTACCTTCGGAATTATGTTTCAGGGCAGCAAAAGGGATGGATAATATGGTTGCACTTGGGAGAATTTTGTTACAACTTGGCATTCCACATGTCCATCAAAATGTCACCTTTCATGGCTTTGTATGGATATGAAGCACCTAGCTTCATTGATTTGTTGTTCAGTGATTGTAGAGTGCCCAGGGCTAAGGACTTCTTGCAAGAGAGCCAAGACATAATGAGATCCTTGAGAGAAAACATCCAGCATGCCCAGAATCAGCAGAAGTTGTATGCTGATCAACACCGTTTAGAGCGAGAGTTTGAGGGGGGTGACATGGTTTATGTGAGATTGCAACCATAAAGACAGTCCACTCTCAAGAAGAGTGGAGCAGAGAAGTTGAAACCACGATTTTATGATCCATTCAAAGTCACCAGGAGAGTTGGAGAGGTAGCCTATGAGTTGGAGTTACCTGAGGGGAGTAGAGTGCACAATGTGTTTCATGTATCTCGCCTCAAGAAGGCACTTGATCATAATGTGACTCCTTCAGCAGTGTTGCCCCCATTGGATGATGAGGGTAAGTTGGTACTTGTTCCAGAGGCAGTGATTGATTTCAGGGAGAGGACCGTCAGGCGGAGAGTGATCACAGAGTACTTGGTGAAGTGTTAGGACTTACCAGAAGAGGATGCTACTTGGGAAAGTGAACAAATTCTACAACATCCAACACTGCAATTGCTTGAGGGCAAATAGTTATGGGGAGGGCAGACTGTAATGTCCCCTTCTTAGCCCATTCAGAGAGATGGAATGATTAGCCTATTCCAAGGTTCCTGTAGGCTAATAGATGTGGTTAGGGAACCTTTTGTGGTCGTTATTTCAGGACTTACTATTTATAGTAAGTCGGGCAAGAGGTATCAGGTGGCATTGGCCAACTTTCTATTTATAGACTGACAGTTGGAGCACCTAGCACTTTACAGATGGACTTCAAGAATGGCCAGGGGATTATTAGTCGAAGTATAAGTTAAATTTAATATTTAACTTATAATATTTGGATGGCTATAGTTACTTTATTTTATTAAAGTAACTTTATGTTATGAAGTCAAGTTACAACTTAAGTTGTGTGCTAGGGAGGGTGAGCACTCCATGAGGGATAAGGTGATCATATTTCAAATTTAAAATAATAAAAGTTCCCTCCTTTTGGGCGTTGGGAGCCAAGGGGTTTATAAAGAGCTTTTGGAGCTCATTTTGCTCTCTTTGACTTTTGGTAAAATATGTTTATGGAGCAATCTTGAAGCTTGGCTTTGGGGTTTGGACTGGAGTTTTGCAAAGACGGAAACCTCTGTGAGACTACCTTCTTTGTGCTTGAGAGACAACATCAGGAAGGGTTGCTGGGAGCTTCATATGGAGGCTTCACTTGTGCTTGATTTGATGCATTTTTGGTGATGACTTGATACTCTTTATGCAGATTTTATTGTGAACAGCAGAGATGTATGTTTTCAGAAGCAGATTGATACAGATTTGAGGTGGTTGTGGACTGTATTCCATGTTCCTTGCTGGCCGTACCCTTGCAGACCTGGCCATACCTTTCATGGCAGTCATTTGAGCTTCATTTTCAGTGAAAATTTCACTTGTTTTGGTACTAAAACCCTTGCATCGACCTGCTGATCTGTTGCAGCATATTTGTATTCAGTTTGAAGGACTTTTTGAATGGTTTACGGCTGTTAGAGACCTCCAGCTGGGCCGTACCTCATCTAAGACAACGTCAGTTAACTTGGATACTGATTCTCTTGCATTTTATGGATTCTATCACCTTCAACCATGGCACCTAGGGTTTTAAAACATTGTTCTATACTTGTGTGAGTAGAGGATATTCATTGCATGCATTTGGTTGTGATTTTCTATGGCTCATGTTGTTGGTTCATGTAAGATACCCAACTAATTCTACCAAAATTTTTCCTTACTTAGACAATTTTACTTGCTGTCAACTCATCAACTATTTCAACGACACAAAGATATACATCAAAGATAACTATTTGAATGAATCAACCTTAAGCTGGTTACTTGTTTTATTACTTGATTCAATCAACTCATAATGTCTTATTACATGAGTAATGCTTTCAATGGCATGAAGTTACACTTTATTTCAAATGGAATTACAAAGCAGGCCTTGGAGCCTTGATGATTACAATGAGCACCTATACTTGATCGACTCAATTGAACTCAACGATGTCAACTGAATGTCAACACCTCACAGTACAACAAGGGAGCATCACCTTGTCAGTTGAGGGAGCATCACCCCAACACTTGAAACTCGCAGGCCTCAAGATTACAAGCTCAACAGCTTTGCAGAGAGAAGTTTGTCAAATGCATAGATACCAAATGAATGAGGGAGCTCCTCCTTTTATAGGCCTTCCAAAGGCAATGAAGGCACGTTTTTCAATGCATGAAGAGGAACCAAGGCACGTTTCCCAAGAAGCATATTCAAGGGAATATTCCATCTGATGACTCATTCTGAGTTGGCAATCTCATCCAGAGGCCTCGACACAGATCCCAAATGCTATCCTTCTGACCAATGGGCATGCAGGGTGTTGTAACAACCTTACCTCCTTCTAGAAACACTTAGGCGCAAATTCAGGGTTCTTTTGACTTGGGCGCCAAGTGGAGGTGGTATCTTCATGAAGTTGCGCCTTGCCAATTGGAGGTAATGAATGCCAAGAAATGCGCCTAGCAGGGTGAAGTCAAAGATAGAGACTTAAGTGCAAATTTACAAGCTCCCTTGTTAGGCGCCAGAGCTAGGCTATTCAAGCTGATGGGTGCGCCTAAACTCAATGGTTGTTTCTTATCATTTCAACACCTAGAAGATGTTCCAATATGTTCCCCTTTACAAGCGCCTTACCTCACAAGTGCCTTAATGTGTTCTTCTTTGAAGGCGCCAAAACTGAGCTCCAGATTTCTTGACTAGGGCGCATTTCTAAGGTAGGAAAAAGTGCAAATTGGCGCCTAGGGAAGGATGTAGACATTCCTTGCTAAAACCTTTATCTCTAGCCATATCTAAGTCAACAACACCAACTTCTGCCAAGCGCCTAGCATTTTGAGTGGATTGAAAGATCTTTCCATACTTAGGCGCACTTTTTGGAACAAGTTTCTTAGGCGCATCTTGATGTCTGCAGCAAGGTGAATTGGCGCCCAGCCTTGAGTTGCTCAAATCTTCCTTGAGGGCGCTCATTCTTGAAGTCTTTGAAATGAAATAGAACACTTGTCTTATCAAGCGCCTTGGCTTCTTGAGGAGTTTGGGAATCACCCACTAGAATCCTGTTTTGGCGCCTTGAAATGCCTAGGCGCTCATTGAATGGTGTTTAACCTCAAACTTGGCGCCTAGAAGACTTTTACTTTCAAACCTTGTTTCCTTAAGTCAGAATCTCTTCTCTACAAATACTCACACTTGAAGCCATTAGAGTGAGTTAGGATATCATTCTACATCAGCGCCTTGACTGGGTGAGAGGCTATTTCCTGAACTAGGCGCATGTTTGAGTGGATGTCAATTAGGCGCACTTGACTGATTGATGGAACATGAAACAGCGCCTAATCTTCTAAGTGCAAATCATCTTAAACACTATGCAATTCAAATGACTCCACAAAGGTTCTTCCTTCATGCTTGGGCGCTCATTCAAGGTCCTGGATTCATGATTTGGCGCCTTCTGATTCTTAGGCGCCCAAAGTGAGTAGGCCCTCTTCAACATCCAATTCACTTAGAAGACTTCAATTTGGAGACTTATCAAACTTTTCTATCAAGGCGCCCTGTTGGATGCTTCAAAACCCAGGGCGCTCACTTAGGTGAAGTCTACATGACATTGGCGCCTTAGCATGGAAACTTCATTCCTCATCAACTTAGCTCATCTAAGAACTAGGCGCTGGGTTGGAGAAGGTTAACCACAAAGAGCGCCTTCAGTTTGAATGCTATATTGAGAGCTAAAATGAGCTTTGGAAGTTGGGCGCCAAAGTGAACCTGATTTGTCAAGGAGTGCCCCTGGCAATGGTGATCACTGGGGTTGATGAAACTACTCCCAGACTTGGTCAATTTACAAGTTTCTGACTTTGCTCCTGCAAAACAAAAGGTTAAGTTAGTCAAAAACCAGTTCATTCCCTCATTACTTAGAATTAGCCTCCGGGAATGAGGAATAGGCTAATCCATTATACACTTGATGATCAGGCCGGAAACGGGGACATGACAGTTCACCTACAGCAGATATATGAAGTTGAAAATCTTGACATGGGTATGTGTTTATAATTCATTTCATGAGGATTTATGAACTGGGCCTTTGATATTATGCTCATATCTATGATTGTTTTTTTGGGTTATCGTTGCATGTTTCATATTTCATTGTATCTGCAAGAACAATTACATGCAAACCAAAAAACCCCTTCTGCAACTTCTATCTAGTTCTGAAAGACCACAAAAACTAATAAAAAATAACACATATAAGAAATAAAAAAAATTTAAACAGGGGCAGCTCATTACAAATGTGGTGGGAACATAAGGTGAAAGTGAGGAAAAAGGGTATATTCTTAAATATCCTGCTATCCTGAGTATTTTGGGATGAGGTACTGCTGGGAATTGGAAGATTATTGGCAGAATTCGGGATGATCCTGTGAAGCTGGATTCGAAGGTCTGATTGGAAGGCTCGGGAATTCAGTTGGAAGAACTAAGGCATGACTTCTGTGGGTTTCTGAATGCTGCCTGCTATCAATATGGATTCATTTAAGGTTGGCAAGCCTTGATGATTATCTAGCATGATAATATGTTTCTATAATCTAAGTCCTGATGGGATTTTTTATCAGAGACTTTACTCTTCACTTTATTTTTTTGTGGGTCCAAGCTATCAAACCCTAGGTATCTTTAGCCCAAAAAAATAAAAAATGAGTATTACTTGAGGTTCTCTAGATTTTGACTTCTAATTTGCAAATAGATATACTATAATTATAGATATTCATACTGTATCAAATAATTGCTACTTCAAATTTATCGTAAAAAATGTTAGATATGCAGACACAATGCTAACAATTCTAGTTGATTGACTGCTCCTCTCAAAGTGATAATTATTTCAAATCATATTACAGTTTTTTTTCCCAAAATGTATGAATTTTATAATTAGTAGAAAAGAAATATAAAAGCTCAATGCTTTTCATCTTACTCGTATCATTAAGAAACTTCTTTCTTTCCTTCAGCTCATAAATTACAGGTTTTGGCCATGAACAAACAATAATTTTCTTGCAAGGGATGATTAGTTATCTTGAAAAAGATCCTGTCTAATTCAAATAAATATATAGAATAAATGGATCCCTTTTCCAAAAAATTCAACATCTACTATGTGGCCTGTTGGGACAAGGTGTCTCAACCTTGCATTCGTAATGTTCGTTTAAGTATATTTTGTATGCATTCACTATTTCTTCTTTCGTGTATTTTGTCTTCTTGTGGGAGAGTCCGTGTCCCACTTGGAGGTGACATGGATTTTGTCTTTAGTGGATTTTGTCCTCGCATGAGGAGGTAGGCATCCCACATTGAGGTGGCATATCTTTGTCATGTGTTGGCATCTTGTGGTGTGTGTAAGGTCATCATGACGGGAGTTACATATGATAGATTCTTATGATGCGTAAGAGCATGTAAGAGGGAGTTACATTTGAATCTTGACCAGCATTATGACAAGAGTGGACACTTGTCATGGAGCATCTTTGAATAGGTTGAATGAGGACAAATTGGGGCGGCCCAAGTTGGGTGGTCAAATATGACAAATTATGACATGGTAAGTTGTGTAAGGAAATTGCTTAAAATAGCCAAGAAGACCAAGACCAAGAAGGGGAATTGGAATTTAGACCCATGCTTTGGGTGCCATACCCCTTATGGTTTTATAAATGGTTTTCCTAAACCATTTATGGTTTCCAATTTGAATTCTTGCCTATAAATTGGTGCTTGGAGTTGTCGTTTGTATGATGTATTTTGCAAGTACCATAATGCTGCCAAAATCACTCCAGATTTGAATGTTGGTGATACTCCTCGTTGTCTTCGTTTTTTGAACTCAACAATTTTTAAACATTTCCATGCTCATTAACCGTCATGTGCTGTCAAGTCAATTCCTTAGATGCCTTTGTTCATATCCGTAGTCACAAGATGTTGATTAGGTTCATGTAAGCTTGTTGCATCAAACTTAGAGGTTGTGTGCCAATCTTAAATGTTTTAAAAGAAAGTCGCCTATTTTTTTTAGTCAAAACCTCAGAAGCAGGTGCACGGTTTAACCTGGGATTGCTGAAACCACAGATGCAACACTCGCCATTTACTCGCCGAGTTTTGAAAAACTCGCGAGTCTTTTCAAGAGGCGAGTATTAGAGGCAAAAACTCGCAAAAAAAATTCTGAGTTTTTCAGAAAAACTCGCGAGTCCGTGCATAAAACTCGCCCATCGCCAAAAAGGCGTTTCCAGCAGCGCTTAAAGGCTTTTTATGACTCATTTTTGGTCATTTCACTTGCTCCATATCACAACTTAAAAAAAACCCTCCCAAACATTTTACAGGGATTTGCAGTGATTTGGCATCGAGCAAACAAGATTTGAGGCGGATTTCAATCAAATTTGAAAGGAAAATCAGATTTCCAGGTAGGTTTTTGTTTTTTTTCTTTCTCTTTCTTTTTTTCAAATTTCTTCTTCATTTTTGAAGCATCTAAGTTTAAAAAACATCATGAATGTAGTATAAATGGATTTGTATTGATAAAAACAAGATTTATATTCATAAAAACAAGATTCATCACTATTTTGTTTGCATTTTTTCTGATTTTATTATTTTTTTCATTTTTTTTTCATTTTTTTTCATTTTTCTTCATTCTTCTTATTTGAATCCAATTTTTTTTTGAAGAAAATGTTTAAGTCTTAGATTAGTTTGCATTTTTAGTATTTTAGAGTAATTTTTTAATTTCTTCATTGTTTTCATATTTTTTCCAAACCCTAGTTAATTTTTTTTTGTTGAATCCGTTTTTTTTGGAACAAAATGTTTAACTTTAGAATAAATTTAATCTATTAATTAGAAATCTAATTTAGGTTGTTTTTTAATTTTCTATTAAAAAACTAACTTGTGCTTTCTCTTTGTATGTGGAGGTTAATTTATAATGGCAGATAGAGATGCTTCTATATCCAGTTCAGCCTCAGGCCCTGCTACATCATCATCATTTGTAGGCAAACGTCCTCCAGGAGCTAGAGATCCTACGTGGAAATATGCCTATCTAGGACCGTACCCTGGCTCAGTTTTTTGCATCCAATGCAAAAACGTATACCGTGGAGGCATTAACCGCCTCAAATACCATCTTGCAGATATCAGTCGTCATGATGCGAAGGCTTGTACTAAAACCACGGAAGAAATAAAAAGACAAATGAATGCCATACTTGCAGCCGCAGAAGAAAGAAAATTACAAAGGGAGAAGGCAAAGGCAGCCATGCAAGCATCCATAGCTTCTTCTCAAGGTGCTCCAGTCAACCTTGAGTCGGATGATGATGCACTTTAGGGCATAGTGGGCTCTCTTCGTGGTCCACGTAACCGAAGGCAACCCACCACCACTACGAGCCCTTCATCTACTTCCAGTAGAGCACCAGGATCAGCACCTACACGCACAGTAGATAGTTTTTTTGTGCCTAGAAACACACCTGGATCACAAACTTCCTTAGAGGCAACTGGGTGGAATAAGGAGGTGCATGACCATGCACACATTGCTTGTGCCGATTTTTGGTATTTCAACAACATCCCTTTCAATGTGGCAAATTCTCCTTATTGGCATAATTTGGTTACTGCACTGACAGTTGCAAGAAAGGGTTTCAAGGCACCTTCTCGCACAGACTTGAGTGGGAGGTTAGTTAATTTAATCCTTTAGGTTTTAAGTTTTTGATAAATTTATGTTTTTTAATTTATAGAAATTTATGATGAATTTAAGCTATTTTTTGTTTACAAACAAAATTTGTGTACTTAATTTCACTTTGTACTTGTAGGTTGCTTACAAATGCAAGAGATAGGGCAAGGGCAGTGGTGGAAGACCAAAGAAATGAATGGAAAAAATATCGTTGCTCTATTCTTTCCGATGGGTGGACGGATGGTAAAAACCACACCATCATTAATTTTTTGGTAGCTTGCAAGAATGAAGTGGTGTTCTTGAAATCAGTGGATGCCTCCAACATAGTGAAAAATGCAGAAAATTTGGCTAAAATGTTGGAGCAAGTTTGCATGGAGGTTGGGATTGAAAATGTTGTGCAAATAATTACTGACAATGCAGCAGCATATGTGGCAGCTGGTAGAATCCTCCAAGAGAGACCACACAATTTTTTGGACACCTTGTGCAGCACATGTCCTTGACCTTCTTTTGGAGGACATAAGAAAGCTTGATTGGGTCACACCGATTGTAGAGGATGCAAGGAGGATCACAAAATTTATCTACAATCACCCTTGGGTTCTTCACATGATGAGGGATTACACCCAAGGGAAAGAGTTGGTGAGATTTGGTGTGACAAGGTTTGCAACGGTTTTCTTAACATTGCAAAGCAGTCTTGGTGCATTGGCGGCTTTGAAACAAATGTTTGTGTGCCCAAAATGGACAGAATCATCTTATGCAAAAAAGCCAGAAGGAGACAAGGTTGCATGCATTATCTTCGACAAAGTATTTGCAAAAAGAGCTGCAGAGATTGTGAAGGTAACTTCAAAACTTCGAATTTAAATTCAAATTGAATATTTATTTATTTTTAATGTCTTTCATTGTAAATTAGTAACTTTAATCTTTTTGCATTTTTATATTGTAGGTGTCGGAGCCCTTGGTTAGAGTCCTCCGCTTGGTAGATGGGGATAAAACCCCAATGGGGTATCTTTATGAGGCCATGGATAGGGCCAAGGAGGCTATAAGAAATTATTATAAGGGGGACAACCTCAAATTTGATCCCATATGGGAGATTATTGATAGGAGGTGGAACAATCAACTCCACCAACCCATCCATGTAGCAGGGTACTTTTTGAACCCCCGTTTCTTCCATTCAGGCACCTTCTCAAATCCTACTGGAGAGGTTATGGAGGGCCTCACTTCTTGCATTCGGAGGATGACACCCCAGGCTAAGGTGGCAGACCTCATTGTTGATGAATTGCATGCTTATAGGGAAAAAAGGGGTAGGCTCTTTTCTTCAGACCTGGCTACACGAGCAATAAGCAATCAGTCACCAAGTATAAAATTTCAAATTTACAAGTTACAACTATTGATAATTTGATATTTAATATGTTTTGAACTTTTGACTTTCCTTTCTAAGTTTCTAACTCTTCAATATTTTTTTTGTAGAGGTTTGGTGGACAAATTGGGGTGGAAATACCCCAAATCTCCAGAGATTTGCCCTTCGTGTCTTATGCCAACCATGTAGTTCATCCAATTGTGAGCGTAACCGGAGCTTATTTCAGGCCATCCACACAAAGAAGAGGAACAAGCTAGCTCAGAAACGCCTCAATGACCTTGTCTATGTGCAATATAATCTTCGGCTACGCATAAGAAGGGTAGAGGAAATATCAGATGATCCAATTGATTTGGATGAGATAGATCCTTACAATGATTGGACAGGGCGGGATGAGCAGCCTTCATTGTTTTCTGAGGATGAGATCTATGATTTGGAGAGACAGGCAATGGAGGAGGGGGCTGCCGCTGGAATCGATGGATTGGGATTCTCATTGGATGACATTGAGGATGAGGAGGATGAGGATGAGGGGACATTGCCACCAAGACCACTACCAGCATCTACATCCAGGATGGAGGTTGAGCCACAATTTGTCATGCCGAGGATGGAGGAGCCACAACAGATTCCTAGGACTAGACCTTCTAGTTCTACCACTCCCCTAGTTTTTTGTAGACTTGGGAAGAGGAAGATGTAGTATTTTACTATTTAGTATTTACTTTCAGTTTTACAAAAACAATTTGTTATTTGCATTTTGTTTCAAACTATCAGTATCAGCGCATTCCACACGAGGATGCCATTTTGTACCCAATTTACTTTGAAATCAATCAAATACAACTAGACTCAGCTTGTTTCTCATTTATTGACTTGTTGGATGCATCTAATCATTGAATTTTGCCAAAAAAAATGTGTTTTTAATGAAATTTAAACAATTTTTTAAGTAGCCGAGTTTTTGCGAATTTTTTGCCGAGTCGAGTTTTTCGGGCTTGGCGGGTTTTTGCTTTTGGCGAGTTTTTCAACTATGGCTGAAACAACTAAAATAGGGGTTTCTGAAAAGCACTGGTGCTTGGAGTTGTAGTTTGTATGATGTATTTTGCAAGTACCGTAGTGCTGCCGAAAGCACTCCAGATTTGAATGTTGGTGATACTCCTTGTTGTCCTTGTTTTTGAACTCAACAATTTTTAAACTTTTCCATGCTCATTAACTGTCATGTGCTGTCAAGTCAATTCCTTATATGCCTTTGTTGATGTCCGTAGTCACAAGATGTTGGTGAGGTTCATGTGAGCTCGTTGCATCAAACTTAGAGGTTGTGTCCAATCTTAAATGTTTTAAAAGAAAGTCACCTATTTTTTAGTCAAAACCCCGGAAGCATTTGCATGGTTTAACCTGGGATTGCCGAAACAAATAAATCAGGGGTTTCTGAAAAGCTGGAGCAAAACAAATTTATAGGTAGCTCTATGGGGCCTATTATATGCAGTGTGGCCAATTACCAAGCAAAAATATGCTTCTAGTCAAAAAATATGAAATTTTACCCTTTTTTGCACCTACTCAGCATTCAACTTTGGTCGCCCAAAGTCATTACTGTTTTGGTGGTTATTTGCAGAAAATTCTCACCATCAACATGATTGATTGGATAAAATTTCAAATCCAATGCCAGTTCTAATTGCTTCCATAAGCTCAAGTTCCTAGCCGTTTTGAGTTGCAGACGAGCGAAATGCATATTGAGAAATGGAGTATTTGGAACAGGTTATGGAGATCCAACGAAGCATAAAGGACTGAGAAATTTTTCCAGATGTTTTAGTTGTAGGTGCCTTGGCCGACGTGAATGCATAATGTGGAAGCTTAGACCAGGTACGTGAACTATTTGAGTAGGACGTCTCAAAGGGGTGTCTTCTCAGGGAATGCAATGATTGTTGGATAGGCACAGAGCGGATCTGTTAAAAGACATACAAGCCACGGCCTTTTTAAGCAAAGTGCCTTAGCAAGCTTCCATCTCGATGACCACAAAGATTGCTGGATATGCACAAATCAAATTTGTTGAAAGGGCTTTAGAAATTTCGAAACAAATGAGACGTGCAGCCATCATATTCCTTGCAAGTTGCACCAAATGGAAGATTTAAAACAGATTTATGGTCGTCCATCGAGGCATAAGGGATTGAGGAACTCGTTAGATGTTGTAGTTGCAATCACCGTGGTCAAACAGCATACAGAAGACATGAATATCCTTGTGAATAAACCATGGAAACACAAACAAAGCTCTGAACTATTTAACAGGCCACGAACTGTTCATAAAATGTCTTGAAGAATGTTTCTCATGGAATGCAATGGCTACAAGACATGCACAAAATGAATTTGTTGATATGAAACTTTCCAACAAATGCACTTGGCAAGTTCAGAGTCAAATTCCACGACCTCTGCGAGAAAATTCCTGTTCAAAATGGGAGCTTTGGGATAGGATGCCCACTGAAGCACAGAGGATAGAGGTATTTTGTCTGGTGTTACAGTTGTAACAGCCCTGGAAGCTTCATAAGAAATAATTGTACAGTGTACATAAGACATGGACTCATATAAAGATAACAGCAGCTTTGAGACGGTTTATGGATGCCTATCAAATACACATGAAACATATGTATTTTGTCTGAGATTGTATATGCAACAACTCTGGTAGCCATCAAGAAAGCGTGACAGTTGGTAGTCATGATATTACCAATTTCCAATCCCCCAAAATTAACCGTTCCATTCATGTAACTAGCTACTGTCTATATAACTGTAAGGATGCATCCACTGTATCACATTAGTATGGCTCATCCATTTGTTTCAATAAGAGGTTGGATGGGCTTGAATCTTTTGTGAAGTGAGTCAACCTACTTCATTCATGGCAGTATCAAATTATCGACAGAATTCAAGGGCAAAGAAGCCTAATTACACATAATGCCCAAGTGAATAAAATGCTTTGTCCAATTTATTTTAGAATACAGGATATTAATAAAGACCCTCTGTGCAGAGAAGCTACACATAGATTTCAACAGAAATTATCAGACAGAAAGACATTATCTTTTGTAACAAAAATTCTCCGTGCTTTTCAGGAAGGCCTTTAATGACAAATTTGAAAAGGTTTACTTAGAACATTACGCATTGTCATTCTGACTGTTTAATCTCTTACATACTTCACTTTTAAAATGTTATCTAGCAATATTTATCTTTTCTTTTGAACAAAGCTGCACAGACCAAAGAGAATCTTCAGAGTTTATCTAGCAATATTTGTCTTATATTTTAAACAGGGCTACAAAGACCAAAGAGAATATCTTACACATTTGCAAAATTAATAGTTTGATCACTGACAACTTGAAACTGTACTGGCCGATCATTGAGACAGTAACGCCGCAAGATTTCTATTGTTTTTACTAGAGTTGTCCTTGATGGCTTGTTTTCATGGAAAAGATCACCACCAAGAAGCACAAAATCTACCTGTCATTAAGATCGGAAAAGTAAAACATTAGATTTACAATTGGTAGGGTAGAAAATCAATGTGAAGAAGCAAAATATTTGGTAAATAATAAGATATTATATTAAGTTGGATTAAAAGCACAAGTTATGCATAATATCCCACTGATGAATTATTTCCACTAATACGATTGTCAACATTGACCTAATATCCCAATTTCAGACTGAAACAATACTACCATAAACTACCATCAATGATACAGATGATAGTATTAAGTAATTAGAGCTTCCATGGTCAGTTTCAATTAGACTTTTAATCTTTGTGGGATTTTGACCCATTTCTATTTAATTCATCTCTACAATGACCAGTTTCCATGAGATTTAGTCATTACTTAATGGACTTACTCATTGTTGTCTGTTGGTAATAATCACAAGACAAGGGACACACAAAGCACAAAGGCACCTCAAAGCATTTGTTAGTATGAGGGAGGAACAGTGATTATTAGAAAATCCACTGAATTTAGCTTTTCACCTTTTATCCTCTTTCTCATCTGACAAAGATTAAAAGGTTAAAAACTAACACAGATAATTGTTTTAAGATCTCCATATACCAAACGTTACAAAATGCTATTAATTTAACCAAATACCTTTCCAATTTTTATACAAAAGCCCATTGGCAGACGAAAACAGTATTGTGGATGATAGCAAAGTCACATGACTTCTTTTGTACTTGCATTTACTCGAGTCAAACACCTGGGGTCAAAAACAAGTCAAAGTTAACTGGTCACTCTAGCTGAATTCAAATGAAGATTTTTTTTTTAATATTTCTGATAGTCTACAAATATAGCTCAAACAAGAATCTGAGCCAACTGATATTAATACTTAGCTCCTTATGAGTAATACAATACTTAGCTACTTGAGAGCATTGACATTTAGATAACAACCTAGAAATTCCTAATAGAAGCCAAACAGTGGAAGACCAAGAGTCACCACTTCGAATTCCACCTTAGATGTCACTTTGGGTATTTGATGTTGGGTCTCCACAATGAGATTCCAACGCTTTAACTACTTGATCTCAACCCCTTGGACCAAATGAAAATTTGGAATCCAAAATCTGTTTTAATGAATTTCTCAATAGGTTTTCCACTTCATTTTCCATGGGGATCAATTTTTGTTTTTTCAGAGACTTCACCTGTCCAATAGGATTACCAGAGACTGCAAATGAAGATTTGCAGTGATTTAACAGGCTGTATGGCACATTCAAAATATTTTGTAAGAAAAAAGGTATTTTGAAAGGGTATTGGTGTGCCCTACCTTTCAAACTTCTGCAAACTATGTAACTGGATTTGTTGTATGGTCTAAGGTAAGTTGAGTTCTTCCCCAATTTGTAAAAATAACAGCCATTTTTCAGTTGAGATCCTAATAAACAAAAAAATGGAGATAGAAAAAGACACTATTTGGGAAAACTACAACCTTGGTGAAGATCAAGTAGTTGAAAGTAATTTTTTCAATAAAAGAATCAATGGAGGAACAATGGCTCCCTGTTTTTGAGTTTGCGGCCTTCTTCTAAGCACAGTCTTATGTCAGGTGCAAGATGTCAAGGTCGCTAGACTCATGGAACTCCTTTTCCTTTTTTGGCCATTTTTTCACTGTCTCATCATCAAGTTTTTGCACTTAATTTGGATGTCGCCATATCTCCTAATGAGAAAAGTTGCCAAAACGTCCCAACACAGAGTGAATAAAAATAACGGACAATAGTTCACAAGGGGCAAACCTGAGAAATCTAAGTACTGAATTGCTACTGAGGAAGTCCTGAAACAGCTTTAACAAGTGTGTTCCACTCATCTTCAATAGGCAAAGATGAACACTTTAGTACGACCAAATCTGTTGAAAATAGGACCAAGGGGGCGTAAGGTGCATCTAGGAGAGACATTGCCTTTAGGTGGACTTGCACATCAATCTCTGCTAGCCGACACACTACTCGTAACAAATCTCATCACCGGGAGCCAAGAGACTGAATTTTGATAAGTAGTTGTCAATACCTTCTACCCATGACTCTTGGAAAAAATCATCAGGGGGGAGGTTCATCTAGGGATCCTAGTGAAGGGAGTCCTTTATTTCCTAAGCAAACAATACACTCACACAAGTTGCATACAATGGAGGGCAACTCAACTAATCTTGCTTAGACCAAGCGCTTCTATGACTTTCTCGGACACCTCCACACACTCAAGAAAACCTACATTTGAAAGAATACCATCAAAGATATGGTTCATTGCAATGGATAACTTTTTAGCATCCGCTAGTTTATTTGCAACCTTTGCCCTGCTAGCCAAAAGTGTTGCCTCGGCTTCTACTTCGAAGCTATGAATCTCTTGTGCGAGGCGAACAATATCTTTGAGGCATGGGATGTGCCCCTCGACTCTCCACCAATAAGACTAATACATATCTTTAGGCAATAGTCCCAAGGTCGCAAAGGTTTCTACTTCCTTGATCTTCTTCACAACCTCATTCAGTTCGATTCTCAACTATTCATTTTCCTACATGAGTTGCTCCATTGCCGATGTATTTCTTGCAGTTCAAAGCTGCCTTTTCTCCATTCCAGTTAGCAATTTCTAGTTCTACCCTCAACCCCTCGACTTCTTGTTGCACTTGTTACCATTGTATCTTGAGATCTTTTGACATGACTTGCTTGTCCTCTAGCTTTTGACTTGATTTGAGATGTTGAATGGCTTCTACCCAGTCAAGATCAATTTCAAGCCCACTCTTAGACACAACATCACCAAGTAGCTTTCCTTCAAACACCCTACGACAAATGTCAAACTCTCTACAGTGTTCAAAGACGTGGCAAAGGTGCTTTACATGATCTTCATTTTTAGAGAAAATGGTGATATCATCCAAATAGACCAAGACGAATTTATTAATGACCCTTTTTAAGGCCACATCTATGGCCTTTTGAAAAGGATTCCACATTTGAGAGTCCAAAAGGCATCAATTGATAAGCAAAAGTTCCCCACCTGGTTGTAAATGCAATCTTGTGTTGGTCTTCATCATAGACCCAAATCTGATTACAGCCTAAAAAACCATTCAATAAACAAAATATTTAGGAATCGGCCACAATTTGGAGTACTTGATCCATTGAAGGAATTGGTTAGTGGTCCTTGAGTGAGCCTAATTAAGGTCTCGGAAATTGACACGAGTCTGTCATTCTTTTTCCGTATTGGCACCAAGTTAGCAACCCCAATAAAATGCTTGACTGGAAAGATAATTTTGGACGCAACCAATTTGGTAAGTTCCTTCTACATCATGGGCTCTATGAGTAGGTTGGCAAGGTGTTGCTTCTATTGAATTAGGCAAGTATAAGGCTCAAGCTCGGTGATGCTTTCTTCATAAACCTTGAGGTCTTTGTACATACAAGCAAAAGCATCATCAAAGTCTTGGGAGATATGGATGAATGCATCGACACACTTTACACTCTAGTCATTTCTGACCTTGATAGTCTTACCAAGAGCTAACTCGACATCTGTTGGCAACATCAGTGTTGGAGAGATTGTTAGCATGCAGAAGATAAGCCAGAGCATGATGTTATGTAGTGTTTTCATTGATGGCAACAACAGTTGTAGCGTTTGCAGAGTAGTTTGAATGGGAATTTTGCAAGAGGGTTTGATCCTCCTCCATTAAGGACTCATCTACTCTTTCTTAGAAGTTAATTGTGCTAAGAGATCTGGTCTGGTAAGGTAATTTTGCTAAGTGTCAGTATAATTGCTTTCAGTGTACAGTGCTCCAGTTTTCTGGTCCGCATTGTTCTGCCATTGAAGATCATGTCTTGCGGATTTGATATGTTGTTGTTTATCATTAAAAGCATCTAATTCCAGAATTTTGTCTACTGGTGTCCCCCAGAATGAAAGATAGAGTCGTCTGAGTATCGCATCCTAAATAGACAGAGCATTGACAGTGCCAGAGGTGATTTGAATTACTCCGCATTCCACCACAGGCAAACCTATTGCTATGCGGATTTGAAGATAAGTTTATGATTACCTGAAGTGTGTAAATTTCATGTTTGAGGCAATTTGGAGTTTCGGATACCATTCTGTGGTTTGATAGTTGGTTTATATTAGTGTCACTTTGCCAGTAAAGCTGATCTGAAGGTAGTATTGGTGTGCGGAAGGTAAACATGTTTTATGAAGTTAAGTGGGAGCTATTTTAGGTCCATCCCGACCTATTTGAAGTTGTTTCATAGTTTGATTCTTGGCGTGAAGCGTGTGTATGAAGATTTGGAGTCGACTGCTTGCAAGGTTGATATTGTGACCGTTACACTCAATTAGGCCAACGTAATTGGTGGTGTGGATGTTACGGATATATATAAAGGAATGTTTTTAGTATTTTAGTAGTGTGGTGGTGTGTGTGTGACCCGAAAAATGCGACAAGTACCTACAGATGAAACTTGAAGAATTATAGAGCAGGACAATGAGATGTTTTGGATCAGTAAGATAAGTTTTTGTTTCTATAACTTGAGCTCCATTGGAACTGTAATCCATGCATATGTAGATGCAACTGTAACAGTTCAAATCCTGGCAGTGAACCACTCCTTTTCTCTTCTATCTTTCTTTCTTAGTGGGTAGTGAGTTCACTTGGACAGTGAGTCCACCTGCAGTGAGCATTCTTTCTTTTGGGCAGTGAGCCTTTTGTAATTCGGTATTACTACTATATTATATTGTGAGCTAATCCTCACCGTGGTTTTTCCCTTTTAGGGTTTTCCACGTAAAAATCCTAGTGTTCATGTGTTGTGGTTTGTGGCTATATGTTTTATGCTTAATCTGCTTTATTGTTATTGAATTTGGTAAATGGATTAATTGCTCGTTGTGTGAAGGGTTTAAAAGAATATTGATTCACCCCCCCTCTCAGTATTCCGAGTGTTCAACAACATCACCATATAGGTTCGAACTGATTTTCATAGATCCTCGTTCCCTCCTAAATTCATCCTTGGAACCAAACATGCTTTCCAATGTGATTGGACCCTTGGAGATCTTGTTGAAACTGAGTTGGGTGAACTAGTCCCCATACACTTCTTCTAGACATTCATTTATTTTAATTGAGAACTTAGCCTCATTGTGCAAAAAAGAGCTATGTCCTCGTCATTGCTAAACACCTGCTAGTGTAGTGCATTGTCAAGCACAAATGGTCAAACAACTAGCTTGACATGAGGGTGGTTCGTTAAATTGTCACACTTGCTAAAAGGCCCATTATTGGGTTTAAACATGCACCAACTATTGCCATGCAATCAACTTCAATCTTTTACAGTCATGGAGCAAACTAGATGTTGACAGCATTGAAGCCTTCAAGGAGATCCCATACACAATGCTTATACGCTCAAAGTGTGCTATGTTTGGAGGAGCAAATTGACCTAACTTAGCACACCACGAGCTCATTAACCCCGAAAATGGAAAGGTTCTTGATCTTGCACTTGAAGGCAAGTTGTGGACCAAGGATGAGTACCTTGTATACTACAATATTGTCAGTGTCGCTGAATTGCAAATGGTATGAATTAAAAAGCCTACATCATGTTGGGGATATGAGCATGACGCCAATGTTTGCACCATTTCAGATTTTCGCACCATCAAAATAGAGATTGTGAATCTCATCTGGGAAGCCTTCTCCTATCTTAGCAACTTAAGCAAGGAGAGGCTATTCTTCCCTTATGTAATAGGTTCCAAGGCCAAACTCTTCCAACGGATCAAAGTCTTTCAATTGTTGCTCCAATGGTGAAAGGAAATGCAACTAATTCCTACTTAATCCAAAGAGGAGAAGAATGCAAATAAATCACATCTACACCAATTTCAATAGAGTAATAGGCTTACAACATGAGAGAAAGCCAAAAGAGAAAAGAGAGAGAACAAAAGATATACCCTGGGAAAACCCTCATAAGGAAAAAATCTAGCCTCCAAAGCACACCCAAAATGTATTACTTTTCAAAACAGGTTACAATACACTCTTTGAATTGCAATGCTTCAATGGAGATTAAAACTTTCTATATAGAGGAATTCCAACGATACAACTCTATATAAAACTTACCATACAATCTCTATCCCAAGCCCTCAATATATAGGCCAAGGAGACCCAGGAAACCATCAAAGATTTAGCAAAACCACGAGTTAGGTTGTAATGTCCTGTTGAGTTGTTTGTAGCTTCGATCAGATAACGTATTTATTATGATCATAATAAATATGAATATATAAGTAATATTAAATATTACTTATATATTCATACCTAATATATAAGGTATGTTAAAATAAATATGAATTTAGCATGATCAAATGATATATTACCAAAGTATAAACACCGACTACAATTCAAACGGTGATTAGCAATTGCTAAAGCAATGGAAAGGTGACGAAGTCACATCTGTGATAGACGTGACTCCTTGAGGAGTCACGTCTATCACAGATGTGACTCCTACCGTCACTCATATATATATCAACGTCTTTGCCCTGCAATACCATGAAAAAGACACAGAAATCGGAAGTGTATGAGAAGTGGAAATTGCATCTGCAAAATAAAAGAAAGTAATAAATTAAGTTTGCAATACAAATATCCAACATTCAGAAGTTATCCAAGTTAGAGATCATAAGTTCGATTTGAATTTACATGTCCCCTTCGCCGACATGAAGAAATTACAAAGACCCTTAAGCCTATTTCAATTCCCGTAGGCTAATTAAGATGTTACAAGGGAATAATTTATTAATTAACTTAAGTTGTCTAGAAATGTTTATTTTAAAGGCAACTTATGTTTAATTAATAAATTTAATAAAAGATGGACAACATTGTAAAAGTGACTTATTTTTGGGCCCAAAAAGTAAATTTAAATTAAAAGTCACTTTTAAGGGGGGGAAATAAAAGGTTATGAAAATAATATTTCGAAAGGATATAAAAAGGAGAATTTGAGAAGAGAATTTCATATTCCATGCATTTTATCAAATCCCAACTTATTGCGAATGAACATTGTTCGTCTATTCTGCCCTAGGACAAAAACCCTCTGGCAAAGAATTGTTTCGAAGACGAAAACCCTCCTAACCATTTTGCAAGTGGATCCATCTAGAATTCACAGGAGTGCTGAATGTTGAAGTTTTAATTGATTGTACTAAATAGGAGCTATTTCATTCTCAGATTTGAATTTCAATTGTGTTGGAAGTGAAAGACTATATTGGAAGCATTTGAAGAGCAAATATTAATTGTTATTTAGGAAGATATTATTCTACATCAGCTGATCGTACCATTCTGGCCCTAGTTATTCTAGCCGATGCATTTTATTAAGGATTAATGACCACCTTATGTTGGCCGTACAAGTAAGAGGGAAGGTGTTTAATATTAAGGAGTCACTCAGATTTTTGGAGGTTTTGGACAACCTAGCACTCAACCACACCACATTGCCCTCTTTATTTGCCATTCCAAAGTGGGTCACAACTTTCTGGGCAAAATTGTATGCATTTTCAAACTACATCAATAATATCAAGGTTTCATATGAGTGTCCAGCATCATTACAAAATTATTGTGAGCAAGGTTCAGTGTTAAACCAAGTTCCAGCCTTTAAAATCTTCCAGATCTACGGAGAGTTTAGGGTTCCAAACCCTAACTGCACCTCATACTTGTAGATGATCTGATTTGGAGTCGAAGTGCAGCTCTTAGAAGGGCATTTGATATGCCATACCCTTTTGTGCATGCAGATTTGAATATGTAGAGATACCATTTCAGACTTCTTTATTCAAGCAAGCTTATTTATTATCAGATCGAAAGACTAGAACATTTCAGTGGTATCAGAGCTGGAGATCTTGCCAACCTGTTTGGGGAGAAAAATTAATTGTGTGATATAGAAATATATAACTTACGCAACCTAGTGAAAGAGCATACAGATTTTATCTAAGGGGAACTTAAAAGAGCTCGGTTTCAATCTCCCGAAAATTTGGTAGCAAAGGTTCCAATTGCGAAGTGGGAGGAAGAAGAAATCATGGCTGATAGAGACAGAAGGAATTCTAATGAGGGTAATAATACAGAACAGTAGCTCAATAAGATCATTCAAGGACAACAACAATTAATTAACTTATTGACATAAATGTTGCAAAATATGAACATGCCCAGGGCTAGCCTGAATAACAATAGTAACAATGGTGAGGCAAGCAACTCTACACACAATAATAATAACCATAATACCATAACAGTGATTGGATCAACAAGACCACTTATGCCAAAAATTTTGGATAGAGTAGACGACCCTGAAGGTGACGGGGAATAGCAGAATGCAGGAGAGAGCTATCTGGATTACCTACATGAGTATAGATCTCTTGGGAATGAGTTTCATGCAGCGATGTCACTTACAGATTTTTGTCAATTGAAACTAAGAAAAAGGCCTAAGAAAGAGAGAGGAACCCACAGTCAGGACTTATAGCAAAGGTTGGGCAAGTTGTCCATACCTACTTTTGATGGCTCAAACAAATGCATAGCACGTTCTTGGATCCAAAAGTTGGACACATACTTCTCTCTAAATCCTATGTTTGAAGGTGAAGCAATAAAATATGCCACACTGCATTTGGAAGGAGATGCTCAAGAGTGGTGGTACCATGGAATGGTGACCCAGGGTCATAGTCTCATAGACTCATATGCAGATTTTAGCCAGAGGCTAATTGACAGGTTTGACAAGAAAGATCCAGAACTGCATTTTAGGGAGCTAGCACAATTGAAACAATATGGCTCAATTGATAGTTATGTGTCTGAATTTCAGAGACTATCAGTGATGGTTCTTGATGTATCAAAGAGGAGGCTTATTGGACTATTCATTTAAGGCCTGACTGAACCACTCAGGGGTTGGGTGAAGGCATTTGACCCTCCTCCTTTACAAGATGTGATAAAAAGGGCAAGGAACATGGAGTTTTCCACACCAAAGAACAAATTCCAGCCTAAGTCATTTCCACCTAAGAACGACAAGAAACCCTTTCAAAAGGAATGGCCCAAAAAGACAAGTATGGATGAAGGGAGGAAGAATGAGCTGTGAAGAAAGAAACTATGTTTTTTATGTAAGGAACCATGGGAACCAAGTCACAGGTGCTTTGGACTGAGCAAGGTTCATTACATTGAGGTTGTCTTCGATAATGAAGACAAAAAAGAGGAAGTTGATTCAAGAAGTGATCATGAAGAAGAAGATGCTGAACCAGGAGACCAAATTGTTGCAGAAGCTATAAGAGGGACTTTTGCTACACTTTCAAGTACACCCAGATACAATCCATTCAGAGTGAGAGGAGTCATGTATGGTCAGAGTTGGCAGTTTTGATTGACAGTGGGGCAACCCACAATTTCAAATATGAAGGATTGGTGGTTAAAAGGGGATTGGAGGTAGAGGACTTTGAAGGATTTAATGTGATGGTTGCAAATGGATTTGCTATGACATGCACCAAAAAGATATCGCAATTGAGTATCACTCTAGGCAACCATAAGGTAACAAATTACTTTTATGTAGTTGGGATTGGAGAAACAGATGTGGTTTTGGGAATACAGCGGCTGCACTCTCTTGGGAAGTATTCTAAGAATTTTTAGACAATGGAATGGAAGTTCAAAGCAAATGGGAAAAAGGTAATACTCTGAGGTATATCTAATGGAGCTCCCAGAGTAGTTACTACAAAGAAAATGGAGGCTATTTTTCGTCATGGTGAGGTTGCATGGGTAGCCCAATGCTTTGTCTCTACAAAAACTTCTTCGGAGGGTGGGAGAGCTTACCATGTTGATATCCAGTCATTAATGGACATAGTATGGTATTTGGTGATATTCCTCCAAGTAGACCACTAGAAAGGGGCTTTGAGCATGTGATTGAGTTAGAGGAAGGGGCCAAGCCCGTTATAACTACTCCTTATCACCACCCAAAAAGGCATAAGGAAGAAATTGAGAAGGTGATTAGAGAGCTTTTTGATATGGGGCATATTAGACCCAATTCCAGTCCTTTCGCTTCGTCGGTAGCTTTGGTCAAGAAGAAGGATGGAACTATGAGGATGTATATAGACTACAGAGCTCTCAACAAAAGAACAATCAAGAATAGATACCCTATTCCCAGGATCAATGAATTGATTGACGAGTTGCATGGGGCAGTTTACTTCTTGAAAATTGATTTGAGATCAGGGTATCATCAGATCAGAGTAAGAGAGGAAGATATACACAAGACTACTTTTAGGTGCCACTATGGACACTACAAGTTTTTGGTCATGCCTTTTGGGTTGACCAATGGTTCGGCCACATTCCAGAGATGTATGAACCAGGTATTTAATAAACAGTTGAGAAAATTTGTATTGGTCTTCTTTGATGACATATTAATATAAAGTAAAACGTGGGAGGACCATTTGAGACACGTTGATGAAGTCTTGGGAATCATGGAGGCAAAATCATTGTATGCAAAGGCATCTAAATGTGAGTTCGGCATGACAGACATATTGTATTTAGGGCATGTGATTAGTGCAGAAGGATGTAATGTCCCTCTTTCTAGAGGAAACATTTAAACCTAAATTTTCATTCAAAGTGCTTTTCAAGGAGACATTAGAAATATTATAGATTAATAATTTTTTTGATGAATAGATCAAATAAGATCAATGATAATGTATTCACATCATTCCAAGGATTATTTATTTCCTAATTGTTACTTGCTATTGATAACTATTCTATAATACGTTCCATAATTCAATCATGCATATTTTCCTTATTACTCTTCCTCATAGAACTAGGATTTACATGTATAGGGCGCGCTGAAACCATCTCTTGACCCAGCCTACGGGAACTACGTCCCAGCCTACGGGCTTATCTCTTGACCCAGCCTACGGGAGACTTTGTCCCAGCCTACGGGCCTTCTTACGGATGGGATTACTCCGCCTCTCCCCACAAGACCTAACATTCCTTTAAGGATGAAGTAATAGAGAAATATAGAAGTAATAATCTAAGTTCATCTTCCCATATCATCTTCCTTCTATTCCTTAACCATGGATGGGGAAATTATATGTCTAGGGCGCGTTGAACCCTCTCCAATGCGATTGGGAATGGAATTACTCCGCCTCTCCCTAGCATCCTTGTCTAGGGCGCGTTAAACCCTCTCCAATCCATCGTGATGGAATTACCCCGCCTTTACCTAACAAGACCGCCTCTCCTATGGTTATGGGAAATAGAAGTGATGAGATGAACATACCATTACTGTATCTTTAATTGATTTCATAAATATCATAATTGTTCTTATTGGCATTTAACACAAGATGCCTTATATTAATATTGATCATATATCATTACATTTATTCATTATATTAGTTTTTGTGCATTCATAGTTTTGTCTAAGTTAAGTGCATTTATTTATAGTTAACATCATAATTATACCAATTAACTTGACAGTCCATTTATATTCATATTATTCTTCTACAACATTTATATTGCCTAACCTATTAATAAGGAAAGTGCACGTACCTCTTTATGCTACTTGTCTTGTTGAATCTGCTCACTGGATTCTATTCTCTTTTGCCTATTCTTTAATATTTATATATTATAATATTTGTTATAATATTAATAATATCTCTATATTGTATTATTATATATGTTATTAATATTATTGTATATATATATATATATTTATTTATTTATGTATATATATTTACACACATATATATAGATATATTACATCTTAATAATTAAATATATTAAAATACTTACCTGCTGTTCAGACGATCTGCAGGTACCTTTTGGATGCGGTAGATATTTATTCTCCTCGTTCCTTTTTCTATTCCCTTTTTCCTCTTTTGTTAGATGGGCCCATTAATATTTATAAGTTTGAAGGGGTGCAATTCACCACCCGTCACCACCCTTAATAAATAAATATTATTAAACTTTGATACTCGATATTTGTTTGTTTTAGTTAAGAGCTCCTATCGGCATATATGAATGCCCTTATATTATGCAATGAATAAATATATATTTACTATTATATATTATTATTATTATTATTATTATTATGATATTTATTTTTACTTGAATAATTCCTCCCTATATATATTTATGATATCTTTTCTAGTTATGACTCAGAAATATATATAAATATAATGCGGATCTAAATATATTTATTTATGGGATATTATTTATTTATTGCCCATCTTCTTTTCTTTATTTATTTCCCTTTCAAGGGATATTTATTATGCCTGGTGGTAAAAGACATACTTACCCTTTCATAATTTTTATTACTTTATGTTATTCCCTTCTATGACCTGTGGTAACCATACGTAACTCCCTTAACATATAGTTTATTTATATTATTTGTATTTATGTTATATCATTATAATAAATGATATATTATTTATTTTGTATTATTTATATTATATCATTTATATCATAGTAAATGATATATGATTTATATTATATTATTTATATTTATAATATAATATAAGATAAATATAAGAATATTTATATTTATATTATTAGATATATTTATAATATATTATTATTGTTTATGTGTTATTTATAAATATAATAATAATATATTTTTTAATTGTTTTAAATAAATATTATTTAAATATATTCAATTTATAATATCATTCATATCTTTGATTTGAATGAATAATACATAATGCAGGGACATGACAAAGGAGTCATGGTGGATTAGGATAAGATTCGAGCTATTCTAGATTGGCAACACCCAAATCATTGTATCATTTGAGGGGATTCTTTGGGTTGTGCAACTACTACAAGAGATTTGTTAGGGGTTTTTCATAGTTGGCAGCACCCTTGACAAATTTGACTAAGAATGAGGCCTTCTCATGGACATGTACAGCACAACAAGCTTTCGACAAGCTTAAACAAATGATGAGTTCATGCCCAATTTTAGCATTTTTGGATTTTTCGCAAACCTTTGTTTTGGAGTGTGATGCTTCGGGTGAGGGGATTGGAGCTATCTTAATGCAAAATAGACATCCCATCACCTTTGAGACCAAAAAACATTGAAAGAAGGTACTCTATTTATGATAAGGAGATGTTAGCCATCATGCATGCATTGGCTAAATTCTGACAATACCTGGTAGGGGGAAGGTTTGTGGTAAGGACCGATCATAACAACCTAAAATACTTCCTCAGTCAAAAAGATTTGAACGAGAGGCAACAGAAATGGGTTAGCAAACAGCAGGCCTATGATTTTGATATCGAATGCATTAAGGGGAAAAAGAATGTAGTTGCAGATGCTTTATCCAAGAAACCTACCTTGTGTTCAATGACAGAGATATCAGCAGATTGGAAGGCTCATCTCTTCGTTGAATATTCCAAGAATACATTTGCGTGTGATGTCATGGAAGGGAAAATACAAGATGACCAATACAGGGTAATGGATGGTCTCATTTTATACAAGGACAGGATCTACCTTGTTCCATAGTCCAAGATGAAGGAGAAGATAAGGAGAGTTGTCCATGACACCATTAGCAAGACACCCTGGCTACTTTAAGACTTACAAGCAAATCAGGGAAAGATTCACTTGGAAGGGACTCAAAGATGACATCTTGAGACATATTAAGGAGTGTCTAGCTTGTCAACAGAATAAGTTAGAACATATTTTTCCAGCAGGATTGTTGCAACCCTTACCTATTCCAGAACAAAAATGAGGGAGTGTAATGTCCCCATTTTTTGAATGGTCGCCATTGGATAGCAGAAGGTTAGGTTTTCAAACTTCAAGGGTCTTGGAAGCCGGAGATGGTATCGACACTTTCCTTCCACTATTGGAGCGAAGCATGGATGTTAAGATTCTAGGGCTTTGTCAAAAGATAAACTTGCCCTTTGCCACCTTGATAAGATCAAAGCATAGTACTTTTGGTGTAGTTATGGACGCTTGGAGGAGAAGCCCTTCACTGATTCTTAATCTTGCTTGGATAGCGCCTAGATGGGAACAAATCATGAAGTCAAACTTATATTTATTATGGGCACTTGTGGCCGACTTGGTGGGAGGTGGCGTGGAGTTCTTAAATGCCAAAGTCCATATCTTTAATTTGAACTTTGGGCGCCCTTAGTACTACAATGCTGGTCGGCCCTCCTTAAGGGACAAACAATAAAAAAATAAAAGAGATAAACGCTGGTCGGCCGGCTTGGAAAGAAGAAAGCAAATAGGTATAAAAGGAAGAAGTTGGAAGGCACTCCAATCATCATTCAAGCATCTATTCTCATACAACTTGGAGAGTGATCTCTAGAGAAGGATTATGGGATGAAAACCTCACTATCCTAGGAGAATTCCATCACGGGAACTCACTTGCACTTGAATGTTTTGGAGCAGATTTATTACAGCAGACTTTACATTCTCATTCAGCCCTCATTGGAGTATGTTCTTGCATAATTTTGGTATGTAATTGTTGGCAATTGTGTCTACTTTGTGGCTGGGCTATTTGGCTGGTTGCCACCATCATTTGTATGCTCAAACTTTATATTTACAGCAGTTAATCACAGCAGACCTCATGTTCCTTATGTTTGGTGTAATTTGATATGTTCTACATATGATTCATGGTGAATATAATCTACATGCTTGGGCGAATCATTTGGTATGTTCATATTTGATATTCGTCATGATTTATGATAAATACATGCAATTGTTTCCAGTCTGATTTTTGGAGCAGAACTAGGGTTAGGGCAGAATTATAAAGTGCAGAAATTCTAGAGCAGAATTAAGATTTAAGCAGAAAAATCAGAATAATAGCCAAATATCCTATTTAGGCTATTACAGGGAGCATATCTATGGATTTCATCACTGATCTTCCACGGGTTGAGGGTAAGGATTGCATTTTTGTTGTGGTAGATAGATTGACCAAGAATGCTTATTTCTATGCCATATCCTCCGAGTTTAAAGCTCCTCAAGTTGCAGAATTGTTTTTCAAGGAGGTATTTAAACTACATGATCTACCAAGAAATATTGTCAGTGATCAAGACAGCAGATTTCTCATTATGTTTCGGCAAGAACTTTTCAGATTGGCAGGTACTGAGTTAACCCCAAACACTAGTTATCACTCACAGACAGATTGGCAAACCAAGATTATCAATAAGTGGGTGGAAGGATATTTGAGGAACTATGTAGTAGGGCAGCAGAAGGCTTAGATCAGGTGGTTATATTTGGGTGAACACTGCTACAATACCACATATCACATGTCTATCGACATAATTCCATTCAGAATTATGTATAGGTATGATGTCACATCTTTTGTGGATTTAGTCATTGTTGATAGTAGAGTTCCGAAGGCCAAGGATTGGGTCCAAGAGAGTTAGGACATTCTGAAGGCACTTAAGGAAAATCTCTAGCAGACTCAAAATCAGCAAAAGATTTATGCAGACAACCATAGGTCGGAGAGAACTTTTGAGGTTGGTGACTTGGTTTTCTTGTGATTGCAGCCCTATAGACAGTCTTCTCTGAAGAAGAGTGGGGCAGAGAAGTTGAAGCCACAATTTTATGGGCCTTACAAGGTAGTGAGGAGGATAGGAGAAGTTGCCTATGAGCTTGAGTTGCCAGAGCATAGCAGAAATCATAATGTATTTCATGTTTCGTGCCTCAAGAAGGCACTTGTTCAGCATATTTCACCTTCTCCAGAGCTTCCACTGTCGAATGAGGAAGGTAAATTGATTTTGGTCCTTGAGGCTATTTTGGAAGTAGAGGAGAGGAGGTTGAAGAGCAAAACCATCACAGAATACTTGGTCCATTGGAAGGATTTGCCTCTAGAAGATGCCGCTAGGGAAGGAGAACAAATTCTTCAACATCCAAATCTGCAATTCCTTGAGAACAAGTAATTTTGAGAAAGGAGGATTGTAATGTCCCCTTCACCAACATGAAGAAATTACAGAGACCCTTAGCCTATTTTAATTCCCATAGGCTAATTGAGATGTTGCAAGGGAATAATTTATTAATTAACTTAAGTTGTCTAGAAATGTTTATTTTAAAAGCAATGTATGTTTAATTAATAGATTTAATAAAAGATGGACAACATTGTATAAGTGACTTATTTTGAGGCCCAAAAAGTAAATTTATATTAAAAGTCACTTTTGAGGGGGGGGAAAATAAAAGCATATAAAAAGGAAAGTTTGAAAAAAGAATTTCATATTCTATGCATTTTATCAAACCTCAACTTATTGTGAATTAACATTGTTCATCTATTGTCAAGTCCCCATTTTCAGAGTGATCACTTCATTATTTGATGTCATTTTTGCTATTCCACGGTATGTATAACCTAATTTAGGTTGAACACTATAGGAGCAAAAATCTGGGCTGTATCTGTCATGCTTGAGCCCACAGATTTGATGTAATTACAAATCAGCATATTCAGATTTGGAGCAGCAGACCTATTTAATCAAAAATCGGATTTGTTTGGCACATGTTTGGCCTTTGGATGGTTGATTTTCATGGTTGATATCTTTGTTAATGATTATACATGTTTGGCATACATTTTATGATGTTTGGAGCATATTTATTGGCTGCCTATGAATGTTTATACTTCTAAAAATAAAATCAGAAATCAGGGTTTTGAGCAGAAAACTAAAAAGCAGAAATTTAGGGCAGAATTCATAAATTAATTTCCAGAATGTTACGGCAGATCCCATTAGGGATATTACATCTATTCTACCCTAGGATGAAAACCCTCCGGCCAAGAATGGTTTCGAGGACGAAAACCTTCCTAGCAATTTTGTGAGTGGATTCATCCAGAATTCATAGGAGTGTTGAATGTTGAAGTTTTAATTGATTGTACTGAATAGGAGCTATTTCATTCTCAGATTTTGGTTTCAATTGTGTTGGAAGTGAAAGCCTATATTGGAAGCATTTGCAGAGCAAATATTAATTCTTATTTAGGGAAATATTGATCTACATCATCTGGCCATACCATCCTGGCCCTAGTTATTCCAGCCGATGCATTTTATTAAGGATTAATGACCACCTTATGCTGGTTGTACAAGTAAGAGGGAAGGTGTTTAATATTAAGGAGTCGCTCAGATTTTTAGAGGTTTTGAACAGCCTAGCACTCAGCTGCACCACATTGCCCTCTTTATTTGCCATTCCAAAGTAGGTCGCAGCTTTCTGGGCAGAATTGTATGCATTTACAGACTGCTTCAATAATATCAGGGTTTCATGTGAGTGTCCAGCATCATTACAGAGTTATTGTGAGCAGGGTTTTGTGTTAAACGAAGTTCCAGCCTTTAAAACCTTCCAGATCTGCGGAGAGTTTAGGGTTTCAAACCCTAACTGCACCTCATACTTGTTGCTGATCTGATTTGGAGTTGGAGTGCAGCTGTTAGAAGGGCATTTGATATGCCATACCATTTTGTGCATGCAGATTTGAATATATACTATATAGAGATTCCATTTCAGACTTCTTTATTCAAGCAAGCTTATTTATTATCAGATTGAAGGAATGGAACATTTCACAAGTCTTGGTCCAACCAATCCAAGTTGGACACGTGTGCCCTCCTCCAAAAGTAATTCCTCCCAAAATAGAATGTAACTCCCTAGTAGACCATTTGACCCCCAAGGCCAAGAAGGGTCCAAGTAACTCCCAAGCACTCCATGTGGGTTCAATAATTGGTCTTACACACCCCTTACAGCTAGCTAAAAATAGTCAGTCAAATATGCTACTCATAGTCCACATAGTAACGCCCTATCATAAGTCAAATAACACATGGCAGAGAGTGCCAACTAAGGAATCTTAAGATTCCTTCCATGTGGGCACATTATTTACAATATTTACAAATATTAAATAATTCAACTAGACCTAGCACTTGCAAGGTGTACGACACCTAGTCCTAACAAACAGTTCATCGACAACAACTCTCCCTATCTCATTTTCATCCTAATCTTGGCCTTCTATAGGTAGGTCATCCTCAGACAAGAACTCATCAGCTACCGTTAACTCTTCAGCTAGAGCTACAGCCTTGGGGTCCTCCACATTTGGTCATCAGTGCAGTTTAATGTGGCATGCCACAATTGGTTCATTGTCAATTCAGATCCAAGTGTGATACCTAGTTCTTGTGAGCATTTGAGTCCAATCTAACATTACGTAGCCTTGGACTGTTGCTGTAAAATCCTTGAAGAGACAAATAGCAAAAAATGTCAAAAGGTCAGCCATGTGCATATCTTGTAGAATGGTCACACTAGAGCAAGCATGAAGTGTCATGAGGAAAAGCTTTGACTACGACACTGGTCGTCACCGGGGTGCCATCTTGTTGAGTAATACCGCAGACCATAGGCTCATACATGAGTCCAAGAGCATCCGCCACTGTGATCACGATGGTGCTAGTGCTTGAGTCCGCCATGCAGTTATGAGCAAACTTGTCGTTAGCAACGAGAGAAAAGGGTTCAGCCTTCATTTTGATCTCCTTCTCAACCTCTCCATGGAAAATGTTGGCAGATTCCTCCTTTGCATCTTCTTAGATACCTATCTACTTCCTTTCTTGCCATTTCATAGCTTCTTGAAGCAAGTCAACTTACCTAGGGAGCAAGAGCTTCCCACATTGATAAGTCAGACTTCATTTTCTTCATTAAGTCGATAATGATGAACTTGTCATTGGACTTGTAAAATCTTGATGGATTAGAGACCTATCTTGGCCTCTCAAGCTGCAAAATGGGAATCCAATTCTGTTTTCTAGGAGTTGAGGAAGAAGTTGACATGGAAACAATTTTCTTGGCAAATACAGCAATTACGAAGTAGATTGTTCATGGTTATGGTTCCTTTGGTAAATGGTGTTTCCCTTTCAAGGAAATTGGTCAAGGTCATATCTTTGTCCTTTGCTAGGTTGGACTGGCCTTCATGGGAATTAGGAAGTGTTGGAGACTGAGGTTCTATCCGGTCAAAATGTTACAAGTATCCTTGGTGAGCCAAATAAGGAGATGAATCATCTTCATTGCTATTCACAAGGGACCAAAGTGGCACAATAGTGGATTCCTCAACTAGTTTGTTTTGCAAGGGAACTAGAACGATGGCCTTCAACTGATAGCCATTCTATTGAGGAAATGGCGGTTGTGAAATTCTAGGAGGTATAGTTGTGGAAGGAAAAACTTGTGGTTGTGTTGGAGGCAAATGTAATATCCCAAAGGGGATATTATGAACAAGTCTGATTTTTCTGCTTAAACCGTAGATACTGATTTCTGATTTTTATATTTTCAGATTGCAAAGACTTATAATAATCCCATAAACATCATACCAAAACATCAAAAGAACATAACAAATGATTCGCCCAAATACATAGATGAATTACACCATGAAATACACATTGACTACCACCATAAACACCTCCAACATGAATGAATAGGTCTGCTGTTGTAAATCTGAATATATGCAGTCTTCATGAAGCTCCTGAATTGGCCATGAAAGAACACTTGAAGAAGATTGCATTTTGATATTTTAAGCAGACACCCTTAATCCCAAGCCTAGGTCTAAACAAGATAGCAAAAATCTGAGCGAGCAACTTGAATTGATGTTAAATGATAAGGTCCCTGTTGACTTTGCTAACAATTTTATCCGGGCATGATAGAGGATGAGAAAGAAAAGAGCAAGAGGGCTACAAGTCACATACCACCACATAACTAAGCTAGTTTTAATAAAGGATTAGGCAATTATCAAATTTAGAGGAAACTATTGAGGATTAGTTTACTCTCTTAGGTGGAGCTTAGGGCCATAGTGCAAAGGAGATCTATGCTATTTGAAACAAGAATGTCCTTTGGCATGAGAGATCTTTTACGAGAATTAACATGTTTCAATGTGTGCATGCGGGTATAAGGGCACCAATTCATAACAATTTTGATTACACACTTCTAGCTAATTATGTGCAAAGCAATTAGTAACCATTTTCATCATCTTCCTCCATTAAGGACATTCCTTCCACAACAAACTACGTACACCTACCCTTGAAATAGAATAACAAGGCAGCATACCTGTCTCACGCAAGCCTTTCTGAAAATTTTCAAGCAACATTATTAGACAATAGACGGGTTGCATTAAACAACTTCATGTACTTATAAGCCCCTTGATTCTCAATTCTACTAAGAAAACATATATAACATCCATGCTAGTAGCTACCTAACTTCCCCACTCGAGTATTAAGTTCAATCATGTGGCACCCTATTGCAAAATGGCCTACAGTTTCTAAAGTGTTTTCATTATAGAATTCCCTAGACAAAAATGAAAGACTATAAATGTTCATTGTTCATAAACAAATCATCCATAGAACAATCCTACTAAAGCTCAGTTTATGGTAGGCTTATAAAAAAGGTCATTTTTGCAGTTTTCCCTTGACAAAACATGTTCCTTAGATAATAATACCTTTTTAGTTGTTAAAAAAAATGGATTATCCCAGTGGTCAAATTAAGCTCCAAAAACATTAAAACCAGAATTGATGATACACTGCAAGTTACAGATAATGGTCCCTATTGTGAATTTATCAACTTGTTTTGGATGCATCAGAATAGTACAAGTTCAATAGACCACACATTAGGCTAACACATTTATCTCTATTAGAAACAGTTTTTCCATAATGCAGAAAGAAAATAGAAGAGAAAACCTGATACCACCCTTGCACTCAATATTCTCATTAAAAGGAATCCATGGAGTGACAATAAAGTCAGCCATAAAATATTCATAGATTTTAGTTTAAGAACCTTTACTAAGAAAACATTGACGAAAAAATCAGCTTCTTTCCACTAAAATATCTCAAATGCAATACCTGTTTTTGCTCAGCTATTGAGCAGATCTCCTCAAATGCATAAAATGAATCATGGCGTCGAATTTCATCCTTTTCCATATAACCAAGGTGGCAATCTGTAGCAACGAGGATCCGCAAAGTACTAGTATCATCTTCCCTGAAATTGAGTCCGGAAATAAGATGAAGGAACCCATCAGCAGCAAACCGACAAAACATTGAATGGAATTGTCTTCAAAAAATTATCCATTTCACAAGAAACTGAAATGTCAATTTTATAATAAATAGAAGTTGTTAATTACATGATACATCCACTAGGTTTTGAAATATCTCATATATTTGAGAAAAAACACCAATAGGCACCAATATAAAGCAGAAGTCAAAAGAGCAACCAAGATCTGCGGGAAACTAAACATAGCATTTGATGAGAGCAATCAAGGAGAAACACGAACTAGAGTTTACATATATAAAGACACCTTTACAGTAATAGATGGCAAACAAAAGTAAACCTTCATGTTTTTAACAGGGTGAAATTCAAAATTGAAGTTCTTAGTAGATCCACATACAGCCAATGCACTTAGCAGACCCACATACAGCCAATCAGTTCAGCAAATGCATGTTGTTACTGCTGCAAATTCAACTTTAATGTGCTTAGCAGATTCACACAGCCAATGTACATACCAGATAAAAACAGCCGGTCAGTCTGCCATATGATGCACAAGTGTGGATCTAATAAAAAGATGCCATATAGTGAAAAGGAAGCCTCTCCAACATGAATGAAATGAGAGAAGAGAACCAATAAAGGGAACCAATATTGATGCAAATCCATATAAACAATTCTTCCTATACCATAATTATTTTTTTCTTGTTATAGGACTAATGACATGGCTGCAGCAGGTCATTAATTTGGTAGGTTATAAGTAGGCAGCTTGACTTAAAATTGGATGAATTGCATGAGGAGACTTCAAAAACCTTGTGAATTGCCTTGAAAGGGAAGCAATCAGGTCGTGAGACACCTTCCATGTTCCCTCACACTATTATGATGAGTTCCACGGGGACGCATCCCCCCCAAAAAAACACGGAGTTTCTTGGACGGGGACGTCCCCGGGACATAGGTGTTGTGACCAAATCACACATCGCCCCATTGCAAATGGGGACCCCCTTTTTTTTTGAGCTCTGATGCTTTGCAGCATGAAGTCTTAGATGATGTCTTAGATTTGTTTCCTTTGCCAAATCAGACAAGGAGTCTTTCTCCTAAAAGGTTTTTGCTTTATAACTGGAGGTTTCATCTAAAAAATGAAGAATTTTGACCAAATTCCATCCAAGGATGGAACTATAGGAAGAAGAAATCAAAGAGGCAAATTCTAGAGACTTTCAAGGAGAATTTAAATCATCCAGCCATCCTGCCGCATATGAAAGGGATAATCTAGAGGAGTTTGAATTGCTCAACCGCCAATGTAGGAGGATTAGTTCAAGGTTTAGGGGCTTGTCAAGGCGAACATCAAGAAGATTTTTGACCCTTGAACCAACGCACTACCTTCTAAATACCTCAACCTCTTAACTATTGCGCAAAACAAGAAGAATACAAACACTTGAACTAATGTGCTAAGGGGATTCATGCGGGAGAGGAAGTGTAGAAGTTTATCAAGGCGAACTGAAGCAAGAAGATCTCTTACCCCTCAACCAACGCGCTGCACCTTCTAGGGGATTTCAAAACCTTTGACCACCGTGCAAAAGGAAACAAGAGGATATTAACACCCTTAACTGCCGCGCTTTCAAGGAATATAAAGATCTCCAATGTCTCATCCAATGCGCGCCTTCAAGGGAATTCGAAAGTGTTATCTACCGCGCCAAGGGAACATCAAAGTGATTTCAAATACCTTATCTACCGCACCGTTTCCTCAAGGAATTCGCACAACCTCCAACCGGCGCGACAAGGGGAAATGCCAAGTGAAGATCTTAAATGTCTTAACTATCCCGCCACCTCCTAGAGGAAACCAAATGCATGAACCACCGCGCCAGACTCTAAAGGTCTTAATCACCCTCGACCGTGCTAAAAGAAAAAAGGAAGATGAGGATCCTCAACACTGGAACTATCACACAAAACAAAAGGATTCGTCATACTTGAACAGCCGCGAAAGGAAATCTAGTGAGGAAGATTTCGAGGTCTTAATCAAATACGCCAAAAGGATTTCAAGTTAGAGGATTTCCAAGTGTGAACTGTCGTGCCAAGATAGAAGGGTCAATTCCAAGTTTAAGATGTAAATTTTAAAAGATCTAGAGGAATTTAGAGTTATTAACCAACACGCCAAATGGATGAGAAAAGGAGGTTAAACTAGAGGATTTCAAAACATCTAACCAATGCGAAAATCTAGAGGATTTTAAGAGTGTCAACCAATGCGCCACATCGTGAGGATTCCTAACTCCTTAACCGCTGCGCCAAAAGGAGGTTAAACTAGAGGATATCGAACACCTCATCTACCACGCCAATATCAAGGAGGATTCTCAACACTCAAACTACCGCGCAAAACAAGAGGATTTTGAATGCCTTAACCGCCGCGCCAAGAGTGATGAAGGAGAAAAAGTGTAAAGGTTTAATCAAGGCGCTAAATTAGAGGATCTTTCACCCTTAAACCGCTGCGCTAGGATCTAGTGAGGAAGATTTTGAGGTCTTAAACCAATCTGCCAAAAGTAAATCCAGAGGATTTCTAATACCTCAACTAATGCGCTTATAACAAGAGGATCTCAAACATCTCAACCGGTGCGCTAGCTTTGGAGGATGTGCAAATTTGATCTAAGGTGTATGCATTTCATTTCTTTTAGGAAGACCTTGAATACTTCATCCAATGCACCTAGAACAAGGAGTAAAAATAGTGCTTTAGAGTGAAATTTTAAGTAAAGATTTAATTTGCGATTGGCTGGGAAATGAATGAAGTGATTCTTATATGTTATAAATCAAGTATTATCATGTTTATCAAGAAGATTAATATTATTTCTTTTGTGTTGCAAGAGCTCAGGTAATATCATCAGGTTGGAGCATTTCATCATTGCATCTTCGCCAGTCATAGCTTCAAGGCATTATGAAGCAGTTTCAAGGAATCTTTCATCATCCTTGTGTTGGGATTCTTTGGCATCATGATCATCTAGGAGACATTCATCCGGAGGATATCATCTTCATCAAGACAAGGCATCCACTCTACTTCAAGTTCCTTCAACCTTCAAAGGAAGAGGCATCAAAATGGCATCATCCAAGCTTCAAATCAAGTTCTTTTAAGATTCAAGATCATCTTCAAGGAAGCATGTTATCAACTACATCATGATCACATCAAGTTCAAGTGTACTACTTTAAGGCATCTATCCATTCAAGCTTTAAGTTCTCCGAGGAATATCTTGCAAGTACATTTCATCCTTGATGGAATTAAATCAGAAGTCCAAGGCATTATCCATCAAAACTTCAAGACTTTCAATTTCAAGTCCAAGAGAGTCTCATACTCTTACATGAAGGAATCATTATCTATTTTCTACTCCACTCTGCATCAAGGTGCATCGAAGAAGATCAATATCAACTTACTTACAAGAAGGAGGAATCACAAAGTTAGTCAAGTGAAGCAACAAGTATCATACATTCAGTCTACAAGAAGAATGAACAAGGCAAGATCTACAAGATGGATTCCCAAACATACAAGTTCAAGCAATCACATTGAATACATCACCACATTGATGATACAATTTTCAAAGTATGCTGAGGTGGCATCTATGTGGCGAGTACACATTATTTTAAATGCATTAAATGTATCATTTAATAAAAAAAGTCAAAGGGATTCCTATGTGGAAGATGTTTTTAAATGATTTCGCCTTACCTTATCACATTGGAAAACGTGCCTTCATTGCCTCTCTCTTTTGTGCTAAAAATAGCAAATTGTTGTAACTACCTCTGAGGTGGCATGATCTGAGCCCTTGGCTATTGAATTGATCTAAGCCATTCATTGTAATCTGGACCACTATATAAAGGCCTTGTTGCCTCATTTGTAAGGGATAGAGATTAGAAATCAAATTAGTAGTAGTCAGTAGCCAAGTAGGAATAGAATAGAAGAGACTCAAAATTCTCTGAGAGGGCTTGAAATTGTTGTAAATATTTCTCAAGGTTAATGCAAAGACATTGGAGCTACTTGTTTGGTGTTTAAGTCTTGTCTTGTGGAATGACATGATTTCCTGTATCTTGATGAAATGGAGAGATGTTTCAAGTAGATTAGAAGTAGATTAGAAGTTCTTTGTTATAATGTATGTATGTATTGGATATTTGATCAACTCCTAGCTCATGCTTTTAACATTCATCACTGGTGAAGTGTTGTGTAAAGCTAATCTGAGCTTTATTATTTGCTTAAGTTCGATTGTGGATGCTTGTTTGAGCTGTGCAGTTCAATGGGTGCTTGTATGAGCTTTCATGATTTGAAAACCATTCGCGAACCTTAGGAGATTGCACCAACTCCATGTAGTTGTAGGCATCCTTGGCGAAGTGGAGTTAGGTTTCTTTAGGAGTTTGTCTATTCAAACATCATCATTGCTGCATTGACCTTAGATTAGATTCCTTAAACTTTCATCTTTTATCTTTTCTTCATTATTGATACATCATCCACACTGAAAGGAGAAATAAGTTAAGTGTATGAAGAAGCCTGCGTAAGTCCCTTTGTGATTATCAGCAAGATCACATGTAATCACTGAGTTAACCCATCATAAATCATAAAAAGGAACCTTGAAGTTACTTCACTAGATCACATAGTTCAGCCTTTGAAGAGCTTATTCAAGAGAGAGTGGGATACTCTAGTGTTTTACTCTATTGTTGACTTGTCTAAAAACAAACATCAACAATAGGGATGCCAGGGAGACGTCCCCCCGCAACACCGCCACCCAAGAACCCGAGATGTCCCTAGGGCATCTCCCTCCGAGAGGGGGCATTTCTGAGGCGTCCCTCCAAAAAGGGGACTCCAAGAAGTCCCTAGGACGGGCAAGGAATTCCCAGGTGTCCCTCAACCCTTGCAAGAAACGTCCAGATGTCCCCCATGCTGAAAACGGCAAAAAGTGAGTTTTTTTTCTAATAAAAAAAGGATTTTGGTTTAAGCACCCATAGCCCTAACCCTAATTGCTAATGGGCCCCACCCCACCCCCAAGGCCTCCCAAACAATGTTCCACGACCCTGGGGAACGGAGGGATGTTGGGACGCAGGGACGGGTCTCGGGAACAGGGGGACCAAGGGCCTAGATTTGGGGACAACATGGGGATGGCAGCGAGGGGGTGGTGCAAATACATATAGTACTTGAAAAATAGTTATAAAAAATATACAAGGAATAACATATGAAAATCTGAAATACTCAAACATATTGCATTAATGATAATTGCATTGAATAATGAAAATGCCGAATATCCATATATTTATATTATATTCAAAATTTCCAAATGATGATTACAACCAAAATCCAAATACAATTGCCCAATGGCCTGGTGTCTCAAATCAATGAATCATCATTCATCCCCAAAGTCTACTCCAAACTCCTCATCACTCGAATTGTTGGACTCCTCGGGGTCAATCTCCTCCAAAGGAATACCAACCAACCCTATATGTGTTGTATCTTCATCCACTTGTGCTAGCTCCTCTGGCTCTACATCTCATCGAGATGTTGGACTCTCCTTGTACGTAAGCATGTTGTGGTCATAAACTAGCAATTTTGTTTTAAATGACCGTAGGATCTTCGCATTGGGCCAACAAGAAGGCATTTTATGTTCAAACTCAAATCGCATCTAGATGATTCAATCCATTTGATTTGTTTGTGAAGTAATCATTGCACGGAAACTTCCTTAAAAACAATCAACCGCATTTGACCAATATTTTGATCTTTTTAACCATTTCTACAGATCATAGGGCTGAAGTATTTGAATTGAATTATATAAAATTCTCCAAAATCAATTATATTTATTTTATAAAAAATGCAATTAATGTTCCATAGTAACTTCGAGACAAGGGTAGACAAGGGTAGTATGGGAATGTTGTTTCCCTGGTATCAAAGTAAGTGAATAAGGGTACGACTATATTACATATAAATATAGTCATCATAATATGCAGTGTACCCTAGGGACGCGTCTCCGGGGTTTTTTCCCCGCTCCCAGCGCGTGAGGCATTCTGGGGACGGAGACAAGACGCCCCCCCGCTATTCCATATCAGTAAAGAATTTCAAGGGCATCCCTGTTGAAGGGGAACGTCCCACGTTCTAGAAACTCAGACACATCCCAAGGACGCCCAAAAGACCTTGCATATGAAGACAAAAAAAAACACAAAAAAAATGCAGGCAAAAAACATGTCAAGTTAAAACTAAACGTTAAAATGTAAACCCTAAACAATTCATTGTTTCAAGTTTCAACTTGTTGACACCTTGCTAAGTAGAGACACCTCACATTGAATAGGGAAACTAGAAAGACATGGGAAGTTTGAGGATTTGAGGAGGGTTGCGCCTGCACATTCCTGCCTTCCTGGTTAGTGTTACTATTAATTTAATAATAAGAAACATCAGGACCACTTCAAATCTTTAGAAAACTATAGAAAATCAAAATAGGCTTAAACTATACTTAACACGAACAAGATGGGGATTATCACTTCACAAAACTACCATCCCAATGCTCCAAAACACGTTGGAATAGCAACATGTTTGATGCAAAAGACACTAACATCTACGTCCTACAACTGAATTGCGCAAAAAAAATTCCACCATACAAATTTACAATATATACCTTAAACAGGCCACAACAAGATCACATCCCAGATACAAAGCTACAAGTAGGGAATAACATATATTCAATTCAAAATGTTAGCAGGTGAATCTGGATTGTATTTATGACTGTAGAGGGAAAAAAACACCTAAACCCAAACTAAATACCGATTAGTTAAATCCTATTTCCAAGTGGACCGTCCCTCCAAACTTATTTATTAAATGAGATCAATATGTTGATCTGCATTTTAATTTAAACGTTCCTGCCTTCCAATCCCTGCATGTTCCTACCTTAAAACAATATTCAATATTGAGAATATAAAAAATTCATAAACTTCAAAACTTCCAAAAAATTAAAAATGGAGAATATAAAAGTTAAAACAGATATATAATTTTATAAAACTTAAAACAATATTCAATATTGAGACACCTGACACACAGATATAATTATACACATATATTCAGAATTTCAGACAGATATAGTTCTAACTTCTAAACTTCTAAGTTACAAACTTAGTAACTTAGTTACTTACAGACTTAGTATCTGTTTGTCTCAATATTGTTGTAAACAAATTCAGAATGCATTAGTATACTCATAGAATGAAAATAAAGTATGCATTGATGCAATTATAAAATGAATATCAATGTATTAATATAATCAATGTATAACTATAACTATAACCTCTTTATGGTGGAATGTAAGTACTCCAGTGTCCACAAAGTTCAAATTTGTTGAGTGAAGAATCAAGATGGATTCTTTCACTGTGAATGCTGATTTAGATTTGGAGAATGAAATAGCAATTGATGAGGATGAGGAATCAGACAGCCAACCAGAAACCCCAAGTAGAACCACAGACAGTTCAAGTGCAGCTGCAAGTGTTGTAAAATCCAATTGCCCTTCACAATTGTTGTCACAATATGCCAAAGGGCCATTTAACAAGAAACATCATTTACAACAATATGCAAGAATACTGGACACAAATAAAGCACCTCATTCAAGTGGAAGTCAAAAATGGGCCCACAAGGTACTTGGAATGGCAGCATGACATGGACCAATGAACACTTTTTGCATATCCCTGGTAAAGGAGTTGAAGGTTGCAAGGGTCTCACAGTTGAAATGAAGGCTGAGATGATCAAACTATATACAGGGGAAATCACTACAGCATCAATTTCTAGTACACTGACACGAGGAGGTTCAACTTCAGGTTTAGCACCTTCATATCTGTCTTTTGGGGTGAGTGCAGTGGAGTCAAAGGGGAAACGGAAAGCTACAGGATCATCCTCACCAAACCCAATCACAAATATGTTCAATGCACAAGGAAGGGAGGCTACAGATGAGGCCATTGCCAATTTCTACTTTGGCAACGACATTCCTTTCCATGTTGCTCAATCTCCTTTGTACAAGGAAATGTTTGAGAAGGTAAGGTAAGCTGGTCTTGGTTATGTGGTTCCTAGTGAGAGTAAATTGAGAACCACACTCTTGGAAAAAAGTTATTCCAAGGTTAACTTGTTGATGGAGGAGATGAAGACCAAATGGGAGACACATGGCTGCAATATGATCGTGGATGGGTGGACAAATATTAGACACCGTCCACTCATCAATGTTATAGTTTCATGCATTGATGGGCCTTACTTCTTGCAAGCAATTGATTGCTCAAGGAAACACAAAGATGTCGAGTTTCAATTTCGGATCCTGAGAGATGCCATTGAGGAGGTTGGTCCTCAAAATGTGGTGCAAGTGATTACTGATGCAACAAATGTTTGTAGGGCAACAGTTATGTTGGTTCAATCTACATATAGGCACATCTATTGGACCTCTTGTGTGCACGCTATGAACAATGCACTCAAAGACATTGGAAAGATAGAGTGGGTCAAACAGGTGGTGGGGGATGCAAAGGAGGTGCAAATGTTTATTTGCAACCACCACATTTCATTGGCATTGTTTCGGACGTTTGCAAAGAAAGAATTCCTCAAACCAGTTGAGACTCGATTTGCTTCCTATTTCATTCTACTAGAGAGGATGCTTGAGTTGCAAGAGCCATTGCAGCTTATGATTATGACACAAGATTGGAACATGTGGATGGAGTCAAAGACTGAGCAAGGGAAGAGGGTGAAGGAGATTGTGATTAGTGATACTTTTTGGTCAAATGTGAGATACATCACATCTTTTGTATAGCCTATTTTCATTGTCACCAGATTTGGGGATTCTCATAGTCCTATTCTTGGGGAGATGTACAAGTGCATTGATAGCATGCTTGGCCAAATGAAGGCTGCCATTTGTGCGAAACACCCCACCCTAAAGTTGTATAATGAGCATATTCACCCCATCATCTAGAAAAGGTGGAGCAAGTTGAAAACTGTAACATGATACCCCAATTTTTTTTTAAATTTATACAATCTATCACAGCAGGCTTAGCACATTAATGCACCAAATAGAACCTCCACATTTCTGATCACCAAGTTCCCAAGATGGGCGACGTGAGAGCATACAGTGCTTTGGTTGATCAATCAAAACTATGCAATGAAATGAATTACAATCATCTGCTAACAGCGAGCATCCGCTTTTCAGTAGGCATCCACTTATGCAGTGGGAATACTCCACTTATTCAGTGGGCGAAATAAAGAGATAACAAATATTTATTCTTCTACGCTAGCGGTAAACCATCCAGGGGTTACAATATGTTTGCAACAGAAAGTAATAATTATAATGCTATGAACAAAATGCAAACTAAACCACTACCCCTGTTTTTTACAAATGGCACAGCTGCAACCAGCTAGAGTATAGAAATTATATGGGATCATGAAAGAAGTATGCATAAGATCAAAGAAACAACCAGGGTTATAACCAATGAGGAATTATGGAAGAGTTTTTCCCAAATTTAAAACTTCATGTCACTGCTGTAGCTATTCACAAGACTGCTGTCTTCATAACAGCACTGTAACTTCTTCTTAATAGACCCAAGACACAACTTCCCATGCATCAAACCCCATGCAAATAACAACCGATGTCTGAATGATATATCAACAATGGATCAATCTGCATCTATCCATAAGTGTCACTCATAAAACTCAACTACAACTACATCACAGCAGATTAAAGACTCTTATGATCCCAGCATAAAGGCTGCAACCCACTGGTTGAATTATTGTTTTACAGACAACAGAATCATACGCTGGTACAGATGGCGCAGGGAACACAGAGATGTATCTTTTTCAAGAGTAGCATAAACATTCTTAAAGCCCAGCGATCCCTTGTATGACCTTGACACCAACACCACTAAGGATCTTACAGCTCCAACAACTCACAGCTATGGACAAACTCTGACCCTGCTGTACGGACCAGTAGATGGTAAGATTCAGCTCTCACAACAAATCCAATCTTCATCAAAAACTCTTAAAATCTTCTCAAGAAAAACACTATATAAAATGGCAAGTATCAATACAAAGTTCCCTCAACCCCATATGCATTATTCCCACTACACTTCCAAGCTCCCTCGTGCCAAATGTACGGCACAGGAAAGGTACAAGCCATGAGGAAGTACGGCTGGCACAGGGTATAAATTTCAGCAGCAAATACAGTGCATCTTAGCTCAGAATAAATCTTCAATACATAGCAATGTAAATAGAATCCACATCATGAACTTTCAATACAAACCAATTTCAAGATAACCAATCTCCATGCCAAAGTACGGCCTGGGCCAATGGTACAGCCAGACCCAAAGCAATTCATTTCTGCAAACAGCATCTTCTAACAAATAAAACAAAGGCACCATGGAATGATTAAATAATCTCCAAACAATATAGAAAAGATTCATGCAAATATCAACATTAAATATGAATCGCCCCTGTACAATGGTACGGCCAAGATGGTACGGCCCCAGCAAGAGAGTTCCAATGAGCAATCTTCAAATACTATATCCAATGATCAAAACTCATACCAAAACCACCTAAAAATTCTCACACAGCATAATAGCAGTAGTTTTTGGATTATCTGCCTGTGTTGAGGGCTTGAATGCTGGACGGATTTGGGCTCATACGGCATACTAAACAAAGCCTCGAGAGCATCAGTGCCCCATTTGAATACTCCTTGTACTTAACGGAAAATGATCTTACACTTAAATCTTCTACGTTTTTTCTAACGGGAATTCAACCTGCTAAATTTTAATACGATTGCTCGGAACTGAAAATGGAGAGCGCGAAGAACTTTTTAAAAATGAAGATTTCTGAAGACCAAAAAAACATTGTAAATAGAGTTTGTTTAACCAATGAAACAAAGCCTGAAGATAAGTAAAGCACGGCAAGATTCATAACCATAATATCAAACCCTGGCAACTGCAAATTATTGCTTAAATGAACACATGCTGCGAAAGCCCAAAAAAATAACCTGAAATGTTAATGGTAGCAGTTAAGTGTGGTGAATACTGTGAATTTACTTACATTGTTCAAAGAAGGTAGATGATTCAGAGCAGTTCGGGTTACTCTGTTTATCAGAGCAAAATTTTAGACATGAAGGCGCCAAATATTAGTTGCGTCCTAGAGAAGAACGGGCAATTTCTTTACTTTTCCAATTGATAAATTTAGATTATACAATTTTTTGCTTCCCACCGCCGCCTAATAGGCGTGGGAAGGCTTAAATTTGACAGTTGTATAGCTGTATTTAGGCATTTTTGCTGTAAAATACAATCAAATTTTTAAAAAGACTGTATCATATGAAAGGAAAGATTTTGGACAAACTGTCAAAATACATATACGATTATGGTGATATATATATTTAAATTTTACATGATTTATTTATACTAAGACATTTTATAATATTTGAAGACATTTTATAATATTTGAAGGGCACCATTGAATAGATAACTGTCATAAAAAAGCTGCTTGACAGGCAAGGTGGACTGTCAAAATTAAGCCGTGGGCGTGGGTGTTTTTTCAGTTTTCATGTTTCTGTTTTTTTTTTTAAAAGAAAGAGCAGGGGTTTCGTTTAGGTAATTGGTTCTTTGGTTTTTCCTCTTTGTGGGATGGTGGGTTTGAGAAAAGGGAAAGGAAATGAAAGGTCTTCCTAGTGTTGAGGAAACCATGTATTAGTGTAGAGAAATAAAGTAAATTTTATATAAGAAGATAGAATTTTATTTGGTTTAAATTTAGAATTTTATAAGGAATTGTGATTAAAATAATGTATTTTCAAGTAAATTGAGACAACAATAATTGAAACTATTAAAGATGGAAATCAAAAAAAATTAGAAACTAGAATTAAATTGGTGCCAAGAGACATGTGATAGATGAATTTGAGATCTCTAAGGCCTTGTGCTAGGTCATGCCCATGGTTCTATATTTGGATACTTTCCCCCTCCATAGTCTCATCCACTATTGAATTTCACTTTTGGGATCCACAGAACATGTTTACCTATGTTTACACTTGTGTTTGAGAAATTAGTGGTGTTGAAAAGCATCTTTAGGACCTACTATAGACAAAGGAAAGACTATTAACTTCCTTAGTAGGAATCAAGTCTCGCGGATGATGTAAAAAGATTGAAAACACACTAGAGAAAGAACTCAAGTGTTGATGCAATAAAGAGTAAGTTGAGACTGTGAAAGTTTTTCTGCAACTAAATATGAATTCAAGATACTAAAAGTCAATCTTCAAAATAACCTATTATTATGTCCTTAAATACAAATCCTAAACACACAACTCGTGACCTTTAACACCCAAGTTGAGGGGTAACAATTATATCTCTCAAAAGTCAACCTAGGAAAGTGGAAGATTTGGATTTTAAATTAAGAGGACTAAACTGTGGACACAATTTTGTCTAGGGGACAAAACCACATGGGCAGCCTAGTCAAGGGAGGTAAAAACCCTAGAAAACGGCCTAGTCTTGGTCTAGAGTGATGGATTTAGCAAATGAGAATGAGGATTCAAAATTAGGGTCAAATAGTGCACCAAAAAAGACAAATTAGGTGCTAAGACCATGCTTTAATGGCATCCATGCAAAGTGGTGTAAAATGAAGGGGTGAAGGTGCAAGGTATGCACTTTTATCCTCTAAAATCAAACAAAACATTCAAAATGTAATGATTTGATTTGTAGTGTATAGATTTGTTTTTTTAAATAATTTGTTAGTTAATTAGTTTTTATATGGGTATATTGTGGGTTCTATTAGGGCTCACATGTGAAAAAAAATTAAATAGCTATATATTCCAAAAATAAAAATTCATCAAGCCATGTATAGATGGTCCACTATAGAATTTAAACTCCCAAAAACATATAACTAAACATTGGTTTCATAAAGTCGTAGGTAGACCACTAACTATAGATCCAATGCCTTCAAGAAAGCTAGAAAAAACTACTTATATCTAATGCTAATAAAGATACCATATATTTACATTTATTTTCTCCTTTCCAAAAGTTTTAGTGTTATATTTTTTACTTGTTTTTCTTCTTTCTTTCACATTTTCTTCTTCTGACCAACATAGGGAACCATGACCAAAAACAAAGATAGGTTTGCCAAGGCCAAGTCTCCCTATTGTCAAAACAAGACATACTGCCTTCATAATAGCTCAAAGAACAATTGGGTGAGGAGGGGCTCCTACCCACCTCATGAGACCTGTCACCCACTCCTTTGTCCATCGACACCATTAGGATGCTTTTCATGTTAACTCTTGGTAGTAGAGATTCCCTTTTTGGTAGCCTTGAAATCGTATTTAGTCAAGCTTTGAATTATGTAACTTCATGTAGGGTATCTAGCCTCCCTTCTTAGTGCATAATATGTAGGTGTTTGATAGATTTCATCAAGACTTTGCAAAATACTATCAACTTATCTTTCTCTTCATGCATAATTTGGATCTCTTGGCACAAAGCTTAGATTTCATCATTGGTTGTCTTGCATTCCAGTAGCCTTTCCTCACCCTCTTCCCACCTTGCTTCTATCTCTTCGTCTATAGGAAGAACCAGTTCTACGAAACCCTCTAATAGTCAAGCATCAATAAATTTTCCATATAGTTTGAGCCTAAATTCTTGCTTAGTTGACAGCCAAGTCCTATTGATCCCTCTATTTGCAATACCTTCAAAACCCAATATGCCTCTGGATAGCCTTGTGTTTAAATTGTTGGGAATATTAAAAATATTAACAAACATCAATTAGACCCCACTCCTCCATACGATGATTCCTTCATGTCTATCATGGTCATGATAACATGCCGACTTCCACATTGAGTCTCCAACTCACTCTAAAATACTAAATATAATCCAACTTCCTCCTAAAATAAGCTTCATGTAGGAAACACTCAATAATGCCTATCAAATTTTGTCTTAAATAATAATGTCAAATAAAAGATGAAGGAAAATTGAGTTTACTACCATAACATTTCATCATTCCAAATCCTATCATTGTCAAATGATCTAACATAGCATTGACATTAGATTCCTAGGCAAGCCACTCTTTTCCCTTGGTGAGCCATCACATTATTGATAATTGCCATGTTAATTGATGTCAAAATCTTACAATTGGCTAGCCCTTGTTGAAAATGTTTGTCAGCAAAGGTTTCATAAATTCCAAGTGAGTTTCCCAAGATACATGTGTGAGAGAGAAAGCGTAATGCATTTCATCTAATTCATCTTTTCCCTCTTTTTCTAAACCATTTTCTATTTTTTTATTTTGTTCAAGTTCTTTTATTGTTTATGACCATTTTCTATTTTTCTTTTTCCCTTATTTTATCTCTATTCCACTCATCCTAGGCATGAGTAACATTACTAGGGAAATCTAATTGCAAAATCCCATAGAGACGAAGCCATGTGGAAATCTCCAAGCTAGTAAGAGTTGAAAAGAGGGACTAGTCCACCCTGGAATTGCATAGTAATTCCACCATTGAGTTAGCTTCTCCAAAATAATGATGAAAGGAGACCTTACCATAATCTTTCAGTGGAGCTCAGCACTCCTTTAGAAAGGAATCTAACTTCCACTTAGGAGCATTGCCTTTGATTAGATGGGTAATTACCACTTGTGAATCTCCTTCAATCTCTAATTATTTAACTCATATGTGCTTTGCTAGTTTCAATCCTTCGATCAATGTCATTTTTATACCTCATTATTAATAGATATTAGCAAAAGGAAAGAGCCTCCCAACTTCAAAACCTTTTTTTCATCCCTAACCAGATAGCTTACCTCTGTCTAGCCAAGGTTACCCCTTACCACACCTTGAAATTGAGTTTAAGAGATACTTTCGAGGGGGGCACCACTTAGTTTTCTTCCTATAAGTCTTATTGTCTTTTATTTGATGTGGGAGCATCTCAAAGGTTGAGTAATCTTGAATCATCCAAAAAAAAAAACTTTTCTATTTTCCTTATTTTATCTTTAATTTTTGCAGGTTTTTGTTAAGATTACATGTGTCATTCACCTTGCAAACCCTAAGTCCCGATTAATTGTATTTAATTATGTAGACAACAAATAATGTATAATCTCCAAACATCACAGAGTGGGGATATTATTTATTTATTATTTATTCTCTAGGATACTTAGAATATTTCGTAAAAAGGCATTGAATAGGGAGGTTACATTTAAAAGGTCAAAATTGGGAGTTATAGAGGATCTTCCTAATCTAGATATTATGACAAGGCATTGAATACCCTCATGAAGCACCTAGATTTGTGAATTTAGTTAATATAATAATTATGATGGAATCTATGACACGTAAGAGAAGTGTAAGAGCTATAAGAGGAGTTACTTTTCTTTTATGGGTTGTTTGGCCATTACTATGGGGCATTGGATTTTTTATAGTGGTTCATTGTTTTTACTCCTAGTTTTGGGACACCATTGGTGGTTTCTTGTTTTTTATATTTCTATATAGTGGAGGCATAATAGATCTTTGTAAGGTTCTTTTGCAGGTACTCGTATGTTGTCAAATTACTATTAGTCAGAGGGATAAGTGGATTGTATTAGTGTATACCTTTTATTGTGTTTAATACAAGTTTGGGTCTCTTTGTGGTGGAGTTTTTTTTCTCGCAAGGGGTTATCCATGTATACCTAGTGTTCATATGGTTTGTGTATTTATATTTTATTCTCCATCGTTTCATTAATATTTTATGCTTTGTCACATATTTAATTAGATTAAAACACTTTATTGTTAATATTATCATTGTGGCATTCACCCTGTATTCAATGTTTGGTATTAGAGCTACAACTTGATTCTAAAGAGGGATGCTTTTCTTATAGTGTTGTGGGATTTTTGTGCTTACAGTGAGAGTATTTGGTTTATTGGTTTCACAAATCCAAGTATGGTTAGAGAATCATGGTAGTCACATCATGTTTTAATATTAAGAATTTATATGGCTCCGAGTATAAGCAGTGGAAACTAAAAATGGAGGATCTCTTGGAGGAAACAACTTAATGGAGAGCTATGAGGGACAAGGAAAAGCATGTTGGGTTATCAGAAGAAGACTAGAAGAATATTGACAATAAGGCTCAAGGAACAATATGACTGTCTCTTCAGTTTCATCCGTCTAAATATTTTTGAGAGGACCACCATATATAGCTTGTGGAGAAGGGTAGGTAAAATCTATCAAATGAAGAGTCTAGTAAACAAATTATAATTGAAAATAAAATTGTATTCCTTGAAAATGAAGGAAGGAGACTCAATAGATGAGAATCTTAATGCTTTTAATCTTATTTTGAGTTAGCTAGGAAGTATAGATGTTAAGCTTAACGAAGGTGATAAGTGCATTTTGTTACTTTACTCTTTACTTGAATCTTGTGAGAACCTAGTAGTTACAATTAGTTGTGTTACTACAAATCCCAATATGGATGCCCTTTTTGCTACTTTTCTCAATGAATAATTAAGGATGAAATCTATGGACAAGGATTCAAAGGATGCACTACATGTTCGAGGTGGACCCAAAGAAAAATGTGGTAAGAAAAGGGGGAATAAGGAGAGATCAAAATCAAAAGGATGGTCTAAAATCTCTAGTAAGAGTAGGCTCACATGTTAAAGATATGGATAAATGGAACATTTATAGAAGGAATGTAGAAACAAATAAAATACTTATGATGTTTCCTTCATAGAAAACTCTTCTAATGATGAAAATGATGCTTTGTTTATTTTTGCTAACATTGCTAGTGATGAATCATGGCTTATTGATTCAAGTGCCTCATATAACATGATTCCTCGTAGGGACTGCTTCTCTTCTTAGAGAGCATATGATGGTGTTGAGGTGTTCCTTGGCGACAACAATTCACACTAGATTGCTGGCAAGGGGAAGTTAAAACTCGTGTTCAATGATGGGAGAGTAAAATATTTCATAGATGTGCTGCATATTCTAGGCCTTGCATGAATTTTACTTTCAGTTTCTAAGATGAATGATGATGGAGTGCTTGTCATATTTGATAGAAGTAGTTGTAGGTTGGCTAGAGAGAACTCATTACTAGTTAAGGGCACTCGGTTTAGTACCTTGTTTAAGCTAGATGGATCTACATATTGTAACTCTACCTATGGAACTGAGAATTCTAATTCATATATGTCGTGGTTGCGAGGAAAATTAGTATGGGAGAGAGGCTGCATAGAAATTAACACACTAAAAAAAATTATATTTATTTTGAAATTGGCTTCCTTGAGTTTTAATTATAATATGAAATTCTCTCTCTAAATCTCTTACAAATAGACTAAAACACTATATCTAATATAGAGTTTGATCTCCTAAAAATAATTGACAAAAGATAATTAAGACAATCCTAAAATAAATCATCTTATATGTATTGACATGTTACGGTTAAAAATTGAGTGATAAATTAATAAAAACATGAGGTAAAAATACTACAACCTAATTATCCAAAAATACAATTTGAGCCCTCTAAAAATAGTTACTAAAAACCCACAAAATCCTATGCCAAAAAATAATAACTAACAATTTTTAAAATAATGACTAATTTATAAATAAAAAACCTAAATTTAGTTTCCCAAACAAGATTTAGACTATGATGGAATGACGCCTAAAATAGAATCTACTATTATTAAGTGTGCCCAAAATTCTAGCAAATTGTAGAATGTATTGAAACGTCTTAAGTAGAAACTGCTATTAAATTCGTCTGCAACCATCTATCATCTTCATCGACAATTGACTGTTATCTTCAACAACAACTATCTATCATCTTTATCAACAACTATTTGATTTCATCAGCATCAACATTTCAACTTTATCAACTTGTTTTAACTTCATTAGCATTCTATATTTGACATCATATTATCCTATAGTGGCACCACAAGTTCAACCACATTGGTGAAAAATGTCTTTAATGATTAATAAAAAAATATGACTGATGGTTTATTTGATTATTCTACAAATTTTAACTTTGGTGAGTGTTGTGTTTAAAAAATAGAGCAAAAGTACTTGTTGAAAATCAAATGGATTGAAAAATAAAAGTATCACGTCCAGATAATGGAGGGGAATATTCCTCTAGAGAATTTGACGATCTTTGTAGACATGCAAGTGTTGTGAGATAGAAGACAACTCCATATACACCATAGTAGAATGGTATCACATAAAATATGAAAATGAGTTTGATGGATGGAGCTAGAAGTATGTTGAGTAGCAATAGGCTTGATCGGTGTTTGTAGGATGATGTTATAAGCACCACATATTATTTGATTAACAATTCTCCCTATTCTACTTTAGAAGATAAGACACCATATGAAGTGTGGACAAGTAAAATCCTTTTGTTACACAAATTAGAGTGTTTAGTTGTGAGGCTTTTGTTCATGTACCTAAATAAAAATTATCTGGGTTGGATGTCAAGGCTAACAAATGTATTTTCATCAATTATGGTGATAATGTTGAGGGCTATAAACTTTGGAATCATCTAATCTTGAAAATGGTCAATTCTAGAGGTAGTTTTCAAGTACTTGTTGAAAATCAAATGGATTAAAAAAGAAAAGTATCAAGTCCAGATAACGGAGGGGAATATTCCTCTAGAGAATTTGACGATCTTTGTAGACATGCAAGTGTTGTGAGATAGAAGACAACTCCATATACGCCATAGTAGAATGGCATCACATAAATTATGAAAATGAGTTTGATGGATGGAGCTAGAAGTATGTTGAGTAGCAATAGGCTTGATCGGTGTTTGTAGGATGATGTTATAAGCACCGCATATTATTTGATTAACAATTCTCCTTGTTCTGCTTTAGAAGATAAGACACCATATGAAGTGTGGACAAGTAAAATCATTTTGTTACACAAATTAGAGTGTTTAGTTGTGAGGCTTTTGTTCATGTACCTAAATAGAAATTAGCTAGGTTGGATTTCAAGGCTAACAAATGTATTTTTATCAATTATGGTGATAATGTTGAGGGCTATAAACTTTGGAATCATCTAATCTTTAAAATGGTCTATTCTCGAGGTAGTTTTCAAGGAACTTAGAGTTAAGTGTGATCTTGGACAACCAAAATAGGAGAGAAGAAGATTGTGCATGTTGTAAACAAAACAAAGAAGTAGGAAGATGCACAAGCAAAATAACATTTAGGTAAGAGTATGTAGAGGAAAAAGAAGGTTCAAATTTAGGGAGTTTAGAAGAAGAGTGGGAGCCTCTTACTACACCCTTAACAAAGTCCATGAGGCAACATAAACTAGTTGACATGCGTAGCGCACCAAATTTTTGTTATATATTTGCTTTATCTTGTACTAACAATAAACCTATATCTATGAAGGAAGCTCTCTTTCTTTTATGGAGCACAAGTCCTGGATGGAGGCCATGCAGAAGGAGATGATGGCCTTGGACACATGTGAGACATGGGAAACTAGTAAAAAAATGCCCAAGGGAAGGAAGCCAATTGGATGCAAGTGGTTGTTTAAAAAGAAATTCAGAACAAATGGATAGTTAGAGAGGTACAAGGCAAGTTTGGTGGTGAATGGTTACTCCTAGGTTAAGGCCGTTTATTTTGGTGAAATATTTTCTCTTGTTTAAAAACTAACCTCTTTTAGATTCCTACTCTCTACTACTGCTAGTTATGATTCAAAAGTAGATCAAATGGATGTTAAAACTACTTCTTCGCATGGGAATCTTGAGGAAGAAATTTATATGAGATAGCCTAATGGTTTTGTGGTAAAAGGAAAAGAAAATGTGGTTTGCAAGTTAAAGTGGTCTTTGTATGATTTGAAGTAGTCACCTTGGATGTGATATCAAAAGTTTTATGCTTTTACATTGCAACATGGATTTGTTACGAGTGATTGTGATCATCATGTTTATTCCAAATTGATTGATGATCAATTACTAATCATTGTCTTGTATGTTGATGACATGCTCATTAGAAATAATAAGGGTAAAATTAGGGAACTCTTAATTTAACTTTCTAGTGCCTTTAACATGAAGGATTTGGGGGCTACAAAACCCATATTGGGGATGGAGACTAACACCCTTTAGGTTGGCATAAAGCTTTATCATAGTTAGAGCATGTAGAGACTATTTTGTAACAATCTTTTTATAAAAGACTGTAAATCAATGACTACACCTTTACATGTCAATACCGGGCTATTTTGGATTAGTTTCCCAAGTCAGATGATGATTTAGAGGATATGTATAATGTTCCTTGTGTTAGTGTTGTAGGTAGCCTAGTGTATGTTATGGTATATATAAGACTAAACATGACAAAAAAAGAATACTCAAATATTTGTGAGGGACTTTTTATTATTGTATTTGTCATCATGGGACTAATGATGTGGGTAAATTTCTTGATATATAGGGCTTTGGAGATTTAGATTGGGCTTGTGATTTGGACAATAGGAGGTCCCCAAGTAGTTATGTGCACTCTATTTGGAGTAGTTGTCGATTAGATGAGTAAGTGGCAACATGTAAATGTGTTGGGCACTAAAGAAGCAAAGTACATGATTGCAACACATGCATGTAAGGAGATGGTATGGTTACAAAAATTATGTTCAGATATTGACTTTGAGTCTAGATGAGTCAAGATCGAATGTGATAGTTAGGGTGCTATCTATTTGGTGAAGAACCTGACCTATCATGCTCATCTTAAGCATATTGATGTTAGTATCACTTCGTCAGTGAGATGCTTGAGGGTGGCAAGTCATGATATAGTAGATTGACACTTTGGATAATGTTGTAAAATCTCTCCCTGAGCCAATAAGCATGGATAAGTTATGTTGGTGTAGAGAGGCTATGGGCCTTGCCTCTTCTAACACCTAATTCATTAAATTTTTAGTTTCCTATTATGTCTTTGCAAAGTAAAATTAAAGTGGGAGAATGTGAGGATTAAGTGTGCCATTCACCTTGCAAATCCCAAGTATTGATTAATTGTATTTAATCATGTAGATAATAAATAATGTATGATCTCCAAACATGGGAAAAATGGTGGTCTTGAAGAGCCCATAGGTTGTGCATAGTTTGTAAAAGTGTAGGAATTTTGGTGCAATCCTTCAATAAAATTGGCACCTACTTTTGTTCATAGCAATAGAGAGAAGCAAAAGTAATAAATTTCCAAAACTAGATGACCAAAAGACCCTTGCAAAAGCATGTTCCATTCTTTAACATCAAGAGATCCATAACTAGGCAGAAAAACTAGAGTTTAACTATGTTGGGCATGCTCATCCATAGTTACAACAAAAGGTTCAAGAGCCATAAATGGTGCAAGAATAAATGCGAGTAATAAATTAAATTTGGGTCCTCAAACTGAGGAGAGTGGGGAGAGGGGATTGCCAAAGAAGGCCCCTCTAGGTCTAACACATAGGGAGAATCCTTGATTGGTGAATCTAGGTGTCGAGGAGATGCAATAGGTGACAAAGTAGAACCACCCACACAAGCCACCACCAAAGGTGTGGGAACAACAGTGAGAGACGATGACACTAGAGGCATATAACTCACCAGAACTACACCATGGGGAGACACCTCAGGGGACATCAGCATGGCCACAATAAGTTCTACCATCAAGAAACTGGGAAGAGATGAGTTTACATCCTAAGAGTTAGAACCATGTGACTCACCCAACGTCAAGTGCTCGGGGAGGGAATTCCACCGCCACATTGCTGAACCAAAATCCTTACGAGTAGACCATGGGAAATGAGAAGCAAGGTGCAATCAAAATTGAAATTGATATATGTCAAAATTGAAATGTATCGATATATTGATATCTTGAATTGGTATCAAAATTAAAATTGATATTAATATTGAAATTGATATCAAAATTGAAATCGATACATCGTTTGATATTAATATCAAATTTGATATCAATTAGTAGATCAATATCAAATTTGATATCAAAATTAATGTTGATATCAATATGGAAAATTCTGATATATCAAAATAGATATTGATATCAATATTGAAAATTTTGATTAATAAAAATTGATATCTTGAATTAATACCAAAATTGAAATTGATATCAATATTGAAAGCAAATATGGTTGTTCACCAAAGCATCAAGATGTGGAATGTTTTCTCGAATATAATGTTTGCAAAATGTAGTTCATGGGAACTCTAAAACCAAGTATGGGCATTAGGCAATGTAGCAAACAGAGATGCCATGGTAAGCATAAAAAGGTTGCAAATGTTATCATATAACAAAAGTGCATATTTAATTTAAGTGCCACTATGATTTTACATACAATGCAATTGTCAAAAAACAAGAGTAAGCAAACATTCAATCTTTCTATCTAAGGAAGCAAAAATAGCTTGGATGAACTTCAGGGTTCAAACCAATCTCAATAAACCAGACTATAATGTCATATCCTCTAGAAGAAGTTCAGATACAATTTAAGCTAAAATCAACAAGTAAACAAAATAAGTGAAAGAGACGTATCTTATCGATAGAAAATGGAGATCCATGTAAAGTTCAATAAATTGGCTTGGAGGAGAAAGAAATTAGGTTATTATTCCACACATTTAATTAATGTTCTGGAATAGGAGGAAAAATAATAATTTCTTTTCCACTATAGTGAAATGTTGATAACTGCATTTGGTTTTTAAAACATACCCCAAAGAACAACTATAAAAACTATTGGCTATTAACATGGCCAAAGCTCTAATCACCGTGCCTACAAAAATGTGGAAACATTAACAAGGCACAGAAACTTCTTTACAAAATGCCTAAAAGAAAAGTGGTCTCATGAAATACCACGATCCCAAGATGTGTTCAAAATGAATTTATTGAAAGGTCCTAGAAAACTTCTAAGCTATAGCAACAGGCGGATGTAAAGCCTAAATCCTCAACCATTGTCAACATCCTCCCTACTTGAGCACAATTAGGAGCTTGGAACAAAAATGTGTTAGAAGTGAAGGTGTAAACCACACAACAGAAATCTAATTATAACCTTATTAATGTCCTCTAAATAATGTAGACTCAATGGAGATTGCAACAAAAATAAAACCCACTATACAAAAATAACTGTTGACGAGCAGGATTACACCCATTATGTAGAGTTGTGAAGCTTAGCAATCTTGTGTAACATGGGATCAAACTCAGGCTGTGGGTGACCTATGTTGAGTTTGAATCTCCAGATTATGGGTTGGTTCCCTTAAAATATTCAATTGGTTCTATGACTTTGATGTGGAAAAGGGTTAAAAATGATCTTTCTAAAAGCAATAAAAATTGTAAAAATATGGTGATGCATTTTAAAATGATGGAAAACTTGGCAATCTAACTCACAATAGATCTCACAAAATCTATCCACACAAACCACTTTCAGCAAATTGATCACAAAAATGATTCTAAGGAAGGCTGGATATTTTTTTTTTTTTGAAGGAAAGGGTGTTTTTCACAACATAAAAGGAAAACTCTCTAATTTACACAGCCTAAGACCTGTAATTTTCAATGCTATCTAACAAATGCAAGTACAAATGAGACAATGATTTTAAAGGTTCTAATGTAAAACACAAGAAAATCTCATCAAATCACTCATAAAAGCTACATTAATGGAAAGGTAGATACTTAATCAAGCTGAAAAATAAAGGAAACAATTGCATAAAACAAAGTATAGAACCTGTAACCTACTGTAATCTCTATAAATTTGCAATAGTGAGTTACAAAACCTTTTCTCTCTCAAAGTGTAAAGAACAAAAAAGGTAAGAACTAGAAAAACCTAAGTTTTTCTTATAATATATAGTTTGCTCTCTCCAAGAGGCCTAGAAAAATCAACTGCAGTCAACTGCCTCTAAAAATAAGCTCTCCAATTTGACCTATGAGCAAATAATGAAATCCCTAAAATTAAAGGCAAAAATTGCCCCAAAATGAGCAAAAATAGCTCCAAACTGCTCCTCTCTATGTGTTTGACCAAAAGGTTGACCAAAACTCTTCAATTTGTCCTCCAAACCATGCAAAAAGACCCCAAAGTCTCCAGTTAACTCAACTCCTTTATTTTTGCATGATTTTGCATGTGTCAATAATGTGGGCAAAGAATAAAGTAATTATGAGATAATTACTCTATTATGAGTTACACTTTGTCTAATCTCTATGATTTACAACTTGTGACAAACTAATAAAGTAATTTATAAAGTATTACTTTATTAATTGTTTACAATTATTTTTAATTGTAAAATCATGCAAGAATGAATGAAAAAAAGAAAATAACACCCTATCGCTCCATCTTGATTTATATAATTTACATGATTGCATTATCAATGATGCCAAAAGAAATAGGTCATCATGCACGCAAAAATAAAGAATATTCCTCTCATTATATCTCCCATGCATCGAATAGGTCACCTCATATAAATTACATTATGCATCATCAAAAGAATGATAAATGCATTTATACCTTACATAATCTTACATTACATGATCCTTATGCCTTCGTGCAAAGAACAAGAAATCTTGCATCATATATGCAATACAAGGTATAAGATATACCACCTTATCACTCCATCTAATTAACTCATATATCATGCACTTATACAAGAAAAATCCCTATATTTTCATGCAAGAAAACAATATCATATATCACCTTATTACTCCATGCAAGAAGAAAAATACATAGTGCATCATATGTGTATACAAGGTATAAAATATACCACCTTATCACTCCATGCACCATGCATCATCACATCAATACCACCTTTGACTTCTCATTGCATTCCTTCATAATGTATATTATCATTTACCTTATCCACTTTATTATTCCATGCCTTTGAATTACTTCCTTTGTTGACTTTAAATAGCACATGTATTTTGAAATGCGCCATAAGGCATTTCGACCTTATTTTCAAACTGTCGATCCTTTAGGGAAAGGAAGAAAAAAAAAACTTAAAGCCTTATCTTATCATGATTTTTATATTTGACTTTGCAAAGGATAATGAAATAAAAAGGCAGAAAGATACTCAGCCCCACAGGCCCCCTGTGCATTATCATTAGGTCCTTAGACTAAAAAGTCTTGACCACAACAAAGATAAGGTTTGTAATGATTTGGTTTTAAGAAGTCGAAAAGAAAAAGACCATCGATCAAAAGAGGTTTTCGAACCCTAAAATCAATCATTTTGCATCTTGTCGTTCACTTTGAGCTCTCTCTCTGCAACTTCTTGGTCGATGGCTAGGGTTTGATGGTATTCTCATTTTCCTTTGCAACTGTTGGGCTCACTTGGTCGATTCACTCTGCATTTTTTACATGAAACTGAAAGGTAAGTTCTCTGTGTTGAAAACTAGGCCGTCTTTCTTGTTTTTCTGAGACTATATCTTCATTTTGGCCACGGCTACATGGTTTTCTCTGAGCATTTCTATGAGTTATGTATTCCATTTTTCATTGCTAATTCTTTGTCTGTCTGGATGTGCGTCGACCTCCTACATTTTTGAGGGGTTTCAAAGAAACAAAAGCCCGCGGCTTGTAGCTTCTTCTCTATTGCAAAGCACAAGATAAGCTTCTATTCTTGTTTCACCATTCGCATTTCTCTTGACTGTATCCATTACTTCTGGCAAGGGTTTGAAGAAATGATACGGGTCTCTGATATTTTGAAGGAATGACTCTTCTTTGCTTATGGCCATGACTGTATCTTGATTTCTTCAACCTCTACATAACATGAATGTTCAGAAAACTCAAGGGTTTCAAAAATGTTGACATGAGTTTTCATTTTTTAAAAGAAAACCACTTGCTTCAGCTACGGCTATCATCACTGTATCTTCTTCTTGATTTATATTATTTTGTAGACAAGAAAACTCAAGGGTCTCAAGAAAAATGTTATAAGTTTTCATTTTTTAAAGAAAGGTCCTTCCTTCTAGCTACGACCAACTATTGTATCTTTTTTTGTATCATTCCCTTCTTCTGCAAACATGAATACATAAGGGTTTGAAAAATGTTGAGGGTTTTATAAAAACACCATATCTTTGGCTACAACCTATGCTATACTTCCTTTGTATCTGCACTTCTTGGTCACAGCCTGGAACTCTTTTCTGTATCTTCATTTTTGTGTGAAAACCCCATATGGGTTTTACTCAGTATTGGAGTTTCCTTGATCACCTCTTTGACTGTAACTTCATGACACCAAATGGGTCATTTCCAGTATGCAAAAGATAGTATAATCACATATGTAATGGATAATTCTTTCATTTGGCTGTGATTGCTCATTTACCAGCTATTTTGTATGAATCTGAATGATTTCAAAACCCCAGGGTTTTAAATCTTTTATCTCTAGTATAAAATATTTTCATTATGCAAAAAGTGATAAGAGTTTGCAAAAAATAAGCTTTCTGGTACAAACAAGGTATCACCATTTGAATATGTAGGAAAAATAAAGATACACAAAAAAACCCCTCATTCTTGTATATAGGTATATTTGATTCTGTGTTTGGATATATGAAAGAAATGGCATTTTATGAAAACTGTGCCTTCTTCTTCTTGGCATCTGATACAAAAAATTGTTGACGAGCAGGATTGCACCCATTATGTAGAGTTGTGAAGCTCGGCAATCTTGTGTAACATGGGATCAAACTCAGGCTGTGGGTGACCTATGTCGAGTTTGAACTTCTAGATTATTGGCTGGTTCCCTTAAAATATTCAATTGGATCTATGACTTTGATGTGGAAAAGGGTTAAAACGGATCTTTCTAAAAGCAATAAAAATTGTAAAAGTATGGTGATGCACCTTAAAATGATGGAAAACTTGGCAATCTAACTCACAATAGATCTCAGAAAATCTATCCACACAAACCACTTTCAGCAAATTGATCGCAAAAATGATTATAAGGAAGGTTGGAAAATGTTTTTTTTTTAAGGAAAAGGGGTTTTTCACAACATAAAAGGAAAACTCTCCAATTTGCACAGCCTAAGACCTGTAATTTTCAATGCTATCTAACACATGCAAGTACAAATGAAACAATGATTTTAAAGGTTCTGATGGATCAGAAATATTCTCTCTGTTGGATGGTTATTCAGGTTACAAGTTCTATACTTTGATTTTATGCAATTATTTCCTTTATTTTTCAGCTTGATCAAGTATCTACCTTTCCATTAATGCAGCTTTTATGAGTGATTTGATGAGATTTTCTTGTGTTTTACATCAGAACCTTTAAAATCATTGTCTCATTTGTACTTGCATGTGTTAGATAACATTGAAAATTACAGGTCTTAGGCTGTGCAAATTGGAGAGTTTTCCTTTTATGTTGTGAAAAAACCCCTTTTCCTTCAAAAAAGAAATATTTCCAGCCTTAGAATCATTTTTGTGATCAATTTGCTGAAAGTGGTTTGTGTGGATAGATTTTCTAAGATCTATTGTGAGTTAGATTGCCAAGTTTTCCATCATTTTAAGGTGCATCACCGTACTTTTACAATTTTCATTGCTTTTAGAAAGATCATTTTTAACCCTTTTCCACATCAAAGTCATAGATCCAATTGAACATTTTAAGGGAACCAACCCATAATCTGGAGGTTCAAACTCAACATAGGTCACCCACGGCCTAAGTTTTATCCCATGTTACACAGGATTGCCATGCTTCATAACTCTACATAACGGGTGCAATCCTACTCGTCAACAATAACATGCATTAAAAACTGAACACATAACATAGTATGTAACATGGAAAAAACCCTTTCGGGTAAAAAAGTCCACCAAGAAAAGAGGCTCTAAGTTGTATTATCTTCAAATATGAGATTATATTACATACACTTCCTCTTCTTCTGCAGTCTTCAATCCAGCACCGCCTATTACTCTTAACTCTACTAAAAATGTAGTACAAATATCCTTATAAAAGGGGGTCCAGAACAAGAAAACTGACATAATATCGACTGTCAGATCTGTGACCTAATGACGAATGTTTTAAATTTACAATGATAAAATTTGGCTTTGAGAGCACTGCTCCCGAGCCCCCGCCAGGGCGCGCAGCCCCCTGGACCCCCCACCGAGGGGATGATTCCCTCGGGCCCCTCACAGGGGGGAAACCCTCCTACAACCCCCCGTCATGGACTAATTAGTATCGGGGACTAGATATAAACATGCAGCTGAAACAAGATCATAGTTGGTGAAACCTTTCATCCCTTATGTGTGATTTACAAACAATAGTAGGAATAAATTACATAGGATTTACAAGGTGATGGCACCTTAATCATAACAAAATGGACTTCCTTCAAGCATAAAGAATGGCAGGTTTTTTGGTCAGATAATGCTAGATAGTCAACATGTATGCAAAAGTGAAAGCATTAAGAAGAATGTGAGCAATTTGACTTTAAAAAACTCTAAGTTCTACAGTTTTATGGAATGTAAAGACTGCAGGATATGCACAAAATGGAATTGTTTAAAAAGCTTTAGAAATTTTCAAGCAAATGCAATTAAAATAGAAAAAGAAACCTATGTTTTAGCAGGTGAACCCCTCCCTGGATCTAGCGAACTCCCTCTCCCATTCTCTGTGAACCTTCCCAATTCCAAAGTGCCTTTTTTTTTTGTTTTTTTTCAAGTTCAAAATGTTGTTAGACATGTGTACAGAATGAGGAGGCAGCGATAGGGCACGTAGATCTCCTTGGTAGAGAACCTCAAAGAGGTGTCATCTTATCAAATGCAATGCCTTTTTGGGATGCACACAAAAGGATTTCACTCGAAGGCTTAAATCCAATTTGCAAGCAAAATAATGTCAGATGAAAGCCAAATCTCACAACCTGTGCCAACAGTTACCAATGTCTACCATATTAATCTCCATTTTCTATGGACGTTGAAATGAGTGAGATCATTATGTTTAATAAAGAGAGTCGATATAGTGAACATTATGCTAAAGAATAACAAAAACATTTTGAAAGGAAGTGTGATTTAGTGATCTCAAAATGAAAGTAAAAAGGATAAAACAAGTGCATAAACAAATGTTATACCTTCACAATGAGCCACAAATCCAAGATAGGGTGGAAGGAGTTGCACCCAAACCCCTTAGATTTACCCAAATTGATATAGATTGAATGTGGATTGCTCTTTGTTTCCAACACAATAAGATGAGGATTGGATGGAAGATTTGATGAAGGATAGAGATGAGAGATAAGGCTAGAGTGATTTTGGCATTATGGTGTTAGCATGAGGGTATTTTGGAGAGATTTTGGTATGGATTTGATGCAAGGAGTGATTCCCAAAATGGCTTAGAGGAGGGTCTTATTTATAGATTTTTGGAAAAAGGATGGAGGCTGAAGATTAAAAATTGAGATCAAGGGCTAGAAATGATTGAGAGTTAGGGTTTGGATTGGAGCCATAGCCTTGTGACAAGTGTCACAAGAGGAGTGGATGAGAGAGATCAAGGGTTGAGGTTTGGTCAATGGGATTGGAGGGCTCTCATTATTTGTGAATTAAAAATTCACATTGGGAAGAGAGGAGGATTAGAAATGAATTAAAAATTCATTTTTGGGAAGAGTGGATATGACAAGTGAATTAAAAATTCAACTCACGGGGGAGTGTGAATTAAAAATTCACTTTTATGTGGAGATGTGAAGGTTGAAGGACATATGTACACTTACATGTGTAAGAGGGTGATAAATGAGTTGTAAGGAAGATTTGACCCTTTGAATAAAAAAATAATTTTTATTCAAAGGTGTGTGGGAGGATGGGCTAAGCAAAGTTAATTAAGTGTTTAGCTTAATTAATTTAGGTATAGGGGATAGGTAGGCTAGGTAGCTAATTAAATAATTGTTATTTAATCAACTAGGCTAGGTTTAGGTTGACTAGTAGGGTAGATTAATTAGATAAGCATGATTTATCTAATTAGCAAGGATTTGGGGGGTGGACAAATTAACTAAATAAATATTGAGAATATTTATTTAATCAATGAAGATATAGTTATAAGGCATAGTGATAAATTAAATGAATTAATTGATCACCAAGGATGGGTAAATGGTCAAAGGTAGATGATTAGGGATAAATTAATTAAATAAAATGAATTTATTTAATTAATAGGAGGGATAGTTGGTGGTGTAGAGATATGGGAAATTGGTTTGCGAAGCAAGTCAATTTTAGGTGTCTACAGGAAGATACTAAGCATGGTGAATGATACATAATATATATGTACATATTTATACACTCACACAAATATAACAAATACTAGGCAGGTCTACTAGCTCCCGCTTTGCAACTACTTTCCCGCTCATTTTGTTTTTAAATTTGATCATGGTTGTAGGGGACCCAGAGGGACCCCCTACCCCTCCCATCCCCTCCCCTTTGGTTCGGGTTAGCCCTGGGCTTGCTTCGGGTGGTGGTTTTATCCCTGTGTTCCAAGATAGAATTCCAAACCTCTCAAACCATGTGACTTTTGATATGGTGTTGGGTTCCTCTGACATGTGCCACAGGACAAGGTGTTGGGTTCCAAGACTTGGAAAAAATGCCCTTTTGGGGGAGGATGTTGATTGTCCAAGGGCTTTTCCCCAGCTTCATGAAACTATGGATGGTTTGACGATTAAGCTCCCAGACATAACCATGGAAAGAATAGTCTCTGTTATGAAGCGTGCTTTGGTGGGAAAGTTCTTTTCCTTTAGACCAAACATTGATCTGGTTAGGAAGTGGGTGGCTGCCAAATGGAAGGTGAAGGGTAGTGTGACCGTTAGTGCTATGGTAGGAGGGATGTTTCTCTTTAAATTCATAGCCAGAGAGGACCTTACAATTGTCTTAGCTGGGGGTCCTTGGATGTATGGAAAGCATAGCCTTTCACTATGCAAATAGAAGCCAGGCTTTGATGCTACTGCTGATCTTAATAGAACTGCACCTATTTGGGTCAGACTCCTAAGCCTCCCTTTGGAGTGCTGGGATGAGGATATTTTTATCTGGATAGCCAACTCCTTTGGCCACTTCATCGTGCTCGACAGCACTATCAAGAACAAATCTAGGTTATTGTTTGCTAGATTATGTGTTAGTGTTGATATCAACAAAGTTCTTCCTAACAATATTACACTGGAGTCCAAGTTTGGGCAATGGGTTCAACCCATTATGTATGCAAACTCCACCACCTTCTGTCAAAACTGTAATAAAAAAGGACACCTAGTTTCCTAATGCAAAGCTAAAAAAGTCCCTACAGACTCAGAAAATCAAGTCATTGGAGTCGAGGAGGAGTACCCCTTTAAGGAAGATTTGCTGAACATTATCAACTCTCCTCACAAAGGGAAAGGAGAGGCTAGGAATGATGAAAATGTAAGTGCCCTCTCTCAGGAGGCGGCGAAAGATCAGGGCCACCCTAGTCTTGAGGAACATGTGATTGACCATTCCCATAGTATCTCAGATCTCCCTAAGGTGGGGGATATGACTCTCTTGTAGGATTGTGGTTTGGAGGAGGGTGAGTTTCACCAAGAGGATACCCCCAACAAAGAAGTTCAAGAAGTGAATGGGGTGATGTCTAATGAATCTTTTGAATGTGATTATATATTCAAAATATTCGGAAGTCCAAACAGAATTGAAGGCAACAATAGCGTGGTTAAGGGGTTTTCTTCCCCAAACAACAAAACCCTTAGCCATACCCCAGGGGTAGGCTCCAGCATCACTAATTATGAAGGTTAGACAACTACTAAGAAGAAAGGTAAATGTCATAATAAGAAGACTATAGATATTAGGGTGGATACCAGAGCTGGTAGGCCTTCCCAACGGGAAACTAGACAAAAAGTGATCAACAAGGATATCACTTTGGGAAGGCAGAGGACCTTGGAGATTGGCTCCAAGAAGGCCCCAAATAAATGAGAATCCTTTTCTGGAATATTAGGGGACTTAACAGCCCTCACAAGCAGTTCTTAGTCAAGAGCTGTATCTATGACAATAAAGTGGATATTCTACTGCTTCAGGAAGTCAAAATGAAGAGTGAAGGTTTTGAATCCATTGCTATGAATATCTGGCCTAATGTTGATTACTATATTAGTGATGCCTTAGGAGCTTCTAGGGGTATCACCACTCTGTGGAATAATAAGGTTGTCAAAGGGAGTCTAATCGATACAAGTAAAATTTGTTTTGCTGTTAGAATTGAGTCTAAAAACAATTCTTGGAACCTTGTTAACATCTATGCTCCTAATCAAAGGAACTCCAAAAGGGATCTATGGGATTATCTATCCTCCCTAATTGATAAGGGCTGTAGGGGCTATTGGATGTTGGCTGGAAACTTTAACACCCCCCTCTTCCCCTCAGAAAAAAGTGGTGGTATACTTGATTTCACTGATAGCATGGTGGACCTGGCAGATTTCCTCAACAAACAAGGCCTCATGAATCTTGATGTTCAATAACATAGATTTACATGGTCCTATCAGAGAAAGGGAAGGAATTTGATACAAGTCAGACTGGATAGGGTCCTAGCCTCCTCGGGTTGGGATTTCATCAGCACTTCCACATTGGAAGCCCTTCCAAGGACTACTTCAGACCATAATCCCCTCTTGCTTTCTTGCAGAGATAAGGATATTAAAGGACCGTATCCCTTTAGGTTTGAAATTATGTGGACTCAACATCCTAATTTTAGGGATAAGTTGGCCAGTTGGTGGAGGGTTGTTGTTCAGGGTACCCCCATGTACAGGTTGGCCCAGAAGTTTTTCATGGTTAAGAACAAGGTTAAGGGGTGGAACAAGTTCACCTTTGGTAATATTTTTGACAGTGAAAAGAGGATCTCTACTAAACTGACTGCTGTCCAAAAGCAGATGGAGGAGGATGGCACTTTAGAGGATATTGTTAAGGAGGAAGAAATATTAAGGAAGGAATGGAAGGAAACTCTCAAGAAGGAGGAAATCTACTGGAAGCAAAAATCAAGGGTGCAGTGGCTTAGAGAGGGGGATAGAAACACTTCCTATTTAACCAATCTACTATGAGACACAGGAAAAGAAATAGCATTGTTAAAATTATGGATGATAATGGTACTCTGGTTGAATCAGATTTTCAAGTGGGGCAAATGTCTACTTCCTATTTCCAAAACTTCCTGGATGCCCAAGATTGTAGGATTAAACATGAGCTTTTTGACATCATTCCTACTTATCTCAACGATGAAGACAATGCTCAACTTGCTAAACCGGTTTATGAGGAGGAGGTATGTTCTAGTCTTTTCTCTATGGGTGCTTTTAAGGCCCCGGGGCCGGATGGCTTCCCTCCAGCCTTTTTTCAGGAGTACTGGGATATTGTGGGTAAAGATGTCACTGAGGCAGCTATGGATTTCTTTTAGACAGGTAAGCTACTTAAGCAACTCAATCATACCTTTATTTCTTTGGTGCCAAAAATATCAAACCCTTTGTGCATGGGGGACTTCAGGCCTATTAGTCTTTGTAACACTGTCTACAAGATATTTTCTAAGATCTTAGTTTTCAAACTTCAGCCTATCCTTGACAGACTTATTAGCAGTAGTTAAAAGGTGTTTGTGTCAGGTAGACAGATTATTGATGCGGCCATTTCTAAACATGAATTTATACACTCTATGGAAAGAAACAAATTGTCTGGAATGGTTTTCAAGCTTGACATCTCAAAAGCCTATGATAGAGTGGCCTAGGATTTTCTTTTCAAAATTTTGGAGCAGATGGGTTTCAAAGGAAAAATGTTGCAGCTTATAAAAATGTGTGTCACCTCTGTTAGATTTTCTATACTTGTTGATGGGGTCCCTAGGGGCCTCTTTAATGCGGTAGGGGTTTAAGGCAAGGTGACCCGTTATCCCCTTACCTTATCATCCTCATGACCAAAGTCATAACTTGCTGAATTCCAGGGAGGTAAAGGCCATTAAACCTGCTTCAACAGCTGACCCGACAGCTATTCAGTAGTTTGTGGATGACACCATCCTATTCGGGTCAGCCTCGGTGGTTGAGGCTAAGAAATGGAAACAAGTGTTATAGGATTATATTCTTTTGGCTAGTTAGTGTATCAACTATGACAAAAGGTAGGTGTATTTCTTCAATACACCCTTGGAGCTTCAACAAAAGATAATGGGGATCCTTGCCTGCTCTAGTGGTGTGCTTCCTAGAACTTAATTGGGCCTCCCCTTAGATGTTAAGGATGTTACTCTTGATTTTTGGAACTCCATCTTGGAAAGGATTCAGAAGAAACTGGCAAGGTGGAAAGGCAAACTTTTAAGCCAAGCTAGCAAATATCAACTCCTAACAGCCTTGCTACAAGGTATTCCTATGTACTTTCTGTCCCTTTTTAAAATTCCCAAGTACATTGCTAAGATTGAAATAATCCAAAGGAAATTCCTATGGACAGGGTTGGAAAATAAAAAATAGATGGCATTGGTCATCTAGGATAAAGTGTGTAGGCCAAAGCTCCAAGGGGGTCTGGGAATTAGAAAGATCAGCCTGATTAATAAGGCCCTTATTGGTAAGGTTGGTTAGAATCTCTTAAGTGGAAATAAGGAATGGGGCAATATCATGAGAGCCAAGTACTTGGGAAATCTGATTCCTGAGGATTTTCTACATTTTTCTGGCCTACCCAAAGGTTCTGTCATCTAGAACAATGTGATAAAGAGCAAATATGTTCTTCTGCAGGGCATTAAGTGGAGATTGGGGGATGGAAGAGCTATAAGACTATAGGAAGATAGTTGGCTTAAAGGTGCACCACTAAATAGGCTACATAATGTCCAAGGTTTGGTCAATAAGGTTGTTTCTTTCTTCGGTAGGTTGGCTTGTGACTACCTCCATCCTAGCAGAAGTGGGAGGAAACTGTTGTCAGGGCTAGGAGGACCTAATACAGATGGCGGATGAGGTTCAATTGTCACTTAGAGATTACATGATACCCATTTTCCCCTAGATGGACAAAATGTTGTGGGCTAGGGATAAGACTAGGATTTTTACAGTTAAATCAACCTATACCCTCTTTATGTGTCAGAATGGGGATAACCTGTGGAGGAAAGTTTGGAACCACAATCTCATTCCCAAAATCAACCATTTTTGGTGGTTAGTTTTGTAAAACAAAATTTTAACTATGGACAACCTTCGGCTAAGAGGATTCCAAATCCCCAACATGTGTGCTCTCTGCTTAAAGGATGAAGAAATAGTCGCTCATCTACTCCTGCACTATGATTTCTCTTAGGAAGTCTGGAGTCTGGCCATGCAAAATCTAGGAATCTCATGGTGTTAGGATGGTGACCTCCCTGCTTTCTTAAGGTCCTGGAATTCCCCATTCATCCACCCCATGAGCAAAGAAATTTGGGCCCAGGTCCCTCCCATCCTCACATGGGGCCTTTGGAAAGAAAGGAATAATAGGTTGTTTAGGGAAAAATTCAAAGATCCCAAGGAGGTTTTATGTATGATTTTCAAGCTCCTACAAGAAAACTCTCTAACATCACTTTGAAAGTTGTTGATATCCCTCCAACAAACTTTGAAGCTAATATTATAAATCAGTGGAGCATTTCGGCTAGTATCTGTAAGGTGGATGATACCAAGCGTAGAGCTAGAGCCAACACTAAGTGGTCCCCCTACTGGTTGGTCCAAGCTCAACATTGATGGAGCTGCTAAAGGTAACCCTGGGATGGCCAGTGGGGGAGGAGTTCTCATATCTAACAAGGGTGTCTTCATGGCGGTCTTTGCGGGGGATTGGGTGAGAACACTAATAACGTTGCTAAAGCCATGGCCCTCCTCTGGGGCCTTAAAGTTGCCCTTGCCATTGGTATCAATTACCTTGTGGTTGAAGGTGATTCCAAGTTAATCATTGATGCTGTTAAAGACAAAGCCAGGGTTGGTGAAATAACCCTCCCTGTTTTGTGTTTAGAATATCAAATCTGGGCTTAGTTTTTTTTCACTCTGTCTGAAGGGTTTTATGTTGTTTAGTTGATCCCTGCTTGCATTTTGGGTGTTGTTTCCATAGCATAACAAGCATGCAAATACATATATTGCATAATGCACAAAATGAAAGATACCCAAATAGTCTATTTTATTTATAATGCATTACAAGTCATATCTAAACAATACCCATATCATGGAATACCACAAAATGAAAGTTCTTCACAAACCCATGTTGCTGTAGCAAGAGTACAATGCTGATATATGACAGAACAACTGACTAGATGGATAAATCTCCAAAATGAATGATATCATACCAAAACTTTAATTCAGCAAGGTACAATGAATAGTAGAAGAGATTCAACCTTTATAAGGGCCTTACAAAGCTTCCACAAACCCACATGCCTACATGGGAAGGATGGGATGGCTTGCTATGGAAGTGATTAGCTCCAAACTCAGTGCAAACTACCTCTAAATTGTTGTAGTAAACTCTGTATTAGTCCTCCATAAGACCACGACTAGTTGTGAGGAAGATTTAACAAGAGTAGCCCAAAACAACTTCAAAGTCTCTTCACAAGGTATGACCAAGTAGGGTCTAGTACAACCTATTTACTACTGCAACCCCACATACTCCACCAAAAATACCTTCCAATAGCTGCAATCTGTTAGCCGATATCTGCTGATAATTACCATGTCAATAAACCCCAAAAATTTTCATTATAAACTCTCCATGACAAGGCATCAAGTCACCAAACTATATAAAGTGAAGCACATTCATAGCCACTGTGTATGGCTATCCTCAAGCCACCTTAGATGATCTCTCACACCCGCGACAACTATTACTGATGGTGGTTTTCGTCACCAAGAGCCAAGAAAGGTTTTCTTCAAACCCTCAAACTTGCAGAGCAAATGCATTTGAAAATCATGTCATGAATGAGAGCGCTTTTTCATTTTTTGCTTTTATATTTCTTCTTTGAGGGTGACCAACATTTGAGAGGGAATTAATATTATTAATTTTCTTTATTCTTTCCATGAGCGCTCAAATCCAAAATAAGTCCGTTTTAATTTTTGCATTTAACACTTTTTACTAAGTCCCCAACATTATAATATAAAGTACATATTTTAAATATTAAAATAAACTTACAAACTTTACTATGAAGGGGCAAATAGACTTTGAATCACATGATCTCGAGACCGTTAGAAAGGTCTCAACGAGATGCTCTGCCTCCAACACTAAATTTCTCCAAAACAAATCATCTAAACTCCCATAGTTCCCTAACCACCTTGGTTAGCCTATGGGAACCAAGTATAGGCTAACACCACTAGGAATGGGGACATTATAGTTCACCTTCCCCAAGATTGCTTGCCTCAAGCAATCTCAGATCTAGATGCATCAGAATCTGCTCGCTCTCCCAAGTAGCATCCTCAACCGGTAGATTCTTCCATTTCACTAGATATTCCTTGATGACCCTCTTCCTTAATGTACGCTCCCTGGTGTCAATGATGGCCTTAGGTACAAAAACCAACTTCCCCTCTTCATCAAGAGGAGGCAACTTTGTAGAAGGAACCACATTGTGCCCCAATGCCTTTTTGAGGTGATACACATGGAAGATGTTGTGCACCTTGCTATCTGCTGGCAACTCCAACTCATAAGCCACCTCTCTAACCCTCTTGGAGATCTTCAATGGTCCATAGTACCATGGCTTAAGCTTTTCTGCACCACTCTTCTTAAGAGTGGACTATCTGTAAGGTTGTAGCATAAGATACACCATATCACCTACCTCAAAAGAATGCTCAACCCTGTGTTGATCTGCATATTACTTTTGCCAGTTTTGTGCCTTCTGAATGTTCTCTTTCAAAGACCTCATGATGTCTTGGCTCTCCTGCAAGAGGTCTCTAGCCTTAGGTACTCTGTTGTCTCCAAATAACAAATCCAAGAAGCTCAGAGCCTCATACCCATAAAGTGCCATTAATGGTGTCATCTGAATTGACATATGGTAAGTGGAATTATAACAATATTTGCCCAAATGAAGCCACTTCACCCATGCTTTTTGTTGCCCTGCTATGTAATTTCTGAGGTACCCTTCCACCCACTTATTGACTATCTCTGTCTATCCATCTGTCTGGGGGTGGTAACTAGTACTGGGTGTGAGCTCTATCCTAGTCAACTTGAAGAGCTCCTGCCAAAAATTACTCAGGAACGTTTTATCCCTATCGCTCACGATACTCCGTGGCAACCCATGAAGTCAGAATACCTCCCTAAAGAACAATTCAGCAACCTGCGCTGCTATGTAGGTGGCTGAGATAGAAAAGAAATGTGCAAACTTGGTTAACTTGTCAACCACAACATAAATGCAGTCCCTACCCTGGGCTTTGGACAACCCTGTAATGAAATCCATCAAGATGCATTCCCACTTCCTCTCAGGAATGGGTAAGGGCTGCAATAAACCTCCAGGGAAAGAGTGCTCATGCTTGTTCTATTGACATATAGGGCACTCCCTCACATACTTCTGAACTTCATCCTTGAGGCCTTTCCAAGTAAACCTCTCTCTAACCTACCCGTATGTTTTGTAGAACCCTGGATATCCCACCATATGCAAGTCATGGAAAGCTCTCAAGATCTTCTGCTTCATAGCAAAAGCTGGCACCAGAAAAGTCCTCCCCTTGTAAATGATCAAGTCATTTACAATAGTGTACCTGTCATCATGGATGGTGCCATCAACAACCCCAAAAGCCCACTTATCCTTTGCATATTCTGAAGTGATCGTATCTTTCCAATCTTCTACAATCTTCCCTGAAGCACACAAGTGCAGTCTCCTGGATAAAGCGTCAGCAAGTATGTTATTCTTCCCCTTGACAAAGATAATGTCAAAGTCATACGCGTGTGGTTTGTTGACCCACTTTTGTTGCCAATCATTTAGGTCCTTCTGACTAAAGAAATGCTTCAGGCTATTATGATCAGATTTAACAACAAACTTTCCCCCAACCAGATACTACCTGAACTTAGCCAATGCATGCATGATGGCTAACATCTCCTTGTCGTAAATGTTATAACTCCTCTTAGGACCTCTTAGCTTCCAACTGTCAAAAGCAATGGGGTGCTTGTCCTGCATCAGCACCGCTCCTATGCCTTCCCTCGAGACATCACACTGAAGCTCAAATGGCTTTGAAAAATTAGGAATGGGCAAAACTGGACAAGTGCTCATCACCTCCTTAAACCTATCAAACCATTGTTGAGCATTATCTAACCATTTGAAAGCTCCCTTCTGAGTTAAATCTATAATGGGGGTATCTTTCTGAGAAAATCCCTTCACAAATTGGCAGTAGAATCCACAGAAGCCAAAGAATCTCTTGAGCTGAGAGAGATTCTTGGGTGGCGGACAGTCTACTATAGCATGGATCTTCTCTAGATCCACTCAAACACCCTCTACACTGATGATGTGTCCTAGGTATAGCAACTCTATCATGCCAAACTCGCACTTAGACATTTTGGCATATAGGGACTCCTGCTCAAGTATGCCCAATACAATATCAAGGTGCCTCAAATGATCCTCCCAAGTCTTGTTGAATATAAGAATGTCATCAAAGAAAACAAGTACAAACTTTCTCAGCTATTCTCTGAATACCTTTTTCATGCAAGATTGGACTGTGGCAAGTGCATTGGTTAAGTCGAAGGGCATAACCAGATACTCAAAGTGCCCATAGTGGCACCTAAATGATGTCTTCTCCACATCCTCATTACGTACCCATATCTGATGGTACCCTGACCTCAAGTCTATCTTGGAAAAGAAGCATGTACCGTATAGCTCGTCAATGAGCTCATCAATCCTAGGGATGGGGTACCTATTTTTGATGGTCTTCTTGTTCAGTTCCTTATAGTCAATGCACATCTCGAGTGTGCCATCCTTCTTCTTAACCAAAACAACATAAGAAGCAAAAGGACTCTCATTGGGCATGATGTGACCCATCTTGACAAGCTCCTGAATGGCCTTCTCTATCTTATCCTTATATCTCTTAGGATGCCTATAGGGAATGGTGATAACTGGTTTGGCACCCTGCTCCAATTCTATGACATGCTCAAAACCCCTATTTGGAGGTCTACCTAGTGGTATGTCGCTAAACACTTTGGTGTGTTTAGATAGTATAGACTGGATCTCTGCTGGATACTCCTTTTTCTACTACTTAGGCACCTCTGGCATCACCAATATCTTAGCTACCCACTATACCTGATCATGTCATAGTGTCTTCTCCATCCTCCGAATGGACACTGCCCTCAAACCACCATCTGACATTCCCCTCAAAATATGTTTCTGACCATCCACTTTGAACTTCATCTCCATGGTCCTCAAGTTGAGGGAGAATTCACCTATCATATGTAGCCACTTCATCCCGAGGACTACATCCATGTCACCCATACTGACCATGAAATACTTGGCCTAGAACTCATAGTTATTCAACCTAATGGTTAAATTGGGGATTCTTCATTTGCAAGTGATAATAAACCCATCTTTGACTCTAACTTTGAACCCCTTGAACTCCTTAGTTTTGAGTCCCCTCCATGCAACTAGGCCCTTGTTAATGAAATTATGTGTGGCCCTTGTATCTAGCAAGGTGACTACTCTCTGTCCCTCCAATACTCCATGTATCCTGAAGGAACCCTCTCTTTAAATGGCGGAGATATGTGCTGTCAGAAAATCATCATCCTATGCATTCTATGCATCCTGTACCTCCTGAACTATAGTCTCCCCATTGCTATCCTCCCTATCACTCTGCTACTCTGAATGCTCTGAAGTTGTCTCTTCAACAGAATAATACTCTAACTATTTGGCCTGCCCCTTCATTGGGCACTTATGGTTAGGATCCCATGGACCCTTACATTTGAAGCATAGCGTCTTCCTCCTGTATTCATTCAGTGCATCATCATCTAAACGAGGTGCTAGTTTCTTCTGTGGGAAGGTGTCTTGATGATGTGAAGGCATCTTATCTTTATGTGGAGGAAAAGGTTTGGAGACAAACTGTTTCTTAGGCACTGCAAACTACATACTTCGTCCCTTCTTAATGGTCTCTTGAAGTGAAGGTGGGTCGAATGCCTTAACCCATCCTCTAAGTGGTTCCATTAACCCCTCTGTAAATAGGACTATAAATCTCCTCTTTGAAATGCTAAGAACCATGACACTGAGCCTCTGGAACTCAGATATATAAGACTCAAGTGACTCATACTGCTTAAGCTATGCAAGCTCTCTAAACTGTAACTCAGGGTCCTTGGTATCGAACTGCTCGATGAGTCTATTAGTGAACTCATCATAGGTGGTGATGAGGTTGTGGCCAAGTGTAACCAACCCATGGTACCACCACTTGTGAGCTAACCCATCAAAGTGTATAGTGGCAAAGTTAAGTGCCTCATCCTTTGGCATCAGCTTAAGTGTCAGGTAGTTATCCAACTTCTACACCTAAGCTCTGGTCGTGATCTTGCCACTCTCGTCAAACTGATCCATAGGGACTTTGCTCAAGGCATGTTGATAGTATCAGTTAGTTCTATTACCTCTATGATCTCCTCTACCCCCCATAGCCCCCTTTGTCTCTTCTAGTTCATGTACTGCTCAAATGTCAGCATATTCCTAATATTAGGAGCTAATATCATGTACTCTGCATGTTGTATCTAAACATCATCTGCCATAGAAAGCTAAACCTCTAGTTCCTGCTAAACTAATGCCTCCTCTCTGCATGGAAATGTCAGTTGTAGTGGTCTAGTGACCGATCCTGGGCTAGTACAGGTGCTATGCACACCACTCTATCCTGCATGTTGATAATGGCCATTATTTGAACCACTAGTCTCACCCTCAGGTGTGGTGTTGTTTTGCACTAATGGAATTCTCTAGTTAAACTTCCCAAGTAGCTGGGACATCATATCAAGCATAATATCAAATTTCCTCTCCATTTTTGTGTTAGGACTCTCTGGTTGATCTGGTCCTTTGTTTCTGTCTCCCATATTACCTGTGATGCTATCACTGTCACTCGAAGAGTTCCTGTGCATACCCAAAACACCTGAAACTGTCTCACCTTCGAGAATCTCTAGTGGATGCCACTACTAAGTGTCTCTACCATAAACAAATGGATGTGTATAAATTGACTTCCAATCACTCATATAAACTGATCAACACAGGCTGGCAAGATGCACCAACTCTGATACCACTGAAATAACCCTCCCTATTCTGTGTTTAGAATATCAAATTTGGGCTTAGTTTTTTTCCACTATGTCTGAAGGGTTTTCTATCATTTAGTTGATCCCTGCTTGCGTTTTGGGTGTTGTTTCCATAGCATAACAAGCATGCAAATACATACATTGCAAAATACATAAAATGAAAGATACCCAGATAGTCTATTTTATTTATAATGCATTACAAGTCATATCTAAACAATACCCATATCATGGAATACCACAAAATGAAAGTTCTTCACATACCCATGTTGTTGTAGCAAGAGTACAATGCTGGTATATGACAGAACAACTGACTAGATGGATAAATCTCCTCCAAAATGAATGATATCAGATTAGAACTTTAATTCAGCAAGGTAAAGTGAATAGTAGAAGAGATTCGACCTTTATGAGGGCCTTACAAAGCTTCCACAAACCCATGTGGCTGCATGGGAAGGCTAGGACAGCCTACTATGGAAGTGATCAGCTCCAAACTCAGTGCAAACTACCTCTAAACTGTTGTAGTAAACTATGTATCAGTCCTCCATAAGACCACAACTAGTTATGAGAAAGATTTAACAAGAGCAGCCCAAAACTACTTCAAAGTCTCTTCACAAGGTACAACCAGGTAGGGTTTGGTACGACCTTTTTGCTACTGCAACCCCACATAAAACTCCACCAAAAATACCTTCCAATACCTGCAATCTATTAGCTGATATCTCCTGGTAATTACCATGTCAATAAACCCTAAAAATCTTCATTATAAACTCTCCACGACAAGGCATCAAGTCACCAAACTGTATAAAGTGAAGCACATTCACAGCCATTGTGTATGGTTGTCCTCAAGCCACCTTAGATGATCTCTCACACCAGCGAAAGCTGTTACTGATGGTGGTTTTCGTCACCAAGAGCCAAGAAGGGTTTTCTTCAAACCCTCAAACTTGCAGAGCAAATGCATTTGAAAATCATATGTCGTGAATGAGAGCTCTCTTTCATTTTTTGCTTTTATATTTCTTCCTTGAGGGCGACCAACATTTGAGAGGGAATTAATATTATTAATTTTCTTTATTCTTCTCATGAGCTCTCAAATCCAAAATAAGTCCCTTTTAATTTTTGCATTTAACACTTTTTACTAAGTCCCCAACATTATAATATAAAGTCCATATTTTAAATATTAAAATAAACTTAAGGACTTTAATATGAAGGGGCAAATGGACTTCGAATCACATGATCTTGAGACCATTGGAAAGGTCTTTACGAGATGCTCTGCCTCCAACACTAAATTTCCAAAAATAGAAGAAACCCTAACTTACTAAAAATAGTAAGTTCTTCGAAACCAACCATCCGAACTCCCAGAGTTCCCTAACCACCATGATTAGCCTACGCGAACTCCCAGAGTTCCCTAACCACCATGATTAGCCTACGCGAACCAAGTATAGGCTAACACCACTAGGAATCGGGACATTACAGTTGGTTGGCAGATTGAGGACATTATTCAAGATATTAAAACTTTGCTTTTAAGCTTTGAAGGTATTGAAGTTGTCCATATTTATAAGGAAGGTAATCAGATTGCGAACCTCATGGCTAACTTAGGGATCAATCTTTACCCTATCAAATGTTGGAGGAATATCTCTAATCTTCCTCCAAGCATAAGAAATAACATTTAGAAGGAGGCTTCTTCCTAATTCCCTATGGCTAATATCTCACATCTCATCTCTTCAGTTCGTGCCTTTTTGTCATTCACTCTTTACACAGGGTGGAATGTGAAGGATGATGTCACTGTTAGGACTATATATCATACCTATTTAGGCTAGATTAAAGAGTCCCATGTGGACAATTGCCAACTTTGTGATCTCTTGGAGTCGCCACCCAGCTGGCATTCTGAGTCTTTTCATACTCTGTTGGCTGCTTGGATATTGCAAGATCGCACGAGCTGCATTATGATGGAAATAATGTCCTGGACATGATTAAGAAGATGGAGGACATTTTTGGGAGTGTTATCCTATTTTCCTCTGCTCAGGGCTAAATAGTTAACCTGATATTTTCAAGGAAAATCCTTTAAAAGAGGCCCAGTAAAGCAAAAGTGTCAAATTTCCCAGGGAACCTTGCCTAGAAAACCTTACGATTGTGAAGAGCTTGAAAAAAAAGGTAGGTTTGCTTTTTACAGCACCCTGAAATTTGACCAAATAAAGAAGTTATCCATGGTCAAAGTTTGGTCAAACATACAGTTCAGATATGCATTTGGCGGGCTTGAAAATCTCTATCAGCCTTAGGAAATGTTGAGAAAATTGAGTTTCATGCATTTTTGAATGCATATGGGGCCAGGGAAATGTATGTACATTTCAGGAATCTTTCACAGATTCCCGGGAATATTCTGGGTTTGTATATCGGTGATATACAAGTAGAGATGCAAGTGAAACATACAATGTATAAGATGCATTCAGGGGATATTCTTTCCAAGATTCCATGTTTATAGATGAGAGGCTTGCATATTTGCTTTGTATGTTCACACATACAAGCAAATATACATTCTAATTGTACAAGGTAGATATACATCGAAGATTCCCCAGAATATTCCACGGTTGCATGTCAAAGGCTTGTACATTGCTTTGTATGTTTGCAATATACAAGAGGAAATATACAGGGAAAACATACATTGCGGGCATATTCCTCAAAGATTCCCTCTTTGTATGTTGGCGGGTTTGTATATTGCGTTGCATATTTGACATACAAGGACCTGATGTACATTTGCTACAGTGCCGCGGGGAATATACAAAGGTTGCTGCAACGCAATATACAAAGGCATTTGTATGTTGCAAAGATACAAGAGGTGGGGCCCACACAAATGCAAGGAGGTTTGTATGTCTTCTACATACAAGTGGGCATGAACAGTTGCTTGTATATTTGGTTGTATGCTCGCACATACAAGGGCCAATGTATAAGGAAATATACATCTGCTACAGTAGATATGCATCGACTAGAAGATACAAAGGAGAATGTATTTTTCGCATTGTATGTCTTCCACATACAATCGAATATACAAAGAGATATACAAGGCCGAATGTGCAGGAGGTGGGGTCCACAATATACAAGTGCCTTTGTATATCAGCGATATACAAGTAAACATGCAAGTCAGATGTGCAAAGGAAAGGCAGTGTATGTATATTCAAAAGGCGCTACAGTGGTTTGTATATGCGATTGTATATTTGCATATACAACCAAAGATACAAGAGTTAGCATACAAGCCGGACCCGAATGCATTTTTAAATGGTTCCATAAAGAGTTTCGGGTCTGCGGCTTGTATATTTGCATGTACATTGCAATATACAAGCAGAAGATACAAAGGAAAGATACAAGGCCGGGGCCCACCGCTTGTATATTGGCATTTGCATGTTCGCACATACAACCCGATGTACACTTCTATATACAAGGCAGATTTCAGGGCAGTTTCAAATGCAGCTAATGATTTTTTAGGTCCGTGGCTTGTATATATGCAGCTTGTATATTTGCATATACAAAGGAAACATACAGAGGAATATACAAGCCGGACCTGTCTCAGAATGCAGAAGGGTTAATGTTTTTTCAGGTCCGCAGTGCTTTGTGCATGCGATTGTATGCTTGTATATGCAATGTGATATACAAAGGAGGGATGCAGTTCTCCATCGCCACTTCTCAAACCAAGCTCAACAACAAATCAAAAGGTGGCACGTGGCAGTGGCAGATGCATATACAAAGGCTCTTGTATATGAAAGGCAATTTCAAATGCAATTTTAAGGGCGATCGCAGAGGCCTTTTGGTGCCAAAATGCAGAGACATATGCGAAGCATTTTGTACATGCAAAGGCAAGAACAGAGCTATTTTTAGGAGCCGATATACATGCAGATGCAAAAGCTATATACACAGGCAATTGACCAGACCTTTGACCGCCTATATCTTCCCCATTTCAACGAATTTTGACATGCTGGAAGAGACAAAAATGCTTATTTTTGCCCCCTCTTTCATTTGGGCAGGTTTTTTTGGGGGGGATTTTCCAATTTTCAGTTTCCAGATCTGGCTTTGCATATTTTGGCCGATTGGACATTTCAGTGGCCATCTTGAAGTTTTGAGGGGTTTTTTCTCCTCACAGTGGCTTGGGTTGGTGAAGTTCTGCAGGTGCATTCATGGCGTATGGGCTCCTTGCCTTTCAGGACCATTTTCTGCACGGTGAGTGATGACCTTGGAGACTTTTCTCCATTCCCCATCCTTTCTTGCATCCTGGCTGGGGTTTTCTCACGTTTTGGCACGACAGAGGCATGGCCCCTGTCCCTTCGCCATGCCTCTGCCCATGCTTCCCTGCCTTTGGCATTTATGACCTCAGTTTTGTGATTTAGCGACTCCACCCCTTTTTGGCAGGGTCTGGCCTATATAAGACAATGTAAAACTCTCTGCAAAAGGGGATGGTATTTTTGGGGCTGTTATGCTGCCAAAATTTTGTAGTGAATCCATTTAGTGTAATTGAAAGGATAAGGGAATGTGACTCACTGTGCCTGAATCTGGCCTCTGCTATCTTCCTTTTGTCCACCAATGAGTGTATTTAGCTATCTGGTGTAACCCTGCTATGAAATATTTTTTTATTGTAAGAGTTTTCTGGACCTTCATGATTAATAGATGCTGATGTTTTGCCTCTTTTATTTCTAAATTTATGTGTTTCAATTGGAGTTGTAGTTAGTTATGTGGGTAAAATGGCCCCTCTGCAGGTTCAACTCTCATACCAAAGCCTCAATCAGTCTTAAATCTGTGCGAATCTCCCCTCAGCAGCAAAAGAATCATTGTTGTGTCCACACCCTGACTGCCATCTCTCACTAAATCTGGTGTATCACCTCTTTCCCTTTCAGTTCTCCTTCTACCCCTTTTCTTTGCAAGTTTCTAGCACTAGGTTTAGTAGGAACCAACCTTCTCTGGAGGTTTGATCTCAAATCGTAAGGTCCCACACTTCGAGATCATTCCAATGTTACCCTAGGTTGCTAAAGTTTCATAACTGCAACAAAGGGTGCAAATCTGGGTGATAACAAGGAGTTTGAGTAGCATTGGTTGCAATAACTATTATGAGAATCAAGTCATTTCCAGATTGTTTGAAGCCATTTTGTAATTCCCTAAGTTTAGTAAGTGCATTTCTATTTGCTAGTTTGACAAGCTCAGAACTATGGGAGGCGACAAAGTTAGAACGAAGCCAATGTCATGTGTTGAGTTTTGTTAGCGTTTAATTTCGCACCTTTCGGTGAGAAAGAAAAACAGACAGCGTGTATAGTAGGACTGTTCTTCAAATTTAGAGGGGAAGCTCCCTCAACAAAGAAATTAAAAAGATGATACAATATAACCTATCTTTTTGGTTTCTCAGAGCATGAGTACAAGGCAATTGAAGCTCTTCTACAATTGATAGAAAAATAAAAACAAGGAAACAACTAATTAATATTGTGAGTTAAATAAATAAAATAAAATGAATTTATCATTATTTAAAAGCAAGTCTCCAGGCATGTACCAAAAGAACAAAAATGGAGACAAGAGATTTTGAAGGGGGAAAAAGCAAAGCAAAAACCCCCATAAATTATGAAAGATGACATGAAGCCATAAAAGAAAAATATTACAGAAAAAGAGGGAGAGGAGCTCCTCAAGAAATGAATGAGAAGAGAGAATGAGAGGAATAATAAGAAATAAGGAGAAAGCACCTCATAAATAGAGGTGAGAGGGGGAGTTGCATGCAACTCCCATTTGCCACCTTTCATGTGAGTGAGTGCAAAGTGTCAACCTCTTAAGGAGGTGGCTACATAAATCAAATATTCCTCCAAGAGGAATATTGATGTGAGTTATCCTCACACATGTGTGAGGATACTCACATTAAATAAAAACACTTTGTATTTATGAATACAAGTATTTAATAGGAAATAAATATAACCAAGTAAAGATTAATTTTTCTAACAAGAATGCTATAAGATTTTCTAGAGTATTGCAAAAGAAAATAACTAAACTTTATTAGAACATACTTCCATTTTTAAAGTAAATCTAGAGCATAAAGAAATTGAAGGGACAACTTGGAGATTTCAACACAAAAGAACAATGAAGATCTGACAATAATTATTCATGCACAAAGTCATGAACAATTCTTTCAACCTTTGATAACAAGAGAGATCTCAGAAACTATGATGCATATTCTCATTAACCAAGGAATAAAAACAAATAACACTACTTTGAACAATAAAATGCGAGCAAAAATTAGTCTCAGCATTTACCATTAGGAAGTTTAGGTGTGTAGAATACACTTATTTATACCCTAAAAAGCAAAGATGCAAGGAAATAAAAGGAAGAGTTAACTAACACTCTTCACTCTTGTTCTAATGCTGCATGGGAAACATGCAAGCTTATTAGCAATTAAAAATAAAAATATCTTTTCATGCAATTCAGTTAACTGAACTTGCATGTTATTACACAATGAGTTCCACAAAGAAATTTGCATGATCTCCAAAAGCAAAATCCAAAAATAGATTTAACTCTATGAAGCAAGTTAGTTCTTAAAATAGAAACTACTTTGGAAATCTCTCCCACTGCCAAAAATAGATTCTTCCTGTAGATAATAAAAAATTGGCTAAGTCTGAGAATTAAGATTTCTCTCGAATTCATCAACTTTGGCCTCATCTGGTATAATGATTGAATCAAGATGGACTATCCTCATCTACAGGTCGATGTCAGCATCTTCAGTGATTTTTGCAAAACCTTTAAATTCTTTTTCAGTCATGACAAACTTAGATGCTATTTCCACTAGGAGATACATCTTGTCTATGTGGGGATCACCACAAAACTTTCCACAGATCAGCTGCAAGAACTCATCCTGCAAATTATGAACAAGGCAATTTACGCCTTCATCGCTGAAATACCTGCAAGGAATGTTTTGGATAAAATCAATGGCATACTTCTCAATGCTAAGAAGTTTTTCTTTCCACGTAGCCAACTCCATGGCTATACTCTTCTAGGTGTAAATCAAGGAGTACTGATGAGTCCATGAGAAAACAATAGACTTCTGCTCCGCCGTTATATGCTTCATGTTGAGTGCTTGCAATATAACCAATAATCTATCATAAATAGGCTCCATATTTGTCATACATTCTATCATGTTCTGAATTCCTAGGAGAATATCCTTAGAATTGGACACCACTACCGGTCAACTTTGCTAGAAAGTTAACACTTTTTACTATGAAATGCTCCACCGAATCCTTGGTGTGTTTGCCATATACCACTAGCTGGCTTAACTGTCTCTGTTCATTAGTAAGCTCTATTACCTACGACAAAAAGAGTGAAGGCAAAGAAGGTGAATGTAGGAGTTGTGAAATATACTGGCGCAGCTGCTTATTTTCTTATTTGAAGGCAGCCTTGTCTTCTCCATCTTTCAACACCCTATTCCTCACTGTATCAGTAGCAACCTCCAAAATGTTTATTGCCGCCCGTCGGGTACTATGACCAAAGCTAGTCTTGATAATGTGATAATAATCAGGCTCAACTTCTTTGGTCACTTTGTCCTGAGGAGGAATAGAGGATTCTAGGATCAATTCGCCTTCACTAGACTTCAAAATTCTTGACTGCTTTTTGAGCTTCTTTATTGAAGGCTCTTTGAAAGTCTTGGCGAGAGCACTGAAATCCAACTGGTAAGATGGTCTTTTCTTTTTCTCACTAATCATTGTATGAAGCCAATTTGAAGTAGATTCCTGAAACATTAGCTTTAAATGATTTTCCTTCTCAACCTTCGGATCTGGCATGACTTCAACCTCAAGAGGTGAAAAATGTGTCTCTAACTCAAGATCAAACTCCAATACTATATCAGGCTCAAACCCTAGTTCAACCTCCATTATTGTATCTGGTTCAACTCCCTGCTTGACTTCAGGCTCTCTTGCCTCATCAACTCCTGATGAGTTAAGTGGTGTAGAATTGATGGGTATGGGAGACAAATGAGGCTCAGGTATCCTCTATGATGTAGGTAAATTCCCCTCTTCTGAAGAAGAAGAAGATGAAGATGAAGTAGCAGCTAAAGTAGAAGTCGTTGGTGAACTTGGTTCAACTGATGGCAAATGGACTACCTTTGGTTGCTGCTGCATCGGGGCTTGAGACTGAGTTTTCTTCTTTTGGGTCACCCTCAAGGGCTCTTCCTTGGTGATGTTCACTTCTTTGGTCCTTCCACTCACTACCTTGGATTTCAAGCGTGGGGTCAAGTGAGTGGGTGAAGGTGGCGGCTCTGCTATAGAGGCCCGATCCTTTGATGTTTTAGTCCTCTTATTCCTTTGACTGTTAATGAACATCCAACTTTGCTTCACTACCCCTTTGGTTCTTTCAGCAATAGAGGTTATCTCTTGGAGAGACCAATCCATCTAGGGCAAAGGTTGTAAATCAATTCCATCCTTGATGAATTTGGGAGAGAGGATTGAGTCATTCTCGCGCAAGGCTTTGGTATTTTCATCAAGAAAAACTGGTATCTGCTCCAAAGTGAAGTGGCTGAAACTCCTTCGACGAACCTCATATTCATCCTCACAGTTGACCCAGAAATCCTCCATAGTTGGTATGTGAGCGAACTTGCCGCTGAGTCTAGACTTTCATCACCTCCTTGGGATCATAAGTGCATTTCTCCTTGAAGGTTTTCAAGTCAAATTTTGACATCTATTCCCCAATTATTTTTGCATTGGAGGCACTTTTGCATTTGAAGATGCTAAGCTAGATAGGGAAGTTCACTACCATCTTATGCCTGTTGCATAGGAAACTATGCACTTCTTCACTGTGACGTAGGAACTCCATGAAGACCACTTCATCAGAAGGATACCTTGGTAGCATATATGGACAAGATGTGAACCCATACACTCAAATGTATGAGAAGGTAGGAAACTGAATATACCAGTCCGCCCAATCTAAGATTACTACTCCAGCCTCCTCTGAAATCCTGACATGCATCAAGTTCTCCAAGTCACGCACGGTGAACATTAGAAATGCGTCGTTGACTCGGCAGAAGTGCTTTTGGGACTATGAAATCTCTTGCTAAGGGTATAGCTTGATGATTATGGTATTTTGTAGAGAGCCCACGAAATTCAATCTGGCAAAATGATGCTTCTTAGCCACCATGAATAGCAAGTAGGATATCATCTTGAACTCACGAGTCCGGGTAAACTCTGTGATCTGCCGGTGAATACAATTACTTATGAGGGTAGACCACTCATAGTTTGCACTTCCATTGGCTATTGTGCCAATGACGTAGAACATCCATGTCCTAAAACTTCTCCCCTCAGCTTGGCCCGTAATGCGGTTGAGCAATGTGATCATGATTAGATACTCATCCTTGAACTACCCTCTACCCACATTCCTCGAGAGTGTATTTTTTCTTTCCTTTAGCCATTTGCATGCTATCTTTTGACACTTATCAGTAATTGAGCTCCAAACTCTGTCACTTTCTTCAAGGTCGAGGCTGAGTGATTCTTCAAATGGTGGGCTGCCGAGGGCATACTCTATATCATCAGGTTTCAGGCTGGCAATCAATCTTTCATCCTTTGATCTTATTTCTTTAGACTCAGGATCATAGTGTTTGATGCATGAAAGCACAAATTTGAGACTGTGAGCAGCTATGGAAAATGAACCAGCTTGAATGAGCCCTAATTTCTTCAAGCTCCTCACAGCCACATTGCCTAAGCTTATCAAGGGTTCTAGGTCAAAACCTTCAGGTGAAACTTGACACAAATCTGTCTCTCTAACTTTGGAATATTCATGTTTGAGCAAGGATTTGGCCTCAATGGTGACCAAGGAGTATTGCATGGTAGCTTTTTAGGCTTCAAGAAAAGCCTTTCTTCTTCACTGTTCTGCTTCAAAAGATCAAACTAGGCCTCTGTATGCTCGCTATTCAAGAAAATCAAGTCTTTATTCTCACTGTCTAAAATTTGATTTTTTGTGAAAAAATGTATATTTTGCCCTTAGAAAGTGAAAATATGAGGCTGAATCCTTAAAAAGTTACCGAATCTGAGTTCTAGACAGTCAAGAACGGTGTAAAACACCTTTTCTTGAGGTGGGTATGCGATAGAAATGAGAAATTTTGGACATATAGGCCTCAAAAATCACTTTTCTTTTGGCTGTAGGTGGTGATTTTGGGCATGAACAGTCATAACCAGCAAAGGAAAATCTTGAAAAATCTCTAAAAATGGACTCCAAGACTTGGGCACTACCTTCTATGCTTGAAAATGGGCCTTGGGATGAAGGAGAATGAAGAAAATGCTATTGTGGAATGCTCAATTTGCCCTTTAGGTATATTGCTGGCCCAAAAAGTGTCTTTAAACCTGCAATAACAAGCTTTGAAACCCTCAACAATGGCTGCTAAAGCAAAGAAATGGTCTCCCGTGAACAAATATGCCTTGGAACGCAAGTTGAAGGTATAGGATGAAGTAAGAATGTGTAGACCTTGCCTTGGAATACTAGATCCACTCCTCAAAGCCTTTCAATCTGTCCTTTGCAAGCTTTCTATCCTTCATTAATGGCCGCCTTATGTGAAATGCAACCTTTAAACCCTTCTCTTGCCTTTGGAAAATGATAATAACAATGCATGAGGCCTCCTTTATAGTGGGCGCCAACCTTCTAGGGTTTTCAATGTGCCCTTTTCTAAAAATAAAATGCTCTTATTTTTGGCTCCATGCACAAATGAAAGGTGAAGAAGAAGTGAGGGGGCAAACCTCTATTTATAACCTTCAATGCTTCTCTCTCCTAGGTGTCCACCTTTCTCTCTCCTCAATGCTCTCCTTATGCAAATTTTGGTGCCTAAAATGGAGTGCATTTACCTCAAATTGAGTGCCTTTTCCTAGGCTACAAAAGGCATGAGTTTTGCCCAAAAGGGGCACTTTTTCCACGTGTTAAAAAGGTGTGCTTTATGCCATTTTGAGTGCCTTTTGTCAAGGTGAAAAGGGCATGGGATTTTACCAATATGAGCACCTTTTTGGAGTTTGAAGAAGGCGTGGGTTTCCTTCAAAATGAGCACCTTTTGGAAGGCATGAAAAGGCGTGCAAACTCCTTGAAATGAGCACTTTTTACAAAGTGACAAAAGGCATGTGTTTAGCCCAAGAAGGGCACTTTTTTGCAAGGCATGAAAGGCATGAGAAATGCCCAAGAAGGGTGCCTTTTGCAAATGACAAAAAGGCGTGTGATTTGGTGAAAAAGGGCACCTTTTGAGAGGGCAATAAAGGCGTGTATTTAGGCTAGAATGGGCACCTTTTGGTGGTGTCTAAAACTACTCTTGCCAAGGCATTTTGCCTTAGAAATTTTCGCCCATTTTGCCTTTGGAAACTCTTGGTCTTTGCCTTGAGATTTCTACAAGAACCTTGTGATTGTTTCATCACTCTCCATGCTCTTGCATCATGACTTTTGACCATGGAAAATTTTGAATTTTGCCTTAGCTTTTTTGACAGAGACTGCTCGGATCATTGTCATTTGCCTCTGCCTACGAAGCTTCTTTTTGCGGTAACTTCTTCATCTAATGACGAAATGTCTTAAAGTTTAGAAATTAGGCTCGTATGATTTGAAGCTCTCATTGAAGCCTCTTCTCGATGGAGCACACTTAGCCAAAAATGTTAAAAAAAATGCCTTAGAATTTTTTTTGAAATTTTCCAAAATTTCAAATTTTTCAAAATTGAATTTTGATTTGCCAGATGTATTTGCATTGCTTCCCTTGGTTCCTTTATGTCATTTTGGCCTTTGATCCATCACTTTGGCCTCCGCTTCTAGATGTTCTTTCACTGCTCCAGGCCTGATTGGCTTGCCAGAATCTCCCTCCATTTAAGCCTTGGATCATTATCTTTTGATATGTCTTGTACCTACAAGTTTAGCACAGTAATGACAAGGCTACATGGTGCTGGGGAGGTGTGTTTGGGCACATATATGAAAATTTTCGTATGGGTACAACAAGTTTAAAGCTAACTCTCAGGTTTGGAGCATAGCTTATGAAGGGGGGATAACTCTGTTCCCAGAGTTCTTGAATGGATTCAATGAGAGTCTATCCATTCAATTCGCTATGTTGTCAGACAAAGATCAGAAGGTGCGTGTTGGTGGGGTGCAGTTTGAGGTCTTCAAAGAGTCCATAGCTAAATCCATGGGCCTACATCGCGAGGGCAAAAGATTGAACAAGTAGACTAAGGTCCAAGATCCGGAGGGGCTGAAACAATTCTTCTGTGAAGGTGAGAAGTTAGTTAGAATGCAAGGCAACTCTGAGTGTAAGAGCCTGGTAAATCCTTGGGACCGTGTTTGTTAATCTTATTATGAAATTTATTACTCTTGAGGGTCACTATAGATGTTTCTACCATTACCACTTCACCCTGTTGAACCATTTTAGACATAAAATCCTGGTTAACTTTCCCTTCTATCTTCTCTCTTCCCTTGAGTCTTATGTCAAGCTAATTAGGAAAACTAGGGAGGGTAACCCGATGGTGGTGGTTGTTCCCCTGCACCAAGGTTTGATTTTTTTCCTATATCATTTTCATTTGGCCCTTTGTCCTGCTAAGCCTCTTAAAGCTAGCTTGGTTGAAGAAAACATAGATGAAGATTCAGATGACAATATCTTGCTAAGTGTTAAATATGGCAGCCCTAACAAAAATAAAGCCCTGCCTCATGTTGATGTTGACCCCTAAAATCCTGTTGGGCCCCCCTAATCCCTCTGCTATCCCTATTTCTTGACCCCACAAGAAGAAGGATACTCCTACCCCTCAGGCCCATCAAACTGGTCAGCCCCCTGTGGTTTCAAATTCATGGGGTGTTGATGGGTCCCAAGGCCAAGCTCGTAAAGATGTTGCCGAAGGTCTCTGTGCACTGAAGAATTGCCCTATGCCTTCTGGAGGCAAGAAATGTAAAGGTCTGCAAGTCCACCCTAGTTCTAGTAAGGGGGGAAATAAGAAATGCAAAAAAGGTGATGTGGGTATGAGGAATGTGGAATCAGAGATTGAGGAAGGCCAGGACAAACCCCAGGAGCAAAAAGAGGATGACATAGCTAATGTCAAAGAGACAGTTGGGGGCAAGGAGACTACTATGAGAAGACCTAGCATTTGCAAGTTAACTAGGCTGGCAGGGGGGAAGTGTCCAGTGTTAAAAATTATTGATTACTCCTCCGCTTCTAGTCCAGATGACCCAGAGAATGATATTGAGATTAAGGAACTGAAGACTACCCCTATGTAGGATCAAGAGGGGGCTAGCTATTTTGACTCCATGAACAATTCTTATTATGATACCGAATTGGATGATGTTGAGATTATGGAGACCCCAGAGAAGGAGGTGGCGAGTGCCATGGATGGTGACTCTAACAAGAAACTCATGCATGAGATTGGAGGGGTTAAGACTCGGCTCTCAGCTATGGAAGCTAAGGTCAACGTGTTAGCAACAGTTGGTCTGAAGGTCATCCACTGGGTGGCCACTACTTTTGCCATTCTGTAGGAAGATCACCATGCTGATAAGGATGCGAAGATTGAGAGCAAGGAGGAGCTACTGAAGTTTCTGAATGATGATTAGAAAGATATGTTTAATTAGTTTTTATTTATGTTCTATTTTGTGGACCTTGTTTTATTTTGATATTGTTATGAACTCTTGTTGCTAGTCAGTTATTTTTGTGTTGTTCATGGCCTTTGGCCTGGTTCGTTGCCCTTTGGGTTTTTGTTATCGAGATTTGCACCCGTGTTTACAGCTTATTAATATAAAAAACAAATACTAGGCATAATTGATGTGGAAATAAAAATATATGAAAAATGACATATGAAACAAAACTTTTAAGTATAATATACATGACAAAAGTGGTCCTAGGTATCTTTACAAGTCTCCAAGCATAGTGCAAATATAAAGGAACATATATATATAGACACACACACACAAGGCGTACCATATCACAATTTCCAAACATTCTCCACCTCAACCAGACCTACCCTCCTTTCTAATTTACACCAAAGGAGACTTTTCAATACCTCCTTCAATTTAGGCTCTAGAAACTTCTAGCAAATACGTTACATAAGGGTAATACCAAGTATCCATTTACCCACGCACTCACATCCCTTGCCCTTAGAAAGAAACGGACCTCCTTAGTGACGTGGGACAATCATTAGCATCATCGCGTGATAAATAACATAAAGCATGATCATGAATTGTAGCATTGTGATAAATCCATGGGAATTCAAACAAAAGGCTACTATAAAGTGATCAAAGAACATCACAAGATAAACATGTTCTAGGCAATGTAATCATGAGTTAAATCCATAAATGAACTATAGATTTGACAAAATGAATCCAATCATTGAAATGCTATATCAATTAACATAAATAAAAATTCACTCATTACAAAGATATCATCATCTATGTACACATAATTTTCAAGCAAAAGTGATAAAATGCAAAGATGAATCGAGTAAGTGCAAGAAGATGAGTCCACTTTTTGGCCAAAAAGTGGAAGTGTTTTTCTTGTTTTTCAAAAATTTTCATACTTGGAGTAGAAATTTGAAGCACTTACAAACACAGGTTTTATTATACCCCAACTAATATCCTTATCTTTGCATTCCTTGATATGTCCTTCATTATTTCAAACTCACAAATGTTCCTAAAAATCTATTTCATATTCATTATTTTAGATATTATTTCACTACTTTGATTAAAAAAGATTATTGTTATGAACAACTTAATATTTATTCCTTTGTTTTTTATGACCACTAAAAATCTTTTTTAATAAATGTATTCAAAAACAAAAAAAAAAAACCTTTTTATTGACTTCATGCATTAACCACTGTAAGCACAAACCAAAAAAAAATTAATTTCAAGAAACATAGTCTAATGTGAATTTTCTTCCCCAACGGGTAGGAAAACAATTTGCAAAATATTACCCTACGTTTCACGCTTATTTTGATAATTATTACAAGCATGACCCCCATCAAACCAAAAAGAAATTGTGCTCGCTCGCCTCCTCTTTCCACCATCGCAAGCGTCTTCTATCTAAATATATTTCATTTAGACACCAAGCAATAATCCTGGGTCAAACTTAGTAATCCTCAGAGTGAATATTGTGTAGAACATTTGTCACAGATTTAAGTACAGAAAAATGGCTCACAGGCTGCTGTGGGACACGAAGACAGATGGCTAGGAGCGATCCAATTTCCCCATCATATGTGAGTCTTGCCTCGGTGATAACCCCTATGTCAGAATGGTATGTTCAGTCTTTCTCATCAATTTTTTCAGACTATCACATCTAGTTCGCTACTTTGTGGCCTTTTTAACTCGTTATTTACATCCACATCCATGGAGGAGTCCTGACCTGCTTATTTTAAGGCAAATTTCAAATTGCAAACTACGAATTTAAACCCTAAGTAGGAAAATACTTGACTTTAAAATATCCAGGGTTTCCATTAGCATTGCTCTATTTTTCTTTGACCTATTTGTGATAAGGCATGCTGTAGAGTAAAATACTCTACATTTTGTTTCAGTTGCAGTGCATCAGCACGGCTGTGCGTGTTCCAGTTTTACTTTTGCGAGTTTCATTGTTTTGCCTGTCTCAGAGTCAGGCGGAAAGCACCACGTGTCGTCAGCCGAGACACATTTTAAGAAGTCTCAGACTATCGTAGCAGAGGTCGTGTGTCCTTTTATATTAAAGAGGAGCGCAACAAGTGTCAGCATCCGCGTTAAGTTTTAAGACCCTTTATAATGTTTCTAAGGAAGTCTGGTGGGTCCTTGTTTCTAAGTTACTAACCGCGGAATGTGCCAAGTGTCCGTTTCCGTTTAAGTTTCAAAATTTCCTTAAGAGTTTTTGTGAGATAGCGGAAGGTGCCATGTATCCTGTGTAGTTGCAGTGGAGCTTGCCATGTGTCACCCCCGCGGGTTGGTTCTTATGTTTTGCAGTCGGTATTAATAGTGGTGGGCCACAGTCTTGTAGCATCTAAATGAAGCGGACGTTGCCAAGTGTCGCCTACCGAGACACAGTTACAAAGTCTCATAGTGCAGCAGAGCTTGCCATGTGTATGTTTCTAAGTGCCGCGGAGTTTGCCATCTGTTAGCTTCTGCGTATCTATTTTAGTATTCTTCGATGCATAGTAATTAATACTGGTGGGTCCCGGTGTGAAGGTTCATTGATGCGGATTGTGCCACGTGGTGTAGGGGCCCAAGGATAAAAGTTGTTGTTCCTTTTTTCTAACGTTTATATATGTTTCTTCATTGATGCGGATGGCGACAAGTGTCGATCTCCGCGTAAGTTTCTTTAAAGAGTTTAAAGAAAGCAGAAAGCGCCACAAACAGTTTCAAGTGATGTACGCGGACGCTGCCATCTGTTACGGGGTTTTTGTTTCAAATATGCGGAAGCCGCCAAGTGTCTTTTTCTAACTAGAGGGGACGCGCCGCATGTATGGTGTCACAGATAATGAACTTTCAGTTATTGTAACTGTTTGCGGATCCAAGAAATATTTTCTGTTAGACACTTCCAGTTAAGCTCCAGTTTGGTTAGACCGTTAGGATTTGATTGTGCATGCAATCTATGGGCCGATCTTATACTATAAATATGTAACAGTGATAGTAGGCGCTAGGAGATTCATTTAGATAGAGAGATTTTTCATAGAGATTTTTATCTGGGATTTACGAGAAGTTTTTGAGACTTTTTGCTGTGCCAGTGAATGTCATTTTGCCTTTGTTCTATTATTCTTGATTCAGAAGGTTAATGTAACTGTGCATGTATCTGTGCCTTTTATATTGCTAAAAAATTAATGAGAAGACTGAGTTTTGTGCCTTAGTTGATATTTTCTGTGTCATAGTTAATTGTCTGTTTCTGAGCCTTTGAGATTATTCATTATAGCTGTTTATGTTAATCATGCAACATTTGCTCTTTAACATAACTGAATCTTGAGGATAAGCTTTACCGTGCTTAATTTGAGAGAGATACTTATTACTCAGGCGCATCACCATAGATAAATTTGTTTTAACTATATCTTTATTTCTGTTAATTTCTACTCTTTTCCCCAAACTCATTTTTAAGATAGAGAAGAGCCAGCTTCTTTAAAATTTAGAGGTTGTTTCAGGTTGCAAGTCCCATATTCCTGAAACTTCCCATGTTGGTGTTGGAATCAGCACAATTTTAAGCATCAACAGTTTTTGGCACGCACGGTGGGACCATTCTTGAAGTTTTTGTTAAGACTATATGAACCAGAGAGCTACAAGGAGTCATAGTTGCGGACCTGTAACAAGAGCCCAATCTGCTGCTAACCCAGGTATCCTTTCACCACCACTGGTAGCTAATCCAAGAAGTAGAATGAATCAGTTTGTAGCACCACCAAGAGCAAATATGGGAGCACCTATAGCCCCAAGGAATTATGTAAACTGGAACACTAGCAGTCCTCTGATTCTCCCAGTACCACCAGCCACTTGGGATCCTATTCTAGCAAATGCCCTGAAGGCTCTACCCAAATTCAGTGGGGAAGATTTCAAAAGACTTGGGATAGAATCCCTGCTGCAGCAAGACCATTACTAGGTATGGCTATTGTGTTTTACCTAAAAGCTTTGAACTCAGATATATCAGTAATGATCCAGTCTCTTGGAGGTCAGACACTACCAGAAGCTTATGAGTATGCAGTCAAAGCTGAAAATAATTTAATAGATGCTGGAAAGTTGCCCCCAAGGCCTCCTATGCCCATGTTCCCAAAAATTACCTTACCTTTGCCTCAAGAAGTCCCTAATCCTACAATCCCACCTGTGTCTATGTACACATTCCCCCAACAACCTGCTAAAGCAACTGCCCCTGTCCAGTCATCTGAGATGGATGATGTCAAAAACATCTTAAGGACATTCTCTAATGAGATAATTAACCTGAAAAGACAGCATAATCCTTATCCAAAACCCCAATATCAAGGTTACCAAGGAAATAGACTTCCTTATCAGCTAAATCAGTATCAAGGTCCTCAAAGGCAGGCTAATCCTCAGCCATCTAACCAGTTGGTTACAGTCCCTACACCCTTGCAGACTGTCCCTCCCAATCCAAATAGGGAAATTGTTCCAAGGCAAAATAATTATGCAGATGACACCAATGCTTGGTGTTTCCCTTGTAACAATGCTCATATGCCCAGAGACTGTCCTAGGGGTAATTTACAGCAAAAAGTAGCAGAGCAAAGAAGAGTAGAAGGACAATTTGTGAATACTTCTAACATTCAACCCTATCAGTCTCCTGGTATGCAAAATTTAGTCCTGGTGGCTCAGATGCAAGGAATGTCTTTACAACAAGAAGAGGAAATAGCCCCTGAACATGCTTTGTTTTCATGGATTGAAGATGAAGAGTCAGTTTTTTTGAATGAAGCATCTACTTCCAATAAGCCATTGGTACAATCAGATTACTATACTAGAGCCAAGAGAAGGATGATGGAACAGCCTAAAGTCACGAATAATGAGGTTCTGGGTCATCAGAACACAATTGCTAGACAAGAAATACCTTAGCCTGTGCAGAATCAAGTAGCTCCTGGATAGTTTCAAGAAAAAGCAAGGTATCCTTATTATTCAAAGACCCAAGCATTAGGACCTATGAACATGGTGGATCAGCTCAAAAGAACTCCAACACATGTGTCAATCTGGGACATGCTAGCTATTCCTGAGCAAAAGACACTGTTGCAAGAAGCTCTACAGGGCCAAGCAGTGCCTAAACATACTGGTGCCAAAGGAGGACCTGCTAATAAAGAAAAGCTGCAACTCAAAGGTACTGTACCTCTGCAGACAACAATCCTGTTGAACAATGCATCAGAGGTAGGCAAATCCAAACTAGAGCCCTTTTATTTGACTTTGATAGTTGGGAAGAAACTGTTACATAATGCAATGATAGATTTTGGGGCTAGTACTACAGTAATGTCTAAACAAATAGCATATGCTTTGAAAATAAAGTATAATCCACTTACTAGAGGAGTTATGCAGTTGGATGGGAAATTAGTGCAAACAATAGGGAAAATTAAACAACTCCCATTGCAATTGTATACTTGCCCAAATATAATTGTAAATCAAGATGTGGTAGTCATAGATATTCCTCCTATTTTTGGTTTATGTCTATCCAGAGATTTTACAGCCAAGATAGGAGGTTATATGTCACTTGATTGGTCTCACCTCATTCTAAGGACCAAATATGGGACAAAAATGAAGATACTATCTGAGTCATTATCTAAGGATCACATCACAAATGAACCAACCCCAAAATTAGAGGCAGCTCATGCTATGCTGAATAAAGAAGAAAGGGTCTTTGTTGAAGAGTTAGGAGATTGGATTGAATATGACCAACAAGAGGAGGAAAATAACCAGTTATTGACTATGATGCAAAGTGACCCCTATGGGAACTATGACTCTACTGGTCTGGGCACTTATGTCATATTTGATGAAGACCATGAAATCCCAAATGTCTTAAAGGAAGAAACTCCACAGACTCGAGAATCTGAAAAGGACTCAGAAATCTGGACTCTAAATTTTGATGGGGCTAGAAGTAAGAATGGTGCTGGAGCAGGAATTTGTCTTGCTGCTCCAAATGGTGAGAAAATTTTAAGAGCCATCCGTTTCCAATTTGCCTGTACCAATAATGATGCTGAGTATGAATCCTTGGTGCATGGACTCATGTTGGCCAAGAAAAGAGGAGTAAAGAATCTGATAGTAAAAGGAGATTCAGAACTAGTGGTGAAACAAATCAGAGAAAAGGCAGTAGCCAAGAATGTAAGGATGAGAACTTATAGACATAGGATTTGGGACTTAATAGATGATTTTGAAGCTTTCAATATTGAAGTAATCCCTAGAGCCCAAAATTCTGAAGCTGATAGGATGGCACAAATTGGTTCACAGTTTGACTCAGCAACTGATTTACTGGTCAACAATGAGTCAGTTAAAATTATAGTAAGGCCAACCATCACAGACAATGATGAAAATAGGCAAGTCTTTGAAAATGATTTTCAAGTACTCTCATTTTTGCAACAGTCAGGAGAATTTGCTGATCAGTTACACCCTAAGATTGAGGAAGCATATGGGGACCAAATTATTCAATTAAAGTCCAATAAGCTTCCTAAAGGACTGATTACCTTAGAAAACCTATTTGACCCAGAAGATGTAAGCCTGGAAAAGAAAAGGTTTCAAGCAAATAAAGTTGATTATTCTGAAATCCAGGTTAGTGAAGGAAGGAAGTTGAAGATTGGAAATTCCACAACACCAGAGGAAAAGGAAAGACTAATTGATTTGTGTGAAAGATATGACAGAGTGATTGCCTGGACCTATGAAGACCTTCATGCCTATAACAGAGACATCATTCAGCACACTATAGAACTGACTGAAGGATCTAAGCCAGTTAGACAGAAGCAGAGGCCAGTGAATCCAAGGATTGAACCTCTAATGGTGGATGAGTTGCAGAAGCTTTTAGAATCTAAAATAATTTTTCCAATCAAACATTCAACCTGGGTATCCAATCTAGTGCCAGTCAGGAAAAATAATGGTGACATAAGGCTCTATGTAGACTTCAGAGATCTGAACAGAGCATCCTTAAAAGATCATTATCCCCTGCCCTCTATGGAACAAATTTTATAGACTGTGGCTAGATCAGAGAGATTTTCCTTGCTAGATGGTTTCTCTGGATATAATCAGATTTGGTTGGCTGATGAAGACCAACACAAGACTGCATTTACTACCAAATGGGGAACATTTGCATATGCCAAGATGCCATTTGGCCTTTCAAACGCTGGAGCCACTTTTCAGAGCAATGGATGTAGCATTTGGAGATCTCATAAATAAAATCATTCTGATTTATCTTGATGATCTCACTATTTTCTCCAAGAATGATGTTGATCATTTTGATCATCTAGAAGCTATTTTTAAAAAGTGTCAAGAGTTCAGAATATCCTTGAATCCCAAGAAGTGCATCTTTGCAGTGCCTCAGGGCAAACTACTAGGACATATAGTGTCAAAGGACGGAGTCTCTGTTGATCCAGAAAGAGTCACTGCTATAATGAACTTGTCTCTGCTTGTTAATAAGAAGGTTGTTCAGTCCTTCCTGGGGAAGATAAATTTTGTTAGCCGGTTCATATCTGACTTTGCAGGAATGATTAGACCTATGACACTGATGTTAAAGAAGGATTTGGTTTTCAAGTGGACTGCAGAAGGGAGATAGGCTTTTGAGGAAATTAAGAAAGCCATTGCAACAACCCGAGTACTCAAGAACCCAGATGTCTATGGTGGTGAGTTTAGTGTTGCTGCTGTTTTGACTCAGAAAGATAACCAGCAAGAAGGAGAGCACCCAATAACCTTTTTCTCCAGAACACTCAGGAAATATGAAGCCAGATATAATTTTGTAGAGAAATAGGCATATGCCATGGTCAAGGCCCTTAAGAAATTCAGACACATGGTCACAGGAAATAAAATTCTGATATTAGTGGCTCATCCTAGTGTGAGGGAATACATTATGGAGGGTGAGATCACTGAGAAAAGAGCAAACTGGATAACAAAGATCCTTGAGTATGATGTAGAGGTTAGACCCACTAAGCTAGTCAGGGGAAAGGGACTGTGCCAATACATGGCCCAAGACATGGAGAAAATGATAATTGAAGAAATAGAAAATGTGAATGTGTTTAGAATCCAAGAGATGATCAGAATTCCTGGGTCACAAATAGGATTCATTTTATAAAACATGGGATTTTCCCAAATGGACTCTCTCATGATAAGAGAAGGTATTATAGACAGCAAGGGTCCTATTTTGTATTAATTGACCATGTTCTTTTTAGAAGAAATGCTGATGGTATATTTCTAAGATGTATAGAGAAAGATGAAGCCCAAAGAATACTACATGAAATGCATCATGGAGCCTCAGGTGGACACTTTTCTGCAAGAACTATTGCAATAAAAATAACTCAAGTAGGATACTTCTGGCCCACTTTATTTACAGATTGTTATCAGCTGGTCAAAGAGTGCCAGTCTTGTCAGTTCTATGTAGGAAAAAGAAGAAATGCAGCAATGCCCCTTAGTCCCATAATTGTAGATGAACCCTTTGCCCAATGGGGTCTAGACTTCATTGGAATGATCAATCCAATGTCAAGTATGGGACACAAATGGATCCTTACAGCTACTGATTACTTTACCAGATGGAGTGAGGCAGTACCACTTAAAGAAGCAACAGAAAAGGTGATCTTAGACTTTCTGGAGGGTATTACTGCTCGCTTTGGGCCTCCTCGTACCATAATTTTAGATAAAGCTAAGGCATTTTTAGGGGCAAAGATATCTGACTTTGCATTGAAATATGGAATCTATTTAAAAACTTCTTCAAATTATTACCCTCAGGGTAATGGTCTGGCAGAGTCTACTAATAAGAACCTGATTAGACTCATTGAAAGAATAGGGGCTGATCATCATAAAGAGTGGCATAAAGTGCTTAACATCACACTATGGGCTGACATAATTACACCCAAGCAAGTCACAAAGATGTCCCCATATGAATTGGTCTATAGTAAGCCAGCAGTAATGCCCTTGAGCCTAGAGATCCCTACTCTGTAGTTGTTGAAACAGATTGAGGTTGAGGAAAATGGTCCCATGTAGGTCTGACTTGCTGAGCTCCTCGAAGTACAAGAAAAAAGAGAAAGAGCACATGAATCATTAATGAAACATCAGAAGATAATCAAAGAATGTTTTGATAAGAAGACTTCAAATCCCCATTTTGAAGTAGGCTCAGTAGTTTTGAAGTGGGACGAGAGAGCTGCCAAGCTGGGTCGTCACAGCAAATTTGAGTCATTGTGGACTGGCCCCTATAGGATTCGTTCCTGTAAGTAACAAAATTGTTTCAAACTTGAAACAATGGAGGGCGAACTTGAAGAGATCCCTGTGAATGGGATCTACATGAAACATTTCAATTAAGCAGTGTCTCCTATGTACTATAGTTAGCTAGTTTCCCTTTCTTGTTTTCCTTTTTTCCCGCTTCTTTTTTCCCGCTTTCCTTTTAAATAAGTGTTCTATGAACACATGGCAGCAGCACAAGCCTCTTCTCTTTTTGGAATCCTCTCATTCACTAAGGTTGTCCCCAATCCCCAAAATTCCTGAAAGTACCACTTTACGTAGCCACTTTCATGACTTGTCTGACACTCTGTCCTGTGTAGATTTCATAAGATACACTAACGGTTTCTTTGGTGTAAATGCCATTTATGAGACTCAATGTGTCATTTAAAGCCCCATTAATAGGAGTTAAACCTTAAACTGTATATCTCATTTCCGCCAAGTCTCCCTGCATCATTTCCCTGGTGATCCTCTGCAAATTTTCATTCCTCACAGGAGCTTTTGGCCATGTGTCATTTATTGCGCAGTTTTTGTCTGTTGCTATGTTGAAACACTTACATTCTCCCCACAGAAACAACCATGGCCGAAGCGCAGTCTTCTTCAGAGGGACTTGGCATATATGAATCAAGAGATAGACTCCTAAATAACAAATCATATGCCTCAGTGCCTGTAAAGCCAAAGAGAACCTATCCAAGGATGAGGGTTCCTAAGTTGGGTCTTTCTGTTGACCCATAAAAGGTTAAGGATTTCACAGATAATGTTTTCGACCCAGCCCTTCAGAAATCTACCAAGTCGCTCTGTGAAGGGGCACATCAGAGATGCATCCTAAAAGCAAAAGCTGGACAGTCTGAGACTTTCAGAATGAGGATTTGGACTTCAAGGTTGGCACAATTCATAGTCCCTACAGTGCATTCGTGTCCATACCTAATTGATTTGTGTGCGGAACTGTTTCATGCGCCTTCAAGCACCATTCAATGGGGGCCCTTTATGATACAAATTACGCCTAAGGCCATAAGAGACATGCTCGCCCTGTCTCATGATCGAACTACCACATTCCCCACTATTGCCAAAATGTAGAAAACTTGGGCAAATGTCCATAATCAGCTGAGGTTTCTCAATTTAGAGTTGCAGTTGGATAAGGAGAATACACAGATGCCCATATTGCCTGCAGGAAGGGCACAATTTGCACAGGCCAGTCAAGAGGCACTGTCTATGATGGCTTTCATCTTTGGAATGAAGGAGGATAGCATGGTCTATGACTGGCAAATTGTCATTTTATTCAGACTGAGGACTGTAGACAAGTCGTAGGAGTTTCGACTGGATTTCTCAGAGCAGCTGGCTTATTCAATGATCGATCAACTCACCCATTTCAAGACTAAGGGGGTTTTCAGGTATTCTGCTTATCTATTTCACCTTATGCTATATCAAAACCCTAGTATCTTTTCACAATATATGCAACTGAACATGTACGACCCAGATTTTGGGCAAAATAGAACTATCCCTGTGTCAGCATGGACACATGTATTATCTGAGGTGTCAGATCCCTATGAGTTCTGGGAGCTTTTTGTTGCCCCTGCCTTTTGTCATTTGAACACTGAACCTATAGAAAATAGGTTGACACCTAGCATCAGGGATTTCATGACCAATTGCCCAATCTCATGTGACTACTACTTTGGGGCCCAAAATACCATCATTAGGGTCCATGGCTTCAATGATGAACCCATGCTGCTGCCTAAAGTATTGACTCCTAGGGTAGTGTTTCTGGAAGTGACCTGGCAAGTGTCCATGGTTGATAATGTGTATGGCACAAAGAAGAAGAAGAAGAAAATGTATGACATGCCCTGGGTCAGAAAGAATATGGCCCTAGAGGTTCGGGATGCAGAGCTCCTGTTGCTAAGAAAACTTGGCGCCTTGGGTTTCCTTCTCATCGAAGACAAATGGAGATACGACCCGAGCAGTTTCATAGCCTCTTGGGTTAAAAGAAACAATGTTGGGGCTAAAACTGCTCATGAGGGTCGTCCTTTTTGGGAAGACAGAAGAAACCCTAAGGAAGATACCCCTGATCTATATGTAGAATTGACAGATTTGCCTTTTGAGGGGCCCAGGCCATGGGAAACCTTTTATGATAAACAAAGGGCATATGACCCTAAGATCAGAATGGGCACTGGATTGAAGAAAACTTTATTAAAAGATAGGGAATGGAAACCAGACAAAATAGAGGCATATTGGAAGTACAGGTAGGAAATCTTTGAGTTGACTCACTCTTTTGGCAAGGTTGACATAGATGAAAAATGGGAGTCCATTTGGGATGAGTGGTACCCCTCTCCAGTTTCTAGCCCTGATACAAGCAGAATCCAGAGGAAGGGAGAGGAGTCTGAAGAGGAGGTTGAGTCCACTCATGCAGTGCAAGCTACAGGACAATCCTCATCACATGCCCCTGTTTCCCCCTGGCCCCAATCTCTTAGTACTCTAGAGAAGCAAAAGGGTGTCATGTCATTAGCACCTGGAGAGACTCCATCATTTTCAACCACTGGGGTTTCCAGTTTTGTATCATTACCACCATCAGTAGTGGTAAATGTAGTAGAGAAGGAAACAGAGGAAACAGAGGAAAGGCCAAGGAAACATAGAAAACTAAACCTGCCACCAGATTCAGATGAAGAGGCAGAGCCATCACAGAAGCAACTACCAGCCACATCTGCTGCCCCTCAGGTAACTGTTTCTTCTCCCTTTTCTTCTCAGTCTCTTTCTTCTACTATAGGGGTGGCAATCCCAACTGGCCCAATAACAATATCCCCTGCCACCTCTGCTGTGCTAATATCTACATCTACCCCACCTATTAATCCTCCGGCCATGTCACCACAAGCCACCGCATTGCCCTCCTTTTCCCCTTCAGTTCCTAAAAGAGTCCCTCCCCAAATTTCTCCTAGACAACATTTGGCTATTCCCTATGGCTTACCACAAGGACATCCTTTTGCTGGTGGTTATATTGCCTCTCCCCCTACCTTCTAAGCTCAAGTTGATACAGCTAAGAAAGCCAGGGAAGCCGGGATGGACAAGAAGAGAAAGAAAGAAAATAAAGCTTTGGCTGCGCCACACATGAGGTCACTCTTCGATCCGATTCAGCAGCATCTAACTGTAACACATTTGTCCCCGAATGTGGTTAAGCCAAATGAGCAGATGCAGCCACAGGATTTCACAATGAGTGCAGTAGCTATGGATATGTCACTATTCAGACCACAAGACAGGGTCGAGCTACTCAATGAAACCACTTCTGCTATAGCAAATGATTATTTGAAAGTATCTAAGAAGCTATAGATGGTAGAAGTTGATCTGGCCCAAGAGAAGACAAATAGTAGCAACCTCACTTTAGAACTGAAATCTAAGAATGATGAAATAGAGAATCTAAACAAGCAGTTGCAAAATACTATTTCCTGTCAAATTCATCAAGTGACAGTGGCACAAAATGCTTCTCTAAAGATGGAGCTGGCACAGGAGAAAGCTACTGTAAATGTTTTGAGGTAGGAAAAGGCCACATTAGAGAAGAGATATCAAAAAAAGATGCAACAAGCTATATAATCTCAACAGAAGCTGTTGACTGAGCAAAATGCTGCTGTTGCAATACAGGCCCAACTCCAAGCTGAGCAACAAACAACAAAACAGTTGACACTTGAGTTGGCTAATAGGCCTAAGAATGATGGAGTTCTGAACCTTGTCAAGGAGCTATATATATCAGTGTGGAAAAGGATATCTGAAGAAATTATTCAACTCAGACCCTCCTTGACATTCCTGCTAAATGCCCAGCAATTGTGTGAAAAGGTGGAAACTTCAGTTCAAGCTACTCTATCCACTGTATCCTTGAGAGTATCTGACTCTCAACTATTGCTCAAGAAACTCTATGACACAACTAATGAAATCTTATCAGCAGCAGGGATTAATGATAGGATGATAGCAGCAAAGAAGGTGAATAAAGTTCTCAGTTGTAATTCAGCTGCTACTAAGTGCCATGAGCTCTTGGATGTTGTCAAAGCAGGGGTCAAAGATATAAAAAGCATATAGAAGATCTGGTACAATTGGGCCTTCCCTCTCCTTTTCCTGATAGCAACACTGTGTTAATGATTGATGAAATCGAATCTTTATTGTTAATCAGGCAGAATGATCAGTCAGTTTTCCAGGGTTTAACAGATTCTTCATCACTGCAAGAAGTGGAAGCTATCTTGATCCCAATGGCTCAACTAGAGTTTCAGTTGAAGGCTGTGGTTCAAATTTTGCAGACTTTCTCTCACAAGGACATTATAAACCTTGATTTTGCTTTCCAGGATTTGTAGAATAAGCAGGGTCTTTCTGACTTAGAATGGGTTATTTATCAGACAGCTTTGCATAATCTCTGATTCTTATGGTATTTTTAATACTCCTTCTTTTGCTACAATTTTGGATTCTTTTTGAGCAGGCTCAAAAGTCCTCGGGGTCGCCAAGAACTGTAGAGTAAAATACTCTACATTTTGTTTCAGTTGCAGTGCATTAGCGCGGCTGTGCATGTTCCAGTTTTACTTCTGCGAGTTTCATTGTTTTGCCTAAGTCTCAGAGTTAGGTGGAAAGCGCCACTTGTCGTCAGCTGAGACACATTTTAAGAAGTCTCAGACTATCGTAGCAGAGGTCACGTGTCCTTTTATATTAAAGTAGAGTGCAACAAGTGTCAGCATCTGCGTTAAGTTTCAAGACCCTTTATAATGTTTCTAAGGAAGTCTAGTGGGTCCCTGTTTCTAAGTTACTAACCACAGAATGTGCCAAGTGTCTGTTTCCGCTTGAGTTTCAAAATTTCCTTAAGAGTTTCTGTGAGATAGCGGAAGGCGCCATGTGTCCTGTGTAGTTGTAGTGGAGCTTGCCATGTGTCACCCCCGCGGGTTGGTTCTTATGTTTTGCAGTTGGTATTAATAGTGGTGGGCCACAGTCTTGTAGCATCTAAATGAAGCGGATGTTGCCAAGTGTCGCCCACTGAGACACAGTTACAAAGTCTCATAGTGCAGCGGAGCTTGCCATGTGTATGTTTCTAAGTGCCACGGAGTTTGCCATCTGTTAGCTTCCACGTATCTGTTTTAGTATTCTCTGATGCATAGTAATTAATACTAGTGGGTCCCGGTGTGAAGGTTCATTGATGCAGATTGTGCCACGTGGTGTAGGGGCCCAAGGATAAAAGTTGTTGCTCCTTTTTTCTAACATGTATATATGTTTCTTCATTGATGCAGATGGCGACAAGTGTCGATCTCTGCGTAAGTTTCTTTAAAGAGTTTAAGAAAGCAGAAAGCACCACAAATAGTTTCAAGTGATGTACGCGGACGCTGCCATCTGTTACGGGGTTTTTGTTTCAAATATGCAGAAGCCGCCAAGTGTCTTTTCCTAACTAGAGGGGACGCGCCGCATGTATGGTGTCATAGCTAATGAACTTTCAGTTATTGTAACTGTTTGCAAATCCAAGAAATATTTTCTGTTAGACACTTCCAGTTAAGCTCCAGTTCGGTTAGACTGTTAGGATTTGATTGTGCATGCAATCTATGGGCCGATCTTATACTATAAATATGTAACAGTGATAGTAGGCACCAGGAGATTCATTCAGATAGAGAGATTTTTCATAGAGATTGTTATCTGGGATTTACGAGAAGTTTTTGAGACTTTTTGCTGTGCCAGTGAATGTCATTTTGCCTTTGTTCTGTTATTCTTGATTCAGAAGGTTAATGTAACTGTGCATGTATCTATGCCTTTTATATTGCTGAAAAATTAATTAGAAGACTGAGTTCTGTGCTTTGGTTGATATTTTCTGTCATACTTAATTGTCTATTTCTGAGCCTTTGAGATTATTCATTATAGTTGTTTATATTAATCATGCAACATTTGCTCTTTAACATAACTAAATCTTGAGGATAAGCTTTATTGTGCTTAATTTGAGAGAGATACTTATTAGTTAGGCGCATCGCCATAGATAAATTTGTTTTAACTATATCTTTATTTCTGTTAATTTCTACTCTTTTCCCCAAACTCATTTTTAAGATAGAGAAGAGCCAGCTTCTTTAAAATCTGGAGGTTGTTTCAGGTTGCAAGTCCCATATTCCTGAAACTTCCCATGTTGGTGTTGGAATCAGCGCAATTTTAAGCATCAACACATGCCTTGTATTCTTCTCAATGAATTTGGAACATTCAATGGATTCTAGAGGGGTGCAAATTGTTTGCAGCAGCTCTATTGCATTTTGTTGGTTCATTTTTTGCTTGTTAAATTTATGATTGAGCTTGGGACTACATTTGATGACGTGTGGACTGCATTCTTATTAAACCTGGGATAAGCTTCAATGTACTCGGTCATGCTTGAATATTCTACTCATTATATCAAGGGTTTGATTAAGCCAAAAATATTTGAAAAACTTGGTAAATTAATTTGTTCAAAATACAATTAAAATAACCAACGATTTGCACAAAACCACCAAAAATGAGTCCTCCTTGTAAATCCTAATTTTGCCTTGTGGGTGCTGCAAAATAGGTTTCTAGTTGTTAAAAGGAGGAAGGGACATATTTGCAGATTTTTTTTTAATTTAAAATTTCTTTCCTTTTTTATGGAACTATTCTACCATTCAAGGTTGAGTAAGAAAAGTGGGTAATGTGTCACAATTAAGGTCCATTATTACCAAACATATTGTATATGAGTAAACTTCTTGCTGTACCTTTTTCATATAGCACCATCTAATGGTAAAACAACTACAGTTTGATGAACATTAAATGCTACTCTGCTTAAATTTATCTCTGAGTGGCCTTTGCCTTTGATGAAGAACTTCATATACAAACAAAGCAAGGCATTCTTAGTTCTCACATTGCATGGAATCCTCAATGATCATGGGAGTTACAGAGAAGGCAATGAAATCTAGATTCAGACCTTGTAGTGTGGAGGGCAACTAAAGATAATTTGTTATTCTAGTTCTGGTTTCAAGTATATAGTTTACAAATGTGTTTCTTTTTCAGAAGATGATGGCCTATTTTTATACAAAACTAATGAGAACAAACTTGAAGTTCTGCAAAAGAAAATCTCAAAGCATAAGTCATTTGCGTTTATTCCAATAGTGTAGTAAAGCTATGTTAAAAATGAAGATAAGAGCTTGTCAGATAAAATTTAGTTAGTTTCTTATTCCGTGTGCCCTCTAACTCTGGTTTAAGGAGATGGTAGTGTGTATGTGCATGTTCAATGTAAACCTACCTTGGCAAGCCTCTTGGGTCACTGGGCATACTTTGGGATGCTTGGGGTTATGATTCATGTAGATCTCTGAGACACCAAGTTGTTGCTAGGGATTATTTCTTATTTTGAAAAATTAGTTACAGGTTTGTGGTATCTTAAGATTTTTTTTTTTAAAAACACATAAATTCAAAACATAAGGGAAGCCCAAACACATGTTTTATTATACCCCAACTAATATCCTTATCTTTGCATTCCTTGATATGTCCTCCATTATTTCAAACTGACAAATGTTCCTAAAAATCTATTTCATATTCATTATTTTAGATATTATTTCACTCCTTTGATTAGAAAAGATTGTTGTTATGAACAACTTAATATTTATTGCTTTGTTTTTTATGACCACTAAAAATATTTTTTAATAAATATATTCAAAAAAAATAAAAAAAATTTATTGACTTTGTGCATTAACCACCGTAAGCACAAAATGAAAAAAAAAAATCAATTTCAAGAAACATAGTCTGCTGTGAATTTTCTTCCCCATCGAGTAGGTAAACAATTTGCAAAATATTACCCTACATTTCACGCTTATTTTGATAATTATTACAAGCACAACCCCCATCAAACCAAAAAGAAATTGTGCTTGCTTACCTCCTCTTTCCACCATCATAGGCGACTTCTATCTAAATCTATTTCATTTAGACACCAAGCAATAATCCTGGGTCAAACTCAGTAATCCTCAGAGCGAATATTGTGTAGAACATTTGTTAGAGATTTAAGCAGGGAAAAATGGCTCACAGGCTGCTATGAGACACAGAGGTAGATGGCTAGGAACGATCTGATTTTCCCATCATTTGCGAGTCCTGCTTTGGCGATAACCCCTATGTCAAAATGGTATGTTTAGTTTTTCACATCATTTTTTTCAGACTATTACATCTAGTTCGCTACTCTGTGGCCTTTTTTAACCTATCATTTACATCCACATTCATGAAGGAGTCCCAACCTGCTTATGTTAAGGCGAATTTCAAATTGCGAAATATGGCTTTAAACCCTAAGTGGGAAAATATTCAACTTTAAAATATCCAAGGTTTCCATTAAAATTGCTCTTTTTTTCTTTGACCTATTTGTGATAAGGCACGCCTTGTATTCTTCTCAATGAATTTGGAACATTCAATGGATTCTAGAGGGGTGCAAAGTATAGTAAGTTTTAACATTGTTTGCAGTCAGCTCTCTTGCATTATGTTGGTTTATTTTTTGCCTATTAAATTTATGATTGAGCTTGGGACTGCATTTGATGACGTGTGGACTACATTCTTATTAAACCTGGGATAAGCTTCAATGTACTCGGTCATGCTTGAATATTCTACTCATTATATCGAGGCTTTGATTAAGCCAAAAATATTTTAAGAACTTGGTGAATTAATTTGCTCAAAATGCAATTAAAAACACCAAATATTTGCACAAAACCACCAAAATGAGTCCTCCTTCTTGTAAATCCTGATTTTGCCTCGTGGGTGCTACAAAATAGGTTTCTAGTTGTTAAAAGGAGGAAGGGAAATATTTGCCAATTTTTTTTTGTTAATTTAAATTTTCTTTCCTTTTTTATTGAACTTTTGTACCATTCAAGGTTGAGTAAGAAAAGTGGGTAATCTGTCACAGTTAAGGTCCATTATTACCAAACATATTGCAGATGAGTAACCTTCTTGCTGTACCTTTTTCATATAGCACCATTCAATGGTTAAAAAACTACAATTTGATGAGCATTAAATGCTGCTTTGCTTATATTTATCTCTGAGTGGCCTTTGCCTTTGATGAAGAACTTCATATACAAACAAAGCAAGGCATTCTTAGTTCTCACATTGCATGGAATCCTCAACGATCATGGGAGTTACAGAGAAGGCAATAAAATCTAGATTCAGACCTTGTAGTGTGGAGGGCAACTAAAGATAATTTGTTCTTCTAGTTCTAGTTTCAGGTATATAGTTTACAAATGTGTTTCTTTTTCAGAAGATGATGGCCTATTTTTATACAAAACTAATGAGAACAAATTTGAAGTTCTGTAAAAGAAAATCTTAAATCATAAGTCAGTTGTATTTATTCCAATAGTGTAGTAAAGCTATGTTAAAAATGAGGATAAGAGCTTGTCAGATAAAATTTAGTTAGTTTCTTATTCCTTGTGCCCTCTAACTCTAGTTTAAGGGGATGGTAGTGTGTATGTACATGTTCGATATAAGCCTGCCTTGGTAGGTCTCTTGGGTCACTGGGCGTACTTTGGGATGCTTGGGGTTATGATTCATGTAGATCTCTGAGACACCGGGTTGTTGCTGGGGATTATTACTTATTTAGCACAATTAGTTACATATTTGTGGTATCTTAAGATTTAAAAAAAAAACCACATAAATTCAAAACATAAGGGAAGCCCAAACACATGTTTTATTATACCCCAACTAATATCCTTATCTTTGCATTCCTTGATATATCCTCCGTTATTTCAAACTCATAAATGTTCCTAAAAATCTAATTCATATTCATTATTTTAGATATTTTTTCAATACTTTTATTAGAAAAGATTGTTGTTATGAACGACTTAATATTTATTGCTTTGTTTTTTATGACCACTAAAAATCTGTTTTAATAAATATATTCAAAAACAAAAACAATTTTTTTATTGACTTTGTGCATTAACCACTATAAGCACAAAACGAAAAAAAATCAATTCCAAGAAACATAGTATAATGTGAATTTTCTTCCCCAACGGGTAGGAAAACAATTTGTAAAATATTACCCTACGTTTCATGCTTATTTTTATTATTATTACAAGCATGACCCCCATCAAACCAAAAAAAAACTATGCTCGCTTGCCTCCTCTTTTCACCATTGCAGTGGCTTCTATCTAAATCTATTTGATTTGACACCAAGCAAAAATTCTGGGTCAAACTCAGTAATCCTTAGAGCGAATATTGTGTAGAACATTTGTCACAGATTTAAGTAGGGAAAAATGGCTCACAGGCTGTTGCGGGACATGGAGGTAGATGGCTGGGAGTGATATGATTTCCCCATCATATGTGAGTTCTGCCTCGGCGATAACCCCTATGTCAGAATGGTATGTTCAGTTTTTCTCATCGATTTTTTTAGACTATTACATCTAGTTCACTACTTTGTGGCCTTTTTGAACCCATCATTTACATCCACATTCGTGAAGGAGTCCTGACCTGCTTTAAGGTGAATTTCAAATTGTGAACTACGACTTTAAACCCTAAGTGGGAAAATACTCGACCTTAAAATATCTAGGGTTTCCATTAGCATTGCTCTCTTTTTCTTTGACCTATTTTTTATAAGGCACGCCTTGTATTCTTCTCAATGAATTTGGAACATTCAATGGATTCTAGAGGGGTACAAATTATAGTAAGTTTTAACATTGTTTGTAGTTAGCTCTATTGCATTTTGTTGGTTCATTTTTTGCCTGTTAAATTTATGATTGAGCTTGGGACTGCATTTGATGACGTGTGGACTGCATTCTTATTAAACCTGGGATAAGCTTCAATGTACTCAGTCATGCTTGAATATTCTACTCATTATATCGAGGATTTGATTAAGCCAAAAATATCTAAAAAACATGGTAAATTAATTTGCTCAAAATGTAATTAAAATCACCAAATATTTGCACAAAACCACCAAAAATGAGTCCTTGTAAATCCTGATTTTGCCTCGTGGGTGCTGCAAAAGAGGTTTCTAATTGTTAAAAGGAGGAAGGGACATATTTGTAGATTTTTTTTGATAATTTAAATTTTCTTTCCTTTTTTATTGAACTGTTCTACCATTCAAGGTTGAGTAAGAAAAGTGGGTAATGTGTCACAGTTAAGGTCCATTATTACCAAACATATTGCAGATGAGTAACCTTCTTGCTGTACCTTTTTCATATAGCACCATTCAATGGTTAAAAAACTACAATTTGACGAGCATTAAATGTTGCTCTGCTTAAATTTATCTCTGAGTGGCCTTTGCCTTTGATGAAGAACTTCATATACAAACAGAGCAAGGCATTCTTAGTTCTCACATTGCATGGAATCCTCAATGATCATGGGAGTTACAGAGAAGGCAATGAAATCTAGATTCAAACCTTGTAGTGTGGAGGACAACTAAAGATAATTTATTCTTCTAGTTCTGGTTTCAGGTATATAGTTTACAAATGTGTTTCTTTTTCAGAAGATGATGGCCTATTTTTATACAAAACTAATGAGAACAACCTTGAAGTTCTAGAAAAGAAAATCTCAAATCATAAGTCAGTTGCATTTATTCCAAGAGTGTAGTAAAGCTATGTTAAAAATTAAGATAAGAGCTTGTCAGATAAAATATAGTTAGTTTCTTATTCCTTGTGCCATCTAACTCTGGTTTAAGGGGATGGTAGTGTGTATGTGCATGTTCGATGTAAACCTTCCTTGGGAGGCCTCTTGGGTCATTGGGCGTACTTTGGGATGCTTGGGGTTATGATTCATGTAGATCTCTGAGACACTGGGTTGTTGCTAGGGATTATTGCTTATTTAGCACAATTGGTTACATGTTTGTGGTATCTTAAGATTTAAACAAAAAACCACATAAATTCAAAACATAAGGGAAGCACAAACACATGTTTTATTATACCCCAACTGATATCCCTATCTTTGCATTCCTTGATATGTCCTCCATTATTTCAAACTTACAAATGTTCCTAAAAATCTATTTCGTATTCATTATTTTAGATATTAGTTCACTACCTTGATTAGAAAAGATTGTTGTTATGAACAACTTAATATTTATTGCTTTGTTTTTTATGACCACTAAAAATATTTTTTAATAGATCCATACAATTATTTTCAAAAAATGGCGCGCAAAAGGAGGTCTACGAAATTTCGGGGAACGAAAGCGAATTCGAGAGAAAATCAAAGCAAAGGCTCAGGCAGACAAATTTAGATCAACCTAGATGAGGAAGCTATGTTGGACAAAGAAATATTGGAAAAATAGATACTCATTGGGAAACCGCTAGGAAGGAAATTATCCAGAAAGGTGATAACGGACTGGATCTATGAGAATTGGAAATGGCCTGGAAATATCAAGTTTCTGGCGAAAGGCTTTTTTGTGGTGCTTCTTTGCAACCAGGAGGAGCACAATCTAATCGTTTTGTTTAGCCAATGGCAGATAGAGGGGGCGACCCTATTCATCCAAACATGGACTCAGTTGTTTGATCCTTACGAATCTAGGTTGGTGGAGATGCCCTACTAGCTTCGACTCTACAATCTCCCAGCGAAATTTTGATCAGAAAGATGCCTAAATTTTTTTTGGCAATTCCTTCAGAATGACAATGGAGGTTGACAAAGGGATCCTTGAAGGAGATTCTTTTCTTTATGCAAGAATCAAGGTGGCGACAATTAATGGTTACCCTAGTTCCATCAAGATTTCCTCGACCTCAGGAGAACGAATTGTCAAAATCGAGTTGGAGGAAGCAAAACACTTTTGCCTTGGCTGTAGAAGCAGAAATCATGATTCCGAGTATTGCCTGAAGAAAATGAAAATGGAGTGGAGGAAGAAAGTGCAAAACATGGAGAATGTTGAGCCGTCTTCCCATCCGCTAGCCCCACGACTTGAAGTGTCCTCCTCGATGCCCACGTTGGAAGATGTCACCCCAATGTGTGAACTACTTGCAACACTCGCACATGATCCTGCACAATCATTGGTGATGCCTCCCAATGGACTGGTTAATGAAACAAAAGAGCCATCTTGAGGTGATTCAGATGCTCTGAATAACCTTAGAATCATAGAAGAAGAGGGCAACTCGGATTGGTCCAACTTTGACTCCAAGGATGGGGATGAATTTGGAGAGTCTGAGGCTAGATTCATAAGCCAAGAAGCGACCAAAATTTTGAAACCAAATTTAAATGTAGAAGGCAAAAAGAAGGGTTGAAAGTCGATTAAGGTTTGGAGGGAGGAAGAGGTGGCCAAAGGTGGCCAGGCCACCCTAAACATCTCCATTAATAGTACCAAGGGAGGGACTGCCTCCCTTGGGAAGTAATGAAGATCCTAAGATGGAATGTCAGGGGCCTTAATGCCCCTGACAAGCGACACTTACTAAAGTGTCATCTCCAAACCTTTGGTGCAGATTTAATTCTCCTACAAGAAACAAAATTATCCCAAGAAGACAACTTTTTGTGCAACTCATACAAAGGCTGGGAAGGTTTCTTCATTCCTTCATCTGGAGCCTTAGGTGGTCTGGGTGCTCTCTAGAACCCTAGAACCACAACCCTAAAATTACTGGCAGAAACAAACAATTAGATGGCCTTACATGTTTGGGACAACCACTCTCATTTGCAATTCCTTTTATGGAATATCTACGGGCCAATCAAAACCTCAAAAAAATTGGACACCTGGTCCTCAATTTCAGCTCTCATTGAAAATCACAAGGAGGAGCTCTTAATGCTGGGGGGAGATTTCAATACCATCCTTTCTATCACAGAGAAGAAGGGTGGACTGCGCCACATCAGCTAGAGTAAAAAAGACTTCAGACTCTTTGTAGAAGATACAAATTTGGTTGACATAGAGCTGAAAAATGGGCAATTTACCTGGACAAACAAGCAAAAGGGCTTCACCAACATAGCGGAAAGACTTGATAGATTTGTATTTTCCCCCAACTGGTTCTTCATAGAGATCGCAATTGAATCTTACATTCTATCAGTTTTGGGCTCAGATCACTATCCAGTTCTATTAAGCCTAAAGGAGGATAAACCCCCTCTCAGATATCCGTTCAAATTTTAAAAAAATGTGGTTGTGCAATGAATCACTAAAGGACCTGATCCGATCCTGGTGGAAGGAAACTAAAGTCCAGAAAGGCTAAAAAATGTTCATAGTAGCCAAAAAATTGATTGCAATAAAAGGGCACCTAAAAATCTGGAATGAAGGTACTTTCAAAAATATATTCAAGGAAAAGGAGCGCATAGAGGTAGAGTTGGAAGATTTAAACTCAATTGTGATTAGTCAAGGAATGACTAAGATCGAATTCGAAAAGGAAAAATAACTAACCAAAACCCATAAGGAACTTCTTTCTCGTGAAGAAATCTTCTAGAGATCGAAGTCCTGCGAAACTTGGCTGAAGGAAGGAGATCTCAACACCAAATTCTTCCATAATTCAACCAAACAAAGGAGGAGCTACAATCGAATCTCTAAAATTGTGAGTGCGGAAGGTATTGACTTAATAGAACTTGAGGCTATTAAAAAAGAAGCAATTAAACACTTCCAATCGCTCCTAGCAGATAGAGAAGCTTCACCTACTCAACTACAAAATTCCTTCTTGAATCTTATCCCATCCATTGTTTTGAAAGAAGACAACGATATGCTGCTAGCTCTGGTGACCAAGGAGGAATTCAAAGCTGTAATCTTTTAGATGGCTCTAGATAAAGCCCCGAGGCCCGACGACTTTCTGGCAAGACTCTACCAAGAGTTTTGGGATATTCTAGAGGACATATGGAAAGCTGTGGATGACTTGAGAAAATCAAGAAGAATGATTAAAGACATCAATCATACCTTCATAGCCCTTATCCCAAAAAAGCCAAAGGTCAATTCTTTCAGCAACTTTCGCCCCGTCTCTTTGTGCAACACCATTTACAAAATGTTCACTAAAGTAATGGCAAATAGGCTGAAGCTCATTCTTCCATCCATCATCTTTGAGGAATAGAGCGGTTTCACTTCTGGGTGAAACATAGTGGACAACATTATCTCTACACATGAAATAGTGCATTCCATTACCTCTGGCAATCAAAGTAGCATGATCTTGAAACTTGATGTAAGCAAGGCTTATGATCGAGTTAATTGGAGATTCTTGCTCAAAATCATGGAAAAATTTGGTTTTCACAAACATTGGATTGACTGGACTTTTGAATGTATATCTTCAGCCCGCTACTCAGTATTGGTGAATGGAAGCCCTTGCGGTTTCTTTAAGCCCACCAGAGGCTTCAAACAGGGTGACCCATTATCGCCCTTCCTCTTTGTCATCATGGCTGAAGCCCTAGGATGAGGTATTCAAAATCTGGTTGCCCTAGGTCGATGGAGGGGTGTCCAAATTGTAGATGATCTCCCTCGATCCTCTCATCAACAATTTGCTAATGACACCCTACTTTTTCCCTCTTCACACTTGCAGGAAGCCAAGGAGATTTCTTCACTACTGGATCAATATGTAAAAGCCTCAGGCTAGGTAATAAACTATGCTAAGTCTAATATCTTTTTCTTCAATACTTGCAAAAGAATGCAACGACAAATTCTTTCTATTCTACGGTTTGAAAAAGCTGAGATGCCAAGCAAATACTTGGGAGTTCCTCTCTTTAATGGAGCAATGTGCTCTACTCTATGGGAAGATATTATTCAGAAATGTCAAGCCAAAGCATCTTCCTGGCATAGACGTTGGCTTACCCTCTCAGGAAAGATCCAGATGATAAAAGTTGTCTTAACGATAATTCCCATCTACCACTTAAGCAGTAATCAAGTAACCAAAAAAGCATGCAGCTCAATAGAAGGGATACTCAAAAAGTTCCTCTGGGAAGGAGATAATGAAGACAAAAGAATCCCATTGATTGGATAGAAAATAACATGCAAAGTGAAACAGAATGGAGGCGCAAGGATTCGAGACATGGAAAAACAAAACATAGCCCTTGGAGCAAAACTGGTCTGGTCTCTCTATCGAGATCCCAATGCAAGATGGTGCCGAATCTTAACAAAAAATATTTGGATTCAGAGGATCCCACTTGAATCCTAACCACACCCAATGCTCCGAAAGGCTCTCACATCTAGAACTTTATTCAGAATTGTAGATGGCTTATTGCAGATCACATCACCTGGATACTCCATAATGGCAAGAAAGCAAATTTATGGGAGGACTCAATTAATGGCCTTCCCCCATTGGCAGACATTCCAAGCCTGAAGGATTGATGGAAAGACCTTGCAAGCAGCTTTGGCAACAAGGCGGCTGACTTCATTGATGGCTCAGACTGGGATTGGGAGCAAATTTCAAGCCTGCCTCTGGACAAGAGGCAATTTGCGACCTGAAAAGAGCACTATTAGCAAGGAAAATAAGAACATTTGATAGAGAGGATGAAATAATATGGATAGGATCCAAATCGGGCAATTATGTGATAAAATTTGGTTATGCAATGCAGAATATCCAATCACCATCGGATTGGCCTACTAATTTGTGTTGGGGCAAATGGACTCTACAGAAGGCCAGTGCCTTTAACTAGACAACAATTCACAAGCGAATTTTAACAGGTGAAAGACTGAAACTGCTTAGGATAGCAGGGCCCTTGTGATGCGTAATGTGCAATAATGTAGAAGAAATAGTCGACCATTTGCTTGTGACTTGCCCGTTCCCTTCTGAATGTTGGGAGTGACTCCGTGGGAAGCTAGGTTGGATCAATGCACTCCCCAATGAACTGACAAGCCTACTTAAGGGCTAGCCGAAAGGCACCAAATCCATTTGGCAAGGGATATGGGAAACAAGTCCCTCTTTGCTTATGTGGCACATTTGGCATGAGAGGAACAGTAGGATCTTTAGGGACAAATAATCAAATTTGGAGGAAGTCCTCAGAAAAATAAAAGTAGGCATCTGTGAAATCATTAATGCAAGAATGACAGATTCGTCCCTGACACCATTTGTCAAATGGGACGGGGAAATGAGGAAAAGTTGGCTAGACTTGATAATACCAGGCCATTGCTACAAACCAGACAAAGCTGAAGAAAGAATGAAAAAGTGTGCCCTCACCAAATGGGTTGTCTTGCCTTTAGGAAGACTAAAATTGAACTTTGATGGCATGACGAATGGCAACCTAGGCTCATCAGGGGCTGGGGTCATTATTTAAAATTCTCAGGGAGACATAATTTTGGCACTCTCGAAGAAATTGCCACCTGGAACCAACAATGAAGCCGAATTCTCTACACTTCTATTTGGTCTAAGACTCTACAAAGAGCACAACCTAGTAGATTTGGACATAGAAGGTGACTCCTTGATATGTATTCATGCCATAATATATAGGAGCATCTCTAACTGGAAACTGAAATACATAACAGAAGCAATTTGGCAATGTCTCGATGATTTAGGGAATACTTCCATTTCCCACACCTACCAAGAAGGGAATAAGGTTGCCGATTACCTAGCAAACTGGGCGTGCATACAACAGGAGGAGACAGTCGTAGCTGAGTCATGTGAGCCTTGGCTGAACTTGCCATTGGAATGACCATTGAGATTACCATCGTTTAGTCGTCCAGAACAATAGAGATTTGGGAGATCTAAAATTAGTAGTGGCGACGTACGTAAAGGATTCTGCCCAATTTTATAAATGGAGACCAAGGCAAAACTCTTTCATCATCGGCCTTCATGGAGATTGACTGTGTCTGCATTTTCTAGCAGAGTGAGGATCTGAGCTCAGAAAACTTGACGAACTCAGGGAATGATGATGCGCCTGCAGAAGAAGGCTAGGGAGATCAAGGCAACCTGGACGGGCCGCTAGAGGAATCGAGGTTAGACCAAGTTAAACATCTATTTGTGGCATCCTCAGAACACATAGCAAAATCCATTCTCAAGGTGATTGGAGAAGCCAACCTGCCTAAAGGTCATATCCACTACAACACCATGTATGAGAAATTTTGGGCTACCTGTGTTCTCATTATGGGCAGGAAGGCTCAGGGGAAGATAATGGCAAATGCCTTCGTGAATGAGGACATGAGGGAAGCTGCCATGGTGACTATCTCAACCTTCAACAAATTCCCAACTCAGGGTCTGATCGGTGGAGTATTTGACGCAACAACAGTCAACAAGAAAGCAAAATCTCTAACAGTCTCCACCCAAGCCTTGGCTTTGTTTTGGGAAGGCATCCAATGCAACAACATGGAGACTTTCTCCTATTTTCTGAGCAATTATGGTGATCTCTTATCACTTGCCCAAGTGGAGAGGGCTGCTGAGTTGGCTGAAGGCCTGTGTGTGCTCTAGCATGACAAGGCCTAGAAGCTAGCCTTTCTAAAATATTTGTAATCTCGTACTGCCATATAGGGAGGTTTTTGTAAGAATTTTTGATATAATATAAAGGGAGCTACCCCTATGGTAGCATTTATTAAGCAAAAAAAAACCTTTGACTTCATGCGTTAACCACTGAGCACAAAACAAAACAAAAAATCAATTTCAAGAAACATAGTCTAATGTGAATTTTCTTCCCCAACGGGTAGGAAAACAATTTGCAAAATATTACCCTACATTTCACGCTTATTTTGATAATTATTACAAGCTAGACCCCCATCAAACCAAAAAGAAACTGTGCTCGCTCGCCTCCTCTTTCCACCATCGCAGGCGGCTTCTATCTAAATCTATTTCATTTAGACACCAATTAATAATCCTGGGTCAAACTCAGTAATCCTCAGAGCAAATATTGTGTAGAACATTTGTCACAGATTTAAGCAGGGAAAAATGGCTCACTGGCTACTATGGGACACAGAGGCAGATGGCTGGGAGTGATCTAATTTCCCCATCATATGTGAGTCCTGCCTCAGCGATAACCCCTATGTCAGAATGGTATGTTCAATTTTTGTCATCCATTTTTTCAGACTATTACATCTAGTTCGCTACTTTGTGGCATTTTTTAACCTGTCATTTATATCCACATTCATGAAGGAGTCCTGACCTACTTATTTTAAGGCAAATTTCAAATTGTGAACTACGACTTTAAACCCTAAGTGGGAAAATACCCAACTTTAAAATATCCAGGGTTTCCATTAGCATTGCTCTCTTTTTCTTTGACTTATTTATGATAAGGCACGCCTTGTATTCTTCTCAATGAATTTGGAACATCTAATGGATTCTAGAGGGGTGCAAATTATAGTAAGTTTTAACATTGTTTGCAGTCAGCTCTATTACATTCTGTTGGTTCTTTTTTTGCCTGTTAAATTTATGATTGAGCTTGGGACTGCATTTGATGACATGTGGACTGCATTCTTATAAAACCTGGGATAAGCTTCAATGTACTTGGTTATGCTTGAATATTCTACTCATTATATTGAGGCTTTGGTTAAGACAAAAATATTTGAAAAATTTGGTAAATTAATTTGCTCAAAATGCAATTAAAATCACCAAAGATTTGCACAAAACCACCAAAAATGAGTCCTCCTTGTAAATACTGATTTTGCCTTGTGGGTGCTGCAAAATAGGTTTCTAGTAGTTAAAAGGAGGAAGGGACATATTTGCAGATTTTTTTTTGTTAATTTAAATTTTATTTCCTTTTTTATTGAACTATTCTACCATTCAAGGTTGAGTAAGAAAAGTGGGTAATGTGTCATAGTTAAGGTCCATTATTACCAAACATATTGTAGATGAGTAGCCTTCTTGCTGTACCTTTTTCATATAACACCATTCCATGGTAAAAAAACTATAGTTTGACGAGCATTAAATGTTGCTCTGCTTAAATTATCTCTGAGTGGCCTTTGCCTTCAATGAAGAACTTCATATACAAACAAAGCAAGGCATTCTTAGTTATCACATTACATGGAATCCTCAACGATCATGGGAGTTACAGAGAAGGCAATGAAATCTAGATTCAGACCTTGTAGTGTGGAGGGCAACTAAAGATAATTTATTCTTCTAGTTCTGGTTTCAGGAATATAGTTTACAAATATGTTTCTTTTTCAGAAGATGATGACCTATTTTTATACAAAACTAATGAGAACAAACTTGAAGTTCTGCAAAAGAAAATCTCAAATCATAAGTCAGTTAGATTTATTCCAATAGTGTAGTAAAGCTATGTTAAAAATTAAGATAAGAGCATGTCAGATAAAATTTAGTTAGTTTCTTATTCCTTGTGCCCTCTAACTCTGGTTTAAGGGGATAGTGTGTATGTGCATGTTCGATGTAAACCTGCCTTAGCAGGTCTCTTGGGTCACTGGGCATACTTTGGGATGCTTGGGGTTATGATTCATGTAGATCTCTAAGACACTAGGTTGTTGCTAGGGATTATTGCTTATTTAACACAATTGGTTATAGGTTTGTGGTATCTTAAGATTTTTTTTTTAAAAACCACATAAATTCAAAACATAAGGGAAGCCCAAACACATGTTTTATTATACCCCAACTAATATCCTTATTTTTTGCATTCCTTGATATGTCCTCCATTATTTCAAACTCACAAATGCTCCTAAAAATATATTTCATATTCATTATTTTAGATATTATTTCACTACTTTGATTAGAAAAGATTGTTGTTATGAACAACTTAATATTTATTGCTTTGTTTTTTTATGACCATTAAAAATATTATTTAGTAAATATATTCAAAAACAAAAAACAAAAAAATTATTGACTTCGTGCATTAACCACTATAAGCACAAAACGAAAAAAATCAATTTCAAGAAACATAGTCTAATGTGAATTTTCTTCCCCAACAGGTAGGAAAACAATTTGCAAAATATTACCCTACATTTCAAACTTATTTTGATAATTATTACAAGCACGACCCCCATCAAACCAAAAAGAAATTGTGCTCGCTCGCCTCCTCTTTCCACCATCACAGGCGACTTCTATCTAAATCTGTTTCATTTAGACACCAAGCAATAATCTTGGGTCAAACTCAATAATCCTCAAAGCGAATATTGTGTAGAACATTTGTCACAGATTTAAGCAGGGAAAAATGGCTCATAGGCTGCTGTGGGATATGGAGACAAATGGTTGGGAGCGATCTGATTTCCCCATCATATGCGAGTCCTACCTCAGTGATAACCCCTATGTCAGAATGGTATGTTCAATTTTTCTCATCAGTTTTTTCAGACTATTACATCTAGTTCGCTACTTTGTGGCCTTTTTAACTCATCATTTACATCCACATTCATGAAGAAGTCCCAACCTGCTTGTTTTAAGGCAAATTTCAAATTGCAAACTATGGCTTTAAACCCTAAGTGGGAAAATACTCGACTTTAAAATATCCAGGGTTTCCATTAGCATTTTTATTTGACCTATTTGTGATAAGGCACGCCTTGTATTCTTCTCAATGAATTTTGAACATTCAATGGATTCTAGAGGGGTGCAAATTATAGTAAGTTTTAACATTGTTTAAAGTTAGCTCTATTGCATTATGTTGGTTCATTTTTTGCCTATTAAGTTTATGATTGAGCTTGGGACTGCATTTGATGATGTGTGGAATGCATTCTTATTAAACCTGGGATAAGATTCAATGTACTCGGTCATGCTTGAATATTCTACTCATTATATCAAGGCTTTGATTAAGCCAAAATATTTGAAAAACTTGGTAAATTAATTTGCTCAAAATGCAATTAAAATCACCAAAGATTTGCACAAAACCACCAAAAATGAGTCCTCCTGGTAAATACTGATTTTGCCTTGTGGGTGCTGCAAAATAGGTTTCTAGTAGTTAAAAGGAAGAAGGGACATATTTGCAATTTTTTTTTTTGTTAATTTAAATTTTCTTTCCTTTTTTATTGAACTGTTCTACCATCAAGGTTGAGTAAGAAAAGTGGGTAATGTGTCACAGTTAAGGTCCATTATTACGAAACATATCGCAGATGAGTAACCTTCTTGCTATACCTTTTTCATATAGCACCATTCAATGGTTAAAAAACTACAATTTGACGAGCATTAAATGCTGCTCTGCTTAAATTTATCTTTGAGTGGCCTTTTCCTTTGATGAAAAACTTCATATACAAATAGAGCAAGGCATTTTTAGTTCTCATATTGCATGGAATCCTCAATGATCATGGGAGTTACAGAGAAGACAATGAAATCTAGATTCAGACCTTGTAGTGTGGTGGGCAACTAAAGATAATTTGTTCTTCTAGTTCCGGTTTCAGGTATATAGTTTACAAATGTGTTTCTTTTTCAGAAGATGATGGCCTATTTTTATACAAAACTAATGAGAACAAACTTGAAGTTTTGCAAAAGAAAATCTCAAATCATAAGTCAGTTACATTTATTCCAAGAGTGTAGTAAAGCTATGTTAAAAATGAATATAAGAGCTTGTCAGATAAAATTTAGTTAGTTTCTTATTCCTTGTGCCCTCTAACTCTATTTATGGTAGTGTGTATGTGCATGTTCGATGTAAACCTACCTTGGTAGGCCTCTTGGGTCACTGGGCGTAATTTGGGATGCTTGGGGTTATGATTCATGTAGATCTCTAAGACACCAGGTTGTTAGTAGGGATTATTGCTTATTTAGCACAATTGGTTACAGGTTTGTCGTATCTTAAGATTAAAAAAAAAAACCACATAAATTCAAAACATAAGGGAAGCCCAAACACATGTTTTATTATACCCCAACTAATATCCTTATTTTTGCATTCCTTGATATGTCCTCCATTATTTCAAACTCACAAATGTTCCTAAAAATATATTTCATATTCATTATTTTAGATATTATTTCACTACTTTTATTAGAAAAGATTGTTCCTATAAACAACTTAATATTTATTGCTTTCTTTTTTATGACCATTAATTGTTTTTTTAATAAATATATTCAAAAACAAAAAAAAAAATTATTGACTTTGTGCATTAACCACTGTAAGCACAAAACGAAAAAAAATCAATTTCAAGAAACATAGTCTAATGTGAATTTTCTTCCCCAACAGGTAGGAAAACAATTTGCAAAATATTACCCTACGTTTCATGCTTATTTTCATAATTATTACAAGCACGACCCCCATCAAACCAAAAAGAAACTCTACTCGCTCACCTCCTCTTTTCACCATCACAGACTGCTTCTATCTAAATCTGTTTCATTTAGAAACCAAGCAATAATCCTAGGTCAAACTCCAGTAATCCTTAGAGCGAATATTGTGTAGAACATTTGTCACAGATTTAAGTAAGGAAAAATGGCTCACAGAGCTGTTGTGAGACATGGAGGTTGATGGCTGGGAGCGATATGATTTCCCCATCATATGCGAGTCCTGCCTCGGTGATAACCCCTATGTCAGAATGGTATGTTTAGTTTTTCTCATCGATTTTTTTAAACTATTACATCTAGTTCACTACTTTGTGGCCTTTTTTAACCCGTCATTTAAATCAACATTCATGAAGGAGTCCCGAATTGCTTATTTTAATGCAAATTTCAAATTGTGAATTACGAATTTAAAGCCTAAGTGAGGAAATACTTGACTTTAAAATATCCAATGTTTCCATTAGCATTGCTCTCTTTTTCTTTGACCTTTTTGTGATAAGGCATGCCTTGTATTCTTCTCATGAATTTGGAACATTCAATGGATTCTACAGGGGTGCAAATTATAGTAAGTTTTAACATTGTTTGCAGTCAGCTCTATTGCATTATGTTGGTTCATATTTTGCCTGTTAAATTTATGATTAAGTTTGGGACTGCATTTGATGATGTGTGGACTGCATTCTTATTAAACCTGGGATAAGCTTCAATGTACTCAGTCATGCTTGAATATTCTACTCATTATATCGAGGCTTTGATTAAGCCAAAAATATTTGAAAAACTTGGTAAATTAATTTGTTCAAAATGCAATTAAAATCACCAAAGATTTGCACAAAACCACCAAAAATGAGTCCTTGTAAATCCTGATTTTGCCTTGTGGGTGCTGCAAAATAGGTTTCTAGTTGTTAAAAGGAGGAAGGGACATATTTGCAGATTTTTTTTTTGTTAATTTAAAATTTCTTTCCTTTTTTATTGAACTATTCTACCATTCAAGGTTGAGTAAGAAAAGTGGGTAATGTGTCACAGTTAAGGTCCATTATTACCAAACATATTGCAGATGAGTAACCTTCTTGCTGTACCTTTTTCATATAGCACCATACAATGGTTAAAAACTACAATTTGATAAACATTAAATGCTATCCTGCTTAAATTTATCTCTGAGTGGCCTTTGCCTTTGATGAAGAACTTCATATACAAACAAAGCAATCCATTCTTAGTTCTCACATTGCATGGAATCCTTAACAATCATGGGAGTTAAAGAGAAGGCAATGAAATCTAGATTTAGACCTTGTAGTGTGGAGGGAAACTAAAGATAATTCATTCTTCTAGTTCTGGTTTCAGGTATATCATTTACAAATGTGTTTCTTTTTCAGAAGATGATGGCCTATTATTATACAAAACTAATGAGAACAAACTTGAAGTTCTGCTAAAGAAAATCTCAAATCATAAGGCAGTTGTATTTATTCCAATAGTGTAGTAAAGCTATGTTAAAAATGAAGATAAGAGCTGGTTAGATAAAATTTAGTTAGTTTCTTATTCCTTGTGCCCTCTAACTCTATTTATGGTAGTGTGTATGTGCATGTTCGATGTAAACCTGCCTTGGTAGGCCTCTTGGGTCACTGGGTGTACTTTAGGATGCTTGGGGTTATGATTCATGTAGATCTCTGAGACACCAAGTTGTTGGTAGGGATTATTGCTTATTTAGCACAATTAGTTACAGGTCTGTGGTATCTTAAGATTAAAAAAAACCACATAAATTCAAAACATAAGGGAAGCCCAAACACATGTTTTATTATACCCCAACTAATATCCTTATCTTTGAATTACTTGATATGTCCTCCATTATTTCAAACTCATAATTGTTCCTAAAAATCTATTTCATATTCATTATTTCAGATATTATTTCACTACTTTGATTAGAAAAGATTGTTGTTATGAACAACTTAATATTTATTGCTTTGTTTTTTATGACCACTAAAAATATTTTTTAATAAATATATTCAAAAACAAAAAAAAAATTGATTGACTTTGTGCATTAACCACTGTAAGCACAAAACAAAAAAAATGTGAATTTTCTTCCCCAACGGGTAGGAAAACAATTTGCAAAATATTACCCTATGTTTCACACTTATTTTGATAATTATTACAAGCACGACCCCCATCAAACCAAAAAGAAACTGTGCTTGCTCGCCTCCTCTTTCCACCATCCCAGGTGACTTCTATCTAAATCTGTTTCATTTAGACACCAAGCAATAATCCTGGGTCAAACTCAGTAATCCTTAGAGTGAATATTGTGCACAACATTTGTCATAGATTTAAGCAGGGAAAAATGTCTCACAGGCAGTTGCAGGACTGTACGCTCAAAATCATGACTTTGGTTGCCTGAGGGTTGTCTAGTCAGATTTCGGCATGCACATGGACCATTCCTTCCTTGCCACGGGGCGATCTACCGCGTCACTCTCGCTCACGTGGAAGTAGCTAGGTGAGAGGAGGAAAGACACAATGGAGGTCTGGCTCGTTGGAGAGCTGGACTTTGCGGAGAGGTGTGGGCAAGTTCTGTGGCCTTTGTTGTTGTGCATTTTGTTGTATGTTTCATTCAATTGTTGTGGTAGTTGAGATAACCTTATGGCCCGAAGGGTCACTGGTTTCTCTTCTTATATTTGGATTCCTTAAATTCCACCTTTGTGTGGGTAAACAAATGTTTTCGTTGATGGCTTCTGCTATTTCTATGTCTCGAAGGAATGCTCGTTGTAGTTGTAGTTGTCTAGTTTCTTCTAACAACAGGAGGACAAATGGGTCTCCTTGTGGTTGAACAAATGTTTCTTGTTGTGGTTGCGGATGTAACTCGTCAATCTCATCACGGATAGCCCTCACCCACTCTCCTCTCACCCCTAAACACATTCATGAATCAGGGTAGAGGTGTATGTGTTATTACTAGCCTTAACCAGATCTAGGGTTTTGACCTATGGTTTTGTTGACCTAGGGTTTGACTTGATTGTTTGACTGTGATTACCTTGTGATGGAATCAAGGGTTTACAATGTTGTCTAATCTGTGGGATCTATATGAATGCAAGCTAAATGATATGTAAAACATCTTTTTGGTATTTTTTAGAGTATTTTGGACATAGAAATGCTTCTAATCTATGGAAAGGAAATATGTGTGCAATCCTATATGACTTTTCTAAATGCAAAGTTAACCTATGTTTTTTGGGTTTTTGGTGTTTTCAATGCAAATTAATCTAAGGAAAATGGAAAAAGCTTCTTCTAACAATGTAGATCTAGAAATATGAAAGCGATTAATCTAACATGCAAGATCTAATCTATCAAGGAAAAAGCAATGTGTTACGATTCCCAAGAGCAAATGTGATTCTCTAATTACTATGAATTAAGCAAAAACAATGAAGGAACTTGGAAGAGATGAAGATTTGTTGACTCCACTACCCTCAATAATCCTTGTGATAGGCAACCTCAAATCCTTTTGTGATAGCAGGTGATCCTCTTGACAACAAAATGACCCAAAGAAGCAAAAAGAAGTTGTGATGAAGCTTGTATGAGCTCAGTGAGAGCTTGGATTGAGCACAATGGCATAGAATGAAGTAGCATAGCATTGCTTGGTTGAACAATAAAAGCAAAAGGCACCTTCGTCCTATAAGATCATTCGAATGCTAAGTTGGAGAGCAAAATTGGCAAGAGTTGTGTGCACAATGAATTTGCTTCCCTTTGTGCTTGGGGGAGGGGTGTATTTATAGGTTTAGAAGAAGGAATTGATTGAAGAGTTAACTCATTTGATTGATGGGTTAACAAGAATAGATTGGGGAGTTAACAAGGTTCATTACCCAGTGAACTCAACTAATTAGAGAGTGATGAAGCAATGATAGCTTATCACTGAAGAGGAAATAGAGGTGAGGGAATGCATGAGATTGATTAGAGAGTTAATTTGAGATAAAATAGAGTTAATTATGGATGTGTGGGTGCATGAAATAGTTAACTCTTTATTAGGGGTCAAAAATCATGCAAACCAGAAGAAAAATGGGCTAAAACGGAGCAAAAACGAGAGAGAAACTTGACTTTTTCCATGGGTTCAAAAATGGTAGGGTTGCCCTTGGGTGACCCCGGGTCGCCCAAGGAGATCCGGGCTGGACAAGGTCAGATGCAGAAAAATAGGCTGGGAGATGGCAGAAAAGAGGAAAAGGATGAGTTCTGCATCAAGAAACAGGCCAGTCATGTGGAAGAATCAAAATCTCCACTTGCCTCTGCAGGATCTCCTGGGGAGATATAGAAATAAGAGGAGGAGATTTGGATTGGTTGTCGAAATTGAAAACTGTCAATGGGAGATGGATCGGGAGACCTCTAGAAGGCTTCTATGAGGTGCACTAGATGAAATACAAAGGGAAAGGTGAAAACTCACCTATAAGACACTCATAAGGCTTAGGATCAAGGTCAAAAGCTAGAAAACGCAAGTTGCCAAGTGTCGCAACAAGTGTCGAAAAGCGTCGCAAACAGGGAGAGAGGGAAATCAATAAAGAAGAAATGACACAAGACAAGAAAAGAGGACACATCATCAAGAGGCCTACTACTCAAAGGATTTATTTTCAAGCTTACATGTACATGACAAGGATTTGAATCATCATAGGGGTCCTAGTGGAGGCAGTGCGTGATTTTTGTGCTTACATATTTGCCCCCTCAGGGACGGTAGTCTACATGAAAGGTAGGTACCATTCCCGAACTAGGCCTTACCTGTTGTCGATTTTCCCACAATTTGTACCTGCAATAACTAGTATTAGTTTGACATTCAAATGTATCAAAAATGAAAATGAAAACTGAAATGATGAACTTACCATTGATCATTTGAGTTCGACTAGTTGCTTGCTTTTGTCAGATTGGACCTGTAGGGATGAGTGCACACAAAACAATGCATGGAATAGATGCATAAAAGCAAAGAACTAATCTAAAATACATAAATGAAACTAAGCTAAGGGCAAACAAAGAGAGCCAAATTGTGAGATTGGAGTGAAATAGCGACATAATCGTTCGTGTGAGTAGTCGATAGAGAGGTATCGTCGAGGAGATTGCAGAGATGGCTGCCTCTTCTTCAACCGCGGAGAATCAGGTATGTAATAAGTGAAAAAACTCTTCTCTAAACCCTAGGTTGCATTTTGTGAAAAATCTCTTAAAATTGTCTATTTTTGGTGATTTTTTCTATTGCATTATGTTTGTCTCGTCGTTTAGAGTAAGATTGATCTCTTGTTTTCTGAAATTGGTTGAAAAATGAGGTTTTTAGAGTGATTTTTGCTTGAGGGACTCACTCCTAGGGTCGCCCCGTTTGTCAGGCAGGGTCGCCTGAGGGAGATCCTGAAAAGCAACCTGGGTCACCTGGGGGCGACCTTGTTGGACTAATTTTTGACTGCATTTGATGTTGTTTAACGCTGGTTTTACTTTGATCTAACATGATTTGGTCACTAAATCTGCCCATTTATTGCAATTTTAAAGGTTTATACAAATTTTTTGTGTAAGGTTGTCTGCAGTTTTTATGATTTTTAGGGATTTTTATGAGTTTATGAGATCTAATCTAAAGTTCTCTTTTGATTTTACAGGAGATGCGTATTCGATGGAATGCCTGCTGAGAGCAAGGGTGGATCTCAAGGATGTTTGCTTCACTGAGTACAGAGGATCGTGCCATACTGAAGAGGGCAGGTCTTGCCAGAGTTTGCCATGTTCCCGTGATCCATCCTGTATCCTGTATATGTTGTGATATCTTGACTTACTGGGATGCAGACATAAACACATTCAGGTTCCCGCAGATTTCAGGAGAGTGGACTATCACTCTTTATGATGTGTATTGCATACTTGGGGTTCCTATGAGGGGACAACCTCTATTTCTTCCTGTTAGCGAGTCCTTTGAGGACAAGGCTTCCTGGGCTGCATTCATGGGGGTTAATCACCCAAGGACCCAAATAGGAGTTCAGCTTACTTTTGTGCCACAACTTCATATCCCACTTCTATGGAGGTTTATGATTGGCTTGATTACTTTGAGGCTATTGGGAGACAAGGCCTCGACTCATCTGAGATGGTGTTGGGGACCCATCATTCATGGATTAGGGGAGGGCACAGTTTATGCATGGGGACCTGATATCCTGGGGATGGTCTACAAAGATTTTTATTGGATCTCTCAGCAAGGGGCTCTAGCCTTTAGCCACTCTTCTCAGATCATGACGTGGATTTTTGAGCATATGTGGCCTTATCAGAAGCTCATCCCTCTTCGAGACAGGCGATTATCGAGAGCAGCGAGGTGGGCACATATCAGTCATTTTGATGCTACTCTTCCCACTATTGCTACCCTCATTGACAATGTCATGATCTCTGACCCTTATCACGACATGGAGGGCATTTGGGCCCGAGATGACGAGATGAGAGTGTACTGCTGTGAGGTTTCAGAGATCATAGACCATAATGGTCAGGTTGAGGCTCATCGGTGGACCGTGTTTTGTAGCAGTTTGGTGAGGATGTCCCTGAGGACTTGGCCCTAGTGTCCACTTGTTAGAGGACCGTTCAAGAGATGGGGGAGATTAGACAGAGGAACGTTGTTTAGACACCTTTGACTCCAAGCATCTTCATCACTATGGTCTCTTGAGGAGGACAGAGGGGAGGGAGAGGGACTCCCTCCTGATCTTTGGTTGAGACAGTTGACTCAGAGTCCAGTGACAAGGACTATGTTCCTGATAGTGATGATTCGTTAGATGAGGCCCCTCTCGAGGATGAGGATTTTGATGACATTAGTGTTTCAGATGAGGTTCCTGACACCCTGAGGGTCCTTCTGTTGTTCCTTGACCTCCTCATTTAGATGAGGTGATGCGTCAGCTTGACCCTGAATGGAAACCTGGAGATCCACGTAAGTTTTGTCTAGTTGTTTTTCTCTTAACTTTGTCCTTTCTCTTTTCATGTGGTACTGACTTGGTCTCGTTTCAATTTGGCATTTTAGGAAATGTCAGAGTGGAGGGACTTGGTTCGTGAGGTTAATGTTGAATTAACCTTTCCCTTTACTAGGATGACCTGTGATTGTCTTTTGGATGATCCTGGTGTGCCCCTCGCTGCGGGACGACACACTGACATTTTTGCCCCTGTCTACCATGGGTGTCGGATAATTACAAAGCTGAAGACCCAGGTTGACATGCTTCAAGGTGAGAACAAAGTACTCCAGGAGATGACTTACCTTAATTTTGGGCGTCTTGACACTAGTATGGCGGGGCCTTCACAGTTGCATGCTCACAGCAGAGCACATCATTATCATAGTCTCATGGAGCGATGAGTGGTACTCGTAGACAGAGGAGCCAAAGCCCTAAGGGTTCTATTGGAGGGAACCGCCCTTGACTTGCTATTTTTGAAATTCATGCCCCCTTGCATGGAGAGCCTTCACTTCTCTCGAGAGCATTTTGTCTTAGCTCTTTGATACCATTGTATATGTAAACCTCAGATGTATCTATAAAAGTTTATCCTTTTCTATGTTTTTCTCCTATTGAATTTGTACTCATCTCTTGTGCATGTTTGGAAATTTTTAGGAACTTTTTTATTAGGTTTGACCTTTTCAACTCTTTTAACAAATGCAAGTATGACAACAATGATATGTTTTTGTAGTTTTGTAGGACACATATATGACATACATTTTACGATATGATAGTGCAAGAACACAAGAAATGCTGAAAATGAAACTACAACACTTACTGAATGTCATGAGATATGACACTTGACTTTATTGCTTTGAGACTTTTTTTCTGATTTTTTGCATGAATGCGATGTGGAACAAACAAAGTGACTTCTCTTAAATATGATTTTTGATTTAGAGGATTGCGAGTTGGCCTGATATGAGAGATCTATTCAGGGTTGTGAGATAGGATTTAAGGAAACTCAAGTGGGGAGTGAAATGAACATGGAGTTCTTCTGATTTCTAAGCTTTGCTAAAGGCTAAACACTGATCCTTATCTAGATAAGACAATTTGACAAGCTTTCAACTTTAGACAAGTATTAAGTTTTATAGGTGTTCTCTAGACTTAGATCATAGATGGCAAGCAAAGTAGACCCAGGGTAAAGGATAAAATGGGAAAGAACAAGGGTCCCTAGATAGAAGATGATCCTTGAGACTACTAGACTCTCAATTTTGCTCAACTAGCGCATGTGTGTGCTTTGTACCTTTCTTTCTCTATTAGAATGTCACCCTTGAGGCTTCGAGCTTAGACTGATCTCCACCCAAGAGTACGAACATTCAACAATCTTCTCTCTTTCACTCTCTTTTTTTTGTATCTCATTTTTTCACTTTTTTTGTATTTTCCTCACTTGATTTTTCTTATTTTTTTGGGGATTTTGACTTTTTCAAGAAATGAATGCTTTTTGGAATATATAATGCTTTGATTTCTCAATTTTCACTTTTCAAACTCTTATTTTGATCACTCATTTTTTTAATTCACTCAGATTTTAGATTGCTTCCTTTAGAGTTTTGATCTTCCTGGTATTTTTGGCCAAGAAAGATAAGGGGTTGAGCACCACCTAAAGTCTTTGTAATCTGGTTGGACTTCTCTATTACAGGGAAGAATTGGGAAGGTCTACTTGCAAGATTCCTTTGAACACTATAGGTTTGAATATTGACTTTGCTTAGACCTAACATCTTGACTCGTTAAGACTAGGATCAGTGTAAAGCTAAGAGTTAGGCTTCAATTTAGAATCACCGAGAATGAAGGGGGATAATGGCAATTTGTGAAAGATGAGGGATCTCTAGGTCCTGAAAGGATGACGTATCTATTCAACATTAGACTCCTTACTAAAAGGAAAATAGTACAAGAGCAAGTCACGAATTGTAATGCAAGATGAACAGAATGATGTAGAAATGCAAGAAACAAATTGTTTTTGACATTTTTGAATTTTTATATTTTTTTTTTGTATTTTTATGTTTTTATGATTTTTTTGGTTTTTTAGACATAGTATTTCTTGAGGTGAAAGGCATTGACTGTTTCACCAAATTCCTCTCCCTCCATTGTGTACAAGAGATAAGCATCGTTTCTAATATCTTCTTTAACCATGTAGGGGCCTATCTAGTTAGGTCTGAATTTTTGTCCTTCGCCAACTCTTTTGTCGATTAGATTGTCTACCCTGAGCACTAGGTCTCCTACTTGAAAGGGCCTTGGGATAACCTTCTTGTTGTACTACTTTTTCATCCTTGCTAAATAAGAGTCATGTCTTTGAATGGCTCTTAGGCATGTTTCATCTATCATTTCTAATTCAACCAACCTGACTGCCCTGTATTCTTCATTGTCCAATAATTCTTGTAATGACACTCTCAGGGTAGGCAATTCTCTTCTAATGGTAACACCGCTTCTGACCCAAAAGTAAGGGCGTAGGGATTGGTTCCAATTGGAGTCCTGACACTTATTCTGTAAGCCCATAGAGCTGGATATAGATGTAAATGCCAGTCTCTCTTAAAATCTTTTACGATTTTGACCAATATTGACTTCAAAGTTTTATTGGTAGCCTCTGCTTATCCATTTCCTTAAGGATAATAGACTGAAGGGGAGCTATGATTGATGTGAAATATTTCACATAACTCTTTTACTTGTGGGTTTTTGAAGCATGAGGCATTATCTGTCATTATCACTTGAGGGATTCTGAATCAGCAAATGATTTGGTTCAATATGAATTTAGTGATTACGGCTCCTGACATTGTGGTGAGAGGCATGGTCTCTACCCATTTTGTGAAATATTCTGTCGCAGTTATGATGAACAAATGTCCATCTGTTGATGGGGGGATATCTTTCCTACCAGGTCTAATCCCCATGTGGAGAAGGGCCAAGGAGTGACAATTGGTTGCAAATCTCTCGTTGGTGTATGGTGAACATGAGCGTAAACTTGGAATTTTGGGCACCTTTTTACAAATTTAATTGCATCTCCTTATAAACAAGGCCAAAAGTATCCCATTTTGTGTATCTTTCTTGCCGTGGTGTGACCACCAAAATGTCCACCACAGATTACACTGTGACATTCTTCTAATATCGTACATGATTCTTCCTTGTCAACACATCGGAGCAATATTCCATCTAGGGCCTTTCGATAGAGCACATCGTCTATCAAGACATATCTTTCGGTGAGGACGCGCAATCATCTTTTTCCCAAAGGTGTCATGTTTTCTAGGTAGGTCTTGTTTGCAAGATAGTTCACAATGTCTCAGTACCAATACGAGGCAGCATATTTCTCGAGGTCTACTGTGCAAATCTCTTCGTTAGGAAAATCTTCGTTCACTGGTTCTTCTTGGGGGATGGGATTATTTGCTAATCAATCCGCTATTATTTTGTGAGAAATGAAAGCAACACTACTTCAATGGAAATCTGATTCAATATAAATTTCTGCAATCTTTAATTGTGTGTTATTAATGGAGATTGTAACACAGAAACAAAATTATGCTTCACAGAAATGCAAAATCAGAAATATGAACACATAACACAATGTTTAACATGGAGAAAACCCTTTCGGGTAAAATTCTCCACATAGGAAAGAGGCCCAATGTTTGTATTAATTTGAAAATGATTTACAATACAACAACACTTCAACTCTCTCCACTAGTCTTCAATCTGACAGCATTTTGGTAGCACCTGAGTACTTAAAATCTGTATTGTAGCAACAAATACATGGCAAATACTTATAGAAACATTTTCCAACTAATCCTAGGCATTCACCTTCTCTCTCCTAAGATTCCCCAACATACAAACATTAAATGCCATCTTACAAGCACCTTCCACTTGTCCAAAAACAACCATGCAAAGGTTAGGTGCCCAAGACTAAATCTGGCCTCTTATAGCATCTTATGACGTGTCATAACCATCATAGATTCTAGCAAAGAGTATCTTTCTAAGATAGGAACCTTGGGCTAAATATAGAAAATATACAACTAACATATCCGTCATGTGTCATAGAATCTCAGAATATTATGACAACTTGCAACTGTCATAGATTTACTCACCAAACATTATGATAGTTGTCATACATGTCAAAAATAGTATATTCCTCAAGGGAGCATGCCTACCCTCATTTAAATTGAGTTTTTACATTGCCAGCAGTAAAAGTCACTCCGTAATTACCTTCAGTTACTCCGTAATTACCTCCGGTTACTCTGAAATTAACCCTGCCAGTGAAACTAGTACATCTCCTCATGGATAATTACAAAATTACATATAATAAATGGAATAAATACAATATTTGGATTTACAAGGTTAATGGCACCTTATCCCAACATTCTCCCACTTGACATTATACATTGTAAATCAACCCATAGGAAATCAAATAAAAAATAATCAGGCACTAGAAACAAGGCCCATGGCCTCTTTGCACTACATGAACTTCTTTGTGCTCACAAGCTTAGTCAATGAATCTGCAACATTCTCCTGAGTGTCTATCCTCTTCAACTCAATCTCTCCATTTGCAACCAACTCTCGAACAAAGTGATATTGAACATCAACATGCTTAGTCCAAGCATGATACATGGGATTCTTGGCCAAATAGATAGCACTTTGGATATCACAACCAATCTGAATGATCCTGCAACTCAAAACCAATACCTGTACACAGTCTTCTCAACCAAACTGCCTCCTTAGAGACATGAGTAGTAGCCATATACTCTGCTTCTATGGTGGACAAAGCAACTGTGGGCTGCCTCTTACTTATCCAACTCACTGTACCTCCAAACAGAGTAAACACATAGCCACTAGTGGACCTTCAACTATCCAAGTCACCTGCCCAATCTACATCAACAAAACCCTGTATGTCCAATGATTTATCAGCACTATCAGTACTAGAATAAACTAAACAATGATCAGGAGTACCTGCAAGATATTTAAACACTCTCTTCACATAGTTCCAATGTTGTCTACTAGGATTAGACATAAATCTGCTCAAAACTCACATTGCTTGGGCAATATCTGGTCTAGTGCAAACTATTGCATACATCAAACTCCCTACAGCACTAGCATATGGCACATTAGACATATCCTCAAGATCATCCTCAGTCTTTGGACACATATCTAATGAAAGCTTAGTACTAATGGGTAAAGGAACTCTAACTGGGTTACAGTCCTGCAAACTAAATCTCTGCAAAATAGTATTCACATACTTACTTTGTGACAACCAAAGCTTTCTATTAACTCTGTCCCTTCTAATATCCATTCAAAAAATATACCTTGCAGCACCAAGATCTTTCATCTCAAATGTACCTGAAAGTTGGGCTTTAAGCTCACTGACCATACCCTTAGTATTGCTGAAAAACATGTCATCAACATACAAAGCAATAACTAGTATAGAATCATCAACACAATAAATGTAAACATAGTGATCCTCCTCACTTCTAACAAAACCCAATTTCAAAACAAATGAGTCAAACTTTTGATACCACATTCTAGGGGACTATTTCAGACCATAAAGAGACCTCTTTAACCTGCAAACCCAATGTTCTTTTCCTTTTACCTCAAAACCTATACGCTGTTGCATATAAATTTCTTCTTCAAGATCTCCATGTAAGAACACAGTCTTAAGATCCATTTGCTCAATCTCCCAATCATAAGCTACAGCAATGGATAAGAAAAATCTAATAGAAGTCAATTTAGCAACAGGAGAGAATATCTCACCAAAATCAACTCCCTCTCTCTGGGAGTAGCCTTTGGCTACCAGTCTAGCCTTGTACTTCTCCAATGACCCGTCTGCTCCAAACTTCTTCTTGAAGACCCACTTACAACCTATGGCCTTTCTTCCTTTGGGCAAATGAACAAGATCCTAGGTGTTACAAGAGTCTAAAGCCATTATCTCTTCCTGCATGGCTAACTGCCAAGACTCGCTATCACCTGCAGAAATAGCTTTCCTGTAGGATATAGGTTCATCGTTAGTACTCAGTAAAGCATATACACAACAGAAATCTGGTGGGCTATACCCATCAACTGGATTCTGTTGTCTTGTGGATCTCCTCAAGGGTGAGTAAGAGACTCTACTCATTCTTCTACATGATCATCTACAACAACTTCTTCTGTAACAACATACTCATCTTCATCAGAACTACTCAAATCTTCTTCTTCTTCTTCACCCCCCAATCCATCATTCTATTCTTCCTGAGGTGCATCTTGCTACTCTAAATCAAAGTGCACCTTCTTTACCTTTTCTTCTTTTTCTTTTGGCTGCTCAAGTTTAGAAATAGCTCTAAGTTCCCTAAAAATAACATCTCTAGAAAAGATAATCTTGCGGGTTAATGGATTCCAATGCTTATAACCTTTGACATTATCACCATATCCAATGAATGTACACTTTTTATCCTTTGGATCTAACTTAGATCACTTTTCCTTAGGCACATGAGCAAAAGCCTCACAGCCAAAAACCATTAAATGTGAAACATAAGGTTTCTTATCTGTCCACACTTCATAAGGTGTCGAATCAAAAGCCTTACAAGGAGATCTATTTATCAAGTAGCAAGCAGTACACAAAACCTCTGCCCAAAAGTATTTATCTAACTGTGCATCACTAAGCATACTTCTGGCCCTTTCCATAATTGTTCAGTTCATCCTTTCTACAACACCATTCTGTTGTGGTGTATACGAAGTTGTCTTTTGTTTGATTATACCTGCATGCTTGCAAAACTCATAAAATTCCTTAGAGAAATATTCCCCTCCATTGTCATATCTCAATATTTTTATCTTTAAACCTAATTGGTTCTTTACTAAGACTTTGAATTCCTTAAACTTAGTGAAAACTTCAGATTTATGCTTCATAAAATAAATCCATGTAAATCTGGATACATCATCAATGAAGGTTACAAAATAACAAGATTTTCTGATAGATTCATTATCCATAGGTCCAAACACATCCATATGAATAATTTCTAACTTCTCTTTTGCTCTATTGCTTCCTGAAGGAAATGATTTTCTGTTTTGTTTACCAAACACACAATGCTCACAGAAATCAAAGTGCTCATCAGAATAGGAGAAACCATCCAACAAATTTTTATTCTTAATAGTTTTTAATACATTATTACTTGTGTGGACCAATCTACAGTGCCACAACATACATGTATTTTCAGTAGTGGCCTCAAATACATAGGAGGCATTACAAACGGTAGTGGCTTCAAGCTTAAACAAGTTCCCAAATCTCTTCCCTTTTGCTACCACCAAGTTCCCTCTCACCAATCTATAGCCATGCTTGTCAAATGTCACATGCATTCCCAAATCATTCAACTTTGAAACTAAAATTAGATTTCTAGCTAATCCAAGAACATGCAAAACACCAGTGAGGGTTTTAATCCTCCCATTAGTGAAACACAACAATACCTTTCCTTTCCTGACAATCGGATATGTAGAGTTGTCACCAAGGTAGATATTACCTCCATCATATTCTTCATATGTGGAGAACCACTCCTTATGCGGGGTCATATGAAATGATCATCCTGAGTCAACCAACTAGTGATCATTAAAAACAAGATTACATGCAGAAAGCAAAACTTCTTCACCTGCTTTTGAGGACTTATTTGAAGCACTCTCCCAGTGTTTCTTGGGATTTTTGCACTCCTTTACATGTCCCCTTTTACTGTAGTTCCAACACTTAACTCTATTCTTTTTACCAGGAGTCTTAGACCAGCCCTTAGACTTGTCCTTAGCCCCCTTTCTGATCTCCATTTGGTCCCCTTTCCTTAGACCTTCCCCTGCCACTGAGAGTATCCCTTGAACTATTCAAACTCTTCTTCCTCAATTCCTATGATAGTAGCACTGAAACAAGAGCATCCAACTTCAGCTCCGCAAGGTTAGCAGTGATAGCAAGAATAACATTCTCCCAAGACTCAGGTAAAGAACAAAGAAGTAAGATACATTTATCTTCCTCACTAACTTCAACATCTACTGAAGCAAGCTGACTCAACAACAAATTAAAATTATTTAAATGCTCCACAATTGACTCACCCTCTTTCATTTTTAAAGAAAACAACTTCCTTTTTAAATAAAGTTTATTTACCATACTCTTGGCTTGGTAGATCTCACCCAACCGATTCCACAATTTGTATGTGGTCTCTTCCTTTATGACATTTAGCAACACAAAATCTGAAAGACACAACTGGATGGTTCCCCGTGCCTTCTTATCCAGTCTATCCCACTCATCTTGAGAGACATCATCGGGTTTCTTCTCTTTTTGGACAGCTAACCATTGGTTTCTTTCTTCCAACAAATCTTGCATTTTTATCTTCCATAACTCATACCCTGTTCCATTGAACTTCTCAATGTCCATTCAAGAGGTTGATGCAATGGTGGATGCAACCATAATAACAACACAAGATCTACAAAACAAACACAACCAAATATCCCACTGCAGCTACAACTTCCACACTACCACCCAAGAGTCAAAGCTAGCCAAGCTCTAATACCAAATGTTAGAAATGAAAGCAACACTACTTCAATGGAAATCTGATTCAATATAAATTTTTGCAATCTTTAACTGTGTGTTATTAATGGAGATTGTAACACAGAAACAAAATTATGCTTCACAGAAATGTAAAATTAGAAATATGAACACATAACACAATGTTTAATGTGGAGAAAACCCTTTCGGGTAAAAAACTCCACACACGAAAGATGCCCAATGTTTGAATTAATCTGAAAATGATTTACAATACAACAACACTTCAACTCTCTCCACCAGTCTTCAATCCGACAACATTCTGGTAGCACCTGAGTACCTAAAATATGTATTGCAACAACAAATACATGGAAAATACTTATAGAAATGTTTTCCAACTCATCCTAGGCATTCACCTTCTCTCTCCTAAGATTCCCCAACATACAAACATTAAATTCCATCTTACAAGCACCTTCCACTTGTCCAAAAATAGCCATGCAATGGTTGGGTGCCCAAGACTAAATCTAGCCTCTTACAACATCTTATGATGCGTCATAACTATCATAGATTCCAGCAAAGAGTATCTTTCCAAGATAGGAACCTTGGGCTAAATATAGAAAATATACAACTAACATATCCATCATATGCGTCATAGAATCTCAGAATCTTATGACAAATTGCATCTGTCATAGATTTACTCACTAAACATTATGACAGTTGTCATACATGCCAAAAATAGTATATTCCTCAAGGGAGCATGCCTACCCTCATTTAATTTGAGTTTTTACATTTGCCAACAATAAAAGTCACTTCGTAATTACCTCCGATTACTTCGTAATTACCTCCGGTTACTCCGAAATTACCCCTACCAGTGAAACTAGTACATCTCCTCATGGATAATTACAAAATTACATATAATAAATGGAATAAATACAATATTTGGATTTACAAGGTTAATGGCACCTTATCCCAACATATTTGTCCTTTGACTCCCTTTTGGTTGATGTAAGTTAGCTCAAATTCACTCAACAAGGTTATGAGTTGGCTGGCCCTTCTTGAGAGCATGGGCTGATTTAGAAAGGTCCTCAATTGCTCGGATCGTATCATGACTTTAGTTTCTTGATTTAGCATGTAGTGTCGTAGCCTTCGGATTGCAAAGACTATGGTCAGGCACTCTTTTTCAGCTTGAGTGTAATTCTTTTCATATTCCAATAAGGTTCAACTTATGAAATAGATGGCTCTTTCTCTTCCACCCTCATCCTCTTGAGCTAGCATGCATGCTACGGAGATATCAGTGGCTCTGAAGTATAGGATGAAGGGTTTGTCATGTTTTGGTGGCATCAATGTGGGTGGGGTTAAAAATAATCTCTTTACTTGTTCAAATGACAGTCTACGGTCCAAGTAATGCCAACTTGTTTCTTCAGTAATTGGTTGATTGGATGCATTTTGAAAGTCATATCTAGTATGAATCGCCTGATTGTGCCTAGCTGTCCTAAGAAGGCTCTTACTATTCTATCACTTGTTGGTGGGGTTGCATTTAGGACCGCTTTGACTTTGGCTGGGTCAACATCAATACCTCTTTGTGAGACGATGAATCCCAACAATTTTCCTGCCGTGACCGCAAAAACACATTTTTCAGGATTTAACCTTACTTTATATTCTCGAAGCCTATTGAAGATTTTGCGCAGATCCTCCACATGCTTCCCCCTTTTCTCTGATTTGACTAGAAGATCATCGACATAGGTTTCAAATATCTTGTGTATATAATCGTGGAAGATATGTGTCATTGCTCATTGGTATGTTGCTCCAGCATTTTTCAACTCGAAGGGCATGACTATATAACGGAAAGTTCCCTAGGGGGGTAGTGAATGTTGTTTTGTTTTGGTCAACTTCTACAATCTTGATCTGGTTATATCCTAAAAATCCATCCATCAGAGAGAGAACTTCGTATCCTGTCGTTGAATCGACAATTTGATCAATGGATGGTAATGGGAAGTCATCTTTTGGACAAGCTTGATTGATGTCTCTAAAATCGAGACATATCCAAATTTTTCCATTCTTCTTTAGGACTGGGACAATGTTTGACACCCAATTGGAATAGTCAACTGGTTTAATGAATCCAACATTCAATAGCTTTTTGAGTTCTTCTTTCACCATTTCGGCTACTTGTAGTTTTATGGGCCTTGGTTTCTGTTTTACGGGTTTGGCATATGGTTTCATTACTAGATTGTTCACCACAACCTTTAGATCTAATCCTGACATGTCTGAGTATGCCCATGCGAATATGTCAGAGTATTCAATGAGGAACTCTATGTATTCTTCCAATTCTTCGTCACTTAGTTCTCCTCCTAGTTTTAATATCCTAGGTTTTTCGGGTGTACCAATGTTGATGTCAATTGTATCTCCTGTTTGGGACGGGTGTCCTTCAAACTTCTAAGGAGCAGGTGGTAAATCTAAGTTCACCTCGATCTAAAGATTTCTTTTTCATTTCCAAAATAGTCCTTAGGATGAGGGAGGAGTAGGTATCCTTTTTTATGGTGGACTCTTGAGAACCCATCATATGTGTGTAGATATTCCAGGATGGCTTCATCATTCTCAGTGTAGTCTCGGGTTGGTCGTTCTTCTTGACCCATGGCGTAATTTAGCATATCTGGTAATTCTTCGCTATCTAACAATGGCTCTCCGTGCACCAAGACAATGTATTCTAAGTTTTGTAATTGAGCATGTGACAAGAATAATGCGATCGATGTAGCCATTGAGTTTGCTACCTGATTTTCTTCTCTAGGTATGGCTTTAATGGAGAAGAAATCAAAGAATTGAATTAGCTTCCTGATGGTCTCTTTATAAGGTCGCAATCGTTCGGATTTTATTTCGTAATTGTTCGCAATTTGGTTGATTACCAATTGAGAATCTCCAAAGGAAGAGATTTTTTTGACTCCCATTCTCATGGCTAGCATGATTCCTACGGATAGGGCTTCATACTTAGCTATGTTGTTGGTGCAAAAGAAATCTAGTCTATAGGCAAAGGGGAGGATTTTTCCTTCAGGGATGTTAAGATTATTCCAGTTCCTGCCCCTGTTTTGCAACTAGCCCCATCGAAATGTAGGGTCCATAGTCTTTCATGGTTTTGTGAATGAGATGTTTCTCCAAATTCATAAGTGGAAGTTCATTTTTCTTCTTTTTCGCCTCCTTCAATGATCTCGATTGTTCCAACCAAAAGGTTTTTGATATCCCATTCGTTGACACACAGAATGGCTGCTAAGACAAATGGTGCATGGGATTTAGTGGTATGCGGATCAAAAGGGAATTCTTTAAGATCATCCATCCTTTGATAGGATATATTGTGAGCACTCGTGCTTGTTTGAACATCCTGAGTTTCCTCATTCTGTTTCTCTTTCACTTTCAACTTCTTGTCTTTTTCTTCCTGTTCCTTTCTATAAACACTGAAAGGGTCAAGGTCTGCCTTGACTAGGATTACCTTCCCCAAATGGTGGAAATGTATTTCTTGGAAGAGTGTTGAGGTAATGGCTTTTATGGCATGAATCCAAGGTCTCCCAAGGATCATGTTGTAATTGGTTTCTCGGTTAATAACATAGAAGTCGGTAGAGATAGTTTTTCCCATCAGATTGAGTGGTAGGCTAATTTTTCCAATTGTTTGGATGTCATGACTACCATAAATTCTTAGCATGGTAGTTTGTTTCTTGATTCCCATTTTTCTATATCCCATCCATCGTAGAAAGGATATTGGCAAAAGATTGACTGCCGATCCTTTGTCTACCACCACCCTTTTTATAGTGACCTCTTCAACTTGAACTTGTATGTATAGAGGTGAATCCTTTTTCTTATTGCCTTCATTTTGGGGTAGTTTAGAAACATCAAAGGTAAGAGGAGGTGATTCCCCTTGTGAGGAACATCCAACTTCCAATACTTCTAGGAATGTCTTGCGATGCAAGGGAGATGCTCTCAACAAATTTATCACTTGTGAGAAGACGTTCTTTGTTTGGTCTATTTGTTCCTCTTCATGGATCATGAACACCTCTCAGTCTAGTTCTATGTTATTGGTATGGTTTTGGTTGGCCTTTCCTTTCTTGACTTGAGGTTCCTTCTCCTTTCTTTGAGATTGGAGAAGTTTGAGGAAATTCTTCTATTGATCTGCTGTAAGTTTGGAGATAGATTTATTGTAACCGTAACAAGTCTTTGTTTCATGACCCTTTATTCCGTGGAACCAACAATAAGTATTGGGGTCATATGAAGGTTGGTTTGATCCTTGATTTCCTTTTGTCGCCACTTGTCATTGCTTGGATTGTTTTTCACGATATTGACATCTTTCTCCTGAGGCAGATTAGCTGTAGTCTTTTCTGCTCCTTTGAATGTTCTAAGTTTTCCACAAGCGTCGTAAGTTTTCCTACCACTATCGATGGCAGCTTGATCAATTCTTAAAGCACTTTCCAATGCTTCTTCATAGGACTTGTATGGAAGTTTTTGAACATCTTCTCTCATGTCTTTGTTAAGGGCATGCAAGAGGAGATAACACAGTTCTCGGTGGTCCATGTTCGGAGCACTAGTTGAAGAATAGAGCACTTGCCTCCATCGGGTGAGAAAATGTGCTACAGATTCATTTGGTTCTTGTTTCATTGTAAGGAATTCTCTAATCCCTATTTTAACGAGTTTGTTCATGTCAAATGCCATGACAAACTCTTTGATTAATTATCTAAATGAATGGATTGAAGCCTCTGGGAGACGATAATACCAATCCAAGGCAATGCCTTCAAGCATTTTCAGGAAATTTTTTGTGACAACCCCATCCTAAGGAAGTTCTCTTATGGCTGTGGTGTAGGCTTTGATGTGCGAATTTGGATCTCCTTATCCTTTGAACTTTAGGAGATCTAGTAATGTCCGAGGTAGTTGCACACTTCTTATATTTTGGTTTAGAGGCTTTTTCAAATATTCAAGATACGTTCCCAAGAAGGCACTCTAAGATTGCGGGGTTGTTAGTAATAACCCTGTAGGTGGGTTTTGATAACCCATTGTCAGATTCGTTAGATTGTTCTGAATAGGAGGGTTCCCATTCAGACAAGTGTCATTACTAGCATGTCACGAATATTAATTGAGGTAGGGGGATTTTGAGATGCCCCTGGTCCCATTCGTGAGGCTTTGGTCTTCTCTCTGGAGCAACCTATTCTACTTCCATGATCCTAATTCTTTGCACTAGAGTTGTGACTAAATCTGCAGGAGTTGCAACTCTAGGGGTTTCTTCATTCCTAGCATGTTCTCTTCGAATATTTTCATAGTGACAGGCTTCCTCTCATGTGGCCTTTTCTTTTTGTTCTTCTTCTAAGGCAATCCTTAATGCCTCTTGAGCATCTTTGGTTTCCAATAGACGTCTTTCCAACCTTCTAATCTCTTCGTCAAGGTGAGTATTCGATGTACTTCTGGAAGGTTGTTTTGGTCGATGTACTTCCAACCTTATCCTTCTAGCTTTCTATGGTGCATTTGGTATGACTGAGTCATTTTCCCAAGCTAGGTTATTGAAGGATAGAGAACGCCTAGACTCTTTTGGACTTTGTTCATAGTCAGATTCTTCATAGTCGTAACAATTGGTGACTGGTGCATTAGGATGCGGTGACACATATCTATCAAAGGAAGGAGTTTTTGGTTCAGTTGAGGGAATGTTCCCTTGGTTTAAGTCTGTTTCTGCCATATTCAGGGGTGCCATAGGCACCACAAAATAAATGGAATGGATGATGGCACAAATGATGGAAGTCGAAGTGGCTATGAAAGTAGTGAAAGAATGTTTTTGAAATGTTTTCAAGTTTTTGAAACATTTTTTGCAATGGGAACGCAAACTACAAGACCAAAAGATTCTATAATTCACGTCGGGTTCACCAAACTATGTGTTGAAGATGATGTCATATGTGAATGATGACGGAAACGAGATCCACACAATGGAAATGCAAAAAGCATAACCAAGAGGCTCTGCCCTTCACGTCAGGTTCACCAAAATATGTACACTCAAAATTGTGACTCCAGTTGCCTGAGGGCTATCGAGTTAGATTTTAGTATGCACATGGACCCTTCCCTCCTTGCCACGGGGCTATCTGCCACATCACTCTCACTCACATGGAAGTAGCCAGTCGAGAGGAGGAAAGACACGGTGGAGGTCTGGCTCGTTGGAGAGATGGACTTCACGGAGAGGAGTCGGTAAGTTCCGTGGCCTTTGTTGTTGTGCATTTTGTTGTATGTTTCGTTTAATTGTTGTGGTAGTTGAGATAACCCTATGGATTGAAGGGTCACTGGTTTCTCTTCTATTTGGATTCCTTAAATTCTACCTTTGTTTGGGTAAATGATTATTTTCATTGATGGCTTCTCCTATTTCTATGTCTTGAAGGAATGCTTGTTGCAGTTGTAGTTGTCTAGTTTCATCTAACAACAGGAGGACAAATGGGTCTCCTTGTGGTTGAACAAACGTTTCCTATTGTGGTTGCAAATGTAACTTCTTGATCTCATCATGGATAGCCCTCACCCACTCTCCCTTCACCCCTAAACACATTCATGAATCAGGGTAGAGGTGTATGTGTGATTACTAGTCTTAACCAGATCTAGGGTTTTGACCTAGGGTTTTATTGACCTAGGGTTTGACTTGATTGTTTAACTGTGATTACCTCGTGATGGAATCGAGGTTTTGAAATGTTGTCTAATCTAGGGGATCTATATGAATGCAAGCTAAATGATATGTGAAACGTCTTTTTGGTTTTTTTAGATTATTTTGAAAATGCTTCTAATCTATGGAAAGGAAATATGTGTGCAATCCTATATGACTTTTCTAAATGCAAAGTTAACCTATGTTTTCTAGGTTTTTGGTGTTTTCAATGCAAATTAATCTAAGGAAAAGGGAAAAAGCTTCTTCTAACAATGTAGATCTAGAAATATGAAAGAGATTAATTTAACATGCAAGATCTAATCTATCAAAGAAAACACAATGTGTTACTATTCCCAAGAGCAAATGTGATTCTCTTATTACTATGAATTAAGAAAAAACAATGAAGGAACTTGGAAGAGATGAAGATTTGTTGACTCCACTACCCTCAGTAATCCTTGTGATAGGCAACCTCGAATCCTTTTGTGGCAGCAGGTGATCCTCTTGACAACAAAATGACCCAAAGTAGCAAAAAGAAGTTGTGATGAAGCCTGTATGAGCTCAGTGAGAGCTTGGATTGAGCACAATGGCATAGAATGAAGTAGCGTAGCATTGCTTGGTTGAACAATAAAAGCAAAAGGCACTTTCGTCTTGTAAGAGCATTCAAATGCTAAGTTGGAGAGCAAAATTGGCAAGAGCTGTGTGCACAATGAATTTGCCTCCCTTTGTGCTTGGGGGAGGGGGGTATTTATAGGTTTAGAAGAAGGAATTGATTGAAGAGTTAACTCAATTGATTGATGAGTTAACAAGAATAGATTGGGGAGTTAACAAGGTTGATTACCTAGTGAACTCAACTAATTAGAGAGTGATGAAGCAATGATAACTTATCACTGAATAGGAAATGGAGGTGAGGGAATGCATGAGATTGATTAGAGAGTTAATTTGAAATCAAATAGAGTTAATTATGGATGTGTGGGTGCATGAAATAGTTAACTCTATATCAGGGGTCAAAAATCATGCAAACAGAAAGAAAAATGAGCTAAAACGAAGCAAAAACAAGAGAGAAACTCAACTTTTTCCGCGGGTTCAAAAATGGTAGGGTCGCCCCTTTTGTTAGTAGGGTTGCCTAGGGAGATCATGGCTGGATAGGGTCAAATGTAGAAAAATAGGCTGGGAGATGGTAGAAGAGATGAAAAGGATGAGTTATGCATCAAGAAACAGGTCAGTCATGTGGAAGAATCCAAATCTCCACTTGCATCTGCAGGATCTCCCAGGGAGATCTGGAAATAATATGGGGAGATTTGGATTGGTTGGTCAAAATTAAAAACTGTCAGTGGGAGATGGATCGAGAGACCTCTAGAAGGCTTCTATGAGGTGCACTAGACTAAATACAAAGGGGAAAGGTGAAAACTCACCTACAAGACACTCACAAGGCTTAGGATCAAGGTCGAAAGCCAGAAAATGCAAGTCGACAAGTGTCGAAAAGCATTGCAAACAGGGAGAGAGGGAAATCAACAAAGAAGAAACGACACAAGATAAGAAAAGAGGACATGTCATTAAGAGGCCTGTTGCTTAAAGGATTTATTTTCACACTTACATGTACATGACAAGGATTTGAATCATCATAGGGGTCCTCATCGAGGCAGTGCATGATTTTTGTGCTTACAGGGACATAGAGGCAGATGGCTAGGAGTGATATGATTTCCCCATCATATGCGAGTCTTGCCTCGGTGATAACCCCTATTATAGAATGGTATGTTTAGTTTTTCTCATCAATTGTTTTAGACTATTACATCTAGTTCACTACTTTGTGGCCTTTTTTAACCCATCATTTACATCCACATTCATGAAGGAGTCTCGACTTGCTTATTTTAAGGCGAATTTCAAATTGTGAACTACAACTTTAAACCCTAAGTGGGAAAATACTCGACTTTAAAATATCTAGGGTTTCCATTAGCATTGCTCTCTTTTTCTTTGACCTATTTGTGATAAGGCACACTTTGTATTCTTCTCAATGAATTTGGAACATTCAATGAATTCTAGAGGGGTGCAAATTATAGTAAGTTTTAACATTATTTGCAGTCAGCTCTATTGCATTTTGTTGGTTCATTTTTTGCCAGTTAAATTTATGATTGAGCTTGGGACTGCATTTGATGACGTGTGGAATGCATTCTTATTAAACCTGGGATAAGCTTCAATGTACTCGGTCATGCTTGAATTTTGTACTCATTATATCGAGGCTCTGATTAAGCCAAAAATATTTGAAAAACTTGGTAAATTAATTTGCTCAAAATGCAATTAAAATCACCAAAGATTTGCTCAAAACCACCAAAAATGAGTCCTCCTTTTTGTAAATCCTGATTTTGCCTTGTGGGTGCTGCAAAATAGGTTTCTAGTTGTTAAAAGGAGGAAGGGACATATTTGCAGATTTTTTTTTTGTTAATTTAAATTTTCTTTCCTTTTTTATTGAACTATTATACCATTCAAGGTTGAGTAACAAAAGTGGGTAATGTGTCACAATTAAGGTCCATTATTACCAAACATATTGCAGATGAGTAACCTTCTTGTTGTACCTTTTTCTATAGCACCATTCAATGGTTAAAAAACTGCAATTTGATGAGCATTAAATGCTACTCTACTTAAATTTATCTCTGAGTGGCCTTTTCCTTTGATGAAGAACTTCATATACAAACAAAGCAAGGCATTCTTAGTTCTCACATTGCATGTAATCCTCAACGATCATTGGAGTTACAGAGAAGACAATGAAATCTAGATTTAGACCTAGTTGTGTGGAGGGCAACTAAAGATAATTTGTTCTTCTAGTTCTGATTTTAGGTATATAGTTTACAAATGTGTTTCTTTTTCAGAAGATGATGGCCTATTTTTATACAAAACTAATGAAAACAAACTTGAAGTTCTGCAAAAGAAAATCTCAAATCATAAGTCAGTTGCATTTATTCCAAGAGTGTAGTAAAGCTATGTTAAAAATGAAGATAAGAGCTTGTTAGATAAAATTTAGTTAGTTTCTTATTCCTTGTGCCCTCTAACTCTAGTTTAAGGGGATGGTAGTGTGTATGTGCATGTTCGATGTAAACCTGCCTTGGCAGGCCTCTTGGATCACTGGGCGTACTTTTGGATGCTTGGGGTTATGATTCATGTAGATCTATTAGACACCAAGTTGTTGCTGGGGATTATTGCTTATTTAGCACAATTGGTTACAGGTTTGTGGTATCTTAAGATTTAGGTTTATTTGGGGCCTTGTGCCTACCTTGGTGTGGTAGAATCACTATGGCCTAGCTTTGTGTGTTAGGAGACTGACTTGTTATGAACATCCCATGTTAGGTGATATCTTAACATGTATAAATAGACGAGGGTTGTGCCTTCTTTGGTTGTCTTAATCTATTTTGATCTAATGATTATTTTTTGTGTGTACGTTCCATATCTTGTGTTTTTTTTGTGTACTTTCAATATCCTCTCTTCCAAGTTGTCACATGACTCACATCTATGGAAGAAATCTATTAAAATTTTGTAAATATGTAAGAGGCCTTGGACAAGGAAAATGGTTAAGTAGGTGAGAAGAAGTTCAACACCCTGACTCAAGGTGCTGGTCAAAATCTCTTCCATAAAATTAGTCACTTTGTTTACCAAGGTGATGATTTTGAATTTTTCTCTTTGGAACTTTTTCCTCCCCCCTCGGCACCCTTTTGTAGGAAAACAAGAGTGGACCATGTCCTAAGATTGGGGTACAAAATTTAGAATCTCTTCCTAAAAACCATAAGTGATTATGTTTAGGAATAAGAGTTATATTTGTTTCTGAAGAGGGGAGGTTGAAAGTTTGCAGCACTTGCTTTTTACGTTTTTACTTTTTGGCCAATTGGCTACCTCCATTTGGTCTAAGACGTGAAAAAATTTGTGGCTTCTTGTTAAACTTGCCAAAGGAATAACATCTGAGAAGTCCAGTTTGTTGCGGTTGGAGGAAAGTTCCATACATGTGTGGGAACTCGTTATTTTTCCAACCGAATTTTGAAACCCATTAGCATGGACATAATAACAAGCCTACAATGAGTGGGAGGAAACATCTGTATTTATGTGGTAGTCAATCTATTGAGTAAGTAAGCCTTTTTTAATTTCTATTGATGGTACAAGTATTGACAATTAAATCTTTACAAGTTGCTCAAATATTTATGCAACATATTTGAAGACTTTAGAAAATGATTTTCTAGAGAGTTGTGTAAATTTGTAGAATCAACCTTAACTCTAAGCATGACCTATCATCCTAAAACAAATGGATAAATTGAGATTATTAACAAATCTTTAAAAGCGTGTTGGTGTGAACGGGGTTTAGTACCTAACTGGTACCCTTTTAGGACCTATTCTCACCTAGTTAGTTAAGTTTACTAAGGGTACACTTAGGGCACATTTAGGGTATTTACTTTTGTGTCATGCATATGATTGTGACACTTTTCATAATCTTATGTTGTCCTATGTCTCACCATTGCCTATATAAACAAGGGTTCTCTTGTACATTATTCATCCTATATGTATTGTATCATTAGTGGTAATATAGCATTTTTTATTTGTTTCTCTTTTGTGTGGAAGGTTCTTTGGTGTTACAGAAGATTCTTGCTCCTGTGAATCCTTGAGGTGACTTTAACATGGTGTTAGAGATTTTGAATTTGCAAGCTTCTTCTCAATTTTTGGAAGATCTTGTCAAGTGTTTTTGTTTGGTGCATCTTGGTCCAAATCTAACCTCATAGTTGAGTTTGGAAGGCCCAAATCAGTATGGATTGACTATAAACTTGATAGGGTTTTGTTACAATTTTTGGAGGGTTTTTTTTGCCCCTATCCCTGTTGTATGGTCTGTGCCATTGTCAAAATATTCTTGTGGCAAATTCTTTGCTTAGATATGCAGGCACCATTAGAAGATTGTAAGGCATATTCTTTGACTTGCACAATTACAGGCATCATTATTGTAGAGGTATATTTACTTTTACAACTTTTAAGTTTTTTTTTAGGGTAAACACTTTTGATTAGAGTTATGAATTGGGTACATGAAACAACAATACTAAGATATACAATCAACACACCATTCAATGGTAATGTGTCCTTGGGGGGATTTGAACCTTAGTCTCCATCATGAGAACCAAGTGGCCTAACCACTTGAGCACAACCCACACACTACAACTTTTAATGTTTTATTTTAATTAAAATCTTAAAATTTATTGTAGAGTACGGGGTCTAGACCCTAGTACCCACAAGATCTAGCACACAGTATGCAGGGAGCCCATTGGCTTGATTCCTTGCCACCTCACTACTTTGCACACAATTCCAAGCTCAGCACAGACCGTTGCTACAAGGTTGTCAAGCGTAGTGTAAGGTATTAGTGGTACTTCACAATCAATAGTTTGTGGGACAGTGCACAGTTCAAAGACCCTGTTGGCCTCAACCCTTGGTTCTGGCCCTTGCATGCCAAATACTTAGTGCTTAAATTAGCTCCTTTCGTAGAGCCTGTAGTACTGTACGTAGTAGGTGGTCACAACCAACCCTAGGGGCTTCTCTATGCTTAGTGTGTTCTAGATCCATTGTTTAGCATACCCAAACCACTAGCGCACCACCCTCCAACCACCCCAAAAGTGTTGGGGTCCTTCTTTTGAGTGTTCTAAAGGAGTTTTTCTTTTTGGAGCCATAACTTTTGCCCACGATGTTTGATTTTAAACTTCTTATAGGCAATGTAGAACTCTTTCTGAGCACTTTGCAGTGGTGCAAGTGATTTTTCCAAATTTTGCTCCAGGTGCCTATTTTTTAGTTTGAAGGTACATTTTCTCTCCTTTTTTGTAACAAGCATAACTTTTTCTCACGGAGTTGAATTTTAGCAAACTTTTTTTTTGAAATTGATTAGAAAATTGCAGGGAATATGTTTGTAACCTATAATGTTTGGTAGACATTTTTTTTTTTTTTTGAAAATTGTTAAAATCATTGTGTTATAACTAGTTGATTTAGGCTTGTTGACTGTAAAATTACACTTAAGTGCCCATTATTTTTTGTTGGGGAGTTCCAGTTAAAATATTAATACATTTTGGGGGGTGGCATTATTTAAGTGCTTGTTTATTTTTGCTCTCTTGGTGTTTGTTGCTAATCGTGGCAGAAACTAGGATTATTAAGCTCCTCACCTCTCATGACTATCACATGTGGAAATTAAAAAAGAGAGAACTACTGCACTCAAAGGGTCTTTGGCAAATGTTGAATGACAAATCACTTGAATTCACTAAGTTTGAAAATTTTCCTTATAAAAGCAAGTCAGATGAAGCCATGGGGCTCATAGAATTGCATGTATTTGATAATTTATTGTTCCACATTGAGGAGTACACAACACCTAAGCAAGTATGGGGCAAACTTGATGATTTTTATGGTAGCGTTAATGAGTTCCATGTCTTGCAACTAGAGTCAAATTTGACATCACTCTCTCGAGATGATTTTCCTTTTATTGAGGACTTCTTTGTGAAATTCAATTTGATTTGTCACAATTGAAAGGTTGTGGATGCAACAAAACTGATAAGGAATGTATCTTCTTGATTTTGTCTAAGTTGAAGGGCCCATTTTAGGTGTTTTCATCTACTTTTAATTCTACTATGGATGCCTTAGGGGATTGATTTTAAAATGCCCACCTTTGAGTTGTTTTGTGAGTGTCTTACTAGGGGGTAGGCCAAGCTAATTCAAATGGATGCACTTCCTAGTTGTAAGAGCCAATCTTTGATTTGATGGCTCAATCATCCAAGGGTAAAGGTAAGAATAAGAAGAAACCTAAGACAAAATTGACTTCAAGTAGTGAGACACCCTCGAAGACAAAGCAAAATTTAGATAGGCAATGCACATAACTCCCCCTTCCAAGTACAATCAGTCTTCCTCCTAAACGAAGAAGAAATCAAGGGATACTCATAACTTTTGAGGCAAAATGGGACATGATGAATCTTGTTGTTTTAAGAAGTTAGAGGCATTAGAGGAGGCCATATAATCATCTCCAAACCTTCTTCCATAAGTAAAGGGCAAGCACTTTTTGCATGAGGTTTGCATTCATTGATAGATAGTTGGATTATAGATTCATGTGTTTCACATCACATGACTAATTCATATGATCTACTTGAGTCTCTTTTTGATAGCAGTACTTTTCAAATTACAGTAGGTAACTCTTCACAGATTCCAGTTTTAGGGTCAAGTACTGTGTTGGATTTTCTTCCAAACTGGATGTTTCCCAATTTTCCCTACAAGGTAGCCACAACTCATCAACAGGATTCTCAGGCCAGGGGCCAACAGTATAGGAGATAGACTCTATAAATATCTCCTCTCCTTCTTTAGGCTCTGCAAAACCTAGGGGGTATTCCCTATTCAACATCTATGAAATATATCTGTAAACTCACTGAGATGCTGATACAAAGTAGATAAATCCTCTCGAATGAAGACCAAAATTGTAAGATAAGTGCAAAGGAGCTAGCTTTGGGCCTTATGTTCAGTTGTGACTCAGAGGATTTCGAGTACTAAAACTACTTCTAAATCCTATAGGTTTGTGAATAATATTCTGATTTAGTTTTTTGTTTTTTGGATGCAAGACGGGGGCTTTAAATCATAAGTTCAACACAGGAACAGACTGGTGCCTATCTCAGGGCAAGGAGTCAACTAGATGTATATATGTGAGTGATTTGCATAAACTCAACTGACATTCAAGTTTCATGGGGATAAATTGGTATTTGCCTTACAAACATCACCCATGATCAAGTATTCAGTTATCTATGCTTATGAATATCCTTATTGCAATATGTTCTTCCCAATATTTAACCTAAAACATTTAATCTGCTCCTTGAGTAGAAGTAAAAGATTAAACATTCAATACAAAAAAACCCATATCCCAGAACCTGAAATAACCCTCAGCTATTCAGATTCAAAAGAAAAACACACACAACTTGGAGACTAATAGTTGAATACATGCAATGAAGCATTACTCATATAACATCAACATGAAACTGAAAACATATATGCAAACATTCATTCAACATATAACTCATAAACTTACAACACAAGAGATAGAAAAGCCGAGAATGCTCTGTATTTTCATTACTTCACCAAAATTTTCCAAGTCTTCAACAACAATAAAATGAGTAATACAGTTCCATTATATAACAGGAATGTGTACCCTCAACATTTAATACATTATTTTTCAAATATAATGGATACAGAGAGGCACCAAAAGGCGTTGAAGAAACATTAATTGCACTGAAGGAAAAGAGAAGAAGTGGTTGGCTTTGAGAAGCACGTGGAGCTGCCTGGGGATCTGTATTGTTGTGGTTGGGAGATAGTGGCCGAGTTGTCATTCATGAGGTCTGTATCTGTCCTACCACTCACCATATGTACTTTTAGCCAGCTAAGGGAATGAGATGATTTCTGCTACCTTACCATTGTGGCTGACGTACTTTGCATCTAGGATACTTTTGACACTTTTACCAAATAATTCAAATGTAATGTCCACAACATGTAGCCTATCAAGCTTCCAACTTAACATGTGCAAAGCTGGGTCTCCCTTATCACAACAAGCTGGAATTAACTGATTACCATTATCAATGATTTCCTTCTTCCACTTGTTCATATCTTTTGTTGTCCCATCAGCTTCTAGAATGTGAGTTAACCACTTTGTGTCTAGCCTCTCAATTGCTTGCATTTTATCCTTCAATATTGTATCTAATTTTAATTCACGAGCAACCATGTCCTTAAATTTCCCCAGCATACCTGCTACCAACTTCATCTCAGGAGGGGCATTTGGATCATGTTTAGAGCACCTAAGAAAATCTTTGACTTTTGTAGTCCTTGGTAGCTAGCTGGTCTTCATAGTTGAGAGCCTCTGTTTATCTGATTCATGCTTCTCATGTGGTATCCTTAATGGGGAGTAAGACCTATGGGTCTCCTCCAACCTGGCCAATATCCTGTTGATCCTATACTTGATCAAATTTGTGGCTACACCCTCCACTTTACTTTCTATTTCTTCCTTCAACTTCTTATTCTCCTCTTTCAGTTCCTTTATTTCTTGAAGCAGGGGTTGTGTGTCCACTTGTAATGACTCTGCAGTTTGTATAATTCGAGGGGTTTGAGATGAACCAACTTCCAACTGAGGTTGAATCTCATAAGTATTAAGTCTGGCCATTGCTTCTGTGTATTTCTTTAATAATTCATTGTACTCTTTCTACAGTTTGAATGTTGCTGCTTCTGCAAAATGTGTTGTTTGTACATTTGGGCTAGCTGCCTGAGGAGTAGGGGTGTTTGACACCCTCTTGATGATCACATTACCAGTCAACTCCTGCAAACCTACCTTTGGATTTTTATCATTTGGGGCCAATGCCCAGATAGCCAAGGTCTCAAATCTAGGGTCAAAGATAGCACCCTGTAATGCCTTCTTGGCCTGCTCTCCACTTACATCTGAATCATCCCTGGGGATTGTATCAAATGCAATAGCATATGATAGCATCCAATATGGTAATAGTAGGATGTTACTTCTCTTCACAAGTGCTCTCCCTTCCTCAGGAGTCATGGCATTGATGTCCTTGTTTACTTCACTTAGAACCCTCCTTGTGATGGCATCATATTCTGAAGGGTCTGCACCACTTTTTACTTCTTCTATCCTTTTCTAAAATTCTTCACTCCTCGTTCTTAGCACATAGGATTTAAATTCTGGAGTAGCAATGAATGCATCATCAGAGATAAACTGATTGCATGCCACCTCCCTCACATCTTCTGCATCCACCTCTTTGTTCACTGTGGATCTTGTCAATCTATTCTCTGGAGAGGCATATGGTGCTATCCTTGGGGGAGAATGCACTTGGTGTGGAGGCTCTGGGACTTGTTCCTCTGCTAGTTCTTCCTCCAGATTCACAACTTCCATCTCTTCCTTTGTTTCAAGGTCAATTACTTTTGCTTTCTTTAGGGCAGGGGCATCAGGGGAGTCAGGGGAATCTTTTCTAACATACTTGCCCTTTGAACTACTTGGTTGATATGTGGGCCTCTCCTCTCCAGTAGGTGCTTCAACAATCAATTCATCTGCTTTAGCAAAGAACATTTTTATTCTTTCAAATTTCCTCCATAATCCATTATCTATCTACTCCATCCACTTAATCCATCTTTCTTGTCATCCCTTACCAACATCTAGGAGCACACTTGACATGGTCCATGCGACGATATCCATCTAGCGGGACTATCACCTTTCATGGAACTAGACACTTGAGTCTCTGCCATACATATCCACCTTCTCCCATCCAAATGTAAAAAAAAATAAAAATTAAAAATTAAAAAAAAAAAAATGAAAAAAAGTAAAGAGAAATCCATTCATCCAATGGTGAAAACCTAGAAAATAGGCACCTTGGATAAGTACCATGATGAAAACCTGGCAAATAGGCATCATGTATAAATCAATCTTCTATGTCACCTAGACTTGGGGGCACATTGTCTCATCCTCTTATCATTTTCCAACCTATCATTTTCCATTCTATCATACCATTTCATGACCTATTTTACCATGCCATTCTACCATCCTTAGCCATTACCCACATACCTATCCTATTGAGTCTATCCATCTTCCCTTCCTCATCTTGGTCTTGATGAAAGATTGGGGGCAAAAATGCTGAAACAAGCTTTGGAAAAACTCTTGATATAGCTCATCCCTCCCAATCCATCTTATCATCCTATCATCGTCCCATTGTCATAAGCCTAATCCTATCATAAGTCCTATCGCCATAAGCGTTGTCATGAAAAATCCTAAGCATACTACCTAGAATGGGGCATGTTATTTCTATGTGACATAGCCTTTGGAGATCACATACTAACTCCCTTATGATGCATATATCCATTACATCTATTATTGCCTATCCTTTTATCTATCCATATATCATGATATTTTGCTTATCCTCTTACCCATCCATCTATCATGAGCCTTCCACCCCATCTGTTATCACCCATCCTTTTATCCATCCAAACCTACCTTGATCATTACACCTAGACTTGGTTTCCCCTCGTCATTGGTATTTAGCACAAAGGCTACCCAAATTGTAAATCCATTGACATCCCAAAACATTTAAAAATCCATAAAAGTCAAATATTATCGAAAAAATTCCCAAATAAATCATAAAATGTCCTGAAAAAAATACCCCAAAAAAAATCATAAAAAGTCTTGAAGAAAAAAATTCATAAAATGTCTTGAAAAAATACCCAAAAAAATCATAAAAAATCCTTAAAAAATACCCAAAAAATCATAAAATGTCCTAAAAAATACCAAAAAAATCATAAAAAGTCCTGAAAAAATTTCAAAAATATCATAAAATGTGCTGAAAAAATACAAAAATATGTAAAAAGCCCTGAAAAAATACAAAAAAAATTAAATATTTCCAAAAATATAAAAAAATCATATATCCACCAAAAATCCAAAGTAATATAATCAACCAATCAAATTCAAATCAAATCAATTTTTCTAAACAATCATTCCAAATCAATTAACCAAGTCAATTCTTCCAATCATTTAATCAAAAATCAATCATCAAATCAATCAAATCATCCAATCATCCAATCATCAAATCTAATCATCAACATCACATCCTCAAAATCAAATCAAATCAAATCCATCACATCACATCCATCAAAACCAATCCAATCAAACCTATCAAATCAATCCATCAATCAATGAAAATCAAATCAATCCATCAGCTTTCATCTTCACCATCATAACTACATCTCATCTCTATCGTTAAAAGCCTTGATCCCGTGGATACAGGGTATGTAGGCAATCTGGGATATGTAGGAAGTACCCAGATTTAGGCATAGGCGGTAGCCCTCTTCCATCTTGAATCTTCTTCTATCATCTATCTTCCACACCTAAAATCCAATCAATCGTCACTTCATTCCAATCAAATCACTTCCTCAAATCACTTCCATTCTTCAAATTCAATCATCATCAAACAACTTCCTCCAATCAATCCAATTCATTCAAATCAATTCTTCTTCAAATCACTGCTTCCAATCAATCACTTCTTCAAGTCAAATCCATTCCAAGCAACGATCCAAATGCAAATCAATCTTTAAAACCATACCAATCAAGTTAATCAAGCTTGTCAAATTATCCAATCACATCAACAGTCTTGATCCTAATCTTTTCATAAACCAAATCATTAATCAATCAATGGGATATATCATTCCCACATCCTTGTGTTGATCTAGGGATATATCGTTCCCCGCAATGACAACACTATCTATCATCATCATCAATTAATTAGCAATTAATCATTGGTTTACAGCTGGACAGGGGCAATACCTTGTTTGTTTTTGAATCATTTGTGCATGCTTGCTTGTGTGTGTTATCTTTGTATCTTACATTTGTATCACATCTAAATCACTCCCAGCTAATATTTATATCTTGTATCTAGACAAGGTTTTATTATGCTGGGGCATGAGACACATCGTCACCTTGGTCCTCATACCCTAGTACATAACGTCTAGTACTAAATCAAATATATGATTGCTCACTTTCATTGCAGCATAACATATCCTTCATATCTTTCCTCCATTTCCTATCTTGCATCATTCATCTTATCCCTCCTTTATCATTTCATCTCATTTCGAGAGCATACCCATGTTTGTCCAACTCGCCTATCCTCTCAAGGGGCCATCATCATCCTATCTTTCTATCATCCACCCCTCTTCCTCCACCCGTACCTTAGCTTCTTTGAAATGATGTTACTCGACACAAATTTCATCATCTCGAACATAATCTCAAAAAGGGGCAAAATGTAGACACCCAAATTGACCCATTTCATTATTTATGCATTAAACTCATATTGCATCGCATACATCATTTTTTTCAGACATACTCATAATTAATTAAATCGTTTTCTTCTTAATTAATTAAATAAATTTTATTTATTTAATTAATCTTCATTATTCTTATTATTTCTATCTATGGTTAAATAATTTTTAATTATTTAATCATTTCATTATTCCTCTATTAATTAAATAAATTGTCTTTATTTAATTAATTATCTTCATTCCTCTATTTTTCATCTATAATTAAATAATTTTAATTATTTAATCATTCCCACTTTCTCTCCATCAATAAATAAATAAAATTAAAATATTTTATTTATTTCCCACTTGCACATGAATTAAATAAAATTTATTTATTTAATTCATTTATTCCCTCCACTCTTATCCCACTCCTCCACTTTCTCCTATAAATGTGCGAGCGTGCTTTTTCACCCCTAAAAATAGGGAAAACTCAAAATGTGTGGAAAAAGGTCAAAAAGAATTCAAAAAATCAATCCATAACTCATCCAACTCTCAAAATAGTTAAAAAGCATGCTATTTTGAGAGAAGAATCTCATCTTCTTCAAACCCCACTAAGCCTTTTTCAAAATAACCCTTTTTTAGGGACACGTGGCATATGCACATTCATCCTCTCCTCTTGATCATTCTCAGCCATTGATCTTTCCTTTTATCCTCCACCGTTGAACATCCTCTCACCTTTGTCTATAAATTGGCCCACAACTAAGCCATTTGGTATGCATTGAGTTTGATATCCTTATGTTGTCGAATTATCATTAGAACCTTTGCATCATTCTTCTTCAATCTTCTCATCCATCCTCATCTATTATCTTCCATCTGGTTATCTCCTATCAATGTTATGCTATGACTGTGAGCAATCAACATCCAATAATTCAAGCGATCAATCATGCATGCATCCATCTTTCAAAGCATTTGAGATATTCGAAGGGTTTGGACTAAGGTATTCCATTTATTTGTTTTATCTTCATATTTTGTCCAAATTTTTCTGTTACAGTTTGAAACAGTCTCCTAGAATGTGGTACCAGAAGTTTGATACCTTTGTGTTGAGTATTGGATTTCTGAGATCAAAATTAGATCATTGTATTTATTACAAGTTAGATAATGATCGCATTCTCTTTATTGTTGTTTAGGGTAAAATTTGAAGAGATTGAGTAGATGGTGGATGGTTGAGTTTTGATGATTTGTCTATCCTCCTTTCACCATAAAACATTCAATGACCTTGGGTCGAGTAGAAATCTACTATCAAGCCCTTGATCACTATAGAATGTAAGCAAACTTGGATTTGTATGATTTGATTACTTGATTATGTCCAATTATTCTTAAAACCCCAATTATGCAAATACAGAAGCAAACAGACAAATCACTCAAAATGCTACTATAGAAAGATGTATAAAATGATAGATAAATTTGTATACCAATTTTTGAAGTTTGGGAAGTGGAACAGTCGGGCACTAATGAGCAGGCACCCTAGTCCAGTGCCCTAATATTTATCGGGATATGGGAACTTTATCTGCAACATGTTCCTGCTATCTCAGAGATTTCTCCGTTGCGGGATCCAGAGGACTAATGAGCGGGCAGCCCATTCTAGGGCACTATTTTCAACTCTGATCTGCAATTCTGACACTCTAAAACACTCTCTTGCAACTCCACTTTTCCTGCTTCTCCAATCTGTAACCCGCAATCATAGAAAAATGGGGAGGGGGTTGTGGTGTTTAGAGGCTTGCCTCAGTCAAGCCTCAAAGAGACATTCAAGTCTTCTGAACACTATTGTCAGATAGAAAGTGTGTGCCCTTGTGAAGTAGAGGCAAAATCCAAATGATAAAAAATCAAAAGCATAATTGATATCACCTTGTAGTGAAGATCTCATGGAAGGAAGAAGCTCTTCATGCCATGAGGAGATGTATGCTCAAATCTGCAAGTACAAACACATAAACAACACAAGATCTACTCTTCCACACAATGAATGCCTTGAATCACCTTTAGAATGCTCAAAATCACATAATAATCATTTAGTTTACAAATGAATGCCTAAACATGATTATATATGCAACTACAAACATTCCCGCCAAGAATTTCATAATTCAAACTTATCGTGTCAGCCTAGGAGCCAAATAACAGTCATAAACTGACACTTAAAATTTGGGCCTGACCCAAAATAGGACAGGACTAGGGCATGGGTGCCCAAGTCCTTCCCCTATTTTGGGCAGCGTCTGTCTCAAGGGATCCCCCTAGGTCTGATTCATCATGAAACTTAGGAGTCTTCTCATCGGGATGCCAAAATATGATGCAAGATGTCCTAAATGCAGATTAAAGACCCGGGAGCTAAACCTTAGGAGGGAAAAGCCCCCAAGGCGACATTTTCTAATGTTACATTTAGCCCCCACTTTATTCTATGTATAAACACAAGGCCAATACATGCATTAAAGTATGGTCAACAAACACAACAAACACGCCAAGCACAGAGAAGACAATAACAAGCACGCAAAACACGGAGAAGACAGTTACAGTCATGTAAAACACGGAGAAGACAACAGATGTATAGAAGATAGTGAATGCATAGAAGACATGAATGATTTCTTTTCTTTTTCTTTTTCTCATATATATGAAATGTAGATGCAAGTACAAGGAAAGTAAACACACCACCCATAATGCAAGAAGTACTCATCACACTAGTCTTTAAACTACATATGAGGCAACACACATGCAAAACACGACATACAAATCAGACATGCCATACAAATCCCAAAGGATAGGAGGGACTCATCGCCACCAGTCTTTAAGACTATGCTTGTCAACAAACACACAATACACACACACTTTGAAGACACAGAGAAAACATGACAGACAAGCAATGGAGTGTTCCTATTTCTAGGTTCATCATCATCTCAGGCACATTACAAGCACACACCGATGATTGAGCTTCACCAAAAATATCAATGAAGATAGGATCAAGGGTTGAGTTAGTCACATAACCGCTCCCTGCCTCTACATAAGACTTTTGAAAATGATAGGATGTGCACTCTCTGCAAGAAATACACCATCCCCACCTCCGTAGAGGGCTTAAGATGATTGATTGTAAACAAACTTAGAGTGTAGGAAGTACTCATCGCACTAGTCTTTAAACTGCACCTGAGGACAAGCACATTGCTAATATCTATAACAAACAACTTACCTTATATGTGCCCCCAACTTAAGGTGGTTGATATCAAGTATCAATATCAAGCACGTTAAGTTAGGAAGAAAACACACAAGGGAACACAGACTCTCGCAAAGCCCTTGCTCTCGGAGGTGACATGTACTTTACGACCACCAAATGTTCCCACAAACACATCCCTGCAAGAAACATGTTAGTGTCCACATAATCATGATAATGCATATGAAATCTGAGGAATGCAAGATTCAAGATAGACAAAGTGTACGGAGCAGCAATATTGTTATGTTTTGTAAGTGAGATAAAACACCATCAAAATCACTATGCAGAAAGCACAGAGTGCTTCTACTAGCCAAGCGTCGAATATTATATTACAATCCCATCGTCATATTAGGAACTAAGTTTAATTTTTGATTTCTTGCTAAAGGGATGCTAGGTCTGCATCAGTATAAATGTTTTTCATCATCTGCTCGCTAGATAGAAGCACTAGAGGAAGGGAAACAATAAATCAAGAGAGGAGAAACAAGTGTCTTAGGGATAGTCACGTAGGAGGGTGCCCCCAATTTACCAACCGCAATGCTATGTCCGTAAGACACAACACACAATGATGAAAATAGAGAGAGAGGTAATATAGAAGAATGATGATACAAATAGAAGAAGGTCACAACAGAGGCGGTCTCTTGGTATCCCGGACCTTACGAGAGAATCAGGGGTCATCCCAAGAGGCCTAAACAACACATAACACATCACGGGAGAAACACATCATGAGAGATTAAGGGTTAGAAATACTTACATGTTTCATCCCAATGTTAAGAGCATACATATCTAGGAAGAGGTCACCCTTGAGAGCTACTATAATATTTGCTACAATAATTGTGGCTCATTTGCTCATGATATCTCATATGTTGATTTGGTCTTGTTGATATTGCATTAACATTAAGTTTAGGACGATGAGAGGCTTTGGTGGGTTTCAAAGAGTGGTATCCTATACTGGTCATGTAGTTAATTCCACTAACTTGTAAAGGTACTCTAATTCCATTTTGATTTACACCACATCCATTGCCTGCATAGTCATGATTTTTGTACAATATTTGAAATCCACGACCATAGAGAGAGTCCATTTCTTTAGAAGATGGTGAGGCCTCATAGGTATCATAATTTGTAGTATAAGTGAGAGTATTGTCTTTATTTTCAACCAAGGAGATTTTGTTTTCCTTAGGGGTTTCAAAGGATTGCTTAGACGAGATCAATGCGACTTTTGATGTTTCAGGTTTATTAAATTTATATTCCCCTATACTGCAAGGATTAAAATCTAATGAACCCCAATCATCACCAACAAGTGCATTCGATGGTTGAGACTCTTGCACAACAAATTTCATGGCGAGAGGCATTGATGGATCACCTCACAAATTGTTTAAGCTCATATGATTGTAAACTGGTTTTTGCCTTTCAATATGTAAACATCTATCTGGTTGAGGATCGGCATGGATAATATAAAGTTTATCTCTGAATATAAATTTGATTGAACGATGCAGGGTGGAAGGGACTGCCCCCAATGCATGAATCCAAGGTCTACCAATAATCATGTTTTAAGATAGAGAACAAGGCATGACATTAATCAGGGTAGGTACAATCATAGGTCCTACTTGTATAGGTAGAGTTATAGTGTCTATAGATTGTCGTTCAACATTATCAAAGCCATGAATGCTAATGCTATCAGTTTTGATTAAAGATGTGTCAGCCTTAATCTTATGTAACAAATCCATACCACAAACATTTAGAGCTGATCCATTATCAATCATAACTCATTTTTGCCAATGTTTTATTTATTGTGACAAAGATTATAAGTGGATCATATTAGTTTTGAACTTAAATTGACGACAATTCATGTGGTTGAAAGAGAATATCCATTTTTGTTGCATGCATACAATCTAATGGAGTTGCTACATCATTCGGTTTAACAACAAGTGGCACAATCACCTTTTGTAAAGCTTCTTGGAGCATTCCATGGTATGCAGATGATATTTGTATTAAATCCCAAAGAGAGATCTTAGCCGAAGTAGCATGAAGCTATTCAACAAGATCATACTCTTGACCACTTTTATGAGTAAGACAAGGTGGTGGAGGGAGCATAGGTTGAGAACATGGAAGAGAGATAGGCACATACAATGCTTGCTAGCATAGGTTGAGAACATGGAAGAGAGATAGGCACATACAATGCTTGCTAGCATAGGTTGAGAACATAGAAGAGAGATAGGCACATACAGTGCTTGCTTACTTTGCTTGTTATTACGAGTGTTGTATGTGTGAGCAATCACACTTTGGTGTGGTTGTTGTAACACAATTTGAACACCTTGACTCGGTTGAGCAATTCATTGTGCATATTTGTAGATGTGATCTAGGGGTCGACCTTGAATGGTAATCATCGACTTTAAGCAAGAGGGTTCACTAGGTGCCCTTCAGACAATCATCTTAAGAATATTGCTACAAAGTCTGTTAATGAATATTGAATTAACACTGTTTCCCTCTTGATTGCACCCAACATCCATCCATAAAGGATTTAATGTGAGAGACCTTTTTTCATCCACTAATGCTACATCTTGGCCAGGAAGAGCAATGGGATGAGAGGAAGGTACTGTATTGTTAAGAAGGCAAGGTGTTGTATCATTAATAGAGCTATCCGTAGTATTCTCATCTAAGGTTCTGGAACATTCAATTGTAGGAGAAGTAGGATAATCTATGGAATCATCATCATCGTTATCACGATATGTTTTGGCTATTAAATCCAAAGCATCAAGAGAACTTTCACTCTCATCATTCTCAATGTGTTTCATCAAATCTTCTACTACCCAAGCGTATGTATTCATGAGAGATGTGAAGTTGTCAAAATCAGATACATAGTCAAGGATTTCAAATGAAGAGCATTTAAATATATCCTTTTGATATATAGCTTGTAAATAAGTGAGAACATGAGGATTCATATTAAGAAATTTGTAGAAGCTCTCAAAGTTTTTGATATATGCATGTAAAGATACCAAAGAGTGATGAGATGAAGATTCCATAATTAAATGTCTTGTGACATCAATGTGAAATCAGATTTAAAATTTTTTCCAAAAGTTATGGAAAAGACAAATGCAAAACTATGTGTAAAAATAACCTAAAATGTTTGATTTTTTTGTAATTTTTCAATGCAAATATATGAAAGAAAAGGTGTTGTAAGGAATTTGATCAGGTGAAGAAAATAATATGTCTATTTTCAGTCCAATACAGTAATAAAATCCTTAACAACATTCTTTTGATACAAACCTAGGATGATGATAAGTCAAAACCTAGTGAAAATGCCCTAAAATATGCAATTTTTCACAATTTTTCAATTCCAAGACCTAATGAAATGGGTATTGTAAGAAATTTTAGGAGGTGCAGAAAATAACAGCAGTAATATCAGTCACATTAATCCATAAAACTCATCACAACACGCTTGTAGTGCAAATCTAGGTCAAACCCTAGGGCAAATATAGCAAAAATGTGCAATTTTTCACCAAATTTTCAATACAAGAGCCCAATAAAAAAGTGTTGTGAAGATTTTTAGGAGGGGTAGCAGATAGTAACCTTGATAAAAGACAATTAGTGCAAAAATATTCTTCACAACATGCCTATGGTGCAAATCTAGAGAGTCGATAAAGCCAAATCTAGTGAAAATCAAGGTTTTCCAAGCCCTAGGTATGAGATCTTATTGCAAAATGCTATATGAATGTATTGAAATCTGATTTATGATTAAAACTAATTCCAATCAGATCTGAAGATGATTTTCAAGTCCCAAAATGCAAAATGCAAGTGCAAATCTAATGAAAAATGCTAGTTTTTGTTGAAATTTTCTATGTAAAAATACAAATTTTTGAGATCTAAATGCAAATTTACACTAAAATGCCACACTACAGCCAAATGAAAATTTGAATGAGTGCTTAAGATCCATAAAAAATCTAAGACAAGATTTTACCTACCAACCCTAGTTTTTGAAATTACTAGGTTATATGAAAAATTCAAAATTTCTAACAAAACCCTAGCAATTTTATGATGCAAATGCAATGCAATTGATTGAATTTTTATAATTTTCTGTAATTTAGCTCAGATATAATGCAAAAATGAGAAATTTGATGAAATTCAAATTAATTAATGCAAAATACAAACCTTAGAATGCAATTTTTTCAAAATTTTCAGTTTTTTCAAAAATTTCAATTTTTTCAAAATTTTCAATTTTTTTTGTAACTTTTTTCAATGCAATAAGATGAATGATGAAATGAATGAATGAAATGACTACAAATATGAAGCAAAAAAATCAACAAGGTGCCAAAAAGTTCAATAACATGGGTTCACCAAAATGTTTAGGCTAAAATTTGAATAGATTGAGTAGATGGTGGATGGTTGAGTTTTGATGATTTATGTCTATCCTCCTTTCACCATAAAACATTCAAGGACCTTGGGTCGAGTAGAAATCTACTATCAAGACCTTGATCATTGTAGAATGTAGGGAAACTTGGATTTGTGTGATTTGATTACTTGATTATGTCCAATTATTCTTAAAACCCCAATTATCCAAATACGGAAGCAAACAGACAAATTACTCAAAATGCTGCTACAAAAATATGTAAAATGACATATAAATGTATACCAGTTTTCAAATTTTGGAAAGTGGAACAATTGGGGACTAATGAGTGGGCACCCTAGTCCAGTGCCCTAATATTTGTCAGGATCTGGGAACTTTATTTGCAACCTATTCCTGCTATCTCAGATATTTCTCCATTACAGGATCCAGAGGACTAATGAGCGGGCACCTGAGTCTAGGGCCCTATTTTCAACTCTTATCTGCAATTCCAACACTCTGTAATACTCTCCTACAACTCCACTTTTCCTACTTCTCCAACCTGTAACCTACAATCACAAAAAAATGGGGAGGGGGTTGTGGTGTTTAGAGGCTTGCCTCAGTTAAACCCCAAAGAGACATTCAAGTCTTCCAAACACTGTTGTTAGATAGAGAGTGCATGCCCTTGTGAGGCAGAGGCAAAATCCAAATGATAAACAATCAAAAGCATAATTGATATCACCTTGTAGTGAAGATCTCATTGAAGGAAGAAGCTCTTCATGTCATGAGGAGATGGATTCTCAAATCTGCAAGTACAAACACATAAACAACACAAGATCTACTCTTCTACACAATGAATGCCTTGAATCACCTTTAGAATGCTCAAAATCACATAATAATCATCTAGCTTATAAATGAGTGCCTAAACATGCTTATATATGCAACTACAAACATTCCTGCCAAGAATTTCGTAATTCAAACTTACCATGTCAGCCTAGGAGCCAAATAAGGGTCATAAACTAACACTTAAAGTTCGGGCCTGACCCAAAATAGGGCAGGACTAGGGCGTGGGCACCCAAGTCCTCCCCCCTATTTTGGGCAGGGTCTGTCTCAAGGGATCCCCCTAGGTCCCATTCATCATGAAACTTAGGGGGCTTCTCATCGGGATGCCAAAATATGATGCAAGATGTCCTAAATGTAGATTAAAGACCCATGAGCTAAACCTTAGGAGGGAAAAGCCCCCAAGGGGACATTTTCTGACATTACAATTGTATTGTATGTCGATGATATGTTACTCATTGGGAATGGTAAAAGTTTGATTTTTGATTTGAAGTCTCAGTTGTTAGCATAGTTTGAGATGAAAAATCTAGGGGGAGCTTGGTACATTCTGGGGATGGAGATCAGAAGAGAGAGCAAACATAAAGCTTTGGTTAGGCCAGAGTAAGTATATTAATACTGTGTTGGAGAGATTTAGCATGGTGGATTGCAGGCCTTTGACTATTCTTGCTACAATGGAGACAAAGTTATCTATTGTAGATTGCCTAAATTCTCCTTCTAAGATGGAGGATATGAGTAAAGTTCCTTATACCAGTGCGGTTGGTAGTTTGATGTATGCAATGGTATATACAAGACCATACATTGCCCAAGAAGTGGGGGTCCTTAGTCAGTTTATGGCTAATCTTGGATGGGTACATTGGGATGCAATGAAGAGAGTGTTTAGATATTTGTAGGGTACTTCTGAGTGTGCTAGGGAAAAACTAGGTTTACAGTAAAAAATAGCAAACTATCAAACCCTAATTGCAATAGAATGCAAGCAAGCTTAGAAAGCAGTCAAATAAATATGAAAATTGGTAAAAATCTAACCTAACATTGACTAACTTCTATTGTCCTCCTCCATCTTTGCATTGTGTTCTCGGATTTACAAGTTCATGCAACATCATGAGAAGCTCATGTATTTGATTTGCAAGATATTGGAGAGAAAGAGGAGATTTGAGAAGAAAAAATGAACTAAGAGAGAAAAAATGAGAACCAAGAGCCCCAAAATGAGTTGGAGAAAGGTGTTTTATAGAAGAGGGATTTTGAATGGACGGTTGTGATTGAGAGTTGACTTAGGGTTAAGATCAATGGCTTAGAATGAATTAGGGTTTCCTCTCATGTAAGAGGACAAAAGTGAATTTAAAATTAGAAGAAATAGTGAGGTGTAATGGGATTTAAATTAAAGAAATTTGTATGCATTTATTTAATTTATTTGAGAAGGGTTTTTTGTGATGGGTTTGATTTATTTGTTTGAATAAATCAAATGAAGGGGACATGTGAACCTTAATTAAACAAATGAAATTTATTTAATTAAGTGAGTGAAAAGGGATATTAGGACATGAATGATTAAACAATTAATTAATTAAAACCAATTATTTAACCATAGAGGAAAATTAGTGAAAATTAGGAGAATATGGAAGTGTTTAGGGTTTTGCGACCTAAGGACACTTTTAGGTGTCTACATTTTGCCCCTCTTTGAGATGATGTTTGAGATGATGTGATTTATGTTCAGTAACATCATTTCAAAGAAGCTAAGGAACTAGATAGAGGAAAAGGATGGTGATGGAAAGATAGGATGATGATGCCCCCTCGAGAGGATAGGTGGGTTAGACTAACACGGGTAGGCTCTCGAAATGAAAGGGGATTGGTGAAGAAAGATAGGGAAATGGATAGAAGAAATGAATGATACGTTAAGCTGCAATGAAGGTGGAGGAATGAAGATGCGAGAGAGAGATGGTGAAGGAATGAAAGATTGGCTAGAAGAAAGGAAATGAGATCTTTCTTTGATAGAATTTTGAGATTCTCACTTGTAATTTTCTGCTTATCATCATAGAACTTATTATGTCAAAGGACGACAATCACCATGGCATGACAAAGACCAAAGTTGAAAGTGTGGTCCCTTGCAAAATAGGCACATGACAGACAAGGAATGCCTAACTCAGACTAATAACTGTGATACCTTGTCAGAACATGCGATGAGATAACTATGAGGTGTACAAGTCCTTATGCAAAGAAGCAGTTATTCTTTCCAATGCATAGGATGTCTTTGATTCACACCCAATGGAATCCCAACCACACGCAAGGCACCAAGTTGCCCTAGTCATTTTACCAAGACAAACTACAAGCAACAATAAAAAAAGGGTCTCGCTCTATCCTCGCTTCTCTTCATCACTTAGGGACTGCCTTGAGAAGCATAAGAACGAGACTGCAAAGCAATCCGAATGAAAGATAAGACAAGCTAGACCAACAACTAGTTGGAACTTTTGCCAAGTGATATGTGCTTGATTGATTGTGAGAATGGATGAGGGAGGCCTGGTTTTAGGAAATGAAACATGTCATATAAGACGCATGGTCTGGTTTCGACAATGCAACATCTTGTATAAGGCAAGTGATTGATTGATCGACACTAGTGTTGTTGGCCATGCGAGCAAAACCAGGTTTGATTGATGATGTTTGATAAATGACACATGTCGTATAAGGAACAAAATCCTAGTTTTGATGATGCCCCTTTCCATACAAGGCATGTGATATTGATATTGATAGTGACATATGATTATCACAAGGTGATTGATTGGTTTTACTGATTGCATAGCTTGTCTTTGTTGATTTTGGGATTAGTTTTTCATGTGAAAGATTGATTGATTTGTCTAATCAAAGTGTCCATTTCATGAAAGGACAACTTATTATGATGGTTGACAGGACATGCCCTAAGGGATTGACGCAATGCCTTGGGGGCACATTAAAGATGGCCTTGCCTACGTGAAAGCTTAGAGGCAATGTAATTCAACCATGGTGGATTGTGGATGATCGAGGACGCAAGGGTGGATTTGATTTGACAAAGTAATTTGACTTGGAATGAATTGATGGATTTGATGGATTGATATGATGACTTGATTGATTTTATTGCTTGGCTTTTTTTAGGATATTTGATTTTTTGAATTTTTTGATGTTTTTGGGATTTTTGAGAATATTTGAATGTTTTTGGATTTTTTGAGAATATGTGATTTTTTTTTGGATTTTTGGGAATATTTGATTTTTTTGTGTTTTTGGAATGTTGTGATGTTTTTGTGGATTTTTTGGAATGTTTTTTTTTTGGATATTGACATTTTTTGATTTTTTTTTTTATTTTGGAAATATTTCAATTTTTTTTGTGTTTTTGAATATTTTGGAAAGTTTGATGGATGACAAATTGTAAATATCCTTTATGCTAGATACCAATGACAAGGGGAAACCAAGTCTAGGTGTAAGGATGAATGGAAGAAAGGGTGGGTGGTAGTGGATGGAAGGGATGTATGCGTAAGAGGGCAAGGATGTGATCACCTAGGACTATGTCGCATAGGAATAACATGCCCCATTGTCGATGGATGATGATAGGATTGGTTGGAAAGGATGAGGTATGTTAAGGGACAACCCAAAACATTTGTCAACATTGTGCCCCCAATCTTCATCAAGATCAAAAGGAAGAAGGGTGGATGAATGGATGTGATATGATAGGCATGTGGGTGTATGAATAAGGATGGTAAAGTGGAAAATGATAGGAGGATGAGACAATGTGCCCCCAAGTGTAAGTGGCATAGAAGATCAACTTTTTTGATTTTTTGAATTAGATAGGGGGATATTGATGAGAAGGACTTAGGTGTCTAGTGCCATGAATGTGATAGTCCCAAAGGTATGTCACATTGACCATGTCAAATGTCGTTATGCTCATCGATGTTGGTAAGTGATGGCATGAAAGTGAGATGGATAAGGAAGATAGTTAATTACAGAGGGAACAATAGTGGATTATGTAGGGAACGAAAGTGGATTATGATGTGGATTATGTGGGACTTATGCAAAGAAGATGGATGAAATGTTTATGCAAAAACATGGACCATAGGGAGGTGATAAGGCAAATATGTAGGGTAATGATTGAATGATGGGGTGATGGAGGTGTGAAAAGGAATCATGACTAACGGCTGCACACATCATGATAAACATTGAAGCTTGTGATTGGATGGTAGTGTAGGAAGCAATGGTGATGTTTGCTTAGCAGATGGCTGATGTAAGCATTTTGGTATACACATGGACTTAGTATTTTTATGACTTTTTCTTTTCATGTGGGATTTGTTTATGGAATGGGATTTTGGAATAAAAGTGGGTGGTTGGGATTTTTGAGAGGTGGATGCCTCTTTTGATTTATATTTTTATTTAGGGACCCATACCATTTTATTTTTGGACTTTTGTTGTGAAGGTATGGGTTTGGATGAATTTTGGAATGTACCTTGATTTGAAGTTTTGCATTTGTTTCCTAAGGCATCAGGACCTTTAGGATTTTTGTCTTTATGAAAGGAGGCATCCAAATGTTTATTTTTGAATCCCATGTGGCAAGTGGAATGAGTGGAAGCTATATGTTTGGACAATGTGTGCATTTGTTGGTCATGACAAGGATATTTAGGGTATTTATGAATGATTGGGATGTTGGGTGTTGGAAGCAATGGTGGCAAAGTGGATGATGGGAAATTAGGGGTTGGAAGAAGTGGAGGTAGAGTGGATGGTAGAAGGTGTATGGTCACATGCTTTTGACATTTGTAGGATGATGGAGGCGGAATGACAACATATGTTTTTGGAATATGATAGGGTTTGTGATGGAATGTGGTGGACTTAGGATGTATGGAGGAAGTACTAACATCTTTATATTGTTGACTTTGAGGTGTGTATTATAAGCGAGGAAGAAAATTGACATGGATGGGCTCCAAAATACCTTGTTTGTGAAGGCCTAAGCCTTTACCTTGGTAGTTCATTTTTTGGAGCATGCGATTGACAATGGGACTATGTGTAGTTTGGGAACTAGACTTGATCAGATGATTTGATGGAGAAGGCGAAGTGGTAAGACAAAGTGGATATGATGGTGGATTTGAAATGGGGTTGAGAGTGGACGATGATGAAGGATCATTAGGATCTTGATTATGCTCATTAGGATCCAAGTTACTTGTTTGATATTCTATGCTTTCTTGGGAGGCAAGTGTCTCATCATGGGGAGTGGATGTTTGTGCATCATGAATGGGTGTGGTGCCAAGCTCTTGATTATGGACTCTATAAAGTTGACTAAGAGGATCATCATGGTCTTCTTGGTCATAGAGGGGATCTTGATCATAAATGGGAGCTTGATCATTGAAGGGATAAAGTGTGTTATGGATGGGTGCAATGGAAGGGGTTTGATCTTGATTTGGATGAGGGGGTAATGTTTCCTCATGCTTAGGATTGTGCTCTTGACATAACTCTTGACTTTGGGTGGAAGTGGAAGAGGAAGTCTCATGAATGGGCTTGACATGTTGTGGACCACATGATAGGGTTGAAGGGATGGACATGGTATTTAAGGGTTCTTTGGCAAGCTCAACGATAGGACTTTGAGGACATGGTTGACTCCTTGCTAGTAGCCATTGGATCACATCCTTTGCAAGGGCATGTGTGGAAGGATAATATAATGGATGGACAATGAGGGTAGATGATGTGGACTTGGATTAGGGGTGCGATGGTAGAATGTACTCATGATGAATGAGGTAGACTTATGTTCCCCTTATCAAAGGTGGCATTGGAATTTAAAGGCACCTTGTCTTACTGCCAAGGTGGACTTGGATAGACTCATGAATGGGATTGGGGTGCTAGAACCTTGTTCGGTAGGATTGCCATGGAATGACACATGTCTTCCTTTCATTGTATGTCATCTTGTGGGATTAAGATCATGTTGTGCTTGACTAGGATGAATAATGATGTGGAGTGACTAGGAATGTGATAGAGTTGGAATGATGAATATGATATGACGTGGAATGGAAGTAATGATTATGAATGATTAAGATATAATTATGATGAGGTGGAATAAAGAAGATATGACAAGAATGTGATTAGGAATGATTAGGGTTGATATTGTTTGGATGTGATTGGACGATGCGTAATGGTTAGAATGATGTGGATTGGATAATGTCGAATGACAAGGATAATGGTTAGGAATGATTAGGAATGTGATGAGTATGAGATTGGTTGGATGATTAGGTAGGTGATTAGGGATGATTAGGGTATGCTTAGGGTTGAGGTGATTAGGATGAATTTGAGTGAATGACGTGATTAGAATGTGGCAGTTGAATGATGAAGATATGAGTAGGATGTGATTATGATGATGTCAAATGACAAGAATGATGATTGGGATGAAGATTGATTGGGATATGATTAGAATGATGTTGATTGGAGTACAAGGATGATGTGGAATAATGAGGATGAACAAGGATAACTAGGAGGATCAACTTCCTTTCTCTTCTTTTTGCAACTGTGTCTTTAGCAAATGAGACTTGTGAATTGTGGGATGCTATGTGGATGTCAATGGAAGGTGATGAGGCACAGACTATGATAGAGGCTAATGGATATTAGTCTTCAAAAAGTCTAGCTCCAAGAGGGTACTCTAGTCTACTAATGACCTTTTAAAGCACAAATTAGTTTTGTCGAGACCTTGAGGTGTGGAAGAAATGATTGATTAAAGTGAACCCATGAGTTTTAGAATTCACTTGGAATGATGGATTTAAACTACCCTTGGAGTATTAAGCCCAAGTGGAAGACATGATTGATGAAAGTGAACCAATGAGTTTCATAATTCACTCGGAAGGATGGACTTAAACTAGATGTGGAGTATTAAGCCCAAGTTGTGATTGATGTGAAAAGGATGTCAAGGTCTCTTGGTCCACATATTTGTACTTGTGATACAATCAAGCTTCAACAATTTCTCCCTATGTTTCAACCTTAGGAAGACTATGTTTAGGGTCCTCTATAGATGTCAAGGGCTAAAATGCTAATGAAATGTTGTGATGAAATTTGATCATAAAGGAATGGAATTGAATATGCAGTGGAATGACATTGAATATGTGGTGGGTGAATGGAACCAACGGGTCTATAAGGTTTTGACATAGTTGTAATCAGATTTGAAGGGGAGAGTAGATACTCAAAGTTTTCCCTATGGTTATGGTGAATGATTGGGAATGACTAGGATGAGGATGAAGATGATGATGTGTAATGACAAGATTAGATGACTTGGATGGATTAGGAAGAAGTTGTTTGGATTATGAACGAAGATGATGATGTGTAATGATAAGATGTAGATGACATGGATGGATTAGGAATAATTTGATTGGATTATGAATGAAGATGATTAGGGTTTTGACTACGATGATTAAGATGATATGGATTAGATGAACGAGGTGATTAGGGTTTGATAAGGATGACTAGAAGAATGATTAGGGTGAAATGGATTAGATTAGGATGACGATATGTAATGGTTATGCATGATGAATTGGATATGATTATGATGCTTAGGATATAATTGGGATGAGGTGGAATGATTTGGAACGATGAATAGAATATGATTAAGATATGGTGTAATGATTAGGTATGATGAATAGGACATGATTGGGATAATGTGGAATGATTAGGAAGGATGAAGAGGATATGATTATGAAGAGGTGGAATGATTAGAAAATGATAAGAATTTGATTAGGATATGACTAAGGATATGAAGGTTGAATGATGAAGATATGAGTAGGAATGTGATTAGGATATGATGAGTTGGCATGATGAGTATGCTATGATGTGGAATGGATGTAATGATTATGAATGATTAGGGTATAATTATGATGATGTGAAATGAAGAAGATAAGATAAGGGTGTGACTAGGATATGACAAGTAGGATGATCACAGTGTGGATGATTGGATGATGTGATTAGAAAAGGTGATTAGGATAATGATTAGGGTAATGTGATTATGATATAATTGATTAGGATGTAATGGATTGGGATGATGTGTAAGGATAATGGGATTAGGGATGTGGTTGAATGATGAGGATATGATGATGACATGAAATGAATGTGTGGTCAAGAATGTTTGGGATGATGATTAAGAAAGCACACACATCAATCATAGAAGACACTTGGCATTTTTGATGAGTTTTGAAAGCACTTAGAAGACAAGCACAACCCTAGGGATAGGCATGGACTATACTCGCTGAGTTCCCACTTGGTTTTACCTAGCCGCGCCTACTTATGGTGTATAGCTCCAGGAACTTGGGGCACGAGCTCCCCCTTATAGTGCAGTCACTTCTCAGGCACACCAAGTTCTAGGTCCTAGGATGCACAGATCCTAAGGTACCTTGCTATCTCTACCATAAGCTGCAAAAATGTGGGACGACTATAAGGTATATCTTCCAACCTCCTGTATCAGCGAGTAGAGGTATGTTGGCCACTAGACAATGGTTCGTAGTGAATATTTGGGGGATTGACGCCCGATGAGCATCCAACAAGCCACTTAAGGCTCTAACTAACCCTACTAGGAGTTTTAATATACACAAAGGTACACCTCCTTTCAAGCTAGCACTATATGGTGAGCACTCATACTGGTTTGGATTTGGCTTTTGTCTTATCCTAATTTATATAGTGGATTGGATAAAAGTACTGCTTGGGGTCGCAAATACGTTCTCCTTGCGGATGTGTCTCAAGAGCAGACCCACTCTAAAGGGTAACACAAAAGCAGTACAAACACATGTTTTTGATCTCTAGGCTCATACTAAGACACAAGGAGAGAGCATACACGTGTTTGACCACCCTCGCACATGTTCATTGACCTTTAGAAAATAGATGTGTGGTGTGATTATGCAAATGTTGTGAAGTGTTTTTGATTTTGAAGATCTCATAAAGCATGAGGGAAGAGCATACACACTTCACAACATAAACACAATCACCAAGCATAACAAATAGTGATTCATTTTAAGCCCCCAAAAGATGTGTGAAAACAACAAGTTATGTTCATTTTAAGCCCAAAATCCAAATGTGCCTGTGATAACCAACACACAAGCATATAAAAGGAATTGAATCCTTGCATCAAATGTGTTAGTAGTTTTAATTTATAGTCTTCAACCCACGAATGCCACATGCTGCAAATCAAACATTTGTACTAGCAAATCATTATGACAATGCAAAAGACATGAAATACTGAGTGAATGCCTCGTTTTGCGGACCTTAAAGTCAAAATGGTTAAAAATAGAATATGCAAAATATCTAAAAATATTGATTAGTTACATTGAAATAAATTGTAGAATCAGAAAATTTAGGAAATTTTAAGCAGTTTAAAAAAACATTGCGTCGAAATCTGATAAAATCTTCTCAAGTTATGCTCGGTCAAAGTTTAAAATAAGGTTTGACTTTGACCAGAAATTTATCTGATAAAACTATACCATTACCTAACAAAACTAGCACCATTGTGAATTTCACTGGGTCCTCTTTCCGACAAGTCCTCATTTGCAAAAATTTTCCTCCGTACGTGAAAGTTATGGTCAAAAGAAAAGAATAGTCCAGTTGGGGCTTGGGGAGGCAAAACATAGTCTTGGCAGGTTGATACTGACCGTTAGCTGTCAATCAAAAATTGGTCACATGTTGCTAAGACCTGGAGGTTAAGTCTGTGGTCAAGGTTAAGCATTTTAGGTCATAAAAGGGGGTCTATAAGCTCATCCCTTGGTCATAGCCATGACCACTAGCCTGTGGTCAAAGGACTCTAAGCCAAACAATAGAGCCCAAAGAGTGGAACGACTCGAGAGAAGAGTCCAAGGTTGTTGTGCAAGATCAACTGAGTGTTGGTCAAAATCAACCAAGAATCATAGTGAGGTCACGGACTTTAAAATGGGCTTGGTCAACCAAAGATCGAAGGCAACAACCCTACACAGAAAAGACTTTGACCAAATCAACTCCTTGACTAACAAAACCACGACCTCGACCAGAAAAGTGACCTGCAAGTAGAATAGAGATCTGGAAGTGGTGTGGAAATCAACTCCTCATGTGGCATGAGCTTCAATGACAAATGGTAATGTGGCTACCAACACCAAGGAGACTGCCAATGACCATGACAAGTCAGAAGACTTCAACGATGATTTGAAGCTCTTGACTTATGAAAGGTGAAAATGATGAGCATAGAGTGACCTTTGAGAGATAAAACAGCGAGCAAAGAATGCCTGGTAGTGCATGCAATAGGGCCGAGACAAAAAAGAAGTCACCCAGACTAGTCAAAGAATGGGTTAAATGAGCCAAAAAATCTTGTCAAATGCTATGGTGTTCAACCCTCAACAACAAACCCTGTGAAGAAATCGAGCCAATGAACATGAATGAGTAGGCCGAAGGGCCTGAAGAAACCAAATAGAGGTCTTGAGACCCAAAAAAATAGGGTTTGAGAGGCCAAAAACTATGAGTACATCTACAAACACTAGCAAATCCCTAGATATAAAAATTAAATTTGGTTTCGATTAGCAGTGGCGGGGAAATAAGATTTGGTGGCGACCTAGGGGGATAGCAGCAGAGGCAACGACTGGGAGGATAAAATGAGTGTCGATGGGTTAGCAGAGTTGACAATTGACTCTAGCAAGAGGTCAGTGTAGTCAGGAGTCGAGGGTTTTATGTCGGTGGTGGTGACTAGGTATTGAATAGGTGGAGGTGGCTCTTGTCGCCACCATAGTTTGTAAAGCAAAGATATTAATCCTGTGTAAACCCATAATACAAAAGGAGAAGCCATCGCTACAAGCTAGACATTAGCGTGGGTGAAAAAAGTTACAGGAACATGCAGCAGAGGATGAAAAAGGGGAAGTCGACGAGCGTGTAGGGTATTAAGAGGTGGCGGTTAGGGTTTCCAAAAAAATTGGTAGAGGAATAAGGAGCGGCAGCCCGTTGCAGGCGTTAGGGTTTTAAAACAATGTCGTTGGGGTTTTGAACCCTGCCATGAAAGTATTAAACCTACAATCAACAAACTATTAGCTTGTAATACGATATAAACCACAAACCTTAAAAACCTGCAACGAATATGACCTGCGATCAACATTAAACCTGCAACATGAAAACTTATGAGCACAGAACATAGTACAACATTGTATAACCAATCCGTATGGTACAGATTTGTATGGATCCGTATGGTATGGATTGGTACCTAAAAAAATTCAAAAAAATTGTCAGAAATTTCACAGTGACCAAAACATGTCAAATTTTATGTCATTTTTCATGGAAGGGCCTCCCGGACTCAACGGTGAGGTCCATTTGAGCCCCCAGGAAGCCACCTGCGAATTTTGATTTTCAAAAATCACCAAAAAAGTTAGAATTTGGATGAATTCACGTCAGGTTCACCATTTTGTGCTAGGGAAAAACTAGGTTTACAGTAAAAAAACAACAAACTATCAAACCTTAACTGCAATAGAATGCAAGCAAGCTTAGAAAGTAGTCAAATAAACATGAAAACTAGTAAAAATCTAAGCTAACATTGACTAACTTCTATTGTCCTCCTCCATCTTTGCATGGTGTTCTCAGATTTGCAAGTTCATGCAACATCATGAGAAGCTCATGTATTTGATTTGCAAGATATTAGAGAGAAAGAGTAGATTTGAAAACAAAAAAATGAACTAAGAGAAAAAATGAGAACCAAGAGCCCCAAAATGAGCTGGAGAAAGGTGTTTTATAGAAGAAAGATTTTGAATGGACGGTTGTGATTGAGAGTTGACTTAGGGTTAAGATCTATGGCTTAGAATGATTTAGGGTTTCCTCTCATAAGAGGACAAAAGTGAATTTAAAATTAGAAGAAATAGTGAGGTGGAATGGGATTTAAATTAAATAAATTTGTATGCATTTATTTAATTTATTTGATAAGGGGTTTTTGTGATTGGTTTGATTTATTTGTTTGATTAAATCAAATGAAGGGGACATGTGAACCTTAATTAAACAAATGGAATTTATTTAATTAAGTGAGTGAAAAGGGATATTAGACATGAATGATTAAACAATTAATTAATTAAAATCAATTATTTAACCATAGAGGAAAATTAGTGAAAATCAGGAGAATATGGAAGTGTTTAGGGTTTTGCAACCTAAGGACACTTTTAGGTGTCTACACTGAGTATTGCGTATTTTATCATGGTTATCCTACAAGACCTCAACATTCACTTTGTATTCATGGATTTGTGGATTTAGATTGGGCAGGTGAAATTGACAACATGGGATCCACCAGTGCTAATGTGTTCACTATGTTTGGTGGTGCTATTAGTTTGATGAGTAAGCAACAACCTATGGTCACGTTGTCCACTACTGAAGCTTAGTCTATGGCAGCAACTCATGCTTGTAAAGAAGCCATTTGGCATAAGAGATTGTGTTCTGAAGTCAGGTTTGATGCAGGGAAGATTGCTATTTGTTGTGACAGTCAGAGTGCCATATGTTTGGCGAAGAATCCTACTTTCCACATGAGGACTAAGCATATTGATGTCCAGTACCATTTTGTTTGTGACATGGTAGAGGATGGGAAAGTAAACTTGGAGAAAGTTGACATTTTGATGAATGTTGCAGATTCCTTAACAAAACATGTGAGCACAAAGAAGTTCAGATGGTGTTTAGAGTCTATGGGCCTCTCGGCCCCTAGCAATTAAATCATGGTGTTGATAGTCCCTTTTCTCTTGCAAGGTGTTTGACAAGTGGGAGAATGTTAAGAAAAGTGTCTCAACCTTGCAACTTTGAAAGGTTACTATTCTTCCTAGTTTTGGTCTTTTCGAATATGCTTTATCTTGAAGAATGATCTAGAACTTTCAAAGTTTCCAAAAGGGCTAAAAATGGTGAAACTTACTATTTTTAGTAAATTTAAATTTGACATTAGATTGACCTAAAAATTTCCCAGAAGGTGTAAAATAGCTAAGTAAACATCTCAGGTGAGATTTGACTCAAGATCATACCTAGATCACGAAATACTAAAGTTTCTATTTTTGAAACTGTGAAAAAAACTTTTGAACTCAATTTTGAGGCACTTAGAGGTCCCTAGATGCTCCAAAAAAATTTTTAACTAACAAAGTGGGTTACAACATGATAGATCTCTTAACGAGCTTTCCAACACATCAAACAGTTCGTCAATTGGATACTCAGATCAAAAGTTATGGCCTCTAGAAGTTGGACCTATTGATATGCGTCAGACAATTGAGAGGGGGGGTGAATCAGTTGTCTTAAAAACTCAAATACTTCTACATTAAAACATTAAACACTTATCTGCAATGATTAAAATTTAACCATGAAACCACAAAATTAAAACTTCAACCACATGTGCAGTAACAAACACAAGAGACACCAGATTTACGTGGAAAAACCCAAGGTGGGGAAAAACCACAGAGAGGATTTGCTCTCAGTATATATTGTAATCTTGAAATAATTATGATCAGGCTTGGTCACTCCATGGGCCTAATCATGCTGACTCACTATCATGAAGAACAACTAGGTCTAGTAGGCTCACTGCCTCAACCCTAAACCTAGCAAGATAACAATAAGGGCTTTTAAACCCTACAAAAACCATGATCAACACCTTTACATATATATTATTGAAGTACAATAGTTTCTCTGCTTTACTTTGCCTCTTCTACTCTGCCTCTTCTCTGCTCTTCCTCTTCTTTGCTCTACCTTTGGACCTTTCTTAGAATCTTATCATTTCCGCTCAAGGAAAACTTTTCCATGACTCAACTACAAGTATTTATACACTACATCAACCTTGGAATGAACATCAAGGTTGGCATTACAATCATCAACCATTGGAACAACCTCCAAGGTCGACATTACAAACATTTACAAAATAGGTCTTGACCTATTACAACATTTTGCAAGGGAGATGAAATAAGAATGCACGTGGATCACACCATGCCTTAGCTATGACTTAAACACGATCTTCCATGCTTCAACACACCTTCACAATCTTCAAGAGATCTCCGCAATTGCCGGAATCAACCAGGTCGACCAAGCTTGTTACACAACACACTATCTGGAAGTAATCTTCAAACATCTTCACAATTCTTCCACATGGACCAATGTAATGATGGGAACATGATCAGGAGGAATCCACAAGCACGTTATAATCATTTGGAGTAACCGCACAACTCTCAACCACTTTATCCATAGAAATCTTCTCACCAGAACACATGAACTTCTTTGTCTTCAACTGTCATAAAGGAAGGATAGCTTGTGGACCACCAAACCATGAACCACTACAATTGTAGGCACCAATAATCATCCCAAACTTCACTCTCGAACCGCAAAGAAAAATAATTTACTGCGGAGGAATGCGGAGCATATTACTTTCTCCCTATCCCAATTGTTCTTCTAAAAGAGGCAGACTTTACCCTGGTGAATGTAACTCTCTCAATTCTTCATACCGGAGGCTCAAACTCAGGATTCAACAACTTCAAACATCCCTTTGAAAAACTCCCAATCCACACAGCAAGATCTTCACCCAAAAGGAAATGTAGAGCAATCTACTAGGCTGTTCTTCAACATACCACTCACTATTTGTACTGCACTTTTCTGTAACTCACTTTTTTCTTCTAGAGAGGCTAATTTTCTCAATATCCTCAACATGCAGAGCTTCCTAACATGTAATAGAGTAAGATATAGTTGACACTAATGACAACAAGGATATGTTGACATCAATGACAACACCAATAGGCACATACTTGCAACAATCTCCCCCTTTGTCATTGATGGCAGCATATGATGTGAAAAACTACAACAGCCATCAAGACCAGATTCTCCCCCTTTCTCTTTACACACCTGCACTCTTTCTTTCTACACAATTCTCCCCCTTTCCCTTTGTACATTTGTACTCTTGTCTCTCTAAGTTTTTCATATGACTTCTCTTCCCCTTTGACATCAATGGCAAAGGGCACATACTTGCATTCTACTACTCTGATTTAGTCTTTCTTCATAACTCTTTGACTATTCCCCCTCAAAAGCATCCCTGAAAGACATCAATCTGGATCTTTGAACATCTCTGGATTGATGCACTAATGTGCATCTTAGTTAAGAGTAGGAGGGGTGATAACCCCTAATTTTTCTCTGAGAAACTCGAAAGTGTCCTTAGGAAGAGGCTTAGTAAAGATGTCTGCAATCTGATCTTTGGTAGAAACATACTCCAACTTGACTTCATTTTCTGTCACCTTTTCTCTTAGAAAATGATACTTGATAAATATGTGCTTTGTCCTTGAATGCATTACCGGATTCTTTGATATGTTGATGGCACTTGTATTGTCAAAAAAGATTGTGATTGGATCTTCATACACAACTCTGATGTCGTTGAAAGTCTGCTTCATCCATAACACTTGAGTGCAATTACATGCTGCTGCAATGTATTCCACTTCTGCAGTAGACAGAGATATCGAATCTTGTTTCTTGCTCAACTAAGATACCAACCTTTTTCCTAAGAAGAATGCACCTCCACTTGTGCTTTTCCTATCATCCATATCTCTGGCCCAATCTGCATCAGTGTATGCTCTAAGGGTAAAGTCATTGTCCTTAGGGTACCACAAGCTATAATCTGTTGTACATTTCAAATACATTAGAATTCTCTTGACTGCCATCACATGAGATTCCTTATGTTCTGCTTAAAACCTTACTACAAGACACACTGCATGCATTATGTCAGGTCTGGTTTGAGTCAGATAAAGCAATCCTCCGATCATAGATCTATACATTTTCTGATCTTCCATGGGTGAGTTATCATCTTTACTCAACTTGCAACTAGTAACCATAGGTGTGCAAACTAGTTTAGATTCTTCGATCCCAAATTTCTTTAACAACTCTTTCACATATTTAGACTGAGAAATGAAAATACCTTTATCTGACTGGCTTATTTCCAGACCTAAGAAGAAGTTCATCTCTCCAAACATAGACATTTGAAATTCACTTTGCATTTCTCTAGCAAAAACTGAGCACATACCCTCATTTTCTCCAAAAATAATATCATCCACAAAGAATGCAACAATTAGGATTTGTTCACCATTTATCTTGAAGTAGAGATTGTTGTCTGTAGTACCTTTACTGAACCCTATCTGTATCAGATACTTGTCCAACCATGCATACCATGCCCTGTGAGCTTGTTTTAATCCATACAAGGCCTTCTTCAATCTGCATACCATGTCATCCTGATCTAATAACTAGAATCCTTCCAGTTGTTCAATATAGACCTCTTCTTCCAAGTCTCCATTCAAGAAGGCAAACTTCACATCCATTTGGTACACCTTGAAATCTTTGTAGGTAGAAAAAGCCAAAAACATCCTTATTGCTTCAATCCTTGCCATAGGAGCAAAAGTTTCTTCAAAGTCTATTCCTTCAACTTGAGCGTATCCTTTGCATACCAATCTTGCTTTGTTTCTTACCACTTCACCATTATCATTCAACTTATTTCTGAAAACCCACTTTGTGCCAATTACATTCTTATCTGCTGGTCTGGGAACAAGACCCCAAGTCTGATTCTTCTCTATTTGCATCAATTTCTCTTCCATAGCCTTTACCCAGTTTTCATCTTTGCAAGCTTCATTCACAGTTTTAGGTTCAATCTTGGAGATCAGACAAAAATTTACTTGTTCATCTACAACTTTTTCTTCTAGTTAAGATCCCTTTGCTCTTATCTCCTATAATCTGATCCTTAGAATGATTTAGTCTCACATACCTTAGAGTTCTGGTGACACTTTCCAGGGCTTGTTCTTCTTCATCTGAGCTATCTTCTTGCTGCACCACTTCTGAAACTTCTGGTTCATCAGATTCATATCCATTTGAGTTTGATGGCCTTTCCTTGCTTTCATCAACTTTGACATTTGCACTTTCAATGATCTTATTTAGCCTCTTGTTATAGCACTAGTATGCTTTACTCTTAGTGGAGTAACCAAGGAAGATTCCTTCATCACATCTAGCATCAAACTTGCTAAGATCTTCTTCCCTTTTGATATAACATTTGCTACCAAAAACTTTGAAATATTTCATAGTAGGAACTTTGCCATGCCACAATTCATAGGGAGTTTTAGAGTTGTTACCTTTTACTTGGACTCTATTTAGGATGTACACAGCTGTATGAATTGCCTCTCTCCAATATGCTTCTGGCAGATCAACTTCCTTCATCATGGTTCTAGCAGCTTCTTGAACTATTCTATTTTTCCTTTCAACAACTCCATTTTGTTGTGGAGTTCTAGGTGCATATAGCTATCTTTTTATTCCATGTTCTTCACAAAAGAAATTGAATTCATTTGATGTAAACTCTCCTCCTCTATCATACCTCAAGCATTTGATCTTTAAGTCCATCTCATTTTCAACCATTGCCTTAAACGCCTTGAACTTATCTAGGGCTTCAACTTTTTCTTTCAATAAGCTAACCCAAGTCATTCTAGAATAATCATCAATAAGCAACATGAAGTACCTGTCTCCTTGCAAACTTCTTACTCTGGTAGGTCCGCACAGATCTGTATGCACTAGCTCGACTAGCCCTTCAACCGATTGGTCCTTGATTTTGAAACTTGTTCTTGTTTGCTTCTCAAATTGACACTCCTTGCAAATTTGATTAGCAGGCTTCACAAGCCTAGGTAGATCTCTAACAGCCTATGTGTTACTTATCTTCATAATGTTATCAAAATTTATGTGACACAACCTTCTATGCCATAACCAACTCTCATCAGTTTGAGCCAACAAACAATAATTTTTAGTTCATTTCAAGTGATAGATATTACCTTTGGTCTTTTTACCAGTTGTAATGACTGCTTCAGAGCTTTCCCTAATTTTGCATCTATTGTCCTTGAAGCTTAGATCATAGCCCTTTTCACACATCTGACCCACACTCAAAAGACTGTGCTTTAATCCTTTCACATTCAAGACATCTTCAGTATTATGCTTGCCATCAAAAGAAATAGATTCTTTTCCACAAATCTTACCAGGAGTATCATCTCCAAACCTAACCAGTCCACCATCATATCTTTCCAAACTTAGAAACTTACTTTTGTCCCCAGTCATGTGGTGAGAGCATCCACTATCAATAACCCATTCATCGTTTTCCTTAATAACCTGAGGAGCCAAAGCACTTTCCACTAGTTTTCCTTCCTTCACATAGCTAGTAGAATTAGTAGACACATGATCTTCCTTAATAGCAATAAACAAGCATTCATTTCTAGAATTATTGGCATTATCAGGTTCTCCATTATCTGATATTCCTTCATCATCGTCAAAATCTTCAACATAATAAGACTTCTTTTAGGTCCTAGGTCTGTTCTCATATCTTTTTCTATTCCTTTCAATTCTTTCAGGATATCTGGAAGAAAAATGACCTACTTTACCACAGGAAAAACATTTGAAAGGTAATTTGCCTTTATACTTATCGAAACCTCTTTGCAGTCTATCCATGAAGTTGGCTTCAACTTCATCAAACTCATCTTCGGATGCTACCTTGTATTTTTCTAATCTGGAAGTACTTCCTGGAGTGCTGGCTTTGAAGGCCATCTCAACTTTCGGTAGAGCATCACCAAACTCTCTCATTTCAAAGGCAGTAAGCTTACCAAGCAGTTGATCCCTGTCAACCGCTTTAACTTGCATGAATTCTTCATTTGCAACTACTTTGTGACAATAGGCCTTGGGTAGGGATCTGAGAATTTCCATAACAAATTCCTTTTAGTCGATAGTTCTGCCCATGGCTTTTATCCCTGTAATAAGTTCATCAACTCTCTGCATATAGGCTGAAATGTTTTCATCATCATTCATCTTCAAATTTTCATATTTCACTTTCAAACTTTGCAACTTGTCTTCCTTCATAGAGTCATCTCCTTCATATAGATTTTTCAACTTTACCCATACCTTATTTGTAGTTTCAAGATCCACAACTTTCATCAATATTGAGTTGGATAAAGAGCTTAGCAGAGCATCCTTTGCCTTGACATCTATCTCCTATTCTTTGATTTCATCTTCAGTCATCAGACCATTTTGAGGTATGGTGTATTTTGTTTCTACAAATTTCCATACTTTGTAACCAAGACTAAGAAGATGGCTTTTCATCTATGCCTTCCAGAGAACATAATTTGTGCCATCAAAATGCGGCGCTTCCTTCTTGAGAGACATTCTAGATCTTCCTCAAGCTATTAAACTTTCTTCCGAGGAACTTAGCTCTGATACTAATTGTTGATATGCACTAGACAACTGAGAGGGGGGGTGAATCAATTGTCTTAAAAACTCAAATACTTCTGCATTAAAACATTAAACACTTATCCACAATGATTAAGATTTAACCATGAAACCACTAAATTAAAACTTCAACCAAATGTGCAGCAACAAACACAAGAGACACCAGATTTACATGGAAAACCCCAAGGTGGGGAAAAACCACAGAGAGGATTAGCTCTCAGTATATATTGTAATATTGAAATAATGATGATTAGGCTTGGTCACTCCATGGGCCTAATCATGTTGACTCACTGTCATGAAGAACAACTAGGTCTAGTAGGCTCACTACCTCAACCCTAAACCTAGCAAGATTACAATAAGGGTTGTTAAACCCTACAAAAACCATGATCAACACCTTTACATATATATTAGTGAAGTACCATAGTTTCTTTGCTCTGCTCTGCCTCTTCTGCTCTGCCTCTTCTCTGCTCTTCCTCTTCTCTGTTCTGCCTTTGGACCTTTCTTAGAATCTTATCATTTCCGCTCAAGGACAATTTTTCCATGACTCAACTACAAGTATTTATACACTACATCAACCTTGGAATGAACATCAAGGTCGGCATTACAATCATCAACCATTGGAACAATGTCCAAGGTCGGCATTAAAAACATTTACAAAATAGGTCTTGACCTATTACAACATTTTGCAAGGGAGATGAAATAAGAATGCATGCGGATCACACCACGCCTTAGCTGGGACTTAAACACGACCTTCCACGCTTCAACATGCCTTCACAATCTTCAAGATATCTCGACAATCACTAGAATCAACCAGGTCGGCCAAGCTGGTTACACAACACACTATCCGGAAGTAATCTTCAAACATCTTCACAATTCTTCCACGCGGACCAATTTAATGATGGGAACATGATCAGGAGGTATCCACAAGCACATTATAATCATTTGGAGCAACCGCACAACCCTCAACCATTTTATCCATAGGAAACTTCTCACTGGACCACCAAACCACGGACCACTACAATTGTAGGTACCAATAATCTGTTGATAACTGAGGGGGGGGTGAATCAGTTATCCTAGTTATTTCTTCTTCTGAACTTTCTTATTAATCAATGCAACATTAATTCAAACAAGCAAACATTACCATGAAATGGAAAAACACATGAAACAGTATTTTTGACGTGGAAACCCTATTAAGGGAGAAAACCACGGGGTGATTAACCCAAAGATTATTCTCTGTTAGAAGAATAAGGAAATACAAAATGGCACTTGCCAATTAGGGCTGACTGCCCGAGCACACTGCTCACAAAGGAGGCACACTACCTATAGGGAGACACACTGTCTACAAAAGAATGTTATACAATACTTGAACTAATTGGAAGCATCCACATATGCTGGAGTTCAGTTCCGGTTAGGCTTAGTACACTGATCTGCTGCACTTCATCTTTCCTCTTCTCTTATGCTGCTTTCCTTTCACATACTGGACCTTCCTTACTACTTCTGCTCTGCTCTGCTTTTATTCACATATCACATATCACCACTACAATTCTCACAACTAAATCCATTGTGTATATATATCCGCACAAGTAATTTCATCACCTTTCTAGTTGGCACTCGGAATAGTCAATCTTTTCACTAATTCTGATCTGTCGGCTGAATCCTAGCACATCAAGTAATGCGGATCAAGTATATGCTTGTAGAAATCATTAATCATGTCGGCCAAACATGATTCATGCCTTCATAACCTTTAACACCATCAGTAACACATCCAGAAAGTAGTCTGATGTTCTGTCAGTCAGTTCTTCCTCTGTTCACACTGTCACTCAGGAATCCTGTACTGAACTATTCAGATCTTTTGCCTCATCTATCACCAGAGGCTAAAACCTTGGAATCTATCACTCAAGGTAGTACTCTTTACTTCCCCAAATCTGCACTTTACCAAGATACTTCCTCTGAGAGATCCGGACCTGTCTGTCGGACCTTGCCATATGCTCTGTTCTTGTTTACCGGACCACAACATTCTTCACTCTAACTTCCAGTAGAGACACACCATGTCCTGCGGATGTGTGGGATGAACTTTGTTGCCATCAATGACAACAATCATGAATCCATATAGTGTCTCTTGCCAACAACCTCCCCCTTTGGCATTGATGGCAACACTTAGTGAAAAATGACTAAGTGTTTACACTAGGCTCCCCCTTGGCTGATGCTCTGTCTTTATATATATTTTACAGAGCTCCCCCTTAGTTGGATTCCTCATTTTTCACTGCTCTTTACTCCCCTTTTGACATCAATGGCAAAGGGTAGGGTCCACACACCAAAATTTTCAAAAATTTTACTATACTTAGCTGCATAAGTATATATATACAAGTTGTACTTACATATACTTAAGTATGTCTGCAAAAGTGTTCTTCAACTGTACAACTTCTGTCTCCCAACTCTACTTCATCCTATCCAAAATTGAGATATGCCCACTCAACAGGAATGCAAACGCATCTGCCCTTTTTAGATCTGTCGGATCATTGGTCTGGGTTGTAATTTGGGCTTCTGTTATAGCCTCATGCATGGCCTCTAGCTTAGGGACAATTAACCCCCTGAGCTCACTCAACCTGCTTATTCTATTTTTCCTTTCCTTCTCCAATTTCTTGATTTCACTCAAGACTGCAATAGTCTGACATTCTTGATTTGTTATAGAGGAAGAAAGAGGATCAAAACTTTGAGACAAGCTTAGTAGTTTGTCCTCTTGCTCTTTTATTGTCTTCTCAATCTCCACTGTTACCTTGGACCAGGAGATACAAAATTTGTATATTTCACCACCATCCTTAAGAGCATTTTCTAAGCTCTTTATCCCAATGTTCATGTTTCTCCTATCATTAATGATCAAACCCTGTACCTTGGAGAACCTTTTATCCAAAAACTCCTTCCGGACCTTTTCTTCAGCTGATTTTTCTAGAGAATCAAAATGTGTACTAACACTGCTGACTAAGGTTTTGAGATTACCGGAAGAGGAGGCTATGGGATCCTTCTGAAAAGATGGCATGATATTTTCCAGCACTCTGGATGCTACCTCCATAAGCTCACAGTCTTCCATGTGAGATTTCAGTAGTTTCTCTTTGACTTTCTCATTTGCAAATGAGGCTATTTTCATTGTTTGCACTGGTGACAAAGAGTCAAAATCTAATGGTCCTTTTAGTAGGTCCGGTTCATCAATTTCTATAGTGGCTTTTGTCAAGAATTCTTGAACAGTTTGTGTAGTGTCTCTTGCTGGAGACAGATGTTTCTTCTCTTCTGCAATCTTGGAGCTGTCCTTTTGAGTTTTCTCTCCTTCTGCAAGCTTAGCACTGTCATCTTCTTTTTCTTTTACCTCTGCTTCTTTCTCCTGTGATTTTTCTTCTCCTTTAGATCTGGAGATTATAGGGGAAACTGGAGGAGAAATGTTAGTCTATTCAGGGCCCACCTCTTCTGTCATTTTCTCAGGAGTTTCTTCTGCAACTTTTGTGGTTGAGGGATCAGTACCCAAGTCCTCTATAATAGGAAGATTAAATCTTTTGAAGGCTTTTCGGAGAATCTCTTCAGTGTCCTTGGCTACCTTGTCAGTCTCACCAAGCATGAGCTGATTCATCCTTGCTTTGCTCCTGAACTCATCCTTGCAATCCTTGAATATCATATTCATTGTTTTGGGATCGATTGAAGGATATAGCTGAATAGCTATCTGTTCCCGGATCTCAATGTCTTTTGCCATGGCATTGTTCTTTCTTATTTCTAACTCCTTTTCAAGGTTCTTGGGAATAAGAGATATAATTTCAATGAAGGCCTTATTATATATGTTCATGTACTTGACTGTAGCTTCCTACAGGATCTTTTGGTCAGCCTCATTGTAATCATCATAAAATTCGGCCATTGGTTGAAGGTTTCCATCCACAGTGACTGATTTTATTACACTTTCTAAAGTCAGGGTGGGCTTTTCAACAAATTCCTCTGCCATTTCTTCCTTGTCTTGGCCTGTGGAGGGTTTACTGGATCCTTTCTTCTTCTGCTTCTTTAATTCCTTTACTCCCTCATCTGATTCGGTTTCCTCTTCATCTCTTTGACTTGCATAAGCCCTTGTGGCTTTTGTCTTTGACCTTTTGTCTCCTTTGCTGGATGCTTGGACTTCTAGTTTTGAGCTTTTAGCAGGGACAGGTGCTGGTCTCTTTGAAGATCTGGTCCGGGTGGAAGTTTCTACCGGAGCACTTTTCTTGCTTCCCTTTTCTGCCTCTTTCTTCTCTTTATCAACTTTTTATCTCTTTTCCTGGTTGGCATCAAGTGCCTCCTTTGGGATCCCAAGGCCTTGTGCAATATGTTCTACTTCTTTTCTCACCTTCCTTTTCATCTCTGGTTCTCTGAGTTCCACATGGATTTTTATACTCAGCTCCTTAAAGGTTCCAAACCTTTCTGCTTTTGGATCTTTAGGCTGGCTTAGCATGTGTTGAACATGCAACTCCACAATCTGTTCATCAACTTCATACCCCATGGGCATGATCCAGACTATCCTTGGTTCTACTGCTTCCATTAGGCACTGATTAGTCTCTACCATAAAGCAGATTGTGTCTTTGTATTTCTCAACAAGAGACTGGGGAATCCTTTCTCTTGCTTGCATCATGTTCTGAAAGTTCTTGAAATACCCCCATAGAGCTGTATTTTGTGCTTTGTTGTCACCAAGTCCATGTAAATAATCTCTGATTTGGATAGCTACCGGTCTATCATTCTCCCATACCCAGCCATTAGATCCGAGAAGCTCATTCATAAAGTAGAAGAATAAGCACAATATCAATCCTCCATACTTGAATGAATTCTTTTTGTCTTTCTTGATTTTCTGCAGATTCTCTAAGAGTTGGTTCAAGAGAAGCTGACAAAGATCATAGTTTGCATCCTTTCTTAACATTTCATAAGCGGTATAGATGGCAGTTCCAGGTACAGAATTTTCTCTGCTAGAATGATATATCTTATATCCAATGATCATAGAAGCAAACTTGACATCCAGATCAGTGATGTCATCTACTTTCATTGCTCTTTTGTCAAACTTAGATCTGGTAGCATCACTCACAATTTGGTTCTTTACAGATTTAAGAATAGGAATCCCACTGGATGAGTGTAATCTGGTAACTGCCCTGATGGCATCCTTAGTGATCTTGAATGGTCCATTTAACCACATGAAATTGTCATGTATTCTGCTCAAAATGTACCTAACCCATTCATCCTCCGTAAAACAGGGGAAATGTATGTATTGTGCAAAGTGCTTGTTTCGGAGGCCTATGTATTGGGGTTTGAGCTCAAATGAATCATCTAACAGTTGTTTGTGATAGATATCTCTTAGTTCTAATTCCCCAAACTCTTCAACATTTGCATGTATATAAACCCTAATATCTTCGGTGTGCAATACACCATGCGGAACATTGGAAAATGCACCTAGGGGATCTACCTCCAAGGATTTATATGGATGTTTCTTAAATGAGGGCCAAGGTCTATCAGAGATCTTTACTATATTTGGAGTAGCCATCATCAAACAATATTACTGAAGGATATCAAGAACGATAAATACCTTTTATGCAGGTTAGGGCACACAAAGAAATCTGAATAGAGCTGTATGAAGAGTTGCCTTGATCTTTTGGGAGAAGTTGTTTGCAGAGCTCCCTTTCTTTCTTCTTCGCATGTGAGTGTACAAGTGTGTAAATGATAGACAAATGAACTCTTTTATTCCAAGAAGCCCTAATTTTCACCTTGCAATAAATGCGCAACCTAATTCATTCCGGTTTGCCTGGTTTTCCTTGTTCAAGGAGGAAGAAGCTCATCTGGATCATTATGATTCCCTTGTGATCGATGTTAGTGATGAATCATCATATCCACTTGTCCTTCTGATCATCTTATGTATCCGCAGATCAAGCTGTATCAATTTGGATTCATACCGGGCCAATCTTGTGAGAAACCTGTTTTACCGGAAGACTTGCTTAACCGGACCAATTCTGAAGGAATTGAACCTTTTAAATTTTCTTGTGGATCTCTTAGATCTTTACCTGACCTTCTTTACATGTTTCTCTAGAAACCCTTTGATTCGCAACTTCTCATGTGCCAATTTTAGGCACCACTTAACTGGCTGGGGGAACAAGGTTTTCTTTGTGTCTCCCCCTGAGCCAGAGCTCACCTTTTAGTTTCCGGAAGGAATATCAGCACCAGAGTCTGGTGCGGATCCAACCTCTACATTCTCTGAACTTTTCTTCACCCAAATCTTGTTCATCTCATTCCTAACTTCATCCGCATTCATCTTTTGTTTACCCTTATCTTGATTATGATTATGATATACCGGACCTCTTTTCTCCTGATTCTTGCTTCTACAGAATTTTGCATTATGACCGGACCTATTACAGATTTGGCAAACAACATTTCTTTGCATATTTGACTGATATCCTCTTGATCTGCATTGATTAGCCATATGACCTACTCTATTGCATGCAAAGCATCTACCATTGAATGATTTGTTCATTTGCATATTTTTGCATTCATGAGACTTGTGACCATACCTTTTGCAGTTAAAACACTATCCGGAGAAGGATGAATTAGTCTGATTCATTCTCTTTCTGCACTGATTAGCTTTGTGACCAAAGTGATTGTAGCTATGGCAGTATCCATTGAAGGATGGATATCTTTGAGCATTGGGCTGTCTTACCGGAGGTCTTCTAGGCTTGTTCCTTGGATTTTCTGATCCATAATTTTTCTGACCGGATCCGGAGCTTTCTCCTTTCTCATATCCCAAACCACATTTGTCATCCACCTTCTTTTGACTTCCAAGAAGAACTTAAAGTTGAACAGAACTTATCTTGAATTTTTCTTTATACTCATTTGCTGTTTGAAGATCCCTTTTGAGAGAGACAATTTGATCCTCAAGTTTTTCTTCATTATCTTTAGCATCTTCAAGATCAGATTCAAGATGTCTGATAATTCTATCCATCTGGTGGCAATCTTCTAATTTCTCTTTGAGAGATTGTCTTAGATTGTCTTCAGTTTTTCTTTTCTCTTCAATCTCTTGAGTAAACTTAATAACTCCTGATTCCATTTCATGTCTTACCATAATGACTTCTTTTGATAACTTTTCACATAACTTGGTTTTCTCAGTCAGCTCTTCATTTGCATTATTTTCTTCACCTTGTCTTGCCAATTGCTAAAGCAGCTCCTTTCTCTTTTTCATAGAGAGACTTAATTTATCTTTTAGTTCTCTCATGAAATCATCATCCTGTTTGAGTCTTTCCTTTAATTCATTGACTTTAGAGTTTGACTGTTCAAGATCATCAAGGGTAGTCTTGAGTTGCTCTCTTAAACCATATGCATCCATTTGAACTCCCAGATCTTCCTCAAGCTGTTAGGCTCTGTTAGAAGGAACTTAGCTCTGATACCAATTGTTGATAACTGAGAGGGGGGGTGAATCAGTTATCCTAATTATTTCTTCTTCTGAACTTTCTTATTAATCAATGTAGCATTAATTCAAACAAGCAAACATTACCATGAAATGGAAAAACATATGACACACGTGGAAACCCTATTAACGGAGAAAACCACGGGGTGATTAACCCAAAGATTATTCTCTGTTAGAAAAATAAGGAAATACAAAATGGCACTTGCCAATTAGGGCTGACTGCCCGGCACACTGCTCACAAAGGAGGCACACTGCCTACAGGGAGACACACTATCTACAAAAGAATGTTATACAATACTTGAACTGATTGGAAGCATCCACATATGCTGGAGTTCAGTTCCGGTTAGGCTTAGTACACTGATCTGCTGCACTTCATCTTTCCTCTTCTCTTATGCTGCTTTCCTTTCACATACCGGACCTTCCTTATTGCTTCTGCTCTACTCTGCTTTTATTCGCATATCACATATCACCACTACACTTCTCACAACTAAATCCATTATGTATATATATCCGCACAAGTAATTTCATCACCTTTCTAGTCGGCACCCGGAATAGTTAATCTTTTCACTAATTCTGATCTGTCGGCTGAATCCTAGCACATCAAGTAATGCGGATCAAGTATATGCTTGTAGAAATCATTAATCATGTCAGCCAAACATGATTCATGCCTTCATAACCTTTAACACCATCAGTAGCACATCCAGAAAGTAGTCTGATGTTCTGTCAGTCAGTTCTTCCTCTGTTCACACTGTCACTCAGGAATCTGGTACTCAACTATTCATATCTTTTACTTCATCTATCATCGGAGGCTAAAACCTTGGAATCTATCACTAAGTTAGTACTCTTTACTTCCCCAAATCCGCACTTTACCAAGATACCTCATCTGAGAGATCCAGACCTGTCTGTCGGACCTTGCCATATGCTCTATTCTTGTTTACCAGACCACAACATTCTTCACTCTGACTTCCGGTAGAGACACACCATGTCCTGCGGATGTGTGGGATGAACTTTGTTGCCATCAATGACAACAATCATGAATCCATATAGTGTCTCTTGCCAACATAATCATCCCAGACTTCACTCTCGAAATGCAGAGAAAAATACTTTAGTACAGAGGAATGTGGAGCATATTACTTTCTCCCTGTCCTAACTGTTCTTCCAGAAGAGGCAAACTTTACTCTGGTGAATGCAACTCTTTCAATTCTTCATACCAGAGGCCCAAACTTAGGATTCAACAACTTCAGATATCCCTTTGAATAACTCCCAATCCACATAGCAAAATCTTCACCCAAAAGGAAATACAGAGCAATCTACCAAGTTGTTCTTCAACATACCACTCACTGTCTATACTGCACTTCTCTGTAACTCACTTGTTTCTTCCGGAGAGGCCAATTTTCTTAATATCATCAACATGCAGAGCTTCCTAACATGTAATAGAGTAAGATACAGTTGACAATAATGACAACAAGGATATGTTGACATCAATGGCAACACCAATAGGCACATACTTGCAATAGGACCTCCTATTTTTGGAAAATGTAACAATGTGTTGGACACTCAAAAGAGATATAAAAGGGAGAGTTACATGTGTTGGTGTGTGGTTTGGCACATCATAAGGCATCTTTGATTGGAGATAATTTGGGTGCCACTTTTGGGTGGTTTTGGCTCATGGTTTGTAATTACCATTGATAGTTTACTATATTGTATCTCCTATATATCAAGAGCTTGAGATGGAGGTTATGTGTAAGAGTCTTATAGATGTTGAGTTACCTCCTAGATCTTTGGTTGGATATACTCCTGTGAAAGCTTGATCTGCAAGTATATTGTAATCTTCTTGATTCTTGAATAATATATTGTTGCAAATATGTGCCTAAGTAGTGTTGTCATTGATGTCAACATTTCCTTGTTGTCATTGGTGTCAATTGCATTCTATTTTTCTGCCTGTATAGAAGACTGGATTGTTGAGGATATTGATAAAATTAATAAGGATCAATGTATGCAGGCCATATGACTGAGTAGAGGATTGTTTGAAGAAGCTCCAGTTAAGCTTTGAAGGGTTCGCATGAAGATTTGAAGAAGCTATGGCCATCTGAGTAGAACCAGTTCTGCAGTGTTCAGAAGAGACAAAGTGATAGGAAAGAGGTCTGAATTGTTCCAGATATGTCAAATGATGATCTGCAGATTTGAAGGCATGTTTGGGAAGTCAGTGTGTATCATCCATTCAAGTGGTTTAGGGTTTGGAGGTCTGCAAGCAATCTTTCTAAAGTGACATTCATGGCAGACAATGTTCTTGAGGTTCCAGAGGAAGATGCAAGTGATTTTGATGATTTGGAGAAGTACGGATGTTTTTGTTGAATTCAATGTGCTTGTGGAAGTCTCTCGATCGTGTGACTGCTATGTTGGAGGTTTGCATTGAAGTTTGAGCTTGTCAATGAAGATTTCCCTCTTGGTGTTGCTATTCTTCCCAGTCTTGGCTGACCGGATGATTCAAGTGTGTTGCAGATGATTTAAGAGCATTTCTATGGAGCATGGCATATTAATTAATAAAGATTTGAGTCCCAGTTATGTTTGGCTGACAGCTTAGTGATTCGCATTAAGTCAGATATTTTCTAGTGCTGACCTTGATGTTCATTCCAAGGTTGATGAAGCATATAAATACTTGTTGATGAGTTGTGGAAAATCATCCTTCTGCAAAAAATAATATAATCTGAAGAAAGGATCAAAAGGCAGAGCAGAGCAAAGGAGAAGCAAAAGAACAAGAGCTGTTTAGATGAAGAGTTAGAGAAGAAGTATTTGGGGCAGAGTAGAAGTTTTGTGAGCATTCAATAAAACTGAACTAGGCATGAAGGAGATGCTATTTATCAGTTAATTCTTTCTGTATTAAACATAAATTTTGTAGGCAGTGAGCCTCTCTTGAGCAGTGAGCTCTGGGCAATGACCCTGAAGGCACATTCCTTCTCTTTTCTTCTAAGTACTTTTAATAGGGTATGAATCGTGTGGGTTAACCCCCACCGTGGTTTTCCCTTAACCGGGTTTCCACGTAAAAAACCTAGTGTTATGTGTGTTCAGTTTATTTATGCTCATGTGTTATTGATTCATGCTTGAATATTTACATTATTAATCTGATTGCAAGTTGATAAAGAAGATTAAAATCAAAAAAGTTTAAATTTGTGAGACAACTGATTCACCCCCCCTCTCAGTTGTCTAGACTAATTCTAACAATTGGTATTAGAGCAAGGTTCCTCTAAAAGAAGCTTAACCGCTCGAGGAGATCCAAGATGTTGACCTACAAGAAGGATAGTCTAAGATTTGATGGAACAAATTACTTTGTTTGGAAGAGTTACATGGAGTGCCATTTGCAATGTATGGGTGATGCTTATTGGGTGATAAGCAATGATGAATATAAACCTCCAGAGAAAGGTCCTTCAACTCTAGATCAAATCAAAGGTGCTAAAAATAACCTTCGAGCTAAAGCAGCCTTGTTGAGTGCCCTAACTGATTCAAAAATGACAAATGTCTTTGGACTAAAAATTGCTCATGAAATCTGGAAGAAGTTGGAGAATCTTTATGAAGGCGATGAACATGTCAAATGTGCCAAGCTACAAAGTCTGAGAGGAAAATTTGAAAATCTAAGAATGAGTGAAGATGAAAACATCACAATCTACATGCAAAAGATAAATGAACTTGTGTGTGGTATTAGGTGTGTTGGTGGAACTTTGGAAGAATCAGAGATTGTGGCAAAAGTGCTCAGATCTTTACCTGATTCATACAAACATAAGGTTGCTGCTATAGAGGAGATCAAGACTATCTCAAAAGTTACAAGAGATCGGCTAGTTGGCAAAATTTCAGCTTTTGAATTAAGTGAGTTTGGTGATTCTCTTCTTAAGTCTGAATCTGCTTTTAAGGCTAGTGTATATGGAAAACAAAGAGATGATCCAAGTGAAATCTCTTTTGCAAGATCAAATAGATTTGCTAAGGCAAGGAAGGATCTTGAAAATGATGAAATTGAGTCTACAGAACTTGAAGCTCTTATTGCCAAAAGAATGCCAAGAGGATCCGATAAGTATGAATGAAAGTTGCCATTCAAATGTTTTGCTTGTAATAAGATTGGTCATTTTGCCTCAAGATGTCTGGAGAAATTTTCAAAGCCAAACCCTAATAGATATAAAGGTCAGAAGAAATGTTACTATAGAGAAGAAGGAGCACAGGTGATGAATCCGATCATGGAGGTGCCATTGAAGATGATTGGGTGTTCATTGCTATCAAAGAAGAAGATCCAGTGTCTACTAAATTTGCTAGCTGTACAAATGTGGAAAGTGTCTTGGCTTCTCAGGTTGTTGAAAAGGATGAATAGGTGATTGATAGTGGATGTTCTCATCATATGACTGGTGATAAAAGTAAGTTTATAAACTTTGAAAAATATGAAGGTGGAATTGTGAAATTTGGAGACAACTCAGTTGGTAGAATCCATGACAGAGGATCCATCTATTTTGATGGTAAGAATAACACAAATGATGTTTTGTATGTGGAAGGGCTAAAGCATAATCTTCTCAGTGGTGGACAGTTGGTTGACAAGGGTTATGATCTCTGATTCAAGGATGGCAAATGCAGAATCTTGGAAAGCCCTGGAACTGAAATTGAATCTGGTACACAAACTAGAGGTAACATCTTTCAATTAAGTAGTTCTGGTAAAAGTTGTTTGATTGCTCAGACAGATCAAAGTTGGTTGTGGCATACGAGAATGTGTCATGTGAATTTTGATAACATTGTCAAGATAAGTTCTACTCAGGCTGTGAGAGATCTTCCAAGACTTGTGAAACCTGATAGCATGTGTAGAGAATGTCAATTGGGTAAACAGAACAAAACATCATTCAAAAGTAAAGAACAATTTTCAAGTGGGCGATTGGAACTTGTGCATATTGATCTATGTGGTCCTGCTAGAATTAGGAGTGTGCAAGGAGACAAATATTTTATGTTGTTGATTGATGATTACTCCCATATGATGTGGGTAACTTTCTTAAAAGAAAAATTAGAAGCTCTTGATAAATTCAAAGTGTTCAAAGTTATGGTGGAAAATGAGATTGGTGTGAAGATAAAGTGTCTGAGATCTGACAGAGGTGGAGAGTTTACCTCCGGTGAGTTTGATACATTCTATGAAAATCATGGAATAAAAAAATAGTTATCTGCTCCTACGACTCCTCAGCAAAATGGAGTTGTGGAAAGAAAGAACCAGACCATTCAAGAAGCTACCAGGACAATGATGATGGAAACAAATGTTCCACAAGTTTATTGGAGAGAAGCTGTGAGTATTGCTGTCTACACTCTTAATCGAGTGCAAATCAAAGACAATTATGGTAAGACTCCTTATGAATTCTGGTTTGGTCATCCTCCTACTGTGAGATATTTCAGAGTTTTTGGTAGTAAATGCTATATCAAAAGAGATGAGGATCTAGGCAAGTTTGAAGCAAAAAGTGATGAAGGAATTTTTCTGGGTTACTCTACTCAAAGCAAAGCATACCGGTGCTTTAACAAGAGGTTGAAAAAGATTCTTGAAAGTGCTAATGTCAGAGTTGATGAGATCAAGGAAGGACATTCTAGGTCTTACATATATGATTCAGATGATCAAGATGAAAATCCAAGTCAAGAAAGGCAAGTGCAAACTCAGATTCAGATCCAGTTTGATTTGGAAAATCCAGTAATTCAAGAGGATAATGTAGAAGTTGAGGAACAAGCTCAAAAAATAGAAGTTCAAGCAAATCCCAAAACTCCTAGGTATGTAAGGATGAATCATCCTGAAGATCAAATCATAGGAGATAGAAATAAAGGTGTTCGAACTAGGAGAAGAATTGCTGAAGATCAAGAAGAGATTTGTCTAATTTCAAAGATTGAACCAAAAACAATAAGTGAATCCTGTGAAGATGAAAACTAGGTAAAGGCAAATTGAAAAGAATCACACTTGGGATCTTGTTTCTAGACATGAGGACAAAAATGTGATTGGAACTAAATGGGTCTTCTGGAACAAACTAAATGAAGATGGTGAAGTTGTAAGAAACACAGCAAGGTTGGTATGCAAAGGATATTCTCAAGTGGAAGGAATTGACTTTGAAGAAACTTTTGCTCCGGTGACAAGAATAGAAGTAGTCAGGTTATTTCTTGTATTTTCTGCTTATAAAGATTTCAAGGTCTATTAGATGGATGTCAAATCAACATTCCTAAATGGAGAGTTAGAAGAAGTCTATATTGAGCAACCGGAAGGATTTCAGTTGTCTAATCAGAAAGACATGGTCTGCAGATTGAGGAAAGCATTATATGGACTCAAACAAGCCCCAAGAGCCTGGTATGCAAGATTAGATAAGTATCTGCTAAAGCTAGGATATAACAAAGGCACTGTTGACAATAATCTTTACTTGAAGATTGATCATGAGAATATTCTAATTGTTGAGGTATTTGTTGTTGATATCATTTTTGGTGGAAATGAGCATGTGCAAAACATTTGTTGATCAGATGCAAAGTGAATTTGAGATGTCCATGTTTGGTGAGATGAATTTCTTCTTAGGTTTGCAAATCACTTAGTCAGATAAAGGTATCTTTATATCTCAGTCTAAGTATGTGAAAGAATTGTTGAAGAAGTTTGGAATGGAAGATTCAAAGCCAATAGGTATGTCTATGGTAACCAGATGTAAGTTGAGTAAAGATGATGACTCCCCTAAGTCAAATCAGAAAAGGTATAGATCAATGATTGGAGGACTGCTCTATCTGACTCAGACCTGACTTGATATCATGAATGCAGTTGGGCTTGTTGCTAGATTCCAATCTGATCCTAAAGAATCCTATGTTGTAGCAGTCAAAAGAATCTTCAGATATCTCAAAGGAACACTTGATTATGGCTTGTGGTATCCAAAAGACAATGACTTTACTCTTCATGCATATACAGATGTTGATTGGGCAGGAGATGTGGATGACAGGAAAAGTACGATTGGTGGTGCATTCTTTTTGGGAAGCAGATTGGTTTCTTGGATGAGCAAAAAGTAGGAGGCAATATCCCTATCTACAACAAAGGTAAAGTATATAGAAGTAGCAAACAATTGCACTCAAGTTCTGTGGATGAAACAAATGTTGAAGGACATCAGAATTGTGTTTGAGGAGCTGGTCACAATCTTCTGTGATAATTCAAGTGCAATAAGAATCTCAAAGAATCTAGTGTTGCATTCAAAGACAAAGCACATATCCATCAAGTTTAATTTCTTGAGATAGAAGCTAAATGAGAATGAAGTCAAGTTGGAGTTTGTATCTTCAAAGGATACGATTGCGGATATTTTCACTAAGCCTCTTCCCAAGGATACTTTTGAGTATCTTAGAGAGAAGTTGGGGGTTATTACCCCTCTTGATCAGAATTAAGATGCACTAGAGTGCATCAGTCTGATAGAATTCACAGTCACATCTTGTGATCCAGATTGATTGCAAGGAGGCACTACTCAGGGGGAGTAGTCTGCATGTAATTTTTGAGTTTGGTCTAAAACAAAAATAAGGAGAAAAGACTACAAATATGTGCCCTTTGCCATTGATGTCAAAGGGGGAGAGAAGTTCATGTGAAAAACTAGTTGCTGATGAAAGGGGGAGCAATGAAGAAAGTGATTGCAGAAGTGATAACAGAAAGGGGGAGAAGGTCTTGTCTTGATGGTCAAATTAGTTTTTCACATCATATATTTTCATCAATGACAAAGGGGGAGATTGTTGCAAATATGTGCCTAAGCAGTATTGTCATTGATGTCAACATATCCTTGTTGCCATTGGTGTCAACTGTATCCTATTTTGTTGTTTGTATAGAAGACTGGATTGTTGAGGATATTGAGAAAATTAATAAGGATCAATGTATGTGGACCATATGGATGAGTAGAGGATTGTCTAAAGAAGATTTAGTTAATCTTTGAAGGGTTTGCATGAAGATTTGAAGAAGCTATGGCCATCTGAGTAGAACCAGTTCTATAGTGTTCAGAAGAGACAGAATGACAAGAAAGAGGTCTAGATTGTTCTGGATATGTCAAATGATGATCTGCGGATCTAAAGGCATGTTTGGGAAGTCAGTGCGTATCATCCATTCAAGTGGTTCATGGTTTGGAGGTCCACAAGTAATCTTTCTAAAGTGACAGTCATGGCAGACAGTGTTCTTGAGGTTCCAGAGGAAGATGCAAGTGATTATGATGATTTGGAGAAGTGCATATGTTTTTGTTGAAATCAATGTGCTTGTGCAAGTCTCTAGATCATGTGACTGCTATGTTGGAGGTCCGCATTGAAGTTTGATCTTGTCAATGAAGATTTCCCTCTTGGTGTTGCTATTCTTCCCAGTCTTGGCCGACTAGATGATTCAAGCATGTTGCAGATGATTTAAGAGCATTTCTATGGAGCATGGCATATTGATTAATGAATATTTGAGCCCTAGTTATGTTTGGCTGACAACTTAGTGATTTGTATTAGGTCAGATGTTTTCTAGTGCCGAACTTGATGTTCATTCCAAGGTCGATGAAGCATATAAATACTTTTTGATGAGTTGTGGAAAATCATCCTTGTGTGAAAATAATATAATCTGAAGAAAAGATCAAAAGGTAGAGTAGAGTAGAGGAGAAGCAAAAGAACAAGAGCTATTTAGATGAAGAATTAGAGAAGTATTTGGGGCAGAGCAGAAGTTTTGTGAGCATTCAATGAAACTGAACCAGGCATGAAAGAGATGCTATTTATCAGTTAATTCTTTCTGTATTAAACATAAATTCTGTAGGCAGTGAGCTCTGGGCAGTGAGCCCGAAGGCATGTGCCTTCTCTTTTCTTCTAAGTACTTTTAACAAGGTATGAATCTTGTGGGTTGACCCCCACTGTGGTTTTCCCTTAACCGGGTTTCCACGTAAAAATCTCGGTGTTATGTGTGTTCAGTTTATTTCTGCTCATGTGTTATTGATTCATGCTTTAATGTTTACATTATTAATCTAATTGCAAGTTGATAAAGAAGATTAAAAGTAGAAAAGTTTAAATTTGTGAGACAATTGATTCACCCCCCCTCTCAGTTGTCCGGACTAATTCCAACATATATTGGGCGGCTTTGGAGTGTGGGGTTTTTTACCTAAAAGGGTTTTCCCCACTTATATATTGTGTTGTGAGTTTTGCATTTGAATCTTATTATTATCTTTCTGTTAATGTGCATCTTAATTTGTAAATGTAAAAGTTAAAATTTACATAAATTGTTTCTCAGTAGATCATTGTAGGAACTATTTTCTGCATACCTTGCTTCCTTTCATACGGTAGGGGGTACCAGACTCTTATGAACAACAAGGTGGTGGAGACCGAGAAGTTCCCTGGTGGAAGAGAGTTTGGAATAATTTTGCTTGGCTAAAGTGTAACTTTTTTCTTTGGCTGGTTGCTAGGAATAGATGTCTCACTTGGGAAAATTTTTAGAAGTGAGGTTTTCAGGGTCCTTCTACATGTGCCTTGTATGGGCAAAGTGAAGAATTCACCCCTCATCTTTTCTTCTAGTACTTGTATGCCAAGGAAATCTGGCATTCTTGTTGGGGATTGTTGAATAAGGGATGTGTTCATGCCACCTCATTGGTGGATTTTTGGATTAGTTTTGGCGAGACCTCCTTCAAGTTCTTATTTTCTTCAAGTGGTGTGGGAGATTTGGCCTTCCTGTATTATTTGGCAGCTTTAGCTAGAACCAAATAGGAGGATTTTCCAGGGATGTTAGATTTGGGCCCAATAGTTGTGCCAAAGGATTTTTAGTATGATTTGGGAGACCATAGTGGCCAAGTGTGATTTGAATGAGTCTCTGATGAGGGAGGACCTTTCAGTGGCACATGTGTTAGGCCTTAGTGATAAATATGAAGGTTTCAAGGGAAGGAAATTTAGCTTCCCCTCCAATTGGGGTTTTCAATATTAATACAGATGGCTCTTCTAGAGGGAATCTGGGCCATATTTGGATTGGTGGTGTTGGGAGAGATAGTTTTGGTGTAGTTATTTTCTTCTTCTCCACTTATTTGGGTCATTCAATGAATAATCTTCTAGGAGCTCAATCTATTCTTGTGGCTATGGAAAAGGCTTGCACTCTGAGTTTGAGGAAGATCATTGTTGAGGCAAACTCTATGTTTCAGATTAATATGTTGAATAATAGATAGTTTGAAGGAGTTCATTGGTAATTGGCAGTGGTTGGTAGGCAAATTTTATGATTGGATAGCTCTTTTGAGTTGGTTTCCTTGGTCCATATCCCTAGGGAATGCAATGGGGCGGTAGATTGTCTTTCTAAGTGGTCTTTAGAGTAGCAATATGGTTGGGATGGTTTGGATCAGTTGTCGGTGGAGAAGTCTCAGAGGTTGCATCAATTGGTTGTGGATGATAGGTCAGTCTAATGGGAGCCCCTCAGATTTGGGGTCCTATTGTCTTTGGGAGCTTGTTGGGTTGTCTTCTTTTTGGGTGCTTTGGATTATGTTTCTTTGTTATCTTATGTATCTTGGACTCTTTGCATTTGATGCCTTGTTTTAATAAATAACTTTTTACCCAAAAAAACATAGCTTACAATACATGATTCAACATTCATTTTTGAAAAGTGATACACCATTTTAAGGAACTATAAATGTTTTTTAATATATATGTATATGTATACATATATAATAATATGCATAGACATAGACATATATAATAATATGCATAGACATAGACATAGGCATAGACAAATAGATATATATGGATGTCCCTATTTCAATACATTTTTTGATATATATGCAAATAGAAATATGTTATGGTTAGATATAGGTCTAAAGTTTCTATTAGTATCAATTAAAAAATTAATAATGAACAAAATATTTAATAAAAAATTACAAAAAATATCCTTGCACTAGGTAGTGGAGTTAATGATTTATGCAATAAAATTTATGCATTACAATAGGTATTGGAGTTAATGATTTTTGCAGTAAAATTAACTTGTTTACCGAGGAAAACAAGTTAATTAGATTTAAAAGGAAAAATAATAAACTAGACAAAAGTTAGCACAAGAAAAGTTTCCATGTATAGAATCACAAGAATGATCTAGTCCAAGGCCTCTAAACTTTAAAAATACCTCTACCCAATACTCATAATCACTAATTTAATACCAAATTATAGTTTTTAGTTATTTGACATAGTGCCTTGGTCATTCCAAGACATCAAGTTCAAAATCACATTGTAAACTATTTTAATTAAATTCATGAGATCATGAAGGGAATGTTCAAAAGAGGATAGAATAATTATGGGTGAAAAGTTGTTAATGACAGAACTATGAGCATGGCCTAATTTTATGCTTTATAAATTTTAGATTACTTATATCTTAGGATCCTAACCATTGAACTAGTATCACTTTCATTTTTTTAGTTCTTTGTCACAACATCTCAACCAAACAAAGTGATTAGTCTTGACATTACACCATAGACTACACTTGTGTGGGAGAAATGCACCCAAAGGTGGTACTATAGGTGCATGTTATTTACATGTCTCAAAATTTTTAGAATACCTCTCTATTAGGCCCTTTATGATTGATCAAGTTCTAGTTTCCATTTCTCTATCACATTATCTCAACTAGTCAAAGAAATTAAATTCAACATTGCATAGTAAATTAGGTAAGGCTTTTTTCGAAGCTCAATCATTTTAATTACAATCTTATTTTTCTCAAATCATTATTTACATTTACAATTTTAGATCTCTCTAAAGGAATATAGGGTTGAATCAAGTAATATTTTATCTCCACTAGAGTCCTTTATATAGGCTGTGATTTATTTCCCTACATTTTTGTGAAAGTAAATAATCAAGCATCAATCTAGTTGTAGACACCTAAAACTGACCACTCATCACTTCACCCCAAATAGGACATCACTAAACCACTTTCTTCCATAATTAACTAAATAAACACTTGCTTAGATAGTTAATTATTGGACCCCCCTTCTAACAATGATTAAATAATATATTTTTTATTTTATCACTTTTTATGCCCTATTCATCCATACCATATCCTAGCATTAATTGAATAAATTCAATCATCTATTCAATTAATCAATTATTTTCCATAGTCCAACATTAGATAAATATATTCATTTATCTAATATCCTAATCCCCATCCAAAAATTAAATAAATATTCCTATTTATTTAATTCCCTATTAGTTCACTTTTGGTTAAGTTGACTAATTCACTTAATCAATTTAATCACATGCTTGCACATCCCAAATCCTTCATTAGCCCATTAAAACCTGTCACATCTTTCAACATGTACAAAGGCATGGGATTTTGTACTTGTAGATCACATGGGTCTCTTACAAAGGAATAGGCAAGTCCTTTGTACAAAAGTTCCTTTTTTCCTCCTTTGATCCTTTTCATCCACTTTATCCAAGACCATCCTCCACCCTTGATCTCTCCTTGATCCAAGGACCATCTTTATCTTCCAATCAAATCGTACCACTTGTGGCTTCTCATCACTCCAATCCTCTCAACAATCCTCAACCCTTTATCTTCCAAATCAATCCTATCCATCCAATCCTTATCCCAAAAATCTATAAATAACCATCAACCAAATCCATTTTCAAGTCTACATGCTATGCAAGGTTATGCTATCAGTTTGAGGAGAAATCGACATATCAAGACATCAAGAGCACATCTAAAGATCAAGGTTTGCATGGTAGTTATTTAGTTATATTTCTTTGTTATATGCATTCCTTGATCTCTATCATGAGATTGCATTAGTTAATGAATGAAATAGATTAATATATATTTATCTTGTTTCTTATGTTCATTTTCTATATGTACACATTTTGGCATGCCCGGTGGGACCTTTTGGTCCTATCTAATCATCTTTTTGGTGTTTTAAGTCTCTTGAAAGATTGTAGGTCATGAATGAGCATTTCTATGGAGGATGAGGACATCCATGAATTTTCTAAGAACCTTCATTCATGCTTGAGTGTTTCCATATCACACTAGGGTGTTTTTATATGGACTTGGGTATGAGATAGTAATTTTTTCAATCTTTCATTTTAGGCTTAAAAGTCATCATTTTGGGGTCTAACAAGTGGGTTTTGTAGGATTTTATCAGTCTAACATGTTTATCATCATCTAACCCCTTTATTCTAACCCCTAATGATCATTTTTGCAGCCCAAAATCACATTTTTTTGTCCATGTTCAAGGATGAGTGTTTTTATAAAAAATGAAGTGTTTCTGTATGATGGATAAACCTGCCTTTGTATCTGGGGGCTTAAAATGTCATTTTTATCACTTTGAGCTCATCTAACATTTATTTTTTTGATAGGGGTGACTTTTACAAGTGGTTACTATGTAAAAATTTTCAAAAATCATGTTTTAACCCTCTGTTTTCATCAAAAATCACATGTTTTATGCTTTTTCATACACAAGCGCCTTTGTATCATGGATGAGCACCTCTATATGTAAAAAAACCACTATAATTGGTTAAAAAATAATCAACTTATCTTGGGTTTAAATCTTGGTAACCTCTAAATTTGTTCATTATATGGATGTAGCTAAGTTTCTAACACCATTTTATGAAGTTACCGTTGGCCCAAGTCAAGAAAATCAACTACTAACTTGTGTTTTCTAGCATGCTTGTCAAATACTTATTATTTTGCACTAATATTAGGCACATTTCATTTATAAAGGCTTAATTTAATTTGTGTGCTTTTTTTGGATCAGGTCATAAGCATATGCTCTTTCCTCACACCATTTGGTGACCTTGGAGATCAAAATTATTGACTTGATCTAATCTTTTATTATTTATCGATCCTAACAACCTAGTGTGTGTATGCTCTCCCTTCATTTCAAAAGGCTATCATAGGATCAAAAGCACCTAGGCTTCTTTCCTCTAGTGGGCTAGACCAAGGATTTCATCACATTGGGGGATGACTTGAACCTATGTGTTCCAGTGAGGTATGTACGAATTTGAGAGAATCAAAATACTCTCCTATTGGGGGATATTTTTCATATTTGGCTAAGCTTGCATGAAATTTATACCTTGCAAAGTGAAGGATGAGAGTGTGTTGCCCTACTGAACCATGCCTTAGACATACCCCCCATCACATAGACATTGGCCTCATGCACCTTGAGTGTATCAAGGACACCCTTAGAAGCCATGTTCATCCTATCTTACGACCTTTTACCATCCTTCATTGTGGTGCATCGTAATAAAATTAGGCCCAAGAAGCTACTCATGTCATACTTTCATAGCAGGGAGATATAACTCAATTTGGGCAAGCCTTTGGCCTCCAAGGTAAGGGGTGCATAGGTTGTATGCAACCTTGCATTCCCTATCTATCCATCACTTGATAAATAGTATATTGTGGGCCACAAGGATTGACACTCCTACTTGACTAATCTAGGGTGTTATTTTTCTTTGTGTGTTTTTATTTATTAAAAACTCGTGCATTCTCCCTTAATCCAAAATCATAATCCTTCCCAAACTTGTGCATGTTATATGTGAAATTTATTATTTACAAATTTCCCAAGTTCAAGCCATCCCTAATCACCTTCTAATTATCTATATTAATCCAAATCTAAATCCAAATTCTTCTTAATCAGGCCCAATTATATCCTAAACATCCATATCACCTTATCCACATCATCTTAATAAAATCGTGATCCATCATTTGGGACCCTAATCCAAATCAATTAACTAGGTCCAATAAAGGTCCTTATCCATTCAATTCACCTAATCACCTTCCCAATCACCATCATAACCCCTAATTAATCCCATCATTGAGCTTAATCAAGTCCCCCATCATTCTAATAACTTCCTTGTTAGTGTTAAAAGAGACTTTACCTAGCTAGTCATTTCTAGGTCCTCTTCACACTAGTATTCTTAAGTTTACTTAGTGTCTTTTGGAGCATTTAATATTGTACAACTAAGTATATTTAATAGTTTTACATTAGTTGTATCATGTCATAGATTTAAGACGCTTGTCATATTACAAGTTGTCTTACATGCTTTATTCATTAGTGGTGTCTAGGACATTTATTATTGGTGTGATCTAGAAGGCATCTTACCCTCTAGATGTCAGTGAATATTATGTCTATGTTGTCCTACATTTAATTTTGTTGCCAAGTCCTATCACTACATCTTGCCTATATAAGGGAGGTATTTCATTGTATATTTTCAATCCAATTGTGTGAAATCAATCTCTACATCATTTCTTGGCATTGTTGTTTTGTCTATTGTTGTGGAAGGTTGTTTTGATTGAAGGTGTTCTTGGTCCTTCTTGATTCCACCATTGAATTTTACATGGTATCAGAGCCCGATCTATAGTTTCCTTCCAAAATTTTCAAGATATTTTGCTAGGAGCTATGTTTTTGGTGCATTTTGGAGCAATTCTAACCTCACCATTATGATCAAAAGGGCTGAAAACCTATAAAACAATTGTCAAATCATCAAATTTCATCATAGGAAATTTTTTTGGACAATTTTCTTCTACCTTGTTTAGGTGTCTATGAAAATTTGTAAATTGTTAAATGCCTTACATGGGTCAATGCACAAAGATGAGGGACCAGAAAGTGGCCACAACCACTTTTTGGTCCCATATGAGCTATAACATGAGCACATTATAACGCACTCACGTTAAGGATTGGTATTGCCAAGCCTAGAATTATAACACACCCACATTTTAGGTTTGCAAAAAAACAAAATAAGAAAAATGTTAAACCCATGGCTCATTTACAAAAATTGGCTGCATGTTTCACTTCTGCAACTGCGAGTGCAATATAGGAGACATTGAAACAACAATTTCAAAAGGAAATTAACAATTTCACCATGCCAACTCACAAATCCCGCTGTCAAAGACATCGTGCACAATGTGTAGAGGGTGTAGTAGCTAAACAAGGTAGGGTTTGATTTTTTTTTGTGAATTTGAAAAGAATTTTTTAATTTTGCAATGTTTTGATTGGATTTTTATCTTGAATTTTCAGCCAATGAGCCACCACAAAACTCTAATCCATTAGAGGAGGCTCAAAGAAACCCCCTTCAAACTAAGGAGAACCCTTAGAACTCCTCACCTTCATGTCCTCACCATCAAAGGGACACACAAGAAAAACATTTATGGCAAATTGAAGAAAATAAAAAACATCTTGAAACCCTAATTGAAACATTAAATACTCCAAATGCAAGCATCGATCATAGGAGAGCCCTTGCAAATTCATTAGAGGTTATTGTTTCTCATATTGAATTGGTGAAAATCAAATCACCAAATGGAATGACTATAGGGAGAGTATTTGGCAATTCTATGCTGATAAATTGTCTTACAAACAAGTTAAAGACAAAAAAAAACAAAATCTCAATTATGTTCACATTTTATCAATCCTAAAATTGGTCAAGCACTAGAAGAGAGTTGCAAATGGTTCCTGATTCATTAGTGTGTGCATGATGGTATATCCCAAAACTTTTGGGATAGATGATACATGGTCTTTGATGAGCGTCCTTTAATAACAATGAGGTGCCACAATATTTCTTGAGGAAACTCTATTGTGAGTTCATCCTCAACCAGATTCCTAATTACTTTGACATTCGAGAGTTCCAAGGTAGAGGTGGTGGCTCTACCCAAGATAGTAAGGGGATATATCAAGACATAAATTGTATACCTAGACCTCTGATGAGGCCAACACATATCTCACTCTCTTTGTCTTTGAAGGAGAGTGTTGAGGTGGAGACACTGCATTCATTGAGTTCTCTCACCCAATCTTTAGCACAACATGGTGATGATCTTACCTAGGCTAATGAGGGTGAGAGCAGTAGGTGTCGTTGGTCCCCACATCTTTGTAGTTCATGTGGGAACTTGTCTGATTATGGGACCTAGGACTCTTGCCATTTAGGCAATCCAGATGATGCTATAGAATGTTAGGACCCTACGATGCAGGGGCAGTAGCAGTGATGGACACATCAATATTGGATGATATTGCCCTCATAGATGTCATCTTGCAAGAAATGTTTGGTATTGTCTCCTAGGTAATTGTTTACAAGGATCAACTTGATTTAATATATTTGTATATGAAATATCTAATAAATTATATGAGTATCTATATTATAAGTCAAAATTAATGTATGTAATTGTCTGTAGTATGAAATTCTAGGGTCAAAGTATTCATCCTGCATATATTAGTCATCCAACGTAGGGTTATGAAAGAATGTCGAGTCAACAGGTACGTAATTTATCACAAGATCATAAATATAGTACATATATCAATGGCAATCTTAATGACAATTTGTTGATGAATAGGGGCTTCACCACCACCACCATGATTTCCTTGGTCCCCTACATGCATAAGCACTTTCACTAAGGTAAAATTAACCATTTTTAATCATTATGAATTTAAATAATGTTATGTATCTATTTTGGTCAAATAACCTTGAACTCTATTTTTAGATGTTGAATATGGAGACTCCTCATCTTTGTCAGTCAGCAGAGGTGGGCATTACTGCAACTATTTTGTCTGCAAATGCTTTGACTGAGGTATGAGATAGTAACATGTAAATTTCATTAAAATTCTAGGGTCAAAGTATTCATCCTGATGAGGCCAGCACATATCTCACTCCCTTTGGATTTGAAGGAGAGTGTTGTGGTGGAGACACTACATTCATTGAGATCTCTCACCCAGTCTCTAGAACAACATGGTGATGATCTTACCCAAGCCGATGAGGGTAAGAAAATTAGGTGTCGTTGGTCCCCACATCTTTGTAGTTCATGTGGGAACTTGTGCGATTATGGGACCTAGGACTCTCACCATTTAGGCAATCCAGATGATGCTGCAGAGTGTCAGGATGCTACGATGCAAGGGTAGTAGCCAGTGATGGACACATCAATAAGGGATGATATTGCCCTCGTAGATGTCATCTTGCAGTAAACATTTGTATTGACTCCTAGGTAATTTTTTACAAGGTTCAACTTGATTTAATATATTTGTATTTGAAATATCTAATAAATTATATGAGTATCTATATTATAAGTCAAAATTAATGTATGTAATTGTCTGCACTATGAAATTCCAGGGTTAAAGTATTCATCTTGCATATATTAGTCATCCAGTGTAGGGTTATGAAAGGAGGTTGAGTCAACAGGTATGTAATTTATCACAAGATCATAAATATAGTACCTATAGCAATGGAAATCTTACTTAATGACAATTTGATGATGAATAGGGGCTTCATCACCACCACCGTGATTTCTTTGGTCCCCTACATGCATAAGAACTTTCACTGAGGTAAATTTGACCATTTGTAATCATTATGCATTTAAATAATGTTATGTATCTATTTTGGTCAAATTACCTTGAACTCTATTTTTAGATGTTGAATATGGAGACTCCTCCTCATCTTCGTCAATCAGTAGAGGTGGGCATTACTACAACTATTTTTTTTGCAAATGCTTTGACTGAGGCATGAGCTAGTAACATGTAAATGACTAAAATTCCAAGGTCAAAGTATTCATCCTACATATATTAGTTATTCAGTGTAGGGTTATGAAAGGAGGTCAAGTCAACAGGTATGTAATTTATCACAAGATCATAAATATAGTACATATATCAATGGCAATCTTACTTAATGACAATTTGATGATGAATAGGGGCTTCACCACCACCACCATGATTTCCTTGGTTCCCTACATGCATAAGCACCAGATGAAGCTGCAGAGTGTTAGGATGCTACGATCTAGGGGCAGTAGCCAGTGATGGACACATCAATATTGGATGATATTGCCCTCATAGATGTCATCTTATAGGAAACATTTGGTATTGACTCCCAGGTAACTTTTTACAAGGTACAACTTGAATTAATATATTTGTATTTGAAATATCTAATAAATTATATGAGTATCTATATTTTAAATCAAAATTAATGTATGTAATTGTCTGCACTATGAAATTCCAGGGTCAAAGTATTCATTCTGCATATATTAGTCATCTAGTGTAGGGTTATGAAAGGAGGTTGAGTCAATAGGTATGTAATTTATCACAAGATCATAAATATAGTACATATATCAATGACATTCTTACTTAATGACAATTTGATGATGAATAGGGGTTTCACCACCACCACCATGATTTCCTTGGTCCATGTTACATTAGAAAATGTCCCCGTGGGGCTTTTCCCTCTTAAGGTTTAGCTCTCGGGTCTTGTTTATGCATTTAGAGTATTTTTCATGTTAATCTGATTTCCAGATGAGAAAACCCTGAAGTTCCATGGCAATTTGGACTCAGGGGATGCACTTATGACAAACCATGCCTAAAATGGGGGGTGGACTTGGGCGCCCATGCCCTAGTCTTGCCCTATTTTAGGTCAAGCCTAATTTTTTAGTGTCGATTTGTGACTGTTATTTAGGTCCTATGCCAACACGGTAAGTTTTAATTATGAAATTCTTGGCGGGAATGTTTGTAGTTGTATATATAATCATGTTTAGGCATTCATTTGTAAACTAGATGGCTATTGTGATCTTTAGGCATACTTGTCATTGTGAGTATTCAAGATATTCATTGTGTTGTAGAGAAGAGCATTGTTTTTGTGTTTGTATTTGTAGATTTGAGCATCCATCTCCTCATGGCATGAAGAGCTTCTTCCTTCCATGAGATCTTCACTACAAGGTGATATCAATTACGTTTTTGATCATTTATCATTTGGATTTTGCCTCTATCCCACAAGGACATGCACTCTCTATCTAACAACGATGTTCAGAAGACTTGAATGTCTCTCTGGGGCTTGACTAAAGCAAGCCTCTAAATACCACAACCCCCAACCCATTTTTCCATGATTGCAAGTTACAGGTTGCAGGAGCAGAAAAATTGGAGTTGTAGGAGAGTGTTGCAGACTATCAAATTTGTAGATCTGAAGAGAAAATAGGGACCTGGACTTGGGCGCCCTAGTCCTCCAAATTCTGTAACTGAAGAATCTCTAGAACAACATGAACGGGTTGCAGACAAGGTTTCTAGATCCTGAAGAAATTTGCACCTTGGACTTGAGAACCTGCTTATTAGTCCTTGACTATTCCACTTCTCAAACTTTAAAAATTGGTATGCATTTGATTATTATTTAGTATCTCTATGTGTAAGCATTTTCTGTGATTTGTCTGTTTACTTCTAAATTTGCATAATTAGGGTTTTGAGCATAATTGAGCATAATTGAACAATAAATCTACACAATTCCAATTTTCCCTATATTCTGAGTGACAAAGGGCCTAATAGTAGATTCCTACTCGACCTAAGGTCCTTGAATGTTTAGTGGTGAAAGGAGGATACACACAAACCATCAAAAACCCTCTATCCAAATTTTACTCTAAACATTTTGGTGAACCCATGTTTTATTGAATTTGGCACCTTGTTGAGTGTTTTGCTTTAGATTTCATTCATTCATATAATTTTCATCATTTAATTTGAATTTCATTAAAATTTTAATTTTTGCATCAGATCTGAGCTAAATTATAGAAAATTACAAAATTACAATTTTTTGCATAGCATTTTCGTTATAAAATTGCTAGGGTTTTGTTGGAAATTTTGAATTTTTCATATTACCTAGTAAATTCAAAAACTAGGGTTTGTAGGTAAAATCTTGTTTCATATTTTTCTATTGATCTTAGACACTCATTCAAATTTGAATTTGGCTGTAGTGTTGCATTTTAGTGTAAATTTGCATTTAGATTTCAAAAATTTGCATTTTTGCATAGAAAATTTCAACAAAATAAATTAGCATTTTTCATGAATTTTTCATTAGATGTGCACTTACATTTTGCATTGTAGGGTTTGAAAATCATTTTCAGATCTAAGTGGAATTAATTTTTCATCATAAATCAAACTACAAAACATTCATATAACATTTTGCATTTGTTTAGTCAAAAATTGGATTTGTTAATGTTTTAGTGTTTTGATGTTTAAATCCTCCTCTCCACTTTACATTCAAGGATCTAGGGTTGAGTGGTGAGCACTATCATACCCTAGATCACTTGTGAGATGTAGGGAAACTTGGATTAGGGAATTTAATTATCAATTTCTCTTCTCTTATGCTTAATTGACCATTAAAACCCTAATTATGCAAATACAAAAATAAACTGATGAATAAGGAAAAATGCTCTTGCAAACGGAAGTGAAATGGCAAATCACAGAATACCTATTTTCAGGGTTTCGAGGTGGAACAGTTGGGGACAATGGAGTGGGCACCCAAGTCCAAGGTACCAGTTTCTTTGCGGGATCTGGACCTCTTTCTGACACTGATCAACCCTGTAACTTCTGTTTCTAGGAACTCAGCTGTGAAGGACACTAGAGCGAGCATCCAAGTCTTGGAAGTGCTCTGGTGTCCTACTTTTGTTCAGATCCTGAATCCTTGATGCCTGCCACTCCTTCCTGCAACTTCACTTTTTCCAAATGCGACACCTATAACCTACAATCACAAGACTTGGTTTGGGGGTTGTGGTGTTTAGAAGCTTGCCTCAGTCAATCCCCAGAGGACACTTAAGTCTCCAAACACCATTGTCAGATAAAGAGTGTGTGCCCTTATGAGGTAGAGGCAAAAACCAAAGGAATTGATAATGAAAACACAATATAATGTCACCTTGTAGTGAAGATATCATGGGAGGAAGATGCTCTTCATTCCATGATGAAATGGATGCTCAAATATGCAAATACAAACACACAAACCACACAAGTCTACTCTTGCAACACAATGAAAGCCTTGAATCACCTTGAGAATACTTGAACATCACAATTGCCATCTAATGATCATCTAGTTGAAATCTAGTTTACAAATGAATGCCTAAACATACTTTTATATGCAACTACAAACACCCCCGCCAAGATTTTCGTAATTCAAACTTACCATGTCGGCAAAGGGACCAAATAACGGTCACAAACTGACACCTAGAAATTAGGGCTTCCCCAAAATTGGGCAGGACTAGGGTGCGGGCACCCAAGTCCTCCCCCCTATTTTGGGCAAGGTATAGCTCAAGGGGTCCTCCTAGGTCCACTTTGTCATGAAACCTAGGTCTCATTCCATCGGGATGCCAAAATATGAACTAAGATGTCCTAAATGCATGCTAAAGACCCGGGAGCTAAACCTTATGAGGGAAAAGCCCCCAAGGGGACATTTTCTGATGTTACATTTAGCCCCCACTTTAATGTATGTATAAACGCGAGGCCAATACATGCATTAAAGTAAGGTCACAAACACAACAAGCATAGAAAATACACGCCAATCACATAGAAGACAGTAATAGGCACGCATAATACAGAGAAGACAGTTACAGTCACGCAGAACATGGAGAAGATAGTCAATGCATAGCAGACACATTAATGCATGTAAGATAGACATGATTTATTTTATTTTATTTTCTTTTCTTTTTCTCATATATATGAAATGCAGATGCAAGTACCGAAAAGTAAACAAACCTCCCATAATACAGGATGCACTACCCTAGGGCATAGGTCTCTGTATATATGGGGCAACACACACGCAAGACACGCAAAACCTCCCAAAATGCAGGAAGCACTACCCAAAGGCATTGGTCTCTGCATATGGGGCAACAAACACGCCACACAAAACAAGCACGCCAAAACACACCACTTGAAGACACGGAGAAAACACAACAGACAAGTGATGGAGTGTACCTATTTCTAGCTCCAACACTATCTCAGGCACATTACAAGCTCACACCAATGATTGGGCTTCACCACAACAATCGCCGAAGACATGCTTAAGGGTTGAGTTAGTCACATAACCGCTCCTTGCCTCTGTAGAGGACTTTTGAAAATGACAGGATGTGCAATTTGCTCCAAGAAATACACCATCCCCACCTCCACAGAGGGCTTAAGATAAAAAGGATATACGTGATATCCCGTCTCCGCAAAGGGCTTACATGATTGATTGATTGATTGCAAACAAACTTAGGATGCATGATGCACTACCATAAGGCTCAGGTCTTTGCATTTGAGGTCAAACACATTGCTAACATCTATAATAGACATCTTACCTTATATATGCCCCCACCTTAAGGTGGTTGATATCATTTATCGATATCAAGCATGTTAAGGTAGGAAGAAAACACACAAGGGAACACCGACTTTCACAAAGCCCATGCCCCCTGGAGGTGACATGTACTTTATGATCACCATATGTTCCCACAAACATATTCCTGCAAGAAACATGTTAGTGTCTATGAAATCATGATAAACAACAACATCAATGCATATGATTAACCACACAAAGAGCCAAGGTTATACAACAAATCCAGAGTTCAAGGATAAATGTAGGGCTATATCACGAAGCTCTCTGAATCAAGTACCGCCAAGGCCAGATTCAAAGACAAACAAAGGTGCATAGAGCAGTAGTATTGTTAAGGTTTGTAAATGTGACAGAAACATCATCAAATTCACTATGCGGAAAGCATGAGTGCTTCCACTAGCCAAGCGTCGGATAAAATATACAACCCCATCGTCATATTAGGAAACAAGTCCATTTGTTGATTGTTCTCGAAAGGGACACTAGGTTTGCATCAGTATAAATGTTTGTCGTCATCCACCCGCTAGATGGAAACACTAGAGGAAGGGAAACAATAAATAAGAGAGGATAAACAAGTGTCTTAGGGACAGTCACGTAGGAGGGTGCCCCCAGGTCACCAACCACGACGTTATGTCCGTAAGATAGAACACACAACAATGAAATCAGAGAGAGAAGCAATATAGAAGAATGATGATACAAATAGAGGAAGGTCACAACAGAGATGATCTCCTAGTATCCCAGACCTTACAAGAGAATCAAGGGTCATCCCAGGAGGCCTAAACAACACATAACACATCACAAGGGAAGGACATCATGAGAGATATAAAAGGGTTAGAGATACTTACCTGTAGGGCCCCTACCGGGATATAAGTTGTCTATAAGCAAATCATAGTCGTCATCTTCTCACTCCCTAATGTTGGAGGACAGTGGGACATATGGTACCATAGCCATATTCATATCTTGCTCATCATGTTGTTCATCATTAGGATCGTTATTGTTTGGTTGAATGTTGGGATCAATGTTTTCTTGTTGAGAGGCAAGGTTTATAGCACAAACTTGTCTTCTTTTTCTTCTTTCTCTTTCTCTTGCTTTTCTATTTTGTTTTCTTTTACCACTAATCTCTTGTAAGATAGGGCTATCGTCTTTCATAAGCTTGTGCAAATGAGAAGATGAAGAACCAAGATCAAACCTCATTTGTCGCAGTGGAACATTTTGTTGTTGACAATGACCTCCCAATCCTTGTAAGGATTTTGAGGGAGGAACCTCAGCATAGGGACCTTGTCTTTTTGGTCTAAAGTTCTCTTCACATGCAGGTTGTTTATCTTTTGTCATTTCATGTATAGAAGAGCTAAGTGCTGGATGTAACAATTTTGCTTTGTAGTTTCTATAGCTCAAAAATGTAAAGTTTGTTCGTAGTTCTAGTTTGTTGTTAGTTTTGTTGCAAAATTAATCCAATGTAAAATATTGTTGTGTACTTGAAGGCTTGTATGTATTTCGAGGTAGGACATGCACTTGTCCATTCAAAGGAAATTTTACACATTTATAGATAGTTGAAGGGACATCTTTCATAACCTTTAACCAAGGGATTCCAAGTTTGATTTCAAAGGTATCGGAAGAGGGGGTAACATCAAACCATTGCTCAACATGTTTCTCAAATATAGTTACCATTAATGATATCTTACCCAATGGTTTCTTAAAGGTTCCTGTATGTGTCTTAATCATCAAGTTCAAAGGGTTGTAAGAACCTTGCATTAGTTGATGTGAAATGAGGAACTCCTTAGTGGAAACATTAGTCATGCAATTAGGATCAATAAGAGTTCCATCCATAGGGTTTCCCATTATTTTCACAGTGATGTAAAGAGGTCCATCAGAGTCTCCAATTGTTCTATCATGAGGTGTAAAGACAATTTCAAGTTCAGGTGCTTTTCTTTTCATGTAAGGTATAGGAGGGAACCTATTGTTTCTGTTGTGATTAGAGGCCATGTTTTTATGTGCAAAATAATTCTAAATTAGATTTTTGAAAGCTTTTCAAAATTGGTGCAAAAGACAAGAGCAAAAACAGCCCAGAATGCTTGATTTTGCGATACTTTTTTCATTGTAAATGAATGAAACAAAGGGTGTTGTAAGGATTTAAGTCAAGGGAAGAAATTTATATGTCTGATATCAGTCCAAAGCAGCAAAAGTGTCCTTCTCAACACTCTCTTGATGCAAATCCAAGATAATGCCAAGTCGAAATATAGTGAAAATATGTCAAAATAGGCACTTTTTTCACCAAAAGTCAATGCAAAAGAGCATAACAAAAAGGTGTTGTGAAGAAAATGATGATGGAAAGAAAATAATATTAGTAATAATAGCCACTTAGTGCCAAAATATCCAACACAACACACTTTTAGTGCCACTTAAGGTAAAACCCTAGTGAAAATATAGCAAAATATGCAATTTTTCACGGTTTTTCAATTCCAAGACCTAGCAAAGGGGGTGTTGTAATAAATTTTAGGAGGTTAAGAAAGTAATATCAATAATATCAGTCACCTCAATCCATAAAATTGATCACAACACGCTTGGAGTGCAAACTAGGTCAAACCCTAGGGCAAAAATAGCCAAAATATGTAGTTTTTTGCAGAATTTTCACTACAAGAGCCTGATAAAAGGGTGTTGTGAAGATTTTTATGAGGGGAAGAAAATTATTACCTTGATAACATAAAATTAATGTAAAAATACTTTTCACAACATGCATATGGTGCAAGATTATAGAGTCGATAAGGCCAAATTTAGCAAAAATTGTTGTTTTTGAAGCCCTAGGTTTTGAGATATTGGGACAAAATGCTATGTGAATATTTTGAAGTCTAATTTATGATGAAATTTAATTACTCTCAGATATGAAAATTATTTTCAAGATTTAATATGCAAAATGCCAATGCAAATCTAATGAAAATGCATGAAAATTACTAGTTTTTGTTGAAATTTTCTATGCAAAAATGCAAATATTTTAAATCTAAATGCAAATTTACACTAAAATGAAAGACTACAGACAAATGCAAATTTTAATGAGCCTATAAAATCAGTTGAAAAATCTGAGAAAATATTTTGCCTACTAACCCTAGATTTTGGAATTACTAGGTTATATCAAAATTGTCAAAATTTCCACAAAACCTTAGCAATTAAATGATAAAAATGCAACATAAATTTCTATTTTTTTGTGTTTTTTTGTAGTTTATATCAGATCTGATGTAAAAATCATGAATTAGGAAAATTTATAAAGAATTGATGCAATTTAGTAAGCCAAACAATGCAATTTTTTTAAATTTTTCTCAATGCAATAAAATGAATGACTATATGAATGAATGAAATCAATCCAAATATGAAGACACACACTCGACTAGTTGCAATTTAAGTCCAAAAACACGAGTTCACCAGAATGTTTAGTGGAAAATTGGATTTGTTAATGTTTTAGTGTTTTGATGTTTAAATACTCCTCTCCACTTTACATTCAAGGATCTAGGGTCGAGTGGCGAGCACTATCATACCCTAGATCACTTGTGAGATGTAGGGAAACTTGGATATTATAATTTAATTATCAATTTCTCTTCTCTTATTCTTAATTAACCATTAAAACCCTAATTATGCAAATACGACAATAAACTGACAAATAACAGAAAATGCTCTTGTAGACAGAAGTGAAATGGCAAATCACAGAATACCTATTTTTGAGGTTCTGAGGTGGAACAGTTGGGGACACTGGAGCAGGCGCCCAAGTCCAAGGTACCAGTTTCTTTGCAGGATCTAGACCTCCTTCTGACACTGATCAGCCATGTAACTTTTGTTTCTGGGAACTTAGCTGCAGAGGACACTAGAGTGAATGCCCAAGTCCTGGAAGTGCTCCAGTGTCCTACTTTTCTTCAGATCCTGAATCCTTGATGCCTGCCACTCCTTCTTGCAACTTCACTTTTCCCAAATGCGACACCTATAACTTGCAATCACAAGACATGGTTTGGGGCTTGTGGTGTTTAGAGGCTTGCCTCAATCAAGCACCAGAGGACACTTAAGTCTTTGAACATCGTTGTCAGATAAAGAGTGCGTGCCCTTGTGAGGCAGAGGCAAAAACCAAAGGAATTGATAATGAAAACACAATATAATGTCACCTTGTAGTGAAGATATCATGGGAGGAATATTCTCTTCATTCCATGATGAAATGGATGCTCAAATCTACACATACAAATACACAAACCACACAAGTCTGCTCTTGCAACACAATGAAAGCCTTGAATCACCTTGAGAATACTTGAACATCACAATTGCCATCTAATGATCATCTAGTTGAAATCTAGTTTACAAATGAATGCCTAAACATGCTTTTATATGCAACTACAAACACTCCCGCCACGATTTTCATAATTCAAACTTACCATATCGGCAAAGGGACCAAATAACGGTCACAAACTGACAATTAAAAAATAGGGCTGCCCCAAAATAAGGTAGGACTAGGGCGCGGGCACCCAAGTCCTTCCCCCTATTTTGGGTAGGGTACAACTCGAGGGGTCCTCCTAGGTCCACTTTTCCATGAAACCTAGGTCTCATTCCATTGGGATGCCAAAATATGAACTAGGATGTCCTAAATGCATGCTAAAGACCCGGGAGCTAAACCTTATGAGGTAAAAGCCCCCAAGGGGACATTTTCTGACGTTACAACATTCATTTGGGTTAAGATCTCATGCTTAGGGTTTGAAAACCTAGATTTTTCACTAGATTTGGCCTTATCAACTCTATTATCTGATGCCCCTCCTCAAATTCTTTAAAACACCTTTTTATTGGGCCCTTACTGTGAAAATTTGGTGAAAACTTGCATATTTTGCCTATATTTGACCTAGGGTTTGACCTAGATTTTCACTCTAAGTGTGTTGTGAAAGATTTTATGGATTTAGGTGACTGATATTATTGCTATAATATGCTGCACCTCCTAAAATTCCTTACAAAACCCCTTTTTCTAGGTCTTGGAATTGAAAAATTGTGAAAAATCGCATATTTTAGTGCATTTTCACTAGGGTTTGACTTGTCATCATTCTAGATTTGCATCAAAAGTGTGTTATGAAGGATATTATTGCTGTATTGGACTGATGTTAGACATATTATTTTTTGCCCCTAATCAATTTCCTTACAACACTCTTTCTTTCACTTATTTGCATTGAAGAAAGTTGAAAAAAACAAGCATTTTAGCTCATTTCTACACATAGTTTTGCATTCATGGATTCTCCTAAGGGCTTATCTTTGGAAGATTTATTTGAGTACATTATGAATTATGATAATTTTTTCAAATTCACTTATAAACATCCTCAAGTCTTGCATCAAATAGCATATATCTACGACATTGACATGAACATGAGCACCACCTGTGATATCCTTCGCACAATAGCATATTTTGATAGCTTTCTTACTACTGTGGATGTTTTCCCTTCTATCATGGAGAATCTTACTAATTTCATTGCTGAAATCAATCATGGGGAAAGTTGTAGTGAAAACATGATTCCCTCTCTCCCTTTGTTTCATGATGATATAATGCAAATCCTTTCTGAGACCTATGAAAATGATATAGCAATGGGTGATTCATCGAACAAAGATACTTGTCCAAACATATCCCCACTTAGTGAGGATATTTTGGCACAAGAAGAATATATCATTTATACATTTGTCCATACCATTGCCATCCCTTCCCACTCTCCCTAACCAGGATGATGCTTTGGATAATGCAGATTCTCTTTGTGACCATTTGCTTCAACCTACTGAAACTGAAAATTCACCACTTGATGTTCAAAAACTTCTCAATTACATCTTAAACAAAGAAATTGATCATGCATCTTTACTTGAACCTTCACATACCTAGGAAGATAATGAAATTTTACATGATATTGAAGAAAAAGCTATCCCTCAAACCCAAGGTATTCCAACACCCTATAAATGGACTAAAATGGGCACTTTGCGGGTTCCTCAACACTCTCATTCAAATGGAATTACAAGAGCTCCTTTAACTGACACAAAAAATTACAACATTCCCTCTCTGCCATCATTAATGGATACCTTTCCTACATAGCTACCTTCACAAACTCATGAACATATGGAAGAGAGAAGAAGTGATAAAGCCTTAACCATTAAAGTAAAGATCAAGATCCATGATGACTGCTAGCAAGGGTGTACCTATAGGTAAGTATCTCTAACCCTTTATCTCTCGTGATGTGTTTCCCCCATGATGTGTTATGTGTTGTTTAGGCCTCCTGGGATGACCCTTGACTCTCTTGCAAGGTCTAGGATACCAGGAGACCACCTCTATTGTGACCCTTCTTCTATTTATATCATCATTCTTCTATATTGCTTCTCCTCTATTTTCATTGTTGTGTGTTGTGTCTTACAGACATATCATTACAGTTGGTGACTTTGGGGCACCCTCCTATGTGAATGTCCCTAAGACACTTGTTTCTCCTCTCTTGATTTATTATTTGCCTTCCTCTAGTGTTTCTATCTAGCGAGCGGGTGATGAAAAACATATTATATTGATGCAGACCTAGCGTCCCTTTAGTGAGAAATAAAAAATTGGACTTAGTTCCAAATATGACGATGGGGTTGATATATATTATCTGATTCTTGGCTAGTAGAATCACTTCATGCACTTTGTCGTGTGATCTTGATGATGTCTTATCTCACTTAATAACCATCACAATATTGTTGTTGTGTGCACTTTGTTTATCTTTGAATCTCTCCTTGATGACACTTGGTTTTGAGATTTTCATGGTATAGCCCCACAGTTATACCCGATCTCTGAATTCATAGTATAACCTTGGCTCTTTGTGTGATTGATCATATGCATTGATGTTGTTTATCATGATTATTTGGACACTAACACTTTTCTTGCAGGGATGTGTTTGTGGGAACATTTGGTGATCGTAACGTACATGTCACCTCCGAGGGGCATGGGCTTTGCGAGAGCTTGTGTTCCCTTGTGTATTTTCTTCCTACCTTAACGTGCTTGATATTGATACCTGATATCAACCACCTTAAGGTGGGGGCATATATAAGGTAAGCTGTCTATTGTAGATGTTAGCAATGTGCTTATTCTCAAGTGTAGTCTAAAGACTGGGAGTGATGAGTCCCTCCTGCACTCTGAGATTTGTTTTAAATCAACTTACACTCATTTAAGCCCTCATCGCGAGGCGGGGATGGTGTATTTCTCATGGAGAGTGCACATCTTTTCCTTTTCAAAAGTCCTCATCACGAGGCAGGGAGTAGTTATGTGACTAACTTAACCCTTAAGCATGTCTTCGGTGGTTGTGGCGAAGCCCAATTTTTTGGTGTGTGCCTGTAATGTGCTTGATATGGTGATGAGCCTAGAAATAGGAACACTCCATCACTTGTCTGCTGTGTTTCTCCGTGTCTTCCAAGTGTGTGTGTATTGTGTGTTTGTTCTCAAGCATAGTTTAAAGACCAGTGGCGATGAGTCCCTCCTATGCTTTGGGATTTGTATGGTGTGCTTGCTATTTGGCATGTATTGTGTGTGTGTTGCCCCATATGTAGTTTAAAGGCTAGTGGCAATGAGTCCCTCCTCCATTATGGGTGGTGTGTTTACTTTCTTGTACTTGCATATGCATTTCATATATAAATGAAAAAGAAAAAAAAAGAAAATGATCTATGTGTTCTTTGCATTCACTATATTCATTGTGTTTTGCATGTCTTCAATGTTGTATTCTCCATGTTTTGCGTGATTGTAACTATCTTCTCTGTGTTTTACGTGCCTATTACTATCTTCTCTCTGATTGGTGTGTCTTCTCCATGCTTGGCATGTTTGCTTTGTTTGTTGACCGTACTTTAATGCATGTATTGGCCTTGTGTTTATACATACATTAAAGTGGGGGCTAAATGTTACATCAAAAAATGTCCCCTTGGGGGCTTTTCCCTCTTAAGGTTTATCTCTTGAGTCTTGTTTATGCATTTAGAGCATTTTTCATGTTAATCTAATTTTCTGATGAGAAAACCTTGAAGTTCAATGGCAATTTTAACTCAGGGGATGCACTTATGATAAACCCTGCCTAAAATAGGGGGTGGACTTGGACGCCCTTGCCCTTGTCCTACCCTATTTTAGGTCAGGCCTAATTTTTAAGTGTTAATTTCTGACCATTATTTAGGTCTTATGCTAACATGGTAAGTTTCAATTACGAAATTCTTGGTAGAAATGTTTGTAGTTGCATATATAAGCATGTTTAAGCATTCATTTGTAAACTAGATGGCTATTGTGATATTTAGGCATACTTGTGACTTTGAGCATTCAAGATATTCATTGTGTTGTAGAGTAGAGCATTGTTTTTGTGTTTGTATTTGTAGATTTGAGCATCCATCTCCTCATGGCATGAAGAGCTTCTTCCTTCCATGAGATCTTCACTACAAGGTGATATCAATTATGTTTTTGATCATTTATCATTTGGATTTTGCCTCTGTCCCACAAGGACATGCACTCTCTATCTAACAATGGTGTTCAAAAGATTTGAATGTCTCTCTGAGGCTTGACTAAGGCAAGCCTCTAAACACTAGAACCCCCAACCTATTATTCCATGATTGTAGGTTACAGGGTGCAGGAGTAGAAAAAGTGGAGTTGTAGGAGAGTGTTGCAGACTATTAGATTTGTAGATCTAAAGAGAAAATAGGGACCTGGACTTGGGCACCCGTGCCCTAGTCCTTTAGATTCCATAACTGAAGAATCTTTGGAACAACATGAATAGGTTGCAGACAAGGTTTCCAAATCCTGAAGAAATTGGTACCTTGGACTTGGGTGCCCGCTCATTAGTCCTTGATTGTTCCACTTCCCAAACTTTAAAAACTGGTATGCATTTTATTATCATTTAGTATCTCTGTGTGAAAGCATTTTTTGTGATTTGTCTGTTTACTTCCGAATTTGTATAATTAGGGTTTTGAGCATAATTGAGCATAATTGAACAACAAATCTACACAATTCCAATTTTCCCTACATTTTGAGTGACTAAGGTCCTGATAGTAGATTCCTACTCAACCTAAGGTCCTTGAATGTTTAGTGGTGAAAGGAGGATACACACAAACCGTCAAAAACCCTCTATCCAAATTTTACTCTAAACAGTCCCCTACATGTATAAGCACTTTCACAGAGGTAAATTTGACCATTTGTAATCATTATGCATTTAAATAATGTTATGTATCTATTTTGGTCAAATAACTTTGAACTCTATTTTTAGATGTTGAATATGGAGACTCCTCCTCATCTTTATCAATCAACAGATGTGGGCATTACTACAATTATTTTGTCTGCAAATGCTTTGACCAAGGTATGAGCTAGTAACATGTAAATGTCATTTTGTATTTCTTTTTTTTTATCTCATGTCATTTAATGTACATAAATGATATTCATGTTTACTCAATTTTGCTTCTTCATGCTTTTCACAGGTCACAACTCCAATCGGTCCAGCTATGAATGAAGAGAGACAAAACATGATCAAGAGGGATCACCAGCTAGCAGTAAGTGATTGATTACATATATCATGTTTTCTATATTAATGTGGATATTGTTTGATTGTATTAATAGGCGGAGCTTCAAAAATCTCTGTCAAGGAGGTCTAGTTGGAGAGAGAGAGAGAGAGAGAGAGAGAGAGAGAGAGAAAGAGAGAGAGAGAGAGAGAGAGAGAGAGAGAGAGAGAGAGAGAGAGAGAGTCATTGATTGGGTTACATGATAGATATTGTATCATGCTTAAAAGTATTGATATTGCATATGTGTTCTTCAATGTTTACATGAAATGATTGTATGTTCAGTTATAGTTTAATATATGTGTCAAGTATGTTTTGATTAATTGAAATATTTTGACAACATCCTTGTAAAATACATTTTGTGCATATATTGCAATCATTTCATTCCATGAGACTGCTTTTCTTTAAGGCATCATGTCAAAAAGTTCATGCACCTTGTCTATGCTTACACGCTTTGCATACATGTCTACAAGGGCAGTTGCAAATACATGTGACAAAATTCCTATATCCTTTATGCTTTGATAGTTGTCCACACCCTCTTCTAAAGATTCCATTTTAGCATAAGCAAAGAGGATGTTGGATAAGGTTCTGGAATTTGGCTTGACACCCGCCAATTGCATTTTCTTGAAAGTTTCTTTGAAGCCTTATAAAAATATCCATTTTTTGCATATCTTGCAATCATTACATTCCATGAGTTAGCATTTATTTCAAGCATCATGTCAAACAATTCACATGCCTTGTCTATGATTCCACACTTTACATACATGTCTACAAGGGCAGCCACAAATACAACATTTCACAAAATTCCTATATCCTTTATGCTTTGATGGTTGTCCATACCCTGTTCCAATGATCCTTATTTGGCATAGACAGGGAGGATGCTTGCAAAGGTTATGGAATTTTTTTTCACATGTGCCAATTACATTTGCTTGAAAGTTAATAAAACCTTTTCAAAAAATCCATTTTGTGCATATCTTCCAATTATTGCTTTCCATGAGACTATGCATTTCTTTGAGGCATCATGTCAAACAATTCACATGCCTTGTCTATGCTTCCACACTTTGCATACATTTGTACAAGGGTAGCTGTAAATACAACATGTGACAAAATTCCTATATCATTTATGCTTTGATGGTTGTCCACACCCTTTTTTGAAGATCCCATTTTGGCATAGGCAAGGAGGATGTTGGATAAGGTTGTGGAATTTGGTTTTACATGTGCCAATTGCATTTGCTTGAAATTTTCTTTTGTACATTTTCTAGAAAGTTTCTAAATCCTTTTTGAAAAAATCCATTTGTGCATATCTTGCAATCATTGTATTACATGTGACAACATTTCTTTGAGGCATCATGTCAAATAGTGTTGCAAGTATGTGCCTAATCGGTGTTGTCATTGATGTCAACATATCTTTTTTGTCATTGGTGTCAACTGTATCTTATTTTGTTACTTTATTAGAAGCCTTGCATGTTGAGGACATTGAGAAAATTAGCCCCTCTGGAAGAATCAGAAAGGTGTTGTTATATGGAGCCTAATCAGACTCGAAGGTTAAATTTACCCCACTTTTATCGGCACGGTTTCCCCCTAAATTCCTACGAGGTCAAGGGGCAGTGCCCCTTGCGAGGGTTTGGGGGCATTTATTTTTCTATTGGCCGTCATAAAAAAATCCTATTTTGTAACCGACATAAGGCTTGATAAAAGCGGCTAAGGGTTAGGGTTTCTTATGATGTATTGTAGCATTTTGCAGCGGTATTGAGTTGCAAGGATTGTTGGTTGTAATCAGTTTGATTTACTGGATAATAATATTGGACTCTCTGTTGGTGGAAGTAGCCAAGGTTTGGGTGAACCACGTTAAAACTTGTCTCTCACTGTTATTATTTCTGTGTATTTTCATTCCTCTGTTTAATCTTTATTTGCATTTAATTGATATCTTCTGTCGACTAACCTGACAACTGGTATCAGATTGGGTTGTGTTCGATTATCATCTGTAGGAAGGTCTCACAGTTGAGTGGGAGCAATGGCGAATGAGGGTAAATTGAAGGTAGATAAATTCATTGGGCAGAACTATCAGTTATGGAAGATGCAGATGGAGGATTATCTCTATCAGAAGGATTTATGGAGGCCGTTGGAAGGAGTAGCCAAGAAATCGGTAATAATGACTAATGAGGATTAGAATCGTCTAGATAGAAAGGAATTGGGAACCATTCAGTTGTGCCTGGCACCATCGGTGGCATTCAATATAACAGAAGTGAATACAACAGATGGTCTAATGAAAGCTTTGGCTAAATTGTATGAAAAACCCTCAGCCTCAAATAAGGTATTTCTCATGAAGTGTTTGTTTAATTTAAAATGATTGAAGGTGGATCTGTGATAGATCATTTAAATGAGTTTAATATGATTATCAGTCAGTTAACTTCTATAAAAGTAAGTTTTGATGAAGAGGTGAGGGCTCTCTTGATATTATGTTCTTTGCCAAAAAGCTGGAATAGCTTGGTAATGGTTGTAAGTAACTATGTCTCTGGTTCAAATACTTTAAAATTTGATGATGTTGTTGGTGTTATCCTTAGCGAGGAAATGCGATGAAAAATCTCAGGAGGGTCCACATTAGGTAGTGTTTTGAATGACGAAAGCAAGGGCAGATCAAAGGAGAGAGGAAAAGGTTCTGGAGGTCATGGGAAGTCATGAGGGAAATCAAAGGACAAGAGATCCCAATTCAAAAGACAAAAGGATTGTTGGTACTGTGGGAAACCAGGTCATCTGAAGAAAGATTATTGGTCTAGAAAAAATAAAGGAGACAAATAAGAAGGAAATAAGGAGGCAAATGTGGTAAGTAATAAATCTGAAGATGATGCTTTGATTCTTTCCCTAGATAATGCTGATGATTCATGGGTTTTAGATTCAGGGGCCTCATTTCATGCTATGCCCCATAGAAGTTATTTTCTTGATTATGTCCAAGGGGATTTTGGGATGGTTTATTTGGGAGATAACGAACCTTGTCAGATTGTTGGAAAGGGAAGAATTAAGATTAAGTTGCAGAATGGGAATCATTGGCTACTACAAGAAGTAATGCATGTTCCAAGGCTCAGTAGGAATTTAATTTTAGTAGGGAAGCTAGCTGAAGAAGGTTGCATTGTTACGTTTACTGATAAAAATTGGAAGGTTTCAAAAGGTGCCTTAATAGTAGCAAAAGGTGTGAAAGTAGGCACCTTATATCTTTGTACAGGTTATACTGTTCCTTCTACTTTAGCTATTGCAGAGAAAAAACAAATAGGTTCAGGAACAGTTGCTGCAGGTTCGCAGGAAGAGACTGAAACAGTTGCTGTAGGTTCTGAGACAACACTGTGGCATAACAGACTTGGGCATATGAGTGAAAAAGGTATGAAGGTACTTCATTCTAAGAAAGTCTTACCAGGTCTAAAATGTATTAATATGGATTTATGTGAAAGTTGTGTGTATGTCAAACAAAAGAGAGTCAGTTTTCTCAAGGATGGCAAGCAAAACAAAGATGAAAAGTTGGAGCTTGTGCATACAGATGTATGGGGACCAACTCAGGTATCTTCTCTCAGTGGTTCTCGGTATTATGTTACATTCATAGATGATGCAACTAGGAAGGTATGGATTTATTTCTTTAGGTAGAAATTTGATGTATTTGAAACATTTAAGAATGGAGAAGCTTGGTTGAGAATGAGATGGGTAAAAGATTAAAATGTCTCAGATCTGATAATGGTGGTGAGTATTATGGAATTCGTAGGCAGAAAGTGGTTCTAGGGAATCCACAGGAAAATGCAGTGGTTGAATGCATGAATAGGACAATAATGGAGCGTGGAAGGACCATGAGATTACATGCTGGGCTGCCTTTAAACATGTGGGCAGAGGTTGTCAACACCGATGTATATTTAATTAATAGAGGTCCTTAAGTTCCTTTGGGCTGTGGTATTCCAGAGGAAGCATGGACAGGTAAGAAGGTGAGTTATTCTTTTCTCAAAACCTTCGGATGTGAAGAATTTGCACATGTAGATTCTAAAAATAGAACCAAGCTGGATGCAAAATCAAAAAAGTGTACCTTCGTTGGATATGACATTGATGAATTTGGTTATAGGATTTGGGATTTTGAAAATCAGAAAATTGTGAGAAGTAGGGATGTTGTATTCAATGAGAAGGTGTTGTACAAAGATCAGTTGTAGTAGCATGAGAAGAAAGAAAAGGATTATGTGGAGCTGGATGATACTCCAAATAGTGATGTTCCAGTGGTTCCTCATGCTCCACAACAGCAACTAGAAATACTACAAACTCCAATGAATGTTAGACAGTCAACAAGGCTAAGTAGACCTCCTGAAAGGTTTTTGTCCCTCTTTGTATTCTATTTTGTTAACAGATGCTAGTGAACCAGAAGGGTATGATGAAGCTATGCAGGTGGATACAAAGGTTCAGTGGGAGCTTGCAATGAAAGAATAAATGGACTCCTTGCTAAAAAATTAGACTTGGGAATTATGTAAGTTACCTGCAGGTAAAAAGGCTTTACCAAACAAATGGGTTTATAGGTTGAAAGAGAAAGATGGAGGTAAGAAAAGATTTAAAGCCAGGTTAGTTGTTAAAGGATTTGCACAGAAAAAGGGCATTGATTTTGATGAGATATTTTCTCCGGTTCTCAAGATGACTTCTATCTGTACTATTTTAAGTATTGTGGCTGCTGAAGATTTGCATTTGGAATAGCTAGATGTGAAAAATTCCTTTCTCCATGGTGATTTGGAGGAGGAGATATACATGGAACAATCCCAAGGATTTGAGGTCAAAGGTAAGGAGAAACTGGTGTGTAGATTGAAGAAGAGTTTGTATGGCCTGAAACAAGCACCTCGGCAATGGTACTTGAAATTTGATAGTTTTATGGCTAAGCAAGGCTACAGCCAGTGTAATTCTGACCATTGTGTTTATTTTAAGAGGTTGGATAATGACAAATACATTATTTTATGTTTATATGTTGATGACATGCTCGTAGCAGGGTCTAACATGGATCACATAAGAGAGTTAAAACAATAGCTAGCACAGTCATTTGCTATGAAGGATTTGGGGGCAGCAAAACAAATCCTTGGTATGAAAATTTGTAGAGATAGGAAGAACAAAAAATTGACTCTATCTCAGGTTCATTATGTTGAAAAGGTGTTGTAGAGATTCCATATGGAGAATGCAAAAGCTGTCAGCACACCTTTGCCTAGTCATTTGAAATTGACTAAGGAGATGTGTCCTAAGACATCAGAGGAGGAAGAAAAAATGTCCAAGGTACCATATGCTTCAGCTGTAGGAATTTTAATGTATATCATGGTATGCACGAGACCGGATATTACACATGTTGTAGGAGTCGTAAGAAGGTATATGAGTCATCCTGGATTGGAGCATTGGAATACAGTAAAATGGATTCTTAGATATTTGAGAGGTACATCCAATAAACACTTATGTTTTGGGGGCTCTAATACTGATTTAGCAGGTTATGTAGACTCAAATTTGGCAGGGGATATTGCTACCAGGCAGAGTACTATAGGTTATGTCTTTACTGTAGGTGGGACATCGGTGAGTTGGATCTCACAGTTGTAAAAGGTGGTTGCTTTATCCACCACAGAGGTAGAGTATGTAGCTGCAACAGAGGTAAGCAAGGAGATGATATGGTTGCAATCTTTCATGGAAGAATTGGGCAAACAACATGCTAACATTATTTGTTTATGGACAGTCAGAGTGCCATACATCTTGCAAAGAATTTTGCCTTGCATTCAAAGACCAAACACATATAGTTGAGGTATCACTTCATTTGGTCCGTGTTGGATAATGGAAAGTTAAGGCTGGAAAAGATACATACAGATGAAAATCCAGTGGATATGTTTACAAAGGTAGTGACAAGGGAGAAGTTGAGATGCTCTTTAGCTTCGGTTGGTCTTCAAGACTGAAAACAAAATCAAAACAACAGAGTCCAGGGTGCTTATTTCTAGTGGGAGTTACAGGGTCAGCGATGTTATGATCAGTCTCCAAGTGGGAGATGATATGGTGTGGAGTCTGATCAGTCTCCAAGTGGGAGATTATTGTTATATGGAGCCTAATCAGACTCGGAGGTTAAATTTACCCCACTTTTATCAGCGCGGTTTCCCCCCAAATTCCTATGGGGTCAAGGGGCAGCGCCCCTTGCGGGGGTTTGGGGGCAGTTATTTTTCTATTAGATGACATAAAAAAATTCAATTTTGTAACTGACATAAGGCTTGATAAAAGTGGCTAAGGGTTAGGGTTTCTTATGATGTATTGTAGCATTTTGCAGCAGTATTGAGTTGCAAGGATTGCTGTTTGTAATCGGTTTGATTTACTCGATAATAATATTGGACTCTCTATTGGTGGATCTAGCCCGAGTTTAGGTGAACCACATTAAAACTTGTCTCTCACTATTATTATTTCTGTATATTTTCATTCCTTTATTTAATCTTTATTTGCATTTAATTGATATCTTCTGTCGACTAACCCTAACAAAAGGAAACAATGAATCATAGTGAAGACAGTGAGTTACATAATGAAGAACAGTCTGGAAGATTGCTCCGCATTTCTTGTAGAATGAAGATATTGGTCTATGGATTGGAAGTTATTTAGAGACATGTCTTAAGATGCTAATTCCTGAGTTTGAGTCTCTGATATAAAGAATTGAGTGAGTTTTATTCACTAGAGTAAGATCTACTTTTTCTGATTATTCACTGGTGATAGAGAGAAAGTGCTTTGCTCCACATTCCTCCACATTGAAGCATTTTTCTCTATGGTTCTAGAGAGAAGTCTGAGATGATTATAAGTGCCTACAACTGCACTAGTTCATGATTTGGTGGTCTACAAGCTATCTTTCTTTTATGATAGTTGAAGACAGTGAAGTTCATGTGCTCCGGTGTGAAGAATCTCATTGATAAAGCTATTAGAATTTGTGCGGTTGCTCTTGGTGATTACAACGTGCTTGTGGATGCCTCTTGATCATGTTCCTATCTTTACATTGGTTTGTGTTAAGGAATTGAGATCATGTTTGAAGATTATCCCCAGATAACGAAGCATGTAACCAGTCTTAGCCGACTTGGTTAATTCCAGTGATTGCGGAGATCTATTGAAGATTGTAGAAGCGTGTTGTGGCATGGAAGATCATGTTTGAGTCCCAGATAAGGCGTGGCATGATCAACATACATCTTTACTACATTTCCTTAGCATATTTTTGTATTAGATCAAGACCTATTTTGTAAATGTTTGTAATACCGACCTTGGAGACTGTTCCAATGGTTGATGAATGTAATGCCAACCTTGATGTACATTCCAAGGTTGATGAATGGAATATATACTTGTAATTGAGTCGTGAAAAAAAGTGTCCTTGCAAAAAATATGCAAAGTTGAGAAAAGAAAGCAGAGCAGAGCAGAGGAAGAGTATTGTGCTTCAATGGAACTGAATTCAGGCATGGAGTAGATGCTATTATCTTAGTTCAAAACCCTTGGCAGTGAGCCACCCTTGGTAGTGAGCCTCTTTGAGCAATGAGCTCTGGGTAGTGAGCCTTTGATTTTTTGATATTGTGCTTTACTTAAAAATCTTGTGGGTTAACCCTCACCATGGTTTTTCCCTTCATAGAGTTTTCCATGTAAAAATCTAGTGTCTATTGTGTATGATCTTGCAGTTGTGTTAGAATTTCTGATTTTGAGTTTTTCATGTTCTAATCATAACAATAGTAAATAAGTGGATGATGTTTATGATACATAAATTTTTTAAGTTTTGTGAAAACTGATTCACCCCCCCTCTCAGTTGTCTTGTGCATTTCAACAATTGGTATCAGAGATAGGTTCCTCAATAAAGAGTCTAACAACTCTAGGTAGATCCAAGATGGAGCAAAAAGATATGCAGCTTCACAACTATTACAGATGTGGCAAAACTAATCATTATGCATCTGAATGTCTAAAAGGAAAATTGAGAAATGATGAAAAGAATAAAAGTAGAATGCCTAAGAAAGCATTGTATATTGTTGAAGAAGATGAAGATGATGACTATTTCTTCTCTAAAACCAAGGGCATCAACAATCAAAGCTGTTCTAATCTAGAGGTAAGTACCAACAATGAAGTTTTGTTTGAAGAAAAGAACTACTGGACTATTGATAGTAGTTGTTCATATCACATGACTGGTGATAAAAGTAAGCTCTTAAATTTTGAGAAGTATGATGGAGGGCTAGTCAGATTTGGTGATGACTACACTGCTGAGATATCTGGTAATGGGTCAATCAATCTTGATAATAGACAAATTATTGATGATGTTCTTTATGTTAACAAAATCTCCTAAGTGTCAGATACTTGTGTGAAAAAGGATATAGCCTTGTATTTAAGAATGATATCTTTGAAATCAGAGAGAAATTTGGAGCTGTAATAGCTGTTGGAAAAAGAACAGAAGGGAATCTTTATCATCTCAGAAAAAATGACTTTCTTGGCTACATGACTCAGACCAATGAAAGTTGGATTTGGCATAGAAGAGTATGTCATATCAATCTTGAGGATTTAGTAAAACCAGGTTTAGCTCAAATTGTGAAAGATTTGCCAGAGATTGATTACTCCATCAACACTATTTGTAAGAAATGTCAAGATAGAAAGCAGCTAAGAAGAAACCCACAGGGTGAAGAAAAATCTTCCACTGAACGACTGGAATTGATCCATATAAACCTTTGTGGTCCTACAAGAATTTGAAGCTTCCATGATGACAGGTATTTCATGTTCTTCATTGATGATTATTCTGGAATGACTTGGGTTAGTTTTCTCAAAGAAAAAATAGAAGTTTTAGATGGACTCAAAGATTTCAAAGCAATGGTTGAAAATGAGTTGAATATGAACATCAAGTGTTTGAGGTTTGGCAAAGAAGAAGAGTTTACTTCTAATAACTTCAATATGTTCCATGAGACTCATGGCATGGAAAAATAGTTATCTATAAGGAATAAGGTAATGGAAGAAACAAGTAGGACTATTCAAGAAGTTGCAAAAACACTGATGGAGGAAGCAAATCTATCAAAAGATTTTTGGAAAGAGGCAATTCAGACTACTTTCTACACACATAATAGAGTTCAGGTAAAAACCAGTCATGGAAAAACTCCTTTTGAATTATGGTATGGAATGGTACCCACTGTGAAATATTTCAAAATTTTTGGAAGCAAATGCCTTATCAAAAGAAAGGAAGAAATAGAAAAGGATGATGCTAAGTATGATGAAGGTATTTTCCTTGGATATTCATCTTGGAACAAAGCTTACCACTGCTATAACAATAGATTGGAAAAGATTGTTGAAAGTTCAAATGTCAAGGTTGATGAAAACATTCTAAAGTACTCAAATTAAATTAAAGAAAAAACTGAGGCTAAAAAGGGGGAACCACAAGATGAAGCACAAGGAAGCTATCAGACCATCAGTGATAAGGCAAAAAATGGTGTGAAAGGACATAGAGCTGATGCAAATCAAATGAATCTATGTTTAATTGCCAATGTTGAATACAAATTAGCGAATGATCCCTATAATACTATAGAATCGTCTGAGGAATTTTAGTCCACTAATAGTGAAGAACACAAGCTTGCTCTTGAAAACATCAAGAAACCTGAATAAGAAGACATGGACTTAAAAGAAAACAAAGTTGAGGTTAATGATTACATCAAAGAGTTAAGAAAGGAAATCAAGGAACTCAAAGTCTTAAAGAGAATAGTGAAGAATTGAGATTGACAAATGAAGAAAAAGCAATAATTAAGGAGTGTCTGAAGGGAAAAATCAAAGACTATACAAAGCTTGAAGAAGAATTTGGGAACCCGAAAGATAATTTGAAGCATGAATGGGATCAACAAGAAAAACTCAGTGAAAGTATTGCCAGATATGACAAATTAATGGCAAGTCAAAATAATCCTAACAACAAAGAAGAAATGAAACTTGAGAAAGGTGAAAGTTCTAAAACAGGTCAAAAGAAGAATTTTGAGGTCAAGAAGGACAAAGGAAAATAGATTCATGATCAAAGAAATAAATCAAGAAGACCTCTGGTCAGGCAACCAAATGCTCAAAGGTACCCATCTTTTAATGGTCTCTGTCTTAATTGTAGTAAGTTTGGTCATAAAGCTGCTTAGTGTAGAAGTAGAATGAATCAAAGTGTTCTATCATTTCCTGGTGACCAGTGTTTAATTTGCAAAAGAATTGGTCATAGAGCAAATGATTGTAAAAATCAGATAAGGAATCACAATGAAAGAAACACTCAATTCTTTCATGGAAGTGCTTTACATGCAATAGATTTGGGCATATAGCCAACCAATGCAGACCAAGGGACAATCCAGAAATTGGAAGAAACCAAGGACTAAGGAATGTTGTTTGTTACAATTGCAATAGACCTGGTCATGCTGCAAAATTTTGGAAAAGCAATAAAAACTATCCCATAGAAGAAAAGAAAATAAAGCAAAGGGAAGACAAAGGAAATGACAAGGTTTATCCGACAGAAACCCAAAAGGGAATGAGCAAGAGCTGGGTAAAGAGGGATGTATTAGAAGTCAAGAATGAGCCTATACCAATATCAAGTACATACGCTCCCTCCAGAAAATGAGATTAGAGTTTTGGCTCAAGGGGAGCCTTATTGAAAATCTTTACTCCCCTACCAAATGATTGGTGCTGATACCTCAACATGAAAAGACAAGATCAACATCAAAGGTTCAAAATGGGAAAAAGATTGTGCTCTTGAAGGACAAATGAAGAAATATACAAAGTAAGAAACCTTCTATGCAAAAATTTCTGATCAGGGAAGAAAATAAGCTATGAGCTTTTGCCAAGATCAAGATTAGTGATCGGATTATTTGGTCCTTGATGATTGGTTTGAGAATGATAATTAATTGAAGTTCAAGATTGACAAAGCAAAATTATTTCAAAAATAGATGCAGATTGGGCTGGAAATGTGGACAATAGGAAAAGTATAGGTCATTCTTAGAGTTCCTCCTCCAGATCTGGATTGATACTTGTATGGGCTACTTCTCAAGAGTAGTTAGATGGAGAGAGTTCAAAAGAGAGCTTGGTTCAAAGCAGTAGAATGCAAGTATGTGTCCTTTTCCATTGATGTCAAAGGGGGAGAGAAATCATATGAAAAACTCAGAGAAAGGAATATAGATGTGTAAGAAGATAGGCAGAGAATATTGTCTTGATGGTAGTTATAGTTTTTCACATCATATGTTGCCATCAATGACAAAGGGGGAGATTGTTGCAAGTATGTGCCTAATCGATGTTGTCATTGATGTCAACATATTTTTATTGTCATTGGTGTCAACAATATCTTATTTTGTTGCTTAGAAGCCTTGCATGTTGAGGACATTGAGAAAATTAGCCCCTCTGGAAGAATCAGAAAGGAAATAGTGAATCATAGTGAAGACATGAATTGCATAATGAAAAATATTCTGGAAGATTGCTCCGCATTTCTTGTGGATTGAAGATCTTGGTCTGTGGATTGGAAGTTATTTAGAGACATGTCTTAAGATGCTAATTCCTGAGTTTTCTCCTCTGGTATAAAGAATTGAGGGAGTTTTATTCACTACAGTAAGATGTGCATTTTCTGATTATTCACTAGTGACAGAGAGAAAGTGCTTTGCTCCGCATTCCTCCGCATTGAAGCATTTTGCTTTACAGTTCTAGAGAGAAGTCTGGGATGATAATAAGTGGGTACAACTGTACTGGTTCATGATTTGGTGGTCCATAAGCTATCTTACTTTTTTGATAGTTGAAGACAGTGAAGTTCATGTACTCCGGTGTGAAGAATCGTGTTGATAAAGTTGTTAGAGTTTGTGCAGTTGCTCCCGGTGATTACAATGTGCTTGTGGATGCCTCCTAACCATGTTCCTATCTTTACATTGGTCTGCATTGAGGAATTGAGATTGTGTTTGAAGATTATCCCCAGATAACGTTGCGTGTAACTAGTCTTAGCCGACTTGGTTAATTCCAATGATTGCAAAGATCTATTGAAGATTGTAGAAGCATGTTGTGGTGTGGAAGATTGTGTTTGAGTCCTAGCTATGGCATGGTGTGATCCACATACATCTTTACTACATTTCCTTAGCATATTTTTGTATTAGGTCAAGAACTATTTTGTAAATGTTTGTAATGCTAACCTTAGAGACTGTTCCAATGGTTGATGAATGTAATGCCAACATTGATGTACATTCCAAGGTTGATGAATGGTATATATACTTGTAATTGAGTTGTGAAAAAAGTGTCCTTGTGAAAAAGATGCGAAGTTGAGAAAAGAAAGCAGAGTAGAGCGGAGGAAGAGTATTGCACTTCAATGGAACTAAATTCAGTCATGGAGTAGATGCTATTATCTTAGTTTAAAACCCTTGGCAGTGAGCCACCCTTGGTAGTGAGCCTCTTTGAGCAGCGAGCTCTAGACAATGAGCTTTTGATTTTTGGTATTGTGCTTTACTTGAAAATCTTGTGGGTTAACCCCCACCATGGTTTTTCCCTTCACAAGGTTTTCCATGTAAAAATTTGGTGTCTATTGTGTATGATCTTGCAGTTGTGTTAGAATTTTTGATTCTAAGTTTTTCATGTTCTAATCATAACAATAGTAAATAAGTGGATGACGTTTAAGATGCAAAAATTGTTTAAGTTTTGTGACAACTGATTCACCCCCCTCTCAGTTGTCTTGTGCATTTCAACAATTGGTATCAGAGCTAGGTTCCTCAGTAAAGAGTCTAACAACTCCAGGTAAATCCAAGATGGAGCAAAAAGATATGCAACTTCACAACTGTTACAAATGTGGCAAAACTAATCATTATGCATCTGAATGTCCAAAAGGAAAACTAAAAAATGATGAAAAGAATAAAAGTAGAATGCCTAAGAAAGCATTGTATATTGTTGAAGAAGATGAAGATGATGACTATTTCTTCTCTAAAACCAAGGGCCTCAACAATCAAAGGTGTTCTGATCCAGAGGTAAGTACCAACAATGAAGTTTTGTTTGAAGAAAAAAACTATTCGACTATTGATAATAGTTGTTCATATCACATGACTGGTGATAAAAGTAAGCTCTTAAATTTTGAGAAGTATGATGTAGGGCTAGTCAGATTTGGTGATGACTACACTACTGAGATATGTGGTAAAGGGTCAATCAATCTTGATAATAGACAAATTACTGATGATGTTCTTTATGTTAACAAAATCTCCTAAGTGTTAGACAGTTGTGTGAAAAAGGATATAGCCTTGTATTTAAGAATGATATCTTTGAAATCAGAGAGAAATTTGGAGCTGCAATAGCTATTGGAAAAAGAACAGAAGGGAATCTTTATCATCTCAGAAAAATGACTTTCTTGGCTACACGACTCAGACCAATGAAAGTTGGATTTGGCATAGAAGACTATGTCATATCAATCCTGAGGATTTAGTAAAACTAGGTTCAGCTCAAATTGTGAAAGATCTGCCAGAGATTGATTACTCCATCAACACTATTTATAAGAAATGTCAAGATAGAAATCAGCTAAGAAGAAACCCATAGGGTGAAGAAAAATCTTCCACTGAACGACTGGAATTGATCCATATAAACCTTTTTGGTCCTACAAGAATTTGAAGCTTCCATGATGACAGGTATTTCATGTTCTTCATTGATGATTATTCTGGAATGACTTGGGTTAGTTTTCTCAAAGAAAAATTAGAAGTTTTAGATGGACTCAAAGCTTTCAAAGCAATGGTTGAAAATGAGTTGAATATGAACATCAAGTGTTTGAGGTTTGGCAAAGAAGAAGAGTTTACTTCTAATAACTTATGTCTACCTATGAAAATGAGACCTAATATGGATGCAAATTACACCTAATATGCACCCAATCTCAAGTCCAAGGGACCTCAAGATTGGACTAAATCACTACTATACTTCTATACTAAAACATGCACCCTATCTAAGAAAACTAGTGATGATATGTCCTAAATGGATAATAGACTAATCTAAGCTATTTGAATTGCACTAATAGCTATGGATGTGAGTACTCAAATTGGCAGAATAACTTTGCATAAAATGACTTGTTCTAAATGGGAGGTGGAGGCCTCAATTTATAGATTTTTGGAGATGGGATTGGAGGGCTAGGATCAATGGTTGAGATTGCTTGAGGATCCTCAAGCAAGGAGAATTGGACAAATGGTATGATTGGATTGGATGAGAAGGTTGCCCCAAGATTCAAGGGATGATCAATGGATGAGAATGCAAGTTTGAATGGATGGATGACCAAGATTGAGTAGGTGTATGACATGTAAGGACTCATTTATGAAAAGGTAAGGCTTGGACTTTGTGAGGAATTTTAAATTCCATGGAGAGGACAAGTGGAATTTAAAATTAGAAGAATAGTGTTCAAATAGTGCCATATAGAATTTTAAGTTGGAAGGAATAGTGACACATGGAGTGGGGTGGAAGAAAGAGGACAAATGTACTCAATTTGGAAGATTTGCCCATGCTTCCAAAGTACCACTTGTCATGTACATGTGTGTACATTGGATAACAAGTGGACTTCTAGAAACATGGGGGCTTGTAATGATGAATTAATTAAAATTAATTCATGTACACATGGATTAGAAGAAAATAATTATGACTACAAAAAGTAATCAAAAGTGCACAAAATAGGGAATTAAATAAATATGATAATTTATTTAATTTTTGGAATGAACTATGGTAAAAAAATATTTAATTTTCAAACTATAGTAGAGGAATTTGATTTTTGTGATATGATAAAGATGCAGAATAAATTAGGGGCGGGGGCCCTGGCTCGATTAGCTAAGTAATTCCATTGCGGTAAAGATGGTCATGAGGTCCAGTCTCCCCCATCCTCGTGGTACCAGAGGGCATGTCGTGCTAGCGTCACCGGTCACATGAAAAAAGTTTACTAGGCACACCAAAAAAAAGATGCAGAATAAATTAATTAAATAATTAAAAATTATTTAATTAATAATTAGATCGGACAAAGTGATGCAGGTGGATTAAGGTTGAATGCGTGAGTGGATGAAGTTGGTTGTGACCATTTTCAGGTGTCTACAACTTCAATATGCTCCGTGAGACTCATGGGATGGAAAAACAGTTATCCATAAGGAATAAGGTAATGGAAGAAACAAGCAAGACTATTCAAGAAGTTGCAAAAACAATGATGGAGGAAGCAAATCTATTAGAAGCTTTTTGGAAAGAGGCAATTCAGACTGTTGTTTACACATAGAATAGAGTTCAGGTAAAAACTAGTCATGGAAAAACTCCTTTTGAATTATGGTATGGAATGGTACCCACTATGAAATATTTCAAAATTTTTGGAAGCAAATGCATTATCAAAATAAAGGAAGAAATAGAAAAGGATGATGCTAAGTATGATGAAGGTATTTTCCTTGGATATTCATCTTGGAACAAAGCTTACCACTACTATAACAATAGATTGGAAAATATTGTTGAAAGTTCAAATGTCAAGGTTGATGAAAACATTCTAAAGTACTAAGATTCAATTAAAGAAAAAATCGAGGCTAAAAAGGGGGAACCATAGGATGAAGCACAAGGAAGCTATTAGACCATCAGTAATAAGGCAAAAAATGGTGTGAAAGGACACAGAGATGATGCAGATCAAATGAATCTATGTTTAATTGCCAATGTTGAATCCAATTTAGCGAATGATGCCTGTAATACTGTAGAATCGTCTGAGGAATTTCAGTCCACTAACTATGAAGACACAAGCTTGCTCTTGAAAACATCGAGAAACCTAAAGAAGAAGACATGGACTTAAAAGAAAATAGATTTAAAGTTAATGATTACATCAAAGAGTTAAGAAAGGAAATCAAAGAACTCAAACAAAGTCTTAAAGAGAATAGTGAAGAATTGAGATTGGCAAATGAAGAAAAAGCAAGAATCAAGGAGTGTCTGAAGGGAAAAATCAAAGAACTCACAAAGCTTGAGGAAGAAGTTGGGAACCTGAAAGATAATTTGAAGCATGCATGGGATCAACAAGAAAAACTTAGTGAAAGTATTGCCAGATATGACAGATTAGTGTCAAGTCAAAATAATCCTGACAACAAAGAAGAAATGAAACTTGAGAAAGGTGAAAGTTCTAAAACAGGTCAAAAGAAGAATTTTGAAGTCAAGAAGGACAAAGGCAAATAGATTCATGATCAAAGAAATAAATCAAGAAGACCGCTAGTCAGGTAACCAAATGCTCAAAGGTACCTATCTTTTAATGGTCATTATCTTAATTGCAATAAGTTTGGTCATAAAGCTACTCAATGTAGAAGTAGAATGAATCAAAGTGTTCTATCATTTCTTGGTCAATGTTTAATTTGCAAAAGAATTGGTCATAGAGCAAATGAATGTAGAAATCAGATAAGGAATGACAATGAAAGAAACACTCAATTCTTTCATGGAAAGTGCTTTACAGGCAATAGATTTGGGCATATAGCCAACCAATGCAGACCAAGGGACAATCCAAAAATTGGAAGGAACCAAGGACTAAGGAATGTTGTTTGTTACAATTGCAATAGACCTAGTCATGTTGCAAAATTTTGCAAAAGCAATAGAAACTATCCCATAGAAGAAAAGAAAATAGAGCAAAGGGAAGACAAAGGAAAGGACAAGGTTTATCCGACAGAAACCCAAAAGGCAATGAGTAAGAACTAGGTAAAGAGGGATGCATCAAAAGCAAGAATGGGCCTGTACCAATATCAAGTATAGACGCTCCCTCCAGAAAATGAGATTAGAGTTTTGGCTCAAGGGGAGCCTTATTGAAAATCTTAACTCCCTTGCAAAAAGATTGGTGCTAATACCTCAGCATGAAAAGACAAGATCAACATCAAAGGTTCAAAATGGAACAAAAATTGTGCTCTTTAAGGACAAAGGAAGGAATATACAAAGTAAGAAACCTTCTATGCAAAAATTTTTGATCAAGAAGAAAATAAGCTATGAGCTTTTGCCAAGATCAAGATCAGTGATCTGATTATCTAGTTCTTGATGATTGGTTTGAGAATGATAAGTAATTGAAGTTTCGGATTGACAAAGAAAAATTATTTCAAAAATAGATGCAGATTGGGCTGGAAATGTGGACAATAGGAAAAGTATAGGTGGTGCTTAGATTTCCTCCTCCATATCCGGATTGATACTTGTATGGGCTACTTCTCAAGGGGAGTAGTAAGATGGAGAGTGTTCAGAAGAGAGCTTGGTTTAGAGCAGCAAAATGCAAGTATGTGTCCTTTTCCATTGATGTCAAAGGGGGAGAGAAATCGTATGAAAAACTCAGAGAGAAAGGAATGTAGATGTGTAAGAAGATAGGGGAGAATCTTGTCTTGATGGTAGTTACAGTTTTTGACATCATATGTTTCCATAAATGACAAAGGGGAAGATTGTTGCATGTTGAGGACATTGAGAAAATTAGCCCCTCCGGAAGAATCAGAAAGGAAATAGTGAATCATAGTGAAGACAATGAGTTGCATAATGAAGAATAGTCTGGAAGATTGCTCTGCATTTCTTGTAGATTGAAGATCTTGGTCTGCAGATTGGAAATTATTTAGAGGCATGTCTTAAGATGCTAATTCCTAAGTTTACACCTTCTATATAAAGAATTTAGTGAGTTTTATTCACTAGAGTAAGATCTACTTTTTCTGATTATTCACTGGTGATAGAGAGAAAGTGCTTTGCTCCGCATTCCTCCGCATTGAAGCATTTCTGTCTGTGGTTCTAGAGAGAAGTTTGGGATGATGATAAGTGCCTGCAACTACACTAGTTCATGATTTCATGGTCCACAATCTATCTTTCTTTTATGACAGTTAAAGACAGTGAAGTTCATGTGCTCCGGTATGAAGAATCTCATTAATAAAGCTGTTAGAGTTTGTGCGGTTGCTCCTGGTGATTACAATGTGATTGTGGATGCCTCCTGATTGTGTTCCTGTCTTTACATTGGTCCGCATTAAGGAACTGAGATTGTGTTCGAAGATTATCCCCAAATAACATTGAGTGTAACTAGTCTTAGCTGACTTGGTTATTTCCAGTGATTGCGGAGATCTATTGAAGATTGTAGAAGCATGTTGTGGCATGGAAGATCATGTTTGAGTCCCAACTAAGGCATGGCATGATCCACATACATCTTTACTACATTTCCTTAGCATATTTTTGTATTAGGTCAAGAACTATTTTGTAAATGTTTGTAATGCTGACCTTGGAGATTGTTCCAACGGTTGATGAATGTAATGCTGACCTTGATGTACATTCCAAGGTTAATGAATGGTATATATACTTTTATTTGAGTAGTGAAAAAAAGTGTCCTTGTGAAAAAGATGCAAAGTTGAGAAAAGAAAGCAGAGTAGAGCAGAGGAAGAGTATTGCGCTTCAATGGAATTGAATTCAGTCATGGAGTAGATGCTATTATCTCAATTTAAAACCCTTGGCAGTGAGCCCTAATGGCATCAAGACTTTGATTTTTGGTATTGTGCTTTACTTGAAAATCTTGTGGATTAACCCCCACCATGGTTTTTCCCTTCACAGGGTTTTCCACCTAAAAATATGGTGTCTATTGTGTATGATCTTTCAATTGTGTTAGAATTTCTGATTCTCTATTTTTCATGTTCTAATCATAATAATAGTAAATAAGTGGATGATGTTTAAGATGCAGAAATTGTTTAAGTTTTGTGACAACTGATTCACCCCCCCTCTCATTTGTCTTATGCATTTTAACAAATAGTTCATGTACCCTGTTTATGCTTCCACACTTTGCATACATGTCTCCTAGAGCAGTTGCAACTACAACATCTATCGAAATTCTCATATCCTTTATGCTTTGATGGATGTCCGTACCTTGTTCCGAAGATCCCATTTGGGCATATACAAGGAGGATGCTAGCTAAGGTTGTGGAATATGGCTTTACACCCGCCAATTGGATTTGCTTGAAATTTTCTAAAGCCTTATCAAAAACACCATTTTTTGCATATCTTGCAACCATTGTGCATTCCATGAGACAACATTTCTTTGAGGCATCATGTCAAACAATTCACTTGCTTTGTCTATGCTTCATCTCTTTGCATACATATCTCATAGGGCAATTGCAACTACAACATCTGATGAAATTCCCATATCCTTTATGCTTTGATGGATGTCCATACCCTATTCTGAAGATCCCATATGGTAATAGACAAGGAGGATGTTGGCTAAGGTTATGGAATTTGGCTTTACACCCATTGATTGCATTTTCTTGAATGTTTCTAAAGCCTTATCAAAAAACCATTTTGTTCATAACTTGCAATCATTTCATTCCATGAGACATCCTGTCAAATAGTACATGTGCCTTGTTTATGCTTCCACACTTTACATACATATCTCATAGGGAAGTTGCAACTACAACATCTGACAAAAATCCCATTTCCTTTATGCTTTGATGGATATCCATACCCTTTTCCAAAGATCCCATTTGGGCAAAGACAAGGAGGATGTTGGCTAAGGTTGTGGAATTTGGATTTACACCCACCAATTGCATTTGCTTGAAAGTTTCTAAAGCCTTATTAAAAAACCATTTTATGCATATCTTGCAATCATTACATTCCATGAGATAACATTTCTTTGAGCCATCATGTCAAACAGTTCACGTGCCTTGTCTATGATTCCAAACATTGCATACATGTCTCATAGGGCAGTTACAACTACAACATTTGACAAAATTCCCATATTATTTATGCTTTGATGGATGTCCATACCTTGTTCTGAAGATCCCATTTGGGTACAAACAAGGAGGATGTTGGCTAAGGTTGTGGAATTTGACTTTACACCTACCAATTGCATTTGCTTGAATGTTTTCAAAGCCTTATAAAAAAATCCATTTTGTGCATATCTTGAAATCATTGCATTCCTGAGACAACATTTCTTTGAGCGATCATGTCAAACAATTCACATGCCTTATCTATGCTTCCACACTTTGCATGCATGCTTCATAACATAGTTACAACTATAACATCTCACAAAATTCCCATATCCTTTATGCTTTGATGGATGTCCATACCCTGTTTTGAAGATCCCATTTGGGCACAGACAAGGAGGATGTTGGCTAAGGTTGTGGAATTTGGCTTTATACCGACCAATTGAATTTGCTTGAAAGTTTCTAAAGCCTTATCAAAAAAACCATTTTGTGCATATCTTGCAATCATTGCATTCCATGAGACAACTTTTATTTGAGCCACCATGTCAAATAGTTCATGTGTCTTGTCTATGCTTCCACACTTTGCATACATGTCTCATAAGGTAGTTGCAACTACAACATCTAATAAAATTCTCATATCCTTTATGCTTTGATGGATACCATACCTTGTTTCAAAGATCCAATTTGGGCACATACAAGGAGGATGCTAGCTAAGGTTGTGGAATTTAGCTTTACACCTACCAATTGCATTTTCTTGAAATTTTCTAAAGCCTTATCAAAAAATCAATTTTGTGCATATCTTACAATCATTGCATTCCATGAGACACAATTTCTTTGAGCCATCATGTCAAACAGTTCACATGCCTTGTCTATGCTTCTGTACTTTGCATACTTGTCTCATAGGGAAGTTGCAGCTACAACATCTAATGAAATTCCCATATCCTTTATGCTTTTATGGATTTCCATACCCTATTCCAAAGATCCCATTTTGGTATAGACAAGGAGGATGCTGGCTAAATTTGTGGAATTTGGAAAGAAAACTTGATATGAATCCTTGAATTCACTCATGATTCATAAATTTATCATATAGTTACCTATGTGGGCTCCATTAGTGATCTCATATAATTAGTGAAAGGTGATGGCCTCCAGTAGCATTGAACTGGCCACCTTGACATGTTGACATAGTCAGTTCAAGCCCACGAGGTGGGAAGAAGAAAATATGCCTCTTGGCACCTTTTTAGTGCTCTTAAATGACACATTTTATAAGAATGCATACAATATATGGCACGGTCAAATAGTCTAGAGTTTACCAAAACTGAGATAGGGTACTATAGAGGGACTCAACATCCACCTGTGGGTCTAGATAGAACATTCATAGGTGCCATAAATTGAGAGAAATGACAAGCAAAAGTTTTCCAACTTTTTACTCTTTGGGCTCTTCAGAGACTCCTAGTACAATGTATCCTAGAACAATTAAGAGTCTTGGGAAATGAACTGAGGCCTCTAGTAGCATCAACCCACCCACCCCAACATGTTGGTGTATTCAGTTCGGCACCATGAGGTGATAAGATGAAAATATGCCTATTGGCACCTTTTCACTACTCTCAAATGATGCATTTTGCACGAATACATACATTGTTGGCACGGTCAAATAGTATGGAGTTGACAAAAAATGAGATAGAGAACTGTAGAAGGACTTAATGTCCACTTGTAGGTCTAAACAAAACATTCGTAGGTGCCATAGATCGAGAGAAAAGGAAAGTGAAATTTTTTCAAATTTTTGTTCTTTGGGATCTTCAGAGACTCCTAGTGCAATGTAGCCTAGAAGGATCAGAACACTTGGGAAACAAACTGAGGCCTCCCCTAGTGTTCACTTTCCCACGGGGACATGTTGGCATAGTTAGTTTGGCCCCATGAGACAAAGAATGCAAAATATGGCTCCTAGCAAGTTTTTGTTGAATGCTAATGACACTTTTTGCAACATTTCATACATCATTACCATCACCAAATGGTTTGGAGATAACAAAAAATAAGAGAGGTTATTGTGGAGGGACTCTACATGCATCTATAGGTTTAGACAAAATAATCGTAGCTTCGATGGATTTCGAGTACCAATCCATCATAGTCTGGCAGTTTTTGCACTTAGGTCTCTTAAGAGACTTTGTCAAAATAGTGTAGATCAAAAGGATTGGGAGACCTATTGAACAAACTGAGGCCTCCCATACCATTCACCTACCCACACAGATGTGTTGGCACCATCAGTTTGGCCCCACAATGCACAAAACAAAATTTATGCCCATCGATAACTTTTCATTGAACACAAATGATGCTTTTTGTAACTTTTGAAATATTGTCACCATGACCAAATGGAATGAACATTTCAAACTTGAGAGAAGTTATTGTGGAGAGACCCTATGTGACCCTGTAGGTCTAATGGAACTTTCCTAGGTTCCACAAATTCTAAGAAATAGTCTGTCAAGTTTGGCAATTTTTGGCACTTAGGGATTTTAAGAGAAAGTATCAATACACTGTAGCAAGGAACGATTGGGATAGTTTAGGTGTGAAATAGGACCTTATCTACTATTCACCCCCTTGGACGTGTTGGCACTGTCAGTTTGGCCCCATGACACACGAAACATAATTTATGCTATGAGACAACTTTTCATTCAACACAACTGACACTTTTTGCAACTTTAGAAATATTGTCGCCATGACCAAATGGAATGAACATTTCAAAAACTAAGAGAGGTTATTATGGAGGGACCCTACATGACCCTATAGGTCTAGATGGAACATTCCTAAGAGCCACAAATTCTGAGAAATAGTTCATTAAAGTTTGGCAATTTTTGGCACTTAGGGCTCTCAAGAGAAAGCACTGACACAGTGCAGTAGGGGATGATCGAGATAATGGAGGTACAAAATAGGACATTTCCTAGCATTCACCTACCCACTTGGATGTGTTAGCACTGTTGGTTTGGTCCCATGACACATGAAACAAAAATTATTCTGAGGCAACTTTTCATTGAACACAATTGACAATTTTTTGCAACTTTTGAAATATTGTCACCACGACCAAATGGAATGAACATTTCAAAAAATGAGAGATTTTATTGTGGAGAGACCCCACATGACCCTGTAGGTCCATATGGAACATTCCTATGTGCCAAAAATTTTAAGAAACAGTCTGTCAAAGTTTGAAATTTTTTGGCACGTAGGACTCTTAAGAGAAAGTGTCGGCACAGTGTAGCAGGGAATGATCAGGATAGTTGACGTGTGAAATAGGACCTTGCCTAGTGTTTAGCTGCCCACCTTAACATGTTGGTGCTATCAATTTGGCCCCACAACACATGAAATGAAATTTAGGCTATGAGACAACATTTCATTGAACACAACTACTGCTTTTTGCAACTTTTGAAATATTGTCGCCACACCAAAGATCTAATAGATAATAGAATACAAGCCCCAACAATGTGGGTGTCCCTAGCCCATTAGATAATGCAAATCAAACATCAGTGAGTTAGTCCAGATTTTTAAATTTTACTGAATTAAATCTGTTACCCAATTGGTGTAGACTCTATGACACATTTGCTTACTTAGAATTGAATTGCCTAGAAATGAAGAAATTCTCTAGGATATGCCTAGCAGATCAACACTTTAGGAATGAAAGCAATAGTGGAAGTGGACAATATACAAACATGAGTACTACAATTGTGTTGGATATGTATGTGTTTCCTTTTGAAGAGGATAATGAGACAATGCAAGAGTAAAATGAGATCCGAGCTTTTTATCAAGGTCGAAACAATTACTTATTGAAGAATAGTAATAAAGAGCCTCTTACATCTTTGGTTCCTCCAAGAAATGTGTCCACTCCACTAGATACAAATGCAAATAACAATCCAGTAGCTCCTAAGTGTCCTTAAGGAGAATCATCTAGATGGAATGTTCCTACAACCACTAAGACTTATGTCCCCATCGATCACAATTATGATGTTATAGAAGATTTGAAGAAAACTAAGGCTAGCATGTCCTTCTTTGATGTCCTATGAAATTGCCCATCACAAAGAGAAGCATTGATCCATTACTTTTGGATATGAATGAAAATTCCATTATACCACAAAAATACAAGGGTAACAAAGTAGTTTTTGTAGATGTATTTGTTGCTATGTACGAGGGTAGATTAGATTCACCACCCTTCTTATCGAGCATCAAAATCTTTTGTAAAAATTTGCAAAATTGTTTGGTTGATTAAGGTGCATCTAGAAATGTAATGCCACATTCTATTTCCATGAAACTAGAGATAGTCCCTAAAAATACAAACATGAAGGTGTTTCATTTGGACAAGAGTGAAATTAATGTGTAGGTGAGTTGAAAGGTATTCACATCCAACTAGTATCAGATCCTTGCATCCACCAACATTGATATTCAAGTGGTGGAGATTATATAATTCTATTATATGTTGTTGAGTAGGGATTTGACCAAGAATTTGAATGGACACTTTGCTACTAACTTCTCCCAATTACATCATCCATGGAAAGGAAATCAAAATCAAATCAAGATTGAAAGTGATTCAAGACTGAAACACATGATCAATGAATATAGTCACCTAAATGGGATTACATCTATAGAATTTGAACTAGGTATGTACATAAGGATAGATGAGATCATGAATACTTTTGTCATTGTAGATCAAAGAGTATGAGTAGAGAAACAAATACTGAAGAATTTCTTCATAAGGTACAAGTTGATCTAGACTCTAATATTCATGAATTTATGAAAAGTTGACTAATGAAAAGAAGGTTCTAGCCACTATGGTATGTACTTTAGATCTATTTATTTCTAATTGGTTTTGAGTCCATGGTGAATATCATTCTAAATTTTATTGTTCACCATGCTTAGATGCAATTAAGAAAGTAGATGTTGTTGCTTTAGAACCAAATTTAAAAATTATCAGAGGATATTGTAGAAACACAATGGTCTCATGTACTAAGACCCCAAACACTAAAAGTGGATGTTTTTAGAGCACCAAGGTATCTTTTGAACATACCAAAACTAGATAAGAAACCCACAAGGGAGCCCAAAGTTTTAGATGACAACCATATGTGGGCTCTAAGGTTTGATGGATTAAAATCCAAGCAGTGATGTAGTGAAAGAGTAGAGTTGGTTAATCCTAGATGAAAGGATTTCTTGGCATCTTATAGTTTCAATTTACCTCCACTAATAATGTAACAACATATGAGGCACTTATAAGATGACTACTCTTGTCACATCAGAAAAAGGTTAAGAAGTTACAAGTCTAAGGGGATTCAATATTGGTGATCAAGTATGTTAGAAGTCAATATGTATGCTATGATAAAAGTCTTGCTACCAATAGGATCAAAGTTTTGGACTTGAGTGAAGACTTAGATACTTTCAACATTAAATCCATCTCAAGAGAAAAGAATCATATTATATATGCACTAGTAATGGCTGCCAACACTTTGGAACCAATGGTTGATTTTAGGTTGAGATTTTTAGTAGAGTTTGTGCCCATACATACAGTCCTACAGAATGTAATCCTTTTAAGTATTTGAAGATGACATTGAGAAAATTTTAGACTATATTACTAATTTAAGTGTTTTTTAAACTCAAATCATTGATGAATCAGAAAGTGATTTTCTTGAAATGGATGATGGAACTATAAAGGATATTTGATAATGATCATATGGAAAGACAAAGAGTATCTCCAAATTTATAAGGAGGTAAGTATGGTGCTCAAAATTTAGAACATGAACAATAAATAAAGAATTAATGAGAGGAGGATTATGTAAAACATTTCAAATCTCTATAAATATTATAAAAATTATATCTAAACAAGCAAAAGTAGCATTCATACCAAAACATATTGATTTACATGGGGAAAACCCTTTCGGGAGAAAATCCCCACACCCCAAAAGAAGCCCAATATATTATTCAAAAATATTAACAAGATTACAATATACTTGCAAAGAAAGCCTTCACATAAGCTCATCAACGAAAGATCTAGAGAAAGATTAACAATATCTATAAGACTCTCACACACAACCTCCATCTCTAGCACCTAATATATAGGAGATACAATACATGAAACTGTCAAATGGTAATTAGAAAACCACAAGCCAAAGCCACCCAAAAGTGGTGCCCAAATCTTTAGGGTTCCATTATATTCAATCAAAGATGCCTTATGATGTGTCAATAACATATATCATAAGTTGGACAATGTGTGTAACTCCCCCTTATAGCTCTTTTTCATGACCAACATGTTTTTATATTTTCCAACGTGGGAAGCCCAACTTTTAAAGGCCATAACTTTTGATCTAAGAGGCTAATTGAGCCCCTTTTATTTCAAAATATAGATATTTAAGTGATCTATGCAGCAGGAACCACTAGAAGTAGTGCCAGGAAATGTATAATAGTTATTTTGGCCAAAAAACTAACTTCGTATCCCAAAAAATGACTTTATTGATTTTTATAACCCAAAAAAATTACTTTTTATAATCACAGGGTTGAGACACTTTTCCTAGCATTCTCCCACTTTTCAAACAACTTATAAGAGAAAAAAGGGAGTATGAGCACAATTATCTAATTTCTAGGGAATGAAAGGCCCATAGACTTTGAACATCATCTAAACTTATGAATGCTCACAAGCTTAGTTAATGAATCTACAACATTCATCAATATCTCTACCTTAACCAACTTCACCTTTCCATCCTTGACCATAGCTCTCACAAAATGATACTATACATCAATATTATTGGTTCCAAAATGAAAAGTTGTGTTGTTAGTGAGAAAAATTGTTCTCTGACTATCAGAATAAATTATTACTATATGCTATTTTATTTAAATGTTTGAACACAATCTCTTAATTAAAACGGATTCTTTACAAGCACGAGTAGCTACCATATACTCAATGTCAATAGTGGATAAATAAACCACAACATATCACTTTCTCATCAAACTAATTGTACCACCAAATAAAGTAAAGACAATAAGTATTGTTGGATCTTCTAGTATCAACATCACCTACCTAGTCTGAATCCAGATAACCATGAATATCAAGGGAATGCCCATCTCCTATAAAGTTACCATTGTAACACAAGGAATACTCTAAGGTATCTTGCAAATATCTAAAGACTCTTTTAACTACATCCTAATGAGATCTACTTGGATTAAACATATACCTAGAAAGAGCTCCCACTTTTTGGGCAATGTCTAGTCTAGTACAAGCTATAACATACATCAAATTCTAACTACACTCTGGTAATGTAATTTTATCATGTCTTCCATCTCCAATGGGGATATTATATATTGTGAAGTAGATAAATTCATTCAAACTATAAAAGGAACACACAATAGTCTACAATCTTGTATGCTAAACCTCTATAAAATTGAATTGACATACTTACTCTAGCCAAGCCATATTTTTTTTATCAATCTATCTCTTTTGATTTCCATCCCAAGAATGTGTTTAGCTCCACCAATATCTTTTATTACAAATTTAGCTACAATTTGAGACTTTAGTTCTGAAATCATTCATTTCCCTTTACTAATAAATAGCATATCATCAACATATAATGCAATAAAAAGGAATTGATCACCATCATATTTATAATAAACATATTGATTTGATTTAGAACACTCAAATCCCAAACTCAACACATATGTATCAAATTTCTAGTACCACATCCTAGGACTCTATTTTAGGCCATATAAGGATTTCTTAAATTTAGAAACCAAATTACTTTTACCTTTCACCATGTAGTGCTCTAGTTGTGCCATATAAATATCCTCATCCAAATCACCATGAAGGAATGTCATTTACACATCCATTTGTTCAACCTCTAGATCATAAGATACATCAATAGAAAGAAATAATCTAATGGATGTCATTTTCACAATAGGAGAAAATATCTCACCATAATCAACTCCATCAGCTTGAGAGTAATCTTTAATAAATAATCCTACTTTGTACTTCTCAATACATCCATCTGAACCAATCTTTTTGTTGAACACTCATTTGCAAGCAATGAGTTTTTGTCCTTTAGGAAATGGTACTAGGTCCCACGTATCATTCTTCTCCAAAGATGTCATTTCTTCATCCATGGCAATCTTCTAGGACTCTGTATCATTTATACTTAATGCCTCTTCTACAAATCTTGGTTCATCCATGTTAGTATTCAAAGAAAAAATACATCTCTAGTCATCAAGTGAATACCTTATAGGTGGTTTTTTCTACCTTGTAGACATTCGAATAAGCTAGGGTGGAGGTTCTTCCTCCTGTTTTGAAGATTTAGAGCTAGATGATATCTCCTCATTTTTTTGTCTATATAGGGGCCTTGATTCAACTTCCTCAGGCATAGAAGGAAGTTGAATCACATATTTCTGTTCATTTTGTTCTAGCTACAACATAATAGAAGAAGGCTTAACTTCTCTAAAAATCACACTTCTACTATATATTACCTTCTATGCAATAGTATCCCAAAGCTTGTATCTTTTCACACCATAATTGTAAGAAATGAATATGCATTTCATAGCCTTGTTGTCCAAATTTGTTTACTTCTCTTTTGGCACATGTGCATTTTCCTCATAACCAATACTCTAAGATGTCTCAATGAAGGATTATGACCTGACCATTCCTCCATAGGTGTTTTATTAACAAGAGGTGATGTAGGGGACCAATTAATCAGGTAACATGTATTGGCAACAAATTTAGCCCAAAACTTTTGTTCTAGACCAGTAGGTCACTAAACATACTCCTAGCCTACTCCATCAATGTCTTGTTCATTCTTTCTACAACTCCATGATGTTGTGGAGAATACAGAGTTGTCTTTTATCTCTGAATGCCACATTCTATATATAATCTATCTAAATTATTAAATAAAAATCCATTACCATTGTTAGTCCTCAAACATTTTATTTTCTTTCCAATCTGCAACTCAATAATTGCTTTAAATTCTTTAAATTGATTGAAAACTTCATATTTACTCTTTCGAAAATATACCCATGTCATTCTACTATAATCATCAATAAATGAAACATAGTATGTAGATTTTCCAATGGAAGAAACATAAATAGGACAAAACACATTAGAATGAATAAGATCCAATACACCACAATATTTATAGGAACTTGAGTAAAACTAAACATAGTTTTGTTTATCATAAATGCAATTCTTAGATAAATCAAAATCAAGATTACAATTAGTCAACCCTTCATCAAGGTTTTCATTTTTCAATGTCCTTAGAACCTTTCCTCCAATGTGGCCAAGTCTCTAGTTCCATAACATAGTCTTCTCTGCAGGTAGTTTTAATTCAGAAGGAAGAACACCTTTAGGTACCTAGAAGCCATGAACATCCACTGAGGAGAAAACTCTCTCTCTTTCCATTGAAGTAGTCATAGACTTGCTTTTTACATAAGTACTATTGCACTCAATAGTGTATGCGTCAGTATTATACAATGTGCCAAACTTGACACCTCTCAAATCACCATAGCACCTCTAACCATCTTGTATCATGCATTAGAAAAGACTTCTTACACACCCACATCTATTAATTTTCTCACAAATAATAAATTTCATGCTAACCTAGAGATATGCAATACCATTAATTCTTTTTACTCTATCATCAGGAAATATTATTTTAACTTTACCATGACCAAAAATATTTAAGCAAGAATCATCACGCAAGTACACCTTACCTCCATCAAATTCTTCATATTTAGAAATTAATCTCTATTATAGGTCATATAAAAATATGCACCTAAGTTAATTAACCATGCATCATTACCTACACGAGTTACCAAAGCTACAATGAGAGCATCACCATATTCCTTCTCAAATTCAAAATTAGAACTAAATTTCATCTTTTTCTTATTCTTTTCTTCTTTTCACACCTTACATAAGTGTCCAAGATCATTACAATTCTAGAAAATAATGTTGGACATTCCAGGAGATTCAGATCTACCCTTGGACTTGGATTTTGATTTGTCATGCTTCTCATTCTTCTTGCTTTTTTTTAGGTCCCCCATGAACATTCAGGGCCTCTTTGACACTAATGGATACCTTCATCCTCATCTCTTAAGAAATAAAAGAACCCACAACATCTTTGACTTTCAAGACAACTAAAGTACTTGTTAGGATTAAGGTGCCATCAACCTTGTAAATCCTATGCAATTTATTATTCCTATTATTATTTGTAAATCATCCATAATGGATGAGAGGTGTCACCTGTAGTGATCTTGTTTTAGGTACATGTTTATAATCGGTACTCGACACTAATTCATTCACGACAGGGGGGTCACATGGGGGTTTCCCTCTACAAGGGGTCTAGGGTCCATGTGCCCAGGTGGGGGTTTGGGGGTAGAACCCCCGAAACCACATTTTGTTTATATTTTATCATTGTAAATATGGATTGTTCATCATTAGGTCACATATCTAACAGTCAATATTTGTTAGTTTTCTTGTCCTGGAAGGCAACCCCCTTCTATAAGGATATTTGTACTACATTTTTAGCAGAGTTGAGAGTAAGAGGCACCGCTAGATTGAAGACTGAAGAAGAAGAGGAAGTGCATGTTTTGTAATGTCATATCTGAAGATAATACAACTTGGAGCCTCTTTTATTGGTGGAGTTTTTTTTATCAAAAAGTGTTTTCTCCATGTTACATACTGTGTTATGTGTTCAATTCTTAATGCATGTTATTTCTACGTAGTGGGTTTTATTTGTTTTGCAATCTCCATTGATTCTACATTATTTAGAGGACATAAATAAGGTTTGAATTAGATTTTCATTATGTGGTTTGCAACTTCAATTCTAATAGTAGTCCCAATAGCCATAAAAAGAGAATCCCATAATTCAACCAAAGAACAAAGCAAGATCTAACATCTCTCCTTCTCATCCATTTTTACACCAACTAATACTAATTGAGCCATGAAAATATGAAATGTTTCAAGGTGGTTTTGAATTCATCCACCCTCTTCAATTATAAAAGATTACAACTTCTTCCTCAAGAAAAACTTGTTCACTAAAGATTTGGCTTAATATATCTCCCCAAGTTTCTTACATAGTTTCTTTATCAAGGGCTCTTCATGGACGTTTATTAAAATAGAGCCTACCAAGCATAATATAATTATACCCTTGGCTTTACAATCCATAATGTCATATTGAGTAGCCAAAGTAGCATTTGTAGGCCTTGAAACATTCTCATCAACAACATCCCACTGATCACGATCAATTAAGAGATCTTCCATATTTAGCTTCCACATCTCAAAATTGTTACCAGAAAATTTCTCTAAATCTATTCTCTTTGATGTGATTGCCAACTAAAAATTCCTAGAACAAGATAATAAATTATATTTTTCACAAGCTCCCACTCAAACTAGATTAGTTTAGAAAAAACCCAACAACCCACTACTTAAACCAAAGGTGATCAAGCTCTAATACCACTTGTAAGGCAGCTAAGGTAGTGGAACAACTTCCTACAATAATCTTGAGAGGAGGATTATGCGAAACTTTTCAAATATTTACAACTATTATGTAAATAAACATAAATAGGAATCATACCACAACATAGCGATTTATGTGGGGAAAAAAACTTTCAGGATCAAAACCCCACACTCCAAAAGAAACCAAATGTATTATTTATAAATTATAACAAGATTACAATATACTTGCAAAGAAAGCCTTCACATGAGAATCACCAACCAAAGAACTGGAGGTAGTTTAACAATAACTATAAGAATCTCACACACAACATCCATCTCTAGCACCTAATATATAGGAGATATGATACATGAAACCATCAAATAATAATTGGAAAACCATGAGCGAAAACCACCCAAAAGTTGCACCCAAATCCTTAGGGTTCCATTATCTCCAATAAAAGATGAATTATGATCTATCATAACACACATCATAAGTTTTTCAAAATGTGTTACTCCTCCTTACAACTCTTTTTCTATCCAATGCATTTTATTTTTTCCAATGCAGGAAGCCTAACTTTTGGAGGCCATAACTTTGGATCCAGGATGTTGATTGAGCCCATTTTTTTTAAATTGTAGAGTTAGAAGAAATATACATATTGGGCACCCTTGGAAGCTATGTCAATCAACTTAGAATGGTTATTTTGTCCAAAACCAACTCTATAGCCCAAAAATTGTGTTTATTTATTTTATAACGAAAAATTACACTTTTTGTAATCACAAGGTTGAGACACTTTTCCCAACTTATTTAGTTCACTAAAAGATTTTTGAGAAGTGACTACTTGGGGTTAGGAAGATTTGAAAACCTTTGATACTTCAATCATTACTCATACCATCCCATTAAGTCCTGATGCAAAGTCTTTTATATAGAAACAATGGCCAGTAAATGCCCTATTGGAACCATTGATTCTCAAAGAGATACAAAATTTATTATCAACAAGAACTATATTTCCAATCAAGCACTTAACATGGGTTACCAACCCTGTCCTAGTTTTGAATAAAAATGGAAAGATAAGGTTATCTGTTGACTTCTGAAACCTCAATAAGGCATTTTAAAAGCATAATTACTCATTTACTTCTTTAGATGACGTGTTGCATATTGTGAATGGATCCCAAATGATGTCCTTTCTTGATGGGTACTCAAGATATAATTAAGTTATGGTCAAGTATGATGATAGACTAAAGACTGCCTTTACCACAAGGTGGGGCACATTTGTCTACAGAAGGATTCCATTTAGCCTAATTAATGTAGGTGATACCTTTTAGAGGATCATGTTTATTACATTAAAGGATTTTGTGGGTAAGTTCATTATCATTTACGTGGATAATTTGACAATATTTTTTAAAAATAAAAAGGATCGTGTATCTGATTTAAGGAAAGTTCTCCAAAGATGCAAAGAGTATGGAAGTTCTTTGAATACTAAGAAATGTGTCTTTGGGGTAACTAAAGGAAAACTATTATGGCATGTAATTATTGAAAGGGGATTTCAATTTACTCTAAAAGAGTTGAATTCATCCAGAAGTTATCATTTCCTATAAGTAAGGAAGAAATTAAGTCCTTAAGTCCTTTTTTCAAAAAATAACTTTTAAGAATGTTCATTAGTAGTTTTGCAAAGATAGTTAGGCCTCTAAATGACATTATTAAAAAGGATGCAAAGGTAGAATGTAGTGCTAAAGATAAATAGTATTTTTCTCAAATTAAAGAAGCAATTTCTAAAAATCTTATTTTGATTGGCCCATATTATAGTAGCCTTTTTACATCTACTCTTTTGCATCAGAACATTTATGTGTTACTATGATGACTTAGAAAAAGTGAAAAGGAGATGAGAGACCCATAGAATTTATGAGTTCTCCTTTAAAAAATACAAAAGTTAGGTACCCTTATATAGAAAAGATAGCCTTCTCTCTAGTAAGGGAAGTAAATAATTTAAAACATTATATTTTAAGAAGAAAAGGTTTTACAATAGTTCCTAATCTGGTGGATAAATCCATGCTAAAGAAAAATGAATTAGGAGAAAGACATGGGAAGTGGATTTCTACTTTATAGGAATTTGATTTGGAAATCTAGCCAATGAAGATAGTTAGGGGATAGGGACTCTCTAAGTCCCTAGCTAAGTTAGATGCATATATGGTTTGTTAGAAATATACTTTGGATAGAAGGCTAGATGATGAAAGGTACAGGGATCTTGTTGACTACCTACTACACAATAAGTGTCTACAGAATTTAAATTCAACTTGATGAAGAGAACTACAGATGAAAAGTAGTAATTATATGATCAAGGTAGGTGTTCTGTACAAATTGAATTATGAAGGTATGTATATCTAAGATGCCTCAACAAGTTAGAAGTAGGTTAGGTTTGATAGAATTTCATGAAATGTTTAAAATAGGACAATTCAAGAAATACAACTCACCAAATTCTCAAGGAAAGTTACTATTGGTCGTGTTTATTTAAATATTCTTGTCAACATGTGAGCACATGCCACATTTTATAGACATCTGGTCATAATGGAATCCTACTATTCCATTGCAGTCAATCTATGAGGTGCATTCTTTTTCCCAATGGGGTTTAGATTTCATAGGAGTTATTAACTTCAATTCTTCTCTAGGACGCAAGTTTATCTTAACTGTTATAGGTTAGTACATGAGGTGGACTCAAGATCAAAAATGTAAGAACTACACCATTGAGGTAGTGATCAAGTTTTTGGAAGAACACACCATCACTAGGTTCGGAATGACATTTTCTTTACTATGTGATAATGGTCCTAGTTTTTCATCAACTAAATTAATGCAATGGAATTTTGACCATGAGGTATTTTGAAATTCTCTTTCAATTATTATTCGCAAGAAAATACTGTTGTTGAATCTACTAATAAGAACTTAGTGGGCATCATTAAGAAATTATTAGAAAAGAATCCCAAATATTGGTATAATTAGAGAAAATATGCTTTCTAGGTAGAGAAAACTAGGGTTAAGACCTTAAGGATATCTTCTTATCATCTTGTTTATGGGCTTAACCCTATATTTCTAGTCAATTTGATGATCCCAACTCTATAACATGAAAAAGACTATTAAAGAACTAATAATAAGGTTGAGGCAAGGCTTTTAAATTTTCAAAACATAGAATAAAAGAGTGATGTTCCATTACATCATTTTGTGAAACATTAGGTAGTAGTCAACAGATGGTTTGATTAGAGAGGAAAAATAAAATCCTTTTGGATAGCTAACCTTGTTCTCCTTTAGGATAAAGCAAGAGAAAGGAAGAAAGATCACCACACATTTGAGAAACTATGGCTTGGACCTTTTTAGATAACAAAGATCTTGGGAGAGAATACCTTTAGGATCAATTCTTTAACTATAGATCATGTCCCATTTATAATTAATGGGTATTATCTCAAACAATATTTCGATAACTAGTGGTGTGAAGGACTCCTTCTATTCATAGTTATTTTAGGTTGTGATGTTTTATTGTTTTTCTTTTCTTTTTTTGGGTCTATTTTGGTAATATATTTTACTTTTGGTTTTTTTTAATCTACTAATCTTATTTTGGTGATATATTGTCTATCTTGTTAGTTTTATTTTTGGGTTTTTTACTGGCATTTTTCTTTAATTCTGGGTTTTCTTGTCCTTTGTGTTTTAGGTGGATTTCCATGAGGGTGGTCTTCCTCTTTTAGTTGTGGTTGGTTTTGTCACAAGGTGATGTCAGGGGGTGGTTTGAATCGGATTCTTTTGTTGGTATTTTCTGATATTCGGGTCAATCATTGACTTGGTGCCTTTAGTTTTGTGTTCATTCATCTCAAGCTTAGGAATGTTGGTTTCTATTAAAGACTCAAGTATTATGGGTTTCATGGAAGTATTTCTTGAGATCTTACTCTATACACACCTTAAATATTCTTGAGTTAGATAGGGAACTAGGTGTCGTGAGTTTATTGTAAGTGAAAAATCTAAAGAGTACTTTCTTCTATGATGGCCACTATTATTCCTTACCTAAAAATATGATTCATTTCCTATGAGTTTAGATAGCTTCATTAATCGGATTACAGAGAATATTCAAAAAAAAACAAAAAACAAAAAAAACAAAAAAAAACAAAAACAAAAACAAAGCAAATGATATAGGAAAAGAAAAATAAAATAAAAAATAAAATAACTTAGAGGAGTAATACCAAAGGAACTCAACTATCTAGGTGATTTAAGCAATCTCTACTAGGGCTATGGATGCTCAACTAGAAATAGATCTCTACTTTGAGTGGAATCAGAGGTAACTCTATCAAGGCTATAGACACTTGGCTAGTAGTAAAGTAATTCCCAAGCTATCCCTAATCATGTTCACTTAATTGAAATTACATGATGCAATCTAATGGACCCTTGATTTGTTGAAGAGGTAAATAAAATCATGTAGCTTGGTGTGGATAGGGTCTTATGATATCTTCTTTCTTTGATGGTGTTTGTCTTCTTTTGTATGTTTTGGTTAGTTGGAACTAGAGATTCTAGGTTCTTGATGGATTTATGTATTCCAAAATATTTGGGAGTATTTTCTCAATAAAGTTTCCATTTTTTATGCATTTCATATATGTCCCTCCTTTTCCTTGCAAATTGGGAACCCCCTCTTTCATTTTTTTCTTTTGTGATGTCTTTCTTGGTCCCTTTTTCTAGCTTTGTATTAAAGATTTGTATTTGTTTTGGCTTGTTCAATTCTAGTCCCTATGAGGTTTTTGTGTTTAAAAGTCATAAAGATCCTTTACAAATCATACTTGAATAGGTTAGGTGTCTTTGATTTTGTCCTTTCCATCCTTTTTAGGCTTTCAAGGTTTCTAACAACCTAGGGATATGTAATAGGTCCACTTGTGCCTCTACTCCCCACTTTAGTCTAGTTATCTATTTCTTTTGTTTTCTTTTTCCATGCATTAGAGGTTCTAGGGACATTTGGACATGGTCTGATATCCTTGCATCCTTCCACCTCCCCCTCCCCATTATGGTCAAATTTTTGTTTGTTTTGTTTATTTTTGTTGAGCATCAGAGGTTCTGAGGACATTTGGACCTAATTTGATGTCCTTGCATCCTTCATTTTTTCTCCCAACATGGTTGAGTGTTGGTTTATTTTTTTCATTTGTTGAGCATAAGAGATTCTAGGGAATTTTGGACTTAGTCCCATGTCCTTATGTCCCTTTACCTCCTACTCCTCATTTGTCATTTTTCATGGAACATTCCTGGAAGGACTTGTAAAACTAAGGGTTCTTAGGGACTTTTGACCTAGCCCAAATTCCCCATGTCCTTCCATGCCCCTAAATCCTCATGAAACCCTACATAGTGATTAATGCATTCATGTGAGGTAGATGAGGGATTTATAAGAAATGTTGTCATGTAGTAAATTGATTCCATTAAATTTGTGTTAGTTTTTGAGTTTTTTACATGTTTTGGGATCTTGTTACCATCCCAGACCTCACATGGTCTATTGTCCCTTTTTCTCTCTGATCCCCATGGACCCATGTAGTTAATGCTTGCAATAATGCATAATTGAAAGGAACCTTCACACTTTTGCACCATGTCCTAATGTCCTCATGACTACTATTGCTTCGTGTTGCACCCATTCTACACTAAAAACAATATCCCTATGGGCTAGTAGATTTTGCATGCATTCCCACACCAAGATCCATATCCCTATGTCCATTTGGATCTAGAAAACCCAAGAATATAGGAATACTTAGAATTTCACAAATTTAATGGAGTTTTTATAAATTCTATGCACCTATTATGGATTTTATGCTCTTACAATATATTAATAACAACAAATGTCTCTATCTATGAAGTATAAGTTCCAACGAGTGATTACAAAAGAATAGACATGTGTAGTTCTCTCCTTCTTGTGCTCACCTTAATGGATCTATTTTTTTCTTTCTTTTGGTAGTAAAATCGAACCATGTTAATTCAGTTCAAAATTGTGTTGTTTCATGGGCCTAGTTTGGGCACCTGGATGAGATGTAATTGTAAGAATTGTAACAATAGGTGGTCCAAAATTTAAAATAAAGGAGAAATAAAGTGCCACAAGGGATGTAGTGTCCAAATTTGTTAATTATGGTCCTTAGGATCTTTGAATCTAAGCCAACATAGTCAAGTGCCATCTAGAAATTTATAAAAAAAAAACATTTTCATTGTGCCCAATTTGTTGAAATTTTTAATGAACATGTTATTTTTCAACTCAAGTTCCTTAATTTTGAAGACCTCCAATTTGAGTATTGATATGGTTTGATTTCTTTTCTAAATTTTGGAATGCCTAGTGAGATTCTTCCAAGTGTTTAATGATATATCTTTTCTAATGAGATTTGGGAGTTAATGTATAATTTATGCATGTGTAATACAATTTTTTTATGCATTCACTTCTAATTCTCTCATTCCATAGAATCTTTCATTTGTAATGTTAATGGTATGGTTTCTAAACTGATCATTGCATTGTAGATTAATTAAATTTCATCATAATTTTCAAATTGAAGTATTGGAGTTAATCATAAAGCTGACTCCTAATGGTAAATTTAGAAATAGTTTTGGGTGGATATTTGATGATTTTGTAATGTGCTTCATGTCATTGGTTGTTTTCTACTAGTAAACAACTCTATGTGGCCAATCTGAGCACACTTTGTCTTACAAATTCATCTATCCACTTTTTTTTTAATTTCTCAAACCTTATCTTTTACAATTTTGTCAAATCAAGTTAGAGTAGGATTAGATTAGAAACACTCTTACTCAAGGGTTTTATAGAATATTGATTGTGTGAGTGAGATCTAATTTTTTTTGTTCATTTTTTCTATCTTTCAGTCAATTGATTCAAATTGCTAGAATAGGCCCCTTGAATAAAAAAATCACATAGAACACTTAGTTTCTCCAACATTGCCAAGACCTAGCCACAAAGACCTTAGATGTGATTTATTTTTGGATTGGTTATCTTTTCATGAGAAGTATAGTTGTATTCATTCTACTTGAGTTGTATGTGCTAAATCAACCATCAACACCCATCTCTTTACCATTTGGGTATGCTCCTTTATCACTACATCTCATCTAGCCACTTTGAAATACCTCTTCTTTTGCCTTTTTTGATTGTGTCTCTCTTCCAATCTCCAATTCAATCTTCTTTCTGTGGTGAGGGCTAGTTAGTAATCTCCTTCCATTGTTTGGATGTTGGTGCAAAAGGACCTTGTCCTATCACATCAAATACAAGGTTTTGATGTAATAAGTTCTGTTTATACCATCTCATATGTTTTTCACATGTTTTTGGTCATAAGGTCAGTTGTAGGGGTGAAAAAGTGACATGTTCATTAATAAAATGTGGCATTCCCATGTATTTTGAGGAGGTTGAATGACCTTGTCAGTTTGAAAGTTAGTTGACACCGTTGGAATTTGGTGCTCAATGTTTAAATTCCTCTACAAACCATCAAGGGAGGCTGATGAAGGCATTGTTGAAGACAAAGCAATAAAATATCCTTGTTTTTCTTGCAATTTTCTATGTTATCTATTGTTCCCATGTTCTGTACAGCTCCGTATATGAGTGTCATGATCTGAAATGCATAAAATCTTAAAGTGGCATGAGTTAGCTTTTGTTTCAATCTAGTTAGGGTAGATTTCATTAAGCTTGGAAGATTTTGTAGCATAATTTCTGAAAACAGGTTGAAAACCCTAAGGTTTGAGGGTTTGTACAAAAAATGGGATTTGGACCCATTCCACCAGTGTCACCTTCTATAAATCGATGAAATGGTCTTAGATAGGATGTGTTTCATTATTGTTAGGGTTGGAGTTGCAGGGGATAAAAATGAGGAGTTATGTGGATCAAACTATGCCTAATATCCCCATGTATTAGGCCTACAAGCATAGGTGTGTTAGTGAACTATTGAAAAGGTGACTTGATGTATGACATGGTCCATAAAACATGCATAATCAGACCTCTTGTAACCTAAATGAAGTCCTAGAGTAGGAATTGGAAGGTTGGAGTGGAATTTGCATACACTTGCTTTGTAAAAGTGGCCTAATTAGGCCTAATTAGAGCAAGACAGTCAATTATTGAAGCTTGTGTTCCAAAACAACCTCACCTGATTTCTTGATATGTTGTGAGGGAGCCAAAAGGGTATCCATAATGACAATTGGTTTTTGGGTTTACAATTGTTTCCTCAAGTTGTACTAGAAAAACCATGTTCCAAGGGCTACAAGCCAATAGGCCTGTTTGCAAGTGAATGATAGGAAAAAGAAAGGATCATGGTTCTTGGTGAGTCTTGGTGGCCTAAAATTGTCAATTTTATGAGGTTCAAGGTGTATTAGAGTGTTAGCAAGAGGTTTGAGATAGTAAACCACTTTTGGGTACACTTCACAACCCTTGAAACCATGTTGTATGGGAGAGGAGATTGGATATGCTTAGAAGATCAGTCAAGAATAGGTTTTGAGTCTTTCTAGAAACCTAAGGAGATATTGCATGGTCTTCATCAAGTGGTATCAAAGCATAGGTTCTGATTGATAAGGAAAGAGAAGTTGAGCTTGAATAAACAAAATGCCTCCAAAGAGCAATCCAGTGGCCAAGGAAGTTAGAGAGTTAAAAGAACAACATGCTAAGGAGTTGAGACAAGTGAAAGAGTCTCATGAAGCTGCCCTTGCTAGAATTGCAGCATTGGAATCTAACCTAAAGAGAGGTGTGGTCAGTGGGGATCAAAGTGACCAAGAGGAAGAGGTGTTGCAAATATGTGCCTAATCGGTGTTGTCATTGATGTCAATATATCCTTGTCATTGGTGTCAACTATATCTTATTCCATTACTTGTTTAGAACACTTGTATGTTGAGGATATTGAGAAAATTAGCCTCTCTGGAAGAAACAAGTGAGCTACATATCTCTTTGTCAGAAACAGTGAAGACAGTGTAGTTCAGTGAAGTAGATTGCTCCGCATTTTTAGTAAGATGAAGATCAAAGTATGTGGATTAAAGGGTTTGTAGAGGATTGTCTGAAGTTGCTCCAGTTAAGATTTGAGAGGTCCGCATGAAGTATTGGTAAAGTTATGGCCATCTGAGTAGAACCGGGTTTTGCAGGTGTTCAGAGGTAACATAGTGACATAAATTTGGTCTGGATTGCTCTGCATTGGAATATTATAGTCTGTGGTTCTAAAATTATGTTTGGGAGGTTGGTGTGTATTCTCAACTCAAGTGGTTTGTGGTTTGGAGGTCCGCAAGCAATCTTTCTAGTGTGACAGTCATGACAGTTGGTGTTCTTAAGATTCTGTATGAGATGCAAGTGATTCTGGTGATTTAAGGTGGTGCGGTTATTCTTGTTGATTTCATTGTGCTTGTGGTGGTCTCTAGATCATGTGCCTATTGTGTTGGTGGTCCGCATTGAGGATTGAGCTTGTGATTGAAGATTTCTCCTTGAGTGTTGTTGTTCTTTCTAGTCGTGGCCGACCGGATGCTTGGTGTGTGTTGTGGATGATCTAAGAGAAGTTCTATGGAGCGTTGCGTGTTGTTTGAGGAAGATTTGAGTCCCAGCTATGCTTGGCCAATAGAGGAGTGGCTCACATGTAGGATTTTGTATTAAATCAAGTCTTGTGATTGTAATTGCATATAATGCCTATCTTGTAGAATGTTCCAGATACATGATTGTTTGGCTGACCTTGATGTTCATTCCAAAATCGATGACATGTATAAATAAGTGTTGTGAAGTCATGGAAATTGTGTGGGTGAAAAGATGCGAATATAGCGAGGAAGTGACTAGGGGTAGAGTAGAGGTGTTGTGCGCTTCAATGGAACTGAACCTTGCATGAAGAAGATGTTGTCTCTCAGTTTAATATTTCAGTGTTAACATTGTGAATATTCTTGTAGGCAGTGAGCATCTTTTGAGCAGTGAGCTCTAGGAAATGCACCTGAAGGCAAGTGCCTTCCCATTTTCTATTCTTTTAACAGAGAATAAATCTTGTGGGTTTACCCCCACCATGGTTTTCCCTTAACCAGGTTCCACATAAAAATCTTGGTGTTATGTGTGTTGAATATGTTTCTGCTCATGTGTTGTTGATTCATGCTTTCATAGTTATATCATTAATCTATCAGTAAGTGGTAAAAAGGATTAAACACAGCAAAAGTTAAAAGTTTTGAGACAACTGATTCACCCCCCCTCTCAATTTTCTGATCTTATTTCAACAATTGGTATCAGAGCCGAGTTCCTCTAAAAGAAGCTTGACCACTTGAGGAGATACAGGATGTCAACATACAAAAAGGATAGTCTAAGATTTGATGGAACAAATTACTCTCTTTGGACAAGTCAGATGGAGTGTCATTTGCAGTGCATCGGTGATCCTTATTGGTTGATAACTAAGAATGAGTATAAGCCTCCGCAGAATGGTCCTACAACTCCAGATCAAATCAAAGATGTTGAAAACAACATTCGAGCTAACAAAGACTTGTTGAGTGCTCTGACTGATACTGAAATGACAAATGTCTTGGAACTGCAAACTACCCATGAAATCTGGAAGAAATTGGAAAATCTGTATGAAGGTGATGCACATGTCAAATGTGCTAAGTTACAGAGCCTGAGAGGTAGATACAAAAGCTTAAAGATGAGTGAAGATGAAAACATCACTTCCTATATGCAGAAGGTGAATAAACTTGTGTGCAGTATCAGGTGTGCTGGTGGAAAATTGGAAGAGTCAGAGATTCTTGCAAAAGTGCTCAGATCCTTACCTGATTCATACAAGCATAAAGTTGTTGCTATTGAAGAGATCAGGACTGTGACAATTGTTACAAGGGATCAGTTGGTTGGCAAGATTTCAGTATTTGAAATGAGTGAGTTTGGTGATTCTCTTCCTAAATCAGAATCTGCATTTAAGGCCAGTGCTTCTAGAAAGCAAAGATTTGATCTAGGTGAAAGCTCTTCAAGAAGACTAACCAGATATGAGAAGGCAAGGAAGGAACTTGAAGAAGATGAATCTGAGATTGAAGAACTTGAAGCTCTTTTTGCCAAAAGATTAAAAAGAGGATCCGGTAAGTATGAAGGAAAATTGCCTTTCAAATGTTTTTCTTGCAATAAGATTGGTCATTTTGCTTCAAGATGTTCGAAGAGGGTTTCAAAGCCAAACCCTAACAGACCTAGGATTCAAAAGAAATGCTACTATGTCCAAAAAGTTGCTGATGAAGGATTCACAGATGATGAATCTGATAAGGGAAGTACCTCTGGAAATGACTGGGTGTTCATTACTATCAAAGAAGAAGATCTGACGCCTACTGAATCTGCTAATTGTATGAATGTGGAAAGTGCCTTGGCTGCTTAGGTTGAAGAAAAGGATGAATGGGTGATTGACAATGGATGTTCTCATCATATGACTAGTGATAAAACTAAGTTTGTAAGTTTGGAAAGATATAAAGGTGGAATTGTGAAGTTTGGAGACAACTCAGCTGGTAGAATCCATGGGAAAGGATCCATCTCTTTTGATGGTAAGAAAAACACTAATGATGTTTTATATGTAGAAGGGCTGAAACATAATCTTCTCAGTGTTGGACAATTGGTTGATAAAGGGTATGACCTCTGATTCAAGGATGGAAAATGCAAAATTTTGGAAAACTCTGGAAATAAGATTGCATCTGGTACACAGACTAGAGGTAATATCTTTCATTTAAGTGGTACTGGTAAAAGTTACTTGATTGATTAGATTGATCAGAGTTGGTTATGGCATAGGAGAATGTGTCATGTAAACTTTGATAACATTATCAAGATAAGCACTACTCAGGCTGTGAGAGATCTTCCAAAGCTTGTGAAACCTGCTAATAGCATGTGTAAGGAATGTTAGTTGGGAAAATAGAGCAGAACTAATTTCAAAAGTAAAGAACAAAATTCAAGTGGATTGTTGGAACTTGTACACACTAATTTGTGTGGTCCTGCCAAGGTTAGGAGTTTGCAAGGAGACAAATATTTTATGTTGTTGATTGATGATTACTCCTGGATGATGTGGGTCACTTTCTTGAGAGAGAAATCAGATGCTCTTGACAAATTCAAAGTGTTCAAGGCTATGGTGGAGAATGGGATTGGTGTGAAAATAAAGTGTCTGAGATCTGACAGAGGTGGAGAATTTACCTCCGGTGAGTTTAATGCATTTTGTGAAAAGCATGGGATAAGAAGACAGTTATCTACTTCTAGGACTCCTCTGTAGAATGGAGTTGTCGAAAGAAAGAACTAGACTATTCAAGAGGCTGCTAGAACCATGATGATGGAGGCAAATGTTCCATATGCCTATTGGAGAGAGGCTATGAGTACGGTTGTCTACACTCTTAACCGAGTGCACATCAAGTAATTCTGGTAAAACACCTTATGAACTATGGTTTGGTCATGCTCCTACTGTGAAATACTTTAAATTTTTTGGTAGTAAGTGCTATATCAAGAGAGATGAAGATCTAGGCAAGTTTGATCTAAGATGTGATGAAGGAATATTTCTGGGTTATTCTAATCAAAGCAAGGCATACCAGTGCTTTAACAAGAGATTGAAAAAGATTGTTGAAAGTCCTAATGTCAAGGTTAATGAAAGCAAGGAGAGACCTTTCAGGTTCTATGGATATGAATTAGATGATCAAAAGGACAGTCCAAATAATGGAAAGCAAGTTCAAACTCAAACTCAGATTCAGACTGCTCAGGAAAATCCAGTAACTCAAGAAGATAGTGCAGATGATGAGGAACAAGTTCAAGAATCAGAAGTTCAAGAAAACCCCAAAACCCCTAGGTATGTAAGGTTGAATCATTCTGAAGATCAGATCATAGGAGACAAAAATAAAGGTGTTCAAACTAGAAGAAAAATTGTAGAAGAACAAATGGAGTATTGTTTGATTTCAAAAGTTGAACGAAAATCAGTGAATAAAGCTTGTAATGATGAAAGTTGGATAAAAGAAATGCAAGAAGAATTAATGAAAATTGAAAAGAATCATACTTGGGATCTTGTTTCTAGACCTAAAAACAAGAATATAATTGGAACTAAATGGGTCTTCTAGAATAAATTGAATAAAGATGATGAAGTTGTGAGAAATAAAGCGAGATTGGTGTGCAAAGGATATTCTCAGGTTGAGGTAATTGACTTTGAAGAAACTTTGGCTCCAGTGGCAAGAATAGAAGCAGTTAGATTATTTCTTGCCTTTGTTGCCTACAAAGATTTCAAAGTTTACCAGATGGATGTCAAGTCAGCATTCCTGAATGGAGAGTTGGAAGAAGAAGTCTACATTGAGCAACCGGAAGGATTCCAGTTGTCTGACAAAGGAGATATGGTCTGCAGATTGAGGAAAGCATTGTATGGACTCAAACAAGCCCCAAGAGCCTAGTATGCAAGATTAGATAAGTATCTGCTAAAACTAGGTTTTAGCAAAGGGACAACTAACAATAATCTTTATTTCAAAATTGATCATGAACACATCTTGATTGTTGAGGTATTTGTTGATGATATCATCTTTGGTGGGAATGAGAGCATGTGTAAAAACTTTGTTGATCAGATGCAAAGTGAATTTGAGATGTCTATGTTTGGTGAAATGAATTTCTTCTTAGGTCTACAAATCATTTAGTCAGATAAAGGTGTATTTATATCTCAGTCTAAGTATGTGAAGGAATTGTTGAAAAAGTTTGGAATGGAGGATTCAAAACCAGTAAGTACTCCTATGGTAACCGGATGTAAGTTGAGTAAAGATGATGATTCCCCTAAGGTAGATTAGAAAATGTATAGATCAATGATTGGAGGACTGCTTTATCTGACTCAAACTAGACCTAATATCATGAATGCAGTTGGCCTTATTGCTAGGTTTCAAGTTGATCCTAGAGAATTTCATGTTGTAGCAGTCAAAAGAATTTTTAGGTATCTAAAAGGGACAATTGATTATGGCTTATGGTATCCTAAGGATGATGACTTCACTCTTAATGCATATACAGATGTTGATTGGGTAGGAGATGTGGATGACAGAAAGAGTACTAGTGGTGGTGCATTTTTATTTGTAAAGAGATTGGTTTCTTGGTTGAGTAAAAAGCAAGAGGCAATATCTCTGTCTACTGCAGAGGCAGAGTACATAGCAACATCAAGTAATTACACTCAAGTCATGTGGATGAAGCAAATGTTGAAGGACATCAGAATTGTGTTTGAAGAGCCTGTTACAATCTTTTGTAATCATTCAAGTGTAATAAACATCTCAAAGAATCTGGTGTTGCATTCAAAGACAAAGCACATATCCATCAAGTTTCACTTTTTGAGAGAGAAGGTAAATGAGAATGAAGTCAGATTGGAGTTTGTTTCTTCAAAGGATTAGATTGTGGATATCTTCACTAAGCCTCTACCTAAGGATACTTTTGAGTATCTCAGAGTGAAGCTAGGGGTTATTACCCCTCTAATTCAGAACTAAGGTGCACTAGTGTGCTTTAGTCCGGTGGAACCTACAGTCATATCTTGTGATCTAGATTGATGTGAAGGGGATGCTACTCAGGGGGAGTAGTTAGTATGTTAATTCTAGAGTTTAGTTTGGTTGAATCTAAGAAACAAAAGGGGAGATAGATGATTTCAAATATGTTCCCTTTGCCATTGATGTCAAAGGGGGAGAGAAGTCATGTGAAAAACTTGGAAGTAAGTAGTTGCTGGTGAAAGGGGGAGCAGTGAATAAATTGATTGCAGATGTGATAGATAAAGGGGGAGAAATCCTTGTCTTGATGGTTAAATCATTTTTTCACATCATATGTTGTCATCAATGACAAAGGGGGAGATTGTTGCAAATATGTACCTAATCGGCGTTGTCATTGGTGTCAACTGTATCTTATTCCATTACTTGTTTAGAAGACTTGTATGTTGAGGATATTGAGAAAATTAGCCTCTCTAGAAGAAACAAGTGAGCGACATATCTCTTTGTTAGAAACAGTGAAGACGGTGTAGTTCAGTGAAGTAGATTGCTCTGCATTTTTAGTAAGATGAAGATCAAAGTCTACAGATTAAAGGGTTTGTAGAGGATTGTCTGAAGTTGCTCCAGTTAAGATTTGAGAGGTCCACATGAAGTAATGGTAAAGTTATGGCCATCTGAGTAGAACCAGGTTTTACAGGTGTTCAGAGGTAATAGAGTGACAGAAATTTGGTCTAGATTGCTCCGCATTGGAATATTATAGTCTGTGGTTCTAAAATTATGTTTGGGAGGTTGGTGTGTATTCTCAACTCAAGTGGTTTATGGTTTGGAGGTCCACAAGCAATCTTTCTAGTGTGACAGTCGTGACAGTTGGTGTTCATAAGTTTCGGTATGAAGATGCAAGTGATTCTGGTGATTTGAGGTGGTGTGGTTGTTCTTGTTGATTTCAATGTGCTTGTGGTGGTCTCTGGATCGTGTGCCTATTGTGTTGGTGGTCTGCATTGATGATTGAGCTCGTGATTGAAGATTTCTCCTTGAGTGTTGTTGTTCTTTCCAGTCTTGGTCGACTGGATGCTTGGTGCATGTTGCGGATGATCTAAGAGAAGTTCTATGGAGTGTTGCGTGTTGTTCAAGGAAGATTTGAGTCCCAACTATTCTTGGCTGACAGAGGAGTGGTTCACATGTCACATTTTGTATTAAATCAAGTCTTGTGATTGTAATTGCATATAATGCCTATCTTGGAGAATGTTCCAGATAGATGATTGTTTGGCAGACCTTGATGTTCATTCCAAAGTCGATGACATGTATAAATAAGTGTTGTGAAGTCGTGGAAATTGTGTGGGTGAAAAGATGCGAATATAGCGAGGAAGTGAGTAGGGGTAGAGAAGAGGTGTTGTGCACTTCAATGGAACTGAAGCTTGCATGAAGAAGATGTCATCTCTCAGTTCAATCTTTCAGTGTTAACATTGTGAATATTCTTGTAGGTAGTGAGCATCTTTTGAGCAGTGAGCTCTAGACAGTGCCTTCCCATTTTCTATTCTTTTAACAGAGAATAAATCTTGTGGGTTAACCCCCACCGTGGTTTTCCCTTAACCAGATTTCCACGTAAAAATCTTGGTGTTATGTGTGTTGAATATGTTTCTACTCATGTGTTATTGATTCATGCTTTCATAGTTAAATCATTATTCTATCAGTAAGTGGTAAAAAGGATTAAACACAGCAAAAGTTAAAAGTTTTGAGACAACTGATTCACCCCCCCTCTCAGTTGTCTGCTCTTATTTCAACAAGACGGTGAGAGTGAAAACCCTCAAGGAGGAGTCCAAGATGAGGAAGAATGTTAGAAATTAATCTTTACTTAGTGAAGATTACTATTCCTTATGTAGTAATGATTATTTATTTGTATTTTTATTATTTTATTTGGTGTATTATCCCCACACATGTACGGATAATTCACCTCTTTTATTCCTCCTGTAAGAATAATCTATTTCTATAAGATTCCTCCTTAAGAGGAAACAAGTGGCACACACCTTATGCAATATGGCATATGGGAGTTACGGATAACTCCCCTACTCACCTATATTTAAGAGGTGTCTCCTCCTCTCCTTGAAGTATCACAGATATCTTCTTCCTTATTATTCTTCTTCATTTCTTCTCACTTCACTCATTGAGAAGTTTTCTCTCTCTGTAATCTTTATTAGGCTTCATGCCATTTGCATAACATAGGGGGTTTTTCTTTGTTTTTTCAGATTCAAAATCTTGGTCTCCATTAGTGCATGCTGGCAAATTACTTTTATTATTTATTTATTTACTTCACATGTTTGATTAGTAGTTTTTAATATTTTGATCCTTTAATCTTCTTTACAAAGAAGAATTGGACCCTAGTGAAGAGAGGATGGTTAGAATGTTGAAGGATCTCAAGGGAGAAAGTGCTCCTAAGTTGAAAGTGGAAGTACCCATGTACAGTGGGAAGATGGACAGTGAAGAAGTATTGGGCTGGATAGATGCTCTTGACAATTTCTTTGAATTTGAGGAGGTAGAAAATGATAAGAAGTTGAAGTATGCAAAAACCAAGTTGAAGGGCCTTGCCCTAACATGGTGGAACTATGTTCAAGAGGAGAGAGAAAACAAGAGCAAAGCAAAGATAAATTCATGGGATAGAATGGTATCCAAGGTGAATGAAAATTTCTACCTGCAGATTATGAAATTCAAACCTTTAGGAAGTTGCAGAGTCTAAAGCAAAAGGAGTTGGATGTTATAGCATACACTGTGGAGTTCCATAAGTTAAGTATTAGAACAAGACATGTTGAGGATGAAAGAGAAAAGGTAGCAAGGTACCTAAATGGCCTAAGGTACAACATCCAAGATGAAATCAGCCTCTCTACACCTAGGACAGTTGAAGAGTGTTTCCAAATGGTAGTCAAGGCAGAAGAAAGAATCAAGAGGAGGAAAGAGTAGCAAGGAAGAGGCAAGGGAAAGAATTTCAAAGGTAGAGGCAACTTTGATGTAAGAGGACAGGCACAAAAACAACAAGGTGAATCAAGCAGCCATCAAGAGCAAAGTGGTGAGTCAAGTGGCAGAGGTAACTTCAGAGGAAGAAGATTTAGTGGTAGAGGAAGGTTTGGTGGACAAGGGAGAGTGTCAAACACCTTCTCAAGTAAATGTTACAATTGCAATCAATTTGGACATCCAGCATGGAAGTGCCCAGACAAACAAGCATCAAGTTCCCATGGAGGTGAGTGAAGGACTCAAATTGTGCATGAGGAAGACAATGAACGTGTTAATTCACCATCTCAGCATGTTGCTTCTGAGGTAGGTGAGACTTTGATGATAAGGAGAACACTCATTAAGGTGCCAACAACCAAAGAACCTCCACAAAGGAAATCCTTGTTTAGAACCACTTGCAAGTCACATGGAAAGGTATGCAAAGTAGTTGTTGATTCAGGCTCTACTAATAATTTGGTTTCCTTAGAAATGGTAGAAAAATTGAATATAAAGAGAATTCATCACCCCACACCATACAAAGTATCATGGTTAAACAAAGGTCAACAAGTCTTGGTAAATGAGCAGTCTTGGGTAGAGTTTAATATTAGGGGTTATAGAGACAAAATCCTTTGTGACAGCATCCCCTGGATGTTTGTCAGCTGCTGCTAGGAAGGCCCTGGCAGTATGACAGAAAGGCCAAGCATGATGGTCAGAAATACATTTATGTTATAGATAGAGATGGAGTCTCATTCACATTAACACCCCTACAAGATGAAGAGTTTGACAAACAAGTTGGGTCTAGTGTTATGGTAGTGGGAGAGAAAGAGTTTTTGAAAATAATGAAGGAAGAAGGTGGACAGGGATTTGCCTTAGTGATCAGACCTAAATCCAAGTATGTTTTAGTAGCAAATAAGGTTGAGGATATACCTAGTGAGGTTCAAGCTTTGTTGAATAAGTACAAGGATATTGTAGTGGATGATTTGCCAAGTTCTTTGCCTCCCATGAGAGATATCAGCCATCATATAGACCTAATCCCTGGTGCCAATTTGCCAAACAAGACTGCATACAAAATGACTCCTCAGTAGAATGAAAAGATAAAGAAATAAGTCCAAGAATTGTTAGATAAGGGTCTCATAAGATAAAGTTTAAGTCCATGTGTTGTCCCTACTATTTTAGCACCCAAAAAAGGTGGGGAGTGGAGAATGTGTATTGATTCAAGGGCAATAAACAAAATCACCATCAGATATAGGTTTCCAATACCTAGAATAAAAGACCTAATGGACTGTTTGGGAGGTGTATGCTATTTCTCAAAGATTGATCTCAAAAGTGGATACCACCAAATTAGGATAAGGGAAGGTGATGAATGGAAAACTGCATTTAAAACCAATGAAAGACTGTATGAATGGATGGTAATGCCCTTTGTATTGTCAAATGCTCTAAGTACATTTATGAGGTTAATGAATGAGGTTTTGAAGCCTTTCATTAGAAAATTTGTTGTGATATATTTGGATGACATTCTTGTGTTTAGAAAGACAAAGGAAGAGCACTTGCAGCATCTTGACATGGTTTTGCAGAGATTGAATGAGGAGAAGTTGATAATAAACCTCAAAAAGTGTGAATTTATGAAAGAAGAACTAGTGTATCTTGGTTTTGTGATCTCCAAAGGCTCATTATAGATGGATCCCACTAAAGTTAAGGCAATACTCAGTTGGCCAACTCCAAAATCAGCAGGAGAGGTAAGAAGCTTTCATGGCTTAGCTACTTTTTATAGGAAATTGGTGAAGAACTTCAGTCATATCTTCTCTCCCATCCTTGATACCATTAAAGGAGATAAAAAGAAGAAGTTTTAGTGGACTGATGAGGTAGATAGGAGCTTTGAATATCTGAAACACAGAGTGGCACAACAACCTATCCTTGCTTTACCTGACTTTAACAAGATTTTCACCATAGAATGTGATGCAAGTGGCTTTGCAATTAGTGCAGTCTTAAGCCAAGAAGGAAGACCAGTGGCTTTCTTCAGTGAAAAGCTTAATGAAGCCAAAAGGAGGTATTCATCATATGTCTAGAGTTGTATGCAATGGTGCAGGCCTTTAAGAAATGGAGACACTACCTTTTGCTAAGGGAATTCATTATTTTCACTGATAACCATGCCTTACAATTTCTGAACAGTCAAGATAAGTTGAGCCATAGACATGTCAAGTAGGTTGAATATCTGTAGAGCTATACCTTTACTATCAAGCACAAAAAAGGTCAATCCAACAAGGTTGATGATGCTCTAAGCCGAAGGTCAATGTTGGTGCATGAAATCCAACTTCAGAGTGTGGGAATAGATGCATTGAAGGACATGTATGTTGTAGATGATGACTTCAAAGAGGTATATTCTATTTGTACTCAGTTTAGGATTCTTTTCATGAGGAATATTCTAATATTTTGTTGCAAGATGGCTTGTTGTTTAAAGGTACTCAATTATGCATTCCAAAGTGCTCCATGAGAACTAATTTGATAAAGGAGAAACATTGTGGAAGTTTAGGACATTTCGGGGTTGATAAGACATTGGATTAGGTAAGAAGGTTCTATTTTGGCCAAAAATTCAAGGAGATGTCAAAAAGTTTGTAGAAAGTTGTACAATCTTCCAAAGAGCCAAGGGTTCTACTTCTAATGTAGGACTTTCTTAGCCCTTACCAATACCTAACAGGCCATGGGAGAGTCTAAGCATGGATTTTGTATTAGGTTTGCTAAGAATTGAAAGGGGTTATGATAATGTATTTGTTGTGGTTGATAGATTCAGTAAGATGGCCCACTTCATTCCATGCAAATGTACAAATGATGCTTCTCACATTGTAGGGTTATTCTTCAAAGAAATTCTTAGAATTAATAGTCTTCCATTAACAATTGTATCTGACAGGTATTCAAAGCTTATTGGTCACTTTTGGAGGACCCTTTGGAGGAAGCTTGGAACTAATTTGATCTTTAGTACTGTCTATCATCCACAAATGGATGGGCAGACTGAAGTGGTCAATAGATCACTTGGAAACCTCTTGAGATGTCTTACAAAGGAGCATGGGCAACAATGGGACTTAGTTCTTCCTCAAGCTGAATATGCTTATAATGATTACGTCAATAAAAGCATTGGGATAAGTCCTTTTGAAGTGGTGTATGGTCTGAAACAAAGAGGTGTCTTTGAGCTTAGGGATTTGACAGGGATGGAGAAGAGAAGTACTGAAGGAGAAGCATTTACAAAAGCTATGAGAGAGATCCACCAACAAGTTAAAGACCATTTGCAAACAAGTGTTGAAAAGTATAAGAAATATGCTGACTTGAAGAGAAGGGATGTACAATTCAAGGTGGGAAACTTGGTCCTTGCACATCTGAAGAAGGAAAGGTTGCCAAAGGGAAAATATACCAAGTTGCTCATGAAGAAAATTGGGCCCTCTAGAGTGGTCCATAAGTTTGGATCTAATGCCTATGAGATAGAACTCCCTCCTGGAGTTGTTATCTCTCCTCTCTTTAATGTTTATGACCTCTATCCTTTCAAGGTATCTACTCCAACAGGTACAAGTGCTGATCTAGATGTTGCCGATGCAGATTGGGTGCAGGATTTACCACCTCCTAAACCATTAAATATTGAATACATTTTGGATGCCAAGAAAGTGAAGAGAACTAGGCATAAAGTCTACAATGAATGCCTAGTCAAATGGCAAGGCCTCCCTCATGAAGATCCAACATGGATGACCAAATAGGACATTACAAAACATGGCACAACAGTCCAAGATCTGATCTCAGGTGGGGCCTTAGATTCTTTTCTCCTCGGGTGTATGGTGCAGGGGCACCTTGTCCTAGTCGCACAAAATATAAGGTTTTGATGTAATAAGGTCTATTTAGACCATCTCATATGTTTTTCACATGTTTTTGGTCATAAGGTCAATTGTAGGGGTGAAAACGTGACATGTTCATTAAGAAAATGTGGCATTCCCATGTATTTTGAGGAGGTTGAATGACCTTGTTAGTTTGAAAGTTCGTTGGCACCATTGGAATGTGGTGCTCAATGTTTAAATTTCTCTACAAACCTTCGAGGGAGGCTGATGAAGGAATTTTTGAAGACAAAGCAATAAAATATTCTTGTTTTTCTTTCAATTTTCTATGTTATCTGTTGTTCCCACATTCTGTATGGCTCCGTACAGGAGTGTCATGATCTGAAATGCATAAAATCTTAAAGTGGCATGAGTTATCTTTCATTTGAGTCTTGTTAGGGTAGATTTCATTAAGTTTGGAAGATTTTGTAGCATAATTTCTGAAAACGGGTTGAAAACCCTAAGGTTTGAGGATTTGTACAAAAATGGAATTTTGACCCATTCCACCAGTGTCACCTTCTATAAATTGGTGGAATAGTATTAGATAGGATGTGTTTTAGTATTTTTAGGGTTGCAGGTTCAAGGGATAGAAATGAGGAGTTATTTAGATCAAACTATGCCTAATATCCTCATGTATTAGGCCTACAAGCATAGGTGTGTTAGTTAACTATTGAAAATGTGACTTGATGTAGGACATGGCCCATATAACCTACATAATCAGACCTCTTGTAATCTCAATGAAGTCCTAGAGTAGGAATTGGAACGCTGGAGTGGAATTTGCATACACTTGCTTTGTAAAAGAAGGCCTAATTAGAGCAAGATAGTCAATTATTGAGGCTTGTCTTCCAAAACAACCTCACCTGATTTCTTGATATATTGTGAGGGAGCCAAATGAGTATTTGGAATGACAATTGGTTGGGTTTGTAATTGTTTCCTCAAGTTGTGCTAGAAAAACCCTGTTCTAAGGGCTACAAGCCAATAGGCCTGTTTGCAAGTGAACAATAGGAAAAAGAAAGGATAAAGATTCTTGGTGAGTCTTGGTGGCCTAAACCTATCAAGTTTATGAGGTTTAAGGTGTATTAGAGGGTTAGCAAGAGTTATAATATTGTAAACCACTTTTGGGTACACTTCACAACCCTTGAAACCATGTTGTATGGGAGAGGAGATTGGATATGCTTAGAAGATCAGTCAAGAATAGGTTTTGAGTCTTTCTAGAAACCTAAGGAGATATTCCCTGCTCTGCATCAGATGTTCCACATGCCCAACTCTAAGTTCTAAATATATTCCCTCAAACCATTGATGTATTGTGCTACTTTCTTAGCTCCTCCTTCATCATGTCTTGATCAGATTGTCGACCTATATAGTACTCAGTATATTCTTTCACAGCCATGTTCCTTTTCCCTATATTATATAATTCCTTCAACAGCTCTAGTTGATAATTTGTAGGGATGAATTTGGATTTTAGCTTCTCTACCATCCTATCTCATTTTCTAATGCTAGGTTTTTCTTTCCTATTCCTCTCTAACTAAAGCTCCTTCCACCAAATCATAGCATGACCTTTCAACTTACTCTTTGAAAATTTCACTCGATCTAGATAAACAATATCCTCATACTCAAAGTGCTCTTCTAAATCAGTTATCTAATCTATTAAATTTTAGATTTCAAATTAATAGAATAATTAGGAATGCCTACTCTAATTATCTTACCAATACTAGATATGTCTTTCAACATCCTTTATTCCTTGTCTCCTTCTTTGCTTTCACTCTAGCCAATAGAGTTTGGTTCTTGTTCTTCATCGCTCCTCACAATCCTAGGATTAGGGTTTCTTCTATGGTCATGTTCAAAGGCATCCATTCAATTATGCACAACTTTCATCATCTCATACATTTCTTCCACTCTCCCAACAACATTGACAATACCATGTCCTCTATTTGGTGACATCTTGAATCTAAAGTGAACTATCTCAAATTGATGGTATATCCATAGTCACCCTATAGACTATCTCACAATTGACACTCTATTACAAGATTCCTATGGGATACCTCAGGTTTTGGTAGTCTACTTACAAACCCTTGCAACTACGTCACACTCAACAATTTGTCCACAAGGCCTTTGCAAGCTTCTTTACTTTGGAAAACACAAACACCCTCCTTTACTCTCTTCAACCCATAGGCTTTGAAATATTAGGCCCTAATACCATTTGATTCAATCATGGATGGAGGATGCAAAGAAGGATTGTCCAACCATTTAGTGATATTCAAACACACAACATACATAGCAGAAACTCAATGAACATCAACATAAACTTTATTGATTCAATAGATAAATTAATTATTACAATTTGTTGCAATGGCCTTCATACATGCTAGGCTATATTCATTTAATTACTAACATGAAATTATACAACTCAGATAAAACTTATTACATTCCTACATGTTGCACTATCAACATCTTCATTCTCACTATCATACACCATTTCGAACTCTCATCCTCATACTTCCAGTCTTTCTCTTAGATTTCATTCCCTCACTTTCACCTTAATTTCTTCATTTCTTTATGTCTTCAATAGATCACAAGCCATATTTATATAGCAACCCAAAACCTCAAAGATGATCGACATCAGCTACAAGATGGTGCAAAGATCTATCCCACATGAAATGTGTGGTCAACTAGTGTTAAAAAGTTATAATCCATGTAGTGATAGTGGAATTGGGAATCCACATGTGATTCTCAATGTACATCCTCCTTGATTTGATGAATGTTCACATGTATTTCTTTCCTAGCATAAACTGTGAATAACTTAATGCATGTGGGAAATGTTATGACTATGCAAGCTATCAAATCAATAGATGTTCATGAACCAAAATACGCCATTCTGGTGGTCTAATTCCCTTGAAACATTGATATGACATTTATTCATCATTGTAAAAAAAATCTTCCAAAACCTTGAAAATAGATCTAAAACTATGTGAAATGTGGTGGCTTCTCTTGTAAATGTCTAACAACTAAAAACTAGAAAACAAACAACAAACTAAAAGTAAATATTTTTGGTTGATGCAAAATTGCCTCTACACCCAAAGATGCTCCTACATCATGTGTCATATAAATAATCTCATGGATTTCCCTGAAGTAACTTTCCATTATATATAAGAATAAAATTATAACACATGGAGTTGTGCTATTATGTAATGGTGAAGAGAAGTGCATGAGCTCTGATAGGGTATTGCTCTAGTAGTATTGCACCTTTTCACAAGGATTTTCAGTATTCTTATGTATTTATTAAATGGATGATTTTAGATTACCATGGCTAAGGGAATCCCCTTATCCTTCTTAATGGCCTTAAATTTTATTAACCTAGTAGTTTATACTATTTGTAATGATTTGATGGCTCTCAAGGATGGATCCACCAAACAAATGACTTAGGAAGTTTATTCCCAAGGTTTTCCAAGAGGTATGCACTCTAAGTCCCCTCTAGATGTGGTGTTTCCTATCCTAGAGTTTGATAGTGCTTGTAAATGGCTTGAAAATTTTACTTTAATATAGGATAGTTTGTTGGAAGGGTTCACCCTAAAAGCATGCTAAAAGACTAGGCCAACAAGGCTTGGGCCCCACATGGGGTCTACCTCGATGTTGTCCAAAACCTTATTAAAGTTTTTTTCTATTTCTCTTCATTGAAGCTATCCATTTAGAGGATATTCTTAAACATGGCCCCTAGTGTTTCATGCCTACCTTTTGGTTTTCCAACCCTATACTTGAGACTTTGTTGTCTTTGATGAAAGGTCTCTTTGTGTCCTTGTCTAGATTGTGCAGACACCCAAAATTGACCCATGTTAGCATTTAGGCACTTGCATTGCATTTGTTGTATTTTTTATAGCATTTTCATATCGCATGCATTATTTTGCCTAACACACTTGTGAGCAAACCTAGTCATTTCTTCCATTAATCTTCGCCATCTCCGTCACGACTAATCAAATAAATTATGTTTCTTTATTTGATCACCTTCGTAGCATTTTACCTTCTTCATTTCCATCTATTCATCTTTTTTAATAATTAAATAAAATTAATTATTTAATTATTATCCTCCATTTCTTCTAAATAAAATAAATAAACTCATACTTTATTTATTTTATTTCATATCTTATCATAACATATGAAATAATAAACTTAATTCATATTTTTCACCCTCTTTCACAAAAATGAATTAAATAAATCAATCTAATTCATTTTCCCACTCACCTCCTAAAATTCCTCCATCGTTGATCCAAAACTTGCTAAAATCATTCTCATCCCCCATATAAAACTCCTACTTTCCCTCATTTGCAACCCTTGGTCATTGCATTTGGGAAGTGGAATTGATATTTGCTTTTGTGCTCTCATGCTTTTTCACAACAATGGCCAGGTATTTAAAATTTTATCATATTTTCATGAAATCTCCATTGCATGTTTGATCTTCTCTTACATTTTGATCATGTCATCTTGCAGCTTTAATGGATCTTGGTTGTGTGGAGAAGCAACCCACATTTTAACAAGGAATCTCTAAAAACCCTAGGTGAATTTGTCATATTTTACATGCATTTTATTTTAGATATTTTGGGGTTTTGATTTTGTGGGTTTGGGTTGGATCTTGATTCTTTGCATTTTGTTGTGATCATTGTCAATTTCTACCCAACACAAAATGGCACGCTCAGTGGGACCAATTGTCCTGGTTTTTGTTTTTTATTACTGAAAAAAATTTGGTTTTCTGAGTATAGATTAGGGGAAAGTCACTTCTGGTGAGAAAACTCGCATTTGCAGATGCAGAAAGACGCCTTTGAATGATCACAGGTCGTAGTTGGTACATGCAAGATCACCTTTGATCGTTCTGCAATCGCTTTTGAAGCACAGAAAATTGCTTTTGGCAGGAAAAAATGCTTTTAGTTAAATTTGTCTTTTCTCATGGCTAACTCAAGTTTCCTTGTAGGTGTTATCATTTAGGGTTCTTGCATGAAGGTGCATGTTATGTTAGATCAAATCCTAGGTCTCTAGGGTTCTTTTGAGTAGTTTTTATCAAGCATCTATAACATGCAGTTTATATAACCCACAATTTGGGCAATTATTTGCAAAATCACAACATGGGTCTGGTAAAATCTACCTTTTTAGGGGTCCTAGAACATCATATCTTACATGCATAGACATGCAGTATCTTTTTTTTGCTAGATTTTCATAACCTTGCAGGGAAAAAGTGCATTTGAACAACACACAGTCACATCTGAACTGCAGACCGTCGCATATGGTGATTGGCAATTCGCATTTGCAAAGCAGGTAATCATATATGGTAAGATGTCAGGCGCATTTAAATAACAAAAACTCACTTCTAGTCAATTCCATACGCATCTAGTTTTTCTTTCATAGGGTTAGGTTTTTTTTTTCAGAAAATTGATGATTTCTCGATGCAGCTTCACTAAAATCGTGTGTCCAAGAATGGCAGAAAGCAACTACTGACATGTTTTATGCAGATACGAATGGTCCAAGAAATATTTTATCACTAAAAATAGGTACATTTGGTTTTGGGCATTAAAATGAACCTTTGCCTTCATCGTGCATGTTTTTATTTTCTTAGTTTACTTGTGTGAGTATGTTTGTTACCCGACTTGGCAATGAAAGTATCCTCTCACCCTGCCTAACCAATGGATCTAGGGTGCACGAGAAATCATTGTCAACTCTAGGCGAGCCTGCCTTCCCACTATGAGAAGGGGACGACCTAGGTGGAAACAGGTCAAAGCCAGACCATTCCAATCCGCTTGATAAATAATGCATTTGTGTCGAAGGTTGCAAACAATGGGTGCCGATAAGCTATGCCCATGAATGTTTCCCCCAAAACCCCATAGAGCGTAACCTCTTTGGGCTGGGAAGCCTCCATCAATAGAGTGAATTATTGCACGTATACCCACCTAAATGGAAACCCGAACTAAAAACCATGTCTTAGTGGCCAAAAACCCCTATCTGTTGGTACAGGAGGAAAATCTAATAGTTGTCCCACATTTTTGTGGCTTATGACAGAGATAGCAAGGTACCTCAAGATCTGTCCATCCTAGGACCTGGAACTTGGTGTGCCTGAGAAGTGAGTACACTATAAGGGGGAGCTCGTGCCCCAAGTTCCTGGAGCTATACACCATAAGTAGGCACGACTGGGTAAAACCAAGTGGGAACTCGACAGGTATTGTCCTTGCCTAGCCATAGGATGTAAAGTTTAAGCATGGATTGTGTATGATTGTTTACCATTGTGTTTTTCTCTGCCAAATTCACCAAAAAACCATGCCTAAAACCAAAATATGCAACAAAATATGTCTTACAACCATGCAAAATCACCTTTGAACAGCAGAAAATTATTTTTGACCAACAGAAAATTGCATATGAGCCACTGCAAATCACTTCTAAACAGTAGAAAACCACTTCCAGTCAATACACAGTCACATTTGAGCCCCTAAAAATTGCCTTTGGCCTTCAGACAATCACTTTTGGTCAATACTTAGTCACTTATGAGTCTCTGCAGGTCGCGTGTGGTCATTAATAATCTACCTTGTCTAGTTATCCTTGCTGAGAAATTCACTTCTAGTCTTTGTAAAGTCACTTTTGAACCTCAATGAATCATGTATGCATCATTCCCAGTCGCTTTTGGCCTATTACTAGTCGCCTGTGCTCTGTAACCTATCGTTTGTGAATCAGAATGTCACTTTTGGCCTATCCTTAGTTGCCTCTGTGTCATTTCCAATCGCATCTGAAGTACAAAAAATTTCATATGGTGTTTCTCAGTCTACAAGTTGTCCTCCTAGTTAAAATTGTGTTTAGTCAACTCATCATAGCCAATCTAATCTTTTACAATTATCATACCATCTCAGTCAGCTATCAAACAACAGTCAACCCAAACAAACATCAACCAATCATTTTATTTTGACCTTGGTCAACTTATACTCAACCAATCTTTTAATCAATCAATCAATCTCTCCAATCAATCAATCTCATCTAGCCAAAATCAAACCAACCAATCAGACCAGGTCAAAATTTAGCCATCAAACCAAATCAACGAATCATCAAAATTTGATCCAAACATCCTAATCAATCAAACCAAAAATCCAACTATCCATTCTACAAACTAGGAGCCAATATAAAGTAGCTATGGAAGCCAATCTTAAAGAATTCCAATCCACTCCCCTCAAAGATGCCACCAAATTCACAACCGGTATGCCACCTGATGTGTTCTTACCTGAGGGTTACACCATTGGACAATCATCCTCATCAAACTTACCTCAACAACAAAAATTTGAGCCCTCATCCTCTACACTAGTGTTGCAGCCTTTACTTGTCTATGATGACTCATCAGATGAGGACTTACAGGACCCCAAGGCCTTGAGACACACAAACAAAATAATAAAGGCTAACCAAGAACAAATCCTTTTACAATTGATCCAAGCTAGTGTCAAACTACCTAGCGACTTCAATGTATCCAAAATCCATAGAGAGAGCCCTAGCAATGTTACTGTAGACCACCCCACTGTTGTTGTCACAATGTCTACCAAGTCCACTATACCTTCCACACCACCCTTATCCAACCAATCCACTCATATATCTCAAACATCATCTACACCTATGAGGCCTAGTGTGTCACATATCGTTACATCCATGGAGTCAATACTACCCCCATCTAATACTATGACTTCTACAACCTCCCACGTAGGTGGACCCTCTGTCCGTATGTCAGCTCCCATGCCATCTACTTCCATGAACATTGTTTCCTCTCATGTCACTCAATCTCCACCTATGTCCAACCTAAATGTATCGCATATTGGGTGATCTCAAGTATCTACTACCTCCTTACACACTCCTGTCCCCCCTAGTCAACCTATCCAAACTTCACATGTCGTCATACCCCCTAGTCAACCCATCCAAACCTCACACATCCCCGTGCCGCCAAGCCAACCAATCCAAACTTTACATATCCATATATTCCCTAGTCAACCAATTCAAACCACACATGTCAACCCAAACATGACCCTCATAGATCAACCTATCATATCAAACGCATCTTCTAATATCTCATATGTTGATCAATTACTTTCCCTTGGGCAGCAACCACCTCATGTCACTCCACCACCCATCTCCCAAGGTCCATTGATCTCGACACAACCCTCATCTTACACCCACGCTACCTTTGGCTCACATGCGATACCAACATACACTATCAACCCCACACCAAACTCATACACATCACCCTCACTTGGTAGTCATATTCAAAACACCTTTGTCCAACCTCAAGACACATATGGTCCATCATATAATCTATCACAACAATATCCATTGAATCAGCAAATGACCTATCATATCCCTCCACCAAATCATCAAGATCCTATGCAGCAATAATAATCAATTTTATCTCAACATGAACAACGACTCCACCAAATGGAACAAAAAATGACAGACATGAGCATGGGCCAGAATAAGAAAACATTTTCTTTTGAGGATGTATGCCCATACCCATTTGACAAATCGTTACAAATGATACCATTCCCCCCTCATTTCGAAGTACCACAGTTCAATAAATACAAGGGGAAAGGAGATCCGAACGATCACCTTCATACCTTCTATGTCACCTATCATGATGTGGCCTATAATGACACATATCTATTACAATTCTTCCCTCAAAGTCTAGGTGGGCAGGCCATGGAATGGTTTTCACACTTACCTCTAGCTATCAAAACCTTTAAAGAGCTAGCACACAAGTTCGTATCCCACTTTGTGTTTAACATAGAACACGAAGTCACTATGAAGGATCTTGTCAATAACAAACAATGCAATGGTGAAACCTTTGCATCTTTTTTACAATGATGGAGAAACATGGCTAGTAAACTCTCTTGGCAAATGCCGAAAAAGCAACAAGTGGACATCTTTGTTCAAATCCTCCAACCTGAGCTGTCATTTCAACTACAGATGCATAGCATGACATCCTCTGATGAGATTATACCCAAAGGATCCAACATCGAAAAAGTACTAATCAACAAATGCCTTATCAAAATTTTCAAAGAAAATAAGGATAATCCACAATCCTCTAACGACAAATCCCACTTTTGGAATAAGAATAAGAATGTCGTAAACGATGGGGTTGTAGACACGAAGAACATACAAGTTGTACAAGCACCTATCCAGGTCCAATCAGCACCTAGCACATCACCTTTTCTTCCTCGTGACAAAATGAACACAAAACCAAGACTCAAATTCACCCCCTTGGGAGAACCAACTGAGGTTATCCTCAGGAAGTTAGTGCAAGCTAGAAATATCACCCTACCTAAACTCAAAGAAAACGAAGAACCACAGTTCAAACCTCCTTGGTATAAAGACAATGAGTATTGCAAGTATCACAGAGTAAAAGGACATGATACCACTGGTTGCATGAAACTCAAACATTTGATTCAAAACCTTATCGACCAAGGACTTATTAATGTCAAAGCACTGACACATACATCTAACTACGACCTCAATGCTTATAAGAATCCCCTTCCTACTCATGAAAAAGCAAGTGTCCCCAATGCTGGGAAAAATGTTAATTACACTTACGAGTCCACCATCGGCCGTATTGAATAGTCTCGAATATCCACTATCACAATAAGAGGAAAAGCACCTAATTGCATTGTCACCACTCATCACAATTGCATAACCATTCAAGGAGTACCCCCACCTGCCTTTCGTCCAAACCTTGATTATAATATCCTTGACCATCTGGACAGAACCCCTACACATATTTCTATCATCGAGCTATTATGCATATCCCCCACTCATAAAGCTATCCTCGATAAAGCCTTGTAAGAGTCCATGGTACCAAATGATATAGGTGCGACACAATTCTAGGCTATGATAGCAAGTATCGCAGCACCTCATCATTTGAATTTCTCTGATCGAGACCTTACATCCTCTAATCCATCTCACCATGATGCCCTCCATATTGAAGTGTTCATTAACCAACATTATGTTAAATGAGTCTTGGTAGATGGTGGAGTTGGACTAAACATATGTTCCTTGAGATTAGTGAGATTGTTGGGATACACTGAAGGTTGTATTGATGCCACTAAAAGAATAACAATTAAAGCTTATGATGATGGAGAAATAGACTCAGAAGGGATCATCTTGCTGCCCATAAGAGTGTGTCCTATCACCACTTCTACTAAATGCCAAGTCCTCGATGTTGATTTGCCTTATAATATCATCCTTGGCCACCCCTAGATACATGCTTTGAAGGCAGTTCCCTCTACATACCATTAGTGTTTAAAATTTCCTTATGATGGTGTGGAAATCACGATCCTTGCAGATCCCAATGCCTTTGAATATTGCCAAGCCTTTCAAGCAACCTACTAAAATCCTAATCGCATACCCAGCAATACAGAGACCCATCCATCCGCAACCTATGTTGATCCATCTGATTTAACCAAGCCATCTACTAGCAAGGCTATTCCCAAGATTGAGATAAAAGAATGAGGACTTGGCGAGTATATCTTACATGAATCTTGTTGTGGAGGAGCCATGCCTTTGTCTCCCAAGTTGTATGGAAAGTTACCTGTCTCCAAGCCAGGTTCATCCAAAACCACTATCACTATCCTCCCAACTGTATTTATCCAATCAGGTTCACTTGATGATGAAGATGTGGATGGTGATATTTCGTCCTGGGTTTTTTATGATGAAAATGATCAAGTTTCTTTAGAAGTGGAAATATATAACAATGGATTCAAAATCATTAATAATATGGGTTATAAAAGCAAGGGAGGACTAGGCTTGCAAGAATAAGGCCCTCTGGAACCTATCATAGTAACTAAGAAGTATAATAGATAGAGTCTAGGATACGAAAAGGAGGTCCCGCCTTCTGCAGACATTAAGTTTATCCTCGACGAAGTAGCTAAAGCTTTTCCTGTAGAAGAGGCAACTAGTCAAGATACCATTGATGACTCTTCTTTCTACATCACTGAGCTATTCCAAGAAGCCTCCATTTTCATTTTATCCTCTACTTCATCATCCACACCCCCAGACCTTCCACTTGTTTACCCAAACCTGATTGACTGGGACCAACATAGGGCACCTATCTTGGACACTTTCCAAAATGACAAGGCCACAGCAAAGTTCATGGGTTTAAGACAAGGATTAACTTTGGGGGATCACAAAGTCAGATTCATGATCAAACTTCCTCAGTTGGCATATTTTGGGGGAAGTTTCAAATGCTTCAGTCACAAAAAATGAAATTAATAAAATAAAAAAGGAAAGGTCACTAGGTGAAAACCGTAAGGTGCCTTTTGATTGTAAAAAAATAAAAATGAAGGACGTATCCAAGGGTGAAAACCTCTCTAAGGCACCCAAGGATGGAGGATTTGACCTTCCATTGATCAACACACCCCAAGAGCACTCATCTCTATTGATAGAAGATTCTAAGGAAGTAAATCTTGGTACTGCACATAACCTAAAAATCACCTTTTTAGCAGGATCACTATCAGATGAGGAGAATGTCAACTTCACGTCATTCTTTATGAAGAGAGCCATTAATTTTGCATGGACTTATGCAGACATGCCTGGTTTAGATCCCTCATTGGTAGTGCACCATATGGTAGTATCTCCAAGTGCCAAGCCGGTTAAACAAAAGCTCTGAAAAATGCACCCTCAGATAGCTCTTTTAGTCAAAGTTGAGATTCAAAAAATTTTAGATGCAAAGTTTATCAAAGCCATTGACTATTCTGAATGGATGTGTAATCTTGTTGCAGTTGCCAAACCAGATGGACGAATCTGATGTTGAAATGACTTTAGAGATCTCAACAGAGCTTTCCCTAAAGATGACTTTCCACTACCAAGCATCGACACAATTGTTGATCTCACAGTCGGTCATGAAATGCTTTCACTGATGGATGGTTTCTCTGGGTATAATTAGATTAGAATTGTAGAGGAAGACCAACATAAGACTTATTTTATTTGTCCATGGGTACTTACTGTTGGGTGGTCATGTCGTTTGGCCTCAAGAACGCAGGTGCAACTTACCAATGAGCTATGACAGTCATTTTTCATGACCTCTTCCATACTATCATGGAAGACTATGTGGATGACATCTTAGGAAAGTCTAAAACAAGAGAAGGCCACTTACAAGTATTGGAATAAATTTTTGACAGGTTGGAAAAATATCAAGTCAAGTTAAACCCCAAAAAGTGTATCTTTGGTGTAACCTCTGGTAAATTAATGGGCTACATCGTCTCTAGGAGAGGCATTGAAGTTGATCCTACCAAAGTAAAAGATATAGTTACCATGCCTCCCCTGGCAAATCTGAAACAATTACGTAGCCTACAAGGTTGCCTGCAAGCTATCCAAAGATTCATTGCACAACTCGCAGATAAGTGCCATCATTTCCAACACTTGCTCCGAAAAGGAGAGACCTTCAAATGGGATGACAAATGTCAGCAACCTTTTGACTAGATCAAAGAATACCTATCAACACCACCTATGTTAGTACTGCCTATATCAGATCGACCTTTGATTTTCTATACTTCTTCAATAGTAGTAGCCTTGGGTTTTCTATTAGCTCAGAATGATGACACAGGAAAAGAGCGTGCTATTTACTACATAAGCAGAACTCTTTTGGGTTATGAGCTAAATTATACAACTGTCAAAAAAGCATGTTTGGCTATAGTGTTTGCCTCTCAAAAATTGTGACATTACATGCTAAATCAAACAACAAAGCTCATATCTAAGTTTGACCCACTCAAATATCTCCTTGCAAAAGTAGCACTTACCAGAAGGATAGTGAAATGGGTAATGATCCTTAGTGAATTTGATATCTAGTATGTTGATCAGAAAGCTATAAAGGGACAAGTCATAGTCGATCAACTGGCAGAAGCACCGCTGACAGATACTCAACCTATCCATTCCACTTTTCCTGATGAAGAATTTTTTAGTGTTTCCTCTACTGAAATGTGCTAGTTGTACTTTGACGGTTCCTATACTCAACACGGATTAGGGGCCGGAATCCTTTTTATCACCCCTCAGGGTGATTGTATCCCAAAGTCTTACAGAATTTATTTTCCTTGGACTAATAATATAGCAGAATATGAAGCCCTAATCACAGGCTTGCGTATGGTCATTCAGTGGGATATCAAAGAGCTACAAGTATTTGGGGATTCTCAACTTGTGATTAAACAGGTCCAAGATGAATACCAGACAAAAGACGAGAAGCTTCTTCTATTGAAATTAGGGCAAATAACTGAGAGGGGGTGAATCAGTTGTCTTCAAAACTCTAATACTTGCAACAATTTATCTTCTTTGTCACTTATTAACAAATTAATGATATAACCATGAAAGCATAAATCAACAACACATGAGCATAAACATAATCAACACACATAACACCAGGATTTTTATGTGGAAACCCGGTTCAGGGAAAAACCATGGTGGGGGTTAACCCACAAGAAATTATACTCTATTAAAAGTATTACAAATGGGGAAGGCACATGCCTTCAGGGTGCACTGCCCAGAGCTCACTACCTACAGAAATGATTACAAGAAGATTACAAAATGTTTGAACTGATGAATAGCATCTACCAATGCAAAAATTTAGTTCCGGTTAAGCACAGAATACTAATCTTACACACTTCATCTTTACTCTTCCCTGTTTCACTCTTCAGCCATAACCCAAGCTTAGATCTTCACCTTCGCACTTTTTTCAACCTTTTTTGCACTTAATCCATCATCACATCACTCTCCCACTCGAAAACATTCGAATCCATCGGCTATATATATATCTACATCAAGAGATTCAATCAACTGTAGTCAACTTCAAGAAAACTTAGAACATTTATTAAGAACTCTGCTCTATCAGCTAAATCCATACACAAACAACAATGTGGACCAAAAACTTGTAATCTCAAATCCTCAATCATGTTGGCCAATACCACTGGTTATTATAAATTGCTTAACCAACAACTTTTCTTCATCTGGACCAAGATCCATTACTAGGTCGGCCTATTCTTCTGATTGTACTGACTAATCGGAACCCGATACTCAGATGCTTATAACTTTTGAATCCTTCATCACCGGAGGCTACATTCCTAGATTTAGATAGTCCTAACAATTCTTATTACTCCCTCAGATCCGCAGCATACTGTGATTTACCACCAGAGAGATCCAGACCCAGATATTGGACCCTGTCACATGCTCTATTTCTAACTACCTAGACTTGGACAAATATTCACTCTGACTTTTGGTATGAACAAATTATGTAATGCAGATATGTAAGATGGACTTAGTTGCCATCAATGACAACACCTATCATGTGTAGCAGTGTCTTGCCAACAATCTCCCCCTTTAGCATTGATGGCAACACTTAGTGAAAAATGACTAAGTGTCGGAACAACTCCCCCTTACTTTGTACACTTATGCTTTTCACTGTTCTCTAGTGCTCCCCCTTTGCTAGATTCCTCATTTTTCACTGCTCTTCACTCCCCCTTTGACATCAATGGCAAAGGCTGAACTTTTTAGATGTAACAATTCCATAATCTCACATTCCTCCACAATGAAGTGTATATGCAATACAACTTTATAGCCAGGAGTGAATATTACCTTGTGGTCCAGTAGTTCTAATATCTGTAATTGAGCATCAAACTCGACAAAATTTGCATACCAAAATTCACCAAAAATTTATGTACATGGGCATATATACAAACAACCCTATGACTTATTTACATAAGTTTGAACACATCACCAAAGATATTCTTCAACAATGCCATCTCATTGTCCCAACTCTTCTTCATACTGTTCAAAACTGAGATGTCACCACTGAATAAGAATGCTTGAGACTTTGCTTTCTGCAAGTCAGTAGGATTACTTGACTTAGCAACAGCTTGGGCTTTTGTCATGGTATTGAACATTGCTTCCAACTTGGGGGAAATTAGTCACCGGAGTTCATTCATCCTTGCCTCAATGCTCTCCTTCTCTTTTGTTAATATATTTATTTCTTCAATCAAGATGATTGCTGACACTCCTTGCTTGCCACAGATGCTATCACAAGATTGAAAGATTTGGATACACTCGATAGTTTTTGCTTAGACTCCTTTATTTTATCTTCAATATCCTTTATAACTTTGGGACAAGATAAGCAAAATTTATATACATTTCCTCCTTCTGTAAGAGCATTTTGAATGCTATTTACACTAGTATCCAACACAATTCTATCTACTCCAATCATCCCTTTTAGAGCATCAAATATTTTATCACTGAATTCATTTTGAACCTTGACCTCTGCAGACTTTTCAAGAGATTCAAAATGAGAACTTACAGAGTTTATTAGACTTTTCAATTGGTTGGAGGGAGATGCAGATGAATCCTTCTAGAATGTTGGCATGATTTTCTCCAAAATCCCAGATGCAAGACCAAGTAGCTCATTGTCTTCCATGTGAGACTTCAGAATATTTTCTCTGGCCTTGGCTTGAGCAATGGAGGCCAATTTTATCTTCTGCACCAGAGATAAGGTATCAAAATTTATTGGACCTTGTATTATGTCCTAAACTTCTTCAATTTGTTTATCTCTTTCCAAAATTTCCTTCACTGCTTCTGCAATGTCTCTTGCCTAGGATGTTGATGTATCTATTTGATCCTTATCGGTACTATCAACCAGATTGTTGTGCTTAGGCTCTTCCTCAACCTTTGCCAATCTCTTCTTCCTTTTCATTTTTGTCCTTGGCTTTTTCTGCTTCTTGGTCCTTAGCTTCTTCTATTTCATACTCTTTATTTTTCAATGAATTATCTTCATCTATTTCAACATTCATCTCTATATCTTCTTTGCCAGATTAATCTGGATGAGTTTGAATACCTCATGCATCATCAGATTTATTTGTCATCTTTTCATCTTCTTTGTTTATTGTTTCCTCTTCCGAAACAGAGGAGTCATCTATCTCAGTTTGCTGCTCATCTCTTTGCCACTCTTCATCATTCAGAATTGATGCATCCTCAGTATCCATCGGTTCTTTTGTAACCACATAGAACTTGTTTTTGTCCAGTGCTTTCTTTAGAATTTGTTATGTTTCTTTAACAACTTCATCAATATCGCCAATCATCAGCTTGTTCATCCTTGTTTTGCTTCTAAAATCATCCTTGACATCTTTAAAAAATTTATCTACTTCTTTGTTGGGGATCACCGGACACAAACTAGATAACACATGTTCCCTCAACTCCAAATCTTTAGCTTTAGCAGCCTCTTTCCTCATTTCCAAAATGTTGCTCAGACTCTTAGGAATTTCAGATAAAATTTCCACAAGAGCTCTATTGAATGTTTTCAAGTATTTTACAGTGGCATCCTCTAGAAATCTCTTGTTTGCATCATCAAAAGTGTCATACTATTTTATTATGGGTTTTAGATTCCCATGAATTGTCACAACATTCACAATTTCTTCTTCAGACAAAGTGGATTTTCTAGCTTGGGTTTCAGTCTTTTGTCTTTTACTTACCTTCATACTTCCAGAAGGCTTATCTTTTTCAACCTTTGAAGCTTCTACTTTCTTTGTCTTTATTTCCTTTACTACTTCATCTGATTCTGTTTCCTCATCATCTTTAATGCTCACATATGTTTTGGATGCTTTAGTCTTCATTCTTTTACCATCTTTACCGGATGGTTTGTCTTCTAGTTTTTCTGTTCTGACAGGTTTTGTGTGAGCAAAGGCAGTAGCAGAGCTTCTTGTTTTTCTAAGCTAGCTGGTGGAGACTTCTGAAGCACTTCCTTGTTTCTTATCCTACATCTCCTTCTCATCTTTTTCTATCCTTTCTCTATTCTTGTTCACAACTTCCTTAGTTATGCCAATACTTTCAGCATACATTTCTACTTGCTTTTGAGCTTTTCTCTTGATTTCAGGTTTTCTGAGCTCAACATGTAGTTTCATACTTAGCTCCTCATAAGTCCCAAATCTTTCAATAGAATTATCCTTGGGTTTGCTCAAGAGATGTTGAGCATACATATCCAAGATTTTTCCATCTACCTCATACCCCATGGGCATGATCCAAACAGTCCTAGGTTCTACTGCTTCCATTAAGTACTGATCAGTGTCCACCATGAAACATATTTCATTCTTGTATTTCTCAAGAACCGCTTTAGGGATTCTTTCCCTAGAATGCATCATGCTCTAAAAATTCTTGAAGTAACCCCAAATTGTAGTTTTTAATGCATTAGAGTCACCAATGTTGTTCAAGTGCTCTCTTATCTATATAGCAACAGGTTTATCATCTATCCAACACATGCTTTTCTTGCTAGGTAACTCATTCATGAAATAGAAGAACAAACATAAGATCAGTGTACCATATTTGAAGGTGTTCTTCCTATCCTTCTTTACCTTATTCAAAATTTCCATCAGTTGGTTCTACAACAACTCACACAAGTCATAATCAGCATTCTCTCTTAACATTTTGTATGCAGCATATATTGTCGTTCCAGAAACAGAGTTCTCCCTGCTGGAGTGATAAATTTTGTAACCAATTACCATTGAAGCAAACTTAACATCTAGATCTATAATGTCATTGGTTGTCATTACACTTTTGTCAAACCTTGAACCGGTAGCATCAGTTACTATTTGATTCTTCACTGCTTTCAACATTGGCACTATAGGCTGGCAAATGTAGATTGTGTAGCACATGCATAGACAACATATGATGACATGTGAAACATATTTGCCTTGCCCCCAAGCCTCTTCATGCCTTCATCTAGGTTGTCACTAATAAGAGATTCTCATTATACCTGTGTGTCTGTAGTCTCCACCATTCTAATGAGCCCATACATCCACGGCTCAAAGTTTCCAGCATGAAGTCTTCCTGTCATCCAGCTCAACATGACCATCATGTATTGAAACTCAGGAGTAAAGTCAAATTTATAGAGGTTGACTGGCAATTTAATTACTACCTTAGGAGTACTACCCTGTGCTCTCCAGCATGAGAACATTATTTTCTACAGTCTGTATATTTACCTTTGTACTGATTCTCTAAGGCCTTCAAATCTATCTTGTACAAATTAGAGCCTGTGGGTAAGTGAAAAGCCACCGTGATCCCCGAGATTGAGAAATCTGCATAAAAACAACCCTATTTCTATACCCTTCTAGTTTCTCCGTTGTAATTATTTGCACATGCCGCTACTAGTTCAATGGCCTCTACTGCATAGGGAAATCCCCCAGCATGCCACATTCCGGAGTTATATATGTTTATTAGGATGGGGCTTCCACCACCCTGAGTTGATGTAGTCGTCCATTCTTCCATGCTAGTGTTTCTGGCATGAGTATCCCCAATCTATCTGTATCTAAAACGAGAACCACTAGGTTGTAGAAACATGGGGGTCATGAACTCAGTTTTACTTTGATTCTTGCAAGCCTCCATCATATCCTGCAATTTTAAATGTATACATCTAAGAATATACCATACCTTTCGGATTTACTTGATTAATTTTCATGCATCTAGACATTTTACAGCTCATGAAGCATAGCATGTGCATGTGTAACTAAACATTTTACCCTATGTGCAGATTTACGTTTTTACTATGCAACCATAAGTAACAAATCTAGGGTTTAAACATTCCATACCTATTTTACTGCTGTTAAACCTGATTAGCAGATATCTGAATGCTCAATTCACACTATAAACTCACAATTTGCCGTCTATTTATTTGCTTCTCAAACGTACCTTTTGGGATGAGGATCTGTAACAATCGATGTGAATATTGCCAGAGCTCCGTAAACTCAATTTTTTAGTGCTTTGTGAATGTAAAATGATATAAAATGCAGCTTTATGCTTTAAAACTAGGGAATTAAGGTGTAATTAATGTCAAATTCATCGTATATGGACATCTATTTAAGGTCATGGGAGATTTCTATAGGTGGCAACATCTAATTTGAATTTCAAATGGCCAATGACCTACTTTTGCAATATTTATTATAGGGCACGGATATAAATCTATGTCTGGATGCTAAGCAATGTGCTCACCTTTTAAAATGTGCATACGTGTATTACATGATGTCATCCTATTGGTTAACGCTGACCAGGGGGGAGATATCAGGTCATTAAGATCCAAGGGCATTCACCCTTGATCTTTGAATATCGGGACATTACAATCTGTCCTATTTGAAAAGTCAAATTATGCCACATGGCACCATCTGATTAGTTCATGGAGGCTATAAATTTTAGTTGCGAGGAACAAGGATATGGATATTAAGAAACATCCAGACATTAGTATTTGCAAAATATTCCATTCCCTTAATATCCAGATGACATCATCATATTATGACATTCCTTTGGAATAAGTTCATATGACATCATCTGGATGTTAAGGAAGATCTGGACGTTAAGTTTCTACGCAAAATGTCCAGGGACCAATATGCTTTTGAAGAGTCAACATGACACATCATCAAGATATTCAAAAGGTCAGGACATTGATTTAATGTCCAGATGTTTAGTTTTATCATGGAATTATAACAAGTATGGATATTAATGAATGTCTGCATCTTGAGATTGAATATGCATACTTGCAAATATCAATGTACTATGCGACCATGTGCCTGACGGTTTATTACATTATGAGTTAAAGTTTGACGTGCGCACATTTACGAATGTTTGGATATTTTATTTTTACTTAGTGATTTCTTGGGTCAGGACATTGAGTTAATGTTCAGATATTAAGTAATGTGAACATCCTTGTGACCTGTTGACCAAACTTTGACCAGGTATAACTTCTTAGTTTTTAGGAATTTCAAGGTGCTTCAAAAAGCAAACCTGCTTAGATTTTCATCCTCTTTCATTTGTTAGGGTTCATGATGATAAATTCTAAATTTGAAAATTTGACCTAGATCTCAAGGTCTTGACATGCCCAGGATAGGATCCTAACATTTATCTGCTACTATTTTATCATACCGCCCAAAGCAAAGGGAAACAAAATGAGCCAAGACGAAGCAGAAAAATGTAGGTCCTTGTTTTGCTAAGGCAAAATGGGGCATGTTGTGTAACCACACAACACACACCTATGGTTATAGGTTATCATCTAAGCAAGGATGATGAGTCACCTCAAGATGATCAGACTCTATACAAATCCATGATTGGAATCTTATTATACTTGATTGCATATAGGTTGGATATTATGCAAGTAGTTTGTATGGTGGCTAGATTTCAAGCTAGTCCAAAAGAAACTCATGTGAAAGATGTTAAAAGGATTTTTAAATATTTGAAGAGCACTTTGGATTATGGATTGTGGTAAGAGAAGGGAAAGTATTTCTCTTTGACAGCATATACAAATGCAGATTGGCTTGGCAATACTGATGATAGGAAGAGCACAAGTGGTGGAGCATTCTTTCTAGGTGGTAGATTGGTTTCATGGTTAGGAAAAAAGAAAGATTCAATTGTCTTATCAATAGCAGAAGCAGAATGCATTACAACAGCAACTTGTTGTATTCAAGTTTTGTGGATGTAGCAGACATTAAAGGATATAGGAGTTGTCTATGATGAGCCTATTTCAATACAAGTGCAATTAACATATCAAAGAATCTAGTGATGCATTCAAGAACCAAGCATATATCTATTAGGTATCACTTTTTGAGAGAAAAGGTTGTTGATCAAGATGTGAAACTGGAATATGTGCCTACAAAGGATTAGATTGTAGATATCTTTACAAAACCCCTTCCTAAAGACACATTTGAGTATTTAAGGCAAATGTTGTGAGTGAAATCAGTCTCATCATTTCAGTAAAGCTTATGATGAAGCATTTGTCTAGGGGGTAGCACAAGGCATATCCTTCATCCCTATTTGGATAGTGGCTACCTCTCAGGGGGAGCAGGTAGAAAGAAGATAGCTTGGATGATAAAAGTTTGGTGTGACATGGAGAGGAGAAGTATTATAGTCAGGGGGAGCTTGTCTTGATAGTTTCAAATTATATTAAGGAAAGAATTTGGTTACCTTCCTTTGCCATTGATGTCAAAGGGGGAGAGATAGGGTAAGGGGATTTGCAAAATAGATAGATTAAGAGCATAAATAGAGATAGATTATGTTTGTGTTGCCATCAATGACAAAGGGGGAGATTGTTGGAAGTGTTGTCATTGATGTCAAAGGTGCATACACATATTGTCATTTATGTCAAAAGGAGGTTCAAAGATGTAAATGACAAATAAAAGATGCTAAGGCATGAATGATTTCTACCTAAAGTATCGGTCAAAGTTGGTTTGATTATTGGAAGTGTTGTCATTGATGTCAAAGGTGCATACACATATTGTCATTGATGTTGAAAGGAAGTTCAGAGATGTAAATGACAAAGAAAGGATGCTAAGGCATGAATGATTTTTGACTAAAGTATTAGAAAAAGTTGGTTCAAGGGTTTTCTCGTGGTCATCAGAGTTTGAAGTTTTGGCCTTACCCCTTCTCTAGGTTGAGGAAATAAGAAGGGTGTTATGTGTGAAAAAGAGAATGATGAGACTAGCATGCACACTAGATCAAACCCTCTTTCACAATAACATTCAAGGACAAGATTGTGCCAAATCACTACCAAATGGAGGAGGATTCAACTACAGATCTTGTACTCTTGTTTTCTATGGAAAGATCATATTCAACCAAACCTTTTTATCAAACCCTACTAGAATGATCAACTTATAACAAATAGAAAATGACTAAAACCTAGAATCCAAATACACAAGAATGATCAGAGATATTAAAACATGTGTCTCAGAAGCTGAAGTGTCAAAGGACAAAATAGGAACCGCCTAAGTCCTAGAAGTGAGAATCTGTCAAAGCTATAAACTAGAGATATGTTGTAATGATGCTCAGGTGCCAGATCTAGTGTTAATAGGCCCAAAAGACTAGGGTGCCAATCAACCAAGTCTTTTCAGGGAAATATTATGGAACTTCTTTTAGATCTTGAAACCCTAATTCCTACACAGTCTTCCTGTATCTTCACTTTTCCCGAATCTTGTACATGTAACCTACACAAAAGATGACAAGAGAGGTTTGGGGGGTTATGATGTTTAGGGATTTGCCTCAGTCAAACCTTGGAATGGCATTCAAGCCTTCCAACATCATTGATAGATAAGAGAGTGTGCCCTAGCATGGCAGAGGCTAAACAAAATGATGATAGAATGATTTAAATAACAATGATATCACCTAGATGCGGTGAAGCCCTCAGGAGAATGAAGATCCTTCAACTCAGAAGGAGATGGATGATGTCTTCAAACCCGCAACAACACAAATCAGCTCTAGAAACACAATGAATGTTTTGAATGCTCTTTTCTCCAAAATCATAAGTTTTCTATATCCATATAGGTTCATAATGAATTCAAAAACACACTTATATATGCTTTCCCACTAACAGTCATCAAATTAAATCATAAGAGCCGACAAAGAGGAACCTTATGAAAGGTCCTATGACGACATGCCACTACTTTACCTTGACCAATCAAGGAGGACTTGGGCAGTTGGCATCCAAGTCCAAGGGCCCCTTTTTACTCTATGATAAGCTTAGTGAGATCCCAAGGTCCCAAATTGTCATGGGTGTTAAGAAATTTTCTTCAGGATGATCAATTATAATTCATAATGTAATCACCGGGACCTAGGAGCTAAACAAGGAGGTAAAAAGGGCAAGTGTCCACTTTTTACTCCATTACATTCAGCCCCCACTTTAATGTGTGTATGATCCTACGAGTAGTACATGCATTAAAGTATATTCAAAGCACATCAAACACATTAGACACTAGAGTGAAGACACACCCTAAGTTTCAAAGACCATTTCTGACCCCCAAGCTCGGGCAAGCATAAGAAAACACATTACAGTCACGCAAAACATGAAGAAGATAGTAAAGAAGCACATAATACATAGAGAAGACAGTAAAGCACACAATACATGGAGAAATCATGAGTACAAACATGCAATACACAAAACATACATAGAGAGAAGATATGATTTAACAATTATATAACCCTAACTAGGCGATGCGAGGAGCTCATCGCTACGTGCCACCATCAAAGGCACACAAGACACAGCATGGGAGGAGCTCATAACTACGTGCCACCATAAGACATGCAAGACACGTGGCATGGGGGGAGCTCATCGCTACGTGCCACCACTAAAACACGTAAGGAAGACACACAGAAAACACATGAAATACACGAGCACCCTAGAGTATGTCATTGACACACTATACATCTTATACACAGAAAACACGGGTGTTAGGGAGGAGCTCATCGCTACGCTCCACTATATAATACATGCCAAACACACCTGATGATTGAGCTACACTACCACAACCACCAAAGACACACTTAAGGGTGAATAAATCAAGATCTATCCCTGCCTCCACAGAGGAATTTTAAAAGGATGTGTAACCGCTCAAGGGAAGACATGATCCCACCTTCCACAGAAGGGATTTCAAAATGCAACCCCACCTACATCCGTAGATGCCTTACAGTGAAAAGGAAGCATGCGCACAACATATACAACCCCACTTAAATCACAAAGATGCCTTATAATGAAAAGGAGGCATACACAAACACACTTTATCATAATATCTAAAATAATCAAGCATAATACCACAATATATGCCCCCAACTTAAAGTGATTGATCCCACTTGCCAATAGCAATCATGTTTAAGGTAAAGTGAAAACACGCAAGGGAACAAGAGCTTTCATAAAGCCCATGCCCCAATGGTGACATGTACTTAACAATCATCAAATATTCCCACAAATACATCAATTTCATTTGCTAACAACCATTATAAACTTTGGTTAGAAAATTTATTCTAAGATAACAACCAAATCATCTCATGAAACGAATACAGAAATCATATATCACTTAATAGACCAAGGCTACACTTAGGAGTTCAGAACTGAGTATAGTCATGAAGTTATACTGTAGGTATCTCAAAACCAAGTGTAGCTAGAAGGTAAGATACAAAACATTCCAAAGTGTCTAGAAGCAGATTTAGAGTATTGCAAAGGTTTGCTATAAGAATTTTCACAACATGACACAAAGTGATTCCACTAGTGGGTGCTGCCACAATAATGGGTTACACTTTCTGGAACATCCTGATTTTTGCTGAAATCACATATTTTTTTAAAATATAATGATTTAAGCCTTGAAAGGTTCCATTTAAAGGATTTTAATTGAAGAGGGTTTGATCAAACCCCCTTGGATAGAACCCCGCTAGTTTTAAACCATACCTATAATGGAGTCTCCTCTACACTTATCAAAATGTTGATAAAAAAACACTTTTGATTTACTTTTTGGGGGATCAAATGAATTCATTTATTTATGTTTTGTAAGTATGTAGTCTTTATTATAAGCTTCCCAAAAAGTATAATTTTAAATATATTTAATTTGATTATTATATTTTTTTTTAATTTCTTGTGAATGTAGGTTTTTAAATGAACATCAAGGTCTTTGTTTCACACATACAAAAAAATAGAAAAATAGAGAAAAAAATTCTGAAAAATATCTATGCCCTAGGTATTGATGTCCTTGTTTTAACAAAAAAAAAATTGAATTTCGATACATACAATAAAAGTTATGTTTAACAGAATACACCTATGTCTAAATTATAATTGGTTTGACTTCAAAACTTAATTAAAAAAATATTCAACAAAACATTATGAAACCAAATGCATGCCCTAGATATTGGTGTTACCAATCTACAATCAAAAGAATCAGAATTTTATCCTTTGTAGAAAAAAAGTTATGTGATACCGAATACACATCACTTTAAAAAAATGTTGTTTACTATTAAAACTAGTTATTAAAGAAGACGCAAAAAAATTTACAATTTAACTCCAAATTTTTTTAAAAATATATATTTAGAATCTACAGCAAAATCTCACAAATCACTAGTTCGCATCATCTTCAAATTCCTAACGGTTTTGGGGCAATAGGTGTTAGAAAGTGAAGATTTAGTTCAAAATGTTTATTTCAATGTCAAGTTTGGCCAAAAAGTGTAACCCATTATTGTGGGATGACCCTAGTCAAGCGTCAGTAACATATTAACCCCATCTTCATATATGGACTACGTCCATTTTTTTTCTTGTTGTAGGGACACACAGTCCTTATCAATATTTATTTGTTATCGTCATCTGGTGACTAGTAGAGCCACAAAAGAATGAAAATGCAAAAAACGAGAGAGGAGACAAAGGTGAATTAGGTTTACAATGTGGGAAAATGCCCCCAATACATCTTCCACAACATTATTCCCCCAAGGCACCACACACAACAATTAAAATAAGAGAGAGGAGAGTAGAAGAATAGAGAAACAAATAGAAGAATTATCACACCAGAGGCAGTCTCCTTGTATCCTTAATCCTTACAAGAGTATCAAGGGTCATCCAAGGAAACCTAAACAACATTTAACACAACATGAGGGAACACAACACAACACATTAGAGGAGGCCACCCATGAGAGTAACTCAAAGAGGTGCTACATCAGAGGTGGCTAAATGGGTGAGAACTACTTACCTATGATAAAATGCAACAACATTACCATTGTCTTTGAGCAAATCATCTTCTTCCCAATCGCGAATATGAGAAGAAATAGGTACATAGGGTAGTATGGCCCAACTTGAAACTTCTTCCTTTAACTCTTTGTCCTTTAGCTCTTCTTTTGATTCAATTTCTATTGATGGGATGTTTTCTTCTTGAGGTGACACTTGTCCAACTAAAGCTTGTCGTTTCCTTCTTCTTTCCCTTGCATTCCTATTTATTCTTGTCATGTTAGTGATATTTGCTAAAGGAGTTTTTTTGTTGATCATCAAGGGTACATGAATTTTTGTGTTCATGAATGTTTGCGAAGAGGAAGCTGGCAAAAAAGTGATCTTTTGTGATGAAATGCTTTGCTCCTTAAGGTTGTCTCCCAATCCTTGTAAGGATGATAGAGGAGGAACCTCGGCAAAAATTCCTTTACCTCTTAATTGAGGGAATTCCTTCAGCTCAGGTTGCTTTTCACTCTCTATTTGTTCAGTAGGAGGAAGTGTAGCCTAAAGGGACTGAGAGGGTCCAGGAGAGTTCTTGCCATGTGATAGTTGAGCTATTATCTTTTCCCTATATTTTTGATATGCAAGGAAAATTTGATCTTCTCTTGGTTGATTTGGTTTAGTAGGTTGCGGCCAAAAGTACTCCAAGTTGAAGTTTCCATTTGTGACCAAAGGTTTCCATCCACTATGGTGAACAACATGCACTCGACCTTTGTGAGGGAATTTTAAACACTTATGAATGGTAGAAGGGACTGCTTTCATGGACTTGAGCCAAGGATGGCCTAACTTCACACGAAATAGGTCTGAGGTGGGAATGATGACAAATGGTTGTTCTAGGGTGTTTTCCACCACATTGATGCAAATTGTTCTCATCCCAATTATCGAAAGGAAGTAGCCATTATGTACCTTGATCATTATATCTGTTGGATTGTAAGTGTCTTATGCCAAATCATGCATGTAAAAGAATTCTTCAGTTATCACATTTGTCAAATAATTAGGATCAATAAGAACCACTCTTGTAGTATTCCCACTAATTCATGTTGTAATGTAACGAGGGCCATCAATATCTCTAATTGTGACCTCATGTGGTGTGAATGATATGATGGGTTTAGGAGCCTTCCTTTTCTTATTATAGTGGGGAGGAACCACAACACTCATGTCTTGATTAGATGCCATGTATGTGAGACCGTTGCACACCAAGGCATTAGTTTGAGGAAATTGAGTTTTTAAAAATGAAAAACACACTAATTTCACTACAAACAAAGTAAGGTGTGAAGAGTGCTACACAAAAAGGCAATGTAAATGATTTTAAGATTTTGCACAAAGAAGTGTGAGAAAGATGCTAAAGTTCTTAATGTTGAAATACACAATGTGTAATTGCAAAAATTGTGATTTTTGAAATGAAAGATGGAAAATGATGAAACACTTCAATGTAAAAATAGATTTAGATGAATGGTTATAATAGCAACAAAATTTGAAATAAGATTTTGACTACAAACCCTAGCTTTTGAGATTTACTAGGTTATAAGAAAGATGCAACTTTTTCAACAAAACTCGAGCAAATGAGATCTTCAAATGCAAGGTACAACAATAAATGATTGTATACCATAATATGGATCAGATCTGATGTAAAAATTAGAAATTCAAATCTTTCTATCATATGCAATGAAAGCAATGCAAAACTATATCTTTTTCTAGCCTAGAATGCTTAATTTTTTACTTTTTTCAAGATTATCCAAGATCTTCCAATGAATAATGATAATTATGCTATGAATCAATGCAAGATCTGAATCAATAACATGCAAGTGCTCAAAGCTACGGGTTCACCAAAATGTTATGTGTGAAAAATAGAATGATGAGACTAGCATGCACACTAGATCAAACCCTCTTTCACAATAACATTCAAGGACAAGACCGAGCCAAATCACAACCAAATGGAGAATTCAACTACTGATCTTGTACTATTTTTTTCTATAGAAACATTAGATTAACCAAACCTTATTATCAAACCTTAGGTCAAATATGCACTAAACCCTAGTTCTAGAATGATCATCTTATAATAGACAGAAAACAATTGAAACCTAGAATCCAAATACACGAGAATGATCAGAGAGATATTGAAACACGTGTCTCAAAAGCTAAAGTGTTGGAGAACGAAATAGGAACTGCCCAAGTCCTGGAAGTGAGAATCTATCAGAGCTATAAACTGGAGATATGTTGTAAATGATGCTCAGATGCCAAATCTGGTGTCAATAGGCCCAAAAGACTAGGGCACCAACTGACCAAGTCTTTTCAGGGGAATATACCAGAACTTCTTTCAGATCCTGAAACCCTAATTCCTACACAGTCTTCCTATATCTTCACTTTCCCTGAATCCTGTACCTATAACTGTAAGCACCAAAATCATCCATAGCCTCCACGAGGACCCCTATGATGAGTCATAATCCTTGTCATGTACATGTAAGCGTGAAATAACATCCCCTTAGTGGCAATTCTCTTGGTGCCATGTCTTTTCTTTCATCTTGTGTTGTTTCCCCTTTGTTGCTTTCTCTCTGTGTATTGTCAACGCTTTTCAACACTTTTGTGACACTTGTTGATTTGGATTTTCTAAGCTTCTGACCTTGTTCCTAAGCCTTATATGCATCTTGTAGGTTATTTTCCACCTCTCCTCAGTGTTTTTCATCTTCTCCACCCCCTAGAAGCCTTCTAGAGGTCCCTCCTAGCCATCTCCCACTTTTAGTTTTTAGTTTCACTCAATCAATCCAAATCTCCCCCTATTATTTCCAGATCTCCCCCAAGAGATCCTACTTTGCAAGTGGAGTTTTGGATTTTCACACATAATTGACCTATTTCCAAATGCATATCCCCTTCTTTTCTCCCTTCTTCCATCTCCCATCATGCACTTCAACCCAGGTGCCCTACTCTGTGGGTCGCCCGTGGGTCGCCCACAGGCGACCTGACTGGTGAAAGGGACGACCCCTGGGTGACACTGTCGTGTTTCTAGCTATGGAAAAACTTGAGTTTCTAACTTAAAAAGGCTCCATTTTCACGTGTTTTTCTTCCTGTTTGCATGGATTTTCATGCAAAATATAGAAATAACTATTTCATGCACCTACACATGCATAATTAGCTCTATTTTATTTTTAATTAATAATTTGTGCATTCTCATACATTCCCATGCACTCCTTCACTTCTTCTTGAGTGATAGGCTTTTGCTGGGTATATCACTCCAATTTTAGCCCAAATCACTCTTGAATCCTCTGTTTTAACTCTCTAATCAAATTAAGTTAACTCTTCTTCTTCTTCACCTCTCATCCCTTCTTCTAACCTATAAATACCCCCCTCCCTCAAGAACATAGAGAGGCAATTTCATTTGTACACACAGCTCTTGCAAGTTATTGCTCTCCACATCAAGCATTCTCATGCTCATACAAGACATAGGAGCCTTTTATTTTTGTTCATTGCTTCATCTAGCTTTCATACAAATCTCATCATGCATCCATGCACTACTCATATCAAGCCATAGTGCTCAACAAATCTCTCATTGAGCTCTTTGCAAAGCTTTAAAAGCTTCTTTTGCTTCCATTGTTGTCTTGTCGCCAAGAGGATTCCCCACTGCTACAAGAGGATATGAGGTTACCATCACAAGTATTTCTGAGGGTAGTGAAGGCTGACACGTCTCCAGGTTCTTTTATGCTTTTTTATTTCATAGTAATTAGATAACTAAAATTGCTCTTAGGATCAGTAATCTTGTTGCTTTTTCCTTGATATGATAGATAGATCTTGCATTCTTAGAGTAATTTGCTTTCAAATTTCATAGATTAATTCATTTAAAAGCAATTTCCCTTTTCTTAGATCAATTTGTTCCAAATATTCAGAAAACCCCAAAAACATAGTTTACATTGCACTAGGTAAATTCATTATAGCTTGCATATATTTTTCAATTCCTAGATTAGAAAAAAACATCATCAATTCCAAAAACATTAAAAAAGCACAAAAAGAAGTTTTGCATTCATTTAGACTTGCATTCATAAAAACACAAAAAAGAACAAAAACATTAGAGACTTAGAAAGTTCTCAAACCCTTGATTCCATCACAAGGTCAACCATAGTCAAACACCGGTCAAAACCCTTGATTCCATCATAAGGTCAACTATAGTCAATGCATAATCAAACCTTAGGTCAAACAAACCCTAATTCAAACCCTAGCTCAAGTCAAGGTTAGCTCACAATTGCCCATCTCTTATCTCGGTTCATGAATGTGCCCTGGATTAAGAGGTGAGTGGGTGAGGGCAATCCTTGATGAGATAGAGGAAATCCACCCAAGACTACAACAAGACCCACTAGTCATCCAACAACAAGAAGCGTTTAGACAACTCTTAGTACAAAAAGCATTCATCCAATAGTTTGAATGACAACAAGTAATCAATGAGAACAATAACTTACCCACGCAAAGGTGGAATATTAAGAATCCAAACAGGAGAATAGTGACTAGTGACCCTTCAGGTCATTTAGTTATTTTTACAACCATGATCATTGAACAACACATCTACAAAAGCGCACAAAAACATAGGCCCCAAGACGTGTTGAATCCTCTCCACGAAGTCTAGCTCTCCAACGAGCCAGACCACCCCCATGTCTCGCCTCCTCTCGACGGGCTACTTCCATGAGAGTAAGAGTGACGTGGCATTTCACCCCATGGAAAGGAGGGAAGCGTCTGTATGCACGCCAAAATCTGTCTCGACAACCCCAGGCCACTGACGTCGTGATTTTGAGCTTACATATTTTGGTGAACCCAACATGAACTACAAAGCCTTTTGGTTATGTTGTTTGTGTTCCCATTACTTGGATCTCATTACCACCATCACATACATCATCAGCTTTAGTACATATTTTTGTGAACCCAACGTGAAGAGCAAAAACTTTTGTCTATGTTTTTCATGTTCCAAATGCTCAAATCACATAAAAAACTTAAACATTTGACACTTCAAAACAACAATCTTCAAGTATTTTCACTATATTCTTCATAGCCACTTTCACCGCTTCAGCTTTTGTCACCTATGCCATCATCTGTTTCATTTATTATGCGGTGTCTATAGCACCCCTGAATATGATAGAACCCAGTCTAAACTTAGGGAATGTTCCCTCTAGAGAACCAGAAACTCCTTCCTTCGATAGGTATGTGCCACCTCACCCAGATGCACCAATCACAAATTGATTTGAACAATTACGAAGACTCTGACTATGAATAAGACCAAAGAGAACCCAAGCGTTCTTTGTATTTTAACAACCCTACATGGGAACACAACCCTACCATAGAAAATGCGCCTCAAAAGGCTAGGAGAGTTTAACTAAAGTTAGAAATACATCAACCTGATCAACCTTCCACAAGTACCTCATCTCGATCAGGAAGTAAAAAGGTCGTAAAGACACTTGCAAGAGCAAGAGATGCTCAAGAAGCATTAAAAGTTGCCATGCAAGAAGAACAAAGAGATAATGTTGTCTAAGAAGAAGCACACCATCATGACAATACTCGAAGAGAAAACCCTAGAAATGAGGAAGTGCCTAGAGCTTCCACTCCTGCAGACCTAATTGCAACTCTAGTGCAAAGGATTAGAACCTTGGAAGTAGAGCAATCTACTCCTAAAAGAAGACAGAAGTCCTATGACAACATTTGAGATGAACAAGACCAGGGGGCATCTCAAAATCTCCCTATCTCAACTATTATTTGAGAAATGCAAGTAACATCACGTGTCTGAATGGGAACCCCCTATTCAGAACAATCCAGCAATAGTGGGAAATCAAGCAAATCAAATGGTAGGTTACCAAAACCCTCCTATGGGGCTGATCCTATCAACCCCCCAATCGTAAAGTGCCTTTCTTGGGACATATCTGGAGTACTTAAAAGAACCACTTGACTTAAACATAAGAAGTGTTTAGTTGCCTCGACCGTTGCCTGATCTCCCAAAATTCAAGGGAGAGAATGATCCAAATTCCCATATCAAAGCTTATACCACTGTGATAAGAGAACTCCTCCCTTGGGATGGGGTTGTTGCTAAGATCTTTCTAAAGACCCTCAAAGGAATAGCTCTGGATTGGTACTATCATTTACCAGAAGCTTTAATCCACTCATTCAGATAACTGATCAGAGAGTTTATCATGGCGTTTGACATGAAAAAACTCGTCAAAACAAGGATAAGAGAATTCATGACCATGAAATAAGAGTTGAATGAATATGTAGCCCACTTTGTTACCAGATGGAGACAAGGCATCTATTCCTCAACCAGTGCCCTGAACATGGACCATCGTGAGTTATGCGACCTTTTCTTACATGCCTTAAACAAGGATATGAGAGAGGACGTTCAAAAATTACCATACAAATCCTATGAAGAAGCATTGGAAAGTTCTTTGAGGATCGATCGAGCCAACATCGATAGTGGTAGAAGGGTCTATGGGTCAAATGGAAAACTAATGAAGGAGGACATAGGGAATAATGCCCCTAGCATTAAGATTCTCAAAAACAATAGAAATGCAACAATAGATGGGGTGATAGATCAACCCCCTATCTGGAAAGTAAGACACAATTATAATAGAAGAAACTATTACCCTCCCAATGTTAATGCAATTAATCACCCAAGAAATAATGCATATTTCCCAAGAGACAATATCAGAGTTGGAATAGTAATGGGAATGGTAATGATGGAAGGTATGAAAAACCCCCATATGGATACAACCAATTTTGTTCTTTTCATAGAACAAGGGGGCACAACATAGAATCCTGTAGGGAGTATAATCAATTCATAGCGAGATAATCGGAGGACCAATAATGGTTGTTCATAGAGATGTTATTGAATCCACAAGAGGTCATTCTGGATAACAAGGGCACAAGACAAACCCAAGCCCCGATAGCTCCACAGAATGCTAACATGAAAATCTATTAGGACCCATTTCCTACACATAAGGATACAGAGGCAATAAATCAAAACGAAGCCACTCAATGCAACAACACCAATATCCCACCACATTTAGGACAAAAAGGAGAAGCTAGAATGTTGGGGTTGGTCAAATACTACATAGCAAAGAAGAGGAAGGAGATCTTGTGAATGGACAAGAGGAAGTGCATGAAACCACTATCTTGATGGTTGAACCAATACCAACGCCTATTGGTCCCTATGAACTCATTGAAGACTTAAAGAAAACCTACGCACACATATCCTTCATTGACCTTCTTAGGAATTCCCCGTTACATCATTCAGCACTATTGAAAGAAATAGGGTTGAAGTATCTCGATCAAATTACTCCTCCACCTAGTGAGCAAATTAACCGTGTGGATTTTGACATAAGCCTATCGAATTCCAAACTCAAAGACCCAGGTTTCTTCTTTAACCTAAAGCAAATGCCTTCCGAGGTAGAATTAACCAAGAAAGGAGACCTTATGCTACACTTGCAAGTATGAATGTATGATACCTGCATCAAAAGGACATTAATAGATGATGGAATGACAATAAACATAGTTACGTTCTCTCTTCTAGAGAGAATGGGTTATGGACACACTAATATCACCATTTCTTGAGACACTCTAAGTGGGTACGATAATCTAAAGCCTACTATGATAGGAAAGATCACACTTCCTGTAACTCTAGGGCTTAAGACTATCTTGACCACGTTTTATGTCATCGAAAAGGACATAGGATATAATTGACTTCTTGGAAGACCATGGATACACAAGATGAAGGCTGTGCCATCTACATTATTTCAGGAGGCTCGATTCCTACATTTGGGGAAGGTATACGACACGAAAGGAGACCTAGAATCTTTTAGCATGCTAAAGTCAAACACATCAAATAAACATATAGGCATCCCCATAGATTATGAACTTCCTACAAACAATCTTTTAGTTCCTAGTCCTACTCCCCAATCAATATGCATCAAGAGGACAAAGACCCCAGAAAAGACTATAAACAATGCAGCGAGGAAAGCTCTAGAAAATGAGACATTACCAAACCAAAAAGAGGTTATTCCCAAAGAGAAAGCACTAAAAATCATGGAGTGGATAGAGAAGGAGGGACCTCTCCAATTCCCTTTGGAAATCCTCATGATTAATGTGCATCCAGCATATAAACTCTTTCCTTGCATAGGGGAGAAAGCTCACAGGACCGAAGGACCAATATTCGAAACAACTATGTTGGATTTGAGATATGCAGACCCTCACACTTTCTCAGATCTTGAAGAAGATGTGACAGAGAGTTATACTCCTCTGTCACCCTTGAGTGAATCACGTGTTCCTAAAATGCCAGAAGAAAGTGAGTCATATGAACCTCTCACACCAACAGAAGAGTCATATAAACCATTAACACCTATGGAAGATTTGAATTCTATTGACAACGAATCAACCAATGTAATAGGAGTTCTCCCAAGGATGTTCATGGTATCTCATCCATAAATACAACCCACAACTTCTACCTCAGTGCAATCAAATGAGCTTAGTGAATGGGAAGCACCCTTAGTGCAAATTGAAATGGTTGAGAGACTCCCAGATGAAGATGAAGAGAGTGAGGGTACATTTCATAAAGAATAGAGAATGCAAGTATCAGTTGGAACCGATGATCCTATCATCTTTGAGTTGTAAGGATGCTATATTAGATACTATATGGATTTGAGGCTTGAGCCTATTGGGAGTACGAGAATAAGATTTATCTCTCCTGATGAGCAAAGGGAACCTCAAACTCCATTGGAATTATTCCAATTTAAAAAAAAAATCAAGGTAGACAAGACGTAAAGATTTACATGCAAGAGCAATTCGACATGCTAATGGAATTGTTAAGATGCGATGGACTCCTGTATTGGACCCCTTCCCATCAACAAGCTTTCTAGGATTTGCTCTGTCTCACATTACCAAGAGGAACCACTGAACTTGAAACTGTTAGAAATGAAAGCAACACTACTTTAATGGAAATCTAATTCGAATAAATTTCAGCAATCTTTAAGTGTGCATTAACAATGGAGATTGTAACAAAACATAAAACCCACTACAGAAAAGATGTCAAACATGAAGAACTCAACACAATGACATAGTGTTTACAAGGAGAAAACCCTTACGGGTAAAAAACTCTCCCAGGAAAGAGGTACAAGTTTGTATTAATCTATAAAAGATCTGTACAATACATCAACTACACAACTCTCTCCACAAGTCTTCAATCCGACAACATTCTGGCAGCACCTGAGTACCTAAAATCAATATTGCAACAACAAATACATGGCAAAATACTTATAGAAACATTTTCTAGCTCATCTTAGGCGGTCACCTTCTCTCTCCTAAGATTCTCCAACCTGTAAACATTAATTGTCATCTTACAAGCACCTTACACTTGTCCAAAAATAGCCATGCAAAGATTGGGCACCCAAGACTAAATCTAGCCTCTTACAACATCTTATGATGCATCATAACCGTCATAGATTCCACAAAAGAGTATCTTTCCAAGATAGGAACCTTGGGCTAAAAATAGCAACTTACAACTCATTAATATCTATCATATGCGTCATAGAATCTTAGAATCTTATGACAACTTGCAGCTGTCATAGAATCACTTACCAAACATTATGACAGTGGTCATACATGCCAAAAATAGTATATTCCTCAAGGGAGCATGCCTACCCTCATTTACCATGAGTTTTTACATTTGCCAACAGTAAATGTCACTCCGTAATTACATCTAGTGACTCTGAAATTACCTCTGCCAGTGAAACTAGTACATCTCCTCATGGATAATTACAAATTACATATAATAAATGGAATAAATACAATATTGGGATTTACAAGGTTAATGGAACCTTATCCCAATAGAAATAATATAATCAAATGATAAACCCTACAGAGAAGGAGAACTAGTCCTAAGAAGAAGTAGCATGAAAAACAAAAAGAGAAGATGAAATAGAACATTTACAGAGGACTAGAAAGGTCCTTACATGGTTAAAGAAGATGTTGGAAATGATGTCTATCTCTTGTGCACAATGGAGGGAGAGGAATTTGGTGAAACAGTCAATGCTTTTCACCTCAAGAAATACTATGTCTAAAAAATCATAAAAATCATAAAACATAAAAATACCAAAAAAAATCAAATATCCCAAAAATACAAAAAATATAAAAATTAAAAATGCCAAAAAGAATTATGTTTCTTGCATTTTAGTATCATTCTATTCATCTTGCATTAAAGTGAATGACTTTATCTTATATTATTTTCATTTTAGTAAAGAGTCTAAGGTTTCTTATGTAACGCCCCGCCAAGGAACCCAGAGGATAACACAACTAAACTTACAAAAAGGACAAATATTTTTTTTTAAACAAAAGAAATAACAACAATCATATATTTATTCATAACATTTAAATTAAGCTTTAACCTCTAGGGTTCCATGGCTGCATTACTAACGAACTAAAACAAGATCTAACCAACATTATGAATTAACTACCAACCACAATTCATTCTAAGTCTAATTGAAGCAGATGAATAAACACATACAATTCCATATTACATTATCAGATAAATAAGCATCAAGATCTTGCACATAGGATCACAAGTACATAAACAAGTTCCTTTACAAGAGAGTACAACATTACATTATTTACAATATCGCTATCCAGATTACATTGGTGTACATACATCAAGATAATAGTACATGATTCAACTGATATACAATACTGGAACATGATTATAAGCATCTATCTTCTCAAGCTAGAACAAGATCTGAAATCTGCCACACAAGGTACATCCTTCTCGCACATGAACAACAGCAAGGGAAAGCAATGGAGATAAAAGCACAACCACCCAACCATGTGGAACCCTAAGGTCCACCCCCTGTGCTAGGAGATAACAATAAGGTCCCACTAAGAAAACAATCAAGAAAGACAATAGACTAATAAGTACAAGGACTACACAAGAATTCAATACAACACGGGTCAATAAGAACATCACAAGTAACACAAACAACACTTCTAGAGGCAATCACACAATGAAAGGGAAAAACACACATTAGGGATGCTAGGTTGCAGTAGGGAAGAGTGTCATCACATGGTCCTAACATGGGTTATCCTAGCAGTCTCTCACCGAACGTCGGCCCCCATCCATGGGTTATCCTAGTAGTCTAGACGCCGGCCCCCATCTATGGTTATCCTGGCAGTCTCTCACTAAACGTCAGCCCCATAGGGTGACACATGCGGAACCAACATTCCTTTCATGAGGACAAGGAAGTTGATCTTGCCAACCATGGCCTTCTTGTCCCATCCTTAGCCTGAATGAGAACTACAGGCATGGGTGAGGCATCCAATTATCTTATTTAGTGTGGAAACTACCCGAACCTCTAAATTTATTATTAAGTTATCACTAGATTAAAAACTTCCAATGGGTTATCCTAGCAACCACTTTGGGCACCGGCCGCACATTGAAAGCCACTCCCCTACCTGCATCTAGAAGACCCTATCCATCAAGTAAGACAATTACCATCACAATGACAAGTAACATATACAATGCAAGGCATTTACCTTCTTGCACACAAATCATAATCACAGGGACCAATTCTTGTCCCAAAACATAAATCAAGCATGAACTACCACATTCTTATCATGATTCATTTACAACATAGAATACACATCATTTCACATCACAGAGCAATGCATTATCCATCTTGCATAGTCATCATAACCACATGAATAGGTACACTGAGCAAGGTATTATCCATCTTGCATAGTCATCATAACCACATGAATAGGTACACTGAGCAAAGCATTATCCATCTTGCACATGTATCATATGAATAGGAGACAATATTTTAAGAATGCATTTCATTCAACTCACATGATGCACACATAGCCAACCCCCACACAATCACACCCTCCTAGGCCTCTGGAAACAACTTCCCCAAATGACACAACACTTGACACCATTAAAAACACAATGGTTTCACATCACATTCACTCTCAAAGCACATCATAAACTAATACCCTTCAACAATATTTTTAAGAAATGTAACATTAATCCAAGCATGATCAATCATCTAACAATTATAAAGTGAACCTATCTCAATAATACAGAACTATAACTTTCTAATCACCAATAGCAGTTATAATATGATCATAAGATATAAGTATCCACAAGTATCAATATTTTAACTAATAATTCTCAAGACTTATTTTTAATTTCATTTAATTATAATGATTGCAAACAACATGCAAATAACCCTAAGGCATACAAATTAAACACAACAATTATTTACACTATTTACACTGATGTAGATTTCATTAATAATCAGGACAATTTTGTAAATACTATTAAATATAATTGTATAAGCAAGACTAAAAGCCCATGCTATAAATCTCTTACACTAGTTAGAATCACAAGATACAAAACCCAAAGCTACAATAAAAGAACCTTGTTCTAAGGTTAGCTTGAGAAGAAAGAAATACAAAACAACAAAACATTCCCATAGATCTAACATCTTCATCAAATCTACCTCACTTTTAACCACATGCATATGATAAGATTATTACACATTTAAAGGATGGTTCAAACCAAGTAGAAGTATCATGGCTAAAGCAACTCAAGAATGAACGCTAAGAGGGCACAAGTAAAAGAACAATATTTTTCTAGGTTTTACCAAAATGATCATACCTAAAACATAGTTCTTCTAGAGGTGTCTACACCTCATATTGATTACCAAGCTTGTTAAAATCCCTTACCCAACACTAGTATTAATGAAATAAACCAATACAAAGCATTCTAACCTGCTAACATGCCAAGACTAGGAATAGGAAGGGTTGATAGAGTTCAAGACATAAATATGCTACAAACATTTTCTCAACAACAAGGTTAATAAGAACATGACATTTCTTAAGCACAATTTATAAACATGCTCTATACAACTAATGAGCCACAACATCCGTAAAGGACTTTATTATTACATCAAAATTCACGTATAACATCGCATACACATGAAATCAGAACATACTAATCTATGCCTCAAGAAAACTAAACTTTGACAACATGACCCTATTACGACCACTGATACAACTTACACAAGTTCCATTTACCTTATACAATTCCACTCGTAATCAACTAATTTCTAAAACAGACTTATGAATCAAATCTTAAATACATTGTTTACAAACTTAATTCCAAACCTACTTATCATATTTCTACTAATAAATCATAATAAAATCAATATCAATTTAAATTAAATTTATCAACATTACTATACAATCACTCTATCCAAATTGAATTCTTCTACTTCTATTCTATATAGACTTAATAGCCTTCTTATAACCTAACAAACAACCAAAATAAGTAAAGTTATTTATAATTGAAAGCATATTCACCTATGGTAGCATAGATAAGAAAATATAATTGTTGGAACTGCTCAGGTAATGTTTTTTTTACAAACGCCTCAAAAAGACGGCATCTCATGGATATTAGCAATTGCAAGATCAGCACAAAATGAATTTGTTGAGAAATTTCAGAGAAACCCAGTTCAAAAATATAGAGTTATTGGCAACGCAACTAACTGTTTTAATTTAGATGAAATGGGTGAGAGGTAGACAGTCACAAAATATTCATATCTCCAAAATAACAAACTGGGTATGGCTGATTTTTAGATATGATTTAGATATCTAGGTCATGCACCATATATAATAATTCTATAGGAACCCAATTCGTAAAAATAAAGTTATGGCTGACGCAACAGACCAATAAAACAAAGACGAAATGATTGAGAGATAGACAGTCCCAAAATATTCATATCTCCAAAATGACAAACTGGGTATGGATGATTTTTAGATATGATTTAGAAAACTAGATCATCCACAATATATAAAATTATAGAGGAACCCAGTTTGTAAAAATAAAGTTATGACTAACACAACAGACTAGGTTCAGAATATGTAGAAGAGAATTCACAGAATATTTCACTAAATCAAATGCAACAATAAATCAGTTTCATATCTCAGTCCATACCTGAAATATTGCTTCTATCACATCTTCATAAAAGTTCCTAGCTCGCATCCATTTTCCCCAAGTCTTTTCTTCTGGAAGCTATGGTTTATGGTGCCAAAAGAAATATGAAAACTTTATGAGAGAGAGAGAGAGATCCCCCAAAACATAAAACATATTCTCTATTTAAATCACACGCTCCCTCCCCAAATTATGTCTTGAGATTTCAAAATAAAGTTGAGCATGCATAACCACCCCCATAATTTCTTCCAGAAGATTCTCCTTATTAAAGGCAATAAATTCCGCCTTTATTACTTTCTTACAATTTGCTATTTTTAACCATAAAATAATTTCTCTCTGATTTTATCTATTTTAGAATTTGCTATATATATAAGTTTTTATGACAACTCATAAATATTATAAATTTATTTTTATTGCCACTAACAAAACATTTACTTGTTTATAAAATATTTTTATTTTAATTTTATCAATTATATTCCCGTTTTAATAACACTTTATTTTCCTCATTATAATTATTATTATTTATTGACCTTAGATTACAATATAATATAATTTCCCATAACTTAAATTTACATAAAAGCATCTATATTTATTTATTTATTAAAAGTGCCTTCTTAACTTAATGATTTTATTTTAATGCAACAACTAACCATCAAATAATTTCAAACTCAATAATCCAAATGCCGAACAATACCTGATCACTATGCATGATCGGAAAGTAAGACCACCACAACAATGATTGACTATTATGCCCATACCGACAACACTGATTGGGTGCAAAACTGGATACTCATCCTCTTCAAGGATGATGGCTAAGCTAGGGGACCATATGTTATCTCTGTTCAATAGTTTCCATTGGTTTTAAGGTACGCTCAGACCTGCCAATTCAGGTGGAGTCGATGCCTGATACTTGCAACCTGCAGCACACAACACGGTCTATGCACAAGTATAATAAATATCAAACAGTCACGGAGTGAAAGAGAATCGCAACAATAATCAGATCATCCTATAATACAAAATCAGTCACATAAAAATCAATTCTAACATATGACAATCATAGTAAGATCAACATCATAATCACCTAAATGTAAAACAATATCAGAGCATATCAATTATCAGTGTCGTAACAAGGATTATCAATAAAACATGCTAATTGTCATATGAAACCACACATGACGATAATCAGGAATGTCAAAAAGATGAATGTAGCATCTACCAACATCATATAATGTACAACATCAACTATCTAACATACACTAAATATTCCTATTATTTTACCTTCATCTTCATGCTCCTTAGCCAGACTATCTACACATCCAAGATGAGAATGGAGGGGCATTACATCCTAGGTATATGAGATCCTTTTAGGTCGTAGAGATTCCTCATTTTCACAATCACCATATCCCTTTTCATTCCCAGTAATTCTAATCAAAGCCTAGCTCTTAGCTTTACACTGGTCCCAGTCTTAATAAGCCAAGATGTTAGGTCTAAGAAAAGTCAATATTCAAACCTACAATGTTCAAAGGAAACTTGCAAGTAGACCTTCCCAAGTCTTCCCTAGTAGAAGAGAAGTCTGACTAGATTACAAAAACTTTAGGTGGCACTCAACCCCTTATCCTTCCTGGCCAAAAACGTCAGGAGGATCAAAACTCTAAAGGAAGCAATCTAAAACCTGAGTAAATAAAAAAATGAGTGATCAAAATAAGAGTGTTGAGAAAAGTGAGTATTGAAAGATCAAATTACTGCATATCCAAAGTTCCAAAGGCATACATTTAAATAAAAAGTCAAAAATCCAAGAAAATGAGAAAATCAAGTCAAGCATTCTAGAAAATACAAAAAAAAAAGAGAAAAAACATAAAAAAGAGTGTTACAAAAAAAAGTGAAAGAGAGAAGATTGTTGAATGTCCGTACTCTTGGGTGGAGATCAGTCTAAGCTTGAAGCTTCAAGGGTGACATTCTAATAGAGGAAATAAAAGAGAAAGGTACAAAGCACAAACATGCACTAGATGAGCAAAGCTAAGAGTCTAGTAGTCTTTAGGATCATTTTTTATCTAGGGACCCTAAGTTCTTTCCCATTTATCCTTTACCCCGGGTCTATCTTGCTTGCCATCTATGATCTAAATATAGCGATTATCAATAAAATTTGTTACTTGTCTAAGTTAAAAACTTGTCGGATTGTCTTATCTAGATAAGGATCAGTGTTTATCCTTTAGCAAATCCCAAATTCAGAAGCACTCCATTTCATTCCTACTCTCCACTTGAGTTCTAAATCCCTATCTCACAGGCTTGAATAGGTCTCTTATATCAGGACAACTCGCAATCCCCTGGATTGAAAATCATATTAAAGAGCAGTCATGTTGTTCGTTCCACTTTGTATTCATATCAAAATTAGAAAAAGAGTCCCAAAGTAATAAAGTCAATATAACTCATGGCATTCCATAGAAATAAAAAGTTTCATTTCAAGCATTCCTTGTGTTCTTGCATCTGCCTATCGTAAACTGCATTTCATATATATGCCAAATAAATTATAAAAACATATCATCGTTATCATACTTGCATTATTAGAGTTGAAGGTCAAAACATAATCAAAGAGTTCTTGTTACCAATTTTTTGCCTACAACTCAAATTGGCAGAGTTGGAACAGTTCATAATATTTGAGGTGAAGAATTTTTTAACACATTCCTGCCATGCTTGAATCATGGCATATTTTAAGTTTTTTAGAAGAGTTTGAATGCAGTTTTGTTGTTCAGAGTAAAGAGACATAAAGAAAAGTACATATTGAACTCAAGACATTACTTTCATTCAGTGCAGAAATGTTTCATGCATTTCATGTTTCATTCATTTTACCAATAAAGTATACACATAATTGCACAAGTATTGTATTTGTATTCATTGGAAAGAAAAGAGTAATCCATGGTCCCACACAAGCCATGGGAGTAGCTAACCAATGCAACATAATATATGCTATGCATCTGAAGTTAAAAGAAATGAAAAGAAGCATAAGGGAGGATGCATATCCATCATTGCCTAAGATAGCTTTTGGGTGGATCTCCATTGTCTTTCTCCTCCTCTCCTAATCTCCAAGTAAACCTGCATCATGGTAAACAATTGGTTAGAGCTTCAAATATGAGTCTCCTATATGCCCTACCAACAGAAACACAACACATATCATGAAGCATTGGATCAATAAGAAAGAGAGCCAGAAAGATCAAATCATCAATTGAGTATTGTATTCATTGTTTTATCTAACTAGCTTGTGCAATGTGTAGGTACAGGTATAGTCATTATGCATTATATTTCAACATGTGGTAAAAATGGGCTCCCACAAGGGTTGAGCCCAACATTCTGCCCCTTGATCTTAAGCGGGGTATAAGATAAGCAAAGAGACTTTTAGATCAATAAATGAGAGCATATTTTGATTGAGAGTCAATGACAATAGCAGATAATCATGAGACAGCCTCCAAGGTAGGACAATCAACATCAAAGCAATATCAGCTAAAGGACAGTCCCATCAAGGGTATCACAGCCAAAGAGGCATCATGGAGAGTAATAGAACAAGTATTTTACCACCTTTTGTTGTGAATGAGATGTAAAATTGCTATTAAATTCATTAAGCAGCCATAAAAGGACAAAAATCAGTCATTAAAATGATTGTCCCATCAATCAAAGAAGCATGTTATCAGCTATAGAGCAGTCATATATTCCAGAAACAACCCTGTACCTATGTGTCATGCCATATCAACTGACTTGTATGCAAGAGAAATCATAAATAGACTGAATAGGACTGCTAGAGAAGGGATTACAATGCCATCATAATGGGACAGTCACCCTAATGATAGTTCATTCATCATATATCTACCATATGCCTCTGCAAGTGAAGATATAATCATGTGCTACAAGAGTCGTGAGAGGAACTCATAATGCTATCAAAGAGATATAGGGAGATATATCAAGTACAGTAGTCTTTATCAAAGGATAGTCATAAGTCCAATAAGATCAGTTATCATGTCAAGAACCCAAAAACCAGAGAATATGCATATGCTACAGGAGGTGCAGCTACAGTCATCAAGAGCAACCCACAGTCATGTCCTCAATGTAAATGAAGATCAAAGAGAATATGAAGTGCATTACAAGGACAATAGATCATGAAGAGAACTCATTATGTCCTTAGTGAGAGGTACACAAATACACATGATATATTTTTATGCTACAGGATGTATGAAAATAGAGATATAGATGTAGAATTTAGAAGGTACAGTGAGCTTGAGAGAATATAAATAGGCCACTGTCACAGTCATCAAATGGAGAATATACCAAATGCATACACAGTTATATGAGCATAGAACCTCAAGTAAGAATGTATTGTATCAGTTCACAAAGATAGCAAGAAGAGAATGAAATCTCAGTGTTCATATACATCTATAGGAGATACAAAGAAGAACAAATATATTTTTAACTCATTCTATAGCTTTCATCATAGAGTATAGAGTCAACAAGGTGAACAGTCACATTGCCAAATACAGGACAGCAGGACAGTGGTCAAGTGTTCTCATCATATTTCAAAAAATACGAACTGGGTTTTCGTTATTTTTTGAAAGAAAGTAATAAACAATTAGTTGAAAAAACCCATTAAATTTTATGAAAACCCAGTTTGTGGTTTGAGAGAAAACTTACTAGTCCGAGACAGTACAGTCATACCAACAATGACAATCATGATGTTATGGGCAGTCAAGCAATGCCAGTGAACTTGCACAAAAGAGCAACCTATAACAGTTTGTCATATCCATTATGAAGATGGTCATCGAGAGAATTTAGAGAAGCAACATACATGTATGAAGAGAAGAAAAAAATAATGTAAATCAGTCATGAAAATGATTGTTAAAAGGGGTTCAAAACAATCATTTTGAATTACCGTATTAAGGCAGAAATATTAAGCCTGTATTAGTCAAACATTAAGCCTGTAATAGCTGAAATATCAAGACTATCCCAGCAATGTCAAAAACAGTCCTAAAAATAATCATTATGACTGTCCAAGAGAAAGAAATGACTGATAAAAAATAGTCCAAAAACCAATCAGCCAAACACAGTCATAACTAGGGCTGTTAGAACAACGGAAGAATAGGCATGATATGAGTGTCTTGGAAAACAAAAAAATAGTCATGAGAATGACTAATAAAAAGACTAAAATGCAATCAATAGCCATAGTCATATGATAGCAAATAGTCATAAAGAGCAATAAGTGCCATGACAACAGAAAATAGTTAAAGAGGATAGTCATGTATTAAAGGAGATAATTAAAGAAGTTTGTGTAGGTTGTGTGAATCATTGGGAGTGATTACAAAAGCATAAAGGATAATGGCATATATTAGTGTTATGTCATAGGTAGCCACAGCAAAAGAAGGAACAACACTATGATATCATGCAAGCCAAATAGTCATCTTATGACCAATAGAAGTAAAAAGTACAGTCATTTCAATTATTATCCTCTCAACACCATAGAGTTTTAGAGCCATTATCATTTAAAAAAGAAGCAACAAAAGGGGGTCTCTGTTGATGACAATGTGCAGGTCAAACCCTATAAAGGGTCTTCAAAGCAACAGAACAACAGTTCAAGGAGACTATTTTTTTTACATAAGGAGGAAGGGCAGAAATAATTAAAACCCACTGTTAGAGACAGATATACAAGGCATATGAAAGTGCAGAAAATGGTTTATATAGAGAAGGAGATCCACCTAATACAGAGGAAAACAACAGCTCTATGAAATGAAGAAACATTCTACAGTAAATACCAAAGGAGATGAGCCCTTTTCCATGATTTTCATTTATAGGACAACAAAAACATTGAAGCATTCCCTTTCCTTGTGAAATGATCAAAAGAAACAATAGAGAATAGGTTTTCCTGAAGGGTACAACAATTCTATGGCTTGTGAAGCACAAAAAACTTCAACTTCTTCATTTTCTTACAGTTTTCTCATGAGGAACAGCAGGTGTGAGTGTTACTTACCAAAGGCAACTGTGAAAAGCCTCCGTAAGACCTTCAACATGAGCCTTCCAAACCCTATGGCAGCGCAATAGCAAAGCAAATGAAAAGAATGAAATAATGATTTTAGGGTTTCCAATGGATGTTTTGTTTATGGGATTGCTCTAGCTCGTGATTTTTTTTTTTTAAGTCTTTTGACTTTTGATTTAAAATAAATCATTGCAAGCTAAACACCCGATGGGATTTCTCAAGTCTTTTATGACTTTTGAAATTGAAATTATTGAAAATTAATTTGAAGCCGAGGGTTAACACTTTGAAGTGTTAAAGTAACTAGGCTAAGAAAACATGAGAAGGCCGAGGGGAGTCATAAGGGGCTTAATAATGTATTTTGTAAATTTTGATGATTGATATTGACTTTTAAATCACATCAAGTGATTAAAGGGATTAAGGTTGAAGATAGGTGCAAGTAACAAGGGTCTTTTTGACTTCATTTTTAACTTAGGCCAATTTGAGAAGGATTAAGAATTTTGACAGTGACTAAGGAAAAATAGAGGTTTTATAATGCATGGAGACTTTGAAGACCAAGGACAGAATAAGACTTTTTTTTTTTTGCCTTTGAAGATAATAATTTGCAATGAGGGTCTTTTGACCCTAGTTGACCAAGGGATTTAATTTTTGGCTATTTTTATGAGTCAAAGGGACAGGTTGGAGTTTTTTGCATGAAGAATGGGAGGAATTATTTTTGCCTTAAAGGTTTATTATTTTAATATAACCCACCTCCTATTTTTGCATGAAAGGTAGGCAAAATATATTGTAACTTAATAATTATTAAATGCAATAAAATTATAAATTGCTTTAATAATTGTTATGTAATAAACATAAGACAGTATCATGCATTACTTAACAATTATTAAATCAATCATATTGATTGTATTAAATAATTGTTAAATTATTTTATTTTTGACTCACTCATGCAGAAACAGAAGGAGAGTTAAACTGAATGCAAACTCAGAACTGTGGAGTGATTTTCCTTGATTTATGGTCAAACTGATGTGTTTTTGGAGTCCCACATGGTCAAACTGATAGAGAGGGGCAGTTTGGAGATATTTTAGCTCAAATTGGATCAGTTATAGCCCTTCTTTTCTGGGATTTTTATGCTTACTCGTGGATTAGTTTTGGAGGTGTTATTTTTAGAGGTAGTTGACTATAGTTGACCTTTTAGGGTTTTTTTGTGAGCAGATTATATATTGGAGAAAAACTTATGTTTTCCTAGTTCTTTCCTTTTTGCTCTCTTACACATTACAGAGAGAAAGAGTGTTTTGTAACTCAACTTTTGTAGATTTATTGATTACAGCAGGTTACAGGTTTTATTCTTTATCATTTTTATGCAATTGTTCCTTTATTTTTTAGAAAAAACAAGTGTCTACCTTCTCATTTGTGTTGTCTTTATGAATGCTTTGATGAGATTTTATTGTGTTTAATATCAGAACCTTTAAAATCATTGTCTCATTTGTACTTGCATGTATTGAATAGCAGTAAAAATCACAGGTCTTAGGTTGTGCAATTGGAAAAGTTTTCTTTCATGCTATGAGAACCCTGTTTTCCTCCAAGAAGAAAGTTTTTTCTAGCCTTCCTTAGAAACATTTTTGTGATCATATTGCCAAAGTGAGTTGTGTGGATAGATTTTTTTGAGATTCATTGTGAGTTAGAGTTGTAGTTTTCCATCAAAATTAGGTGCATCACCACACTTTTAAATTATAGTTTTAGTGCTTTTAGTAGGTCTTTTAACCTTTTTCCTACCAAGTCATTAATCCATTAAAAATTTACAAGGGAACCAACCCATAATCTGGAGGTTCAAGCTCACCATAGGTCACCCATAGCCTGAGTTTGATCCCATTTTACACATGATTTCTAAGCTTCATAGCTTTGCATAAACAAGTGCAATCCTGCATGATAACAGTTCTTAAACTTCCAAAATGCAAAAGAGATGAGTACCCATACGATAGCTAAAACCATAAAAAGACAAACTTTCATTGATACATCCGAAGTTTACACGTATAAGAGTACAAGAGCTAAGACCAAATGCTCTCAAGGAAAGTAAAGGCTCCCCATGCAAGGGGGCACAATTTCAAAGAAAAGCAAGATAAACTCAAGGGCAGTTCCCTCCAACGGAGCCCTCAGGACTCCTGCTCCTCTGCCTATGTGTGCCAATAGTCACTCCATGATATATATGGGAGCGAGGTACTTTCTATGAGTGTGTGATTGCGAAGGCCCCATAGCATTAAGATCTCATTGTCCAAACCCAAGGCAATCCATCTCACGAAGCACATGATTCTCACCCTTAAGAATGAGATTCTCGGCCTTCAAATTAGCACTCGCTTGACATCCATGATAGGTAGGAGCAAAAATGTTAGTGTGTCACCTAATAGAAGGGGGCACATCAGGATCAGTCAAAAGTATCTCTCCAGTCACAACCAAACTAATATTAACCTCACAAACAAAAGCCCTCCACTCCTCAACATTATCTACAAAGTGAACCAAAAGATGGAAAATGTGTTAGTTCTTGACAAAAAGGAAAGAAAAGGAAGGACAAAATGTGAAAGCAGTAAAACAAATGTAGACTTATGTGGGTCACTAGACTCCCAGGTAGGGTCAAGTTGTTGCATCACCTCATCAGAGTGAGGAGGTCTAGGAACTGCGAACGGACCCTCAAGAGCATCATTAGCATCATCGGCATCATCAGAACAATTATCCTGCGCATCCTCTATCATCACCTCATCTGATGAATCATCCCCATCAGGAACATAGTCCTCTTCAGTAGAGTATGAATCATTAACCATAATCAATTCTTGGGAAGGAGTTCCTCTCCCTCCCCGTTGTCCTCCTATCGAAGTTCTAGAAGCTCTGGAAATGAAAACTCTGGGAGTCAAGGGGGTCCAAGTAACAGCCCTCTAGCCAATCTCACCCATCTCTTGGATAGTTCTATGATAAGTAGGCATTAGGGGAAACTCCTTAGGGAAATCCTCACCAAACTATTGTAGGACACACTCAACACGATGAGCCTTAACTAGACCATTACGATCTGAAAGCTCTGATACACCAAGGCAATGCCCCTAATCTCACTGTCATGTGACCACACCCCCTCCATATCTAAGTAAGGATCAAAAATCATGTTTAGATCTGTAAGAGTATCCACAGTACGTAAGGAAGTATCAAAGTGACCCACATGATCCCACCTAGCTACTCTCGGTAGTCATCTGTCAGGAAGAAGAACCCCTTTTTGATAAGGCTTGATGTGCTGAAATATCCAAGTCATGATCAAGGAAGAATGGTTGGAAGCAAGAGCCCCTCATCATGTGATATGATAGAAATCCCTGTATACCATGGCCAAAATGTCTGGCCCCCAAGCGTAGACCCTACCCTACTCAAGACCCTATATAATTGGTGCCCAACACCATCTCAAGTGAGCTGAGGCCTTGTCTCCAAATAGCCTCGATGCAATCAAACTGATCAGAAACTTCCTCAAATGAGGAATCTGAAGTTGCGGCACAGAGGTAAGCTGAACACCTGTTTGATCCTTAGGACGACTCACCCCCATGAATTGTGCCCAAGAAGCCTTGTCCTCGAAGGACTCGCTAGCTAGTAGGACAAGCGGGTGCCCTCTCACAGGAACCCCTAGAATGTGGTAAACATCAAATAGAGTGATGGTCCACTCTCCTAAAACCTGCGGGAACCTGAAAGTGTTCCTATCTGCATCCCAATATGTTAGGATATCATAGCAAATACATGCCATAGGATGTATGACCGACACATGGCAAACTCTAGCTAAGCCCACTCTCTTCAGGATGACATGCTCATCATTGTTCAGCGAAGCATACATCTCTGAGAACCACAACTACTCTCAACAAGCATTCCATCGAATGCACATATCTTGCCAATCAGAAAAGAACTTTAGATTAGATCTCGTCAACTTGCAAAAATCATAAAAATTACAGAAAATCATACAAAAAAGCGTATAAACCATCAAAATTGTAATAAACAGACGAATACAGTAGTCAAATTAGATCAAAATAGAGTGAAGTAAACATTAGAAAACATCAAATTTCAATCAGAAATGATCTGTCAGGGTTGCCCCTTTCATTAGCCTGGATCTCCTCTGGGTGACCTAGATGTTCAGCATGATCTCCCCTCGAGCGACACTGTTACACAGGTAGATCTCCACCGAGCAACCCTATTGCTTAGCAGGATCTCCCCCGGGTGACCTGTCTAGCAAAAATGCTCTAAAAACCCAATTTCTCAGTCAATTTCATAAAATGAACGATCTTAGTCTAAATGACAAAAAAAAGACAATGCAATAAAGAAAATCATCAAAAAAGGACAATTTCAAGAGATTTTTCACAAAATTCAACCTAGGATTTAGAGAAGAGTTGTTCACTATTTGTGCACCTGATTCTCAGTGGCAGAGGAAGCGGTGGCCATCTTCGCAATCTCCTCGATGATATCTACCCAATGACTACTGACATGATCAATTCCATCACCGATTCACTTGAATTTCACTAATTTGCTTTTTTTTTCCTCTTCCTTAGCTTAATTTCTGTGTATAGGAATAAAATTGAGATCGAGAGATAATCAAAACAATGAAATAATCAACAACTCAATCCTATAACATCAAGATAACGATATAAGCAAACAACCAAATAATCAATGAATTAACACTAAAACAATGAAATCTTTCACCTAGATTATATTGTTATCTTGGTCGAATGTGGATTGCTTCATAAATTGTGAAATGATGTTTGTAACAAGCAGATGTAGTGTTTGTGCTCAAAAAGTCTATGTGCTCAACGAAGCGATGTATGCTCAATGTGCTATATGGATGACTGAGAATAAATGATCGAAGAGGATTTGTTATGAGATAAAGGGGGTTTATATAAGTTTCAATAAAGATCGATCAATGGTCTAGATAATTCAAAGGAATCAACGGATGAGATAAATCTAGAATTCATGATGAATGTGCACTTGACATGTGTCGCACAGAAAGATATTTTTGTTAAGATAATTGATTGATTTGACATAAAAAGACATGGAACAGACATATTTTTAGATTTCATAAAAATAGAAAATGTTTTTTCTAATTTATGAGTTGGTGATAAAAACAATATTGATTAAGTCAATTAACTCAACTTATAATTTGCTTTTTGCATGATTTGATTAAAATTAAATAATTTATTATTTAATTTTGTGTGCATGATGAACAAGATTTATTTTTAGAAGATTTGGAAGATAAAAAGCAAATTAAATAAATAAATTTATTTAATTGTTTGTGCAAGATTAGAAGAATAAATAAAATATTTTATTATATTTTATTTTTAGAGATTGAGATAATTTAAATAAATTTGAATGATTTATTTAAATTTGGAAGAACAATTGATTTAATTAAATAATTAAAATTGATTAATTGTAGATAAGAGGATTTTGATGATAAATTAATTACATAACTAATTTATTCAATTGACATGGATTTAAATTTTGGAAGACGATTGATTTAATTAAATAATTAAAATTATTTAATTTTTGAAGAATAAAGTTGATTTTGATTAAAATTAATTAAATAAAGAGGATTTATTCAATTAATGTCAAATTTAGGAGATTTGGAAGAATTTGATGATTTTGATGAAATTAATTAAATAATTAGATTATTTAATTAACGTTGAATGCAGGTGATTAGATAGATTTGATGAAATGCAAGTGATTCAAAGACATGGTCATTTTAGGGTATCTACATTTTGCCCCTCTTTGATGCAATGCAATTTATAGCGTTGTTTCAAAGAAAATGATTGTTGAAGACATGATACAATTTTAATGCCCCCGTGTAGCTAGCCGCCCCTGTGTAGCTGGCGTAGGATGCCCCCTCGAGAGGAAGATAGGGAAGTGACAGAAGGACTAGGTTGACGCTCAACTAGAAGATTATGTTTGAGTTAGATGATGTTGGATAGATGGAGGTGGACACGATGAAAAAAAGATAGAAAACATGAGGAAATGGGATAAATGGGTGGGTAAATGGATAAGCTTTTTGCAACGGTTTCACAAATGTTTATAAAGAGCAATCCTTAGTTTTGATATAGCACATGGATAGTTTGCCACCAAGGTATAAAAGACCAAGGTGCTGGGATATCCGAGTGCGAGGATGTTGACTCTGCAAGCAAGTAGTTTGAACATAGATCCCTTAGACATAATATAACCTTGTTGGATATATGAATGAGCCATGGTCTTGAACATAAAATAAACTTTAATACATAAATGCAAGAAGAATATTAATATGTAAGATGCTAGGTTGTAACACATGCACAAGATAAATATGCTGCATAAGTAAGATAGAAGATCATTCCTAAAACACGGCACACAAAAACCAATGACTATGCCCCCAATCCGTACTACATCGCAACATACCAAGATATTGATAAATCAAGGTAGTCTTGAATAGGTAATGGGAAAGGGACAAAAAGATAAACCAAAAAGCAAATTGACTGACTTACAAAGTAAACATATAGTCGACATACTCTCTTGCCAAAGAGGTTTCTCAGGATAGATTGGATTGAATGGGTAGATTCGATAGATAACAACCTTATTGTAGGAACGGTATATTTGTTAAAGGGTGTTGATCTGTTGATAGGATAATGTCTAGTTTTAGAAAATAAAACATGTCGTATAAGACACCTGGTCTGGTTTCGACAATGGAACATCCTGTATAAGATAATTGTTTGACACAGCATATATGTCGGTAATCGATATGTAGGACAACATATGACTCTGCAAGTAGGTGTTTTTGCTTCAATTTGTTTAGGGATTTTTTCTTTGAAAGGATGCATTTGTTTGTTTGTTTTGCTGCTTGAGTTAGTCAAGTCGAAGTTGATGGGTTTTGATTAATGGAAGACTAGAAAGATGGAATGTTAATGGATTGAGATGGGTGAAGAATGATGAATCATATGTGCCTAAGTACTGGATACGTCTTTTGTATTCCAGACTGCCTACATACCCTGTATCCATGGGATCAAGGCACATTACAAAGAAATATGAAAATGATAATATGTAGTTCTGGATAGAGTGATGGGGGGGTCAATGTGTTTGAGCTTGGGTTGGATGAAGTGATGATATCTTATGTACTTAAGTACTAGAAACTTACTTCGTATTCCACACTGCCTATATACCTATATCCATGGGATCAAGGTACTTTAAAATTGAGATGAGATGATATGTAGTTCTAGGTAGAGTGATGATGTAGGACAGTGTTGTCATTGTGGGGAATGATATATCCCTAGATCAACACAAGGATGAAGATGTCTGGTTGTAGAAATGAAACACCTTGTATAAGATGCCTGGTCTAGTTTTGAAAGTGTGACAATCTGTATAAGATAATTGATATGATTTATGGATTGGTTTGAAGTGATTTTTATTTTTTATTTTGTTTGAAGGTTGAAGTGTTTTTATTTATGTTTGAGATGGTTGATGTTGTTTTGTTTTTGTTTGAGACGGTTGATGTGTGTTGGTTTTGTTTGAAGTGTTTTTGAACCACGAACAAGGATCCATTCCTAGACCTAGGTTAAGGAAAGAGTTGCCCTCATTCTGGTAGAGGTGTTTGTTATGGATGACTAACATAGGATAACAATGGATGATAGGAAGACATAGATAATTGTCATAGGATGACGACAAGACATGGATAACTTGACATAGATCACTGACATGGATAAATTTTGACATAGGATAACTTGACATGCATAACTTCTGACATAGGATAACTTGACATGGATAACTTCTGACATAGGATAACTTGGCATAGAGAAGCTGATGATTGACATAGGATGATTGACATTGACAAATTTCCAAGCTATGCTAGATAGGGAAATGGAAATGCAAACAAGTCAATGGTTTTATTATGGATGGATGGATGAAGTTTATTATGAAATGGACATGGAATGAAGGTTTTTATGGAATGGGCATGGAATGAACATAGATGATGGATGTTGACTCTACACATAGTGCTTGTTTGCCAAGTTTTCACTATGGTACTTATCCAAGGCACCTATTTACCAGGTTTTCACCATAGGACGAATTATTTGTTGTTGTTTTTTTTTGACATGGATACTTTGAGGATCAGGCAAAGAACTTCTTGAGATGAACACTATTGAGTGGCTCATCTAGAGGAATGCCTTTGGGTGTTGCTAAAGTATAAGCTCCTAACCCATATGTTGTTGTGATAACAAAGGGTCCTAAGCAATTAGGCTCAAACTTACCTTTCTTTTCTCGATCTGCTTGATTTCTCTGGTTTTCTTTTAAGAGAAGATCACCAACTTGAAACTGTCTTTCTTTGATCTTCTTGTTATAGTTACGTTAGAGGCAGCTTTGATAGACATGGAGATGTTTAAGCGATGCAAGGCACCTCTCATCTAGTAGTTCTAGCACAGCTAATCTGGAAGTACGATACTCCTCTTCATCAATCAGGTGCTGCATGGATACTCTGAGGGATGGGATCTCGACCTCTATAAGTAGAATGGCTTCAGAGCCATAGACCAAGGCATAGGGTGTTGCACCAATTGGTGTTCTGATACTAGTGTGGTAGGCCCATATGGTAGGATTGAGTTGCAAGTGTCAATCACAACTAGCTTCATTGACCATTTTCTTGAGGATTTTTAGAATGGTTTTATTGGAAGCCTCAGCTTGATCGTTACTCTGTGGATAGTAGGGAGGGGAAAAGTGATGTTGGATATTGTATTGGGTGCACAAGGCTCGGACATCTTGGTTCTTAAATGGTCTCCCATTATCTATGACAATGGCTTGGGGGATTTCGTACCAGCAAATGAGATAGTTAAGGATAAACTTGGCTATTTGCTTGCCAGTGATATAAGTCATGGGAATGGCTTTGACCCACTTCATGAAATATTCAGTAGTGGTAATGATAAATTTATGGCCATTGGATGAGGATGGATGGATTTGTCCTACGAAGTTGAGACCCCATTGTGAAAAAGGCCATGGAGTTGTCACAGGTTGTAGTTCATGAGCTGGTACGTGAATCAAATCTCCATGTTGCTAGCATTGTAGACACTGCTTAGCTAACTACAAAGCATCTTGTTATATAGTAGGCCAGTAATAACATGTTCTAAGTATCTTCTTAGCGAGGTTAAGACCAGTAGAATGTGTGCCACAAACACCTTCCTGTATGTCTCTTAAGGTAGCATCGACTTCTTCTGCGTTAAGACATCGTAAGAGGATACCATTGAGACTCTGACGATATAGTGTATCACCCAGAATGGTGTAACAGGAGGATCAACGGATAAAGGTTTTGCGTTGGGTTGTAGATAGGTCAATGGGAAAGGTACCATTTTTAAGGTAGTCATAGATATTTTCATACCATGGGGAATTGGGACCAACAAGTTCGCAGATGGTTTCAGTAGTTGGAACATCGACAGCTAGTATAAATAATTGCTCGATCAAGAATTCACATTTTGTGTGTTTGCAGTCATATCAATAAGTGACCCCACAGAAGCCATAGAATCTGTAGCTTTGTTATGCTCTCTCTTGGAATTTGCTCAAAACTGATGCTAGAAAAGTGTGGTTTGTAGGCATCCACTAGTTGCTTGTAAGGGACCAACTTTTCATCTTTATACTCATCAGTAACTTGTTGAATGACTAGTTGTGAGTCTCCATATACCTGTAGTTCTTTGATTTCCTATTAGATTGTTGTGTTGAGACCTATGAGGAGTGCTTCATACTCGGCTATGTTGTTGGTGCAAGGAAATGCAAGCTAATATGACTTTGGAATATAGTCATTTTGAGGTGTGATGAAAAGAATGTCGGCCCCTACTCCATGTTGTGTGTAGGATCCATCAAAATACAATTTCCACATTACTGAGCTAGAAAGAGTGAAGAGATTCTCATCTAGAAAATTAGATACCATAGGATGTATATCTATCATGGGTGCTTCTGCTAGTTGATCTACTAGGGCTTGTCCCTTAATTGCTTTAAGATCCACATACTCAATGTCAAACTCACTAAGGATCATGACCCATTTAGCTAGTCTGCCTGTGAGAGCTGCTTTTGCTAGGAGATACTTCAATGGATCAATTTTAGCTATTATATTTATGTGTTGGTTTAGCATGTAATGTCGCAACTTTTGGGAAGCGAACACTAAGGCTAAACAAGCTCTTTCCATAGGTGAATAATTAAGTTCATAAACCACCAAGGTTTGACTGATATAATAGATTTCATGCTCTTTTCCTGACTCATCATGCTGTGCTAGAAGAGCCCCTAGAGTTGCAGTTGTAGTTGAGATGTACAAGATCAAAGGCCTATCGGCAATTGGTGGTACCAAGACTAGAGGTGTAGCTAGATATTCTTTGAGTTGATCAAATGTTGCTTAACACTTAGCATCCCATCAAAATGAGACATCCTTTTGGAGAAAGTGTTGAAATGGTTGACATTTGTCTACTAGTTGTGAGATAAACCTCCTAATGGATTGTAACCTTCCTTGAAGGCTCCTTAATGCTTTCAGATTCTTTGGTGGAGGCATCTCTACTATAGCCTTGACTTTCATTGGATCTACTTCAATGCCTCTATGAGATACAATGTATCCCAACAGTTTTCTTGATGTTACCTCGAAGACACACTTCTTTGGATTGAGTCTTACTTGATATTTTTTGAGTCTATCAAAGATTTGTCCTAGAACCTGTATGTAATTTGCCCTAGAAGATTTTGCTAATATATCATTCACATAGTCCTCCATGATGTGATGAAAGAGATCATGGAATATCACTGTCATTACTCTTTGATAGGTTGCACCTGCATTTTTAAGACCAAATGGCATGATGCACCAACAATAGGTACCCCAAGGACAAGTAAAAGTTGTTTTATGCTAATCTTCTTTAGCTATCATTCTCTAATTATAGCTAGAAAATCCATCCATAGAGAAAGCATTTCATGGCCTGCGGTCAAGTCCATGATGAGATCAATGTTTGGTAATGGAAAGTCATCTTTGGGACATGCTTTGTTAAGATCTCTGAAGTCGAAACACATGTAGATGCCCCCATTTGGTTTAGCTACAGGTACAATGTTTGAGACCCATTCTAGATAATCAATAGGCTTGATAAACTTTGAATCTAGCAACTTTTGTATTTCAACTTTCACCAAGAAAGCTATCTGTGGATGTATCTTTCTTAGCTTTTGCTTGACTGGTTTATCTTTTGGATCAACTGTGAGATAGTGAACTACTAGTGAAGGGTCTAACCTTGGCATATTAGCATACGTCCACGCAAAGTTGATGGTTCACTGTAAGAATAAGTTGGTAAGATTCTTGTGCTCTTGTTCTGATAATGATGTTGCAAGGAATGTGCTCTTAGGATTTTGCTCTGTGCCAAGATTTATCTCTATAGAATCTTCCACTAGGAGAGTTGATTTCTCTTGATACTTAGATGGTAGGGGAAGGATAAATCCTCCATCCTCAGGTGCCACAATTGGGTTTTCACCTTTGGATATGTCCTTTGTTTTTACTGTTTTGTGATTGGGAGGTGCCACAGCGTGGTTTTCACCTAGAGATCTTTCTTTATTTCTATTTTTACGACTAGAGCATTTGGCATTCTCACCAAAATAAGTAGTTTGCTCTAGTTCCATTACAAAACCAGATTTGCGATTGCCAAGGGGGATACCATCCTGGAGTCCCATGAACTCTGCAATAACTTTGTCATTCTAAAAAACATCTAGAACGGGGGCCCCTTATTGGTCCAAATCGATAAGTTCAGGGTAGACAAGTGTTACAATCTGGGTGTTTGTGTTTGATGTGAAGGATATGGATGATAGAATGAATATGGAGGATTCTGTGAATAGGTCAATCATATGGAGGTAAGATTCATCGATGATATCCTCTTTAGATGTTGAATCTGTGAGAGAAGTTTGTGCTACCTTGTCGAGAATACCCTCGATGTCCAAGGTGCATGGTACCTTCTTACCCAACCCCTTATTGTCTAACTTCTTTTTCACAACAATGGGTTCTATTTCACCTTGATTATCTTTCACAAGGCCACATTTGCCTTATAGCCCATATTTTTGACAATTCTTAGGCCATTGCCATATTGTTTAACTGGTATGATGACTTGTTCTCTCTCCTTGTAGAGCCAAGATGAGATGTCTTCAATAGTTTCATCTACCAATAATTTTCCCTCATTGAATTGGGTTAGGGATGCTAGGGGAGGAATAGTTGCTTTCTTAGTTGCTTTGGCTATGGGTGGTTTGTCGTAGGATTTAGGGGATAGGGCATCCACTCTACACAATAAGATTTTGAGATATCATATTCTCCAAAGCCTATATCACGGATGTTAGCTTTGATTTTAGGAATAGGATTAGGATTGGGTTCAACTTCAGAGGCTTTTTTCAGATTTTTAAGTCAACATACAATGGGGAGTCACACGCTTTGTCATTGTTTGGCACTTGGTTGCTATTCTTATAACTGCCTTACAAAGTGCGACATAATTCAAAAGGATGAGGGTCTCTTGGGATAGTGATCTCCATACCATTAAATAGGAACTTGAGATACTGATGGTATGTGGATGGAATAGCTTTCATGGCATGGATCCATGGGCGTCCTAAGATAATGTTATAAGGTATCTCAATGTCGAGGACTTGGCATCTAGTTTCAAGCATGACAGGGCCTACTTGTATAGGCAAGTGCATAACACCTTCTGAACAATGCTCAACATCATCATATCCTTTGATTGTAATACTTTGATCAATGTTGACATGATCCTTAGAGTATCCCAATTGTTTAAGTAACTTGAGAGAAGAGATATTGAGACCAGCACCACCATTTATAAGTATGCATTTGATCTTTTGTTTATGGATGAAAACTTCAATATGAAGTGCATCATTGTGACATGGATCATGGGATGGAAGTCCTTTTCAGAAAAGAACACATTGTAAGGTGAGGCAATGTTATCTATTATAGCTTGGAAATATGTGACCGCTATGTCATTAGGAACTGAAGACTCTTGTAGGGGTTTTTTTAGCACAACTTTATGTGCGGGTGATGACCGTAGAAGGTCCAAGATAGAGATCTGTGTAGGGGTTTTCCCTAGATGTTCGACAAGATTGTAATCATATTTTGTTAGAAGACTTGGTGTAGGCCCACAAAGGGTGACACGACCACGACAAGTTGTAACTACGCAATTCGTAGATTTACCTTTGATAGTGAGGGTAGATACACGCCTTTCTTCAAAATGACCTACAATAGAGTCATAGGAAGTTGAAGCTTTGTTAATGGCTTTACCTTTATCAGGATGTTGACCTTGACCATGGTTAGGGAATGGTTCCTTGTATATATTGAGATCTTTGTTTGTGTTTTGATTAGGGGGTGCATCAAAAGTGACTTCACCTCTATCGATAAGGTTTTGGATCATGTGCTTGATTTTCATGCATGATATGGTTCTGTGTCCTTTGGTCCTATGGTATTCGCAATATTTGTTGTCTTTATACCATGTGGGTTTGTAAGCAAGTTCACCATATGGGGGAGCATCTGGTAGCGTGACGAGTCCATTTTGCACAAGTTTCTTTAGAACCAACTCTATAGGCTCTCCCAAGGGAGTGAACTTACGCCTTGGAGGGTAATCTTGTTGAGGCCGCTCTTGTTGTCATTATTGTTGGTTTTGGTTTTGTTGTTGTCATTGTTGTTATTGTTGTTGAGGTGGAGATTGATTTTGTTTTGATGAAAGATTAAGGGGTGTTTGTAGCGTTTGGACATGTTTGGAATCTACCACACCATCATTGACCACGTTTTTGTTTTTGTTCCAAAATTTCGGCTTATCCTTTAATTGTTGTTGGGGAGCATTGTCTTTATTGTCTTTGAAGATTTTGACCACACCTTTAGCAATGAGGGCCTTTTAAATGTTGATGCCTTTATAAGTAATTTCGTCAAAGGTTGTAGCACTCAATATTTGCAAATGGAAACCTAATTCTTGGTTAAGGTTCTGCACAAATATGTTAACAAGTTGCTTTTCAAGTATTTTGAATGGGAATTTGCTAGCCATATGTCTCCATCTTTGAAGGAAGGAGATGAGAGTTTCCCCATTTTTTTGTTTATTGTTGCATAGGTTGGTCATAGAGACCTCATGTTCTGTATTGTATGAGAAATGGATGGCAAATTTTTCTGCAAGCTCGTTAAAAGTTTTGATACCCGTAGGTAGATGCGAGAACCATTTGATAGCTTGACCTCCAAGACTGTGAGGAAAGAGGCACATGAGATATGTGTCATTATGTGCAACCTCCAAACAAGCGATATAGAATTCTCTAAGGTGGTCTTTTGGGTCTCGTCTTCCCTTGTATTTATCAAATTTGGGTATATTGAAGTTGGGATGAAAGGGGATTATTTGCAATGACCAATCAAATGGATAAGGACAAACTTCCTCCAAGGAGAAGGTTTTCTTAGTGTGACCAAATGTAAGATCAGCTACTTGTTGTTGTACCTCAGCAAGTTTTAGTTCCATAGTTGTTGGGGGTTGTGGAAGAGTCTCATGTTGCACTAGAGGTGGTTTCTGTTGCCCATAGGGAAGATTGTAGTTGAAGCCATAGGAAATGGTGTTATATGGGTCGTATGATTGGTTTGGGTCATATGTGTTGTATGTTGGGTTTGGATTGGGGTGGTTTTTGTTGTTTTGATTTTGGATATGTGGAGCTGGTGCTAGGTAAGAATGTTGGCTTTGTGATTGTTGTAGATAAGAGTTTTGTCATTGGTATTGTGGAGGTAGTGTGAAGAAAGTATTCTGTGGAGGAAAGCTAAAGTTTGTTGGGTTTGGTTGTGATGGTGGAGTATAGCCATAGGATGATTGGATTTGAGAATGTTGTGGGTTATTGAGATATGTGTTGTTGAGATTAAGTGTGGATGAGCTTTATGGTGGAGGGACATAGGTAGATGGGTTTTGTGATGGTTGGGGTTGATTAAGATAGGGATAGGTAAGATTGAGTGTGGTAGAATGTTGTGGTGGAGGGATATAGTTTGTGTTGATGTTTTTTGAATGTTGTGGTTGCAGGACATTGTTTGGGTTAGTTATACAGAGGGTTGATGACGTTGGGGGATGTGTTAGTTGAGACCCTTGTTGCATGGCTACATACGTGTTTCCTGGATTGTAATTTGGCAAAAAATGATCACATGATGGGGTAGCCAATGTTCCACTTACGATTGCTATGGGCACTTGTGACATGCTAGGTGGTTGTTGGATGTTTGATTTGGCTAGAGTGGCTTGTTTTGCTAATTCTCCTTGACATTGTAGAGTCTCTTGTTGGTGTTTATAGATCTCCATATGAGTCATGAGTGGTGATATGGGTCCTTCTACTATTTGATTTTGATAGAGGAGGTTCTCATATCAAGCGTCAAAGGATATGTCGTTCTCCATTGTGAGCCTTGTTCAGGTATGGGTGTGGTCACGGTTGATATAGTTTGGACAGTAGTTATAGCGCCATGGGTTTTGTTTTGCTCTTTGAGCTTGGATAGATCAAAGTCTTGGGGTAGTTTGGCTCTTTGTTCCACTAGCAAATGAAAGAAATGATCTTGGTTCTCATTAAGTAGTTTTTCAAATGCGGCTATGGCTCTAGAATGTTGCATGATTTCATCAAGGTCTTGTCTATCTTCTTGAGAGGATTGACCTTCTTGAAAGTTTCACTCTTCTTGAGATGAGACTTGAACCATGGTGTAACCGGGTGTATCAAAATCATGAGGCATGCCAGTAGTTAATTGAGTTACATCTACCAAAGGGCCATTATTCTCTTGAGGTTGGGTTGGTTGGTCATGTTTCGACCTATTTTGAAAGTTGGTTGGTCTTTCTGTTGGTGTTTGGGGAATACCCTTTGAGACATGTTGGTTTGACTTGGTTGAGGTGTACGTAGGGGTAATTTGCATTTCTTTGGGACAATTTGTTTAGCCTTCATAGATTGCTAGAGTCTAGTGGTTACCATGGGATGCCCTAGGACAATATGTTTGAGATTTGGCTAAGATTTTGTTGAGATAGTTTGAAAAAATAGTTTACTGGACCAAAGGCATTGTACTGTGCTGCAAAGGCACTGGACTATTATACCAAAGGCGCGGGACTGTGTTTCTAAAGCGTTGGGTTGCTGCTCAGTGGCGCTAGACTGTTATACCAAGGGCATTGTTGTGTTACAAATGTACTGAGATGGTATCAGTGATGTTTAAAAGGCAAATTTTGATAGTTTTGGATTGGATTTTGATTGGTTTTGGCTTTGACAAGAGAAAACACATCAAATAAAGTACCAAAGAGGACTGACACGACAGATAGTGTATGTTCAAGGCTCACGAAAAAGCCTAATGTTTCCATGGGTATAAGATAATTTGCAAACAATTCAAGCACTTTTTATCCCTAGAGACATAGGTTCATTGCGGTAGTTCAGCTCACAACTTGAAATCTCTGTCGACTAAATGTCATTCCATATAGGTGTCATATATTTGAGTCTTTGCGAGAGATGATAGTAGGGATATCTCACCCTCCCCTCGGAAAGCTACAAGCAGGTCACGAGAGCTTTATTGCTGAGGGAATACTATCTCTTCTCAAGGGAGGCAATGGTGAGTATCTTGGGGGCTTGTATTGATTCCCTTGCACTGATGATTACCACAACGTTTGAAGGTGAAATGAGTAGTCACTATCTAGATTGGTTCTTAGTTGCTTTGAGAGACCAACGCTTTGTGAGCATGCGGGAAGCTACTAAAAGCTTTAGCCAATCCTACTAAGAGTATCAAACACTTCACATAATGTGAAAATCATTCCCACAAAGTGCTAGTACACCTCTTTTCAATTTGGCACCGTAAGGCAAGGCTGACGCCAGTTAAGACTTGGCTTTTGCCTTATCCCTCTTCTATAGTGGTTCAAAGGAAAACTCTGCTTAGGGTCGTCCCTTTTGGATGAAGCGCAATTCAAAAGAAGACCCTTCTAAAGGAATAACTAAAAAATGTAAGATCAAGCACATCAAATAAAGGTTCAATTGTCTCATTATAAGAAAAATAAGGTGCAACTAGATTAGGCACACACACGATTGTAGTTGTCAATTGTCCCTTATGAAATTGAAGTGTTATGTATTCATGTCCATTGTCCCTTAAGAAATTGAGGTGTTTTTGCATACATATCCATTGTCCCTTAAGAAAGCAATATGTTCCTAAGACTTAGATTGCAAAAAGATGTTTTGTCCCTTAAAAAAATAATATGTTCCTAAGACTTAGATTGCAATGATGATGGTTCAATTGTCCCTTAAGAAAGAAATATGTTCCTAAAATTGATAGATTTGGTAATTCTTCAAAGCTTGTCCTGCATGAACACGTTAGAAAAACTCATTGGCTCTGTTTGAGTGATAAGAAGCTTTAAAAAGTTGATTAGTTCCACACAAATTCAATAATTAGCAAAAATAAAGTAATTGACCAAAAGCGCTTTACTATATGTCAAAAGGTGCTTTACTACTTACTAAAAGCGCTAGGTTGTCCTACCAAAGGCGCGTTGTTTTAGATCAAAGGCACAGTACTATCCTGCAAAGGTGTTGCACTGTGTTGCAAAAGCGCACTACTGTGATGCAAAGGCGCGTTGTTGTCCCAGATCTGGAAAACTCAATATTTTGACAAAAAGTAAGATTTGAAGGATGATGTCATGATTATAATATGCTCTAGAATGATTGATAAACTGAGATCTACAAGTCAATGATGAAAATTTGATAATTTTAAACCCTGCAAATCAGAAATCCAGTTAGAAACCCTAAGTATCCAGAGGCACTGTACTGTTGTACATAGGCACTGGACTACAGACCAGAGGCACTGCACCGTGTGCTAAAGGCACTTTGCTATCGCCCAAAGGTGCATTGCTACAGACCAAAGGTGCTTTACTATGCTGCAAAGGTGCTTTTCTATGTTCATCTGCACGTTTGCGTACTGTACTTCAAAAAATAAATTTTCTAAAGAAATAGCGATTAGTGGGTCCCACTGGGCGTGCCAGAATGTGTATAGAAATAAAATTAAGATTAAGAGATAATAAAAAAATGAAATAATCAACAACTCAATCCTATAACATCAAGATAACGATTTAAGCAAACAACCAAATAATTAATGAATTAACACAAAAACAATGAAAGCTTTCACCTAGATTGTATTGTTATCTTGGTCGAATGTAGATTACTTCATAAATTGTGAAACCATGTTTGCAACAAGTGGATGTAGATTGTGTTTGTGCTCAAAAGGTCGATGTGCTCAACGATGTGATGTATGCTCAATGCGCTATATGGATGCCTGAGAATAAATGGTTGAAGAGGATTTGTTATGAGATAAAGGAGGTTTATATAGGTTTCAATAAAGATCGATCAATGGTCCAAATAATTCAAAGGAATCAATGGATGAGATAAATCTAGAATTCATGATGAATGTGCACCTGACATGTGTCACACAAAAAGATATTTTTGTTAAGATAATTGATTGATTTGACATAAAAAGACATGGAACAGACATATTTTTAGATTTCATAAAAATAGAAAATGCTTTTTCTAATTTATGAGTTGGTGATAAAAATAATATTGATTAAGTCAATTAACTCAACTTATAATTTGCTTTTTGCATGATTTGATTAAAATTAAATAATAAATTATTTAATTTTGTGTGCATGATGAACAAGGTTTATTTTTAAAAGATTTAGAAGATAAAAAGTAAATTAAATAAATAAATTTATTTAATTGCTTGTGTGAGATTAGAAGAATAAATAAAATATTTGATTATATTTTTTTTAAAGATTGAGATAATTTAAATAAATTTGAATGATTTATTTAAATTTGGAAGAACAATTGATTTAATTAAATAATTAAAATTATTTAATTGTAGATAAGAGGATTTTGATGATAAATTAATTACATAATTAATTTATTCAATTGACATGGATTTGAATTTGGGAAGACGATTGATTTAATTAAATAATTAAAATTATTTAATTTTTGAAGAATAAAGTTGATTTTGATTAAAATTAATTAAATAAAGAGGATTTATTCAATTAATGTCAAATTTAAGAGATTTGGAAGAATTTGATGATTTTGATGAAATTAATTAAATAATTAGATTATTTAATTAATGTTAAATGTGGGTGATTAGACAGATTTGATGAAATGCAAATGATTCAAAGACATGGTCATTTTAGGGTGTCTACAATTTTGTTTATGCATTATTAGATTAGTTTTTGCTTGTATGCATCTCTCGTGCGTCATTTTGTGTGCATTCATTCCTACAGGTCTCACCAACAAAAGAAAATAACTAGTCGAGCTCAAACAATTTATGGTATGTTCGTCATTTCAATTTTCATTATTCATTTTGATATATTTAGAAGTCAGACTAATACTAGTTATTACAGGTGTAATTGCCAGAAAATCGACAATAGGTAAGGTCTAGTTCAGGAATGGTACCTACCTTTCATGTAGAATACCATCCCTGAGGGGGCAAATATGTAAGCACCAAAATCACGCACAGCCTCCATGAGGACCCCTATGATGAGTCATAATCCTTGTCAAGTACATGTAAGCATGAAATAACATCCTCTCAGCAGTAATTCTCTTGGTGATGTGTCTTTTCTTTCATCTTGTGTTATTTCTACTTTGTCATTTTCTCTCTCTCTCTCTTTGTTGTCGACGTTTTTCGACACTTTTGCGACACTTGTCAATTTGCATTTTCTGAGCTTGCGACCCTGTTCTTAAGCCTTGTATACATCTTGTAGGTGAGTTTTCATGTATCCTTAGTGTTTTTCATCTTCTCCAACCCCTAGAAGCCTTCTAGAGGTCCCCTCTAGCCATCTCCCACTTTTGGTTTTTAATTTCACTCAACCAATCCAAATCTTCCTCTATTATTTCCATATCTCCCCTTGGGAGATCCTACTTTGCAAATGGAGAGTTGGATTTTCACACATGACTGAACTATTTCCAGAGGTAGATCCCCTTCTCTTCTCCCCTTCTTCCATCTCCCATCATGCGCTTCAACCCAAGTGCCCTCCTCTGTGGGTCGTCCATGGGTCATCCCCGGGCGACCTAACTAGTGAAAGGGGTGACCCCTGGGTGACCCTGTTGTGTTTCTAGCTGCGGAAAAACTTGAGTTTCTAACTTGAAAAAGCTCCATTTTCACCTCTTTTTCTTCCTGTTTGCATGGATTTTTGTGCCAAATATAGAGTTAACTATTTCATGCACCTACGCATGCATAATTAGCTCTATTTTATCTTTAATTAATAACACATGCATTCCCATGCACTCCTTCAATTCTTCTTGAGTCATAGGCTTTTACTAGGTAGATCACTCCAATTTTAGTCCAGATCACTCTTGAATCCTTTGTTTTATCTCTCTAATCAAATTGAGTTAACTCTTCTTCTTCACCTCTCATCCCTTCTTCTAACTTCTAAATACCCCCTACCTCAAGCACAAAGGGAGGCAATTTCATTTGTGCACACAGCTCTTGCAAGTTATTGCTCTCCACATCAAGCATTCTCATGCTCATACAAGACATAGGAGCCTTTTGTTTTTCTTCATTGCTTCATCTATCTTTCATACAAAGCTCATCACGTGTCCATATGTTGATCATATCAAGCCGTAGTGCTCAACAAATCTCTCATTGAGCTCTTTACAAAGCTTCAAAAGCTTCTTTTGCTTCCATTGTCATCTTGTCACTAAGAGGATTCCCCGCTGCTACAAGAGGATACGAGGTTGCCATCACAAGGATTTCTAAGGGTAGTGGAGGGTCACGCGTCTCTAGGTTCCTTTATGTTTTTTTTATTTCATAGTAATTAGATAACTAAGATTACTCTTGGGATCAGTAATCTTGTTGCTTTTTCCTTGATAGGATAGATAGATCTTGCATTCTTAGAGTAGTTTGCTTTCAAAGTTCATATATTAATTCATTTAAAAGAAATTTCCCTTTTCTTAGATCAATTTGTTCCAAATATTCAGAAAACCCCAAAAAACATGGTTTACATTGCATTAGGTAAATTCATTATAGCTTGCATATATTTTTCAATTCTTAGATTAGAAAAAAGCATCTTCAATTCCAAAAACATTAAAAAAGCACAAAAAGAAGTTTTGCATTCATTTAGAGTTGCATTCATAAAAACCCAAAAAAAACATAAGACTTAGAAAGTTTGCAAACCCTTGATTCCATCACAAGGTCAACCGCAGTCAAACACTGGTCAAAACCCTTGATTCCATCACAAGGTCAACTATAGTCAACGCATAATCAAACCTTAGGTCAAACAAACTCTACGTCAAACCCTAGGTCAAGTCATGGTTAGCTCACAGTCACCTATCTCTTGTCTCGGTTCATGAATGTGCCCAAGATTAAGAGGTGAGTGGGTGAGGGCAATCCTCGACGAGATAGAGGAAACCCACCTAAGATCGCAACAGGACCCACTAGTCATCCAACAACAAGAAGCGTTTAGACAACTCTTAGTAAAACAAACATTTATCTAATAGTTTGAATGACAACAAGCAATCAACGAGAACAATAGCTTACCCACACAAAGGTGGAATATCAGGAATCCAAATAGGAGAACAGTGATTAGTGACCCTTCGAGTCATATAGTTATCTTTACAACCACGATCATTGAACAACACATTTACACAAGCACACAACAACATAGTCCCTAGGACATGCCAACCCCTCTCCGTGAAGTCCAACTCTCCAACGAGCTAGACTACCCCCGTGTCTCGTCTTCTCTCAACTAACTACTTCCACGAGAGCAAGAGTGACATGGTAATTCACCCCGTGGCAAGGAGGGAAGGGTCCGTGTGCATGCCAAAATCTAACTTGATAGCCCCAAGAAACTAACGTCGTGATTTTGAGCGTACAGTAACCTACATACAAGATGACAAGAGAGGGTTTGGGGGGTTATATTGTTTAGGGATTTGCCTTAGTCAAACCCTAGAATGGCATTCAAGCCTTCCAACATTGTTGATAGATAAGAGAGCGTGCCCTAGCAGGGTAGAGGCTAAACAAAATGATGAAAGAATGATTCAAATAACAATGATATCACCTATGCGGTGAAGCCCTTAAGAGAATGAAGATCCTTTGACTCATAAGAAATGGATGATGTCTTCAAACCTACAACAACATACACAATAACAACACAAATTTTCTCTAGAAACATGATGAATGTTTTTTTCTCCAAGATCATAAGTTTGCTATATCCATCTAGGTTCATAATGAATTCAAAAACACACTTATATATGCATTCCCGCTAACATTTGTCAAATTAAATCATAACAGCTGACAAAGAGGAACCTTTTGAAAGGTCTTATGCTGACATGCCACTAATTTACCCTAACTAATCAAAAAGGACTTGGGTGGTTGGCACCCAAGTCCAAGGGCCCCTTTTTAGTTTGAGATAAGCTTAGTGAGGTCCCAAGGTCCCAAATTGTCATGGGTGTTAGGCAATTTTCTTCAGGATGATCAATTATAATGTATAATGTAATCACGGGGACCTGGGAGCTAAACAAAAAGGTAAAAAGGGGTGAAGCTCTAACAACTTGTGAGTGTTATTCATTGTATCGGGAGCTGGAGGGTGGAGATGTCCCTTGTTGAGTTCAAATGAGAAGATGTTACTTAGAAAGCCTGACGTGCAAACTCTAATATATACTAAGTGATCGAGGGTCGAAGGGTGGATTTGCCCTTTGATCAATTCTAGATAAGGAAGGTGATAAACATGAAGTTTGATGCCTGATAAGGAAGGCGATAGAAAGGACGCCCTGTCCATGTGTCAACTCATTGCAACAGTGCAAGGAATATTTTTTTGGTATATTTCTTTAGCACACTCTTTCGATTCATTGTAAGTTCAACAAAGACTTGTCCACGTGTCAACTCATTACAATAGCATAAGGAATATTCTTTGGTATCTTTCTGTAGTGCACTCTTGTGATCTACTAAGGAAGAATCCATCGGGACTGTAGGAGACCCTCTAAGGATTTCAAAGAGGAAGATGGAAGATCGGAAGCCTAATCTCTGACACTCTATGAAAAAGAAAATATTTAAATATCCTAGTTAAGGCTGACTTGGTAAAGATGGTTTAATGGCTATTTTGATTGAAGACTTGTTGGGACAGTTGTAGTAGCGTGTGGATTGCTTAGATTTGGGTCTTGACCCATGTTTGGCTCGACCTAAGGAAGAGTATATTAGGCCCTGTTTAAACGTATAAACATTGAAATTTAAAATTGGGCTCGTTATGTTAAAATGATCACATTAGAATTCAAAATTCCATTGCCGACCTTGGAGAATGATAATTCGACATTAGAGATTGTTCTAACTCTATATAGTCGACTTGGAGATTTGAAAATGTACAATTTGGTATAAAAGAGAGATCAGTTTGTGTAGTTGAGAGTATCTACATGTGTGTATATGTGTGCCTAAAAGAAAAAAAATTGAATGTGTCTACAAGTGTGAATGAGAAGTGAAATACATCAAGCGATCAGGTGTGAACAGAGAAGTGAAGTTTGAAGAGTGCGGAAGAGTATGAATTGAAGATCTTGTGTTTTCTCATTTTTGTGTAAGTACTATATATTCTTTACTACTATTTCAATTTGTTGAGTTGTAGCTAAGAATGTGTGTGGGGGTTGAAGCCTATTGCTGAGTTGTAGCTCAGATTGTGTGTGGGGGTTGAAGCGTCAAATAGGTTGGAGCCTATTGTTGGGTTGTAGCTTAGTTTCTATGGGATGTTGGAGCATCAGATAGGTTAGAGCCTATAGCTGGGTTTAAGCTCAATTTGTTTTGAGATTGAAGTCTCTGGTAGGTTGAAGCCTACATTTTTATAAAAGGATTGCAGTCCTTCTTGGGTTGAAAGTCCAGTGGGTTGAAGCCTACAAAATATTGTAATTCACTATTTCATTTTTTGTGAGGTTGGATTTGGATAATAGATCCAAGAAGCATTCTCACCATGGTTTTTCCCATCTTGGGTTTCCATGTAAATCTGGTGTTATGGACTCTTGAGTGGATGTGTGAATTTGCTTATGCTTGCATAGTTCTTTCATATTTTGTTTGATGCAATAGTGATCTTGTTGTTGTAGAATTGTTTTTAAAAAGTGGCATATACTGATTCACCCCCCCTCTCAGTATATCTATGTGTTCTAATAGTTTACACAATCAGTTGTTATGTTTTGGTATTTAAGGCATTCAATGTGCATTCATTATCATTGAATATAAAGGGAAAATCCTATGTGTTTCAAACAAGAATTGTTATAAGAATCCTTCAATTTTGAGCACTCAAAAGAACCTAATCCACATCAAAGTCATCTAGGTCATTTGCATTATTTGGCATTTTTGTCTTTGATCATTTCCATGACCATAAAGCTTGTCTAATTAGGGGGTCAACCTAGGAGAACCTAGCCCTTATGATTCAATGATTCCCTAAGGTGGTTTTAAATATCACTAATTCTTAACAATTGGCGAAGAGTAGAATTCAAGGTGAATCAATTAGGAGATGCACACATTCAACTAGATTGTATTCACATGTTATAGAGCAAAATTGTGTCATGCAAAATTGGCCCATAGTTGTGAAATCAAACTTTATAGAATTTTAGGCTTACAGAGATCTTAGGGATATTTTGTACTCTAAGATTTTTCATTTCTAGAACTAAGGTGAAATCAATTCTAAAAACCATCAACTTACACATTCCCTCTTCAAATTTTGAGCCAACTGTCCTAATCCTCACATTTAATTTTCTAATATAACATTGTTTTACATGCTTTTATCATTTCTAGCTATTATTGATTTAATCTAGGTTAATTTATTCTCAATTGTTTGCATTCATTTAATTAGCCTAGATTAACATTAGGGACAGGTTATTTTCTTTCACATTTTAGGTGAATCTATTAAATCTTACACCACTCTTATGTTTATCCTTCTTTCATTTTTTTCAATTCTATAATTTTTTGATTGCTACTAATTACTTTTAGATCTAATAATGGTTTGATTTCTCTTTCACATTTTGTTGTATAGCCATATCTTTATTTAGGTTTGTGGCTTATTGATAGTTCTCATCTTTCTCCACCTTACTCTCCCTTGGATTTGCCTCTAGGGTTTTATTTTAGATCTATTTTTTCTGATTATTAATCCTTCATCTCAAATCTGATTAGGGTTTGAATCCACCCTTATTTTCTTATTATTAAAATATCCATATTAGGGTTTGCACTTATATTGAGCTTCATCCTTCTTTGATTCTTGCCTACACACCTTGATTGTGCTTCATTGCTATATTTTTTTATCATGGATTCTTGTATTCTATTATCCCTAGCCTCTATTCATGCATATCTTAAAAATTTTGAGGTCTTCTCACAACTTGTTTCTTTTGATATCCTCATCCTTCATGGGCTTATGACTTTATATCCCATGGATGGAGACCTATTTTCTATGAAGGTGTTATTTTTTTATGTTTATGAACTTTCCTCCTACATAGAGTTTATTATTGCTTATCCTTCTATTTTATACATACTTGCTTTACTTGTTCATGAGTCTCATATTGATCGTATTCATCCTATGGCTTGTGATAGTGATGAACACATACCCAAGGATGATTTACAGTGTCATATACATAATTCAATCATCATTGATGATGTTACACCTTACCTACCTACTCATGGCATCCTTATGCCTTTTGATGTCACTTATCTTCCATATCATGGAAACCCTGTATCTTTATATCCATGTGCTTTCAATGAATTACCTTCTTTTACACATAGGGATGTATTTTATATGATCACCCATCTACATCTCAGGTTATCCCTAAGGATATTCATGATTCTCTTTCACATAGTGATATCCCCCATGATGATAGCATATATATTGGTGAAATTTAATTAGATTTTTGTGTAGGCACTATTGATGCTTCATTGTCTTTTCCTACATTACATGATATTATGAGCTCTAGTGAGGAGTTATTACATGATGATTAAATGATTAATGTTTTGTTATATGAGTCATTATTGCTTGATAATTATGTGTATTTGGAGGATGATATTCATTAGTGAGCTTAGAATTTATTTGAATGGTAAACCTTTGCGATGGTTTTTATATTCATCTTGTTTTCTTTACATTTATTCATGAACTTGGCACATGCTTTCATTGCTCATTTTTCTAAACCTAGTGCCCATGATAATAGTACAAACATATTAATACCTTCTCATGATTTATCTTTTGATCGTTGTTATCCTATTATCCACAAGACTTATACATATACTAAACCTACCTTTCATGCTATTCCATCATCTCCTACATGAACTAGAGGCCAAGATGTTCTATTGCAATAACCTATTGTAACTCACAAGCCTATGATTTTAGAAGAAAATTTGTAGCACGCTTTCATTACCTTACCTCTTGTCAAACCACACAAAGTTAAATATTTTTGTTTTTATTATCATACACATGGATATTTTAAGGATAGAGGCATTGTGTTCAAACATAAAGTTCAATCATTTATAGACAAATAGAAGATAAGCATTGAGCATACTTATGAGCCCACAACTCCCTCGTTTAACAAGGTGCATTACATGAAATCAACTCATACACATTAATAAATTGGACATTTCCTCCATAACACACCCTACATAGAAGTTACACTTGATATAAAAGAGAAACCACTTGATATGAGAGATGACTCCATTGCTTAGATGTCCTTTTTTGACCCTCTTATTACTTACTACATTTTGTGCCTTTTTCTTTCCTTTTTGACTTAATGTTTCCATGTTCTTGGTTAGCATGTAGATGACACAAAGACACCTTTAGTAGATCATGTTGACACAAGTGACTTTGAACATGTGTTGTGTTGTTCATGTCATTTCTTCCTCACAATTTTTATCATTTCTACTTTGGAATTTTGATTATATATTGTGATACCCCTTTCCTATTCCTCCATTCATCCATTTACTCTGTATCCTTACACTTTGGCGCTTTTGATCATGTCATGTTTGTTGGGCCTCTTATTCTAATTTCACCTTCCATGTTATGGTTTATGCTCTATTTCCCCACTTAGGGGAATATTTCTTACATTACTCTTGTGTTATATTTCCATGTCTGCCTACATGCCCTATTTGACTCCTATTCCTTCTTATAATTTATAATCAATTTCCCCCCTTAGGGCATCTTTATTACATTACTGTTGTGTTATATTTCCATGCCTACCTGTGTGCCTTATTTGACTCATATGCCCTCTTATGTTCTATATTTACCACCTTGGGTCTTCACATGTCCCTTGTTATGCACCTATGCTACATGATTTATAACATTTGTATGATCCTTTGTTGGCCATATGTGTTGTCATTGATGTTGACATAGCAACATGTATTGATGCCAACATAGCAGCATACACTGATGCCAACACTATCATAAGACTAAATATTGTTCATGGTTGGATGTCATGCTCCTAAGAAAGAGAAAACTCATTGGAGGTCCTACTTATGGTTGTAAATAGTGATGCAAAGAAGATTTGGCCTCCGGAAGCAGGTTGAAGACAGTGTGGGTTCTATGAAGATGTTTCTAGCATGACAATGGAATCCTCCTCATTCCTCTAATTTTGAAGATATGGTCTTTCAATTCAAGAGTTAAGTTGAGCATGATGTAAATATGTTGAATCCTAAGTTTCAGAATGTTTGTCCTTCTGTAATAAAAGATATAAGTGACTGAGTTTCGGTTCAGACTCTGACAGTGTAATGTGATGTTGAAAGGTCAATGGAATGCTCCTCATTCCTCCACATTTGTAGATATGGCTATGCAGTTTAGGATGTATGTTCAAAAGGTGGTAAATGTATTATTTCCAAAGGTCCAAACCATCTTTCACTCCACAGTGAAAGTTTTGATTGATAAAGTACCAATATGTGCTCTGGTAGAATGGAGTAGCATTGAAGACTCACTGGAATGCTCTGCATTCCTTTGGAAGTAAATGATTGACCTTGCAGTTTTGAGAATATGTTCTTGAATGTGCATTTCATGTCTCTTTCTTGTTTCAAGATTCTTGGTGGTCTGTAGCTCAGTTTTTTAATTAACAACATGTTGCAGTGTGTTTTGGATAACAGTGTGCTCTTAGAGTTCATGATTGAAGGTGTGCGGTACAATTCCTTGATGTGTGGTGGCAAAGAAGTGTTTGGGGATGTTGTATGAGTCATGTAAGACTCATTTGGAAGTGATTCATGAATATCTTTCTTGTTTCCAGTATCACACAAGCTTCTCTAGTTGATATGACCGTTACTCTTCAAGTTTTCATGAGCTTACCTTAAAGCTGTCCTATTTTCAAATAAGCTAAGTGTGTGGAGGTAATTCCTTGATGTTTGAAGTTGTTAAGGATGTTTTGGACCTGGTTAAGTAAGTGTTGGGGTCCACAAGGCTTGAGTATTATGTTGGTGTAACATGTTGTCCTAATTAGACCTATCGTATACATGTTTCATATTGTGTATTGTATGGCTGACCTGTAAATGTATCTTTCATGTTTAAATATGGTTGACAAGCTATGTAATCAATGTAATATCATGTATAAATAGTAGATCAAATTGAATGCAGAGGATATGATTGTAAGTTGATGAACAAGGTTCACAAGAAAAGAAAAGTAGAATAATACATTTTATGTGCGACTGTGGGAGAAAGAGCAGATGTTGTTGATGATGTCCTGATTCATCTTGAAGATGTATTTGAGACAGTAATCAAGTATAGAGTGTGCCTGACTAATCAGATCTTCAGAAAAGAGTGTGTGAAGAGATAGAAGTGCAATCATCATGTGTGAGCTTCAAAGATAGTTTTTAGATAGTTGAAAGATTGTCATACTGTAATCATCTCTGAGTTTGTTCTCATATTAGGGAGTAGTTACTTCCTTGGGTTAAAGCCCCTAAAACAAAGTCATCAGGGAGTAGAAGCTTCCTTGGGAGTGACCCTAAATCAAAGTTACTTAGGGAGTAGTAGCTTCCTTAGGTTAAAGCCCCTAAAATAAAGTTAGTATTTGAGCTTCATATATTGTGAGTTAATCCTCACCGTGTTTTTTCCCTTCTAGGGTTTTCCACGTATATCTGGTGTTATGTGTTGTTGTGAATTGTGTTAATATTTCATGTTCATGTTAATGTTGTGATGCTTAAGTTCTGATCTACTCTGGATAAGTTAAAGTTGTTGAAATTGAAGAATTGTTAAAATACTAGTTCACCCCCCTTCTCAACATCTTGGTTTGTCTAACATCCTCATCCTCCATGACTATGATGGTTTTTCCACACTATGATTACTTTTATCATGATCCCAATGCTTCCAATAGTTACTTGTGATTCCATGTGTTATGATGCTTCAATCATATTCACATCTCATGATTATGATCCTCATCATGCTTATCATCCCATATGATGATTATCACATTATGCTATAATCTTGGTCATATTTATGTCCTATGCTTATGAGCATTATAATGTCTTCATCTTATACTTATAATCACATGAGCTTACACTTTCTCATTATGCTTCTAAAGCTATATTATAATCATATTACCTGTCTTGGTGACAACCAATTTTACACATGCCTTCATGATTACATCTTACATATGTGCACTTGCATGCCTATCCTTCAATACGAGTGACGTATCTATGACCATCACATGATATTTATTTGGCCATGAAGGACTGTCTTATCCTATAATTGGAGTGACTACACATTGCTATGAGCTTTCCTATGTCCATCCCTCTAGTTGAGCATTATCTCACTACCTTACCACATTGGGGGGCATCATGCCTTCCCCATTTTATTGTGTGCTTGTGCTCTTGGAAAAAAATTGGGGACACCATAACCTTCCTCACACTCTTAGTTGCATGGTAGTGCCTGTATGTAGAAATATGATCCAAGGTAAATAATGAAGATAAATGCAATATAACTCAATACCTTCACCTCAAATCAAACCCTCACACTTAGATAGAATGGAGTAGAGGGCACCCTAATTATACTAGTTTTGTTCTATGGATATATTATGCATTGTGGACTACTCACAAAACCAACATAATTTAGGTATGGGATGGCTATAATGAAGGCAAATGATAATGATATGGAATTTTGACATCATATACTTGCATATGAAAGATGTGTTGTGATAATGATGTGAGAGGCTCAATTTATAGAGGGTTGAATGATGAATGGAGGGCTAGGATTAAAATATTGGATCAATGGATAAAATTGGTCAAGGATAAGAATCTTCCATAGCATTCTTCCATGTGAATGGTGGAGATTAAAAATATGTGGTATGAAGTGGATGGTGGATATGAAAAATGAATTTAATTTTGGATCCATTATTTAATAGTTGTGACCAATTATTTAATAATAGTGGTGAGTGGTTAAAATAAGGATATGAGGGTAAATTAATTAAATAATGGGATTATTTATTTATGGAGAGGAAGTTGTTAGAAATGATAAATTAAATAAATGGAATTTATTAATTAATTTAAGAAGAAATGGGAAATTAAATAAATAAATAAAATTGATTTATTTAATATGAGAAAAAGTGGATTAATGAAAGATAGTTTAATTAAAGATGGGTTAATTAATTAAATAATAAAATTATTTAATTGATTTAGAAGACATGTTATGTAAAGTGGTGTTAGGAGTGTGTCAAAAATATACATGGTCATTTTCAGGTGTCTACATTTTACTCCTCTTTGATACGGCATCCTGTAAGGTGGCATCGTGTCAAAGAATGAAAAGATGCCCCAGTCGATGATGGAAAAGAGGGATAATGGATGATGGATGCCCCCTCAAGAATTTGTTCAAAAATTTAAAATTTTCAAGTAAAACTTGAAAGGAAGGATAAGGGATTGATAATGGGTAATAGGATGAAAGCAAAACAAGAATGAACACGGGAGGCTAAGGGTGAAAAGGGGAGGTGAGATGAAAAACCTAGGCTAGGGGTGAAAATTAGGGCTTGGGGGCCTACAAATAATGGTGGGGGGGCATCTCTTCTCATTTGCACTCGCAAGCTTAACAAAAATTTTGAGAGAAGAAAAAAGACAAAGCAATGGTAGATAGAGTGGTAATTCCTCGATATAGACATCGCAGCGAGTGAATGAGGAGATTCCAACGACCAATAGGAGTTGGTAGACTGATAAGTAACTGAACCTAAGGTCTCATGGTAGGTTAGGGGGTGGGTAGGTGTCATAAATGCTAGGGAAAGGGAAAAATTGTGGGCGTGTCTTTGTAAAAGCATGCCCTTGTGATCGGACAACGTGCCTACATGAAAAAGTAGTGTGTTGATGCAAAATTTGCACTCATGTGAGCTAAACTACACCCACGTGATTGGACATAGCACCAGTGATAGAAAATGGCATTTTTTTTTCTAAAAGTACACCTATGTAGAGAAATGATGCACCTTTGCAAAAAAGTAGCACCTGGGTGGAAAAATGATGCACCTTGGCATAACAATGCGCCTAGGGACAAAAATGGTGCCCCTGTGTGAAATAGTGCACTTATGCAAGAAAAAGACATACTTTTGCAGTAATGCAAAAGGGGTCAGGTTTTTGGACTTATGCAAATGACAGTGCTTTTGGATGGATATAGGAGTGACCATTAGCTATACAGTCGCATGTGAGGCAACTACGAATGATGAGTCTATTCTCGCAGTTCACTGAGGAGGAGCAGGACTTCCTAGTAGAGATCGGCATGCTACCTATCGTGAGGATGCTAGAGATTTAGGTTCACATAGCAATGATGATTGTGTTGATAGAGAGATGACATAGTGAGAGGAACACATTCCTCCTACCCACTAGGGATATGATAGTGACACTCGAGGATGTGTGGTGGCTACTCAAAATTCCCATTCACGAGTCTTTGGTGAGGTATGACTTACAGATAGGGGTGGCAAAACTAGAGAGAGTGTTTACCGATGATGACCTACCCATAGATGAGACACAACTGGACTTGAGTCAGATAGAGTCAAAGGCCCCACTACCACTTTTCATAGTGGGTTTGATTCTATATGTGTTGGTTCCTAGGAGGTGAGCACGATACTTCGCATCTAAATGGAGTAACATCCTAGAGAGGATGATGGATGGAGAGGTGTTTTCTTGGGGACCATGTGTGCTAGCACATCTATATGGGAGCTACACAACGTCATGTACAGCAAGAGCCAGTACTTAGAATGCAAAGTGATACCGCTACACATATGGGTGTGGGAGCATATAGCTATACTCAGACCACTATGTAATAGATCTAGAGGTGTGGATCACCTATACTATTAGCTATACACAGGGATTTTGCACTATCGGTGCACATGGGACATGGACTACTAGAGGAGGGTCCTACATGAGTTAGACATGGTCACCTAGCGACCATGGAGGGAATTGAGGTATGGGAGGAGGATGTAGAGTAGCTATCATATGTACAACATATGAGGTATATTTTGGGGAGGATGACACAAATAGTCGAGCAATATATGTCAAATCAAGTACTGAGACAGTTCAGGGAGAGACAAATTGCTCCCATTCTTGAGGCAGTATTTCCAAGGGTGACATAAGACATAGGTTCATGGGGACTAGCTCTAGATCCTTAGATTCCTTTGGCATTTTTTTAAGGATTGCTACCGATGCCATGGGTACCACCAGGTGTAGACATGGAGGACGTAAGTACTAGTCCTAACTATGATGCATGGTGGATTACACACAGGCCAGTGAGACTCGCTGTACTAGGGACATAGGCAGGGTAGATGGCCCCACCTCTAGTTGAGAGATTCATCTGGGGACACATTAAGGGTGAATATAGTGGAGGAGATGGAGGAGATGACAACGGTGATGGAGTGCAGGCTGCATAGGCTCCATAGGTAGCACAATTAGGTGCCCCATCCATTCCAGGATATGAGGGAGATGACATATAGGTACTAAGGGCATCTCATGATAGACTTCAGAGGGAGGTTACATGATAATAAGGGGTAGTGGATGGAGTGAAAGCAGAGAGAGATAGAACCCTTCTCCAGATTCAGACTTTACAGGGGCATATACAGGCACTACAGGCACAGGTACAGGCTCAAGTTGGGGATGGAGATGGAGATGGTCAACTACAATAGGCATAGCAAATCAAAATGCTCTCAAGGTGGAGAGGGACATGGTCAAAGCTCATAGGATGGTTGTCGAGGCTATAGCTTCATGTCTCTAGTAGGAGTGTTACACAGAACAAGGCATCATAGCAGGTGGCAAGATGAGCCAAATGTGGGCCGATATGATGAGGGTATAGGGAGACCTGGTGCTAGCATCTTAGAGAGCAAAGTACTATCATACTCTCTGTCATAGTGTGATTCTTGAGGGTTAGAAGGCACCTAGTTTCAGCATGTGGAGTAGGTCAAGGGCTACAAGGTCAACTAGGTCAGGGCCTTCAATGATGGGACATCCTCCTCTGAGGGTTAAGGTCCACCACCGAAATGACCATCTAGGCAGATTGCAGGGACACAGACACCATGCCCTCCTTCACCTTCAGCATCAGGACCATAGCCTACACCATCAACACACTCAAAGGGTGGTAGTTCATCATGATCATGGATAGGAGATATGTATATTTGGATGCCTGCGGGCTCTTAAGTATTTTGATAACTCTGTAGAGCCTTTTTGTACACAGACATTGTATCATGACCATTTTTGTATTATATATATGAGATGATATCGATTGGTGGTGACATATATGATTGTGTTATGGTTTATTATGATGTTGTGATGGTTTTTTATTTATGCATGATGTTATGGATTATGATGATGTATGGATGTATGGACTTATGATGGATTATGGTAGACACATGATTTTGTAGTATGGATATGGTTATATATGATGTTTATTGACATGGATATGATGTATATTGACTAAATAATGTGATGGACTATGATTCGATGATGTAATATGTTTTGACTCATGTGATGTATGTAGGATGTATATATATATGGATATGTTGTGGTATGATGTCAAATAAAATTGAATGAAGGGTTAATAATGATGTAAATATGTATATGATATGGTAATGGATGGTGATGTATTATGATAATGTGATATGGTTAACATGTGTTTGGTGATGGGCAAGACTTATGAAGTGACATGATGATGAACTATTATTTTTGGTTTGGTCATGATACTAAAGGAATAAAATGGTATAATGAAATGTGGGAAGGGAATGGATGGTTAGGATGGATTGTTTTTTATAGTCAGCTAGAAAAAAGGGTCCAAAACCCTATACAAAATAACCCAAAGGGTAGAGCAAAAGCCTCAAATAGGCAAGATACAACGCTTTAACAACAAACTAACAACATAACATAGAGTAACCAAAAAACCCAACCAAACTGACCTTAAGCAAAAACCAACAGGAAAAAAATAGAAGAAACAATTAAGGATTGCCATCAATCCCATGCTTACTGAGGAACTTGAACATCTCCTCATTGTCCCCCAAGCTGTTAACTCCAATGCCTTGGATCTTATCGTCAAACTTCTTTAGTGCAGAGAATGCAGTAGCAACACAGTGTAGAACTTTGGCAGCAAACCCCATCATCACTCTCTAATTCCTTTGTAGCTCCCTCACCTTAGACTTGAGATCAAAAACCTCCTCCACAGTCTTCTCACACAGAGTACATTTACTCTTGTCCTCTTCCTGACCATGGGTATCCTCCTCATCTTCTGAGTAGGGGGTGTTCATTTCCAGGAAGTGACCAATGCCTTCTTCCTCCTACACAAACCCCTCTAGGGTATCCCCTTCATCTTCTCCTAGAGTCTCTTCCACAAATTCAAACTCACTCGATAGCTCAATCCCTTAAGGATTTGCAAAAGGAATACCTACGATGCGACTGGAACTTCTAACATGTTGGGCTATTTTACCAGCAATTCCCCACAAGTTGCCACCTCCACCTTGCTTAGAAACAACATCCAAATCCACACATTTAGACACAACCGCTTCATATTGAACAACCTCTTTCTCCTCTAATTTTTTATGGGGGTGGGTCCTTCCTTCTTCTATTTCCATTGCTCTCTTAGGATGGATTGTTAGGGTGGAATGAATGGATGAACAAGGATCAAATCATGAGTCAAAATGGTTAAGGTAGAATGATTTAGAATAGGACTTGGAAATGATTAGGATATGAATAATATGGATTTGTAGGATATGATTATGCTGGTATAATATGTAGAGTGGTACTAATTTAATATAGCAATAGGCTATTATCCATCAAGATATAAAGAACCAGGATGACTTATATATCCTTTGCATGGACTTGAAACTACAAACAAAAAGGAGTATCCTTATGCAAAATGTAATACAACCTTATCTAGACATGTAAGGAAGGAATCTTAGAGCATTGAGTACAAATACACAAAAGATGTGAAATGACCTTAGATGCAAATGACAACTGGTATGTAACAAGTTATTCCACTACACACAAGATATGAATATTAGTTGTAGTGATAAGAATATCCAACAAACATGCAAAACGTTATGCCCCATTCTCTACTAGTTGTAACACACCAAGATATGAATAGATCTAGGTGGTCTTGATAAAGCATGGGAAGGAGATAGAAAAGATAAAAAAACAAAAAATAAAAACACCAAATGATGACACAAGTCACACAGCCATTGTATCTCTTGCCAAAGAGTTGGATGATGTTTGGATAGGCACCTGATGACGGGAATGATATATCCCTAGATGAGGTTGGATGATGATTGTTATTTATTATCGAATTATGTGGCAATTGATAAAGTGACTGGATATCATTTCAACATCTAGACTGATGCTTGTGATTTTGGTTAAGGTATGATGCATAGTATGAATGTTTTGTCTTTCTTGAATGTCAAGTGTTTTATTGTTAGATGGGTGAAATGGGAGTGTAAATATTTATTATGATCATGATGAGAAAAGTTTATTATGGAATGTGGTATGTGGTATAGCTAAGGAGAATTTATTGCTTGGATTTTTGGGATATTTGATTTTTTGTGTTTTTGAAATGTTTTGATTTTTGGTATTTTTGGAATATTTTGGTGTAAAAATGCATGAGACTTATACTAAAGACTTACCTTCCAAATGTCTTATGGAAAACTAGGAGAACAATCCAAACCATAACTAGGTATCAACAATGTACCCCTAAGTGATAAGGTTTTATTATGATATGGATGGGTATGATAGAGATCACTAGGTTATTACAGTAGGTGGAATAAATGACTTATTATGGTATGACAAGAAATGACTTTAAGTGAATACTTCAAGCCATGATAGGACGACGTGATGGTAGGTGGATAATAGTGTGAAAGATGGAATGAAACCTAGACAAGGGAGAGTGAAATTCAAAAATGGTTAACTAGTAGATGGTAAATGCAAGGCTACTACACATGATGCTTGTAAATGGGTTTTTTGTAAAGGATATTTAAAGGATCAATAATACTAATCAATCATGCAAAGTAAATAAAATAAAAATAAAAGAGATATTCCAGATTGCACCAATGGAGACCAAGATTGTGAAGGGGGGGAAAAAAGAAAAACCCCCTGTGTTATGCAAGTGGCAAGAAGCTTGAAAAAGATTGCAGAGAGATTAAAGAAGCTTCTCAATGAGAGAAATGAGAAGAGATGAAGAATAAGAATAGAGGAAGATATCCGTGAAGAGGAATACTTCAAAGAGAGGAGGAGACACCTCTCAAATAGAGGTGAATAATGGAGTTATGTGTAACTCCCATATGCCACCTTGCATAAGGTGTGTGCCACATGTTTCCTCTTAAGGAGGAATCTATAGAAATAGATTATTCCTGCAGAAGGAATAAAAGAGGTGGATTATCCAACATGTGTGGGGATAATACACCAAATAATAAATTACAAATAAAATATAATATTCACTAAGTAAAGATTAATTTCTAACACCCCCCTTAAGCTTTACTTGGGGAGATTTACAATAAATCCATCAAAGGATGATTACAACATGTTACATGAATGGCATAAAAGCCTTTACAATGAATAAGAATATAAGAATATAGAATTTGAGAAAGAAGCTCGAAGAAGAGTGAAGAATCTATTTTGAGATAGAGGCAAGTCTTCAAGTAGTCTTGAGAATAATTGTATAGATGCCTTTGTGAACCAAAGTGCTTGTATAGATGCCTTTGAACAATCTGAATAGTAAGCTCCTTTAGAGCCAAGAGAAGTGGATTGATGGTTCTAGTGCTGCCAAGGTAGATATTGAACCTGTTTCATCAAAGAAACCATAACCACAAATGGATTTCCCATCATTGGGATCATCTCCTAAATTGGAATTAGTATATTCATAGAAAGAGATAGAAATTGTATATTGCATAATAAAATTGTGGATCAAATGAATCCAAATTTAAGTCATAAAGCTAATAAGGCAAAGTTAGCATAGATAATTCAAAGTAGATAACATAATCTTAAGTTTTGAGTAAGAGTGCTAAGAAAAGTAGTAGCACAAATTATGGCTTATAGCCCAAATTATAAAATGTCAATACATAGACATAACAATAATAGTTCTAGGTTTCTTCTCACTATATCATTTGTTGAATTGTAAAGGGAACTTATATCAAGTTGAATAATAATGGACTTTGAAAATTAGTCCTAAAGATCATAGTGCCTTCATCAAAAAATTTAAGAACTTGATCCCCACCGATCAGTTCATCTTAAAAATGGTATAAAAACCATATTGCCTTCAATAGAATTTTAAGAACTTGATCCCCAACGATCAGTTCATCATAAAAATGTAAGTGCATACCATCAAAGTGGATGGAAATATTTTACATGGGGCCCAAAAAAACTCCAATGAGACTTGATAAAATAGTTAATTCATTATAGATAGGGCTCCCTATGCAACATTACTACAAATGTGTCTTGCACATAAAATATTTAAAGGCTCCATTGAGACTAGATAACTCGTTTACTTTCCAAAATATATATAGATGGAATAAATCCATCAAGAAGGCATATGCTCTAATGAGCTTTTAATTTTTCAAAAATATAAATGGATTAAATCCATAAGAAGGCAAATTTACCAATATGGCACAATATCAGATGAATGAGGCACAATAAAATATCAGATTCCCTTTATCAAAACAACATAATTATAGTGGAGAAGAAAACTCTAGAGTTGTTTTAAATATTGTGATAAATCAAGATTGTCAAGTAAATAGGAATTGGTCATAAATAATGAGTATAATATACTCAAAATAAGAAAATATTCATGCATTCATGACTACATGAATATCCCCTTATAAATATAATATATTTATAGAAGAAATGTACAAGGTTATTGGGTTGATCAAGTCCAATAACAAAGTACATGTATAAAAAAATACATAGGGAATTTTAAAAAATTGCCTAACAGAAGGCAAATTTTGATTACGAAAAAAAACTAACTAAAAATAAAACTAATAAGATAAAAGGCAATTTTTCAAAAAAACTTTGTTGATAATTTTGCTTCATATTAGCATTTGGCTTTTGGAAACAATCACTAGTCCAATGACCATCTTTGTTACAATAATTACAATGCGACTTCTTAGGAGTATTATTTTGTCTATTATTAGAAGGATTATTCTTTCGACTATCATAAGTATTATTATTGTGATTTCTATAACTACTGTTATTGTTATGAAATTGTGGATTGTAATTTTGATTTTTATTAGGGGTAGAGTTAGGTTTATTATTATGTTTTGACATAAAAGCATGCTCAGTATTTTTAAGAGTACCAAATTGAATCAACTTAGCTTCTTCTTGTCTTAACAAATTTTGAAAAATATCATAAGATAACTGAGTAGCTAATATAGGAATAGCTAATTGAGCATGAATATTTGTAATAAATTGTTGAAACTGTCTAGGTAAACATTTTTTAAGAATAAGATGAATTAATCTAAGATTGTCAATTTTAACTCATAAATCAGTTAATTGACCATTAATACTATCAAATTTAAGAAGAAATTCATCCATGGATTTGAAGTCGGTATACCTAAGTTCTTCAACTTGATCCTGAAGTTGAATCTTCCTAGATTCATTTGCACTATCGTAAATATTTTTAAGAATCTCCCATGCGGAATGGGCTTTTGTGCATGGCCCTATGTGAACATACAGTTCAGGTGACATTGAAATATCTATCAGGCCAAGAGCTTCGTCGTTCTTTGCCATCCATTTGTCGATTTTATCCTGGCTTGCTGTAGCACCAGGTTTTGACTTTAGATTTGTAGCTACATCCAAAAGATGCTTAAATCAAAAAATAAAACTGATATGTTGTTTCGAGGAATGATAGTTAGTCAAGTTTAGTTTAATTTCAGGCATTAGGGTAGACATTTTACAAAAATTTGAAAAAATACCTTTTATGAAAAAAAAAATTGCCTAATTACGGAAAGAAAAGGCAATTTTTTTTAAAAAAAAGACCTAATTAAATGAATAAAATGCAAATTTTTGAAAAATTGCAACAAAATTTTTTTAATGCATAAAATAAATTAAAGAAATTTAAATTAAAAAATAAAATAAAGTTTATAAAAAACTTATAATGAAATATATATTAGAACTTAAAAAAATATAATATACTTTTTTTATTAAGAAATCTTTAAAAAAATCCTAACAAGCATATAATATTTTAGAAAAGCTTATTAAAAATCATGAATTAAAAAAAAAAACACTAAAGTAGAAAAAAAAAATTATTACTAAAATTTTTTAAAAAAAACTTTTATAAAAAAGAAAGCCTATTTTTAAGGAGAGAAATTTAAGAGGCACGATAGGTTAAGAAATTTATAGAATAGGTTTATAAAAAATTATTAAAAAGTAAAAAGGTAAATCAAAAAAATATATATATTAATTAACAAAAGAGATATTAAAACTTAAAAAAGAAACTTTTGTTAATAAAAAGAAACCCCCTTCATATAAAAAAATGGATCGGGCGTCTTAATCTTATTTTTGTTTGATGTGCAGGGATAAAGGGCGAGCAGGGGACGATGGAAGGCAATGGTCTCTTGGTTTCTTCCGGGCAGTTGGCTTTCCCAACCTTGGAAGGGGAGGGGAGCCTTGCTGGCCTTTACCGTGAAGCCCCAAAATTTAATTTTTATTTGCAAATGCAAAAGCTTTGCAATCTTTTTTTAAAAAATTTGATTTTAATCTGAACTTTGCAAAATACTTTAATTGTAAAAAAAACTATTTAGATTTTTTAATATAATTGAAATTTTTTGAGAAATACTTATTAAAAAATAGATTAGGAAGAGGGTAATTTAAAAAAAAAAAATAGAAAACCCTAAATTTTTTAAAAAAACTACAATCTGCAGAAGGGTTGAAGTCCCAAATTTTTATTTTTTTTTAAAATTAGATTTTGATTAGAACAAATATTAGTTGCATGCAAAAAAAAATTGTAAAAAAAAAAAATATATCTGAACTTAGATTTTTTATAAACCCTAGATTAAGAAAAAAGATAACAAATGTAGATTTCTTTTTTTTTTCAAGGAGAGATTCTTCTCTTCTCTCTGTTCTTTGCAACAGGTCTCCAAGGTGTATGTTGCTCACACAGAATAGTTGAACCATCAACAATACTCACTTACACAGAAAGATTAGTAATGCATGGCTCTGATACCATGTAAAGGATATTTAAAAGATCAATAATACTAATCAATCATGCAAAGTAAATAAAACAAAAATAAAAGAGATATACCAGATTGCACCAATGAAGACTAAGAGATTAAAGAAGCTTCTCAATGAGAAAAATGAGAAGAGATGAAGAAGAAGAATAGAGGAAGATATCCGTGAAGAGGAATACTTCAAAAAGAGGTGGTAGAGGTAAATAATGGAGTTATGTGTAACACCCATATGCCACCTTGCATAAGATGTGTGCCACATGTTTCCTCTTAAGGAGGAATCTATAGAAATCTATAGAAATAGATTATTCTGCAGGAGGAATAAAAGAGGTGGATTATCCAACATGTGTGGGGATAATACACCAAATAATAAATTACAAATAAAATATAATCTTCACTAAGTAAAGATTAATTTCTAACATTTTCACCATGGTACTCATCCAAGGAGCTACCGAAGTGGTTTTCACCATAGGACTGATTATTTCTCTTACTATTTTGTTTTTTTTTGTACAATTGGGATACCCTATGGGTTAGGCATAGAACATTTTGAGGGGAATGATGTTGATAGGTTCCTCAAGGGATTGACCCTCAAGTGTAGAAAGTTGATATACTACGGACCCATAAAGGCTAGTAATGATGAAGGGGCCTAACCAATTAGGTTTAAATTTTCCTTTCCTATCCCAATCTTGAAGTTTATTTTGATTTTCCTTAAGTACAAGATCTCCAACTTCAAATTTGTGCTCTTTGAGTCTCTTGTTGTAGTTACAATGAAGATAATTTTGATAAGCCATGAGATGATTAAGAGAATTAAGACATCTTTCGTCTAATGTTTCCAATTCTTGCAAGCAAGCAACTCTATAATCTTCGTCATCAATAAGATGTTGTAATGAAACCCTTAGGGAGGGGAGCTCAACCTTGATTGGTAGGATAGCTATGGATCCAAAAACAAAGTAATATGGTGTGGCTCTTGTAGGTGTGCAAATGCTTGTGTGATATGCCCACAAAGAAGGATTGAGTTGCAAGTGCCAATCTCAGCCTTCATTGACTGTTTTCTTCAATACCTTGAGGATAGTTTTGTTCAAAGCCTCAATTTGACCATTTCTTTGGGGATAGTAGGGAGTGGAAAAATGGTGTTGGATATGGAATTGATTGCAAAGGTGGCAAACTTTTGTATTTTTGAATGGTTTACCATTTTTAGTAACAATAGCTTGGAGAATACCATACTGACAAATAATGTAGTGAAGGATGAACTTGAAAATTTGTTTTCCAGTTATGTAGGTAAGGGGAATAGCTTCAACCCACTTTGTAAAATACTCAATGGCAGTGATAATGAATGAATGAGCATTGGATGAAGGTGGATGGAGTTTACCAAGGAGATCGAGCCCCCATTGTGAAAAGGGCCATGGTGTAGTGATTTCTTGTAACTCTTGTTTAGGCGCATGAATCAAATCACTATGTTGTTGGCAAGGAAGACATTTCTTAACAAATTGATGTGCATCATGTTCCATAGTCAGCCAATAGTATCCAGTCCTTAAAAAAAAATTGACCAAGGTAGGAGCACTAGAGTGTGCACCGCATATACCCTCATGTACCTCACGTAAGGCGACTTGAGCATCTTCTGAATTAAGACATCTAAGAAGAATTCCATCGAGTGTCCTTTGATAAAGTGTATCATCAAGAATGATATAATGGGATGAACAGTGGATGAAGGTTCGGTGTTGGGAATGTCAAAGATTAGGTGGTAAAATGTTGTCATGAAGGAAGGTATAGATCTCATTGTACCAAGGTGCATCAGGACCAACAAATTCACATACAAGTTCAATTTTTGGGATATCAAATGCAAGAATATAAAGTTGCTCAATCAAAAACTATGAATGTGGGCTATTAGATGGAATATCAATCAATGAACCCATATTTTCCATGGAATCAACAACTTTATTATTTATCTGTGGAATTTGTTCAAAACGGATCCATGAAAATTATTTTTTGAATGTGTCGACCAATTTCTTATATGGGAGTAGCTTGTCATCTTTTCTTTGATATTCATCATTGACCTGGCATATGACAAGTTGAGAATCACCATAGACTTCAAGTACTTTGATATTCCATTGAATAACCATTCTTAGACCTTTGATAAGTGCTTTGTATTTTGCAATGTTATTTGTGTAAGGAAATAAGATACTATAAGCTTTTGGTATGAAATATCCTTGTGGTGTGACAAAGAGGATCCCTACTCCTAAACCAGGATGTGTAAAAGATCCATCAAATTATAACTTCCAATTTGTAGGGAAGTCAATGACAAGGATTGATTCATCTAGAAATTCTGAAATAAGTGGATGATTGGATTCAATAGGTGCTTTGGCCAATTAATCAGCAATTACTTGTCCTTTTATGGCTTTTCTATCAACATATTCAATTTAAAAAGTGTGCTTCTGGCTTAGACTGTGTGTAGCTTTTTAGATCGACGTTTCGGATCACACTCCGTGATCCATCATCAGGATGAAGAGAAGAGAATAAGTTGGTTGTAATTGCAGAGATGGTTACTTATAAAAAGAGAGAGGAGTGTGGGCACGGAGTTTAACTTGTGGGGAGAGAGACCAATAACGGAAAAAGAAATAGAAAAAGAGAAAGAAAAATGAAAAAGGGAACAATTAGATCAATAAATAAAAAGGAAACCTAAAGGTAGACAAAGACATAAGAAGGAAGGTAGGGTAAACACGGGGGATGGAAAGAAAGAGAAAAGAGAGCAAGGAGGGAGTACATAGGTCTAAATATATGCTAGAAAACATATGAGAAGTATAAAATAATTGAAAAGCCTATAAACATCAAAAAGAGTAAGTGAGTATATATGTAAATAAAGATATAACTTTTTATATTTGAATATAAATATGGTAAGTATGTCAAAATATGGTAAGTATGTCAAAATATTCAATGTCAAACTCACTCAAAATCATAATCCATTTCACCATGTGTCTTGTCAAGGTAGATTTGGATAGAATATATTTTAGCGGGTTAACCTTTGAGATAAGCTTAGTTTGATGATTGGGCATATAATGTTGAATTTTTTGTGAAGCAAAGACAACGGCAAGACATGCCTTCTCAATAGGTGTATAGTTTAGCTCATAACCCCCTAGAGTACAACCGATGTAGTATATAGCTGTTTCTTTTTCGGTGTCATCATTTTGTGCTAACAAGGCTCCTAATGCTACTAATGTAGCTGATGTGTATAAAAGGAGTGGTTTTCCTTGAACATGAGGTACCAAAACTAGTGGTGTTACAAGATATTCTTTCAATTTATCAAATGATTGTTGGCACTTCTCATCCCATTGAAATTCTACATTTTTCTCAATAGATGTGCAAAGGGTTGACACTTGTCTGCAAGTTGCACTATGAATCTCCTAATAGATTGAAGTTTTCCCTGAAGGCAACACAATTGATTCAAATTCTATGGTGGTGTTATCTCAACTATAGCTTTGACCTTAGCAGGATCCACTTCAATACCCCTTCAAGAGATAATGTATCCTAAGAGTTTGCTAGATGTAACACCAAAGACACACTTCTTTGGATTAAGGAAAACCTTTTATTCCTCTAAGCAGTCAAAGATGTTTGCAAGGACATAAAAAATGACATTCTCTTGTGCATGATTTACCAAGGATATCATCTACATAGTCTTCCATGGTTTTAAGAAGCATATCATGAAAGATTATGCTCATTGCTCTTTGATATGTTGCTCCTACATTCTTAAGACCAAAAGGCATTACTTTCCAACAATAAACTCCCCAAGTACATATGAATGTAGTCTTATGTTGATCTTCTTCAATAATCTTGATTTGTTTATATCCAAAAAATCCATATATTAGTGACAACATCTCATGTCTAATTGTTATGTCGACTATGATGTCAATGTTTGGTAGTGGAAAATCATCTTTAGGACATGCTTTGTTCAAGTCTCAAAAATTTCTACAAACACAGATGCTCTCAGTAACTTTGGAAACTAGAAAAATGTTTGACACCCACTCTGGATAATCTTGAGTTTTGATGAATCCAACTACAAGTAATTTCTCTAAGTTTGTTTTGACCAAGAAAGTGATTTTGGGATGCATTTTCCTCAACTTTTGTTTGACCGGTTTTGCTCTAGGATATACCGTTAAGTGATGTACTACCAAAGAAGGATCTAAACCAGGCATATCCGCATAAGACCATGTAAAATTCTTTGATCTCTCTTTGAAGAAGGTGACAAACTCTTGTAATTCAAATTTTGGTAGGGATTTGGCTACAAATGTGATATTTAGTTCTTCAATTGTTCCCAAATTGTATTGAATATAAGGAATACTGAGAGGGGGGTGAATCAATATTTCACAAAACCACTTCTTAATATGTTCATTAATCTAATTTCCAAAATCAATAACATGAAAGCAGAATAAGCATAAGAACAGCAACCATAAAGACATAACACATGGACACTAGGATTTTTATGTGGAACACCCAAAAAGGGAAAAACCATAGTGAGTGTTATCTCACAATATATTATGATAACAATACCGGATTACATAAGGCTCACTACCACGGGGCTCACTACCCAAATAAATGCTCACTACAGGTGGACTCACTGTCCACTAAGAAAGAAAGATAGAAGATAAAAGAAAATTGGCTCACTGCCAGTGATCACTGTTGTAAATGCATCTACCATATGTTGGATCACAATTCCACTGAAGGCTCTGGTAGGACTGAAAATCCTATTCACCATTTGTTACATTTGATTTCATAAATTACAGAAATTCCTGTGACCATATCCATTTTATAACCCATGATAACTAATGATCCCATGAATATGGCCTTTGACATGTAAGCATCTCCCTAATCACAGTTGAGAAAAAACTTTAAGAGCAATTGATCCTTATCGAAAAGATCTTGTGCATGTCTTTTCGATCAACAAGTCATAGTTCTTTATAGAATACTTTCTACATAATCGGGGAAAGATGAATAAAGTTACAGCGATCAAAAAATCCCAAAGATAATAGGTGTGCATAATCGGAAGACACTGCATAACATTTCACCAATGAAAAACTCATCAGCAAAAGCAAGCTAGTCAGAGTGAAATTTTCAAATCACACCGAGCTCGTGCGTTGTGCCGATGGATACCTTTTCAGTTAGAAACATACATACTTTCACCAATAAGACAGGATAACAATTGTGTCGGAGAGACGTATGATCGGAGTGGGTTCTTCAGATCTCTCTAACTATGTGGGTTACTCCGATAAGGAAGACCAGAAAAGTTTTTGGGAAAAGTCCCACCGACTTATCCCAATGAAAAAAGCGATAGAGGAAACATGTCGGGGAGACTAAATATATTGGAAAGGCATCTTATTCTCTTAGTGATGATACATGTCAGCCCGATAATAATATGAATGACCATTATTTTCTGAAAAGACACTGGGCGATGCTTAAAAGGATTTCTAACAGTCCAAATCACCCTGATATCAAGTAAACTTCATGATGTTCTCCCCAAAACATTATGAATTGAAAAGTAAGACAAAAGGCAGTTGTGCAATATCGGTGAGAGTATTAAGATGTCTTCCCAACTGAATAAGAGAACCAAAGGGACACTTCGTATCAAAAAGACATTCAGTTAATCTTGGCGATCAATTATGAACGTATAAACAAAGACAACACCAAATGAAGCACATAGATCACCCTGAGACTAGAAGAGTTCCACCGATGCAATATCATTGTATCGCTTTGATATTTCAAAATTCCAAAAAGTTGTTGCATTCATTTCCAGTGGTGGACATTAATGGCCGCATGAACAAACCTTATATGAACATTTCTGATTGAAAATGGATTGAACTGAAAGAAATTTTTAGAACTTGCAACGAAGAAAGGTGAGAGATTGACTGGAGGTCAAGAAATTCAGTGCGCCCAAAATATACAAGTAAGCATACAAGATATCCCTGCAATTGATAGGTTGTAATTCAATTCTGCTATCTTGTAGAGAGACAAGATGGAAAGTTCTACAAAAACAAAAACTAAGAAGCAACAGGGTGAAAGTGGTCAGTCCAAAAATAAGAAGCAAAAAATTGAAACAGGGCGGGAATTGAAAGCAAAAGAATGAAAATTAAATCAAGACCTCATTGATCAATTGTTTGGCTCGGGGCCAAAAGCTAGGATGTCTGCACAATTGAGGGCTGATGTAGAAAGATTAGAAGATAAATGCAAACATATTTAAGTGATGTGTGGACCCCCATTAGGGGATATGAATTGTTCATGTTTCATTATCATCTGAGAAATAGATTTGAACCAGTTTGTAACCCTTGGAACTTCAATTTGGGGAAGCTGGTTGTTCCTGATGTCTTCGTGAATATAGACCCTATAAAACTTTTGGCCAACTATTATAACCCGAACCTTAAATCCATTTTCAACCCACGAGGAGAACCTTTCGTACATGTATCCAAAAATGCACTTTGTGAAGTTTTCAGCCTAGATGACACATGTGATAAGCCTATAGTGCATGAAGATTTAGAAAAGGAATACTGGAGAATGGACACTACCTACAAAGGATGGAGATTTCTATTATATAGGCCTAGAGAAGATGGAAACTTAGTACCACTTGAGGATGGTGACGGACCTCCTTTCCATGTTGATTTGTTCGAGCCCTATTTGAAATATACTTACTACTTAGTTGGTCAAGTAATGGGAACAAAGGTCTCTGAATTTATGTCTATAGGGCCAATGGTGATTGCTGCAGACATACAATGTCACAATGCAAGACCCTTTGATTATGCTTCATACATTTCCAGAGGGATTGACTTAGAGCTAATGGCTATCAAGAATGGTTCTCCCACGATGCACTTCAAACATTATTCCTCTCTCATGCACATGATATTGTACTATGGACAAGAGCTAGGAATATGGCTAGAAGAATTAAGAATCACACAATTGGATAAAGAGGGTCAGCCATTACCGATACAATTGTGGACCTCCATTTGGGACAGTAGATTTGTCAATTCTAATTATGTTCATTTTGAAGAATACTTTGTCAAGACATTGTACAGATTTTATGGTCACCCTTGTGATTATTCATTGTCTAATGAGATCAAAAGATTCTTAAGGCCTAAAGATTTCAATGGACCATCAACCGTAAGTCATAATTGGGGTGATTGGTATTGCTTTCTTGATTCCACTATGATTAGGGTTTATGGCTTTGAAGGTACACCTTTCCTATTACCCAAGACTGTGCCAAACAGAATTGCATATCTGGAGATTGTCAGACAACTGCATTATTCCAATGTCATGAACCTGGGCGCATATGACAAACAGTTATTCATGCCCAGTACATTGTGTTTTGGGGATTTTACTGTAGTATCAAGAGAAGGATATGACCTTGTTTTGGATAAATTGTCACATTTCAATATGAAGAGTGTTGCACCGAGGAAAGGATTTGATCCTGAGGGCTTTATTGACTTTACAAGGAAAAAACAAAATTTAAGTGGATGTGTTCATATACCATATCCTCATGATGATATCATCAGAAACATGGAAGAAATAGAGGTCAACTTGGCAATTGATAAGTACAATAGAGAAGTTAAACAAAAGATGAGGGAGATACAAGAAGTAGAAATGTTATCCTCTTGTAGTGAGGAATCTTCTGAAGAAAATAAACCTCAAAGCCAACCTGATAAGATCCCCAAGCTGAGGATTGAAGAGTATCGACCTCCAACCAGAGAACAAGAAGCTGGGGAACCATCTAACATAGATGCTAGGCAATTTTCCTATAAGTTTTTTTTGTTTCAGATGATCATTTCATCTAGTCTCCTAAGTTTAAATCTTTTTTGTATAAACACAAAGGAAAAGCAATAAGGGAATTAGTTGCATATGTCACACCGAGCAATGAAAGACAGTTGTTGAATACATTGAAAATGGATGTGGAAAATGAAATGAAGAACATGACTCCAGAGAAGGGAAGAAAATTATTAGAAGAGTCTAGTGTGATGATCTTTCCTAGTTTGGACTTGAGATCTGCTTTAGTTTTTGATAGCTTTTTACACAATAATGATGTCAAACACAAGCTCGGTCTAGAAGGGGTAACAGAGGTATACACTGGGTCAAGGTACAATGCTGATGAGAATTCTCTTATGATCTGGGCTCTATACACCCCACATAAGAAGCTTGCAGTTATTGATATAGAGAAAGCATTCGGTCATGTGATGACATTAAAAGTGGGTGAAACTAATCCTGTGGTCATAGATGATATTGGCATAAATGTAGCCAAATTGAACAAGGTGCAGATTCAAATTTTGATTAAAGAATGGGATATGTACAAGTTGAACAGTGAAAGGATGCTTAAAGAAAATGATTTTCTAAGAGATACAATTAAGGATACATTCAAAGAATCTACTAAAATGTTGACTCAAGGAGAAAGCTCCTAAGTAAAGGACAAGTGCGAGGAATTACAGATGAACACTCAAGTAATCCAGGCCAGGTTTGATGCACTCTCTACAATTTTCTAAAAGAGACACTAATATGATGATCTAGATGAACAAGTTCTGGGTCACTCACTCTAAGAATCACACTGCCATTCAAGAACATAAAAGGATAAATGATAGGCTTCAGGAAAAGCTCCAAGAGATACAAAACAGAAACACTTCTGATACTAGGGCCATTACCACTGCTGAAGACCTGATCAGGAAGCATAAAAGATTATTACGAGGAACTTCAAGCAGATGCCAAAGAGTTTATCGATGCTTCAAAGGAGGGTGTGCCTGCATTGTTCAGTGACAATAAAGATCTAAAAAGTCAGAACGAATGGATAAAACAATGCCAACTGATACAGCAGGGAGCCTTGGAAGCAGCTAAGGATGAAGATCTAGCATTAGGAGAGGCCTGTGAATGCTTAGAAAAGATGATTACTATGGAGATTGTGGTGAGGAATGTTGTGGAATATGTTGATACATACTTGAGTCAAAAGTATTTAGATCATGTTACCCAAGTTCATTTGTGGCTCATTAGAGCTTAATGTTAATATTTTGTGTATTGTTGTTAAAGTTCCAAAAGACACTTATGAAGAGGCACACCCTCTTCAATATATTGCTATATAAGTCAAACATGTGGTGATTCAAAAAAGTAGGGGGCGGTAGAAGAAAAAAGAAATCATTATTAGTAGATAGTTTTCATCCATTCCACTCATCCATTCTCATATTTCAAGAAACTTATGCAATTAATATATATATTTTGAAGCAATATAATGGAGCAGACTATTCTTAAATGGTGATCTATTTTCAGTGTTCAATTGTCCTGTTGATTTTCATGATTAAATGTGTTGTGTTGTCTCCAAAGTGGTTCTCTTAAGTTATTCAAATTTATATAATTTGTCAGAACACATTTGTTGTTTGTGTGTGGTTATCTTGACTGGTTTCTAGTTGGAGTGAATTAAACATCCTTTCAAATAATCCATTTTGATTGGTTTCTTCCAAGGATTAAAATCCTTTTAAATGATTATTGTGATTGGTTTCCCTCAGGCCAAGAATTAAAAGTCTTTCATGAGATCACAGTAATTTAGGAGAATATCACTGGGATTACTAAAGAAGAATACAGTAACTTACAGACCTGCATGCTTGCACAAGGTGCAAATATTTCAAGTGCCCAACTGGTTAGAGTTAAGTTGCAAAGTAGACCTACCTATCCTACACATCTATCTCCATAATCATCATTCATCCATTGACTCCATCCACCTGATAGATCAGGCACCGATCAACTTTAGAACATTTTATACAAATCCAATCCACACTCTTGATATCTCAAGCACTTTCATTAGGAATTAGTTAGTAAGCTCTGCATTTACCTCACACCTGTGTGCCATAGTGAGTAAATTGCCTAAATTTGAATCCATTTAGATCTTCAAATCTGCTTTATCATTCAGGTACACCTGCCTAGGTCTGGCAAAGCCTGAAGAGTAGGGGGTTTCCAATTGCATAAACCTTGTTTCATTAGCCAAAAATGTATTAAGGGATTGACACCCTCTTATGGTTTAAAAACATGTGTTTTTGAGACCTAACAGGCTCAATACACAGATTCAAAGGTCTTCATTTATAATGCCCTGCTTCTCAACTCTACTACATATACTCTGTTTTTTGCCCTTGTTTTTCTTTTTCTACTCTACACTCTGCTTATAATCCTTCACACTTCAAATTTTCACACATACTCCTTATCTTTCACTCAACATCATAATCCATCAAATATTTATATCCGCAGCAAGATTCATCTCATAATCAGGTCGGTAAGCGAGACATGAAGTGTGTATACAATGTATTTTACCTTGTTGGCTTGATCTTGTGCACAATCTACAATACGGACCCAAACAATCATTTAATAATCTTCATATAGGTCGGCGCCAATCATTAATCCACTTTGATTAATTATTTAAACAATATATCCTCTCTGCATAAAGATCTAACATGCTTGTCGGCTTGTCTCTTAAGAACGTGCTTGACCAATTTATTTGTCACATCAAAACTCTCACTGCAAACCATATGAGACTCAAAGATTCATAACCAACATTCATTCTGGACTTCTCATTATACCTACAGAACTGCAAGACAAAATATGCAGCTGCAGAGGAATGCAGACCCTTTTACTCTCGCACTGTGCACTATTCATGTCTTAGTTCTGTTCACCCGGACTTTGACATTTCATAGTATGACTTCTAGAGGAAGTCAGGTCTTGAGCACTGGAACATATCATCATCAAATAGCTATGAACAATATATTTGAACCACATATGATTATCTTCAACTGTGGAGGCATATTGACACAAACATTGTCATTTACACTATATAATGTATATTGCCCATACTCATCCATTTATCCTTCCGGAGTAAAGTCTCTTTACCATGCCGGTGAAATCTCTTTTCTTTGTTTCCATCAATGACAACATTCAATCATCCATCAGAGCAGTGTCTCTTGCCAACAAATTCATCTCTTATGTTTCCTCAATAGAATGGGAGATCTCTCTTAATATGCCTTGATTTTGGGGAGGTCAAATTCCTCATCCTTAGGTGCCACAAGGAGGTTTTCACCTTCGGAAACATCCTTTATTTTTACTTTTTTGTTGTCTGAAAGTACCACAAAGTGGTTTTCACTAAGGGATGTGCTTTTTATATTCTCACTTTTATGACTAAGGAATTTGACTGTCTCTCCAAAGTAGGCACTAGTGTTGATCTCTATAGTGTATCCAATCTTGTGATCTCCAATTGGTATTCTTGATCTTAATCCCAAGAATTCAATGATAGCCTTGTTGTTTTGAAAGACATTAAGAATAGGAGTCCCTTGTTAGTCTCAATCAATGAGTTTAGGGTATATGAGTTGGAGGTTATGGGATGGTGATGAAGGCACTGACATGGTAGGGGTGAAGATGGATGAATCATATAACTCGGTGATACACTTGAGGGAGTCATCGTAAGTATCCTCATTAGTGCTCTTAACAGTAGGAAATGCTTTAGCTACCTCATCCAAGATAAACTTGAGCTCTAGAGATGCTATCTCTTGTGATCCAAACCCTAGTCCGAAGTGTTTAGGTTATGAGTAGATTTAATGGTTTCAATAGTTCCTTGTCCTTGTAAGCCAAGTCCACCTTTTCCTTGGTAACCCATGTTTTGTGCTATATGAAAACCTTTAGGATATTTATCAAGAGGGATATTGTCTTGATCATCCTTTTCTTTATAGAGCCTTTCTGAAATATTCGCATCAATGATCTCCTTATCTAGTACACCCCAACGGGAAAACTTAGTTGGCTTACAATTGATTGTGATAGTTGAAATAGGTCCATTAGGATGAGGTCCTCCAAAACTCTTAGGAGAAAGTAGGAGTTTCCCCACATGAAAGGCTCCTTGTAGAGTGTATTCTCCCAATCCTTTGTCTTTAATCTTAGCCTTGATCTCGAGATGGGTGGTGGATGATGTGGATGCAGAGGCAAGTGTGGATGAATCAATAAATGATGGAGATGGTTCAACGATATCATTGGTTGGACAATAATTAGCTTTGTGATTTGGGTCTTCCAATAAGTGGCAATACTCAAAGGGATGTGGGTTGGCATATATGGTAATTTCTTAGTCATTATAAGGAAATTTGATGCATTGGTGGTAGGTGGAAGGAACAACCTTCATGGCATGAATCCATGGGCATCCTAGGAGAATGTTATATTGGAGATCAAGGTCTAAGACTTGACATGTGATTTCCATAAGTGTGGGAGCTAATTCAATGGGTAGCTTAATAATTCCTTTAGATCTTCTTTCAGCTTCATCATAAGCCTTAATTCTGATAGAATTTTTTTTCAATAACTGTGGTAGAGTATCCCAATTGTCTTAACAATTTTAAGGTGCATAGGTTTAAGCCTAATCCACCATCTACTAGGACCCTTTTAAATTTGTTTTTATGGATTACTACCTCTAGATGGAGGGGTTCATTATGAAATGAATCAATGGTAGGCATGTCTTTTTTCAACATTAATATCATTAGGGACATATGATTCTAGCAAGGATTTATCTAAAATCTTCTTATGCGTGGGAGATGCACGAAGAAGATCTAAGATTGAGATTTGTGCAGGAGTCTTCACTAGATGGTCAAGGATGTTATACTTGAAGGGTGATATGGACGATGTTGGCATAGATGAAGATGGGACTCCTTGAATAGTGATGTGACTACGACAAGTGGTAACAAAACAATTGGGATTGTGAGTTCTTATGGTGATGGTGGCTACTTGTGTGGAGCAAGATTCAATATGACCGATAACGGAATCATATGAAGGGGAGGAATTGACTTTATTGGTATGATTGTTATTGGAAGAGGAACTACCTTGACCATGTTGTGGGAATGGATCTTGATATGCTCTCAATTTCTCATTAGATGACTTTGGAGTAGGTTCATCTATAGTAACTTCTCCTCGATCTATAAGATCTTGGATATAGTTCTTAAGTCTCATGCAATTATTTGTGTTATGACCCTTGATCCTATGATATTCACAATACTCATTATAATTGTACCAATTGGGTTTGATGGCATTCTCTTCATAAGGCTTGATCTCAAGGAGCTTAATGAGGCCATGGTTTAAAAGTTCAAAAAATAGATTCCATAAGTTCTCCCAAGTTTGTGACGTCTAGGTGTTAATCCTTGTATAGATTATTCTTGGGAAGGGTAGCATTTGTGTTTAATGATGATGATGTTTGAAGTGCTAATGGAGGATTTTGGACATTTTGTACAAGCTTAGAATCCATGACACCATCATTGACAATATTGTTATTCTTGGCCCAAAATCATGGTTTTTCATTGGATTGATTGTTATTAGAGTCCTTATTGTCTTTGAAGATTTTGACAAGTCCTTTTGTTATTAGAGATTTCTCTATAGTTGTACCTTTATCAATGATTTCCTTAAAAGTGTCATCACATTGGACTTATAAGTGAAGGCCATTTCCTGGTTTAAATTTTGCATGAAAATATTGAAAAGTTGTTTCTTAGGAATAGTCCAAGGGAGCTTACTAGCAAGATTTCTCCAATGTTGTAGGAAGGCAGAAAATGATTCCCCGTTTCTTTGTTTAGTATTGCAAAGGTCATTCATGGACATCTCGTGTTTAATATTATATGAAAAGTGAGATATGAATTTGTCGGCAAGCTCTTAGAAAGTTTTAATGCCACGAGGAAGATGGGAGAACTATTCAATGGCTAGACCTCCTAGGCTACAAGGGAAACATCTCGTCAAGTAAGTGTCATCATATGAAATGTCCATACATGATATGAATAACTCTCTTATATGCTCTCTAGGATCACCCTTTCCTTTGTATTTATCAAATTTTGGAAATTCAAAGTTTTGAGGAAAAGGGTTCATGACTAGAGATTTGTCAAATTGGTATGAACAAGTTTCTTCAAAGGTGTATTTCTTCTTTTGGTTCCCTTTTTGCATATCGGAAAACATTTGTTTCATAAGTTGTTACATGTTGGTTGACTCATTGGGGGATGTAGTAGATGGGTTGGACGATGGTTGAGGTTGTGGTTGTTGTGTTTGGGCTTGTTGAGTGGTCATAAGTTGTTGTAAAAGGGCTTGTTGTTGTAGGATGATTTGATGGAGGTCAGATGTATTGGGGTTTTGAACATGCGATGATGAGGATTGAGTTTGGACTTGTGAGGTTTGGGGGATGGACACATTGGATTGGGTATGAACATGAGGAGTTGTGGATGATATGTAGATAGGATTGGATACTTGAGTAGTGAGTAGTGGAATGACTATACCACTTATAGGTGGGATGATGACATTAACTCTAGGATTTGGCATAGGTATAGATGACATGGAAGGATAGATGGATGTGTTAACAAGGGATGTGTGAGGTAATAGGGATAGATGATGTAGGAACGGTGTATTTCATAGGGATATTTGATGTAGGGATGGTGGATGTCATAGAGATGTTTTGACCACTAGATGGGGGTATGATATAGGTTGTGTTTTGAGGAATGGACATGAACATGCTAGAGATAGGTTGTGACACACCTATAGAAGAAATGGGTTGATTGGTGGATGTGTTTATGTTAAGACTTGTCATGGCATTTAAGGTTTCATCAACATGTGGTTGGGAAGATCCTTCTAATGGATTAACAACTTGATGAGGATGACCTCGAGGAATCAAAGCGGATACATCAAAATCTAGAGGTAACTTGACTCCTAGATGGAGTAACTTTTGGAAATAAGCTTGAGGATTTTTGGCAATGATATGGTCCACTAATACTTGATTATCGAGGTCCTCCATAAAGTCTTGAACTCTACCTTCATACTCAAGGGACCCATGGGTGGAGCCATTTGGACTTTGGGGATATTTCATAGGATTATCAAGTTCGTGTGTATATAGGGGGTTTAATGATGGTTTGAGAATGTCCTTATAAGCATCAAGTATGAACATGTTGGTGGGAAATCCAAAATTAGAGCAAAATTCAGACCCAATGTTGGATGGCACAATAGCCCCTCTACCATAGGAAGTAGACTCTTGATGAGATTGTTGTGGAAACTCTTGATAAGTTTGTTGATAGGGATCTTGTTGGGATGATTGTTGAATTTCTTGATGAAGTTATTGATGAGGCTCTTGTTGGGATTCTTGATGGGATTCCATGATTCTCTTAGTTTGTGACCTTATAGTGGGCATGAATGGGATGACATTGGAATGAAAAGATGAAGAGTGGTGGGTATAAATGGATGGTGATAGATCAACTTTAGACTTGGAGGTTGGTTATGTCTTGAATAAGGCCTTAATTGAAAAGATTTTGGACCAAAAGAAATTTCAAGGGTATGATGATATAGGGGTGGTAATAATGTGGGTATAATTAAATAAGGATATGATGGCAATGAAATGGAAAGCAAGCTATAATGATGACAAGGACAAGATGATGACTAATATGTGACCAAAATGACAACTAAGATTATGACAAAGATATGGATATGATATGAAAATGACAACCAACATAATGATATGATGTGACAAGGATGGCGACCAAGATAATGAAAAGGATGATACCAAGGGTAAAATGATGATATGAAAAAGATATGATATGATGTGGCAAAGATATGATAGGATAAAACTAAAATAGCTCAAAATTCACCTAGATCTTTTGTTATGGATATGGTTGGGATTTCTTTCACTACTTAGGGTTGACAAATGCCTAAGCAAGAAGAGGAATAATGATAACCTTTCTACTTGGCATAGAAAAGATCCCAAGCAAAAAGCAACACATGATAAAGACCCACTAACTCAAGAGTAGTCAAAGCTCCTAAGTGTTGAACACACCAAGCTACTAAGAGAGGGGATGAAATAGTATTTAAACAACTTCAAGTCCTCTAGAGTAGATTAAAACTTTAGTATCACAACATTAATATAAACATGAAAGAACAACATAATGCACATCAACACATGACACCAGATATACGTGGAAAACCCAAGAAGGGAAAAACTACAGTGAGGATTAACTCACAATATATGAAGCTCAAAATTACAAATTTATTTTAGGGCTACAACCTAAGGAAGCTACTACTCCCTGAAGACTTTGTTTCAGGGTCACTCCCAAGGTAGCTACTACTCCTTGAAGACTTTGTTTTAAGGTCACTCCCAAGGAAGAAACTATTCCCTAAACTAAGAACAAACTCATAAATGATTACAGTATGACAATCATTCTACTATCTGAAAACTGACATTGAGGCTCACACCTTTGATGGTTGCACTTTTGCTTCTTCTGATGATTGTATCAATTAGGAACACTCTTCACTTCCCTCTAGTCACAAAAAATGTCTTCAAGATGAATCAGGACAACCTCTAATATCTCTGCTCTTTCTCCTTCAGTCGCACATCATAATGCATATGATATTCATACTCTACTCTTTACACTTTCTGTAGACACCTAAAAATGACCCTTTGCATTATATCATTTGCATACATCAATTCCTTCTAAATCACTTGTTTTCAACATTAATTAAATAATCCAATTATTTAATTAATTTCATCAATTTCCACTTTATTCCTCCAAATTAAATAATTTTAATTATTTAACTAAATCATTATCCTCTTTCAATCTTCAAATCCACATTTCATCAAATTCCTCTTATAGCTAAATATTCTTCTAAAAATAAATAAAATCAATGTTTTATTTATATTTGTAACGTCAGAAAATGTCCCCTTGGGGACTTTTCCCTCATAAGGTTTAGCTCCCGGGTCTTTGATCTATATTTAGGACATATTGCATCATATTTTGACATCCCGATGAAATGAACCCTAAGTTTCATGACAAATGGGGCCTAGGGGGATCCCTTGAAGCAGACCCTGCCCAAAATAGGGGGGAGGACTTGGGCACCCGCACCCTAGTCCTACCCTATTTTGGGTCAGGCCTAAATTTTAAGTGTCAACTTGTGACCGTTATTTAGGTCCTATGCCAACACGTTAAGTTTGCATTGCGAAATTCTTGGCGGGAGTGTTTGTAGTTGCATATATAAGCATGTTTAGGCATTCATTTGTAAACTAGATGACACTTAGAAGATCATTAGATGAAATTTGCATGAACATTAGCATTCTAGAAGTGATTCAAGGCTTTCATTGTGTGGCAAGAGCATATTTGTGTTGTCTATGTGTTTGTATTTGCAAATTTGAGCATTCATCTCCTCATGGCATGAAGAGTTTCTTCCTTCCATGAGATCTTCACTACAAGGTGACATCATTTGTGTTTTCAAGCATTTGTCATTTGGTTTTTGCCTCTGCCTCCCAAGGGCATGCACTCTCTATGTGACAACAGTGTTTGAAAGACTTGAATGTCTCTCTGGGGCTTGACTGAGGAAAGCCTCTAAACACCACAACCCCTCCCCATTTTTCTATGATTGCAAGTTACAAGTTGAAGAAGCAGGAAAAGTGGAATTGAAGGAGAGTGTGGTAGAGTGTCAGATTTGCAGATCAAAGTTGAAAATAGGGCCCTAGACTCGAGTGTCCACTCATTAGTCATCTGGATTCCACAACAGAGAAATCTTTGTGATAGCAGGAACATGTTGCAGATCGAGTTCCCAAATCCTGACAAAAATTAGGGCACTAGACTGGGGCACCCGCTCATTAGTCCCTGACTGTTCCACTTCCCAAATTTGGAAAATAGGTGCACATTTATCTATCATTTTACATCTTGTAGCAGCATTTTCAGTAATTCGTTTGTTTGCTTCTGTATTGACATAATTAGGCTTTTGATGTATAATTGAGCATATTTGACAATCAAATCCAATTTTCCCTGCATTCCTAAGTGACCAAGGGCCTGATAGTGCATTGCCACTTGATCCAAGGTCCTTGAGTGTGTAATGGTGAAAGGAAGATAGGCATAAACTAAACTAACCATCTAATCAACCCTATCCAAAATTTCCACATTACATTTTGGTGAACCCAACATTGTTGGACTTGTTTGCACCTTATTGGTTGTTTTTCTTTAGATTTGCATTGATTTCATTCATATCATCATTCATCTTATTGCATTGGTAAAATTACAAAAAAAATGAAAAATTTGAAAAAAATTGCATCCTAGGGTTTCCATGTTGCATTAATTAACTTGAATTCATCAAGTTTCTAATTTTTGCATTATACCTGAGCTAAGTTATAGAAATTTACAAAAATTCAATAGCTTACATTGCATTTTCATCATAAAATTGCGAAGGTTTTATTAGAAATTTTGAATTTTTCATATAACCTAGTAATTCTAAAAACTAGGGTTTGTAGGTAAAATCTTGTTTTAGATTTTTATACTCATCTTAGGGACTCATTCAAATTTTTATTTCTTTGTAGTGTTGCATTTTAGTGCAAATTTGCATATTTACATAGAAAATTTCAACAAAAACTAACATTTTTCATCAGATTTGCACTTACATTTTGCATCTTAGGACTTGGAAATCATTTTCAGATCTGAGTTCATTTAATTTTCATAATAAATCAGATTTCAAGACATTAATATAGCATTTTCATTAAGATCTCAAACCTAGGGCTTGAAAAACCTTGATTTTCACTAGATTTGGCCTTAGCGACTCTCTAGATTTGCATTATAGGCATGTTGTAAAGAATATTTTTACTCTAATTGGTTGTTATCAAGGTTATTAACTTCTACTCCTCCTAAAATTCTTTACAACACCTTTTTATTGGGTTCTTGTATTGAAAATTTGGTGACAAATTGCACATTTTTGCTATATTTGCCCTAAGGTTTGACCTAGATTTGCACTCCAAGTGTGTTGTAAAAGATTTTATGATTCTAGGTGATTGATATCATTGCTATTATTTTTTGTACCACATAAAATTCCTTACAACACCTCTTTCATTGGGTCTTGGGATTGAAAACTGTGAAAAATTACATATTTTAGGGCATTTTCACTAGATTTTGACTTGTCATCATCTTAGATTTGCATTAAAAGTGTGTTGTAAAGGGTTTTATTACTTTTTTGGACTAAAAATAGACATATTATTTTCTTCCCCTGATCAAAATCTTTACAACACCTTTTTATTTCAAATATTTGCATTGAAAAAGTACAAGAAATCAAGCATTTTAGGTCATTTTTGCATATAGCTTTGCACTTGTCTTTTGCATACTTTTGGAAAAAATTTAAAATCTGATTTTGTATTAATTTGAGCATATACACATGGCCTCTAACCACAACAACAACAATAGGTTCCCTCCTAGGCCTTACATGAAGAGACACTGAAATTGTGTTTACACCTCATGATAGAACAATCAGAGACACTAGAGGACCTCTTTACATCACCGTGAAAATAATGGGAAACCCTATGGATGAAACTCTTATTGATCCTAATTGCATGAACAATGTATCTACAAAAGAGTTCCTCTATGCACATAATTTGATACAAGGATCTTATGACCCTTCGGATATGATGATCAAAACACATAAGGGAACCTTTATAAATCCTTTGGGTAAGATATCATTGTTGGTAACTGTATTTGAGAAACATGTAGAACAATGGTTTGATGTTGTCCCTATTTCTGATCTCTTTCGCATAAAACTCAGATATCCATGGTTAAAGACTATGAAATATGTCCCTTCAACAATTCACAATTGTCTAAAATTTCCTTTGAATGGACAAGTGCTTACTATACCCCGCAACAAATATAAACCTTTGGTTACAAGAAAACATTGTACACAGGATTACTTTTGGGACAAATCTGGAAAGGAATCGGAGCCATGAACAGACTTTAACTTCTTGAGCTATAGAAATTACAAAGCAAAACTATTACATCCAATGGTCGGTCCTTCTATGCAAGAAATAACAAAAGATAAGCAACCCACATTTGAAGAGAACCCTAGACCGAAAGGACAAGGTCCCTATGCTGAGGTTCCTCCCCTGCCATCCTTACAAGGATTGGGAGGTAATTGTCGACAACAAAGCATTCCACCTAGACAAATGAGATTTGATCTTGGTGCTTACTCTTCTAAAATGTGAAAACCCATGAAAGAGTAAAGCCCTATCTTACAAGAGACAAATGGTAAGAGAAAAATAAATAGAAAAGCAAAAGAAAGAAGGAGAAGAAGACAAGCTTATGCCATAAACCTTGTATCTCAACAAGAAAACATTGATCCAAATATTGAACCAAACAAAGATGATCCTAACAATGAACAATCTAAAGACAAGGAAAACAATTGGGCTATGGTACCTTATGTCCCACTTTCCTCTAACATTCAGGAGTGGGAAGATGATGATGATTTTCTTGATGACAAGACTTAGCATGAAGATCCTACAGGTAAGTATTTATAACCCTTTATCTCTCTCGTGATGTGCTTCCCCAGTGATGTGTTATGTGTTGTTTAGGCCCCTTGGGATGATCCCTGATTCTCTTGTAAGGTCCAAGATACCAGGAGACTGCCTTTGTTGTGACCTTCTTCTATTTGTATCATCATTCTTCTATATTGCCTCTCTCTTTGTTTTCATTGTTGTGTGTTGTGTCTTACGAATATAGCATTGTGGTTGGTGAATTGGGGGCACCCTCCTACATGACTATCCCTAAGACACTTGTTTTTCCTCTCTTATTTATTGTTTCCCTTCCTCTAGTGTTTCTATCTAGTGGGCGGATGATGAAAAATATTTATACTGATGTGGACCTACATCCCTTTAGCGAGAAATCAAAAATTGCACTTAGTTCCCAATATGATGATGGGCTATAATATATTATTTGACGCTTGGCTAGTAGAAGCACTCCGTGCTTTTTGCGTAGTGATTTTGATGATGTTTTTATCTCACTTACAAAACATAAAACTGCTACTCCGTGCACTTTGTTTGTCTTTGAATCTCGCCTTGGTGACACTTGGTTTTGAGATTTTCATAGTATAGCCTTGCAATTATACTCGAAATCCTAATTCGTAGTATAACCTTGGATCTTTGTGTGATTAATCATATGCATTGATGTTGTTGCATTATCATGATTTTGTGGACACTAACATGTTTCTTACAGGGATATGTTTGTGCAAACATTTGGCGATCATAAGGTACATGTCACCTCCGAGGGGCATGGGCTTTGCAAGAGTCTGTGTTCCCTTGTGTATTTTCTTCCTGCCTTAACGTGCTTGATATCGATGCATGATATCAACCACATTAAGGTGGGGGCATATATAAGGTAAGCTATCTGTTGTAGATGTTAGCAATGTGCTTGACCTCAGGTGCAGTTTAAAGACTAGTACGATGAGTACTTCCTACACTCTGAGTTTGTTTGCAATTAATCAATCAATCAATCAATCAATCATCTTAAGCCCTCTATGGAGGCGGGGGTGGTGTATCTCTTGCGAAGAGTGCCCATCCTGTCATTTTCAAAAAGTCCTCATCGGGAGGCAGGGAGTGGTTCTGTAACTAACTCAACCCTTAAGCGTGTCTTCGGCGATTATTGTGGTGAAGCCCAATCGTTGGTGTGTGCCTATAATGTGCTTGAGATGGTGATGAGCCTAGAAATAGGAACACTCCATTGCTTGTCTGCCATGTTTTCTCTATGTCTTCAAAGTGTGTGTGTTTAGCGTGCTTGCTTTGTTTGGTGTGTCTGTTTCCCCATGTGCAGTTTAAAGACCAGCGCGATGAGTGCTTCCTGTATTTTGGGAGGTTTGGCATGTCTTGCGTGTGTGTTGCCCCATGTGCAATTTAAAGACCAGCGCGATGAGTGCTTCCTACATTATGGGAGGTGTGTTTACTTTCCTATACTTACATCTATATTTCATATATACGAGAAAAAGAAAAAGAAAAGAAATCATTCACTGTCTTCTATGCATCTATTGTCTTCTCTGTGTTTTGCGTGCCTGTAATTATTTTCAATGTGATTGGTGTGTCTTCTCCATGCTTGGTGTGTTTGTTGTGTTTGTTGACCATACTTTAATGCATGTATTGGCCTTGCATTTATACATACATTAAAGTGGGGGCTAAATGTAACATCAAAAAATGTCCCCTTGGGGGCTTTTCCCTCATAAGGTTTAGCTCTTGGGTATTTGATCTGCATTTAGGACATATTGCATCATATTTTGACATCATGATGAAATGAACCCTAAGTTTCAGGACAAATGGGACCTAGGGGGATCCCTTGAAGCAGACCCTACCCAAAATAGGGGGGAACACTTGGGCGCCCGCACCCTAGTCCTGCCCTATTTTGGGTTAGGCCCAAATTTTAATTGTCGGCTTGTGATCGTTATTTAGGTCCTATGTCGACACGGTAAGTTTGCATTACGAAATTCTTGGCAGGAGTGTTTATAGTTGCATATATAAGCATGTTTAGGCATTCATTTGTAAACTAGATGACACTTAGAAGATCATTAGATGAAATTTGCATGAGCATTGACATTCTAGAAGTGATTCAAGGCTTTCATTGTGTCGCAAGAGTAGATTTGTGTTGTCTATGTGTTTGTATTTCCAAATTTGAGCATCCATCTCCTCATGGCATGAAGAGCTTCTTCTTTCCATGAGATCTTCACTACAAGGTGATATCATTTGTGTTTTCAAGCATTTATCATTTAGTTTTTTCCTTTGCCTCTCAAGGTCACGCACTCTCTATCTGACAATGGTGTTCGGAAGACTTGAACGTCTCTCCGGGCTTGACTGAGGCAAGCATCTAAACACCACAACCCCCTCCCCATTTGTGTGTGATTGCAGGTTACAGGTTGAAGAAGCAAGAAAAGTGGAGTTGTAGGAGAGTGTGGTAGAGTGTCAAATTTGCATATCAGAGTTGAAAGTAGGGCCCTGGACTTAGGCACTCACTCATTAGTCCTATGGATTCTGTAACGGAGAAATCTTTGTGATAGCAGGAACAAGTTGTAGATCGAATTTCCAGATCCTGACAAAAATCAGGGCATTGGACTAGGGCGACCACTCATTAGTCCTCGACTGTTCCGCTTCCCAAACTTTGAAAATAGGTGCACATTTATCTATCATTTTACATCTTCCTGTAGCAGCATTTTTAGTAATTTATTTGTTTGCTTCCGTATTGACATAATTAGGGTTTTGATGTATAATTAAGCATAATTGACAATCAAATCACACAAATCCAAGTTTCCCTAAATTCCTAAGTGACCAAGGGCTTGATAGTGCATTGCCACTCGACCCAAGGTCCTTGAGTGTGTAATGGTGAAAGGAGGATAGGCATAAACTAAACTAACCATCTAATCAACCCTATCCAAAATTTCCACATTACAATATTCCTCCATCATGCAAAATAAATTAAATGAATTTATTTGTTTAATAAAATAATCTTATTCCATCATGCACAATAAATTAAATAAATTTATTTAATTAATTTGTTTTATCTTCCAAATCCTCTAAAAATAATCTTTTCTTTTATGCGCACAATCAGTCTTATTTTTAGAACTTCAAAAAAGTGAATCTGAAGTTGAGTTAATTGGCTTTAATTCTTATTGTTTTTATCATCAACTCATAAATTAAAAAAAAAGCATTCTAAATTTATGAAATCAAATCCTATATCAAAACAAGCAGTTAACTCAACAAAGCAACTTTAAAATATTCTTTAAACATGACACGTGTGCACCTTCATCATGAGATCTTAATTTATCTCATCCATCCATTTCATTAATTTATCTCCACTGTTGATCGATCCAACCCTGAAACCTATATATACCCCTTTCACTTCATCAAAAATCCTCTTCGATCATTTAAGCTTTGGGCATTCTTAAGCACTTTGAGCATTATATCGCATCATTCAGCACATTGAATTTTTTAGCATATTATCATCATCACGTCCGCTTGTTGCAACCATGGTTTTGCAATGTATTGAGCAATCCACAAAGAACCAAGAGATCTATACAATCTAGGTGATAGCTTTCTATTGTTCTTAATTCATATTGGTTTTGGTTATCATTTAGATCAATCTTTTGAAGGTTATAAGATTGAGTTTATTATCATTGTTTGATCTTTCTTAATCTTGATTTTACCTATCACATTCTGGCACACCCGGTGGGACCCACTAACCTTGCTTTTTAGAAATAAAAAAATAAAAAAAAATTGAAGTATAGGTATGGAAAAGTGCAAACAAAACACAGAAAAGTGCATTTGAGCAACAGAAAAGTGCATTTGAGCAACAGAAAAGTGCCTTTGGCTTGAATTAAAGTGCCTTCGGGCGACAGTAAAGTGCCTTTGGTGCATAAAAATGTGTCTTTGCACTGATTTGAAGTGCCTTTGGTCTGTTCTCAAGCATCTTTGGTTTTATAGGATTTCTGACTTATTTTTGTGGTTTGACAGGGATTTATAACCTCATACTAATCTTATTTTGTGTTGACAAGCTGATTTATTTGTCTAACACTCATCATAGCATACTCCTTAAGCTAATTTATTTAAGGGTATTGTCATTTTTAGCTAATCCATCATCTCATAGTTTATTGTTCATTCTTGTTGCCAACCTAGAGATCCCCATCATTCTCAGCATCCTAGATCATCATAGAATCAACTATCAATCTCTCGATTAAGCTTTTTTGACATAGATTCTTGTTTTTTACAGGTCTGGCATAAAAAAGTGCTTCTAATCAACAATGAGGTGCATTTGAGCAGCATTCAAGCACTTATGCACAGCATTCAAGCACTTCTAGTAAAGAAAAATGTGCACTTGCACAATAGTCAAGCGCTTATGGTAAATTCTGAAGCGCGCCTTTGCACAACAGTTAAGTGCTTTTGGTTGAATTTTTTTTTGCTAACTACTTGGTTTGTGTGGAACTAATATCACTTGTTGCAGCATCTTATCACATATCAAAAAAGATTTCTAACATATTCTTGCAAGACGTTTGTCAAAGACATTAACTTTTTCATACTAAGTCTTAGAAACACCTCAATTTGATAAAGTAATTCAATCTTATGTGATTAGCTTAGTTTCACTTAGTTTAATCTAGGAGGATAAATGAACAAGTGTTTTACGTGCTTGTGAGGTGATAGGTGTATGCTCTCCCCTTGTGCAAAAACTTGGGTGACCAAAAACCAGACCCATCTCTTTTTACTTTTTGTTTATCCTTTAGAAGGGCCTGCCTTTTGGATTACATTTCATCCAAGAGGGATGACCCTAAGTGGATTTTTCCTTTGGACCATTGTATAAATTGGTCAAGGTGAAATCCAGGTCCTAACCAATGTTAGCCTTTGCCATATGATGCCAATTTGAAAGCAGGTGTACTAACACTTTTGTGAAAGAAATTTCACATTTGTGTAAAGGTATATTACACTCCTAGTAAAGTTGGTTAAAGCTTTTAGTGGCTTGTCGAATGCTCGCAAGGCGTTGGTCCCCCAAAAAGCAAATAGAAACCTCATAATTAGTGACTACCCAATCTACCTTTGAACATTGTGATAATTTTCAGTGCAATGGCATAGAAGGTATTGCCCCCAAGATACTCACCATAAGGCTCCCTTGAGATGAGATAGAGATCCTTGGCTTAGAATAAGATACTTGTAGCTTTCCAGGGAAAGGGTCATCGGGTTATCCTTCCAGTATTGGAGGTCCCTATCTGTTTGCTTTTGCAAAGACAAAAAAGTGTACACACCCACATTAGGTGTGATAACACTTGAATCGACAGAGATTCCAAGTTGTGGGCTGATTTATCGCAGTAAAGATTTGTCCTTAGGTATAAAAAAGTGCTTGATTTGTCTACAAATTGTATTATACCTGTGGAAATTTGGGCTTTTTGTGAGCCTTGAGCATACACTCATTGTTGTCCTCAGCCATCTTGTTTGCTATGTTTTTTTTCTCTTGCCAAGAAATCAAACCAAAATCCTCATCAAAATGGTCCTGATAATCAAAAAGCCTAGGTTAAAGGTCACCCTCCATCTATAATTCAACCAATATCCCCATCATAGTCAGATGATGTAGACAAAGAAAAACTTAAACTCCTATATGGATCTCATCCCCAAGCTATGTCTTCAAACCAACACACATCAAGTTATCGTACCAACCTCCATCATACACATCTCCTAGTACTCCTAAGGCTGGATACAAAAACTTACACATGACTATGAGAAATTAGATCCTATCAAAAAGAAAATTCAAAGAGCTTTAAATGCCTTTAGCACATCTCATCACTAAAGATCCTCCTAATGCTCTGGCATCAACAATACCATCTTACATTTCCATGCCAACTCCAAATCATTAAATCATGAATCCATACATGGACACACAGACTTCTTACAATCAAACATTGGCTAGCACAAGTCACAATTCTATACCTCATTGTATATCTTATGACAAGGGACATTAAGGTCATCCATGTCATCCTCTATCTATATATTCATCTCCATCTAATTCCCAAGAACAACTTTCCTATGTAATCCCTCCATCACCACAATATCAATACATTCCACAACAATAAGAATTCCAACCACAACCTCAACAAATTACACCTCAATCCTATGTGTCACCCCCCATTATCATACCAACTTAACCCACCTACATATCATGTCAATTCCACATCAACTTATCCCATTGATACCCAACAACATCCACCCCACGATCATCCAATTCCCTATTCCAACATTTCAACTCATCGTCAAACCCATTTACAAGACTATCAAGTTCCTTCATAATAAGAACAAACAAGTCCCAGTCTTACTTTGCACCAAAATCAAGTATCCTTAAGTCCTTATAGTACCTTTGACAATGGGAACACCACTCTAGCTTACACATCCTATGGGTACCCTACAACATCATCCAATCATATGCCAATACAAGAGCCTACTAGTCCTATCCCCACACGACCATGTATTCCCTATAATAGTTTATTGATCCACCAACCTTCTAATCGATCAAGACTTTCATTGCCTTCGTCCCAACGTTCCTACAATCTTCCACAAAAGGATCCGTGGGAGGTAACCCTACAACAATTGGTCCAAGCATAATTGCTTGAGTTACCCTCAATAAAACCATCCAAGTCCAATCCTAGTATGTCTAATATCCTTATCCCTCCACTTAATCCTCATCATAAATCTACAACGCTATCCACCATTATTATATCCATCCATTATATTATTCATCCAACCATACACTCATGAAGGATGTGATCCAATGGCTATTAGCAAGGAATCAACCATCTCCATGTCATCAAACACCTATCCAAGAGCCTATCAAAGAGCCTTTCAAACAACTTGTCTAGTCCTACAAATACATCATATAGTCCACAACCTATCAAGCATATTGAAGAGTCTTCCACCACGAGTCCAAGTCAAGATTTATTGTAACTTCATGTTTTACCATCAAGAGCCTATCAAGCCTATCCAAGAGTCTCCCACTTCTACTTCCATTCAAGAAAATCAAGAGTTATGTGAAGAGTATAATCTAAAGCATGTGGAAACATCAACCCTTTATCTAAATCAAGATCAAAGCACCTCCATCCAACCCATCCATAACCTATATCTTTTCAATGATCAATTTATTATCTTTGATGAATAACCTATACGTGAGAAAATTGATCCCATCCATACTACACTTAATCCTATCTATGATCAATATCCCATCTATGATCAAGAGACCATCTATGGTCAAGATCATATCTATGATCAAGAGACCATCTATGGTCAAGATCATATCTATGATCAAGAGAACCATGATGATCCTCTTAGCCTACTTTATGAATTCCATGGTCAAGAGATTATCACACTACCTATCCATAATCTCATACCTATCCATGAGTAAGCTATCCACACTACTCCTATCCATCCTCCACCTAGCCCTATCCACGATCCAACAACATCCACTTTCCTTGATGAGACACTTGATCCCCAACAAAGCATTGACAATCAAACAAGTCACTTGGATCCTATCCCTTCATCTCTTACTGAGCATAATGTTAGTTAAGATCCAAGCATCCCATGTCATTCATCGCATGATCCCACATTGTCTCTTGTGGATCTTTTATTATCTCATGTTGATCCTCCACCATCTCCCATCGATACCATTCCAAATCCATTATCCTATCCCCTTTGTCTTACCACCTTCATCCATGAATGTTCTTCCTTAGGAGAACAACCACCACTATCCGCCACTTCACTATCCCCATCAAATAATGGACTTGTGTCTTGTTTTCAAAACAAACATCCCATTGTATATCATATGTTCCAAAACATGAACTATCAAGGCAAAGGTTTAGGCCTTCATGAACAAGGTATCTTAGAGCCCACCCATGTCATAATCTATCCTCAAGCACATTGTCTTGGTTTTTCATCCCAAGAAAAATAATCCAATGATGTCGGTACCACTTCCACACCTCCTCTAGCTATTGCTTCCACTCCATATCCCAATGCACCTTATCACACCTTTCACTCATATGTTGCCATCCCTCCTCCATCATCATACCATTTGCAAAAGAATGTGACCATACATCTCCCTCCATCCACTCTTCCAAATCCTAATATTCCCATCCTTCCATCCCCTAATCTCTTCACCCATCAGTATACTCATTCCTCCATCCATATATCCCGTCCCCTTATATCCCCTATCATTCCTAATCATGGCCAATGAATACACACATTGGCCACATATGAAGCTATCCCAAATGCCATGAGATTCAAAAAAAAAAAATTGGGTGTTGCCGCATATATAGCAAAATATCTGCAAAAGCCTCAAGAATATCATGTTGTAGGGCATCAATACACAAATTCAAAGCTAAATCTATCTCAAAAGCTACATACACCCACACGTCTCAAAGAAAAATGAAAATAGTGTGGGTCCCCAAGCAACAAGCTATTAAGTCAAATGAAGCATTCACATCCCAAGTATCCCAGAAATCTCACTTCATCCAAAAATCTCAAGTTCCTTCAACCCAAAAATCCCACAAATCTCACTTCATCCAAAAATACCAAATTCCTTCATCTTATAATCCCAATGTAAAAATCATAAAAATCCTAAGTATGTGTGGGTACCTAAGGTCCTACATCGACCATCCCCTATGCAAACAAGTCCATTGCTTCCTACACCACCTCCTAATCAAAAGCTTCAAAATCCAGTTCGGTGTGTACAACCGTTGGTCTTGGTTCCCCACAATTCCATGCCATTTCCACATACCTCCATCCCCCCTTCTTACATCCCTTATCTAACATATTTCCCCCATCACACCTCTATGGTTCATGCTTTTGCTCCATCATCCATTTATCCCTCCATCGCCATCCATCTATCATAATCCACCATCCATTCCATTTTCATATTCCCACATCTACCAACATTTGTGTGCATAATGCTACCTGATATAGTCCATGTGCAAACACTCATTAAAGTGCTAACATACTACCTTGTTATTGGAAACAGACGCTTGAGTCCTCCATCCCATCCAAAAAAGTAAAAAAAAAGATCAATAAAAAAAAGTAAAGAGAAATCCCTTTGTCCAATGGTGAAAACTTGGCAAACAGGTGCCTCGAATAAGTACCATGATGAAAACCTGGCAAACAAGTTTCATGTGTAGGTTGATTGTCTATGCACCTTACACTTGGGGGCATGTTGTCTCATCTACCCATCCTATCATTCCTTCTACCTATCCTTCCTATCATATCTTTCTTATTAATTTTATCCGCATAATTATCCCCTTGATCCAATCCATCCTTTTTCCTCCTTTTCAATCTTGATATAGATAGGGGCAAAAATGTTGAAACATGCTTTGAAAAATCTCTTGATATACCTCATCATTTCCAACCAATCCAATCAATCCTATCATCATAAGCTTTGTCATGTAAAATCCTAAAGCATTATACCTAGAATGGGGCATGTTATTCCTATGCAACATAGTCTTTGATGATCACATCATAAGCACCTTATCCATTCCATCCACTATTGAGTATTCTTTTATTCATCCTTCTATCATACCTCTTCCATCCCATTTGCTATCACCCATCCTTTTGTTCACTTATCTAATCCCATCTTTCTCCTTGCATCTAGAACTGGTTTTCCCTTGTTATTGGTATCTAGCATTTAGGCTATCCAAATTGTTATCCAATGTCATCCCAAGACATTTCAAAATCCAAAAACATCATAACATTCAAAAATCCAAAAAAATTCCAAAAACATTCAAAAATCTAGAAAATCCCAAAAACATTCAAAAAAATCCAAAAAATTCCCAAAAATAATCATAAATCATCATCTCCATCCCAATCCATCAACACTTCCATCTTTCTCGTCTTCCATTTATCACTCTCCATCCTATCACCCCAACTTGACTAACTCAAGCAGAAAATGAACTATGCATCCTTTGAAAGCTAAAGTACTTATCAAACCAAAAGCAAAAGACTACTCCTAAAGCCATATGATGTTCTACATACCGCTTGCAACATCTGCTACAACAATCCATCTATCCTAGATCAACAACCTTTAACAGATATATCTTTCCTACAATAAGGCTTCATCTACCAATCTACCTTGAGCAACCTCTTTGGCAAGAGAATATGTTGGTTGTGTGTTTACTTTGTAAGTCAGTCTTTTTCTTTTTGGTTTATCTTTTGTTTCTTTCTAATGCTTATTCAAAGCTACCTTGATTTATATATATCTTGGTATGTTGCGATGCAGTATGGATTGGGGCATAGTCATTACTTTCATATGTTGTGTTTGTGGGATGACCTTATTATCCTGCTATGGCTAATACTTATCAATTAGCATCTTTCATATCAATATCTTTTGCATCTATGGTTCTATAAAGGCCTTATGTGCATTAATATCATTCTATACTAAGACTATTTTCCATTCACAGGTCCAACAAGGTTCTATTATGTATAGTAGATATAAGTTCAAACCGTTTGTTTGCAGAGTCAACATCATATGCATTGGATACATTGTCACCTTGGTCTTCTATACCCTAGTGCATAACATCCATATGATATATCAAAATAAGGATTAATCTTTATAAATATTTGCATAACTATTGCAACATCACCGCATCTCATCACACTACCCAGAACTACATATTATCATAATCATCTTCATCGTAATGTGCCTTGATCCTATGGATACAGGTTATGTAGGCAGTCTAGAATACGAAGGAAGGATCCAGTACTCAAGCACATACGATTCATCAATTTTTCTCTCACTCATCCATCTCACCCATACATCCTAATAAATCTATAGCTTTCATGAAGATCGATCAATCCGATATCAATTCTTCTATTCTTTTTCCATTTATCTTCCATCTTTTATCTAACCTTTTCATCTTCATCTACATCTCTCTATCTACTCACCTTTTTCTCTCCTTTCATTTCAAGATCACACCTATGTTCTTTGAACCCAACTTCCTTCTCGAGGGGGCGTCCTCATTTTCATCATCATCATTCATCTCATCGATATACCTCATGCTTTCCATACCAATCTAGCCAAATTATCTAATCACATCCTTTGGTCTTGACTCTAATCTTGTCGTAAATCAATCAATCAATCAATCATCAATCCATCATAAATGGGATATATTGTTCCCACATCCTTGTGTTGATCCAAGGATATATCATTCCCCACAATGACAACACTATCTTTATCAATCATCATCAATTAATCATTGATTTACAACTTGATAGGGGCAATACCTTGTTTGTTTTTGAATCACCATCACCATCATCATTCATCTTATTCATTAACTTACCATTATCTTTCCTTTTCACCCTTGATTTTGAGTAACTGGAGCATCACCATATCTAATCCAATCATTTTCTTCCAACCATGATCTTCTAAATCAATCTTTTTCTATCAAATCAAATACTATGTTTTAAATTTCTTTGAAATGATGTTACTTTACAACACCATCTCAAAGAGGGGCAAAATGTAGACACCTAAAAATGACCCTTTGTATTATATCATTTGCATACATTAATTCCTCCTAAATCATTTGTTTTCAACGTTAATTAAATAATCCAATTATTTAATTAATTTCATTAATTTCCACTTTATTCATCCAAATTAAATAATTTTAATTATTTAATTAAATCATTATCCTCTATCAATCTTCAAGTCCACATTAATTAAATAATCTAATTATTTAATTAATTCATCAAATTCCTCCTATCCACAATTAAATAATTTTTAATTATTTAATTAGCTAAATATTCTTCTAAATTTAAATAAATTGTTCAAATTTATTTAAGTTGACTCAATCTTCTAAAAATAAATAAAATCAATATTTTATTTATATTCCTCCATCATACAAAATAAATTAAATGAATTTATTTGTTAAATTTATTCTCTATATTTAAAAATAATCTTATTCCATCATGCACAATAAATTAAATAAATTTATTTATGTAATTTGTTTTATCTTCCAAGTCCTCTAAAACTAATATTTTCTTCTTTGTGCACAATCGGTCCTATTTTGAGAACTTCAAAAAGCAAATATAAAGTTGAGTTAATTGGCTTTAATTCTTATTGTTTTTATCAACTTGTAAATTAAAAAAAACATTCTAAATTTATGAAATCAAATCCTATTTTTATCAAAGCAAGCAGTTAACTCAACAAAGCAACTTTAAAATATTCTTTAAACATGACACATGTCATGTGCACATTCATCATGAGCTCTTGATTTATCTCATCCATCTATTTCATTGATTTATCTCCATCGTTGATCGATCCAACCCTGAAACCTATATATACCCCCTTCACTTCATAAAAATCCTCTTCGATCATTTAAGCTTTGATCTTCTTTGATCATTTAAGCTTTGGGCATTCTTAAGCGCTTTGAGAATTATATCATATCGTTGAGCACATTGAATTTTTGAGCATATTATCATCATCACGTCCACTTGTTGCAACCATGGTTTCGCAATGTATTGAGCAATCCATAGAGAACCAAGAGATCTATACAATCTAGGTGATAGCTTTCTATTATTCTTAATTCACATTGATTTTGGTTATCATTTAGATCGATCTTTTGAAGGTTATAGGATTGAGTTTATTATCATTGTTTGATCTTTCTTAATCTCGATTTTACCTATACACACTTTCATATTTTTATTTTTAGCAATCATACCTCACCTAGATCAACTAGGTTCACAATATATACATGATATTACATTGATTTCATTACAAGTTGGCCAATACAACAAGAATATTACATTTTATAAGTCGGTCAAAGATCACAACATGAAACATGTATAGGGCAAGCCCTATCATGAACAACACGCTACTTCAAAAGAAAACACACACCTTGCATATCCCAATACATGCTTAGTACGGTCCTAAACATCAATCATAGCATCACTCTTCAAGAAATAACATCTGCATGTCACACCTATTTGAAATAGGCTGCCCTTAAGTAAGAACTCACGAAGCTTGTAGAATAACGGTCATTTCACCTTAGCGGTACACCTAGAAGATTAAACATTACTTCTTGTACACCAAATCACTAGATACTCTCCAAGAGTATGCATTGAGCCTCTCTGAACATATTCACAAAGTTTTATTGACAAATCTTCACATCTGGAGGAGTACGGAGCATTCCAACAAGTCTTCATCACCATTTTACTCTGCCAAAACATAGATTGGAACTCTATCACACAACTTTTATTACTGAAGGTATATAGACTTTATTTCTTGGATATAACATCTTCACAACATACTAAACTTAGATTTGAACTGCATGATCATATATACAAATGTAGAGGAATGCAAAGCAATTTCCCAAGCAATCTCCTAGGTAACTTTCTATGGCATAAGTCTTCATCACTTTTTAGAGATCAAAACCTACTTGTGTTCTTGTGACAGCTCATGCAGACATATAAACATACATTTTAGTGCTTCTAATTCCCAGATTAATATATCTTCTTGATGCTGATAATTCCAATCTTAATATGTCTTCTTGATACTTCTAATTCCCATCTTAATGTGTCTTCATACTCAGCTCTGTATTGACCGAGGCATGACATCCAACCATGAGCTTTAGTAACCACATTACATTCAACATGACATCCAACCATGAACTTCAGTAATCACATCATATCCAACATCAGCAATGTATTAGCCAGTCCAAACTGAGTGTTGACATCAATGACAACCACATCACCACCTTAGGTATCATATGTGCAACAATCTCCCCCTTTGGTATTGATGGCAACACATACATGTATATTCTCCTCATTTGACATCAAGGACAAAGGAAAAGTACTTCTTCTTAGGGCACAAACTCTCCTCCTAGGGTGCATATATTTTATTTCTCTCTACCCTTCTACAAGGATCCCTCTATCAGTAACCACAACTACCTACTCCCCCTAAGAGGTAGCCACCATCAGTCCAAGAAAAGGATATAGCATGAACTCCCCCTAGATAGATGCACCACTGTGCATCTAGCAAGAAGAAGGAAGGGCAATTACCCCTAACCTCTATTGGAGATCCTCAAAAGTGTCCTTTACAAGAGCCTTTTGTGAAAATACCTGCAAGTTGATTCTTTGTTGGAACATATTCCAACCTTACTTCCTTATCTGCAACCCTCTCTCTCAAAAAGTGATACTTTATTGCTATATGCTTGGTTCTAGAATGCATCACTGGATTCTTGGAAATATTGATAGCACTTGTATTATCACACAAAATAGGAATAAGCTCATCATACAATACCTTAATATCCTTTAAGGTTTGTTTCATCCACAATACTTGTGTATAGCATGATGCTGCTGCAATATACTCTACCTCTGCAATTGATAATGACACTGAATCTTGCTTCTTGCTCTACCATGAAACCAATCTGCTTCCTAAAAAGAAAGCACCACCACTTGTACTTCTTTTATCATCAACACAACTAGTCTAATCAACATCAGTGTAGGCACTCAGATTAAAGTCATTATCTCTTGGACACCATAAGCCATAATCCAGAGTCCCCTTCAAGTATTTGAATATTCTTTTCATTGCCTTCTCATGTGTTTGCTTGAGATTAACTTGATATCTAACAACCACACATACTGCATGCATGATATCAAGTCTAGAGTAGTCAAGTACAACAATCCTCAATCATAGATCTATAGGAAGTCTGATCAACCACTGGAGACTCTTCATCCTTGCTCAAGTGACATCTAGTGACCATGGGAGTACTCACTGGTTTAGAGTCCTCCATATCAAATTTCTTCAACATCTCTTTGACATACTTATCTTGAGAAATGAAGATACTATCATCTAGCTAAGCAATTTGAAGTTTAATGAAGAAAGACATCTCACCAATCATAGACATCTCAAACTCTTTTTGCATCTCCTTTGCAAACCTCTTACACATATCATCATCTCCACCAAAGATGATGTCATCAACATACACTGTAACTATCAATATCATATCTTCTTCTTCCTTGATGTAAAGATTGCTATTTTTAGTACATTTCTTGAAGCCTTGCTGAAGTAAGTACTTATCCAACCTAGCATACCAAGCTCTAGGTGCTTGCTTGAGACCATACAAATCTTTCTTGAGTTTGCACACCATGTCCAGATCTTCTGATATCTGAAAACCATCTGGTTGCTCAATGTAGACTTCCTCCTCTAGATCACCATTCAAAAAGGCTAACTTGACATCCATCTGATAAACCTTAAAGTTCTTGTGAGCAGCAAGGGCAAAAAACATCATGATTTCCTCCATCTTGGATACCGGAGCATAGGTTTCCTCAAAGTCAATGCCTTCAACTTGTGAATATCCTTTACACACCAATCTTGCTTTGTTCCTCACAACTTCACCTTCTTCATTTAGCTTGTTCTGGAACACCCACTTTATTCCTATAACATTCTTATTGGCTGGTCTAGGAACCAATTCCCATGTTTGATTCTTCTTAATATGATTCAATTCTTCTTCCATTGCTTTTATCCATCCATCATCTTTGTTAGCATCAGCAAAGGTTTTAGGCTCTACTTTTGATAATAAACACAAATTTACTTGCTCACATGCCTTATCAAACCTTCTCCTAGTCTGCACACCTTTATTCTTATATCCAATGATTTGATCTGTTGAGTGGTTATTCTGAACTTACTTTGTTGGAGTCTTAGGTAACTGCTCTAATTCTTGTTTCTTTTCTTCTTTCTATTCTACTTCTTCATCTTCAATGCATGGAAAGATATTAGATTTGGAGTCCTCTGATTCTTGTGAGATTTGATACAGGTCTTCATCTACTTTGATATTTGTGCTTTCAACTATCTTCCCTAGTCTTTTGTTGTAGCATCTATAGGCTTTACTTCTGGTTGAGTAACCAAGAAAGATCCCTTCATCACTTCTTGAATCAAACTTTCCTAGGTCTTCTTCATCTCTTCTGATATAGCATTTTCTACCAAAGATCCCAAAGTATATGATAGTACAAGGTCTTCCATACCATAGCTCATAAGGGGTCTTAGTGCTATTGACCCTTAACTATACTTTGTTCATTAGATAGAAAGCAGTGTGAACTGCTTCCTTCCAGTACATGTCAGGCAGATCTGCATCCTTCAACATTGCCCTATCCATCTCTTGCACAGTCCTTTTCTTCCTTTCCACTACCCCATTTTTCTGAGGGGTTTTAGGAGCTAACAAATGTCTCCTTTGAAGTAAACTCACCTCCTTTATCAGACCCTAAACATTTGATCTTAGTATCCATTTCATTCTCAACCATAGCTTTGAAAACCTTAAACTTATCGAGGGCATCTAATTTTTCTCTTAAGAAAGTAAACCAAGTCATTCTAGAATAATCGTCAATAAGTAACATGAAATACATTTCACGTTGTTGACTCTTTACTCTTGTAGGGCCACATAGGTCAGTATGAATCAGCTCCAAAGGCATTGAAGAAGAGTACTTCTTGCTCTTGAAAGTTTTCTTTGGTTGCTTTCCCATTTGACATTCCTTGCACAATGTGTTTGCAGGCTTGGTTATCTTGGGCATGTCTCTCACCACATGAATAGAGTTGATCTTTACCATATTATCAAAGTTGATGTGTCCCATTCTCTTGTTCCATAGTTGACACTCACTAGATTGAGCCAACAAGCATGTTCTTCCATTTACCTCCTTCAGATGATAGATGTCACCATATGACTTAATGCCTTCAGCAACTAGTTTTTCGGACCCTGCCTTCCTGATTTCACAACCTTTAGCATGAAAGGTAAGATTGTATCCTTTACTGCACATTTGACTGACACTGAGAAGATTATGCTTTAGCCCTTTGACATAGGGGATATCCTCAATCATGTTCTTTCCATCAATAGTTATAGCACCCTTTCCACAGATTTGTGCTAACTCATCACCACCAAACTTCACGGCTACATCATTCCACTTCTCAAGACTAATAAACTTCTCCTTGTCACCAATCATATGATTGGAGCAACCACTGTCAATTACCTAACCCTTGGCTTCTTCTTTTACATGAAAGGAAGTCCATACAACCATTGATCTATCATTGTTTTGGTCAGTATGCAAGGTATCAGTCTTCACACATTTTTCAATATCATCCTTTTTATTACCAATATTCAAGGCCATGAAAAGTGTTTCATCGTTTGAATTATCATGATCCTCATCTTTTGAAAAACAACTACTCTCTATAGAATACATGCTTCTTTTGAACTTGTCTCTCTTGTTACTACCCCTTGATTCTTTAAAAGGACATTTAGAAGAAAAATGACCAATCTTTCCACAATTGAAACATTTGAAAGGTAACTTACCTCTGTATTTGCTTGTCCCTTTCTTTAAGGTTTTTACAAAATTTGATTCTACTTCTTCAAGGTCATCATCGTGATCAGCTGCTTCATCTCCCATCTTCTTACTTGCTTTGAATGCAATCTCCTTCTTTGGAATACCTTTGTCAAATTCTCTCATTTAGAAGGTTATGAGAGAGCCAAACAATTGATCTATTATATAGGTATCCAAATCCTGAGTCTCCTCAATAGCAAATACCTTATGACTAAGATTTGGGAAGAGTTCTCAGTACCTTCTTCAAAATTTCATCTTCTTTCACTTCACCACCAAAACTTGTGATGTCATTAACTATTTCATCAGAGCATATTGTAGAATTTGCAGCTGAACCTGCACAATGATCTATCTAGAAGAAAAAGAAGCAAAACTTGTAGAAAAAAAAAAGCAGAGAAAAACAGAGCTGCAAAGAAATTAAATTCAGTCTCTATGTTAACTTTCACAGAATGCATGAATAAATAGAAATTAAGGAGGAAACAAAGGAAGAGACATGAAGAGTCATCACACAGTCCTCCTTGGTTAGCTTAGCTTAAACAAAGCATGCAACATAAGTTCTTCGTAAATCACGGAGCAAACAGTTAGTTGCACTAACACCCCCCCTTAAGTCTAACTAAGGAGACTAAGCCTAAAGAAAGATATGAGCAAAGTCTGATGAGGTACCCAATTACAAATATGAAAGAAGAAAACCCAATCAGAAAAAATCCTAACCATTTATTCAAACTAAAAAAAAAAGTTGCAACTCTGACGAAGAACCGCAAATAAATCCACACTGGAACAAGATTATATTAGAGTCATAGAAACCACTGCATGAGTACCTCTGGGATACTCTCAAATGCTCGAAATTACAGTTGTACATATTCTGCATTGCTCAAATGGATGAACATATAGGTATACGGTCTCTGATAACAGAAACTGATCGTCTGAAGATAGGAAGATATGATTCTACAGAGATGTGCTCCAAAGAACTGCATATATTCCCTCCAGTTGGAATGATGCCATTGTTTATCCAATGCACAGTATTGTCCCACTAGAAAGAATCTTTGGAAGCACACGAGGATGCAACTCTGGAATCTCATGTAGACAGGGATTTAGAACAGAAGAACACTTTTGGCTGTCGATAGGAGGAAAAGTTGCAAAGCTCTGGTAGTTTATTAGTAACTTTTATCCTAAGTTTGTTTATCCAGAAGCAAAATGAAAGAAACCTATACTAGATGCTTTAAGAAAAACCTCCATATGGAACTTTAAATAAGTTCAATTTTTACAAAGCCCCGAATTTTCCCAGATCTCTATCATGTAGTGCTTGCAAAGCACGTACAATTTTTAAAAGAATTAATATAGGAAGAAAGAAAGGGGCATGTAAAAAAAAATTAGGGGAGGTAACATGCATGCATCTAGAAATTTACATCTGCCTCCATGCTTCCTAATAGCTTTAATCTTCAATACTTGCAAAAGGATTGTTTATGCTACTTCTTCCTAGCTCCCATGTGCTTTGATACCATGTGGAATTTGTAGCTGAACCTGCACAATGATCTAGCTAGAAGAAAAAGAAGCAAAACTTGCAGAAAGAAAAAAAATATAGAGAAAAATAGAGTTTCAAAGAAATTAAATTCAGTCTCTATGTTAACTTTCACTGAATGAATGAATAAATAGAAATTAAGAAGGAAACGAAGGAAGAGGCATGAAGGCTCATCACACAGTCCTCCTTGGTTAGTGTTGTCATATTTTGCGTGGCCCCAAAATATTTTGTTTCCCTCCTTCTATTAGAGAAATTCGATCAGAGAAAGCCTAAATAGAAGGAGGAAAGTCTTAAATCCTACATTTCCTCATGAGCTGCCTTGCAAAATTTCCCAAAATCTTACCTGGAGAATCCTTGCAGAAAACCCAGAAACCCTTTGTCTTCAAGTGCCTTCCATTGCAGATAATTCTCAGTTTTATACTTATCATTTTTGTATGCATCTTTGTATGTGTCGTTGTATGTATATTTGTTGTATCGCATATATAATTGCATTTATAAGGGAAGATGCAAATTCGTATAAAAGGCAGATACAAAGGGGGAGATACAAAAACATATCAGTGACTCTTTTGTGTATCAATAGGACTTGGTTTGTGGTCCCGCCGATAGGCCGATGCAGATGCAAGGTTAAATGCAAAAGTGAATGTACAATTCCAGACCCAAAGGAAAAATGCAATCAGTTTAAGGAAGTGAAGGTTTTGTATGCGCCTTTATATGTTTGATTTCATGTATTTGTTAGATACAAAAGGTGATGCAAGGAGGTAGATGCAATTCCAAACCCGACCATTCCTTCGTGCTATATTTGATAGCTATTCAGTTCGGCCCTTGTATGTTGTATATCGAATTGCATGTGTGTGATATACAAAGGCACATACAAAGTCAGATGCAAATCCATATATGAGGGGATATACAAAACGGATCTGAGCTTGTTTCAAATTTGTTTCATAAACATAATGGGGTCCGTATTTGTATATTGAAGATGCATGTATATGCGATATGCAAATGAAAGGTGAGATACAAAAGTCGAATCCGATTCCATTTCCAATTTGCTTCATAAAATGTTGAGATCTGCTCTTGTATGCACATGCAATTGTATTGCATATTCAAAGGTCGATTCAAAGGCAAGTGCAAAAGGCGATACAAAAGGCAAGGTCTGCTTTTGTATGTTGGCAATTGTATTGTGTATACATTTGCATACACAAAAGCAGATACAAAGGCACATACAATCGCATTTACAAAAATTGAATATGCAAAAAGCGAAAGGAAAGAAAATTGCATAAATGCATAAAGTGAACCTAGCAGTGTGAAGTGCATATACAGTTGCATATGCATGATCAAATACAGTTGCATATGCAAAGCAATATACAAGTGCAAGATGCAGTTGACCGCAACTTTGACCGTGAATATCTTCCGCATCCTGAGGAATTTTTGCATGCTCCAAAAGGCAAAAGTGCTTATTTTTGCCTCCTCTTTCATTTGGCAGGCTTTTGAGGGGAATATCCTCACTTTCAAAATATGATCTATATATGCATGCTTGGCCGACAAGACGTCTCAGTGACCAATTTGGCATGTGCAAAGGTTGATATTTTCACAGTAACTCTAATTGGTGGGCTTTGCGGGTGCATTCATGGTGGATGGTCAAATTCTTCAATGCACATGGGTTCCTCTGGCTCGCTGGTAGGTATCCTCGTGGCCTACAATGACTTTTGTGCTCCTCACTTCATGTTTTGCCCTCTTTTACGTGTGGGCGGCCATTTTCTAGTGTTATAGACCTACCAGCGACATGGTTCCTATCTTTTCACCATGGCTCTACCCATGTGCCCCCGTTCCTGCATTGATGACCTCAGATCTTGTGGAGCAACCTCAGCGTCCCCTACATAAGAAATTGATCTATAAAATGCATTGTAACCTCGTTGTTGAGGATGGTAAATTTTGGGCTGTTATGCTGCCAAATTTCTTGTAGTCAGACCTCTTAGTGTAATTACAGGGTAAGGGAATGTGACTTATTGTGCCTGAATCTGGCCTCTGTTGTCTTCCTGTTTATCCACCAATGAATGTGATTAGTTATATTGTGTCTTTTCCTGCTACAAGTTATTTTGTATTATAATGGTTTCTACCTTCATGATCAATATATGCATGATTTCTTGCCTCTCTTTTGTCCTAATTTCTATATTTTACTTGGAGTTATAGTCTGTTCTATGAGTAAAGCGGCTCCTCTGTAGGTTTGATTTTCATACCGAAGCCTCAATCAACCTCATAAGTCTGTGTGAATTCCCTTCATGATTGAGATCATTGTTGTGTCTACACCAAGATCACCATCGCTCACTAAATTCAATGCATCACCCTTTCATTTCAGTTTCCTTCTAACCCTTTTCCCCTACAAGCATTAGCACTAGGTTTAGATATATCCCTTTAAGCATTAGGCTTAGAATGAAGAACCAGCCTTCTCTGGAGGTCTGATCTCAATTTGCAAAATCCCACACTTTCGAGATCATTCCCATCGTGTCATTAGAATGCTTGGACTCTCTCCAAGCAAGGTGCAATTCTATGTGACAACAGTTTCTGGCATGCCCGGTGGGACATATTTGATGATCCTTATCATCCATTGAAGAGTTCTTGTGTGCTCTTTAGTGCATCTTGTCATTCAGGGCAATCTCTCCAACACCATGGTGACTCTACTGAACAAACCTGTTGGTGAAAGCAACCCAAGTGCCTAAAATTTCATCAAAGATCAGAATTTTGGTGGTTTTCTTGGTCTATCCAGCTTTTAGAAGCATCTCAATCACCTGGGGACTCCCTCTCTGGTATGTATCTAGTTTCTCTCTGGTTGCAGACCTATTTTGCTCTAATTCTGACATTTTTATGATTATCCAGCATTTAGATGCTATCAAATGTCAAAATTGTATGGGAGTCATGGCTATTCCCCTACCCCTAATCCAAATACAGGCTATTGGCCCCCATACTAGCAGTATCAAACCCCAAGTGCCTATGATTTCATACCATACATCCCTGCAACAACACAATATTAGTATCCTCATGATGCTTGCCTCCCTCCCTGTTGGCAAGAAACACTGTGTGGCTTCATAAGTGTTGTCATTAATAGAAACAAAGTCTATTCTACACATCTGCAGTACATAATATGCCTATATCAGAAGTCAGAGTGAAGATTGTTTTGGTCCAGTGGACAAGAACAAAGTATGCAACATGGTCTGATAATCAGGTCCGGATCTCTTAGATGGTGTAACTCAGTAAGTTGCGGACTTGGACAAGTCAAGAAGGGTATCATGACTATTGTATTCTAGAGATTTAGCCTCCAGTGATAAAGCATGAAAAAGATATGAGCTTCTGAGTGATGGGTTCCAGTCAGACAGAGGAAGAACTGATCGACAAAGTACCAGACTTCAATCCGAATGTATGAAAGGTGTTAATCAAGCAATTTGTGGTATTATACATTATTGGATGACATGATTAATGACTTCTATGTCTAAGTTTTTGATGTGCATCATCAATCAAGCAAGGATTCAACCAACATAACAGAAACTTGCAAATATCCCAAGTGTTCTTGTTGTCAGCTGTGAAGTTGTTGGAAATCCTTGATGCAGATATATATACTCGATAGATTCAAGCTTGTGAGAAAGAGATATGGAGAAGAAGAAGCAAATATAGGAAGAAGTGTGAAAACTAAGATCTGAATCCAGAATATGACTGAAGAGTGATATTGAGTAGAGGAAGAATGAAATGTGTCAGATCAGTATATAGTGCCTAACCGGAACTGAATTCTTGCATGTATGGATGTTGTTCATCAGTTCAAACACCTTGGTATCATCTATAAGCATTTGTAGACAGTGAGTCTCTTGTAGGCAGTGGGCCTCTTGTGAGCAGTGTGCTCGGGCAGTGAGCCCTAATTGGCAAGTGCCATTTTGTACTCTTCTATTCTTTTAATAGAGAATACAATCTTGGGTTAGTCACCCCATGGTTTTTCCCTTAATAGGGTTTCCATGTAAAAATCCTTGTGTTGTGTGTGTTAATTCCACTTCTATTCTTATGGTTGCTTATGCTTTCATGTTTTGATATATCATTGAATATTGAGATAAGAAAAGAAAGTAAAATTTAAGGATAATTGATTCACCCCCCCTCTCAATTATCTGCCTTGTTTCCAACAATTGGTATCAGAGCTAAGTTCCTCTGAACAAGCCTAACAGCTTGAGGAAGATCTGGGAATCTCAATGGATGCATATGGTATGAAAGAACAACTTCAGTCTGCCCTAGGTGATCTTGAACAATCCCACTCTGAGGTCAATAATTTGAGAGGAAGACTTAAGGAAGCTGATGATTTCATTAATGAGCTAAAAGAAAAACTTAGTATTTATGTGAAAAAGAGAAAGGAACTACTCCAGAAATTAGCAAATCAGAATGAAGACAATAATACTGATGAAGATCTAAATGAGAATACTAAGCTATGTGAGAAGCTGTCAAAAGAAGTCATTATGATAAGACATGAAATGGAATCAGGGGTTATGAAATTCACCCAAGAAATTGAAGAGAAGAGAAAGACTAAAGATAACCTAAAACAATCCCTCAAGGAGAAAACAGAGGACTGCCACAAAATGGATAGAATAATCAGGCATCTTGAATCTAATCTTGAAGAAGCCAGAGACAATGAAGAACAACTTGAGAACTAGATAAACACTCTTAAAAAGGATCTTCAATCTGCAAATGAATACAAAGAAAAATTCAAGATAAGCTCAGCCCAACTTGAAGTTCTTCTTGCAAGTCAAAAGAGGGTTGATGATAAGCGTGGCTTAGGGTATGGGAAAGGTGAAAGCTCTGGATCTGGTCAAAGGAACTTTGGATCAAGAAGTCAAAGAAATAGGCCTAGAAGACCTCCGATAAGGCAACCAAATGCCCAAAGATACCCATCTTTCAATGGAAATTGCTTCAATTGCAACAAATTCGGTCATAAAGCAACTCAGTGCATGAACAGAATGAATCAGAACAATTCATCCTTCTTCGGTCAATGTTTTAGTTGCAAAAGGTATGGTCACAAATCTCATGAATGCAGAAACATGCAAATAAACAATTCTTTCAATGGTAGATGCTTTACATGCAATAGAATGGGGCATATGGCTAATCAGTGCAGATCAAAAGGATATCAACTAAATAAGCAAAGAAATGTTGTGTGTTACAATTGCAATAAATATGGTCATATAGCCAGATTCTGCAGAAGCAGAAATCATGATGAAAGGGGTCCGATAAAACATGATCATAAACAAGATAAAGGCAAAGGTAAAGTAAATGCGGATGAAGTTCAAAAGGAGATGAGCAAGATTTGGGTAGAGAAGAGTACAATGAATATTGGAGATGGATTTGCACTGGAATCTGGTGTTGATAATCCTTCTGGAAACTAAAAAGTGAGCTCTGGCTCAGGGGGAGCTACAGAGAAAATCTTTTCCCCCAGCCAGCCGGTAAGTGCCTGAATTCGGCACATTGAGTGAACATCTGATGTTGTGGATTAAAGGGTTCCTATAGAATCCCCAAAAGAACCTTTAGTCAGAATATGAGAGGTCTGCATGAAGTTTCACAAGGTTTATGACCACTTGAGTAGATCCAGTTTCGGCAACCATCCAATATTAACAGAGCAATACAAATTGATCTGGTATGATCTAAAAATACAATACTCTGATTTGCGGATCCAGAGGAAAGTCTTTAAGGCAATTGGGTGTTATCAACACACTAAGGTACTAGTTTGAAGATCTGCAAGACGATTCATGAAAATCTCACTTAAGAAGTAGGGTGACCAGATGACTTAAAAGTTTGTGCATTTATTACAAAAGGGAATTAGGTTTTGTGTAAGGATAAAAAGGTTTTTTCACTCATTATTTACACACTTGCACTCACAAAGAAGAAAGAAGAGCTATGAGAAGAGATCCTACAATTTACTCTTGAGTTCAAGCTGAAGATTGAATTCAAATAGAAAATCACTCTGACATCTGCTTCAAACCCTAATGTGTGAAAAGGTACTTCCCTTCTGCAAATTCTCTCCAGAATTATTTGCTAGAATGGCTACTCCAATGGTTGTTAATATCTCTAAAAGGTCGAGACCAAAATTCAAGAAACACCCTTACAAGTCACTAGAAGTTGATCCCTTGGGTGCATTTTCCACTATTTCGCACAGTGTCTTGCATGTAGAATATATTAGGGTTTATATCCATGCAAACATCAAAGATTTTAGAGACTCAAAATTAATTGACATCTATCGAAAATAGTTAATAGATGAGAATTTTGAACTCAGACCTAAATTCAAGACCCTAAGGGACAAACACGTCGAACATTGCATTCATTTTCCATCTTTTGCAGAAGACGAATGGGTCTAGTATGTTCTAAGTAGGATGCATGATAATTTTATGTGGCTAATGAGGCCATTGAAGATAACCAAAGATGCCATTAGGGCTGTGACCAGATTGCATTCAACTGGTGGGTTACCCGCACTCAAATTTGTAAAGAACCAAACGGTAACTGAAGCCACTGGATCAAAATTTGACAAAAGAGCAATGACTATAGATGACATCATGGATCCGGATGTCAAGTTTGCTTCAATGATAATTGGCTACAAAATCTACCACTCAAGTAGGGAAAATTCTATGTCTAGTACAACAATCTATGCTGCATATCAGATGCTAAAGGAAGATGCAGATTATGATATGTGTGAGTTTCTACTGAGTCAACTGATGGAAAACTTGCAGAAGATCAAGAAAGATAAGAAAAACTCTTTCAAATATGACAGTCTAATATTGTGTCTATTTTTCTACTATATGAATGAGCTGCCTAGATCAAAGGGTTAGGTCTGGCTAAATGATAAACCCGTTGCAATTCAAATCAGAGATTACATGTATGGACTTGGTGATGCTTAAGCCCAAAACTCAGCTCTCTGGGGTTACTTCAAGAATTTCCAAAGCATAATGCATGCCAGAGAGAGAATACCATAGTCAATAGTTGAGAAATACAAAGACACAGTCTGCTTCATGGTTGACACTGATCAATGCCTAATGGAGGCAGTTGAGCCAAGAACTGTGTGGATAATGCCCATGGGATATGAGGTCGATGAAAACATTTTGGAGGTACATGTTCAACACTTGCTAAGCCAACCTAAAGACACTGAAGCAGACAGGTTTGGCACCTTTAAAGAGCTAAGCATAAAAATACATGTTTAATTAAGGCAGCCTGAGATAAAGAGAAAAGTAAGAAAAGAAGTTGAAGAATTTGCCAAAAGATTTGCCATATCAAAGGAGGCAATAGATGTCAATAGAGAGAAAATAAAGAAGACAGAAAAAGAAAGACAAGAAGCAAAGAAAGAAAGCATTCCGGTGCAAGTCTCCTCCTGGACTAGATCTTCCAAGAGTTCTGCTCCAGTCACTCCTAAAAGCTCAAAGACTACCAAACCGAAAGTCAAGCCATCTGGGAAAGGAGAAAAGAGAATAAAGACCAAAGCCACAAGGACATATATGAGCCAAAAGGATGATGAAGAGACAGAATCAGATGAGGAAATTAGGAAAATGAAGAAGAAAAGAACGTTCAAGAAGTCCTCTGATAGCATAAATGAGGAAGAGAAAACAAAGGAATTTGTTGAAAAACCCACTCTATCAATTGAAGACATCATCAAAGCCATCACTGTAGATGGAAACCTGCGACATAATTTTATGATGAATACAATGATGCAGATAAGAGAATTCTTGAAGAGGCAACTGTCAGGTATTTGAACATCTACAACAAAGCCTTCATTGAAATAATTTCATTAATTCCTAAGAGCCTAGAAGAAGTACTAAAGCTAAGAAAAGAGAATGCCAAGGCAAAAGACTTGGAGATACGAGAGCAGATAGCGATACAACTATGTCCTTCTATCACTCCAAAGCAAATGAACGTGGTTTTTAAGGACAGTAAAGATGAGTTATGGAGCAAAGCAAGAATGAATAAGCTCATGCTTGGAGAAATTGATCAAGCAAATGAAACAAAAGAAATTCTTTGGAATGCCTTGAAGAGATTTAATCTTCCTATTGTAGAGGAAAAAGATGAAGATCCTTCTACCATGGATGTTGAAGGATTAAAAGTAATCAATGAAGAATTCTCTGACAAGGATGTCCAAGGATTAAAGAAAATAGATGAAGAGATATCTGAGGACTTAGACTTCTTTGTTCTAGAAGAGGAAGTTCAAAAAGTAGTAAACTCTGGTAATGTCTCTCCTCTGGATCCCACAGTTGCCAAGACAAATCTTCTGGGCACTGAAGAAGAAGGGGAAGGAAGAAGAGAAGAGAAGGAGAATCAAGAGGAAGAGGATAAGGTAAAAGAAGAAGAACAAGCAGAAAAGGTTGGTGATGACTTATCCAAACCAATCAGTCCTGATATCTCTAAAGGAAAGAAGTCTGAATCAATAGGAAGAGACACTATAGAGATAATATAGAATTTCCTGGACAAAGAAATGATGGAGCTGGATGAACCTGAGTTGATTCAAGGGCCACTAAATTTGGACTCTCTCTCTCTAGTTCAGATAATGAAAATAACATCTTTTGCTCAGGCCAAAGCAAAAGAGAAACTTCTAAAATCACACATGGAGGACAGTGAACTGTTGAATATTGCATCCGGTGTACTAGAGAAGATCGTTCCTACATATCAAAAGGATGCATTTGCCTCTCCATCCATTAACTTGAAAAACTTGGTTAATTATGTAAATTCTCACTTTGAATCTCTAGAAAAATCGGCAGAAACTAAGGTCCGAAAAGAGTTCTTTGAAAAAAGGTTTAGTGAGGTTCAAGGACTAATTAACAATGACAGAAGAACCTTAGGCATTGGAATAAAGAGCATTGAAAATGCTCTTAAGGATGGAGGAGATATATATAGATTTTGTTTATCTTGGCCTAAAGTTTCAGACGATATTGAAAAGAAGATGAAAGAACAAGAAGAAAAGTTGTTAAGCCTGTCCCAGAATTTTGATCCTCTTACCATCTCTCTGGTAAATCAAGAATGTCAAGCAGTTGTTATCATAAATGAGATAAAGAAATTGGTTAAGGAGAAGAGGAATCTGATGGATAGAATGGGTGAACTTAGGGGAATAATCTTCCCTAAGTTAGAGGCATTGAGTGATGCTTTAACAGATGCTCAAAGTACAGCCCGGACCAATAATCCAACAGATTTGAAGAGGGCATAAGCATATGCATTTTTGTTAAGTGGACACATCTCAATTTTGGATAGAATGAAAAGGAGTTGGGCCACAGAGATTGTACAGTTGAAGACAACCTTTGTGGATATACTTAAGTATATGTAAGTATAACATATGATTTGTATATACATATGCGGCCATGTATATAATAGTTTTTGCACAATTTTGTATGTGGATTCCACCCTTTGCCATTGATGTCAAAGGGGGAGTGAAGAGTAGTGAAAAATAAGGAATTTAGCAAAGAGGGAGCACTGGCAAAACAGTATAAAGAAACAGAGCACAAGCTAAGGGGGAGTTACTGCAACACTTAGCCATTTTTCACTAAGTGTTGCCATCAATGCCAAAGGGGGAGATTGTTGGCAAGAGACACTATGTGGCTTCATAAGTGTTGTCATTGATGGCAACAAAGTCTATTCTACACATCCGCAATACATAATATGCCTATATTGGAAGTCAGAGTGAAGATTGTTTTGGTCTGGTGGACAAGAACAGAGTATGCAACATGGTTCGACAATCAGGTCCGGATCTCTCAGATGGTGTAACTCAGTAAGTTGTGAACTTGGACAAGTCAAGAAGGGTATCATGACTATTGTATTCCAGAGATTTATCCTCTAGTGATAAAGCATGAAAAAGATATGAGCTTATGAGTGATGGGTTCTAGTCAGATAGAGGAAGAATTGACCGATAGAGTACCAGACTTCAATCTGGATGTATGAAAGGTGTTGATCAAGCAATTTGTGGAATTATACATTATTGGCCAACATGATTAATGACTTCTATGTCTAAGTTTTTGATGCGCATCATCAACCAAGCAAGGATTCAGCCGACAAAACAGAAACTTGCAAATATCCCAAGTGTTCTTGTTGTCGACTATGAAGTTGTTGGAAATCCTTGATGCAGATATATATACTCCATAGATTCAAGCTTGTGAGAAAGAGATATGGAGAAAATAAGAAAATATAGGAAGAAGTGTGAAAACTAAGATCTAAGTCCAGAATATGACTGAAGAGTGATATTGAGTATAGGAATAATGAAATGTGCCAAATCAGTATACAGTGCCTAACCAGAACTAAATTCTTGCATGTATGGATGTTGTTCATCAATTCAAACACCTTGGTATTATCTGTAAGCATTTGTAGACATCGAGTCTCTTGTAGGTAGTGGGCCTCTTGCAAGCAGTGTGCTCAGGCAGTGAACCCTAATTGGCAAGTGCCATTTTGTACTCTTCTATTCTTTTAACAAAGAATACAATCTTGGGTTAGTCACCCCGTGGTTTTTCCCTTAACAGGGTTTCCACGTAAAAATCCTTGTGTTGTGTGTGTTAATTTCACTTATTTTCTTATGGTTGCTTATGCTTTCATGTTTTGATATGTCATTGAATATTGAGATAAGAAAAGAAAGTAAAATTTAAGGATAACTGATTCACCCCCCCTCTCAGTTATCTGCCTTGTTTCCAACACTCCCACCCCTACTCAGCCTCCTTATCAACCTAATAATGCATGTTTTCTAACCCCAAGAAGAATACCTCAAGCTTGTAGTGATTAGAGGACATTTGGACGATATCAAAAGAGACATGGGTTATAGTCTCCCATTAGAACCGTTTGATTTTAATATCAAAAGCATAGATGATGTGCTAGAGATACTTTGAGGTTTCCAGTAGGAGTGGGATGAGATTCAGAGGGTCTAGGAGTATAACAAACAACAAGAGGAACTTTCCTATCAGGCTCATCTTCATCTGCAACAGTTGGAAGGGCATGTGTTTAAAATCCCAAGCTTCAGGCAGGATGTCCCCTCTGGGCCTCCAGAACCACCTTCCAACTTTAAAATCCCTAGTTTCAGAGGCCCCCAGCCTTCATAGAGGCATGTCTAGTCACCAAGTCAGCCTTTTCCCCCTTAGAGGGATCTTCTTCAAGAGGCCCTTTCGGCCCATGCTTTATGTCAGCCCTCTTGCCCTGGCCCCAAAGTGGAGGAAAGACCAGTTTTCTAGCGATACGCTGGGTTTTATGAACCACAAAAGAAAATACTTGAGATTGTTGTGAAGCAACTGACCATTTGTGAAACTCCATGCACTAGTGAAACAAAAAGCTCGGACTTGCTACTAGAAGAAATCAAGTCAGATTAGATGGAGTAGTAGTGTGTTGAGCATGAGATTAATGCTAGTTCAAGTTAAGTCCTCTTGACTTTGGCTCTTTTGAGGAGTTTTCCTATGCTATGACCAAGATGAATGAAACCCAAATGCAAAAAAAACATGGTGAGAGGGTCCAGTTGTAGACACAACTCAAGCAAAATCCAGTGAAGTTGCAACTGAAAAATGTGGGCACCATATAGAGGATTGTTACAAAGATTCCCCCGGAGGTAGATGATGCCTCTCTGTTTGATGAACTACCCAGCCACATTGAAAATGAGGAAGGCATGCAAATGCCAATGCTGGCTGCAGTTCCAGAGCAGTATGGGGATATTGAAACTGGTGATAGGTTGCTGGAGTGTGAGGCCAAACATGGCAAAAAGGCTCCAGTTCATGAAAAGGAGCATGCTAGCAGCCCTGTCCCAGAAAAGGCAGAATTTAAGGAGACAAGGGTGGATCTTCTCATTCCTATGTGCCTAGCCAACTGGAAGACCTCTTTCAGGATGAGATAGATCTTTTCTGCTCAAGATGTGATATCAAGCCAATATTCCCTGAGGAACAACATCATGAGCATCTTGTTCATCAGGTAGGGACAATCATATTTCCACGTGAGCCACACGAGCTAGAACATTCAGACCAGCAAGAGAAGAAAGAATCAGAGCAAAGGCATGAGATCAACCCTGCTGATTTGCATGTCATATCAAGGGGATGCCCTATTAGGCATCTAGCCCAACTGGAGACACATCAAGAGGAGTCATCACTTGTCATGCTTACCTCTAAGCATGAAGTTAAACATCAAAGTGTGTGGGATCAGCCCATTTGTTCACCACAAGCTAGTAGCATCAACAATCAGTTCAGGTGGATAGGTGAGTTTATCTCCATTATGGGGAACGTGTTTTTACCAAATTGTCATAGGCCCATCCCTCCCTCACCTCCTTTTAACTACCCACATGCATGAAAAACATTGTATATTATTAAGGAAGGGCAGTTACTTTCAAGAACCAGTCAATGGCTTTGTTTAAGGTCATTCCTGACTGGTTAGTTTAGGATTAGAGTAGGTTTTATTTCAATTTTAGGTTTCCCTTCAATAAGTCCCTTTGCACTCTGTTGTATTCTCATTAGGAGATACATGCTTGCTTGTTTTTTTTTGTTTTGTTTTGGCTTGGTAGCTTGCCCAGTGTTGCAGCTCCTCTGTTCTTGTTGCAGTTCTTTTGACTCCATGCCCAATGGATCCTTAAGGCCATTGATCTAATGTTTAGCAGGCAAACATCCCCGAAATGTTGCCAAAAATGTTGTCATATTTTGCCTAGCCCCAAAATATTTTGTTTCCCTCCTTCTATCAGAGAAAGCCTAAATAGACGGAGGAAAGCCTTAAATCCTACATTTCCTCATGCTTTGCCTTGCAAAATTTCCCAAAATCTTGCTTGGAGAATCCTTGTAGAAAACCCAAAAAAACTCAGAAACCCTTTGTCTTCAAGTGCCTTTCATTGCAAATAATTCTCAGTTTTATACTTAGTCATTTTTGTATGCATCTTTGTATGTGTCATTATATGTATATTTGTTGTATCACATATATAATTGCATATACAAGGGAAGATGCAAAGTCATATACAAAGGCAGATACAAAGGGGGAGATACAAAGACATATCGGCGATGCTTTTGTGTATTGACAGGACTTGGTTTGTGGTCCTGCCAATAGGCCGATGCAGATGCAAGGTTAGATGTAAGGCGGGATACAAAAGTGAATATACAATTCCGGACCCAAAGGAAAAATGCAATCAGTTTAAGGAAGTGAAGGTGTTGTATGCACCTTTGTATGTTTGATTACATGTATTTGTCAAATACAAAAGGTGGTGCAAGGAGGTAGATGCAATTCCAGACTTGACCATTCCTTCGTGCTATATTTGATAGTGGTTCAGTTCCGCCCTTGTATGTTGTATATCGAATTGCATGTGTGTGATATACAAAGGCACATACAAAGTCAGATGCAAAGCCATATATGAGGGGATATACAAAACGGATTTGAGCTTGTTTCAAATCTGTTTCATAAACATAATGGGGTCCGTATTTGTATATTGAATATGCATGTATATGCGATATGCAAATGAAAGGTGAGATACAAAACCTGGATCCGATTCCATTTCCAATTTGCTTCATAAAATGTTGAGATCCGCTCTTGTATGCACATGCAATTGTATCGCATATTCAAAGGTCGATTCAAAGGTAGGTGCAAAAGGCGATACAAAAGTCAAGGCCCGCTTTTGTATGTTAACAATTGTATTGTGTATACATTTGCATACACAAAAGCAGATACAAAGGCATATACAATCGCATATACAAAAATTGAATATGCAAAACGTGAAAGGAAAGAAAATTGCATAAATGCATAAAGTGAACCTAGAAGTGTAAAGTGCATATACAATTGCATATGCATGATCAGATACAATTGCATATGCAAAGCAATATACAAGTGCAAGATGCAGTTGACCACAACTTTGACCGTGAATATCTTCTGCATCCTGAGGAATTTTTGCATGCTCCAAAAGGTAAAAGTGCTTATTTTTGCCTCCTCTTTCATCTGGCGAGCTTTTGAGGGGGAATATCCTCACTTTCAAAATATGATTTGTATATGCATGCTTGGCCGACAAGACTTCTCAGCGACCCATTTGGCGTGTGTAGAGGCTGATATTTTCACAGTAACTCCAATTGGTGGGCTTTGTGGGTGCATTCATGGTGGATGGTCAAATTCTTTAATTCACATGAGTTCCTATGGCTCACTGGTAGATATCCTCGTGGCCTGCAATGACTTTTGTGCTCCTCACTTCATGTTTTGCCCTCTTTTGCATGTGGGCAACTGTTTTCTAGTGTTGTAGACCTGCCAGCGACATGGTTCTTTTCCTTTCACTACGCCCCTACCCATGTGCCCCCATTCCTGCATTGATGACCTCAGATCCTGTGGAGTGACCTCAGCATCCCCTACACAAGAAATTGATCTATAAAACTCACTGTAACCTCGTTGTTGAGGAGGATGGTAAATTTTGCGCTGTTATGCTGCCAAATTTCTTGTAGTCAGACCTCTTAGTGTAATTACAGGGTAAGGGAATGTGACTCACTGTACCTGAATCTGGCCTTTGCTGTCTTCCTATTTATCCACCAATGAATGTGATTAGCAATACTGTGTCTTTTCCTGCTACTGGTTATTTTGTATTGTAATGGTTTCTTACCTTCATGATAAATATATGCATGATTTATTGCCTCTCTTGTGTCTTGATTTATGTGTTTTAATTGGAGTTATAGTCTGTTATGTGAGTAAAGTGGCTCCTCTACAGGTTTGATCTTCATACCAAAGCCTCAATCAGCCTCATAAGTCTGTGTGAATTCCCTTCATGATTGAGATCATTGTTGTGTCTACACGAAGATCACTATCGCTCACTGAATCTGGTGCATCACCCTTTCATTTCAGTTTCGTTCTAACCCTTTTCCCCTGCAAGCATTAGCACTAGGTTTAGATATATTCCTCTAAGCGTTAGGCTTAGAATGAGGAACCAGCCTTCTCTGTAGGTCTGATCTCAATTTGCAAAGTCCCACACTTTCAAGATCATTCCCATTGTGTCATTAGAATGCTTGGACTCTCTCCAAGCAGGGTGCAATTCTATGTGACAATAGTTAGCTTAGCTTAAATAAAGCATGCAACATAAGTTCTTCGTAAATCACGGAGCAAATAGTTGGTTGCACTAACACGTATAACTAGCAATGTCTTCATCTTTTGTCATCCTCAGGGTCTCAAATTTACTCTTGAAGATTTGCATCTTGGCTTGCTTCACTTTACTATTGCCTTCATAAATGCTTTCAAGTTTTACCCAAACATCCTTAGTAGATTTGCAACTTGTTACCTTTAAAAGTTTTGTATCCTCTAGTCCACTCATGATAATACTCTTTACCTTGGCATTATTATCATACAACCTAATCTCATTAGCATCTGCAAGCTCAGAATCAGGAGCAATGTAACCTTTCACAACACCTTTCCATACACCAAACCCTAGAGAAGATAGATAGCTTTCCATCATTAGCTTCCAAAAGGAATAATTTATTCCATCAAACATAGGTACCTTGTGAGATCCATTAGGAGCCATCTCGAACATTCCTCAAGTGGTTAAGCTTCGTCTGAGTAAATTGGCTCTGATACCAATTATTGAACACACCAGGATACTAAGAGGTGGGGTGAATCAGTATCTAAACAACTTCAAGTCCTCCGGAGCAGATTAAAACTTTAGTATCACAACATTAATACAAACATGAAAGAGAAACACAATGCACATCAACACATGACACCAAATATACATGCAAAACCTAAGAAGGGAAAAACCACAATGAGGATTAACTCACAATATATGAAGCTCAAAATTACAACTTTGTTTTAGGGCTACAACCTAAGGAAGCTACTACTCCCTGAAGACTTTGTTTTAGGGTCACTCCCAAGGAATCAACTACTCCCCGAAGACTTTGTTTTAGGGTCACTCCCAAGGAAGCAACTACTCCATGAACTGAGAACAAACTCAGGAATGATTACACAGGTAAGTGCAAAAGATGAGTTCACTTTTTTGTCAAAAAGTGAAAGTGTTTTTCTTGTTTTTCAAATTTTATCATAATTGGAGTGAAAATTTGAAGTACTTGCACATAAAATATTAATATAATGTACAAATATGAAATGTAGGATTTTGTTTCTAGTTTTCAAATATGTAATTTTTCCTAATACCTAGATGATGAAAGTTGGTTTTTTATAGGATGTAAAAAAAGTAGTTTTTTAAAAAGTCCCTTGTTTTTTGCCAAAGCATGCATGTGTACGACCAACACAATTTGACCTAAATGAAGGTATTTTTCTAATTCCTTTTGTGGAAGGATGCATAGGAAGTTGAATTTCGGTCAAGATATTTTTTCATAATTTTTTGATACATTTTTTTTATTAAATTTTTAATGGCCCTAATTAGTGTTTTTTAAAACCCCTCATGTATGACCAACATAATTTGAGGTAAACTAATCAATTCACTAATTTTTTTTTCATCATGTAGAGAATGATGTTTAGATTGGTCAGACATAATTTTTTTCAAGAAACTTTCAAAATAAAAAATTATTAAAAAAAAGTAATGTATGTTATTGCAAGATTATGAGTCTCTTTGTTTAAAAAATAATTAATAAATAGAAAATTATGTCCAATAGTATTACCAATTACATATTTGAAAACTAGACTTTTAGATCTATAATAGGTTTTAATCTCGTTAAAAGATTAAAAAAAAAAGTCATCAACCATAGTGGTGAAACTAGTTTTTTCTCTTGTTGTTTTCATGGTCTCCTAGTTGCAGGTCCAAGACTAAGGCTTGGGTTTCCAAGCCTAAAAACAATGCAAATCTACAAGTTTACAATTTCAAATATTTAGAAATGGGACGGGTGTTCGTTCATAACAGGTTCCCATTATAAACGAATACCCGTTCTAAAAATAACTGGTACCCATTTCTAAAAAATAAAAAATGAAGCCATAGGCATGTTTCAAAAAATAAATACTTTTTGAAAATAGGTACCCATTTAGAAACGGGTGCCCGTTTCATAACAGGTGCATGTTTGGCTTTGGGTGCCTGATCCTAAATGGACACTTGTTATTTTCAAAATGGGTGCCCATTTCGATCATGTTTTTCCTTACGTGGAAAACTTTCGTGAAATGTGTACTCATCTATGTGCACTCACTCTACACTATGATAGTCATTCTACTGTCTAAAAAATGACATTGAGGCTCACACCTTTGATGATTGCACTTCTACTTCTTCTGATGATTGTATCAATTAGGCACACTCTTCACTTCCCTCCTATCACAAAAAAATTCTTCAATATGAATCAGGACAACCTCTAAAACCTCTACTCTTTCTCCTTCAGTCGCACATCATAATGCATATGATATTCATACTCTGCTCTTCACACTTTCATATTTTCATTTTTCATAATCATACCTCACCCAGATCAACTAGGTTCACAATATATACATGAAATTACATTGATTTCATTACAAGTCGGCCAATACAACAAGAATATTACATTTTACAAGTCGGCCAGAGATCACAACATGAAACATGTATAGGGCAAGCCCTATCATGAACAACATGCTACTCCAAAAGAAAACACACACCTTGTGGATCCCAATACATGCTTAGCCCAGTCCTAAACATCATTCACATCATCATTTTTCAAGAAATAACATCCGCACATCACACCTATTTGAAATAGGCCTCCCTTAAGTAAGAACTCACGAAGCTTGTAGTATAACGGTCATTTCACCTTAGCGGTACACCTAGAAGATTAAACATTACTTGTGGTACACCAAATCACTAGATACTCTCCAAGAGTATGCATTGATCCTCTCTAAACATATTCACAAAGTTTTATTGACAAATATTCACATCCGAAGGAGTGCAGAGCATTCCAACAAGACTTTATCACCATTTTACTCTGCCAGAACATAGACCGGAACTCTGTCACACATAACTTTTATTAATGAAGGTATATAGACTTTATTTCTTGGATATAACATCTTCACAACATACTGAACTTAGATTCTAAACCACATGATCATATCTCCAAATGCGGAGGAATGTGGAGCAATTTCCCAAGCCGTCTCCCAGGTATCTTTCTGTGGCAGAAGTCTTCATCACTTTTCGAAGATTAATACCTACTTGTGTTCTTGTGACTGCTCATGCAGACATAGAAACATACATTTTAGTGCTTCTAATTCTCATATTAGTATATCTTCTTGATTCTTCTAATTCCCATCTTAATATGTCTTCTTGATGCTTCTAATTCCCATCTTAATGTGTCTTCATACTCAACTCTGTATTGACCGAGGCATGACATCCAACCATGAGCTTCATCAACCACATTACATTCAACATGACATCCAACCATGAACTTTAGTAACCACATTAACCACATTACATTCAACATGACATCCAACCATGAACTTCAGTAACCACATTAACCACCTTACATTCAACATAACATCCAACCATGAACTTCAGTAACCACATCATATCCAACATCAATAATGTATCAACCAGTCCAAACTGAGTGTTAACATCAATGACAACCACATCACCACCTTAGGTATCATATTTGCAACACTAAGTCAATATACTTTCAAAGATAAAATGATAATAAGATCTAGGTTAGGCTTATGCAAATTTTGGATTTGATTGATTGGTTTGATTGATGGATGAAAAGGATTAATTGATTGATGGATGGATAACTTGGTTGACAGATGAATGGAAAAGCAAGATAGATTATATGGATAGATAGATCTAAAGATAGATGGATTGATTTAAGAAAAAATGAGTGGATAGACTAATGAATTTGGTTGACAAACGAATATATGGATAGGTTGGCAAATGGATGATTGGTTAGGTTGACAAAATTTAGGTCCAAAGACTATATAATTGGCCAAGAGATGGATAGGTACTCACAAGTCCAAAATCAATGTGATGGGCAAGGAAATGATGGATAATAATGGATGAAAAGGGCAATATGGAATGACTGAATGGTTATATGGACTAGCTGGGTTGAAAAATGAGTTTGTTTCAGGTCACTATTTTGCCTTACAGTCAAATCTAAAAGCCAAAGTTTCAGATTTCAATAAGCAAAACTGAGTTCCAGTACAAGCGTTGAGCCGCCAGTCATAGGTGTGCTGACAGTAAGCACAGGCACGGTGACTGACAATAGGCACGATGGCAGAAAGCAAGGCCATGGAACTGTAGTCACAGGCGTGGTTCTGTTTCTGATTTACTATTTTGTGTGTAGCTTTTGGATTTTTGGCAAGAAATACAAACACAAAAACACAATGGCTGACTTGTGACTTATCAAGGTAATTGGTGTGAATTGCTTCATAGTTGAAAATGGATTATACTGGTTTTGCACAAAGAAAACATGTCAAACACATTAACAAACCTAGAATTATTCAAGTAGGAGTGATTTTAGAGTGTGTGCCCACACAGTAGAATAACTATCCATGTTCTTACCTAACTAAGAACACTTCACCCTGAGAGGATAACTAGGGATAAGGGCTATGCACTCAATACCCCTTTCCTTGGAGGCTTTTATGCCCTACCCAAAGAAGACTTATATCTCCACTTTAAGGAGGTACATGGTGATTAACTTTAGGTTAGATTCCGTCACCTTGCACCACACTAGAAAACAACTGTTAGTAGGTGATCAAGAGTACCACCAACTACACCGTTGTACCTTATATGACATTATCATATGTCGCAGAGGGTTTGCGGTACCATTTGGGTCATCCACAGACCCATTTATGGGTCATATAGGCCTTAAATAGCCTTAAACACACCCTAACACACCTTAACAAGCCTTAATAAGGTTAAATATCATATAAAGGAAATGGTGAATTCGTGGAAAGGAGTTAATTATGAGTATTTAGGAAAGGACATAAGGGAAAACACCATGAAAGGGTATTAAGAGGCTATATAAGGAAGATGAATGTGAGAGAGAAGAGCATGGTGAAGCATGATGATGTGAAGAAGCATAATAAGATAGGAAGATGGAAGAAATGAAAGAGATATAGATATGATGAGAAGATGGAATATATATATATATGGTGAAATATTTGAATATTTATGATATCTATTATATATTGAATATGATGTAATCTTACCGCATTATGTTATTTCCTACCACAAGTATATAATATTCTATCACTGTCACTACTGGGGTATAAATATTACATAAGAGTAAGCCAGGCTTAGATCTCTGGACTGTGTCCTATTATTTCTCTTGCCAACAAAAACTGATGGTCTTATCTAGGATTTACAAGCTTCTAGGGGAGTCCTCCAAATACACAAGGTATAGTGAGGCCCAAGTATGCGAACACTAGTTCGTTAAAGGGATGTGGCATAAGTGATCAAGCAAACACCACTTCACCTTGTGTTCGTAATCATCTGGGACCCCAAGGTTGTCCCAATGACTATGCGACTAGATTAAGGTACAACTTTTGTTCTCCCTCCTTTGATATACCCCACCAGAACATGTGGTTGAGGTTACCCCTTTAGATTGGGTGTGTCTCTATAGGTAGGCCTCCTAGGGGAAAGATTTTACTTGATATTTTTGATCTCCAATATCACACAAAGCGCGAGGAGAGAGCATACACACAAACAAGCAAATCTTGGGATAACAAAGAGAAGAAATGCGTGGTTTTTTATCTCCAAGATCACACGAAGTGCAAGGAGAGAGCATACACCAACACACAACTTAAAAAATGCGACAAACAAATGTTAATTAACCCATTAATCTACTTTAGTGCCTAATTCAGTGGAAAAACAAAATCTTTGACAAGCATTGCTGCAACAAACTTGTTAGTAGTTTGAGATATGATCTTTGACAAGCGTAAACAAGTTGCACAAAGATATTAGTCTCCAAATCAAGCCAAATTGTTAGCTACAAACTGAAACCCATACAAAGGCATGGAAATACAGTCAAAAGCACAAAAATAGAGATAAACAAAATGAAAAAACTAGACTTCTATACCTGATTTACCTTTTTAGCACAGACGTGATGATAGAGGACACATGTGCTCAAGAATGATGCACAGGCACGTATATGAAGCCACACAGGCATAGACTTGCATAGCATAAGCATTGATCCAGAACTGTGAGATGAAAACCTACCAAAAATAACTAGTTAGGTCTGATATAAAATAGAAAATGATTGATAGAGGCTAATCCAGAGGTCCTAGATGATAGATTTGATAAAACCCTAGTTGCACAAAATCACACACAATAAAGGTGCGACTTTGGTAGGCGCAGGCCCAGATCTAGTAAAAGTGACAAAAACCTGCAATAAAAACTTGACAAAACCTTGCAAAACCAAATGTTAACTGATGAACAAGTCATATTTGAGGGTTTGTAACATAGATAAGTCAACATTTGATAGAAAAACTAGAAAATTATAGTTATTGTGGATCAAAAACCAAAACTAGGTCAAAATCAAAACACATGCATTGGAACAAAGAGCACAAGTGTGCTGACAGGGCACACAGGTGCTTCTCTTGCAAGCGCAAGCAGACCGAATGGAAACACTAGTGTGCTTTGACAATCAAGGGCATGGATCTATAACTTGCAACCAAAGAAGACATAATTTATTTCAAAAAAAGCTCATTAAAAGGACGTGGTCTCACCGGGCATACCAAAAATATATGCAAAAATATGATCCAAGGTAAATAGTGAAGATAAATACAATATAAATTAATACCTTCACCTCAAATCAAACCCTCACAATTAGATAGAATGAAGTAGAAGGCACCTTAATTCTATTATCTTTGTTCTATGGATATATTATGCATTGTGGACTGCTCACAAAACCAACATAATCTAGGTATGAGATGTCTATAATGGAGGCAAATGATAATGATAAAAATATGGAATTTTGATAGCATGTACTTGCATATGAAAGATCTGTTGTGATAATGATGTGAGAGGCTCAATTTATAGAGGGTTGAATGATAAATGGAGAGCTAGGATTAAAAGATTAGATTAATGGCTAGAATTGGTTGAGAGGATTATAGGTCAAAGATAAGAATCTTCTAGAGCATTATTCCATGTGAATGGTGGATATTAAAAAGATGTGGTATGAAGTGGATGGTGGAGATTAAAAATGAATTTAATTTTGGAGATCCATTATTTAATAATAGTGGTGAGTGGTTAAAAATAAGGATGTGAGTGAATTAAATAATGGGATTATTTATTTACGGAAAGGAAGTTGTTAGAAATGATAAATTAATTAAATAAATTGAATTTATTAATTAATTTAAGAAGAAATGGGAAATTAAATAAATAAATAAAATTTATTTATTTAATATGGGAAAAAGTGAATTAATGAAAGATGGTTTAATTAAAGATGGGTTAATTAATTAATAATAAAATTATTTAATTAATTTGGAAGACATGTTAGGATGTAAAGTGGTGTTAGGAATGTGTCAAAAATGAAGGTGAATACATGATCATTTTTAGGTGTCTATATTGTGCATCTAGATTTATCTCACTCTCAAAGACCTATCACCTCACCTTAACCATTTTGTGCTCATGTTCTTGGAGCCACAGTGGGGGCATATGCTTTTTCTAGTGTCCTACATACCTACACGAGTGTTCATGACCTGTAAGGGTCACATTCTCATCTTCAATTACCTATATTGGGGGCAAAGTTATACTCCTTCATGCTTATCTCTAGCCCATATGCTTAACCTACCTATTATTTGACATATTTTATTTTATTGTTGCACAATGCATTCATGATGTTGATTTACATGCTTATATGGTTAGCTTATATTTATATTTCATGTATTATTTTTCCCTCTCCTCTAATTCCTTGCATCTAGTGCATGTAATCAATTAAGGGGGGCATATTCAATCACTAACACTCTTTCATAAAGCTTGTAGACATTTATAGGCATCAATACCAAGATTCATCATTATGTTTAGATGGATATTTATCACATATCTCCTCTCTCCCATGATCATTGATAACAAATTTAGTTTATAATTATTATTATCTTTACTTGCATGACAAAAGCTACTCATTACACATATTTTCTTTATTTTGTAGGTTCCCATGGAACATGCACATTTGAAGAATGAACACACATAATGAGATCTAGTGGGATCCATTACTTTACATGAACCTTGATATCCTTTTATGTCAAAATATTTACTTTACATGCATTTTTGTGAGTGCTCAAATACTTAGAAATACATCCTCATGTTAGGATTCACATGCACCTTAAAGTGGGGGTAAATTTTAATGGTGAAGTTTACATACCCATGCCAATTCCCATTTAGTTTTGGGCTCATTTTGATGGAAGAACTTAATGCGATTATATATTGACAAATGAAACACTCTCGTGCAAAGTTGGGATTATTCGTTGATTCATCACCCCTCTCCATTTATACCCATTCCCATACATATGAACTTATATTATCCATATTTGCACATATTCCTACAAATTAACCATTCATTACACCTACACTTGCACTTACACCCATATATTTATTCCCCATTCCTAGATTAACAATTTCTTGTCTTTGATCAATCCCACATCATATGAGATTGATCTTGCACAATGCAAAATTGACCAAAAATTTTTAAAAAATCAATTTTAAATTTGTACTGACTCCCACCTATTCCACTAGTCGTTATGAGAGGACTTGGTGCATTTTGAAGCAACTAGTTGTGATGTTTTGGTATTTAACGACATTTAATATGCATTCATTATCATCAAATGTTAAGGGAAAAATCCTGCATCTACAAAAAGGAATATTTTGATTTGTAGCACTAAAAGGAAACTAGTTTGCATCAAAGTCATCTAGATCATCCACATTGTTTGAGATTGCTATCTTTGATCATTTCCACAACAATAAAGCCAATCTAATCAAGGGGGTTGACCTAGGAGAACCCTACCCTTGCAATTTGATGACCTCCCCAAGGTATTTTAAAATACTACTACTCCTTAACAATCAATGCAGAGAAAACTTTAAGGCAAATTACTTACAAGGTGCGCACATCCAACCAAATTAGATCTGTGAGTTATAGAGCAAATCCACACCATATGGAACTAACCTAGAGTTGTAAGATTAACATACATAGATCTTAGGGATAGTTTGTACATCGAGATTATTCATTTCTAATTTAAGATTAATCAATTATACAAATCATGCTCTCACATTCTTTCTTCAATTTCTAAACTAACTTAACCCCTCACATTTATTTTTTTAATATATATTATTTTACACTTTTATCATTCCCAACTATTATTAATTATGTCGAAGGAGTTCCCTTTACTGAAATGGACAGGCGAACTTTCCCATCTAATGGTGGAAAATATGTTATAAGGATGCAAGACAATGGGAATCACGAAGACTGCCACATTTGCTAAAAAGTTTTGTATAGAACATTTATTCTATCACTTGTATGCCTCACTTGACGCATTCTCTAGAGTTCATAGGGCTTGAGAAACTTTGTCTTTGTTTCCAGATAAATCTTATAAATATTGTGTTGTTGTAGTCATCTGGATGCTTATAAAATTGAAACTTTTCACACACATCTTGAAAGGGGTAGTCTGAAGGCTTAGCCTTCTAACATAATCGAACACATATTCACTTTTAGTCTGAAGGCTTAGCCTTCTAAAACGATTGAACACGTATTAACTTTTATTGACCAATACTTGGGCTTCATTGTAGGCTTGTTGGGCCAAACTTGCTTCGTTTATTCCAACATTGCTCATCTCTCTTGCAATTACAAACACACTTTTAGGCTCATTCATTACTAAAATCAGGGCTATTGCAATGTTTAACAATAGATAACCCATCGCTTCTTCACATATAATCATGAATTTCTCTCCTTTTCTATCTCAATACTTAGTATTACAATAAATATACGAATATATATTATTTTGGCCCATAGGGTTACATATAATCACATTTTTTTGGTTTTCCTTTTAAGTGTTGTGAGGAGAAGAATTTAGGATTGTACATTATAACCAAGCATCTAACTTCATAGTTTTTCTAATTTTGCCATTATGAAATTAGTTCTAGGGAGCAATAGATGTTCGATTTTATTAGGAGAGATGCTACAATTGCAATCCTAATTTAAAGAACAAAATGTAAAAGGTATAGAAGCCCTAAATTAATAAAATGTGCATGTTTGTACAATAGTTGGTTGATCCAATAAATAGTACACTCCATTAAACAACCAAGAATTCAATTATAAATAGAACAAAATTAGAGGGCATTTTCTATAGTAACAAAACTAATAGGTACAACAAGGTGGGGGTTGTGTTTGTGATGAGGTGTTTTGATTGTGTCGTGGTGGTTAAATATGCACCCTATTGGTGCCATTTTTATGTATGTACATTCTGGAGGTTTTGTCCATTTCAAACATAAATGGAGAGAATTGGCATAAAATTATCTCTACAAGTTTTTCGACATTTGGAGGTCCTTCAATGCATGAAAGGCACCCCTAGTAATCCTATTTGTAGGAGACATAAGCCTAGTTGTTAGCAAGATTCTTCATCTGGTTAATATGTGCCTCCTTGCATACTATGGACTCTCCAAATCTATTGCAACGTATTGGGATGATAAATAGACAATACATGGAAGGACAATGTTTAGCATGTGTAACATCTTATGATGCTTCATGGTATCATCCAAGACCATAGATGATGAGATGACATGACTAATTGCCATGCCTCTATGTATTGCCATGTGTTGAGGTATAATATATGTTGTAATATGAAAGGGAAATATATCATAGTTGAAGGGAGAATGTAAGCAAAGCGTATTAAAGAGTGTTGAGTATAGAATGGAGTTAGATAATATATGGTGGCTTGTAACATATCATTATATTGAGTAAGGACGAGAAATTGGAGTATGAAATATTTGTGTTCTTGTGTGGATGTGTGGTGTATGAAATACATGTGTTCTTGTGTGGAACAAAGTGACAAAGCTTCAACAAAAACATACACAAGAGAGAATATGGATAAGGTCATAGGGAATACACTTTAGTTTATTAATATGAATGAACAAGATAATAAATAATGAAATTGGTTTGTATATGCACACATCCAAGTCATTGGAATATGTTGGAGTTGACTTTATCCAAAATAATATTACACATCATTATGGGTGACATTGGGGTTAACAAACACACAATGAAAAGTTTTTCAAGATTACACAATTCCAGTATTCCCCCCTAAAGGTTGACTGAAAAACTTCTCATGTAGAAATTTGTTGCTCATCCCCTTTGAGTGTGACTTCTAAAGCCCAATATTATCTCAAATACTGGGGAATGTAACCTTGTGAAGATCTTTGGTGAAGATATTTACTAGCTAATATTGTGGTAAAACATGCAAGAAATCAAACTTTCCTTTTTGAAAGAGTTGCTTGACACAGTGCACGTGAATCTCAAAGTGCTTTGTGTGTTAATGATGAACAAGATTACAAATCATTTGAAAATACTCATACTATCAGTGTAAATAGTATTAGGATCCTCTTGATGATATCTTGGCTGAAGAAGAAAAATTTGTAACATGAGCTGAGATGTTGCCTCTTTGGCATTGCAATATTTTGCTTTTGTTGTAGAGAGAAATTAATTGTTGCTCTATCTTAATAGAAATTGGGCTTAGTTGGGCACAAGACCAACTAGATAACAAGCATTGTGATGCCAAAAAATATGACAAGTGTTATGATAAGCATTATGAGGAATTTGAAGAAGGGGGAACGATGTCTATGTTGAGGGAATATGTAAATTGTAATTGGTGAAGGAATGGAACCTCCTCCTAATGAATAGTAAGGAAGCTTTATAATGTCAAAACGATGCTACTTAAAGTGTGATTAGACTAATTGTCTTTCAATCAACTATTACGCACCAACAATCTGAAGCTACCACATGTCCATGAAGACCTAGGTTGAGCACAACACATCATTTGCTTAAGGACCTAGCAATTGACCTCATGGATTAGTTTGACTTCCGCACCACCTCACTCCCAAAAGACAAATAACATGGATGAAAGGTACAAACAATAGCCACTTTCTAAGCACTAGCTGTACAAGGGGGCTCCCTCCCTACCAAATCATATTGATTAGGCATTTTTGACATACTAGATTATCACAATAGAAAGATTGCCCTGCCATATGCACAAAACAAAAAATAGTTCATTTTAAGGAAACATGGTCTCATGGAATGCAATCAACATTCACTTTTTTCATATAGTCATTATATATATAATATTTCATATGCTTTATTTATGAAATACATTCATTAATAATGTTAAAAAATTTTAAGTATTAAAATAATGGAATGTATATAATTAACATTATAATTGTTTAAGAATAAAATAGAAAAAATAATACTTTGAAAATATATAAATTAAAATTTATAAAAACAAGAAAACTATTAAAAAAATATGTACAATTTTTTATTTTTTAGTCACTTACTTTATCTATGAAAATGTTTCTTTCTTATTTATAGAATTAATTAAACATGCAAAGCACAGTTTTGAATATTTACTCCTTACAATTTCCTCTCTGTCTCTCTATCTCTGTATATATATAGAGAGAGAGATAGAGAGAGAGGGGGGGAATGGAGAGATAAGGAAAACAAAGAGAGAGAGAGGGGGTACTGGGATAGAGAGGGGAAGAGAGCAATGGAGTGACTAAGATAGAGATAGAGAAAAATAGAATGTGAGTAGAGAGAGAACAAAAGAGAGATAGAGAGGAAGAGAGATAGACATGGATAAAGAAAGAGCTCAAATATATATATATATAGTTTCTTCAATGTCTATGGGGTGTGGGGCTCAAAGTAACACCTCATTTGCTTAAGGATCATATAACTCATCATTAAGACCTATAAAAGTTAATTTCATATTGATAGAAAGAGAGGAAGAGAGAGAGCAAAAGATAGATAAAGATTGTAACATCAGAAAATGTCCCCTTGAGGGCTTTTCCCTTATAAGGTTTAGCTCTCGGGTCTATAGTGTACATTTAGGACATCTTACATCATAATTTGGCATCCTGATGGAATGAACCCTAGGTATCATGACAAATGGAGCCTAGGTGGGGGGGACCTTGAGCTTAGCCTTGCCCAAAATAGGGGGGAGGACTGCCCTATTTTGGGGCAATCCCAATTTTTGGGTGTCGATTTGTGAACATTATTTGGGTCCTATGCCAACATGGTAAGTTTGAACTTACGAAATCTTGGCGGGAGTGTTTATAGTTGCATATAAAAGCATGTTTAGGCATTCATTTGTAAACTAGATTGTTATTGTGATGTTTATGAATTCTCAAGGTGATTCAAGGCTTTCATTGTGTTGCAAGAGCATATTGGTGTTGTCTATGTGTTTGTGTTTGCAGATTTGAGCATCCATTTCCTCATGGAATGAAGAGCTTCTTCCTCTCATGAGATCTTCACTACAAGGTGACATATAATGTGTTTGTGATCATTATTCATTTGTTTTTTCCTCTGCCTCATAAGGGCATGCACTCTCTATTTGACAAAGGTGTTTGGAAGACTTAAGTGTCCTTCCGGGGCTTGACTGAGGCAAGCTCCTAAACACCACAACCCCCTCCCAAAGTTTTATGATTGCAGGTTACAGGTTGATGATGCAGACAAAGTGAAGTTGCAGGAGGGAATATTGGAGTGTTAGAATTCCAAATCAGTGAAGAAAAGGACACCCTGGACTTGGGCGTTTGCTCCCTAGTCCCCAAAGTTCCGTGACAGGAAGATCTCCGAAGCAACAGAAACAAGTTTTAGACTGAGTTTCTAGATCCTGACAAAAAGCAGGGCCTTGGACTTGGGCGCCCACTCTTGTGTCCCCAACTTTTCCACCTCAGAACCCCAAAAATAGGTGCACAATAATTTATAATTTTACATCTCTCTACATAAGCATTTTCTGTTATTCGTTAGTTTACTGCTGTATTTGTATAATTAGGGTTTTGATGGATAATTAAGCATACGAGAAGGAAATTTGATAATCAAATACCCTAATCCAAATTTCCCTACATTTGTAAGTGACCAAGTACCTGATAGTGCTTTGCCACTCGATCGAAGGTCCTTGAATGTAATAGGGTGAAAGGAGGATTCAAACACTAAACTAAAAAAATCCAATTTTCACTTAAACATTTTGGTGAACCCATGTTTTTGGACTTAATTGCAACTTTCTAAGTGTTTGTCTTCATATTTGGGTTGATTTCGTTCATTCATATAGTCATTCATCTCATTGCATTGAGAAATTTAAAAAAAAAAATTGCATTTTAGGGTTACTAATTTGCATCAATTCATTCTAATTTTTCCTAATTCATGATTTTTGCATCAGATCTGATATAAATTGCATAAAATTACAAAATCCAATAATTTGCATTGCATTTTCATCATATAATTGCTAGGGTTTTATAAATTTTTTGACAATTTTCATATAACCTAGTAATTCCAAAATATAGGGTTAGTAGGCAAAATCTTCTTTCATATTTTTATACTCATTTTAGAGACTCATTCAAACTTGCATTTGGCTGTAGTCTTGCATTCTAGTGTAAATTTGCATTTAGATTTCAAATATTTGAATTTTTGCATAGAAAATTTTAACAAAAACGAGCAATTTTCATGCATTTTCATTAAATTTGCACTTGCATTTTAGAGCTTGGAATTCATTTTCAGATCTGAATACACTTTATTTTCATCATAAGTCAGAATTCAAAACATTCATATAGCATTTTGTGTCAAGATCTCAAACCTAGGGCTTGAAAAACATCGATTTTCACTAGATTTGGCCTTATCAACTCTCTAAATTTGCACCATAGGCATGTTGTGAAGAGTATTTTTGCACTAATTGGCTGTTATCAGGGTAATTATTTACTTCCCCTCCTAAAAATATTCACAACACCTTTTTATCAGGCTCTTGTATTGAAAATTTGGTGAAAAACTACACATTTTTGCTATTTTTGCCCTAGGGTTTGACCTAGTTAGCACTCCAAGTGTGTTGTGACAAATTTTATGGATTTATGTGACTGATATCATTACTTTTATTTTCTTCACATCCTAAAATTCATTACAACACCCCTTTTTTCTAGGACTTAGAGTTGAAAAACCGTGAAAAATAGCCTATTTTTGCTATATTTTCACTAGGGTTTGACCTTAAGTGGCACTAAAAGCGTGTTGTGACAGATATTTTGACATTAAGTGGCTATTATTATTGATATATATTTTTTTTCATCATAATTTTCCTCACAAAACCCTTTGTCATGCTCTTTTGCATCGAGATTTGGTGAAAAAATTGCATATTTTGCCATATTTCACTATATTTTGACTTATCATCATCTTAGATTTGCATCAAGAGTGTGTTGTGAAGGATATTATTTTTGTTTTGGACTGATATCAGACATATAATTTTCTGCACCTGATCAAAATCCTTACAACACTCTTTTTTTCATTCTCTTGCATTAGAAAAAGCACAAAAAAACAAGCATTTTAGGCCATTTTTGCATATAGTCTTGCGCTTGTCCGTGACATACTTGTGGAAAAATTCTTATATATGATTTTTAATTAATTTAAACATATAAACATGGCCTCTAATTGCAACAATAACAATAGGTTCCCTCCTAGACCTTACATGAAAAGAAAGGCTCTTGAACCTGAAATTGTGTTTACACCTCATGATAGAACAATTGGAGATACTGAAGGACCTCTTTACATCACTATGAAAACAATGGGAAACCCTATGGATGGAACTTTCATTGATCCTAATTGCATGACTAATGTTTCCACTGAAGAGTTCCTCTTTGCACATCAATTAATGCAAGGTTCTTATGACCCTTCGAACATGATGATCAAGACACATAAGGGGACCTTTGAAAAACCTTTGGGTAAGATATCATTGTTGGTAACTGTATTTGAGAAACATGTTGAACAATGGTTTAATGTTACCCCTGCTTCTGATACCTTTGAAATCAAACTTGGAATCCCTTGGTTAAAGGCCATGAAAGCTGTCCCTTCAACTATCTACAAATGTGTAAAATTTCCTTTGAATGGACGAGTGCATATCATTCCTCGAAATACATACAAGCCTTTAAGTACACAACAACACTTTACATTGGATTATTTTTGGGATAAATCTGAACAAGAACTAGAGCTACGAACAAACTTTAACTTTTTGAGCTATAGAAATTATAAAGTAAAACTTTTACACCCAATACCTGGTCCTCCTACGCAAGAAACGATAAAAGATAAACAACCTGCATGTGAAGAGAACCTTAGACCGAAAGAACAAGGTCCCTATGTTGAGGTCCCCCCCTTGAAATCCTTACAAGGATCGAGAGGTCGTTACCAACAACTAAATATTGACAAATGAGATTTGATCCTTGTGCTTCATCTTCTAAATTGCACAAACATATGAAAGAGAAAAGCCCTATCCTACAAAAGATAAGCGGTAAAACAAAACGAATTAGAAAAGTAAGAGAAAGAAGAAGAAGACAAGCTTATGCCATAAACCTTGCATCTCAACAAGAAAACATTTATCCTAACATTCAACCAAACAAACATGATCCTAACAATGAACAACATGATGAGCAAGACATGAATTGGGCTATGGTACCTTATGTCCCACTTTCCTCTAGCATTAGGGAGTGGGAGGATGACGATGGTTTGCTTGATGATACCCACTAGCCTAGCAAGGCCCTACAGGTAAGTATCTCTAACCCTTTATCTCTCTCATGATGTGCTTCCCCCGTGATGTGTTATGTGTTTTTTAGGCCTCCTGGAATGACCCTTGATTCTCTTGTAAGGTTTGGGATACCAGGAGACTGCCTCTGTTGTGACCTTCGTCTATTTGTATCATCATTCTTCTATATTGCCTCTCTCTGATTTCATCATTGTGTGTTGTGTCTTACGGACATAGCGTTGCGGTTGGTGACACTGGGGGCACCCTCCTACGTGACTGTCCCTAAGACATTTGTTTCTCCTCTCTTATTTATTGTTTCCCTTCCTCTAGTGTTTCTATCTAGTGGGCGGATGACGAAAAAACATTTATACTAATGCGAACCTAGTGTCCCTTTCAAGAGCAATAAAAAAATGGACTTAGTTCCTAATATGACGATGGGGTTGTATATCTTATCCGACGCTTGGCTAGTGGAAGCACTCGTGCTTTCCGCATAGTGAATTTGATGATGTGTTTATCTTATTTACAAACCTTAACAATATTGCTGCTCTATGCACCTTTGTTTGTCTTTGAATCTAGCCTTAGTGGTACTCGATTCAGAGAGCTTCGTGATATAGCCCTACGGTTATCCTTGAACTCCGAATTCATTATATAACCTTGGCTCTTTGTGTGGTTAATCATATGCATTGATGTTGTTGTTTATCATGATGTTGTAGACACTAACATGTTTCTTGCAAGGATGTGTTTGTGGGACATTTGGCAATCGTGAAGTACATGTCACCTTTAGGGGGCATGGGCTTTGCGAAAGCTTGTATTCCCTTCTGTGTTTTCTTCCTATCTTAATGTGCTTGATATTGATGCATGATATCAACCACCTTAAGGTGGGGGGTATAAAGTAAATTGTATGTTGTAGATGTTAGCAATGTGTTTATCCTCAGGTGTAGTTTAAAGACCTGCACGATGAGTGCATCCTGCATCCTGAGTTTGTTTGTAATCAATCAATCAATCAATCAATCATGTAAGCCCTCTGCGGAGGTGGGCTATCGAGCATATCCTTTTTCTTAAGCCCTCTGCGAAGGCAGGGATGGTGTATTTCTCAGAGCAGATTGCATCATCATGTCATTTTCAAAAGTCCTTTGCAGAGGTGGGGAGCGGTTCTGTGACTAACTCAACCCTTAAGCATGTCTTCGACGATTGTTGTGGTGAAGCCCAATCGTCTGTGTGTGCCTGTAATGTGCCTAAGATGGTGTTGAGCCTAGAAATAGGAACACTCCATTGCTTGTCTGCCGTGTTTTCTCTGTGTCTTCAAGTGTGTGTGTTTTGACGTGCTTGTTTTATGTGGTGTGTTTGTTGCCCCATATGCAGTCTAAAGACCTGCGCGATGAGTGCATCTTGCATTTTGGAGGTTTTGCATGTCTTGCGTGTGTGTTGCCCCATATATACAGTATAAAGACTTACACGATGAGTGCATCCTGTATTATGGGAGGTTTGTTTACTTTCTAGTACATGCATTTGCATTTGATATATATGAGAAAAAGAAAAGAAAAGAATCATGCCTGTCTTCTATGCATTAATGTGTCTTCTATGCATTTACTGTCTTCTCTGTGTTCTACGTCACTATAACTGTCTTCTCCATGTTTTGCATGCCTGTTACTGTCTTCTATGTGATTGGCATGTCTTCTATGTGCTTGGTGTGTTTGTTGACCGTACTTTAATGCATGTATTGGCCTTGCATTTATACATACATTAATGTGGGGGCTAAATGTAACATTGAAAAATGTCCCCTTGGGGGCTTTTCCCTCATAAGGTTTAGCTCTCGGGTCTTTAGTGTGCATTTAGGACATCTTACATCATAATTTGGCATCCCTATGGAATGAACCCTAGGTATCATGACAAATGGAGCCTAGGGGGACCCCTTGAGCTTAGCCCTGCCCAAAATAGGGGGGAGGACTTGGGTGCCGCGCCTTAGTCCTACCCTATTTTGGGGTAGTCCCAATTTTTAGGTATCGGCTTGTGACTGTTATTTGGGTCCTATGCTGACATGGTAAGTTTGAATTTATGAAATCTTGGCGAGAGTGTTTGTAGTTACATATAAAAGCATGTTTAGGCATTCATTTGTAAACTAGATTGTTATTGTGATGTTTATGCATTCTCAAGGTGATTCAAGGCTTTCATTATGTTGCAAGAGCAGATTGGTGTTTTCTATGTGTTTGTGTTTGCAGATTTGAGCATCCATTTCCTCATGGAATGAAGAGCTTCTTCCTCTCATGAGATTTTCACTACAAGGTGACATATAATGTGTTTCTGATCATTATTCATTGGTTTTTCCCTCTACCTCCCAAGGGCACGCACTCTCTATTTGACAAAGGTGTTTGGAAGACTTAAGTGTCCTTCCGGGGCTTGACTTAGGCAATCTCCTAAACACCACAACTCCCTCCCAAAGTTTTATGATTGCAGGTTACAGGTTGATGATGTAGACAAAGTGAAGTTGCAGGAGGGCATATTGGAGTGTCAAAATTGCAAATCAGTGAAGAAAAGGACACCCTGGACTTGGGTGCCTGCTCCTTAGTCCCCAAAGTTCCGTGACGGGAAGATCTTTGAAGTAGCAAAAACAAGTTGCATACTGAGTTTCCAGATCCTGACAAAAAGCAGGGCCTTGGACTTGGGCACCTGCTCCTGTGTCCTCGACTTTTCCGCCTCGGAACCCTGAAAACATGTGCATAATAATTTGTAATTTTACATCTTTCTACATAAGCATTTTCTTTTATTCGTCAATTTATTGTTGTATTTGCATAATTAGGGTTTTGATGGATAATTAAGCATAAGATAAGGAAAATTGATAATCAAATACCCTAATCCAAATTTCCCTATATTTGTAAGTGACCAAGGACCTGATAGTGCTTTGCCACTCGATCCGAAGGTCCTTAAATGTAATAGGGTGAAAGGAGGATTCAAACACTAAACTAAAACAAATCCAATTTTCACTTAAACAAAGATAAAATATAGAGATGTAGAGAGAGATAGACAAAATGTTTAAAATGAAAGTGAAAATGAAAAATGTTAATAAAAGGCACCATTTTTGTGGTTATTTGATGATTTCTCTTCCTCAAAGGAGAACTATGTTTTGATTTATTCTGTTCTACTCATGTAATTTCCTTCCAATAAGCTTGTGTACTATTCAAACTAAGCACAAATATTGTCAAATTTAGGGATTTCTAGTACATCAGGAAAATAATTGTTAGAGAAAGGTTCATTACCTCATGTAACATCTTCAAGAAAAAATTGCAAGAACTTGAGGAAGACATTATCATTATCAACAATTCTTACCACAACAACATTAATGGATACATGTGCCATATAGTGACCAATAATTAAAAACATACCATCCAAATGCAAAAAGATATATTAGTTTAGTGTAGTAAGATACAAATAAAACCTAACAAGCTCACAAAAAAAAACTAAAAAGGTCACAAAAAAAAACTAACAAGCTCACAAAAAAACCACATAAACTCAAAACTTAAGTGAAGCCCAAACACATGTTTTCTTATACGCCAACTAATATCCTTATCTTTGTATTCCTTGATATGTCCTCCATTATTTCAAACTCACAAATGTTCCTAAAAATCCATTTCATATTTCATTATTCTAAATATTATTTTACTACTTTTATTAGAAAAGATTGCTGTTATGGACAACTTAATATTTATTGCTTTGTTTTTTATGACTACTAAAAAGCTTTTTTTTTAGTTCCATAAGTTGTGGGATGAGGACCCACTCCTTTTATTAAATCACAAACAAAAATAAGAAGCAACAGACCTACCAAGCAGGTAACAGTGACACGAAAGAGAGAGGAAAGCTGGAAGATACCCAAGAGGGAGAAGAACAACCTAGAAAGAGCTAAGGAGAAGAGAAAGAAAGACTCAAACCCACAAGAAGAGTTTGAAAAACAACTAGAAACAAAATTGTTCAATGGCACAATGCCAAAATAGACTAAGCTTTTTGTTATTCCAGAAGGCAACTATAGTCCACTGGGAACCCTCCTCCATAGCTTCCTTACCTTTAATATGACATTTTTCTGCATTTGATTGGCACCCTTTCTTCCTCTTTAAGAGACCACAATTTGGTTTAGATTTACTGCTCATAGTTTGTGCAATCGAACATTACCTTGGAGGAGCTAAAATCATATTGTGATCAAAATAATCAGGAGTCATCATCCAGATCCTCCATAAAAGGAAAGGTGCCTTTTGACTCATAACCCTCATCCTCCACCTCAGGAATAATATCACTCAAGTTCTCCATGATATGGATTATAGGAGGAGGAATGGATTCTATTTGTTGCATTGGATTAGGCCCCGAATTAGATTGAGGAACCATAAACTTACCGTGATTTCACCAAATGAAATCAACATCCAGAGAACTAAACTTCTTGATCCATTTTTAAGACTGATATGCCTAGAGCCCTATGATCGTTGAAGAGTGCAGGCTACAATTTTGTGACCCATCTTATTGCAACAAAAAACATCTAAATGGAAGCCCTTCAAAGTTTAAATACTGAGTCCAAGCACCGAAAGAAGAACAAATCTAGATGGAATGAGAAAGAGGTTTAGAAATGTCTACCATGGCACAAACCCTGATATACTTGTGCGAGGAAACCACCTCTTCCATGTCTAGCTTAACAAAGATGCCCACTTGATTGATCAGGTTGCTGATGAGATCAATGTTCCACATAACTAAAGGCAGATTATAAAGTCTGATCCAAATAGGAATATCTATAATTTTGGAAGTGGCTAGGTCAAAAAAGGGGTCCATGGAGTGAGAAAGAGGCCTAATTGCCCAAAGAACCATGGACCATTCTGCATCTCAAAGTTACAATCTGCAATAGAACTGAAAGAAAACAAAAAAAACCAAAAGCCAACGATTCAATTATGGGGGAGTTAGATTACTCCAGGTAGATTTAGTCCATTCAATGATCGAGTCAATAGATGGATGCCTCTACATAAATCTTAGAATCAAAGAGTGCCCACCAATATTCACAAAAACCACATTGCTACATTCATCTGAAATGTGAAATTTCGTTGGTTCATCTGTAAAAACCACCTTTGAATCCTCGACTGAAAAAGAAAGAGTTGTCACGCTGTTTGGAAGACTCCTTAAAGGGAGAGGAGGGCGGATTCGACTATTGGGCAGACGCCTTGGTGGTAGAGGAAGGCATAATAGGTGGTGACTTGGGGGTGATAGGGTTAGGGCTAGGGTTAGTCCTCTGAAACTGTTCCAGACAGTAGGCTCTACACTCATGAAAAGGGTTAGCTTTGTTTTTGCATGCCGCAAGGGTTTCCGAATCCAGGCTGGGAGGGATTGATCCATCTGCATGCAACTTTCCCTGAGTTGATCCTAGCAGATCAAAGGCAAGAGAGGGAGGAGGGGTGGCTGGTTGATCCTGTTTCTCCTTTGACTAATTGCCCAAATTAGAGCAAAGTGAATACCGCTTCCTCCCATCATGAACCTCCACACAATCTCGCGCCCTTCTCGGCCCTTGCGTTTTTCTTTCCCTTGGTTGCGCCTTGTTTCAACTTGCCCTTCATGAATGCATTTACACCCTCGCCCATGCCAAAACCATCTGCTCTGCAAACGATATTTGCTCCCAGACTTCCTTCGCACATTTTTCCCCATCTTCTCTTTTGGTTTATTATTACTAAAAAGATTTTTTAATACGTATATTTAGAAAATAATAATAATAATAATAATAATAATAATAATAATACTTACTTACTTTTTTATTGACCTCTGCATTAACCACTGTAAGCACAAAATGAATAAAAAAAATCAATTTCAAGAAACATGATTTAATGGAATGCAATCATGGTTCACTTAAAGACACATTAATTGAACTCCCACAAATCTTTGACGTACCCATTGCACATTAAGGTGCAATTGCTAGTTCAATCTAAGATGGTGTTTGCATTCATTTAATTAACCTATATTATTTTGTTAATATCACGAAGAGGGAATTTTCCTCCACGACGTGAATTTTCTTCCCCAACAGGGCCTAAATTTGATAGTTGTATAGTTGTATTTAAGCATTTTTGCTGTAAAATACAATCGAAATTTTAAAAAGACTATATCATATGAAAGGAGAGATTTTGAACAAACTGTCAAAATTTATATAGGATTCTGCAGATATATATATTTGGTTTTTATGTAATTTACTTATTCTAAGATGTGTCATACTATTTTGTCATAAATTTGAAAAAATATTACCTAAGTCTCATGCTTATTATTAGCCGATAAGCTTTTATATGTGAGCATTATAGTGCTCGGAATTGTCTCACGCGGTAAAAATTAAAAAAAAATTCACGCAGGAAAATTTTCTAAAACTGGTCGGTTTTCCTACCGGCGTATTCCTTCAACCTCCAAAGGGTGCAAGCGCTAGTTTTAATAATTATATCAAACCAAATAGAAACTGCTCTCGCATCCACCAAGCAAGAATCCTGGGTTAAACTCAGTAATCCTCATAGCTAATATCGTGTAGAACATTTGTCAGAGATTTAAGCAGGGAAAAATGGCTCACAGGCTGCTACGGGACACGGAGGCAGATGGCTGGGAGCGATCTGATTTCCCCATCATATGCGAGTCCTGCCTCGGCGATAACCCCTATGTCAGAATGGTATGTTCAGTTTTTCTCATCCATTTTTTCAAACTATTACATCTAGTTCGCAACTGTGTCACTGGGCGTACTCTGGGATGCTTAGGGTTATGTTTCATGTAGATCTCTGAGACACCAGGTTGTTGCTAGGGATTATTGCTTATTTAGCACAATTGGTTACAGGTTTGTGGTATCTTAAGATTTAGGTTTATTTGGGGCCTTGGGCCTACCTTGGTGTGGTAGAATCACTATGGCCTAGCTTTGTGTGTTAGTAGACTGACTTGTTATGAACATCCCATGTTAGGTGATATCTTCACATGTATAAATAGACGAGGGTTGTGCCTTCTCTGGATTATCTTAATCTGTTTTGATCCAATGATTATTTGGTGCATTGTGTGTACCTTGCATATCTTGTGTTTTTTTTGTGTACTTTCAATATCCTCTCTTCCAAATTGTTATGTGACTCACATCTATGGAAGAAATCTGTCAAAATTTTGTAAATATGTAAGAGGCCTTGGACAAGGAAAATGGTTAAGTAGGTGGGAAGAAGTTCAACACCCTGACTCAAGGTCCTGGTCAAAATCTCTTGCATAAAATTGGTCACTTTGTTTGCCAAGGTGATGATTCTGAATTTTTCTCTTTGGAACTTTTTCCTCCCCCCTCGGCACCCTTTTGTAGGAAAACAAGAGTGGACCATGCCCTAAGATTGGGGTACAAAATTTAGAATCTCTTCCTAAAAGCCATAAGTGATTATGTTTAGGAATAAGACTTTTATTGGTTGCTGAAGAGGGGAGGTTGAAAGTTTGCAGCACTTGCTTTTTACGTGTTTACTTTTTGGCCAATTGGCTGCCTCCATTTGGTCTCAGACGTGAAAAAATTTGTGGCTTCTTGTTAAACTTGCCAAAGGAATAACATCTGAGAAGTCCAGGTTTGTTGCGGTTGGAGGAAAGTTCCATACATGTGTGGGAACTCATTATTTTTCGAACCGAATATTGAAACCCATTAGCATGGACATAATAACAAGTCTACAATGAGTGGGAGGAAAGATCTATATTTACGTGGTAGTCAATCTATTGACTAAGCAAGCCTTTTTTAATTTCTATTGATGGCACAAGTATTGACAATTAAATCTTTACAAGTTGCTGAACTATTTATGTAGCATATTTTAAGACTTCAGAAAATCACTTTCTAGAGAGTTGTGTAAATTTGTAGAATCAACCTTAACTCTAAGCATGACCTATCATCCTCAAACAAATGGATAAACTGAGATTATTAACAAATGTTTAAAAGGGTGTTGGTGTGAACGGGGTTTAGTACCTAACTGGTTCCCTTTTAGGACCTATTCACACCTAGTTAGTTAAGTTTACTAAGGGCACACTTAGGGCACATTTAGGGTATTTACTTTTTGTGTCATGCATATGATGACACTTGTCATAATCTTAAGTTGTCCTATGTCTCACCATTGCCTACATAAACAAGGGTTCTCTTGTACATTATTCATCCTATATGTATTGTATCATTATTGGTAATATAGCATTTTTTATTTGTTTCTCTTTTGTGTGGAAGGTTCTTTGGTGTTATAGAAGATTCTTGCTCATGTGAATCCTTGAGGTGACTTTAACATGGTATTAGAGCTTTTGAATTTGCAAGCTTCTTCTCAATTTTTGGAAGATCTTGCCAAGTGTTTTTGTTCGGTGCATCTTGGTCCAGATCTAACCTCACAGTTGAGTTTGGAAGGCCCAAATCAGTATGGATTGACTATAAACTTGATAGGGTTTTGTTACAGTTCTTGGAGGGTTTTTTTGGCCCCTATCCCTGTTGTATGGTCTGTGTCGTCAGAATATTCTTGTGGCAAATTCTTTGCTTAGATATGCAGGCATCATTGGAAGATTCTAAGGCATATTCTTTGACTTGCACAATTATAGGCGTCTTTATTGTGGAGGTATATTTACTTTTACAACTTTTAAGTTTTTTTTTTGAGGGTAAACACTTTTGATCGGAGTTATGAATTGGGTACATGAAACAACAATGCTAAGATATACAATCAACACACCATTCAATGGTAATGTGTCCTCGGGGGGATTTGAACCTTAGTCTCCATCATGAGAACCAATTGGCCCAACCACTTGAGCACACCCCACACTCTACAACTTTTAAGGTTTTATTTTAATTAAAATCTTAAGATTTATTGTAGAGTACGGGGTCTAGACCCTAGTACCCACAAGATCTAGCACACAATATGCAGGGAGCCCATTGGCTCGAGTGCTTGCCACCTCACCACTTTGCACACAATTCCAAGCTCATCACAGACCGTTGCTACAAGTTTGTCAAGCGTAGTGTAAGGTATCAGTGGTACTTCACAATCAATAGTTCGTGGGACAGTGCACGGTTCAAAGACCCTGTTGGCCTCAACCCTTGGTTGTGGCCCTTGCATGCCAAATACTTAGTGCTTAAATTAGCTCCTTTCGTAGAGCCTGCAGTCCTGTGCGTAGCAGGTGGTCACAGCCAACCCTAGGGGGTTCTCTATGCTTAGTGCGTTCTAGATCCATCGTTCAACCGACCCAAACCACTAGCGCACCACCCTCCGACCACCCCAAAAGTGTTGGGGTCCTTCTTTTGAGTGTTCTAAAGGAGTTTTTCTTTTTGGAACCATAACTTTTGCCCACTATGTTTGATTTTGAACTTCTTATAGGCAATGTAGAACTCTTTCTGAGCACTTTGCAGTGGTGCAAGTGATTTTTCCAAATTTTGCTCCAGGGGCCTATTTTTTAGTTTGAAGGTACATTTGCTCTCCTTTTTTGCAACAAGCATAACTTTTTCTTACGGAGTTGAATTTTAGCAAACTTTTTTTTTGAAATTGATTAGAAAATTGCAGGGAATATGTTTGTAACCTCTAATGTTTGGTAGACATTTTTTTTCTGAAAATTGTTAAAATCATTGTGTTATAACCAGTTGATTTAGGCTTGTTGATTGTAAAATTACACTTAAGTGCCCATTATTTTTTGTTGGGGGGGTTCTAATTAAAATATTAATACATTTTGCGGGGTGGCATGATTTAAGTGCTCGTTTCTTTTTGCTCTCTTGTTGTTTGTTGCTAATCGTGGCAGAAACTAGGATTATTAAGCTCCTCACCTCTCATGACTGTCACATGTGGAAATTAAAAATGAGACAACTACTGCACTCGAAGGGTCTTTGGCAAATGTTGAATGACAAATCACTTGAATTCACTGAGTTTGAAGAATTTCCTTATAGGAGCAAGTCAGATGAAGCCATGGGGCTCATAGAATTGCATGTATTTGATAATTTGTTGTTCCACATTGCGGAGTACACAACACCTAAGCAAGTATGGGACAAACTTGATGATTTTTATGGTAGCGTTAATGAGTTCCATGTCTTGCAACTAGAGTCAAATTTGACATCATTCTCTCCAGATGATTTTCCTTTTATTGAGGACTTCTTTGCGAAATTCAATTTGATTTGTCACAATTGAAAGGTTGTGGACGCAACAAAACTGATAAGGAATGTATCTTGATTTTGTCTAAGTTGAAGGGCCCATTTTAGGTGTTTTCGTCTACTTTCTATTCTACTATGGATGCCTTAGGGGATTGATTTTAAAATGCCCACCTTTGAGTTGTTTTGTGAGTGTCTTGCTAGGGGGTAGGCCAAGCTAATTCAGATGGATGCACTTCCTAGTTGTAAGAGCCAGGCTTTGATTTGATGGCTCAATCTTCCAAGGGTAAAGGTAAGAATAAGAAGAAACCTAAGACAAAATCGACTTCAAGTAGTGAGACACCCTCAAAGCCAAAGCAAAAATCAGATAGGCAATGCACATAACTCCCCCTTCCAAGTGCAATCAGTCTTCCTCCCAGATGAAGAAGAAATCAAGGGATACTCATGATTTTTGTGGCAAAATGGGACATGATGAATCTTGCTGTTTTAAGAAGTTAGAGGCATTGGAGGAGGCCATGTAATCATCTCCAAACCTTCTTCCATAAGTAAAGGGCAAGCCCTTTTTGCACGAGGTTTGCATTCATTGATAGATAGTTGGATTCTAGATTCATGTGTTTCACATCACATGACTAATTCATATGATCTACTTGAGTCTCTTTTTGATAGCAGTACTTTTCAAATTGCAGCGGTAACTCTTCACAGATTCCGGTTTTAGGGTCAAGCACTGTTCAGTTGGGATGGTTGCATCAAGGATGTTCTCTTTGTTCCTAAGATTTCTGCTAACCTTCTCTCCATGTACTAGATTTGTCATTCTAGGGACATTTGAGTTTTCTCCACATAATGTGGTTATTCGAGACATAGATTGCAAACTTGTTGAGTACTATTGAGTTTTTGAGCGAAACGAGTAACTCATGGGTTTACTCACTGAGTCTATTTGCTGAGTTGATGTCGAGTTTTTGCTGAAATTCTACTGAGTACTTGCCCAAAAATCAGCTAGTCCTATCAAACTACTTGCCCAAACAAATCAAATGTAGTTTGGATGTGGGTTTTACGCAAGAAAGACACAAATATTTTGCCTATTTAAACTCTTATGCCTTAGCTAAACATCACATAACAGATTTGAGGATTTGTAGTGGATTTGAAGAGCAATTTGAAAAGATTTTTAGTGGATTTCAAGAGTAGATTTGTAGAATTTCAATTTCAAGAGTAGATTTGAGCTTGCCCATCACACAACAACAACATTATGAAAATGGTGTGTGCCATGAAGGTCTTCATTTGGGCTTGGTGGTAGGGGTGCTGCCCTCGGGCCCCATGAGGGGCGTTGCCCCTCAACCTTGTTGGGGGTGCTGCCCCTCGACCCCCCTAGAGGCCCTGCCCGCAGAACCCCACCAAACTCATTTGATACATTTTGTAGCTGTATTTTGCATAAAAATTATGGTTTAAAAAAAAAAAAAGTTTTTTTTTTTTTCAAAAATTTAAGTATTTTTTGAGTTGTCAAGTTTTGCTGAGTTGAAAAGAAAATTTTTGGTTTGTCGAGTCCAAGTCAAGTCCGAGTTTGCGAACTATGATTCGAGAGCTACAGGTCATGGGAGAGTTGTTGCTTCAGGGAGAGTTGATCATGGGTTCCGTTTGTATAGGTTTGATGGTTTTGAGTCTTTGTTAGGGTCATCCCTCATAGCACATGCCGATTCTTGTAGTATCCCCTATGTAATATTTTAATATTTTTGGCAAATGTCAGCAATAAACATGCATGCTCTAATGTTCCAACCAAGAAAATTCTCCACACACTTACAAATTCTTCAATGTTAGATCATGGGCATTTTGTCAACCATCTGGCAGCACACGGAAATCATTCAAAACTTCTGAGTTTGATGACTAACAACAGTTGCACTATCATTAATGGTCATTTACATATCCACCTATGTTACTGGGTTCTTTGCCCGGAGGCACTGGTCCAGCACCGGTCGGGAGTGGGGGCGGGAGTGGTGACGGGAGGCACTCCCAGGTGCTCCTAGGCGTGTTTCTGGGATTTTTTAATTAATTTATAAATTTTGTTTTAAAAAACTTTAACTATATAAATACTATATATTATATATTATAAATTTATATATATATATATATATATATATATATATATATATATATATATATATATAATAAATATAATATTATATATTATATATATATAATAAATATAATATTATATATTATATTAGATTATATTATAAATATTTTATATAATATAATATATTATATTATTATACATAATATATATTATATAATATATTAATATATATTATATAAATATTTTATATAATATATTAATATAATATAATATATATTAATATATTATATAATATATATTATGTATAATATATTATACATTATTATAAATATTAAATTATATATATATATATATATATAGTACAGCCATACCTAACTGTACCCAAATCAAAGGAAAAAAAAATGCCGTACCAGCATACCAAAACCCCGTTCCCGTACCAGAACCGGCAACTTAGATATCCACAAACAATAGTCATGTATTGATTTTCACTGAGACATTTTGACAAACAGTTGACATACAACTGCTGGTATCGACATTTAATTCATTCACAGTCAAAATTCAGAATTGAAGTAAGATTAGCTCTGACCTCTTATTGATTTGGCTGGAAATGTTGCTTAAGATCACTATAATCAGCATTACATCAAAATTAACTAGTTAAAGTATGCTGTGGCCGATGATGAGTGCTGTGGCCGATGATGAAATCCTCCAAATCTGCTCTCACACATGATCGTGGGCAGTTGTCTTTTATACCCCTGCTGATATATGTATTAACACTTCTGATTTTTCGCTAAGAAGTCTTAAATCTTGTAATTGGAGACTTCAATTCTGGGCAGTTTGCTGATGAGTTCCTTGATATAATAATTAATAATAATTGCTAAGACCAAGAGACACATAAGTCTGCAACTCCCTGTTCTGTGCAGCCTCCTTGGAGACCATATATACTGCTGCAATCTATAATACAGAGTATCTTTTAGCTTGTTTTATGCCCATCATAGGTGGCGGCAGGCTTAATTTTCTCCCACGACCCCACTACAAAGAAGCGCTCCTTAATGTCCACGAATTCCTTAAATCATGCGCTCACCTCAAAGAATGAATGGAAGCCCCTTTCACTAAGCGCCTAGCTTAATTCATAGTATGAAGCGGCCGGGAAGGACTCAATGCTTTGTTTGAAAAATTTAATAAGTAATTCAACTCCCCTTTCATATTCCATGTCTTGGCTTCATGCGCACCTTTCTACACTTGAATTAAACTTCAAACATATATATTAATATCAAGCCTTCAAAGAGTGGTGGTAGATTGGTAGACCCCATGATTCCCTTCAAACATTTCCCACCTTATTCAAAGTCTATAAAGTCTAGTCTTCAGTGATTATATTAAAAGAAAGCGATTTGTAAGACTCCACGATTTCCTTTAGATATATGTGTTCCCTTTCCTTTGTGATGCGACAGGGTCTTAAAGCAATAGATATTATAAAGTAAATCGGCTTCTTGTATTCCACAAATTCCTTCCAAATGCTGCGGTAGATGTAAAGGCATAGAAAAATCTTCAAAGATGAATCAAACACCTCCTTAATGCTCATGTGCTCCACAAACCTTTCAAATATATACGTGGCTGTTTGGAAAGTCTTACGCCTTGGATAAACACATTAATTTATTAGTTGCCCCTTCTCATGCTTGCACGAATATTTGCTTATATGGCTAGTAATAGAGGTATGGCTAGGTATTCACTAAAGATCTTCAAAACCTTCAAAGAAATGACCAGAATATAGGGTGACCAGCTATTAAAGACTCATAAATCCTAACCATAATGCTTCAGCCAGATTAAAACACATAATCTTCAGAAATTTATTATTTGTTCACAAATCTTCAATAAATTTCACCTTCGCAACTTTTGGAAAACGAATACAAACCTGGAAATGAAATCTCAAATCTCAAAACACGGCAAAATCAAATGGCACAAGCGTTCCGCACAACGGTGAACTCTGCATGAATCCACTCTGTATTGGCTGGTTAGAAATCCTTCCCCGAAACCAATCTTCACCTTAGGGTTTTCGTCCTATGTTGTTGTTGAACAAACTTGCTCAACCTCCACAATTGGGGTTTCAATAAAATGCAAATACCAAGAATTAGGAAAATACTCCTTCCTCTCAACCTTCTTTTATAACCCCCGTGGAACTTTCGAGAAGTTATATTTTAGAATCACTTAAATAATAATATTTTATCTCTTAAAAAAGTGACTTTATTTTGAAATTTGCTTTTGAACACCTTAAGCCACTTAATGTCTCCTTTTAAAATAATTAAGTTATTTTCCGCACATTCATCCAAGTTTACGAAAAATATTAAATTGGCCAAAAAGGGACATTACAATTCCATGAGCTAACTTTGGCATGAACAATATGGTCATTTGAACTATATGTGTTTTTAGCACTTGAGCACATAGGACATGGTGATTGGTCTTCCAAAGGTTTCATGTACTAAGGGGGTTTGTCGAGGTTGTGTTTTTGGCAAACATCCTCAGGATCTTGTTCTTAAGGGAAAGGCCACTTGTGTTAATGCACCCATAGAGTTGGTTCATAGTGATCTTATGTCATTTTCGACCATCATTTTGAGGGGCCAAGTATGTGCTCACCTTTATTGACGACTTCTCCCAACACACATGGGTGTACTCTCTCAAGTACAAGAGTGAGGTGTCACCACTTTTAAGACCTTCAGAGCATTTGTGGACAAGCAGTTGAGTCTTTCTTTTTGGTAGATACACATAGATAATGGGGGGAAGTATGTGAATTCAATATTTCAAGATTTTTGCAATGAGCATGGTATTCAACATTAGCACATAGTTCTCTACACTCCTCAACAGAATGGTGTGGTTGGGAGGAAGAATAATACTTTATGGGAGATGGCCAATTGTATGACTCAATATAGGTCAATGGCACCCACCTTTTGGTTTGAAGCAGTCAGTTGTGCTAACTACATTCAGAATCACATGACCCACAAAGTAGTGCGAAATATGACTACTGAGGAGGCTTGGTCCCATGTCAAAGCTTGGTGTTTCCTTATTCAAAGTATTTGGTAGTGAGGCTTGGGCATTCATTCCAGATGGTCAGCATAAGGCAATAGAGAAGAAGAGTCAACCTTTGATTTTTGTTGGCTATTGTGAGGATGTGAAGGCTTATAGGTTGTTTGATTGTGTCACTCGAGATGTCTACTTTCGGCAAGATGTCTACTTTGATGAGATCTTCACATGGATGGATTCACCATCCCTTACTTTTTCATCACTACTTGCTCTGCCTTCTTCATCAAGAGGACACTTTGCTTCTTGAGGATGAAACAGATGATGGTCTTGATCCATCACCTCTTGGTACATAGTCTTTGTCCTGTTGGGCCCACACTACTCCTAGACTTTGCAGTGAGGAGGTTGGACCTTTAGTTGGTGATCTCATAGATTCTTGTTGCACTTGTCCACTGATAGTAGGTGTCAGTCTTTTGAGTCATGCACTTTCAGATGATCCTCAGAGGTTTTTAGATGCTATAGGTATTCTAAAGTGGGATGGTGATATGGTCGAGGAGTATTGTTCTTTGATGAAGAATCATACATGGGATCTTGTACCTCTTCTGAAGGGAAGAAAGTTGGTTTGATGCAAGTGGGTGTACTGCACCAAATATGCAGTAGATGGGTCTATTGACAAGTACAAGGCACGTCTTGAGCTATTCTTAGGTTGAGGGCATTGATTATTATGAGGCCTTTGCTCCTGTTGCCAAGATGGATTCTATTCATCTTGTACTTTCTCTTGTTGCATCACAAGGATGGTTAGTTTTTTAGATGGATGTGAAGAATGCTTTCTTGCATGGTGATCTTCATGAGGAGATCTACATGGAGCAACCTCTATGTTTTGTGCATGATCCTTCACTTGTTTGTAGGCTTTGTTGTTCATTGTATGGTCTCAAAGAAGCCCCTTGGGCTTGGTATGAGAAGATGGATAACTTATTGCTTGCTTCATATTTCACACGTTGCCATTCCGATTCAACAGTTTATACTTAGAGACATGAAGATCTTTTGATTCTTGTGTTGTATGTGGATGATTTGGTTCTTACAGGTAGTTCCACCTCCATGAACTAGAGTGTTTAGCAAGCATTGATGGAACAATTTGATATGATAGATCTTGGACTTCTGTATTTCTTCTTTGGTCTTCAGGTTCTTTAGACTTTTGATGGGATTTTCATTTTTCAATAAAAGCATGCTCTTGATTTGCTTTTAGAGATTTGGCATGGCTGATTGCAAACTTGCCTCCAAACCATTTCAATTAGGTGTTGTACTATCTACGAATTGCACTACTCCCATAGTTGATGCTACATTGTATCAGCATTTGGTTGGCAATCTCTTGTACTTGAAACACAATCGTCCTAATATTTCCTTAGTGGTTGGATTTGTCTCCCGTTTCTCTCAGGAGTCTCATGAGTGTCATTGGAAGGCAGCCAAACATATCTTGAAGTATATTTAGGGCACATCAAAATTTGGCATTCACTATACATCAGGATCTTGGATTGTGGGCTTCATTGACTTAAATTGGGTTGGTGATGTTGCAAGAAGTAGAAAACTATTGCGTTATCATCTATAGAGATTGAGTATTGAGGTGCCGTTTTGGCTAGCCAAGAGGTTCTTTGGCTTTGACAGTTGATGACCAAGTTTGGATTTCTTCCTGATCATCCCACTACACTTTGGTGTGATAATTAGAGTGCCATTCAGATTTCATGCAACCTAGTGGAACATCAATGGACTAAGCACATCTAGATCCACATGCACTTCATTTGGCAGCTCATCTAGGATGATGTTCTTAGCTTGGAGTAGTTGTCTACTAAGGAGCATGTTGCAAACATCTTCACTAAGCCTTTGGCATCACCTCGTTATCTTCATTTGCAATTGATGCTTGGGGTGAAGGAAGTTGTCCTTGGGGGGGTCATTTTGAGTCCTTCACTTGTACACGTTTTCTTTTAAGTTTTCATGTTTTCTCATTTGGGGAGGAGTTTTTTTCCTATGAGTTTTCTCCTTTTCTCCATTTGGAAGAGATCTCTTGTACATGGTAACCTCATCAGGCCTTGTTGTTGGGACCCATCTTTTAGTCTTTTGCACTTTTCTCTTTCCTCGCTAAGTTGCACTTAGGTGGTGTTGGTGTGAATGGGGTTTAGTATCTAACTGGTTCCCTTTGAGGACCTATTTACACCTAGTTAGTTAAGTTTACTTAGGGCACATTTAGGGTATTTACTTTTTTGTGTCTCATGTCATATGACTGTGACACTTGTTATAATCCTATGTTGTCTTATGTCTCACCCTTGCCTATATAAACAAGGGTTTTCTTGTACATTATTCATCTTGTATGCATTGCAATATAGCTTTTTTTATTTGCTTCTCTTGTGTGGAAGGTTCATTGGTGTTGCAGAAGGTTGCTGCCCCTATGAGCCCTTGAGGTGACTTCAACAAGGGGTACTTGGTGAATTATCTGTGAATCATTAAACTTTATAGTCAAAATGGGTTGTTTGGATGCAAATTTATACAAAATAACATATGATACAACTATTGGCCTTGTCTTCCTTTGGTGATTAATTGGTCTATCAAAGATTCTCAAGTTCCAGCTATCTGAGATTTCTATAAAGATGGCCAAAGCTCTAGAAAAAAATTTTAAGAAGTCAATGTGGAATGATTGAAGAAGGCTCCCTTGTGTTTGACATCAATATTTCTAGATTGTTATGCCAGAATGATACGCAGGAAGGTGTCAGCTTTGCAGGATTGTTTCATCATCCTGATGATGGATCGTGGAGCGTGATCTGAAATGGTAGATACGTTACATAGTTTTTCCAGGAAGCTTTACACTCGATACGTTACTTATGAAGTAACATGTCATTTATGCAAGACTGAATCAGTTATGATATGATCAGTTACTCATAAGTTATGCAGTTTTTGGTTAATTAGTCAGTTAGTATTAGTTAAGCAGTCATCATTAGGAATATGCCAGTTAGAACAAATTGACCTTACAAGTGGCAAAAGCAATATGAAGTAAGTTACACTAAGGCCTTTGGGCTCGAAAAAGTTATAAAAGGCCTTTAAACATGTAGGAGTTATAAAAGCCCTTTAAGCTTAAAGTGAGTGTTATTTGGCTGAAAATATTGATTAGGAGCTTGGAGTGTTGTTTGTTGCCGAGTACAACTCCTATACTGCTCTTGGGTTGTGCCTCAATTGGCACCCAGGAAAGTTTCAATTACTTTGCATGGCATCTGGATTGTTCATTGAAATACAATATTGTATGTGGTCTTATTCAGATTTTGGTGTTGTTTTCTTTGCGGTGCAAAGATTGTAGATTTTTTTCTTTCCCAAACATCAATTTTTCCAAACAACTAAAGAAAACACAATTTTCAGATTTTGTTTCCATATTTTGTCCAATCTTTTTTTTATTTGTTTATTTATTATCAGTTTCATATATTTGGCATAACAGTGGTATCAAAGCCCCTTTCTTGGCCCAGTGGAGTACCAATAAGGGTTGCAGTTTAGTCCACAAAAGAGGAAAATTGGAAATTGGAAGTAACATTCTATAGCAGGTTACAAATTTGATCAGGAAGAAGAAACCTATAATATTTTAGCTGCTTATGGTTATTTTAGCCTGATTGATCTTCCAATATGTTAGCTTCAACAACTCCTGTTCTTGACATTTCTTTTCAGGTGCTTGGCCAGTTGTAGGTCTCAACACCAGATACATGACAAATCTTTTCAATCCAAGCACACATTTATTTGGACCAATAGGAAAAGGAGGTCCAATTAATTCACATTTTTCGTGTCTTATCAAAGTTGTTGCTGTCCGACTCAAAAATGGGTTAACACTACAAACATAAACTCCATCATTGAATGTGGAAGAAGCCATCGCTAATTCAATTGACAGTAGGTCATGAACCAGATGGACAATGGTATTAGGGACATGAAGAGGACTTCAAATGCTTGAGACTATCCCTCGAAAAAAGAGAACAAAGAGATTGAATTGATAATGAGGAAGAGGACTGTCATGTGGCCTAAAACAGGAGTAAATGCTGGAAGGCACAAGTTATGGGAGAACCCTCACCCTCTTCGGAGAAATAGGAGAGGGGGACCTCATTGATACTTGGAAAAGATTAAGAAGCGAACCGCATAAATCAAAGTTTGAAACTGAAGATCCTTATTTCCATGTCTGATGGCGTGAATGCCCATGCTAATCCTAAGTCTTCTATTAGGAAGAATGGTTTGTTTGTTTATATTAAACTAGACAGGATGTTTTCAAAATCAGATTTGCCACGTTACACCTAGAGGGACCAACTTTTGATTGGTGGCAAATGATGGATGAGTGTGAGATTGAGGGATGAGGATGGGAAAAGTTTTTTATTTTGAATTCTTTCATATTTTGACGGTTATAACCTAGATTATTTCTTGGGCCTTAGAGAATAGGGTACAATTGTTAGTGGCCTATTATTCTGTTGAATTTTGTCAAGCAAATTTGATGGTTGAAAGGATGCTCACTTGGTTGGTGGCTGCTTTGCAAATTGATGGTTTGACGGAGTCCATTAGGATTACACCAAGGCTTTGAAGCCCAGTACCTTAGAGGAGGCTGTTTAATAGGTGGAGGCCTATTCAAAAGGTTTAGGAGTCAGTTTGCAATGAGTTCGGGCTTCAATCTCCCCATGAAAGCCAAGGTTAAAGGGAATGAAAACTCAAAATCCTCTACATTTTTTGAATATTGGCCTGTCAAAAACTATACTCAAGGACCCTACTATCCCTGCTGGCATGGGTTCAATAGGATTTTTTTAAACTTGCAAAGAAACATGGTTCAGAGATGCACAAAAAGGGTTTCTATAAGCTAGTTTTCTATTTCAACATTTATGTAGGGAACTGGAGAGTTTATGTTGAATGGGATGAGTTTAAGTGGTAAAACACTGGTACTTCAAAAGCAGAATCCCTACTTCAAATTCTCGAGTTGAAATTGGGTAAAATACCACATCCAAGTCACTGGTTGTGGAGTAGCCCAACAGATGAAGTTGGGTGCAAGTGGTGAATTTGATGAAGAGATAATTCTTGATCGTGGCATTGGTCACCCCGCAAGGGATATCTCCAAAATTTAAAAAACAAAAACAAAACAAAACATAACTAGTTGAAGTCCAAACAAAGAGAAAATGTGACTAGTTGAAGTCTAAACCTGATGGGTCATATGGTGCAAGAAAGAAACACATCTATTGTCTGAACCAGAAACACACAAGAAGATGGTAGCAAGTAAAATCTGGGGACAAAAGAAGTCACATTAGATAAAAGATAGAACAAGCATTTATGTGGCAACAATATCTAAAGACAATTAAATGCCTTTTTCCACCAAGAGCAGGACATATGGATTATATGGATTCAAAATCTTGTCAAATTTACTGTCAAAGATAAATCAATGTTGCATGGACACGGATACGGTATCCGATACGGATACGGCTATTTTTCAAGACCCGCTAATATGGATACGGCTAGATACGGCTATTATTCTATTAAAATATAATTTATTATTAATATATATTAATACATTATATAATAAATATGAATTAAAAATATTTTATTATATAATGTATTTTTACATTAAAATATAATTTATTATTAATACATTATATAATAAAATATGAATTAAAAAATATCTTATTACATAATGTATTATATTAAATTATGATTTATTATTTTATAATAACATATTAGAAGTATTAATAAATATTAAACATATTTAATTTAAATACAAATTATATTAAAATTTAAATTGAATATCCTAACTTCAATATGTGCCAATAAATATTAAACATTTAAATTTAAATACATATATTATAATTAAATTTAAATACATATAATATTAAAATTTAAATTGAATATCTAACTTCAATAAGTGCTGAACACTACGTCCAATATTAAATTTAAATATATGTGCCGAACAGGTGCCTTTACGGTGAATAAAATATATGGATTTGAATAATATTAAATTTAAATACATATTTGAATGATATTGAACTTGTTAGGAACAATATGTTTTTTAAAATGATGTATCATATATGTGAAAACCAAAACTTTTACGGCGAAGAGGGGAAGGTCCTGGAGAAATCGCGTCGCAGAACATTATTTTTGTTTTGAATAAATATTTTATGCGGTTTAGGGAATTTTATTCAGAATGCCGAATCCAGAATGGTGCGCCTTTCAGCGGGCTGTTTTTTATTATTTTTATTTAAACTATCCTACTGCGAACAGATTTTAATAATTTCCTACAGTATTTAACAAGAAATAGATTGTTTCATACTGTTTTTTTACAAAATACGGGCGATTTTTTCTAAAATGCTGTATCCTGAAGTATCTGGCACGGCATAAAATAAAAAAAAATTAGGGCACGGACGGGCACGGTACCCAGGCCGTATCCAGGCCGTACCGTACCCGAATCCGCACCAGGTACGCTGGTACGGGTGCCCGGACAAGAGGAAGTGCCGTATCCGGTAACTCTGAGATAAATTTGATTTTCTGGACCCCAAACACACAAGACGATGGTACCAAGTAAAATCTGGGGACAAAAGAATTTGTATTAGATATAAGATAGAAAGAGTTAATGGGGCAAATATTGAAAGAGAATTAAATGCCTTTTTGAATCAAGAACAGGACTTATGGATTCCAAACCTTGTCAAGTTTGCTCTCACAGGTAGATTTTGATTCAAAAGCATCTTTGCACTAGACTCAATCTCTGGGCATGACACACCTTTAGAAGGAAGCTCCATAGGAATTGATAATGCAGTTCTTCTGTTCACATTTGTTTTAGTGTAGCCATGTTGTGGTAGGGAAAAGGTAGAAGCACTCTGAAGAGGTTCGGCCGGTCAGGGTGTGGAATCTAATATGTGTTGCTTGCATGACAGATATATTAGCGCAGATCATCATTTTGCAACTTTGAATCCAGTCTGGTTTCTAATTGGAAACAATGATTATTTCACATTGCAAATATAAGGTAAATATGTTGCTCATATGGGGGTGTGAAATCTAAGGAATCTTTTCACACTTCTATGAAGAGGTAGAGGCACCTTGAGTGGGTTCTGCTGGTGAGGGCGTGGAATCTAGGTTACCTCTGTTGCTCACATGACAGATATGCTAGTGAAGATCATTGTTTTGCGACTGGAAATTTAATTTGATTGTGAATTAGAAACTTTGACCATTTCACATTGAAAATACAGGGTAAATATGTTGCTAATGCAAGGAATATATTGGGGAAGTCATATTTTTCTGATGGGCTATTCTATTTGGTCTGAAATGAAAACTTTGGTCATCTCATACAGTAATTGAATTGTTTAACAAAAGAAGATTTGACTACATATAAGTTTATTAAGCCATTATATAATTTTTGAATCAAATGGAGATGGTTGTAAAAGTGCCACTTCTTGTTTAAATTTTTTTGCAAACTTCTGTTAGTTGCAATCTTCCTCTGCACCATTCACAGGCATATTATTTAGAGTAATACCTTCTGGGACATTGAACCTGGCTATCAACTACGACGGCAGCTTTCTTAAACAGTATAGTTAAGCACTTGGTACACAAAGAAACAACTTTTGCGTACTTTTCTTCTTTGATACATGAAATTAGATTTATAGCACCTCTTATTTCCTAAACATCCCTTTTGCTAAAAATTTGAATGTCTTTTACTTATGTTGATTTGGTTGAGTGATTTTTTGTTAAGTGCCTATAAGGTGCTTGAAAGGAGACTGCAGGTTTTTGTTTAAATTCAAGCAATTCTCATAAAGGAATCAATTAACCTTAATTTTTTTTTTTAACGGTAACTTGCAGACAAAGGCAAATTTTGATAAGGAGTGTAAAATTTGCACCAGACCTTTTACAGTTTTTAGATGGAGGCCAGGCCGTGATGCAAGGTACAAGAAAACAGAGGTTTGCCAGACGTGTAGCAAGCTGAAAAATGTTTGTCAAGTGTGTCTGCTTGATCTCGAGTATGGATTGCCTGTCCAAGTTCGGGATACAGCTTTGGCCATCAACACTAATGATGCTATTCCAAAAAGCGATGTTAATAGAGAATATTTTGCTGAGGAGCAGGATCGGAAGGTTCTTTCTCACTTGTACCAATTTATAAAATCTTAAATTTTTAATGTCAGAAACAATGCTAGATTGTGAATAAATTAACTTTTTGTTTGTGAATGTTTAATTACTAATAATCAATGGTTTATTAAAAGATATATTCTGTTTGGTTTTAGGTTTGTATGTATCTCAATTTCTGCCTGTAACTCAACAGCTTCTAAATTTATCTAGTTTTGTGAATATATATAGCCATTTCTTAATTTTTTTTTGTTGGAGTTCATCAAGCTTTAGAGCTTTTGGAAATATAGAAGAATACTTGGAGTCATTTTACAGATTGTGTGTTTGATCCATTCTTTGGATAGTAGTGCTGAAAGAATTTCTTGTGTGAACAGATGTACTCAAGTACACTGTTTTACCATATGGTATAAAATTTTAGACACAGAATATCAATTTCTGCTACTGTATTTTTATTAATTTTATTTGAAGAGTTACTAGATGGGTATCAGCTTTTCCTCTTGTTTGTCTCCTTCAATTGTTGAACATTTTTAATGATAGAAGCAAGATGATTAGTGTAAAAATGATCTCTATTTTAGCCTTCCAGTGTCTTGAGAACATCCCGTATTTCTTCCAATCGGGAGACGAGAAAAGAAAGATGCAGCATAAACAATATGCTCCAAAGCTGGTAGCAGCTGTAAAGATTCCAAAGGGGCTTCTTACAGTTGTCTTCAGATTGCTGCCTTTGGAGAAATTAATAAGGAGATTGCAGATGTTGTGGTCATTGTACAAGATCGACCTCCTCTTATGCCACCAACTACGCACAATTTTGAAATTGCCAAATAGAGAATTCTTTAGTATTAGCAACTTGTTAAAAGTAGTTACTGCTGAATTTGATTTAAATACAAAAAATATTATATAACCAAGATTCAAATCACTGGACAGATTATTTCACCGAACGAGCTTGTTTCAAACAAAGTGGCAATTCCACTGGTTGAGGAATTTGTTCTAATGTAATAGTTTTTTTGATAGGTTAATTGAGGGTTCTATAGGGGCCCTCTCCCAGAATATAAAAATGTTTTTTACAATTTGGATAAGCTGGAGCAAGCCAAAAAGACATATGCTGAAACAAAGTTCCAAAACATGTGACCAAGCTAAACCCTAGGATATAATCGGGCACAATAAATTAAAAAAGCAACTAAAAAACAAGAACATACATAACCGAACTGGCCGGATCAGCTAGAGACGCCAGGTGCTGGCTCTTCCTTAGCTGCCACCTAGACACCCAACTATATTATGGATCTACGTACAGCTCTGGAAACACCTCTTTTAGAGATAGCCAGTAAGGTGTACAAACTTGTGATTTCCAAACAACCCTCTTGAATGATAACACAAGGGTTATCCAATGACAAAGCCAAGCCAAGTCATGGCCATACAGAGCTAAATTTGCATGTTTCTTGGACAGGGTGTTGGAAGCTTGCTGGAGATCTGCGAATTCATCAGCTTGCTGTAGTCTTACTGCAACATCCTCTGCCTCTACCATGTTTATCTCACAATTATCTCCCAGCATGATTAAACTGTTGTTAGGAAGGATTTGTGAGAGAATCCACTCTTTTGTAATAGAATAATAAATCCTGGTGCCTAGCTTGAACATGAATTCTTCAATAACAGATGCTCTGCTGCGCAACAGCTGTATTGCTTAGACTCACTGAGCCCAAAACATCCTTGACGAAGTGTAGAGTGGTGACATTTTGAATGTAGAAAGCCTTAACACAGATGATGGTTAGGAACTGCACCGCTATAGGGAAAATCCTAAATAGAGAAGCCATGTTTCATGATTGCTAAGCAACAGAGAAAAGCCTCCCTGCAACACTTGCAAGAAACATAGAGAAGCAAAAGCAAAAAGCAGCAACAACAAGGAGAAGTGAGCTGGATTGCTGACTTAAGCAACTGCTCGCATGAATTACCCAGGTTGGCATGGAAGGAACAGAAAGACTTCACACAGTTGAAGTCCTTTCGAATTAAGAGTGGTCTTTCACAAGATATCAACCATCTCAAAAGAATATCATTAAAAGAAGGAGGCGATCTGAATGTTGGTATAATTAAGTTTTGATGGGAGGGAATCCTCATTAAGCAGAGCCAATAAATCCTAGTCTTCTAGTAGATTGCTAAATTTAGAAGCAAAAGGGAGCCGATCAAAACAGCAATGTTAGCAAAGACAATTGACAATCCTGTTACAATCTCTAAAATAATGCTCATAAGAAATAGTTTCGAGGCTAAGACATAGATGATGCACTTCCTCAATAATATTGTTCAGCCTCCAACCCTTCAAAGAATTATTCCTCAGCCCATTAATCACAATCAGAGAATTCAGAATTGCCTTCCACCTCCAGGTTTTTGTATCCCACAGAGATGACCAATTTAAGGCCTTCTGACAGTGCCAAAGCTTCCGCTTCGTTGTTAGACTTAGAAACCAAATAGGAGTAGCCGAGTAGGCACCCTTTATAAATACCAGTAGAAGAATGGATCATGGCACCTGCACCAGTCGGACCTGGATTACATTTGGCAGCTCCATCAAAGTTCAGTTAAAAAAATCCTGCTTGAGGTGGAGAGCAAGCAATAGCTTTATGCTTTAACAATTTATTGATTACCCATTAATGAGGGAGTTCTACTGCAATAGTTAACTATATATTTTGTCTCTTATTAATTATGATATTAGTAGCATGTTACATTTTAGTCGGCACGAGTGGCCTTGATGGTGAAGGCATGCATACTCCATTGAGAAGCCGTAAGTTTGAATCTGGAGGGAAGTAAGGTTGTACACCTCATTGAACAATAAATAAGGTAAATGGAAAACAGTTTCCTTGTGGGATACCATGAGGGTAGTCTTACATGCTACATTTTTTCTTGCTTGGCAGTGACCTAAAAACTACCTTTTTACCTTTCTGTATTTTTACCTTTCTGTAACAGTTCCATAATAACCATAATCATAGTAATTTTTTAATATAATATTGCAACTTGTGGAGGAATTCATGTAGTTTGTGTCTTAACGATTCTACTACTGAATATGTCATGATTCCTATTGGTTTTGCCTAAAATCAGATGAGAAGTAGGAAATTGCGAAGAAACAAAATTGCAAATATTAATAACAAATGTCATTTTGAAGGTTTTTTTTTTTTTGATTTGAAATTTGTTTACAGAAGCTACAGCATGTGCCAAGAAATGGCTCATTTCTGAGTGGTGTTTCTTAATAGTTTCTCATAATAAAAAATGACCAATTGTATTTAAAAAAACTCAAGAAAGAATAGAAAATAACTTGAATCCAGCTTTGAAAAGCATACTTACCTGCTTTTCATTTCTATTTTTGAGTATGCAGTTTGGAGATCAAACATGAAAGTGAAACTAGATTGCATCAAGGGTGATTTGCTGGGATTGTATAGGGTAGGATGGAAGTACTTGATAGTGAGTGAGACTGGATCAGCGGCTTGCATTTGCAGAGATATTCTTTTTATGTAGGTTTGAAAAAAAGTCCTTATTTCCATTATTGTGGAAGAAATTTCAGGCATCTATGATATGCCAAAATAAATCCCTTACTTCCCTAAAGGTGATCTGTGAGGATCTGCGAAAAGATGATATATTAACTGATGGAGCCATTTTCCAGATTTCATGTGCAGAAATGCCCCTAGGAACCAGTGTTATGAAACCACTGGTTCCTTGAAGGGGCAGTGATGCAACCGCCGAGGCAACTATTAAACCACTGAGGCATTTATTAAACCACTGAGGTGTTTATGAAATCATTGGTCTGCATGAAGGGTCAGTTTCATCACGATGGCAGACATAAGAATGTGAAGTGAACAATTTGATATTTGCTCTTCCAACTCCCACACTAGAGCATGAGACGGACTCTCCAACACCTATTTAAGGACCAAATTTGGTTGGATTGGATCATTGGGGATATTCCATAGTAAATGCAACCAAGCACAACGCATAAAGAGTGGTAGTACAATACAATAAGAAGGAATTCCAGGCAAAATACACAACTTGTAAGGTTGAAGTATTTAAAGCCAGAGAGCACTAGGAAGATAGGCAACACATGCAGTGAGTTTCTCATGCTCAATTGTTTTTAGTTCCAAGGAAATGCTCAGAAGATGTGCAATTGCCTTTTCCAACTGATTTTCCTCTTTTAAAGGTTTCTAGGATTAAAAATCGTGTCTCTCTATGGTTGTGTCAATTTTTGGTTATCCTTTTCATTTTGATTGTATGCTCCGACTCTAAATTGTGAACAAGCATAATTTTGTAGTCAATTATGGATCAATTGTACCAACACAGCAGGTTCCTTGACACTTGTAGGAGTTTTGGTGACACAGAATATTTGTGTATAACCATAATTTTAGATCTTTGAAAGGTGTTGCAGGAATTGTTGGTTGCATGGTTCAGCCATGACAAAGTCACTTAAGAAGAAGCTTGAGGATCTCCAAGCATCAAATGAGGAGGTGCTAGAAGCGAATAAGGCTCTTTGGAAGGAAGTGCATCATTTTATAAGAAAAATTGAAGAGTTGCAATCTAGTAAGGAGAATCAAGGAGAATTCTACATTGGAATTCTTGAGCAATTGCAAAAAAGTTGATGGTAAAAGAAGAATTACTGTCAAAGATCGAGCAAGAAGGAGAAGGGAAGAGAGAGGAGTCTATAAAAGAAAGACTAGTCTCTATTCCAAATGAAGAAACAGTGAATGAGGTGTGCAAAGAAGGCAGCCATGAACATGTTTTCTTTCAAAATACTAAATGTGATAATCCACTGGCAAGTCTGAAAAGCGTACTAAGGGTATAGGCTCCAGGTTTCTAACACAGATGGGCTATGATGGAAGGGAACTTGGCAAGGTCAAGGAATATTCCAACCCATTATCGTTGAGGAAAAACCTTAATACGAAGGCCTTGGATATGCAAGAATGGAGATTGGTGAATCTCAATGAAGTCTACACCATCTACAAACCAAGGACAGGGAAGGTAAAATTCCGTCGTAATATTATTTTTGTAAAACCTCAACATGATTGTAGGTTGTCGCAAAGCATGAGCAACAATCAAAGTGATTAGAAGAAAGCAAGACTTTACCTCAAGAGGATAAAGAGGAAGCATGAGAAACAATCACTATGAAAGGACTGATACAAGATCTGACGGTGCTCATCGGGGAGTGTCTAAGGCCGGGAGGGCCAATCTGGAGGATTCTAAGAGGAAGCAAGGCACTCCCTCTAGAATGAAGCAAAGGACGAAGAAATTGCAATATTCTTTAAGAATTCAATCAAGGATAATGATCATGTAGGAATTGTTATCATTTACAACTACAATGTGCCCAAATAAATCCCCTATGTCCTGAAAGCAATTTCAATTGGTTGGATGGTATGTCAGAAGATGCAATTTGGTCATTTAAAATGTGTGGAGGAGGAAAAATCAGTTAGATTTTGCAGGAAATTTACAAGATTTAACTGCATTCATTGAAACTTGTAAGCATACCATGAACCCCTAACACTTTAATGTTTTCAGCATTCACAAAAACAATTTTTTTAGATTTGTTTTGGCTATTATATGTGCTTTTAGTGTGGTGAAAGGTTCTGAAGTAGTCAAGTCATTATCAAGCTCATTTGATTATTTGAAATGGAGATTTGTTGGTGCCGTAACACAAGCTAGTGCTCTTGAAGCTATAAGGCTACAAGCTGCACAGACCAAGAGAAGGCTGCAATGATTGATATTAAGTTTTTCACCATGTTTCAAGTCAACTCATTTTTCATTATACCCAAAGGAATCTGGAACTGTTATATTATATATAGAACTATTATAAGAACTGTCTTTAATCTTAGAGGAGTGATTTGCAGAAGATGAAAAGTTTCAGCATTTCCAAGAACTCAACACAAGGATAATGATCATGCAGGAATCTTCATCATTTGCATCTACAGTTTGTCAAAACAAACCCCCTACTTCCTTGAGGCAATCTCGATTGAAAGAATACATGAGAAGCTAAAGAAGTTAAAACATGTTGCATGCTAGGTTATGGGTGATAATGCAATTTTCTCATTCATATAGTGGCAGAGTAGGAAAAATAAGCTAGACCTAATAGCAAATGAACAATTTTTAGCTACATTCAATGAAATTTTTTATGTTCCAGAATATTTTGGTTAAACTTGCTTTAGATGCTATTTGATCACAGGCTGCACGTACCAAGAGAAGCCTTTGATGATTTGATGAATTTTTCACTATGTTTCAAGCCAATTTCTTGTTCATGTTACCCATACGAAATTGTTACTGTGCTTTAGAACTGAAAAAATGCAGTATCTCCAAATCATAGAGGAGAACTCTCATGAAGTGGAAGGAAAAAAGTTGCAATATTCTCTAAGAACTCAATACAAGGATAATGGTCATGCGGGAATCTTTATAATTTGCACCTATGATGTGCCAACTTAAATCCGAAACCTCCCTAGAGCAATCCCAATCAAAGAATATTTGAGAAGCCAAAAGGGCGTTGGATGCTAGGTTATGGGTGATTATACAGTTCAATCATTCATATTGTTGGGGACCAGGCACAATCTGTTAAGACTTCATAGGAAATCAACAAGCTTTACCTATTCTTAATGAAGCTCTTAAGTTGCAGAATACATTGTCTTCACTTCTCCCAGAGTCCAACATAATATGAACTCATTCCTTGATGTTTTCTCTCAAACAATAGTAATTTTAGAGTTGTTTTGGCCATTTTACGTGCTTCAATAATATTAGAGGTTTTGAAGTTGTCATCTCATATTAAGTCAGTGGTACGCGGGGACGCGTCGCTCTTGATTTTCTCCTGCTCCTGCCTGCTAGGATGCCATGGGGACACAAGGACGGGGATAGAATGCCCCCTGTCATCCCTGTTTGTGAGGGCGAAATGGGGACGTCCTAGGCATGCCTCCTGTACAGGGGGCACATCCCATTGTTTGGTTACGCATTTACGTCCTGGGGACGCCCTGAAGTCCCCCAAATAAAGGTTGTTGATCAACCTAAAATGTACAAAATTGCTGGTCAACGGAAAACAGTCTGTTTTATCAGTTCTAAAATCATCAGTTTTGTCTGTTTTATCCTCTGGGAACGTCCCGCTGTTCGGGACAGTTGTTAGGGCACGCGACGGGAGGAATCGATAGACGTGATTTTCTTTTCCTTTTTGTTTGAATCTGCAGTTTATATGTTTGGAAATTAATGTTATTATTTATATTTATAATTTATTATATATTTATAAATATTAAATAATATTTGTATATATATATATATTAAATTTATATGTGATGGTATTAATATAATTCCAAAATTTTAGAAAAAAAATGCCATCCTTGGGAATTGGTCTTCGTGTGTCCCCCCATTCCGGAAACTTGGAGAAACACTGTATTAAGTTCAGTAATGATTTGCAAAGAAGATTTGTTGGCAACATTGCACATATTAATGTTCAAGCTATTAGACAACAAATCACATATACCATGAGAAGCCTGTGATGATGTAGATAAAGTTTTGACAATGTTTCGTGTCAACTTCTTGTTCTTTATATCCAAAAGAAACTGAAGTGTATATAGAACAATGGCATATTTTAAAAAGTATTATGTTATCTTTCAAGAGACATTTAATAAAGTCGAAAAGGAAGTTGTGACATTCCCTGAACACTTAATACAATGCTAATTCTGTCTATGTTGCTGGGTTGGGTTTGACAGTTCTTTGATTTTGTTCCTCCAGGTTCACTACGGCTGGTTTGGCTATATATATACATTATTTGCACAAAATGTACAAAAATAAATACAGAACACAGCTGATAATTGATAAATGTTAAAGATAAATCAAAATGGTTTATATTAGTGAATCTGTGCATGTACAATCAATAGAAATCATCATATTTCTCTTCATTGAGAGCATCAATGTGATCAGCTGGTTCCTTGGAAGGACAATTAGTGCTGGTGTCACACTAGCTGCACCATGCAAATGGTGCTGTGTAGCAGTCTTGTGCCCCTTATCCTTGATCAAGACTAAGGAAAGATGTTAGGTGGGGTTAGGAATTCTCCCTGGGTTTGCCCAGGGTCCTTTCCTCTGCATTTGGCTTGTGCATAACAGCAAAAAATGTTCTCAGGAATAAATTGGCAAACCAGAAAGTTTTTTTTCAAAACATTGTGAATTGGTTGGGGAAAAATTGGGTTAGCGCTTTAAAAAAAAGGAAAAAATAGGGTTAGGGTTACAGTTTTGGAAAAATATGCCATAGTCAGAAACATTTGAGGAAAACAAAAAAATGGAAAAAATTGGCGATTTTGTGGCAGATGTGATTTCCAGTGATAAAATCAGTTCAAAATCGTGAGAACTTGGGAAAAAACCAGGAAAACCCTATCCCTACATCAAGGCGGGCAATTTTATGATAAAATCGGATTTTTTCTCATGATTTTGGCTACAATGGGCTTGTGTAAGTCTTCTGCTTCAGGCCTCTGGATTCAGTTCGGCTAAGTTTGGATGTACACAGGCTGAATCCAGAGGCCCGAGACTGTACCTTGAGCGAATCCAAGCCAGACCCAGGCCAGTATAAGAACCTGGTCAGGACCAGTTTCAGTTTGGCCAGGGTTCTTTCAGAACTTGGTAACATAGGATTCTGTGATCCTTTATTTGAAATCATTTCTATGTTTGCAACTAAAATTCATTGATACATAGTCTGACGAGGGAGCTATTTATCAGTAGTTTGATCGTCATTTATCTCTTCCAATTGTATGTTTGAAAATTTCTGATATTTGTTTGCTGTATTTTTCTTAATAAATTAGGAGCCAAATACAAAGTTTAGATCCCAGTTACTGGATAAATGTTTTGTCTGTTAGCTGCTTCTAAAGCAAACTATTGACTGTTTCTTTTGCAGGCTAGAGCAGGTATAGATTACGAGTCATCATATGGAAAGGCCCGTCCAAATGATACAATATTGAAGCTTCAAAGAACGACACCATACTACAAAAGGAATAGAGCTCATGTTTGTAGTTTCTATGTTCGTGGTGAGTGTACACGAGGTGCTGAATGCCCTTATCGGCATGAGATGCCTGTTACAGGGGAGCTTTCTCACCAGAATATTAAGGATCGATATTATGGGTAAGTTTTAGTGTGTGTGTGTGTGTTCAATTCAGATTCAATATGTATTGGGCAGTGATTTGTTTTTGAATTATCAGTAAATATATCTGTTTAAATGTTGTTATTGCAATGATTCCATAGATTCTGATGCTAAACCATCTGTGGGCCTTCAGGATTCAGTTTCTCTATATGCTTTTGTAAATTGTAGAGTGAAATTTTCATTTGTTAGAAAAATATTCTTACAGCCCAGAATATGGAGGTGCATTGTAGCATTGGATGCCAAGTCACGGTGCACAAAAGAACTCAAACCATAAATCCAATTTAAACATCTAATACAGTGTTAGTAGGTCTCAATTCCTTATGACAAGGAAGTGGGGTATATGAAAAAACTAATTTAGAGGCTAGTAGAGTTGGAGGAACATCCTCATTAGTGTTCTTTCGGTTCAACCATTGCTTACAGCAAGTTCATACTTTTTTTACATCTTTTTGGCCATAACGGACCTGCAGCTATTTATTCTTCTTTTCTTCTCTGTGAGAAATAGCTAGTGAGAATTGAAATTTTGTTTTGTCTGGCTTGTTTAGAAGATTTATATTTTTGGTATGCTTCTAGTCCTTGCTCTTTATCTTATTCTCTCTGTATCTCCTGAATTATCACCTTCTTGCTTTGCTGGGAGTACTTCCTATGGGGTGAATGAACCTCCTTGTGGTTCATTTATATGTACACTTTTGGTGTATTGCTGTATTTGTACTGCACAAATGTTGAGTGTATATGGTATTCAGAGTTAAAGAACTTTTGTGAACGTCTTATTCATCAGATATGGCTTCATTTTGTGATTTCAGTGAAAAAGAATTCAAATGGAAAGAATATGCTGAGTTTGAAAGCATTTGTAAAGTTGTTTTCTAATATTCCCTGAGCACAACTGAATCTACATGTGGGTATTTGTTGGGTTAAATTGCAGGACTATTTCTAAAGTGTGTTTTGTCATTAGATGCTATCAAAAGACCTGCATGGAATTCGTGCTTTGCCACAATCTTGGTTATCCTAAGGCCACTAATTAATTTATAGATGAAATGAAGACAAATGAGAGGCTTGACTGTAATTAATCATTTCTGTAAGCTTAGTCATTGCCCCCAACCAATCAATAGTACTTGACTTTGGTAAATTTTTAAGATTCACCTCTTGCCTTTTAAAGGCAATAAGATTTTAGCCTTCTATCTTCACTTGGGTTATTACGCTGAGAGGCGTAACTACAGTGGCAGCAAGGGGTAGAGTGTAATGGCGTGAGCGTGTTAACAAAAACTATTAAAGAGTCGACATACGAAAAATAATAAAAAACTAAAGCACAGCCAATCTATATTATATAAAATAAAATAACCCTTAAATAAATAATTAACGAGAAAATAAAATAAAATAATTCTAAAAATAACATTTAAGTAAATAAAAATTATAGCTCTTTGATACATTGTTCTTCCAATGGACATCCCATATAAATATCATTTACATGCAACTAAACATTGTTTTAAATCTATGTTCCCCCAAGTACCGGGGACGGGGGGACGAGTTTCGGGGACGGCCATTTTTTTTGGCCATTTTTTAGGGGACGGCAGGGGACAGCTACTAAAAAAATAAGGTTTTTTTTAAAAATATAAGGAAATTTCAAATATTTAGATGATAACATTGATAAGGCATTCATTCTAGACATCATAGAACATTAGCATTCATTCTAGACATCATAGAACATTAAAACATGCATACATAACCATAACATTACACTTGAACTTAGTTTTCAACTTGTCACATGAGAATTGGCAAACAAATAAACCAAATTTAATTGTTTTCAATGACAATCTGCATATATATTATATCAAAATGCTCAAAGGCTGCAAGTTTCAAGTTTCAACAACAAAATGACAAAAACATAGAGTATATGGCTGTCCCTAATCAGCCTCTCCTAATACTGCATCAAAATCAGAATCTGAATTCGAATCACTGCCACCATGAGGGTCTAGTAGACCCTCATCCAATGGAACCCCAACCAATCCCTCCTGTGCCTCCTCCTCATCAATCTGCATAACATCTTCTGGATGAACATCCCAACATGCAGTTGGAGTCTGACGATACTCAGGTCTCTGTCGATCCTGTAGCCGCAAGGCACTATGCACTGCCACCAACTTTTCTGATCGTCTAGAGGTAAGTTTGTTCCTCTTCACTGACTGAATGAAGCTATATGTGGACCAATTCCTCTCTGCAGCAGAGGAACTGGCAATCTGTCCAAGCAAGCGAGTGGCAAGTGTCCTCAATTCTGGTGCATCCATGCCATGCCACATCCACCATCCAATAGGATCAGTTTGAGCTAATGTAGCTCTATCCATCCTCGCCTCTTTTTTGCTGAAGTTTGGACCACGTAGATTGACAAAGGCCATCCATTGTGAGCGAAGTAGAGAAGCCTCCTCCTCGGTATACATTTTTTCAAGGGCCCTCATGAACCCTTGTTTCACCTCATCATCATGAGATGGAGGCACTCATCCAGGTCTAGAAACATACCATTTGGGATTTAGAGCATATGTTGCCATATGAAGTGGGGTGTTCATAGTGTTCCACCTCCATGTCACAATGGCCCTAAGATGCTCCTCATAAAATCCCAAAGTAGGATCCTTGCTCTGAATAGCTTGCTTCATTTTCCCAAGCATGCTATCAAATGTCTCATAAATCTCTCCAAGACTAGGAGAGTCTGTGTCAGCATATCTTATGACATCCACAACAGGTGCAATGAAGGAGCAAACATAGCTGCAAGTGAACACAAGTTACAAAAATCAGCAATTTAAGAACAAAAATTAAATTTTTAATAAAATGATAATATGAATATCATAATATAAATAAAAAGAAAATCAGCAATTTGAAATTTCAATTTGAAACAATTTCATACCTTATTGTGGACCACCAATCATTGTCAAGGATCTTTTGCCTCACACTTTTTCCTTCAGCTGAATTTGACTCTGGCCATCTATTCCATTCTGCATTAACCACCAATAATTGTAGAGGCTCCTTCACCTCAACCATCCTCTCTAGCAAAATGAAATCGCTGGCATATCTAGTTTCCACAGGCTTGAGGAATTCCTTCTTCGAAAAAGTCCTGAAAAGTGCAAGTGAGGTTTGATGGTTGCAAATGAACATCTGTATATCTCTAGCTTCTGCCACCACTTCCTTCACCCAAGCAATCTTCCCAATGTCTTTCAATGCGTTGTTCAATGCATGAACACAACACGGAGTCCAGAAAATGTGCTTATAAGCACCCTCCACCATCAAACCAGCTGACTTACATACACGGGCTGAATCTGTTACCACTTGGACAACATTAGATGCCCCAATCTCTTCAATGGCATCCTTCAAAATCTGAAATTGGAAGTGAGCATCCTTCCTCCTCCCTATACAATCAATAGCTCTAAGAAAATAAGAGCCAGCTGGACATGTGACAATGATATTGATGAGTGGCCGACGTTTGATGTCGGTCCACCCATCCATGACAATAGAGCAACCATCCCTAATCCAAGTTTGCCTCATGTCCTCCATCAAGATACTCACTTGAGAATATTCCTTGTCAAGTAAGGTGGTGCGTAGCTTATGTTCTCCAGGGGGGACATATGAAGGACCAACAGCTGTAACATCTCTTAACATTTGTTTGAAATAGGGAGAGCGTGCCACATGAAATGGTACGGCATGAGCAAAGAAAAATTTGGCAATGGAAGAGTCAGCCACCTCTCGTGTTTGTGCATTAAACAACCCTGCAACAGTAGTAGCTCTTTTCTTTCCCCTACTAGAAACCTCTTCCACTTGGCTTTGTGAAGGCAATGACTCAGGCATACTAGGCATACTCTCCATTGACAATCCCTTAGATCTTGCCTCCCCCTCCATGTGCAACCTAGTTGCCTCGACCTTCTCAGCTAGGGTAATTTTTTTACAACCTTTTACCTCCACTCCACCCAAGTGCAAAAGGTGAGAATAAACTCTTGTATAGCTGCCCCTATAGGTTTCATTGCAAATGTGACAAAGCCATATTCTAGACCCCCCAGTATTCTTTTGTTTGTTAGTGTCTATGCGGGTTGCAAATTGTAAGAGAGGTTTTTTAGGATTATATGGGCCTTTTGCATAAGTGGCAAGTGTTTTGGAGGGGCATTCAAATGGATTGGATTTGGATGAATTGACATTCTCTGCTGTACCACTGCCACTAGCAGAACCCCCACTTTTTTTACGGCCTCTAGTTCTACTTGATTGCCGTTGCACTTGAATTTCAATGTCATTTTCAGAACTTCCACTATTGTCACTGCTGCTCATTGTTTTTTGTTTGAAAAAATGCTAATAGACAGCTACAAGCAAACTAAAAAAAATGCAAAGGAATATGAAAACAAAACAAAGAATGTCAATCTTACCTTAAATGGCGATGATTTGATGCCGTATTGCCTTCTCTTCACCGCTGTTACCCTCCTCCAATTGCTATATCTCCTCTTCAAGCTGCTGTTCAAGAGTGCCAAAATGAGGTAATGAATGTATTTTTTTGTTTTTGCATGATATAATGTCTTTTTTAGGTTTAGGTAAGTTTATGAGGGATGTGGGGGTCCTTGTGGGCTCCCCCATCCCTTTTTTTTATTTCATTTAAGTGAGTTTTTTTTTTTAAATTTTTGAAGTGTGAAAGTTGCTGGGCCGTACCCGGTACGGTCGGGGGACGTCCCGGCCGTACTGGGTACGGATAGCCATCCCCTACGTTTCCTAAAAAAGGGGGACGTCCCCGGGAAACGGGGACGGCCAGGGGACGTTTCCTGGCCGGCCCCTCGTCCCCGGGACGGGTATGGGCAGAAAAATGCAGGGGACGTGTCCCCAGGGAACATAGTTTTAAATAGATATTAAAAATGATATTCAAATAACTCATGAAGTAAAAATTAAAGTAAATTTTTAGTTATTTATTTTTTTACTATTAAATTTTAACTCTTAAAGTAAAAGTTAAAATAAATAATTATTTCACAAATATTAGTCACTAATATATTTTTAAATTATAAACTATATCACTTATATTATATTTTTATTCATTGAACTACATAACTATTTACCATAGTTCCACGGAGTTTCGGGGATGGGGATGGGGGGACGGCGGGGGACGCGTTTCTGAGACGGGGGGGGCGGGGGGCCTAATTTTGGGTGCGGCAGGGGACGGCGGGGGGACGGTGGCGGGGGAGCGGTGTGCTGAAATACATATAGTACTTGAAAAATTAGTTATAAAAAGATGTATAACTGTAAAAGCCTAAGGAATAACTTAATAAGTAAAGTTTAGAGTTTAATGCAATGATTTATCATTTCAAACAGTTCATGTGTCTTGTCTATGCTTCCACATTTTTAGACCACATTTCTTTGAGGCATTCTGTCAAACAGTTCACGTGCCTTGTCTATGCTTCCACATTTTGCATACATGTCTAACAGGGCAGTTGCAACTACAACAGCTGACAAAATTCCCCTATCCTTTATGTTTTGATGGATGTCCATACCCTATTCCAAAGCTCCCATTTTGACATAGGCAGGGAGCATGCTGGCAAAGGTTGTGGAATTTGGCTTTACACCAGCCAGTTGCATTTGCTTTTAAATTTCTAAAGCCTTTTCAACAAATCCATTTTGTGCATATCCTGCAATCATTGCAGTCCATGAGACCACATTTCTTTGAGGCATTCTGTCAAAACAGTTCACGTGCCTCGTCTATGCTTCCACATTTTGCATACATGTCTACTAGGGCAGTTGCAACAACATCCGACAAAATATGAATATCTAAAAAAAAAATTTTAAAATTAAAAAAAAAAAAAAAAAAAAAAATTTAATGCATTTCGGGGGGAACGTCCAGAAGTCCCCCCCAAAGGGAGACGTTTTGGGTGCGGCGGGGGGACGTTTCCTTGACGTCTCCCCGTCTCGGAAACGTCCCCATCTCCGAGACGGCCCTTTTTCAGTGGGGGACGCGTCCCCGTGGAACTATGCTATTTACTATATTACATAATAATTTCAACAAGTTTTTAATTATTAAAAAAATTAATTAAATTTATAAATTTATAAAACTAATAAAATAAATAAACTTATAAAATTAATACAATTGCAAAATAAATATAATAAATTTGAAAAAATATAAAAATATTAAATTAATAAAATTTAAAATTGCAAAATTATTAAAACTAGCATACCTATCTTTAGAAAAATATATGTAAAATACCTTCTGGTTGAAATCTTGGTGCGGTTCGACAGGGGATACAGCTAGGGTGTTGTTTTTGCCCTGTGGGTTCGTACGGAACCCACTTCCAATGGATTTTGCAGCAAACTTGTGGCAGTTTGACTGTTTGTTTAAATTTTTTTTAATTGATCCCTTGTCCTGCTGTGCCTCTTGCTTGGAAAATCATTCTTATGCAGCTTTTAGCCATTGTTGGCCATTTCAATCTGCATGATCAACCCAGCTTTTCATTCTCAGAAACAATGTCAGACGGAAGGAAGGGTTGATGCGAGTATTTTATTTTTGTTTTGATCTTTGTTTGGGCGGAGTAATTTAATGGGTTAAAAACTTAAAGCTGTGTAAATTTCCTTGTCAGAAATATTGTGTGGGGCGGTGTACATGCACTCTGAGCTCGATGGAGTGCACTCCAAGCTCCTTGAATTAAATCTGCCCCTTTTATGTTTGGAAATTTGCTATGATGCATATTTATTTAATAATGGGAATTTGGAGCTTCAGCAGCTTTGATATCAAAGTACTATATATTTAAAATTTTAAACTATTAAAGTTTATGTTTTTTATTTATTTATTAGGATTGAAGTTTAAATATAACAGTATGAAATATAGATATGTTATTCATTTATTTAGGAAAGGTTTTTTATGGTTTAAAAATTTGGATTGAATGAAGGTGAAGTGCGTGCGTGCTTGTGTATATATATGATTTTTATATGTTTTTGTATGGACAAACCCAACCCAAATTTTTTTTTGACTGAATCCATGAACCCGAACTTAGCTATTTAGAAACAAACAAATTGTGCTTTTAAGCCAGGGTGTTTAACATGTGTCTTTAAGCACGTTATTTCTTTGAGTTAGACTGAGTATTGCATGTGGTTTGTTGAAATCTCAAGATTGGTGATTTTTAGTTGGAGACATTGCTTGATAGTCACTATTGGCATTGCCTATTAGGCAAGTTTGGGCTTAGCTACCATTGATTTCCCTTTCTTATTCATAAGTTTTTTTGTAATTTTGATTTCAATTAATGTAGTATTCAGGCCAAGGTGGCTGTGTCATTATGATCCTTAACAAGGGTCTTTGGACTGATCATTTTTAATCAGCAAATTATATTTAATCTTTATGCTTCTTGTCGCAAATTCCTGCATGCATTGGGTATATGGCTAGAATTTGAGGTTACTTTAGTCAAGCTAAGGTTTGGCTTGCATTGGGGTATATGGCTAGAATTTGAGGTTACTTTGGTCAAGCTAAGGTTTGGCTTGTTTACCAAAGATTCATGGATAGAATTTCTGAGTTCCTATAACTGACCCACTTGTTAATTTTCTAAATCATGGTAAACAGATTCTGCACTGTAATCTAATTTCTACAGGAATAAAATCAGAAATTAAACCTATCAAAACAGCTTTAACTTAATCTGATGCAAGGATCTATATACACATACAATAGAAAACAATAAATACAACTCAATGAATGACTGTCAGAATCCAATCTCTGGTTTCAATTAATTTTGAAACTGAAATCTGCTACAGAAAAATAAAATGAACTTTTTCTCTAATTTCGTATCTCTGCTTTTTCAATTTATAGATCTGAAAAGGGCGTACATAGGAGTTATCAACAATCAAACTCAACTTCTAAAAAAACTGCATGAAGGGATGAGGTAGTGCGCTCCAAGAGACAGTTTAGCTTTTCTTGGACTCTATGCCCTGGCTCACAGTTAAACTCAAACAAAAGAAAATCTAAACTGAAAATAAACTTTACTAAACTCAGCAGTCAGCACTCAAACTGAAACTAAAAGATAACCTTATTCTAAAGCTAGTGCCCTAAACTCAGTCTTAGTTAACTGTAGCTTCTGAAGAAGACTGACTACTGTGCCCTAATTGGAATTGTTGTTACTGAAGACTGATTGCTGCACCCTAACTGGAACTGTTGTTATTGAAGACTGACTGGTGCGGCCTAACTGGAACTGCTGTTACTAAAGAAGACTATCCGAGGTACACTACATGTCTAACATTCCCTCTTACCAAGGAAAGTACTCTCCGTCATGCCAAGTTGTTCTTTGAATACCTCGAATTTTCCTTTTGAAAGAGGCCTAGTTAACATATCAGCAATTTGCTGATCTGTTGGAATGTACTGTAGAACCACAGGTCCCGTCTAAACCCCGTCTCTGATGAAGTGGTACCTAATCTCAATATGCTTGGATCAATCATGAAATACTGACTTTCAGAGAGTTTGATACAACTTTGATTGTAATAGTAAAACATGGTAGTGGCCAAAGTCTGATTTGTCAACTTTGCTAGTAATTTGCTAAGCCAGATGGCTTCACAACTAGCAGAACTGGCTGCCATATATTTTGCTTCTGTTGAACTGAGTGCTACAGAAGTCTGTTTCCTGTTGTACTAGGAAACCATACCTGAACCTAAATTGAAGCTACTCCCTGAAGTGCTCTTCCTATCATTAGCACTACCTGCCCAATTATAATCTGAAAAACCATACAACACCAAGTCTTTATTGCCAACATATCTTAGTCTGAAATGCCTGAAATGCACTGTACCCTTCAAGTACCGGAGGATGTGTTTTGCAGCAACCCAACAAACTTGCCTGGGCTGCACCATGTACTGACTCAAGGTGTTGACTGGAAAACAAATGTCAGGCCTGGTATTCACCAAGTACATGAGGGAACCTATCAACTGTCTGTACACAGGTGGATCCATCAATTCTGAATCAGAATCAACAAATGATTTCAGATTTGCTACCATAGGAGTAGTCCATCATTTGAAATCTCTTTAGAATCTCGAGTGCATACTTTCCTTCTCCAAGGAAAACTTCACCTGGACTTTGCCTTACTTCTAGCCCTAGGAAGTGGTGCATCAAGCCAATGTCCTTCATATCAAATTCTTTTGCCAACTCTATTTTGCACCATTCTGAGTTTCTTTGAACTTCTCGTAAGTACTAAATCGTCTACATACAAGACTAAACAAGCAGTTTAGAATGATCAATCAAATGGTAAAGTTTGGAATCTGCATCTGTCTTAGTGAAACTCAAATCTGAAAAATATTCATCGATCCTGGAGTACCATACATGAGGTGCGTGTTTGAAACCATAAAGGGCATTTCTCAATCTGCAAACACGAGTCTCACGCTTATGCACCTCAAAGCCCCTTGGCTGATTTATGTGCACCTCCTTAATTAACCCATTGAGAAATGCTGTCTTTACATCCATTTGATATAAATTCCGTTTAAAGACTGCAGCTAAAGACATAATGAATCTAATAGAGGTATACCTGCAATAGGAGCAAAAGTCTCCTCATAGTCAACTCCCTCTTTCTGAGAAAACCTTCTAGCCACAAACTGAGCCTTGAATTTTTCTATGTTGCTATCTGCTGCATGCTTGATCTTGTACAACCACTTAGAGTCAATCATTGACTTCCCTTCTGGTCAAGGTACTATCTCCCACACATCATTCTTCATGATAGAGTTGTACTCCTCCAACATGGCATCTTGCCAAATCTATTGACCCACTGCCTCTTTAAAATTAGAAGTCTCTGTAGTGTCTAGGTGAATCACTTAGGCTTTTTGGCTGAACTGGATGGAAAAGAGGCACCCCCTGCACCTTCAGAATCTGATTTTTCTGTTTTTTCTGATTTCTTCGATTTCTTCAGATCAGCTTTTGGGGCAGCAAGCTCATCTTCCTCCTCGGTCACTACTGGAGGTTCCTCAGACTTGGAGGACCATGCATCCTCGTAAAACTTGACATCTCTGCTCACAACTACCTTCCACTAAGATGGAATGTAGATTTTGTAATCTTTTGAAGGTCTCATTGTAACCCACAAAGATACCCTTCAAACTAGAAGGTTCCAACTTTGTCCTTTTCTCATTAGGAATATGAAGGTAAACAGGACAACCAAAAACACAAAGATGTGCTACTTGAGGCTTCTCACCTGAGAATGCCTCCTCTGGTGTCTTGTTCTTCAACACTCTGTGAAGACACTTGTTAAGAATATAGATAGCTGTAAAACATGCTTTTGCCCAAAGACAAATGGGTAGATCTAGATGGATCATAGATTTGGCTGTTTCTATGATGGACCTGTGCTTCCTGTCTACAACCCCATTTTGTTGAGGGTTGTAGGCCACTGTTCGCTCCTTCTTGATTCTTGCTTCCCTGCAAAAAGTGTCAAGCTCCTTGGAGGTATACCCCCCACCATCGTTAGACTTTAATACCTTAATCTTCTTTTTTGTTTGATTTTCTATAAGAACCTTCATACAAAACACCAGTAACCTCAAGAATATCGCTTGATGGCATTTGGAATGAGATGGATCACACTCCTGCAACTAGATACGTGGCATCGTCACAAAGTTCTACTTGCATGCTTTCCTCTTGCTCTTGAAGTTTCCTGAAAGCCCTCTTGTTAGAGGTCATATGTTTGGAGGCTCCATTATCCATATACTAGCCGGCGCCAGGCATGATGTTAGATGATAGGCATGAAACCATAGAGAAGTGTGTCTCAAGCTTTGATGAAAGTTCATCTGCTTCAACTGATGCTTCTACACTTCCTGCAAATTGCTTCTTTTGTTGCTGCTTGCCCATCCTCTTTTTCTCAGTTCACTGAGAGTGAGAAGCAAAGTGCCCAAACTTATGACACTTGAAGCACTTAATATGGCTTAAGTCTTTATTTTTCTAGTTAGAGGAACTTGAATCCTCTTTCTTCTCTTTCTGACCCTTCCTAGATCCTCCTTTCTTGTTACCCTTCTTTATCTTGCTGATGAGGGCAAGATTTTGCTTTCCTCTATTCTTGCCTCCTCCTGAATGAAGTCATCTGAAAGCCTCTCAAAACCGGGAAACTGAATTCGGGCACAAATCCCATGAACAAAAAGGTTGCCAAGAAGAAGAGAACCCATTTAATGCAATGGGTACTAACTCTTCATTCTTGACCTCCTCCAACTGTTGCAAGTTGATCACGGAGTTCAATAATCTTCATTAAGTAGGTACTTATGGTATCTGTCTTGCTCATCCGTGTGGCTCTAAGTTTATTTCTTAACAACATCTTTTGATTGATGTTCTCACTCTGATATAGAGCGACTAGAGCATCGAACATGTTCTTTCCAGTGGTCTTTCCAACAATATGAGGACTCAAATGATCCTTTACAGAATCAAGGATGACATGTTTAGACTCGACCATCTTCTTCTTCTGATCTGCCAACAATGTGGCATCAGTAGGCTCTGCAACCGATTTCTCAATGAAGTTCTATAGATCCTGCTCCTCCAACAACATCTGTACCCAACATTTCCATGGGACGAAGTTAGAGGGACCTTCCAATCTGTCTTCATCTCTGAGATTGAAAGTAGTCATATTGTTGCACTGGAATATCCTCCTAAACAAAACAAATCAACAACCCCCCAAAAAAACTTTATCACAGGTCCACTGTGCTTTTCTCAAGCACAGATCACGGGCATCTCACCCTTGAAACCAGCATCTCACCCTTGAAACCTCCCGACAGCTCCCTCTCATAGGTAGCAGCCTTACTATCCATTCATGGATTCCTAGAAGGTTTCAATCAACTGCTCTGATACCATGTTAATTTTCTAAATCATGGTAAACATATTCTGCATTGTAATCTAATTTCTACAGGAATAAAAACAGAAATTAAACCTATCAAAACAGCTTTAAGTTAATCTGATGAAATGATTTTTAATATCATTTCCAAAAGTTATATTTGCTAATTACTTTGAATCAAAGGGCACTGGATAAATGGAGCCACAATAAATCCCTACAAACATGCAAGTCATGACAAATTGATAGATTACATAACTTTCTATTCTTGAACATATTGGCAGGATTTTATTTTGCATTAACTAAGCTTGCATGGGAGATGCAAAAAGATTCATCTATGCTCAAACATAAAAAGTAAAATTAAATAGAGACACAATGATCTTCCTACTCTCAATCCTGGACCAGTTGGCACCAATGACCATTTCATTGTTTCCTTGGGGTGGGGGAGGAGGAAAAAGTGTAAAAAGTAGATTCATGGACCATGTTTCTAAAGATTTGAAAAATGCAAAATGAATTGGTTGTGAATTGATATTTACAAATGAGCAAAAATGCTCAATATATACAATGTACAAGAGGCAAGTTTTCTAAAAATAGAAAACGGCCGACATAGATTAGCATTAACAAAATCAGGCCGACATAGAAAAAATACTAATACCCTCCCTTAATGCTCAATCTATTAACAACACCTATAAACCCCCTGAAGTTTACAAATTTATCAGAACCGAGGGGCTTGGTGAAGATATCTGCTGGCTGCTCTGAGGTAGGAACATAAAGCAACTGAATGGATCCGTCTTCAACCAGCTGTTGTATGTAATGACAATGAGTTTCCACATGCTTGGTGCGTTCATAGAAGACCGGATTCTTTGCCAGTTTGAGCACTCCCTGATTATCACAGAACAAGGGAGTCGGACCTGCCTGAAGAACATGCATATCCGCAAGCATCTGTCGAAGCCAAACTGCCTCACAACCTGCTTTAACTGCTCCCCGATACTCTGCTTCTGTCGAGGAGAGAGCCACTGCCAGCTGCTTCTTACTAGTCCAGGTGACAGCACCAGATCCCAAACTAAACACATACCCAGCTGTAGACTTACGGTCATCAACAGAACCTGCCCAGTCGGAATCTGTGTAACCTCTGAGTATAGGATCAGAACTCCGAGTGTACAGAAGTCCATAATCAGGAGTGCCACTCACATAACGCAGCACACGCTTCGCTGCTGTCCAATGATCAACCTTGGGGGCTGTCATGAAGCGTGATATGTAGCTCACTGCAAAACTAATGTCAGGTCTAGTAGCAGTAAGATAAATGAGGCTGCCTACTAGTTGCCTGAACAAAGAGTCATCTACAACTGGTGCGGTGGACTGAGCTGACAATTTAAGCCCAGGTTCCATAGGAGTAGAGGTAGGTTTGCAATCCTGCATTCTGAACCTGTCCAGGAGGCTGCGAGCATACTTGGACTGAGAAAGAAAGATACTGTGCTCAGTCTGCCAAACCTCAACGCCTAGGCAATAATGCAACAAGCCCAAATCTGTCATATCAAAAGTACGGCACAAATCCTATTTGATCTCAGCAATCAAATGTGCAGAACTGCCAGTAATGATTAAGTCATCCACATAGACAACCACAAGCAATATATCATCACCAGAAAGTTTGATATACAGATTTGAATCAGATGGACTTCGCTGAAAACCATGATCTGTCAGGTACTTATCTATTTTCATGTACCAAGCCCGAGGGGCTTGTTTCAGACCATAGAGAGTTTTAACGAGTCTACAGACCTTGTATTTTTGACCAGCAACCTTAAAGCCTGGAGGCTGCGTCATGTAGACTTCTTCCTGCAAGTCACCATTCAGAAAAGCACTCTTAACATCCATCTGATGGACTTTCCAACCAAACTGGGCTGCTAAGGCAAGAACAAGCCGGATGGTACTCATTTTGGCTGTAGGAGCAAATGTCTCCTCATAGTCAATGCCTTCCGTCTGTGAGAACCCACGAGCAACAAGACGAGCCTTATACTTGTCGAGAGTGCCGTCAGCTTTGTATTTCACCTTGTACACCCATTTGCAGCTAATGGGTTTCTTCCCTGGAGGAAGATCAGAAAGTGCCCAAGTGTGATTCTTCTGAAGACTCTGGAACTCAGCTTCCATAACCTGTTCCCACTCAGGTAGACCTTTAGCCTCTGAGTATGTTTGAGGCTCAAAAACACTATTAATGTTAGCCATGAGAGCAAAATTGACTGTAGGCTGCTGTTTGCTCTTATGTCTGGAAGTTCTACTCTCAATGAGCTCACCATCTTGGAGTTCACTAATGGTTTTAGCATACCATTTAGGCCGGAGAGTAGAAGTGCTAACATCTGGAGGAGTTGGAAGAGGTTCAGGATCAGCAACAGGAGCAGCAGGAAGAGGATTATTTTCTGGAGGAAACTCAGGTAGTGCATCATCAGAAACAGATTCTGCATCATCCCTCCCATCAGGTGGACCTAGTGGAAGAAGAACATTGTGAGGCTGATCCTCAGAACACTGCTCAGAAGAAGAAGACTGAAAAGGTCCTCTATCTTCATCAAAGACAACATCACCGCTGAAGATAAGACGATCAGTGTCAATATCTATCAGTCTGTAGGCCTAATGGTTGTCACTGTACCCTGTCATCATGAGCTTCTGACTCTTGGATTCCAACTTCGAGTGCTGAGCATTTGGAACCCAAACATATGCAAGAGAGCCAAAAACCTTCAGGTGGCTGATCCTGGGCTTGCGACCAGACCAAACCTCTTCTGGAGTCTTCCCCTTAACAGCCTAAGTAGGAGAGCGATTAAGGAGATAGACGGCAGTAAAAACTGCTTCTGCCCAATACTTATTAGGAACACTCCTGTGCTGTAACATAGAACGAGCCATCTCAACAACCGTACGATTGCGACGCTCAACAACACTGTTTTGCTGCGGAGTGTAGGGTGTAGTCAACTGGCGTTTGATGCCATGGGTATCACAGAAGTCGGAGAATGCAGCAGAACAAAATTCCCCACCGTTATCTGTCCTAAGAGTGATGATGCTACAACCAGACTCTTTTTCAACCAAGGACTTAAACTTCTGAAAGATACTAAATACATCTGATTTTTGTTTGAGAAAGTACACCCACATCTTTCTACTAAAATCATCAACAATAAGCAAGAAATATTTGCAACCAGTAACTGAAGATGTATTCAAATTTCATAGGACCACAAATATCAGCATGAAGTAATTGAAGTACCTTAGACGCACGCCAAGAATCTCCATCCTTGAAGGGAGTCCGATGTTGTTTGCCGGCTTGACAGGCGCCACATACTCCAAGATGCTGTCTGAATATCAGGTAGGCCAGAAACAAGTCCCTGCCGGGACAGCTGAGAGAGATAATGGATGTTGAGATGTCCATATCGCTGATGCCACAAAGTGCTGAGAGAAGAAACACGGGCTGCCATAGCTACTTCAGGAGAATCACCAGTGTCAATGAGCCGATAAAGGCCATGATCCTCTAGACCAACAGCAACAGTAAGACGGGTCTCTCGATCAATAATAGAGCACTTGTGAGCACTGAACACTACATCCAACTGAGGAGCATTCCTCATGATCTGACTCACTGAAAGCAGATTGAGTTCCATACCAGGAACATAGTACACATTGAGGAAGATAAGGTTCCTTCCACTAGACTGTATCTGAACAGTGCCTCTGCCAACAACTGTGTACTCCTCACCTCCGCCAAAGATAACTGAATCACTGAATGGAGAAAAGTCAGTAAACCAATCACGCCTATGAGTAAAGTGACGTGAAGCACCAGAATCGATGTACCAAGCAGAAGTCTTGACAGGATCTGAAGACCTTTTAGCCATAAAAGCGTGAAAGGCAGACTCCTACTCAGAAAGTTCAGTAATATGCGCCTTCTGATGTGACCCTCCCTGCTTCTTCTGTTCAGAAGCTATCCTCGGACGGCAATCTTTCTTCATATGGCCGAATTTGTGACAGTAATTACACTGCACATTCTTCTTCTTAGGGTTGCCCGGAGGTTGATTTGAACCATGCGGCTGTGATGACTGAGATGACTGAAATTTGCTGTTATCCTTCTGAAAGGATTTAGTTGCAAATGCCTGTTCAAAAGAGGACGAGGAAGCACTGCTACCAAACTACTGTTTCCAGCGATCCTATTGCAGGAGTTTGTTGCATAACTCAGGAAACTTCAAATCAACATTCGTAGACGTAATGTTGAGAGTCTTGACAAAGTGCTCGTAGGATTTAGGTAGACTTTTGAGGGTGATGACTACCATATCCTCTTCCTCCATTTTTCGACCAATAGCCTCAAGCTGATCTCGAATGTCCTTAATCTTCATGAGATGCTCCTGTAAGGACATACATTCGTCCATCATGATGGAGAACAACTGATTCTTCAAAAAGAAAGCCTGACTTTTATTAGAGGTCTCATGAAGTTCCTTTAGGTGCTTCCAAATCTCAGCAACTGTCTTGCCTGAAGGAATCTGTGGCAACTGGTCATCTGTAACAGAAAGCTTAAGAAGCATGACAGCTTCTCTGTTACGATCATCAAACTTGTCCTGATCAGCACCAGCGGTGGGAGGACGAGTTTCTTTCTCCAAAACCAATTCATCAAGGCAGCAATACTCAAAAATAGTCATCATACGCTACTTCCAGATATTATAGTTTCTGCCATTAAATCGTTGACTGCCCTTCAGCGTCAAGTTGGTCAAAGACGCCATTTGCACGTCTCCCAATGCAGGAAAACGACAGAAAAATGAACAGCGTGTAACTGAGGAGCATAACAAGATCAGGGACAAAATTCGAGACAGGTACGGTTGCACGGAAAACGAGGCACGAACTTTGAGGTACGAAAAAAATCTGACAGGTACCCACGAGAGATCTCGAAAAACCCACCTCAAAACTGGTCTCGGAAAAAATTTTCATCAATGTCTTGAGGGGCAAAACCCTAGACGAAAATGGCAGGAACCCTAGGAGCTCAAAAATTTTCGAAAAAAATTGGAGATCCTTTAAAAAAAAAAAAAAAATTCTGAAATGATGCAGAGATGCCGCGGCCGTTTCATTGTGCAAGGGCGAGTCTGGGAAGAGTCCGCGGAAACAAGGACTCCGCAGTTGGAAATGGCGCCAGGAGCTTTGAAAAAAATTGCGTCCTAGCTGAACGGAGACCAGAACACGACCTCCAGAGTCAAAACGCGGCTAGAGATTGGAGATTTCGGCAGGGTAGAGCCCGCAGGAATAAAGAAACACGGCCTGCGAAAATTGCGCTGCCCTTTCACGCGCCCAAGTGTGTATCCAATGACGATTCTGTTCCAACTGTGATGCCCGCGTGACCAGGAACAAAAAAACGCGACCTCAGACGACCCGCGAAAACCAGAGGAAAAAATGCCACAAAAAATCGCGACCCAGCAGATGACGATTTCGTTCCAACTGTGATGCCCGCAACAGAAAAAAACGATTCTCACAATTTTTGGCGCCCAAAATCGCTGTGCTCTGATACCATAAAGATTTGAAAAATGCAAAATGAATTGGTTGTGAATTGATATTTACAAATGAGCAAAAATGCTCAATATATACAATGTACAAGAGGCAAGTTTTCTAAAAATAGAAAATGGCCGACATAGATTAGCATTAACAAAACCAGGCCGACATAGAAAGAATCAGGCCGACATAGAAAAAATACTAATAATTTCTGTGCGATACTCCAATAATGTGGTCGATGGAGTGTGTGCAAAGTGTAAGAACAACAAGAATGACGTAAGAGAATCAGGCCCTTCAAGTTCAGCATGTTTTCTTATCATTCAGACAAATATAAAAGAAATTTGCAAAAAGGTTCACATTTCAGTCTTCAAATGACAACCATCTGAAGGTAAGAATATTCATGTTGTCCCATTAGGAAAATGAACAATATTTTCAATAATTATAATCACAGAACATGTTTTCACAAGATGGTGTATAAAAGATGTTTTTGGACTAATTCATTTTATTAATATAGATAATATATCTGTGCATCAGCAGGAACTCTCCATGTGTTTGTGGAGAAATACATGCGCTATTTCATTAAACAACACATGAAACAAACTGTAAATAAATATTATTTTCTGTGGAGTAAGAAGACATTTTTCTTGTATCTCAGATCAAAGGGGCAATTTCTAACGAAACACAAATTTTCAAAAAAAAAATGCTCGATATGTTGTAAAACTAACTATAACATTGTGGAATAAGTCAATTGTCATTATTACTGGTTCTTGTGCTACCCCTGGAAAAACTAGACACATTTTTTGTAGCTATTTGGCCTTCCCTTGGGGAAAATGGGGATGCACCCCAGAAACGCCAGTCCCTGGGGCTTGGCATCCTGGGGGTGTCTGGCCATCCCTGGAATGGCCAGAGACATCTGTGACATCCCTCAACCGGGAAGTCCACACTTTTTAAATTAAAAAAAGCAATTTACAGTTGGTTTTTAAAAAAGGGTGTGGGGTCCCATAAGCCCTCCCATGCCCCTTATGAAACACTAACCAAAACCTATATTTAAGAAAAATCAACTGATACATGTGAATGAAGACAAAACACTGACAGCTTACTGAAATTTTGGAGACTTAGACACAAGCCAAAGAAAACACTCAGTTTACTGAAACTTGTTAATTTGCCGCACCAACAAATTGAATGCCTCAATCAGTTACAAAAGTCACAAGAAAAATTAATAGAATGTGTGGACTATTTGTGTTTCAGCAACACCAACCTGGTTTACCGCAGTGAGGCCATTGAGACCATTTTAATCTTGGAGAAACAAAAAAGGTTGCTCTCAGAAAATATACAAGTGGCTGCAAATCAGTGAACGTTTAACATATAGTATCAAACATGGTACATAATATGAATGTCTAAACTCGAATTTTGATGTCATCTATAGCTGAATTTGTAAAAAAAAATTTGATTTTCCACACACACACACATACTATTTGTGTTGTCCTTGTCCTTGTCCTGGAAATGCTGTGGAACTTAGATTATTACAAATGTACTTTAGGTAGGCACTAAATGGCAGTTGATCTGTAGACCCAAATCTTGTCATTTAAAGAAGCAAATACACTCTGCCCACAGGAGAGAACATGATCTGTCATGCCAAACGGTTGAGCTCCAAGTGGCTACCTTTCAAGAATGGTACATGGATCAGGCCTACAATTCTTTTCAGCAAAACAAACAACAAAATGTAAATAAATGGGTACAAGTTTAAATCTTTAATTGACAGGATACCATGGTATAAATATGATTTAGATTGCCATCCACAGATTATTTGGTTGCTCAACATTCTCAAATGGAAAGAATATGCAAAAGCCATAACAAACCAGAGCAATGCTATCTATGGGTATGAATCGCTCATTGTATCATGGTGGTCTGGATAGTAATTTCTTTATTGCAGTTGACATATTTAGTCTGAATAAAATAGTAATGCACAGGGAGAGAAAGAGGGAAAGTTTAGGTTTGACCAATATATATATGAAAATTGTTGCCAGTGGCTAGTTTATGTAGGATTTTTAGCCTTTGTTCCAATGGTTTGCACTAACGAAGTCTTTCTTCTTTTGCAGAGTAAATGATCCAGTTGCAGCAAAACTCTTGAATAAAGCTGGTGAGATGTCATCTCTTGCTCCTCCAGAAGATGAGGGTATAAAGACCTTGTATGTTGGTGGGCTTGATCAAAGAGTTACTGAAGATGATCTGAAGGACAACTTCTATGGATATGGTGAAATTGAATCCATCAGACTAGTTTTTCAACGAGCATGTGCATTTGTGACATATACTACCAGGGAAGGGGCTGAGAAGGCAGCAGAAAATTTGTCCAACAAACTTGTTATCAAAGGCTTGAGGCTAAAGCTATTATGGGGGAAACCACAGGTTCCCAAACCAGAAGTTGAAAATCAGGGTGATCAATCTGCGAAACTAATTTCTCATAGTGGGATGCTTCCAAGATCTATAGTATCTCAGCATCAGAGTCAAGAGCAGCCACAGAGTAGTCAGGATCAGCCTTCTTTACATTACTTCAACATTCCTGCTCCACCCCCTCCCTCAGAACGAGCTTTCTATCCATCTATGGATCCTCAGAGAATGGGAGCTGTTGCTCCAGCACCAGACACTAGCAGTGGTAAGCAAGGCACAACAAATGAAATCCAGGAAGGGCAACCTTCCCAGCAAACTCTCTATGGCCCTTCTGGTGGTTCATACTATGCACCCCAGCATTCTCAAGAGGGTCAATATCATCATTACTATGGGGCTCCATATGGACCCCCACCTCCATATCAACAATATGCAACATTTCACCCAGCTCCACCACCACCACCACCTCCTCATCAACCGTATTATCCTCCACAATTTTAACATACATATTAGACATTTCGTACAACATTTGTTTCATGTTATCTTCAAAATCATCATCTGTTTTTTTAGGAGCAGGCCTGTGCAACTAATGGGCCATTTTCAGTTTGGTTTGATCCTGTGTAATTTAAGGAATTCAGCAGGCAAGAATACCTTTGTACTTGGTTCTACAATTAACTGACTAGTGATTTATCATTACATTGTTGTAATCTCTTGTATATGGTAGTACAGTAGTTGCTCTTCGAATTGATTAATGCCTATTTGTTATGATCCTTGCATGACATGTTAACTGTTAGATGAAACTGTTAAATTAACCCGACTAAAACAAGATGATGTTGATGATAGCCGTATGGCTAATGTGTTCAAGTTTTGCAATGGTTTTTTTGTGGCATTTGTATGTGTTCACTGTTTTCCAATAGTCATTGTTTAGGAAAGAGAAGGTGCTAGAATACTAAACAAACAATATCTGCCCATAGAATGTCTTACAAAGGTCTGAGTTCGCTTTGTTGTTTCCCAAAATTGAAGATGAACAGAATTTTTGTACAGCTTACAAAGGTAAACGTAAAAATGTCAGTTATGTAGCTAAGAATATTTATCAGAATGAATTTAATGGAATTGTTTTTTTCAAAGGACGGATATGAATTTTATTTCTATGTTCTTTTGGATTATGTTGCATGTTTTTGCAATATTTGAATTGCACAGATTTACTGGGGCACGTTTCATTCCTGCACCCCTTCTGTAGCATCCTGCAAATTGGACTTGTGTAATGCTGAATATTTTCCGAGTGTGTTGTGTAGAAATATTTGAACCCTTAAAAAGCAAGTTTGATGCCCCTCTTTGGTGTATGTCTTTGTTACCATCTTTCCTATTGACTTAAATTGAGTAAAATGCTGGATGTTGAGCAGTTTGAGATGTATTAGCATCTTGAATAGAAAATCCAAAACCATTATATTGATGTTTGTCGGCAATTGTCAGTATTATACTAGTATTCAGGGGAATGTACGTAGGTCCAACAGCAGTAGAAAATGAGTTTATGGCTTCACGTATTCTCTTAAAAAACAATGAGAAATATCCAACTCCTAAACCTTTGAATCAGATAGATCAAACAATTTAAGATCTATACATCTGGGCCACATATGGTTATTGGCGACAATTTATATTGAAGATCAGTAAATTCCCTTTTAACATTCTTACATGGGCATGATGAAAGGAAGTATTCTATGTATAACATGTTACATTGAATAACAAATGTGGTCTAATTTATTAAAAAAAGATAAAATAAGTTTGCGACAATGTTGAATGTGGCAGTAGTTCATTGAGCATACAATTTATGGTTATTGGCGACAATTTATATTGAAGATCAGTAAATTCCCTTTTAACATTCTTACATGGGCATGATGAAAGGAAGTATTCTATGTATAACATGTTACATTGGATAACAAATGTGGTCTAATTTATTAAAAAAAGATAAAATAAGTTTGCGACAATGTTGAATGTGGCAGTAGTTCATTGAGCATACAATTTTACACCTTGCCATCTTACATATTATGGTGAAATATTGGGGAGCAGGTAACGGTTATGGTATTTACAACAACCATTTCAACTAATTTCCTCTGTCAACTTAGGTACAAGTTCTACATTGATGTCATGACATGGTCAAGCCATTTATGGCCCTCGTTGAGATGAGAAGAAAGGCTATATGCTGAAGGTAATATACAAAAGGTCATCTGTAGAAAGAAGAGTACAAAATGGAGAGCTTGTTATGAAAAGCTAGGCTATACACCGAAGGTAAAATACAAGGGTTATTTATAGAAGATCGAATACAAAATGGAGAGCGTGTTATGGGAATTGTTCAAATTCTCCATCAGATAAATAACAATATTGAAAACCCTAATTGAGTCCAAATGAACGTAGTAACTATGCAATATAAGTTGAAGTTCACGGTCATGAAAGTACTTAATGAAGCTGGTATGCAAAATATGTATAGCATTGATACTAGCAGTTGGATATAAGTGTGCAAATGAACGCGTATAGGTTTGCAAAAATAATGTGTGTCCAGTATAAAACAATGTATGGGCAATTGCTCGAAAGAATTTGTGCATATTGAGATGGAAACACGAAACACACAAAATATATTTGAATAGTGAGAAGGTTTGAAATATTAGTACAAAGAGGACAAGAAGACTTATAGGAAAATGACTGGTTGTATCTACAAACGCATGTTGTGCTCATGTAGGTGACGAAAACATATATTAGGGAAGAACCTTATATGCATTGATGTAGTTCATCGTATTTGGGTTTGGTGGTAGATGAGGCGTGGAGTTGCAACATCATGAGGGCTAGGAAAGTCGTCGTTTTTCACGATAAGATATTTTTTTATGGAGACAAGGGATTTTTTTTATGTAGACAAGGGTGCGTTAGAGGAGAGGACCCAATAGTTGAGTATGTTCTAATTGTTGTAATAGTATTTGTGGATTTAATGTCCAATAGTTTTTAAATTATAGTACCATTAGTTGTGAATTTAAAGTTATTAGTTATAATCATAAGTACTTATAATTGAATGAAATGTATTCTTTAGTTCTAAAAAGCAACAAATCATGAGACACCACATTGGTGCACCAAGAAAACATGACTTAATGCACTATCGGTCTAACCTTTTTTTTCTCTTTTTGGACACCTCAACAAAAAGCATGCTGATGTGGCATCATATTTGCGGATGTGGCCCTGAAACCTTAGTTATAAGCAGGGGCCTTGCCAAGTAAGTTGCTATAAATTTTTTGGAGTAATTTGAAATTTCCATGTGTGATTTTGAGAGGTGTCAAGGGTGCTCAACTACTGGGTCCTCTCCCCTATACTTATTTTTAAGTTTTGATTTTCTATTGAGATTTCTTCGGAGGATGTCCCTGTGTTTGCATCCTTAAAGCGTCTCAACTTGTGTCATCGAATTTTGGCTTGGTGTGTAATCTCCTTCTTTAGTTGTACTCTATAAATGGTTCTCTTTTATTTCCCAAGGCATAGGATCCAATATAGAGCTCACCTATACATTAATAATAATAATAATAATAATAATAATAATAATTTTTTATTAATTGGTAAAGATTGGGTTTTAAAAGGGCTCAAACATGTTTTACAAGAAAGGAGGGCAAGTTGACAGGCCAAAAAAGTTACAAAGTAGACAAGGAAATAAAGTAGAGAGAAAGTGGAAGCAAACAACTAATTGATAGCAAAACTACCAAAGAACTAGTGGATGCACATTACTTGGTTGAGGGCAAGATGTGGAGGGTTTTAGAAGTGTTGGTATGTGGCGACTGATCATGCAAGTACTGTACACTATAATGTATCCTCGCCGGGTTTCGGGGGCGTAGCCCCTGAATTTTTTTCCCTCTTTTTGCCTATTCGGAGTTAGTTGTTAATTTTTGTTAACTGACAAAAGAAAAACAACATTGTAAAACCCTAATTCTAGAAGCTTCCAAAAAGCTTGTTATAAGCGACTGGGATGTATGTTACAGCGATGTATTTGCGAGATTGTAATATGTTTTACATTGGATAATAAAATCATTGGATGGCTGAGTTTTTGTGGATGTAGCCCATATTGGGTGAACCACATTAAATTTCTGTGTTGATCTCTTTTGTGTTATTCCTCATTGTTATATTTGAGTTATTTAATTTGTATATAATTGTTAGTGTTTATTGCTTTGATCTGCCTAAACCCTAACAACTGGTATTAGAGCGGGTTGTGTTTGATTATTATTTGCAGAAAGGTCTCACTGTTGAGTGGGAGTCTCACGGTTAAGTGGGAGCAATGGCGGACGAGAGTAAATTGAAGGTAGATAAATTCAATAGGCAGAACTATCAATTATGGAAGATACAGATGGAGGATTATCTCTATCAGAAAGATTTATGGAGGCCGTTGGAAGGAATAGCTAAGAAACCGACAACAATGACTAATGAGGATTGGGAACTTCTAGACAAAAAGGCACTGTGAACCATTCGGTTGTGCCTAGCACCATCTGTGGCATTCAATATAACAGAAGCGGAGACAACAAATGAACTGATGAAAGCTTTGGCCAAATTGTATGAAAAACCCTCAGCCTCTAATAAGGTATTTCTCATGAAGCGTTTGTTTAATCTGAAAATGATTGAAGGTGGATCTGTGTCAGATCATTTAAATGAGTTTAATATGATTACCAGTCAGTTAACTTCTGTAAAAGTGAAATTTGATGAAGAGGTGAGGGCTCTCTTGGTTTTATGTACTTTGCCAGAAAGTTGGAATAGCTTGGTAATGGCTATAAGTAACTGTCTCTGGTTCAAATACTTTAAAATTTGATGATGTTGTTGGTGTTATCCTTAGCGAGAAAATGCGACGGAAAAGCACAGGTGAGAGTTCAACATCGGGTAATGCTTTAACTGTAGAGAACAGGGGAAAAACAAAGGAGACAGGAAAAAGTCCAACAAATCGTAGGAAGTCACAAGGGAAGTCGAAGAAAGATAGATCTAAATCCAGAGGAAGAATGGATTGCTAGCACTGGAAAGCCATGACACTTGAAGAAGGATTGTTGGTCTTGAAAGGGCAAACAAGGAGATAGACAACATGATGACAATAAGGAAGCTAATGTTGCAAGTAATAAATTATAGGATGCTTTAATTTTGTGTTTAGATAATGCTAATGATTCTTGGGTAATAGATTCAGGGGCTTCATTTCATGCCACACCCCATAGGAAATATTTTGTAGATTATGTTTAAGGTGATTTTGGACAGGTATATTTGGGTGATGATGAACCCTGTCAGATTGTTAGAAAAGGAAAGATAAAACTCAAGTTGCAGAATGGAAACGAATGGTTGCTACAGGAGGTAAGGCATGTTCCAAATTTGAGAAGAAATTTAATCTCTGCAAGACAACTGGGTAGTGAACGCTGCATAGTTACCTTTTCAGACAAAGTCTGGAAGGTCACTAAAGGTGCATTAGTAGTAGCTAAAGGTGAAACGGTAGGCACATTGTATTTGTGTACTGGTAATACTTATTCTACCTTAGCTGCTACAGAAACAATTGCTACTAAGACAATTATAACACTTACTACAGGGACAGAAACAGAATTGTGGTACCATAGACTTGGGCATATGAGTGAGAAAGGGATGAAGATCCTTCACTCTAGAAAGTTGCTACCAGGTTTGAAGAAAATTGACTTGGAGTTCTGCGAAAATTGTGTTTATGGAAAACAAAAAAGAGTCTGATTTCTCAAAGTTGAGAAAGAGAAGAAGAGTGAGAAATTATAGCTTGTGCATTCAAATATATGGGGACCAACTCAGGTATCTTCTCTTGGTGGCTCTTGCTATTATGTTACTTTTATTGATGATGCAACTAGGAAAACATTGGTATATTTCCTAAAACAAAAATCAAAAGTATTTGAAACTTTTACAAAGTGGAAAGCTTTGGTTGAAAATGAGAGGAAAAAAATTGAAGTGTCTCAGATCTAATAATGGAGGCGAGTATTGCAGCAGAGAATTTAAAAATTAATGCTCATATAATGGAATCTGTAGGCAGAAAATGGTTCCTGGAACCCCACAAAAAAATGGTGTGTCTGAGACGATGAATAGGACCATTATGGAATGTGCAAGGAGCATGAGATTGCATGCTGGACTATCCTTACACTTTTGGGCAGATGTTGTACATACTGCTATTTATTTAATAAACAGGGGACCTTCAAATCCTTTGGATGGTGGCATTCCAGAAGAGGCATGGACGGGTAAAAAGGTAAACTATTCATTTCTAAAAACCTTTGGTTGTGAAACTTTTGTCCATGTTGACATTGAAAATAGAACCAAGCTTGAGGCTAAGTATAAAAAATTTACTTCATTGGATATGGAGTAGATGAATTTGTTTATCAATTATGAAATTATGAAAATCATAAAATCATTAGGAGCAGGGATGTTATATTTAATGAGAAGGTTATGTATAAGGATCAGCTGCAGGGAAAAAAACATGAATAGGCCAAAAAAGAATATGTGGTGTTGGATGAGATTCCAAAAAATAAAATACCAGTGGTACCTGATGCTCAGCAACACCGAGTTATCCCACAGACTCCTGCAAGTGTTAGACATTCTACAAGGATAACTAGACCATAAAGATTTTCTCGATCATTATATTCTATATTATTAACTGATTCTGGTGAACTTGAAGGTTATGAAGAAGCAATGCAGGTAGATACCAAAAAATAGTGGGAGCTAGGCATGAAAGAGGAAATGGATTCTTTGCTGCAGAATCAAACTTGGGACTTAGTCAAATTGCTTGCAGGAAATAAATGGGTTTACAGGTTGAAAGAAGACGACAGAGGCAAGAAAAGATATAAGGCCAGACTCGTGGTAAAAGGTTTTGCACAGAAAAAAGGCATAGATTTTGATGAAATATTTTCTTCGGTTGTAAAGATTTCTATTAGAACTATTCTCAGTCTTCTGGCTGCAAAAGACTTGCATCTTGAACAACTAGATGTGAAAACAACATTTCTCCATGGGGATTTGGAAAAGGAAATATACATGTAGCAACCACAGGGATATGAGGTCAAGGGTAAGGAGGATTTTGTGTGCAGGTTAAAAAAAAGTTTGTATGTCCTGAAGCAAGGACCTTGGCAATGGTATTTGAAATTTGATAGTTTTATGGCTGAACAAGGTTACAAAAGATGTCATTCTTATTATTGTGTTTATTTTAAGAAATTGGGTAATGGCAACTATATTATCCTGTTGCTTTATGTTGATGATATGCTTGTTGCCGGGTCTAACATGCAGCATATTAATGAACTTAAGCAGAAATTAACAAATTCATTTGCTATAAAGGATTTGAGTGCAGCAAAACAAATCCTTGGTATGAGGATCACACGGGAGAGGACAAACAGATAATTATTTGTCTCAAAGTGAGTATGTAGAGAAGGTGTTAAAAAGGTTTAACATGCAAAATGCAAATGCAATTAGTACACTTTTGCTCAGTCATTTTAAGTTGACTAAGGAGATGTGTCCAAAGACACAAGAGGAGGAAGACAAAATGTCTAAGATAGCATATGCATCAGCAGTTGGCAGCGTGATGTATGCAATGGTATGCACAAGGCCAAATATTGCACATGTAGTGGGAGTTGTGAGCAGGTATATGAGCAATCTGAGAATGGAACATTGGAATGTTGTAAAATAGATTCTCTGATATTTGAGAGGTACTACTTCAAAGAAACTATGTTTTGGAGGAACAAATTCTGCTCTAAAAGGATATGTTGACTCTGATCTGGCGGGTGATATTGATAGCAGGAGGAGTACTATAGGGTATGTCATTTTACTGTAGGAGGTACTACAGTCAGTTGGATTTCAAGGATACAAAAGTTTGTTGCATTTTCAACCACTGACGCTGAGTATGTTGCTGCTACGGAAGCTAGCGAGGAGATGATTTGGTTACAACGTTTTCTGGAGGAATTGGGGCAACGACAAGAAGATAACCCTTTGTACACTGATAGCCAGAGTGCCATTCATCTTGCTAAGAATTCAGCTCTGCATTCAAAAACTAAGCACATACAGCTCAGATACCACTTTATCCAGTCAATTTTGGAGAATGGATAGTTGAAGCTAGAGAAAATTCACACAAGTGAGAATCTTGCAGATATGTTCACAAAGGCAGTTACATGAGAAAAATTGATTTCTTCATCAGTTTCTGTTGGCTTTCACAACTGATAATGGTGGATATAAGAAACCAGCCAGGCTTGTAATCTAGTGGGAGCTGTAAGTGCAATGGTGTTGTCCAAGATCAGTCTCCAAGTGGGAGATTGTTTGGTGTGGAGCTTGATCAATCTCCAAGTGGGAGATTGTTGGTATGTGGCAACTGATCATGCAAGTACTGTACACTAGTAATGTATCCTCGACGGGGTTCGGGGGCGCAACCCCCCAATTTTTTTTCCCTCTTTTTGTCTGTTTAAAGTCAGTTGTTAATTTTTGTTAACCGACAAAAGAAAAATGACATTGTAAAACTCTAATTCTAGAATCTTCCAAAAAGCTTGTTATAAGCGGTTGGGATGTATGTTACGACGATGTATTCGCGAGATTGTAATCTATTTTGCACTGGATAATAAAATCATTGGATGACTGAGTTTCTGTGGATGTAGCCCATATTGGGTGAACCACGTTAAATTTCTGTGTTGATCTCTTTTGCGTTATTCCTCATTATTATATTTGGGTTATTTAATCTGCATATAATTGTTAGTGTTTATTGTTTTGATCTGCCTGAACCCTAACAAGAAGCCTCCTATTCCTCCTTCAAGAATTGCGAGAAAATCATCTTCTAAATCCTCAACTTCAATTACTTTCTTCTTGGTTTGGATTTTGGTATACTTGTTAGGACTTGAGTCCAACTATAAGTTTTTCTTCCCTACCCTCCCTTTATGGAGCATATGTATGCTAGTTGGGTAGTTCTTTATAGGTGTCTTGCTTATATTATTAGATTACACTATATTTTAATACTAAACTATATTATAAAATAATTATTTATTCATATTAGACTATGTTGGTAAACATATTTGTCACTACAATTATTGTTGAAAAACAGCCTTGACTCACCCAATGGGAAGTGATATTTTACAACAGTTGGCGAGATTGTTATTGAATTAGCAACCTTCCTTTGTGTTTAGGAGGGGCAGCTCCCTTGTATGATAAGTTCAGTTTTCTAAGGTATGTTTTTAACTAGAAATCAAGAAAGGTGAGTTGACTAAAAACTTAAAGAAATAAAGGGAAATCTAGGTTGGCTAATATGAGGCCACAACTTTCAGATTTTTCAAAAAACAAAGGGGATTTCAAGTCTAATGCGAAAATAAATTTAAAGAACATATTTACATAATTTTGACAAATTTCTTCCATAGATGCGAGTCACATGACAATTTGGAAGAGAGGATATTGAAAGTACACAAAAAAAACACAAGATATGGAAGGTACACACAATGCACCAAATAATCATTGGATTAAAACAGATTAGGATAATCCAGAGAAGGCATAACCCTTGTCTATTTATACATGTGAAGATATCACCTAACATGGGATGTTCATAAAAAGTTAGTCTCCTAACACACAAAGCTAGGCCATAGTGATTCTACCACACCAAGGTAGGCCCAAGGCCCCAAATAAACCTAAATCTTAAGATACCACAAACCTGTAACCAATTGTGCTAAATAAGCAATAATCCCTAGCAACAACTTGGTGTCCTAGAGATCTACATGAATCATAACCCCAAGCATCCCAAATTACGCCCAGTGACCCAAGAGGCCTGCTAAGGTAGGTTTACATCGAACATGCACATACACACTACCATCCCCTTAAACCAGAGTTAGAGGGCACAAGGAATAAGAAATTAACTAAATTTTATCTGACAAGCTCTTATCTTCATTTTTAACATAGCTTTACTACACTCTTGGAATAAATGCAACTAACTTATGATTTGAGATTTTCTTTTGCAGAACTTCAAGTTTGTTCTCATTAGTTTTGTATAAAAATAGGCCATCATCTTCTAAAAAAGAAACACATTTGTAAACTATATACCTAAAACCAGAACTAGAAGAACAAATTATCTTTAGTTGCCCTCCACACTACAAGGTCTGAATCTATATTTCATTGCCTTCTCTGTAACTCCCATGATTGTTGAGGATTCCATGCATTGTGAGAACTAAAAATGCCTTGCTCTGTTTGTATATGAAGTCCTTCATTAAAGGCAAAGGCCACTCAGAAATAATTTTAAGCAGAGCAACATTTAATGCTTGTCAAATTGTAGTTTTTTAACCATTGAATGGTGCTATATGAAAAAGGTACAACAAGAAGGTTACTCATCTGCACTATGTTTGGTAATAATGGACCTTAACTGTGACACATTACCGACTTTTCTTACTAAACCTTGAATGGTAGAACAATTCAATAAAAAAGGAATGAAAATTTAAAGTAACAAAAAAAAAATCTACAAATATGTCCCTTCCTCCTTTTAACAACTAGAAACCTATTTTGCAACACCCACAAGGCAAAATCAAGATTTACAAGAAGGAGGACTCGTTTTTGGTGGTTTTGTACATATCTTTGGTGATTTTAATTACATTTTGAGCAAATTAATTTACCAAGTTTTTCAAATATTTTTGGCTTAATCAAAGGCTCAATATAATGAGTAGAATATTCAAGCATGACCGAGTACATTGAAGCTTATCCCAGGTTTAATAAGAATGCAGTCCACACGTCATCAAATGCAGTCCCAAGCTCAATCATAAATTTAACAGGCAAAAAATGAACCGACAAAATGCAATAGAGCTGACTGCAAACAATGTTAAAATGTACTATAATTTGCAACCCTCTAGAATCCATTGAATGTTCCAAATTCATTGAGAAGAATACAAGGCGTGCCTTATCACAAATAGGTCAAAGAAAAAGAGAGCAATGCTAATGGAAACCCTGGATATTTTAAAGTCGAGTATTTTCCCACTTAGGGTTTAAAGCCATAGTTGGTAATTTGAAATTCACCTTAAAATAAGCAGGTCGGGACTCCATGAATGTGGATGTAAATGACGGGTTAAGAAAGGCCACAAAGTAGCGAACTAGATGTAATAGTCTAAAAAAATCAATGATAAAAACTGAACATACCATTATGAGATAGGGGTTATCGCTGAGGCAGGACTCGCATATGATGGGGAAATCAGATCGCTCCCAGCCATCTGCCTCCGTGTCTAGCAACAACTTGTGAGCCATTTTTCCCTGCTTAAATATGTGATAAATGTTCTACAGAATACTCGCTAAATAAGCAATAATCCCTAGCAACAACCTGGTGTCTCAGAGATCTACATGAATTATAACCCAAGCATCCCAAAGTACACCCAGTGACCCAATAGGCCTACCAAGGTAGGTTTACATCGAACATGCACATACACACTACCATCCCCTTAAATCAAAGTTAGAGGGCACAAGGAATAAGAAACTAACTAAATTTTATCTAACAAGCTCTTATCTTCATTTTTAGCATAGATTTACTACACTCTTGGAATAAATGCAACTCACTTATGATTTGAGATTTTCTTTTGCAGAACTTCAAGTATCTTCTCATTAGATTTGTATAAAAAAAGGCCATCATCTTCTGAAAAAGAACCACATTTGTAAACTATATACCTGAAACCAGAATTAGAAGAACAAATTATCTTTAGTTGCACCCTCCACACTACAAGGTCTGAATCTAGATTTCATTGCCTTCTTTGTAACTCCCATGATCGTTGAGGATTCCATGCAACGTGAGAACTAAGAATGCCTTGCTCTGTTTGTCTATGAAGTTCTTCATCAAAGACAAAGGCCACTCAGAGATAAATTTAAATAGAGTAGCATTTAATGCTTGTCAAATTGTAGTTTTTTAACCATTGAATTGTGCTATATGAAAAAGGTACAGCAAGAAGGTTACTCATCTGCAATATGTTTGGTAATAATGGACTTTAACTGTGACACATTACCCACTTTTCTTACTCAACCTTGAATGGTAAAACCGTTCAATAAAAAAGGAAAGAAAATTTAAATTAACAAAAAAAATATGCAAATATGTCCCTTCCTCCTTTTAACAACTAGAAACCTATTTTACAACACCCACAAGGCAAAATCAGGATTTACAAGGACTCATTTTTGGTGGTTTTGTACAAATCTTTGGTGATTTTAATTACATTTTGAGCAAATTAATTTACCCAGTTTTTCAAATATTTTTGGCTTAATCAAAGCCTCGATATAATGAGTAGAATATTCAAGCATGACTGAGTACATTGAAGCTTATCCCAGGTTTAATAAGAATGCAGTCCACACGTCATCAAATGTAGTCCCAAGCTCAATCATAAATTTAACAGGCAAAAAATGAACCAACAGAATGCAATAGAGCTGACTGCAAACAATGTTAAAACTTACTATAATTTGAGCCCTCTAGAATCCATTGAATGTTCCAAATTCATTGAGAAGAATACAAGGCGTGCCTTATCACAAATAGGTCAAAGAAAAAGAGAGCGATGCTAATGGAAACCTTGGGTATTTTTAAGTCGAGTATTTTCCCACTTAGGGTTTAAAGTCGTAGTTTGCAATTTAAAATTTGCCTTAAAATAAGCAGGTTGGGACTCCATGAATGTGGATGTAAATGATGGGTTAAAAAAGGCCACAAAGTAGTGAACTAGATGTAATAGTCTGAAAAAATTGATGAGAAAACTGAACATACCATTTTGATATAGGGGTTATTGCCAAGGCAAGACTTGCATATGATGGGGAAATCAGATCGCTCCTAGCCATCTGCCTCCTTGTCCCGCAGCACCCTGTGAGCCATTTTTCCCTGCTTAAATCTGTGACAAATCTTCTACACAATATTCGCTCTGAGGATTACTAAGTTTGACCTAGGATTATTGCTTGGTGTCTAAATGAAACAGATTTAGATAGAAACCACCTCCGATGGTGGAAAGAGGAGGTGAGCGAGCACAGTTTCTTTTTGGTTTGATGGGGGCCGTGCTTGTAATAATTATCAAAATAAGCTTGAAATATAGGGTAATATTTTGCAAATTGTTTTCCTACTCGTTGGGGAAGAAAATTCACATTAGACTATGTTTCTTGAAATTGATTTTTTTTTTTCATTTTGTGCTTACAGTGGTTAATGCATGAAGTCAATAAAATGTTTTTTTTGTTTTTGAATATATTTATTAAAAAATATTTTTAGTGGTCATAAAAAACAAAGCAATAAATATTAAGTTGTTCATAACAACAATCTTTTCTAATCAAAGTAGTGAAATAATATCTAAAATAATGCATATGAAATAGATTTTTAGGAACATTTGTGAGTATGAAATAATGGAGGACATATCAAGGAATGCAAAGATAAGGATATTAGTTGGGGTATAATAAAACATGTGTTTGGGCTTCCCATTTGTTTTGAATTTATGTGTTTTTTTTTTGTTTAAATCTTAAGATACCACAAACCTGTAACCAATTTTGCTAAATAAGCAATAATCCCTAGCAACAACTTGATGTCTCAGATATCTACATGAATCATAACCCTAAGCATCCCAAAGTACACCCAGTGACCCAAGAGGCCTACCAAGGCATGTTTACATTGAACATGCACATACACACTACCATCCCCTTAAACCAGAGTTAGAGGGCACATGGAATAATAAACTAACTAAATTTTATCTGACAAGCTCTTATCTTCATTTTTAACATAGCTTTACTACACTATTGGAATAAATGCAACTGACTTATGATTTGATATTTTCTTTTGTAGAACTTCAATTTTGTTCTCATTAGTTTTGTTTAAAAATAGGCCATCATCTTCTGAAAAAGAAACACATTTGTAAATTATATACTGAAACCAGAACTAGAAGAACAAATTATCTTTAGTTGCCCTCCACACTACAAGGTCTGAATCTAGATTTCATTGCCTTCTCTGTAACTTCCATGATCGTTGAGGATTCCATGCAATGTGAGAACTAAGAATGCTTTGCTTTGTTTGTATATGAAGTTCTTCATCAAAGGCAATTTAGGCCACCCAGAGATAAAGTTAAGTAGAGTAGCATTTAATGCTCGTCAAATTGTAATTTTTTTTTACCATTGAATGATGCTATATGAAAAAGGTATAGCAAGAAGGTTACTCATCTGCAATATGTTTGGTAATAATGTACCTTAACTATGACACATTACCCTCTTTTATTACTCAACCTTGAATGGTAGAATAGATCAATAAAAAGGGAAAGAAAATTTAAATTAACAAAAAAAAATCTCCAAATATGTCCCTTCCTCCTTTAACAACTAGAAACCTATTTTTGAGCACCCACAATGCAAAATCAGGATTTACAAGGAGGACACATTTTTGGTGGGTTTGTGCAAATCTATGGTGATTTTAATTGCATTTTGAGCAAATTAATTTACCATTTTTCAAATATTTTTTAGCTTACTCAAAGCCTTGATAGAATGAGTAGAATATTCAAGCATGACTGAGTACATTGAAGCTTATCCCATGTTTAATAAGAATGCAGTCCACACATCATCAAATGTAGTCCCAAGCTCAATCATAAATTCAACAGGCAAAAAATGAACCAACATAATGCAATATAGCTGACTGCAAAAAATGTTAAAACATACTATAATTTGCACCCCTCTAGAATCCATTGAATGTTGCAAATTCATTGAGAAGAATACAAGGCGTGCCTTATCACAAATAGGTCAAAGAAAAATAGAGCATTGCTAATGGAAACCCTGGATATTTTAAAGTCGAGTATTTTCCCACTTAGGGTTTAAAGCTGTAGTTTGCAATTTGAAATTCACCTTAATATAAGTAGGTCGGGACTCCTTCCTGAATGTGGATGTTAATGATGGGTTAAAAAAGGCCACATAGTAGTGAACTAGATGTAATAGTCTGAAAGAATCGATGAGAAAAATTGAACATACCATTTTGACATACGGGTTATCGACGAGGCCGAACTCGCATATGAAGGGGAAATCAGATCCCTCCTAGCCATCTTCCTCTGTGTCCTGTAGTAGCCTATGAGCCATTTTTCCCTACTTAAATCTGTGACAAATGTTCTCCACAATATTCACACTGAGGATTACTGAGTTTGACCCAGGATTATTGCTTGGTGTCTAAATGAAAAGGATTTAGATAAAAGCCGCCTACGATGGTGGAAAGAGGAGGTGAGCGAGCACAGTTTCTTTTTGGTTTGATGGGGGTCGTGCTTGTAATAATTATCAAAATAAGCATGAAACATAGGGTAATAGTTTGTAAATTATTTTCCTACCCGTTGGGAAAGAAAATTCATATTAGACTATGTTTCTTGAAATTGATTTTTTTTTCGTTTTGTGCTTTCAGTGGTTAATGCACGAAGTCAATAAAAAGTTTTTTTGTTTTGTTTTTGAATATATTTATTAAAAAATATTTTTAGTGGTCATAAAAAACAAAGCAATAAATATTAAGTTGTTCATTACAACAATCTTTTCTAATCAAAGTAGTGAAATAATATCTAAAATAATGAATATGAAATATTTTTAGAAACATTTGTGAGTTTGAAATAATGGAGGACATATCAAGGAATGCAAAGATAAGGATATTAGTTGGGGTATAATAAAACATGTGTTTGGGCTTCCCTTATGTTTTGAATTTATGTGGGTTTTTTTTTAAATCTTAAGATACCACAAACCTGTAACCAATTGTGCTAAATAAGTAATAATCCCTAGCAACAACCTGGTGTCTCAGATATCTACATGAATCATAATCCCAAGCATCCCAAAGTACGCCCAGTGACCCAAGAGGCCTGCCAAGGCAAGTCTACATTGAACATGCACATACACACTACCATCCCCTTAAACCAGAGTTTGAGGGCACAAGGAATAAGAAACTAACTAAATTTTATCTGACAAGCTCTTATCTTCATTTTTGACATAGCTTTTCTATACTATTGGAAGAAATACAACTGACTTATGATTTGAGATTTTCTTTTGCACAACTTCAAGTTTGTTCTCATTAGTTTTGTATAAAAACAGGCCATCATCTTCTGAAAAAAAACACATTTGTAAACTATATACCTGAAACCATAACTAGAAGAACAAATTATCTTTTGTTGCTCTCCACACTACAAGGTTTGAATATAGATTTCATTGCCTTCTCTGTAACTCCCATGATCGTTGAGGATTCCATATATTGTGAGTACTAAGAATGCCTTGTTTTGTTTGTGTATGAAGTTCTTCATCAAAGGCAAAGGCCACTCAGAGATACGTTTAAGTAGAGCAACATTTAATGCTCGTCAAATTGTAATTTTTTAACCATTGAATGGTATATGAAAAAGGTACAGCAAGAAGGTTACTCATCTCTAATATGTTTGGTAATAATGGACCTTCACTGTGACACTTTACCCACTTTTCTTACTCAACCTTGAATGGTAGAACAATTTAATAAAAAAGGAAAGAAAATTTAAATTAACAAAAAAAAAAATCTGCATATATGTCCCTTCCTCCTTTTAACAACTAGAAACCTATTTTGCAGCACCCACAAGGCAAAATTAGGATTTACAAGGAGGACTCATTTTTGGTGGTTTTGTACAAATCTTTGGTGATTTTAATTACATTTTGAGCAAATTAATTTACCAAGTTTTTCAAATATTTTTTTCTTAATCAAAGCCTCGATATAATGAGTAGAATATTCAAGCACGACTGAGTACATTGAAGCTTATCCCAGGTTTAATAAGAATGCAATCGACACGTCATCAAATGCAGTCCCAAGCTTAATCATAAATTTAACAGGCAAAAAATGAACCAACATAATGCAATAGAGCTGACTGCAAACAATGTTAAAACTTACTGTAATTTTCAGCCCTCTAGAATCCATTGAATGTTCCAAATTCATTGAGAAGAATACAAGGCGTGCCTTATCACAAATCTCAAAGAAAAAGAGAGTAATGCTAATGGAAACCCTGGATATTTTAAAGTCAAGTATTTTCCCACTTAGGGTTTAAAGCCGTAGTTCACAATTTAAAATTCGCCTTGAAATAAGTAGGTCCGGACTCCTTCATGAATGTGGATGTAAATGACAGGTTAAAAAAGGCCACAAAGTAGCGAACTAGATGTAATAGTCTGAAAACATTGATGAGAAAAACTAAACATACCATTCTAACATAGGGGTTATCACCTAGGTAGGACTCGCATATGATGGCGAAATCAGATCGCTCCTAGCCATCTGCCTTTGTGTCCCGCAGCAGCCTGTGAGCCATTTTTCCCTGCTTAAATCTGTGACAAATGTTCTACACAATATTCGCTCTAAGGATTACTGAGTTTGACCCATGATTATTACTTGGTGTCTAAATGAAACAGATTTAGATAGAAGCCGCCTGTGATGGTGGAAAGAGGATGCGAGCGAGCACAGTTTCTTTTTGGTTTGATGGGGGTCGTGCTTGTAATAATTATCAAAATAGGCGTGAAAAATTGGGTAATATTTTGCAAATTATTTTCCTACCCGTTGGGGATGAAAATTCACATTAGACTATGTTTCCTGAAATTGATTTTTTTTCTCGTTTTGTGCTTATATTGGTTAACGCATGAAGTCAATAATTTTTTTTTTGTTTTTGAATATATTTATTAAAAAAGATTTTTAGTGGTCATAAAAAACAAAGCAATAAATATTAAGTTGTTCATAACAACAATCTTTTCTAATCAAAGTAGTGAAATAATATTAAAAATAATGAATATGAAATAGATTTTTAGGAACATTTGTGAGTTTGAAATAATGGAGGACATATCAAGGAATGCAAAGATAAGGATATTAGTTGGGGTATAATAAAACATGTGTTTGGGCTTCCCTTATGTTTTGAATTTATGTGGGTTTTTTTTTTAAAATCTTAAGATACCACAAACCTGTAACCAATCATGCTAAATAAACAATAATCCCTAGCAACAACTTGGAGTCTCAAAGATCTACATGAATCATTACCCCAAGCATCCCAAAGTACGCCCAATGACCCAAGAGGCTTGCCAAGGCAGGTTTACATTGAACATGCACATACACACTACCATCCCCTTAAACCAGAGTTAGAGGGCCCAATGAATAAGAAACTAACTAAATTTTATCTGAGAAGCTCTTATCTTCATTTTTAACATAGCTTTACTACACTCTTGGAATAAATGCAACTGACTTATGATTTGAGATTTTCTTTTGTAGAACTTCAAGTTTGTTCTTGTTAGTTTTGTATAAAAATAGGCCATCATCTTCTGAAAAAGAAACACATTTGTAAACTATATACCTAAAACAAGAACTAGAAGAACAAATTATCTTTAGTTTTCCTCCACACTACAAGGTCTGAATCTAGATTTCATTGCCTTCTCTATAACTCCCATGATCATTGAGGATTCGATGCAATGTGAGAACTAAGAATGTCTTGCTTTGTTTGTATATGATGTTCTTCATCAAAGGCAAATGCCACTCAGAGATAAATTTAAGTAGAGAAGCATTTAATGCTCATCAAATTGTAGTTTTTTAACCATTGAATGGTTCTATATGAAAAAGGTACAACAAGAAGCTTACTCATCTATAATATGTTTGGTAATAATGGACCTTAATTGTGACACATTACCCACTTTTCTTACTCAACCTTGAATGGTAGAATAGTTCAATAAAAAAGGAAAGAAAATTTAAATTAACTGTTGATGGTTAAAATTGCGCAGGTTCTATCATCAACATGGGAAGTTTCAAAGATGTGGGACTGATCTTTGAAACAACCTCTAGATTTTACAGAAGCTGGCTCTTCCTTTTTCAATGGGTTTTAGTAAAGAGAAGAAAAAATAAGATTATAGATACTGTTGGTGTTTTTCCTGAATCAGCAGAGGGTTTGCCAGTTCCTATGCACGGGCAAATCCGGCCAACAGAAACGGGAGGTTGCGTGAGCTGCCTCCCCTTCACTTCTAGTTCTGCCACACCAAGGGGGGTGTCCCTATTTTATAAAGATATGACTTTGACTCATTCAATGACATAAAGATTTAACTTTGTGATAACAGGAAGAATACTCTCATGTATGGACCAAGATTTATGTGATAAATCACAAGGTTGGCAACGTTCTTGGACATATTTGTCTGGTCAGGTATGAGAGTATGCAGGGGTTCCTAATCCTACTTCTACAACTAACAGATTGGGATAATGGGATGGTTTGAAATGATGGTTTGGATGCAAGATAGAGGTTTTGGATCATAACTACTTCACAAGGGCAGACCGGTGCCTATCTTAGGGCAAGGAGTCAAAGAGACATATACATAAGAATGGCTTGCAACTAGCATTCGAGTTTCAAGGGGTTAGGACTGATGCTTGCCTTACAAACATCACCCAAGGATAAGTATTTGACTGTCCATACTTATAGATATCCCAGCTGACATACACTCTTCTCCATACCTTAACCTAAAACAGTTTAATCCACTCCTTGAATGGAAGTTAGAGATCAAGTATGCAATACATAAATCTGTATTCTAGAATTTGAGAAACCCTTAGCAACCAAATTCAGAAGAAGAGATGCATACAACAAGTGGAGACAGACAACAAAACACATGCAAGAAGCATTTTTCATATAAAATTGACACTGAAACTGAACATATGTGCAAGATACATCACAGATGCAATACATAAACTCCAAAATGAGACAGAACAACAAGGAAATGCTCTGTATTTTGTTATCTTTCCCCCAAAATTGCCCAAGTCTCCAACACCCACAAATGAGTAGCACAATGTGCTTTTTATAGCAAAACCGTGTACTCAGCGAATTAATTACAAGGCAAGTCAAAAAATTGCCAGATACGATGCATGAGAAATGGCGCTCAGAAATATTCAATGCAATAGGCAAAGGAGGGGATAGGGGAGATCTCGAGCCCTCCGCCGCCACCTGGGGATTCACATCTTTAATCGGGTACTTGATCTGTCCACGGCTTCGCCCATACCCTGTAACATCTGCCATTAATGGCGCACCAACCCGCGGCCTTGGGAAAAATAGTTGACTGTGTGCTCTTGAAACTTTCCTGCCAAGATATATCATCCTTATATTTCAAATCATGTGGGAACTAATTATCCCACATGCACCCCGCAACGACCTCCTGAACACTTTATATGCGTGGCCGCACCTGAAGATGATAGTCAGTGATTTTGCTCCCGACGACGCCAATATAAACCTCATCATGACCCTACTGCATGATGCTCTGATGTCCAATATCACCATGACGTCAGCGATCCAGCTGCATGATACCCCATCGGCCTAACCCCCGATATCGGCGAGCCCCATGCTTGCTCACCCAATATGAAAATATCACCCCGATATTTCACATCACCCTGCGGGAAATATCACCCCACAAGAAACATCACCCTATTGCATCACAAAAAAGTCCTCCCGCAAACTCGAACCATGCACTCCTTCATATCCAGATGACGTCATTGTCATATTGCAATATCAGGGGGATCTTTGTAAGATGACCGATGTTGGAAATATGACCCCCTCAGACCTTGATAACGTCATCATCAAATTGACATTGGGGTGATATTCGCAAGATCACCTGATATTTCAGAATATCACCCCCTACAAAATATCAGGCTACACTGTAGCTTCGTTGTAACATCGGGGTGATATAGTGAATATGACTGATATTAGAAATATCACCCCCGCCTTCGAAATATGATGAAGCCGGTGGACATGCACACATCACCCTCATAAATAAAATTGACGTCAGCAACATCGGGTGATAAAACAATGCCGGGGTGATCTTAACTAAGATCACCCGATATTTGAAATATGATGAGGAGGCCCAAAGACTTAAACTTTTTTGGATTCTTTGGGAGGATGCCTACAGATTTAAATGCTTGAAACCTGACTGCTTATGCAGGCACCACTAGTAGCTCGAGCCTAAAACTCTAAACATAAATGATTACCAACAGATACAATAAAAGGAAATCTCCTAGGGCGATATGCCACGCTCATATGTGTTTCACCAATTAGCATAGTGACTAAATCCTTATGATTTCAGCGATATTAAAGAGCAACAAGCATGCTCAACATAGATAGATTATAGGCAGATTTAGAATCAAAGGCTAAACTCAATGAAATTATACAAAGACAGAAAATATCATAAGGATCAGCACAGAACAAAGCTTCTTTCATTAATAGGTTCAACAAAATATATGAGGCACAGAAACATGCACAAAATATATGCTTCTTCTTGAAACAGCTAAGAAAGGCTAAAATGATATATTCCAGTCGCATAAAATCCCTCTATATTTTTCTATATATTAGTGTCTGGCGATTACAAAACTTTTCCCCTATTTTATAGAGTGTGTGGGGCTCAAAATATATTTGGCCGTTAAGAATCCACAACCATCTGCAACTGAATTGGGACTGGTAGTTTCAGAAAATCTCTTCATATCTGCAACCAAAACATCCCTGCAACCTCATTAGCCAAACGCAGTAGAAAATGCGGCAACGAAACTATCGTTGGGATAGGTGTCAGCCCCCGCAAGCTTCTCCAAAGTTATCACGTGGCACCTTCGGGCTCCATCAGGCTTAGCTTCCTTTTGAAACAAAGACGTGAGCCTCATTATATTAGTGCTTTCGGGCTCCTTCTCCTACTAATACGTGGCGCTACCCGAGAGCCTAAAAAATGGGACACATGGCACATTGGCGCACCCTCAAAAGCTTCTTTTGTTTCTTTTCCCTCAAACGCCTGCGGTAGTGACACCTGGCGCTCTCCGCAACAACTTAGAAACTTTAGGCATAATACCTTGGGGCCCACCATTGGAGACTTCAACACTTCAAAAAGAGAGAGACACGCGACCGTTTCCACACATTGCAACAAAAGATATGTGGCGCTCTGGTGCTCTTCCTGGCTACCTTTATTAAAAGGTTCTCCTCTGTGTCCCGCGATAGTGACACGTGGCACGCTCTGCTGTCCTTATAAACTTTATGAAGAGAAACAGAGCTGAAGGTATGTGGCGGATTTAAAACGGCACCTGGGAACTATTAAACTGAAAAGAAGACAACTGTTGCTCCCTGTGACTCCCTAGCACTTTCCACGTGTCAACTCTGCGCGGCTTCTAAAAGCATCTCTTTTCTTAGGTTTTCAAAGCCCTGCCATGCTGACACTTGGCGCTCTCCGTGCTTGGTAACATAACAACACAAGTGCAAAGAAAACCATTCCGCTGCTATTTATCAAAATTACAAAAATGTAGAGTTTTAACTCTACAGTTCTTGGTGACCAAAATGGGACTTTGTGCCTACTCAGAAAAGGAACCCAGAAACATACCAAAAGATTCAAAAATCAAAATTGCGCCGCCAACACTTAGAGATTCGTAGGTTCTGCAAAGAAGCATGATACACAGACCACTCTGAGTCTGATAAACCCTATCTCTTTTGCAAATCTTGGAAAGCAAAATCCAAATTAATAATGTCCTCGTGAGAAAAGGACTGAATAAACTGCACCATTGCATGCAACTGGAACTCGAGCTGAGCCATGGGAAGGAGGATTGTTTCTACTTCTTGCATACTTGAAGAATCACTCAGACTTTGAAAAATAGTCTGATCATTTTGCTTTATCAACAAGAGAGACTTAATTTTATCGGTCATTAAGACCGTGTTGTTGTCTGGAAAGTGGGATGGAAGTCCCAGCTGCACCAACTCCTCAATGTGGCCCTTCATAACCTTGACACCTTCCTTTACAATATTAAAAAGTGCCTTATAGCTCATTGCAGCTTCATTACAACTCAGCACCTCATTTACCTTTTCCGCTGCAATCATTCTATCATTTACCCCTGCATCTAACAAGGCTTCATCAGTTGTATTGTAGAGTTTCTACAATAAAAGTTGAGAATTAGAGACTCTCAAGGAAATAGTAGACGAGGTCGCTTCCACTGAAGACTCTACACTTTCACAGAGTTGTTGAGATTTTAATAAGAAACTAAGAACATGCTTGAGCTGCGAAATCTCTTCAGAGATTCTTTGCCAGGAAGATACATAAAGCTCCTTAACCATTGCCAATACTCCTACATTTTTTGGCCTCTGACTCAGCTCAATAGTAAGCTACTTAGTCTTTTCCTGTTCCGCCATGAACTGAGCTTGAGCTGCACTGTTATGATTCTGTTCCTTCAGTAGGTTTTGTTGCAATTGTGACACTTCTTGCAACTTATCTTGATATTTCTTCTCTGCAATAGTTTTCTCCTGCTCTAATGTAGTTGCGGTGGCTTTTGCCTGTGTTATCTCATTCTATAATGTGGCAACCTAAGCCTGTGATTTCTGATACAGCTCCAAGGACACAGTAGATTGCATATCCTTGTTAAGAGTGTCAATCTTCTTTTCTTTAGCCTTGATCTTTGCTGTAAGGCTTTTATTTGTGGCTTTCACCTTTGCTAGGTCTGCTTCTAATTTCTGCAGCTTCTTTGTCACCTTCAAGTAATCAGTTGTGACTGCTACGGCGATTTCATTCAATAGTTCCACTTTATCCTAAGGTCTGAAGTGAGCTAGATCCATAGCTACTGCATTCATAGTGTAATCTTCAGGCTTCATTTGCTCAACATGCTTAACCACATTAGGGGTCAGGTGGGTGATTGTTAGGGACTGTTGGATAGGGTCAAATAGTGACTCATATGGGGAGTAGCAGGGTTTTTCCCTTCCTTCTTTCTCTTCTTATCTATCCTGGTTTCCCTGGCCTTCCGGGCAGCATCAGCTTGTGTTTGGAAGGTGGGCGGAGAAGCAATAAGACCTCTAGAGAAAGGATAAACTTGTGGAAAACCATAGGGTATGGTGGTGACTTGTCCATTGGGATCAATTTGAGGCGAATCCTATTTGGGCATGGTTGGGGAAAATAAAGGTAAGGAAATGGCCTGTGATGAAGACAAGGCCGATGAACTAGTGGCAAGGGCAAAAGATTGTAATGGCACAAGAGAGGTGGCAGGAGGTGTGGAAGAATAGGTTACTTGGGTTGCCACCCATAAAGAAGAAGAAGTTGAAGAAGGAGAAATGGGTGAAAGGATACTTACTTGAGCCGCCGTTGTGACTGTGGCAACTTGTTATTGTGGGGGTTCTAGAATTTTGCCTTCTTCATCCTCCTCTTGCAATTTGAGCTTGTGATACCTTTTCAAAGGCCTCTCTTCTTGTTGTTCAATATTCTGTTTCTCTACTACTTCTTGTGACTCGATCAATATTTGTTGGGAAAGTGCCGCTCCAAGACTCCTTGATGCCGAAGCTATATGGGTCTCATGAGACGGTGATAATACAACCTTTTGTTTCTCAAGGGTACTGAGAGATTGAGGCCATGGGGCCCTAGGAGCTTCTGTAGTTATTTTCTTTGTTTCCTCTGCCTCCTGAGTTTCCTCGGGCTCCTCTTGAGAGCTACCCAGGATATTACTTGTATCGGGGCTAGACACCGGGGTCATGATATTCATCCCATATCTGCTCCCATTGTTCATCTGTCCAAACTCTTCTAAAGGTGTGGGTGATCTCAGAAATCTCCTGCCTATATTTCCAATAGGCAGCTATTTTTTCAGCATTCCAATCTTTATTCTTTAGAGTCTACCTTAAACCATGTGTCATGAGTTTCTTTGGATCATATTCTTGTTCCTTTTTGTAAAAGGTTTCCCATGGTCTAGGACCCTCATCTGGCAGGTCCTTGAGTTCTACATAAAATGCAGGATCATCCTGCTTTGGTGACCTTCTTTGTTCCTAGAAAGACCGCCTATCATGAATAAAAATAGTTAAAACTTTGTTACTTACAATCCATGAAGCCAAGAAATTGTCAGGATCATATTTCCATTTGTCCTAGACTATCACAAAATTGTAATTTGCCAGTTTCCTCAGCAAAAGATTCTTAGTTTCTCTCTTTTCTATTGTAATCTTCCCTTTGCTCCAAGGGATAGTATACATGCTCTTCTTTCTCCTTTTATTGCCAAAATTATTATCAATGATGGACAATTGATGGCCTACCTCCAAAGCTACAACCCTAGGGGTTAAGACCTTCGGGAGCAAAACAGGTTCAGCAACAAAACTATGAAGTCTGATGATTGTTGTGTGAGCACCAAAGAAATAATCACAGGGAATTTTCAAATTTGTCAAGAAACCCCTCATACTATCTGTCATTCTATTCTCAACAACCTCAGAACTTAATTGCTCAAAGATAGGGGCTACAAAACATTCAGCAAACTCGTAAGGGTCTGCAGTTTCTGAGAGGACATGAGTCTATGCAGACACCAAGATAGTCCTCTTACTACTTGCCTCAGGGTCATACATTTGCAGGTGCGTGTGCTGCTAGAAGAGAAGATAATTTTGATACAGGATTAGGTGAAAAAGGTAAGCTGAATACTTGAATATTTGATCCTAGGAGAGATTTGTCAGCTGCTCAATGATAGCCTGAGAGATGTGTTCTGCAAAGTTGAACCGGTATTCTAAAGATTTGTCCACTATTTTCAATCTAACGATTGCGGCCAAGTGCCAATCATATATGCTTGCATCATCATTCTGACCAAAAATAAAAGACAACATAGAGATGGTGTCCTGGACATCAACATTGAACTGGCTTCTTCCAGTGGGCAGTGGGGGTAACTAGGTGTTATCCTCATCCAAATGCATCTCAGTATTCATAAACCATACCTTGCCGTGGACACCACTCCATGTATGTTGCATCTTGGGGATTGTAGCAAATGTAGCCATCCGATCATGATACAAACCCAACATATCCTGAATTACCTTTGGGGTTATCTGGAGCATGAATCTACTCTGTTGAATTGTGGCAGTTTGTGGGTCGAGAAGCTCCGAACACATATGAACCAACTATGGGTAGGAGTGAATAGAAGGAACCATATATTGCGCTAGCTGGGAAGTCCAAATCCTCATACCGAAAGTTTCAGACTCTCCTTTCTCTGCCCGTTGGAGACATCTCTGGTGTATTGAATCTTAAAGATTCTTTAGATTCTTTGACATTCGAGGGTCGAAAACACCATTTGCATAGTCTTTTACTTGCATAGAGTCAGTGCTTACCCCTATATCTAAGGCTTTGGTTCTGGGGTAACTCGTTCTTGGCGGTACCCTTGCAAATGCATAAGCTTTACTACCCTTCCATTTATCTGGTAATTCGAACAACCCCTCTTTTGGTGACTGCCCTTTTGCCATCTCTGTATCTCCTTAGGAACTTTAGAAACTACAAATGAGCCCAAACTGTAGCTAGAGCTGAAGGTAGGAGTTGAGACTTCTTGACGCAGGTGATAGGAATTTGAAGGACTTTGAAGCAAAGAATAACAACTGAAACTTATTTGAGAAGCTTAAAACTTGGCTTGGCAGAAGTATTAGGTGATGTATTAAATGACCCATCACATCCAATTAATATCATTAATAAACATGCAAAATGATGGCTAGGGCATCATTCTAATCTGCATAGGACTATGTGTTACATCAGCATTAAAAATGATGATCCCCTTTTTGAAATGATTAGCTATCTTTATTGGAGTACGAGAACCACCTAATGACTTGGAAAGTGTAACTGCCAACAATGAGAGCTCAGGCGCTGCAGACACATGTTCCTGAAACACTTATTTAAAAGAAAGCAGGAAAAGCGAGACCGAAACAAGAAAGAAAACTAAGGGCACCTAACTAACTATGATACAAGGAAGAGCCTCAAATTATGTGAAGTGTTTCAAAAAGATCCCATTAACGAGAATCTCTTCAGGCTCTCCTTCCATATTCTCAAGCTCAAATGCTTCTATTGCTTATAGGTGTGAATCTTAAAAGGGCTATTCCATAGTGAGTCAAACTTACTGTGTCGACTTGGTTTAGTAGCTCTCTCATCCCATTTCAAAACCAAGGACCCGACTTCAAAATTTGGTTTAGAAGTCCTTCTATCAAACCAACTCTTTATGGTGTGTTGATGCTTCATCAACAATTCATGTGCCACTTCTCTTTTCTCTTGAACCGCCAAAAGTTTAGCAAGTCTCACATGCATTGGGCCAATTTCTTCTATTTCCAATTGTTTAATCAACTGCATAGCGGGAATTTCTATGTTCAATGGCATAACTACACTCTTACCGTAAACTAGCTCATATGGGGACATCTTAGTCACTTGATTTGGCGTAATTCTGTCTGCCTATAGTGCTGAATTGAGGGACTTGTCCAATCTCTTTGGCGATCGACCCCCATTCTCTTGATGAGTCTAATTAGGTTTTATTCATAGATTCTGCCAAGCCATTACCTTGCGGATAGTAATTGGATGAAGTTTTCAAATATATCCCATTCTTTAGAGCAAACTCTGACAGTTTGGTACCTAAAAATGCCTTAGCATTATCAAATATAATAGTGCGCGGAGGACCAAAACAAGTAGTTATCCCTTCAAGGAACTCTAGAATCACCTTCTCAGTGGCTTCCTTAAGTGGCACTGCTTCACTCCATATTGTAAAATAATCCATTGCAGTAAGGATCCACTTATACCCCTGACTTGAGATTGGGTTAATCATCCCTATAAAATCTAAACCTCACTGTGCGAATGGTTCTTCTACTATTATGGGACTCAAAGGTAAAGCCAGATTCCTTCTCCTTCCGGTATAGAATTGACAAGCCTAACACTCCTTGACCGTCTGATGACAATTTGTAAACAATGTGGGCCAATAGTAGCTAGCCTGTGTAATCTTGATGGCAATAGTTGTTGCTGAGAAATGCCCCCTTGAGGCTCCATGATGAAGTTCTTGTAGTATCCTTTGAGCTTCATCCCTTTAAACACATCTTAGTAGTATCCCATCAAAATTCCTTTTAAACAAAATGTGATCAATTAGCACAAAATGATTCCCCTGCTGTCTATAGTACCTTCTTTTATCAAGGGAGACATCACTAGGGAAAACACTAGTCCTCATGAACTGTATCCTATCATTTACCCAAGAATCTTAGTCAATCTCTTGGAGCTTCAGCACTGTTTCACCTTCTATTTCTTTCAGTATTGACGCTTCTGCGTCTTGGACGATATATTGGCAGAGTCTCTTTCCTCTGACCAATTTGGTAGGCCTTACCTCTACATCATATTTAGAAATCTTGGTTATCTAGTTAGCCCTCTTTTATGTAATCTCACCCTCCATAATGTATTCTCTGACATTTGAGTGAGCTACTAATATCAAGATTTTATTTCCTGTTACTAAATGCCTGAATTTCTCAAGAGCTTTAACAATGGCATAAGCTTGCTTTTGAATGAAGTTATACTTGGATTCATACTCCCTTAATGTCCTGGAGAAGAATGCAATTGGATGCTCTCCCTCTTCTTCATCATCTTTCTGAGTCAGAACAGTTGCAATATTGTGTTCCCCTCCATATATGTACATTATGAAGTTCTTGGAGAAATCAGGATTCCACAGTACTGGGGCAGTGGAAATGGCCTTCTTAATTCCTTCAAAAGCCTTCCTCCCTTCAGTTATCCACTTAAAGGTTAAGTCCTCTAACATCAGAGTAATAGGCTTGACTAACCTTGCAAAATAAGATATGAATTTGCTGACAAAATTGATCTTTCCCAAGAAGGACTGGACTGCCTTTTTGTTGACGGGTAATGATAGATCGAGTATGTCTTTGACTCTCTCTGGATCAATAGAGATCCCCTCCTTTGAAACAATGTGTCCTAGAAGTTTCCCTTGAGGTACACCAAAAACACTCTTCTTAGGATTTAAGGAAATCCCAAACTCTTGGCACCTTTGAAAGATAGTTTCTAAATGTCTAAAGTGATCTTTAGCATTTTTTGAAAATATAGTGAGATCATCTAAATAAATCAGAATGATGTTATTTAAAGTCTCTTAAATGCTATATCCATAGCATGCTGAAAAGTGGCTCCAACATTGGAGAGACCAAAAGGCATCTTGGCATATGCAAAAGTTCCCCATTTGGTTGTGAACACTATCTTGTGCTGATCTTCATCTGCTAACCAAATTTGATTGTACCTTGAAAAACCATCAAGTAGAGAAAATCTCTCCGATCCAACCACTGTTTGTAAGATTTATTCCATAGAGGGCTGAGGATAGTGGTCCTTTAGTGAAGCTTTATTTAAGTCTCTGAAATCCACACAGAGCCTAATATCCCCATTCTTTTTCCTTACTGGTACTAAATTTGATACCCAGGTTGAATGCTTGATTGGGAAAATGATCTTAGACTCAAGAAGCTTTTGTAATTCATCTACCATTAAAGGTTCAATTCTAGGATTCATTGGTCTCTATTTTTGGCGGACAGGCTTTGATCCTTCAGCAAGTTCAATAGTATGTTCGACAATCTCCCTATTATAGCCATGAAGGTCATCATAGGTCCATGCAATCACTCTATCATATTTGTATACGCCTAAAAAAGACGTGACTTAGTCTAAATAAATATTTTTTATATTTATTCTATTCTAATTCTTCTATCAATAAATAAATAAAGTATTTATTTATTTGATTCATATTCCTCCGAGTAATTAAATATCAAAAATATTTAATTACCTCTTCTAAAATCAAAATTAAATAAAATCCTTTATTTAATTTAATTCTTCCAAATTCGTCCAAACAATCAAATAATTCTTAATTATTTAATTAAGTCAATCCTTCTTCCAAATTTAAATAAATAAATCAAATTTATTTAAATCCTCTCATTCTCTAAAAATAAAATATAATAAAATATTTTATTTATTCTTCCAAATCTTGCACAAACAATTAAATAAATTTATTTATTTAGTTTGCTTTCTTCTAATCCTTCTAATATCTTCCTGAATCTTCTAAAAATATTTCTTCTTCTTCATGCACACAAAATTAAATAATTTATTATTTAATTCTTCTCAAAACATGCAAAAGCAAACCATGAGTCAACTAATTGATTCCAAAACTCCTGAAATAGAAAAAAAGCTTTCTATTTTATGACAACATATCTTGTCTTCAAAAAATAGAAAAAATAGTTAACTCAAAATAGCTTTTATGTGACACTTGTCTTCTTCCTCTTCGCACACATTCTCTCATTCTTTCTCAACCGTTGATCTTTTGATTCCTTCTCAACTATTGATCTCCTCTCTCATGGGTCTATAAATTGAACCTTCTTCTTCCATTTCATCATCCAAGCTTTCAGTATTGTTACTCTGCAGAAATTCCATTCGCTTGCGATGAACTTGTTACCATATCACCATTACCATTGTTGTGAAGCTCATCTTCATTGAAATCAACTATCATGGCCATTCTCACTTGACATCTTGGAATAGAAAGGAGGTGCACCTTCTGAGGGCATATTCATACACAAGATCATTTGCGATAGGCCGCCAATGGAAGCCATGAGGTAAAGAGGTTTGTTGAGGTATTGTTCATCATTTTAGATCTTCTTTGTTTCTATATTCCATTGAGTTATGGGTATTATTGATGTCTTTTGATATTCACGCATAATTTCCCTTAACATTTTTGGCGCCCATCGTGGGGCCTTGCCCTGATTTAACCTAAAAACTGAGTTTTTTGTGCACAGGTTCTGTACACAGGAGGATTCGACGCATATGACCCATTCTGACGTGTATTTGAGCCCTGTTCTGGTGCATATGATCTTTCAGTGCATCTGACCTTTGAAACTGCGCATACACCTTCTGTTACAACGCATCTGATATTCCTGCGCATATGTCCTCTGTTTCAACGCTTTTGCTTTCTGTTTCTGCGCTTCTGATTTTCCTGCGCTTTTGATCTCTGTTTCTGCCCATCTGTTCTGAGCAGTAGTTTTTAGAATATTTTCTGTAGCTTTTGCTAATGCTGACACTCTTTTTCGTAGGGATATTCTCTCATCTGCTTGCAGGATTAGGAGCTGGTTTAGTCATACTAGTTGCATTGTTAGCACATCGTCTTTTCTTAAAGGATAGTAATCAAATGCTCATGCAAATCTCACATAGTTCTAATTAGGAAGGAGTAACTTGAATCATGTTGCATCTACAAATTGAATCTAGTCACAATGCTAGGAGGATAAAAATGTGTTGGTTTTAGGATAGACAACTCAGAGGGGGGGGAGAATCAATTGTCACAAAACTTTCTTTTCTTTAAACACTTAAATCCTTCTTATATTTCAATAGAATAATAATGATTCAATCATGGAAGCACAATGCAATAACTTAAGAGTAGAAACACATTAACACATATGACACCAAGATTTTAACGTGGAAAACCCGGTTAAGGGAAAAACCACGGGGTGACTAACCCAAGGTTGTATTCTCTATTAAAAGAATAAGAAGAACAAAATGGCACATGCCAATTAGGGCTCACTGCCTAAGCACACTGCTCACAAGAGGCCCACTGGCTACAGGAGACTCATTGTCTATAGAATAATATAAATATTACATACTTGAACTGGAGTTTAGCATCTTCACCATGCTTGAAATAGTTCCATTTAAGCTCAACACTTCTGCTTTGCTTTTCATTCTTCTCCTCTCTACCACTCTCTCATCCTCATCTCCATTCTTTGAAATGACTTCACAAATCTTATTTATACAAGACATCAACTTCTGGATAATCATCCAAGTCGGTACAATACATACTTTATTTTATTACAGAGCAATTACACAAATACAACTTGACTTATTACAAAACTTCATGCGTATCACCACACTGTCGGCCACACATATCTGGGACTTCAATCTTCTTTGAGGAACACGCCAAGCTTTGTAGAACATCTTCAAGATCATTCGCAAGATGTGTAAAACATCCAATCGGCCAAGATTAGGAAGAACACCATCACTTGAGAGTAAATCTTTAATTACGAGCTCAATCTTCAATGCAGACTGCCAAAATGAATTGGACACAATCTAGAGACCCCCACAAGCCTGCCTGAATCACCAAGAACATCCACACCACTTTTGCTTATTGAAATCATTTGCATCTTCATCCGAAACCTCAAGGACACATTCTGTCATCACTGTCACATTAGAATAAATGCTTGCGGACCTCCAGACCACGAACCAATTGAGTTGTCAATTCACATTGGCTTCCTAAACATTCCACCAAATCTGTAGAACAAGATATTGCATTTCTAGATCTCACCGGACCTATTTGTGTCACTCTGTCACCTCTGAACAGTTGCCAGAACCATTTTTACTCATATGGCCATAACTTCTCCAAATCTTCATGCAGACCTCTCAAATCTTGACTTGATCATCTTTAGACACACATCTACAAACCCTTTGATGCACATTCTCTGATCTTCTTCTAGCTGGGATTTTCACTTCATAGAGCTTCACTGTCTTCACTGTTCTTCTCTATTTCTGATAGGACTAATTTTCTCAATATCCTCAGCACACAGTTTGTCCAATCCTTGACATCAATGCAACAAGAGTATGTTGACATCAATGACAACACCGGTTAGGCCCCTACTTGCAACAAAATGAATCACTGCTATCTTGCTTTTCAAAGTTAACAACTTGCATGTGTGCCCAAGTAGATAGCTCATATAGTCTTTTTCATTTTAACTAGGGGAAAAGAACAAGCATCTTTCGTGTCTTTGGGAATGATACCAGGCCTATGCTCTCCCCTATCTTGGGTGACCAAAATGCTAGACATATCATTTTTGCATGTGTTGAACCTTTAGAGAGGCCTGGCCTTGGATACCCGTCCGTCCTTGGGGAACGACCTTAAGTGGTAACAGGCTAAAGCCAAGCCCTGTTGAGCCACTATAAATAAATTATGTTTGGAGCGAAAGCTTCAAGAAACGAGTGCTACTGTGTTATACCGACAACCAACCTCCCCCAAAACCCTCCAAGGCGTAACCCTTGACAGCTAGAAGACTCCATAATAGAGAGTAGCACTGCCGCACATATAACCACTCGAATGGTTGCCCTTACTAGTCATCCTTTGTTTTAGTATACCAAAATCCTTCTATTTGTTGGTGCAAAAGGTGGGACCTTTGAAGCCACCTTGATTCATGTGGATCTTGGTAGAGATAGCAGAGACAATCCTAAGGTTTGGTGGGGTTACGAGCCTTGGGAAACTCAGATCTTGGTATGCGTGAGAAGTGAGTGCCGTGGAGGGGAGCTGGTGCTACCAAGATCCTAAAGCTATCCGCTTTGAATAGACACAGCTAGGGGACTCAACAAATATTGTCTTTGATAGCCTAGGATTGTACTTGTTTTTGTGTCAAAAAGAGTCCAAAAATTAAAAAAAAAGATCAAAAAATCATTAAAACTTCATTGTGTTTGCAATGTTTTACTTGCCATAATTGAGAAAATCAGATCAAAAACACCAACTTGCAACCAAAGAAAATAAAAACAGCAAAAAATGTACCAAAAATTACAAAAATAGTCAAGAAAACTAGAGCTGCACATCTGTTCTGCAGTGCTGCGCATATACCTCGACCTACTATGCATACATTCTGACCTGCTACACAACTATCACCTATTATTGCGCCTTTAAATTTCATTAGAACCGCGCTTTTGATCTAACTTGTTGCGCATATATCCTCTATTTTAGTGCTTATGTTCCTGCACATCCCTAATAGTGAGCACTTTCGTACCTTTTCAGAAAAAATTTCAAGTTTTCCAGATACCCATTTCAGCCTTACACTAATTTTTGAGATCAGATCTACTGTGCAGTCACCTTTTCCATCCATTTTCATAACGTACCCTCTCTTTCGTTGGTCATCTCATCCGCTTTCTACCAGGTCTTTCCAAAACAAAGTCAGAGTTCCATATCAGATTAGTGCAAGACCCTTTTTAGATCATTCCAGATTCAAGTAAACCTAGTAGGTCACAGAACTTCGCTAGTGGTCTTGGTGCTAGACTAGTACTTACACAGTAAACGGGTACCAGATACCCTTACTTCTAGCTATCATCTTGTGTCGACCAACTTGGAATCATTGATCAAAAGAGTCCCTTTTTCCAATCTCGTCACATGTATCCTCTTCTCAACAATCTCCAACAACGCCTTACCAAAACTTCTAGTTTCATCCCACCTCTTCCCATGTCACCTCGCATGGTTTTAACTAGATCTCAATACCAAAAACAACTTGAAATGGCCGAATCATCGAACCCCATGGTCAATCCCCATGATAGTGATGAGGAAATCTCTAGTGAAGAATACCAAGGAACCCTCCAAGATTAGAAATTTCAACGCATGCTAGAAAAAGTGCTCCTTGAGGACCTTCACAAATACTTCTTGTATCTTGCAAATCTAGGACTTAAACTCCCCTCAGACTTTGATCTCAACAAACTAAAAGAGACCATAGAGGAAACTCCTGAAAAACACACTATTAAAGACAAAGGAAAGAAAGTTGTAGACCCAAACATACCTATGGAAGAAATGAGGAAACAAATCGAGACCTTAACGCAACAAATGACAGATCTCAAAGTGGGTCCGCCCCTGAAAACTTATTCCTTGGAAGACATTGCACCGTATCCCTTTGACAAAAGTTTGAACATGGTACCCTTCCCATTTCAATTTGAAGTACCTAAGTTTGAAAAATACAAAGGAAAAGGGGACCCAAGAGATCACATTAGGGAATTTAATGCCGCGTGCATGGAAGTAGCTCACAACAAAACTTTCTTAATGAGAATGTTTCCTAGATCTCTAGGTGGACAAGCCATGGAATGGTTCTCACGACTCCCACCGGGTATCAAAACTTTTGATGAGTTAGTAAACAAGTTTGTCACACACTTCTCCTACAACATTGAACACAAAGTCTCCATGCTTGACCTATGCAATACAAACCAAAAAGGTAGTGAATCCTTCACCTCTTTCTTACAAAGGTGGAGACAACTCGCAAGCAAGTGCCCATATGACGTACCTGAGAAGAAAATGATAGAGATGTTTGTCCACAACCTTAAATCGGATCTAAGCTACCAAATACAAATTCAATGCCCTACCTCATTTTTGAAAGTCATTGAGATGGGACTATTCATCGAGAAAGCTATGATCGCCAAGGGGCAAATAAAGTTGTACAAAGACACTCCCAAACCTAATTACACCACAGACAAGTCAAAGTTTTGGACAAAGAACAAAAACCTCGTCAATGATGGAGTAGTTGATGCCAAAGTGGCGGTTCCCAAACAACAACCAATCGTCACTCTCAGAGGAGAAGCAAACAATGCAACACAAAATAAAACCTTCTCTCGCGAGCCAAAGCCATGGTTGAACTCCAACCCTAGGCAAAAATTCACACCACTAGGAGAGTCCCAAGAATCTACGTTAAGAAAACTATTGGCCAACAATGAGATCACTCTTCCACCAACTAGCGACTATGAATCTCAAATAAAACCTCACTACTGGAAAGATACAGATTTTTGTGAGTACCATAGAGGAAGAGGTCACACGACCAACAACTGTATCTAACTCAAACATGTCATTCAAGACATACTTGACCAAAATAAGGAAAGTACTCAACAACATACCTCTAACGAGACACATGTGGCATACAAGGATCCCCTTCTCAATCACGACAGACCATACAACAACCACAACAAAAACAATAACAACCGCAACTGATAGAATCAAAACAATAGAAAGAACAATGTAAACTACACAAGCATGCCATTTGATTATACCGTCAATTGCATATCAGAGTACATCCCACAAGTCAATATGGTCACATCCAACCAACAATCAGGACCCAACAAAACTGATTGTAGCATCATCACCCGTAGTGGTAAGGTCACGTTAAACACACTTCCTCCAGGCTCGTCACCTTCTCCATCTAATCCCCATACATACAGTGTCATAGACCAACTTTGAAAAACTCCTACCCACATATCTATCTTAGAGTTGTTGCGTCTGTTTCCTTCCCACAAGGAAATTCTTGATAAAGCCCTAGTGGAAACAACTGTGCCCACAAATTTGGCCCAAGAGAAGTTTCAAGCCATGGTAGGAAATCTAACCTCCTTAGGCACCATCTCATTTATTGAACAAGATGATCTCTCAGTGTCTCAACCTCATAACACACCTTTGCATATTATCTTATTCATTCATAGACATTGTATCAAAAGAGTTCTTATTGATGGAGGAGCTAGTTTAAATATTTGCATGCTCAAGCTAGTCCTTACATTGGGGTTCTCTGAAACTGCGGTAGATCCGAGGAAAAAGATCACCATTAAGGCCTATGATGAAGAGGAAAGAACTACTAAAGGAATAACGGTGTTACCAATACAAGTGGGACCAGTGATAAAGGATGTTATCTGCCAAGTCCTAGATAGGGAGCTAGCCTCTAATATCCTCCTAGGTAGACCTTGGATTCTTGCCATGCAAGCTGTGCCTTCTACCTACCACCAATGCATCAAATTTACTCATGATGGCAAACAGATCACCATCCAAGGTGATCTTGACCCTTTTCAGCTTTGTAACACTATCCTCTCTAAGCTTGATTGCATCATTCCCAACAATAGAGCTTCTATATCCCCCATCTCACAACATGGTTCCACCTCTGAAGCTTCCTCATCTAGACCCAAAGAGTAGAAAGTCACCATCAAAGAAACATGAGTAGGGGAATATTCCATCGAGCATAGCCTCAACGTAGCCAAATTGCCTCTATCTCCAAGATCCTTTGGGCAACCTTCACCTAAATACATTCCAAAACCTTCTACTCCTCCCAAAGCTCCCACAGCTCCCTTTGTAAAATGGGGTACCCTATCAGATGAAATAGAAGAAATAGATGTCTTATCATGGCTCTACACAGATGAAGACAACACACAACAAGAACCAACTAAGCTCCCTACAGAACTCCATGGGCGTGGTGAGTCTATCCTACGCATAATGGGTTATGATGGACAAGATCCCATTGGCCTAAGAAAAGAAGGAATAACAAAAACCAACCAACCCTCTTCATCCTCATTGGCAAGAAACATAAAAGGGTTAGGATACAAGGACAAAGGCAAAGCTAAGGCCAATGCTTGTTTTGTAGAACAGATTCATGCCCTACAAGAAGATAGTGACACAGACTCTAATGAGTATGAGTGGGAGGAACTCACAGAACACTCCTATGAGGATAAAGGAGTCGACACCATTCAAACCTATAGCCCCTACCGTGAGGGACAAACGCTAACGCATAGACCATTGGAGTGTGATTCACCAACTCCTGAGAGTACAACTTTCAAGGAAGGTCAAAGTTCCATCACAATAAATAATTTGGAGGAAAGTACCATCTCAGATCCTATCCCTACCAATATGAATCCTAACCAAGTATCCATTCAAACTATCAACAAATCAGATCTATCTTCCGATTCCCTTCCCCTTGTGCAGCCTGAACTCACCGACTAGGATTTACAAGGAACCCCACAACTAGACATGTTCCAAAATGATGATGCCTATATTGACTACATGGAACTTAGAGACCACCTACTCATAGGAGATCATAAAGCTGGTCTTGCTGTTGAACTCAACATCGTGGCTTATTTTGGAGAGGACGCCAAGCCTTCCAGTTGTAAAAACATAAAAATAAAAAATGGATTTGATGGTGAAAACCGCTCTGCGGCAGTATCAGATCCCAAAATAGTAAAAAGAAAGGATGCATTCGATGGTGAAAACCCAACTATGACACCTGAGGATGGAAGGCTTGACACTCTCCCCACCAACATGTATCAGGAGAAGTCTCAGATTGTTGTGGAACCTACAGAACCTATCAACATTGGAATAAAAGATAATCCTAAGATCATTCATTTTGCAAAGTCTCTATCCCCACCAGAGAAGACCAAGTTCGTGCCATTCTTTAGGAGAAAGCAATTCAACTTTGCTTGGTCATACACAGATATGCCTGGTTTAGATCCAGATTTGATTCTACATCATCTTCCACTAGATCCAGGGGTCAAACCAGTCAAGTAGAAGCTTAGAAAGATGCACCCACACATTGCATTACTAGTGAAAGAGGAACTCAAGAAGTTGTTGGACGTAGGGTTCATCAGAGCAATAGACTATCCAGAGTGGGTATCCAACATAGTGCCAGTCTCCAAACCTGATGGCAGAGTCAGACTATGCAATGATTTCTGAGATCTAAACAAAGCTTTCCGCATGGATGACTTTCCGTTGCCTAATATTGATATCATAGTCGACTTGACAGTAGGACACACCATGCTTTCTCTAACGAATGGCTTCTCTGGGTACAATCAAATCAGGATAGTACCAGAAGACCAACACAAAACAACTTTCACTTGTTTGTGGGGTACCTTCTGCTGGAACATCATGCCATTTGAGTTAAAGAATGCAAGAGCAACATATCAACGTGCTATGACCACTATTTTCCGTGACATGATGCACGTCACAATGGAGGATTATGTAGATGACATCCTTGCGAAGTCACTCACAAGAGAATCCCACCTAGATGTACTAGAGAGGGTCTTTCAGAGATTGGAACAATTTAAAGTCAAGTTGAACCTGAAGAAATGTGTGTTTGGAGTCACCTTAGGCAAGCTCTTAGGCTTCATTGTATCAACAAATGGGATAGAAATAGATCTTGCCAAAGTCAAGGCTATCATGGAAATGCCACTGCCTAAGAACATCACTCAATTACAGTCTCTACAAGGCAAGTTACAAGAAATCTGTCGGTTCATATCACAACTCGAGACAAGTGCCAACCTTTTACTCATCTCTTACATAAAAATATTCCATTCAGATGGGATGAGAAGTGCGAAGAAGCATTTGGAAAACTAAAAGAATATCTCATGAACCCTCCTATTCTAATGCCACCTATCCAAGGTAAGCTGCTATTACTTTACATATCTGCTACATAGACAGCTCTGGTTGCCCTATTAGCACAACAAGATTATGAAGGCAAAGAAAGGGCTATCTACTACATCAGTCGCACATTGGTGGGATAGGAACTAGAATATTCTTAGATAGAAAGATCATGTCTTGCTGTGGTTTTTGCTTCCCAAAAACTATGACATTACATGCTAGCACATTCAGTCAAGAGCATTGCAAAGATAGATCCACTGAAATACCTCTTAAACAAAGCAGTTCTCATAGGTCACCTAGCTAAATGGGTAATGGTCCTAAGCGAATATGACATTGAGTATGTAGAACATAAAGCTATCAAAGGTCAAATCATTGCCGATCAGTTAGCAGAAGCTCCATTGTAGGATACCATACCAATGATATTCAAATTTCTAGATGAAGCCATATTCAGTATCACAACACACTCATGGAAACTCTACTTTGATGGATCCTATACAAACCATGGATCAGGGGTAGGAATCTTGTTGGTCACTCCTCACGGTGACACCATACCTAAGTCTTACCGTCTGCTATTCCCATGCACAAACAATATGGCAGAGTACGAGGCCTTAGTCATTGGTCTCAAACTGGTAACAGAATCGAAAATCAAAGAGCTACATGTCTATAGTGATTCCCAACTGGTAATCAATCAAGTTAATGACGACTATCAGACTGAAGATGACAAGTTAATCCCATACAAATGCATGGTCGATGACTTTAAGGAGTACTTTGTGATCATCTCTTTTGAACAGACACCTCACATTGAAAACAAAGCAGCAGATGCTATGGCAACCATTGCCTCGCTCTTTGAGATCCCAGAAAATGAGTCACGATATGAGTTCTTGGTCGAAATAGTTGTGTAACCAGCTTATGATCCTCCTGAAACCCATTCCATATGCCTTTTAGTCAGATTTGATTCACCTTGGTATGGTAAAATCTACACTTACCTCAAAGATAATACCCTACCGCCTGACTTGTCTTCTAACCAATGCCGAACTTTCATTCACCAAACCTATTGTTATACCATTATTGCTGACACCTTATGTCACCGAGGTCTAGATGGTACTCTACTCCAGTGTTTAGAATGGGAAGAATATCAAACCACCTTACGAGACGTACACGAAGGAATTTGTGGAACACAGTCTATCGGTCCTTCTTTAGCTAAGAAACTCATGCATTTGGGATACTATTGGCCAAACATGGAAACAGATTCATATCAATTTGTGAAGAAGTGCAAGCAGTGCCAAATACATGGAAACCTGATACATGCACCAGCTCAAGAATTATGACCTTTAACGGCACCTTGGCCTTTCTATCAGTGGGGACTCGAGCTTGTGGGCAAAATTCACCTGCCATCATCCAACGACCACAAGTTCATAATAACTGCCATGGAATATTTTACCAAGTGGATTGAAGTCGTTTCCCTCACCAATGTCACAGGCAAACAGATTGCCTCATTCATCCTCAATTACCTCATCTGTAGATATGGAATTCCCTCATCCATTGTCATGGATAACGGAAGACCTTTCAAGAACCAAGATGTCCTATCGAACCAGTCTACACACTCCCACAGGTGCTACCCCTTATGCCCTTGTCTATAGATTAGAAGCCATTTTGTCCATCGAAGTCAAGTTACCATCCCTAAGGGTGTCGTTAAAAGGTATCATTACTGATGAAGACTATAGAGTTTCTAGATTGCAAGAGCTAGAGCTGCTAGAGGAAAAGAGACAGAATGCCTTCAACCATCTCAAGGCATAGTAACAGAGAATGTCACGAAGCTACAATCACAGAGTCTGTCCAAGGGTCTTCAATGTTGGTGATCTAGTACTCAAAGAAAATCCCTGCAATCAACAGGATTGAGAAATGAAAGGTAAGTTTGAGCCCAGCTGGCTTGGTCCTTATGTCATGATTGCTGCATATGGATCGGGGGCATATCAATTAGCAACATCAAAGGGTGAGCTATTCGATGATCCAATCAATAGTATGCATCTTCGCTGATTCTATACCTAAGAGAACCCCAATGTAAGGGAGGCATAAAAAATGAAAAAAACAAATGAAAAAAAAAGGAAAACAACAAAAAAATCGTCCTCTGGTGAAAAATTGGTAAACAGGCGCCTTGGATAGGTACCATGATGAAAACCTGGCAAACAGGCATCATATGTACTTCTAGATTTAGTGCAAATAAAAGCAAGTGGTTAAAACCTGGTAAATAGGTGCTGCTTGTGATGAACCGCTCTCTCCATCTTTGGGAAACCAATCATCTTGTGTCCATTCTCCTTGCCATCATTTCTCGTCTGATCCATATCTAATCCCTAATAAAGCACCTTGTGCAACCTAACGATAACCTATCATGGCTTGATACTCTATCTCTCTTGTCACCCTATCCAACTAAGGTTTTACCTAGTACCATATCCACAGTGTCAGCCTAGCATAGTGTCTATCATCAGTACCATAGGGTCAACCCTGAACTACGTTACCTTTGCGTCGTCACGTAGGAAAGACCATTTTCAATGCACCCCCAAGGCTCCACCTTCCCATCCATCCCATACCTTGTCGTCTATCCTCTAGTCCATCCATGGTCCAAGTCCTCGAACTATGTTGCCTTTGCATTCTCACATAGGCAAGGCCATTTACCAATGTGCCCCCAAGGCACTAGGTTCATAATGGAGGCACTAGCATCCATGACATATAGCATAAACAATTGCATATATAGATCATCAATAGCTGCATCATCATCATATAAATATCAAGTAAAACGTGTCCAAGTGTACAAAATCAAGGTCCATCTCTGAGTCAATGTCATATACAGTCTATACACCACATAAATAGTGATAAATGTCTTGGTGCAAAAATGATACAAATATATACATGTTAGGCTATCTAAGCCATCAAAAAGTGTATGTGCAAGCCAAAAATCTGTACAAGTGCCACTATGGGCTACCCCTGCTGCTGTGAACCACTGCTCCCTGCACTGTCCTCCCCTCTGCTAGCCCCCGACTGCTGTGGGCCCCTCACTGAAGCTGTAGACCGTGATCGCCTACTCTCTGAGAGGTACCTACCACTGACTGGCTCCTGGGGCTAGGTGCCCTTTGATTTGTTGGTACTGCGCCATGGTAAAGACCCCTATAATACTGAGTTTGGGCCTGCGCCCTTGATAGCTCCGCCTGTACGTGCGCAAGCTGCACCTGTGCCTGCTACACTTGTGTAACCAAGAATGTTGTGGCCCCATCTATGCCTAGGGCTACCAAAGATGCATCTCTCTCTTGTCTTAGGGCCCGCACCCTCGCCTTTGCTGCATCCCGCTCAATGATAACCATGGATAAGACTCATGCATCTGACTCCCTCCGAGACTCTACTGCTTGGACGTGTGCCCTCAGCTATCAAATCTGACCCTGTAAAGTAGCAATGGCCTGTTGTTGCCAGCTAGGTAGAGGAGCCTGAGGAGCCTGCTGCTGGGACATCTACTGTAGTGGTGGCATCTATCCCTGCTGACCACTCTGCTGATCAATCTAAACCTGTGGCTGCACTACCTATTGTTGCTGGGAGGGTCCCTCCCCAGCTCTCCTCCTCTGCCCCTATCGCCTCCTCCACCGCATCCTCCAAGTCCCCCATCTCCCCCCTCTCCTCCATCACCTCTATCTCTCCGTCCTCCTCTACGCCTCCTTCATCTCCTCCTCCTCCCCCTGGCTCCATCCTCATCATCTGAATCCTCCTCATCTATATGAAGAACCAACTCTCCAGGCCCTGAGTACCTCAAAAAAGGGTGCGCTGCGAACCACTTCTCATAATCTAGAGTCATCCCTGTGTCTACCATCTCTCTCCTCATCGGCCAAGCCACATAGGGCGTTTCCTGAAACTCTGCCAAGGCTTCCTCATATGAAGCAACTGGACCCCATTTGAATCTCTTAGCATGTGTGCATGCAAAGCGGGCCTGTCCCTGGGGCATGCCTTGTATCTTGCCAAACTGTCTCCACACCCTCCTCACTATCTGTCTCTCGTATAAATTGCGTCTTGCCAATGAGCCACCAAGTCTGAAAACAATACGACAGCTCATCATTCGCGTCATCTTAGTGCTGACACTCCAGGTAGGGGCACCAGACTACGCTATCCACATTATCTAGCGCGTGCCTCCAGTACTCAAGCTTTTCCAGCTTGTGCTGGGAAATAACACCTGCATATCCATAACTATAGGGCTCACCCCTTTGCCTAGAAAAGATGCATATTGGCCGAGTGATCGCAATGTGCTCCCATAACCAAAACTGTAGAAACGAGACACCTGCAGATAAGTTGGCTCCCCTGTGGTATACTATCTGATGCATGTCCCTGTATAAGTGTGTCAATACACAGACACCCCAGGCATAGTGGGTGTCCTCTGTAACCATCCTCTCCATGATCCCTCCCCATCCAATCAGGAACCCATGAGATCTCCTATCGGGGCATACAACGTCTCCGATCAACCCAGCCACTATCCCTAGGAAGTAGTCATAATAATCATGAATATCTTACCATGAGATAACCTAATAGTCTAGCTCTAGGTCATTGAAGACTTGCCTGCACTCCACAAGTCCCACATTCTGCTGAGGATCGTACTCTACCAGCTCACCCTGAATTGGCAAGTGCAAAATCTTGTAGATGTCCTCCAGAGTAATTGTCATCTCACTAGTCGGCAAATGAAAAGTCCCATCCTCACTATGGAATCTCTCCACTGCTGTAGTCAACAAACTGAGGTTCGCACGAACCTCAGGCATGAAACACACATAATCTAGCCCCATCGTGCCAAGAGCTTCCCGATCCATCTCCATAAGCATGTAGCGCTGCAACATCGGTAAGGGAAACTACTCCCTCAATATAAGAACATCTCGAATATCCTCCTACAATCAAGCAAAGCAAGGCGTCACCCAAATCTGCAAAAACCTGCTCAACATATCTAAAGCATCATATCATTTACTTAAACAAATTGATTAAAACATCATACAACATCTCTTGACTAGATTCCTGCAATCTCAGAGATCGCTTATTGATTGATGCATCAAACAGGGTGCCAATTGAGTCAATTTTGTTAAGTAAACTAACTACCTCAAGCATATGCGCCGAACTAGAAGGTACATGTGCCATTTCTGGTAAATGCGCCAACCCATACTGTATATGCGTAGTCTCATATCAAATGCACTGCTTCTAAATGCATGTGCCGACCCATACTGTATATGCGCAACACTTATGCATGCGCCGATTCCTATGTCAAATGCGCTGCTTCTTGGTGCATGCACCGACCTATACCATATATGTGCAGAACTTTTATATGCACTGTTTCATACTGTAAATGCCCCGTAAAACATCATATGCGTAGTTCCGTGTAGCATATGCGCCGAATTGCTAAACTGCGCATCTATCCTAGTTGAACTTTCTCTAGCATTTATTGCACTAATAAATGACCCTAGGTGAAGTTTTTTGAGGTACATACCGATGGTCCTACCTCAGCTGGCGGATCGAACCGTTGAACTCGCTCAAAGCGGTGCTCCTCGTGCGGAATATCCATCTCAATGCCGACTGCTCTATGATCCTATGCTCTCCTAAGCTTTCAAGGACAAATCAACAAAAGCCAAGTGTGCAAATGACTAGGATTGTGGACCCAGTTCCTATATTTAGCAAGCAAACCCTAACTAGTTGTGTGGCAACCATGACTACTTCCCATACCTGTTTTTGCCCATTTCTCTGCCCCATGACTCATTTTCTTCAAACCTAACCTATTTTTCACCTTCTTCATCGTGAGATTGTCCATCTCACGTCCTTCTCCCTTCTTCCCATCCAATCTCCCAAGGGGGCATCCTATCATCATAACTCGTACCAAAGACAAACTGGGGCATGTATCGTTATTAGGAATTTATTCTTTGAGGCAACGTCATAAACTGCATTGCATCAAAGAGGGGCAAAATGTATACGCCTAAAAATGACGCGACTCAGTCTAAATACATATTTTTAATATTTATTCTATTCTAATTCTTCTATTAATAAATAAATAAAATATTTATTTATTTGATTCATATTCCTCTGAGTAATTAAATATCAAAAATATTTAATTACCTCTTCTAAAATCAAAATTAAATAAAATCCTTTATTTAATTTAATTCTTCCTAATTCGTCCAAACAATCAAATAATTCTTAATTATTTAATTAAGTCAGTCCTTCTTCCAAATTTAAATAAATCAATCAAATTTATTTAAATCCTCTCATTCTCTAAAAATAAAATATAATCAAATATTTTATTTATTCTTCCAAATCTTGCACAAACAATTAAATAAATTTATTTATTTAATTTGCTTTCTTCTAATCCTTCTAATATCTTCCAGAATCTTCTAAAAACAATTCTTCTTCATGCACACAAAATTAAATAATTTATTATTTAATTCTTCTCAAAACATGCAAAAGCAAACCATGAGTCAACTAATTGATTCCAAAACTCCTGAAATAGAAAAAAAGCTTTCTATTTTATGACAACATATCTTGTCTTCAAAAAATAGAAAAAATAGTTAACTCAAAATAGCTTTTGTGACACTTGTTTTCTTCCTCTTCGTGCACATTCTGTGATTCTTTCTCAACCATTGATCTCCTCTCTCATGGGTCTATAAATTGAACCTTCTTCCATTTCATCATCTAAGCTTTTAGTATTATTACTTTGCAGAAATTCCATTCGCTTGCGATCAACTTGTTACCATATCACCATTACCATTGTTCAGAAGCTCATCTTCATTGCAATCAACTATCATGGCCATTTTCACTTGACATATTGAAATAGCAAGGAGGTGCACCTTCTGAGGGCATATTCATACACAAGATCATTTGCGATAGGCCGCCAATGGAAGCCATGAGGTAAAGAGGTTTGTTGAGGTATTGTTCATCATTTTAGATCTTCTTTGTTTCTATATTACATTGAGTTATGGGTATTATTGATGTCTTTTGATATTCACACATAATTTCCCTTAACAATATTGATTGCATAAAGAAATTATCTTATCCTTTTCCTCCTGAGTGGTAGCATTACCAACTTTCAGTTTCCTTCCTTCACTAACCTGGATTTCAAAATAATCTTCTTTGCTGGCTGTGAACTTTCTCTTATCTAGACTCACATCATCTAGATAAAACATGATCTCTAATGTTATTAGCCCCTTTAGAAGCTTATTAGATCTCAATCGAATGATTTGGTCACTATATGCTTCCTCAATCTCGGGCTGTAACTGGTCAGCAAATTCTTTAGACTGCTGTCAGAACAGAAGTACTTGAAGGTCATTATCAAAAACCTGCCAGCTTTGATCATTGTCAGGGATGGTGGGTCTAATAACAACTTTTATTGCTTCATTATTTATGAGCAAGTCACTTGCTGGATCAAACTGAGAACCGATTTGTGCCATTCTATCTGCCTCAGTATTCTGAGCTCTGGTGACAACTTCTATGTTAAAAGCATCGAAGCCATCGATGAGATCCCAAATCCAGTGGTGATAAGATTTCATCCTCACATTCTTTGCCACAACCTTTTCTTTGATTTGTTTCACAACCAGCGCTAAATCGCCTTTGACTGTCAGACTCTTTATCCCATTTTTCTTGGCCAACATAAGACCATGAACCAAAGAATCATACTCAACATCATTATTGGTACAAGAAAATTGGAAGCATATGGCCCTAAGAATTTTCTCACCATTTGGGGAAGTGAGATAGATACCCTCTCCTACACCATTCTTACTCCTGGACCCATCAAAGTTCAAGGTCTAGATCTCAGAGTCTTCATTAGAGTCCTCCCTTTCAGGTATTTCTTGCCTCATTATATTTGGTATTTCTTGATCCTCCTCAAAGATTCCATAAGTTCCTAAACTAGTAGAATCATAATTACCATAAGGGTCGCTTTGCATCATGGACATTAGCTGGTTGTTTTCCTCTTCATTTTGATCATATTCAGTCCATTCTCCCACTTCTTCAACAAAAGTTCTATCTTCTCTATTCAATATAGCATGAGATGCTTCAATTCTTGGAGCTGATTCTTCAGTGATATGTTCCTTTGATAGGGGCTCAGACAACACCTTCATCTTTGTCCCATATTTAGTTCTTAAGATCAAATGTGACCAATCAAGTGACATGTATCCTCCTATTTTAGCTGTGAAATCTCCAGATATGCATAGCCCAAAGATTGGGGGAATATCAATAATTACCACATCTTGCAAGATAGTTATATTTAGGCAACTATACAACTGTAATGGGAGTTGCTTGATGATCCCTATAGTTTGGACAGATTTCCCATCTAATTGCATGACCCCTTTGGCTAGTGGTTGGTATTCTACTTTCAAAGCATCAGCTACTTGCTTAGGCATGACTATGGTACTAGCCTCTAAGTCTATCATTGAGTTGTGCAGTAGTTTCTTACCCACTATTAGGGTTAAATAAAATGGATTTAGCTTGGATTTACTTACCTCTGGCACTTTATTTAGCAGAGCTATTGTTTGTAGTGGTGGGGTGTCTTTGTCCCGAGTTCTCTCTTTGTTCATACTTCCTCCCTTTGAAATAGCTTTGGGATCTGCCTGAGTTTGTAATGCTTCTTGTAGTAGCATCTTTTGCTCAGGGATAGCTAGCATATCCCATATTGACACATGTGCAGGGGTTTTCTTCAGCTGTTCCACCACATTCATGGGTCCCAATGTTTGTCTTAGGATAGTAAGGATACCTCACTCTTTCTATCATAGGGTTAGAGATTCCTTGATTTGGAGCAGCCACAGGTACTTCTTGCCTCGTGACAGGGATGTATTGGCCTTGGAATGGAGGAACCTTAATTGCTTTGTTTGGGTTAACTTCAGGCTATTCTACCATCCTTCTCTTTGACCTAGTGTAATAATCAGGTTGTACCAAAGGCTTCTTGGAGGTCGATGCTTCATTTACAAACACTGAGTCTTCTTCTTCGATCCATGAGAATAGAGCATGCTCTGGGGCAATTTCTTCTTCTTGTTTGATGGACATTCCTTGCATTTGAGCCACCATTGCCGCATTCTGAACACCAGGCGACTGATATGGAGGGACATTAGACTCAACAACTTGACTTTCCATTCTTCTCTGCTATGCTATCTTCTGTTGTAAATTGCCTCTAGGACAATCTATGGGCATATGTGCATTGTTGCAAGGGAAACACCAAGCATTTGATTCTTCTACCATATTATTTTTGCCCAGGAACCATTTCCCTGAAGGGTTAGCCAGGATGCTTTGTAATGGTGTAGGTACTATAACTAGCTGGTTTGAGGGTTGGGGATAATTTGGCCTTTATGTCCCATGATATTGGTTCGGCTGGTATGGAGGCCTATTACCTTGGAATCCCTGGTAAGGAGGTTTTGTATAAAAAGTCTGCTATCTTTTGAGGTTGATGATCTCATTTGAAAAGGTTCTAAGGATATTTTTGACACAATCCATTTCAGATGGAGGAATAGGAAGTGTGTAAGTAGCGGGTTGTTGAGGTGTTGGGAAGGTATACGTAGACACTGGTACTGATGGGGTATTGATAGTTTCTTGTGGTAGGGGCATAGAAATTTCTAGAAACATAGGCATAGGAGGCCTTGGGGGTAGTTTCCCAACATTTATTAAGCTATTTTCAGCCCTTACGGCTAATTCATATGCTGCTGGTAGGGTCTGTCCTCCCAAGGACTGGATCATGACTGATATATCAGAATTGAAAGCTTTGAGATAAAATACAATTGCCATACCTGCTGATGGCCTAGCTGTAGTGGGGATTCTGTCCCAAGTCTTTTGAAACCTGGTGTTGAAATCTATTATAGCTTCTTGAGCGCTCTCTTTATGGTGATCAATTGCTGCAAAAGAGATGATCTATCTCCCTTCTCACTGAATCTAGCAAAGAAAGCATCTCCGAGATGGTCCCAAGTGGTTATTGAATTTGAGGGAAAGGACCTATTACCAATCTAGGGCTTTTCCCTTGAAAGAAGCAGCCAACAATTTGATAGGGACATTTTGTTCTGTGATGACATGGACAACACAAACGTCTGACACATCTTGGAGATGTTCTCTGAGAGTCTTTGATTCTTCCCCACTAAATTTAGGCAACACTTTCAATGCATTAGCCGGAATCGGATCCCAAGTATCCAGAGGCATTGGGAGGACAAGGGGACTGCTATTATTCCAATTTGTGAAGTTCCTCGGTGGAGCAGGTGCTACCATAGCTGTTCCTGGTGTTCCTACTGGTTGATTCACTCTTCTTCTTGGAGTAGCTACCAATGGAGGCAATAAGATTCCTAGATTAGCTACTGACTGAGTCCTTGTCGTGGGTCCACAACTTTGATTTCTTCTTGCTCTATGGTTCATACAATCTTGATCAAAGAACAAGAAAAGGTCCCATTGGGTGTGCCAAAAACTGTTGATGCTTAAAATTGCACAGGTTCTATCATCAACATGGGAAGTTTCAAATATGTGGGACTGATCTTTGGAACAACCTCCAGATTTTACATAAGCCAGCTCTTCCTTTTTCAATGGGTTTTAGTAAAGGGAAGAAAAAATAAGATTACAGATATAATAAAAGGAAATCTTGTAAGGCGATATGCCAAGCTTATATGTGTTTCACCAACTAGCATAGTGACTAAATCCTTATGATTTTAGCTATATTAAAAAGCAACAAGCATGATCAACATAGACAGATTATAGGCAGATTTAGAATCAAAGGCTAAACTCAAAGAAATTATACAAAGACAGAAAATATCATAAGGATCAGCACAAAATAGAGCTTCTTTCATTAATAGGTTTAGCAAAATATATGAGGCACATAAACATGCACAAAATATATGATTCTTCTTCAAACAACTAAGAAAGGCTAAAACAATATATTCCAGTCGCATAAAATCCCTCTATATTTTTCTATATATTAGTGTCTGGCAATTACAAAACTTTTCCCCTATTTTATAGAGTGAGTGGGGCTCAAAATATATTTGGCCGTTAAGAATCCGCAACTGTTTGCAACTGAACTGGGACTGGCAGGCTCAAAAAATCTCTTCATATCTGCAACCGAAACATCCCTACAACCTCATTGGCCAAACACAGCAAAAAATGCGGCAACAAAACTATTAGCTTCATTGGGACAGGTGGGAGCCCCCGTAAGCTTCTCCAAAGTTATCACGTGGCACCTTCGGGCTCCATCAGGCTTAGCTTCCTTTTGAAACAATGATGTGAGCCTCATTATATTAACGCTTTTAGGCTCCCTCTCCTGCTGATATGTGGCACTATCCGAGAGCCTAAAAAATGGAACACATGGCACATTGGCGCACCCTCAAAAGATTCTTTTGTTTCTTTTCCCTCAAATGCCCACGGTAGTGACACCTGACGCTCTTTGCAACAAATTAGAAACTTTAGGCATAATACCTTGGGGCCCACCATTCGGGACTAAAACACTTAAAAAAGAGAGAGACACACGGTTGTTTCTACACATTGCAATAAAAGATATGTGGTGCTCTGGTGCTCTTCCTCGCTGCCTTTATCAAAAGTTTCTCCTTTATGTCCCGCGGTAGCAACACGTGGCACGCTCCACTGCCCTTATAAACTTTACTAAGAGAGACACAGCTGAAGATACATGGCAGGTTTCTACGGCACCTGGGAACTGTTAAATTGAAAAGAAGACCCTGTTGCTCCCCGTGACTCCCTAGCACTTTCTATGTGTCAACTTTGCACGACTTCTAAAAGCATCTCTTCTCTTGGGTTTTCAAAGCCCCACCATGCTAACACTTGGCGCTCGCCGTGCTCAGCAACATAACAACACAATTGCAAAGAAAAGTATTCCGCTACTATTTATCAAAATTACAAAAAACATAGAGTTTTAACTCTACATTAACAAAAAAGATCTACAAATATGTCCCTTCTTCCTTTTAACAACTAGAAACCTATTTTACAGCACCCACAAGGCAAAATCAAGATTTACAAGGAGGACTCATTTTTGGTGGTTTTGTACAAATCTTTGGTTATTTTAATTGCATTTTGAGCAAATTAATTTACCAAGTTTTTCAAATATTTTTGGCTTAATCAAAGCCTTGATATAATGAGTAGAATATTCAAGCATGACCAAGTACATTGAAGCTTATCCCAGGTTTAATAAGAATACAATCCACATGTCAGAAAATGTAGTCCCAAGCTCAATCATAAATTTAACAGGCAAAAAATGAACCAATAGAATGCAATAGAGCTGATTGCAAATAATGTTAAAACTTACTATAATTTGCACCCCTCTAGAATCCATTGAATGTTCCAAATTCATTGAGAAGAATACAAGGCGTGCCTTATCACAAATAGGTCAACGAAAAATAGAGCAATGCTAATGGAAAACCTGGATTTTTTAAAGTCGAGTATTTTCTCACTTAGGGTTTAAAGCCGTAGTTCACAATTTGAAATTTGCCTTAATATAAGTAGGTCAGGAGTCCTTCATGAATGTGGATGTATATGACGGGTTAAAAAAGGCCACAAAGTAGTGAACTAGATGTAATAATCTGAAAGAATCGATGAGAAAAACTAAACATATCATTTTGACATAGGGGTTATCACTGAGGCAGGACTCGCATATGATGGGGAAATTAGATCGCTCCCAGCCATTTGCCTCCATGTCCCGCAATAGCTTGTGAGCCATTTTTCCCTGCTTAAATCTGTGACAAATGTTTCCACAATATTCGCTCTTAGGATTATTGAGTTTGACACAGGATTATTGCTTGGTGTCTAAATGAAACAAATTTAGATAGAAACCACCTGCGATGGTGGAAAGAGGAGGTGAGTGACCACAGTTTCTTTTTGGTTTGATGGGGGTCGTGCTTGTAATAATTATCAAAATAAGCGTGAAACGTAGGGTAATAGTTTACAAATTGTTTTCCTACCCATTGGGGAAGAAAATTCACATTAGACTATGTTTCTTGAAATTGATTTTTTTTCGTTTTGTGCTTACAGTGGTTAATGCATGAAGTCAATAAAAAAGTTTTTTTGTTTTATTTTTGAATATATTTATTAAAAAATATTTTTAGTGGTCATAAAAAACAAAGCAATAAATATTAAGTTGTTCATAACAACAATCTTTTCTAATCAAAGTAGTGAAATAATATCTAAAATAATGAATATGAAATAGATTTTTAGGAACATTTGTGAGTATGAAATAATGGAGGACATATCAAGGAATGCAAAGATAAGGATATTAGTTGGGGTATAATAAAACATGTGTTTGGGCTTCCCGTATGTTTTGAATTTATGTGTTTTTTTTTTGTTTAAATCTTAAGATACCACAAACCTATAACCAATTTTGCTAAATAAGCAATAATCCCTAGCAACAACCTGATGTCTCAGATATCTACATGAATCATAACCCTAAGCATCCCAAAGTACACCCAGTGACCCAAGAGGCCTGCCAAGGCATGTTTACATTGAACATGCACATACACACTACCATCCCCTTAAACCAAAGTTAGAGGGCACACGGAATAATAGACTAACTAAATTTTATCTGACAAGCTCTTATCTTCATTTTTAACATAGCTTTACTACACTATTGGAATAAATGCAACTGACTTATGATTTGATATTTTCTTTTGCAGAACTTCAATTTTGTTCTCATTAGTTTTGTTTAAAAATAGGCCATCATCTTTTGAAAAAGAAACACATTTGTAAATTATATACCTGAAACCAGAACTAGAAGAATAAATTATCTTTAGTTGCCCTCCACACTACAAGGTTTGAATCTAGATTTCATTGCCTTCTTTGTAACTTCCATGATCGTTGAGGATTCCATGCAATGTGAGAACTAAGAATGCTTTGCTTTGTTTGTATATGAAGTTCTTCATCAAAGGCAATTTAGGCCACTCAGAGATAAAGTCAAGTAGAGCAGCATTTAATGCTTGTCAAATTGTAGTTTTTTAACCATTGAATGGTGCTATATGAAAAAGGTACAACAAGAAGGTTACTCATCTCCAATATGATTGGTAATAATGGACCTTAACTGTGACACATTACCCACTTTTCTTACTCAACCTTGAATGGTAGAACAGTTCAATAAAAAAGGAAAGAAAATTTAAATTAACAAAAAAAAATCTGCAAATATGTCCCTTCCTCCTTTTAACAACTAGAAACCTATTTTGCAACACCCACAAGGCAAAATTAGGATTTACAAGAAGGACTCCTCATTTTTGGTGGTTTTGTGAAAATCTTTGGTGATTTTAATTACATTTTGAGAAAATTAATTTACCAAGTTTTTCAAATATTTTTGGCTTAATCAAAGCCTTGATATAATGAGTAAAATATTCAAGCATGACCGAGTACATTGAAGCTTATTCCAAGTTTAATAAGAATGTAGTCCACACGTCATCAAATGTAGTCCCAAGTTGAATCATAAATTTAATAGCCAAAAAATGAACCAACAAAATGCAATAGAGCTGACTACAAACAATGTTAAAACTTACTATAATTTGTACCCCTCTAGAATCCATTGAATGTTCCAAATTCATTCAGAAGAATACAAGACACGCCTTATTACAAATAGGTCAAAGAAAAAGAGAGCAATGCTAATGGAAACCCTAGAAATTTTAAAGTCGAGTATTTTCCCACTTAGGGTTTAAAGCCATAGTTCGTAATTTGAAATTTGCCTTAAATTAAGTAGGTCGGTGTTAGCTGCCGTTGTACTAAAAGATCAACCTATTAATGCCCGATACAACCACTTGACTTAACAAGCACGGGAGGCGGTTAAGCCCTTGTCGCAAACCACCGCAGCGCAGTGCTGAACAAGGAGACCAACGGCCACACCTTGCAACAATCCCCCCCAGCACAAGCGCGGGGCTTGAACCTGTGACCTCAGCTCTGATACCAATTGTTAGCTGCCGTTGCACCAAAAGATCAACCTATTAATGCCTGATACAACCACTTGACTTAACAAGCACGAGAGGCGATTAAGCCCTTGTCGCAAACCACTGCAGCACAGTGCTGAACAAGGAGACCAAGGGCCACACCTTGCAATAGTCAGGACTCCTTCATGAATGTGGATGTAAATGACGGGTTAAAAAAGGCCACAAAGTAGAGAACTAGATGTAATACTCTGAAAAAATTGATGAGAAAAATTGAACATACCATTCTGACATAGGGGTTATCACCGAGGTAGGACTCACATATGATGGGGAAATCGGATAGCTTCCAACCATCTTCCTCTGTACGCTCAAAATCGTGACTCTGATTGCCTTGGGATTGTCGGATCAAATTTCGGCACGCACACAGACCCTTTCCCTCCTTGTCTTAGGGCAATCCACCACGTCACTCTCATTCATGTGGAAGTAGCCAATCGAGAGGAGGTGAGACACGACAGAGGTCTAGCTCATTGGAGAGTTGGACTTCATGGAGGGAGATCGGCAAGTTCTGTGGCCTTTGTTGTTGTGTGTTTTGTTGTATGTTTCATTCAATAGTTGTTGTATTTGAGATGAACCTATGACCTGAAGGGTCACTAGTTGCTCTTCTTCTGTTTGGATTCCTTTGATTCCACCTTTGTGTGGGTAAATGGTTGTTTGCGTTGATGGCTTCTTCTATTTCAATGCTTTGAAGGAATTCTTGTTGTAGTTGTAATTGCCTAGTTTCTTCTAACAACAAGAGGACAAATGGGTCTCCTTGTGGTAGAACAAATGCTTGTTGTTGTGGTTGCAGATGAATCTCATCGATCTAGTCACAGATAGCCCTCACCCACTCTCCTCTCACTCCTAAGCACATTCGTGAATCAGGGTGGAGGAAGTTGTGTAATTGCTAACTTTAACCAGATCTAGGGTGTTTGACCTAGCGTTTGACCTATGTTTTGACTTTATTTTTACCTTATGATGAAATCAAGGGTTTGTTTGGAATGTTCAACTATGATTACCTCGTGATGGAATCGAGGGTTTGCAACTTGATCTAATCTAGTGTTTTTATATGCATGCAAACTAAAATGATATGCAAAGCGTTCTTTTTGGTATTTTTAGAGTATTTGGGAAATGAAAATGCTTCTATTCTATGAAAAGGAAATATTGATGCAATCTTGTATGAATTTTTAAACGCAAAAATTAACCTATATTTTTTGGGTTTTTGGTATTTTGAATGCAATCTAATCTAAATGAAAGGGGAAATGCTTTTTCTAACAATCTAGATCTAAAAGTATGAAAGTGATTAATCTAATCATGCAAGATCTAACTATCAAGGAAAAAGCAAAGTATTACTATTCCCAAGAGCAAATCGGATTTTCTAATTACTACAAACCAAGCAAAAACAAAGAAGGAACCTGGAAGAAATGAAGATTTCTTGACTCCACTACCCTTGGTAATCCTTGCATAGGCAACCTCGAATCCCTTTATGGTAGCAAGTGATCCTCTTGACAACAAATGACCCGAAGGAGCAAAGAGAAGCTTCAATAAAGCTTGTATGAGCTCTATGTGAGCTTGGATTGAGCACAATGGCTGAGAATCGAGTAGCGTAGCATTGCTTGATTGAACAAAGAAAGAAAAAGGCACCTACATTCTGTATGAGCATATGAATGCTAAGTTGGAGAGCAAAATTGGCAAGAGTTGTGTGCACAATGAGTTTGCCTCCCTTTGTGCTTGAGGGAGGGGGGTATTTATATGTTTAGAAGAGGGGATTGATTGAAGAGTTAACTCATTTGATTGATGAGTTAACAAGAATAGATTGGGGAGTTAACAAGGTTGATTATCGAGTGAACTCAACTAATTAGAGAGTGATGAAACAATGATAGCTTATCACTGAAGATGAAATGGAGGTGAGGGAATGCATGAGATTGATTAGAGAGTTAATTTGAGATCAAATAGAGTTAATTATGCATGTGTGGGTGCATGAAATAGTTAACTCTATATCAAGGATCAAAAATCATGCAAACAGAAAGAAAAACAGGCGAAAATGGAGCAAAAATGAGAGAGAAACTCGAGTTTTTCCATGGGTTCAAAAATGGTAGGGTCACCCCTTTCATCAATAGGGTCGCCCTTGGGCTACCCTGGGTCACCCGAGGGTGACCCTAGGCTGTTCGGGGGAGATCCAAGGTCAACAGGGTCAAATGTAGAAGGACAGGTCGAGAGATGGTAGAAGAGAGGCAAAGGATGGGTTCTACATCAAGAAACATGTCAGTCATGTGGAAGAATCCAAATCTCCACTTGCATATGTAGGGTTTCCTAAGGGAGATCTGGAAATAATAGGGGAGATTTAGATTGGTTGGTTGAAAATGAAAACCGTCAGTGGGAGATGGATAGGGAGACCTCTAGGAGGCTTCTATGAGGTGCACTAGATGAAAGACAAAGGGGAGAGGTGAAAACTCACCTACAAGACACTCACAAGGCTTAGGATCAAGGTCAAAAGCCAGAAAGCACAAGTCGACAAGTTTTGCAACAAGTGTCAAAAAGTGTCACAAACGAGGAGAGAGGGAAATCGACAAAGAAGAAACAACACGAGACGAGAAAAGTGGACACATCATCAAGAGGCCTACTGCTTAAATGATTTTATTTCACGCTTACATGTATGTGACAATGATTTGAATCATCATAGGGGTCCTCATGGAGGCAGTGCATGATTTTTTTGCTTACATATTTGCCCCCTTTAGGGACGATAGTCTACATGGAAGGTAGATATCGTTCCCAAACTAGGCCTTACCTGTTGTCAATTTTCCCGCAATTTGTACCTACAATAACTAGTATTAGTCTGGCATTTAAATATATCAAAATGAATAATGAAAACTGAAATGATGAACTTACCATGGATTGTTTGAGTTTGACTAGTTTCTTGCCTTTGTTGGTTTGAACTTATAGGGATGAGAGCACGCAAAACAATGCATGAAATGGATGCATAAAAGAAAAGAACTAATGTAAAAATGCATAAATGAAACTAAGCTAAGGGCAAACAAAGAGAACCAAATTGTGAGATCGGACCAAAATGGTGACAAAATTGTTCATGTGAGAAGTCGATAGAGAGGTATCGTCGAGAAGATCACAGAGATGACCACGTCTTCTTCAGCTGCAGAGAATTGGGTATGCAATTAGTGAAAAGTTCTTCTCTAAACCCTAGCTTGAATGTTATGAAAAATCTCTTGAAATTGTCCGTTTTTGATGATTTTTCCTATATCATTATGTTGGTCTCGTCGTTTAGAGCAAGATTGATCTTTTGTTTTCTGAAATTGGTTGAAAAATGAGATGTTTAGAGTGATTTTTGCTTGAGGGACTCGCTCCTAGGGTCGCCCCTTTTGTCAGGCAGGGTTGCCCGGGGGAGATCTTGTTTGACAACTGGGTCGCCCGGGGGCGACCTTGTTGGACTAATTTTTGACTGCTTTCGATGTTGTTTACCATTCCTTTCACTTTGATTTGACATGATTTGGTCAGTAAACCTACCTGTTTATTGCAATTTTTGAAGGTTTATATGATTTTTTTGTGCAAGGTTTTCTACAGTTTTACAATTTTTAGGGATTTTACGAATTTAACGAGATCTAATCTAAAGTTCTCTTTTGATTTTATAGGTCATGCACATTCGATGGAATGCTTACCGAGAGTAGGGATGGTTTTTAGGGATGTTCGCTTTGTTGAGTACCGAGTATCGAGCTATACTAAAGAGGGCAGGTCTTGCTAGAGTTTGTCATGTTCCTGTGATTCATCCCATGTCCCATATATGCTGTGATATTTTGACTTACTGGGATGTAGACAGAAACACATTCAGATTCCCACAGGTTTTAGGAGAGTGGACTATCACTTTGTATGATGTGTATCACATTCTTGGGGTTCCTAATTGGCTTGATTGGTTCGAGGTTGTCAGGAGACAAGGCCTCAACCCATCTGAGATGGTGTTGGGCACCCATCATTCGTGAGTTAGAGCAAGGCATAGTTTATGCATGGGGACCTGACATCCCAGTGATGGTTTATAGAGATTTTTATCAGATCTCTTGACGAGGGGCTTTTAGTCATTCTTCTTGGGTCATGACATGGATCTTTGAGCACGTGAGACCCTACCAGAAGCTTATTCCACTTTTAGATAGGTGGTTACCCAGAGTAGTGAGATGGGCACATGTTGGTCATTTTGATGCTTCTCTACCCACCATTGCTACACTTATTGATGATGACCTAATTTTTGATCCCTACCATGACATAGAGGGGGCTTGGGCTTGAGATGATGAGATGAGAGTGTATTGTCGCGAGGCTTCAAAGGTCATAGACCGTAATGGTCAGGTTGAGGCTCATCGGGTGGATCACATCTTATAGCAGTTTGGCGAGGATGTCACTGAGGACTTTCCCCCAGTGTCCACCTGTTATAGGATCATTCAGGAGATGGGTGAGATTGGGCAGAGAAATGTCACTTGGAAACCTTTGACTCCAGTGTCTTTATTACCAGGGTCTCTAGAGGAGGACGAAGAGGAGGGAGAGGGACTCCTTCCTGATCTCTAATTGTAACTGTTGATTCAGAGTCCATTGACAAGGACTACGTTCCAGATGATGAAGATTCGTCAGATGAGGCCTCTCTCGAGGATGAGGATTTCGATGACATTGATGGTTTAGCTAATACTCCTGACATCCCCTAGGGTCCTCATGTTGTTCCTCGACCTCATCATTCAGATGAGGTAATGCATCAGTTTGACCTTGATTGGCAACCTAGAGATCCACGTAAGTTTTCATCTATTCACTTTTGTTTAACTTTGTCTTTTCTCTTTTCATGTGGAGATGACTTGGTCTTGTTTCGATTTGCTGCTTCAGGTAATGTCAAAGAGTGGAGGCATTTTGTTCATGAGGTCAATGTTGGACTGGCTTCTCCCTTCACTAGGATGACTTGTGATCATCTTTTGGATGATCTTGGTGTGCCCCCTGCTGCGGGATGACACACTAACATTTTTGCTCCTATCTACCATGGGTGCTAGATAACTATAGAGTTCAAGACCTAGGTTGACATGCTTTAGGGTGAGAACAATGTACTTCGAGGGATGACGCGTCTTAATTTTAGATGTCCTGACGCTAGCATGGTAGGGCCTTCACAGTCGTATGCTCACAATAGGGTACACCATTCTCACAAATCTCATGGAGCAACTAGTGGTACTCGTAGGTAGAGGAGTTGAAGTCCTGAGGGTTCTGTTGGAGGGAACTGCCCTTGACTGGCTTTTCTTGAAATTTGTGCCCCCTTGCATGGGGAGCCTCTACTTCTCTCAAGAGCATTTTGTCTTAGCTCTTTGATACCATTGTATATGCCAAATTTGGATGTATCTATGGAAGTTTATCTTTTCTATGGTTTTCTCCTATCGAAATCTGTACTTTATCTCTTGTGCATTTTTGGAAGTTTTTAGGAACTTTTTGATTATTTTTGACCTTTTCAACTCTTTTAACAAATGCAAGCATGACAATGATGACACATTTTTTTAGTTTTGTAGGACATATATATTGTATGCAGTTTACGATATGATAATGCAAGAACACGAGCAATGTTGTAAATGAAACTACAACACTCACTGATTGTCATGAGATATGACAATTTACTTTATTGCTTTGAGGCTCTTTTTCTGATTTTGGTATGAATGTAGTGTGGAACAAACAAAATGACTGCTCTTAAATATGATTTTTGATTCAGGGGATTGCGAGTTGTCCTGATATAAGAGACCTACTCAAGGCTATGAGATCGGATATAGGAAAACTCAAGTGGGGAGTGAAATAGAAATGGAGTGGTTCTGCTTTCTAGGCTTTGTTAAAGGCTAAACACTGATCCTTATCTAGATAAGACAAATTGGTAAGCTTTCAACTTTAGACGAGTAGCAAGTTTTATAGGAGTTCGCTAGACTTAGATCATAGATGGCAAGCAAAGTAGACCCAGGGTAAAGGATAAAATGGGAAAGGACAAGGGTCCCTAGATAGAAGATGATCCTAGAGACTACTAGACTCCTTGGTTTTGCTCAGCTAGTGTGTGTGTAGTTTGTACCTTTCTTTCTCTGTTAGAATGTCACCCTTGAGGCTTCGAGCTTAGACTGATCTCCACCCAAGAGTACGGACATTCAACAATCTTCTCTCTTTCACTCTTTTTTTGTATCTCTTTTTTTTGCTTTTTACTTTTTTTTTGTATTTTCCTCACTTGATTTTTCTCAGTTTTTTGGATTTTGACTTTTCAAGAAATGAATGCTTTTTGGAACTTTTGCTATGCAATAATTGGATATCTCAATTCTCCCTTTTCAACACTCTTATTTTAATCACTCGTATCTTAGATTGCTTTCTTTAGAGTTTTGATCTTCCTGATGTTTTTGGCCAAGAAAGATAAGGGGCTGAGCGCCACCTAAAGTTTTTGTAATCTGGTTGGACTTCTCTACTACTAGGGAAGCATTGGGAAGGTCTACTTGCAAGCTTCTTTTGAACACTGTAGGTTTGAATGCTAACTTTGTTTAGACCTAACATCTTGAATCATTAAGACTGGGATCAGTATAAAGCTAAGAGCTAAGCTTTGATTAGAATCACTGGGAATGAAGGGAGATAATTGCAATTGTGGAAAATGAGGAATCTCTAGGTCCTGAAAGGATGACGTATATCTAGGCAACAATAGACTCCTTACTAAAAGGAAAATAGTACAAGATCAAGTCACAAACTGTAATGCAAGATGAACAAAATGATGCAAAAATGCAAGAAAGAAACTTGTTTTTGACATTTTTGAATTTTATAATTTTTTTGTATTTTTATGTTTTTATGATTTTTTTTTTTGTTTTTTTAGACATAGTATTTCTTGAGGTGAAAGGCATTGACTGTTTCACCAAATTCCCCTCCTTGCATTGTGCACAAGAGATAAGCACCATTTCTAATATCTTCTTTAACCATGTAGGGGCCTTTCCAGTCTTCCAAAAAGTTTCTTTTTCATCTCCTTTTCTTGTTTTTGTGCTACCTCTTCTTAGGAGAAGTTATCCTATTCTGTAGCATTTGTTATTCGAGTCTATTATTTCCAATTTAGTGGCTTCTCTTGGCGTTGTGAGATGGAGTAAGTCTCAAAAGGCATGCTGGTGGGAGGGAGTCCAATACAAGACTCTGTCACAATTTAGTAGTTCTGCCAATAGGTCAAATTGTTCCTGCATGTAGACTTTTACCTCTGGTCTCTCTTGGATTATTTGTAAGAATTGGAATAGTTCAAGGGGAGTTTGTGGCTCCCTTTTATCATTAGGGGGGACAAAACTTATACTTGTCCTCCCATTGGGTTCTGGTCTTAAATCCATGGCATACCCAATATAACTTTTTGGTAGTTCAAAAATGACAGGGTCGTCGATACCAACTGTCACTCTCATCTTCCACTCTATGTGAAAGACACCTTCACTTTCTTCATCTTCATCCGACAATCTCTCCACCATTTCTATTTGTACTTGAGGTGCTTCCCATTCATTGAGTTTGTTTGATTGAATCAAGGCAGAAGTAGTTGGTTTTTCTGGTGGTTTAGATACTATAAACATCATAAGCAACACCTCTATAGCATTGGTTGATTCATTATCCATGGAATGTGCCTCCTCCATGGGCATTATTGGTTGATGTAAGTTCGCTATTGGTGTGAGGGCTCATATGATTCTATTTCTTCAGGTGTGTCAGGAAGATGAGATTTACTTAGTGGCGACAGCAGTGTGTAACCTTCAGTTATGTCTTCCTCTACATCTAAGAAAGCATGTGGGTCCACATTTCTCAGATCTAACGTAGTGGTTTGAAATACTAGCCCTTTAGTTGTATGAGGTTTTTCCCTTATGCATGGGAAGAGTTTATAGGCCTCTTGGATGTCAATTGTGAGTATCTCTAGGGGGAATTGGAGTGGTCTATCCCTTTCAATTAACTACATGATCTCAATTGTTTTGTTCTTAGGGACCATTTCCTTTTGCTTTGGCGGTGTTCCACTCTCTAGAGTTTTGATTTCTATCATGTTTATGGTCTTTTCTGGAGTTTCCATTTGGTTGACACATATTGATTGAGGTGTAGGATTTGGGATGGTTAACTTGTTGGTAGGGAGTTCATAATCTATGGGAATACCTATGCGTTTATTTGAAGTATTCGACGTTAACATGCTAAAAGGTTCTGGATCTCCCTGTGCGACATATACCTTCCCTAGGTGTAAAAATTGAACTTCTTGAAACAACGTGGATGGAACAACCTTCATCTTGTGTATCCATGACCTTCCAAGAATCAAGTTATATCCCATGTCTTTATCTATCACATAGAAAGTGGTTGGAATAGTTTTGGGTCCCAAGGTTACTGGAAGGGTATTTTTTCCTATGGTGGCTACTTTCAGATTATCATATCCGCTTAGGGTATCTCTTGAAGCGAAGATGTTAGTGTGTCCATAGCCCATTCTCTCTAAAAGGGAGAAAGGAACTATATTCACTACAGCTCCATTGTCAATTAATGTTCGTTTGATGCACGTATCATAGACCCATGTACTTGAAGATATAGTGCGGGGTCCCCTTTCTTAGTTAACTCTACCTCTGAGGGCATCAATTGTAGGTCAAAGAAGAAGCCTGGATCTTTAAGTTCTAAGTTTGGTGGGCTAATATCGTAGTCCACATGATTGATTTATTCACTGGGCGGTGGCATGATTTGGTCAAGATATTTTAGGCCTATTGCTTTTAGCAATGCTGAGTGATGTGAAGGGGAGTTCCTGAGTAAATTGATGAATGAGATGTGAGCATATGTCTTCTTTAGATCTTTTATGAGCTCATAAGGTCCAATTAGAGTTGGTATCGGTTCTACTATCAAAATGGTGCCTTCATATGATTCTACTCACTCATTGTTTTCCTCATGATCTTCCTCGTGTTCTTCATTATGCATGATCTCAACCAGTCCCATTAATTTAGTTTCTCCTTTTTGTCCCAGTTGTGGTGGGACTTTGGGGTTACTACTTTGAGTTGCTCTGTTTTGATTCGTCATTTCTATATTTTTGTGCGCGGGGAATGGGTCCTGATAAATTCTCATATTTGCATTTTGAGGTGCTATGGGAGCCTGATTTTGTTTTGTTTCTCTGATATCAGGTGTGACCTCTTGTGGGTTCAAGAACATTTCTATGAATAGATGTTGTTGTTCTTCTAGAAGTTTCGCTATGAATCTATTGTATTCTATACATGATTTTGTGCTATGGCCCCTTGTTCTATGAAAAGAACAATGTTGGTTGAATTCATATGGGGGTCTCTCATATCTTCCTTCGTTCGCATTTCTGTTGTGATTCCATCCTTGGTAGTTGTCTCGAGGGTAGTACCCATTGTTTCTAGGTCGATCTATGACATTTACATTAGGAGGATAGTAATCACGCCCATTGTAATCATCTTTTATCTTTTTGATGGGGGGTTGATCCGTCACCCCGTTTGTGGTTGCACTTCTATTGTTTTTGAGGATTTTGACAACAAAGGTATTATTTCCCATGTCTTCTTTGGTTATCTTTCCGTTCGACCCATAGAATTTTTGACCACTGTCGATGGCGGCTTGATCACTTTCCAATGCTTCCTCATAGGATTTGTATGGTAGTTTTTGAACATCCTCTCTCATGTCTTTATTAAGGGCATGTAAGAAGACATCACATAGTTCTCGGTGGTCCATATTCAGAGCACTAGTTGAAGAATAGAGTACGTGCCTCCATCGAGTGACAAAATGTGCTACGGATTCATTTGGTTCTTGTTTCATTGTAAGGAACTCTCGGATCCTTGTTTTTACGAGTTTGGTCATGTCAAATGCCATGACAAACTCTCTGATTAATTGTCTAAAAGAATGGATTGAAGCCTCTAGGAGATGATAATACCAATCCAAAGCGATGCCTTTAAGAGTTTTCAAGAAATTTTTTGCGACAACCCCATCCCAAGGAAGGAGTTCTCTTATGGCCATGGTGTAGGCTTTGATGTGCGAATTTGGATCTCCTTCTCCTTTGAACTTCAGGAGTTCTGGCAATGACCGAGGTAGCTACACACTTCTTATGTTCTGGTCTAGAGACTCTTTTAAATATTTGAGGTACGTTCCTAAGAAGGCGCTTTAAGATTGCGGTGTTGTTAGTAATAAACCTGTAGGTGGGTTTTGATATCCTATAGTCAGATTCATTGGATTGTTTTGAATAGGTGGGTTCCCATTCAGACAGGTGTCATTACTAGCATGCCATGAATAGTAATTAAGGTAGGGGGATTTTGAGATGCCCCCTAGTCCTATTGTGAGACTTAAGTCTTCTTTTTGGAACCGCTTGTTCTGATTCTAGGATCCTAATTCTTTGCACTAGAGTTGCGATTAAATCTATAGGCATTGCAACTCTAGGGGTTTCTTCATTTCTAGGATGATCTCTTTGAATATTTTCATAGTGATGGGCTTTCTCTAATGCGGGATTTTCTTTTTGTTCTTCTTGTAAGGCAATCCTCAATGCCTCTTCGACATCATTGGTTTCTTGTAGGCATGTTTCCAATCTTCTAACCTCTTCATCTAAGTGGGTATTCAATGTACTTGTGGAAGGTCGTTCAAGTTGATGTATCTCTGACCTTATCCTTCTAGCTTTATGCAGCACATTTGGTATGGTTGAGTCATTTTCCCAAGCCAGGTTATTTAAGGATAGAGAGTGCCTGGACTCTTTTGGATCCTATTTGTAATCAGAGTCTTTATAGTTGTAACAATTCGTGATTGGCACATCAGGATGCGGTGACACATATCTATCAAAAGAAGGGGTTTCAGGTTCAGTTGAGGGAATGTTCTTTTGAATTAAGTCTGGTTCTAGTATATTCAGGGGTGCCATGGACACTGCAGAATAAATGGAATAGATGATGGCGCAGATGATGGGAGTCGAAGAGACTATGAGAAGCAACGAAAGAATGTTTTCGCGAAGTGCTTAAATGTTTTTGAAATGTTTTGCAATGGGAATGCAAGATACAAGAGCAGAAGATTCTGTAGTTCATGTCGGGTTCACCAAAATATGTGGTGAAGCTGGCGTCGTATGTGACAATGATGATGGAAATGAGATCCACACAATGGAAATGCAAAAAGCATAACCAAGAGGCTTTGTTTTTCACACTGGGTTCACTAAAATATGTACGCTCAAAATCGTGACTCCGGTTGCTTGGGGGCTATCGGGTCAGATTTTGGCATGCACACAGACCCTTTCCCTCCTTACCATAGGGTGATCTACCACATCACATTTGCTCACGTGGAAGTAGCCAGTTGAGAGGAGGTGAGACATGGAGGAGGTCTAGCTTGTTGGAGAGCTGGACTTCGCGGAAGGGGGTCGGCAAGTTTTGTGGCCTTTGTTATTGTGCATTTTGTTTTATGTTTTGTTTAATAGTTGTATTTGAGATAACCCTATGACTCAAAGGGTCACTAGTTGCTCTTCTTCTGTTTGGATTCCTTTGATTCCACCTTTGTGTGGGTAAACAGTTGTTTGCGTTGAAGGCTTCTGCTATTTCAATGCTTTGAAGTAATTCTCTTTGTAGTTGTAACTGCCTAGTTTCTTCTAACAACAAGCGGACAAATGGGTCTCCTTGTGGTCGAACAAATGTCTGTTGCTGTGGTTGCAAATGAATCTCCTCAATCTCATCACATATAGCCCTCACACAGTCTCCTCTCACTCCTAAGCACATTCATGAATTAGGATGGAGGAAGTTGCGTAATTGCTAACTTTAACTAGATCTAGGGTGTTTGACCTAGGGTTTTGCTTGACCTAGGGTTTGACCTATGTCTTGACTTTGTTTTTACCTTGTGATGAAATCAAGGGTTTGTTTGGAATGTTCAACTACGATTACCTCGTGATGAAATTGATGGTTTGCAACTTGATCTAATCTAGGGTTTCTATATGCATGCAAACTAAAATGATATGAAAATCATTCTTTTTGGTATTTTTTAGAGTATTTGGGAAATGAAAATGCTTCTGTTCTATGAAAAGGAAATATGTATGCAATCCTGTATGACTTTTTAAATGCAAAATTAACCTATTTTTTGGGTTTTTGGTATTTTGAATGCAATCTAATCTAAATGAAATGGGAAATTCTTTTTCTAACAATCTAGATCTAAAAGTATGAAAGTGATTAATCTAATCATGCAAGATCTAACTGTCAAGGAAAAAGCAAAGTATTACTATTCCTGAGAGCAAATTGGATTTTCTAATTACTACAAAGCAAGCAAAAACAAAGAAGGAACTTGGAAGAAATGAGGATTTGTTGACTCACTACCCTCAGTAATCCTTGTATAGGCAACCTTAAATCCTTTTGTGGCAGCAGGTGATCCTCTTGACAACAAAATGACCTGAAGGAGCAAAGAGAAGCTTCAATGAAGCTTGTATGAGCTCAATGTGAGCTTGGATTGAGAACAATGGCTGAGAGTCAAGCAGCGGAGCGTTGCTTGATTGAACAAAGAAAGCAAAAGGCACCTACATCTTGTATGAGCATATGAATGCTAAGTTGGAGAGAAAAATTGGCAAGAGCTGTGTGCACAATGAATTTGCCTCCCTTTGTGCTTGAGGGAGGGGGGTATTTATAGGTTTAGAAGAGGAGATTGATTGAAGAGTTAAGTCATTTGATTGATGAGTTAACAAGAATAGATTGGGGAGTTAACAAGATTGATTACCGAGTGAACTCAGCTAATTAGAGAGTGATGAAGCAATGATAGCTTATCACTGAAGAGGAAATGGAGGTGAGGGAATGCATGAGATTGATTAGAGAGTTAATTTAAGATCAAATAGAGTTAATTATGCATGTGTGGGTGCATGAAATAGTTAACTCTATATCAAGGATAAAAAATCATGCAAACATAATGAAAAATAGGCAAAAATGGAGCAAAAATGAGAGAGAAACTTGAGTTTTTCCACAATTTCAAAAATGGTAGGGTCGTCCCTTTCGTCAGTAGGGTCACCCGGGGGAGATCTAGAGTCAACAGGGTCAAATGCAGAAGAATAGGTTGGGATATGGTAGAAGAGAGGCAAAGGATGGGTTCTGCATTAAGAAATAGGTCAGTCATGTGGAAGAATCCAAATCTCCACTTGCATATGCAGGATCTCTCAAGGGAGATCTGGAAATAACAAGAGGAGATTTGGATTGGTTGGTCGAAAATGAAAATCGTCAGTGGGAGATGGATAGGGAGACCTCTAGGAGGCTTCTATGAGGTACACTAGATGAAAGATAAAGGGGAGAGGTGAAAACTCACCTACAAGAAACTCACAAGGCTTAGGATCAAGGTCAAAAACCAGAAAATGCAAGTCGACAAGTGTCACAACATGTGTCGAAAAGTGTCGCAAACGGGGAGAGAGGGAAATTGACAAAGAAGAAACAACACAAGACAAGAAAAGAGATCATGTCATCAAGAGGCCTGCTACTTAAAGGATTTTATTTATCACTTACATGTACATGACAATGATTTGAATCATCATAGGGGTCCTCATGGAGTCAATGCGTGATTTTTGTTCTTACAGCCTCCATGTCCCATAGCATCTTGTGAGCCATTTTTCCCTACTTAAATATGTGACAAATGTTCTACACAATATTCGCTCTGAGGATTACTCAGTTTGACCCAGAATTATTGCTTGGTGTCTAAATGAAATACTAGCCCTTTAGTTGTATGAGGTTTTTCCCTTATGCATGGGAAGAGTTTATAGGCCTCTTGGATGTCAATTGTGAGTATCTCTAGGGGAAATTGGAGTGGTCTATCCCTTTCAATTAACTCCATGATCTCAATTGTTTTGTTCTTAGGGACCATTTCCTTTTGCTTTGGCGGTGTTCCACTCTCTAGAGTTTTGATTTCTATTGTGTTTATTGTCTTTTCTGGAGTTTCCATTTGGTTGACACATATTGATTGAGGTGTAGGATTTGGGATGGTTAACTTGTTGGTAGGGAGTTCATAATCTATGGGAATACCTGTTGATAACTGAGAGGGGGGGGTGAATCAGTTATCCTAATTATTTCCCTTATTGAACTTTCCTTTTAATTGATGCAGCATAAAATCAAACACAAAAACATTAACCATGAAATAAGAAACACATGACACAGTATTTTTGACGTGGAAACCCTATTAAGGGAGAAAACCACGGGGTGATTAACCCAAAATTATTCTCTGTTAGAAGAATAGGAAATTACAAAAATGGCACTTGCCAATTAGGGCTCACTGCCCGAGCACACTGCTCACAAGAGGCCCACTGCCTACAAGAAGACACACTGTCTACAAAGTGATGAGAATCACAGTCTTGAACTGATTGGGAGCATCTGCATATGCTGGAGTTCAGTTTCGGTTAGGCTCAGTACACTGATCTGCTGCACTTCATCTTTCCTCTGTTCTTTATTCTGCTATCTTTCACATACCGGATTCTTTTTGCTACCTCTGCTCTTATCTGGACTTATTCGCATATTTCTTCACATCAACACCACACTTCACAACTAAATCCATCCTCTATATATATCCGCACAAGTAATTTCATCACCTTTCTAGTCGGCATCCGGAACAGTCTAGTTTCTTACAAACTTTTGTTCTGTCGGCTGAATCCTTCCTCACCAAGCAATGCGGATCAAGCATATACTTGTAGATATCATTAATCATGTCGGCCAAACATGATTCATGCCTTCACAACCTCTGTCATCAACAGTAACACATCCGGAAAGCAGTCTGATACTCTGCCAGTCAGTTCTTCCTCTGTTTTCACTGTCTCTCAGGAATCCGTTACTCAACCATTCATATCTTTTTCCTTGTCCATCACCGGAGGCTAAATCCTTGGAATATACCACTCAAGGTAGTCCTCTTGACTTCCCCAAATCCGCATTGCACCAAGACACTTCCTCTGAGAGATCCGGACCAATCTGTCGGACCTTGCCACATGCTCTGTTCTTCTTCACCGGACCACAACATTCTTTATTCTGACTTCCGGTAGAGACACATTATGACTTGCGGATATGTGGGATGACCTTTGTTGCCATCAATGACAACAACCATGAATCCATATAGTGTCTCTTGCCAACAATACCTATGCGTTTATTTGAAGTATTCGACGTTAACATGCTAAAAGGTTCTGGATCTCCCTGTGCGACATATACCTTCCCTAGGTGTAAAAATTGAACTTCTTGAAACAACGTGGATGGAACAACCTTCATCTTGTGTATCCATGACCTTCCAAGAATCAAGTTATATCCCATGTCTTTATCTATCACATAGAAAGTGGTTGGAATAGTTTTGGGTCCCAAGGTTACTGGAAGGGTATTTTTTCCTATGGTGGCTACTTTCAGATTATCATATCCGCTTAGGGTATCTCTTGAAGCGAAGATGTTAGTGTGTCCATAGCCTATTCTCTCTAAAAGGGAGAAAGGAACTATATTCACTACAGCTCCATTGTCGATTAATGTTCGTTTGATGCACGTATCATAGACCCATGTACTTGAAGATATAGTGCGGGGTCCCCTTTCTTAGTTAACTCTACCTCTGAGGGCATCAGTTGTAGGTCAAAGAAGAAGCCTGGATCTTTAAGTTCTAAGTTTGATGGGCTAATATCGTAGTCCACATGATTGATTTATTCACTGGGCGGTGGCATGATTTGGTCAAGATATTTTAGGCCTATTGCTTTTAGCAATGCTAAGTGATGTGAAGGGGAGTTCCTAAGTAAATTGATGAATGAGATGTGAGCATATGTCTTCTTTAGATCTTTTATGAGCTCATAAGGTCCAATTGGAGTTGGTATCGGTTCTACTATCGAAATGGTGCCTTCATATGATTCTACTCACTCATTGTTTTCCTCATGATCTTCCTCGTGTTCTTCATTATGCACGATCTCAACCAATCCCATTAATTTAGTTTCTCCTTTTTGAACCAGTTGTGGTGGGACTTTGGGGTTACTACTTTGAGTTGCTCTGTTTTGATTCGTCATTTCTATATTTTTGTGCACGGTGAATGGGTCCTGATAAATTCTCATATTTGCATTTTGAGGTGCTATGGGAGCCTGATTTTGTTTTGTTTCTCTGATATCAGGTGTGACCTCTTGTGGGTTCAAGAACATTTCTATGAATAGATGTTGTTGTTCTTCTGGAAGTTTCGCTATGAATCTATTGTATTCTATACAGGATTTTGTGCTATGGCCCCTTGTTCTATGAAAAGAACAATGTTGGTTGAATTCATATGGGGGTCTCTCATATCTTCCTTCGTTCACATTTCCGTTGTGATTCCATCCTTGATAGTTGTCTCGAGGGTAGTACCCATTGTTTCTAGGTCAATCTATGACATTTACATTAGGAGGATAGTAATCACACCCATTGTAATCATCTTTTATCTTTTTGATGGGGGGTTGATCCGTCACCCCGTTTGTGGTTGCACTTCTATTGTTTTTGAGGATTTTGACAACAAAGGTATTATTTCCCATGTCTTCTTTGGTTATCTTTCCGTTCGACCCATAGAATTTTTGACCACTGTCGATGGCGGCTTGATCACTTTCCAATGCTTCCTCATAGGATTTGTATGGTAGTTTTTGAACATCCTCTCTCATGTCTTTATTAAGGGCATGTAAGAAGACATCACATAGTTCTCGATGGTCCATATTCAAAGCACTAGTTGAAGAATAGAGTACGTGCCTCCATCGAGTGACAAAATGTGCTACGGATTCATTTGGTTCTTGTTTCATTGTAAGGAACTCTCGGATCCTTGTTTTTACAAGTTTGGTCATGTCAAATGCCATGACAAACTCTCTGATTAATTGTCTAAAAGAATGGATTGAAGCCTCTAGGAGATGATAATACCAATCCAAAGTGATGCCTTTAAGAGTTTTCAAGAATTTTTTTGCGACAACCCCATCCCAAGGAAGGAGTTCTCTTATGGCCATGGTGTAGGCTTTGATGTGCGAATTTGGATCTCCTTCTCCTTTGAACTTCGGGAGTTCTGGCAATGACCGAGGTAGCTGCACACTTCTTATGTTCTGGTCTAGAGACTCTTTTAAATATTTGAGGTACGTTCCTAAGAAGGCACTTTAAGATTGCGGTGTTGTTAGTAATAAACCTGTAGGTGGGTTTTGATATCCCATAGTCGGATTCATTGGATTGTTTTGAATAGGTGGGTTCCCATTCAGACAGGTGTCATTACTAGCATGCCATGAATAGTAATTAAGGTAGGGGGATTTTGAGATGCCCCCTAGTCCTATTGTGAGACTTAAGTCTTCTTTTTGGAACCGCTTGTTCCGCTTCTAGGATCCTGATTCTTTGCACTAGAGTTGCGATTAAATCTACAGGCATTGCAACTCTAGGGGTTTCTTCATTTCTAGGATGATCTCTTTGAATACTTTCATAGTGATGGGCTTCCTCTCATGCAGCATTTTCTTTTTGTTCTTCTTGTAAGGCAATCCTCAATGCCTCTTCGACATCTTTGGTTTCTTGTAGGCATTTTTCCAATCTTCTAACCTCTTCATCTAAGTGGGTATTCGATGTACTTGTGGAAGGTCGTTCAAGTTGATGTATCTCTGACCTTATCCTTCTAGCTTTATGCAGCACATTTGGTATGGTTGAGTCATTTTCCCAAGCTAGGTTATTTAAGGATAGAGAGTGCCTGGACTCTTTTGGATCCTATTTGTAATCAGAGTCTTTATAGTTGTAACAATTTGTGATTGGCACATCAGGATGTGGTGACACATATCTATCAAAAGAAGGGGTTTCAGGTTCAGTTGAGGGAATGTTCTTTTGATTTAAGTCTGGTTCTAGCATATTCAGGGGTGCCATAGACACTGCAGAATAAATGGAATAGATGATGGTGCAGATGATGGGAGTGGAAGAGACTATGAGAAGCAACGAAAGAATGTTTTCGCGAAGTGCTTAAATGTTTTTGAAATGTTTTGCAATGGGAATGCAAGATACAAGAGCAGAAGATTCTGTAGTTCATGTCGGGTTCACCAAAATATGTGGTGAAGATGGCGTCGTATGTGACAATGATGATGGAAATGAGATCCACACAATGGAAATGCAAAAAGCATAACCAAGAGGCTTTGTTTTTCATATTGGGTTCACCAAAATATGTATGCTCAAAATCGTGACTCCGGTTGCTTGGGGGCTATCGGGTCAGATTTTGGCATGCACACAGACCCTTTCCCTCCTTACCACAGGGTGATCTGCCACGTCACATTCGCTCACGTGGAAGTAGCCAGTTGAGAGGAGGCGAGACATGGAGGAGGTCTAGCTTGTTGGAGAGCTGGACTTCGTGGAAGGGGGTCGGCAAGTTCTGTGGCCTTTGTTATTGTGCATTTTGTTTTATGTTTTGTTCAATAGTTGTTGCATTTGAGATAACCCTATGACTCGAAGGGTCACTAGTTGCTCTTCTTCTGTTTGGATTCCTTTGATTCCACCTTTGTGTGGGTAAACAGTTGTTTGCGTTGATGGCTTCTGCTATTTCAATGCTTTGAAGGAATTCTCTTTGTAGTTGTAATTGCCTAGTTTCTTCTAACAACAAGAGGACAAATGGGTCTCCTTGTGGTAGAACAAATGTCTGTTGCTGTGGTTGCAAATGAATCTCCTCAATCTCGTCACATATAGCCCTCACACACTCTCCTCTCACTCCTAAGCACATTCATGAATTAGGATGGAGGAAGTTGCGTAATTGCTAACTTTAACTAGATCTAGGGTGTTTGACCTAGGGTTTTGCTTGACCTAGGGTTTGACCTATGTCTTGACTTTGTTTTTACCTTGTGATGAAATCAAGGGTTTGTTTGGAATGTTCAACTACGATTACCTCGTGATGAAATCGATGGTTCGCAACTTGATCTAATCTAGGGTTTCTATATGCATGCAAACTAAAATGATATGAAAATAATTCTTTTTGGTATTTTTTAGAGTATTTGGGAAATGAAAATGCTTCTATTCTATGAAAAGGAAATATGTATGCAATCCTGTATGACTTTTTAAATGCAAAATTAACCTATTTTTTGGGTTTTTGGTATTTTGAATGCAATCTAATCTAAATGAAATGGGAAATTCTTTTTCTAACAATCTAGATCTAAAAGTATGAAAGTGATTAATCTAATCATGCAAGATCTAACTATCAAGGAAAAAGCAAAGTATTACTATTCCCGAGAGCAAATTGGATTTTCTAATTACTACAAAGCAAGCAAAAACAAAGAAGGAACTTGGAAGAAATGAGGATTTGTTGACTCACTACCCTCAGTAATCCTTGTATAGGCAACCTTAAATCCTTTTGTGGCAGCAGGTGATCCTCTTGACAACAAAATGACCTGAAGGAGCAAAGAGAAGCTTCAATGAAGCTTGTATGAGCTCGATGTGAGCTTGGATTGAGAACAATGGCTAAGAGTCAAGCAGCGTAGCGTTGCTTGATTGAACAAAAAAGCAAAAGGCACCTACGTCTTGTATGAGCATATGAATGCTAAGTTGGAGAGAAAAATTAGCAAGAGCTGTGTGCACAATGAATTTGCCTCCCTTTGTGCTTGAGGGAGGGGGGTATTTATAGGTTTAGAAGAGGAGATTGATTGAAGAGTTAAGTCATTTGATTGATGAGTTAACAAGAATAGATTGGGGAGTTAACAAGATTGATTACCGAGTGAACTCAGCTAATTAGAGAGTGATGAAGCAATGATAGCTTATCACTGAAGAGGAAATGGAGGTGAGGGAATGCATGAGATTGATTAGAGAGTTAATTTAAGATCAAATAGAGTTAATTATGCATGTGTGGGTGCATGAAATAGTTAACTCTATATCAAGGATAAAAAATCATGCAAACATAATGAAAAATAGGCAAAAATGGAGCAAAAATGAGAGAGAAACTTGAGTTTTTCTGCACTTTAAAAAATGGTAGGGTCGTCCCTTTCGTTAGTAGGGTCGCCCGGGGGGTGACCATAGGTCACCCGGGGGAGATCTAGAGTCAACAGGGTCAAATGCAGAAGAATAGGTTGGGATATGGTAGAAGAGAGGCAAAGGATGGGTTCTGCATTAAGAAATAGGTCAGTCATGTGGAAGAATCCAAATCTCCACTTGCATATGCAGGATCTCTCGAGGGAGATCTGGAAATAACAAGAGGAGATTTGGATTGGTTGGTCGAAAATGAAAATCGTCAGTGGGAGATGGATAGGGAGACCTCTAGGAGGCTTCTATGAGGTACACTAGATGAAAGACAAAGGGGAGAGGTTAAAACTCACCTACAAGAAACTCACAAGGCTTAGGATCAAGGTCGAAAACTAGAAAATGCAAGTCGACAAGTGTCACAACATGTGTCGAAAAGTGTTGCAAACGGGGAGAGAGGGAAATTGACAAAGAAGAAACAACACAAGACAAGAAAAGAGAACATGTCATCAAGAGGCCTGCTACTTAAAGGATTTTATTTATCACTTACATGTACATGACAATGATTTGAATCATCATAGGGGTCCTCATGGAGTCAATGCGTGATTTTTGTTCTTACAGCCTCCATGTCCCATAGCATCTTGTGAGCCATTTTTCCCTGGTTAAATCTGTGACAAATGTTCTACACAATATTCGCTCTGAGGATTACTCAGTTTGACCCAGAATTATTGCTTGGTGTCTAAATGAAATAGATTTAGATAGAAGCCGCCTGCGATGGTGGATGGAGGAGGCGAGTGAGCATAGTTTCTTTTTGGTTTGAAAGGGGTCATGCTTGTAATAATTATCAAAATAAGCGTGAAACATAGGGTAATATTTTGCAAATTGTTTTCCTACCCTTTGGGGAAGAAAATTCACATTAGACTATGTTTCTTGAAATTGATTTTTTTTTCATTTTGTGCTTACAGTGGTTAACGTACGAAGTCAATAAAAAAGTTTTTTTTTTTTTGAATATATTTATTAAAAATGATTTTTAGTGGTCATAAAAAACAAACCAATAAATATTAAGTTGTTCATAACAACAATATTTTTTAATCAACATAGTGAAATAATATCTAAAAAAATGAATATGAAATAGATTTTTAGGAACATTTGTGAGTTTGAAATAATGGAGGACATATCAAGGAATGCAAAGATAAGGATATTAGTTAGGGTATAATAAAACATGTGTTTGGGCTTCACTTATGTTTTGAATTTATACGGTTGGTTTTTTTTTTTTTTTTCTAAATCTTAAGATACCACAAAACTGTAACCAATTGTACTAAATAAGCAATAATCCCTAGCAACAACCTGGTGTCTCAGAGATCTACATGAATCATAACCCCAAGCATCCCAAAGTACACCCATTGACCCAAGAGGCCTGGGAAGGCAAGTTTACATTGAACATGCATATACACACTACCATCCCCTTAAACCAGAGTTAGAGGGAACAAGGAATAATAAACTAATTAAATTTTATCTGAAAAGCTCTTATCTTCATTTTTAACATAGCTTTATTACACTATTGGAATAAATGCAACTAACTTATGATTTGAGATTTTCTTTTGTAGAACTTCAAGTTTGTTCTCATTAGTTTTGTATAAAAATAGGCCATCATCTTCTGAAAAAGAAACACATTTGTAAACTATATACCTGAAACAAGAACTAGAAGAACAAATTATCTTTAGTTTCCCTCCACACTACAAGGTCTGAATCTAAATTTCATTGCCTTCTTTGTAACTCCCATGATTGTTGAGGATTCCATGCAATGTGAGAACTAAGAATGCCTTGCTCTATTTGTATATGATGTTCTTCATCAAAGGCAAAGGCCACTCAGAGATAAATTTAAGTAGAGCAGCATCTAATGCTCATCAAATTGTAGTTTTTTAACCATTGAATGGTGCTATATGAAAAACATACAGCAAGAAGGTTACTCATCTGCAATATGTTTGGTAATAATGGACCTTAAATGTGACACATTACCCACTTTTCTTACTCAACTTTGAATGGTAGAACAGTTAAATTAAAAAGGAAAGAAAATTTAAATTAACAAAAAAAAATCTACAAATATGTCCCTTCCTCCTTTTAACAACTAGAAACCTATTTTGCAGCACCCACAAGGCAAAATCAGGATTGACAAGAAGGAGGACTCATTTAAATGGTGGTTTTGTGCAAATATTTGTTGATTTTAATTACACTTTGAGAAATTAATTTACCAAGATTTTCAAATATTTTTGGCTTAATCAAAGCTTCGATATAATGAGTAGAATATTCAAGCATGACCGAGTACTTTGAATCTTATCCTAGGTTTAATAAGAATGCAGTCCACACATCATCAAATAAAGTCCCAAGCTCAATCATAAATTTAACAGACAAAAAATGAACCAACAAAATGCAATAGTGTTGACTGCAAACAATGTTAAAACTTACTATAATTTTCAACCCTCTAGAATCCATTGAATGTTCCAAATTCATTGAGAAGAATACAAGGTGTGCTTTATCACAAATAGGTCAAAAAAAAAGAGAGCAATGTTAATGGAAACCCTGGATATTTTAATGTCAAGTATTTTCCCACTTAGGGTTTAAATGCATAGTTTGCAATTTGAAATTCACCTTAAAATAAGAAGGTCGGGACTCCTTCATGAATGTTGATGTAAATGACGGGTTAAAAAAGGCCACAAAGTAGCGAACTAGATGTAATAGTTTGAAATAATCGATGAGAAAAACTGAACATACCATTTTGATATAGGGGTTATCGCCGAGGCAGGACTCGAATATGATGGGGAAATCAGATCGCTCCCAGCCATCTGCCTCCATGTCTCGCAACAACTTGTGAGGTATTTTTCCCTGCTTAAATCTGTGACAAATATTCTACATAATATTCGCTCTGAGGATTACTGAGTTTGACCCAGGATTATTGCTTGATGTCTAAATGAAACAGATTTAGATAGAAGCTGCCTGCAATGGTGGAAAGAGGAGGTGAACGACCACAGTTTCTTTTTGGTTTGATGGGGGTCGTGCTTGTAATAATTATCAAAATAAGCATGAAACATAGGGTAATATTTTGCAAATTGTTTGCCTACCTGTTGGGGAAGAAAATTCACATTAGACTATGTTTCTTGAAATTGATTTTTTTTCGTTTCATGCTTATAGTGGTTAATGGACAAAGTCAATAAAAAGTTTTTTTGTTTTGTTTTTGAATATATTTATTAAAAAGGATTTTTAGTTGTCATAAAAAACAAAGCAATAAATATTAAGTTGTTCATAACAACAATCTTTTCTAATCAAAGTAGTGAAATAATATCTAAAATAATGAATATGAAATAGATTTTTAGGAACATTTGTAAGTTTGAAATAATGGAGGACATAACAAAGAATACAAAGATAAGGATATTAGTTGGGGTATAATAAAACATGTGTTTGGGCTTCCCTTATGTTTTGAATTTATGTGGTTTTTTTTTTTAAAATCTTAAGATACCACAAACCTATAACCAATTGTGCTAAATAAGAAATAATCCCTAGCAACAACCTGGTGTCTCAAAGATCTACATGAATCATAACCTCAAGCATCGCAAAGTACGCTCAGTGACCCAAGAGGCTTGCGAAGGGAGGTTTACATTGAACATGCACATACACACTACCATCCCCTTCAACTAGAGTTAGAGGGCACAAGGAATAAGAAACTAACTAAATTTTATCTGACAAGCTCTTATCTTCATTTTTAACATAGATTTACTACACTATTGGAATAAATGCAACTGACATATGATTTGAGATTTTCTTTTGTAGAACTTCAAGTTTGTTGTCATTAGTTTTGTATAAAAATAGGCCATCATCTTTTGAAAAAGAAACACATTTGTAAACTATATACTTGAAACAAAAACTAGAAGAACAAATTATCTTTAGTTGCCCTCCAGACTACAAGGTCTAAATCTAGATTTCATTTCCTTCTGTATAACTCCCATGATCGTTGAGGATTCCATGCAATATGAGAACTAAGAATGCCTTGCTCTGTTTGTATATGAAGTTCTTCATCAAAGGCAAAGGCCACACTAGGATAAATTTAAGCAGAGAAACATTTAATGCTCGTAAAATTGTAGTTTTTTAACCAGTGAAAGGTGCTATATGAAAAAGGTACAGCAAGAAGGTTACTCATCTGCAATATGTTTGGTAATAATGGACCTTAACTGTGACACATTACCCACTTTTCTTACTCAACCTTGAATGGTAGAACAATTCAATAAAAAAGGAAAGAAAATTTAAATTAACAAAAAAAAATTCTGCAAATATGTCCCTTCCTCCTTTTAACAAGTAGAAACCTATTTTGCAGCACCCAGAAGCCAAAATCAAGATTTATAAGGAGGAATAATTTTTGGTGGTTTTGTGCAAATATTTGGTGATTTTAATTGTATTTTGAGTAAATTAATTTACCAAAATTTTCAAATATTTTTGGCTTAATCAAAGACTCGATATAATGAGTACAATATTCATGCATGACTGAGTACATCGAAGCTTTTCCCAGGTTTAATAATAATACAGTCCACATGTCATCAAATGCAGTCCCAAGCTCAATCAAATGCAGTCCCAAGCTCAAGCTTAGTCTAGAATCCATTGAATGTTCCAAATTCATTGAGAAGAATACAAGACACTCCTTATCACAAATAGGTCAAAGAAAAAGAGAGCAATGCTAATGGAAACCCTGGATATTTTAATGTCGAGTATTTTACCACTTAGGGTTTGTTGGAGTTTTTCCCAAACTGGATGCTTCCCAATTATCCCTACAAGGTAGCCATCATTGATCAACATGATTTCCTGGCCAGGGGCCAACAGTACAGGAGATAGACCCTATAAATATCTCCTCTTCTTCTTTAGGCTCTGCAGAACAAAGGGGGGTATTCCTTATTCAACATCCATAAAATATGCATGTGACTTATTGGGATGTTGACACAAAGTAGATAAATCCTCTCTTATGCAGACCAAAACTATGAAATAAGTGCAAAGGGGCTAGCTTTGGGCCTATGCTCAGTTGTGAGACAGAGGATTTTGGTCCTAAAACTACTTCTAATGTCCTAAAGGTTTTATATTTGAAGTTTGGATTTGTATTTTGTATTTGGATGCAAGACTGGGACCTTGGGTTGTAACCTCAATACAAGACCAGACTGCTATCTCAGGGCTCGGAGTAAATAGACATACACATGTGAATGATTACCATAAACTTGAATCAATAACTAAGTTTCAAGGGAAATTTATTAGTATCTACCTTACAGATACCTCCCAAGACTAAGTATTTAGTCATTCATACTTAATGATATCCCTGTTGCAACATACTTTTCCCAATGGTTAACCTAAAATATTTAATTTGTCCCTTGAACAAAGATAAGAGATTAAGCATTCAACACAGAAAATCCATGTTCTTGAATCCCAAATAACCCTTATCTGTTTAGATTCAAAAGAAAAGATGCCCACAACTTGGAGACAAACAACTAAACACATGCAATGATGCATTCCTCATATAAAAACAACATGAAACCAACAAAATTATGCATAAAACATTCAACATATGATTCATAAACTCACAAGATACCAAAACAGAGCCACGAGCAAGACTATATCTTATCACTCCACGAAAATTTTGCCTAGTCTTCAACAACCCCAAAATGAATAACACAGTTTTGATATAAACCAAGAACGTGTACTCAGCAATCAAGTACAAAGGTTAACTCAAAATGCGGCCAGATACAATGCACCTTTAGAATGGTGCCCAAAACATTCAATGCAACCGTAAGAAATAGAGGAAAGGGCAGGTGGGTTCGGGATGTGAGCCACCGACTGAAGATTTTCGCCCTTAATCAGGTAGTTGACCTATTAATGAAGACCATGCCTCTACAAATTTTGCCATTAATGGCCAACCTACCTATTTTGAAATGCAGCAGTGGTTCATGTGTTCTTGAAGTTTTTTCCTGCCTGGAGAAGATGCAATGAACACACAGAAATTCCTTCCTCGGGCATTCAAAATAGGGCCGTTGATTTCCTTCTTCCCGCTGAGATCTGCGGCCTCAAATCATACTGACAAGTCAATGACCAATGAAATCATGCCACGCAGGCGCATTATCCCCTTTGACTTTTCACAGCGTGAGCATACATTTTACCTTTCTCACCCGTTACATATTCAAATCCTTGTATATGCAAATGCATATACATATAGTTGCTTTTGGACACGTGGCAGCCTACCATTGGATCACCAATGCTATATATTTGCCTCCTCATCAGCCATCAGAAAGACCCTGGGAGTGTCCATCGATATGCATTGTCCTGCCGACGAGCCATTGTATCAACATTTGCATTTGTGGTTGTTCATATGAGATTGCATATACATACAATCAGCTGCATACAAAGGAGGACCCCAAATCTTTATAAAACAAAATGCAATCGCTATCGGGTCCGGCTTGCATCTTACTTCCTTTGTATATCACCTTGTATACCGCACATACAATGTGCAATATACATACAACTGCGGACTCCATTGCATCTATCAGTCGGATTGGAAAAACCTTTGAAATCCGGCTTGTATCTACCTCATTGTATCTCATGTTGCATATCGCACATACAATGTGCAACATACAACCCACAGACTCCATCCTAAAATTCACCACAACAAACTTTCCTTTCGCGTCTGAGTTGTATCTGCGCCTTTTGTATCTTGCATTGTATATGCACATACATACAACCCATGAAACATACAACCGCGCGCGGGCCCTACCATGCTTTTGAAACTTCGTTGACTTTGACCGCAACCTGCTTGTATATTTCATTTGTATCTTTTTGTTGTATGTCCGATTGTATATTGGGAACATACAACCCCAATATACAACCACAGATTTCACTTGGCTCACAAATGCTGTTAACTTTCTTGCCGCGTCTGCCCTTGCACATGCCTGCTTGTACATTTCACCTTGTACATGCCGTTGTATGTTGACTTGTATATTGCACGCATGCAATATACAAATAGAACCGCATACATATCCCTTTGCATATCAGCTTTGCATAATGCCTTTTCATCTTTTCTTCTTTGCACATTACCTTGTATATGCGCTTTGTATATCTGACATACATTCACCTTTGCGTCTTCATCGGCCGTTGGGGAGACCTCAAACTTAGCCGCTGATGGATACTGTCATGCCAAAAAAATCTTTGTATGTCGGCCTTGCATGTGCATCGGGCCTTTGTACCTTTCGCCTTTGCACCTATGACTTGTATATGAGATACAATCGCCTTTGTATGCACCCGCCAGGCCCGATTTGATAAACCTTTGAGGTCCGCCATTGTATCTTACCCATTGTATATCAAATATACAATGACACATACATGCAAAGCCTTACATACAAGCACAAAATCTAACCTGGAATATTCCATATACAACCTGATATGCATACAACGATATATACAAGGATTTTTCACCATTTTCAAAGGCCGATTGAAATCTCTTTTCGGGTTCGACCTTGTACATCCGCACTTGTACATACAAAGACACATACATACAAGGAATTTCATCGCCGCATAAAGGGTTTTTGGACTTAGCATTTTTTTTAATGCAATGGGAAAAGGATGCAAATGCTAGGCGAAGGGGACCAGTCATTTAACGGGCTAAAAAGCTTAAGTTACAACTCAAACAACTGGGAACCCACTACAGGAGGTCAATGACAAAAATAGAAGTTACAATGCAGGAGGCCGAGGGGAAATAAAACCTAAGGCATTAAGAGTTTGAGGGAATAAAATATAAGCTTGCATACTCGACTCAAACCCTAACCCTAGGTGGGCACCGCCATTGGCTCTGACTGGGGACGTGCAGGGGCAAGGCTACAGCGAGAACCAGACCACTCCGAGACAGACCAGGCAAAATGTAAAATGCAAAACACCACCGACTATACAAGGCATGTATAGACTATTCACACCTAATTTACAATGTGCACACTAGATATTCATTCATGAGAAATAAGGTTTAAGGAACTGACCGTGCACATGCAATTCTAGTAGTTCACCATTTAGGGCCTGGAGAAAGTAGGAATCTTCTCCATGAGTATTGCTGATTTGATATGGGCCCATCCATAAGGGCTCAAATTTATCATGCTTGCCCTTATCCTGACTCTTTTCATTCCAAACAAGGACCAAGTCGCTTATCTGAAACTTCCTTTCTATAGCCCTTTTATCAAACAAATATTTCACCTTCTGTTGTATCTTGATATTTGTCTTCTGTGCTTCTCTTCTAATTTCATCCAATGCAACTAGTTGATTTATCCTTTCATTCATTGAGTCTTCAATCTCTTTATCATTTTCTTGTATGAATCTATAAACTGGCAAGAGATTATTCACAGGTAACTTAGCTGGTGCACCATACACTAGCTCAAAAGGTGACCTTCCAATTGCTTTCTTCACTGTTATCCGGTCAGCCCATAGTGCCATCTTTAATTTTGAATCCCATGCCATTTTGTTCTTGTCTACCATCCTTTTGATGATTTTCATAAGGCTTCTATTAGTTGATTCTGCCTGACCGTTTCCTTGTGGATGATATGGTGATGCATATGACAAATCAATCCCATAGTTGTTGCAAAAATCAACAAACTCGCCAAATCCGAAGCACATGGCATTATCTGTGACCACTTTGACTGGCATTCCAAATCTGATAATAATGTGTTCCAAAATGAAATCCATCACCACCCTGCTTGTAGCCTTCTTAGTTGGAATGGCTTCAATCCATTTAGTAAAATAGTCAGTAGCGACCAAAATCCAACTATGTCCTCCACTTGATCTTTCTGAAATTTCCCCTATAAAATCAATTCCCCATTGTTGAAATGGAGCCTCCACAATTACAGTTCTAAGGGGTAATGCACCTTCATACTTAAGTTTTCCTGAGAACCTTTGACAGGGATCACATTTTCTTACCATCTTTTATGCATCTGAGAAAAGGGTCGGCCACCAATAGCCTGCTCTAAGAATTTTGTGAGTTGTTGTGTTGGCAGTGTAGTGTCCACCACACATTCCTTTGTGCATGTCATTTAAAATACCCGTAGCTTGATTTTCATCCACACACCTAAGTAATACACCATCAGGATTCTTCCAATATAATTCTCCTTGGATAATGATGTATTTGATAGCATGTAACTTTAAGGTCCTTTTTTGACTATCACTGAGATGGGAAGGACAACTCAAATTCTACAAATAATATACAATATCCTTGTACCATTCAGATTCTGACATGTTAACAACTTCATTCTGAACTACATTTACTTGGCATGCCTCCAAATTTGATTGTGTCATAATCTTAGCCAAACCCTGTCCCCTTACCAATTTTGTAATTTGTATCTCAATGTTGAACTCTTGTAACTTGTTAATCCACTTGCATCTTCTTCCTGTCACTTACTGCTGAGTGAAAATGTCCTTAACTACTGCATGGGGCACATATGCAACTATCTGAGATCCTACTAAGTATGGCCTGAAGCTTTTGACTGCCCTAACCAATGCATATGCCTACTTTTCCATGATATCATATTTCAACTCGGCTACCTGCAATGACATGCTAAAGAAAGCAATAGGTTGCTCAAAACCCTCTTCATTTTTTTGTAATAAACATGCAGCAATAGTGTGAAAAGAGGCAAATGAGAACAACTGAAGTGGCTTAGAAAAATCAGGAGATCTCAACACAGGGGCCACCTTTATAGCTTCTTTGATGTTCTGAAATGATTTGGTTGCTTCACTTTCCCACTTGATAGTTTCACCCTTCTTCAACATTTTAGAAATATCCTTTGTAATCTCTACAAAGTTGGGAATGAATCTTCTAACAAAGTTAATCTGTCCAAAGAAAGACTGAATGCCTTTCACTGTTTTAGGAATTTGAATTCTGTCAATTGCAGCAACCCTTTTAGGATCAATCCTGACTCTATCCTTGGAAACAATGTGTCCCAATAGTTTTCCTTCTACTACCCCAAAAAGTACATTTCTTTAGATTAAGTGAAATGCCATATTCCAATGCCCTAATAAAAATTTGTTCTAAATGCATGCAATGTTGCTCCTCCTTTTTTGAGTAAGCAGTTAAATCATCCAAATATATAGCCAAAATTGAGTCAATTAATTCTGCAAAAGCAACATCCATAGCCCTCTGAAATGTAGCACCTACACTTGTTAGTCCAAATGGCATTCTTACATATACATAGGTCCCCCATGGAGTGGTGAAGGCAGCCTTGTATTGTTCAGATTCTTTTACCTTCACCTGATTATATCCTGAAAATCCATCCATCATGGATAAAAGCTCACAACCAGTTACCTTTTGCAACATAGCCTCCATGTTAGGCAGTGGATAATTATCCTTTAAAGAAGATACATTCAAATTTTTGAAGTCCACACAAAGTCTTATATCACCATTTTTCTTTCTAACTGGGACAAGATTGGATACCCAAGTTGAGTGTCTTATAGGCACAATTATTCCAACCTCCCTAAGCTTTACAAGCTCTTCCTACATTTTTGGAGCCAAAGTTGGGTTAATAGGTCTTTGTTTCTATCTGGATGGCTTAGCTCCAGGCTTCAAAGGAATCTCATGCTAGAATAAGTCTTCTCTATAAGCTTTTAAGTCCTCATATGACCATGCAAAGACATGCTTATATCTTTTCAATAATGCAATCAACATACTCCTGATGTGTGGCTTGAGCTGTTTGCCAATATATACCCTTTTGGGGGCATGGCATGTCCCCAAGTTTATCTTCTCCAGGTCATTCTTGTTTGTAGGAGATGCCTTTGTAACAAACTGGTCTCTATTGTCAAATGCTCTTTCTAAAGCAACTAGCCCTCTGGGGATTTTATTTGTTTTAAGTTGAATTACTTCTTTCCCCAAAAGAGTTTCTTTTCCATTCACAACTTCTACAAAGTTTTGAAAATCAATCTCCTGGTTCTCATATTCATCTATGCAGTGTAGGAACTTCAACAAATCCCTATCATCATCAAACACCTTCCAACTACATATATTATCTGGTACTGCAGGTCTAATTTTCACTTCAACATTTGTAACATTAGACAGAGTGACATCATCCGGCCTTATGGCCACATTAGCCAAAAAGTCTGCCATGACATTCTTTGATCTTTCTATCTAATTTATTGCAAAAGCATCAAATAATTCAATTGTGTCCCATACAACATGCTTATACTATTTTAACCTTTTATTTTTTGAAGCATACCTATCTCTCACCTGGGAAACAATTAATTCTGAATCTCCAAACACTTTTAGCATCTTAATCCCATGCTTCAAAGCAACATTCAATCCTAGTAGTAGAGCTTCATATTTTGAAATATTATTTGTGCAGGCAAACTTCAACAGGAAAGAGAATTTCAGAAGCTTACCTGCTGGAGACAAAAACACAACTCCAGCACCAGAACCCTCCTTTGAACAAGCTCCATCAAAATACATAGTCCAGAGACCCTGTTGGTCAAGATCTTGAATGCAAAAATCTCTCCCTTTGCTTCCTTGATCATCTGAGATAATTTTGAAATTCTCATAGTCAGTATCCACAAAACAAATATGCTCTTCTGAATCTTGATCTTCAACTATTTCTGGTGACATCTCTTCTCTGACCAGTTTGACATCTCTACCATTCATTGGGATCACAACACATGATAAATCTAACTGCATACTTCCTCCAACCAATGCTGCCCATCTTCTTGACAACAACATACCATACTGTGGCTTGATGTCAACTACTGTTACGTTCATTCTGTAAGTTTTTTCTGGATATGCTGCTAGCATAAAATCCACATCCTTCATGATTCCTATAACTGGTACCTCCCTAGCATCCATTGCATAGCATTTTCCACATGCCTTATCTATTTTCAATCCAGCTTGTTGCATGATAGCCAGAGGCATAATATTTGTTGATGCTCCTAAGTCAAGCATACAATTCTTGATTACTTTTCCATTGATAACAAGGGAGACATAAAACGGTTCAACCTGTGAAGGGCATTTTTTCATTGTCACCCCCAAATAGAATTTAGGAACCTCATCCTCATCAATACCCAAGGCTTGTTTCTTACCCCGAGTTTCAACATTCTGCTTAGCCTGACAAGCTACTCCTGAAATTAGGGACAATGCTTTATTCCTGAACTCTTCAACTTTCATCATCTCCATCAATGGAACAGAGACCTTTATCTGGGATAAAACCTGAGTTATGTCAAAGGGAGCATAATTTTGTATAACAGTTGTAGCTTGAGCCGTGGTTCTACTCTTATCCTGAGGTGATCCAACCTTAATTTTAATAGCCTTCTGACTGTCATCCATGACCTGAGAATTCTTATTTTGATTCTCATTTTGGGGAACTTCATTTTCTGGTCCTTGAGAATCATGACTTGGTTTTTGCTTAAAATTTTTCTTATTATTGTTCCATCGCATCTTATGTGGTTCAACCCCTTTATGATTATGCACTGGTTGATTCACAAAGGTGTCTTCTAGTTGACGTGGATCATCTACCTGAGCCTTACCTCTAAGGTTATAGTTGCTCTTGACCTGAGCCACTGCTGCAGCTGTGAGAGCTCTAATCTCTTCATCAGAAGGCCTTCTCAAGTTATTCAGAAAGATGCGTGAGTCCTAAGCATAAGCATAGTTATCTTCATTATCCTCATCATAGGAAATCTGCTGGTAGACCTGATTCCCATAATTAGTGCTTTCATCAGCATCATAAGAAGAATACTCCCTATTTGTGAACAACATATTGACACTATCATCCTCCATACAATGTGGCTCATTGCATTCATCATAGGCAACAGCATTATTATACAAAGATTGGGCAATCATACATTGCAATTGTGAGTGAGGCATTTGACATATTATGCACCATGGGGTAGCATCAACAGTGTTAACAGCTTTCTTCAAAGGATCAGGAGTCTCCTTAACATTTTGAGCTCTTTGATTAGTGTTGCTACTTGGGAGAATGGGTTTACCATTATGCCAATTAGTGTTATATGGCATATCATGCAATGATGGTCTCTTCTCTTGTCTCTGGTAAACCCGCCTTTCAAGACCTATCCCCTTTTCATTTTTAGCAAGTCTATAACTTAGGTCCTTAACAATAGTTGTCAATTTATCCAATTTCTCTTCAGAAGTAGATGCATTACCCTGAGTACTTTGAGACTTCTTATTCAGATTTTGCAGAATCCTTACATCATCCCTTCTATTTGTCTTACCAGATGCTTTCCTATTATTTTCAATGTTGGTTACAAGTCTAAAAGCATCCCTGAGGCTAGTAGGACCCTTATCTCTTAACCCATAAGCTTTTTAGCATCAAAAGCATTTATGTATAGTACCATGCACATTGGTTCATTAGGCCTCATATGAAGTGGTAATTTGTTCAATACTCTAGTGAACCTAGCATTAAAATCTGCAACCTACTCATTTGACCCCTTAGTAATACTAGTGAACTCATTAATAAAAAAGCTTGGATCAGTCTTATCACCATATTGTTCTTTAAAAATCCTTCTAAAGTCATCCCATGATGAGACACTCTGGTCAGGCAGACTTTTATACCACTCTCTAGCTTCATCAACTAAGGATTGCATAAACAATTTCATAAAAACATCTTCATGTTCAACCTCAAAGTTGTCCATAACATTCTGAAAGGCCTTCAAATGATCTTCACCTGACACAACATTATTTCCTGAAAACTTTGGTACTTGAGGCCTTACATGTTTATCAATGGGGTTAGGGTAACCAGGAATACCATTAAAAACTAGCTTCCTAAATCTATCCAACTGCATAGGCTGTCTACCAAACTAATTAACATTTGCATTCCTATTAACATTCTGATTTCTCACATTGTTCAATGGTATCCTAACATTGTTTGTATTTTGTCTCTGATCATTCTGTTGATTCCAAACTTCATTTCTTTGCTAGTTTCTCAGCACATTTGCATTATCAAGGGTGGGAACTGAATCCTGTTGAGCAATTTTTAGAGCTTGCACCTTTTGTCTCATATCATCTCTAATCCTCAAAGCCTACAAATATTCTAATTCAACCCTCAGGCTCTTGATCTCTTCAGCTAATTCTTCATCTTTAGGCATAGAAGAGGATGGTCCCATTCCATTTTGGTCATCATCATTATCCCTTGGGGATTTAGTTTCTTCAAATCTATCAGGAGGATCTAAGAAAGGGCATTCCTGAAACACCTCTGATCTCATTCTCAATCTATCACCTTGTCTTTCATATACATCTTGAATTTCAGCCTTTGTGTTTGAAAAATAAGGTGTCTGCTGCTCTGAGGATCTTGGATTATCTTGGGTATTATCATTGTTTATGGGGCTAGGAGAACCTTCTTGACCGGCTTGAACGGTCCCTTTTTTCCTATACATCATTTTTCTAGGTAATTCTTCAAGCAAAGGATTACACAGGGATCTTCTCCCTTGCATACAAACTTCACTTTACCGGTTGGGAGATTTGTTCGGAGTCACCACCTATAACTAGGAATTAGTTTTTAAACCAAAGTTCTTACACAAAGCATTCCCCAGTAGAGTCACCAAATATGTTGGAGTTTTTCCCAAACTGGATGCTTCCCAGTTATCCCTACAAGGTAGCCATCATTGATCAACATGATTTCTGGGCTAGGGACCAACAGTACAGGAGATAGACCCTATAAATATCTCCTCTTCTTCTTTAGACTCTACAGAACCAAGGGGGGTATTCCTTATTCAACATCCGTACAATATGCATGTGACTTACTGGGATGTTGACACAAAGAAGATAAATCCTCTCTTATGCAGACCAAAACTGTGAAATAAGTGCAAAGGGGCTAGCTTTGGGCCTATGCTCAGTTGTGAGATAGAGGATTTTGGTCCTAAAACTACTTCTAATGTCCTAAATGTTTTATATTTGAAGTTTGGATTTGTATTTTGTATTTGGATGCAATACTGGGACCTTGGGTTATAACCTCAATACAAGACCAGACTAGTGCTTATCTCGGGGCTCGGAGTCAATAGACATACACATGTGAATGATTACCATAAACTTGAATCAATAACTAAGTTTCAAGGGAAATTTCTTAGTATCTGCCTTACAGATACCTCCCAAGACTGAGTATTTAGTCATTCATACTTAATGATATCCCTGTTGCAACATACTTTTCCCAATGGTTAACCTAAAATATTTAATTTGTCCCTTGAACAAAGATAAGAGATTAAACATTCAACACAGAAAATCCATGTTCCTAAATCCCAAATAACCCTTAGCTATTTAGATTCAAAAGAAAAGGTGCCCACAACTTGGAGACAAACAACTAAACACATGCTGCATTCCTCATATAAAAACAACATGAAACCAACAAAATTATGCATAAACCATTCAACATATGATTCATAAACTCACAAGACACCAAAACAGAGCCACGAGCAAGACTATATCTTATCACTCCACCAAAATTTTGCCTAGTCTTCAACAACCCCAAAATGAATAACACAGTTCTAATATAAACCAAGAATGTGTACTCAGCAATCAAGTACAAAGGTTAACTCAAAATGCGGCCAGATACAATGCACCTTCAGAATGGTGCCCAAAACATTCAATGCAACCGTAAGAAATAGAGGAAAGGGCAGGTGGGTTCGGGATGTGAGCCACCGACTGAAGATTTTTGCCCTTAATCAGGTAGTTGACCTATCAATCAAGACCATGCCTCTACAAATTTTGCCATTAATGGCCAACCTACCTATTTTGAAATACAGCAGTGGTTCATGTGTTCTTGAAGTTTTTTCCTGCCTAGAGAAGATGCAATGAACACACAGAAATTCCTTCCTCGGGCATTCAAAATAGGGCCGTTGATTTCCTTCTTCCTGTTGAGATCTGCGGCCTCAAATCATGCTGACAAGTCAATGACCAATGAAATCATGCCATGTAGGCACATTATCCCCTTTGACTTTTCACAGTGCGAGCATACATTTTACCTTTCTCGCCCGTTGCATATTCAAATCCTTGTATATGCAAATACATATACATACAGTTGCTTTTGGACACGTGGCAGCCTACCATTAGATCACCAACGCTGTATATTTGCCTCGTCATCAGCCATCAGAAAGACCCTGGGAGTGTCCATCGATATGCATTGTCCTACCGACGAGCCATTGTATCAACATTTACATTTGTGGTTGTTCATATGAGATTGCATATACATACAATCAGTTGCATACAAAGGCGGACCCCAAATCTTTATAAAACAAAATGCAATCGCTATCGGGTCTGGCTTGCATCTTACTTCCTTTGTATATCGCCTTGTATACAACACATACAATTTGTAATATACATACAATTGTGGACTCCATGGCATCTATTAGTCGGATTGGAAAAACCTTTGAAATCTGGCTTGTATCTACCTCATTATATCTCACGTTGCATATTGCACATACAATGTGCAACATACAACCCATAGACTCCAGGCTGAAATTCACCACAACAAACTTTCCTTTCGTGTTTGGGTTGTATCTGCACCTTTTGTATCTTGCATTGTATATGCACATACATACAACCCATGAAACATACAACCACGCGGGCCCTACCATGCTTTTGAAACTTCGTTGACGTTGACCGCAACGTGCTTGTATATTTCATTTGTATCTTTTTGTTGTATGTCTAATTGTATATTGGGAACATACAACCCCAATATACAACTGCGGATTTCACTTGGCTCACAAATGCTGTTAACTTTCTTGCCACATCTGCCCTTGCACATGCCTGCTTGTACATTTCACCTTGTACATGCAGATGTATGTTGACTTGTATATTGACTTGTATATTGCACGCATGCAATATACAAACAGAACCGCATACATATCCCTTTGCATATCGGCCTTGCATAATGCCTTTGCATCTTTTCTTCTTTGCACATTGCCTTGTATGTGCACTTTGTATATCTGACATACATTCACCTTTGCGTCTTTGTCGGCCGTCGGGGAGACCTCAAACTTAGCTGCCGATGGATGCTGTCATGTCGAAAAAACCTTTGTATGTTCCCCTTATATGTCGGCCTTGCATGTGCATCGGGCCTTTGTACCTTTCGCCTTTGCACCTGCAACTTGTATATGAGATACAATCGCCTTTGTATGCACCTGCCAGGCCCAATTTGATAAACCTTTTGAGGTCCTCCATTGTATCTTACTTGTTGTATATCAAATATACAACGACACATACATGCAAAGACTTACATACAAGCACATAATTTAACCTGGAATATGCCATATACAACCCGATATGCATACAATGATATATACAAGGATTTTTCACCATTTTCAAAGGCCGATTGAAATCTCTTTTCGGGTCCGGCCTTGTACATCCGCACTTGTACATACAAAGACACATACATACAATGAATTTTACCACTGCATAAAGGGTTTTTGGACTTAGCATTTTTTTTAATGCGACGGGAAAAGGATGCAAATGCTAGGCGAAGGGGACTGGTCATTTAACAGGCTAAAAAGCTTAAGTTACAACTCAAACAACTGGGAACCCGCTACAGGAGGTCAACAATAAAAATAGAAGTTACAATGTAGGAGGCCGAGGGGAAATAAAACCTAAGGCATTAAGAGTTTGAGGGAATAAAATATAAGCTTGCATACTTGAGTCAAACCCTAACCCTAGGTGGGCACCACCTGGGTTTAAAGCCATAGTTTGCAATTTGAAATTCACCTTAAAATAAGCAAGTCGAGACTCCTTCATGAATGTGGATGTAAATGACAGGCTAAAAAAGGCTACAAAGTAGCGAACTAGATGTAATAGTCTAAAATAATTGATGATAAAAACTAAACATACCATTTTTGACATAGGGGTTATCGCCAAGGCATGACTCACATATGATGGGGAAATCAAATCAATCCCAGCCATCTGCCTCCATGTCCCGCAACAGCCTGTGAGCCATTTTTCCCTCCTTAAATCTGTGACAAATGTTCTACACAATATTGGCTCTAAGGATTGCTGAGTTTGACCCAGGATTATTGCGTGGTGTCTAAATGAAACAGATTTAGATGGAAGCAGCTTGCGATGGTGGAAAGAGGAGGCGAGTGACCACAATTTCTTTTTGGTTTGATGGGGGTTGTGCTTGTAATAATTATCAAAATAAGAGTGAAATGTAGGGTAATATTTTGCAATTTTTTTTCCTACTCGTTGTGGAAGAAAATTCACATTAGACTATGTTTCTTAAAATTGATTTTTTTTCGTTTTGTGCTTATAATGGTTAATGCATGAAGTCAATTTTTTTTGTTTTTAAATATATTTATTAAAAAAGATTGTTAGTTGTCATAAAAAACAAAGCAATAAATATTAAGTTGTTCATAACAACAATCTTTTCTAATCAAAGTAGTGAAATAATATCTAAAAAATGAATATGAAATAGATTTTTAGGAACATTTGTCAGTTTGAAATAATGTAGGACATATCAAGGAATGGAAAGATAAGGATATTAGTTGGGCTATAATAAAACATGTGTCTGGGCTTCCCTTATATTTTTAATTTGTGTTTTTTTTTAAAATCTTGAGACACCACAAACCTGTAACCAATTGTGCTAAATACGCAATAATCCATAGCAATATCCTCGTGTCTCAGAGATCTACATGAATCATAACCCCAAGCATCCCAAAGTATGCCTAGTGACCCAAGAGGCCTGCCAAGGCAGGTTTACATCGAACATGCACCTACACACTACCATCCCCTTAAACAAGAGTTAGAGGGCACAAGGAATATGAAACTAACCAAATTTTATTTGACAAGCTCTTATATTCATTTTTAACATAGCTTTACTACACTATTGGAATAAATGTAACTGACTTATGATTTGAAATTTTATTTTGTAGAACTTCAAGTTTGGTCTCATTAGTTTTGTATAAAAATATGCCATCATCTTTTAAAAAAGAAACACATTTGTAAACTATATACCTAAAACCAGAACTAGAAGAAATAATTATCTTTAGTTACCCTCCACACTACAAGGTTTGAATCTAGATTTCATTACCTTCTCTGTAACTCCCATGATCGTTGAGGATTCCCTGCAATGTGAGAACTAAGAATGCCTTGCTCTATTTGTATATGAAGTTCTTCATCAAAGGCAAAGGCTACTTAGAGATAAATTTAAGCAGAGCAACATTTAATACTCGTCAAATTGTAGTCTTTTAACCATTGAATGGTGCTATATGAAAAAGGTATAGCAAGAACATTACTCATCTGCAATATGTTTGGTAATAATGGACCTTAACTGTGACACATTACCCACTTTTCTTACTCAACCTTGAATGCTAGAATAGTTCAATAAAAAAGGAAATAAAATTCAAATTAACAAAAAAAAATCTGCAAATATGTCCCTTCCTCCTTATAACAACTAGAAACCTATTTTGCAACACCCATAAGGGAAAATCAATATTTACAAGAAGGAGGACTCAATTTTGGTGGTTTTTTGCAAATCTTTGGTGATTTTAATTACATTTTGAGCAAATTAATTTACCAAGTTTTTCAATTTTTTTTGGCTTAATCAAAGCCTCGATATAATGAGTAGAATATTCAAGCATGACTGAGTACATTGAAGCTTATCCTAGGTTTAATAAGAATGCAGTCCACACGTCATCAAATGCAGTCCCAAGCTTAATCATAAATTTAACAGGCAAAAAATGAACCAACAAAATGTTATAGAGTTGATTGCAAACAATGTTAAAATTTACAATAATTTGCACCCCTCTAGAATCCATTGAATGTTCTAAATTCATTGAGAAAAATACAAGGTGTGCCTTATCACAAGTAGGTCAAAGAAAAAGAGAGCAATTGTAATGCAAACCCTAGAAATTTTAAAGTCGAGTATTTTCCCACTTAGGGTTTAAAGCCATAGTTCGCAATTTGAAATTCACATTAAAATAAGTAGGTCGGGGCTCTTTCATGAATGTGGATGTAAATGACGTGTAAAAAAGGCCACAAAGTAGCAAACTAGATGTAATAGTCTAAAAAAATTGATGAGAAAAATTGAATATACGATTCTGACATAGGGGTTATCGCTAAGGCAGGACTCGCATATGATGGGGAAATTAGATCGCTCCCAGCCATCTGCCTCCATGTCTCGTAGCAGCCTATGAGCTATTTTTCCCTGCTTAAATCTATGACAAATGTTCTACATAATATTCACTCTCAGGATTACTGAGTTTGACCTAGGATTATTGCTTGGTATCTAAATGAAACAGATTTAGATAGAAGTTGCCTACGATGGTGGAAAGAGGAGGTGAGTGACCACAGTTTCTTTTTCATTTGAAGGGGGGCGTGCTTGTAATAATTATCAAAATAAGTGTGAAACATAGGGTAATATTTTGCAAATTGTTTTCCTACTCGTTGGGGAAGAAAATTCACATTAGACTATGTTTCTTGAAATTGAATTTTTTTTCATTTTGTGCTTAGAGTGGTTAACGCATGAAGTCAATAAAAATGTTTTTGTTTTTGTTTTTGAATATATTTATTAAAAAAGATTATTAGTGGTCATAAAAACAAAAGCAATAAATATGAATTTGTTCATAACAACAATCTTTTCTAATCAAAGTAGTGAAATAATATCTAAAATAATGAATATGAAATAGATTTTTAGGAACATTTGTGAGTTTGAAATAATGGAGGACATATCAAGGAATGCAAAGATAAGTATATTAGTTGGGTTATAATAAAACATGTGTTTGGGCTTCGCTTGTGTTTTGAATTTATGTGGTTTTTTTTTTCTAAATCTTAAGATACCACAAACCTGTAACCAATTGTACTAAATAAGCAATAATCCCTAGAAACAACCTGGTGTCTTAGAGATCTACATGAATCATAACCCGAAGCATCCCAAAGTACACCCAATGACCCAAGAGGCCTGGAAAGGCAAGTTTACATTGAACATGCATATACACACTACCATCCCCTTAAACCAGAGTTAGAGGGAACAAGGAATAATAAACTAACTAAATTTTATCTGAAAAGCTCTTATCTTCATTTTTAACATAGCTTTACTACACTATTGGAATAAATGCAACTAACTTATGATTTGAGATTTTCTTTTGCAGAACTTCAAGTTTGTTCTCATTAGTTTTGTATAAAAATAGGCCATTATCTTCTAAAAAAGAAACACATTTGTAAACCACATACCTTAAACCAAAACTAGAAGAACAAATTATCTTTACTTGCCCTCCACACTACAAGGTCTGAATCTAGATTTCATTGCCTTCTCTGTAACTCCCATGATCGTTGAGGATTCCATGCAATGTGAGAACTGAGAATGCCTTGCTTTGTTTGTATATGAAGTTCTTCATCAAAGACAAAGGCCACTTAGAGATAAATTTAAGCAAAGCAACATTTAATGCTCGTCAAATTGTAGTTTTTTAACCATTGAATGGTTCTATATGAAAAAGGTACAACACAAATGTTACTCATCTACAATATGTTTGGTAATAATGGACCTTAACTGTGACACATTACCCACTTTTCTTACTCAACCTTGAATGGTAGAACAACTCAATAAAAAAGGAAAGAAATTTAAATTAAAAAAAAAAAATCTGCAAATATGCTCCTTCCTCCTTTTAACAACTAGAAACCCATTTTACAGCACCCACAAGGGAAAATCATAATTTACAAGGACTCATTTTTGGTGGTTTTGTGTAAATCTTTGGTGATTTTAATTGCATTTTGAGCAAATTAATTTACCACATTTTTCAAATATTTTTGGCTTAATTAAAACGTCGACATAATGAGTAGAATATTCAAGCATGACCAAGTACATTGAAGCTTATCCCAGGTTTAATAAGAATGCAATCCACACGTCATCAAATGCATTCCCAAGATCAATCATAAATTTAACAGGCAAAGAACGAACATAATGCAATAGAGATGACTGTAAACAATGTTAAAACTTACTATAATTTGTACCCCTCTAGAATCCATTGAATGTTCCAAATTCATTGAGAAGAATACAAGGCGTGCCTTATCACAAATAGGTCAAAGAAAAAGAGAGCAATGCTAATAGAAACCCTGGATATTTTAATGTCAAGTATTTTCCACTTAGGGTTTAAAACCGTAGTTTGCAATTTGAAATTCACCTTAAAATAAGCAGGTCGGGACTCCTTCATGAATGTGGATGTAAATGATGGGTTAAAAAAGGTCACAACATAACGAACTAGATGTAATAGTCTAAAAAAATTGATGAGTTAAACTGAACATACCATTCTGACATAGGGGTTATCACCGAGGCAGGACTTGCATATGATGGGGAAAATAGATCACTCCTAGCCATCTATGTCTGTGTCCTACAACAACCTGTGAGCCATTTTCCCTATTTAAATCTATGACAAATATTCTACACAATATTCACTCTAAGGATTACTGAGTTTGACCTAGGATTATTGCTTGGTGTCTAAATGAAACAAATTTATATAGAAGCCACCTGCGATGGTGGAAAGAGGAGGCGAGCGAGTACAATTTCTTTTTGGTTTGATGGGGGTCGTGCTTGTAATAATTATTTAAATAAGCATGAAACGTAGGGTAATATTTTGCAAATTGTTTTCCTATCCGTTGGGGAAGAAAATTCACATTAGACTATGTTTCTTGAAATTGATTTTTTTTCTCATTTTGTGCTTATAGTGGTTAATGCACGAAGTCAATAAAAAGTTTTTTTTTAATTTTTGAATATATTTATTAAAAAAGATTTTTAGTGGTCATAAAAGTATTAAGTTGTTCATAACAACAATCTTTTCTAATCAAAGTAGTGAAATAATATCTAAAATAATGAATATGAAATAGATTTTTAGGAACATTTGTGAGTTTGAAATAATGGAGGACATATCAAGGAATGCAAAGATAAGGATATTAGTTGGGGTATAATAAAACATGTGTTTGAACTTCCCTTATGTTTTTAATTTATGTGTTTTTTTTTAAAATCTTAAGATACCACAAACTTGTAACCAATTGTGCTAAATAAGCAATAATCCATAGCAACAACCTGGTGTCTCAGATATCTACATGAATCATAACCCCGAGCTTCCCAAAGTATGTCCAGTGACCCAAGAGGCCTGCCAAGGCAGGTTTACATCGAACATGCACATACACACTACCATCCCCTTAAACCAGAGTTAGAGGGAATGATGGAACCATGTGAAATTTTTCATATCTCTGATAATTTTGTCCCCAGTTCTATGTCACTTGTTACAAGATTTCTAAAATTAGGGTTTTTCTACTAGAAAAAATGCTTTGAGTAAACCAAATTTGCTAAAACCCTAAACCCTCATAGTATGAAGTCATGCAAACAGCCACATTCGATATAATTCTTTGGTGACTGCTTATCTCCTGTCACCATTCTTTAAGTTTTTCTTTATGCCCTCCCACAACATTGTTTCCCTTGCCAAGCAGTCACTGTCTATAGCCCGCACTTAGAAAAATTCTATTTTAAAAGGGAATCGACTCGATTGGCGATACTTTTCCTAAACTGCAGAAGATGTTGATAAAATACATGTGTCAAGGTCCATTCCTTCTAACCCTTTTTTGACAGGTGGCGCTAGCGGATTCATTTTTTCCAATCCGTTGGCAAAAATATACTGATGAAACTAGCTTCGGTGGAAACATGAAAAAGGTGACAACTAGTCAAGGACCATCCAGGAAGGCAAGGATGTGGGTCGCATGCATTATAAAAAGATTTCTTTGTGATTCTGACGTTCCGCCTTACTCCACCAAATGATTTACTGGGCGATTGCAAAATGATGAAATCTGGTCACGTGGATTTCTAAGTGATGGGACTACTATATTAATGGCAAGGATCAGACGTAGCATGAAATGTGACTACTTTTCGAGAAGTGTTATGTTTGAGTACAAGGGATCCGGTGGTCATCCGCTATTCTAATGATATCATATCTTTGACCATATCCTTCAAGCGCAGAATGTCGGATGTTGTCTTAACTACACTGCAAAAGGGACTTCTTCTCGAGATTACAGTTGGAAAAAGCTATCCATGTGGCAGGATATTATTGAGAGAAGCGAGCAGTAACATCCGAACTGGAATAAGATCAAATCAGCACCATCAAGTTGCGCTAGTTAAGATTGAGATCAACAGCCCAGATTTAAAATTATAACAGAAGGATTTATTGGCGTTGAATCTAATAAGGCTTCATTACAAAGCATTAATTGCTTAGGCATGTGTAAGGTCTCCATTGCTACCGCTTATGAAGCATTTGATAACAGAAAGAGTTGGCTTATGCAAGCTCGACCTTTAGAAATTTGTGCCTCTATGAAGAATGACATTTCATCTACTGTGTGATGAAATTTGATGTGATGATAGTGCCTAATTGGGGAAACTAAAACACCTAATCTTGCAAAATTCAATACAAGAAGTGATATTTGCAGTTATGTAGAATTATGAAATCAAACCTTTCTGTTCACTCATGTTAATCTTCAATCTAGATTTCCATTTATGGTAGGAATGTTTCAAAGTGACTGAAAATTAATACACCACAGATGTGCGGATGTATGCTTACATTCTAGAATTTCTATAAAAGGGCAATTGTTGATGTTATCGTTCATACTGTTTAAAACATTTTGACAATATGACATTCCCCTATTCTTGTGTGTTCTGTTTGCTCCCCTGTTCTATTAGATTTTCTTCTTTTTCTCATGGCTGTCACTTTGTCCTTACAAAATTAGAAAGACCTTGAATTATTTCTTTTGAAATAGGTGGTGCAAGGAAAATTAGGGGGCAACAAAAACACTGTGCAAATTTCTACGAGCATTTCTTCTTCCTATTTCTTCATCTGGATTAGGACCATAGGTTTTAATCTCCATACTCCAGCCATCCCTTATGACTGTGATTTGGTAGATTGGAATCAAGTGCAGAGGGAAATCATTTTTTCCTTCTGCCTTCATCCCTCTTCTACTTTTCCTAACAAAGCATCATCTCTAGATGTAGGGATGCTTCCTCTTCAGATGTAGCATATAAGGATAGAGTGCTCCCATTTGTCGTTGCTATTGCTACCCTCACTGGGTGGATGGTATGTCCATATCCGGTCTGATGTGATTTCATCTAGTTTCTGTTTGAGCTGATTGGTGACCACTCATTTATGAAAGAAGAATCACATCCTTGCAATTGATAATGGGCACAAAGCGAAGAACTCCAGTTAATGGGGTTTTCTTCTGATATTGACTCTTGCAGTTGTTCTCAATTGAAGTGGATGAATTGGGCAGTGAATGCTCTTATTGAACAAATAAGTGGCATATGATGGGTATAAGAGCTTCCACAACATCAAACAAATGAATCCCCCATCAACATCACTTCCTGTTTTCCCCACTTAAATTGAGAGGACACGTTTGTGGAAAGTGGGTACTTTAGCATGTACCATGGAAGCAAAGTATACAGTTGTGAAGTGGTTACACCGACCTCTTCTTATAACTGCATCTATTGGTTATAAGAAATTTTGTAACTTCTTTTGTCTTGAAGCCTGAAGCTTGTTGCTCCCTTATCTCTATAAAAGGGAATTTAGGGCTTAGGAAAATCATTGGTTTGAGGTCATGTCTCCAGACTTAGTTTGAAATATGGATCAATCTGGTCAAGGAGGAGTTGTAAATAAGTTTATTTTCTGCTAATAGAATTAGTTGTCTATTTTCAAGTCTTCATCTTGAGTTTCTTTTGATTTCTTGATAGAACTATTAAAAGCTATGATGTACATTACTGAATAGTTTATTTTACAAATCTTGTTGAGTCTTGGAGTATACTGTCTCCTACTTCATGTATATAGTTCCACATTATGAATATATATTTGGTTAAGGATCATCTTTATTCATCATCATAGTCTTTCCTGTGCTGGTATATTTCTCTTATGGCATTTACTCAAGTAGTAATATAAAGCGGCTATTAGAAAATATTGAATGTGGTACCGGTTTATAGGGATAACTAAGTATGGTTAACTCCAAAACTAGTAGAGTATATTCAATGTAAGGCATTGTTATACCTTTACAATAAACTGAGGTTTGTTACATCATAGTCCTTTTAGTTTTTATCAATTTAATCTTTTGACTCTATGGCCCTTGGATAGGCACTGGTCTGTTCATGAATACTATACTGAGCTTACACCCCTTTGATCATCCTCAAAATATTTTAAAATAAATCCAAGTACTTTCCCTTCTAGCAATAGGCTTTTAAGTGTTAAGTTAAGTTTTACATGTTCCTCTGCAAAGAATAGGATTAGAGCTTAAAGAATCTATCCCATCTCTTTACCTTATCATACATTCTTTCAAGCAAATCTACAAGGAACATATTTGTGATAGGAATAGTGTTGACAAGCTGATATCTTAGGGAAAACCCCTCCATTTGAGCATATCACTGTTTTCCCCCAAAGAAAAGAAAATATTAGTTAAGGAGAAATACCAAAAGAAGTAAATCCAGAGCAAAGGAACACCCTCCTTGGTTTCACAGAGCCTAAAGTGTAGAGGAAAAAAGGGGATTGAGAAACCCTCTCTCCCAAATTTCCTATTCATTGGCCAATCCCTCAAGGTGGATCAATCATTAACAAGTGGCTATTTTATAGATCTGCTACGAGATTAGGTTGGGAATTTAAAACAACCAACAGATTGGTGACTCTATTGGGGACTTTTAAATAAAGGAAGCTGTGTCTTATCCTAAGAGTATATAACCCTTGCAAAAGTGCCAATATTTTATAGTTAAATATCCAAAAGGGTCTCTATCCATTTAAGGTTTCCTCATGTTTGTAACTCTATTAGAAAACAAAGATAGAACTATGTTTTATTCTAGAGGTCTTAGATAGACTTAACCATCTCTGTGTTAAAAGGATAGAGGTCCAATTGATCATGTTCCTTACAAAGAAAAGGATGGTGACTCTAATATAATTTTTCCATTCACAGTTGAGATAGATGCAGGTCTATCACATAAAGTTTTATGCACTAGAGTGTTCTATATAACCCTACTGTGAACAAGATTCAAAAGTTGATTCTGAAGAAGAAACAATATGCTTTCAAATTGTATTCCTCTATGACGTAGAGGTGGCGACTCTATGAGAAAGGATCTGGTGATGCAGTCTAGTGTTATTGATTTTGCTTGAAAATCAAAGAAAAATTTGTATCGAAAGCAAAAAATTCTTTTCAGGTATTTTACCAAGCTTCAAAAAACCTTTCTAGAAGTTTAAAAATGTATCAGCAGAAATCACACTTCTTTTATCAAGGTGTATTTGTCATGGAAAGATATAGGGCTATTAACTTTAATAATATTTGTGGGTTTCCAAACCATGTGCCAGTTGAAGTTGTAGGAGTCAAGGACAACACTGAGAGGGGGGGTGAATCAATGTTGTGTGAATTTTCAAATCTTTTTCAAACTTTAACTTGCAGAGCACAAAGGAGAGAAAGCTATCATTGATTTGTCAAACACATATGCACATAATTGAGAATGAAAAACAAAAAGAAACTCATGAGTAAAACATACAACCATAGAGAGAAGATCAATATGAATCAAGACACAAGAATTGCATGAGTGGAAAACCCTCCAGGGGTAGAAAAACCACTCCAGAATTGCCTCATTGGCTTAACTGATAAAACATGCCTCACTGGCTACAATATGTATCTAGGAGCACCAACTCCAATACCAAACAGAAGCACCCACTTCCAACACTGATATACCTCACTGGTAAACAAATAGGTCTCACTGACCAACAAGCCTCACTGGCTAATACAAGGCCTCACTGGCAAACCAAATCTTCACTGGAAGTAATAAACAAGTTCAGAGGGACACTCTGTTTCCATTCAATTCAAAACATTTCTTCTCTCACATATATCTGTCAAATGGCCATTCTATTCAAGATCAATCCAACATCCGGATACACTCAACAACACTGCATACTCCGTATGTTTCATCTCTGTCTTACTAGTCATACCATCAATGCACCTGAAAAATAATTTTATACAAGTTGAACGTCTTTTCACTTTTCATCACCTGTATGTTTTCTCTATCCAATTATGAAGTTGCATCGAAATAACCCTTCATATTCTATGATCTGAAGAAAAATATTTATGTTTGAGACCTTTCAATTTCCTTTTCTTCATTTCCCCTGCAAATAAACTCTTCATCTCCACAAATCCTTTTCTTAAAGAAAATTAAAACAATCACAAAATATTTCACCAATCTCTTCATATCCACCGTGTTTATAACCTGCAAGTAATCCTGAATCAAAGAAATTACATCTCTGTAAAATAAAATCACTTTCTTTTCATTTTACATCTTGAATATTATTTTTGTATTTTCCAATCTGCAAAAATAAATCATCTAAAACTTGTTCAAAAATCTCCAACCCTTTCTCCTTCTCTACAAAATCCTGCAATCAAACTCTTTATCTTCTCAAGAAAATCAATCTTCAAAGATAATATCTTCATCCTCAAAAATCTCTTCACCAAAAGAAATTACATTCAGATTCCTTGAAACCATTTGTATGAGCTCTTAAAAAGATAAAAAATCTGTATACAATATTACTTTCCCTTTTCCTTTAACACATGAGATGGATTTTAAAAGGAATAAATCTCTTAAATAGAAACTCTTGAAAAACCTAACATGCCCACCTTTTGTTTAAAGCATAATTAGAAAATACTTTTAATGTCATAAAAATGACATAAGAAGGGGCCGACCACTTTAGTGGTTTAAAAACAAAGTTTCTAAAAAATAAAATAAAGCCACAAAAAGGCTTAGTGATCGGGCAACCACAATAGAAACTTTAAAAACATATTACATACTCCGCTCACTTTATAAGGTATTTGGAATGTGCTCCATAGATTTGCTGCCCATAAACAAAATGGATGAAGACTGATGAAGTCGGTTAGGCATATAAAGAGGGTTGGTGATTCACGTTGCCTAGACCCTTTAGGCTGCCACTTAAGTGGCCCGTGACCTGTGCAACAGGTCAATACTTTTTTAAAACAAAAATGCTTTTTATTATGATGTGCATAAAAAAAAACTTAAGGATATTTACAAAAGCACTTCAAAGATGAACCATTTGAACTTTGATCATTTAACCTCCATGAGCATCATTGAAACTATTGATACCTTAAGTGATAATAAACTAACTCTCTGCAAAGCTTTGGTGTCTATATTCTAAGAAGAGCAGACCAATCATAGTGAGAACACATGACCAAACCACTGCCACTGCTTATCATGAAGAATATGCTACTATAAATGATGACTTGAAAGTAACTGAGATCAAATGAAGATCATACCACAACTGTCACTATGAAGACCATTCCGTGTTATTTGTATCAAGCCACTGTCACTTGTAAACAACATGATGTCAAATGAACTCCATCACCTGTATCAATAACACATCACATGAGAGATATACACTAATCAAGTCAACTCAACTGACAACACTTATTCTGTCCAAATGAATAACTCCTGATTGATGTTCCTTGTTCCTGCAACAACTAGTTCAACTGAATTCCTTAGTATCTCAATACCATGAAGCAACATGAGATAAGCAATTCTTGTGATGACTTGTGATCATCTTGACTAACATTACCCTCTAAATGAGTGCACACTCAAACTTCAACATGATAACAAGATAAAAAACACTTTACCATACTTAACAAGCTGTGATACACAAGATGATGTCTCCTGCTCCTATTAACAACTTCACACAACTCTTGATGAACACACATATCTCTGCATCAACCTTTTGCACTTAGCTCCTGAAAGGTGACCTTTGAAGATATGAACCAATATACACACTAAACATGAGAATCCATCTTGAGAACAACTCCTGTTAAAACCAACACATTGCAAACCTGCAAGACCTTTTTGACATCAATGACAATCATTCTCCATCAGAAGTTAGAAGGTAGATAACCAAGTTCAATAATGACAGACCCAAAATAGCTAGCACCCATTTACAAGAATTTTATGACTTAATGGGAGATTATGAAATAGATCATGAGGATGTAGTCATAAAGTTGTTTGTTCAAACTTTTAAAGAAGAAGTTAGAGATTGGTTTGCATGTTTACCCAATCAGTCTATTTTTTCTTAGCAAGATTTAAGGTTTGCTTTCATGGAACAATTTGGGGAAAGAATAGATGTTGGTATATTGATTAAAGAACTCATGCAGATTGAAAAAGAAGATTAGGAATCAATCCCAACTTTTAATTTAAGATTTGCTAGAATAGTGAGGGAAATTCCTGAAAATATTAGACCTAATGAGGCTATGTGCTTGATCATATATTTAGGTGCATTCAATAAAAAGGACAGTTATCGACTAAGAGATAAGAACCCTACTACTATGAGGCAAGCATATTCCTTAGCCATGAATATAGAAAATAATTTGAAGCATACAATGATAAAAGGTTGTGAGTTTGTGGAAAATGGGTGTAAAAGGAATAATGGATCCATTTGTCCCCCCATTTACCAAAGAAAAGATAAAATGGGCAACTCTGATAAATCCATGTCAAATCAATCAATATATAGAACTCAGTATACTGAAGGGGATAAGAGTTATGATCAAAACAGAGGAGTTCTAAGTTTCTGTACTCCTGCTGCTCATTTCTCCCCTCAGTATCATAATAAAAGGAAATCCCTAGAGCCTTACAAAGCATCTTATGAGATAATGGACACCATAATACATAAAGACATATCAGTTAAGGAAGTTCCTTTGACTTATGAATGAATGATAAGTTGTGAAGATATTTCCCCTATTTGTGAGGAAATATATTTTACATCAAAATCTCCTAGGGAAATAGCTTGCTTTGAGTCTGAATACCAGGAGGGATTGATCCTTGTTAATCATATAGAAAATAGTGAGCAGTTATCAGAATGCTCACATCAAAATGGTGGGAGTTCTGAATCAGATGATAATACAGGATATCAAGGTAGTGATACTAAAGATTGTGCAGATAAAATGCATCTAAGAGACAATCCACTATATGATGAGCCTGTGAACTTATCAACAAGAGAAGATATGGGGCCTTATGAATGCATAGAAAATCCACTCTTTGAGGAAGATCCTAAGGGAACTAGTGAAATAATATTAGTTCAACATGCAGAAGTATGTGGGGGAACAAATACTGTGTTAATAGATCAGGATCTAAATTTCCAGCCTGATAATGTTTTCCAATCCTATATTCATCATCAAGATGAAAAACTAGTCCAGAAAGTAGAAAATAAAAACAAAGTGTCAGATTTCAAAAGAGAAACAAAGTATGATTGTTTCAGATTTGACATTGACTCAGGAGAATTTAAAAGCTCCGCCACTACTAATTATAAAATGGATTATGATTGCTTTTATTCTTTAGATTTATGCAAGAAGTAGAAATCAGGGGATAATAATATTTTCACATGGTTAGAAACAATTGAACCAGGTGTTGAATCTCTTTTTGATATCAGTATATATCAATTATCTATGGTTCAAAACAGTGGGGGAAACCCTGGAGAAAATGAAAATAACTGTCCAACAAGTTATCCAAATATCTATGTCAAGAACAGGTTGGATTTCAATGAATTTTTTCAAAGTAGTCTAACACAATCATTGGAGAACATAATGTTTGATAGAGGCAAGCTGGGTTTTTTCTCTACATAATGGCTTGGGATCATTATTTGTTTGGTCTACTCCTCTAGAGTTTTTCTGTGATCTCACTCTGTTCATAGTAGAATAGGCATCCCCAACTAGAGCCACTGATGGAACCATGTAAAATTTTTCATATCTCTGATAATTTTGTCCCCAGTTCTATGTCACTTGGTTACAAGATTTCCAAAATTAGGGTTTTTCTACCAGAAAAAATGCTTTGAGTAAACCAAATTTACTAAAACCTTAAACCCTCATAGTATGAAGTCATGCAAATGACCACATTTGTTATAATTCTTTGATGACTACTTATTTCCTGTCACCATTCTTTAAGTTTTTATTTATGCCCTCCTGCAATGTTGTTTACCGGCCCCTCGCCAAACAGTTACTGTTTATAGCTTGCACCTAGAAAACTCTATTTTAAAAGGGAATCAACCCGATTGGCCATCCTTTTTCTAGACGACAGAAGATGTTAATAAAATACATGTGTCAAGGTCCAGTCCTACTAATCCTTTTTTGACAGGTGGCGCTAGCAGATTTATTTCTACCAATCCACCAGCGAAAAGATATTGATGAAACTGGATTCAGTGAAAATGCAGAAAAGGTGACAACTGGTCAAGGACCATCTAGGAAGGCAAGGATGTGGGTCCCAAGCATTATAAAAGGATTTCTTTATGATTTCGACATTCCGTCATACTCCACCAAAGGATTTTCTGGGCAACTGCAAAATGATGGAATCTGGACGCATGACTTTCTAAGTGATATGACTACTATATTAATGGTAAGGATCAGACGTGGCATGAAACATGAACACTTTTTGAGAAGTGTTCTGTTCGAGTACAAGGGATCCAACAGTCATCTACTATTCCACAAATATCATATCTCTGACCATATCCTTCAAGCGCAGAATGGCGGATGCTGTCTTAACTGCACTGCAAAAGGGACTTCTCGAGATTACGGTTGGAAAAAGCTATCCAAGTGGTAGGATATTATTGAGAGAAGCGAGCAGTAACATCTGAATTGGAATAAGATCAAATCAGCACCGTCAAGTTATGCTAGCTAAGATCAAGATCAACGACCTAGATTTAAAATTATAATAGAAGGATTTGTTGGCACTAAATCTGACGAGGCTTCATTACAAAGCATTAACTACTCAGGTGTGTGTAGGGTCTCCATCACTGCCGCTTCTGAGGAATTTGATAACAGAAAGATTTGGCTTATGCAAGCTCGACCTTTGGAAATTTGTGCCTCTATGAAGAATGACATTTCATCTAGTGTGTGATGAAATTTGATGTGATAACAATGCCTAATTAGGGAAACTGAGACACATGATCTGGAAAAATTCAATGCCAGAAGTGATAGTTGTAGTTATGCGGAATTATGAAATCCAATCTTTCTGTTCACTCATGTTAATCTTCAAGAGATTTCCATTTATGGCAGGAATGTTTCAAAGTGACTGGAAATTAATACACCACAGATGTGCAGATGTATGCTTACATTCTAGAAATTCTATAAAAGGGCAATTGCTAATGTTACCATTCATAGTGTTTAAAACATTCTGACGTTATGGCTTTCCCCTGTTCCTGTGTGTTCTGTTTGCTTCCCTGTTCTATCAGATTTTCTTCCTTATTCTCATGGCTGTCAATTTGTCCTTACAAAATTAGAAAGACCTAGAATTATTTATTTTGGAATAGGTTGTGCAGGGAAAATTAGGGGGCAACAACAAGATTGTGCAAATTTCTACGAGCATTTTTTCTTCCTGTTTCTTCATCTGGATCAGGACCACAAGTTTTAATCTCCATACTCCAGCCATCCCTTATGAATGTGATTTGGTAGATTGGAATAAAGTGCAGAGGGAAATCATTTTTCCTTCTGCCTTCATCTCTCTTCTACTTTTCCTAACAAAGCATCATCTCTAGTTGTAGGGATGCTTCCTCTCCAGATGTAGAATATAAGGACAGAGTGCTCCCATTTTGTCATAGCTATTGCTGCCCTCACCAGGTGGATGGTATGTCCATATCTAGTCCGATGAGATTTCATCTGGTTTCTGTCTGGTTGAGCTGGTTGGTGACCACTCAATTATGAAAGAAGAATCACATCCTTGCAAGTGACAACGGGCACAAAGCAAAGAACTCCAGTTAATGGGGTTTTCTTCTGATATTGACTCTTGCAGTCATTCTCAATTGAAGTGGATGAATTTGGCAGTGGATTCTCTTATTGAACAAACAAGTGGCATATGATGGGTATAAGAGCTTCCACAACATCAAATAAATGAATCCCCCATCAACATCACTACCTATTTTCCCCGCTTAAATTGAGAGGACACGTTTGTGGAAAGCGGGTACTTCAACATGTACCATGGAAGCAAAGCATACAGTTGTGAAGTGGTTACACCGGCCTCTTCTTGCAGCTGCATCTGTTGGTTATAAGAAATTTTTTAACTTCTTTTGTCTTGAAGCTTGTTGCTCCCTTATCTCTATAAAAGGGAATTCAGGGCTTACGAAAATCATTGGTTCGAGGTCATGTCTCCAGACTTAGTCTGAAATATGGATCAATCTGGTCAAGGAGGAGTTGTAAATAAGTTTGTTTTGTGCTAATAGAATTAGTTGTCTATTTTTAGGGCTTCATCTTGAGTTTCTTTTGATTTCTTGATAGAACTATTAAAAGCTATGATGTAAATTACTGAACAATTTATTTTACAAATCTTGTTGAGTCTTGGAGTATACAGTCTCCTACTTCATCTATACAGTTCCACATTATGAATATATATTTGGTTAAGGATCATCTTTATTCATCATCATAGTCTTTCTTGTGCTGGCATGTTTCTCTTATGGCATTTACTCAAGTAGTAATATAAAGTGGCTATTAGAAAATATAGAATGTGGTACTGGTTTACAGGGATAACTAAGTATGGTTAACTCCAAAACTAGTAGAGTATATTCAATATAAGGCATTGTTATACCTTTATAGTAAACTAAGGTTTGTTACATCACAGTCCTTTTAGTTTTTATCAATTTAATCTTTTGACTCTATGGCCCTTGGATAGGCACTGGTCTATTCATGAATACTATACTGAACTTACACCCCTTTGATCATCCTTGAAATCTTTTAAAATAAATCCAAGTACTTTCCCTTCCAGCAATAGGCTTTTAAGTGGTAAGTTAAGTTTTGCATGTACCTCTGCGAAGAATAGGATTAGAGATTAAAAAATCTAGCCCATCTCTTTAACTTATCATACATTCTTTCAAGCCAATTTACAAGAAACATATCTATGATAGGAATAGTGTCGACAAGCTTATATCTCAGGGAAACCCCCTCCATTTGAGCATAACACTGTTTTCCCCCAAAGAAAAGAAAATATCAGTTAAGGAGAAATAACAAAAGAAGTAAATCCTGAGCAAAGGAACACCCTCCTTGGTTTCACAGAGCCTAAAGTACAGAGGAAAAAAGGGGATAGAGAAACCCTCTCTCCCAAATTTCCTATTTGTTGGCCAATCCCTCAAGGCAGATCAATCATTAACAAGTGGCTATTTTATAGATCTGCTGCGAGATCAGGTTGGGAATTTAAAACAATCAGCAGGGCAGAAGGAATAAGAAACTAACTAAATTTTATTTGGCAAGCTCTTATCTTCATTTTTAACATAGCTTTACTACACTCTTGGAATAAATGCAACTGACTTATGATTTGAGATTTTCTTTTGCAGAACTTCAAGTTTGTTCTCATTAGTTTTGTATAAAAATAGGCCATCATATTGTAAAAAAGAAACACATTTGTAAACTATATACCTAAAACTAGAACTAGAAGAACAAATTATCTTTAGTTGCCCTCCACACTACAAGGTTTGAATCTAGATTTCATTGCCTTCTCTATAACTCCCATGATCATTGAGGATTCCATGCAATGTGAGAACTAAGAATGCCTTGCTCTGTTTGTATATGAAGTTCTTCATCAAAGGCAAAGGCCACTCAAAGATAAATTTAAGTAGAGCAACATTTAATGCTCATCAAATTTTAGTTTTTTAACCATTAAATGGTGCTATATGAAAAAGGTACAACAAGAAGGTTACTCATATGCAATACGTTTGGTAATAATGGACCTTAAATGTGACACATTACCCACTTTTCTTACTCAACCTTGAATGGTAGAACAATTCAATAAAAAAGGAAAGAAAATTTAAATTAACAAAAAAAATCTGCAAATATGTCCCTTCCTCCTTTTAACAACTAGAAAGCTATTTTGCAGCACCCACAAGGCAAAATCAAGATTTACAAGAACGAGGACTCATTTTTGGTGGTTTTGTGCAAATATTTGGTGATTTTAATTATATTTTGAGCAAATTAATTTACCAAGATTTTCAAATATTTTTGGCTTAACCAAAGCCTCGATATAATGAGTAGAATATTCAAGCATGACCGAGTACATTGAAGGTTATCCCAGGTTTAATAAGAATGCAGTCCACACGTCATTAAATGCAGTCCCAAGCTCAATCATAAATTTAACAGGCAAAAAATGAAGCAACAGAATGCAATAGAGATGACTGCAAACAATGTTAAAAATTACTGTAATTTGCACCCCTCTAGAATCCATTGAATGTTCCAATTTCATTGAGAAGAATACAAGGCATGCCTTATCAGAAATATGTCAAAGAAAAAGAGAGCAATGCTAATGGAAACCATGGATATTTTAATGTCGAGTATTTTCCCACTTAGGGTTTACAATAATAGTTTGCAATTTGAAATTCACCGTAAGATAAGCAAGTCAGGACTCCTTCATGGATGTGGATGTAAATGACGGGTTAAAAAAAGGCTACAAAGTAGTGAACTAGATGTAATAGTCTGAAATAATCAATGAGAAAAACTGGACATACCTTTTTGACATAGGGGTTATCACCGAGGCAGGACTCGCATATGATGGGGAAATGAGATCACTCCCAGCCATCTGCCTCTGTGTCCCACAATAGCCTATGAGCCATTTTTGCCTGCTTAAATCTGTGACAAATGTTCTACATAATATTCGCTCTGAGGATTACTGAGTTTGACCCATGATTATTGCTTGGTGTCTAAATTAAACAGATTTAGAGAGAAGCCGCTTGCGATGATGGAAAGAGGAGGCGAGTGACCACAGTTTCTTTTTGGTTTGATGGGGGTCATGCTTGTAATAATTATCAAAATAAGAGTGAAACATAGGGTAATATTTTGCAAAATGTTTTCCTACCCATTGGGGAAGAAAATTCACGTTAGACTATGTTTCTTGAAATTGATTTTTTTTTTCGTTTTGTGCTTACAATGGTTAATGCATGAAGCCAATAAAAAGTTTTTTGTTTGTTTTTGAATATATTTATTAAAAAATATTTTTAGTGGTCATAAAAAACAAAGCATTAAATATTAAGTTGCTCATAACAACAATATTTTCTAATTAGAGTAGTGAAATAATATCTAAAATAATGAATATGAAATAGATTTTTAGGAACATTTGTGAGTTTGAAATAATGGAGGACATATCAAGGAATGCAAAGATAAGGATATTAGTTGGGGTATAATAAAACATGTGTTTGGGCTCCCCTTATGTTTTTAATTTATGTGGTTTTTTAAAAAAATCTTAAGATACCACAAACCTGTAACCAATTGTGCTAAATAAGAAATAATACCTAGCAACAACATGGTATCTCAAAGATCTACATGAATCATAACCCCAAGCATCCCAAAGTATGCCCAATGACCCAAGAGGCCTGCCAAGGTAGGTTTACATTGAACATGCACATACAAAATACCATCCCCTTAAACCAGAGTTAGAGGGCACAAGGAATAAGAAACTAACTAAATTTTATCTGACAAGATCTTATCTTTATTTTTAACATAGCTTTACTACACTCTTGGAATAAATGCAACTGACTTATGATTTGAGATTGTCTTTTGCAGAACTTCAAGTTTGTTCTCATTAGTTTTGTTTAAAAATACGCCATCATCTTCTGGAAAAGAAACACATTTGTAAACTATATACCTGAAACAAGAACTAGAAGAACAAATTATCTTTAGTTTCCCTCCACACTACAAGGTCTAAATCTAGATTTCATTGCCTTCTCTATAACTCCCATGATCATTGAGGATTCCATGCAATGTGAGAACTAAGAATGCCTTGCTCTGTTTGTATATAAAGTTCTTCATCAAAGGCAAATGCCACTCAGAGATAAATCTAAGTAGAGCAACATTTAATTCTCATCAAATTGTATTTTTTAAAGCATTGAATGGTGCTATATGAAAAAGGTACAACAAGAAGGTTACTCATCTGCAATATGTTTGGTAATAATAGACCTTGACTGTGACACATTACCCACTTTCCTTACTCAACCTTGAATGGTAGAATAGTTCAATAAAAAAGGAAAGAAAATTCAAATTAGCAAATTTTTTTTTTTGGAAATGCGTCCCTTCCTCCTTTTAACAACTAGAAACCTATTTTACAACACCCACAAGGCAAAATCTGGATTTACAAGAAGGAGGACTAATTTTTGGTTGTTTTGTGCAAATCTTTGGTGATTTTAATTGCATTTTGAGCAAATTAATTTACCAAGTTTTTCAAATATTTTTGGCTTAATCAAAGCCTCGATATAATGAGTAGAATATTCAAGCATGACCAAGTACATTGAAGCTTATCCCAGGTTTAATAAGAATGCAGTCCACACGTCATCAAATGCAGTCCCAAGCTCAATCATAAATTTAACAAGCAAAAAATGAACCAACAGAATGCAATAGAGCTGACTGCAAACAATGTTAAAACTTACTATAATTTGCATCCCTCTAGAATCCATTGAATGTTCCACATTCATTGAGAAAAAAACAAGGCGTGCCTTATCACATATAGGTCAAAGAAAAACAGAGCAATGCTAATGGAAACCCTGGATATTTTAAAGTTGAGTATTTTCCCACTTAGGGTTTAAAGCCATAGTTTACAATTTGAAATTCGCCTTAAAATAAGCAGGTCGGGACTCCTGCATGAATGTGGATGTAAATGATGGGTTAAAAAAGGCCACAAAGTAGTGAACTAGATGTAATAGTCTGAAAAAATTGATGAGAAAAATTGAACATACCATTTTGACATAGGGGTTATCACCGAGGCAGGACTCGCATATGATGCGGAAATCAGATCGCTCCTAGCCAACTGCCTCCATGTCCCGTAGCAGCCTGTGAGCCATTTTTCCCTACTTAAATCTATAACAAATGTTCTACACAATATTTGCTCTGAGGATTACTGAGTTTGACCTAGGATTATTGCTTGGTGTCTAAATGAAACAGATTTTGATAGAAGATGCCTACGATGGTGGAAAGAGGAGGCAAGAAAGAATAGATTCTTTTTGGTTTGATGGGGGTTGTGCTTGTAATAATTATCATAATAAGCATGAGACATAGGGTAATATTTTGCAAATTGTTTTCCTACCCGTTGGGGAAGAAAATTCAGATTAGACTATGTTTCTTGAAATTGATTTTTTTTTTGTTTTGTGCTTAGAGTGGTTAATGCATGAAGTCAATAAAAAAGTTCTTTTTTTGCTTTTGAATATATTTATTAAAAAATATTTTTAGTGGTCATAAAAAACAAAGCAATAAATATTAAGTTGTTCATAACAACAATCTTTTCTAATCAAAGTAGTGAAAGAATATCTAAAATAATGAATATGAAATAGATTTTTAGGAACATTTGTGAGTTTGAAATAATGGAGGACATATCAAGGAATGCAAAGATAAAGATATTAGCTGGGGTATAATAAAACAAGTGTTTGGGCTTCCCTTATGTTTTGAATTTATGTGATTTTTTTAAAAAATCTTAAGATACCACAAACCTGTAACCAATTGTGCTAAATAAGAAATAATCCCTAGCAACAACCTGGTGTCTCAGAGATCTACATGAATCATAACCTGAAACATCAAAAAGTATGCCTAGTGACCCAAGAGGCCTGCCAAGGTGCAGGTTTACATCGAACATGAACATACACACTACCATCCCCTTAAACCAGAGTTAGAGGGCACAAGGAATAATAAACTAACCAAATTTTATCTGACAAATTCTTATCTTCATTTATAACATTGCTTTACTACACTCTTGGAATAAATGCAACTGACTTATGATTTGAGATTGTCTTTTGCAGAACTTCAAGTTTGTTCTCATTAGTATTGTATAAAAATAGGCCATCATCTTCTAATAAAGAAACACATTTGTAAACTATATACCTTAAACCAAAACTAGAAGAACAAATTATCTTTAGTTGCCCTCCACACTACAAGGTCTGAATCTAGATTTCATTGCCTTCTTTGTAACTCCCATGATCGTTGAGGATTCCATGCAATGTGAGAACTAAGAATGCCTTGCTCTATTTGTATATGAAGTTCTTCATCAAAGGCAAAGGCCACTTAGAGATAAATTCAAGTAGAGAAGCATTTAATGCTCATCAAATTATAGTCTTTTTACCATTGAATGGTGCTATATGAAAAAGGTACAACAAGAAGGTTAGTCATCTACAATATGTTTAGTAATAATGGACCTTAACTGTGACACATTACCCACTTTTCTTACTCAACCTTGAATGGTAGAATAGTTCAATAAAAAAGGAAAGAAAATTTAAATTAACAAAAAAAATCTGCAAATATGTCCCTTCCTCCTTTTAACAACTAGAAACCTATTTTGCAGCACCCACAAGGCAAAATCAGGATTTACAAGAAGGAGGACTCATTTTTGGTGGTTTTGTGCAAATCTTTGGTGATTTTAATTGCATTTTGAGAAAATTAATTTACCAAGTTTTTCAAATATATTTGGCTTAATCAAAGCCTCAATATAATGAGTAGAATATTCAAGCATGTTTGAGTACATTGAAGCTTATCCCAAGTTTAATGAAAATGTAGTCCACATGTCATCAAATGTAGTCCCAAGCTCAATCATAAATTTAACAGGCAAAAAATGAACCAACAGAATGCAATAGAGCTAACGCAAACAATGTTAAAACTTACTATAATTTGCACACCTCTAGAATCCATTGAATGTTCCAAATTCATTGAGAAGAATACAAGGCATGCCTTATCACAAATAGGTCAAAGAAAAAGAGAGCAATGCTAATGGAAACCCTAGATATTTTAAAGTCAAGTATTTTCTCACTTAGGGTTTAAAGCCATAGTTTGCAATTTGAAATTCACCTTAAAATAAGTAGGTTTGGACTCCTTCATGAATGTGGATGTAAATGACGAGTTAAAAAAGGTGACAAAGTAGAGAACTAGATGTAATAGTCTAAAAAAATCGATGAGAAAAACTAAACATACCATTCTGACATAGGGGTTATCGTCGAGGTAAGACTTGCATATGATGGGGAAATCATATCACTCCCAGCCATCTACCTCCATGTCTTGCAGTAGCCTGTGAGCCATTTTTCCCTACTTAAATATGTGACAAATGTTCTACACAATATTCTCTATGAGGATTACTAAGTTTGACCCAGGATTATTGCTTGGTGTCTAAATGAAATAGATTTAGATAGAAGTCACCTACAATGGTGGAAAGAGGAGGTGGGTGAGCACAATTTATTTTTGGTTTGATGGGGGTCATGCATGTAATAATTATAAAAATAAGCATGAAACGTAGGGTAATATTTTGCAAATTGTTTTCCTACCCATTGGGGAAGAAAATTCACATTAGACTATGTTTCTTGAAATTGATTTTTTTTGTTTTGTGCTTATAGTGGTTAATGCACGAAGTCAATAATTTTTTTTTGTTTTTGAATATATTTATTAAAAAAGATTTTTAGTGGTCATAAAAAACAAAGCAATAAATATTAAGTTATTCATAACAACAATCTTTTCTAATCAATGTAGTGAAATAATATCTAAAAGAATGAATATGAAATAGATTTTTAGGAACATTTGTGAGTTTGAAATAATGGAGGACATATCAAGGAATGCAGAGATAAGGATATTAGTTGGGGTATAATAAAACATGTGTTTGGGCTTCCGCTATGTTTTGAGTTTATGTGGTTTTTTTTTTTAAAATCTTAAGATACCACAAACCTGTAACCAATTGTGCTAAATAAGCGATAATCCCTAGCAACAATTTGGTGTCTCAGAGATCTACATGAACCATAACCCCAAGCATCCCAAAGTATGCCCAGTGAGCCAAGAGGCCTGCCAAGGCAAGTTTACATCAAACATACACATATACACTACCATCCCCTTAAACCAGAGTTAGAGGGCACAAGGAATAAGAAACTAACTAAATTTTATCTGACAAGCTCTTATCTTCATTTTTAACATAGCTTTACTACACTCTTGGAATAAATGCAACTGACTTATGATTTGAGATTTTCTTTTGCAGAACTTCAAGTTTGTTCTCATTAGTTTTGTATAAAAATAGGCCATTATCATCTGAAAAAGAAACACATTTGTAAACTATATACCTGAAACCAGAACTAGAAGAATAAATTATCTTTAGTTGCCCTCCACACTACAAGGTCTAAATCTAGATTTCATTGCCTTCTTTGTAACTCTAATGATCGTTGAGGATTCCATGCAATGTGAGAACTAAGAATGCCTTGCTCTGTTTGTATATGAAGTTCTTCATCAAAGGCAAAGGCCACTCAGAGATAAATGTAAACAGAGCAACATTTAATGCTCATCAAATTGGAGTTTTTTAACCATTGAATGGTACTATATGAAAAAGGTACAAAAGAAGGTTACTCATCTGCAATATGTTTGGTAATAGTGGACCTTAACTGTGACACATTACCCACTTTTCAATAAAAAAGGAAAGAAAATTTAAATTAACAAAAAAAATTTGGCAAATATATCCCTTCCTCCTTTTAACAACTAGAAACCTATTTTGCAACACCCACAAGGCAAAATCCGAATTTACAAGGAGGACTCATTTTTGGTGGTTTTGTGCAAATCTTTGGTGATTTAATTACATTTTGAGCAAATTAATTTACCAAGTTTTTCAAATATTTTTGGCTTAATCAAAGCCTCGATATAATGAGTAGAATATTCAAGCATGATCGAGTACATTGAAGATTATCCCAGGTTTATTAAGAATGCAGTCCACACGTCATCAAATGTAGTCCCAAGCTCAATCATAAATTTAACAGGCAAAAAATGAACTAACATAATGCAATAGAGATGACTGCAAACAATGTTAAAACTTACTATAATTTGCATCCCTCTAGAATCCATTGAATGTTCCAAATTCATTGAGAAGAATACAAGGCGTGCCTTATCACAAATAGGTCAAAGAAAAAGAGAGCAATGCTAATGGAAACCTTGGATATTTTAAAGTCGAGTATTTTCCCACTTAGGGTTTAAAGCCATAGTTCACAATTTGAAATTCGCCTTAAAATAAGCAGGTCGAGACTCCTTCATGAATGTGGATGTAAATGACGGGTTAAAAAAGGCCACAAAGTAGCAAATTAGATGTAATAATCTAAAAAAATTCATGAGAAAAATTGAACATACCATTTTGACATAGGGGTTATTCCTGAGGCAAGACTCGCATATGATGGGGAAATCAGATCACTCCCAACCATCTGTCTCCATGTCCCGCAGCAGCCTGTGAGCCATTTTTCCCTGCTTAAATCTGTGACAAATGCTCTACACAATATTCACTCTAAGGATTACTGAGTTTGACCCAGGATTATTGCTTGGTGTCTAAATGAAACATATTTAGATAGAAGCCGCCTGTGATGGTGGAAAGAGGAGGTGAGCAAGCACAATTTCTTTTTGGTTTGATGGGGGTCGTGCTTGTAATAATTACCAAAATAAGCATGAAATGTAGGGTAATATTTTGTAAATTATTTTCCTACCCGTTGGGGAAGAAAATTCACATTAGACTATGTTTCTTGAAATTGATTTTTTTCTCGTTTTGTGCTTATAGTGGTTAACACACGAAGTCAATAAAAAAGGTTTTTTTTTTTGTTTTTGAATATATTTATTAAAAAATATTTATAGTGGTCATAAAAAAAGCAATAAATATTAAGTTGTTCATAACAACAATCTATTCTAATCAAAGTAGTGAAATAATATCTAAAATAATGAATATGAAATAGAGTTTTAGGAACATTTGTGAGTTTGAAATAATGGAGGACATATCAAGGAATGCAAAGATAAGGATATTAGTTGGGGTATAATAAAGCACGTGTTTGGGCTTCTCTTATGTTTTGAATTTATGTGGTTTTTTTTAAATCTTAAGATACCACAAACTTGTAACCAATTGCGCTAAATAAGCAATAATCCCTAGCAACAACCTGGTGTCTTAGAGATCTACATGAATCATAACCCCAATCATCCCAAAGTATGCCCAGTGACCCAAGAGGCCTGCCAAGGAAGGTTTACATGAAACATGCACATACACACTACCATCCCCTTAAACCAGAGTTAGAGGGCACAAGGAATAAGAAACTAACTAAATTTTATCTAACAAGCTCTTATCTTCATTTTTAATATAACTTTACTACTCTTGGAATAAATGCAACTGACTTATGATTTGACATTTTCTTTTGCAGGACTTCAAGTTTGTTCTCATTAGTTTTGTATAAAAATAGGCCATCATCTTCTGAAAAAGAAACACATTTGTAAACTATATACCTGAAACAAGAACTAGAAGAACAAATTATCTTTAGTTGCCCTCCACACTACAAGGTCTGAATCTAGATTTCATTTCCTTCTCTGTAAATCCCATGTTCGTTGAGGATTCCATGCAATGTGAGAACCAAGAATGCCTTGCTTTGTTTGTATATGAAGTTCTCCATCAAAGGCAAAGGCCACTCAGAGATAAATTTAAGCAGAGCAACATTTAATGCTCATCAAATTGTAGTTTTTTAACCATTGAATGGTGCTATATGAAAAAAGGTACAACAAGAAGGTTACTCATTTACAATATGTTTGGTAATAATGGACCTTAACTGTGACACATTACCCACTTTTCTTACTCAACCTTGAATAGTAGAACAATTCAAGAAAAAAGGAAAGAAAATTTAAATTAGCAATTTTTTTTTTGCAAATATGTCCCTTCCTCCTTTTAACAACTAGAAACCTATTTTGCAGCACCCACAAGGCAAAATCAGGATTTACAAGGAGGACTCATTTTTGGTGGTTTTGATTTTAATTGCATTTTGGGCAAATTAATTTACCAAGTTTTTCAAATATTTTTGGCTTAATCAAAGCCTCGATATAATGAGTAGAATATTCAAGCATTACTAAGTACATTGAAGCTTATCCCAAGTTTATTAAGAATGCAGTCTACATGAAATCAAATGCAGTCCCAAGCTCAATCATAAATTTAGCAGGCAAAAAATGAAACAATAGAATGCAATAGAGCTGACTGTAAACAATGTTAAAACTTACTATAATTTGTACCCCTCTAGAATCCATTGAATGTTCCAAATTCATTGAGAAGAATAAAAAGCGTGCCTTATCACAAATAGGTCAAAGAAAAAGAGAGCAATGCTAATGGAAACTTTGGATATTTTAAAGTCTAGTATTTTCCCACTTAGGGTTTAAATCCATAGTTCCCAATTTGAAATTCGCTTTAAAATAAGTAGGTCGGGGCTCCTTCACGAATGTGGATGTAAATGACGGGATAAAAAAGGCCAAAAAGTAACAAACTAGATGTAATAGTCTAAAAGAATTGATGAGAAAAACTGAACATACCATTCTGACATAGGGGTTATCGCTGAGGCAGGACTCACATATGATGGGAAAATCAAATCGTTCCCATCGATCTGCCTTTGTGTCTTGTAGCAGCCTGTGAGCCATTTTTCGTTGCTTAAATATGTGACAAATGTTCTACACAATATTCACTTTGAGGATTACTGAGTTTGACCCAAGATTATAGCTTGGTGTCTAAATGAAACAGATTTAGATAGAAGCCACTTGCGATGGTGGAAAGAGGAGGTGAGTGAGCACCGTTTCTTTTTGGTTTGATGGGGGTCGTGCTTGTAATAATTATCAAAGTAAGCGTGAAATGTAGGGTAATATTTTGTAAATTATTTTCCTACCCGTTGGGGAAGAAAATTCACATTAGACTATGTTTCTTGAAATTGATTTTTTTTCATTTTGTGCTTACAGTGGTTAATGCACGATGTCAATAATTTTTTTTTTTTTGTTTTTGAATATATTTATTAAAAAAGATTTTTAGTGGTCATGAAAAACAAATCAATAAATATTAAGTTGTTTAGATTTTTAGGAACATTTGTGAGTTTGAAATAATGGAGGGCATATCAAGGAATGCAAAGATAAGGATATTAGTTGGGGTATAATAAAACACGTGTTCGGGCTTCCCTTATGTTTTGAATTTATGTGGTTTTTTTTTTTTTTGTAAATCTTAAGACACCACAAACTTGTAACCAATTGTGCTAAATAAGCAATAATCCTTAGCAACAACCTGGTGTCTTAGAGATCTACATGAATCATAACCCCAAGCATCCCAAAGTACACCTAGTGACCCAAGAGGCCTACCAAGGCAGGTTTACATCAAACATGCACATACACACTACCATCCCCTTAAACCAGAGTTAGAGGGCACAAGGAATAAGAAACTAACTAAATTTTATCTGACAAGCTCTTATCTTCATTTTTAACATAGCTTTACTACACTCTTGGAATAAATGCAACTGACTTATGATTTGAGATTTTCTTTTGTAGAACTTTAAGTTTGTTCTTATTAGTTTTTTTATAAAAATAGGCCATCATCTTTTGAAAAAGAAACACATTTGTAAACTATATACCTGAAACCAGAATTAGAAGAACAAATTATCTTTAGTTGCCCTCCACACTACAAGGTCTGAATCTAGATTTCATTACCTTCTCTGTAACTCCCATCATCGTTGAGGATTCCATGCAATGTGAGAACTAAGAATGTCTTGCTCTGTTTGTATATGAAGTTCTTCATCAAAGGCAAAGGCCACTCAGAGATAAATTTAAGCAGAGTAGCATTTAATGCTCGTCAAATTGTAGTTTTTTAACCATTGAATGGTGCTATGTGAAAAAGGTACAACAAGAAGGTTACTCATCTGCAATATGTTTGGTAATAATGGATCTTAACTTTGACACATTACCCACTTTTCTTACTCAACCTTGAATGGTAGAATAGTTCAATAAAAAAGGAAAGAAAATTTAAATTAACAAAAAAAAATCTGCAAATATGTCCCTTCCTCCTTTTAACAACTAGAAACCTATTGTACAGCACTCGCAAGGCAAAATTGGGATTTACAAGGAGGACTCGTTTTTGGTGGTTTTGTGCAAATCTTTGGTGATTTTAATTGCATTTTGAGAAAATTAATTTACCAAGTTTTCTAAATATTTTTGGCTTAATCAAAGCCTCGATATAATGAGTAGAATATTCAAGCATGACCAAGTACATTGAAGCTTATCCCAGGTTTAATAAGAATGCAGTCCACACATCATCAAATGCAGTCTTAAGCTCAATCATAAATTTAACATACAAAAAATAAACCAACAGAATGCAATAGAGCTTACTGCAAATAATGTTAAAACTTACTATAATTTGCACCCCTCTAGAATTCATTAAATGTTCCAAATTCATTGAGAAGAATACAAGGCGTGCCTTATCACAAATAGGTCAAAGAAAAAGAGAGCAATGCTAATGGAAACCTTGGAGATTTTAAAGTCAAGTATTTTCCCACTTAGGGTTTAAAGCCATAGTTCACAATTTGAAATTCACCTTAAAATAAGTAGGTCGAGACTCCATGAATGTGGATGTAAATGATGGGTTAAAAAAGGCCACATGGTTGTGAACTAGATGTAATAGTTTGAAAAAATTGATGAGAAAAACTGAACATACCATTTTGACATAGGGGTTATCGCCGAGGCAAGACTCACATATGATGGGGAAATTAGATCGCTCCCAGCCATCTACCTCCGTGTCCCGCAGTAGCCTGTGAGCCATTTTTCCCTGCTTAAATTTGTGACAAATGTTCTACACGATATTAGCTATGAGGATTACTGAGTTTGACCTAGGATTCTTGCTTGGTGTCTAAATGATAGAGATTTAGATAGAAGCTACCTGCGAGGGTGGAAAGAGGATGCGAGCAAGCACAATTTCTTTTTGGTTTGATATAATTATCAAAACTAGCAATTGCACCCATAGGAGGTTCAAGGAATACGCCGATAGGAAAATCGACCAGTTTCAGAAAATTTTCTGGCGTGATTTTTTAATTTTATTTTTATCGCGTGAGATAATTTTGAGCACTATAATGCTCACATATAAAAGCTTATCGGCTAATAATAAGCATGAGACTTAGGGTAATATTTTGACACATTTATGACAAAATAGTATGACACATCTTAGTATAAGTAAATTACATAAAAAGCAAATATATATATCTGCATAATCCTATATAAATTTTGACAGTTTGTTAAAAATCTCTCCTTTCATATGATACGGTCTTTTTAAAATTTTGATTGTATTTTATAGTAAAATGCTTAAATACAACTATACAACCATCAAATTTAGGCCCTGTTGGGGAAGAAAATTCACATCTCAGTAAAGTGTGGAGGAAAATTCCCTCTTCGTGATATTAACAAAATAATATAGGTTAATTAAATGAATGCAAACACCATCTTAGATTGAACTAGCAATTGCACCTTAATGTACAATGGGTACACTGAAGATTTGTGGGAGTTCAATTAATGTGTCTTTAAGTGAACCATGATTGCATTCCATTAGATCATGTTTCTTGAAATTGATTTTTTTATTCATTTTGTGCTTACAGTGGTTAATGTAGAGGTCAATAAAAAAGTTTTTTTTGTTTCTGAATATACGCATTAAAAAAGATTTTTAGTAATAATAAACCAAAAGAGAAGATGGGGAAAAATTTGTGAAGGAAGTCTCAGAGCAAATACCGTTTGCAGATCAGATGGTTTTGGCATGGACGAGGGTGTAAATGCATTGATGAAGGGCAAGATGAAACAAGGTGCAACCAAGGGCAAGAAAAATGTAGGGGCCAAGAAGGGTTTGGGATGTGTGGAGGTTCATGATGGGAGGAAGCGGTATTCACTTTTCTCTAATTTAGGAAATCAATCAAAGGAGAAACAGGATTAACCACCCACCCCTCCTCCCTCTCTTGACTTTGATCCACTAGGATTGACTCAGGGAAAGTTGCATGCAGATGGATCGATCCCTCCTAGCCTGGATTTGGAAACCCTTTCAGTATGCAAAACCAGAGCTAACCCTTTTCATGAGTGTAGAGCCTATTGTCTAGAACAGTTTCAGAGGGCTAACCCTAGCTCTAACCCTATCCCCCCCAAGTCGCCACCTATTATGCCTTCCTCTACCACCGAGGTGCTTTCCCAATAGTCAAATCCACCCTCCTCTCCCTTTAAGGAGTCTTCCAAACAATGTGACAGCTCTTTCTTTTTCAGTCGGGGATTCAGAGGTGGTTTTTACAGATGAACCAACAGAATTTCACATTTTAGATGAATGTATCAATGTTGTTTTTATGAATATTGGTGGGCGCTCTTTGATTCTAAGATTTATGTGGAGGCATCCATCTATTGACTCAATCATTGAATGGACTAAATCTACCTGGAGTAATCTAACTCCCCCATGATTGAATCATTGGCTTTTATTTTATTTGTTTTCTTTTAGTTTTGTTGCAGATTGTAACTTTGTGATGCAAAATGGTCCATGGTTCTTTGGGCAATTAGGCCTCTCTCTCACTCCATGGACCCTTTTTTTGACCCAGCCACTTCCAAAATTACAGATATTCCTATTTGGATCAGACTTTATAATCTGCCTTTAGTTATGTGGAATACTGATCTCATCATCAACCTAATCAATCAAGTGGGCATCTTTGTTAATCTAGACACAGAAGAGGTGGTATCCTCACGTAGGTATATCAGGGTTTGTGCCATGGTAGACATTTCTAAACCTCTTTCTCATTCCATCCGGATTTGTTCTTCTTTCGGTACTTGGAGTCAGTATTTAAAATTTGAAGGGCTTCCATTTAGATGCTTTTTTTGCAATAAGATGGGTCACAAAATTGTAGCCTACACCCTTTAGCGATCATACGGCTCTAAGCATATCAGTCTTAAAAATGGATCAAGAAGTTTAGTTCTCTAGATGCTGATTTCATTTGGTGAAATCATGGTAAGTTTATGGTTCCTCAATCTGAATCAGGGCCTGATCTAGTGTAACAAACATAATCCATTCCTCCTCCTATAATCCCTGTCATTGAAAACTTGAGTGATATTATTCCTGAGGTGGAGAATGAGGGTTATGAGTTGAAAGGCACCTTTCCTTTTATGGAGGATCTGGATGATATGACTCCTAATTATTTTGATCACGATATAGTTTTGGCTCCTCCAAGGAAATGTTCAATTGCACAAACTATGAGCAGTAAATCTAAACCAAATTGTAGTCTCTCAAAGAGGAAGAAAGGGCACCAGTCAGATGCAGAAAAATGTCATATTGAAGGTAAGGAAGCTATGGAGGAGGGTTCCCATTGGACTATGGTTGCCTTCCTTTCATGGAATAACAAAAGAGCTTAGTCTATTTTGGGATTGTGCAATTGAATGATTTTGTTTCTGGTTATTTTTCAAACTCTTCTTGTGGGTTTGAGTCTTTCTTTCTCTTCTCCTTAGCTCTTTCTAGGTTGTTCTTCTCTCTCTTGGGTATCTTTCGGCTTTCCTCTCTCTTTCGTTTCACTGTTACCTACTTGGTAGGTCTGTTGCTTCTTATTTTTGTTTATGATTAATAGAGTGAGTGGGCCCTCATCCCACAACCTATGGAACTAAAAAAAAAGCTTTTTAGTAGTCATAAAAAAACAAAGCAATAAATATTAAGTTGTCCATATCAACAATCTTTTCTAATCAAAGTAGTGAAATAATATTTACAATAATGAAATATGAAATGGATTTTTTAGGAACATTTGTGAGTTTGAAATAATTGAGGACATATCAAGGAATACAAAGATAAGGATATTAGTTGGGGTATAAGAAAACATGTGTTTGAGCTTCACTTAGGTTTTGAGTTTATGTGGTTTTTTGGTGAGCTTGTTAGGTTTTATTTGTATCTTACTACACTAAACTAATATATCTTTTTGCATTTGGGTGGTGTGTTTTTAATTATTGGTCATTATATGGCACATGTATCCATTAATGTTGTTGTGGTAAGAATTGTTGATAATGATAATGGCTTCCTCAAGTTCTTGCAAATTTGTCTTGAAGATGTTACATGAGGTAATGAACCTTTCTCTAACAATTATTTTCATGTACTAGAAATCCCTAAATTTGACAATATTTGTGCTTAGTTTGAATAGTACACAAGCTTATTGGAAGGAAATTACATGAGTAGAAAAGAATAAATCAAAACATAGTTCTCCTTTGAGGAAGAGAAATCATCAAATAACCACAAAAATGGTTCCTTTTATTAACATTTTTCATTTTCACTTTCATTTTAAACATTTTGTCTATCTCTCTCTACATCTCTATATTTTATCTTTATCTATCTTTTTCTCTCTCTTTCTCTCTTCCTCTCTTTCTATCAATATGAAATTAACTTTTATAGGTCTTAATGGTGAGTTATATGATCCTTAAGAAAATGAGGTGTTGCTTTGAGCCCCACACCCCATAGACATTGAAGAAAATATATATATATATATATATATCTTTCTGAGCTCTTTCTCTATCCATATCTATCTCTCTTCTTCTCTATCTCTCTTTTTTTCTCTCTCTACTCACATTCTATTTTTCTCTGTCTCTATCTTTGTCACTCCATTGCTCTCTCCCCCTCTCTATCTCAGTAGTCCCCTCTCTCTCTTTGTTTTCCCTATCTCTCTATTCCCCCCCTCTCTCTCTATCTCTCTATATATAGAGAGACAGAGAGACAAAGAGGAAATTGTAAGGAGTAAATATTCAAAACTATGCTTTGCATGTTTAATTAGTTCTATAAATAAGAAAGAAACATTTTCATAGATAAAGTAAGTGACTAAAAAATTGTACATATATTTTTAATAGTTTTCTTATTTTTATAAATTTTAATTTATATATTTTCAAAGTATTATTTTTTCTATTTTATTCTTAAACAATTATAATGTTAATAATATACATTCCATTATTTTAAAACTTAAAAATTTCATTTAATATACTATGAACATTATTAATGAAAGTATTTCATAAATAAAGCATATGAAATATTATATATATATATAATGACTATATGAAAAAAGTCAATGTTGATTGCATTCCATGAGACCACGTTTTCTTAAAATGAACTATTTTTTGTTTTGTGCATATGGTAGGGCAATCTTTCTATTGTGATAATCCAGTATGTCAAAAATGCCTAATCAATATGATTTGGCAGGGAGGGAAACCCTTTGTATAGCTAGTGCTTAGAAAGTGGCTATTGTTCGTACCTTTCATCCATGTTATTTGTCTTTTGGGAGTGAGGTGGTGTGGAAGTCAAAGTAATCCATGAGGTCAATTGCTAGGTCCTTAAGAAAATGATGTGTTGTGCTCAACCTAGGTCTTCATGGACATGTGGTACCTTAAGATTGTTGGTGCGTAATAGTTGATTGAAAGCCAATTAGTCTAATCACACTTTACGTAGCATTGGTTTGACATTATAAAGCTTCCTTACTATTCATTAGGAGGAGGTTCCATTCCTTCACCAATTGCAATTTACATATTCCCTCAACATAGACATGGTTCCCCCTTCTTCAAATTCCTCATAATGCTTATCATAACACTTGACATATTTTTTGGCATCACAATGCTTGTTATCTAGTTGGTCTTGTACCCAACTAAGCCCAATATCTATTAAGATAGAGCAACAATTAATTTGTCTCTACAACAAAAGCAAAATATTGTAGTGCCAAAGAGGCAACATCTCAGCTCATGTTGCAAATTTTTCTTCTTTAGCTAAGATATCATTAAGAGGATCCTAATACTATTTACAATGATAGTATGAGTATTTTCAAATGATTTGTAATCTTGTTCATCATTAACACACAAAACACTTTGAGATTCACGTGCACTATGTCAAGCAACTCTTTCAAAAAGGAAAGTTTGATTTCTTGCATGTTTCATCACAATATTAGCTGCTAAATATCTTCACCAAAGCTCTTCCCAAGGTTACATTCCTTGGTCTTTGAGATAATATTGGGCTTCAGAAGTCACACTGAAAGGGGATGAGCAACAAATTTCTACATGAAAAGTTTTTTAGTCAGCCTTTAGGGGGGACTACTAGAATTGTGTAATCTTGACAAACTTTTCATTGTGTGTTTGTTGACCCCAATGTCACCTATAATGATGTGTAATATTATTTTGGATAAAGTCAACTCCAACATATTCCAATGACTTGGATGTGTATATATACAAACCAATTTCATTATTTATTATCTTGTTCATTCATATTAATAAACGAAAGTGTATTCCCTATGACCTTATCCATATTCTCTCTTGTGTCTGTGTTTGTTGAAGCTTTGTCACTTTGTTCGACACAAGAACACATGCATTTCATACACCACACATCCACACAAGAACACAAATATTTCATACTCCAATTTCTCTTCCTTACTCAATATAATGATATGTTACAAGCCACCATATATTATCTGACTCCATTCTATACTCAACACTCTTTAATACACTTTTCTTACATTCTCCCTTCAACTATGATATATTTCCCTATCATATTACAACATATATTATACCTCAACACATGACAGTACATAGAGACATGACAATTAGTCATGTCATCTCATCATCCATGGTCTTGGATGATACCATGAAGCATCTTAAGATGCTACACAGGACAAACATTGTCCTGTCATGTATTGTCTATTTGTCATCCCAATACGTTGCGATAGATTTGGAGAGTCCATAGTATGCAAGGAGGCACATATTAACTAGATGAAGAATCTTGCTAACAACTAGGCTTATGTCTCCTACAAATAGGATTACTAGGGGTTTCTTTCATGCATTGAAGGACCTCCAAATGTCCAAGAACTTGTTGAGATAATTTTATGCCAATTCTCTCCATTTATGTTTAAAATGGACAAAACCTCCAGAATCTACAAATATAAAAAAGGCACCAATAGGGTGCATATTTAACCACCATGACACAATCAAAACGCCTCATCACAAACACAACCCCCACCTTGTTGTACCTGTTAGCTTTGTCACTGTAGAAAATGCTCTCTAATTTTGTTCTATTTATAATTGAATTCTTGGTTGTTTAATGGAGTGTACTATTTATTGGATCAAGCAACTATTGTACAAACATGCACATTTTATTAATTTAGGGCTTCTATACCTTTTACATTTTGTTCTTTAAATTAGGATTGCAATTGTAGCATCTCTCCTAATAAAATCAAACATCTATCGCTCCCTAGAACTAATTTCATAATGGAAAAATTAGAAAAACTATGAAGTTAGATGCTTGGTTATAATGTACAATCCTAAATTATTCTCCTCACAACACTTAAAAGGAAAAACAAAAAAAATGTGATTATATGTAACCCTATGAGCCAATTTGACCAAAGGCTTTTTCCTTTTCCGCTTTGTGGAAGTTAGCCATGTTCAAGCAATTTTGAACCATGGCCCTTGGTATGTTCGGTCTTCCTTGTTGGTCTTCCAACAATGGACACGAGATTTTATGGCCTCTGATGATACCAAACACAAAGTTCCTGTGTGGATTGAATTCCATGGTTTGCCTTTGCCCTGTCTGCACTTCCTGCATGACATTGCCTCTTCTTTAGGAATAGTTATTTGTGTTGAACCTGATAGGTTCTTTCAAGCACGCCCTCAAAAGCGTGTCTGTGTTGAGGTGGATCTTTCGAAAGATCTCAAGGAATTTATTGACATTCAAATTGGCCCCCTTCGGCACACCCAGAAAGTCACATACTTCAATTTGCCCAATACTTGCTATTGTTGTTAGTCAGCAGAGCATAAAATTAGGGATTGTCCTCTTGCTGTGCCTAGAACCTAGGCTCCTCTCAGGGAGACTGTACAGACACACCCTGTAGCAAACCATGTAGCAACTATGCCCAAGGAGGTGGTTTCTAAACCAATGGACACTTGGGCTACTATCACCAATCACAAACACAGAGTGAAACCCTCTGCAGATGTTCTTAAACCCTCTGAAGCAGTTAAAGAGGTTTCAAAGCTTTATATGATTGGTGGGAAGGACAACAATAAGAGTCCTCTTGTGCTGCCTTCGCAACAAGCATCACCACCAAGGGCAAGAGCCTGTGTCAATTCTTTTATCTTTAGCTTTCTTTTGTCTTTAGCTTGCCGTTGTATTTGGCTAGCCAGTAAACTTTTTTCCACCGCCCATGAGGCTGGAAAAGGTGGCGTAACTACTCTTTTGTCCCCTTGGTGGCATGATTCAGTGGTGGATCATGGGGTGGATCCCACCAACTGGTTAGTCTGGACGCTTCTTAATATTAATAATTACTCTTTTGAGATTATTAATGTTTATGCTTCTAATGATGCGTTAGAAAGATCTGCTTTGTGGCAGTGGATTACAGATTCATTGCCTGTTGCCATGTGGCTTATTTGTTGAGATTTTAATATGGTTGAAATGGCTGCTGGCAAGGATGGTGTTCTACCTTTTCGGTGGCCAGCTGGCGAAAGAGAGGCGTGGTTCCATATGTGCAATAAATTGAGATTTTTTGATCCCAATGTTGGCCGCCGTCACTCCAGTCCTTTATGGCATACTTGGTGCAATTTTTGGGCTGGAACTGACAGCGTCTTTAAACGCCTTGATCGAGCTATGATTTTTGCACAATCTTTTTTTAAATTCTCCACGTCATCCACCCTCCCTATGCAACCGTTAGTGGATGTGACATTGTCAGATCACTTTCCAATTCAGTTTGCCATTGAGTGATAGCTCACTTAGCCACACGCCATGAAATCTTAGTTTTTTCTGAACACTTCCTTGCTTGCTCATCAACCCACCTTGGCACACATTTCAACTATTTGGAATTTAGAATGCCAGCCATTGCATGCTACTGGCTGGATTAAGTGGTGGAATGATGCTATTACCCGCACAGTGAGGTTTCTTCGTATCTATGGCCATCAGCTAGCCAATTTTAGGAGAAGGGCTTATGAAGCTACTGTCACTACTTTGAAATTTGCTTCTGAGGGCTTGGCTGCTGAGCCTTTTTCTCCTTCTAAGCAAGTCCTTGTTGCCAATTTATGGCATCAAAAATAAATGGCTGACTGCCATGTTGCCAGAGGAGCACAACTTAAAGCCAAAATGCACTGGCTAAAAATTGGGGACCGTGTTTCTAAGGAGTTCTTTCTTGCTCTTCGAGCCAAACATTCCTCACACGGTATTAAGCAAATCAAAGAGGACAATGCTGTTCATACAGATCTATCAGACATTCTCCAGGCTTTTGTTAGACATTATGAAAAAGTTTTCACTGCTCAAGATTACACTCCTGAGCGACAAACTACCTTGCATGATTGTCTTGCTGTTGTTCCAAACAGGCTATCCTCTGCCCAGACTCACTTTTGTGATCAACTTTTGACAATTGAAGAACTTAAGGAAGCTGTCTGCTCTATGGCAAATGAGAAAGTGCCTAGAATTGATGGCTTTCCTTATGAGTTCTACAAAGCCCTTTGGGATTGTTTAGGAAAAGATTTACACAATGTCTACCTTGAAGCATTTCATTCCAATTCTTTAGGTAATATTATAAATCAAGGAAACATTAAGTTCATACCTAAAGCTGTCGATCTAGAGGATATCTACAATTGGAGGCCCATTACCCTCCTCAATGTCTCCTACAAAATCATTGCTAAAGCCCTTTCGCTCAAACTCTGCAACCTGCTTCCTTTGATTGTCCGTCCTGAACAAACAGGCTTCATTAAGTCCAGATATATATTAGATAATATCATTGCTATTTGGGAGGGAATGGAATGGGCCCAAAAATCAAACCAAAAAGCAATTTTTTTAAAAATCAATTTTGCTAAGGCTTATGATCGTATTGAATGGCGCTTTATCCTTGCAATGCTTGCAGCGTTAGGGTTTGGACCCTCTTTTATACAATCAATTAAAATGCTCTTTTCAGATGCTTCTGCTTGCATCACTATCAATGGCTAGCAGTCTCATACTTTTGGCCTTTTCAGATCAATCTACCGAGGATGCCCTCTTTCCCCAAGTCTGTATGTTCTTGCAGCAGAAGGTTTTGGTTATCTTCTTGCTCATTCAGTTTCCAATAGGCTTGTTCATGGTATTTCTTTACCAAATTGTTCTAGCCAGCTGGTTAAAGGTCATTTTGCTGATGACTCCTTTTTCACCTTACTCGAAGAAGAAACTTCAGTTCAAAATGCTCTTGATTGTTTGGAGACCTTTTGTTTGGCCTCAGGTTCTTCCATTCAGTGGCACAAGATGTTATGCTACAGACAGTCTATACTTCCCACTCCTCATTGGCTTCAACAATATGGCTAGCGCTGGGTTGGCCATGGTGAAATTTTTAGATTCTTGGGTATTTCTTTTGCATTCCAAGGCACTTTTGCCACCCTATGGCAAGCTGTTCTTACCCGTGTGGAGCAAAAACTTGCCGTCTGGATTACTAAGCCTCTTTCACTAGCTGGTAAATTTTATGTTTGATCTAAGATCTTGGTTGCAACCCATGTTTATTATTCTTCCTGTTGGGCTCCTTCAAAAAGCTCTTATGCCAAACTAGAAAAATTCTTGCGGGATTTCCTATGGACCTCTTTTGATACTCGCCATGGTTTTCACCAAGTTGCTTGAGAATTTTGCTGTCTTCCCAGAGATTCTGGAGGACTTGGTCCTCTTTCTACTCATCGCGAAGGAACTGCCTTGGCGGTCAAATGGATTGTTCATGCACTCACTAGTTGTGAGGCATGGAAGGTTTTACTCTGGTATAATATTGAAATGGGTCATCCTATGCACAAACTAGCTTGGAAAGGAATTGGTTTTTCTACTCTCCTTGTCATGAGAGAACCAATTCAAGTCTCGGGTACATTTGTGGTTAAGAGCATTTGGAAAGCCCGAGAAAAAATTAAACCTTGGCTATGCTGGACTAGTGATGGTTTTCGTGCTGGTCTTTCATTCAATCACCTTAATATTTGGTGGTCACCTCTCCTAGCTTCTGCAACTCAACCTTTGGCTAAATTGCAAGGTTTGAAGGCTCTCAAATTTCACAAAAAAGGTGTTCAGACCCTTCAGGACCTATTTCACAGACCCACTATGAGCCTTTTGGCTTGGGAACCATTCCGTGTAAAATTTTCTCTTTCAAAAGTTGATAAGCTTACTTATGATAGAATCATTATGGCTATTCCACCTGAAATGTTGCACAAGGTTGGAATTCAGTCCAACAAGCCATGGTGGAAGGATTGGAAATGGTATCCAGACACACCCTTGCATCATTTCAAGCCACGAATGGCTTACAGGTGGCTTTCACCTCATTTACCCATGGCTGCCACTCTTAATAAGCACTGGCTTATTCATAGCTCTTTAGGACTTTGGCATTCCAGGTTTAAAACTGTTTGGTCTGCCATTCTTGAGCCAAAACTTGCTCATTTTTCCTAGTGCATTCTCTTTCAAGGCTTGCTTGTTGGTACTAGGCTGTTTCACCTTAGAGTCTAGGATTCTCGTTGCCCTTTTTATGGATAGGCTGAAATGATTCAGCATCTCTTCTAGTATTGCACCAGAGCTCAGCAATTCTGGTTATGGATTCATGATTTTTTTGACCTTTCAGACCTAAGCCATTAACCTGGCAAATCATCCTGCTGGGTGATTCACCCAAGTTTCTAGAGAAATTTACTCAAATCTGGCATATTTTTAGGGTGGAGATTTTATTTGCATTATGGAAGGATCATAATTCTTGTATATTTTCAGAGAGCAAAATTGGAACTAATGTTTCTCTGTACATTAAAACTATTAACTATTGTAATATTCTCCTGCAGATTCAAGTGCAAGCTAGCAAAGTTGCCTTGGAAGTGTCTCACTTACAAGAGTTGTTGGATCATTGGGGGAATACTCCCTGCATTGTGGCTCGTGTTCCTCCCTCACCATCCTCTGTCAGAGCTCGCTCTCCTAACAGATGTAGAAGTGGTTCGGCCAGAGATTCTCGGCCTCACTCCTAGCCTGCTTCGTGTCGCGGTGCTCACAGGCGTAGGCGCTTGACCTCTCCACGTCCGCATGGATGGACCTCTGGCCATGCTGCTAGTGCAGCTAGGGATAACGTGGGGTGTCCCATTATGGATAATGCAAGTAATGCTGGTTGGCCTGCAATGGACAATGCAGGCTAGAATGCTCCTGGTTCTTCACATCCACCATCTACAGGGTGGGATAATACTAAGGTTTTCCCTCGGTTAAATTTGGCTGGCTCACCTCAGTACAAGGAGCTAAATGTTTAGAAAGAAGAACATGAAAATGAAGATGGCTGGGATATGCCTGATGTCAACCCAGACCCCGCAGACATTTGGTGGAAATTGGATGACAGGGATCCACCATTTGCAGGAATGGCATTGGCTGCTTAATTCTATTTGCTCTTTGTTTTTATATGGTCCTGTACCCTTTGATACTTTGATACTTTGTTCTAGATATTTCTGGGCTTAGCCCATGTGGCTCTTGGGGTGTGCCTTTTAACCACCCGTTATTTTTTTGTCAAGTGTTTTTTTATTTGAGTAGATAAATTGCATTTTCATAAAAAAAAAATACTATATATTTGTATGTTTATTTTAATACCGAGTATTGAGATAGTAAAGGAGAGCAATTCACGATTATATGTGAAGAAGCGATGGGTTATCTATTGTTAAACATTGCAATAGCCCCGATTTTAGTAATGAATGGGCCTAAAAGTGTGTTTGCAATTACAGGAGAGATGAGCAATGCTGGAATAAATGAAGCAAGTTTGGTCCAACAAGCCTACAATGAAGCCCAAGTATTGGTCGATAAAAGTGAATATGTGTTCGATCGTGTTAGAAGGCTAAGCCTTTGAACTACCCTTTTCAATATGTGTGTGAAAAGTTTCAATTTTATAAGTGTCCAGATGACTACGACAACACAATATTTGTAAGATTTATCTGGAAATGAAGACAAAGTTTCTCAAGCCCTACAGGGTCTAGAGAATGCGTCAAGCAAGGCATACAAGTGTTAGAATAAATGTTCTATACAAAACTTTTTAGCAAATGTGGCGGTCTTCATGATTCACATTGTCTTGCATCCTTATAACATATTTTCCACCGTTAGATGGGAAAGTTAGCCAGTCCATTTTAGTAAAGGGAACTCCTTCAACGTAATTAATAATAGTTGGGAATGATAAAAGTGTAAAATAATATTATATTAAAAAATTAAATGTGAGGGGTTAAGTTAGTTTAGAAATTGAAGAAAGACTGTGAGAGCATGACTTGTATAATTGATTCGTCTTAAATTAGAAATGAATAATCTCAATGTACAAACTATCCATAAGATCTATGTATGTTAATCTTACAACTCTAGGTCAGTTCCATATGGTGTGGATTTGCTCTATAACTTGCAGATCTAATTTGGTTGGATGTGCGCAATTTGTAAGTAATTTACCTTAAAGTTTTCTCTTCGTTGATTGTTAAGGAGTAGTAGTATTTTAAAATACCTTGGGGAAGTCATCAAATTGCAAGGGTAGGGTTCTCCCAAGTCAACCCCCTTGATTAGATTGGCTTTATTATTGTGGAAATGATCGAAGATAGAAATCTCAAACAATGTAGATGATCTAGATGATTTTGATGCAAATTAGTTTCCTTTTACTACTACAAATCAAAATATTCCTTTTTGTAGATGCATAGGATTTTTCCCTTAATATTTGATGATAATGAATGCATATTAAATGTTGTTAATTACCAAAACATCACAACTAGTTGCTTCAAAATGCACTAAGTCCTCTCATAACGACTAGTGGAATAGGTGGGAGTCAGTACAAATTTAAAATTGTATTTTTTTGAATTTTTGGTCAATTTTGCATTGTGTAAGGTCAATCTCATATGATGTGGGATTGATCAAAGACAAGAAATTGTTAATCTAGGAATGGGGAATAAATATATGGGCATAAGTGCAAGTGTAGGTGTAATGAATGACTAATTTGTAGGAATATGTGCAAATATGGATAATATAAGTTCATATGTATGGGAATGAGTATAAATGGAGAGGGGTGATAAATCAATGAATAAGCCTAACTTTGCACAAGATTGTTTCATTTGTCGATATATGTAATCACATTAAGTTCTTCCATCACAATGGGCCCAAAACTAAATGGGAATTGACATGGGTATGTAAACTTCACCATTAAATTTTACCCCCACTTTAAGGTGCATGTGAATCCTAACATGAGGATGTATTTCTAAGTATTTGAGCACTCACAAAAATGCATGTAAAGTAAATATTTTGACATAAAAGGATATCAAGGTTCATGTAAAGTAATGGATCCCACTAGATCTCATTATGTGTGTTCATTCTTCAACATGCATGTTCCATGGGAACCTACAAAACAAAGAAAATATATGTAATGAGTAGCTTTTGTCATGCAAGTAAAGATAATAATAATTATAAACTAAATTTATTATCAATGATCATGGGAGAGAGGAGATATGTGATAAATATCCATCTAAACATAATGATGAATCTTGATATTGATGCCTATAAATGTCTACAAGCTTTATGAAAGAGTGTTAGTGATTGAATATGCCCCCTTAATCAATTGCATCCACTAGATGTAAGGAATTAGAGGAGAGGGAAAAATAATGCATGAAATATAAATATAAGCTAACCATATAAGCATGTAAATCATGTAAAGTAAATCAACAACATGAATGCATTGTGCAACAACCAAATAAAATATGTCAAATAATAGGCATGTTAAGCATATGGGCTAGAGATAAGCATGAAAGAGTATAACTTTGCCCCCAATATAGGTAATTGAAGATGAGAATGTGACCCTTATAGGTCATGAACACTCATGTAGGTACGTAGGACACTAGAAAAAGCATATGCCCCCATTGTGGCTCCAAGAACATGAACACAAAATGGTCAAGGTAAGGTGATAGGTCCTTGGGAGTGAGATAGATCTAGATGCATGATATATTAGGCATTGTAGACACCTGAAAATGACCGTGTATTCACCTTCATTTTTGACACATTCCTAACACGACTTTACATCCTAACATGTCTTCCAAATTAATTAAATAATTTTATTATTAATTAATTAACCCATCTTTAATTAAACCATCTTTCATTGATTCCCTTTTTCCCATATTAAATAAATAAATTTATTTATTTATTTAATTTCCCATTTCTTCTTAAATTAATTAATAAATTCTATTTATTTAATTAATTTATCATTTCTAACAACTTCCTTTCCATAAATAAATAATCCTATTATTTAATTCACTCACATCCTTATTTTTAACCACTCACCACTATTATTAAATAATTGGTCACAATTATTAAATAATGGATCTCCAAAATTAAATTCATTTCTAATCTCCACCATCCACTTCATACCACATCTTTTTAATATCCACCATTCAATGGAATAATGCTCTAGAAGATTCTTATCCTTGACCTATAATCCTCTCAACCAATTCTAGCCTTTAATCTAATCTTTTAATCCTAGCTCTCCATTTATCATTCAACCCTCTATAAATTGAGCCTCTCACATCATTATCACAACACATCTTTCATATGCAAGTACATGCTATCAAAATTCCATATCATTATCATTATCATTTGCCTCCATTATAGCCATCTCATACCTAGATTATGTTGGTTTTGTGAGCAGTCCACAATGCATAATATATCCATAGAACAAAGCTAATAGAATTAAGGTGCCTTCTACTTCATTCTATCTAATTGTGAGGGTTTGATTTGAGGTGAAGGTATTAATTTATATTACATTTATCTTCATTATTTACCTTGGATCATATTTTTGCATATATTTTTGGTATGCCTAGTGAGACCACGTCCTTTTAATGAGATTTTTTTGAAATAAATTATGTCTTCTTTGGTTGCAAGTTGTAGATCCATGCCCTTGACTGTCAAAGCACACTAGTGTTTCCATTCGATGCACTTGCGCTTGCAAGTGGCGCACCTGTGTGCCTTGTTAGTGCACTTGTGGTCTTTGTTCCAATGCATGTGTTTTGATTTTGACCTAGTTTTGGTTTTTGATCCATAATAGCTATAATTTTCTAGTTTTTCTGTCAAATTTTGACTTATCTGTGTTACAAACCTTTAAATATGACTTGTTCATTAGTTAACATTTAGTTTTTCAAGGTTTTGTTAAGTTTTTATTGCAGGTTTTTGTCACTTTTACTAGATTCGTGCCTATGCCTACCAAAGTCGTACCTTTATTGTGTGTGATTTTGTGCAACTAGGGTTTTATCAAATCTATCAACTGGGACCTCTGGATCAACCTTTGTCAATCATTTTCTATTTTATATAAGACCTAACTAGTTGTTTTTGGTAGGTTTTCATCTCATAGTTCTGGATCAACGCCTGTGCTATGCAAGTCTGTGCTTGTGTGGCTTCATATACACACCTATGCATCATTCTTGAGCACATGTGTCCTCTATCATCACGTCTATGCTCAAAAGGTAAATCAGGTATAGCAATCTAGTTTTCTGATTTTGTTTATCTCCATTTTCGTTCTTTTGACTATATTTTCATGCCTTTGTATGGTTTTCAGTTTGTAGCTAACAATTTGGCTTGATTTGGAGACTAATATCTTTGTGAAACTTGTTTATGCTTGTCAAAGAACATATCTCAAACTACTAACAAGTTTGTTGTAGCAACGCTTGTCAAAGATTTTGTTTTTCCACTAAATTAGGCACTAAAGTAGATTAATGGGTTAATGAACATTTGTTTGTCGTGTTTTTGAAGTGGTGTGTTGGTGTATGCTCTCTCCTTGCACTTCGTGTGATCTTGGAGACAAAAACCACACATTTCTTCTTTTTGTTATCCCAATATTTGCTTGTTTGTGTGTATGCTCTCTCCTGGCGCTTTGTGTGATCTTGGAGATAAAAAATATCAAGTAAAATCTTTCCCCTAGGAGGCCTACCTATAGAGACAACAAAAGTTGTACCTTAATCTAGTCACATAGTCATTAGGACAACCTTGGGGTCCTGGGTGATTACGAACACAAGGTGAAGTGGTGTTTACTTGATCACTTATGCCACATCCCTTTAATGGACTAGTTTTTACATACTTGGGCCTCACTATACCTTGTGTATTTGGAGGACTCCCCTAGAAGCTTGTAAATCCTAGATAAGACCATTGATTGTTGTTGGCAAGAGAAATAATAGGACATAGTCCAGAGATATGAGCCAAGCTTACCCTTATGTAATCTTTATACTCCAACAGTGACAGTAATAGAATATTATATATTTGTGGTAGGAAATAACATAATGCGGTAAGAATACATCATATTCAATATATAATAGATATCATAAATATTCAAATATTACACCATAGTTCTCACACACACACACACACACACACACACACACACACATATATATATTCCATCTTCTCATCATATCTATATCTCTTTCATTTCTTCCATCTTCCTATCTTATTATGCTTCTTCACATTGTCATGCTTCATCATGCTCTTCTCTCTCACATTCATCTTCCTTATATAGCCTCTTAATACTCTTTCATGGTGTCTTTCCTTTATGTCCTTTCCTAAATACTCATAATTAACTCCTTTCCATGAATTCACCATTTCCTTTTAATGATATTTAACCTTATTAAGGATTGTTAAGATGTGTTAGGGTGTGTTTAAGGCTATTTAAGGCCTATATGACCCATAAATGGGTCTACGGATGACCCAAATGGTACCACAAACCCTCTGCGACATATGATAATGTCATATAAGGTACAATGGTGTAGTTTGTGGTACTCCTGATCACCTGCTAACAGTTGTTTTCTAGTGTGGTGCGAGGTGATAGAATCTAACCTAAAGTCACTCACCATATACCTCCTTGAAGTAGAGATATAAGTCTTCTTTGAGTAGGGCATAAAAGCCTCCAAGGAAACGGGTATTGAGTGCATAGCCCTTATCCCTAGTTATCCTCTTAGGGTGAAGTGTTCTTAGTGTTGGTTTTTTCCCAGACTGGATGCTTATTCCCAGATTTCCCTACAAGGTAGCCATCAATGATCAACAGGATCTCTGGCCCAGGGACCAACAGTATAGGAGATAGACTCTATTTTTATCTCCTCTTCTTCTTCAGGCTCTGCAAAACCTAGGGGGGTATTCCCTACTCAATATCTATGAGAATATGCATACAAAGGCTGGGATGCTGACATGAAACAGATAAGTCCTCTTGTAAGTAGACCAAAACTGCAAGATAAGAGCAAAGGGGCTAGCTTTGGGCCTATTTTCAGTTGTAGACAGAGGACTTGGGATCCTAAAACTAATTCTACTGTCCTAATGGTTGTTTTGGAGTTTGATTTTGATTTTATGTTTGGAAGCAGACTTTGGACCCATTTTCAAGGTTGTTGAAAACTGGACATTTTGGCTCTGTAATGAAATACATCTGGTTTTGGTTGCTCTGTGCAGTGGATTTTGTGAGTTTATGAGTCTCATGTCTTATGTTTTGTGCATAAATTCATTGGTTTCATGCTGATTTAGATGAGTAATGCTATATCACATGTGTTTTGTTGTCTGTCTCCTGTATTGAATATGTTTTCCTTTTGAATCTAGATATCTAAGGGGTGTCTTGGGTTCTAGGATATAGGTTTACTATATTGAATGCTTGATCTCTTAACTTCTGTTCAAAGGATAGATTAAACTATTTTCAGGTTAAGTATTGAGGAAAGTATATTGTAGTAAGGATATCATAAGTAGAGATGTATAAACACTCTGTTCTGGGATATATTTGTAAGGCAAATATGATGAAATCCCCTTGAATCCAGTCTTGTTATGTTTGTGCTGAACACTTGCATGTGTATGTCTACTAACTCTAAGCTTTGGATAGGCACCAATCTAGCTCTGTGTTGAGGTTATACACCACGTCCAGCTCTGCATCCAAACATAAAATCAAAATCAAACTCCAAAACAACCATTAGGACAGTAGAATTAGTTTTAGGATCCCAAGTCCTCTGTCTACAATTGGAAATAGGCCCAAAGCTAGCCCCTTTGCTCTTATCTTGCAGTTTTGGTCTACTTACAGGAGGACTTATCTGCTTCATGTCAGCATCCCAGCCTTTGTATGCATATTCTCATGGATGTTGAGTAGGGAATACCCCCCTAGGTTTTGCAGAGCCTGAAGAAGAAGAGGAGATAAAAATAGAGTCTATCTCCTATACTGTTGGCCCCTGGCCCAGAGATCCTGTTGATCATTGATGGCTACCTTGTAGGGAAATCTGGGAATAAGCATCCAGTCTGGGAAAAAACCAACACTTGGTTAGGTAAGAACATGGATAGGTATTCTATTGTGTGGGCACACATTCTAAAATCACTCCTACTTGAATAATTCTAAGTTTGTTAATGTGTTTGACATGTTTTCTTTGTGCAAAACCAGTATAATCCATTTTCAACTATGAAGTAATTCACACCAATTACCTTGATAAGTCAAAAGTTAGCCATTGTGTTCTTGTGTTTGTATTTCTTGCCAAAAATCCAAAAACTACACACAAAATAGTAAATCATAATAGAACCACGCCTATGACTACAGTTCCGTGGCCTTGCTTTCTTCCATCGTGCCTATTGTTGGTCACTGTGCCTATGCTTACTGTCGGCACACCTATGACTGGTGGCTCAATGCCTGTGCTGGAACTCAATTTTGCTCATTGAAATCTGAAACTTTGGCTTTTAGATTTGACTGTAAGGCAAAATAGTGACTTGAAACAAACTCATTTTTCAACCCAACTAGTCCATATAACCATTTAGTCATTCCATATTTCCATTTTCATCCATAATTATCCATCATTGCCTTGCCCATCACATTGATTTTGGACTTATGAGTACCTATCCATCTCTTGGCCAATCATCTAGTCTTTGGACCTAAATTTTGTCAACCTAACTAATCATCCATTTGCCAACCTATCCATATATCCATTTGTCAACCAAATTCATTAGTCTATCCACTCATTTTTTCTTAAATCAATCCATCTATCTTTAGATCTATCTATCCATATAATCTATCTTTCTTTTCCATTCATTTGTCAACCAACTTATCCATCAATCAATCAATCAATCCTTTTCATCCATCAATCAAACCAATCAATCAAATCCAAAATTTGCATAAGCCTAACCTAGATCTTATTATCATTTTATCTTTGAAGGTATATTGACTTAGTGTTGCAGATATGATACCTAAGGTGGTGATGTGGTTGTCATTGATGTCAACACTCAGTTTGGACTGGTTGATACATTATTGATGTTGGATATGATGTGGTTACTAAAGTTCATGGTTGGATGTCATGTTGAATGTAAGGTGGTTAATGTGGTTACTGAAGTTCAAGGTTGGATGTCATGTTGAATGTAATGTGGTTAATGTGGTTACTAAAGTTCATGGTTAGATGTCATGTTGAATGTAATGTGGTTGCTGAAGCTCATGGTTGGATGTCATGCCTCGGTCAATACAGAGTTGAGTATGAAGACACATTAAGATAGGAATTAGAAGCATCAAGAAGACATATTAAGATGGGAATTAGAAGCATCAGGAAGATATATTAATATGGGAATTAGAAGCACTAAAATGTATGTTCTATGTCTGCATGAACTAACACAAGAACACAAGTAGGTTTTGATCTTTGAAAAGTGATGAAGACTTCTGCCACAGAAAGATTCCTGGGAGACTACTTGGGAAATTGCTCCACATTCCTCCACATTTGGAGATATGATCATATGGTTTAGAATCTAAGTTTAGTATGCTGTGAAGATGTTATATCCAAGAAATAAAGTCTATATACCTTCAGTAATAAAAGTTATGCATGACAGAGTTTCAGTCTATGTTCTGGCAGAGTAAAATGGTGATAAAGACTTGTTGGAATACTTTGCATTCCTTTGGCTGTGAAGATTTGTCAATAAAACTTTGTGAATATGTTCAGGGAGGTTCAATGCATACTCTTGGGGAGTATCTAGTGATTTGGTGTACCACAAGTAATGTTTAATCTTCTAGGTGTACCACTAAGTGAAATGATTGTTATACTACAAGCTTCATGAGTTCTTACTTAAGGGAGACCTATTTCAAATAGGTGTGATGTGTAGATGTTATTTATTGAAAAATGATGTTGTAAATGATGTTTAAGACCAGACTAAGCATGTATTGGGATCCGCAAGGTGTGTGTTTTCTTATGGAGTACCATGTTGTTCATGATAGGGCTTTCCCTGTACATGTTTCATGTTGTGATCTCTGGCCGACTTGTAAAATGTAATATTCTTGTTGTATTGGCTGACTTGTAATGAAATCAATGTAATATAATGTATATATTGTGAACCTAGTTGATCTTGGTGAGGTATGATTATGAAAAATGAACTTATGAAAGTGTGAAGAGCAGAGTATGAATATCATATGCATTATGATGTGCGACTGAAGGAGAAAAAGCAGAGGTATTAGAGGTTGTCCTGATTCATCTTGAAGACATTTTTGTGACAGGAGGGAAGTGAAGAGTGTGCCTAATTAATACAATCATCAGAAGAAGTAGAAGTGCAATCATCAAAGGTGTGAACCTCAATGTCAGTTTTTAGATAGTAGAATGACTGTCATAGTGTAGAGTGAGTGCACAAAGATGAGTACACATTTCACGAATATTTTCCACGTAAGGAAAAACATGATCAAAACAGGCACCCGTTTTGAAAATAACAAGTGCCCATTTAGGATCAAGCACCCAAAGCCAAACATGCACCTGTTATGAAATGGGAACCCATTTCTAAACGGGTACCTATTTTCAAAAAGTATTTTTTTTTGAAACATGCCTATGGCTTCATTTTTTTATTTTTTAGAAATGGGTACCCGTTATTTTTAGAATGGGTATTTGTTTATAACGGGTACCCATTATGAATGGACACCCGTTTATAAACGGGTACCCGTTTCTAAAAGTTTGAAATTGTAAACTCACAGATTTGCATTGTTTTTAGGCTTGGAAACCCAAGCCTTAGTCTTGGACCTGCAACTAGGAGACCATGAAAACAACAAGAGAAAAAACTAGTTTCACCACTATGGCTGACGACTTTTTTTAGAATCTTTCAACAAGATTAAAACCCATTATAGATCTAAAAGTCTAGTTTTCAAATATGTAATTGTTAATGCTATTGGACATAATTTTCTATTTATTAATTATTTTTTAAACAAAGAGACTCATAAACTTGAAATAACATACGTTACTTTTTTTTAATAACTTTTGATTTTGAAAGTTTCTTGAAAAAAAATTATGTCTAGCCAATCTAAACATCATTCTCTACATGATTAAAAAAAATTAGTGAATTGATTAGTTTAGCTCAAATTATGTTGGTCATACATGAGGGGTTTTAAAAAACACTAATTAGAGCCATTAAAAAATTAATAAAAAAATATGTATTAAAAAATTATGAAAAAATATCTTGACCAAAATTCAACATCCTGTGCATCTTTCCACAAAAGGAATTAGAAAAAACCAACTTTCATCATCTAGGTATTAGAAAAAAATACATATTTGAAAACTAGAAACAAAATCCTACATTTCATATTTTTACATTATATTAATATTTTATGTGCAAGTGCTTCAAAATTTCACTCCAATTATGATAAAATTTGAAAAATAGGAAAAACACTTCCACTTTTTGACAAAAAAGTGAACTCATCTTTTGTACTTACCTGTGTAATCATTTTTTAGTTTGTTCTCAGTTTAGGGAGTAGTTGCTTCCTTTGGAGTGACCCTAAAACAAAGTCTTCAGTGAGTAGTTGCTTCCTTGGGAGTGACCCTAAAACAAAGTCTTCAGGGAGTAGTTGCTTCCTTGGGAGTGACCCTAAAACAAAGTCTTCAGGGAGTAGTAGCTTCCTTGGGTTGTAACCCTAAAACAAAGTTGTAATTTTGAGCTTCATATATTGTGAGTTAATCCTCACTGTGGTTTCTCCATTCTTAGGTTTTCCATGTATATCCGGTGTCATGTGTTGATGTGCATTGTGTTGTTCTTTCATGTTTATATTAATGTTGTGATTCTAAAGTTTTAATCTGCTCTGAAGGACTTGAAGTTATTTAGATATTGATTCACCCCACCTTTAAGTATCATGGTGTGTTTAATAATTGGTATCAAAGCTAATTTACTCAGAAGAAGCTTAACCACTTGAGGAATGTTCAGGATGGCTCCTAATGGATCTCACAAGGTACCTATGTTTGATGGAATAAATTATTCCTTTTGGAAGCTAAGGATGGAAAGCTATCTATCTTCTCTAGGGTTTGGTGTATGGCAAGGTGTTGTGAAAGGTTACATTTCTCCTGATTTTGAGCCTGTAGATGCTGATGAGATTATGTTGTATTATAATAATGCCAAGGGAAAGAGTACTATCATGAGTAGACTGGAGGATACAAAACTTCTAAAGGTAATGAGTTTCAAATCTACTAAGGATGTCTGGGTAAAACTTGAAAGCATTTATGAAGACGATAGTAAAGTGAAGCAAGCCAAGATGCAAATCTTCAAGAGTAAATTTGAGACCCTGAGGATGACAAAAGATGAAGACATTGCTAGTTATATGCTCTGATGAAATAGTTAATGGCATCACAAGTTTTGGTGGTGAAGTGAAAGAAGATGAAATTTTGAAGAAGGTACTGAGAACTCTTCCCAAATCTTACAGTCAAGGTATTTTCTATTGATGAGACTCAGGATTTGGATACCTATACAATAGATCAATTGTTTCGCTCTCTCAAAGCCTTCAAAATGAGAGAATTTGATAAAGGTATTCCAAAGACGGAGACTACATTCAAAGCAAGTAAGAAACAGGAGATGAAGCACCTGATCAAGATGATGACCTTGAAGAAGTAGAAGCAAATTTTGTAAAAACCTTAAAGAAAGAGACAAGCAAATATAGAGGTAAGTTACCTTTCAAATGTTTCAATTGTGGAAAGATTGGTCATTTTTTTTCTAAATTTCCTTTTAAAGAATCAAGGGGTAGTAACAAGAGAGACAAGTTTAAAAGAAGCATGTATTCCATACAGAGTAGTTGTTCTTCAGAAGATGAGGATCATGATGATTCAAATGATGAAACACTTAAAAATTGCCTTGAATGTTGGTAATAAAAAGGATGATATTGAAAAATGTGTAAAGATTGATACCTTGCATGCTGACCAAAACAATGATAGATCAATAGTTGTATGGACTTCCTTTCATGCAAAAGAAGAAGCCAAGGCTTGGGTAATTGACAGTGGTTGCTCCAATCATATGACTGGTGACAAGGAGAAGTTTATTAGTCTTGAGAAGTGGAATGGTGAAGCTGCGAAGTTTGTGGTGATGAGTTAGCACAAATCTATGGAAAGGGAGCTATAACTATTGATGGAAAGAACATGATTGAGGATGTCCTCTATGTCAAAGGGCTAAATCATAATCTTCTTAGTGTCATTCAGATGTGCAGTAAACGATACAATCTTACCTTTCATGCTAAAGGTTGTGAAATTAGGAAGGCAGGGTCTGTAAAACTAGTTGCTGAAGGCATCAAGTCATATGGTGACATTTATCATCTGAAGGAGGTAAATGGAAGATCATGCTTATTGGCTCAATCTAGTGAGTGTTGGCTGTGGAACAAGAGAATGGGACATCAAATTTGATAATATGGTAAATATCAACTCTATTCATGTGGTGAGAGACATGCTGAAAATAACCAAGTCTGCAAACACATTGTGCAAGGAATGTCAAATGGGAAAGCAACCAAAGACAACTTTCAAGAGAAAGGAGTACTTTTCTTCAATGCCTTTGGAGCTGATTCATACTGACCTATGTGGCCCTACAAGAGTAAAGAGTCAACAAGGTGAAAGGTATTTCATGTTACTTATTGATGATTATTCTAGAATGACTTGGGTTACTTTCTTAAGAGAAAAATTAGATGCCCTTGAGAAGTTTAGGGTTTTCAAAGCTATGGTTGAGAATGAAATGTATACTAAGATCAAATGTTTAGGGTCTGATAGAGGAGGTGAGTTTACTTCAAATGAATTTGATAAGTTTTGTGAAGATCATGGTATTAGGAGACATCTGTTAGCTCCTAAAACCCCTCAGAAAAATGGGGTAGTGGAAAGGAAGAAAATGATTGTGTAAGAGATAGTAGGGCAATGTTGAAGGATGCAGATCTGCCTGACATGTACTGGAAGGAAGCAGTTCACACTGCTGTCTATTTGATGAACATAGTATAGTTAAGGGTCAATAGCACTAAGACCCCTTATGAGCTATGGTATGGAAGACATCCTACTATCATATACTTCAAGATCTTTGGTAGCAAATGCTCTATCAGAAGAGATGAAGAAGACCTAGGAAAGTTTGATTCAAGAAGTGATGAAGGGATCTTTCTTGGTTACTCAACCAGAAGCAAAGCCTATAGATGCTACAACAAGAGATTGGGGAAGATGGTTGGTAGCACAAATTTCAAAGTAGATGAAGACCTGTATCAAATCTCACAAGAATCAAAGGACTCTGGATCTAATATCTTTCCATGCATTGAAGATGAAGAAGTAGAATAGAAAGAAGAAAAGAAACAGGAATTAGAGCAGTTACCTAAGACTCCAACAAAGTATGTTCAGAAGAACCATTCAACAGATTAGATCATTGGAGATAAGAATGAAGGTGTGCATACTAGGAGGAGGTTTGCTAAGGCACATGAGCAAGTAAATTTGTGTTTATTATCAAAAGTAGAGCCTAAAACCTTTGTTGATAGTAGAAAAGATGATGGATGGATAAAGGCAATGGAAGAAGAATTGAATCAGATTGAGAAGAATCAAACATGGGAATTGGTTCCCAGACCACCAATAAGAATGTTATAGGAACGAAGTGGGTGTTCCAGAACAAGCTGAAAGAAGAAGGTGAAGTTGTGAGGAACAAAGCAAGATTGGTTTGTAAAGGATATTCACAAGTTGAAGGAATTGACTTTGAGGAAACCTATGCTTCGGTAGCCAAGATGGAGGAAATCAGGATTTTTTTGCCCTTGCTTCTCACAAGAACTTTAAGGTTTATCAGATGGATGTCAAGTCTACCTTTTGGAATGGTGATCTAGAGGAGGAAGTCTACATTGAGCAACCAGATGGTTTTCAGATATCCAGACATGGTGTGTAGACTCAAGAAAGATTTGTATGGTCTTAAGCAAGCACCTAGAGCTTGGTATGCTAGGTTGGATAAGTACTTACTTCAGCAAGTCTTCAAGAAATGTACTAAAAATAACAATCTTTACATCAAGGAAGAAGAAGATATGATATTGATAGTTACAGTGTATGTTGATGACATCATCTTTGGTGGAGATGATGATATGTGGAAGAGGTTTGCAAAGGAGATGCAAAAAGAGTTTGAGATGTCTATGATTGGTGAGATGTCTTTCTTCCTTGGACTTCAAATTACTCAGCTAGATGATAGTATGTTCATTTCTCAAGCTAAGTATGTCAAATAGATGTTGAAGAAATTTGGTATGGAGGACTCTAAACCAATGAGTACTCCTATGGTCACTGGATGTCACTTGAGCAAGGATGAAGAGTCTCCAGTGGTTGATCAGAATTCCTATAGATCTATGATTGAGGATTGTTATACTTGACTACTTCTAGACTTGATATCATGCATGCAATAGGTGTGGTTGTCAGATATCAAGTTAATCCCAAGCAAACACATGAGAAGGAAATGAAAAGAATATTCAAATACTTGAAGGGGACTCTGGATTATGGCTTATGGTATCGAAGAGGTAATGAATTTGATTTGAGTGCCTACATTGATGCTGATTGGGTTGGTTGTGTTGATGATAAAAGAAGTACAAGTGGTGGTGCTTTCTTTCTACGAAGCAGATTGGTTTCATGGCAGAGCAAGAAGCAAGCTTCAATGTCATTATCAATTGTAGAGGTAGAGTATATTATAGCATCATCATGCTATACATAAGTATTGTGGATGAAACAAACCTTGAAGGATATGAAGGTACTGTATGATGAGCTTATTCCTATTTTGTGTGATAATACAAGTGCTATCAATATTTCCAAGAATTCAGTGATGCATTCTAGAACCAAGCATATAGCAATTAGGTATCACTTTTTGAGAGCGAAGGTTGCAGATAAGGAAGTAAGGTTGGAATATGTTCCAACAAAGGATCAGCTTGTAGATATTTTCACAAAAGGATCTTATAAAGGACACTTTTGAGGATCTCCAGTAGAGGTTAGGGGTAATTGCCCTTCCTTCTTCTTGCTAGATGCAAAGTGGTGCATCTATCCAGGGGGAGTTCATGCTATATCCTTTTCTTGGACTGATGGTGGCTACCTCTTAACTGGAGTAGGTAGTGGTGGTTACTGACAGAGGGAGCCTTGCAGAAGGGGAGAGAAATAAAATATATGCACCCTAGGAGGAGAGTTTGTTCCCTAAGGAGAAGTACTTTTCCTTTGTCCTTGATGTCAAATGGGGAGAATATACATGTATGTGTTGCCATCAATTCCAAAGGGGGAGATTGTTTCACATATGACACCTAAGGTGGTGATGTGGTTGTCATTGATGTCAACACTCAGTTTGGATTGGCTAATACATTGCTGATGTTGGATATGACGTGATTACTGAAGTTCATGGTTGGATGTCATGTTGAATGTAATGTGGTTAATGTGGTTACTAAAGTTCATGGTTGGATGTCATGTTGAATGTCATGTGGTTACTAAGCTCATGGTTGGATGTCATGCCTCGGTCAATACAGAGCTGAGTATGAAGACACATTAAGATGGGAATTAGAAGTATCAAGAAGACATATTAAGATGGGAATTATAAGCATCAAGAAGATATATTAATTTGGGAATTATAAGCACTAAAATATATGTTTCTATGTCTACATGAGCTGTCACAAGAACATAAGTAGGTTCTGATCTCTAAAAAGTGATGAAGACTTATGCCATAGAAAGCTGCCTGGGCGACTACTTGGGAAATTGCTCCGCATTCCTCTATATTTGTAGATATGATCATGTAATTCACAATCTAAGTTTAGTATGTTGTGAAGATGTTATATCCAAGAAATAAAGTCTATAATGCTCCGTAGTCCTTCGGATGTGAAGATTTGTCAATAAAACTTTGTGAATATGTTCAAAGAGGCTCAATGCATACTCTTGGAGAGTATCTAGTGATTTGGTGTACAAGAAGTAATGTTTAATATGCTAGGTGTACCGCTAATGTGAAATGACCGTTATTCTATAAGCTTCATGAGTTCTTACTTAAGGGCGACCTATTTCAAATAGGTGTGACATGCATATGTTATTTCTTGAATAGTGATGCTATGAATGATGTTTAGGACAAGACTAAGCATGTATTGGGATACGCAAGGTGTGTGTTTTCTTTTGGAGTACCATGTTGTTCATGATAGGGCTTGCCCTATACATGTTTCATGTTGTGATCTCTGGCTAACTTATAAAATGTAATATTCTTGTTGTATTGGCCAACTTGTAATGAAATCAATGTAATATCATGTATATATTGTGAACCTAGTTGATCTAGGTGAGGTATGATTGCTAAAAATGAAAACATGAAAGTGTGTATAGGTAAAATTGAGATTAAGAAAGATCAAACAATGATAATAAACTCAATCCTATAACCTTCAAAAGATCGATCTAAATGATAACCAAAATCAATGCGAATTAAGAACAATAGAAAGTTATCACCTAGATTGTATAGATCTCTTGGTTCTTTGTGGATTACTCAATACATTGTGAAACCATGGTTGCAACAGTGGACGTGATGATGATAATATGCTCAAAAATTCAATGTGCTCAACGATATGATATAATTCTCAAAGCATTTAAGAATTCCCAAAGCTTAAATGATCGAAGAAGATCAAAGATTAAATGATTGAAGAGGATTTTTTATGAAGTGAAGGGGGTATATATAGGTTTCAGGGTTGGATCGATCAACGGTGGAGATAAATCAATGAAATGGATGGATGAGATAAATCAAGAGCTCATGATGAATGTGCACATGACATGTGTCATGTTTAAAGAATATTTTAAAGTTGCTTTGTTGAGTTAACTGCTTGCTTTGATAAAGATAGGATTTGATTTCATAAATTTAGAATGCTTTTTTTTAATTTACGAGTTGATGATAAAAACAATAAGAATTAAAGCCAATTAACTCAACTTTAGATTTGCTTTTTAAAGTTCTAAAAATAAGACAGATTGTGCACATAGAAGAAAAGATTATTTTTAGAGGATTTGGAAGATGAAACAAATTAAATAAATAAATTTATTTAATTTATTGTGCATGATGGAATAAGATTATTTTTAAATATAGAGAATAAATTTAACAAATAAATTCATTTAATTTATTTTGTATGATGGAGGAATATAAATAAAATATTGATTTTATTTATTTTTAGAAGATTGAGTCAACTTAAATAAATTTGAACAATTTATTTAAATTTAGAAGAATATTTAGCTAATTAAATAATTAAAAATTATTTAATTGTGGATAAGAGAAATTTGATGAATTAATTAAATAATTAGATTATTTAATTAATATGGATTTGAAGAATCTTGAACGAGGATAATGATTTAATTAAATAATTAAAATTACTTAATTTGGAGGAATAAGTGGAAATTGATGAAATTAATTAAATAATTGGATTATTTAATTAACGTTGAAAACAAGTGATTTAGGAGGAATTAATGTATGCAAATGATATAATACAAAGGGTCATTTTTAGGTGTCTACATTTTTCCCCTCTTTGAGATGGTGTTGTAAAGTAACATCATTTCAATGAAATTTAAAACATAGTATTTGATTTGATAGAAGAAGATTGATTTAGAAGATCATGGTTGGAAGAAAATGATTGGATTAGATATGGTGATGCCCCAATCAATCAAAAGCAAGGGTGAAAAGGAAAGATAATGGTAAGTTAATGAATAAGATGAATGATGATGATGATAGTGATTCAAAAACAAACAAGGTATTGCCCCTGTCAAGTTGTAAACCAATGATTAATTGATGATGATTGATAAGGATAGTGTTGTCATCATGGGGAATGATATATCCCTGGATCAACACAAGGATGTGGGAGCAATATATCCCATTGATGATGGATTGATGATTCATTGATTGATTGATTTACGAGAAGATTAGAGTCAAGACCAAAGGATGTGATTGGATAATTTGGCTAGATTGATTAGCTAGATTGGTATGGAAAGCATGAGGTATATTGATGAGATGAATGATGATGATGATAATGAGGATGCCCCCTCGAGAGGAAAGTTAGGTTAAAAGAACATAGGTGTGCTCTCGAAATGAAAGGAGAGAAAAAGGTGAGTAGATAGAGAGATGTAGATGAAGATGAAAAGGTTAGATAAAAGATAGAAGATAAATGGAAAAAGAATAGAAGAATTGATATCGGATTGATCGATCTTTGTGAAAGCTTATATTTATTAGGATGTATGGGTGAGATGAATGAGTGGGAGAAAAATTGATGAATCGTATGTGCCTAAGTACTGGATCCTTCCTTCGTATTTCAGACTACCTACATACCCTGTATCCACAGGATCAAGGCACATTAAGATGAAGATGATTATGATAATATGTAGTTCTGGGTAGTGTGATGAGATGGAGTGATGTTGCAATGGTTATGAAAATATTTATAAAGAGCAATCCTTATTTTGATATAGCATATGGATGTTATGCACCAGGGTATAGAAGACTAAGGTGATGATGTGTCCAATGCATATGATGTTGACTCTGCAAACAAACAGTTTAAACTCATATCTACTAGACATAATAGAACCTTGTTGGATCTGTGAATGGAAAATAGACTTAGTGTAGAATGATATTAATACACACAAGGCCTTTATAGAACCATAGATGCAAAAGATATTGATATGCAAGATGCTAATTCCAACACAAATAAGATAAGTATTAGCCATAGTAGGATAATAAGGTCATCCTACAAACATAGCATACGAAAGTAATGACTATGCCCCAATCCATACTGCATCACAACATACCAAGATATATATAAATCAAGGTAGCTTTGAATAAGCATTAGAAAGGAACAAAAGATAAACCAAAAAGAAAAAGACTGTCTGACAAAGTAAACACACAACCAACATATTCTCTTGCCAAAGAGGTTGCTCAAGGTAGATTGGTAGATGAAGCTTTATTGTAGGAAAGATATATCCATTAAAGGCTGTTGATCTAGGATAGATCGATTGTTGTAGCAGATGTGGCAAGCAGTATGTAGGACAACATATGGCTTTAGGAGTAGTCTTTTGCTTCTGGTTTGGTAAGTACTTTAGCTTTCAAAGGATGCATAGTTCATTTTCTTCTTGAGTTAGTCAAGTTGGGGTGATAGGATGGAGAGTGATAAATGGAAGATGGAAGCATTGATGGATTGGGATGGAGATGATGATTTATGATTATTTTTGGGAATTTTTTGGATTTTTTTGAATGTTTTTGGGATTTTCTAGATTTTTGAATGTTTTTGGGATTTTTTGGATTTTTGAATGTTATGATGTTTTTGGATGACATTGGATAACAATTTGGATATCCTAAATGCTAGATACCAATAATAAGGGAAAGCCAGTTCTAGATGCAAGGAGAAAGATGGGATTAGATAAGTGAACAAAAGGATGGGTGATAACAAATCGGATGGAAGTGGTATGATAGAAGGATGAATAAAAGAATACACAATAGTGGATGGAATGGATGAGGTGCTTAGGATGTGATCACCAAAGACTATGTTGCATAGGAATAACATGCCCCATTCTAGGTATAATGCTTTAGGATTTTACATGACAAAGCTTATGACGATAAGATTGATTGGATTGGTTGGAAATGATGAGGTATATCAAGAGATTTTTCAAAGCATGTTTCAATATTTTTTCCCCTATCTATATCAAGATTGAAAAGGAGGAAAAAGGATGGATTGGAGCAAGGGGATAATTATGCAGATAAAATTAATAAGAAAGATATGATAGGAAGGATAGGTAGAAGGAATGATAGGATGGGTAGATGAGACAACATGCCCCCAAGTGTAAGGTATATAGACAATCAACCTACACATGATGCCTGTTTGCCAGGTTTTCATCATGGTACTTATCTGAGGCACCTGTTTGCCAAGTTTTTACCATTGGACGAAGGGATTTCTCTTTACTTTTTTTTATTGATATTTTTTTTGACTTTTTTTGGATGGGATGGAGGACTCAAGCATCTGTTTCCAATAACAAGGTAGTATGTTAGCACTTTAATGCATGTTTGCACATGGACTATATCAGGTAGCATTATGCGCACGGATGTTGGTTGATGTGGGATATGAAAATGGAATGGATGGTGGATTATGCTATGGATGATGGATGGAGATGGAGGGATAAATGGATGATGGAGCAAAAGCATGAACCATAGAGGTGTGATGGGGGGAATATGTTAGATAAGGGATGTAAGAATGGCAGATGGAGGTATGTGGAAATGGCATGGAATTGCGGGGAACTAAGACCAACTGTTGCACACACCGAATTGGATTTTGAATCTTTTGATTAACAGGAGGTGTAGGAAGCAATGGACTTGTTTGCATATGGTATGGTCAATGTAGGACCTTAGGTACGCACATAGACTTAGGATTTTTATGATTTTTGCATTGGGATTATAAGATGAAGGAATTTGGGATTTTTGGATGAAGTGAGATTTGCGAGATTTTTGGGTTGAAGGAACCTGAGATTTTTGGATGAAGTGAGATTTTTGAGATACTTGGGATGTGAATGCTTCATTTGACTTAATAGCTTGTTGCTTGGGGACCCATGCCATTTTCATTTTTCTTTGAGATGTGTGGGTGTATGTAGCTTTTGAGATGGATTTAGCTTTGAATTTGTGTATTGATGCCCTACGATATGATATTCTTGAGGCTTTTGCGGATATTTTGCTATATGCGGAGACACCTAAATTTTTATTTTGAATCTCATGGGGTTTGGGATAGCTTCATATGTGGCCGATGTGTGCATTCATTGGCCATAATTAGGAATGATAGAGGATATAAGGGGACGAGATCTATGGATGGAGGAATGAGTATACTGATGGGTGAAGAGATTAGGGGATGGAAGGATGGGAATATTAGGATTTGGAAGGAGTGGAGGAAGCATGGATGGAGGGAGATGTATGGTCACATGCTTTTACAAATGGTATGATGATGGAGGAGGGATGGCGACATATGAGTGAAAGGTGCGATAAGGTACATTGGGATATGGAGTGGAAGCAATAGTTGGAGGAGGTGTGGAAGTGGTACTGACATCATTGGATTATTTTTCTTGGGATGAAAAACCAAGACCATGTGCTTGAGGATGGATTACGACATGGGTGGGCTCTAAGATACCTTGTTCATGAAGGCCTAAACCTTTGCCTTGATAGTTCATGTTTTGGAACATACGATATGAAATGGGATGTTTGTTTTAACCAAACCAAGTAGTTAGCAAAAAAAAATTTAACCAAAAGAACTTAACTATTGTGCAAAGGTGCTTCAGGATTTACCAGAAGCGCTTGACTATTGTGCAAGTGCGCATTTTTCTTTACTAGAAGTGCTTGACTATTGTGCATAAGCTCTTGAATGCTACTCACTATTGATCAGAAGCACTTTTTTATGCCAGACCTGTAAAAAACAAGAATCTATGTAAAAAAAGCTTGATCGAGAGATTGATAGTTGATTCTATGATGATCTAGGATGCTGAGGATGATGGGGATCTCTAGGTCAGCAACAAGAATGAACAATAAACCATGAGATGATGGATTAGCTAAAAAAGACAATACCCTTAAATAAATCATCTTAAGGAGTATACTATCATGAGTGTTAGACAAATAAATCAGCTTGTCGACATAAAATAAGATTAGTACGAGGTTATAAATCCCTGTCAAACCACAAAAATAAGTCAGAAATCCTATAAAACCAAAGGTGCTTGAGAACAGACCAAAGGAACTTCAAATCAGTGTAAAGGCACATTTTTATGCACCAAAGGCACTTTACTGTCACCCGAAGGTGCTTTAATTCAAGCCAAAGGAGTTTTTCTATTGGTCAAATGCATTTTTCTATGTTCTGTTTGCACTTTTCCGTACTTGTACATCAAAAAATCAATTTTTTTCTAAAAAGCAAGGTTAGTGGGTCCCACCAGGCATGCCAGGATGTTATAGGTAAAATCAAGACTAAGAAAGATCAAACAATGATAATAAACTCAATCCTATAACCTTCAAATGATCGATCTAAATGATAACCAAAATCAATACGAATTAAGAACAATACAAAGCTATCACCTAGATTTTATAGATCTCTTGGTTCTTTGTGGATTGCTCAATACATTGCAAAACCATGGTTGCAACAAGCCAACGTGATGATGATAATATGCTCAAAAATTCAATGTGCTGAATGATGCAATATAATGCTCAAAGTGCTTAAGAATGCCCAAAGCTTAAATGATTGAAGAAGATTTTTGATGAAGTGAATATAGGTTTCAGGGTTGGATCGATCAATGGTGGAGATAAATTAATGAAATGGATGGATGAGATAAATTAAGAGCTCATGATGAAGGTGCACACGACATGTGTCATGTTTAAAGTTGCTTTGTTGAATTAACTACTTGCTTTGGTAAAGATAGGATTTGATTTCATAAATTTAGAATGTTTTTTTTTTAAAATTTATGAGTTGATGATAAAAACTGTTTAGTGGAAAATTGGATTTGTTAATGTTTTGGTGTTTTGATGTTTAAATCCTCCTCTCCACTTTACATTCAAGGATCTAGGGTCGAGTGGCAAGCATTATCATACCCTAGAGTGCTTGTGAGATGTAAGGAAACTTGGATTAGGGAATTTAATTATCAATTTTCCTTCTCCTATGCTCAATTGACCATTAAAACCCTAATTATGCAAATACGGCAACAAATTGATGAATAACGAAAAAGCTCTTGTAGACAAGAGTAAAATACCAAATCACAGAGTACCTATTTTTAGGGTTCTAAAGCAAAATAGTTGGGGACACTGGAGTGGGCACCCTAGGTACCAGTTTCTTCGCGGGATCCAGATCTCCTTCCGACACTGATCAGCCCTGTAACTTCTATTTTTGGAAACTCATCTGCGGAGAACACTGGAGAGAGCACCCAAGTCTTGGAAATGCTCCTATATCTTGTTTTTCTTTAGATCCCGAATCCTTGATGCCTGCTAATCCTTCCTGTAACTTCACTTTTTCTAAATGTGACACCTGTAACCTGCAATCATGAGACTTGGTTTGGGGGTTGTGGTGTTTAGAGGCTTGCCTTAGTCAAGCCCCAGAGAACACTTAAGTCTCTGAACACCATTGTCAGATAGAGAGTGCATGCCCTTGTGAGGCAGAGGCAAAAACTAAAGGAATCAATGATGAAAACACAATATAATGTCACCTTGTAGTGAAGCTCTCATGGGAGGAAGATTCTCTTCATTCCATGAGGAAATTGATGCTCAAATATGCAAATATCAACACACAAAACACACAAGTCTGCTCTTGCAACAAAATGAAAGCCTTGAATCACCTTGAAAACACAATAGCTTTCTAGTAATCATCTAGTTGAAATCTAGTTTACAAATGAATGCCTAAACATGCTTTTATATGCAACTACAAGCACTCTCGCCAAGATTTCAAAAATCAGAACTTACCATGTTGAAAAAGGACCAAATAACGGTCATAATCTGACACTTAAATTTTGGGCCTGACCCAAAATAGGGTAGAACTAGGGCACGGGCGCCCAAGTCCTCAGGCGCCCAAGTCCTTCCCCCCTATTTTGGACAGGGCTAAGGTCAAGGGGTCGTCCTAGGTCCACTTTTCCATGAAACCTAGGCCTTATTCCATTGAGATGCCAAAATATGAACTAAGATGTCCTAAATGCGTGCAAAAGACCCGTGAGCTAACCCTTATGAGGGAAAAGCCCCCAAGGGGACATTTTCTGACGTTACATTTAGCCCCCACTTTAATGTATGTATAAACGCAAGGCCAATACATGCATTAAAGTAAGGTCACAAACACAACAAACACACCGAGCACAGAGAAGACACGCCAATCACATAGAAAATAGTAATAGGCACGCAAAACATGGAGAAGACAGTTACAGTCATGCAAAACATGAAGAATACAATCAATACATAGAAGACACATTAATGCATGGAAGACATGCATGATTTCTTTTCTTTTCTTTTTCTCATATATATATGAAATGCAGATGCAAGTACTGGAAAGCAAACAAACCTCCCATAATACAGGATGCACTACCCTAGGGCGTAGGTCTCTGTATATATGGGGCAACACACACGCAAGACACGCGAAACCTCCCAAAATGCATACTGCATATGGGGCAACAGACACGCCAAACAAAACAAGCATGCCAAAACACACACACTTGAAGACATGGAGAAAACACGACAGACAAGCGATGGTGTGTTCCCTATTTCTAGGCTCATCACCATCTCAAGCACATTACATGCACACACCAATGATTGGGCTTCGTCACAACAATCACCAAAGACACACTTAAGGGTTGAGTTAGTCATAGAACCACTCCCCACCTCTGTAGAGGACTTTTGAAAATGACAAGATGATGCAATATGCTCTGAGAAATACACCATCCTCGCCTCCACAGAGGGATTAAGATAAAAAAGGATATACGCAATATCCTACCTCCACAAAGGGCTTACATAATTGATTGATTGATTGCAAACAAACTCAGGATGCACGATGCACTAACCTGGGGCGCAAGTCTCTGCATCTGAGGTCAAACACATTGCTAACATCTATAACAGATAGCTTACCTTATATATGCCCCCACCTTAAGGTGGTTGATATCAGGTATCGATATCAAGCACGTTAAGGTAGGAAGAAAACACACAAGGGAACACCGACTTTCACAAAGCCCGTGCCCCTCAGAGGTGACATGTACTTTACGATCACCAAATATTCCCACAAACACATCCCTGAAAGAAACATGTTAGTGTCTACAAAATCATGATAAAAAACAACATCAATGCATATGATTAACCACACAAAGAGCCAAGGTTATACAACGAATCTGGAGTTCAAGGATAACCGTAGGGCTATATCACGAAGCTCTCTGAATCGAGTACTGCCAAGGCTAGATTCAAAGGCAAACAAAGGTGCACGGAGCCATAGTATTGTTAAGGTTTGTAAATGCGATAGAAACATCATAAAATTTAGTATATGGAAAGCATGAGTGCTTCCACTAGCCACACGTCAAATAAAATATAGAATCCCATCGTTATATTAGGAACTAAGTACATTTTTTGATTTCTCGAAAGAGACACTAGGTCCACATCAGTATAAATGTTTTTCGTCATCCGCCTACTAGATGGAAACACTAGAAGAAGGGAAATAATAAATAAGAGGAGAAACAAGTGTCTTAGAGACAGTCATGTAGGAGGGTGCCCCCAGTGTCACCAACCGCAACGCTATGTTCGTAAGACATAACACACAACAATGAAATCAGAGAGAGGAAATATAGAAGAATGATGATACAAATAGAAGGTCACAACAGGGGCAGTCTCCTGGTATTCCGGACCTTACGAGAGAATCCGAGGTCATCCCAGGAGGCCTAAACAACACATAACACATCATGGGGGAAGCACATCACGAGAGAGATAAAGGGTTAGAAATACTTACCTGTTAGCACCATCATTAAGAACATACACACTTAGGATATCTCTCATGTTTTAATATTGTATTAACATTAAGTTTAGGATGACAAGAGGCTTTGGTGGGTTTCAAAGAGCGATATCCTATACCAGTTGTGTAGTTAATTCCAGCAACTTGTAAAGGTACTCTAATTCCTTGTTGATTTACACCACAACCATTGCTGACATAGTCGTTATTTTTGTACAAGATTTGAAATCCACAACCATATAGAGAGTCCATTTCTTTAGAAGAAGGTGAAGCCTCATAGGTATCATAATTTGTAGTATAAGTGAGAATATTGCCTTTATTTTCAACCAAGGAAACTTTGTTTTTCTGAAATGTTTCAAAAGATTGTTTAGACAAGATCGATGCAACTTTTGATGTGTCAGGTTTATTAAATTTGTATTCCCCTGTACTGCAAGGGTTAAAATCTAATGAACCCCAATCATCACCAATAAGTGCATTCGATGGTTGGGAGTCTTGTACAACCTTAGTCATTGATAGATCACCTCGCAAATTGTTTAAGCTCATATGATTGTAAACTGGTTTTTGCATTTCAATGTGTAAACAGTTGTCTGGTTTAGGATCAACATGAATAGTATGAAGTTTACCTTTGAATATAAATTTAATTGAATGATGAAGAGTTGAAGGGACTGCCCCCAATGCATGAATCCAAGGTCTACCAAGACTCATGTTGTAAGATAAAGAACTAGGCATGACATGAATCAAGGTAGGCACAATCATAAGTCCCACTTGTATAGGTAAAGTTATAGTACCTATGGATTGTTGTCTGACATTATCAAAACCATGGATACTTAACGGCTCCAGCTTGATGGTAGATGTATCAACTTTAATCTTATGTAATAAGTTAATGCCACAAACATTAAGAGCTAATCCATTATTAATCATAACTCATTTTACCAACGTTCTATTTATTGTGACAAAGATTATAAGAGGATCATATTGGTTTTGAACTTTAATTGACGGTAATTCCCGTGGTTGAAAGAGAATATCTATTTTTGTCGCATGCATACTATCCAATACAATTGCTACATCATTAGGCTTAGCAGTAGGTGGGACAATCACCTTTTGCAAAGCTTCTTGGAGCATTCCATGGTATGTAGGTGATGTTTGTATTAAATCCCAAAGAGAGATCTTAACTGGAGTAGCGTGAAGTTGTTTGACAAGATCATACTCTTGACCACTTTTATGAGTAAGACGAGGTGGTTGAGGGAGCATAGGTTGAGAACATGGAAGAGAGATAGGCACATGCAGTGCTTGGTTACTTTGCTTGTTATTATGGGTGTTGTATGTGTGAGCAATCACATTATGGTGTGGTTGTTGTAACACATTTTGAACACCTTGAACCGTAATCATCAACTTTAAGCAAGAAGGTGCATTAGGTGCCCCCCGCACAACCATCTTAGGAATAGTGCTACCAAGTCTATTAATAAGTATCGAATTAACATTTTTTCCTTCTTGATTACACCCAACATCCATCCCTAAAGTATTTAATGTGAGAAACCTTTTCTCATCCACTAATGCTACATCTTGGCCAGGGAGACCAATGGGATGAGAGGATGATACATCATCATCATCATCATACTCTATGGCGGAAAAAGGCTTTTCACTCTCATCTTTCTCATGAGTGTTCCTAGAGATGAATTTGGTTAAATCTTCTAATATCATAGGATGTTCACTCATGAAGATTAGGAAGTTGTCAAAATCAAGATCTTTGATAAATGCATGTAGAGATACAATAGAAAAATGACACGAAGGTGCCATTGCATTGTTTTCAATGTAAAATCAGAATTTAAAAGATTTTCAAATTTGATGCAAAAGACAAGTGCAAGGTTATATGCAAAAATGGCCTAAAATGTTTTATTTTTTGTTCTTTTTCAATGCGAATGAATGAAACAAAGAATGTTGTAAGGATTTTGATCAAGGGAAGAAAATTATATGTATGATATCAGTCCAAAACAGCAATATGGTCCTTCTCAACACACTCTTGATGCAAATCCAAGATAATGCCAAGTCAAATTATAGTGAAAAATATGTCAAAATAGGCACTTTTTCACCAAAATTCAAATGCAAGAGGGCATAAAAAAGGGTGTTGTGAGGAAAATGATGATGGAAAAAAAATAATATCAGTAATAACAGCCACTTGGTGCCAAAATACCCAACACAACACACTTTTAGTACCACTTAAGGTAAAACCCTAGTGAAAATATAGCAAAATTTGCAATCTTTTCACGGTTTTTCAACTCCAAGACCTAGAAAAAGGGGTGTTGTAATGATTTTTAGGAGGTACAGAAACTACAATCAATGCTATTAGTCACCTCAATCCATAAAATTGATCACAACACACTTGGAGTGCAAACTAGGCCAAACCCCAGGGCAAAAATAGCAAAAATGTGTAGTTTTTCACCAAAATTTCAATGCAAGAGCCCGTTAAAAGGGTGTTGTGAAGATTTTTATGAGGGGTAGAAAATTATTACCCTGATAATAGCCAACTAGTGCAAGAATACTTTTCACAACACGCCTATGGTGCAAGTTTATAGAGTTGATAAGGCCAAATTTAGTGAAAATTGGTGTTTTTGAAGCCCTAGGTATGAGATCTTGGGACAAAATGCTATGTGAATATTTTGAATTCTAATTGATGATGGAAATGAACTACTCTTATATCTAAAAGTGATTTTCTAAGGTTGACCATGCAAAGTGCTAATGCAAATTTAATAAAAATGCATGAAAAATGCTAGGTTTGTTGAAATTTTCTATGCAAACATGCAAATATTTTGAATCTAAATGCAAATTGACACTAAAATGCAAGACTAAAGACAAATAAAAATTTGAATGAGCCTCTAAAATCGGTAGAAAAATTTAAAAGAAGATTCTGCACTAACCCTAGATTTTGGAATTACTAGGTTTAATGAAAATTGTCAAAATTTCTACAAAAGCCTAGCAAATTAATAATGAAAATGCAATGCAAATTTCTAAATTTTTGGATTTTTCTATAGTTTATATCAGATCTGATGCAAAAATCATGAATTAGGAAAATTTAGAAAGAATTGATGCAATTTAGTAAGCCAAACAATGCATTTTTTTTGAATTTTTCAAAATTTTCAATTTTTTTGAATTTTTCTCAATGCAATAAAATGAATGACTATATGAATGAATGAAATCAATCTAAATCTAAAGACACACACTTATTAAGTTTCAATTTAAGTCCAAAAATATGAGTTCACCAAAATGTTTAGTGGAAAATTGGATTTGTTAATGTTTTGGTGTTTTGATGTTTAAATCCTCCTCTCCACTTTACATTCAAGGATCTAGGGTCGAGTGGTGAGCACTATCATACCCTAGATCACTTGTGAGATGTAGGGAAACTTGGATTAGGGAATTTAATTATCAATTTTCCTTCTCCTATGCTCAATTGACCATTAAAACCCTAATTATGCAAATACGACAACAAATTGATGAATAATAGAAAAAGATCTTGCAGATAGGAGTAAAATACCAAATCACAGAGTACCTGTTTTCAGCGTTCCAAAGTGGAACAGTTAGGGACACAAAAGCGGGTGCCCTAGTCCAAGGTACTAGTTTCTTCATAGGATCTGGACCTCCTTCCAACACTGATAAGCCCTGTAAATTCTATTTTCAGAAACTCATCTGTGGAGGACATTGGAGAGAGCGCCCAAGTCTCAGAAATGCTCCTGTGTCCTACTTTTCTTTAGATCCTGAATCCTTGATGCCTACTAATCCTTCCTGCAACTTCACTTTTCCCAAATACGACACCTGTAACCTGCAATCACAAGACTTGGTTTGGGGGTTGTGGTGTTTAGAGGCTTGCCTCAGTCAAGCCCCAGAGGACACTTAAGTCTCTGAACACCGTTGTCAGATAGAGAGTGTGTGCCCTTGTGAGGCAGAGGCAAAAGCCAAAGGAATCAATGATGAAAACACAATATAATGTCACCTTGTAGTGAAGCTCTCATGGGAGGAAGATGCTCTTCATTCCATGAGGAAATTGATACTCAAATCTGCAAATATCAACACACAAAACACACAAGTCTGCTCTTGCAACACAATGAAAGCCTTGAATCACCTTGAGAACACAATAGCTTGCTAGTAATCATCTAGTTGAAATCTAGTTTACAAATGAATGCCTAAACATGCTTTTATATGCAACTACAAGCACTTCCGCCAAGATTTCAAAAATCAAAACTTACTGTGTCAGCAAAAGGACCAAATAACGGTCATATACTGACACTTAAATTTTGGACCTGACCCAAAATAGGGCAGGACTAGGTCGCGGGTGCCCAAGTCCTCCCCCTATTTTGGGCAGGGCTAAGGTCAAGGGGTCCTCCTAGGTCCACTTTGCCATGAAACCTAGGCCTCATTCCATTGGGATGTCAAAATATGAACTAAGATGTCCTAAATGCATGCAAAAGACCTAGGAGCTAAACCTTATGAGGGAAAAGCCCCCAAGGGGACATTTTCTGATGTTACAAAAACAATAAGAATTAAATCCAATTAACTCAACTTCTAAAAATAAGACTGATTGTGCACATAGAAGAAAAGATTATTTTTAGAGGATTTGGAAGATAAAATAAATTAATTAAATAAATTTATTTAATTTATTGTGCATGATGGAATAAGATTATTTTTAAATATAGAGAACACATCAAACAAATAAATTCATTTAATTTATTTTGCATGATGGAGGAATATTGTAATGTGGAAATTTTAGATAGGGTTGATTAGATGGTTAGTTTAGTTTATATCTATCCTACTTTCACCATTACACACCCAAGGACCTTGGGTCGAGTGACAATGCACTATCAGGCCCTTGGTCACTTAGGAATTAAGGGAAACTTGGATTTGTGTGATTTGATTGTCAATTATGCTCAGTTATACATCAAAACCCTAATTATGTCAATAAGGAAGCAAATAAACAAATTATTGAAAATGCTGCTACAGGAAGATGTAAAATGACAGATAAATGTATACCTATTTTTGAAGTTTGGGAAGTGGAATAATCTGGGACTAATGAGTGGGCACCCTAGTCTAGTGCCCTGATTTTTGTTAGGATCTGGGAACTCGATCTGCAACCTGTTCCTACTGTCATAGAGATTTCTCCGTTGCAGAATTTGGAGGACTAATGAGTGGGCGCCCGAGTCTAGGGCCCTATTTTCAACTTTGATCTACAAATCTAACACTTTACCACACTCTCCTGCAACTCCATTTTTCTTGCTTCTTCAACCTGTAACTTGCAATCACATAAAAATGGGGACGAGTTTGTGGTGTTTAGAGGCTTGCCTCAATCAAGCCCTGGAGAGACATTCAAGTCTTCTGAACACTATTGTCAGATAGAGAATGCGTGCCCTTGGGAGGTAGAGCCAAAAACCAAATGATAAATGCTTGAAAACACAAATGATGTCACCTTGTAGTGAAGATCTCATGGAAGGAAGAAGCTCTTCATGCCATGAGGAGATGGATGCTCAAATCTACAAATACAAACACATAGACAACACAAATTTGCTCTTGCCACACAATGAAATCCTTGAATCACCTCTAGAATGCCAATGCTCATGCAAATTTCATTTAATGATCTTCTAAGTATCATCTAGTTTACAAATGAATGCCTAAACATGTTTATATATGTAACTACAAACACTCCCGCCAAGAATTTTGTAATGCAAACTTACCGTGTCGGCATAGGAGCTAAATAATGGTCACAAGCTGACACTTAAAATTTGGGCTTGACCCAAAATAGCGCAGGACTAGGGCACAGGCGCCCAAGTCCTCCCCCCTATTTTGGGCAAGATCTGCTTCAAGGGATCCCCCTAGGTCCCATTTGTCATGAAACTTAGGGTTCATTTCATCAGGATGTCAAAATATGATGCAATATGTCCTAAATGTAGATCAAAGACCCGGGAGCTAAACCTTATGAGGGAAAAGCCCCCAAGGGGATATTTTTTGATGTTACATTTAGCCCCCACTTTCATGTATGTATAAATGCAAGGCCAATACATGCATTAAAGTACGGTCAACAAACACAACAAGAATAGAGAAAACACACCAATCACATTGAAAACAGTTACAGGCACACAAAACATGGAGAAGACAGTTATAGTCACGCAAAACAAGGAGAAGACAATAGATGCATAGAAGATAGTTAATGCATAGAAGACAGTGAATGATTTCTTTTCTTTTTCTTTTTCTCATATATATGAAATGCAGATGCAAGTACAGGAAAGTAAACACACCTCCCATAATGTAGGAAGCACTCATCGTGTTGGTCTTTAAAGTGCACATGTGGCAACACACATGCAAGACACACCAAACCTCCCAAAATGTAGGAAGCACTCATCGCGCTGGTCTTTAAACTACACATGGGGAAACAGATATGCCAAACAAAGCAAGCATACCAAACACACACACACACTTTAAAGACATGGAGAAAACAAGGCAGACAAGCGATGGAGTGTTCCTATTTCTAGGCTCATCACCATCTCAGGAACATTATAGGTACACACTGACGATTGGGCTTCACCACAACAATCGCTGAAGACACACTTAAGGGTTGAGTTAGTCACAGAACCGCTCCCCACCTTCCAATGAGGATTTTTTGAAAATGACAGGATGGGCACTCTTCTCAAGATATATTCCACCCTTGCCTCCATAGAGGGCTTACGATGATTGATTGATTGATTAATTGCAAACAATCTCAGAGTGCAGGAAGTACTCATCACACTAGTCTTTAAACCACACCTGAGGACAAGCACATTGCTGACATCTACAATAGACAGCTTACCTTATATATGCCCCCACCTTAAGGTGGTTGATATCATGCATCGATATCAAGCACATTAAGGTAGGAAGAAAACACACAAGGGAACACAAACTCTCGCAAAGCCCATGCCCCCCAGAGGTGACATGTACCTTACGATCACCAAATGTTCCCACAAACATATCCCTGCAAGAAACATGTTAGTGTCCACAAAATCATGATAATGCAACAACATCAATGCATATGATTAATCACACAAAGATCTAAGGTGAGATTCAAAGACAAACAAAGTGCACAGAGCAGTAGTATTGTTATTTTTTGTAAGTGAGATAAAAACATCATCAAAATCACTATGCAGAAAGCACGGAGTGCTTCTACTAGTCAAGTGTTAGATAATATATTACAACCCCATCGTCATATTAGCAACTAAGTCCAATTTTTGATTTCTCGCTAAAGCGATGCTAGGTCCGCATCAGTATAAATATTTTTCATCCGCCCGCTAGATAGAAACACTAGAGAAAGGGAAACAATAAATAAGAGAGGAGAAACAAGTGTCTTAGGGACAGTCATGCAGGAGGGTGCCCCCAATTCACCAACCACAACGCTATGTTCGTAAGACACAACACACAACAATGAAAACAAAGAGAGAGGCAATGTAGAAGAATGATTATACAAATAGAAGGTCACAACAAAGGCAGTTTCCTGGTATCTCAGACCTTACAAGAGAATCAGGGGTCATCTCAGGAGGCCTAAACAACACATAACACATCACGGGTGAAGCACATCACGAGAGAGATAAAGGGTTAGAAATACTTACCTATAGGATCTTCATGCTAAGTCTCGTCATCAAGCAAATCATCGTCATCTTCCCACTCCCGAATGTTAGAGGAAAGTGGGACATAAGGTACCATAGCCCAATTATTTTTCTTGTCTTTAGATTGTTCATTGTTAGGATGATCTTTGTTTGGTTCAATGTTTGGATCAATGTTTTATTGTTGAGATGCAAGGTTTATGGCATAAGCTTGTCTTCTTCTCCTTCTTTCTCTTGCTTTTCTATTTCTTTTTCTCTTACCACTTATCTCTTGTAAGATAGGGCTTTGCTCTTTCATGGGTTTTCGTATTTTAGAAGAGGAAGCACCAAGATCAAATCTCATTTGTCTAGGTGGAATGCTTTGCTGTCGAAAATTACCTCTCAATCCTTGTAAGGATGGTGGGGGAGGAACCTCAGCATAGGGACCTTGTCCTTTTGGTCTAGGGTTCTCTTCAAATGCGGGTTGCTTGTCTTTTGTTATTTCTTGCATAGAAGGACCGGCCATTGGATGTAATAGTTTTTCTTTGTAATTTCTATAGCTCAAGAAGTTAAAGTTTATTCATGGCTCCAGTTCCTTTTTAGATTTGTCCCAAAACTAATCCAGTGTACAATGTTTTCTTATAACCAAAGGTTTATATTTGTTGTGGGGTATAGTAAGCACGTGTCCATTCAAAGGAAATTTTAGACAATTGTGAATTGTTGAAGGGACAACTTTCATAATCTTTAACCATGGATGCCCAAGTTTTATACGAAATAGATCAGAAATAGGGACAACATCAAACCATTATTCTACATGTTTCTCAAATACAGTTACCAAAAATATATCTTACCCAAAAGATTAATAAAGGTTCCCTTATGTGTTTTGATCATCAGATTCGAAGGGTCATAAGATCCTTGTATCAAATTATGTGCGTAAATGAACTCTTCTACATTGGTCATGCAATTAGGATCAATAAGGGTTCCATACATAGGGTTTCCCATTATTTTCGCAGTGATGTAAAGAGGTCCTTTAGTGTTTTCGATTGTTTTATCATGAGGAGTAAACACAATTTCAGGTTCAGGGACCTTTCTCTTCATGTAAGGCCTAGGAGGGAACCTATTGATGTTTTTATGGTTAGAGGCCATGTATATATGCTCAAATCAATGCAAAATCAGATTTTAAAAGTTTTCCAAAAGTATGCAAAAATGACCTAAAATGCTTGCATTTTTGTACTTTTTCAATGCAAATATATGAAAGAAAAGGTGTTGTAAAGATTTTGATCAGGGTCAGAAAATAATATGTCTATTTTTAGTCCAAAAAATAAATAAAACTTTTTACAACACACTTTTGATGCAAATCTAAGATGATGACAAGTCAAAATCTAGTGAAAATGCTCTAAAATATGCAATTTTTCATAGTTTTTCAATCCTATGTCCTAATGAAAGAGGTGTTGTAAGGAATTTTATGAGATGAAAAAAATAATAGCAATGATATTAGTCAGCTAGAATCATAAAATTTTTACAACATGCTTGGAGTGCAAATCTAGGTCAAACCCTAGGGCAAATATAGCAAAAATGTGTAATTTTTCACCAAATTTTCAATACAAGAGCTCAATAAAAAGGTGTTGTAAATAATTTTAGGAGGGGAATAAGTTAATAACCCTTATGACATCAAATTAGTGCAAAAATATTCTTTACAACATGCCTATCATGCAAATCTAGAGAGTCGCTAAGGCCAAATCTAGTGAAAATCAAGGTTTTTCAAGCCCTAGGTTTGAGATCTTAATGCAAAATGCTATATGAATGTCTTGAAATCTGATTTATAATGAAAATTAAATGCACTCATATCTGAAAATGATTTCCAACTCCTAAGATGCAAAATGCAAGTGCAAATCTAATGAAAATCAATGAAAAATGCTAGTTTTTGTTGAAATTTTCTATGTAGACATGCAAATTTTTGAAATCTAAATGCAAATTTGTACTAAAATGCAACACTACAGACAAATGCAAATTTGAATGAGTGCCTAAGATGAGTAGAAAAATATGAAACAAGATTTTACCTACAAACCCTAGTTTTTGGAATTACTAGGTTATATGAAAAATTCAAATTTTCTAACAAACCCTTAGCAATTTTCTGATGAAAATGTAATGTAAGCTATTGAATTTTTGTAAATTTCTGTAATTTAGCTCAGATCTAATGTGAAAATCAGAAATTTTATGAAATTCAAATTAATTAATGCAACATGCAAACCCTAGGATGCAAATTTTTTTCAAGTTTTTCAAAATTTTCAATTTTTTTGTAAATTTTCCAATGCAATAAGATGAATGATGATATGAATAAATGAAATCAATGCAAATTTGAAGAAAAACAATCAGCAAGGTGCAAACAAGTCCAACAACGTCGAGTTCACAAAAATGTAACGTGGAAATTTTTGATAGGGTTGATTAGATGGTTAGTTTAATTTATGGCTATCCTCCTTTCACCATTACACACTCAAGGACCTTGGGTCGAGTGGCAATGCACTATCAGGCCCTTGGTCACTTAGGAATGTAGGGAAACTTGGATTTGTGTGATTTGATTGTCAATTATGCTCAATTATGCATCAAAACCATAATTATGTCAATACGAAAGAAAATAAACAAATTACTAAAAATGCTACTACAGGAAGATGTAAAATGACAGATAAATGTGCACCTATTTTCAAAGTTTGGGAAGTGGAATAGTTGGGGACTAAAGAGCAGGCACCCTAGTCCAATGTTCTTATTTTTTTTAGGATCTGGGAACTCGATCTGCAACCTATTCCTGTTGTCACATAGATTTCTCCATTGCAGAATCTGGAGGACTAACGAGCAAGCGCCCAAGTCTAGGGCCCTATTTTCAACTCTGATCTACAAATTTGACACTCTACCACACTCTCTTGCAACTCCACTTTTCTTGCTTCTTCAACCTATAACTTGCAATCACAAAAAAATGGGGAGGGGGTTGTGGTGTTTATAGGCTTGCCTTAGTCAAGCCATGGAGAGACATTCAAGTCTTCCGAACACCGTTGTCAAATAGAGAGTGCGTGCCCTTGGGAGGCAGAGGCAAAATTCAAATGATAAATGCTTTAAAACACAAATGATGTCACCTTGTAGTGAAGATCTCATGGAAGGAAGAAGCTCTTCATGCCATGAGGAGATGGATGCTCAAATATGCAAATACAAACACTTATACAACACAAATCTGCTCTTGCCACACAATGAAAGCCTTGAATCACTTACAGAATGCCAATGTTCATGCAAATTTCATCTAATGATCTTCTAAGTGTCATTTAGTTTACAAACGAATGACTAAACATGCTTATATATGCAACTACAAACACTCCCGCCAAGAATTTTGTAATGCAAACGTACCATGTCGGCATAGGACCTAAATAACGGTCACAAGCCGACACTTAAAATTTGGGCCTGACCCAAAATAGGGCAGGACTAGGGCGTGGGTGCCCAAGTCCTCCCCTCCTATTTTGGGTAGGGTATGCTTCAAGGAATCCCCTTAGGTCCCATTTTTCATGAAACTTAGGTTCATTTCATTGGGATGTCAAAATATGACGCAATATGTCCTAAATGTAGATCAAAGACTCGGGAGCTAAACCTTATGAGGGAAAAGCCCCCAAGGGGATATTTTTTGATGTTACATTTAGCCCCCACTTTAATGTATGTATAAATGCAAGGCTAATACATGCATTAAAGTACGGTCAACAAACACAGCAAACACACCAAGCACGGAGAAGACATGTCAATCACATTGAAAATAGTTACAGACATGCAAAACATGGAGAAGATAGTTACAATCACGCAAAACACGGAGAAGACAACATATGCATAGAAGACAGTTAATGCATAGTAGACAGTGAATGATTTCTTTTCTTTTTCTTTTTCTCATATATATGAAATGCAGATGCAAGTACAGGAAAGTAAACACACCTCCCATAATGCAGGAAGCACTCATCGCGCTGGTCTTTAAATTGCACATGGGGCAACACACACACAAGACATGCCAAACCTCCCAAAATGTAGGAAGCACTCATCACGCTGGTCTTTAAAATGCACATGGGGCAACAGACATGCCAAACAAAGCAAGCACAGCAAACACACACACTTTGAAGACATGGAGAAAACACGACAGACAAGCAATGGAGTGTTCCTATTTCTAGGCTCATCACCATCTCAGGCACATTAGAGGCACACACCAATGATTGGCCTTTGCCACAACAATCACCGAAGACACGCTTAAGGGTTGAGTTAGTCATAGAACTGCTCCTCACCTCCCGATGATGACTTTTGAAAATGACAGGATGGGTACTTTCTGCAAGAGATACACCACCCCTGCCTTCACAGAGGGCTTAAGATGATTGATTGATTGGTTGCAAACAAACTCAGAGTGCAGGAAGTACTCATCGCACTAGTCTTTAAACTACACCTGAGGACAAGCACATTGCTAACATCTACAACAGACATCTTACCTTATATATGCCCCCACCTTAAGGTGGTTGATATCATGCATCGATATCAAGCACGTTAAGGTAGGAATAAAATACACAAGGGAACACAGACTCTCGCAAAGCCCATGCCCCCCGGAGGTGACATGTACCTTATGATTGCCAAATGTTCCCACAAACATATCCCTGCAAGAAACATGTTAGTGTCCACAAAATCATGATAATGTAACAAAATCAATGCATATGATTAATCACACAAAGAGCCAAGGTTATACTACGAATTAGGATTTTGAGTATAACCGTGAGGCTATACTATGAAAATATCAAAACTGAGTGTCACCAAGGTGAGATTCAAAGACAAAAAAAGTGCATGGAGTAGCAGTATTGTTATGTTTTGTAAGTGAGATAAAAACATCATCAAAATCACTATCTAGAAAGCACGGAGTGCTTCTACTAGCCAAGCACTAGATAATATGTTACAACCCCATCCTCATATTAGGAACTGCGTCCAATTTTTGATTTCTCACTAAAGGGATACTAGGTCCGCATCGGTATAAATATTTTTCATCATCCATCTGCTAGATAGAAACACTAGAGGAAGGTAAACAATAAATAAGAGAGGAGAAACAAGTGTTTTAGGGGCAGTCATGTAGGAGGGTGCCCCCAATTCATCAACCACAACGATATGTCCATAAGACACAACACACAACAATTAAAATAGAGAGAGAGGCAATATAGAAGAATGATGATACAAATAGAAGAAGTTCACAACAGAGTCATTCTCCTAGTATCCTGGACCTTACAAGAGAATCAGGGGTCACCCCAGGAGGCCTAAACAACACATAACACATCACGGGGGAAGCACATCATGAGAGAGATAAAGGGTTAGAAATACTTACCTATAGGATCTTCATGCTAAGTCTCGTCATCAAGAAAATCATTGTCATCTTCCCACTCCTGAATGTCAGAGGAAAGTGGGACATAAGGTACCATAGCCCAATTATTTTCCTTGTCTTTAGATTGATCATTGTTAGGATGATCTTTGTTTGGTTCAATGTTTGGATCAATGTTTTCTTGTTGATATGCAAGGCTTATGGCACAAGCTTGTCTTCTTCTCCTTCTTTCTCTTGCTTTTATATTTATTTTTCTCTTACCACTTATCTCTTGTAAGATAGGGCTTTGCTCTTTCATGGGTTTTCATGTTTTGGAAGAGGAAACACAGGATCAAATCTCATTTGTTTAGGTGGAATGCTTTGTTGTCGATAATTACCTCCCAATCCTTGTAAGGATGGCGGGGGAGGAACCTTAGCATAGGGACCTTGTCCTTTCGGTCTAGGGTTCTCTTCAAATGCGGGTTGCTTGTCTTTTGTTATTTCTTGCATAGAATGACCGACCATTGGATGTAATAGTTTTTCTTTGTAATTTCTATAGGTCAAGAAGTTAAAGTATGTTTGTGGCTCCAGTTGCTTTTCAGATTTGTCCCAAAAGTAATCCAATGTACAATGTTTTCTTGTAACCAAAGGTTTATATTTGTTTTAGGGTATAGTAAGCACTTGTCCATTCAAAGGAAATTTTAGACAATTGTGAATTGTTAAAGGGACAGCTTTCATAGTCTTTAACCATGGATGTCCAAGTTTTATGTGAAAGAGATCAGAAATAGGGACAACATCAAACCATTGTTCTACATGTTTCTTAAATACAGTTACCAACAATGATATCTTACCCAAATGATTTATAAAGGTCCCCTTATGTGTTTTGATCATCATATCTGAAGGGTCATAAGATCCTTGTATCAAATTATGTGCATAGAGGAACTCTTATGTAGCTACATTGGTCATGCCATTAGGATCAATAAGGTTTCCATCCACATGGTTTCCCATTTTTTTCATGGTGTTGTAAAGAGGTCCTTCAGTGTCTCTGATTGTTCTATCATGAGGTGTAAACATAATTTCAGATTCAGGGACCTTTCTCTTCATGTAAGGCCTAGGAGGGAACCTATTGTTGTTGTTTTGGTTAGAGGCCATGTGTATAGTCTCAAATCAATTCAAAATAATATTTTAAGAGTTTTCCAAAAGTATGCAAAAGACAAGTGCAAAGCTATATGCAAAAATGACCTAAAATGCTTGATTTTTTGTACTTTTTCAATGCAAATATATAAAAGAAAAGGTGTTGTAAATATTTTGATTAGGGGAAGAAAATAATATGTATATTTTTTGTCCAAAAAATCAATAAAACCCTTTACAACACACTTTTGATGCAAATCTAAGATGATGACAAGTCAAAATCTAGTGAAAATGCCCTAAAATATGCAATTTTTCACAGTTTTTAATCCCAAGACCTAATTAAAGATGTGTTGTAAGGAATTTTATGAGGTGAAGAAAATAATATAAAATATATCAGTCACCTAGAGTCATAAAATCTTTTACAACGCGCTTGGAGTGCAAATTTAGGTCAAACCCTATGGCAAATATAGCAAAAATGTGTAATTTTTCACCAAAATTTCAATACAAGAGCCCAATAAAAAGGTGTTGTAAATAATTTTAGGAGGGGAAACAGTTGATAACCCTGATAAAAGACAATTAGTGCAAAAATATTCTTTATAACATGCCTATAATGCAAATCTAGAGAGTCGCTAAGGCCAAATCTAGTGAAAATCAATGTTTTTCAAGCCCTAGGTTTGAGATCTTAATGCAAAATACTATATGAATGTATTGAAATCTGATTTATTATGAAAATTAAATGTACTCAGATATGAAAATGATTTCCAAGTCCTAAGATGCAAAATGCAAGTGTAAATCTAATGAAAATCAATGAAAAATGATAGTTTTTGTTGAAATTTTCTATGTAAATATGCAATTTTTTGAAATCTAAATGAATATTTGCACTAAAATGCAACAATAAAGATAAATAAAAATTTTAATGAGTGCCTAAGATGAGTAGAAAGATCTGAAACAAGATTTTACCTACAAACCCTAGTTTTTGGAATTACTAGGTTATATGAAAATTCAAAATTTCTAACAAAACCTTAGCAATTTTATGATGAAAATGCAATGTAAGCTATTGATTTTTTGTAAATTTATGTAATTTAGCTCAGATCTAATGCAAAAATTATAAATTTGATAAAATTCAAATTAATTAATGCAACATGCAAACCCTAGGATGCAATTTTTTTCAAATTTTTCAATTTTTTGTAATTTTTCCAATGCAATAAGATGAATGATGATATGAATGAATGAAATCAATGAAAATATGAAGAAAAAAAATCAGCAAGGTACAAAAAATTCCAACAATGTCAGGTTCACCAAAATATAATGTGGAAATTTTGGATAGGGTTGATTAGATGGTTAGTTTAGTTTATGCCTATCCTCCTTTCACCATTACACACTCAAGGACCTTGGGTCGATTGGCAATGCACTATCAGTCCCTTTGTCACTTAGGAATGTAGGGAAACTTGGATTTTTTTATTTGATTGTCAATTATGCTCAATTATACATCAAATCCCTAATTATGTTAATACGGAAGCAAACAAACAAATTACTGAAAATGTTGCTATAGGAAGATGTAAAATGACAGATAAATGTGCACCTATTTTCAAAGTTTAGGAAGTAGAACAGTCCGAGACTAATGAGTGGACGCCCTAGTCCAGTGCCCTAATTTTTGTCAGGATCTGGGAACTCGATCTGCAACCTGTTCCTGTTGTCAAAGAGATTTCTCCATTGCGGAATCTGGATGACTAATGAGCAGGTGCCCGAGTCCAAGGCGCTATTTTCAACTCTAATATACAAATATGGCACTCTTCCACACTCTCCTACTACTCCACTTTTCCTACTTCTTCAACCTGTAACCTGCAATCACAGAAAAATGGGGAGGGGTTTGTGGTGTTTAGAGGCTTGCCTCAGTCAAGCCCTGGAGAGACATTCAAGTCTTCCGAACACCATTGTCAGATAGAGAGTGCTTGCCCTTGGGAGGTAGAGGCAAGAACTAAATGATAAATGCTTAAAAACACAAATGATGTCACCTTGTAGTGAAGATCTCATGGAAGGAAGAAGCTCTTCATGCCATGAGGAGATGGATGCTCAAATCTGCAAATACAAACACATAGACAACACAAATCTGTTCTTGCCACATAATGAAAGCCTTGAATTGTTGGCAAGAGACACTATATGGATTCATGGTTGTTGTCATTGATGGCAACAAAGGTCATTCCACATATCCGCAAGTCATGTTATATCTCTACCGGAAGTCAGATTGAAGATTGTTGTGGTCCGGTGAACAAGAACAGAGCATGTGGCAAGGTCCGACAGATTGGTCCGGATCTCTCAGAGGAAGTGTCTTGGCACAGTGCGGATCTGGGGAAGTCAAGAGGACTATCTTGAGTAGTATATTCCAAGGATTTAGCCTCCGGAGATGGACAAAGAAAAAGATATGAATAGTTGAGTACCGGATTCCTGAGAGACAGTGAAAACAGAGGAAGAACTGACTGACTGAGTATCAAACTACTTTCCGGATGTGTTACAGATGATGATAAAGGTTGCGGAGGCATGAATCATGTTTGGCCGACATAATTGATGATATCTACAAATATATGCTTGATCCGCATTGCTTGGTGAGCAAGGATTCAGCCGACAGAACTAAGTTTGTAAGAAACTAGACTGTTCCGGATGCCGACTAGAAAGATGATGAAATTACTTGTGCGGATACATATAGAGGATGGATTTAGTTGTAAAGTGTGTGAGTGAGCGAAAAGGATATGCGAACAAGTCCAGAGTAGAGCAGAAGTAGCAAGAAGGATCCGGTATGTGAAAGGATAGCAGACTAAAGAACATAGGAAAGATGAAGTGCAGCAGATCAGTATACTGAACCTAACCGGAACTGAACTCCAGCATATGCAGATGCTTCCAATCAGTTCAAGACTGTGATTCTTATCACTTTGTAAGACAGTGTGTCTTCTTGTAGGCAGTGAGCCTCTTGTGAGCAGTGTGCTCGGGCAGTGAGCCCTAATTGGCAAGTGCCATTTTTGTAATTTCCTATTCTTCTAACAGAGAATAATTCTTGGGTTAATCACCCCGTGGTTTTCTCCCTTAACAGGGTTTCCACGTCAAAAATACTGTGTCATGTGTTTCTTATTTCATGGTTAATGTTTTGTGTTTGATTTTATGCTGCTTCAATTAAGAGGAAAGTTCATTAAGGGAAATAATTAGGATAACTGATTCACCCCCCCCCCCTCTCAGTTATCAACAATTGGTATCAGAGCCAAGTTCCTCCTAATAGAGCCTAACAGCCTGAGGAAGATCTGGGATTTCAAATGGATGCATATGGTTTAAGGGAGCAACTCAAGACTGCCCTTGAGGATCTTGAACAGTCAAATTCTGAAGTCAGTGAATTAAAGGAAAGACTCAAACAGGCTGATGAATTCATGAGAGAATTAAAAGACAAATTAAGTCTCTCTATGAAAAAGAGAAAGGAGCTGCTTCAACAGTTGGCAAGACAAAGTGAAGAAAGCAATACAAGTGAGGAATTGACTGAGCAAACCAAGTTATGTGAAAAGTTATCAAAAGAAGCCATTATGTTAAGACATGAAATGGAATCAGGAACTATAAAGTTTACTCAAGAGATTGAAGAAAAAAGAAAGGCTGAAGACAATCTAAGACAATCTCTTAAAGAAAAATCAGAAGAATGCCACCAGATGGACAGGATTATCAGACACCTTGAATCTGATCTTGAAGATTCCAAAGATAATGAAGGAAAACTTGAGGATCAAATTGCCTCTCTCAAAAGAGACCTTCAAACAGCAAATGAATATAAAGAGAAATTCAAGATAAGTTCTGCTCAACTTGAAATTCTTCTTGGAAGTCAAAAGAGGACAGATGACAAGTATGGCTTGGGATATGAGAAAGGAGAAAGCTCCGGATCCGGTCAGAGGAATCTTGGATCAGAAAATCCAAGGAGGAGGCCTAGAAGACCTCCGGTAAGACAGCCAAATGCTCAAAAATATCCATCCTTCAATGGATACTGCCACAGCTGCAACCATTTTGGTCACAAAGCTAATCAGTGCAGAATGAGAATGAATCAGATTAACTCATCCTTCTCCGGACAGTGCTTCAACTGCAAAAGGTATGGACACAAATCCCATGAATGCAGAATTATGCAAGTAAACAAATCATTCAAAGGTAGATGCTTTACATGCAATAGAGTAGGTCATATGGCTAATCAATGCAGATCAAGGGGATATCAGTTAAATATGCAAAGAAATGTTATTTGCCAAATCTGCAATAGGTCCGGTCATAATGCTAAAGTCTGCAGAAACAAGAATCAGGACAAAAGAGGTCCGGTGTATAATCAGAATCAAGACAAGGGTAAACAAAAGATGAATGCGGATGAAGTTAGGAATCAGATGAGCAAGATTTGGGTGAAGAAAAGCTCAGAGAATGTAGAGGTTGGATCCGCACCAGATTCTGGTGCTGATATTTCTTCCGGAAATTAAAAAATGAGCTCAGGCTCAGGGGGAGACTCAAAGAAGATTCTGTTCCCCCAGCCAAACAAGTTGTGCCGGACGTGGCACAAGATGCGGATTAAAGGGTTTGTAGATATAAGTCCTGAGATGCCTCAGTCAAGTTTTCAGAGGTCCGCATGGAGTTATGAAGAAGCTGTGTTCGACTAAGTTAGACCTGTTCAGGGAAGTGCTCCGGTATGATAAAGGATTACAAAAAGGTCCGGAGAGATCCGGAAGTGCACGATCTTGTCTTGCGGATTGGACAGAGTGTTTGGGATGTTCTTGTAATATGTTACCTAGATTTATTCATGATTTAAAGATCCTGATGATATTCAGTGATCAGGACTAATCCGGGATACTCCAAGCTGTCCAGACATGGTAAACCGGAATAATGCAGGTGAAGCATTTATTGCAGACAGATATTAGGGTTTGCGGAGCAATATAAGGGATTTCTCAAAAGTTATCTGCTCATTCTACACTTGAGAAGAAGCGAATAGTGGAGCTCTGCAACAAGGTTCATCAAGCACACCAAGGATCTCCTGCCGAAGCTATTGCATAAAGAAATCAATCCAACCACTCCGTGCAAACCGAAGGCGCATAAGGTATTCTTCGTTTTTCATTGCCTCACTGCAAATCTTTGAAGAATGGCTACTCCAAACATAGTTAAGATCTCTGATAGACCTCGCCCCTCATTCAAGAAACATCCCTACAAATCTTTGGAGGTAGATCCACTAGGAGCCTTCTCTAGTGTTCCCCACGGAGTCTTACATACTGAAGATATTAGGGTTTACATACACGCAAACATTGAGGAATTTGGGGAATTCAAATTAAGAGACCTCTATCACAAGCAACTGATAGATAATGCTTTTGAGCTCAAACCAGAGTATAAGGGTATCCAGAAGAAACAGTTTGAGCAATTCATTCATTTCCCTAGCTTTGAAGAAGATGAATGGGTCCGGTATGTACTGAGCAGGATGCATGACAACTTCCTTTGGCTAGATAGACCCTGTAAGATCACAAAAGAAGCAATTAGAGCAGTAACTGGTCTATACTCTTCCGGGGGGGTACCTATTCTCAAATCTGTCAAGAACAACGTTGTAACTGAGGCCACCGGATCAAAATATGATAAGAGGGCAATGACCATTGAAGATATTTCGGATCCGGATATCAAATATGCATCAATGATAATAGGATACAAGATCTATCACTCCAGCAGGGAGAATTCTGTATCCGGAACTGCAATATACACAGCATATGAAATGCTAAGAAAGAATGCAGATTTTGATCTTTGTGAACTACTACTAAGCCAATTGATGGAAAATGTACAGAAAATCAAGAAAGACAAGAAGAACTCCTTTAAGTATGGTACTCTCATTGTATGTCTCTTCTTTTACTTCATGAATGAGCTACCCGGAACAAGTGGATGGGTATGGCAGAATGACACACCTGTTGCAGTCCAGATAAGAGACTATCTGCATGGACTTGGGGATGCAAAAGCGAGGAATACAGCTCTATGGGGATACTTCAAAAACTTTCAGAGCATGATGCAAGCAAGAGAGAGAATTCCCCAGTCTCTCATCGAGAAATACAAGGACTCAGTATGTTTTATGGTTGACACTGATCAGTGCCTAATGGAGGCAGTGGAGCCAAGGACTGTCTGGATAATGCCCATGGGGTATGAAGTTGATGAACAGATAGTAGAGCTGCATGTTCAACACATGCTAAGTCAGCCCAAAGATCCTAAGGCAGAAAGGTTTGGAACCTTTGAGGAGCTGAGCGTGAAATTACATGTAGAACTCAGGGAACCTGAGATTAAGAGAAAAGTGAGAAAAGAAGTAGAGCACATTGCTCAAGGCCTAGGCATCTCAAAAGAGGCACTTGATGCCAGTCGGGAAAAGAGGAGAAAGGCTGAGGAAGAAGAGAAAAGCAAAGAAAGTGCTCCGGTTGAAACCCCCACCCGGACCAGATCATCAAAGAGATCTGCACCTTCCACAACCAAAAGCTCAAAACCGGAAGTCCAGGCATCCGGTAAAAGATCCAAGACAAAAGCATCAAGGGCTTATGAAAGCCAAAAGGATGAAGAGGAGACAGAATCAGATGAAGGAGTAAGAGAAGTAAAGAAACAGAAAAAGAAAGGATCCGGTAAGCCCTCCACAGGCCAAGACAAGGAGGAAATGGCAGAGGTAACTGTTGAAAAGCCCACTCTGTCACTAGAGAGCATAATCAAGTCGGTCACGGTGGATGGAAACCTTCAACCAATGACTGAATCCTATGATGACTTCAGTGAGGCAGACCAAAAGACTCTGCAGGAAGCCACAGTTAAATATCTGAACACATACAATAAGGCTTTCATTGAGATCATATCTCTCATTCCTAAAAGCCTAGAGAAGGAAATGGAAGTAAGAAAGAATAATGCTCATGCCAAAGATCTTGAGATCCGGGAGCAGATAGCTATTCAGCTATATCCTCAAATTGATCCCAAGACAATGAACATGATCTTCAAGGACTGCAGAGATGAGTTCAGAAGTAAAGCCAGGATGAATCAGCTCATGCTTGGTGAGACTGACAAAGTGGCACAAGAGACAGAAGAGATCCTCCGGAAGGCCTTCAAAAGGTTCAATCTTCCTGTTGTAGAGGACCTAGGTGCAGAAACAGCTGCTGATTTGGAATCTTCTGTTCCGGAAGAAGTGAGCCCTGAACAGACAAGTGAGGACTTGGGACCCTCTGCTCCAGAAGAAGTGGCCCATGAACAAGCAAGCATCTCTCCTCCGGTTTCCCCTACAGTCTCCGGATCCAAAGAAGAAGAGCAATTGCAGGAGAAGGAAGCAGTGGTGACAGACAAAGAGGTTGACAGTTCTAAGACTGCAGAAGAAAAGAAACATCTGTCTCCGGCAAGAGACACTGCACAAACTGTTCAACAATTTTTGAGCAAAGAAACTCTAGAGATTGATGAACCGGAGCTTCTAAAAGGTCCATTTGATTTTGACTCTCTCTCTCCGGTACAAACAATGAAGATAGCTTCATTTGCAAATGCCAAGGCAAATGAAAAGCTCCTGAAGTCTCATATGGAAGACTGTGAGTTGATAGAGGCTGCTTCCGGAGTACTTGTAAAGATCATGCCATCAATCCAAATAGATCCGACAGCCTCCACTTCCGGTAATCTAAAAACCTTAGTCAGCAGTATTGATACACATTTTAATTCTCTAGAAAAATCAGCTGAAGACAAGGTCCGGAAGGAATTTTTGGATAAGAGATTTTCTGAAATATTAGATTTAATCTCTAAGGATAGGAAGATTGTAAGCATTGGAATAAAGAGCTTAGAAAATGCTCTTAAGGATGGCGGTGACATCTACAAATTTTGTATATCTTGGTCAAAGGCAACAGCAGCAATTGACAAGAAAATAAAAGAGGAACAGGACAAGCTTCAAAGCTTATCTCAAAGTTTTGATCCTCTCTCTTCCTCTATAATAAATCAAGAATGTCAGACTATTGCAGTCTTGAATGAAATAAAGAATCTTGAGAAGGAGAGGAAGAACATTACCAACCGGATGGGAGAACTTAGAAGGATTATAGTCCCTAAGTTGGAAACGATGCATGAGGCCATCAGTGATGCCCAGACCACCGCCCATACAAAAGATCCGACAGATCTCAGGCGGGCAGAAGCTTTTGCATTTTTGTTGAGTGGTCACATTTCAATCCTGGACAGAATGAAGCTTAGTTGGGCTACTGAAATGGTTCAACTGCAGACATCCTTTGCAGACATTCTGCAGTATATGTGAGTATGTAAATATGCGGCCATATATAGAAAATTTTTGAAAATTTTGGTGTGCGGACCCTACCCTTTGCCATTGATGTCAAAGGGGGAGTGAGGAGCAGTGAAAAATGAGGAATCCAACTCAGGGGGAGTTCCGGAAATTGTATATAAAGACAGAGCATCAGCAAAGGGGGAGCATAGTGTAAACACTTAGTCATTTTTCACTAAGTGTTGCCATCAATGCCAAAGGGGGAGATTGTTGGCAAGAGACACTATATGGATTCATGGTTGTTGTCATTGATGGCAACAAAGGTCATTCCACATATCCGCAAGTCATGTTATATCTCTACCGGAAGTCAGATTGAAGATTGTTGTGGTCCGGTGAACAAGAACAGAGCATGTGGCAAGGTCCGACAGATTGGTCCGGATCTCTCAGAGGAAGTGTCTTGGCACAGTGCGGATCTGGGGAAGTCAAGAGGACTATCTTGAGTAGTATATTCCAAGGATTTAGCCTCCGGAGATGGACAAAGAAAAAGATATGAATAGTTGAGTACCGGATTCCTGAGAGACAGTGAAAACAGAGGAAGAACTGACTGACTGAGTATCAAACTACTTTCCGGATGTGTTACAGATGATGATAAAGGTTGCGGAGGCATGAATCATGTTTGGCCGACATAATTGATGATATCTACAAATATATGCTTGATCCGCATTGCTTGGTGAGCAAGGATTCAGCCGACAGAACTAAGTTTGTAAGAAACTAGACTGTTCCGGATGCCGACTAGAAAGATGATGAAATTACTTGTGCGGATACATATAGAGGATGGATTTAGTTGTAAAGTGTGTGAGTGAGCGAAAAGGATATGCGAACAAGTCCAGAGTAGAGCAGAAGTAGCAAGAAGGATCCGGTATGTGAAAGGATAGCAGACTAAAGAACATAGGAAAGATGAAGTGCAGCAGATCAGTATACTGAACCTAACCGGAACTGAACTCCAGCATATGCAGATGCTTCCAATCAGTTCAAGACTGTGATTCTTATCACTTTGTAAGACAGTGTGTCTTCTTGTAGGCAGTGAGCCTCTTGTGAGCAGTGTGCTCGGGCAGTGAGCCCTAATTGGCAAGTGCCATTTTTGTAATTTCCTATTCTTCTAACAGAGAATAATTCTTGGGTTAATCACCCCGTGGTTTTCTCCCTTAACAGGGTTTCCACGTCAAAAATACTGTGTCATGTGTTTCTTATTTCATGGTTAATGTTTTGTGTTTGATTTTATGCTGCTTCAATTAAGAGGAAAGTTCATTAAGGGAAATAATTAGGATAACTGATTCACCCCCCCCCCCTCTCAGTTATCAACATGAATCACTTCTAGAACGCTAATGCTCATGCAAATTTCATCTAATGATCTTCTAAGTGTCATCTAGTTTACAAATGAATGCCTAAACATGCTTATATATGCAACTACAAACACTTTCGCCAAGAATTTCGTAATGCAAACTTATCGTGTTGGCATAGGACCTAAATAACGGTCACATGCTGACACTTAAAATTTGGGCCTAAACCAAAATAGGGCAGGACTAGGGTACAGGTGCCCAAGTCCTCCCCCCTATTTTGGGCAGGATCTGCTTCAAGGGATCCCCCTAGGTCCCATTTGTCATGAAACTTAGGGTTCATTTCATCGGGATGCCAAAATATGATGCAATATGTCCTAAATGCAGATCAAAGACTTGGGAGCTAAACCTTATGAGGGAAAAGTCCCCAAGGGGACATTTTCTGATGTTACAAATATAAATAAAACATTGATTTTATTTATTTTTAGAAGACTGAGTCAACTTAAATAAATTTGAACAATTTATTTAAATTTAGAAGAATATTTAGCTAATTAAATAATTAAAAATTATTTAATTGTGGATAAGAGGAAATTGATGAATTAATTAAATAATTAGATTATTTAATTAATGTTGATTTGAAGATTGAAAGAGGATAATGATTTAGTTAAATAATGAAAATTATTTAATTTGGAGGAATAAAGTGGAAATTGATGAAATTAATTAAATAATTGGATTATTTAATTAACTTTGAAAACAAGTGATTTAGAAGGAATTGATGTATGCAAATGATATAATGCAAAGGGTCATTTTTAGGTGTCTACAGAAAGTGTGAAGAGTAGAGTATGAATATCATGTGCATTATGATGTGCAACTGAAGGAGAAAGAGTAGAGATATTAGAGGTTGTCCTTATTCATCTTGAAGATATTTTTTCTGATAGGAGGGAAGTGAAGAGTGTGCCTAATTGATACAATCATGAGAAGAAGAAGTGCAATCATCAAAGGTGTGAGCCTCAATGTCAGTTTTCAAATAGTAGAATTATTGTCATACTATAATCATTTCTGAGTTTGTTCTCATTTCAGGGAGTAGTTGCTTCCTTGGTAGTGACCCTAAAACAAAGTCTTCAAGGAGTAGTAGCTTCCTTGGGAGTGACCCTAAAACAAAGTCTTCCAGGAGTAGTAGCTTCCTTGGGTTTTAGCCCTAAAATAAAGTTGTAATTTTGAGCTTCATATATTGTGAGTTAATCCTCATTGTGGTTTTTCCCTTCTTGGGTTTTCCACGTATATCTGGTGTCATGTGTTGATGTGCATTATGTTGTTCTTTCATGTTTATATTAATGTTGTGATACTAAAGTTTTAATCTTCTCTGGAGGACTTGAAGTTGTTTAAATAATGTTTCACCCCCTTCTTAGTATCCTGGTGTGTTCAACACTTCAGAGCTTTGACTACTCTTGAGTTAGTGGGTCTTTATCCTGTCTTACTTTTTTCTTGGGATCTTGTCTATGCCAAGTAGAAAGGTCATCATTAGTCCTCTTTCTTGCTTAGGCATTTGTCAACCCTAAGTAGTGAAATAAATCCCAACCATATCCATAACAAAAGATCTAGGTTAATTTTGAGCTATTTTAGTTTTATCCTATCATATCTTTGCCACATCATATCATATCTTTTTCATATCATCATTTTACCCTTGGTATCATCCTTTTCATTATCTTGGTTGCCATCCTTGTCATATCATATCAATAACATCATATCATTATCTTGGTTGTCATTTTCATATCATATCCATATCTTTGTCATAATCTTGGTTATCATTTTGGTCACATCTTAGTTATCATCTTGTCCTTGTCATCATTATAGATTGATTTCCATTTCATTATCATCATATCCTTATTTAATTATACCCACATTATTACCACCCCTATATCATCATACCCTTGACATTTCTTTTGGTCCAAAATCTTGTCAATTAAGGCCTTATTCAAGACATATCCAACCTCCAAGTCTAAAGTTGATCTATCACCATCCATTTATACCCACCTCTCTTCATCGTTTCATTCCAATGTCATCCCATTCATGCCCACTATAAGGTCACAAACTAAGAGAAACATGGAATCCCATCAAGAATCCCAACAAGAGCCTCATCAACAACCTCATCAAGAAATTCAACAATCATCCCAACAAGAGCCCTATCAACAAACTTATCAAGAGTTTCCACAACAATCTCATCAAGAGTCTACTTCCTATGGTAGAGGGGCTATTGTGCCATCCAACATTGGGTCTGAATTTTTCCCTAATTTTGGATTTCCCACCAACATGTTCATACCCTATGCTTATAAGAACATTCTCAAACCATCATTAAACCCCCTATATACACATGAACTTGATAATCCTATGAAAGATCCCCAAAGTCCAAATGGCTCCACCCATGGGTCCCTTGAGTATGAAGGTAGAATTCAAGACTTTATGGAGGACCCTAATAATCAAGTATTAGTGGACCATATCATTGCTAAAAATCCTCAAGCTTATTTCCAAAAGTTACTCCATCTAGGAGTCAAGGTACCTCTAGATTTTGATGTATTCGCTTTGATTCCTTGAGGTCATCCTCATCGAGTTGCTAATCCATTAGGAGGATCTTCCCAACCACATGTTGATGAAACCTTAAATGCCATGACAAGTCTTAACATAAACACATCCACCAATCAACCCATTTCTTCTATAAGTGTGTCACAACCTATCTCTAGCATGTTCATGTCCATTCCTCAAAACACAACCTATATCATACCCCCATCTAGTGGTCAAAACATCTCTATGACATCCACCATCCCTACATGAAATATCCCTATGAAATCCACCATCCCTACATCATCTATCCCTATTACCTCACCCATCCCTCGTTAATACATCCATCTATCCTTCTAGGTCATCTATACCTATGTCAAATCCTAGAGTAATGTCATCATCCCACCTACTAGTGGTATAGTCATTCCACCACTCACTACTCAAGTATCCAATCCTATATACATATCATCCAAAACTCCTTGTGTTCATACCCAAGCCAATGTGTCCATGCCCCAAACTTCACAAGTCTAAACTCAATCCTCATCATCACATGTTAAAAACCACAACTTATGACCACTCAACAAGCCCAAACATAACAACCACAACCACAACCACAACCTCGACCTCAACCATCGTCTAGCCCATCTACTACATCCCCCAATGAGTCAACCGACATGTAACAACTTATGAAACAAATGTTTGCCGATATGCAAAAAGGGAACCAAAAGAAGAAATACACCTTTGAAGAAATTTGTTCATACCAATTTGACAAATCTCTAGTCATGAACCCTTTTCCTTAAAACTTTGAATTTCCAAAATTTGATAAATACAAAGGAAAGGGTGATCCTAGAGATCATCTAAGAGAGTTCTTCATATCATGTATGGACATTTCATATGATGACACTTACTTGATGAGACTTTTCCCTCGTAGCCTAGGAGGTCTAACCATTGAATGGTTCTCCCATCTTCCTCATGGCATTAAAACTTTCCAAGAGCTTGCCGACAAATTCATAGCTCACTTTTCATATAATATTGAACATGAGATGTCCATGACTGACCTTTGCAATACTAAACAAAGAAATGGGGAATCATTTTTTGCCTTCCTACAACATTGGAGAAATCTTGCTAGTAAGCTCCCTTGGACTATTCCTGAGAAACAACTTTTCAATCTTTTCGTGCAAAATTTAAACCAGGAAATGGCCTTCACTTATAAGTCCAATGTGATGACACTTTTGAGGAAATTATTGATAAAGGTACAACTATAGAGAAAGATCTAATAATAAAATGACTTGTCAAAATCTTCAAAGACAATAAGGACTCTAATAACAATCAATCCAATGAAAAACCATGATTTTGGGCCAAGAATAACAATATTGTCAATGATGGTGTCATGGATTCTAAGCTTGTACAAAATGTCCAAAATCCTCCATTAGCACATCATCATTAAACACAAATGCTACCCTTCCCAAGAATAATCATATACAAGGATTAAGAACTAGACATCACAAACTTGGGAGAACCTATGGAATCTATTGTTTGAAATTTTAAACCATGGCCTCATTAAGCTCCTTGAGATCAAACCTTATGAAGAGAATGCCATCAAACCCCATTGGTACAATTACAATGAGTATTGTGAATATCATAAGATCAAGGGTCATAACACAAACAATTGCATGAGACTTAAGAACTATATCCAAGATCTTATAGATCGAGGAGAAGTTACTATAGATGAACCCACTCCAAAGTCGTCCAATGAGAAATTGAGAGCATAGCAAGATCCATTCCCACAACATGGTCAAGGTAGTTCCTCTTCCAATAACAATCATACCAATAAAGTCAATTCCTCTCCTTCATATGATTCTGTAGTGGGTCATATTGAATCTTGCTCCACACAAGTAGCCACCATCACCATAAGAACTCACAATCCCAATTGTTCCATTACCACTTGTCGTAGTCTCATAACTATTCAAGGAGTCCCATCTTTGTCTATGCCAACATACATAAGGAGATTTTAGATAAATCCTTGCTAGAATCCTATGTCCCTAATGATATTAATGTTGAACAATTTAAAGCCATGGTGGGACATCTTGCATCCACTCACCACTTAGTTTTCACCAAAAAAGACATGCCTACCATTGATTCATTTCATAATGAACCCCTCCACCTAGAGGTAGTAATCCATAAAAACAAATTTAAAAGGGTCCTAGTAGATGGTGGATTAGGCTTAAACCTATGTACCTTACTATTGTTAAGACAATTGGGATACTCTACCATAGATATTGAAAAAAAAATCTATCACAATTAAGGCTTATGGTGAAGCTGAGAGAAGATCTAAAGGAATTATTAAGCTACCCATTGAATTAGGTCACGTACTTATGGAAATCACATGTCAAGTCTTAGACCTTGATCTACCATATAACATTCTCCTAGGATGCCCATGGATTCATGCCATGAAGGTTGTTCCTTCCCCCTACTACCAATGCATCAAATTTCCTTACAATGACTAAGAAATTACCATATATGCTAATCCACATCCCTTTGAGTATTGCCGCTTATTGGAAGGCCCATATCACAAAGCTAATTATTGTCCAACCAATGATATCATTTGAACCATCTCCATCATATATTGATTCATCCACACTTGCCTCTGCATCCACATCATCCACCACCCATCGCAAGATCAAGGCTAAGATTAAAGACAAAGGATTGGGAGAATACACTCTACAAGGAGCCTTTCGTGTGGGGAAACTCCTTTCTCCTAAGAGCTTTGGAAGACCTCATCCTGATGGACCTATTTCAACTATCACAATCAATTGTAAGCCAACTAAGTTTTCCCGTTGGGGTGTTCTAGATAAGGAGATCATTGATGCGAATATTTCGGAAAGGCTCTATAAAGAAAAGGATGAACAAGACAATCTCCATCTTGATAAATATCCTAAAGGTTTTCATATAGCACAAAACATGGGTTACCAAGGAAAAGGTGGACTTGGCTTACAAGGACAAGGAACTATTAAACCCATTAAATCTACTCATAACCTAAACACTTCAGACTAGGTTTGGATCACAAGAGCTAGCATCTCTAGAGCTCAAGTTTATTTTGGATGAGGTAGCTAAAGTATTTCTCTCTATTAAGAGCACTAATGAGGATACTTACGATGACTCTCTCGAGTGTATCACTAAGTTATATGATTCATCCATCTTCACCCTTACCATGTCAGTGCCTTCATCACCATCCCATAACCTCCAACTCATATACCCCAAACTCATTGATTGGGACCAACAATGGCCTCCTATTCTTGATTTCTTTCAAAACGACGAGGCTATCGCTAAATTCTTGGGATTAAGATCAAGAATACCAATTGGAGATCACAAGATTGGATACACTATAGAGATCAACACTAGTGCCTACTTTGGAGAGACAGTCGAATTCCTTAGTCGTAAAAGTGAGAATATAAAAAGTACGTCCCTTAGTGAAAACCACTTTGTGGTACTTTTAAACAACAAAAAAGTAAAAATAAAGGATGTATCCGAAGGTGAAAACCTCTTTGAGGTGCCTAAGGATGAGGAATTTGACCTCCCCAAAATCAAGGCATATCAAGAGAGATCTCCCATTCTATTGAGGAAACACAAGAGATGAATTTGTTGGCAAGAGACACTGCTCTGATGGATGATTGAATGTTGTCATTGATGGCAACAAAGAAAAGAGATTTCACTGGCATGGCAAAGAGACTTTACCCCAGAAGGATAAATGGCTAAGTATGGGTAGTCTACATTATATAGTGTAAATGACAGTGTTTGTGTTAGTACGCCTCCGCAGTTGAAGATAATCATATGTGGTTTAGATATGTTGTTCATAGCTATTTGATGATGATATGTTCCAGTGGTCAAGACCTGACTTCCTCCAGAAGTCATACTATGAAATGTTTAAGTCTGGGTGAACAGAACTAAGATAGGAACAATGCACAGTGCTAGAGTAAAAGGGTCCACATTCCTCCGCAACTGCATATTTTGTCTTGTGGTTCTAAAGGTATAATGAGAAGTCTAGAATGAATGTTGGTTATGAATCTTTGAGTCTCATATGGTCCGCGGTGAGTGTTTTGATGTGACAGATGAATTGTTCAAGCATGTTCTTAAGAGACAAGCCGACAGGCATGTTAGATCTTTATGCAGAGAAGATATATTGTTTAAACAATCAATCTAAGTGGATTAATGATTGGTACTAACCTATATGAAGATTATTAAATGATTGTTTGGGTCCACATTGCAGATTGTGCACAAGATCAAGCCGACAAGGTAAAATATATTGTATACACACTTCATGTCTAGCTTACTGACTTGATTATGAGATAAATCTTGTTGCAGATATAAATACCTGATGGATTATGATGTTGAGTGAAAGATAAGGATTATGTGTGCAAATTTAAAGTGTGAAGGATTATAAGCAGAGTGCAGAGAAGAAAAAGAAAAACAAGGGTAGAAAATAAAGTATATGTAGTAGAGATGAGAAGCAGGGCATAATAAATGAAGACCTTTGAATCTGTGTATTGAGCCTTCAATGGAACTGTGATCTAGCATAGGTTGATGCATTTATAGCAATTCATCACTAGCAGTGAGCCAATTTTCTTCTATCTTCTATCTTTCTTTCTTAGTGGACAGTGAGTCCACTTGGATAGTGAGTCCACCTGTAGTGAGTATTTCTTTAGGTAGTGAGTCCCATGGCAGTGAGTCTTATGTAATTTGATATTGTTATAATAATATATTTTGAGATAACACTCACCGTGGTTTTTCTTTTTTTGGGTTTTCCACGTAAAAATCCTGGTGTCCATGTGTTATGTCTTTATGGTTGCTATTCTTATGCTTATTCTTCTTTCATGTTATTGATTTTGGAAATTGGATTAATGAACATATTAACAAGTGGTTTTGCAAAATACTAATTCACCCCCCCTCTCAGTATTCCTTATATTCAACAGAATTTGGGAACAATTGAAGAACCAAAAATCACATTTGCAGCCAAATCCCTACCAAAATTTGACTTACAAGAGTTTGTCACCTTCTTCAAAGAGAGATCAAAGAATTTTACATGGTCTTATGTGGATATGCCTAGTTTAGATCCTTCTTTGGTAGTACATCACTTAACAGTATATCCTGGAGCAAAACTGATCAAACAAAAGTTGAGGAAAATGCATCCCAAAATCACTTTCTTGGTCAAAATAGACTTATAGAAATTACTTGTAGTTGGTTTCATCAAACCTCAAGATTATCCAAAGTGGGTGTCAAACATTTTTCTAGTTTCCAAATTTATTGAGAGCATCTGCATTTGTACAATTTTTTGAGACTTGAACAAAGCATGTCCTAAAGATGATTTTCCACTACCAAACATTGACATCATAGTCACCATAACAGTTAGACATGAGATGTCCCTAATAAATGGATTTTTTGGATATAACCAAATCAAGATTACTAAAGAAGATCGACATAAGACTACATACATATGTACTTGGGGAGTTTATTGTTGGAAAGTAATGCCTTTTAGTCTTAAGAATGCAGGAGCAACATATCAAAGAGCAATGATCATAATCTTTCGTGACATGCTTCTTAAAACCATGGAAGACTATGTAGATGATATCCTTGGTAAATCACACACAAGAGGTCATTTTTATGTCCTTGCAAACATCTTTGACCACTTAGAGGAATAAAAGGTTTTCCTTAATCCAAATAAGTGTGTCTTTGGTGTTACTGTAACATTGGAAAATGTCCCCTTGGGGGCTTTTCTCTCTTTAGGTTTAGTTCCTGGGTCTTTTGCATGCATTTAGGACATCTTACTTCATAATTTGGCATCCCGATGGAATGAGCCCTAGGTAACATGACAAATGGGACCTAGGAGGACCCCTTGAGCTTAACCCTACCCAAAATAGGGGGGAGTACTTGGGCACCCATGCCCTAATCCTGCCCTATTTTGGGGCAGCCCTAATTTTTGGGTGTCGATTTATGACCGTTATTTGGGTCCTATGCTGACACGGTAGGTTTGAATTACGAAAATCTTGGTGGGAGTGTTTGTAGTTGCATATATAAGCATGTTTAGGCATTCATTTGTAAACTAGATGATTACTAGAAAACTATTATGTTCTCAAGGTGATTCAAGGCTTTCATTGTGTTGCAAGAGCAGATTTGTGTGGTCTATGTGTTTGTGTTTGCAGATTTGAGCATCCATTTCATCATGGAATGAAGAGCATCTTCCTCCCATGATATCTTCACTACAAGGTGACATTATATTGTGTTTTCATCATCATTTCCTTTGGTTTTTGCCTTTGCCTCACAAGGACACGCACTCTCTATCTAACAATGGTGTTCGGAGACTTAAGTGTCCTCCAGGGATTGACTGAGGCAAGCCTCTAAACACCACAACCCCCTCCCAAAGTTTTCATGGTTGCAAGTTACAGGTTGCGGAGCTAGGAAAAGTGAAGTTGCAGGAAGGCATCTTGAAGTGTCAGAATTGTAGAATAGAAGGAAAAACAACCACTTGGACTTGGGCACCTGCTCATTAGTCCTCCAATTTCTATGACGGGAAAATCTCCAAGACAACAGGGAAGAGTTGCAGACTGAGTTTCCATATCTGGAGAAAAAGCAAGGCATTGGACTTGGGCACCCACTCTTTTGTCCCTAACTTTTCTGCCTTGGAACCCCCAAAATAGGTACTCTATGATTTGGTATTTTGCTTCCGTCTCCAAGAGCTTTTTCTGTTATTCTTCTGTTTATAGTCGTATTTGCGAAATTAGGGTTTTAATGGTCAATTAAGCATAAGAGAAGGACATTTGATAATTAAACCCCCTAATCCAAGCTTCCCTACATCTCACAGTGATCTAGGGTGTGATAGTGAATTGCCACTCAACCCTAGATCCTTGAATGTATAGGGTGAAAGGAGGATTCAAACATCTAAGCACTTAAAAACTAGACAATCCCAATTTTAACCTAAACATTTTGGTGAACCCATGTTTTTGGAATTAAATTGCAACTTTTTGAGTGTGTGTCTTTAGATTTGGATTGATTTCATTTATTCATATAGTCTTTCATCTTATTGCATTGAGAAAATTACAAAAAAATTGAAAATTTTGAAAAATTCAAAAAAATTGCATTTTTTGGCTTACTAAATTGTATCAATTCTTTCTAAATTTCCCTAATTCATGATTTTTACATTAGATCTGATATAAACTACAGAAAAACATGAAAATTTAGAAAATTTCATTGCATTTTCTTCATTAATTTGCTAGGCTTTTGTAGAAATTTTGACAATTTTCATATAACCTAGTAATTCCAAAATCTGGGGTTAGTAGGCAAAATCTTCTTTCAGATTTTTCTACTAATTTTAGAGGCTCATTAAAATTATAATTTGTCTATATTCTTGTATTCTAGTGTAAATTTGCATTTAGATTTAAAATATTTTCATTTTTGCATAGAAAATTTCAACAAAAACTAGCAATTTTCATGCATTTTTATTATATTTGCATTGGCATTTTGCATATTAAAGATTGGAATTCATCTTCAGATCTGAGAACATTTAATTTTCATCATAAATCAGACTTCAAAACATTCATATATCATTTTGTGCCAAGATCTCAAACCTAGGGCTTCAAAAACACTGATTTCCACTAAATTTGGCCTTATCGACTCTCTAAACTTGCACCATAGGCGTGTTGTGAAGGGTAATTTTTGCATTAATTGGATGTTATAAGGGTAATAATTTTCTTCCCCTCCTAAAAATCTTCACAACACCCTTTTAACGGGCTCTTGTATTGAAAATTTGGTGAAAAAACTACATCTTTTGGCTATTTTTGCCCTAGGGTTTGACCCAGTTTGCACTCCAAGCGTGTTGTGACAAATTTTATGGATTAAGGTGACTTATATTATTGATTTTATTTGCTTCACATCCTAAAATTTATTACAACAACCCTTTTTCTAGGTCTTGGAATTGAAAATCCGTGAAAAATAGCCTATTTTTGCTATATTTTCACTAAGGTTTGACCTTAAGTGGCACTAAAAGCATGTTGTGTTGGGTATTTTGGTACCAAGTGGATGTTATTATTGATATTATTTTCTTGGGCTATATAAGGTTATGCCGACACGGTAAGTTTGAATTACAAAAAATTTGGCAGGAGTGTTTGTAGTTGCATATATAAGCATGTTTAGGCATTCATTTGTAAACTAGATGATTACTAGAAAACTATTGTGTTCTCAAGGTGATTCAAGGCTTTCATTGTGTTGAAAGAGCAGATTTGTGTGGTCTATGTGTTTGTGTTTGCAGATTTGAGCATCTATTTCATCATGGAATGAAGAGCATCTTCCTCCCATGATATCTTCACTACAAGGTGACATTATATTGTGTTTTCATCATCATTTCCTTTAGTTTTTGCCTCTATCTCACAAGGGCATGCACTCTTTATCTAACAATGGTGTTCGGAGACTTAAGTGTCCTCCGAAGCTTGACTGAGGCAAGCCTCTAAACACCACAACCCCCTCCCAAAGTTTTCATGGTTGCAGGTTACAGGTTGCAGAGCTGGGAAAAGTGAAGTTGCAGGAAGGCATCTTGAAGTGTCAAAATTGCAGATCAAAAGGAAAAATAGCCACCTGGACTTGGGCACCTGCTCATTAGTCCTCCAATTTTCGTGATGGAAAAATCTCTAGGACAACAGGGAAGAGTTGCAGATTGAGTTTCCAGATCCAGACAAAAAGTAGGGCATTGGACTTGGGCACCTGCTCTTTTTTCCATGAATTTTCCACCTCAGAACCCTGCAAACAGGTACTCTGTGATTTGGTATTTTGCTTCTGTCTACAAGAGCTTTTTCTATTATTCTTCCATTTACAGTCGTATTTGCAAAATTAGGGTTTTAATGGTCAATTAAGCATAAAAGAAGGAAATTTGATAATTAAACACCCTAATCCAAGATTCCCTACATCTCACAGTGATCTAGGGTATGATAGTGAATTTCCACTCAACCCTAGATCCTTGAATCTATAGGGTGAAAGGAGGATTCAAACATCTAAGCACTTTAAAACTAGACAATCACAATTTTACCCTAAACAGTTACATCTGACAAACTCTTAGGATACATTATCTCTCGAAGGGGTATTGAAGTGGATCCTGCTAAGGTCAAAGCTATAGTTGAGATGACACCACCACATAATTTGAAACAATTGTGTTGCCTTCAAGGAAAATTTCAATCTATTAGGAGATTCATAGCACAACTTGCAGACAAGTGTCAACCCTTTGCACATCTATTGAGAAAAATGTAGAATTTCAATGGGATGAGAAGTGCAACAATTATTTGATAAATTGAAAGAATATCTTGCAACACCACTAGTTTTGGTAACTCATGTTCAAGGAAAACCACTCCTTTTATACATATTAGCTACATCAACAGCATTAGGAGCCTTGTTAGCACAAAATGATGACACTGAAAAAGAAAGAGCTATATACTACATCAGTCGTACTCTAGTGGGTTATGAGCTAAACTATACACCTATTGAGAAGGCATGTCTTGTCGTTGTCTTTGCTTCGCAAAAACTTCAACATTATATGCCCAATCATCAAACTAAGATTATCTCAAAGGTTGACCCGCTAAAATATTATTTATCCAAATCTACCTTAATAGGACACATGGTGAAATGGATTATGATTTTGAGTGAGTTTGACATTGAATATGTTGATAGAAAAGCCATAAAAGGACAAGTCATTGCTGATCAATTGGCCAAAACACCTATTAAAGCCAATCATCCACTTATTTTGGAATTTCTAGATGAATCAATCCTTGTCATTGACTCCCCTACAAATTGGAAGTTATAATTTGAAGGATCTTTTACACATCCTGGTTCAGGAGTAGGGATCCTCTTTATCATGTACCACAAGGAGATTTCATACCAAAAGCTTATAGTATCTTATTTCCTTACACAAATAACATTGCAAAATATAAATCACTTATCAAAGGTCTAAGAATGGCTATTTAATGGAATATCAAAGTACTTGAAGTCTATGGTGATTCTCAACTTGTCATATGCTAGATCAATGATGAATATCAAATAAAAGATGACAAGTTGCTCCCGTATAAGAAATTGGTCAACACATTCAAAAAATAATTTTCATGGATCCGTTTTGAACAAATTCCATGGATAAATAATAATTTTGTTGATGCCATGGAAAATATGGGTTCATTGATTGATACTCCATCTAATAGTCCACATTCATTATTTTTGATTGAGTAACTTTATATTCTTTCATTTGATATCCCAAAAATTAAATTCATATGTGAATTTGTTGGTCCTGATGCATCTTGGTACAATGAGATCTATACCTTCCTTCATGACAACATTTTACCACCTAATCTTTCACATTCCCAACACCGAACCTTCATCCACCGTTCATCTTGATGATACACTTTATCAAAGGACACTCGATGGAATTATTCTTAGATGTCTTAATTTAGAAGATGCTCAAGCCACCTTACATGAGGTACATGAGGGTATATGCAGTGCACACTCTAGTGCTCCTACCTTGGTCAAACTTTTTTTAAGGACTGGATACTATTGACTGACTATGGAACACGATGCACATCAATTTATTAAGAAATGTCTTCCTTGTAAACAACATAGTGATTTGATTCATGCACCTAAACAAGAGTTACAAGAAATCACTACACCATGGCCCTTTTCACAATGGGGGCTCGACCTCTTTGGTAAAATCCATCCACCTTCATCCAATGGTCATTCATTCATTATCACTACCACTGAGTATTTTACAAAGTGGGTTGAAGCTATTCCCCTTACCTACATAACTAGAAAACAAATTTCCAAGTTTATCCTTCACTACATTATTTGTTAGTATGGTATACTCCAAGCTATTGTTACTAACAATGGTAAACCATTCAAAAATACAAAAATCTACCACCTGTTGATGGGTGTTTTAGCACTCAACAATGCAGGTGTGATTGCTGGTTTCACACCTCTCTTGAAAAGTAGCTTACCCTAGGTAAGACTACTCTAAGGATTCTACAACTAGTTCTTAGCTTGCTTGGAATTTCTCAGTTGGTATATCTAGTTTTTCATACAAAGGGGTCTCTCATGCAAAGAGGCAGATTGGATAGTTTAAGACCACAGTACATGCAAATCGTTGTGATTTCAGCTGATTTAACAATAGTAGATGCTGCTGGAAACACTTAAATCTAACAATTGATTTTAAAGAAATGTAAAAAGGAGGTAGGGTTTAGAAAGTTCCTAAGTGACATCCATAATGAAATGATTGTATCAAGTAGACAAACATCCAAAATTTAAAACTGATTTCCTACTTTACCAAGGTACAGATATTGCTACAACATCACATAAAATAGTGCTATCTTCTAAGGATTTGATAGATTTTCAAATTACACACATAGATCAAATACCCAAACGATGGAGTGATTTAACTTCTGTAATGTAATTAAACTAAGCACGGTTTAACAGTCGAAGCTAACTATACACAACTACCCACAATCAGCAAGTAACTAATAATATGGATGTGGATATTCATCAAATACGTTAATAGATCATCAGCATTGCAAAAGTACAATCTAACTAATGCAGAAAATGAAGTGAACCATGAAAAAAAGTAAGCAACACAATAAACAAATTCTCAGGAAAATTGCAGAAATTTGCTTTGTATTGACTTCAAATGGCAGAGCATCAATAATTCAGTATCTAGAGTCTTACAAATGAAGGGGATGGCAGCCTTTATATAGGAGAGGCTCCATACTGAGTTTTTGAATGAACTATGGAGATTATCTCAACACCGATGGACTAGATTTACCAACATTAAATACATTCATGATAGCATTTCTTCATTCCCATATTGCAATTTGTCTCTTAGGAAAAGGACAAAAAATGATCTCCAAATACATTGATTTCTGACAAACTGAATACCCATTTGACCATATATATTGAAAAGACAATTTTTGAGACAGAATAAAGACAAAATAGCGTCACATGACCTTCTAAATTTAGAAATAAATATTAGTGACGGGATTCACATTTCAAAATATTTAAAGATTCTATTGTTCCTTATCATAATCTATTTCGTCTCTTTCTATCTCTTTATTTATGTACTCCACCCAAGCTGATAATGTTGGATTGATGTCGGTGGGGTCTGGGTTTCTAAGATGGTCCACTCTGTATCTGAAGATCTCCATCTCCTCGTTGTACTAGACATACATTTTTTCAACTTCTTTTCTTCCTTTATGAAATGCAATGAAGTCAGCCCAGAGATCACTAACTTTATCCAACCTACCCATAACACTCAGTTCAGTCTCCCCAAAGATTATCTGATGCAATTTATCCTTACATCCTTGCACGTCATATGGAGCCAAGTCATCACAGTCCATTACTAGGCAGTCCCTCAAAGAATCATTTATTTCATAAATAAAGGACAATATGTTACTATCGACCACCTTGAAGGTCTCTCTGGCATTATCAAAAAGTTCCTTCCTTAATTTTAAATGGTGATACCATTCTATTGTTTTGTGCAAGTTATCGACTGTTAATATGTTCTCAAACAACAATGTCTGAGTGGGTAGATTTCTTATGGCCTACACTTGTGGAAACATATGAGAATAATACTCATCAAAGGGGTCACATTCCTCGTGAAGTTCTTTCCACTGATTCCAGATTTTATAGAAGTTTTTATGGAGAACAACTGCAAAATCGATGTCTTCACATCCTTCTTGATATACCTTTTCCATCCATTTTTTAGTACCATCTGCCATTGTCCTGACTTCATCAAGCTTTGTTATCTCATCCTTTGACAGCAAAGTTGGGACTGTCCTTGGCTCACCCTCAGAATCTAAAGGTTTTACTAAGAACTATAAACATGCTCTCAGTTCTTCATTTTGTCGCTTCAACTCCTTTGTAAGCTCATCTTTGTCCAATTGTTTGAGGATTGAAGAGACTAAGCCTTTGAATTCATTGACCTTTTGACTCCTTGTAGCTAGTCCCAAGTTAACAGTCATTATTGTGTAGTCTTTGGCCCTGACATGTTCTTTGTTTGCATCAACTGGTGGGACAGCTATTTATGCTTCTTGGGATCTTGTTGCATCCTTATAAATTTTGGATTGTACCTTAGCCTTTTTCTGTTTCTTTGGCTTTTCTATCTACACTAGAATGGCACTTAAATCCAATTTCATGATTTCAACCTACGGTTCTGGATAGGTAATCCTGCTTTGCAGCTAATCAGGTGTTGTGGAGGAGGACTCTTTAGAAGTATCAGGATTTTTATTATTTGTGCTTCATGGCCCCTCAAGTAACTTTTAGTCTTGCTCAGATTCTTTATTTGTATCTTCTTCCTCATCTATAAGATTTCTCTAGTTGATTAATGTTTAGGGGAAAATTGGATTTGTTAATGTTTAAATCTTCCTCTCCACTATACATTCAAGGATCTAGGGTCGAGTGGCGAGCATTATCATACCCTAGATCACTTGTGAGATGTAGGGAAACTTGGATTAGGGAATTTAATTATCAATTTTCCTTCTCCTATGCTCAATTGACCATTAAAACCCTAATTATGCAAATACGGCAACAAATTGACGAATAATGGAAAAAGCTCTTACAGACAGGAGTAAAATACCAAATCACATAGTACCTATTTTTAGGGTTCCGAAGTGGAACAGTCAGGAACACTAGAGCAGGCGCCCTAGTCCAAGGTATCAATTTCTTCACGGGATCCAGACCTCCTTTCGACACTGATCAGCCCTATAACTTCTGTTTCTATAAATTCATCTTTGGAGGACACTAGAGCCAGCACCCAAGTCCTGGAAATGCTCCGGTGTCCTGCTTTTCTTCAAATCCTGAATCCTTGATGCCTGCCAATCCTTCCTGCAACTTCACTTTTCCCAAATGCGACACCTATAACCTGCAATCACAAGACTTGGTTTAGGGGTTGTGGTGTTTAGAGGCTTGCCTTAGTCAAGCCCCGGAGGACAGTTAAGTCTCCAAACACCGTTGTTAGATAAAGAGTGCATGCCCTTGTGAGGCAGAGGCAACAACCAAAGGAAATGATGATGAAAACACAATATAATGTCACCTTGTAGTGAAGATATCATGGGAGGAAGATGCTATTCATTCCATGATGAATGGATGCTCAAATCTGCAAACACAAACACATAAACCACACAAGTCTGCTCTTGCAACACAATGAAATCCTTAACTCACCTTGAGAACACTTGAACATCACAATTGCCATCTAGTCTACAAATGAATGCCTAAACATTATTTTATATGCAACTATAAACACTCTTGCCAAGATTTCAAAAATCAAAACTTACCGTGTCAGTAAAAGGACCAAATAACGGTCATAAACCGACACTTAAATTTTGGGCCAGACCCAAAATAGGGCAGGACTAGGGCGTGGGCACCCAACTCCTCCCCCCTATTTTGGGCAGGGTTAAGGTCAAGGGGTCCTCCTCGGTCCACTTTGCCATGAAACCTTGGCCTCATTCCATCGAGATGCCAAAATATGAACTAAGATGTCCTAAATGCATGCTAAAGACCCGGGAGCTAAACCTTATAAGGGAAAAGGCCCCAAGGAGACATTTTCTAACATTACATTTAGCCCCCACTTTAATGTATGTATAAACACAAGACCAATACATGCATTAAAGTAAGGTCACAAACACAACAAACACACCAAGCATGGAGAAGACACACCAATCACCTAGAAAACAGTAATAGGCACGCAAAACATGGAGAGGATAGTTACAGTCATGTAGAACACAGAGAATATAGTTAATGCATAGAAGACAAATTAATGCATGGAAGATAGGCATGATTCTTTTCTTTTCTTTTTCTTATATATGTTGTTATATGGAGCCTAATCAGACTTGGAGGTTAAATTTTCCCCACTTTTATCGGCGCAGTTTCCCCCCAAATTATTTAACGGGGGAGTGCAGGCGGGGTAGAGCCCCTCCTGCGAGGCTTGGGGGGCTTATCCCCCCAGTGGGGGCCTGGGGGCAGAGCCCATGGTGGGGGTCTAGGGGCTGCTAGGAGCAGTGTCCCCGAAGCAAAAATTGCCTATTATTTTATAAAGGAGTTGGGAGTTAATTTTCTATTAGCCGACATAAAAAACCCTATTTTTGTAACCGACATAAGGCTTGATAAAAGCGGCTAAGGGTTAGGGTTTCCATTGATGTATTGTAGCATTTTGTAGTGGTATTGAGTTGTAAGGATTACTGGTTGTAATCATTTTGATTTACTAGATAATAATATTGGACTCTATGTTGGTGGATGTAGCTCAAGTTTGGGTGAACCACGTTAAAACTTGTCTCTCGCTGTTATTATTTCTGTGTATTTTTAGTCCTTTGTTTGATCTTTATTTGTATTGAATTGATATCTTCTGTCGGCTAACCCTAACAATATATATGAAACGCAAATTCAAGTACTGGAAAGTGAACAAACCTCCCATAATACATGATGCACTCATCGCACAGGTCTTTGTATATATGGGCCAACACACACACACGACATGCAAAACCTCCCAAAAATGTAGGATGCATATGGGGCAACATACACGCCAAACAAAGCAAGCACGCCAAACACACACACTTTGAAGACACAGAGAAAACACAGCAGACAAGCGATGGAGTGTACCTATATCTAGGTCTAACACCATCTCAGGCACATTACAGGCACACACTGACGATTGGGCTTCACCACAACAATCACCGAAGACACGCTTAAGGGTTGAGTTAGTCACAGAACCACTCCCCACCTCCACAGAGGACTTTTGAAAATGCAACCCCACCCGCGTCATGGAGATGCCTTATAGTGAAAAGGAAGCATGGCATACCACCCCACCTGCGTCACGGAGATGCCTTACAGTGAAAAGGAGGTATGATCTCAAAAGTATACAACCCCACCCGCATCACAGAGATGACTTGCAATGAAAAGGAAGTATACACAATAGATAGATTGATTGATTGCAAACAAACTCAGGATGCAGGAAGTACTCATCGTACTAGCCTACACCTAAGGAAAAGCACATTGATAACATCTACAATAGACAGCTTACCTTATATATGCCCCCACCTTAAGGTGGTTGATATCATGCATCAATATAAAGCACGTTAAGGTAGGAAGAAGACACACAAGGGAACATAGACTTTCGCAAAGCCCATGCCCCCCAGAGGTGACATGTACTTCACGATCGCCAAATGTTCCCACAAACACATCCCTACAAGAAACATGTTACTATCTACAAAATCATGATAAACAACAATGCATATGATTAACCACACACAGCGCCAAGGTTATACTACGAATGCAGAGTTCGAGGATAACCGTGGGGCTATATCATGAAGCTCTCTGAATTGAGTACCACCGAGGCCAGATTCAAAGACAAACTAATAATATTAGTAATAACAACCACTTGGTGCCAAAATATCCAACACAACACACTTTTAGTGCCACTTAAGGTTAAACCCTAGTGAAAATATAGCAAAATATGTGATTTTTCATGGTTTTTCAACTCTAAGACCTAGAAAAGGGGGTGTTGTAAAGAAATTTTGGAGGTACAACAAAGAATATCAATAATATTAGTCACCTCAATGATCACAACACGCTTGGAGTGCAAACTAGGTTAATCCCTAGGGCCAAAATAGCTAAAATGTGTAGTTTTTTGCCAAATTTTCACTACAAGAGCTCGATAAAAGGGTGTTGTGAAGATTTTTATGAGGGGCAACAAATGATTACTCTGATAACAGAAAAATAATGCCAAAATATCCTTCACAACATGCCTATGGTGCAAGTTTATAAGGTCGATAAGGCCAATTTTAGTGAAAAATGTTTATTTTGAAGCCCTAGGTTTGAGATCTTGGGATAAAATTCTATGTGAATGCTTTGAAGCCTGATTTATGATGAAATTGACTTACTCTCAGATTTGAAAATGATTTTCAAGTCTTAACATGCAAAATGCCCATGCAAATTTAATGAAAAATTGCTAGTTTTTGTTGAAAATTTCTATGTAAAAATGCAAATATTTTAAATCTAAATGCAAATTCACACTAAAACGCAAGACTAAAGACAAATGCATATTTGAATGAGCCTCTAAAAGCAATAGAAAAATCTAAGAAAATATTTTGCCTACGAACCCTAGATTTTGGAATTACTAGGTTATATTAAAATTGTTAAAATTTCCACAAAACCCTAGCAATTAAATGATGAAAATGCAATGCAAATTTCTAAATTTTTGGATTTTTCTGTAGTTTGTATCAGATCTGATGTAAAAATCATGAATTAGGAAAATTTAGAAAGAATTGATGCAATTTAGTAGGCCAAACAATGCAATGTTTTTGAATTTTTCTCAATGCAATGAAATAAATGACCAAATGAATGAATGAATGAAATCCAAATCTGAAGGAAAACACTCAACAAGTTGCAATTTAAGTCCAAAACATGGCTTCACCAAATTTTTTAGGTGGAAAATTGGATTTGTTAATGTTCTAGTGTTTAGATGTTTAAATCCTCCTTCCCACCTTACATTCAAGGATCTAGGGTCGAGTGGCAAGCACTATCATACCCTAAGTCACTTGTAGGGAAACTTGGATTAGGGAATTTAATTATTAATTTTTCTTCTCTTATGTCCAATTAACCATTAAAACCCTAATTATGCAAATACGACAACAAATTAATGAATGATAGAAAAAGCTCTTGCAGACAGGAGTAAAATACCAAATTACAGAATAACTATTTTTGGGGTTCCGAAGAGAAACAGTCGGGGACACTGGAGCGGGCGCCCAAGTCTAAGGTACCTACTTTTTCATGGAATCCGGACCTCCTTCTGACACTTATCATCCCTGTAACTTCTATTTTCAGAGGTCTGTCTGTGGAGGACACTAGAACGAGTGCCCAAGTCCTAGAAGTGCTCCTGTGTCTGACTTTTGTTTAGATCCTAAATCCTTGATGCCTGCCAGTCCTTCCTGCAACACCACTTTTTCCAAATGAGACACTTGTAACCTGCAATCACAAGACTTGGTTTGAGGGTTGTGGTGTTTAGAGGCTTGCCTCAATCAAGCCCTGAAGGACATTTAAGTCTCTGAACACCGTTGTCAGATAAAAGAGTGTGTGCCCTTGGGAGGTAGAGGCAAAAAATAAAGGAATCAATGATGAAAACACAATGTTATGTCACCTTGTAGTGAATCTCTCATGGGAGGAAGATGCTCTTCATTCCATGAGGAAATTAATGCTCAAATATGCAAATATCAACACACAAAACACACAAGTCTGCTCTTGCAACACAATGAAAGCCTTGAATCACCTCGAGAACACTTGAACATTACAAATGAATGCCTAAACATTCTTATATATGCAACTACAAGCACTCCCACCAAGATTTTAAAAATCAAAACTTACCGTGTCGGCAAAAGAACCAAATAATGGTCATAAACTGACACCCAGAAATTAGGGCTACCCTAAAATAGGGTAGGACTAGGGTGTGGCCGCCCAAGTCCTCCCCCCTAATTTGGGTAGGGTACAGCTCAAGGGGTCCACCTGGGTCCAATTTTCCATGGAACCTAGGTCTCATTCCATCGGGATGCCAAAATATGAACTAAGATGTCCTAAATACATGCAAAAGACCCAGGAACTAAACCTTATGAAGGAAAAGCCCCCAAGGGGACATTTTCTGATGTTACATTTAGCCCCCACTTTAATGTATGTATAAACATGAGGTCAATACATGCATTAAAGTAAGGTCACAAACACAGCAAACACACCAAGCATGGAGAAGACATGCCAATCACATAGAAGACAGTAACAGGCACGAAAAACACAGAGAAGACAGTTACAGTCACACAGAACACAGAGAAGACAGTCAATGCATAGAAGACACATTAATGCATGGAAGGCATGCATGAATTCTTTTCTTTTATTTTTCTCATATACATGAAATGCAGATGCAAGTACTAGAAAGTAAACAAACCTCCCATAATATAGGATGCACTACCCTAAGGCACAGGTCTCTAAATATATGGGGCAACACACATGCAAGACACACAAAACCTCCCAAAATGCATACTGAATATGGGGCAACAAACATGCCAAACAAAACAAGCATGCCAAAACACACACACTTGAAGACACGGAGAAAACACGGCAGACAAGCGATGGTGTGTTCCCTATTTCTAGGCTCATCACCATCTCAAGTACATCATAGGCACACACAGACGATTGGGCTTCGCCACAACAATCGCTAAAAACACGCTTAAGGGTTGAGTTAGTCACAAAACTGCTCCTCGCCTACGTAGAGGACTTTTGAAAATGCAACCCCACCCGTGTCATGGAGACACCTTACATTGAAAAGGAAGCCAAACAATGCAATTTTTTTCAAATTTTTTGAATTTTTCAATTTTTTTCAAATTTTCTCAGTGCAATAAAATGAATGACTATATGAATGAATGAAATCAATCCAAATCTAAAGACACACACTCAGCAAGTTGCAATTTAAGTCCAAAAACATGGGTTCACCAAAATGTTTAGGGGAAAATTAGATTTGTTAATGCTCTAAATTTTAGAGTTTAAATCCTCCTTTCCACCTTACATTCAAGGATCTAGGGTCGAGTGACGAGCACTATCATACCCTAGGTCACTTGTAGAGATGTAGGGAAACTTGGATTAGGGAATTTAATTATCAATTTTTCTTCTCCTATGCTCAATTGACCATTAAAACCCTAATTATGCAAATACACTTGAAGAAAACTAATAAGGGACAACCTTGAGGTACTCTTGTAAAGAGTGTTCGCATTCAGGAGAATTCTCTTGAGCTTTGAAAACCTATCCATAGCGGTGAACAAAAACCTAGAGAATACCTCCCAAGCCATCAAACGAATCCATGATATTCTTAGGAGGCTTAATCCTTAATTTTTGCACCTCTAGCTATGACTATTGACAATTTACTTCTAATGGTAAAGGTCAACCACCTGTCATCGGAGAGTAGGAGCAAAGGGGTTGGCTTCAAGCACAGTGGTGGCTTGGCAAAGCTCTAAGGTGGTGACCTCGTAGGAGCGGCGATGAAAACAAGCGTGTTGGCAGCCATATATGTGAAGGAAGCAGGAAGTACATTTAATGGAACTACTCTACCATTCAATCCATCCTATTTGCTGAGTAGGCCTTGGTTTTGTTGCAAGTATGTGCTAATCAGTGTTGTCATTGATGTCAACATGTTTGTGTTGTCATTAGTGTCAACTGTATCTTCTATTGTTGTAGTTGTTGATTGATTAAATTGTTATGTTAAGATGATTTGAATGCCTTGTAGATGTGCTAAAGATGATAAGAATATGGTCCTGATGTTTGATGTCCAAATGCTTTTGAGAAATTTTGATAAATACTAAAGACAGTGTTGTGAAGGAGTATTCTGGCTTGCAGGATACTGTCTGAGTTTTTATTCCGCATTTCTTCTATGTTGAACATTAGAGTGTGAGTTTTGGATATGTTTTAGAGAAGTGTTTGAAGATGCTAAACTAGAATTTGGTGGTCTGGATTGCTGTGCAGTAGAAGTTATATTCACCAGCTTGGAGACTGTTCCTAGCAGCATTTGTAGTGTGATAGAGAGAAAGTATTTTGCTCTGCATTCCTCTGCAGTTTGGTTTTTGGTCTTGCAGTTTTGGGCATATGTTTATAATGTCCTTAGCTATCTTGATTCCAAAGGATTTTTGATTTGGTGCTTCGAAAAGCAAGTTATTGATTAGCAGAGTTTCACAATGTTTGTTGTGAGCAGTTTGTGATCTGTCTTCAAGTGATATTTGTTGTCTTCAAGTGAAACTTGTTATAGCTGGATTTGTTGGCTCCCAGGTGATTTTATGATTGTTCATGAATGTCTCCAAATCATGTTAAAGGCTTGTACTTGATCCACAAGTTATGATTAAGTTCTTGGAAGCGTGTGTCTAAGTATTCTTGGTGTTTGCACAAGTTTGGCTGACTTAGGTGCTAACACTCTTTGCGGATGTGTTTCATGGATTGTAGAAGCGTGTTGAAGCATGTGAAGATGTATTTGGGACTGAGATAAGCTGTGAAGTGTTATTCTTTCATTCATTTTCTCTGCAAGTTTGGTTAGGTCCAGACCTAATTTGAATTATGTATGTTTGTCAACCTTGGAGATTGTTCCAAAGGTTGTAGATTGTATTGCTAACCTTGATATATGTTCCACAGTTGATGATTGGTATAAATAAATGTAATGAATTTGTGTGTAGTGAGTGGGGATGTGAATATGAAGGTGTTTATGTGGTGAGGTAGTGAAGGTGATATGTATTACACTTCAATGGAACTGAACTCAGGCATGCTATAGATGTTATCATATCTGTTCATAGTAGTGAGCCACCCCTCTTGGCAGTGAGCAACCCTTTGGCAGTGAGCCTTTTTGCAGTGAGCATTTTTTTGGGTAGTGATCCCTAGGAAGTGAGCCTCTTTTGTTATTCGATATTGTTACTACATTATATTGTGAGCTAACACTCACCATGGTTTTTCCCTTTTAGGGTTTTCCACATAAAAATCTAGTGTTGATGTGTGTATGGTGTTGATGTGTTTAAGTTTTGATTCTACACTTCATGTTTAATCTTCATAACAATTAAGGGGTTAAAGTAAGTGAATGTGAAGGTGATTTTGTTTAAAATAACTTAAGGTTTTTGATACAATTGATTCACCCCCCCTCTTAGTTGTCTTGTGCCTTCAACAATTGGTATCAGAGCCTGGTTCCTTGGAAGAATGCCTAACAACTTAAGGTAGATATGGGGTGGCGCCCTAGAAGAATGTTTCTCTGTTTGTCAGATCTTCAGAAGATGAATGTATGTCTGTCAGTAGTGAAGAACTCAAAGTTGCTCTTGAAGACCTTGAGAGGACTGAAGAAGAAAACTAGGATCTGAAGGAACATGTTAAAGAAGCAAATGAATGTATCAAAAAAATTAAGAGACCAAGTCAAGAAGTTCAAAAAGAGAAACAAGGAGGCCAGTGAATAGTTAAGGTTAATAAATGAATCCATGAAAGTGAAAGATGAAGAAAAAGCAAGGGCTGAGGAATATCTGAACCCAATGATGAAAGGCAAATCTAAAGAATGTATAAGGCTTGAACAAGAAGTTATGAGTCTGAAGTTAGATCTGGAGATGGCAAAGTGCTAGAAGAAAAGTTCAAGATTAATTTTGCAAAACTTGATGAGATGATTGCTAGTCAAAAGAGCCTTGATGACAAAGAAGGCTTGGGATTTGAGAAAGGTAAAAGTTCCAAAATAGGACAAGCAGTGAATGCTAAGAACAAAAAAGATAAAGGCAAGCAAATCTGGAATCAAAGAAATAGACCTAGAAGACCACCAGTCAAGCAACCAAATGCTCAAAGGTACCCATCTTTCAATGGTTATTGTTATTCATGCAATAAGTTCGGTCATAAGGATACTCAATGTAGGAGAAAAATGAATCAAAATGTTCCATCTTTCTTTGGTCATTGCTTTACATGTAGAGAGTTGGTAATAGAGTTGTTGTATACAAAAGTAAAGTGAGTCAGAACTCTATTAGGTGTTATGCATGCTATGAGATGGGACATAGGGCCAATGAGTACAGAAGTCAAGTGAGAAATGACTATGGCAAGGATAGGATAGTTAAATCCTTCAGTGGCTACTGTTATACATGCAATAAATTAGGGCATAAAGCTAACCAATGCAAATCTAGAATGAATTGAAGAAATACTAGCCAGAAAAATGTTGTGTGCTACAGTTGCAATGGATCTGGACATAGCTCTAAGTATTGTAGAAGAAGAAGCATGAAGAAGGATAATCTAGTAGAGAAGAACAAACCAATACAAAAGGTTGATTTGACAGAGACCAAGAAGGAGATGAATGAGATTTGGGTGAAGAAGGATGTAACAGAGGTTAAGGATGAGCCTATACCGGTATCTAGTGTAGATGTTCCCTCTAGAAACTAAGATTAGAGCTTTAGCTTAGGGGGAGTCTTATTGGAAATCTTTTCTCCACTGCCAAAGGATTGGTGTTGATGCCTCAACACGAAGAGATAAGGTTAAGGATTAGCAACAAAGGTTTAAGTTAGGATAGAGACTATTTGTAAAGGATAAAGGAAGAGTTGTGCATATTAAGAAGTCTGCTATGCAAGAAGAATTGATTAGGAAAGAAGACAAGTTATGAATTTTGGCTAAGTATCTATCTGGTAAAATTAAGTTAGGATGTTCCACTAATTTGGTCTGCATTGGTCCACTGTTGAAGATATGAATCTATGGTTCTGACATATGTTTATTGATCATTGGCTACATCTACATCCAGAAGTTTGTCTAATTTTAATAATTGGCTTGAGAGTAATGAGTAACAGAAGTTCAGGTTGACATAACACAGTTATTTTCAGTATAGAGTAGTCTTCATGATGATTTGAAGTATTTGATGAACTCAAAGGCGAATGGATATGAATCAAATGAGTCTTCAAGTAGTGAAGATCAAAGAGATGAAGAAAGTGTAGGTTGAAGAAGCTCCAAAAAGGAATCCTAAGACCCCTAGGGTTTGTACACAAGCATCATATTGAAGACCAGATGATTAGTGATAAGAGAAAAGGTGTATTGACAAGAAGAAGAATTGTAGATGAACAGGTAAATCTCTACTTACTTTTAAAGGTTGAACCTAAGATAGTTACTGAAGCATGTAAAGATGAGTTTTGGATCAAGGCAATAGAAGAAGAACTAATATAGATTGAGAAGAATTAGACTTGGGAACCTGTCCCTAGGCCTACAGATAAGAATGTGTTTGGAACAAAGTGAGTTTTCAGAAAATGGAGAAGTGGTAAATAAAGCTAGAACAGTATGCAAAGGCTATTCACAAGTTGAAAGTATAGGTTTTGAGGTGAATTATGCTCTAGTGGCAACAATTGAGGATATCAGAATGTTTCTGGGATTTGCAAGACATAAATCTTTTTAAAGTATATCCAATGGATGTGAAGAATGCTTTCTTGAATGGCAGGTTGAAGAAGACATTGTTTTATCTAGACTAATGGAGGCTACCTCTCAGGGGGAGCAGGTAGAGCCATTGAAGAATGTTGCAGTCAGGGGGAGTAAGAGTTGGTATAGGATGGTTTAGAGAAATTGAGATTAGTGCAAGTATGTGCAATATCTTATTTAGGGGGAGAGAGATTGAAAAAGATGTGACACCCTTTGCCATTGATGTCAAAGGGGGAGAGAGTTCATGTCAAAAACAAAAAGAGAGTAAGATGTATAAAAGAAAGGGGGAGAATGAGTTTAGTGTATAATTGTGTCATGATAGTTTTTCACATCATATGTTGCCATCAATGACAAAGGGGGAGATTGTTTCAAGTATGTCATAATCGGTGTTGTCATTGATGTCAACTGTATCTTCTGTTGTTGCAGTTGCTAATTGATTAAGTTGTTATGTTAAGATGATTTGAATGGCTTGTAGATGTGTTGAAGATGATAAGAATATGGTCCTAATGTTTGATGTCCAAATGCTTTTAATAAATTTTGATAAATACTGAAGATAGTGCTGTGAAGGAGTATTCTGGCTTGCAGGATATTGTCTGAGTTTTTGCTCCGCATTTCTTATGTGTTGAATATCAAAGTGTGATTTTTGGATATGTTTTATAGAAGTGTTTGAATATGATAAACCTAGAATTTGGTGGTCCAGATCGTTGTGCAATAGAAGTCATACTCACCAGTTTGAAGAATGTGCCTGGCAACATTTGCAGTGTGACAAGAAGAAAGTATTTTTCTCCACATTCCTCCGCAATTTGGTTTTTGGTCTTGCAGTTCTAGACATATGTTTATAATGTCCTTATCTATCTTCATTCCAAAGTATTTGTGATTTGGTACTCCGGAAAGCAAGTTATTGATTAGTAGAGTTTGATAGTGTTTGTTGTGAGCAATTTGTTATCTGTCTTCAAGTGATATTTGTTGTCTTCAAGTGAAACTTGTTATAGCTAGATTTGTTGGCTCCTAGATGATTTAATGATTGTTCATGGATGTCTCTAGATCATGTTAAAGGCTTGTTCTTTATCCACAAGCTATGATTAATTTCTTGGAAGCATGTGTCTAAGTATTCTTGGTGTTTTCACAAGTTTGGCCGACTTGGGTGCTAACACTCTTTGCGTATGTGTTTCATGGATTGTAGAAGCATGTTGAAGTGTGTGAAGATGTATTTGGGTCTGAGCTATGCCATGAAGTGTTCTTGTTTTATTCATTTGCTCCACAAGTTTGTTTAGGTCCAGACCTAATTTGAATTATGTATGTTTGTCGACCTTGGAGATTGTTCCAAAGGTTGTAGATTATATTGCTGACCTTGATATATGTTCCAATGTTTATGATTGGTATAAATAAATGTAATGAATCTATGTGTAGTGAGTGGGGATGCGAAGATGAAGTTATTTTTGTGGTGAGGCAGCAAAGGTGATATGTATTACGCTTCAATGGAACTTAACTCAGGCATGTTGTAGATGCTATCATATCAGTTCATGGCAGTGAGCCACCCCTCTTGGTAGTGAGCCTTTTTACAATGAGCATTCTTTTGGGCAGTGAGCCCTTTGGTAGTGACCCTCTTTTGTTATTCAGTATTGTTACTACATTATATTGTGAGCTAACACTCACTATGGTTTTTCCCTCTTAGGGTTTTCCACATAAAAATTTGGTGTTCATGTGTGTATGGTGTTGATGTGTTTAAGTTTTGATTCTGCACTTCATGTTTATTCTTCATAACAAATTAAGGGGTTAAAGTAAGTGAATGTGAAGGTGATTTTGTTTAAAAGAATTTAACATTTTTTATACAACTAATTCACCCCCCTCTCAATTGTCTTGTGCCTTCAACAGGTTCAAGGTTCCACACACATCAGATATGATCCAATGTGGGCTGATGAGTCAACAAAGAAGTATTGAGGAAAAAATGTGTCTTGATAGTCTTCAGATGTGTGAATTTCTATTCAATACAAAATTGGATAGGTGAATGATAAGATAAAAGAACATTTGGCAAAAGCACCACCAGAAGGGAAAAATAGCTAGCAAATAAAAAATACTGGGTAGAGATCATAGCACGATCAAGTCATTTGTAAACTTTTTCAGATCTGAACTTGAAATTGCTCCACATAAACCAGTGGGAATGATTATGATGATGAATTATGTTGGGATTAAAAAGCCTAATTTATTAAACATGTAATACTAGGCCTCCCTTTCACCAACTATCCAACACATGGGAAGAGAATTGTCTTTATCATAAGCCAACTCAACCTTATTAAATCATCACACAAAACCCAAGTGGCAGCAAACATTGAATTGACGATCCAACACCACGAGGAAGATCTTTCAATAGCATCATTGGAAGCATAAACATTAATAATACCAAAAGAATGAATATAGATATTAAAGTGGGTCCATAATGCCCAACTGGTGGGATCACATCCATGATCAACAATATGTGAATGCCACCTAAGAGAGAGAATGGTGACAACACCTCCATGACTCACATTGTGCTTGCTATACCAAAAAGAACTAGCTAGCCAAATAACACGACAAGAAGCAAAAACAAAAAAAACCAGTTATCTTGGTTTATTGTAGACAAAGAATATCTAAGTTTGTAAATCATTGATGAGTCTCTCTCACAACATACTTCATGGATAGGTCAGTAAGACCCCAAACATTCTAGGAGAAGAAATTTATTGGTGAGAATCAAGAGGCATATCATCACTATCTCACTCCACAAGAGTGGAATGATAATTCTGCAAAATATTATCTTAAGGAAAACTACCCAATTGAATGTTGGGAACACAAACCCTTCTTTTCTCTAAAGCAATTTCTCCTTCTTCCAAACATCTAGGTGGACTGTGAGACCTTCGCAAATCCACTAGGAAAGAAGAATGAGAATCTACCTCCGATTGTGAAGACAAAACAAATGTCGGTTGAGGCATTTTGGAATATTTAGGCTAATTGGATGGCTCTCCTATGAGAGGAGCCACCTCTTTCCCCTTATTCTGAGGGTCTGAAGGGGCACCATGCATTGACTTTGTTACTTGGTTGGCATTATTAGCTGAGGGCTTGGTATGAGCTCCACCATTGCTAGAGGTACAACTAGTTTTACAATTTCCTATTGTAGTCAACCCTTCATCATTTTTAAAGGGGGAGCTTCAGAGGGCCAAGGAGAGTGCTTATTACGAAGAGTAGCCAAGAGAAAATCCTTGATCTTGTGGTCAGAGGATTGACACGTGAAGCAAGTGTTCGATAAATTGAGATAAAGGACATGATGGGTATGACATATTTGACCACTTTGAATACTACAATGACTTTCAAATCCTTAGAGAGGTCAATCTTGGCACACACGCTTTTGGGGACGAGTTGAGAAAAATATATCAGGCTCAACACAAACAACTTTTCCAAGCAAGCTAACAATTGAATGATCAATATTTTCAAATCTCTTCCAAACAACTTCCATTGAATGATCAATATTTTTAATTAGTAAAAGTTTTTACAAATCTCCACAATTTATACATATATTTTTGATACACTCCACATTGAATTCATCTAAACTTTCTAATTGTTTTTACATATAATGGACTTTACAAATTATGTTGTATTTCCAAAGATGATTATATTTGGATTAACTATTGTCATAATTTTAATATGTCTGAAGGTGTAGACAAAATTCAATATGATTTTGACAGCAACAAGTTTTATGTACTTTATTTATAAGTATAGAACAAGGTCATAACTTCTCAAACATTCTTTGAGAAATCTTCACCTATAAAAAGTATTGTTTGAATTCTTAAAAAAATCTCTGTGTTGTATCTATAAAATATTTTGGATGAGAAAATTTTGTATCTTCACCCATTACATGTACAGTGTCCCTCCTATTGGAGGTAGCATGGGAGTGACTGATCCAATATTTAATTACTTGTTTATTAACATCTTTTAAAATTCTATCTTTTTGAGGAACCACACAATTATTTTCTATGCTTTCATCTAGTTTGTTTCTCTTTACAATATATCTTTGAACAATTCTCCTAGATACATGTAGTAATTTTGTAATTTCTTTAACTTGTCTCTTAAATAATAATTTTTTACTTGGAATTGTAGTCATCAATGCCCTACGTGTAGCACTTAAATCACTTGTTCGAGTCTTAGTTTGAAAAGAGTTCAACATTTCTTATAAGTTTTCAATTACTATCTATTTTAAATTTGTTCGTTTCTTCCTATTATCAACCCCTAGCAACTCCAAAATAGGGGTCATTTTTTTTAGCCTAAATAACTTTGCACATGATTATGTTTTTTTGCAAATTTGATGAATGTAATAGATTCTTAAAACACTACATGCTTTGTAGTGATCATTTCTATGTTATGTGTGGATAAATGTAGTATAATAAGAGATTACTAAGTATATTTATTGCAGATTATCACATTTTTATGCATCTAAGTTTTTGGAAAGGTGCTCATACATCTCTGTATTGTTGTTTTCGTTTGATAAGATAGGGATTTTGTAGCCCATTAGATAGGCACTAGTCTAGAAAGTGTCGATCACCCACATTCTCTAAAATGAAAAACACCAATCACCTGTGCAGTAGAAATAGATTCTAGTTTGTATGCATCTCTATGGTTCAACATTTAAACCAACAAAAATCTTTAGCAAACCCATCAAGTTTCTATCTAAATGAACAAGACATGCATATCTACATCTTTCATTGCTACAAAGATGCCATTATCAACTTAATAAGAGGTTAATAGTGCAATAGGTTAGCTTTTAGTCTAGTGACAACCTTTGCAGTCAAAACTACAATTTGGGTACTGTTGCATTGATATTATTTCATATGTTTAGTGTTGCAATCAATCTCTATTAAGGTATACCTCTAGGAACACCCTCCGTAGCTCGGTTGAACTTAAAGTGGAGAGGAGATTACCCACTCTCAACAATTGGACCTTAATCATCCTCAACTTGTTGATGAGACCCTTTCCTACCTTCTTGATGACACCCCTGGCCTAGAAGGTTAGAATACGCTCTAGGGTTTTGGATCAAATATTTTGGGAACCAACATCTTGGCGTCATTGCTCGAGATAGTCTGATTATGGTTATAAATTTTGTAGCTCTACAACTCAATGAAATTCTTGTGGTTACAATAGTGAATCTAAAATTTGCAAAATAATCTTTTCCAAGTGGGAAGTGATGACTTTATTCATATCAACCTAGAAATCAGTTTGCAAATAAAAGAATTTACAATGGATAGAAGAAGAAGACACCAAGATCAGTCTAGAAATGAAGAGTCCTCAGATCATACCATAGGTTAGAGAAATAGATGGATAGTTAGAAATACTAGTGATGCCTCTAGAATGAATGTTTAAGATCAAGAAGAAATATTAGGAAGGAATGACACATTTGTAAATTTGAGACATCAATACCCATACCCATCAAAAGATTTTGTTGATAATAGACTAAGGACAAATAGAAGAGTAAATAGAGATGGATTTGAAGTTAGAAGAAATGAAGCCATCATTGGAAGGGGAAGTAGAGAAGGGTCTAGAGAGGCACAAAGAGGAACATTTGTTGTGCACAATGAAGAGGCACATCAAGTAGCCCAACATCCTACTTCACCCACTAGGTCACTAAGGAATGAACATAGAAATATTCCTTGTAATGATGAGCAACCAATGCATTCAGATTCTGAAGAAAGGGAAAGAACCTTGTATGAGGAATTAGAATTATTACATCATGTTAGACAAAGAATACAAGAGATCCTAGCATAAACTAAATTGCAACAAGCCCAGGCAACCCGACAATAAGTCAAAAATCACTATCATACTCAAATTCCTCCTTATCAGTAGCAATATCAACAACAAAAAATGGGTCAACAATTTGGGAACATTCCAAATCCTAGAGTTGCATTTCGAAGACAAGCTCAATGGTTCCCTCTAGTAAGGCAACCTTTGGGAGAAAAAAGGTACAAACAAATAGACTTCTTTGGTATCCTTGATTTCCCAAATCCTATTCCAAATGAGATAAGAGGAATGATCCCTAAGTTTCAGGGTAATAATGCAGTCACTGGGGAAGAACACTTGAGACACTTTATCAATGTCATAGATGAGTATGAGATAAATCATGAATATGCGATGATGAAGTTATTTGTTCATTCACTAGAGGAAAGTGCCAAAAGAGCCTCCCTAACAACAATATTGGTTCATGGGAGGAGTTCATGAGAGTTTTCAAACTTCAATATGGGGATAAGATTGATCCTAAATTTTCCATACATGAACTTACAACTATCAAGAAAGGAGTAAATGAAACAATGGTGGACTTCAACAGCAGGGTCATCATGAATATGAGGAAGGTACCTCCAAACCTTAGACCAAATGAATCAATGTGTCTAGTGCTATATTGTGGTGCATTTGATTATGAGATCGGGTATTGTCTAAGGGATAAGAATCCTCAAACATTGAGGGAGGCTTATGCTACAATCATAAACATTGAGTGCAACATGAGAGCATTAAGTAAACATGATAAGAGGTAAGATGTAAAGATCTCCTAGATAGATGGGGCAACTTTGAACAAGCCTCTCACAACTGAAGATAAATTAGATAAATATTTATATGATAAACTAGCAAGAAACAAGGGCGGGGGCCCTGGCTCGATTGGCTAAAAATTCCATTGCAGTAAAGAAGGTCATGAGGTTGAGTCTCCCCTTGTCCCCATGAAAAAAAAAAAGTAGCAAGAAACAAGAAGGGGTTGTCACCTCAAGGTTCAACAAGACATTTCAATGAAGGTCAAAGATTGCATAGCATGCCTTATAACACTGACTGGTCAAAGAGGCCAAAACAAAATGATAAGAAGGCAACCCCCAAGCAAGTGAATTTCAAGCACTCTGAGGACACTCTAGATCCATTGAGGAGGGATCAAGTCAACTTCCAAGAGGTATCATCATGGTGCAAGGTATGTTTTCTTCCACATGATTCAACCAACTGTGCAGTTGCTGATTCAATGAGTAGGGAAGAAGAATTCCCTAGTGAATAGGGTAGTGCTAGGTACTATGAGGATGAAATCAACCTGTTTGATATTGAGGACTATGAAGAAATGAATGAGGATGTTGATTATGATATCTATGGTGAAGATGATCATGTTCTTCAATATGATTATAGTGTAAGTCCTAAAAGATATGAATTACCATCTCATGACTTAAAGCATTCGAGAGAGCTCATGCACAAGAAGTATCAACAATCCAAACCATGAAAGGAAGACATGAAATCCCTTACTGATGTAGCCATAATGCAAATTTAGGGTGGGTATCAATTGAGAAATAGACATGTACCTGTAGACAAAGCAACCATGCTCCAAAATCAAGTAGAAATGAAGTTGATACTAAAAAAGAAAAGAAGGTGGAAGGTGAAAGAAAGAACAATGATGTTCCAAAGAAGATGATTGGAAAGAAGAAGGTTCCAATGCAACAACTAACAACAAAAAAGAAATATGTACAAAAATCTCTAGCACATGTGGTACAATCGACTGCTACACAAAACCCATAAATAAAGAATTCAAAGAATGATGCCAAGCAAGACCAATGCCAATTGCCAAAAGAAGAAGAAAAGAGCAAGGAGAAAAAGAAAGAGTTGAAAGATAAGGTATTTCTTCTAACCAGTTGATGCCTTTCATCCCTGATGCAAATGATGTTACCCTCTCATGTGATATACCTCTACCAAATTATAACCCTCTGGATATGGCTCATATTTTTAGCCAATTCAAGATCTCATTACTAGTAGGGGAAGTCCTTAAAATTTCTAAGCATAGAGATAGGGTTTTATCATATGTCACTATTATCAATGCACCAAATCAACCAACTGTTATTTTAAGTGATGTTGATGAGGGTAAAAATGGAGAAGAAATTGCAGAGGTTTATTTAGGGTCATCCATAGTTAACAGCTGATTGGATATTGATCCTTTCTACATAATATTGATCATTAATGGATGGTTGTTACACAACTGCATGCTTGACTTTGGAGCCTCTAGTAATGTTATGCCATTATAAGTCATAAATGACATGGGTCTAAAAGTGTCTAAGTCCCATGGAAAGTGCTTGGCCATGGATTTTAGGGAAGCCAATGTGATTGTCCTTGTGAAATATGTTGAAGTCCAACTTTCTTCTTATCCTAATAAGTCATTCTTAATGGACATCATCATTGTGGATTGCCTTGCTAAGTGGGCTATGTTATTGTCTAGAAAATGGGTAGATTCTATGGGGGGTAGTACCCAAATGGACTTATCATATGATACCATCTCTGTGCATGGAGTAGAAGTAAAGTTATATAGGGAGAAGAAGATGTTGGAGGGCATTAAGGATAATTACAAGACAGTTGGTGAAGCAAACTTCTTTGATATTGAAATTTATTATTTTATGGGGTATTGTAATGAAGATAATCATAACATTAATGCAAACCCTTCCCATTGTATTGCCCCTAATCATGATGTGATTGATTTATGGACAATGTGCTTTGATGGTGCATGCTCTAGAGATGGATCAAGTGTAGGCATTGTTTTAATATCATTAGATACAGAACATTCCAAATTGTCCTTCAAGCTTGATTTCTAATGCGCCAATAATATTGTTGAATATGAAGCTCTTATGTTGGGCTTGAATATTGCTCATAGGGATGAGAATTAGGTGTTTGAGAATCTGGGGAGATTCTAAATTATTTGTCCAACATGTCAAGGATGTTTACACAACTAAGGACAAAATGTTGAGAGCATATAGGAATACGGTGTGGGATACATTGGAGTTATTTGATTTCATTGGCATTGAATGGATTGAAAGGTTTGAAAATGTAGAGGTAGATGCTCTAGTTGTTGTAGCTTCACTATTTAATCTACAATCAACCTCTTCTCATTCTCAGTATGTTGTTGAGAATCTTACTAGACCTATTATACTTAATAACATCTACAACGGCAAGTGTTTGATGATAGTGATTAGATTTATAGGTTCTTGAATTGTATGGATGAATTTGACAATAGCCTATGGTAGAAATTAAGGATGGCAAAGAGACCTTAATAGGTAATGAGGTGGTACAGTTGAATACAAACACAATTCCAAAAAGGCTAGTAACATTGGAAAGAATATTTGATAATGCAGATTGTTATAGAAATATAGGCAATCCAATTGAGGAAGATAATGTTGAGGGTGTAAATTTGGGGATTGAAGCTACCCCCAAAATGATTTATATTGGTAAAAGGTTGAAACAAAATGAAAGACAATTACTAGTTGCATTGTTGAGCAGATTCAAAAAATGTCTTGCAAGGTCATATGATGAACCCAAAGATTATAGAGAAGACTTGTTTCAACATACAATTCCTCTACAGCTCGAGGAAAAGCCTTTTAGACAAAAGAAAAGACCAATCAACCCTACTCTTGCTCCTCAAATGCAAAAGGAATTAGAAAAGCTAAAAGGAGGAGGTATAATCAAACCCATCTGGCATTTAGAGTGGGTATCTAACCTTGTCCCTATGAGAAAGAAAGAATGGAGAAATAAGATTATATGTAGATTTTAGAAACTTGAATGTCAAATCTCTCAAAGACAACTACCTTTTTCCAAGCATGGACCATTTATTACGAAAGGTGACTGGATTAGTATTGATGTCCATGATGGATGGATTCTTCATCTATAACCAAGTCATGGTCAAGGAGTCAGAACAATACAAAACAACATTTATTACTCCTTGGGGCACTTCTGTATAGGTGAGAATGCCATTTGGTTTGAAGAATGTAGGTCCAACCTTTCAGAGGGCAATGGATGTTGCCTTTGTAGGACTTATAGATGAGATCATGGTGGTTTACCAAGATGATCTAAATGCATTCTCTAAAGAAAGAAAAGATCATTGCAAACACCTAGAGTTGATATTTGAGAGATGCCTTGAGTATGGGATTTATCTAAATACTAAAACATATACACTTGGGGTTGAATAAGGAAATCTACTAGGACATATAGTGTCAAAGGATGGGGTAAGAATAGATACAAAAATTGTGAAGGCAATTGACCTAATCCCTCAACCCAAACTAGTCAAGGCTATCTAATATTTCTTTGGGCAAATCAACTTTGTGCGGAGGCTTGTTCCCACTTTGCTGAAAAGACCAAATTCATTTCTAAGATGTTGAAAAATGGACAATCAATCACATGGAGCCAAGAACTAGTTCCTGCATTTGTTGACATAAAGGAGGCTCCCAAATATGCTCTAGTCTTGATAAGCCCATATTACTATAAGTCTTTCCAACTCTTTTCTTTTACCTCAATCTACACCATAGCTATTGTCCTACTTCAGAAAAAGAAGGATGGGTATGAGCAGCCTATTGCATTTTTTAGTAAATCATTGCAAGTTATTGAATTGAAGTAATCAACAATTGAAAAATATGCCTATGCCTTAGTCAAAGTTGTCAAAAACTTTGGGTCATACCTCATGGGTTCAAAAATTGTTGCATATGTGCCACATATAGGTATAAAGGACATTTTTATACAATAGGAAGCCTCTAATATAGAGGTACAGGTCACCAAAATGGTCTAGGGTCAAGGCTTGGCCAAGTTGGTGGCAGATGCAAACTTAGAGGAAGTAGAGGTAAATGAAACAAGTGTAACTCTTCATGTTAGCTCTTGCCATTTGGTGGATAATCCATGGTATAAGTATGTCATATTCTATTTGGAGAACATGTGTTGCCCCCTAGGGATGAGTGAAAATCAGTAAAGGACACTCAAACTTCAATCCCAAAGGTATGTGCTAATTCAAAATGAATTAATGTGGAGAAATCATGAGGAGCTATTGCTCAAGTGTTTAAATCAAAATCAATCTGTAAGAGTAATTGAAGAATGTCATCAAGGAATTTGTGGAGGACATTTTCATGTTAAAACTACAACACATAAGATCATCAGAGAAGGGTATTGGTGGCCAACTCTATTTAAGGATGTTATTGGAAAAGTCAGAAAATGTGATGAATGCCAATGATTTTGAAGTAAGTTAAAGTTTGCAAGCACCCTCCCTCTAATGACAGTCACAGTTGAGGCTCCATTTCAACAATGGGAGATTGATTTTTTAGGATAAATCCAAGAAAAATCAAGTAACGAGTACAGATGGATTCTTGTGGCAATCGATGACTTCACCAAGTGGGTTGAGGCTATTCCAACACATAATGCTACATCAAAGGTGGTGGTAGAGTTGTTGACAAACATCATAATCAGGTTTGGTGTTCCATATAGAATTATTATTGATAATGTCATATGTTTCAGATCCCAAGATATATTGAATATGTGTTCTAAGTATGGGATTAATCTGACCCACTCATCTCTTTACCATCCCAAAAGCAATGGACAAGCTAAATCCAACAACAAGAGCCTCATGAAAATCATAAAAAGACCGTGGATGTGAATAAGAAGAGATGGGGTGATAAATAAAAATATGCACTTTAGGCTGATAGGATAACATTCAAGAAGGCTATTGGCAAGAATCCATTTGAATTGGTGTATGGAATATAAGTTAAAATGTCAATCACCCTTGAATCGCCTATGTATAAACTATTGCAACAAATTGAGGAATGTGAACATGATGCCATCTCCATGAGGATATATGAGTTAATTGAGCCTGATGAGGCTAAGAGGGTTGCACATGAAAGGAATTTACTACAGTAGTAGAAGGTCAAACATTCGTTTGACAAAAGGGCAATTCAAAGGTGCTTCTAAATTAGTAACCTAGTCCTCATGTGGAATTTTAGGTCGGAAGACAAGGGAAAACAAGGAAAGTTTGAGGCCTCACGAGTTGGTCCATATCAAACTATGGAAAGGTGCAACCATGGTACATTTTACCTTAAGATCTTGGATGGAGAAGTGGTGAAGATGCCAATTCATGGCCAACATTTGAAGAATTACTTCTCTTGAGTAGTGAGGTACCTTTTTGATTTGTATATTTCCCATTCGTGTTTTGTCTTGTGTAAATATGTTTGTGTTTTTTTTCCCTACTCTTTTTTTTTAGATATGCTATCAGAGATAGTTGAATCCTTGTTGTGCCTACAAGAGACACATGTCCCCAACTAGAGCCAATGTTGGAACCCAGTTTGAAAATTTCAAATCCATCTAAGTCTTTGCCTATTTTGCCTACATTTTGCTTTTTGTTTTCCCCATTGAGCTTATTATGTGTTTAAAAACCTTTTAAAACCTCCAAAAAACTCACAAGTCCTTCAAAAAACTTCTAAGTATAAGCCTTTCAAAAGTTCACCAGTTCATGAACCCGTTGAAATCTCGAAAGGCATTGTGTTTCATATTTTCAAGAGGTTCATGAATTGGTGAACCTGTCAAAAGTTTCATAGTTCTTATTTCCCTCGAAATGTCAAAAAAGAATACGAAAGAAGAAAGTTATAAAAGATGAACATTTCAGTAGGCATCATGCGCTCTCGACAACATGCACATTTATTGTTGTTGCATGTGCAACAAGCGTTGAGCACGCCACGTTAAAGCGAGACAGAAAATAATGAAGTTAGGGAAATGAGAAACTACTTTCGCATCCCTTAGATATGGGGGTTAAATTATAAGATTTAGACATCACAACAAGCATTGCCATGAGGGAAGGTCTCCTTTGAGGGACAATCCTGAGGGTTTTCTAGATGAAGAGATATCAATTTCGACCCAAGTCAAAACCCTAACCCTAAAAATATTATTTAAGCAATTGAATTCCAATCTAACATGCGGAAGCTAATACTAAAAATAATTTAAACTAATTTACCATCAATATTTCATCCTAAGGAATTAAATTAAATTAAATGCCCTTTTCAATAGTCTAAACAAATAGATTTTATGGGGAACCTTTAAACCAAAACTATACAACAATAAAATTGATCTAACCAGATAATTAATTTCCATCTAAGTACCACATCATTGGTCCAACTAAGTATCTAGACCAACTAACCGAACTCTTGAAATTTTGACAACATAACTTTACAAAGTGAACTAGGGAATAAATTAATCATGTGCAATAAATTTAAAATCTGAACTATAGAACTATACAATAAATCTAAATTTCACTTAAGTGAGTTTAAAGGTGTAAAATGGTTCAAAGATTGTTTAATAGGCCCTAAACCTTAAGGCAACCTTCCCAACCCTAATTTGAGTTTAAAAAAGCACAAACATAATTCATTTCACTCACAAGTTCATATCTTTGTTTTGCAAGTTGGAGGAGAAATGAAGAGAGAAATCTCTTCCCTCATGGGAAGATTATTTCTCCTAACCCTAAAGATTTCAAATGTTTTATTTTCCATTGTTTACTAAGTTTCCATTTTCAATTGTTTACTAAGTTTCCATTTTCAATATACCATAGTTTACTAAAAGTTGAAATTGTTTTCCCTCCAATACTAGTTTGAACTAAATGCTTAAAAATAGATATATATATAAAAAGAAAATGCATATTGTTTTCTTATACAACTTTAACAAAGTCTCTATAGTTTTTTTTTTTAATTTTAAAAATTATAAATAAGTATTTATTCTCATAATAAATACTATATATATATATATATATATATATATATATATATATAATTTGACAAAACAAGAAGGGGGTCTTCTAGTATATATATAATAGAAAACAAATATTAAAACAGTGAGTCTCTGTGTATATACACAAATCTCTATATATACACAGTTCTGTGTATATATAGAGGTTGTGTGATATATATATATATACTGCTGCAGAGAAGGGAGGGGGGTTGGGGACCCCCGTCCTCCACAAAATCATATGCTCTCTGGGTGGTGGGAGGCCCCACCCCCAACCCTGTCGCGGTTTGTGGCCTGCGTAGGCCACAGTCTATGGGCCTATGGACTACGCAATCCACAACCCAAGTGGTCAGCCCTTACACAGTCACCCATTTAAAGTGAAACCTGCATCTTCTTTTAATATTACATTGATAATTTTAAAACACCTGTGTATATATGCCTCAAACAATACTCAATAAAATAATGTAGGGGAGAGAGAGAGAGAGAGAGAGAGAGAAGCATTTAGCTTGATCCAAATTTACAATATTTCAATAAATAACAACAAACATATGGTAAAAAGAATCTTCCTCTCATTATTTTCTTACAAGTAAATACAACTTTTCAAGAGTAGGAACATAAAAAGGAGTTCACAAATGAAGCCCTTAAAGCCCACATCCTAACTACCCATTTACAAAGATCTTTAAGCTTAGGATTTTACATAGCTATTACATCAATATTAAGGCACTACACAGCCTAGGATCCACAAGGAGACTCTTTCTCCAATCCTTCTTTCTTAGCCCAAACTTGCAATAAGCCAACAACACAACAAAGCCGATGGTGGTGCTCACCACCCAACCATAGGCTTGCTCACAAGCCTCCCCTGAGCTAGGAGGCCTACAAGTAACCTCAAAATACACACTTACACAAGGGAAGCAACCACACACACAAGCAAAGAAGAACATTCCCAACCAAGGATATTCACAACACAAAATCCATATACCATGGATTTGAAACAAGAGGGAGAGAGTGGACTACTCTGCTCAAGGGGAAAGACGCCAAATACCAACTTCTCATTTCTTCAACACTACTTTCTCATATCTCAACTTAACCATTTTCTCCTCAATATCATATCCTATAACAAATTAACCATCTCATTATTCCATTAATCATAAGGAGGGCACTCTTGCCTCTCAAACATAACTACAATCTCAAATAAGGCCTCAAGACAAACAACTCCTCTCAAGAAGTGAGCTTTCCTCGAGGAGGTTCTCACCTCTCTCCAAACCCCAAATACAAGGCAAACTCTTCCACACAAGTGGTGAGCATTTTCCATAACAACCCATCCCAAAACAATGGCACAACCAAATAAGAACATACAATACATGCATTCCATAAGCAAATAAATAACTACTAAAAGCTTGAAGACTCTTGAGAGCTTACCTCTCAAGCTCTCCAAGTATGAAGGAGTTGAAGAAGATCTACACAAGAGTCCTCCAACACTTCAAATATCCTCTCCAAAACTGAAGCTTTTCCCTAAAATCCAACTTCAAAGACAAAAGAAAGAACCCTTCTCACTTCAACAAGAGGGAGATAAAAAGGTCTCCAAAAATCATCTCCATGAATGAGGAGGTGACACTTGTCACCTTCTCATTCATTCTTACAAGCACAACTCCCCACATTTGTGAGATATTGAGGAGTAGGGAGGTGACACTTGTCAACCTCTCATTCCTCCTTAATAGCACATCTCCCCACACTTCTCACACGTGTGAGGTATGGGGAAGAGAGAAGTACTTGGGCTTCTCTTCCCAAGGGCTCTTACAATGTGTGCTCACACATGTGAGACCCTTGGGTTTCCCCCAAGTTCTTACAAGAACCTTGGGTTGTGGGATTTGGATGTGACACGTCACCCAACCCTCATCCCAAAACCCTAATCTCGCCACTTAACTCCCGTGGTCAATTAGAGTGGTCAAATATGAGTTAAAACTCATGATTTGAGGTCTATAAGGTACCTAACCCATATGTACTTGACTTAGGACCCTTGAACACATGAAATTAACATAAAAAAACTAAAAAAATCATCATTTAAAAAGCCCTTAAAACCCATGAACGAAAATGAACACATGGATGACACTCATCCCCAACTCATCCTAAGTCAACCCTAGAAGACTCAAATAAAACCAAAATAAATTAATAACACAATACATTCATGCTCAAACAACATATAACCTTTTTCCACCTTAGGGACTAGGTTGGCATCACGAGGATAATTACTTGGGTTACTTGTGAGACCTCCAATTTCCATTAGCCATGGAAATAACCTGCACACTTACATACATACATCAGTAGTCCAATGTATATCATAGCCGAAGCAATTTGCATTACACACACACAAGGTCCCATGAGTTCATACATTTCAATTAGGTCACTTCCATATCACATGGTAAAATTCACTATTTTCCCAAATCAAATTTACTTTCAACAACACAATCCTGATCATGGAATCGTAAATCAATACACTAGTCCATCAACTCAAATTAGCTCATTCTATAAATTCAATTGCATCATGTAATTCAAGACATTCATCAACATAGAAGCAGAATATAACCTAAGCATGTATAGGTACATCATCAATAATATAAAAACACATCTATCTACTCAAAACACAAAATTAAGCCATTGAAAGTCTACTAGATGGGATCAACCGCACCCAATATTATCCAATGTAAAAATACAAATCCATATGTAACAAGTCTAATAAGTTGAATCAAGAGGTGTAGCAAAGTTGGCCTCACATCAATTTCACTAAGGATCCTTTTCAAGCACAATCGAGTGATATACAATCAATTGGAGCTAAGGCGTACATCTCCTACGCACTACTCAAATCAAACACAACTACCTTATAAATAGATCCAAACAACAACATATCATCTCTTAGACAGTGTCACGATACCATATAACATATCTTAAGCCTAGGTAAAGCAATACAATTAGGTCTACTAGTGCCACCAAACCTGTCACACAAGGGTGGGCCTCACAAAGGTTTTGGATCAACTCTTTTGGGAACCAACAGTAGGGTCCTAGTCATTTAGTTTGCCCCATACATCAGTGAGGTTTGGTGTGTCCATAGGAGGCACCCAACCATCATTAACATCTTCATTTTTTTATTTTCTTCAACCTGATTATCACAAACAAAAGAACTGACAAGAGCCAGTTGGGGGAACTTGCCAGATCCAGGACAACCTATAGACCCATGACCAAATGCTTGAGGAGAAGTAAAGTAGTGGCAAGAAGGTTGAGGCCACCTTGTTGAGTATAGTCTCTTCATCCTAGAGGCTAAGAGGCCTGGGAATGAACATTTTGATCTCTACAAGAAGAATGACTATGTCCCTTATGATGTCCATGAGGTGAAGACTGGCCTCTACTAGAAGTAGGAGTGAGGGGGACTCTAGCAATAGTGTAAGGGGCGTTGCCCCAATGATCTAGAAGCACCTACAAATGTGCAACATTTAGTGTAACTTTGTTATCTTGCACCTATATCTATATGAGAATATTGGAACAAATTATGGTTTTAGAATAAAGCAAAAAATTGAAATCAACTGCATTTCTAGAAAATAAAGTAGAATTTATGTTCTTCCATATGCTGAAAAGAATTTCCACCCTAAAAGCATGCCATATTTGAGTGAATCTAGAATGGATTCTACACCAATCCCCTTATTAAACCATATGCCAGGAAAAAGGTTCAAGATAGAAAGGCTTGAAAAAATCATGAATCCAAGTCCAAGCTACCTAAGCCCTGGACAAAACCAAAAGAGACACTTAAGCATTTCTTGGTGGCCAGAAAAAGGACATCTAAGATCCTTAATTCCAATATTGGTTAATCTAGAACCAACAAGAAGACCTTGGAAAATAATACGTCAAGAAAAGTGAGCAAACTTTGACTCAAGAATGGTTGACCAAACAATGTGAAATCTACATTGCCAAACTACCAAAGGAGATTGAAGCAACCATGTTTGGCTCAAAGTAGGTACCATAGGCAAATGAGGAGACAACCATGAATAAACCTTACAAGGTTTGTAGCTATGAAATGGTGTGTTTGGATACCATTTCCAATCTTCCCACCATGGTTTAAAGCAATGAACCCCAAAATTATGAATAGTGTCTGGTGGCACACCATCAATAATCACCTGGAAAGTTTCATGATCTTGATTAGACAAATGAAATTTATCTTTGGCTTCAGGCCAAGATAAAAAAATTCTTGATTGTTCTAGAAAACAAATTTGAAAGGGTCTTAATCCCTTTCTTGAAAAACCTTAAAGCATGGATCCAAGGGGTCTTAGGGCAGTCTTGACGAGTAATGACTAGAGACCAACAAATGGACTATTGATTTAGGGATAAACCATTGTCAAATCTAGTGCCATTCCAAAGAAGCCAAGACTTCATGGTTTCCCAAGCTTTCCAAATACTTTTGATAACAAAAGTCCCTTGGATTTGAACATGGTCTTTCATAACAAGAAGGGTATGAAGACTAGTCCCCTTTCAGGCTTTTTTCCCAAGAGGGACACTTGTGGAAATGCAATGGTGCACAAGAATTTTCCAAGCCTCATTACCTTCAAGGGCTCAAATGATCCATTTAGCACAAAGAGCCATGTCTTGGCACTGAATTGAAAGCAAATCCAACCCTCCAAAATCATGTGGGAGGCAACATTATTCCCAAGAAATTCTATGAAATCTTTTATGATTCTCAGAAGAGGTCCAACAAAAGTCCCTAAGAATCTTTTCAAGTTTTTGATAGAATGCTTTAGAAGGTACCCATCAAGAGGAATAATAAACATGAGTAGCTGCAACAATTTTAGAGCAAATCAAGAATTTCCCTACAAGAGACAAAGGCTTAGTGATCTAATAAGCCAATTTATTTTCAATTATGGAAATAAATGTCTACCAAAGTGTAGTTGAAGAGGCTTGAAAAGCAAAAGGAATACCCAAAAATTAAAAAATTTCCCGTGTTCAATCCACTGCCACTGAAAAGAGTCAAGCCAAGGAGGCTTAGGGAGAGAGGATTAATGATAACATTGATTTTTATGCCAATGGATACTTAAGCCCAAAGCTTAATGAAAAATGTCTAGACAAAGAAGACCTTGCTTAATATTGTTCTCCTCTTCCAAGAGTGAGGAAGGAATCATTGGAAACATTCCCATTCACCAATTGAGCAGTGGATTTGGGAAGAGAAATGCCTTCGACAAGATGCTACGAAATAGTATGAGCTAAAATATAACCAAAGCCTTCAATAAAAAGAACATAAAGAGTAGGAGTCAATAGATAGTCTTGATGGATGGATTTGAAAAGGCTAAAGGAAGCTAAGGCATCTGAAAAAACATATGCACAGATTGAACAAAATGGGGACCAAATCCTAAAACTTGAAGCATAACAATGATGGACCATTCTATGTGATCATAGGCTTTAGTAAAATTAATTTTGATAACAAGTAGCTTGTTGTTGAGAATGACAAGCACATTCCATGCCTTCCCAAACATCAACAATATTATCTAGAATAATTTGGATTTGATAAAATCAGTTTGCTCAGGTCAAATGATTTGCAAAAGATGTCTTAATTTCAAAGTAAGGGTCTTTGTAGTCATCTTATAAGAGACACTAAGCAAAGTGATTAGCCACCAATTGCAAATATCATCAAGATCACTGGACTGAGGTATGATCTTGACATTTCCTTTGTTAATATTTTTTCCTAAATAATTAGAATTAAAAGCTTCAATATAAATCTTATGAAGATCTTCTCTCATTGATTCCCAGAGTGCCTTATAAAATTCACAAGGAAATCCATCACATCCTAGAGCTTTATCATTGGCGATGATGACAACTTTACAGAAGTTAGCAATAGAGAGCAATTGATCACAAAAAATATATTGACTTGAAGAAAACTAATAAGGGACAACCTTGATGCACTCTTGTAAAGAGTGTTCGCATTTAGGAGAATTCTCTTGAGCTTTGAAAACCTTTCCATAGTGGTGAACAAAAACTTGGAGAATATCTACGAACTCCTTGAACAATTAGTGATCATCATGGATTTGTTTGATGGCTTGGGAGGTATGATGATCATGAAGAGCTTGAAAGAATTCTTTAGAGGCTTGGTCCTTAATTTTAAGCTAGTGCAATCAAGCCTTAATTTGAGCACCTCTAGCTATGACTATTAACAATTTACTTCTGATGGTGAAGCTCAACCACCTGTCATTGGAGAGTAGGAGCAATAGGGTTGGCTTTGAGCACAATGGTGGCTTGGCAAAGCTCCAAGGTGGTGGCCTCATAGGAGCGGTGATGAAAACAAGCGTGTTGGCGGCCATATATGTGAAGGAAGCAGGAGGTGCATTTCATGGAACTGCTCCACCATTCAATCCATCCTATTTGCTGAGTAGGCCTTGGTTCAAGGTTCCACACACATCGGATATCAGCCAATGTGGGTTGATGAGTCAAAAAAGAAGTATCAAGAAAAAATTGTGTCTTGATAGTCTTTAGATGAGTGAATTTCTATTCAATAAGAAATGGGATAGGTGAATGATTAGATAAAAGAACATTTGGAAAAAGCACCACTAGAAGGGAAAAATAGCTAGCAAATAAAAAAATACTAGGTAGAGATCATAGCACGATCAAGTCATTTGTAAACTTTGTCAGATCTGAACCTGAAATTGCTCCACATAAACTAGTGGGAATGATTATGACGACGACTTATATTGGGATTAAAAAGCCTAATTTATTACACATGTAATACTAAGCCTTCCTTTCGCCAACTATCCAACACATGGGAAGAGAATTATCTTTATTATAAGCCATCTCAACCATATTAAATCATCACATAGAACCCAAGTGGAAGCAAACATTGAATTGACAATCCAACACCATGAGGAAGATCTTTTAATAGCATCATTAGAAGCATAAACATTAATAATACCAAAAGAATGATTATTGATATTAAAGAGGGTCCATAATGCCTAGTTGGTGGGGTCACATCCATTATCAACAATATGTGAATGCCAACTAAGAGAGAGAATGGTGACAACACCTCCACGACTTGCATTGTGATTGCTATACCAAAAAGAACTAGCTAGCCAAATAACACGACAAGAAGTAGAAAATAAAAAACTAGTTATAGTGATTTATTGTAGACAAAGACTATCTAAGTTTGTAAATCATTGACGAGTCTCTCTCACAATATACTTCATGGATAGGTCAGTAAGACCTCAAACATTCTAGGAGAGGAAATTCATTGGTGAGAATCAAGAGGCATATCATCACTATCTGACTCCGCAAGAGTGGACTGATGATTCTGCAAAATATCATCTTAAGGAAAACTACCCAATTGAATGTTGGGAATATAAACCCTTCTTTTCTCTAAAGCAATTTCTCCTTCCAAACATCTAGGTGGACTGTGAGACCTTTGCAAATCCACTGGGGAAGAAGAATGAGCATCCACCTCTGATTGTGAAGACAAAACAAATGTCAGTTGAGGCATTTTGGAATATTTAGGTTGATTGGATGGATCTCCTATGAGAGGAGCTACCTCTTTCTCCTTATTTTGAGGGTCTAAAGAGGCACCATGTGTCAACTTTGCTACTTGGTTGGCATTATTAGCTGAGGGCTTGGTATGAAGCTCCACCATTGCTAGAGGTACAATTGGTTTTACAATTTCCTATTGTATTCCACCCTTCATCATTTTTAAAAGGGGGAACTTCAGAGGGCCAAGGAGAGTGCTTATTACGAGGAGTAGCCAAGAGATTTAATCCTTGATCTTGTCGTCAGAGGATTGACACATGAAGCAAGTGTTCAATAAATTGAGATAAAGGACATGCTAGGTATGACATATTTGACCACTTTGAATGTCTACAATGTCTTTCAAATCCTTAGAGAGGTCAATCTCAACACACACACTTTTGGGGACGAGTTGAGAAAAATATATCAAGCTCAACACAAACAACTTTTCCAAGTGAGCTAGCAATTGAATGATCAATATTTAATAATCTCTTCCAAACAACTTCTATTGAATGATCAATATTTTTAATTAGTGTTAGAGGAAAATATGAACAACAGTTTTAAACTACTAACTATCTAATAACTCAATGAAATTGATGCGATTACAATAAACAAAGATATTACCTTCGTAGACTGATTCACCTCGTAGCTTCCATTGTTGCCTATCTCATATTGATCTTATGAATGAGTTGAGCTCTCAAAAGTGTGTACTTCCTTACTGTTGAAGATGACAATAAGAGAATGGTTGTAGATGGATAATGCAATGAAGACTACACTACAATGCAACTCTATGAAGATGGATAATGGAAATATGATGCCATGGTTGGATGATTGAGATGATAATGAGATTATACAAATGCAATGAGGATACTTTTCCAAAGGCACGCTGGTAGAATTTTTGTAGAGTAAGATTACAAAGCTCTTGGATTTTTTGAAATGAGGGAATGAGGGTTCCTTTTATAGGCCAAGGAGGGGCCAATTCCAAGTGTCACGATCTCAACAGTGGAGAAGAAGTCTTGTGATGTGTACGGTTCATATTTGGTTGGTTGGGAAGAGGGAGAGAAATAAGGAGGATGTTCCTCTCACCTTAACAAGGTGGATAAATATGTGGATCCATAAGCCACATGTTATGATGCTCACAAAGACCTGTGAGTTAAAAGTGGAAGACTTTGAGAAGATTGTGGAAGGACTCTTGGTTGTTGGAATGTGAGAAATAAACTAGAATTTTGAAAGACAAGTGTCTTTGACCTTGGAGATGATTGAGAAATCATAGGAAACATGTGGAGAAGAAATAGAGCACATGTTGAGGGGATAATTGCTTAATTAAATATTAAAAATATTTAATTATTAGAGCAACTTGATGAGGTGTCCAATATGACATGGAGGGATGACATGGATTAGGTGACATGGATCAAAACATAAGACTTAGACTTTAGAAGAAATTAGATAATACTATAGAGGAATTAGGGTATTTTAATTAAATAAATTGATTTTATTTAATTATTAAAGGCATAAGAGAAATGTGAACCATTTAAATAAATTAGGATATTTATTTAATTGATAGAGGAATAGGAATAAAATAAATAATAAAATATTTATTTAATTCGACTCGAGCCATTTTTAGGTGTATACATTTAGTAAAACTTTTTACAAATCTCCACAATTTATACATATATTTTTGATACACTCCACTTGAATTCATCTAAACTTTCTAATTTTTTACATATAATGCACTTCAAAAATTATGTTGTATTTCCAAAGATGATTATATTTGGATTAACTATTGTCATAATTTTTTTTATGTCTGAAGGTGTAGATGAAATTCAATATGATTTTGACAGCATAAGTATAAAACAATGTCATAACTTCTCGAATATTCTTTGAGAAATCTTTACCTATAAAAAGTATTGTTTGAATTCTTAAAAAATTCACTGTGTTGTATCTATAAAATATTTTGGATTAGAAATTTTGTATCATCTTCACCCATTACATGTACAATGTCCCTCCTATTGGAGGCAACATGGGAGTGACTGATCCAATATTCAATTACTTGTTTATTCGCATCTTTTAAAATTCTATCTTTTTGAGGAACCACACAATTATTTTCTATGCTTTCATCTAGTTTGTTTCTCTTTATAATATGTCTTTGAACAATTCTCCTAGATACATGTAATGTTGCAATTTCTTTAACTTGTCTCTCAAGTGATAATTTTTTACTTGGAATTGTAGTCATCAATGCCCTACGTGTAGACTTAAATCACTTGTTCGACTCTTAGTTTGAAAAGAGTCCATTGTTTCTTATAAGTTTTCAATTACTATCTATTTTAAATCTGTTTGTTTCTTCCTATTATCAACCCCTAGTAACTCTAAAATAGGGGACATTTTTTTTTCAACTAGAGATTTCTTTTTCAAAAAATTCATGTCAAATTTTTAAAGTAAAACTTTATTTTACTTTTAGATAACATATCTTCAAGTGAAATCTTGTGGAAAAGAGAATCCTCATTCATATTTATCAAATTTTTTGTATTATAAAAAAAATGTAACATTAGTTTCCTTTTCATTCATTTTTTTTTTGCACTTGTAACAATTTCTTCTTGAATTTATTCTTCAACATGTTCTTTAACTTGTTCATCAATGATTTCAACTTGTTCTTCTTGACTAGATGCAACTGATTCCTATAAAGTTAAATTTCTCTCATCTTTTTTTTAGGCATTTCCATCTTCATCAAATATTCTTCGATTAAACAACATTAATCTAGTCCTTTTATTCTCTATCACAAATTATGTTATAATTCACCTATACACATACGTATACATCTATACATACAAGTGTAAAAATCTCATGAAGTTTCCATTAAGTTTGAATATAGAACTTGACATAATTTAAGTCAAAGTGAAACCTATGATTAAAAAAAAATCATTTGGGCAACATTAGTACAAGTGACATCATGAATGCCATGTAGTGATTTAATTGAGACATATGGACTCTCTCAAATTCTAGGAGCATCGCATCAATAAAGGTAAATTTGTGACCTCCCTTTCTAGGGGATTGATATTGTAATCAAGCCTAATATCTTTTTGAATATTTATTTTTTAAAAGTTAATTTTAAAAAATCTAAGTTTTTTGTACCTTAGAATAGATCATGTAATTTATCTAGTCTAGATAGTGACATTGGATCCTACAATCTATCATTTAGGGTAGCGTGAGATATTATCAAGTGCCCCTTTGGATCCTATGGATGTAGTCCACCATTTAAGCAAATTGTAAGTGCATCAAGGTTCCACAAGTATATGCAAGCCCTAGAAGTTGAGTCCAATCTTGAGTTTGTCTAAGACTGGGGTCAACTAGATTTAATTTATGTATATTGGACCTCTAGAGTGCTTGTATTAATTAGAAAAAAATTTCCATCAGAAGGAGCACCTTTTGGTTTGATGATTACCTTGGACCTAATTTTAAAATGGTTGATAAAGGCTTTAGCAATCATCTCAATTGTAGTGATGGAGACATGTGGTAAGGAATATAATCATTCTAATACATGTTCTTTAAGTGATCATTGGAACAATTTACATAGAATGTGATCATCATACACATAATCAAGGCAAAAAGAGTAAAATGTGTATATGTGAATGGCAGGATCTTTTTTTCCACACAAGGGAAGAGAAGGTGCTTTGAAATTGAGTGGTTCAATGGATAATCAATGATGTCATAAGACAAGGGATTATAATCATGTAGATCTAGATAACATGATTTCCTTAGAATTTGTTAGTATGGTGCCAAGTTTTTGTCGTACTCATTGTAGTTGGTGTAGAACATGTGACATGGCAAAATCATGGGTGGATGACAATAGTGGAGAAGTTGGATATGTTGGAGAATGACAGGATGTGAAATATGGTCATTAGCAAAGAGTGGTAATTGGTGGAAATGTACAGTCATTAGGGGAGAGGGAGGTGGGAGTAGAAATGGTAGGTGATTTAAGGGATCTAATAGTAGTAGGAGATGAGGTCATTAGAGTACCAAGAGATGAGGTGATAAGCACTTGAGTGTATGAAGGAATATGTGTAGAATGTGAAGTTGGAGGGATAGGTGAAGTGGAAGATGGCTTAACAAAGAATGTCCAATGGAAAGAAATGTGAATGGTGGGCTATTGGGTTGAAGGAGTTGAATGGTTGTGGGAGCTTGGGCACTTGATGGGATATTGATGGAAATTGATGTGAAACTTGTAGGGGCAATACTAAATGTTACTCTCAAAGAGAATAAAAATGGTGGAGAGGTAATACAATAAGACAAATTTGAAGTCCTAATTCAATTTAGTCATGGGCGAGTTTGACATTTATAGGTGGCATTTAAAGTTTGTTTCAAATTTGATTTTAGGTTTTGATTTTTTAGTTTTACACAGGTTTTACATAAAAAGGTAACATGAAGAAAACATAAAAATAATTTATATTATTCAGGTGGGAGTGTATGACCTATGAACTCACCAATATATTGATCTTATTAATAAAAAGTGTCATCCTAATGTTTCAGAGTGTTATCTACCAAAGATTAGGACCATACTTGTAGCCCAATATAATGTCTCCAGGATCATATAAGGTAACTTGTTAGAGCTAACTATTTACCAATGTATCATAGGTTACAGATAGTCAATGACCTAATCTAGGTTTAAACAACTCTTGACTAGGGGAGTCATCGATATACCTTGCAGTACATGAAACCCAAATCCATGATACAAGGGTGTTCTTTGAGGCTTAAATATGAGTGGGATGAAATCACCGGGTAAGTGCAAGAAGATGGGGGGCCAAAAAGGGGTCTTAAGTGGCCACTTTTATTCTAAAATCAGGAAATACTGGCCTTGGATGAGAAATTAAGCGTAGTTACACTCAAAATTTGGAGATGTAACCAAAACAATGTTTGTAGTGCCCCGAGTCTACTTTCTAAACTACTATTTTTTTTTTTAAATGGTATAGATTAAGGGGTTCAAAAGAGGGAGCCACAAAAATTGGTGTTCTTTCTATCAAAAAAACATAGCAGAGCATGTTTTGTGGCTCCCTCAAAAGATTAACTTTTTTTTGGTATTTTTAAAATCGCTTCAGTGAGAAATTAGCTAACAGCATGTAGTTTATGCCTGATTTTTTTGATAATTTTTTGATGAATATTTGATTTTTTACTAATTTTCAAAGTGGACACATCCTAAAAAATAGAATTTTGGTCGTGCTACCCCTATAAATTTTAAAAACTAATTGAAAATCATTTTTTCTTTTTTTAATATGTGTAGAATGGAGTCTAGTTTCTAAATATGTAATTTTTTTGAAATTTCAATGAATGGTTAATTTACAATGAAAAAAAGACCAAATAGTGGTTTTTGCCCAAAACTGGACACAAACAAAAGAAATTAAAGATGGAAGGCTTAACATTGTCAAAATGTGAAAAAAATTACATCGTTAAATAGATAAGAGAAAGCCTAACATTACCCAGGTGTTTAATTTGTTTGACCTTGAAACACGTGCAAATCTGAGGGCTAGCACGAAAAAAATTATGTGAAATCTTGAAGAATTTGCAAAAACACATCTGTGGATGTTGAAAAGGCACTCCAAGCATTTGGGTTGGAAATCCAAAGCAGATTCCAAGCCCAAGGCTTGGGATTTCCAAAGTACAACATAACGCGAGCGCATTATGTTGTGCTTTTTTGCTTTTTTGCATGTTTGCCGATGTTTTCCCAGTTCGACATAACGCGAGCGCATTATAACGCACTCGTGTTATGTCTTCCTTTGAATGAGATATGTTCAAATTTCATAAGTATGTTTCATGGATGTTTATATCTATTCTTGTAGGTATGTATGCATGCTTGTATGTATGCATCTTTGTATGTATGTATGTTTGTATGTATGCATGTATGTATGTAACTGTTTTGGGTTTAGTGTCTATAAGGACCCGAGCCTGTATAGTTTTGAGGGTTGAGGGTTGAGGGATTAGGGCTTAAGTAATAGGTAGAGGGTTGAGGGTTGAGGGTTGAGGGTTATAGTTGAGGGTTAATATTCAGGTTGTTGAGTGTATAAGATTAAGTGTGTAAGGCATGGGGATTAGGGTCTAGGGTTTACGATATGGATTGAGGGTATATAAGGCATAGGGTGACTTGGGTTAAGAGCATGTATGGTTTAGGTTTAATTTAATTATAGGGTTGAGGCACAATATTCGAGGTTTAGGATATAAGGGTGAGGTTATATGGTCTAGGGATGAGGGTTTGAGGGTGTAGGCTTCAGGTTTAAGGTATAGGATTAATGATTGAGTTATTAGAGCTTAAGTATATTGTTGAGGGTATAGGGTTGAGGGTTTAGGGATAGGTTTTAGGGTTTAAGGTTTAAGGGTTAAGGGTTGAGGGATAGGGTTTAAGGTTTAGGGGTAAGGGATTAGGGTTTAAGGTATAATGTCTTGGGTTGAGGGTTTAGGAATAGGGATAGCATTTAGGGTTTAGGGACGAGGGTTGAGGGTTGAGGGTTGAGGGTTGAGGGATTACGGTTTAAGGTATAACTTGCTGAGGGTTGAGTGTTTAAGGATAGGGTTTAGGGTTTAGGGATTAGGGTTTAGAGTTGAAGGATTAGGGTTTAAGGAATAGTGTTGAGGATTAAGGGTTTAGGGATAGGGTTTAGGGTTGAGGGATTATAGTTTAGGGTTGATGGATTAGGGTTTAAGGAATATTGTTGAGGGTTAAGGGTTTAGGAATAGGGTTTAGGGTTGAGGGATTAGGGTTTAGGGTTGAGGGATTAGGGTTTAATGTTGATAGTTGAGGGTTGAGGGTTGAGGGATAGGGTTGATGGTCAAGGGATTAGGGTTAAAGTAAAGTGTTGAAGGTGTTGCAAGTATGAGGTGAACCAGTGTTGTCATTGATGTCAACATACTCATATTGCATTGACAAGAAGGATTGGATGAGCTGTGTGCTAAGGATATTGAGAAAATTAGCCTCAGTCAAGAACAGTGATGAGAAGAAGGCAAATGTATTGTATAGGTTGTGAACCGGAGGATGCGGATTAAAGGGTTTGTGGATATGAGTCTTGAGATGGTTCAGTTAAGATTTCAGAGGTCCCCATGAAGATCTGTAGAAGTTATGGCTGTCGATGTGGAACCAGTTCCGGTAAGTGTTCAGAGGTGACAGAGGATCACAGAAAGGTCCGGTGAGGTCCAGAATTGCATAATCTTAATCTGTGGATTGGAAGGAGTGTTTGGGATGTCCTTGTGATGTGTCATCTCGAGTTGTGTATGATTTGGAGGTCTGGAAGTACCTTCTGCTTTATGACAGTGGCGACAGACTGTGTTCTTGAAGTTCCGGATAAGGAAGAAAAGAGATTCCAGTAAGTAGAGGAAGTGCAGATGTACCTGGTCATTCAGGCAGGCTTGTGAAAGTTCTTGGATCATGTTGAGGTTGTGTTATTGGTCCGCATTGATGGTAGAGCCCAGAATTGAAGATATTCTTCCGGATGAAGTTCTTGTTCCGACTAGCCGACCGGATGAGTTGTTCATCCTGCGAATGTTCTTGTGGTGGCCGACCGGATGTGTTATTCATCTTGCGGATATTCTTATGGTTGATTGCTGACTTAGATGATTGTTCCTAAGTCGATGTCTTGTATAAATAAAGGTTTGTGAGTTCATTTCAAAGTGTGGATTGTGGAGATGAGAGTGGTGTAGCGAGGATAAGTGCGAAAGGCAGAGAAGGGATTTTGGGCTTAAATGGAACCGATCCGGACATGGTAGAGATGTCATTCTCTAGTTCAAGACTGTGATTCTTATCACTTTGTAGACAGTGTGTCTCCTTGTAGGCAGTGGGCCTCTTTGTGAGCAGTGTGCTCGGGTAGTGAGCCCTAATTGGCAAGTGCCATTCTTTTTCTTATTCTTCTAATAGAGAATAATTCTTGGGTTAATCACCCCGTGGTTTTTCCCTTAACCAGATTTTCCACGTCAAAATCTTGGTGTTCAATGTGTTGATGTTTATCTGCTCTTGTATTTGTGCATTATGCTTTCATGGATGATTAATTGATATGCTGTTAACTAACAAAGAAGAATCAAGTGTTTGAGGTAGCAAGGAAGTTTTTATACAACCGATTCACCCCCCCCTCTCAGTTGTATGCCCTAGATCCAACAATTGGTATCAGAGCCAAGTTCCTTTGAAAGGAGCTTAACCGCTTGAGGAGATCTAGGATGTCGTCATACAAGAAGGATAGTCCAAAGTTCGATGGAACCAACTTCACTCTCTGGAAAGGTTGCATGAAATGTCACTTGGAGTGTATGGGAAAAGCATACTTGGCCATGGTCTCAAAACCATATGTACCTCCACAGGGTGGTCCGATAACTCTGAATGAAATCACAGATGCTGAAAACAATCTACGGACCAAGGAAGCTCTTCTAAGCGCATTGAATGACTCAGATCTCTCAAATGTTATTGACCTACCAACTGCATATGAGATCCTAACTAAACTGGAACTTCTGTATGAAGGAGATGAGTTTGTCAAGAGTGCAAGGTTGAAAAGTCTGAAAGGGAAATTTGAAAGATTGAAGATGAGAGATGATGAGAACATCACTACTTTTATGCCACGAGTGAATGAGCTGGTGTGTGGAATTAGAAATGCTGGTGGAACTCTGGATGAGAATGAGATTGTTTGCAAAATCCTCAGATCCCTTCCTGCTGCCTACAAAATCAAGGTTGCTGCCATTGATGAATTCAGAGCTCACACAACTGTCAGAAGAGAACAATTGGCTGGCAAACTAGCTGCATTTGAAATGACCGAGTTTGGAGATGATCCTCCCAAGACTGAATCTGCTTTTAAAGCCAATGCCTATGTGAAAGGCAAACAGAGATTTGATCCGGGTGAAAACTCTTCAAGAAAGATGTCATGGTATGATCAACCAAGAAGAGACATGGAAGAAGAAGAAGCAGAAATAGCCCAACTTGAAGCCCTCATTGCAAAGAGACTGCCAAGAGGATCCGGTAAGTATGAAGGAAAACTACCCTTTAAGTGCTTCAACTGCAATAAGATTGGTCATTTTGCTTCAAGATGTCCGGATAGATCTGCAAGGTCTAATACTAACAGACAAAGGTTTCAAAAGAACTGCTATTATGTTCATGAAGAAGATGACAATGAAGGAGTAACAGATGATGAATCAGAACTAGGAAGCAAATCCGGAAATGAATGGGTGTTTATTGCCATCAAGGAAGAAGATTCTATATCCTCTGAATCTGTCAATCACAAGGTTGTGGAAAGAGCTTTGGCTGCTCAAGTGGAAGAAAAGGATGATTGGGTTATTGACAGTGGATGTTCTCACCATATGACTGGTGACAAGAATAAGTTCTTGGATTTGGAAAGGTATGAAGGAGGAATGGTAAAGTTTGGTGACAATTCTGCTGGTAGAATCAGGGGTAGGGGAACTATTTCCTTTGATGGGAAGAGCAAAACAGGTAATCTACTATATGTTGAAGGATTGAAGCACAATCTTCTCAGTGTTGGTCAGTTAGTGGACAAAGGCTATGATCTCCAGTTCAAGAACAGAAAATGCAGAATCTTTACAAGCTCCGGAATTGAAATTGCATCTGGTACTCAGACAAAAGGTAATATCTTTCATCTGGTTGGTTCAAATAAAAGTTGTCTATTTGTTCAAGTTGATCAGAGTTGGTTATGGCATAGAAGAATGTGTCATGTGAATTTTGATAACATCATCAAGATAAGTAATATTCAGGCTGTAAGAGATCTTCCAAAATTTATGAAACCTACAAATAGTTTGTGCAAAGAATGTCAGCTAGGTAAACAGAGCAGAGTCTCTTTCAAAAGCAAAGATCAGTCCTCCACCGGATTATTGGAATTAGTACATACTGATCTCTGTGGTCCGACAAGAATCAAGAGTCTGCAAGGTGATAGATATTTTATGTTGCTAATTGATGACCATTCCCGGATGATGTGGGTTACCTTCCTAAAAGAGAAATCAGAAGCCCTTGAGAAGTTCAAAATCTTTAAAGCTATGGTAGAGAATCAAACCAGATTGAAACTGAAGTGTCTAAGGTCTGATAGAGGTGGTGAATTTACATCTGGTGAGTTTATTGACTTTTGTGAGAAGCAGGGTATAAGAAGACAGTTATCTGCTCCTAGGACTCCATAGCAGAATGGAGTAGTTGAGAGAAAGAACCGGACCATCCAGGAAGCTGCCAGGACAATGATGTTGGAAGCAAATGTTCCTCAAATATTTTGGAAAGAAGCTATCAGCACTGCAGTCTACACTCTCAATCGAGTTCAAATCAGAAACAACACCGGTAAGACCCCTTATGAACTCTGCTTTGGCATCACTCCTACTGTGAAGTATTTCAGAGTATTTGGTAGCAAGTGTTATATTAAAAGAGATGAAGATCTAGGAAAGTTTGATGCTAGAAGTGATGAAGGAATTTTCTTGGGTTACTCCACTCAAAGCAAAGCATACCGGTGTTACAATAAGAGATTAAGGAAGATGATAGAAAGCACTAATGTGAAAGTTGATGAAGGAATTGAGAAGCCCTCAAGATTTTATGAGTTTGATGAAGATGACCAAGATGGTGTTCAAGTTCAAGGAACTTAATCCTCTTCGGTAAGTCAGAGTTAGCCTGATCTGGTAAATCAGGAAAAGAGATAGGTGTGAATGAAGCTGATCAAGAAGCAGCTGTGCAGGATACTCCCAAAATTTCAAGGTATGTAAGACTGAACCACTCTGAAGATCAGATCATAGGTGACAAAAGCAAAGGTGTACAAACTAGAAGGAATGTTGCTTAAAATCAGGATGAATGTTGTCTAATTTCAAAGATTGAACCTAAAACAATAAATGAAGCCTGTAATGATGAAAACTGGACCAAAGCAATGGAAGATGAATTGATGCAAATTGAGAAAAATCATACTTGGGATCTTGTTCCCAGACCTAGAGACAGGAATGTAATTGGAACCAAATGGGTCTTCCAGAACAAACTAAATGAAGCTAGTGAAGTAATCAAAAACAAAGCTAGATTGGTCTGCAAAGGCTACTCTCAAATAGAAGGAATTGATTTTGAAGAGACCTTTGCTCCGGTGGCAAGAATTGAAGCAGTTAGATTATTCCTTGCATTTGTTGCCTTTAAAGACTTCAAGGTATATCAGATGGATGTCAAGTCTGCCTTCCTAAATGGTGATCTGGAAGAAGAAGTTTACATTGAACAACTGGATGGATTTCAATTGTCTGATAATGATGATATGGTCTGCAAGTTGAAGAAAGCATTGTATGGATTAAAGCAAGCCCCAAGAGCATGGTATGAAAGGTTAGATAAGCATCTTGTGCATATTGGATTCAACAAAGGTACTACTGACAGCAACTTATATTTTAAAATTGATCATGAAAACATTTTGATTGTTGAAGTGTTTGTGGATGATATCATTTTTGGAGGAAGAGATAGTATGTGCAAAACTTTTGCAAATCAGATGAAAAGTGAGTTTGAAATGTCTATGCTTGGTGAAATGAATTTCTTCTTGGGTCTGCAAATTACTCAAACAAAGAAAGGGATTTTCGTTTCTCAGACCAAATACGTGAAAGAATTGTTGAGGAAATTTGGTATGGAAGATTCAAAGCCAATGAACACTCCCATGGCAACCAGATGCAAGTTGAGCAAAGATGATGACTCCCCAAAGATAGATCAGACAAAGTATAGATCAATGATTGGTGGATTGCTGTATCTCACTCAGACTAGACCAGATATAATGCAGGCTGTTGATCTTGTAGCAAGATTCCAGGCTGATCCTAAAGAATCTCATGTTATAGCAATCAAAAGAATTTTCAGGTACTTAAAAGGAACAGCTGAGTATGGTCTATGGTACCCTAGAGATCCAGATTTCTCTCTTCATGCTTACATAGACGCAGATTGGGAAGGAGATGTGGATGACTGGAAGAGCACCAGTGGTGGAGCATTCTTTTTGGGGAAGAAATTGGTTTCTTGTCTAAGCAAGAAACAAGATGCAATATCTCTGTCTACAACTGAAGCAGAATATATTGCAGCAGCAAGTAGTTGCACTCAAATCTTATGGATGAAGCAAATGCTAAGAGACATTAAAGTTGAATATGAGGAGCCTATCACAATTTTCTGTGATAATTCAAGTGCAATTAATATTTCTAAGAATCCGGTATTGCATTCTAAGACTAAGCACATATCTATCAAGTTTCACTTTTTGAGAGAACAAGTGAACAAGGAAGAAGTCAGATTGGAGTATGTTCCTTCCAAGGATCAGATTGCAAATATCTTTACTAAACCTCTTCCTAAGGACTCTTTTGAATACCTTTGGGAGAAGTTAGGGGTCATGGCCCCTCCGGTGATGAACTAGAATGCACTGATGTGCATCAGTCCGGTGGATATCACAGTCATTTCTTGTGATCTGGATTGATGATGGGGAGCTACTACTAAGGGGGAGCAGCCAGTATGATTCTGATGTGTTAGAATTGCAAGTATGAGCCTTTGCCATTGATGTCAAAGGGGGAGAGAAGACATGTGAAAAACAAGTGGCTGATGATCAAAGGGGGAGCAGTAAATGAGGAGAAGACATGTTGCTGATAGGGGGAGCTGTGGCAGAAAGGAGAAGTTCTTGTCTTGATGGTTTTTCACACCACATGTTGCCATCAATGACAAAGGGGGAGATTGTTGCAAGTATGAGGTGAACCAGTGTTGTCATTGATGTCAACATACTCATATTGCATTGACAAGAAGGATTGGATGAGCTGTGTGCTGAGGATATTGAGAAAATTAGCCTCAGTCAAGAACAGTGAAGAACAGTGATGAGAAGAAGGCAAATGTATTGTATAGGTTGCGAACCGGAGGATGTGGATTAAAGGGTTTGTAGATATGAGTCTTGAGATGGTTCAGTTAAGATTTCAGAGGTCCGCATGAAGATCTGTAGAAGTTATGGCTGTCGGTGTGGAACCGGTTCCGGCAAGTGTTCAGAGGTGACAGAGGATCACAGAAAGGTCCGGTGAGGTCCAAAATTGCATAATCTTAATTTGTGGATTGGAAGGGGTGTTTGGGATGTCCTTGTGATGTGTCATCTCGAGTTGTGTATGATTTGGAGGTCCAGAAGTACCCTCTGCTTTATGATAGTGGCGACAGACTGTGTTCTTGAAGTTTCGGATAAGGAAGAAAAGAGATTCCAGTAAGTAGAGGAAGTGCGGATGTACCTGGTCATTTAGGCAGGCTTGTGAAAGTTCTTGGATCATGTTGAGGTTGTGTTATTGGTCCGCATTGATGGTAGAGCCCAGAATTGAAGATATTCTTCTGGATGAAGTTCTTGTTCCGACTAGCCGACCGGATGAGTTGTTCATCCTGCGAATGTTCTTGTGGTGGCCGACCGGATGTGTTATTCATCTTGCAGATATTCTTATGGTTGATTGCCGACTTAGATGATTGTTCCTAAGTTGATGTCTTGTATAAATAAAGGTTTGTGAGTTCATTTCAAAGTGTGGATTGTGGAGATGAGAGCGGTGTAGCGAGGATAAGTGCGAAAGGCAGAGCAGGGATTTTGGGCTTAAATGGAACTGATCCGGACATGGTAGAGATGTCATTCTCCAGTTCAAGACTGTGATTCTTATCACTTTGTAGACAGTGTGTCTCCTTATAGGCAGTGGGCCTCTTTGTGAGCAGTGTGCTCGGGCAGTGAGCCCTAATTGGCAAGTGCCATTCATTTTCTTATTCTTCTAACAGAGAATAATTCTTGGGTTTATCACCCCGTAGTTTTTCCCTTAACCAGGTTTTCCACGTCAAAATCTTGGTGTTTAATGTGTTGATGTTTATCTACTCTTGTATTTGTGCATTATGCTTTCATGGATGATTAATTGATATGTTGTTAACTAACAAAGAAGAATCAAGTGTTTGAGGTAGCAAGGAAGTTTTTATACAACTGATTCACCCCCCTCTCAGTTGTATGCCCTAGATCCAACAGAGGGTAGAGGGATTAGGGATAGGGTTTAAGGTTGAAGGTTTAACGATTGAGGGTTGAGGCTTTAGGGCTGAGGGTTAAGGGATTGGGGTTTAAGATATAGTGTTGAGCGTCAAGGGTTTATGGATAGGTTTTAGAGTTTAAGGGTTGAGGGTTGAGGGATAGGGTTTAGGGTTTAGTGATAAGGGATTAGGGTTTAAGGTATAGTGTCGAGGGTTGAGGGTTTAGGAATAGGGATAGCATTTAGGGTTTAGGGATGAGGGATTAGGGTTGAGGGTTGAGGGATTAGGTTTCAGGGTTGATGGATTAGGGTTTAAGGTATAGTGTTGAGGGTTGAGGGTTTAGGGATAGGGTTTAGGGTTGACGGATTAGGGTTTAGGGTTGACAGATTAGCGTTTAATGTCAGGTTAAGGTTAGACTGTCGAGGGTAGAGGGATTAGGGATAGGGTTTAGGGTTGAAGGTTTAAGGATTGAGGGTTGAGGCTTTAGTGATGAGGGTTTAAGGCTTAAGATATAGTGTCGAGTGTTGAGGGTGTAGGGATAGGGTTTAAGTTTTAAGGGTTAAGGGTTAAGGGATAGGGATTAGGGTTTAAGGTATAGTGTTGAGGGTTGATGGTTTAGGGATAGGGTTTAGGTTTGAAGGATTAGAGTTTAGGGTTGATGAATTAGGGTTTAATGTTGAGAGTTGAGGGTTGAGGGTTGAGGGTTGAGGGATAGGGTTGATGGTCAAGGGATTAGGGTTAAAGTAGAGTGTCGAGGGTAGAGGGATTAGGGATAGGGTTTAGAGTTTAAAGTTTAAGGATTTAGGGTTGAGGCTTTAGGGATGAGGGTTAAGGGATTAGGGTTTAAGATATAGTGTCGAGTGTTAAGGGTGTAGGGATAAGTTTTAGGGGTCAAGTTTTAAGGGTTAAGGGTTGAGGGATAGTATCGAGCCCGTTGAGGGTTTAGGAATAGGGATAGTATTTAGGGTTTAGGGATGAGGGATTAGGGTTGAGGGTTGATGGATTAGGATTGAGAGTTGACAGATTAGGGCTTAGGGATAGGGTTTAGGGTTGAGGGATTAGGGTTTAAGGTATAGTGTTGAGGGTTTAGGGATAGGGTTTAGGGTTGAGGGATAGAGTTAAGGGTTGAAGGATTAGGGTTTGACATTGAGTGTTGAGGGTTGAGGTTTTAGTGTTGAGGGTTTAGGGATAGGGTTGAGGGTCGAGGGATCAGAGTTAAGGGTTGAGGGATTAGGGTTTGACATTGAGGGTTGAGTACATTGAGGTTCAAGGGTTAAGGGTTGAGGGATAGGATTGAGGGTCGAGGGATTAGGGTTAAAGTAGAGTGTCGAGGGTATAAGGATTAGGGATAGTGTTGGAGGGTTTAGGGATAAGGGATTAGGGTTTAAGGTATAGTATTGAGCCCATTGAGGGTTTAGGAATAGGGATAGCGTTAGCGTTTAGGGATGAGGGATTACAGTTGAGGGTTGAGGGATTAGGCTTAAGGGTTGAGGGATTAGGGTTTAGGGATAAGGTTTAGGGTTAAGGGTTGAGGGATTAGGGTTTAAGGTATAGTGTTGAGGGTTTAGGGTTGAGGGATTAGAGTGAAGGGTTGAGGTATTAGGATTTGACGTTGAGGGTTAAGGGTTGAGGCTTTAGGGTTTAGGGTTTAGGGATAGGGTTAAGGGTCAAGGGATTAGAGTTAAGGGTTGAGGGATTAGGGTTTGACGTTGAGGGTTGAGGGTTGAAGTTCGAGGGTCGAGGGTCGAGGGTATAAGGATTAGGGATAGGGCTGGAGGGTTTAGGGATAAGGGATTAGGGTTTAAGGTATAGTATCGAGCCCGTTGAGGGTTTAGGAATAGGGATAGTGTTTAGGGTTTAGGGATAGGGTTTAGGGTTGAGGAATTAGAGTTAAGGATTAAGGGATTAGGGTTTGACATTGAGTTTTGAGGGTTGAGGTTTTAGGGTTGAGGGTTTAGGGATAGGGTTGAGGGTCGAGGGATCAGAATTAAGGTTTGAGTGATTAGCGTTTGACGTTGAGGGTTGAGTACATTGAGGTTCAAGGGTTGAGGGTTTCAGGATAGGGTTGAGGGTCGAGGGATTAGGGTTAAAGTAGAGTGTTGAGGGTATAAGGATTAGGGATAGGGTTGGAGGGTTTAGGGATAACGGATTAGGGTTTAAGGTATAGTATCGAGCCCGTTGAGGGTTTAGGAATAAGGATAGCGTTTAGGGTTTAGGGATGAGGGATTAGAGTTGAGGGTTGAGGGATTAGGGTTGAGGATTGAGGGATTAGGCTTTAGGGATAAGGTTTAGGGTTGAGGGTTGAGGGATTAGGGTTTAAGGTATAGTGTTGAGGGTTTAGGGTTGAGGGATTAGAGTGAAGGGTTGAGGGATTAGAATTTGACGTTGAGGGTTGAGGGTTGAGGGTTTAGGGTTTAGGGATAGGGTTGAGGGTCGAGGGATTAGAGTTAAGGGTTGAGGGATTAGGGTTTGACATTGAGGGTTGAGGGTCGAGGGATTAGGGTTAAAGTAGAGTGTCGAGGGAATAAGGATTAGGGATAGGGTTGGAGGGTTTAGGGATAAGGGATTAGGGTTTAAGGTATAGTATCGAGCCCATTTAGGGTTTATGAATAGGGATAGTGTTTAGGGTTTAGGAATAGGATTTAGGGTTGAGGGATTAGGGTTTGACATTGAGTGTTGAGGGTTGAGGTTTTAGGGTTGAGGGTTTAGGGATAGGGTTGAGGGTCAAGGGATCAGAGTTAAGGGTTAAGGGATTAGGGTTTTACATTGAGGGTTGAGTACATTGAGGTTTGAGGGTTGAGGGTTTTGGGATAGGGTTGAGGGTCGAGGGATTAGGGTTAAAGTAGATGTTGAGTGTATAAGGATTAGGGATAGGGTTGGAGGGTTTAGGGATAAGGGATTAGGGTTTAAGGTATAGTATCGAGCCCGTTGAGGGTTTAGGAATAGGGATACCGTTTAGGGTTTAGAGATGAGGGATTAGAGTTGAGGGTTGAGGGATTAGGGTTGAGGGATTAGGGTTTAGGGATAAGGTTTAGGGTTGAGGGTTGAGGGATTAGGGTTTAAGGTATAGTGTTGAGGGTTTAGGGATAGGGTTTAGGGTTGAGGAATTAGAGTGAAGGGTTGAGAGATTAGGATTTGATGTTGAGGGTTGAGGGTTGAGGCTTTAGGGTTTAGGGTTTAGGGTTTAGGGATAGGGTTGAGGGTCGAGGGATTAGAGTTAAGGGTTGAGGGATTAGGGTTTGACGTTGAGGGTTGAGGGTTAAGGTTCGAGGGTCAAGGGTTTAGGAATAGGGTTGAGGGTCGAGGGATTAGGGTTAAAGTAGAGTGTCAAGGGTATAAGGATTAGGGATAGGGTTGGAGGGTTTAGGTATAAGAGATTAGGGTTTAAGGTATAGTATCGAGCCCGTTGAGGGTTTAGGAATAGGGATAGTGTTTAGGGTTTAGGGATAGGGTTTAGGGTTGAGAGATTAGAGTTAAGGGTTGAGGGATTAGGGTTTGACGTTGAGTGTTGAGGGTTGAGGTTTTAGGGATAAGGTTGAGGATCGAGGGATCAGAGTTAAGGGTTAAGGGATTAGGGTCTGATGTTGAGGGTTGAGTACATTAAGGTTCGAGGGTTGAGGGTCAAGGGATAGGGTTGAGGGTCAAGGGATTAGGGTTAAAGTAGAGTGTTGAGGGTATAAGGATTAGGGATAGGGTTGGAGGGTTTAGGGATAAGGGATTAGGGTCTCAGGTATAGTATCGATCCCGTTGAGGGTTTAGGAATAGGGATAGCATTTAGGGTTTAGGGTGAGGGATTAGAGTTGAGGGTTGAGGGATTAGGGTTAAGGGTTGAGGGGTTAGGGTTTAGGGATAAGGTTTAGGGTTGAGGGATTAGGGTTTAAGGTATAGTGTTGAGGGTTTAGGGATAGGGTTTAGGGTTGAGGGATTAGAGTGAAGGGTTGAGGGATTAGGATTTAACATTAAGGGTTGAGGGTTGAGGATTTAGGGTTTAGGGTTTAGGGATAGGGTTGAGGGTCGAGGGATTAGAGCTAAGGGTTGAGGGATTAGGGTTTGACGTTGAGGGTTAAGGGTTGAAGGTTGAGGTTCGAGGGTTTAGGGATAGGGTTGAGGGTCGAGGGATTAGGGTTAAAGTAGAGTGTCGAGGGTATAAGGATTAGGGATAGGGTTGGAGGGTTTAGGGATAAGGGATTAGAGTTTAAGGTATAGTATCGAGCCCGTTGAGGGTTTAGGAATAGGGATAGTGTTTAGGGTTTAAGGTTGAGTGATTAGAGTTGAGGATTGAGGGATTAGGGTTTAGGGATAAGGTTTAGAGTTAAGGGATTAGGGTTTAAGGTATAGTGTTGAGGGTTTAGGGATAGGGTTGAGGGTTGAGGGATTAGAGTGAAGGGTTGAGGGATTAGGATTTGACGTTGAGGGTTGAAGGTTGAGGGTTGAGGTTTTAGGGTTTAGGGTTTAGGGATAGGGTTGAGAGTCAAGGGATTAGAGTTAAGGGTTGAGGGATTAGGGTTTAATGTTGAGGGTTGAGGGTTGAGGTTTGAGGGTCGAGGGTCGAGGGTCGAGGGTTTAGGGATAGGGTTGAGGGTCGAGGGATTAGGGTTAAAGTAGAGTGTCAAGGGTATAAGGATTAGGGATAGGGTTGGAGGGTTAGGGATAAGGGATTAGGGTTTAAGGTATAGTATTGAGCCTGTTGAGGGTTTAGGAATAGGGATAGTGTTTAGGGTTTAGGGATGAGGGATTAGAGTTGAGGGTTGAGGGATTAGGGTTTAGGGATAAGGTTTAGGGTTTAGGGTTAAGGTAGACAAGGAGCGACTGAGAGACATAGAGAGGTGAGGGGGAGAGATAAGTGAGATATAGAACATGAGCTAATGGAACTAGAGGTGAGATATTGTAAAGGTGCTATCGAAGGTGAGATAGGCACAAATATTTATGGATCAATCTATAGCAGGACAAAATGCGAACGTGTTATAACACACTTGCGTTTTATCCTGCTATAGAAATGGTAAAAAAGTGTTGACCCCCATGATCCAGGCCCACATGCTCTATTTTCATGTTGATTATGCACGTGTTCCGACAAAAAAGAAGTGCTTTCATGCTGTTGGAAAGTTCACATGCACATTTTACACATTCTATTCCACCACCTTTTCTGCTTTGCCAACTTGAGAAGGAGGAAATAACATAGTTTTCACACCAACTTTGATATATATCTATTCAAGTTTCAATTTTTGTAGTGTTGCAATGTTAATTGTGATTCAATTTTAAAAATTTAACATTATAGATTGGTTAATAGTATTGTTGTTAGTAATTATATTTGAGTGTTATTCAATTTAACATTGAAAAGGAAGAAAGTGGTGAAAAACTCAAATTTTTTAAGAGTTTGATGCAAGAAAAAAAAAACTACATAATTGGTACTCTCTCCATTTGAATCTTCAGTTTTTAGGTATGTCAAGTCTTTACATGCATGTTCTTTACATTTTCCTTAATTCTATTTGAATTATTTTATCATGCTTTATCATATATGTTTAAAATAGACACATTCCCAATCAAGAAAGTAGCCTACAATCTCACATGATGCCATGTATATTTTCTACACTTGGGCTCTTTAATAATTATGTGTAATAAATAGACCTTAACGTACCATGATGTCAAACTATACAAGAATAAATCTTTACAACATAATAAAAATACAATCCCACCATTATCTTGTCATATTAACAAGTTAAAATACAAATGAATAGGTGCCAAGATCATACAAGTATGCACATGACATGATGATTTGTATGCACATATCTTAGGCTAGGACATTCCTTATGCACCTATTCATGATGATTTGTACATGCACATGACACAACAATTGTTGTCTATTCCTTCACAAGCCACCCAAATCCTAGTATCCCTAGTACCAACAAAACACCTTCCTAATTCCAAATCCTAGTAGCCCTAGTCACAACAAACATGTCAAATTGGGTCTGCCTCAACCTTTTCAAGCATGAAGACCCATGTACTCTTTTCATGGCTGCAATAATTTGCTTTGTATGCTTTGTACCTATTTTGGTTGAGTGACATTTACTCTTTTACATGATGATTGTATGTACATTTACTATGAAGGGTTGAATGACATATATTTTAGTTATTTATATGAATTCATTTCTTAGGAACTAATATTGGTCTTTTTATCATGCTATAGACAAATTCTCTGTCATGCCGAGGAAACGATCAAGAATTAAACCAACACAAGAAGAGATAGAAGCTAAGAATGCAAAGAAAGCAGTGGCTATGAGGGAACTTCGTGAGAAGAGGAAATTGGACACGATAAATGAAGACATGCCAATTGAAGAGGAACCACAACGATCACAAAGAGATATGGTATTGGCGGCACAAAGAAAATGAATGCAAAAACTTCGTGTTATGAGAGATTTGAATACCATAGTTGGAGACACGTCCTCTACCGCAAGTCAACATGTAGGGACACCATCTACCACATCTCAAGTTGAGAGTACATCATCACTCACATGTGATGAAGGAGGTATGTCATCGTTCCCACCTCAACCTCAAGGTATGTCATCTATTCCATCTTTGATCGAAGGTATGCCATCTAGCCCATCTCATTTAAATATTGATGAAATTCCTAATGTTGAGATGAATTTACCTAACTTAACACCACTTAGAATTTTGCATAGAAAGCCAAAATATTTGATTGATATTGATGAGAATATTTTGCAGCCAATGGAAGGTAATATTCCAAAACGCACTTCTAGAAGATATGCTCATAAGATTTAGAGATTGTTCTTTGAAAAGTTAAATTAGACTGCAAGATGTTAACTATTCATTGAAATGATGCAAAGTATAAAGTATAGGTCCATCATGAAGATTCTTGGGTTGAGAACATCAGAGGCTTCAAGTAAAAAATCTATTGTCAAGAATCTAATGAGTGCATATGAGAGTGTGGGTAACACTTCACGCACAAAAGATAGTAATGCAACATGGTATGTGATTACATCTACTATAGTAAGTAGTCAAACGAGAAAAGCTCGTCTCATTAGAAAGACGAGTCAAGAATTGAGAATTAATAGGAAAACTTTATCAAGAACCATTGGAAGATGCTAAAGAATTGAGGACACTAATGTCAATGAATTATGGGTGTTCTCGAGGAGACTACCACAAAAAGATAAATTAATTGTTGAAGCATTGAAATCACTAATTGAAGACTTTTGGAAGAATTACACAAGGGTATCTCCGAATCAAAGGGATGTGGTAAGGAGGAGAATTGGTAGTTGGAACTGTGAGCCACATCCAAAGCATTTTTGGATGAGACTCAAACACAGTTTTATGGTAAATTTCTAGAGAAGTATCCTCAAATTAAAATTTGTCAGAAATATTTTGAAATGCTAAAACCTTCTATGTCAAGATAAATCACACATGCACTAGTTGTTGTAGATTACATATTGAATTTTCTAACCATTTTGATGTTTATAGGTCTATATGTTTAGATATGCATACTAACAATGTTTTACAGGGTTGTGACATACGTGCCCCACCAACATCTTCAAGAGACTTCATATCAAGAATTTTATGTGAAAGAGAGGAAGGTCAAATATTCTACAAGAAATTATACCTAGATGGCACATGTCATCATTGCGGTGGCTTGCAACGTTTGCCAATATGTGAACATATGGAAAGAACACATGCGGTTGGAAACAAACTAGTAGAGTTTGGTAAATATAAAATAGTGGCATAAAATACAAAAGATGGTAAAGAAGCAAAGAGGTGTCAATTGGTTATTGAAAAGATTCTAGTGTATCAGTTTATGCCCATATTTTGTGATAGCATAGTGTATGAGTATGCAAGACATGCCCATAGAGCTCGACGGTTGGACTTGCAATTCAAGTTATGCAAAGACACATTTTCTGGTTCGTAGCATTGTTTCAGTCGTCGACTTTGCAAAGAACTATAGTCTACAACCATAGAGTGAGGTGTAATCACAATATTACAACTCCACACAAGTTTCTATATTTGTGCACATCTCATTCATTCATGCGAATGATAGTATAAAGGATGATAGAAAGATCATAAGAGAGTATAATTTCTATATTAGTGATGATCGCACGCATTCTATAGAGTTCGTGCAAGGTTGCTTTCAGGTGTTCTACAATGATTTGGCTAGAAGGGGCATATCGTTCAGTTAGCATATCATATGGTCGGATAACTGTGCGTCACAATTTAAGAACTCACAGAATTTCTATTGGCTGAGTAGGAGGCATAATTTTATAGGTATTCAGCATATGTGGAACTTTTGTGAGGTCGGGCATGGAAAGGGGGAGCATGATGGTGCAAGAGCATGTATCTAAAGAGCCATAGCACGAGAAGAGTTAAAGTATAAAGACAATGCAAAGTTGACAGATGCAAAATCGATTGTCGAGTGGTGTAATACTTCCATGGGTCCAGGTAATGAAGGTAAGTCTTCAGCTCGTAGATTTTTTTGGTTGATAGATGATACTAACATTGCACCATATGAGGACTGTTCTACACTAACAGGATCAAGTGAGATGCACTCTTTCAGAAGCTCAATTGCAGGTTCATGGAGTATCCATATGTGAAAGATGTCACGCTTTTGTTCATGTACAATTCAAGCCTGGGATGAGTGTAAGTCAAAGGAGTGGGTTGACGAATGGTAGTTAAGTTATCTTAGCCCACTTGACACGTATCGACCCCCGACGGCACTGGAACTAACACAGATGGAATCATCAATTGACTTTGACCACATATAAAATCTAGTTCAACCAGGTAATATATCTATTTGCATAGTTTTTAAAATTCTTAATTTCATCTTACTTTGTAGTGTTTTTGTAATGTTGACTAATTTCATCTAATTTACTACACATATCAATGTAGGGCATGTATATGCAGTTATTGCAAATGAAGATAATGAAGAGAGAATGAATTATTACTTATGTCGTTGTGTTGAGGCCAAAAAAAAATTGGAAGCCCCAGTTACAGATGGAGAAAAATATCGAATGCCCTACAGGCTCAGTGGTTATTACTGGAACATGGCTTAGAAGGTACCCCCATAAGAGTGTTAATGTTTGGCTATTTCAGGACTTTGACACGCATCAGAATATTCTTCATTACTCAAACCTTATTGTGGAATCCAATGTTCATTTGATACAGTATTAAGGTAGACCTTTGAACAAAAGTTTGTGGAAGGTGTGTGAGTCTAACCATGAAGCAATACTTGACACAATAAAGAGTAGAGCAGACCTGAATGGTTCATTGGATTAATTTGTAAGTATTCACATTGATTTTGTAAATTCATGTTACATTAAGTTGTAAGTATGCACATTAATTTGTAAAGTTTGTCTTTTTTTATTTACTGCTATATTTTTACACGTATACACATTTTTACATTATCATGTTATTCTTCATGGGGTTAGACCTAAGTGATGGATGAAGTTGATCCTGAGAATAATATATAAAATCTAGGTAATGTATTAAATATAGGTGTCTCTAGGTGTCTTAGTTTCTAACTAAATAATAGGTGTCTCTAATTGTATCTTAGGTATATACGATATGTCAACTAGGCAGATAGAGACTAGAAAATAGGTGTTTTAGGTGTCCTGCATCTACTAGACTACATGTGTCTTAGGTCTTAGGTGAGGCCACATGAGCTTCCACTTTCACGTGGTTGGCCTTGTCAGTATAGAATATTTATATTTCTTGAAGCTAAGGGAAGCTCTTTTTCTTAATAGGAAAACTTTATTGATTTCAGTTGCACTAAGGTGTAGGGGCACCTAGGTTGTCATGCCTTCAAGAGAAGTCAAAAAATAAAATTTTGTTTTGATTGAGTCAATTGTATGTAATAAGGTCTTCTAAGACCATTTCATTTGTTTTTAAGTCACTTTGAATCATTTGGGGTCAGTTTGAGTCTTTGAGTCCTGTTGCAAAAAAATGTCAATGTTGTCAAGTTACACAAAGCAACTTTTACATTTTTGGTGTCTTGCTCCTGATGCGACCAAACTGACAATTCCAATGCATCCAGATGGGTACGTTTAGGTTAGGCATGGTTCTATTTTTCACTCAAACATGTAGAAACAGTCTGAGCTACATTGTACCGACCATATCCATGAAGAGTCCAAAGTGCAAAAAGGCAGCAATCTTTGACGAGATGTTACTCAAAAACTGTCACTTAGAAATATTTTGTCTAAGGCAATGCAATCACATAGAGTGCCTCTACAATAACCTCTCAGTTTTTTATATCTTTGAGGCATTTTCTTGTGGTGAAAGGTTTTCTGCTACCCCAAAAATCGTCAGGAGGCAGTGTAAAATTGCAAAAGGGTGTAAATTTCATCCTACTCTTGATGCAACCAAACTGACTGTTCCAATGCGTCTGGATGGGTACATGTACGCTAGGCATGGTCCTATTTTTCACCCAAACATGTCGAAACAGTCTGAGCTACATTGTACCGATGATATCCCTGAAGAGTCCAAATTGCAAAAAGATAGCAATCTTTGATGAGATGTTACTCAAAAATCATGTCACTTAGAAATATTTCGTCCAAGGCAACGTAATCATGTAGGGTTTCTCTACAATAACCTCTCTCAGTTTTTTATATCTCTAAGGCATTTGCCCATGGTGAAAGGTTTTCTACTGCCCCAAAAATCATTAGAAGGAGGTAGTGTAAAGTTGCAAAGGGGTGTAACTTTCGTCTTGCTCCTGATGCGACCAAAATGACTATTCCAACGTGTCCAGATGGGTACATTTACACTAGGCATGGTCCTTTTTTTCACCCAAACATGCCAAAACAGTCCGAGCTACATTGCACTGACGATATCCCTGAAGAGTCCAAAGTGTAAAAAGGTAGCAATCTTTGACGAGATGTTACTCAAAAATCGTGTCACTTAGAAACATTCCATCTAAGGCAACACGATCACGTAGAGTCCCTCTACAATAACCTCTCTTAATTTTTTATATTTCTAAGGTGTTTTCTCGTGGTGAAAGGTTTTTTGCTACCCCAAAAATTGTCAAAAAGAGGTAATGTAAAGTTGCAAAGGGGTGTAACTTGCGTCCTGGTCCTGATGCAACCAAAATCACTATTCCAATGCATTTGGATGGGTACATTTACCCTAGGCATGGTCCTATTTTTCACTCAAACATGTCAAAACAGTCTAAGCTACATTGTACCGACGATATCCCTGAAGAGTCTAATGTGCAAAAAGGCAACAATCTTTGACGAGATGTTACTCAAAAACTTGTCACTTAAAAATATTCTATCTGAGGCAACGCAATCATGTAAAGTCCCTCTACAATAACCTCTCTTAGTTTTTTATATCTCTAAGGCGTTTGCCCATGGTGAAAGGTTTTCTGCTATCCCAAAAATATCAAAAGGAGGCAGTGTAAAGTTGCAAAGGGGTGTAACTTTTGTTCTTCTCCTCGTGTGGCCAAACTGAAAGTTCTAATGCATCTAGATGGGTACGTTTAAGCTAGGCATGGTCCCGTTTTGCACCCAAACATGCCGAAACAGTCCAAGCTACATTGTACCGGCGATATCCCTAAAGAGTCCAAAGTGCAAAAAGGCAGTAATTTTTGGTGAGCTATTATTTAAAAACCGTGTCACTTAGATACATTCTGTCTAAGGTAAAACGATCATGTAGGGTCCCTCTACAATAACCTCTCTCAATTTTTATAATTTCTTAGGTGTTTGCCCATGGTGAAAGGTTTTCTGCTACCCCAAAATCATCAAAAAGAGACAGTGTAAAGTTGCAAAGGGGTGTAACTTTTGTTCTTCTCCTCGTGTGGCCAAACTGATAGTTTCAACACATCTTGATGGGTACGTTTAGTCTAGGCATGGTCATGTTTTGCACCCAAACATGCTGAAACAGTCCGAGTTACATTGTACCGGTGATATCCTTGAAGAGTCCAAAATGTAAAAAGGCAACAATTTTTGACGAGTTGTTATTCAGAAATCGTGTCACATAGATACATTCTATCTAAGGCAAAGAAATCACATAGGGTCCCTCTACAATAACCTCTCTCAGTTTTTTATATCTCTAAGGCGTTTGCCCGTGGTGAAAGGTTTTCTGCTGCCCCAAAAATCATCAGAAGGAGGCAGTGTAAAGTTGCAAAGGGGTGTAACTTTTATTCTTCTCCTCGTGTGGCCAAACTGATAGTTCCAAAGTGTCTAGATGGGTACGTTTAGGCTAGGCATGGTCTTGTTTTGCACCCAAACATGCCGAAACAGTTCAAGCTACATTGTACCGGCGATGTCCCTGAAGAGTCCAAAGTACAAAAAGGTAGCAATCTTTGATGATTTGTTACTCAGAAACTATGTCATTTAGATACCTTCTGTCTGAGACAACACGTAGGGTCCCTCTACAATAACCTCTCTCAGTTTTTTATATCTCTGAGGCATTTGCCCGTGGTGAAAGTTTTTCTACTGCCCCAAAAATTGTCAAAAGGAGGCAGTGTAAAGCTGCAAAGGGGTGTAACTTTTGTTCTTCTCCTCATACGGCCAAACTGACAATTCCAATGCGTCTAGATAGGTATGTTTAGGCTAGGCATGGTCATGTTTTGCACCCAAACATGTCAAAACAGTTCAAGCTACAAACACTAACTAGTCTTCAATCTTCAAACACTACAAATACCATGATATCCTGCATAAAGCTGTCTTTAGTCTTTTATAAAGGCATGCCCATCAAATTCAATCGCATAGATATGATTTTTTGTATTCCAAATTCTTTTTAAATACTAACCTTCCAATCCTTTTTTTCGCCCTCATATCAATTAAATATGACCTTTGATTATGATATGGCGCTCGAGCTTATGAGAGTTTACCAGAGACGCCGGTTGAGTTAGGTTGAAGGGTCGGTGAACTAATGACTTAAAGACCATTTAGTAGGTTGATTTAAGTGATAGTAACTTCTGATTATAAGTCAGTATTAAATTAAAACAAAAATGCACTTTACACACACAAGCAATTGAGGGTTTTAAAGTCTTAAGAAAAGTAGATTCTTTTTAGCGTTTAATGCCCAATATGCAAACCCTAACTATCAATAAGATTATGATTATGAAAGCTTGTGTCTTCTCTAACTTCTTATTGCAAGAACAAAACCACATCCACCATGAATATGAACCTTGCATCATATCAACCTTTCAAGATAAACCTTATTATGAAAACCATATTCACAACAAAACCTTGCATGAACAAAACCACATCCACCATGAACATGAACCTTGCATCATATGAACCATGTTTGTCTTGTGCAGCATCAACATGAATTGAGAGACTTTATCATGAAAACCATATTCACAACATCATGCACCTCATGACCATCACCTACCTTGAATCACTGTATCACCTTATCAACATCATGGCATCAACCTTGACATCAGTGACAACCTTGACCCTTTGACTTCAATGACAATCTTGAACCTTGATTGTTAATGACTTATGGAAGCCAATAGCCCCAATGTTATGTTGCATACTAAAATTAGGTAAGATTCAATGTAATCTCATAACCTCACCTTATATGCAAGAGGAATTACATTTAATAACCACAATGGTCATCAGGTGCTCATAAACATATGATTTTGACTATCTTATTCAAAACAACAAACATACTCTTTGCATCCCAATATGGTATAATAACAAGAAATTAATAAATATTTTCAATTGACCAACTCATAAAGAATATGGATCAGCATACTCATTTGAATATTTTCAATTGAGCAACTCAAAGAATATGAATTTTTTTTGTTCAACATGATGATTCATTTTTATTTTAAATACAACTTTTATCTTTTAGTTCCAAAATGAGGTTTAAGTGATACTTGAATAACAATAGTTGGCTTATTGGATCAACAAACATCCTTTGTAATACAATTGGACTTTAAATGTTTGAAGTAGCCATCTACAAATATCCATTCAAACGTAGATTTATAATGCAAGTATGGACGCCATCAATAAAAAAGATTTGTATTAACCAAATATCCATATAGGCATACATCAATATCTGTCAATATAAGTATAACATATATACAAAATAGCCATATAGGCTTACAAGAATGTCATATAGGCATACAATGTCAACTATATGTAATACAAAATATATATGTCCACAAATGCCATATACGCATACAACAAAGGAACACAATAAAAAGCCATTCCCCTCTGGCTGGTGAAGAGAATAGATCACGGGCAGCCTTTGATCTTCTAGGGGATGGAGACGCGTATGTGGGTGGTCTGCTAGGAACCCGAGGGCTGCTCCTCCTATTTAGTTCTTCCTGCATCTTTAGCTGTTACAATAAAAAGTATAGACATTAATATTTAGAAATTACATGTTATAAAAAATGAAACATTTAACAAAATAATCACTTACCACTACCATATAATCTGTCTCCTCACTTGCCTTGGTAGCAGGAATAGGCGATAGTGATGTCATGTCCTATAGAAACCATCCAGATAGAAATTAAACTTCAAATCAATAATCTTTTAATTTTTCAAAAATAAACAACTATAACAATGAATGTAAATTAAAATTTACTAATCTGCCTCATACCCCTGTCAATGGCATGGAGCTATGAATCGCAGATGTCACACCCTGCTCCATTGCCCTATGAACATCGGGAGGTGTCTCCGCAGCCTGCATCATCTGGAAATAAAACAACATTATTCAATTACGAAAACTATAATAGTGATGCAAATCATGGCTTCTAACATACACACGTTCACCTAAACATGGAAGTACACATAATAAAGCACACAAGTCACATACAAAAATCTAGTAAGTACAATTCATTCATTAAACTATTTATTTTATTACCTCCGTGAAGCTTTGAAGTCCACCACCGCTGGCAGGTGTTGCCGTGAAATCTCTAATATTAATCTATTCAACATCCAAAATCAGATATTAGAATACCATTCATATAACGATGCTATTCACGTGTAATATTTATAATTGCTTACTAGTTACATACCCCGATAATAGATGATATAGTATAATATGCAGGTGGAGAACCACTGAAAACTGCATCAACGCTATGACCCTAAAATTTCATTAAAATCATCAAACTAAATTAGTTAATCTTGCATTTCAAAAATGAAATTTAATAAATTAAATTCAATGAACTTGCTAATATTTACCTGAGTATCAAGGTCGAAAGTCTCACTCAGGAGGGTATCTGTTATCACCATCTGCTCAGCTGCATATGTAGCATGTGCACCTGCGTCCTGAGTATCCATGGGGTCATAACCACAGGCTGACCCACAAGTCTGACAAGCATGGGGTGGGACCCTACTCCTCGCACTATCTCCCAACCCATGCTGTGCTGTAGGACTGGCATGCTCTATGATGCTCTAGGTCAAGGCACTAATGGACTGAAGTGTATCGACCTCAACACTCTCCTTCACAATGGAAGGGATAGAAACATGCTCATGGGCTGGTCTATTGATTACTCGTCTCACTAGCTACTGTGGGTCAACACGTGCCTCTGGTCTATCTTGTGCTGACCCCCCACCTCTACCTTAGAAGTCCCGCATATCAAAATAGTTTGGCATTTTATTGAGGACAAACTCGCAGTAGAGTTTCCTCAAAAAGTATTGCAGGACCTCATTATTATTGCATAGAGGATGGTCAAAAACTATCCACCACCTCTGCTCAAAATAGTCCCTTATCGCTTAGTTGTTACACCAATGGATAGGGAACCTCTTGCATGTCATGGGTGGAGGTTGATTTGTTTGTGGGTTTGTGAAAATGGAACACAAGTCTAATTTTGTAATTTGTAACTTTTTCACATCTTCATATGATAGCTTGTCTGCATAATACTTTTTAAACTCTCTCCTCTTATCTGACCAACTAGATATTTGTTTGCTAATTGAATCTACATTTGATAACATAGATTCAAGAGATTGAGAAAGCGTGGACCTATGTAAGGTTGAAGTTGAAAGATCTTTCAACCTTGCAATTATGTCTTCAATTTCTTTTTTATTGTTTTCAATTTGCCCCATTAGATTTTCTTGTGTTCCAGGGGCATGTCGAGGAATGGATGGAGGAGTTTGTTGTTCAAGTTGTTCTTTGACAAGTATTTCCTCTTCAAGATTTTATGGATTTTGAGGAGGAGGAGGTGCATTAACATTTCCTGACAATTAAGAAAATTTACATCAAAAATCAACTCAAACCTACCTATTTAGAAACAAATTCAAACAAATAAACAAATAAAACTCACTCCTTTGGCCTACTCGACGTCGTGGCGGCATTTTGGCAATGAATCAGTAAGATTTTGGTGTTGAATTGAGTCTTCAAAAATGCGAGCGCGCTCCTTAGGGTTTGCAGGCAGCGACTATAGAGGAAAATAAAGAAATGAAATGAGCAGAAATGCTCTTATATATATAATTAGTCATAATGCGAGTGCGTTATGGTTTGGTTTTGCTGAGCCTTAGGCTCGTCATTACCAAACCATAACACGAGCACGTTATGTATTAATTTTTTTAAAAAAAAATTTGGCCACTTTTTGGCCCCCCAACTTTTTGCACTTACCCCACCTCACTTCATGATGCACTTAAAACACACAATTGCTTAGCCAAAAATGACATCTCTTCCTTGAAATTTATATAGCCCACCAAAACACGGGCTTTGCCAGTGCTTGTGATGAAATCCAAGTCACTAAACCCTTAAAGAAAGAAAATAAAAATCCATAAATATTTCTGATTTCCAAGATCACCCTATGAAATGAGGAAAGATCATATGCAGATGGACTTGTAAAACACATATGACTAAACTATTTTTAATTCTCTAGATTACCTTACAACATAAGACCTGAGTATACCCAATTTAGTCACATAAATTAACATGGATAAATTATATAGTTTAAAATAAATTTAAATTTAATTATAATTTTAGTTTGTTTGATATTTAAGTCTTTGTGTAAGGGTGAAAGTTTAAACCTATGTCACACTTCAATCCAACTTATTAGCATAAATGAATTTAAGTATTTGTAATTGAAAGTCAAGTTTAGTGAAACTTATGTTCTAATTGGATTCATTCTAACTAAATTAGATATGGGCCATAACTTTATCAATTGAAAGTGTCCACTAAATACATATGTAGCATCACTTTGAGGATAATTTACCAAAAAAAAATTATTAAAAAAACTTAAATGTTCAAACAACTCTTACATAAATAATATTTTAAAAAAATTAAAAATACCTTTTTGTAAATCCATAAGTTCAATTTGTAAAAATATAAATTTTAAAATCTTTCAATTAGTGTTTATTTTTTTAATTTTTACTAAAAATATAATGTTGATTGCCCTCATGAGAAAAATATTGGTTTATTTAAAAAATTAAAAAAATATCACTAGAGGAGAGATTTCATGTTAAGATGTTACGATATATTTTTAAAAAAAAAAATTATGGAGGTCATCCACATTCATTTTTGCAACTGACATATGTAGCATCAATACCAAAAAATAAAATTATTAAAAAAACTTGATGTTCAAACAACTCTTACTCACATAAATAATATTTAAAATAAAATAAAAATACCCTTTTGTAAATCCATAAGTTTAGTTTGTAAAAATATAAATTTTAGAATCTTTCAATTAGTATTTTTTTTTTTAATTTTTACTAAAAATATAATGTTGATTGTCTTTCATGGTGTTGGGGCCTTGCACTCAACAAGACTTAATCTATGCACTAATGTTTTAAGTTATAAATTAAAAAAATGAAAGAAATATTTTCATTACACAACTTCCAAGATTTATTTAAATAAATATATTTATCAAGGAAAAATTTAATCTATGTACTAAAGTTTTAAATTATAAATTAAAAAATGAAAGAAAAACAAAAGTAAATTTATTATAGAAAGAGCGTCTCACTTAAAACTTATTTTATTTTATAGTATCAATTTTATAAAAAATATATATTTAAATGATTTTTATTATTTTTAAAATATACACATAAAATACCCTAAAAATCTACATTTTATTATTAGTTTTCATCATTTCAAAATTAAAAAAATATATGGCAATTATAATTAGCATCATTTCAAAATTAAAAATATATATGCCAATTTAAATTAGAAAGTTAGATTTGGTGTTACACTTTGAACTTTCACCTTTAATGTAGTTACACAACAAGCATTAATAGTTTTTTTGAAATGAAAAGTCTTGTGAGATATATCTATTTTTTAAAATTACACAATGAAAACAAATATTTCACTCAAAAATTGCCAATATAATATTTTTTTCACTTTGCTATAAAACTAATTTTTTTTACATCACGAAAAAATAATAAATAAAATAAATTGTGGTTTTAGCCCAAAATGTGTTGGTTTAGGCCACCCCCTCCTTTTTAACAATTTCAATACATTCAACTTCAACTTCAAATTTCTCCAATCAAAGATATTTTTATCTAAAAATATCTTTTGTAGAAAAGATAATCTAGAATTTTAAAAATATGATTTTATATATTTTGATTAGATTTATTATATTTTTATATATTTGATTAATTTTATTATGAATTTTTAAAATTTATTGTAAATAGGTTATTATAATCACAAAATTCAGATAAAATTTGACTTTAAAAAAATATTAAAACATACACATCACTTTTAGGCTAGTTTTGAATTTTCACCAGAAAATAATTGGTTGGGTATTTGTAGTTAAAATAGGGAGAGGAACATTGGTAGAAAAATTAAAAAATATTAAAACATATACATCACTTTTAGGCTAGTTTTGAATTTTCACCAAAAAATAATTGGTTGGGTTTTTTAAGATAAAGAGAGGGAGAGGAAAATTGGTCGAAAAATTAAAAAAATATATTAAAACATACACATCAATTTTAGGCTAGTTTTGAATTTTCACCAGAAAATAATTGGTCAGGTATTTGTAGATAAAGATAGGGAGAGGAACATTAGTAGAAAAATTGTGCTGTCTTATAAAAGTGATTTGACTAGGAAGAATATAGTTTTAAGTGTTGTTATAGTAATAGGTGTGTAACAAACTATTTGTGGAGTTATTTGGAAATGGGAAGATTTGGAGAGTGGTCCCTATTTGAGGGAGTTTGTGCCTTTGTGAGCTTTTATAGTAGAATATTCCTTTGTTAGGTTATAATGGTTTGCAAGAGGTCATTCATGAGATACTTGGTTTTTACATGGATTTTAGTTCTAATTATTTTTTTACTACTTTTTGATAGGGATGTATTTGTTTTGGCTTGAGATTATATAAAAATGAATAAGGGATTCGATTAATTTAGTGTGTACATAAATTACATACAACTTTCTCTTTAAATTTTTTTATTACAAGTAATTTTTATCCTACAAACAATCCATTTAAAAAATTGCATACATTTTACATCTATCTTCTATATAATTAAAAATTTGATTATGAAAAAGTCATGTATCCCTAATGAAATTTTGGCGTCATAATAAAATTTTAGACTAACCAAAAAAAAAAAATCTGTGGCACCCCCATTGAACCTATGGGGATGAACCTTTGGTTAGTACTATTCATTTGGAAAAACTTGGTAAGAATTCTCTCCCCCTTTACAGGGAGGATGTACAGCAGGAGGGAGGATCTCAAAAAGTGTTTACAAATGTATTAAGGTGTGTTTTGGTTCCCTTTCTGACGGGACTGTATACCCTTTCCCATAAGTTGTTGTGGCCTCGTGAATGACATTAAAATTCTTTCATTTCATCATACTCCATATTATAAACATCACTATTAAAGAAATAGAAATACAGAAGTATAATTGAAGTGGTCAACCTAGCACTTGCACCACAGCCGACCCTGCAATCAAGAGTAATGCCCTCTCCAATCAATGAAAAGCTGCTCGGCCACTTGGCCATTTGGGTTTCCAAAGGACAGACAATCGAGCACATCAACGGTGAAAAATATACGCTGAGCATTAATGCTGTGATCTCTATGCCCAATATTGGTTGCTATTTCTATATGTTTCTTTAAAGTCAACGTGGTGCCGGTTAAGGGTGGATCATATTTGGCGGGTCCCTCATGGCTTTGGTATGATATATAGAGGGGCAGTCAGTCAATCAATCTACTCATTCTCACCTTTTGTCTCTTAACTCGAATCAGTTCCTCCACTGCAGTAATCTCTTTCTGTGTTTTCTGCAAAAGTTTTTTCTTTTTCTTCTCGTTGAAACTATGGGGGGTGTATTGAGGGCGTCAGTATTTCTGTCATGGGTGCTGCTCAATTCTTATTTCATTACCTCAGCCATGGCAGGAGTTCTTTTCTCTACTCTGCCCAGAACCCTGGTGCTCACATCTGCCATCAGTAGCCATAATTCATCGGCTTCCAACGGTAAATTTTTTCTTCTTCTTTTTTGGTAAGTTCGAATCTTGCAGGAGGTAGGGTATGTATGCTTCATATTGAAGCACAGTTAGGTGCCTCCTTTAACATCAGTGGGAGTATGAGGTAGTCCCATATACTACAAGCCGCCTATAAGCTAGGTTTTGAGGTATCGTGGACTATAAAAGGATTCCATTTCCATTTTCATTTCTGTACTTCTGGAATTGTGTGTAATACTAATGATTTCTTTGATTTGTGTATATTTTTTTTAACAGTTGCTATGGCCGGGGAAGACAAGCTGTTGGTCACATGGAGTCTGAACGAGTCGTTGGCAGGTGGGAAGGTGGATTCAGAGTACAAGAGCGTGAAAGTGAAGCTGTGCTTTGCGCCTGTAAGTCAAGTGGACAGAGCCTGGAGAAAAACAAACGATGACCTTAAGAAGGACAAGACCTGCCAATTTGATATTACACACCAACCCTATTCTTCTACTTCTAACAACACGGTCACATGGACAGTGGAGAGAGACGTGCCGGGGGCTACTTACTTTGTGAGGGCTTATGCGTTGGATGCGTCTGGAACTCAGCTGGCTTATGGTCAGACCACCAATAAGAATAAGAGTACCAATTTGTTTGTGGTGGAGCCCATTTCGGGGAGACACGTGTCCTTGGACGTTGCCGCTGCTGTCTTCTCTATCTTCTCTGTTGTCTCACTGTTTGGTTTCTTTGCTGTGGAAAAGTTGAGAGCTAAGAAATGATGGAGAAATTTTAGTCCTGCACTTGCCTAAAAAGCATGCATGAGGGTTCTTCTCTTGTATTTGCAGCAAGTATAGATCTTTTAATAGGTTTGTCTAATGTAATTTGTTTGGTTAAGAATGTATTCTTATCAATATAAGCTAGTTCAGCTTTACCATGATGGTGGTTTGGTGGTTTAATTTCTTTAGGCTAAATTGGAGCTGTCGAAATAAAATCTCTCTCTTTTTATTGGTCTACTCTGTCTTGCAACTTTCAATTTCTTTTCCTTACTTACTTCACTAAAATGAATAGAAATAGAAAGTTTTTAATGATGTCTCTGAGATCGGGAAGCAAAACTGAACTGCCCAAAACAAAACCCCAACCAAAACTGCAACAGTTTTTTTGACTATCCCTTATTTCTATGTTGATCTTGGTTCTTGACTATAGATTTTGATCAATTAATCTGTCATTTTTACTATCAAAGGTCTAACTTTTAGAATATCTGTGTATTTGAACTGGATGTCTTTGTATGCTTCACACTCCATGATATAGTGCTATTCTGTCTCCGCTAATCCCGATGGACAGAAATGACAAATCCTATCCACCCAGCCAACAAGTCACAAATAATATACACAACTCAGGTGGGAAAACTTCAAAGCTTAGTATAAATAAATTAAAATATTGTAGGCCCTTGGTTTGATAATTAAGGGGGCTTGGTAGAGATTGGAATTTAGGTGATTTTATATAAACACCCTCCATCTGGATTGCTATATGTACTACATCTAACTGCGGAATCCAACACAGTGACATTATAGATGTAAAGCATAAATTTGAAATAAGAAAAAGTATGCCATCATACAGATAATGTTTCTTATGAGAGTGCTTTTAAAAACTACTACTTTTTGTGAAATGCTTTACTAAACCATTTATTATATGGTTGTGAAATTGAAAAGCCCAACACCATTATGAAAGCACAGTGAAGGTGCTGCCTTTTTTTTGGTATTTTTTTTCTTTTTTAAGTTTAGTAAGTTATTAATATACTGGACGTTATCTTGAGCTTCCTTTCGGTCTTGAGAGTGGCTTTATGGTGGAAAGATGAGTAGCAGATTGAGTTTCTTTGGCTAAGCCTTCTTGATTCTGTTCCAGTTGACTTGTCTGACTGTACCAGTTCAGAGTGCAAAAGGCTCGAACAAATTCGTCATTTGAAAAAAAAGTTAAGAAAAAGAGCTATATAAAAAAAAAGCATCGTTGTTTCCACAGGTAGTACTAACCTGTCTAAAGAGTAGGCAAAGCAACCTTCCATGACAGAGACTCTGTTGTTCCTCTTGTTATAGTTTGGTTTGTTTTCTTCAATGTATTTCACTTAAAAAGAAACTGTGATAAAATCATAAAATCCCCCTTCTGCACTACCTACTGAAGTACACCACAAGCAGCATCAAACACAAAGAAAAAATAAAAATAATTTGTAACCCAGTCCTCTTTTCTTGTGAAAATCAGCCTGATCAGGCATATGCCTTCTCACATATGGCATCACCCATTTTCAAAAAGAGGCTTGATGTTGTTCAACTATCAAATCAATTGATTTTGGAGCTGATATTGTTCAATATAGAATATATAAAGTACACACAGACAAGAATTTATAGAATATATAAAGTAACACACAGAAAAGAATTTAACGTGGTTTATTAATATGTAGCTACATCTCCGAAAGCAGAACATTAATTTTATTATTGATAGCAGCATACATAAAGTTTTCCCCCTCTTACCCATGACACCTTAAGGTAGCAGAGCCACACATTTTGGGATATTTTAAAGAATATGAATATGCCAACGTACGACGAAACTATGAATAGACTCGAAGATACTTCTTGTAAGAAGCTTTCCCAAGATTCTAAACCCGCAGGAAATCACTAAGATCTACAAATCTTTCAAAAGGTATATTTTAAAAATATCCGAGTAGAAATAGTCAATAATGACAACACATATGAATGTGAATTTAATTAATTTTAATGCTAGAATTGATCCTAAAGCAATGGTAAAGGACGGAAAGGACAATGCACGTTTCCATTGGAGGATTCCATCTAGTATAATATTAGAGCACTAGAATATATTCTTTATACCAAGATTTTTGGAAAGGGGCCGTGAATACCCCAGGTGAGTTTGTTCCGAGTAGAGAGGTTTTATAGTTTTTTTTTTTAAATTCAGTCTTGCCTAGGGAGGGATATTTAATTTTGAAAATTATGCACGACAAAAATTGATATGTTTGTCTATGGTTTATGATTTTTTTTTTTTTAAATTTCCTTAGAAAAGGACATACTATAACGTTCGTATGTGAAGTGGGAAATTAATCTCACACCGACTTATACAATCGTATTCACTTGTTTGCTTTCAAAAGTGAAGGTAGGTGACCTCCAATGCCACGTGTCCACCACATTTTAAATGCAGCTTCATTATGATTCTTGAAGCAAAACTTTGTCCTATGTTTTTTTTGGGGGGGGGGGGTGTTAGACCATTAGTATAGCATACTAGGTACCCAACACAAATATTTGGAGTATAATTTTTTCTAAGGACATATGCATTGGCTACTTGGAGCCTAGGACTATATTCTCTCTTGTTGTCATATCTGTCTTGTAACTATTCTAAATTATGGTTGTTTCATTAAATTTGAGTTATATACTACTAGTTATATCACCATGATCCCAAGTTTTAGAAATATTTAAATTTGTAAGCTATTTTGTAGGTTAAGTATGTGGGCTAAAAGTGTGTTGATTGTAGGCCTGTTCAAAAAAAAAAAAAAAAGTTATGCAGGTTATTACTTACTATAAACATACATGATGATTAAGCATGATTTTATTAAAAAAAAAGAATTTAAGAAGATTGATTTAAAAATTATACAATTAAAGTTTTACAAAAATTACATAAAAAATACTATGATAATTTAAAATATAATCTAGATTATTGATTAAAATTTCTTGCAATTTTTTTATAAAAAAATTAATATTATAAGTTGTAAAAATCTTAAAGCTAATATGTTTTATTTAATTACTAAATCCATTTAATTATACATTTGCTTACACACTAAGTACTTCTGCTTTAAAAAACAATCATCAAAATCAAGTTTCATATTTTAAATTATAATTATTAATAATAAATTATTACTAGTATAAATATCATCTATCTAAATTATATTATGTTTTATTTTTTAAATTGGAATATTTTCTAGTTATCCATTAGCTTGATCACTCTCACCAAGCAATATGATGACGGTACAACATATGAATCAATCCACAATTCAAACGAAATACTCTTCCTTTGTGAATGTTTAGATGATGTTCCCTTTTTAGTCAAATCTAAATCTATAAAAACCTCACCATAGAAACTTTTGGTCCATGACCTATAATCCGACCATAGTATTTTACACTTACATTTATCATAACAATGTGCTATTATCTATTCTCACTTCATCACTTCCATCACTTGAGTGTAAAAACGATTAGAAACAATTGAAGTTACCTACCATACCAGGCACTTTTTTTTTTGGGAAGCTATCTGCCACCAAGCCAGTGAGCTATTGGTGCATGTGATTGATTAGTTCCTCTCACGTCATACCATCCACAGGGCCGCCAAGTGGGTAATACACCACCAACGTCAATGATTGGGCAGACTGGCAGTTATAAGTCGTCTATGATGCGGGACCCACATAGTTTGCCATTCAACTAGAGGTGCCAGATCTGTCCCTGTCCCACACTACGCGTCAAGGGATGATGGTGGGCCCTCTAAGATCCAACCGTATGCACTGGGTGACCCATTCAAAAGAGCCCGAATGTTTAGCTGCCAAGTGGACTTGCTTTGGCAGCTCCAGATTACAAGGAAGCACGTGTACAAATGTCTTTCCTGCCAGGGTTTGAATGAAGGATTTTGGCCCGCCAACATTTAAAGAGACTCATCCGACCAAGATAAAGGCCTTTTGACTTTGAATGAATGAATGAAGAATTTTAATAACGTCCACGAGGCCGCAACAGCCTATGGGACCTAGCAGTCGCACACAGCCCCGTCAAACGGAACAGCAGCCACAAAACGTCCACTAAGTTCCCTGAACTTCCTTCTTGAGATCTTCCCTTCTGCTGTGAAGTTTCATCACGAGGTTCGTCGTGCTATCCAGCCTCGTCGCTTCAAAAGCTATTGAGCTTTGTGACCAAGGTTTTCATTATTTCAAAGCTATTGAGGCTATGTGAGCTCGACTAAGGTGTGAGTTTAATACTTCCTAAGGTATGCGGGCTTGGTAACAACAAGCAGGATTTAGTTGAAGTACGTGGTTAGGAACCTCAAGAGAAAACAAAGCAAGAGTCCAATAAGCTGCCAAAGGCAAGATCCCCATGTAGATCTGTAAAACATCGCAACCAACATTGTAAACCTAATGAACAATGCATTCAATATCCTGTCCTAAGGTAAACATAAAGCTTTTATCACCTGAGAATAGCACAAAGTGTGCAAATCAGGACTTGTTGGCTCTACCAGGGGTACACACAAGCTTAAGACTCCTACCCTAATGTATAATAAGTTTAGTAATGTAAAATGAGATAATGACATCAATGGAGCCAATCTAAGCTATAGGAATCAAATGGGCTACAAGAATAAAGCATCATTAAATCATCTGATCAACTGCCAATGATTGAGGACTAACAAACAAACAAGCAAGTAAATCTGGCCAAGACCAATATCAAGGGGGATCAAAAGAAAGTGGGGTTCCCTTATTTCACCTAAAATTAGGGAGGTGTTGCAACAACAACACTAAGGAATTGCAAATTAGTAATAGACTCCCATAGACATCTTATCCCTATCTACATGTTGTAAGAAGACACTTTGCTTATGTGCTCCTTGTTCCTGCAACCACATGTCACTACACTATTAATAGCGATTAATTCTTTGTCATGGGTGAGCATGTGGCAAGCACTTTGAGTTGGCCCGCCAAGCATCCACAGTCTGATCTTCATCTCCCTTACTACTCACCATTTGATGGATTTCAAGTTATTTGCAGGTTCTCATTTAAATGTTCATTACTTTTCACCTTAAATTTGACGATTTAGCTTCTTGTCGTTGATGTCCATGGGGTTGCATGGACACAGGTTGAGTTTGTGATTGATAGCACATAAAGTTGGGTCGACAGGGAATCTTTTATCGATTGGTTTATGATTGAGTGCCTTGCACTCGTTGTTCAAACTTGGGCACTGATTGCGCTCATTGTAGGATCTAGGCAACTTGCTCATTTGTTAAACACGTCCCCACTAGTGCATATGTAGACAAATCTTTGTAGCAATTAAAGTTGATGTTCAAGTCTCTTTTTTGTTAACACAACTCACATGCCTTGTATGTTGTTGTACTCATTTGAGAAAATTCCTCTATCATTTATGCTTTGATGGATGTCCATACCTTATTCCAAAGCTTCCATTTTGGCACATGCTCAGAGCATACTAGCAAATGTGAACTTATTGGGTTGGAGACCTATTCATTGCATTTGGTGAAACATGTATGCATAAGCTTATTTTGAAAAGCTTTGCAGGTAGGAAATGCAAATTGCCTATGCACCATGAAATAATGGACTTTTATTCCTTTGTAAAAGCATGTTCTTGAGAAGTCGAGTCTGTAATAGTTGTGTAATTTAGTTGGTGTTGTATTTGGAACAAAGATAACTACTCATGAATAAGCTAGATTATTTACAAAGTTCATGCGCTAGTTTCTTGCGTTTGTGTTTTTTTTCTTTGAAGTGGTGTTTGAATTGAAATATGCTTTGTGCTCATCGTTGCCTCCTCAATGATTTCAGTATGTGCGGCAAATATTCTTAACATTATTTAATACCAACTATCACACATTTAAAAAATCTATTGTGTAAATCTATGTTTTGTGTATTTGCTCTATGCCTACCCTCGGCAAGGATTCGAACTACTCAATGATATATGTCTAGTTTGGTTTTTCTTTTCATTAGGATTCCAACTACTAATGTTTTTGCCATGTTTTCTTTTTTTTAAATAATTTGCCTTAAAAATCATGCCAAGTTAAAAATTACTTTGTTTTTCTCAACCACCCTTTTGAAGCCCCTATATTTATAATTTTTTATTTTATTTTATTTGTTTTATAAAAAAATGTTTGAATCTCATTTTTTGATTGGTCTGCACAAAATTCCCTCATAAAAATTATCTTTTCGCTTAGTTTAAATAAGGAAAAAAACATCCAATAGAAGGTAGGGTGGGGTAAAAATTTATGTTGTTTTCTAAAGTTGTAAATTTCATCCGAAATTGCACTAGTCATGCAACAATCACCATTAAAGATTTATTTAGAAAGCAATTTGATAGTGAAAGGGTGGTGACAACTGATTCACATTACAATTGTTGAAGTAGCTCAATGAACTTGCTCGCTAGAAACATTTAGCTAATGTGGCCCCACATGTCTCTAGGCCATTGGTCCAATATTGTGTGTATGCCTATGAGTATCCTAAGTGTTGATGTGGATAAGTAGCCTACGGGTGAAAAATTTCTAAGATGCCCTACAAACAATTACCTGTGTCATTGCCTTTGTCAATGTGCCTGCACATGATTGGATGTTTGACATGACATATTAACACATTTATAGGGTTAAAGCTTGTGAATGTTACATTTTAAAGGATTCTTCCTGTCAACTTTTACGTAAAAAGGAATGAAGTTTTATAACATAAAGCTTGTGCCACTTATTCTTGATCTAATGGTTTATGTGAGGGATGGGATAGGTCCGATAGTTGACACTTGGTGTATGAACTAAAAATGCTCAACACTTAATTGCCCATTGTGTGCCAATTGTTAGGTGTTTCCATATGTCCTTGGTGAGTTGCGATTGTCACTTGTGAAGAACCAACATGTCAAAATAGAGATGAAAGGTGATGTTAAATTAGAATATAAATACTTCACCACTAAAGACACATCCAATGGCAGGCGATGGATGATGGAGATTGAATAGAGATCTTGGCACATATAGTCGAAGTGTTCCCTCGAGGTTTGGCTCTTGTGCGCTAGCCAACTGCACCGTGTGGCCCCTACCTTCTTGCCACAATTCAAAAAGGCACTATTTATGCTAAGCTAAGGGTTTTCACTATGCAAAAGCTTCTACTACACTCTTTAATCATTCTAAAGGTACTTCTTGACCATAACAGTTGATTTGACCATGTAAAAGCCTATGGTAGGGAAAAATAGAGGCCTAGGACTAGTTCAATGCCTCCACAAAAGTAAAACTTTACCAACATGGTGTGAAACCAAACTTTGCAACCTTTACTCACATTCTTGTAGCCTATGTGAAAATGGAAGCTTTGGAATAGGGTATGGACATTCATCAAAGTAGTTAATGGAAGGGCTATTTTTATTATATATTGTAGTTGCAAGTGTCCTATTAGACATGTATGTGGAATATAGAAGCATAGACAAGGCACATGAATAGTGACAAAATGCCTTAAAAAAACATGGTGTCATAGAATGCCATGATTATAGAATATGTTCGATATGGCTTTGTTGAAAAGGGCTTATAAACTTTTAAGTAGGGTATGGACATCCATTAAAGCATAATTAAAAGTGGATTTTTGTAAGATATGGTAGTTGTAACAACCACTTCCGATCACCACAACCTTCACAAGAACTTATGCACAAAATTCAATAAAGAAGAATTTATATAAAAATTCTCACTTGAATTATTTCAAATTGTGATTAATTTTGTTTGTAGCTTATATTGCATGGATGAGATTTGATGTTCCTTGCAGTTACCTATGGCATTCACTAAAGTTGCTCAAATTTGCAAAAATGCTTTAGAAACTTTTAAGCAAATGCAATTGGTAGGTGTAAAACTATTCTTGTTTGACTCTTTTGGACCTCGAAGGATAAGCGCCACTTGGAATGGGAGTTAAATTATTGATCAGTGGATTAGAATCCCCAAGCTAGGTGTCAGACTTGGAGGAGTAATAAAAATAGGAGAGGGGAGTTGATTTTCTTTAGCTTCCCAATGGGTTCTTGTAAGTTGAAGGTGGGAGAAGACCTTTGAATAGTTTGTTTGTAGGGTGAGTGCTTAAGGGTGAAGTTTTGGATTTATTGGTTGAAGTATGTGAAAGTTTGTGGGATAGGGTTTCTAGTTTCTCATCTAGAATTCGCAAAGTTTCTTATACTTTAGCCTTGATGTTCTTTGGAGTGTTATTATTAGTTGGAGATCATATTTGTAAGGTGGAAATGTTGTTCAAAAAGTCTTATAAAACAAACAAGTGTGAATGATTGAATGTCAATATATTTTATCCTAATTCAATGTGTCTAATTCAATTTATCTTGAGTCTTAAAACCTATGTCGATCTTATAAAAATGTGTTGTGAAAAGTCTTATTGTAAGGGAAAGACTTGTCATTCATTGAACTTTTTACCCTTGACTACATCACATTCCTACTAACCATTTTTATTGTAAACATTTTATTATATTATACGCTCCAAAATTTTATGATTAATATACGATACTCATAAAAGTGTTTCAAATAAAAAACCTTTAAGATCTTGTAAGTTTCAAGCCGCCCGCCAATCACACTTCATACCTGCTAAGCTCTATCACAAGATCGTATGACGTTCTAAATCTCATATATGTAAAATCTTAGGCAGCCGTTCAATGCAATTAAAATTTGAATATTTGAACTAAATTAGTGCATCAGTTGGCAATAAATCCAACAGCCACAGTGTGCAACAAGTTTTTAGCCGCATCCCTCAAAATTTCACAAATAATATATAAGTTTGCCGTTTCTGAATTCATTATGCTCAGTACAAGCATAACGCTGGAACATCAATTGGAGGAGTCGTGTTTTTCACGAATTCGATTGCAAAAAAATTATGAGACAAATTTATATTCAACAGCATCACAGCTAGCGTAATATCTAAATATATTAAGCAATGGCGCCATCTAGAAATCCATTACATCTGTGCTTTCAGCAGATAAGAAAGTACACCCCCATGCCCATGATTGTTCCCCAACCAAATGACTCGAACAAATATATCAGGCACTTATGCAAGCAAGGCCATCTGAAAAAAGCCCTGCAACTCTTACATCTCACGGACAGTAGCCTCATAAACCCCTTTACGTACGCATTTTTGTTACACGCCTGCGTTAAAGGAAAATCTTTCGCAGAGGGTAAACAGCTCCACATTCATATGAACGAACAGGGTTTTGTTCCAAACGTAATGGTGCAGAGTGCACTGGTGACAATGTATGCCAAGTGCGGCGATGTGGCGGAAGCCCGCCGTATTTTCGACCAGATGTTCGAACCAGACCCCTGCTCGTGGACTTCCATGATTGCAGCTTACTGCAAATGTGGACTCCCCGAGGAGGCCTTGGTTTTACTAAATCAAATGAAGAAAACAGGTGTGAAACCGAGCGAATTTACATTTGCCAGCGTTTTGCCGGCCTGTTCCCAACTGGGGGCCCTAAAAGAGGGAGTAGAAATTCATAGTGACATAATTAGGAGTGGGTTTCAGTCGGATGTGTATGTGCAGAGTGCTCTGGTAGATATGTATGTCAAATGCGACCGCATGGAAGATGCGTGCCAAGTGTTTGACAAAATGCCTCAACGAGATGTGGTTTCCTGGAATTCTATGATTGCAGGATATGCGCAGAATGGGCACTTGGACAAGGCTGTTTGCCTGTTTGAGAAGATGCCTGAGCCTCCAGACGTGATTACCTGGAATGCAGTCATTGCAGGTTATGTGCAGAATGGGGATGCGGAAAAAGCCTTGTCCTTGTTGCATCAAATGAAGAAAACAGGTGCAAAACTGGATTCTACTACGTTTTCCACCATTCTCCCTGCTTGCGCTAAATTGGCTGCTCTGGAATTGGGCACTGAGATTCATCAGGATATAATTCAGAGTGGGGTTGAGTCTGATGTTGTTTTAGAGAGTGCTCTTGTGGATATGTACGCGAAATGTGCAAGTTTAGGTAAGGCACGGAAAGTGTTTGACAGAATGCCACAAAGAAACACGTTTTCATGGACGTCCATGGTTGGGGGATATGCCAAGAATGGTCAAGCCAAGGAGGCACTTGAACTCTTTGGACAAATGCAGCAGTCCGGCGTGAAGCCAAATTATGTTACCTTTGTTTGTGTTCTGTCTGCATGCTGTCATGTGGGCATGGTGGAGGAGGGCCAGAAATATTTTGATTCCATGATTAGAGATTACCACATTATGCCTGAAATGCATAACTATGTCTGTATGGTTGATCTTTTTGGTCGTGCAGGACGCCTTGACGAGGCATATGACTTCATCAAGAAGATGCCTGTTGAACCTGATGTTGTTGTGTGGAGGTGTTTGCTTGGTGCCTGCAAAATACACATGAATATAATGCTAGCAGAGCGAGTAGCAGGACACCTTTTTGAGGTGGACCCCAACGACGACATGCCTTATGTGCTACTATCCAACATATATGCTGCAGCTGGCAGGTGGCGTGACAGGGAAAATGTGCAGAGATTAATGAAAGATAGGGGAGTAAAAAAGACACCTGGATGCAGTTGGATTGAAGTGAAAAAACACATGCATGTGTTTTTAGTAGGAGACACAACACATCCACAAACACAAGAAATATATGAAAAGCTAGCAGAATTGTCTACTGAGATGAAAATGGCAGGATTTATTCCCAATACAAATTTTGTATTGCATGATGTGGAGGAGGAGCAGAAGGAAGAGTTTCTTTGCTACCATAGTGAGAAGTTGGCCATTGCATTTGGGCTTATCAACACATCCCCTGGAACAACAATTCGGGTTATCAAGAACATTAGAGTGTGCGGTGACTGCCACTCTGGTATTAAGTTCATATCCAAGATTGTTGCACGAGAGATTATAGTGAGGGATGCCAACCGGTATCATCATTTTAAAGATGGACAGTGTTCTTGTGGTGATTATTGGTGATGCTCAAGAAGCAATAGCATGTGTACTCATAAGATGGCAAATCTTGCTTGAGAACAAGGGGAAGTCAGTCTATTTCATGAATGCGTCCTTTGGAAATCTAATTTCTTTTCTGGCTTTATTGGTAGAATCATTGTGTCCAATAAGACTTAAATGCCAGAGTCATTAAGAAGGGATATATGAAAGGGATATAACATCTTCCAAGACAGTTAGTCGGAAGATCATCAGAATGGGCCATTTTGTACTATTATTCTTGGTACCTTTCATATCACGCATTAATTGCCTTAAAGGAATAAGAGAAGTTAGATAGTTTCATAGTAGACTAGGATAAGAAGATGCAATATTCCCACCTAAACAAAAAGTAAGCAAAACTTACTCAAATAGAGAAATTCAAATATCTAATTCTATGTTCAAGGAAAACTCATATAAATACATAAACTCATATAAGTTTTAACCAGTGAAAAGATGAAGATCCAATAAACTTAATCGCATTTTCTTAGAAAGGGAGAAAATCTTTGGATTCTGAGATGGTATTACAATTCTAAGCAGCGACTTAAGTGATGATTACAGACTGATGAAGTATAAACACAAAGATTGATGATGCTTATTGAGTTCAGTAGCAGCTAGCTCTTGTACCCTAGACTAAAACTGGTCATCATTTCGCCCTTGCCTTAAAGGAAATAGTCTCCAAGTTTTGCTTTAAATGATTGTCCCTAAGGTTTACCTAAATTCAGAAACTCTTGCTTAAATCAGATCAGAGAACCCACTTAGCTTGCAAAGGAGAAGGTGCCTTTCTTTTCTGCCAGGTGGTGATTTGCTAATATTAGGTGTTGTGGGTCTAGGTGTTTAGAAAAATATCTTTTAGAAGTGGATGTTGACATTCTGAGATTATGTTTTTTGAGTTTATAATTTGCAGACCATCTTCTAGAGACACAATTTATAGAGTTTGAGATTGGTGATGCTATGTCATGGATACCAAGATGAGTTGACAACTCAAGGTGGAGGCATTCTGACTTGCAAATAGTTGTAAAGTATGGATTGGATGGGTTTGAGCTTAAGCTGCTAGTGGTATTTGAATCTTTATTTATCTGGAAATAGCAAGATTTGATTTCCACCTTGCTCTTGATGAAGACTCTGGTTATCTTGCATCTTGATATGTATGGCTGTCACATTTTTCTACACATGAAGTTCTCTAAAGAGGCAGGGGCTTTTTCCTGTTATTTCTTATCATATGCAGTAGCCATGGATGAAAGATTAACTAGTAGTCCCCATGGTGGTTCATTTTTCTGGAAAGCATAACAAATTTCAAAAGAAGAATAGCTTTGGAATACACATCTTACCTTGTTGAGTTGCAGTTAATGATATGGAGATAGTTTATCTCACTCCATTCATCTGCACTGTGTTAGAGGCCTGTTGCTAGTGCTTTTTAGTCATGGTTGAGTCTGTTGAGTCCTTTAATGGCAAGCTAAACCTTGAGAGTCTGAGACTATTCTGTACAGCAGCTTGTTCACATATTCATAATCATCCTGTTTTTTTCGTTCCTTTCCTCTGATACACTTTTCAAGTCTATTCTCATCTTAGAACCCATGCTTATTTTCAATAGGCCTTTGAAGCTTATCTTGTCTACCATTGTTTGCCTCAGGCCGGCCTAGAGAAGGTGTTTGTAAAATCTTTGCATTCAATCACAGAAGTTATTAAGGCTAAATTATGGTCCAAAGGGAATTTTGATGAAGTCCAAGATTGTGAATTGGTGAATTGTTGACTGGATAGCCTAAAGATTATCAAATATATCTTGTATTTGAAAATATTCACCAGAAACCCGGGCATTTATTTACCAAAATAATATACAAATATATTTTGGAGATGGAGGAATCAGCCCCGCATGAATGGAGCTTCTTTTCGTAGAGAGTAATTTCTGGTTGTGAGGAGGGAGTATAATCCATGTTCTTTTTTTTTTTTTAAACTTTTTATGGTTAAATCATGGGATTAATGGCCCGTGGCCTCTGGGACACAAATTGGGGCCCGATCCATGGGCATGCATCATGTGCACTTTCTCGAACTTAATCTCTTAAGGCAGGAATGCCTCAGAGCTAGCTCAGCAGTTCCTGGGGGGCTTTGAACCCGGACCTTCATCGTGGTAATAATCTGTCTTTAGCACTTAGTCACGCCCGCTGGACTATGTTCTAAACTTCTATCAATTTATTATATTTAATGGAATCAATAGATAACTTTAGATATTAATATACTAATGTTAGATATTGAGCTCAGTTACAATGCACATCTTATGATAGAACTTTTTTTTTGATAGATTTAATATATCTACTTGTGGGTTGACCTTCGGCTTGGATGCCACAACTGAGGGGTATCTCTTCCATTAATTTCACCTAGGACTTGTACCAAGCTTTGTCCTTTAGGGGACGCTACACCCAGAATTGAATGTGGTAGTTTACCCAATTCAATATTCAACATTTGTATATGTTAAGCATACGACATGTCCCTTGAGGATTTGAACATGGGATTCCATTATGAAGGCCCCAATGATTTACCACTTGAGCTCATCCCATTTGACATTTTATGATAAATTTGCCCATGCTTTAGTGTTTGTATAAATTTTTACAAAGGAATGCATCTTCTATCACAGCAAAGAACATGAGAACTACATCAGCTGAGCAACAAAGTTACCTAGAAGCATCACCCAGCCTAAAATTTTATTTGACCACTAAACCTTGTTGAAGTATTAACCACTTGAAAACTCTGTGTTTGAAATTTCTTGACTTCAAAAGGTTCTGACAGCAATTTTATCATCTTTGTTCAGGGTTATATGCTCCACATCTTTGAGCTTAAACTAAATCATGTGTCGCTTGGTCATATAAATGGTTGGTGCCATAGCTATAAAATGACTTACTGTTGCTTCACTTCCAGTCCCTCTAGTTAGGGCTTGACCCTTTAATTTGCAACTTGAAAAGACAGCTTTCAGGAGTCATTTTACAGAGCTACTGGAAGGATTGATGTCTACACCACTCAATTTTTAGCATGGATTGATTTTCTCCATGTGTGCAAGTGCTGTAGCTCCCAATCTGAAAGGTCTCCCCATTAGAAAGGATATTTTCTCTTCTATCTTTTCCCAATATAAGAAGGTAATAAGCTAAGCTGGCCACTTGGAGCAGACATTGTCTAAATAGATCTCTATGCTAAACATCAAGCATCGTGTGGTCCCTCATATTGCCAATGAAGATGACTGTTATAGGGTGGCATGCATTCCAAATTCTCTTAAGAGTCTTAGGTGATGTCAACCCAATAGATGAAAATCATTTGCATTGCCACTTATATGACATAATTTCAATGGACCATAATTTCTCGTTTGTGTTGGGACCTCAGAATTTGGTGTATGATTAAAATTTTCTATGGAGCATTTCCAACCACCGCCCTTGCCATCTCTCACAACTTGAGTTTTACTATTTGTGATGCTTAGGACTCTTTTTCCGATGCAAGATTGCAAATGTCCCAAGGCACCAAGGGAAGCCCTCTCACCACCTTGCTTTCCCCATAGATTTTCAACAGCATTTCTAGTCATTTGTACCCAATCTAAGAGCAGGAAAGGGAAGAAGAGAAACATGAAATGGTAAAAAACTGAATGAATTATATTTACAATAGAGCAAAGCTCTATATAAAGAATGCAAAGTAGATGTTTCTAAAAGATACAACAGCTAATAAAGCAACGGAATTAGAAACAAACTAAACTACAGAAATAGAAACTATTATTACAATATTGACCATTAATAAACTATCTAAAATATTATTTTAATAAAACATGTGCTCTGTTCCTAAGATTTTATCCTCAATAATTTTCCAGCAAATGAGAGACCTTGATCATTCCAATCTTGAATTTTCTGTTCAAATGTAATCATTATTCATTGCCATTGGTAAACCATATAGAGATGAATGCCAAAGGTGATACCCAAGTAACATATGTTTTCCCTTGCTTTATAAGTTTCCACTTTTTGTTCATACAAAGTGGTGGATCATCTTGTCCAATAAGAAAGGTCTCCAGATCCTCCTTTATACTACCTTAGATGCTTCACCAAAAGTTTCCAAACAGAGCATGGTTCCTCAATAGACTCTTGATTCAGCTTTAGGAATCAAAGGTATTTGTCATGTTATTTTCTTTCTTTTCTTATTTTTTGAGGTCTTATTTGAAATTATTTCACATATTTGGATACAATGCCTTGGGACAACTGGCCAGAGGATGAAGTTATTTTTAATTGAAAACATTTTGCAGATTTTTACTTTCAGAGGTGCTTTGACTTGATTTATGGTGTGTGATTTTAACAATCACCTTTGTCTTTCCTATTTGATGTCTTGCAAGTCCAAAGTTGCATGCACACGGATACGGTATCGGATACGGATACGGCTATTTTTCAAGACCCCTAATATGGATACAGCTAGATACGACATATATATATTAAATAATTTAAATTTAATAATATATATTTAACTTAAACTTAACAAATTAATAACAAATATATTATATATTAATGAATTAAACTTAATAAAGAATAAACATAATTAAAAAAACTGCAATCTAATAATAAGCAATATTAAACTTAATAAAATTTTAATAAATTAAACAATGTATTAAACTTAATAAATAAATAAAAGTCTACAATGTAAAGCAAAACAAAAAAAAATAAAAATTAAAAAAAGTATCACCAATTAATAAAATTTGCCTCTTCCTCCATTGCTTGTTGACACTATATCTTCAACTTTAGAATGAACATGATTATTTGAGTAAATACGATCGCGTAGAAAGACATATTTCTGATCGTGTACGTGCAAGTCTAGAGTAGTTCCCCGCAACAAGAAATCAGCATGCCAGGTCATGGAGTAGTTGCTTGTGGCAATTTTTAACATTCTAGGGTTAATGTTTTTGGGATACGGCACAACTATCATGAGAATGCCATATCTGCATGTATTCGGCACGGGAAAAAATAGGGTTTTTTTGTACGGCCGGACACAGTATCCAAGACGTATCTAAGCCGTATCCTATGAGTATCCATATCCGATACGACATTACACGTACCAAGGGAGACGGGGTGGCATATCCGATAACTGTGTTTGCAACCCCCTCCAAATACCGCTTATGGGAAATATTCAAATTCTTGCAAATCACAGATAAGTGCTGGCAGCATTGCACATCTGATTTATGGAAGGTAACATTGAACAGAAGAAAGGTCATTGAGAGGTATGAAATTCACCGGTTGTACCCCATTGAGAAGCTCAACGAGCACTGGCTTCTATGATTGTTGATTTTTAATAATGTAGTTCAAGCTACGGTTGTTCTTTTGGGTCTTGGAGAGAATATTATCACAAAGCCAAGGACAAGGCATGAAGAAATGTTGCTCAAAGTCCATCAATGTTTTCCAAACAATTGGTAGAGATCTTTTTTCAGAAATGCACTAGAGAGCTTAATGGGCAGAAAGAGAGAAAGAAGCTTGACAGATTACAAAGAAAGAAACTTTTCTTGTAATGCAGTAATTCTTTTTCCCCCCTACTTCTAGATGAATCTATATTAAGAGAAGGGAGGAGGTGATCAACTGACTGTATGTGAGACAAAACATGGACAATAAACAATAAGCTGCAACGAGTGGGGGAGGGAAATTATCAATACACCAATACCTAAACAATTAACTGAAACAATAAGATTTTCAGTGAGCTATAACATATTCCCAAGGAGTTTCTCAAAAAAGATCCCATCACTTTGGGAGCAAAAACATTGGATCAACCAACTAGTGGCAACAAATATCAGACCTAGTTTAATATTGGTTTGTGCTAGTTCATTTAAAAAAAAATGAGATGCATAAGGCATTTGAGGAATCATCAGAGAATGCAAAGGAACAGCTCAGTGGAGGACTTTTCTGAAGTCGTTTGTGTGAAGAATGAGATGAATGGGCAAGTGCTCAGGTTTCTGCATGAAATTTGGAAAAAGAACTTGCAAGAATGGGTGGTGAGACTAATTCCAGAGGCATTTAGAAATCTAACTACATTGATCATACCATGTCTTTAAATTATCAATTAGAAGTTATGAGTTGCTGGAACTATTTCTATTATGTGTCAAGATTTATAAATTGAAGATGTTTTTGTTTTTCAGGGTTGTTAGGCAGGTAATTTCAAGATGTATTTAATTTATTCTGTTCAATTCATCATGATAATATCTTCATTCGCCACAGGCCTTTCCTGGTTCCACTATGGCCTTACAGATCTGGAGGTCCTATATTTTCCTTTAATTGCCTGGTTTCATTGACAGGTTCTTCAGAACTTATGGAAAGTTTGAAGCTATTAAATGTTTGAATTTGAATAAAAAGAAAATGTTTCCCAACAATATTTTAAGATGCGATGCATTAGTTAAACTGGATGCTGGTTTGAAACAATTAATTTGTTTGGCTATGACCTATTCCATCTGGGCACGAACTTGTTACTCTGCGGAAACACTTTCTCAACTAAAATAAACTAAAGTTACTTCCATCTTCCATTAAAATGATGGAATCTTTCAGCATTTTGCTTATCTCATTCAATGACCTCACTTTACTTCCTCTGGCTAGTGGTAAACTGAAAAATCTTGGAGTCTTGAATGCAAGAAAGAACTTCTGGAATCTAACTATAATTCTAGAGACTGATGTCAACTTAGTCAGTCTTGTTCAATTGGATTGTAGAAACAATCATATCAAAAAATTGCCTTATTCATTTGAAAGATTACAGAATGTGAAGAAACTAAATCTGAATCAAAAAATCCTTAGCACCCCATCATTAGAGATCATTCAGGAGGGAGGTAATTCTCTAACCAATACACAAGGAGTGGGCGGACCTTTTGATAGAGGAGAATGGCACATGGATTAATGGAAGGCTTCCCTGTGAGCGAACAGAAAGATGAAGCATGGCATGTGCCATTTGAGGTGCCTGGTCAGGCTTTTAGAATAAAGTGGAAACTGATTTGTTTGTTTTTTCTATTTACTTTTCTTGGACATACCTGGGATGGGTATTACTCTGGCCTTTCTCTCTACCTCACCAAATGGATCCTAAAAAGCATTATTGCAAGCATTTAGTTCTTTCTTTCCTTATGTTGATCTCCATTGGTAGCTTCAATTTGATTATTACAATTTTTTATTAAGAAATTGTAATAATTACAGTGCCTGTGACCTTTTCTCCCTGTTATTATGTTTCACCAGCTTTACAAAGGAGGAATTTATGCATGTGCATGCTGGTAAGATTGACAATTTATTTTGAGGAAGGTGTTTGCAATAAAAGCAACAACTTGTGAACCTGTGACCACACCTTCTATAAGTTCTAACATATGCTAGTATGCTCTCTCTCTCTCTCTCTCTCTCTCTCTCTCTCTCTATATATATATATATATATATATATATTGGATTGAAATGAGCTATAGATGCCTATGAAAATTAATGTATTTGTATGACTAATAACTTTCTCTGGCAGTTTTTATGGAGCACTTGAAGGATTGACATGCTTCTTTAGCAGTGGAGGATGAGACGTGTAAAATCACAAGTCATTTTTACTATTTAGTTAACAGACTAGTGACCATCTTGAGACAGAGGTTGGAAGCTTAGTTTGTATTCACCCAAATTGGTATGTCTTTCTTATATCCATAATTTCTTTTGTTTCTGTTTGAATAAGCCAACAAAGTATATATATACATCATAAAGAAACATTAAAATACAGAGATTACATAGGAATGCTTCACATCTGTGGATATAACAGAGCATTTACCAAGAAGTATTCCACAGAAGTGGTATTAACATAGCAGAATGCAGATTCCATCAAAAATCTCATCTCCTCAGATGTACTTGTTCTTCGCATTCCTGCATCCCCACAGGATGCAGACGTGGACTCTTTTGTTTGTGTTTTCCTCTGTCAGGAAGATTCAGACTGCAGTTCCAACTGCCCTACTGTGGCCGAAGAAATCATCATGATGTTATCCTCAGATTAATATTACTGAGTTACAATAACAGCACTTGCAATATTGTAGCATCTTCATCTGAGACCAAGGTATCTGGGTAGACTCTACTATAGTGTTATTTGATAACCTTCTTCCAGTAGGAGGTCTTGTGCTTTCACATCTACTATTTCAAGTTGAAGCCATACTTGGCTTCCACACCATTACCATGTGAACATGGGTTTGTGGCTGCATTGCCTGGGGTAATTTCAAAACTAGATGTCCATATCCAAAACAACTTTTGCATCTAGATTCTAAAGGTAACATACTCAGTCTAATATTTGGATCTGTCTTGAACCCTTCAATTCTGGAATTTGCAGGAGATCCGCTTTTAGGCAAAGCCAAGCACATGTGATTTGAAATCTCTTCTTTTTTGATTCTGCCAAACTGATTAAGATGTCAATGGAGTTAATCATTGCCACAATTAGGCTGCCAGAAATGAAGAAATGTTTGAGAGCCTCACACAAATGGGCACTTGAGAGAGTGTTTGTAGTGTTGGCTCACAACTAGTGTGTGAGGGTTTGAGGAATAGCCCACCCCCTTAACAAAACCAGGCTCCTTTGGATAATAGCTTCCCATTCGCCTGACTTTTAGAAAACTACAAAACCCTTGGGCAGATGGATCAATGCTAATATAATCTTTTGATCAGGGGACACCAATCGAGGGAGATCCATTTGTTCATAGAAGAGAGTCAGACAAATACCATGAAATCTATATATAATATATTAGGTACGATACTTCTAAAGCTTTAATTGAATCATCAATCAGAACATTACATAATTTAACAATAAGGTTCTAAGCAACTTTTCTAATATGTATCCTACTATGCAAGAAATTTGATGACATAAGAATTAAGTGACTGGTTCAGGTTCAGTTACAGGGGTTTGGTACATGGGTTCAGCAAAAAGAAATTGTGGTTGGGTTCATTTTGGGTTTGCCTGTATAAACAAAATATAAAAAATCATAAATATATACATATTTGCAGCCTAAAAATAGAAATTATGTTCAGAATACCACACAGCATCATATAATAAACGGAACCACCATAAAACTTAAAAACACTACTTCAATGTCAATTTGTCAAACACAAATGTCATTATAGATATTCATTGTTCAATATTAAAATAATAATATCAGCAATTAGCATCATATGGGTCTTCAAAACGATCATCATTATCATTGACATTAGATGATGTAGGTAGATTAGAAGAACCATAAGCAGTGCCACTGCCAATGCCACTCGCACTAAAAGCATGTTGGGATGTGGAAGCATCCAAGTGAATATGTTTTGGCTCTATACCCGACATCTTCATTTCTCCTTCCTTGTAGTCATTTTATTTGTGTGAAAGAAGGCGCAAGTTGGAATGCACATACGCTAACTACTCTACCTTTTGTGAATACAATCAATTGTGTTTTACTAAGTGGATGATAGAGTGTGCTCCAGCTTATTGAGGCAAAGTTAGAGAGTTAAAGTTATTAAATTATAAATGAAACTTCAAACTTGAAAATGTTTGTCTTTTTAGATTTTTTTTTTTTTTTTTAAAAACTTGAGATAAAACTTTGAATCCAAGAGGTTGTAAGTGTTGAAATGCTTGGCCATGGACGTACCACCATCTATGGGCATCCTTTAACTTGTCACAAAGAGCAGAAATACTTTGATCATTGGAGTGTACAGTCAACAAACTCAATTGTGACTACATCCTCCAAATTAGGATCAGTGAAGAGTCTAGCAAATGCTTGCTTATATCCTTCACTGACTTCCAAAACTCTATATGGTGCAACTCTCATCGGCAAAGCAATGATCTCAACACTATAATCTTTTGGAGTCAATGCAAAGGCAAGAAGATGTAGTGGGGTGGTCATTTTGCTCAACAATAATTGCTTGCACCTGTTTGAAGGAAATTCTTTTAGGATCTCATTCTTTCTCATTTATAATGATCTTTATTTTCTCAATCATTGAGTTGATCCATCATATGCCTCTCCCAAACATGACTTCACCATGACAATATAATGAATCATACTCAAAGTAGGCTTAATAAAACTAAGAAGATATTCCACATGATCCCACCAAATGTCATCTAGGATTATCCGCTTAATATTTGATGCCCTCTTAGTATTGGATTGCCTCCATATGGATCAATGTTGGTTGATGACTATGCTAGAAAATGGTTCGCAAACCTTCACAAGTTGTCTCAAGACAATTGTGTTGGAGGCAAAACAAGCCTCAACAACCGATTCTAAATTAATAAAATAAAAAACAAAGAAGAAACATACTTAAGTTTTAAAAAATAAATTACTAAAGTAAAACATAAAATTTTATATTGTTTCACTTACCTTCAGCAACTCTAATTTTGATAATGTTTTGAATATGCCTTATGACATGTGGTGGGTGGGTGGTGATGAACCTTTGGATCTCTTTGGCCTCAACATACACTTGTTTGATCCAATCAATTTTGTTGTCAATCTTTGGTAACATAAGGTTAAGGGAGTGGACATCACAAAGTGTCCAAAAGATGTGTGAATAACATGCCTCAACCAATGTATTAGTTGCTCTACAAATTTTTGTGTTGTCCGTTATGACTTGGACAATATAATGAAGCCCCACTTCCTCAATGTCATTAATTTTGCTCACCATTTCTTGTCACTATGATGAGCAAACAACATTGAAAGACAAACCATTTGCATAGATGCATATTGCAATGTGTTGATAGGCAATCTCTTGAGATTCATTTTGAAATGTCATTTCCAATGGTCCCTTTGGTCTCTTATGTGAAGCAGGCTCTTCTTGAGGCATGGCTAAAAATGGATGGCTCTTTATCACAACTTTAGGAATAGATGGGGAAAGAAAGGGCTTCGTTGCTCAAGATCCTTTCTTTGCCAAAGGATGACTTGTTCTATGACTTGTTTCATCTATTTTCTCTTGCTCTCTAATATATTATATTACTTGAGATGTTGGCAGTACAACATTCTTGACTAGGCAAGCTTGGATGCACATTCCAAGAATGCCACACAAATGGACTTTCACCCAATTGTATGAGTTTATATACTTCACACCACACTCACTGCAAATCCAAGCATATCCCCCATCACTTGGAACTTGCTATATCATTTCAACACATTTCCACAACAGAGAATTTGGATTTGTTTTGAAGTGGGGTCAACCCATGAAACTAGAACTGATTGCCATTGTAATCCTTATGGCAACAAGTTTGGAAAACAACACATTCCAAACAAATGAAAACAAAATATATATACCTAACTCATTTAATATTTTAAACATAGATTCATAGAAGAATGGGAAAAAAAATTACCTTTTTTCCAAATTTTTTCCTCTACAATCTCCTTGACAATGAATGGGCTCTTGTATATGTGTAGGAATAGCAATCTAACCGTTTTGGAACCTTCAATGATCAATCTTCAACTTTATTTGTGTAATGACAAGCAAGAATGAATGTTTTTTTGTCTTTTGCATTTAGAATGAGGTAAAATGAGTTTGTTATAGTGTTTCAAATGGTTTAAAAGACACTTTCAAGGTTAGGGTTCACATTTTTGTGTTTTCCAATCAAACAAAAAGTAAAAAAAAAAAAGATAAACCTAGGTTCTTCTGAGATGAATTTGGCCCCTTTTAAATGGACCTTGCATGTTTCCATAGGTGAACCCACTAGAATTTAGACCAAGTATGAAGTGGACCTAGATTTGGGCTTGCAAAGCCACAAATCTAACGTAGCATAAGAATTATTTGGAATTGTAGAAATCTTAGCCATTTTAGAAAAAAACATCGAGGACTTGCACCTACTTACCAAAGGTAGCGTGGAAGTGAGCTTGTCCCAATGGTTTTGCTACTTTAAGCTGCTCCCCAACAATGTTCATAGTGTCTTCCATAGGCTTCAATACTATTGGGCCACCACCAAAGTTGGATTGGGGAATGAAAAAATAGTGTATATCCTTCTTATGGCATTGGACTAGAAGAAATGCCCTTCTTGCCACTTTATTATTTTAGAAAAAGTTACTAATGAGATCTTCAAAGCTGGTCATAATTTCAATGGAGGGTTTGATAGGAAAATCCCCGTAGAATAAAGAACTTCAAATGATAATGTGAGAAAAAATCAAGTCTAGCATCAGTGAACAACAAAAGAATAACAGATATATCAAAAGACATACCAAGGTAGATGAATCAAAACTAGGTTTTCCAAACCATGTCTCAAGACGACCATTTGTCGGTGAAGTAAAAATAGTTGTTACAATGTGATATGTCTTGCTCACCACAGTTAAAGAAGTGTCTCAGACTCTCAAATACTTCTGGCGCTCTGTAAAAAAGGCAGAGAATGTTGTTAGTCATCTACACTACTTCATAGTGATTCATAAATATCTCTTATTTGAATAAGATTATTATGTATTGAGTTTGACATACACAAAATACTGCAGCATGCTAGCATAAAATGAGAAGCAAATGCTTAACCAAAATTTAATCTCGTATCAATTGATGTAAAATGTAACTGCTTTGCTCACATGATTTTGATTCCATATCAGAGAGTGATACTCTCTTTCCAAGTCATTCATTAGACACTCTCCCTATTTATCACATTTCATTGCAGCAAAAAAAGACAACCTAAATGAGTAGTCGAGCTCAATGGATATTGAGGACACAATTGGTGAAAGAAAAAATAATGTCACATCAATTTCTATAAATGATTACAATTTTACAAGATTCAGAGGGTGCATTCACAGGTTCACATTAATTTTATTACCAATGCCTTTCCTCGGAATGCAAAGTTTCAATATTACCAACACAATTAGACATAGTTTCCTTTTTGTATTGTTTTAGTTCATTGTTAGACATTGTTGTATTGATAACCTCACAGCAGGGTGTAAGACTAAAGCTGGCTGTACCTGACAAATAGAAGTTCAAATGCCACTAACATCATAAAAGTTCAAAACCATTCAGCATGAACTATACAGAACTTCACAATTTAGAATGCCTTCCATTTTGAGTTTGAGTCATCTTGCTCAAACTCTATCAACTGCTCTTCTGGAAGATAATGTGCAAATTTTACGCCCATTGAACATCATCTCAAAATTTCAACCTCCACCTCTAAATGATGCTTTTCTAGATACCAAGACTCATAACAGGCAATAGATATAAATCAATACCCGCTAGACAAGGAAGGCAATTTACTGTTTGCTAGCCAAATAGGTTCTCCTATCTGCTTAGGCAACAGTTTCCTCTCATATGGGAAAACTTGGGGACAATCATTTGAAGCAAAACTTAGACCCAATTTCTTCCCAATGCAAGAAATGAAGACTGCCTCTAGTCAAGGGCGCACTGAAGTTGAGATTTTAATATTGTGGTTGAAATGCATTATAAATATTTGTGTTGTATTTTACATGATCGCTTATGTAGTTACCTAGAAATGCAAATAACATTTAAGAAAGAGCATATTCTCCCTTTATAAAATTATAGAAAAGTGTAATGTCCCCATTTTCCCGAGCATCAGTTTTTAGAAGATTAGCCTATTTCCTGACCCTCGTAGGCTAATGTAGATCGTTAGAGGGCCCCTTTTGGCAAAGATAGAGTTCAGTTTATGTTCAGGTCATAGTTCCGAGACTCAGACTCGGCGCAGACTCGGCGCAGACTCGGCGAGGGCGACCCGGCTCGGGACTCGGGACTCGGCGCCTAGACTCAGCGCAGACTCGACAAAAACTCGGCAAAGTGAAAAACCCAAGAAATTTAGAGATTTTTAAAGATTTAAAACTTGTTTCATGCACCCTTTATTAAATAAACCTTAAAGACACAATAACATCATCAAATAGAAGCTAATTGGATCACATACACAAGTATACATTGATCACATAAGTATAAATGCAAATTGTAGCTGAGCTGCTTAAGGAAATAGCACACTTAGATATATAAATATAGTCAAATGTATACAAAACTCATGGAATATGAAATCCATGACATCAAAATGATCAAATGTTCCAAGCAAATATGAAGTATCAAAACAATAACTAGAAGTCTATGGCTCAGAGGAGCCTGCATCCTTCACCTTCCTACGAAGGCGTAAATGGTAGGTCTTCAATGATGCAGCAGCCATAATCTCTGCCTGTGACTCCATGCCACCCTCACCAACATCAGATGTGCCTGTGTTTGCTCGTGCTCTATCCACCTCCTCTGCCATGGCTACAGCCTCAGCCTCTCTATCTGCCTGGTCAACCCAATCAAAGTCCTCATCACTAAAGATAGGATCTGTAGCCTCAGTGATCCACTCAGATTGTGGATCGACCTCCTCTAGCCTGATTGGGGTGGAGTCATGGTCAAAAATCTGTTTGTGTCTAAGTCGAAGGTTGTAATGAACATACACTAGGTCATTCAACTTCTCCACGGACAATCTATTGCGTCTCTTGGAGTGTATGTGCTCAAACATACTCCAATTACGCTCACAACCTGAAGCACTGCATGGCTGGCTCAATATGCGAATGGCAATCCTCTGAAGGTTTGGTGTTTTAGCACCAAACATTTGCCACCATACATCTGAAATGAGAAAAAGAAAAAAATCAATCTCATTTCCAATTTTAAGTCTCAAGTTTCAAGTTTCAACATTTAATAATAATATAAAAAGAGGAAAATTATGCCCTTAAATATATTTTTACCTGGCTGCAATGTTGTCCTACTCTCTTTGCACATTAGACGAGAAAAGAGCTCTCCTTGTGCACTAGTAAAGGCCTCTATCTCATGGACTATCGGTCTAGTAACTGCAGGCGCCATCCGCTCTATCACTGAGTAGAGCCCACCAAGAACCTCATCATCCGCCTTGAAATCAGGGCGGAATTGGAATGCCGGATTTAGGAAATAAGCTGCTGCATGGAGGGGCTTGTGAAGCTGGTGCTGCCATCTCCTATCAATGATCTCCCAAATGGGACGATACTTACCCTCAACTCCCCCATAGATGGATCTAATGGCCTCCTTGGCCCTATCCATGCCCTCATATATGTAGCCCATTGCGGGCTTCTCCCCATCAGCAACTCGTAGAACTACCAAGGGCTCGGTGAACTGCAAATATTGTGAAACATTAACTTAAGTGTGAATAAAATAAAGTTAAACAAATAAAAGAAAAATATGAATAAAAATTAAAGAATACTAGAATTGAATTTTATGGTTACCTTCACAATCTCTGCAGCAGGTGTCCAAAAGCCTGGCTCATCAAAAATGTAACTTGCCACTTCAATTCCTGCGGTGGAAGTACCATAGGATGAGGAAGTCCACTCCTCAGCAACAAACATACGTCTCAAAGGTCCCTTTGACCGAATCAAGGATTGTAGTGTGATGAAATTTGTAGCAAATCTGGTGATGCCAGGACGAGCCAACTCCTTTAACCCCGTGTATTGCCTCATTAGGTTAAGGACCCATGTGTGATTGTATATAAATTTGCAAATATTTTTGGCGATATCCACACATGTTTTGATCCATGGAAGCTTGCCTAAATCCTCCAATACGAGGTCAAGGCAATGTGCGGCACATGGAGTCCAAAATACTGTTGGGTGCCTCTCCATCAGTAGTCTACCTGCAGCAACATAATTTGCTGCATTATCGGTCACTACTTGAACCACATTCTCCTCACCCACCTCAAATAGGACTTCCTCTATAGCCTCACAAAGGTATGTGGCATTTTTTACATGTGTTGAAGCATCAATTGACTTGATGAACACGGTGCCACCTGAAAAAAGAAACAAAATCAATGGTTCAATAAAACATAAATTAAAAATATTAATCGTTAAATCAAATTTAAAATTCAAATTATTCAATGCATTGAGGGAAGTACAATTACTTGAAGAGGAAACAAGAAAATTCAGCAACGTCCTATTTTTTCTATCAGTCCAACCATCGGTCATGATGGTGCAACCCTTCTTGCTCCATACCAAGCACTGCTCCTCTATTTGAGCTTTTACATCAGCCACCTTTTGTGTCAAAAGTGGGCCCCTTAAGTCATCTTCAGTAGGGCCTTTGAACCCCGCCCCACAAACAATTACGGCATTAAGCATATCTTGCCAATAAGGAGACCTAGCACATGTAAAAAGGAGAGTTTAACTTTAAATTTGAATTCAACATACATCTAAAATTTAAATATAAAAATTCATGAGACAAAGAATCAAACTATAATAATATAAATTTTAAAACAATCAAACAAAAAAGAATTACCTGGCTGCATGGAATGGAATGGTGCAATAGTACCAAAAGTCGCCAATTGCTCGTCTAGCTGCGTCATGTGCCTCCTTGTTCCAACCCGTGCTCTCAAGCGACAATTGGGCACCATGAGTAGTGCGTGGCACAAAAAATGAATCCAACCTAGATTTACGAATTCTAGGACCAATGCTAATACTACCACTACCAGTAGCGGCAGCGGCAGCACTAGCAGTAGCGGCAGCACTAGCAGTAGCACGGGCACCAACAGTAGCAGAAGTACTAACACAAGCACTAGCACTAGGATGAAATGGAGGCTTGGAAGAAGCCTCTCCAACACCACCAATGCATGCTAACTCCTCCCTTTGCCTCTTTTTCAGTGTTTTTTTCATTTCAAATGTTTCTAATTGTATTTGCACCTCACGAACAACCTCAACAGGTGCATCTTTGCATCCCAAAGCATCATGGACAGCTATGCGTGCAAGATGGTATTTCAATCTATTAATGCCTCCATGAAAAATTGTTTTGCAATAGAAACATTTTGTTTGTCCTTTTTTTTTGCCTTGGAAAATTTTCAGCGTGTTTCCAAGCTGGGTCCTTTCGAACTGGGTGTGAAGAGTTAGACATTGTGCAAAATACAATTTGAACTTGCAATCAAGGCTGCTGCAATAACACATAAATACAAAAAAAATGAACATTTGTTAATTCATTTATAATTATTAATTTATTAAACTAATGCAAAAAAAAAGTAGGGTTTGTTTCAAAAATAGGTAGGGTTTGTTGATTGTTCCAAAACAAAAGGTAGGTTTGTTTCAAAAATATGTAGGGTTTGTTGATTGTTGAAAACTTGAATGTAGGGTTTTTTAATTTGTTGAATGTTCAAACTTTAAACTTCAAACACAAGGCAAGGTTTTTTAATTTGTTGAATGTTCAAACTTCAAAGTTCAAACAAAATAAGTAGGGTTTGTAACTTTGTTCAAAATAAAATTTGAAATTTTACAAAACAATGCAATTTTTGCTAAAAAACACAAAAAAAACCAACCTTGAAATGAAATGCAAAGTTGCAAACTCCTTCCAATCGCCGGTAGAGAGCTCTCAATGCACCAACTCTAAGTATGAGCTCTCAATGCACCAACTCTAAGTATGAAGCTGCTCCAATGCGATTTAATGACGGATTTTTCGTTCTACGGTTCTACCTCCTTGCTATTTGCCCTACAATGCACACTCTTATTTTTGCTCACAACTCTCTCTTCTCCTCCTATTTTGCCAAGAAAATGAAATGAAGTTACTTTAAGTGTAATAGAGGCAATATAAGTCCAAAAAAAATCAACTTTGACTTGAGTTTTTTATGTTTTTTTTTCAACTTTTCACTCATGCTGCGCCGGCCGAGTTTGACCGTCGGGACTCGCGAGTTTGGGCGAGTTTCACGAAGTGGCGAGTTTAGGCGAGTTTAGGCGAGTTTTGAAGCCAAGTCCGAGTCCGAGTCTCCAGGACTCGCCAGACCTTGCTCGGCTCGCGACTCGCCGAGTTCTAGTGAGTTCGGTCGAGTCTCGAAACTATGGTTCAGGTTTGGCTTTCGTTGGATTCTGTTTGGCTAATAGTAAGTTACTATTTCAGGAAGTCAAGGCTTCTATTTATAGGAGGGCCCCTGGGCGGGCCTCAGTTGCAGTGTTGATCTCATATGCAAATAGATGGGCGAAACATTAAAGGATTAATGATTAATTATCATTAAAGGGCACTTTAATGATAATTTAATATTATAAAGTTAAATTATAAAGTAAAGTGTACTTTAGAATCAATGAGGCCATGACCCTCAATTAAAAACAACTTAAAGTACATTTATAATTTATTGAGTTGAACGCCCAAGTATAAGGAGATAATATAAAGTTTTTATTAAAAACCTAAAAGTGGATTTGAAAGTGGATTTAAATGCTATTAAGGAGATTGAGGTTATAAAAGAACTCAAAAAGCAAATGCTTTTTCATTCTTGATGTTAATTGACTTGTGCTTTTTGATATGAGAGCTGAGTGTAGAAATACACAAGGGTTTCAGACCATTTTCTGCAGTGAAGAACGGAAACTCTTCATTGTTTATGCAATTTTGAGGTTGTGAGAGTCCAGCCGAATTATTGCCATAGTGTGGGCTTCATTCAGGAGTCCATTTAGAGCTTATAGGTGAAGAATCAACATAGGGCTTGAAGCAGTTTGAAGGTATATCTATTGCAGACCTAAGTTATTATCATTGGCAGCCATTATCAATCAGATTTCAAGCTTTTTATTGCCGCTAAAGTACCCACGTGAAGCTGGGTTATCATTATTGGAGAGGGTTGATACATTACAGCTTGGGGAAATTGAGTCCAGTTTGTTGTGAGAGGTATTGTATGGGTTTGAGCCATTTGAGGGAAGATTCTCTCTGCTGTACGTGGCTGTATATACATTTCTGGGCAAGTTACAGATCAGACCGTGGGTTTATTTACATAACTGGAGCAAACATCTAGTCACATGACTTCACAATACCCCTGTCAATGTTAATCTCCAGGTCTGATTATTGGGGCAGTTTAATGTGTAAGTGAACACTATCATCCTGTGTATTTGCTAAGAGATTTTTGGTGTTTCCCTGCTGTACATTTCTGAGTATTGGTTTTAGGCTGAGTTCCAAGTCTTGATAATCAGTCTTTACATTATATTCAGTTTGAAAGTATTGTGAATGCATTCTGTAACCTGCTGTGAGAAATTCTGAGCGATATTGATGGTATTATAATACAATTTCCTAGGCATAGAACTTCACACCAGCATTGTATTGGAACATACTAAAATTCTATTCCTTTTTGGAAGCTATTTGAATGCACAGTGCAATGTATACTGTTTTAAAAGGGTTCAGAAAATTATAATCAGAAATACAAATGTGTGTTTCTTGAGTCATTATCAGTCCTTAATGTTGAGACTTCAAGGTGGATTTAGGACTGGTGAGTTTCAGTAGCAGCAACTTTAATGATTTGTACTCAGGAAAGCTCCTTGTGTCATTACTTGCAAACTGTTGACGAAATGTTTCCTATGTCAAACTAAGCTAAATTGGTGAAGAATTGTCTCAACTGGGGTGGGACACTACAAAAAGTGCAAATACATAACATGCAAGTGCATATATTGGATCTTTTGAGTACTTAAAATTTCCTTGATAATAGAAGTACATATTTCTCTTTTCGAGCAATTTTTGCTTACTTTTGTTAAAGTAGGAAAATTTACATCTTATCCTTCTCTGTTCTTATCAATCTATCTAATTCTGTTATTCAGTCAGCAAACAGATGCAATTAATATTCAAAATACCAAAAACTTACCAGATATGCCTTACGCTTGTGATCTCCCAACTAGTTGTCTTAGGATGATGTTATATCCAACCTACATTGCCATTCGTCATGACTTTGGCAAGCGGTCTTATCATCACTGTGATTCTACCAATGTAGCCAAAAATAAATTATTTTCCGAAGAGTGTGCTAAACTAAAAACAGTAACTCTCCCCTTGTTCTCAGTGCAAGGCTTGCCATCTCGAGTGCAACTATTGCTTTTTGAGCATCACCTATAATCAACACAAGTGCACTGCCCATTCTTGAAATGGTGGTAACAGTTGACATCCTTTGCAAAGATCTCATGTAACGATCTTGGATATGAACTTAGTACCAGAGTGGCAGTAGCAACACACTTGAAATCCCAAGTAGCTGTTCCATTGGATGTGTTGATAAGCGCAAATGCAATGATTAACTTCTGGCTATGGTACCAAAGAAACTATTTCAGTTCTGTCTGTAACAACACCTGCCAGTTTCATCTAGGAGACAATTCCGCTAGCTTTCATACTTTTCTTGCCTCTCTGGATGTATTGCCAATGCATTTCCTACTAAAAATGGATGCACTTGTGCTTTGACTTCAATCCAACTGCATGCGGGTGTCTTTCTAACCCCCCTCTCATTCATCGTTCTCCGCACATTTTCCATGTCATCCCACCTTCCAGCTGCAGCATATATGTTTGATAGCAGCACATAAGGCGAGGCATTTTCAGGTTCCAACTCAAAAAGGTGTTTTGCTACTTGTTCCCCTAACATTATTTTCTTGTGTACATAGCAGGCAGCAAGCAAACACCTCCAGACTGTAGCATCAGGTTTTATTGACATTTTCTTGATAAAGTCATATGCCTCATCAAGGCGCCCAGCACGACCAAAAAGATCAACCATACAAACATAGTTTTCCATTTGGGGTATGATGTGGTAATCTTGACTCATGGAATCAAAATATTTCTGACCCTCCTCAACAAGGCCCACATGGCAGCAAGCCGTCAAAACACAAACAAATGTGACATGGTTTGCTTTCACACCAGATTTCTGCATTTCTCCAAAGAGCTCAAGGGCCTCCCTGCCTCGGCCATGCATGGCATATCCAGCGATCATAGATGTCCAAGAAACGGTGTTCTGGTATGGCATTCTATTAAACAAATCATGAGCTTTCTCTAAGCTCCCACATTTAGCATACATGTCCATAAGGGCACTTTGCAGAATGAATTCAGACTCAAACCCACTCTGAACTATATCTTGATGGATCTCGGTACCCAGTTCCAGCGCAGCCAACTCACCACATGCTGGGAGAACACTGGCAAAAGTCTTTGGGTTTGGTTTCATACCTGCCAGCAAGTTAAGAGATAAAAAACATTTATAAGCACAAAAAATGGTTGACAGACCTCTATGGAATATGTGTATGATCGGCTAATATTTGAGGAAATGGTGTATATTTATGATTCATATTTGTAAATAATTGGGTTCTCAGAACCATAATAAGTGCACGAATACCAAGTGGCATCATCAGAGATAAAAATAAATAAAATGGCCTATAGAATGCAACATTTTTTATTAAAACATGGGTGATATGCTTTAAAAATTTGCTAATTGGCCAATCTAATCTTTGAACAAATAAAGAGTAGCACCATCAAAGACGCAATAACTATAGACTGCAACATTTTATATAAAGACCAGGCTAAAGGTTTTCTGAAAATTTGCTAATTGGTGAACTGTGAATCCAGAGAACGCAACATTTTACATAAAAACATGGCTAGAACATTCTGAGAATTCCCTAATTTTTCAATATAATTTTGCAGATATACCAATCGGACCCATCAAAGCTGTGACGGACAATATAATGCAACATTGTTGAAGCTTTTTCTGGATAAAATGCATTGAAGCTATTAAGCTTTCAAGTGCGTTACCTTAAACATTTTCCTGGAAATGAAGTTTGTTGAGCAATCATAGACTTAATCGAATGCAACATTTTATATAAAAATGTTGCTAATAATCTTTAAAAATTACTTTCATTTGTTAGTCTATAGAATGCAACCACTTCCATAAAAACATGGCTAAAATATTTTCTGAAAATTTGCTAATTGGTTAATCTAACTTGTGTGCTAATATCAAGCCGTATCATAAAATCTACAATGTAGGTTGAAAATTTGTTAATCGATGAATCTACGGAATGCAGCTAATTAAATTAAAACATGGCTACAATTTTTGAAACTTTCTGGATTGGTGAAATTTTTGCACAGGTATCAAGTGGCATCATCAAAAGGATACTCCATAATACAATGCAATATTTTATTAAAAAATCTCAATTTATACATCTATATATCCATACACATACACACATACATGAATGTATAACTGTGTATGTGAATATATATACATAAACATATATATTTATGTTTATATTTTAGAGTGGTAATAGCAAATCTAATGTTTGAAAATTTAAGAATGAGACTAAATTGGGAACAAATATACGGTCCATAAAAAATGCCTTGCCTTCAAGTTGCATCTGCTTGAAAAGTCTCAAGGCCTCTTCACACCTGCCACCTTGGACGCATACTCCAATCACAGTATTCCAAGACGCATTATCCCTATGTGGCATTCTCTGAAATAGTTTCATTGCCTTTTCAGCACCCCCATTCTGCGCGTACCCCGCAATAACTGCATTCCAGCTAATCACATCCGGCTGAGGCATCTTCTCAAACATACAAACAGCCTCGTCCAGACGCCCATTCTGCGCATAGCCTGTAATCATGGCATTCCATGAAACTACATCTCGTTGAGGCATTTCGTCAAACACTTGGCGTGCATCCTCCATGCTGCCACATTTCGCATACATATCCACAAGGGCGCTCTGCACAAACGCGTCGGACTCAAACCCACTTCTAATAATGTCACCATGAATCCCTGAACCCTCTTTTAGGATTCCCAATTTAGCGCAAGCGGGCAGAACGCTGGCAAAGGTAAAATTGCTGGGTTTGGCACCTGTTTTTTTCATTTGATTTAATAAAACCAGGGCCTCCTCTGGGGATCCATGTTTGCAGTAAGCTGCCATCATGGAGGTCCACGAGAAGTCGTCTGCTTCACACATCTGGTTGAAAATTCCGCGGGCTTCCGCCAAGCAGCCGCACTTGCAATACATGGTGACCAGTGCACTCTGTACCATTTTATTTGGAATAAAACCCTGGTCATTCATGTGAGTGTGGAGCTGTTTCCCCTCTGCGAAGGCTTTTCCTTTAACGCAGGAGTGGAAAAAAGAGGCGTGTGTGAATGGATTTACGACGCGGTGGTCCGCGTGCTGCAAGTGTTTTAGGGCTTCTTTGAGACGGCCTTGCTTGCACATGTTTCTGATGTCTTGCTCTGAACAATAGCGGTTGGATTTACTGAGCATTCTTACATGCCGAAAGCCAAAATTTAATCGATTTCTGACTGACGCCATTGCAATTTTACTCCCAGTGAAGCGAATTCCTTGAATTAAACCATCAAATCGTGTATTGTATTGTAATATAATAAGATCATAACATAACTTGTTTGAATATATTCATTTCTGTAGCATTGATATTGCTTCGAGCTATAATCGGGATATGTTTCTGCTTCTTATAAATTTGAACTTTCCATATGTCTTTGTGTCTTTAGGAATCGCTTGTGGATAAAAACGGTTTGACAAGAAACAGGATCCATTATCTTCTTGTGACCAGAAGTAAGCGGCAAGTATCCAAATCAGTAGTTATTTCTTTTTTTCCCATTTTTTTGTTATTTGTTTCTGCAGACTTCTCATTTTGGGGGGTTTCAGTCAGGAGCAATTTTGTTGCTCTTGATAGACATTGGGGTATGCATGCAGCTTGCTTATAAGGAGTGGTTGACAACAATTTTGGCTCCTATGGCAATGCATGCAGATTTCAGTTGCCTCAATGCTCCCTCATGGGTGGCTAATAGCAGGTTCCCATGCTGCTGCTTAGCTTATTTTGGCTAGCTATTTGTGGAGCCAGTGACCCATGGATATTTTATTTTTCTGCTTAAAATAAGTAGTTATAGTTTTTTACCATATAAAAAATAGAAATCATAAAAAATTATTTATTTATATAAAAAAAACATTGGAGAAGATTTAGAAGAAAATTAAAAATGGAGGGAAATAAATAAATGCATAACTTCAGCCCCCCCTTCCCTTTTTTTTCCTTCTACTTATCAATTGATGAGCTAAAAGGGCTCTATAATGAATGGTTCATAAGGCACAACAGTGGCTGAAGGTTTTGCAAATGAGGTAGTAAGCTAAGTGGGCTTGATCTTGGGGGAAACTCCATGGTTAAGCGCGCTTGAGTCGAAGTAGTACTGGGATGGGTGACCTCCCGAGATGTCCCGATGCTTCACCCCTATGTGCATCACCTAGATGTAGTGAGTGCTAAGTGGACCATTCATTAACATGAGAGATGGGTTCATGTGAACCACTACTCATGAAATATGGGTCATGTGTTTGACTCAAAAACTACGCAGTTAAACCCTAAAATAAAATATCATAATTTGACATGTTGCAAAAAATACCTCCTACTTATCAATTGATGAGCTAAATGGGCTCTATAATGAATGGTTCATAAGGCACAACACTTGCTGAAGGTTTTGCAAATGGGGTAGGAAGCTAAGTGGGCTTGGTCTTGGGGGAAACTCCATGGTTAAGCGCGCTTGAGTCAAAGTAGTACTGGGATGGGTGACCTCCCAGGAAGTCCCAATGCTTCACCCTTGTGTGCATCACCTAGATGCAATGAGTGCTAAGTGGACCATTCATTAACATGAGAGATGGGTTCATGTGAACCACTACCCATGAAATATGGGTCATGTGTTTGACTCAAAAACTACACAATTAAACCCTAAAATAAAATATCATAATTTGACATGATTCCATATTATCCATTTCCCGTGAATGTAAATTTGCATGGGCATTGGGGCCACTCCAACTACTTAAATTTAAGCACAAAACTCACATAAGCAGCCACATGGGGACATGGGGTAAGCCTTCGCATCGTTTGGTCACAAATAAGGGGCTTGACATTCAACATTTTGGGCAGGTTCCCATCCGGCTGCTAGCTTATTTTTGCTAGTAGACACTGCTCAACTTTTTAAGGAGTTATTTGTGGAGCTAGTGGTCCCATGAATATTTAATTTTTCTGCATATTTTTTTGATTGTATAATTTTTTTAAAAATGAAAAATTTATAAATCATTTGGAGGGCAATGTGAAAAAGGAGGGAAATAAATGTGTCCACTACATTTTCCTATTTTTATTTTCAGCCCCCTTTTTTTCCACAAACATATTTTTTTTGCTTAAATTTAAGCAAAAAAATTGATTTATGTAGTTGCATGAGAGGTTAGTGGTATTTGTGGGTACATTGCATTAGGAATTTCCAAATATGTGGTTAACAATTACATGTGTTGAGGTCTCACATTACACAATGGGGAGCTTAGTGCAAGAAGGTTGGTTTCTATATAATTTATCTTAAGCTATTCAAGAAAAAATCCACATTATTTTAACATCTTTTTTAAAATACAAATAAAATATAAAGTAAATAAATAATTTATTTTTATTTAAAAATAACCAAAAATTACAAATAAAATTTATGGCCAACAACCAATATACCAAAATAATTAAAAAAATTTATGGCCAACAATACTCAACATTATATAGGGGTGGGGGCCCTGGCTCGATTGGCTAAAAAATTTCATTGTGGTAAAGAAGGTCATGAGGTCCAGTCTCCCCCCCGTCCCTGTGGTATTGGAGGGCGTGTCGTGCCAGTGTCACTGGTCACATGAAAAAAGGTTACCAAGCACACTGTAGTTTATAGGGGGGGCTACCCGATTCCTACAGTCTAAAAAAAATACTCAACATTATATATTTAAAAAAAAATACTCAACATTTTATATATATGATTTTGACAACTCTTCAATACTAAAGCAATTATAAAATAATTAAGGTGATGTGTTAGAATAGAAAATGAGCAACTTTGCAAAGAAAATTTAGATCACACAAGAACACAACATGATGTATAATCATAAACTCATCTCATATAGTGAAGGGTGGAAAGGAGATTTGGAGCTCCAACATAGAGATCGAAGGCTTAGAGAGAACACTCAATCATAATAAGAAACTCATAGATGGGAAGGACCTCTTATAGTAGGGGATGAGAAGTAGGTGTGGGGACTCTAATACTAGCATTAAACACACCCATGGTATTCATTCAGCACTAGCAAGAGAATTGAGACCAAAATTTGCAAAGAAATGCCAATGATGCAACCAATCTTATTCATAGAGCCCCCTTAAAATCAATAGGATCCTTATATTTGTGGTTCACCTAAGAATGAAGGGCAATCCACAACCACTAATTTAGCAAGAGATTCAATGGATGAGATTTCAAGAGCATGCTATCCACCATCCTTGTGTATGCCCACCTTTACATAAATTATGAAAGAGTGGTCCATTCAACATCACTTTTATGATCTTTGATTTGGGGATCACAAGAGTCACCGATTTGAATTTGCAGGGCTTACATTATTTTTCTTGCCCCACACTTCTCATTTGTTGGGGGGCTGGGGGAGCGAGGGCAAGACGTGAAGGGGGCTATTACATTTATTAAAGAGGCTATTACAAATTAAAAATCATCCCACAAATTTCTAATAAATAGGAGGATTTTCTTAAAATTTAAGTGTAGGGAAATATATACTATAAAATAGGAAGAGAATTACAATGCTGCATTAGATACTATTATGCCCACCCATGGTGGCCATTATAGAGCTCCTAGTTACACTTGACGGTTGTGATTTAAGGGTAGGTAAAGATGGCTTACATATTATTTATTTATCAATTAAAAATAAATAAATTCGTAATTATAACCAAATATTCACGTTGAAAGGTTCTTTGCAAGACTTGCAAATGTACAAAGACTATACCTAACTACCAACCACAAAATTCTTTGCTTGTCTACATCTAATTTAGTTGATGACATGTCCTCTTATGAGGTGGTAACTTCTATATGCAGCTTCTCTCATATTTACACTTATACCTTTGATGGTCGTTTTATGATTATGACTAACCTCTATTGATAGCATGCACTTATCAGTAGAGCCTACTAATTTATTTTTAGGAATTTTAGGGCTATGGGAGGGTATGTTGGGAGAAAGAGTGTGCAATCTAAGGCAAACATCTAGCATCTCCTTCAAAGAGCCCTCCCTACTAGGATTACTTTAAAAGAATGTTCATAAAATTAGTAGAATGATGTAGATATGCATAAAATCAAGGCAAAAGCCACATAGATGATTATTGAATTGATTTGGAAACTTCATTGTGTAAGTTGTAGTGTCTTAGAGAGATAATAGATCAAGCAATATGAGAGCAAGAGCTTGAGAACAAGATATTGTTTTGTAAATGTTTGCGGGGTGAGAGTGTAGGATAATTTTATATATAGATATATTAAGTTAACAAGTGACATAATGCATTAAAGTCTGGAAAAGTATAAACCAACGATCTACAATTACAAAAAGTGAATGTTAATTGTGTCCAAGGACCTAAAGAAGGAACCCTAACGGTTGTATCCCATGATTTAGAAAAAAAATTACAGCATTTCCTAAGAAACACTTAATTTTTTGAAATTAACAAGGCCGCTAGTGATCTCTTAGATGGACATGGTTAAAGAGATGGAAGGGGGAAGCCATGAAAATGGGTAGAGGTCTCACCTAACTACTATAGGCTATTATTGAGACCTAGTCATAATCATAAAATATCCATTATATTTTCCTTCAAGGTATGTGCAATTTGCTTCTAAGAAGAGGTGAGGTTGTGAAATACCCAGAGAGAAAACTTGAAATCAAGAGAGGAAATAACATACTTATACCTATAAGTGATCATCAATTGATGGATCTATGTTAGAGCATAATGTCTATTAGGGGATTAAATATAATGTAAATACTCCTAAATAACACTTAGAAGACTTTAAATTATAAGGTTTATCCTTATAATATAAAGTGGGGTGATTTATAAATAATTAATTTATTAAATTAAATTAAAAACTAGAAAGTCATAAAGGTCAAAAGTTGTGACCTATACTCCAACCCCTTGGTTGCCAAATATAGGCAATCATATTGAATGTTATTGTGACATTGTGAATATATTTTACATATACATTGTTGTATATGTGGAGGCACTAATAAAGCATAAGAGTTATATTAATAAATGCATTTCATATGCATTTAAGACCATCAAGGAAGAAGGAGAGGAAGAAGATATGCAATATCCAGGTTCTTGTTATGTTTGTATTTATACAAACTTGTTATATAATTTTCCTCAAAATTAAATGATGCTTTATGGGGTTTTTTAACTGAAATGTTTTCCCATGTATATTATGTGTATTGTGCTAATCTCTTGATTCTCATTTCTATTTCTATTTCCTACTTATTTACATTTTAATGGTTAGTTACCTAATTTTATTATCTTTGACAATCTAGTGGTGACTATGTGCAAGCATACAAGCGAGCTACGTTTAAATTCTAGGTCCAACTCCAATGCTTTATGGTACTTGAAAATGAGGACAAGGCTAAGGACCAAGGTGGTCCATTGTTTAATTGATAGGAGTGTCATATTTTATGTTAGGGATTGAAGAACAAAGGAAACATAGTAAAAAAGTAAAGCACAAACCTCATTAAAAAATGGAGAAAACTCAATGCTTTGGGAACTCTCAATCTTAATTAGATGGGAATGGATGTAATTGCACATGAGGCTCCAAATTGAAGAGCATATGATAATGCACCAATAGTAGCATGGTACTTAGTCAAATTGTTCATCTCACTAGGTAGATAACAACTAGCCCCTACATTTTCATTACCCCAAGTCATTAGTACTTCAATTCATTATTATGGGTCCTAGACCACCTTAACTCCCTCCATCAATGTGTATCAACATTGAAAGGTAGTAGATGGTGATCATCAATCTAAACTAAGCAATAAAGGAGGAGACATCTCAATAGTAGAATAAATAGTGCCAATGATGATAAGATCTGTGTCTCAACAAAATAATAAAATCATGAAAATCATATGGATAGATAATAAGACCAAGGTTCAAGCATAAAAGTAGAGAAGGATAAAAACATACAAGACCTAGGAATTGGTAGGGCCTCTAGACTTTATAAGTGTATGTAAGGGTCCCTACATTTAGTAGGGTGAAATATATTTTGATATATATCGCTACCATTGCACATTGATTGTTTATGCTCATTTGGCTTGTTAATTTTACATCAAGGCTTACTTTTTTGTTTTGCATTCACATGTTCATGTAGAAAATAAGTGCATTCTCGAACCCTACTCTTTATGTTACTAAAACCTACAAAACAATTAGCTTAGATTTGGATGTTTGGATGTTTTGTGGTGATTTGTTATTGGAAGCAACATAGAATATTATTTATTGATTGGACATACACCTTTTGACATAATAGATCTCTTATCCAACCAAGGTTTTAGCTAGATACTTGATCTCCTATCGTGTAGTGATATAACAAATATCTATCATATCACACCTTGTCAAACCCTTGGTTATTTGATCCCTAAATATTTACCCCCATTTTCCAAGAAACTTTTGACTATTTCAGTTTTCAAAACTATGGTTCCTAGTTTCTTAGGGATGTAGTCAATAATTATCAAAAGTAAAATTCTATCATATATAACACTATATATAATTTTCCTATCACATTAGGAAATGCAAGTATGTTTGACTATTGTTCAACCTCTCTCTTATAGGCTATTCCTTTATAAGTGACTAGAAGTGGCATAAGCCTCAATAATCTAAGCATAGGCTTGTACCTTGGACCATTAACAACACTTCTCTCTATAGCCCTTGCACAAACATATGCATGCTAGTTTAGCACACAATGCCTTGTGCATAGATGCAGATCTAGTAGTACATGCTTCGTATTTAGCTACACAAGAATCAACCTTCAAAATTCTATAGTCAACACTCATGCATGAGATCTTTGGCACAAGCCTTTGAAACTTCCTTAAAGCATCCTTGAAGTGTCATGCTTTATTCCTTCACATATGTACTTCCAACACATGTGCCTCTACATTATGCACTACAAGAACATGCTCTACTTTTGCAACTTAGCATCAGGCCATACACAGGTGACACATGAAACAACATCATCCACATATTATTCTTCCATACATGTGTGACACTTGGTAGGCCTCGCGCCATAATATTTGGCTCCATAAAAGTTTGATATATAGAATTTATGCATTTAACACATGGTGAGATCCTACATGACATGCTTTCCACACCATAAGAGTTTGAAAATTGGTAGAAACTTGTCCAAATAGACCTAGCCAACAACAATTGGCCTCAACCATAAATATTGTTATTGTACACTTTCTACAAGAAACAAAGTAGAAAGGTAGAAAGAGGATAAGAAGCCTTTAATGCATTCGAATTGGTAATCTCGCACTACAATTCAATGAGTCCAACACTCAATCTCATTAGGTTAGCTTTCTTTCATTAGAATGTTCCACACATATGATGTTCTATTTCACGTGGTTTAAACAACTTAAAAGGGAAGCCTGATTCCTCTTTTGATCATGAGAATTGTCATTCTTAGTCTTTTTTGTAAGAACATATTGATGTAATTATCCCTATTCATAAATGAATGGAAGTAGAAATTATACTATTTTATATGAAAAGGGGGGATGATGGGGTTGTTGTTTTAGTTTGAATCCTCCTTTCCATAAAACATTCCAAGGGCTTTTCAACTGAGTGTTTCTCCTATCGAGAGGAGAGTCATTTATCAGGTTGGGTTGCCACTTGGTTTTCTGCTGGGAAATTTAGAAGTTATCACATGATGTTGCCAATTAATGCTTTAATGCTCTTGAAACCCTAATCTAAGCAAAACAATAATCAAATTTGTGAATTACGACAAATGCCACAGAAATTAGACAAAGGGCAGAGAACCTTAACTCATTGTTTTTCACAGTCTAAAAAACTAAAAATGTCAGGGACAATGGTGATGGCACCCTAGTCCAAGGTAAAAGTTTTTCTATGGATTCTTGATCTCCTTCTGGCATTGATCTTTGCTATATTTTTTGTTTCCCGTGATCCAACAATGGAGGACAAGGTTGATGGTGCCCTAGTCCACTACGAGAGATTCTTCTGGATGTCAGAAGCTCTGCAAACCCTAATGTTCACTATCCAGTCTATTTTTGTAGCTTTGGATGCAGAGGACAAGGTTGATGGTGCCCTAGTCCAATCAGACTCCTTCTTCGGGATCTAGAATCTCTGCAGTGTCCTCCTATTCCCTGCAACTCCACTTCTCCCGCTTTCGCAACCTGTAACCTGCAATCACATGGAAACTGGGAGGGGGTTGTGGTGTTTAAAGGCTTGCCTTAGTCAAGCCCTGGAGAGACATTCAAGTCTTTTGAACACCATTGTCAGAGAGAGTGCGTATCCTTGTGGGATAGAGGCAAAAATCTAAATGATAATGATGATAAAACATAATAAATGTCACATTGATGATGAAGCTCTCATGGAAGGAAGAGGCTCTTCAATGCCATGAGGAGAAGATGTAATCCAACCTGCAAAAACAAAAACAATAACAATGCTATGCTCTGCAACACAATGATAATCACAAGTATGCCAATAGATTTCAATCATAAACATCCTCTAGTCATCTTCTAGTTTGCAAATGATAACCTAAACATGCTTATATATGCAACTATTAAGATTCCCACCAAGAATTTTGTATTTGAAACTTATGATTTCGGCTTGGAGACCAAATAACAGTCACAAACCCGACATTTAAAATTAGGGTAGACCCAAAATAGGGCTGGACTAGGGCGCTAGCGCCCTTGTCCACCCCTGTCTTTGTTCCGACATCATCAAATTAGACCCCCTTAGGTCCCATTTGTCACAAGACCCAAGGGTTTTCTCATTAGGAGTCTGAATTATCATGCAAAATGCTCTAAATGCAATCTAAGGACCTGGGAGCTAAACCTTAAAGGAAAAAGCCCCTAAGGGTGCATTTTTCCGACATAACATTTAGCCCCCACTTTAATGTATGCATTAAACGCAAGGCCAATACATGCATTAAAGTAAGGTTAACAAGCACAACAAACACGCCAAGCACGGAGAAGACATGCCAAACACATTGAAGACAATAAAAGGCATGCAAAACACGAAGAAGATGGTTACAGTCACGCAAAACACGGAGAATACAACATTGAAGACACACAAAGCACAAAGAATATAATGAATGCAGTGATTATTTTCTTTTTGATTTTTACATATGAAATGCAAGATGCAAGTACAAGGAAAGTAAACAAATAAATCCCAAAAAGTGTAGAGGAGTTGTTCACCCCGATCTTGCACTTTTTGAGAATAGACACGCCAAAGAAAATCCCAAGGTGTAGAGGAGTTGTTCAACACTAGTGTTGCACCTTGAGAACAAACACGCCAAACAAATCCCAAAGTGTAGAGGAGCTCATCGCCACTGGTCTTGCACTTTGAGAACAAACACGCCATACACACACATGCTGAAGACATGGAGAAAACACAATAGACAAGTGATGGAGTGAAACTATTTCTAGGTTCATCACCATCTCAGGCACATTATAGACACACACAGATGATTGGGCTTCGCCACAACAACCACCAAAAATATGCTTAAGGGTTGAGTTAGTCACAGAACCGCTCCCCGCCTCGCAATGAGAACTTTTGAAAATGACAGGATAATGCAATCTCTCTGAGAAATACACCATCCTCGCCTCGCGATGAAGGCTTAAGATAAAAGGATATGCTCGATATCCCGCCTCCACAGAGGGCTTAAATGATTTTGATTAATTTTCATATTGTTCAAACACGCTTTACTATGATCTAAAGCAGACAACTTACCTTATATATGCCCCCACCTTAAGGTGGTTGATATCCCGTACTGATATCAAGCACGTTAAGGTAGGAAGAAAACACACAAGGGAACACGAGCTCTCACAAAGCCCATGCCCCCTAGAGGTGACATGTACTTTATGATCACCAAATGTTCCCATAAACACATCCCTACAAGAAAAGTGTTAGTGTCCAAATAACCATGATAAACAACAATGCATATGACCAACTACATGAAAGAGCCAAGCAAGGCAATATTCATGATAAATAAAGTGCGCAGAGCAGTAGTATTGTTAAAGTGTTGTTAGCAAGCTAAGATAACACAACATCAACATCAACATCAAGACAGAGAAATCATGAAGTGATTCCACTAGCCAAGCGTCAGATAATTTGTTGCAACCCCATCGTCATGTATGGACTAGGTCCATTTTTTGATTACTCACAAAAGAGACACTAGGTCCACATCAGTATAATATGTTTTTCATCATCCACTAGCTACATGGAAACACTAGAGGAAGGTAAACAATAAATCAGAGGAGAGGCAATATAGAAGAATGATGATACAAATATGAGAAGGTCATGACAGACGCAGTCTCCTAGTATCCTTGACCTTACAAGAGAATCAAGGGTCATCCTAGGAGGCCCAACAACACATAGCACATCACGAGGGAAGCACATCACGAGAGATACAGGGTTAGAGATACTTACCTGTCAATGAAATCGTGCTAAATTTGAGAACTTGTGAACCTCTTGGAGAGGTACTCGATCAAGTTGTATGAGAAGCTTGAGCGGTTCTTATTAGGCTGTTGCTTGTCATCAAAAAGTCCACGTGATACATTCTCAACACTTCCCTATTTATGTGAAATCTTTTTTTGCTTGTGAGAAGGAGAACCATTGTTGTTTCCAACTAATGATAATCATCTTCCTTGTTTCCAACTTTTATTTCTCTTGTTATGTTGGTTCTGTCTATCATAACGACAAGGACTATCTTGTATTGTTTCAACCTTTTCTATTGTCATAATCTCTTGCTTTGGTTTTTCCATTTGTCTTTTTGGTATATGTTGATTCTCTCCTGATCCCTAAATGGATAACGGAGGAGGAACTTCAGAGTAGATACCTCTTCTTCGTGGATGAGGTGATACTTGAGTGTTTTCCTTATCCACTTCAATTGTAGCAATTATCTCATCATAATCTAAATAATCCTCTTCTACCTGTAGTGTATTTTGTTCCATCAAATTGTTATCTGTATGCTTAGGGAAAGGATTAGTGAAGATCTGTAAATTCTGATTCAGTGGAGCAACCAACTTATTCCCATTATCATTCACACCAGATACTTGTATAGCGTTCAAGTCGATGAGGTCTTGTATTTCATGTTTAAGACGCATACATCATTCAGTATCATGTCCTTGTGTCTGATGATAGTGACAAAAGGCATTAGCATCAAAATAAGGTCCTTGCATTTTGTTAGGATCCACTGGTTTAACTGGGGGAATCTTCAAGAGATTATTACTCAGAGCTTGATTCATGATAGAATGATAGGACTCAGATATCGGAGTGAACTTTCTTTGTTGGTACGGTGCCTTCTTTAGATTAGTGATAGCAGACACTTGAGAAAAGTTATTCGGTCCATTAACCTTGATGAAACTCTTATTACTCTTGTTAAAGTTGTTTTGTGATGATCCACCCTCGGATTGACCAAGTTGAGCCGATGAATTGTGGTTTTCATATTGACTAGAAGAAAGTTGGTAGTCATGAAGGGCGGTACATAGGTCTTGAAAAGAGTTATACTTCATTAAGAGGATCTTATCACAGATGTTAGGCTGCAAATTTGTTATAAATATCTTCTGATCATTGTCATCTTTCATTTAATATTGAATTTGTGCATAAAGTCCTTGATACTGGCTAATAAACTCAGTCAACTTCTCTTTCAAACCTTGCTTGCAATGAATGAAATCAATCAGAGAGACTTGGGGCCTGATGTTTGCTTGAAAATATTGTAGAAATTGATCAATTAACTGTGAAAAGGAATGTATTGAATTCGGAGGCAACGAGCAAAACCATTCCAGAGCCGTATCTTTGAGAGATTGCAAGAAAAGCTTTGCTAACAAGTCCTAGCTGTGAACACCGCCACATGAGTATTAGGATCATCTTTTCCACCATATTTTTCAAAGTGAGGAGTTTCAAACTTCTCAGGCATAGGAGTTCTCAAAATTACATAGGATAAGGGATTATGAGCATGGTAAGTCGGTATATTAGGTTGTGAAGCATTTGACAAGCTTGTCACTTTTTGTTGTAAAGAGGTCATGCCTTGCAAAAGTTGATTTAGAATGGCGTCATTAGGAGATGTAGCTTGTGGTGAGGAATTGGAACCAAAGTGTGGAGGAGATTGAGCGTGGGTAGTGACAAGCGGAGGTTGTCAATAATTGGATGGTGGTTGGACATAGCGATAGGTGGAAAATGGTTGAGAATAAGTGGATTGAATGGGTGGTTGAGAATGATATGAAGACACCTTAGGGGCAAGATTTTGATAGTTGAATCCGACAACCTTGTAATTTTGTGAATTAGTGCCATTAGATACTCTAATACCAGTGGTGACATTACTACAAGCATTTGCATTAGTTGTCAAAATATTCGATGTAAATGTAGATATTCCCGTGGTTGGTATAGGTACCGATACTTGCGTATGAGATGGTGACAAAGTGTTGTTTATCACTTTTGCACATTCAATGACTGACATAATATTGGTTTGTACAATATGTGCTAAACCACATATCACATTAACACCATCTTGTCCTTCTTTGATCAATTCTCTTATGCTATGAATTGTAGGAATAGCTTTTTCATCCATCCTCTCATTTTCCATAAATGTTTGGAATTCGACTAACTATCTATAAAGTTGTCGTGCCCACTTTTTCCATGCGGCTATAACACGCATTACACATGTGTCATGTCCACATGCGCCATGTGGTCATGATACGAACTATCAAAAAAATTTCCTTACTACTCTGAAAACCCCCTCGCACGCATAAGCGTGCTCGGCGGTGCACGCTTAAGGTGAAAGCAATACAGTTGTCAGCGGGGTACCAAGTACATATACGCACACCCTACACAAGAAAACACATGGTTTCCTGCTTTAGGTTAATCTCAAGATTTACATTTGAACAACAATTATTTTAGGTGATAGATCATTTTTTAACAAAGCACGATCATCTATTCATTTGCCCTCTCTTCCTTTTCTTGGAATTTAATTTTGATTGTATTTCTATCTCATTCTCCTTCCCGTTGTGCAAGATCTTCTTATGTTATCCTTTTTTTTTTCTTTACATTCTTTATCGAACAGTAATAACACTACATCTTTTACATTATTCCTAATTTCTTGGTAAACCAGATCACTTACACAAGGTTGGTTAACTTCACTTGACTCAGTCCCCCTAGGGTTCTGCTCTAGGTTTTAGTTCAACGTTTGAATTAATTTTAATAATCAACCTGTTCCTAAACAGGATTAACGGTAGGTTAACTTACTTAGTTCTCTTAGCCCTGTTTGGAAATGCCACGCATTTTCTCCTCTTTGTTTTCCAAGGTTAGCTGTTCTTTCTCTTTATCTCTTTTCTGTTTTAATTGAACGTTTATTCTCTAAATCTACAGTTGAGTTTAAAATGGCCACTCATGAAATGCCTATGATGGTTTGTCTGTGTTTATTTTCAGTGTCCTTTGTAAATGAAGGGATCATACTTTCTTCTTCATTTTCCTGTCATTTAATTTGGAATAATTGTCAAAACTTCCGAGAAACTCTTCCTTAAAATTAAAATATATTTACCTATGCTCTTTTTAAATTGTAATTGTATAAACAATGTATTTCTGAATTGCAACTCTGAGTTTAAGCATCTATTCAATTCGTATTATACATTATGCATACATAAATCCCACTTTCCTTGATTTAAGATTTCTATTTCAAGTCAAATGTTTTAAACTACATATAGTTTGCCTTCAAATGAATAGTAAAAAGTGAATAATAAAAATAAATAGTGAATAGTGAATAGTGAAAAGTGAATAGTAAATAATGAAAAGTGAATAGTAAATAGTGAATAGTGACAGTGAATAGTAAAAGTGCATAGTAAAAGTGAAAAGGTCCCCATCCTAGGATGAGACCCTCAAGGTGGCAGTAATTTCAAAAGCAATATTGCAACCCAAATTTCATTTATTTCATGGTGGGGATATTTTTTAATACTTTTACAAACTTAATTAAAACATCAACTAACTCACAATGTTGCAAGTAGAAGAAGAAGGAACTAGATAATTTTAATATCCTCTTAAAAACAAATTTTCTTTTACTTTTCCTATTTCTAAATGGTAAAACTGAATGAACAAGAAAATTACAACTATCAGCCCAAGAACAGAGAGGATTTCCTCACAACTCCAAAAACAACAATTTATACAACAATAGGGAGATAATTTTCTCCTTTTGAAAAATCGACAAGGAAGGAGCTATTAAAAGATCAGGCTCTCCTTAAGACTTAAGAAAAATAAAATATTTTCAGAGATCCAATAATTTTCTCCAAGCTTCACAATAAGCTCCAAGAATACCTGCATAACACACAAGGAAAGAAACACCACACAAGCTGCTCTCCTCCCTACTGTAGACCCGCAAGAGGGTCACCCCCGAACTAGGGAGACCATCCACATACCCAGGGTAGAATAGACTTAAACACATCACAACATTGAACAACAACAAATCAAATAATATACACACCCTCAAGGTTTGACTCACAATACAAAGACTCAGCTTAGGTGAGTTCAGGGAGGGTAGGGAAGTAGACATCTCTACCTCTAGGTGTCATCCTTTACACATTTTATCACATTTTATCACAAGGCTTCAAGCTAACAATTTATCTTTCCACAAGGCCTCAAGCCTTCTAATTAATCAAATTACCCAGGATTTCCCTATACTCTCAAAGCCATAAGCCCTCTAGGCTAAAAAAAATACCAACATGCCCTCAAGGCATTTCTTACAACAAGAACCAAGATGACACCCGAGGAGGGTCACACCTTCCCTTCCCTATACAAGATGAGCATTGCCTTCCAACTGGAAGGAGCTCTTTCTACACCCAAACACACAAAACCCCATAACAATAACAGAATACTCATAGAAGACATTTGCAAACTCATTCAATAAGCAAGAAACAAACATACATATAAAACAACAGATACACAAGAGAGTAGACTTGATTCACCAACCTTCCAAAACCCAATTATAGATGAAAGTTGATGAAGAGCTCCACTCTAGCCTCCTTCTCCAAAATTCTCCTTCTTTCCTCAATAATCCAACCCTAAAAATAATCTCTATGATCACAAGCAAGGGATAATGAATGGAAGATATAGGATGGCTAGAATGATTTCGGCATTATGAGGCTATGAAGAGAAGAATAGAGAAAGAATTGGGCATTATGAGGATGCCAGAAGAAGATTTCCTAGAGGAAATTATGCATGATAAGAATGCAAGAATGAAGTCCCCCTGCAAGAATGAAGTCCCCTCCTGCAATAATGAAGTTCCCCTGCACAAAAAATGAAGTTCCCCTGCAAAATCTTGTCTCCCAATTGCTTAGAGAAGGGTCTCATTTATAGATTTTTTGAGAAGTGAATGGAAGGTGAGGGTCAAGAGTTGAGATCAAGGGCTCACATTATCTTGAATTTTAAATTCGTAGTGGATGAATTAAAAATTCATTTTTTTAAATATTGTAATAATAAAATATCCCCACTATCTCAAGTGGAATTAAAAAATATCCCCACTATCCTAAGTGGAATTAATAAAATATCCCCACTATCCCAAGTGGAATTAATAAAATATACCCACTCATAAGGTCCCCCATTATAGCCCACATGTAGAAATAAAATACAATAAGTAAACTAAAATAAGAGAGAGTGGGTGACACACCACCCTCATTAAGGGGAACCCCACCAAAAGAGAGGCACAAAGAGACAAGCACTCCATTATTAGGGGATCATGGAGTTGCTCCATGACTTGGAAGTGGGCCTGAGTGTGGATTCCACTCATCCCATTGTCCCCATACTTCCAAATTCGTCACTTAACTTCACCCTAAAGTTGAAGTGACCATATGGAGGTTATCCCAAGGTTATCCTAGTCAAAAAGGTCCCTAGACCCATAGTGTATAACCTAGGGTTGATTTAAACCTAGTTAGGACTCCTAGAGTCAAGTAAAAAAACACAAGAAGAGGGTCAAAAAGAAATAAATTTTAAACAAAATTTAAAACAACATTTCTTACAACACTTATCATAATAAAAGTAAATCAGAAGATAGCCCTTATTCCCTTGACATCATGCAACATTAACACATTACAACATTACAACATTTTTCCAAAACACGAGGTTGATCTTAGTTCCTCATGGAACTAGATCAGCTCACAAGGGATACAACATAGGTATGGGATGATCTCCTCTATATATGGTTTCGTTAGCAATACCTGCACACTCAAACTCAAAGTCAATAACACATAGAGATATCATAGTCGAAGCAATTTAAATACATGCATACATAAATATTATACCATATAACATCCTGAAATCACATTAAAGCTCTATTTCCAATATTAACCATTCATCATTTTCTTAAAAGCAACATCTAATTATCATTGCACAATTATTCCTTAAAATCAATTAGGATAAACAAACAAGATTCCAAGATCAATAGTCTCTCAACATAAAAATAATAACAATAGCACTGCAAATAGTCTCATGAACAGTAGTGTAAAAAGTAGGCCTCACACAAGTTTATCTATTTGTTCGTCAGATATGTGTTCTACCACCTCAATAGTATCATCAACATCATGAAAAGTTTGTTCTTCCATTGTACTTGTGATAGGTATAGTATCTTGTAACATTTGTCTCTCCTTTTGTAAAGAAGGTGTTCAGTGTACCAATTTCTTCAAGAGCACTAGATCCCATGAGTCTTATGCTTCTTCTTAAAGGGATATTTCTATTAGGGAAGCACGTTATAATACTCATGCAACAGCATGCATAAACTAGTAGAATAAACCATAGGAGTAATATATGTTTAAAGGTAAAAATGCTTGATTTTTCAACTTTTCACAGTGCAAACCAGTGAAAGAAGTGGTGTTGTGAAAATTTTCAAGAGGGACAACAAATGATATGTCTGATAATAGTCCACTAATACAAAAATAACTTTCACAACATGCTTTTGAAGCAACTCTAGAGAGTTAATAAGTCAACACTTAGTGAAAATAGGCCAAGATATGCGGTTTTCACCAAATCTTCAAGTAAACAAATGAAAGAAGAGGTGTTGTAAAGATTTTCAAGAGGGATAGAAAATGATATACCTAATAATAGTCCACTAATGCAAGAATACCTTTCATAAAACGCTTTTGAAACAACTCTAGAAAGTCGATAAGCCAAAACCTAGTGAAAATAGGCCAAAATATGTGATTTTTCACCAAATCTCCATGCAAAAGAGTAGGGAAACAGGTGTTGTAAGGAAAATGATGATGGAGAGAAACTTATAGCAGTAATAACAGATACCTAATGCCAAAAAATTCATTACAACACACCTATAGTGCCACTCTAGATCAAACCCTAGTACGAAAATAGCGAAAATATGCAAATTTTCACAAAATTTCAATGCAAAGGCCCAAAAGAAAGGGCATTGTAAGGAAATTGAGAAGGGACAGAAGATAATAATGTTAATAATAGCTAATTAGTATAGAAAAATCTCTTACAACATGTTTGGAGTGCAAGTCTAGCAAGACAATAAGGTTAAATCTAGTGAAAAATGCAAGTTTTTCAAACCCTAGGCATGAAATTTCACAAGGAGGCCACTATGAAGCAACATGACATTTATAAATCAGGCCTAATAAGTGTTTTAACAAGGTAGTAAAATCTGAGGCAAGATTTTGACTACAACCCTAGCTCATGCAAAACTAGGATTTCATGAAAAGTGCAAAATTTTAAGCAATTTCTAACAAATCACGCATGTAAGTGCAATGCAAATGAATTGTAAATGATCAATTTCTGTATTTTGTATCAAATCTAATTCAAATAATAGAAATTAGTTGAAATTAGATGCCAATTACTTCAAATTTTACAAAAATGCAAGCCTATTATGCCAATTTTTGCAAATTTTCCAAATTTTCCAATTTTTTTTGTAATTTTTCAAATGCAATATTGAAAATAATGAATTGAATGATGACGAATTTCAGATCTGATGTAAAAATCAGAGAATTAATGAAATACAATTGAATGAATGAAAACTATGTCAACAGTCAAACCCTAGAATGTAATTTTTTAATTCTTTCCAAATATATCAATTTTTTTTGTAAATTTCTGAATGTAATGAAATGAATGAATGTAGATCTATGAAACAACACTAAGCAAGGTGCCAAAAAGTTCAAAACATGGGTTCACCAAAATGTTTTATATGAAAAGGGGGGATGATGGGGTTGTTGTTTTAGTTTGAATCCTCCTTTCCATAAAACATTTCAAGGGCTTTTCAACTGAATGCTTCTCCTATCGAGAGGAGAGTCATCTATCGGGTTGGGTTGCCACTTGGTTTTCTGCTGGAAAATTTAGAAGTTATCACACAATGTTGCCAATTAATTCTTTAATGCTCTTGAACCCCTAATTTAAGCAAAACAGTAATCAAATTTGTGAATTACAACAAATGCCACAGGAATTAGACAAAGGGCAGAGAACCTTAACTCACTATTTTTCGCAGTCTAGAAAATGGAAATGTCGGGGACAATGGTGATGGCGCCCTAGTCCAAGGTACAAGTTTTTCTATGGATTCCTGATCTCCTTCCGGCACTGATCTCTGCTATACTTTTTGTTTCTCGTGATTCGACAGTGGAGGACAAGGTTGATGGTGCCCTAGTCCACTGCGAGAGATTCATCTAGATGTCGGAAGCTCTGCAAACCCTGATGCTCACTATCCAGTCTATTTCTATAGCTTCAGATGTGGAGGACAAGGTTGATGGAGCCCTAGTCCAATCAGGCTCCTTCGGGATCTAAAATCTCTGCAGTGTCCTCTTGTTCCCTGCAACTCCACTTCTCCCACTTTCACAACCTGTAACCTGCAATCACATGGAATGTGGGAGGGGGTTGTGGTGTTTAGAGGCTTGCCTCAGTCAAGCCCCGGAGAGACATTCAAGTCTTCCAAACACCGTTGTCAGAGAGAGTGTGTATCCTTGTGGGATAGAGGCAAAAATCCCAATGATAATGATGATAAAACACAATAAATGTCACCTTGATGATGAAGCTCTCATGGAAGGAAGACGATCTTCAATGCCATGAGGAGAAGATGTAATCCAACCTACAAAAACAAACACAATAACAATGCTATGCTCTACAATATAATGATAATCATAAGTATGCCAATAGCTTTCAATCATAAACATCCTCTAGTCATCTTCTAGTTTGCAAATGATAACCTAAACATGCTTATATATGCAACTATTAAGATTCCTGCCAAGAATTTCATATTTGAAACTTACGATGTCGGCCTAGAGACCAAATAACAGTCACAAACCCGACATTTAAAATTAGGGCAGACCCAAAATAGGGCTGGACTAGGGCACTAGCACCCTTGTGCACCCCCTGTCTTTGTTCCAACATCATCAAATTAGACTCCCTTAGGTCCCATTTGTCACAAGACCCAAAGGTTTTCTCATCGGGAGTTTGAATTATCATGCAAAATGCTCTAAATGCAATCTAAGGACCCATGAGCTAAACCTTAAAGGAAAAGCCCCCAAGGGTGCATTTTTTTGACATAACATATACTAATATATCTGTCTGATGTGTTATTATTTTCCACATCTTGTTTATCAAGTTCCATCAATGTGTTCTATAATTCATAGTACTATTTAAATGATCCACGTCATCTAGATATACTATGGTTTATCCTTTGATTATCATCTTGGGCTCAAATCAAATCATTAGTATTAGAGCTTGAAAGTCTTCTACACTAACATAGAATTAGTTCTAAGCACGAGATTATCTACACTATTACAAGAATGGGAAGAGAGAGCGACATGATGCAACTCTTTGAGATAGAAGACTTTATTCCAGCCTCTCCTAGCAAGAAGAGGCATCTACTCATGGAGATTTAACATCTCTAGCACTAGAATCAACAACTACAATAATCTCTCCATTCATAGGAGAAATGTTTCAACAATTTCTTGAAGCAACTCACAAATCTCATGGTGTCCAATCTTTGTGTTGCATAGCCCATTCTTAAGAACCTTTCTCAAGTTGAGGGTAGCAATGTAGCAACCATACAATATATACAACATCTCTCCAGAGGAGAAGAAGAACTAGCATGAATTGCATCCAAGTGTACACAGTTCCAAGTACTTGGACAACCATAGCTCAACACGCTTTCACTAGTCAAGATTTTTTATGTGTAGACAACGATGGATCTTGTAAGTCCTTGTCACTCTTCATGATCTTTTGATGTATCTAGCTTGTTTGGTAGTTTTGAGAATCACACCAAAGTTGTTCATTCAAAGTTGCTTAAGCAAATGGGTTATGAAAGCCTAACCCTTGAAAAGCATAACCAAGACATCATCATTCCCCTCCAACTAGGGATGACATCATGCAACATAAGTATAGGTTGTATTAGTCATCACAATAAGTAGGAATTCTTCTCACCATAGTCTATCTCTAATGAAGCTTCAACATTGTGTACTATATCCAACAACTTGAGTGATTCCACTTGCACAACAAACAACTCCATAATGGAAATGACTATGTACACACTTCAATTGTACCACACACATCCATAGGTTCATGCCTCTCCATAACATTCCATACAAAGTGCACCTTCCACAAATGGATGGACTTCACAGTCACCTTTTGTAATACAATGTCATTGATCCTAGCGTGCATGGCATATTGCACAAGAACATCCAATGTTTCAAATGCATAATGAGCAAAGGCCTCCTCAATAAAGGCATGTAGGATGCATCTCACTTACATGTTACCACTATTTGCATAGGGGACATATAGCTCAAGAGTGTTGGATTCTACATCCATGCAAAATTTTCCATAAGAGCGCTCATTCGCAATCCAATTATTGTCTCTTATATGTTTATGTGCAAACAATTGTGCACACATTAAAGCATGACTATGGGTGGATCTAATTGTCTAGGTGGAGACATATCACTTCCTCTCTGCATAGTGTATATAGGCATACATCTTATCATGTCAACAACACATCATATTCTAGTACATTCACACACCCTTTGGCATCATAACATCAATCATGCCCACATATGTAGATTTGAGTCCATAGAAGGTTATGCCCACATTCACATCAAAATCTTCATAGTTCTCCTTAGGACTACAAGAACATGAAGTTTCTCAACTCACTCTAATATGAACAAGCTATCGGTACTCCACACCAAACTCTTGTTGTGTCAAGAAACAACTTCCATCATTACTACTTCAAACCAATTGTGAGAGAGAGAGAAAGAGCATCCTACTCTAATCCAATCCACACTTAATTAAGTTTAATTTCTATATCAGTTAGATTTGACTAAAACAGACAGAATATGGAAGAGATTGCAAAAATATATTACAAAAGATGAAACAACAAATAAAAAAACCTGTCACTAAGATTTGGAGGCCTCTTCCAAGGATGCTAGCATTGTGTGGACATTCATGTTGTGCACTATCATTTGTACGACACTGTATGTTTGGAAAAGTTTTTAGTTTCAGTCTATACTTTTTGGGGTGCCTTTTATTTCACTTGTACAATCTTAGAATGAACTCGCACAACAAAAATAGAGAAAAATAAATAATCATAATATCTAGATGTATAGGAAATCTAAACGAAATACAAGAAGTCAAATCAATAGTAGTGATATGCTAGCTAAATGGATAGAAATAAAAGATATATCCAAACCTTTGTGCAATTGATATCCTTCAAGTATTTTGCCTTTGATAAGTTGAGAAGATGATTGGGGATTGCTATAGAGTTTGCCAGGAATGGTCAAACCCCTGCTTTGGTCTTTCAACCTCCATGAGCAGTCAAATGAAAAAGAGATTTTGGAATGTGTGTGCACCTAAATGTGTCTAGGATGTAGTGACAAAACATGATTCTAGGAGCACCTCTCCAATCTATGGAGAGGACACTAGGCCTAGTATGCAAGTGACAAAGATGGCAAGTAGGAATCAGGGTCAAGACAAATGAAAAGGGGTTCTATAATGGTAGTGCAGCCAAGTGAATTCTCATTAAAGAGGCAGAGATTCACCATGGATTCTCTTCTAGCGTTTTTTTAAGAGATTCAATCAGAGAATGAAAGGCTTTTGGAAAGTTTGATTCTTAAACCATATGTAAATAAATTTTAGAGAGCATATAGATATGCTACATACTGAAATGTTTTGACAAAGATTGGATTCTTACAAAACAAGGGAAAGCAACTTAGAGGAATCCATAGGAGAAACTCCATCCTTCAATCCTATCACATGAGATATTCTCTCCTTGAGATTGAACCTATAAAATGGGATGCAAAAGCGAGAGTTTGCAATATTGATTCAATGCCTAAACAATGTGAAAGCTATGCTAGCAAGAATGCAGAGTTTGTATGTAAAATATAACTATGAAAGATTGCTCATAAATATTTCTCATGTCTATGATACTTTGTGCTATTTTCTCTCTTTTTCTCCAAATGATCCTTTTCTTAGTAACTCCTAAAAAACTTATCAACCTTTTGAATCTTATTTTAGGAAACTTTCCAAGAATAGCTTGGCACGTCCGCGTGAGGTGTTACAATGGTCAATGATCATCATGAGGTATCTGGTTGTAGACGTTTATGTGTCATGCCCCCATCTAAGGGAAACATGCCCAAATTTGACATGAAGACTCTGAAAGGAAGTTGGGATAACTCTCCAATACAATTTCAGGAGATGACTTAACTTAGAGGAAATAATCCAAATTGAGCCCTATGAAGGGACATAGAGGGGGGGTACAAGACATAACATGAAATTGTAGGGTATGCAATTTGTGACATTACACCAATCACCCCAAAAGTCATCCTTATATAGTTCTATAAATCACACCTCAGATTCAACATCATTTCAACATTGATAACATTCTTTTGAGTTTGTTGTGTTCTATATATCATTTGTGGTCCACTCTTATGTACATGAAGTGTCTACATATTCCTTGACAAGGAAACATAGATTCAACTACACCCTCTCCTTTTAACACTAGAGTATATGAACCAACTTCCCTAGAAATGACATCTATTCAAGCAACAATCACACCAACCTACCCAATAACATCTTCAATTCTTGGGTAGGGATAGACTCTCTCATGCATCACATCTACATAACACATCATCAGATGTGCTTATCATCAATTGCACTTCACTATGTATTCTGGGTTCACTACATAGTTAGCCTTGTTTCATTTTTGCATTGTCACCTCTGAGCACATCAAAGCACAATGGGGGCCATTTCTTGTAAAGAAAGGTTGAATTATTTAAGAACAATTGCACATCATTTCATTAGGTCATCATGAACTTTCCTACAAGCTTCTTTAATGCACACCATAATGCAATTGGCTCAACTATTGCATAAACATGGGCATGCTAGTTTAGCACAAAATGCCTTGCGTATAGATACAGATCCAACAATACATGCTTCATATTAGACACACAAGCATTAACCTTCAAAGTTCTATAGTTATCACTCATTCTTGAGATATTTGGGTGCAAGTCTCTACAACTTGCTCAAAGCATCCTTAAAGCATCATGCTTTGTTCCTCCACATTGTGTGCTCCTAGTGCCTTTGTATTATGTATTATAATCACATGTTCTACCTTTGAAATTTAGTATTGGACCATAGGAAGATGACACATGGAACAACATCATCTACATGTTATGCTTTCATATACACATGACACTTGGCAGGCCATGCACCACAAGATTTGCCAGCATATAATTTTGATATTTGGCACCATACACATTGCACATATGATGTCCCATGCCACATACGTTCCACAACATATGAGTTTAACACTTGGTGGCATCCTATCCGTGCAAACCTAGCTAGTAAAAATCAGCCTCAACCATAAATATTACCATTGTACACTTTATACAAGCAAAAAAGTAGAGAGGCAGAAAGGGCAAAGGAAGCCTTTGACAAATCCAACTTGGTAATCTTGCATTCTACTCTAGAGTCCAATAGTCTATCTTGATAGGTTAGATTTCTCACATTATCATGCTTTATACATCTAATGTTTTGCTTAGTCTAGTCTAGATAGCTTAGAATGGAATCCTAATTCCTCCCTTGATCACAGGAACTCTCATTCCTAGTCTTTTCTATATGAACACATTGATGTAATTATCCCTATTCTTATATATGAATGGAAATATAAATTTTGCTAATATCTTTTTCTAAATGTGTTATGGTTTTCCACATCTTGTCTAACAAGTTCCATTAATGCATCCTATAATTCATACTGCTTGTAGTTTATTTTTCACACACACTCCCTTCGAGCAATCCATGCTACCATAGATGGAGTCCTCTAGTCCACTTTAGTTAATGTATTCTTTGAGCCTTAAAGTCTTCCCTTTCATAAATTTCCCATTATCCAAGTCCCAGATCATTCTAGTAATTCACATGACTCAATACTTGATCTACACATGTCATTGTAGATGTGAGGCCTTTCTTTTAGCTCTCACTAACTTGGTGTCTCTTGTGGTCCTTTTCCATGATTTTGGTTGAGACCTTATCTTATTTTCCAAAAATCTTTTAGTGTTGTATCCAACAAGTTTAGAAGTTTTTTGATTTGTGAATCTCCTATGTGTGTGGGAATTGCCTCTCTTTGATTGGCCTTGCAAAATCTCACATCCTTTTGGTGAATCAATAATAAGTCAAGTTTCCATAGACCATATATTGTCCATCCAACAATGCAAACAATTTTCTTCGAAGCACTATAGTTGTAGCAAGCCCCATCCCCTTTGTCTCTTTTATCTTTAGAGGTTTCCTAACCCTTCACCATGTTGGTATCCTTTAGGATGCACCATATATTGATCTATGGTAGAATCTAATGATATGAATTTATTTGCATCACCCTCCTTACGTGTTACCATGCCAAATTACATGGTGAGCCTTGCTCTCTTTTAACCTTTTTTCTTTTCATGACCCTTTGGAGTTTTTGCTATACCAACATCCTTCCACTTGCAAAAATCATTGATGTTAGAGATTATTTGATGGTTTGGAGGTTCTTGGACCCCCCTTTGTAAAATGAAAGTATACCTCTTTTGAAGATCTTTGCACATGAAGCATCTCCTCCACCATGCTTGTTTGACACCCCTGGTCAAACAATATTAGTCTGATGTGGCTCTTTCTGCCTCATGTTTAGCATGTGTCTCCATCGCTTTAATGACCATTGATCCCAATTTCCATCGAACATCTACTATGGATGACTAAGAATTTTTGTCTATTAGATTCCATAGGTGCTTTGCATCAAAATTTAATAGAAGATGGTGCTTGCAATTAATAGTGGCTCCAAATGATTGCAACCAAGTTCCTAACTACCCACACATGCCTCCTCTCAGTCACTAATTTATTATCATTTGAAGATCATCGAGTAGATAATGTGAGTCTTCTAACATATATCCCTTCTTTCCCTCTCATTCATTATTCTTCATAAATTCTCCTAGGCACCTTTAGTTGCAATGCACAAGGATTCCCATGGTTGAATAAATATAGGCTTAGTCATAATGTAAATATGTTTTGGCTTTTTAATATAAGGAAATCCTTTGGCCTTATAGTTGATAGTTTACTAATCACTGATTTTAATTTTTGATTAATAGAGTTGCATGTTTTGGCTTTTATTTTTCATGACTTGTCTTAGAGAGTGCCCCTAGTTTGACTTCATTAATGTGTTTGTGTTTGTCTACTTATGCCCCCATACAGAAGTTAACTATTTGTGTATATTTGAATGCCCACTAGCCATAGATGCTAGTTAATGTCATTCTATGCATAGGCAGGTTTACATAAAGCAAGTTGAGGCAACTTTACCACAAGTGCTTGCATATTAATGGATGGAAGCTTTTTAAATGCATAAGAGAAAGCTGACTAATCGAACCCCCATTTGGCATACCTTCACCCACCATTTTAATTTATTCTCTAACCCTATCTCCTCCTATCTCTTTTTATTTTCCATTTCTTAACATAGGTTGGATTAGTTTATGTTCTACATTATTAGAGTAGCTTTTTTGTATATATTCAAAATAGTTCACAAATATAGCTCATTCAAGTAATTCATCATAAAGATTTACAAATATCAAGCTAGGAAAAACAAAAAGAAACTGTTATAGAGTAAAATGTGCACTACCATTTTATACTTAGTTTAGCACCTAGGTGGACCTAAAATGTTTACACTTGTTTATTAGGACCTATTTTAGCACCTTTTTGAGCATTAAGCATGTGATTCTTGATCTCGGTGCACAAAACCTAGAAAAGTAATTATAGGGCGAGGCTAAGCACACTTTAAGTGCCTTATCCTGGGAGTCTGGGGCTAAGGGACTAGGGCGCTTAGGCGCCCTAGTCCCCTTTTTAGCCCTGACCTAATTTGTGGCTTGTTGGCTTGGGACCTCTTAAATGATTCCCAATATTGGCCTCATGTGGTTTAATTCTTCAGAAATCCGCGGGAATGCATATAAAAGAAAGTTAGTTTATTCATTTGAACATCCCTCTCTAATCTCTAACTTCTTGAAGGATTCTCCTTCTCTCTCATGCTCTCTACTCTTCTCTAAAGCTCTCTATTGTGGATTATTGTTGCAGCACTAACATATTGCAGGTCTTGTGAAGATCTTTCTACTTCTTTGGGCTACACCAACTTCTTGAGACAAGTTGTGACACCGCATCAAGCATGCTAGGGTTTCCATGCTCATAGTGACTTCTTTCCTGCATGCTTTGTTCTATCATTCCATTCTACTTTAGATTTGCCTCTACCCCCTAGAGCACACTCTTTATCTATCATCTTTGCTATTGTGGAGGTGGAAACACCATTCATGGAGCTTGACTGAGGAAAGATTCTAAATAGCACCCAACCATTTTCCTTCTTTTGTGTGTGTAAACCAAATTTGGGAGAATTGGCCAAAGACAAGTTGTAGAGAACAGAAGCATAGGAAGGTGAAGGTACTGGCACTATCACAGTCTGCCAACCCTAATCAGGGTATAGGGCACCCAAGTCCTCTTGTCCTGGGTATTTTTGTCTTTGGATCTAGGTTCTAACTTAATCCCTAATCTTTGTTGTCCATTTGGTTTCTAGGTTTCTGCTTTCGATAATATGTTTTACTCTAATCTTTGTCAACTAGAGTTTCATGTCTTTGCCCTAGCTTGATTGATTGGATTTGGTTAATTTCTTCTGTATACAAAAAAGGGAAGAACCCCTATAGTTTGACTCTCCTTTTTGGGTAGAATCCAAGCTCAATTTGTGTCCTAATGTTTTGTAGAAGAGGTTTTGACCTAGTTTGATCTATTAAGCTAGTCTCTCTTTTCTACTTAATACAAAGCAGTGTCATCAACAAATTGTAAATGAAAGTGAGGAGGCAAGCTATTGCCCCAACTCCAACCTTGGATCAAGCCCTGTCCCACATGAGATTTTATGAGTCTACCCAATCCTTCAACCGAAAGGATAAACAAATAAGGAGACAGAGGATCCCCTTGTCGATGGCCCCTAGAAGCACCAAACAACTTTGTAGGCTCACTATTAATAAGAATAGAGAAAGAAGTTGAAGTAACACAACTCATAACCCAATCAATCCAATCAATCCTAAATCCACATGCCAAAAGAAACTTACAGAGGAAATCCCATTTGGTGCGGTCATAAGCTTAGGTCATATCCAACTTAATGAACATCAATTTCTCCTTGGAAGACGCCATGGAATGAATAGCCTCAGTCACCACAATAATACCATCAAGAATTTGCCTAAATGCAACAAATCCACCCTGCTCCTCGAAAATCAACCCATTAAGCCACGGTTTAAGCCTTTTAGCAATCAACTTAGTGATAATCTTATAAACAACATTACACAGAGCTATGGGCCTAAAAAGATTCAGCGAGTTAGCTCCTTATATCTTAGGAATAAGAGCTAGGAATGTAGCATTCAAGGCTCTCAACATTTGTTTGCTCCTTTGTGACTCCTTAACAACTTCCAAAAGATCATATTTCATAATCTCCCAAAATTCCTAATAGAATTCAACGGAGAAACAATTAGGCCCAGGGGCTTTCCCCCTCTTCAACTAAAACAAAATCTTCTCCAACTCAACCAAGGAGATTGGACTGAAAATAGCCTCATTCATCTCATTAGACACCAAGGATAGAATACAATCCAAAACAATATTTTCATCATCAACTACTAAGGGAGAATCCTCTGAAAACAAAGAAGAGAAGAACCAGGAAGCCTCTGCTGAAATCTCCTGGCCAGAGGATAATTGAACCCCTTTAGAGGATACCAAAGAAGTAATCACATTCCTATGTCTTCTGTCCTTGACGGAGTTATGGAAAAATGAAGTATTTCTATTGCCTTCCTGGAGCCAATCAATCCGTGACTTTTGCTTCCAAAAAAATTTCTCACACAATTCCCATTTTGCAAGCTCCTTCATAGTTTCTGTTTCATCTCTAAGATTCCCCATAGTGAGGCCAAAGTCTCTAATCTATCGAGTAATGATGTCCAAATGGGATTGGGCAGCCACCTTTGCCAAGAAGATGTTACCAAAATATTGCCTGTTCCACTTTTTAAGTTGGATGTTAACATACTGCAATCTCTTAACAAAGGAATACATAGCAGTTCCATAAGTCAGCTTACCTTTACTCCACCAACCTATCATAAAATCCTATAAAGAGGGATCACTAAGCCACATAATTTGAATCTTAAAAGAATGATTCTTAGTAGTTCCAAACAAGGAGGCAGAAAATTTAATAGGCCAATTGTCTGATCCTTGCTAGTCTAGGATCTAAGAACTCGTAACCCAATTGCTACCAACCCAAAAGCTAGAAACCAAAAACTGGTCCAGCCTTTCAGAGATACAGTTCTCTCCACATCTTATATTACTCCAAGTAAACAAGTCATTGGAAGGCTTTATGTCTAGTAGGTTCAAGAGAAGAATATTATCTCTAAACAACGTGGAAGAAGGTTCTAACCTGTCCAACCCCCCCTTCTTCTCATCTAGACTAACAATAGCATTAAAATCTCCTACTATAATCCATGGCAAATAAGGGGATAAGGAACAAACATAGAAAATATGTGACTAAAGAGAAGATTTTCCAAGAACATCAACCGGATGATACACATTGGTGAAAAAATAACTTCTCTAGATTCAAAACTAGACGCAACCACCAAAATAGAGGATCTACTAGAGAGCCACCAAATAGGAGAAACCTTGTGCAGGTCCCATAAGCAAGCAACACCACCTGCACTGCCCTGAGCCCCGATACACTGACATTAACCTCTAACCCATAATCTAGAAGTAATTTTGGACATGCCTTCCATTGACAAATTTGACTCCTGAATGAAAACCATATCAAACAAATGAGCCCAAATCAAATCATGAACAACCTTTTGTCTAGGGATGCTATTTGACCTCTGTGTATTCCAAGAAAGCATGATCATCTATGGGAATTATACAAATAGGAATCAATGGTTTTAACTGACCCTGATTCCACCAAAGTCTCACATGTCATCTTCACTTTCTCTTGATCTTTCTTCCACCCCAACTTGGGAGGCTTCTCTAGGGTTCCCTTTTTGAGATTCTTTTGCTAAATCCTAAGGGATGGTTGAGCTCTACTGCCATCCTCAGGATTTTGAACTTCCTTCTTAGAAGGAAGGCTAGGGGGAACCTGAATCAAACCGACCACCACCTCCACTACTCCAACTGGCTTCATACTTCTTGAAACCATTGGAACCTAATCTGTTTCCATCTGAGTACCTATGAATGCCACCTGATTGTTATCACAAATGGCACCCTCCCTTAAACCTTCCTGATCCATCCCCATGGGGGATAACCCATCATGGATCTCTTCTCAAATCATCCCTTGCTGGTCACCCGTATCTAAGGCATAAAATTAGTTATATAACCCATCAACTTGTCTATCCTTGAGAGTCCTCTTTTGTCCTCTTCCTTTATTACAGGGTTTTACTGGGATAAAACCCTCTTTATCTATTTCCTCTACTATAATTGGGGCTTTCCCCTTATCCATCATAGGAGTAGGCCGAGGAGGTTTATCAGCCTGAGACCCTACAGGGTTAACTCTGGGACACTTCTTTTGCAAATGACCATACTTGGGGCAGAGTCGACAACGAAATGAAAGAGCCTCATAATCTAACTGTTGAGTCCATGAAGATGATCCTAACTGAATTTCTAAAGAGTCTGGCAAAGGATTGTTTAAATCTATCTCAACACAAATGCAGGCAAAATAAATTACCTTTTTATCCAACGTCTATTGTGAAGAGCCCAACGGCTTGCCTAGTAGCAACGCAACCATATGCAGAATATCATTTCTCCAGAATTCAAGCAGGAACTAGGGAAGCCACACCCATACAAGGATCCTGGAAGGAATCTCCTCTATTGGATTAAAGCTGATATGCCAAGGCTTAATAAAAATCCTACCTTATTATAAAAATACGGGCCCCCCTCAAAGTCCTTATTACGATCCGTCAAATTTGAAAACACCACCAAAAACTAGCTATTTTCCACTAGCATAACCTCCATATCACCTTTAGGGTTCTAGGTACGTCTTACCCAAGATTCAATAAAGGGCAAAGAAACACAGATCCCCATAAACTTACAAATTAAGGCATAATTTGCAAGGTAAGACACATCCTCCACAGATTCTGGTTGGATCACCAAATTGGCCTTTCCTAGCTCCTCTGGAGACACCCATTCACTTCTGAAACATGAGGACATCTGAACTAAGCTACACGCTCCCCATTCAAACCATGAACAAAATTTGACAAAGAGGGATCTTCTTTATTAAGAGCCTCTCAGAAAGAAACCTTAGATACATCAATTGGTCCTGTAGTAAGCCCCATGGACCAAAGACACCAAAAGCCAAACCCTAACCAGAAAGAGGAGAGAAAAATAATTGTAACACAAAACCAGAGAATAAAATTCAAACAAAAAGAAGAGCCTCCGAAACAGCTCCTCAACGCTGACCCGTCTCAGCCCTACACCCTCGAACCTCGAACAATAGACATAGCCCCCAAACTATGCCCATAATTGCTCAGACATGACCTACCACAGTAGCAAAGAAACCCCTACTAAATAGCCCCCTTGTGTGAGAAATCCAATGAAGACAAGGCTCAGCTAGGGCCACAAGCAAGCGTGCCCCGACCTGTGACAGCAAGCACCGCTTGACGCCATCCAACAAATTTCCATTATTTGGATGTTAGAGATGAAAGAAAAGCAATGCATATTATTTAAGTACTGAGCAGATTTAAAAGCAAACCTAAGGGAAGAAAATATGAAAAGTCTTTTAGATCTATATTGAAGGAAGTTTGTGCAATTTTATTTGAAGAACATGAGTAGATTTGTATGAAGAACTTGAGCAGATATTTATGAAGGATATATGCAGAAATATATGGTGAACATGTGCAATTTTTTGTGAAATCTATAAGAGGGTTTTATGTAGTCTTTAGTGAAGATGTGAAGGAGAATTAAAGGTAGATTCATAAGTATATGTGATGCATTTTTATGGCAGATTTGAAGAATAGTGAAGGTAGTTTTATCATCACCCTTGAAGAAGCTCTATTTGGAGGTTGGTGCCTCTCATATCAAAGAGATTGGTGTCTCTTGTTGAATTGGTGCTTAGTTGTGGGGATTGGTGTCTCCAGTGGGTTGGTGCCTACAAATTCTGTGAGTATGGGGATTAGTGTCTCCAACTTAGGCTGGTGCCTACAAAGAAGATTTGTAAGAGAAGTAGGTTGGTGCCTACAAAGAAGTTTATAAGAGAATAAGCAATATTTTTCTGTGGTTTTCTCCCAAAAGGGTTACCATGTAAATCATGTGTTCTTATGCTCTTAATTGTTAGATCTTGTATATTTATGGTTGTTGTGGTTGATTAAGTTATGAAAAAGTAAAAGGTTGTCTTATACTGATTCATCCCTCCCTCTCAGTATAAGCACGTACTCATCAATTGGTATCAGAGCAGGTTCCTTCATGAATATTCTAACCACTAGAAGCAAGATCTCGAAAGCACACATGGTGAGTCAAGAAGGTTTTTCATCAAATATAGCCCCATTGTTTGATGGAACAAATTATGCATTTTGGAGCATAAGGATGCACACCTAGGTACTAAGGGCCCTAGGGTTTGATATTTGCCAATTGGAGGTAAATGGTTACATAGCTCCTTCAACTCCACCAATGGATTAGGTAGGTATAAAGGAAAGTGAAAATAATACAAAATCTATGAATGCTATTTTGTGTGGTTTATTCGAATAAGATTTTGTTAAATTGGTGCATTGTGATACGGCGAAAGATATTTGGGACAAAATTAAGAATATCTATGAAGGCAATGATAAAGTTAAGAAGGAAAAGCTTCAAACCCATAGGAGACAATTTGAAAGTCTAAAGATGAAGGATGAAGAAAACATTGCCACCTATTTGCTTTGCATCAATGAGATTGTGAATACCATATGGGGTCTTAGTGAAGAAGTAGAAAAGTCAATGATTGTGCAGAAGGTATTAAGGTCTCTGCCCTTAAGATTCGATGCCAAGCTGTCAGCTATTGAATAAATGAAAGACTTGGATAAATTAACAATGGATGAACTATATGGGATCCTCACGACATACAAAATGAGGACTAAAAGGGAGAAGTCATCAAAGTGAAAAGCAACTTTCAAAGCCTTTAAGAAGATGAAGATTAAGGAGCCCCAATCAAATGATAGCTCTAATGATGAATCTGATGCTAAGGAAGCCCATTTTGAGAGAAAGATAAAGAAAGGATCAGGCAAGTACAAAGGTAAGTTACCCTTTAATTGTTTTAATTGTGGTAAAATAGGTCATTTTGCTTCTAAGTGTCCGTAGGTCAAAAGTGAAAGTAGTGATGATGAAGAAGATTTCAACATAAAGAAAGGAAGAAGATATCAACAATATAAGAAGAGTCACAAACAAAGTCAACATGAAAAGAGCTTTCAGAAGTATAAGAAAAGCCTTTATTCCAAAGAAGATAATAGCCCATTGGAGCAGAGCGAAGAAATCATTTCTGACAATTATAGAGAAGAAACACTCTTCATGGCGATAGAAGCAAAGAGTGACACCCTTGAAAGTGAAGACAAAAGAAGAGAAGAGAAAGATTCAGAAGAAGAATATGATGAAGATGAAGGAGAAGTGGATCTTCAAGAACTCATTTCTTCCCTAAGTGAGATCAAGAAGCTTAGGAAAAGGAATTTGAAGCAAAATTTGCAGCTACAAAAATATGAACAAGAAGATCGTGATGCAAAAGAAAGTATGTTGCAAGGCATTGAAGAAGCAGAAAAGATTATCATTGACTTAAAGATTCAACTAGAAGAGACAAAGAGGATAGAAGAAGAGGTGAGATTTCAGCTAAAGACGAAGGAAGAATATTGTGAAAAACTAGAATCTAAAATTGTGTCCTTGAGAAAGGAACTAGAGAAAATGACTACTCAATTGAACAAGAGCATAAAGTTGGAGAAGAGTATTGAAATTTTAGATGATATCATCAATTGTCAAAGGCCAACCTTCATGAAAACTGGTCTTGGCTTTGAATAAAATCAGAATACTATCAAAGAAGGTTCAATCTCTAAGGCTATAGAGTTACCAAAGAAGATAAATGAAGAAAAACCTAAAGGCTATGTAGATGCACTTAAGAGCTCCATCAATGGTGATAGAAACAAGGAGAAAGAGAGAAATATCTCATAGAAAATCAGCAAAGACAACAAGGACAAATTCAGAAGATCATTCTCTCCAAGACAACTCCACATGACCAGGTTCCGACATTCTTTTTATGGTTATTGCTTTTCATGCAATCATTTTGGTCACAAAGTAGCGGATTGTAGGACACGGGCAAGATATAATTTTGTATAGAACAAAAACAAAAGTTCTTATGGGTGGTTAAATAGACATTACAATTCATTTGCTTCTTTGATGGATTACAATATTGTGTGCTATAAGTGCAACAACTATGAACATACAACACACTTCTGTAGAAGTGGTTTTGTGGAACCTCCTAGACAAAACAAGAAGCTGGATTTCCTTGGAAAGCAAGAGGAAGAAACTACAAAATTTTGGAAGAAGAATCAAGAGAAAGAGAAGGAAGAGTCTATGCTTATGCAAACTACACTTCATGCACAAAATTAAGAGAAGTACGAATTCAGGGGGAGCTAATCATTGCATTATCTTTCAGCTCTGTGGAGAAGACAACTCAAAGGATGAAGTCTCACGGAATATTATAGAAAGAGAAGATGTGGTTGGAAAGAAGACTAAGAATGCTATTGTAGCAGTAGTAGAAGAATTTTATTTGATTATGCCATAAGGATAAGAAAAGAGAATGATATGGTAGTAGGAGACTGCATATTAGAAAGTTACCATATAATGAGAATTAATGTCAAGATGATAGAGAGCCTACAAACAATGAGAGAAGGAAGAAATCGTGATAAAGATGTTTGTAGACTAAACTTGATGAGAGATATTTCCAAAAGCCTGACATAAGGATGAGAACAATCCAAAGGAGTCATTTCCTGAAGAGAATGCTCGTATATTTGCATTTGACAATTTTGCTGGAACACACAAGCATGTGTTGGCAAAAACACAAGAAATTGATAGTGGAAAGTTGGATGGCTGTGTTGGTTCTTATGTTCGACTTCACATTAAAGGAGTTTCTTTTGCTGTAATGAGCTTCCCTTTACCATTGATGTAAAAGGGGGAGAGTTATAGAAAGAGGGAGAGTTACAGACAGAGGAAGTATTATAGAAAGGGGGAGCTTTACAGACAGAGGGATCATCACAGAAAAGAGGGAGAATCACATCATGAAGGAAAGAAGTATGTTACATCTGTTTGACATTGATGTCAAAGGGGGACAGATACAGAAAGAGGAAGCAATGCAAAAATAGGGAGTATTATGGTCCTGTTGCATTCTCAGATTATTTCTTTGGAGGTTGCCATCAATGATAAAGGGGGAGATTGTTGGAAAATCGTCGTTGATGTCAAAGGAAAGGATGAATTTATATTATTACATCATTGATGATCTAGTTGAAGACAAGAAAGACTAAAATGCATTTGATACATGCAACACCCTGAGTCTAATACAATTCAAGAATGACTGACCTCTTTCAAGGGTAGATCATTTTACTTCAAGGAAAATAAATACAAGATAAATAATCCTAAGTGTTGGATGACTCTTTCCTAGATTGTTGCCTTGAGTTATAATGTTTAAAAGAAAAACAAATTTAATATTAATAGGGCCAACTCACTTTAAATGAGCGCCTCCTTATTAGAGAATTCAAAATAAATTAAAGATAAATAATTTCTTATGAGAGGCCAACCCCTCTAGATTTGGCTCCACCTTTTGAAATTAAAGAAATTAATTTTAGTTTTAATTAGAGGTCGACCTCTAAAATGAAGACATCTCCATTGAAAATAGTTGCCTCCTTTGTAAAGTCATCCCTTCTAAGAGATACACCTCTTGGGCTTTGGATGCGATATAAAAGGGAGTTATTTGGATGTTAGAGATAAAATAAAAGCAATGAATATTATTTAAGTATTGAGCAGATTTAAAAGCAGACTTAAGGGCCAAAAATATGAAAAGTATTTTAGATCTATATTGAAGGAAGTTTGTGCAGTTTTATTTGAAGAACATGAGAAAATTTGTATGAAGAACTTGAGCAGATCTTTATGAAGGATATATGTAAAAATATATGGTGAACATGTGTAAATTCTTGTGAAATCTATAAGAGGGTTTTATGCAGTCTTTAGTGTAGATATGGAAGAGAATTAAAGGCAAATCCATAGGTATATGTGATGCAATTTTTTAGCAGATTTGAAGAATAGTGAAGGCAATTTTATCATCACCCTTGAAGAAGCTCTATTCGGAGGTTGGTGCCTCTCATATAAAAGAGATTGGTGTCTCTTGCTGAGTTGGTGCTTAGTTGTGGGGATTGGTGTCTCCAATGGGTTGGTGCCTACAAATTTCATGAGTGTGGGGATTGGTGTCTCCAGTAGGTTGGTGCCCACAAATAAGATTTATAAGAGAAGTAGGTTGGTGCCTACAAAGAAGTTTATAAGAGAATAAGCAATATTTTGCTTTGGTTTTCTCCCAAAAGGGTTTCCATGTAAATCTTGTGTTCTTGTGCTCTTAATTATTAGATCTTGTATGTTTATGGTTGTTGTGGTTGATTAAGTTCTAAAAAAGTAAAAGGTTGTCTTATACTGATTCACCCCCCTCTCAGTATAAGCGTGTTCTCATCATATCCATGTCAAAGTAAAGCAAGCAATCAACATGAAAGTAAAATATTTTAGAAACTCATAAATGAATATGGATAATGATATTTCTTCAATACACTCTCCTTGTACTGAGTGCACCATCTTGAAACTTGGACAAGCAATACAAATCCAATTAGTAGCATCTATCAAGAATAATAAATACAAGAACCAACATAATTGCATACAAAGGATGCAAGAAATTGGAGGAGAGGAGAAAAGGAAAGATATCATGATGTAAAGTATAAACATGAATAAATGTCTAAATGACATTGTGTGATGTAATTATGTAGTAGAATAATGAGACATAAAAATGAAAACTCACAGCCGCACAATTAAAATACCCTTACGATTGGCTTGGGCATTGACAATACACAAATCACAACATTTAACATAGGACAAATAGAAAGAACATGATGGACATTTTTAGCTATATCACGTGTTAAATCGTTGCAAGCTCTACAAATGATGCCACCATTTACATATGACTACTACGAAAATATGAAAAAGGAAAAATAGGTGGCCAATTGAAAAGATGAAGAACAAAGACTAAAATTATTACTAGCATACCTATCTTGGATAAATCTATGTAAAAGACACTGAGAGATATCCTTCCCGAGACGCCTATTCCATTTATATATCATGAATTTATTTAAAAATTGGTGTTATTTTTTAATAGTTTCATTAAAATTTTGATGTCTTTATATTTAAAAAATATATAATAACTTTTCTATTAAATAAAAATTAATTAGTTTATAATATATATTTTTGTTGACTGAGTAAAATAAAAATTTATATTTGTTTTGTTTTATATTTATATTTAGTTATGTCAGCTACACTTTTAAATTTTTAAAAAAATATATGTCGGTTGTGTTTTAGTTTTTATATGCACAGTCACCACATCAACCCTTGTTGTTAGTGTAGAATGCTTCTCAACATAATTAGACTAGATTCTTATGAGAATATTTATTGATACTAGCAGTTTTTTACTTTTTGTTGGAGGGTTTTATATCAAAGTTTAGCTAACCAACAATTTTAATTCTTGTACTGTAGTTAAAATATAATTGGCAAGATGATTGATGTAACTAAGATGTTGATGGGTAGATGTGCTTATTGTATGGTTAAAAAAATCTTGAACATTTTCTTTTTCGATCTATTTTTCATTATATCAGATCCTCGTGAGAATATTTATCAATACTAACAATTCAGATTCTTCAACTGTATCCAAAATATGTTGGCAAGATTATTGATATCTAGTGGAGATGCCAAAACACAACAAGAGAAAGCAAAAGTTTTTAATACCATCAAAATCACTGTCACGTCTCGAACTTTTTGGATTGCCTTCATTTATGTTTAATTCATGGAAAACTATTGAATTCTACTAATGCTTGATTTTAGATAAAACATAATGATGATACACTATTGAGCTTATGATTTGGTTATCTTATGTTCACTTCGGCTATGTTTTAATGGAACTAACCTATTGACCGTGGAAAATGAGTGGGATTGGTTGCAGGTATTATTGAAGGCAAGAACATATTTCAGGTAGAGGGGACCTAGCCGTTTGTCAACAATTGGATGGGTTTTATCTGGTGCCCTATCACACACTCACATAGAAATCATATTGTTTTACTTTGTTGATTGTCTGTTTGACGTTCTTCGTGGTATATATATATATATATATATATATATATATATATAACTGTTGTTTTTACTTACAAATATTTTATATGCATGGTTATTCAATACCTGAATCCAAATAGGTTATAGAAGTTCTTGTTTTCAAATTAACGGTATTCAAAATCTGTTGAGATCATGGTGTCTCTGTGAAAAAGTTACTTCCTTCCTTGTATGAACATGATAGCTCATTGAATTAAATATGCTTATCTCTGTGTATATATATATATATTATCTGTAAAATAATAATGAAGAATCCTTATTGTTAAAACAATATATATATATATTATTAAAACAATATAAAAGCATGCGTAGGTTTCTAACTTTAAAAGAAAGACTAAATTAGACTTGCATGAATTTTAGACGGGAACTAAAAGTTAATCAGAAGAAAAAATGGGAAGTTTGCCCTAAATTAAGAGACAAAAATAGAGCTGGGAAAAAGAATAAGAATGCACGAAGCAGGAAAAAGAGGAGGGAATGTAGAATTTGGCAAAGAGGAAGCAAGGAAATCGCAGGAGATTAGATGACATTCAAGTTGGAACAAATTCCTCTGATATTTCACCAGGTTCTCTTCATTTTCTGCTTGATTGCAATATAAATCTTGGCAATATGGAAACCCTTACCATTCTTTTCTGCTGCCTAAATTCAGGAATGAATATCTATAGAAGTTTTTTTATGGAATGAAATCTGTGTTTTCATTGGAGATTGTGACATTGCCCTAAAGACAGGCCACAGTCCCCTTGTTGAGGCCATGGGAGGCCTGTAGGCCTTCCCACATCCCCAACAAGGCAATAGGGGTAGCGCTTGAGTCTTTCCTTTGAAAAATTCTCTTAAAACCTAAAAGCTTGCAATGTTTGTTGTCTTCTTTGACTGAATATTGTTACATTTTTTCTATACTGGCATGAGAAATGGTCTAAATCTAGTTTTTATTTGGCTCTCTAACCCTTAGCATACTCCAAATATGCTATACACTGGTATGTGTGTATATATATTTATATAGACATACACACCTGTGTATGCATAAATATTTATATATACATACACACCTGTGTATGCATAAATATTTATATATACATACACACCTGTGTATGCATATATATGACAAACTCTGTTGTAGATCTACCTAAACATGAATGCAATGCTGGTAAATTACTCCATTTGAAAGACTTTTCTGATGTACCTTCTCTTTTGCAATCAAACTCTGTTGTAGATCTCCCTAAAAATGAATGTATGCTAATAAAACACTCCGATAGGACTTTGTTGTTGTACCTTCTCTTATACAGCCAAGTACTACTATAGATCTTCCTAAAAATACTTATATTGCTAATAAAACACTACATTTAGCGGATCTACATTGTTGTCCTTTTTGTTATAGCTAACTACTACTGTCCAAACACATTGGGAACTGATTTAATTGTTGTTACAATTCTTTTATTGAACCACTCTACTGAAAGAAAGTGAAGAACTTCTCTATGACTAAATTTTTGTTATAAAATTAATGGCGAATAACAAGTTATTTATATGAAATTGATATGGAACAGTGAAATATTTCATTTACTATTTGTCTTTTAAGATGAAAGCATTCATTCTTGGTTATATATATATATATACACCCACTGTTAGAAACACATGCTAAAGTATTCCAATTGCTTTATGATTGAAATTACTATATTATACCCTGCAAAATAGCATAGGAATAGTCAAAATCATGAGCTGAAACTATAAAATGTGCTAGAAAAATACTGTTCGAACATTCTGATAAAACTAAGTACATGTGTAAACAAGAAGATAATGTTTTATAACAGAAAGAATTATTGCTATTGTTTATTGCATGAAGGAATTGAATTATTATCATTATTTTAATGTGCTTAAAAAGGAAATGGATATATTTATTTTTTATTTATTATGTATTATATGTTTAAGAAAGTTACCTTCCGGGATAGGTGCTGAATATGGGTAAAACATAGAAGTAGGTCTTCTTTTTCAAGATCTAACCATTATACGGTTTCATGCTTTGACCAAAGTTAAATTGTGACGTTGAAATAAATGAATGAACCATTGAAATAGATGAACTTTTATGCCTAGTTATTTATTTATTCTCTACCATATCATGTTAATGTGATGTTGCATTCAAGTTAGGGATGCATGTAGGTTAATAGGCATGCACCAGATTCTACCTTGCCAACTGTTTACAGGTTAGGACCTTCATGTTGGGTCGGGCATTCTTCAAGTCTAAAGAATACCAGGGAAGCGTAAGTTTTGTGGTTGGGTGGAAAAGTGTCTGAACCATGTTCTTGTCCTTTGTCACAGCAGATGACCAGATGGTCGATAGCGGTCGAGGATTGATCTATGTATTATGGATTCTACTTGTATATGTTTACTTACGTATTACTTCATTGTATTGGAATGATTTGTAAGGCACTTAAGCCAATATTAAACGTGTACATATTATTTCATGGAGCTCTGTAACTTGTACTTCTATATGATGTATTGTAGCATTAATCTTTAACATATCAAAGAATCAAATCTTGGGTTGTTAATTATTTAGTAAATCTCTCTTTTACTTGATAATGTAATTTCAGTTTACTTTTACTTCAACTATTTATGTGATGAGATTGGTACTTTACAATCACCATTGTGGAAATTCTTCTCATAGTTGTCATTGGGTATGGAAACTTTGCATTGCCTTCTGTTTGTTAGCTTGGAGCTTTTGCTATAGATTTTGAAACTTTTTCTATGGGTTTTGAAACTCTTGTGATGGTTTCATTTTGTTTTTGCATAAGCAATGAAAATTAATACCTTTTATGACATGCTTGATTAAGGTTTCTTGCATTTGTGACTTGGAAATTTAACACATGCCGAATGTTGCATTATCCACATTTTATACACAAATAAAGCTATAAAATTCATAAGCACCAAGAAAGATAATGGGTTTATGATAAATGATGAAATAATTCACTGTAGTTGTTACTTTGGATAAGGTATTTAGATAGGAAGGAGAAAACAGTGACTAGCAAACGTTTCACCAACTTCTCACTAATCTAAGAGATGCAAATCCAACTATTGATGACTATAAATTACTAATGATGAGCCAATGTTGGCATAAACTCAGTGGTCAATGCATTATCTATGCTCATGTTCACCTTATTTTTTAATTTTTCTATTATATGTGTTCATATTATTGAATGTTCTAATTCTAAGAGTTTGTTAGTTTTGGAATGGGTCTACATAATTATAAACTTAGTGTTTTGCCTAAAAAGATTATTTTCCTAAGTTCCTTGCAATGTTTAATCAGTTGGCATATGCTATAATTGTTATTTTTTGTTGGAATTGCATTTCTTTTCTTTCTAATATTACAATATTGTAAATAAACACAATAGTCAAATTAGCTCAATATGAAAATGGAGAAAACTATATAAGAATATACAAGTGAAGTCTAAAAACTAGTAGCAAAGTTGCAGTTCAAATATGACAAAAAGGTAAAGACATTGAAGTGTTTGAGGACCAAAAAATCTTCATCTAAATATGCAACAAGGGATGTTCTTGAATACTATGATTCTAGGACAATAATATTATTAAGCTTCCAAGCTAGATAAGTTTGAAAGAAAAGGTAAGAGCTCTGTTGGTAGAAGCTAGTACAGAGAGTAGAAGCCACTGCATATGGTTGTAAAGGGATTGCAGAACACAAGGTTGGTAAGCCTAGTAGGACTAGTAATGTTTTGTAAGGGACATGTCCCCAATGTAATCTTATGTATATAATAACAACATAATAGAAGAACAAGACATATAGAGTAGAATAGAAGATCGGAGTAGAGATTATATACCTACTATTGTAATACTTGATGATTATATATATGAAGGAAGATATAAGGATTCAATGACTCAATTGAATGTTTAAAATCTATATGATGAATTATCTATTACATTAAGTCTCTGCATTATGGTATTTCTTACCGCAAATGTTCTGATCCTTCTGACACTATCATAACCAGGGTATAAATACAAGCAGGATACTAGGGCTCTGTGCCCCCCTTCATTTTGCCAACATTTTGGTTTCATTATCAGCACCCTTGCAAAACAGTGAAGAATAGGTTAGATTTGTAACGCCCCACCAGGAAGCCCTAAGGAACAACTCAACTATGCTATACAAAGGACCAATTTTTTTTTTAAAGAACGAAATAACAAGAAATGTAAATCATATTTAATCATACATCAAGTTAAGTTGTATCCTCTAGGGATTCCACGGGTGCATTACTAACAACTATTAACATGACCTAACCAACATTATGAATTAACTAACAACCATGGTTCATTCTAATCTAATTGAATCAAATGAATAAACACATACATTTCCATATTATATCATCAGATAAGTAATCATGAAGATCCTGCAAAAAGAATACAAGTACATATACAATTTCCTTTACAAGAGAGTATAATATTACATTGTTTGCAATATCACTTTCCTAATTATATTGGAGTACATACATCAAGATAACAACACATGATTCAACTGATATACAAGACTAGAACATGAACATAAGTATATGTCTCATCAAGCTAGAACAAGATCTGCAATTTGATATAAGAGGTACATCCTTCTTGCACTAACAACAACATGGGAAACTAATGGAGATAAAAGCACAACCACCCAACCATGTGGAACCCTAAGGTCCACCCCCCATGCTAGGAGATAACAATAAAGTCCCACTAAGCAAATGACCAAGAAGACAATAGGCTAACAGGTGCAAGGATTACACATGACTCAAATACAACATTGGTCAACAAAGACATCACAAGCAACTTAAACATCACTTACACACTTAACTGTACTTCTAGAGGTATTCACAAAACAAAGGGGAGAACACAACTAGAGAATGTTAGACCGTAGTAGGGATAAGTGTCATTGCATGGTCCTAGAATGGGTTACCCTGACAGTCTCTAGCTAGACGTCAGCCCCCATCCATGGGTTACCCTGACAGTCTCTCGCTAGACTTCGACCCCCATCTATGGTTACCCTAACAGTCTCTCACTAGACGCCGGCCCCATAGGGTGACACATATGGAACCAACATTCCTTTCGTGAGGACAAGGAAGTTGATTTTGCCAACCATAGCCTTCTCATCTCATCCTTAGCCTAAATGAGCACTACATGCATGAATGAGGCATCTAATTATTTTGATTAGTGTGAAAACTACCCAACCCTCTAAATTTATTATTAAGTTATCACTAGATTAACAACTTCCAATGGGTTACCCTGACAAGCCACTTTAGGCGCTGACCCCACATTGAAAGTCACTCCCCCTTCACTACATTTAGATTCTCAAAGCCCAAAACAAAATCCAAGCATGAACTATCACATTTCTCATCATGATACGTTTACAACACAAAATATACATCATTTCACATTACACAGAGCAAGGCATTACCCATCTTGCATAGTTATCATAACCACATGAATAGGTACATTGAGCAAAGCATTATCCATCTTGCACAATCATCATAACCACATGAATCCATAAACAGAGGGGAGTCAACATATAACCAATACATATTCAACCATTAGCAAGATTACATAATCACAGGAGTCATACACACGACTACCCCTCTTGGCCACTGGAATCAACTTTCCCAAATGACACAAACACTTGACACACTAAACACTATGGTATCACATCACATTCACTCTCAAATGCACATCATAAACTAAGATCCTTCCTCAATATTTCAATTAAAATACCACAAATGCAACATATAATATGATGCACTAGATTATGGGTCTTAAAGAATGTAACATTAATCATCTACCAAACATAAAGTGAATCTATCTATATAATGCAGAACAATAATATTCTAACTACTATGATCATATGATATATAAGTGCCCACAAGTAACAATATTTTAACCAATAGATCCTGAGACTTATTTTAGTTTTGTTTAATTAAAAATAATTGCAATCAACATGCAAATAACCCTAAGGCATACATATTAAAACACAACAATTATTTAAATGTAATTCGTATCACAGTGAGGGACTATCACCACAATTAAAATCATACAATGGAGTATTAATAACCATAACACATGAATGCTATACCAATGGCTACAAAATTTATTACACCACTATATACACTGATGTAGATTTCATTAATAAGCTAGGCAATTTTGTAAATACTATTACATACAACTGTATGAGCAAGACTAAAAGCCTATAATATTAGAATTCTATAAATCTCTTACACTAGTTAGAATCACAAGGTACAAAACCCAAAGCTATAATAAAAGAATCTTGTTATAAGGTTAGCTTGAGAGGAAAGGAATACAAAACAACAAAACATTCCTATAAATCTAACATCTTCATCAAAACTATCTAACTTTTAACCACATGCATATGATGGATCATAACACATTTAAAGGATGGTTCAAACCAAGTAGAAGTATCATGGCTAAAGCGACCCAAGAGTGAACACTAGCAGGGCACAAGTAAAAGAACAATCTTTTTCTAGGTTTTACCAAATTCTGTTCAACACATGAATAGGAAGAGAAGCTCAGGTTGCTATAGGAAGCTTAAGTGCCAACTTGATCAATCTTCTATAAACCACTACTAACATAGGTCCTATGAATAGAAAAATGATCATACCTAATACATAATTCTTCTAGAGGTGTCTACACCTCATAATAATTACCAAGCTTGCTAAAATCCCTTACTCAACACTAGTACTAATGGAATAAACCAATACAAAGAATTCTAACCTGCTAACTTACCAAGTCTAGGAATAGAAAAGGGTTGATTGAGTTCAAGACATAAATATGATACAAACATTTTCTCAACAAAAAGGTTAATAAGAATGTGACATTTCTTAAGCACAAGTAATAAACATGCTCTATACAACTAATGAACCGCCACATCTATAAAGGACTTTATTATCACATCAAAATTCACTTACAACATCGCATACACAAGAAATCAGGACATACTAATCTATGCCTCAGGAAAACTTAACCTCGACAACATGACCCTATTATGACCACTGATACAATTTGCACAAGTTCTATTTACCTTATACAATTCCACTCATAATCAACTAATTTCTAAAACAAACTTATAAATCAAATCTTAAATACATTGTTTACAAACCTAAATTCCAAACCTACTTATCATATTTCTACTAATAAATCGTAATAAAATCAATATCAATTTAAATCAAATTTATCAACATTAATATACAATCACTCTATCCAAATTGAATTCTTCTACTTCTATTCTATATGGATTTAATAGCCTTCTTATAACCTAACAAACAACCAAAATAAGTAGAGTTATTGGTGATGCAACTAACTATTTTAACAAAGACAAAAGGGTGAGAGGTAGACAGTCACAAAATATTCATATTGGTGCAGAAGCACCTTGGCAAATTAATGTTTTCCTAGACTAATTTTAGGAGTTTGATTAAATTTTAATAGTTCAACATTGTAATGAGGTTAATCAAGTCACTATTAGGTGTTTAGGTCAATAGGAGTTTCAAATATGCAAAATATTGCAAACCATGTAAAGGTTGTCAATGTAAAGTTGAAAAAAAGATGTAGAATGAGGGAAGGTGAAGAGTCATTTGGCTCTTGGTTCATTCCAAGTAGTTGGAAACTGAAAGGTCATTTGTAATACCTTTAAAAAATCTTTGTATACCTTTGAAAACTCAGAGGTGATTGAAGATTGAGAATGGAATGGTAAAAAGTAATGTTTTACTGTATTATTCTTCAGAAATTTGTTGTTTTCTTGCATGGTACGGCCCAGTATGGGTAGGAGGACATTTATTTTTTATTTCAAATGAAGTATATTCAATCACCCTCCCTTTCCTTTTTGTCTCATCAAATTTGGTGCTATATTGAGAAAGTTATGACCGTTTTAGTGACTGCAATTTCTAGAATTCTCCTATAACAGTCCTGTTGCAGCGTTTGGTACGGTTCTGTACAGACATATACAAGGGAAAGCCATATATGGTTGGAAAGAGGATTGAGTTACCTTTCAAATGCATCTGGTAGGAGGTCTTAACTTGATTCCTAGAGGAAGATATCACGTTTTTTCTAAAACTGCTCTGTTAACTAGGGTTTTGGTAGGAAAAATGTCATAAAACCTCATTCCACCGTGGGAATCCTCTAAAACTCAGTGGAATGGAAGTATAGGGAGTGATTGACATGTTGACCAAGGCTCAGGATTGAAAAATTTGTTTTGGTGTGTTTAAATCGATGCCCTAGGTGATTGTAGCAGCATTTTCTTTGTTAAAACCACTAGGAGGGTTATTGGTTAGGGCATACTTTCCAAAACAACCCAAACCCATTTTGGAGTATGTTGTGGGGAGGCATAATGGGTATCTATTTCATGTCTGAGAGTTGAATTTGAATGTCTATATAAAAAGTTATTGGGACTATTCTCTGTTTGTAGGGCTACTTGCCTTTCTTGAGGTTTGTGAAGGAACTACTAGTTCGAAGTTTGATCCACCTTTGCCAATGGATGGGATGGCTTCTAATACATGTCTAAACACCATTTCCAGGAAGAATTCAAGAGCCTTAACTATTGTTCCCACTTTTCTATGAAGATCCTTGTTTTTGGGCTTTTGGGGTGAATAGACCCTTGTCTTGTTTGTCCTTCTTCTTGTATCCACTGTGCACTCTGCATCACATATCTCCAAAATGACAAATTGGGTAAGGCTAATTTCGGATATGATTTATATAACTAGGTCATGCACCATATATAAAACATTTAGAGAAACCTAGTTCGAAAAAATAAAGTTATGACTAATGCAACATACTGTAAAAATAGAGATGAAATCGGTGAGAGATAGACAGTCACAAAATATTCATATCTCCAAAATGACAAACTGGGTAAGGCTGATTTTTGGTTATGACTTGGATAACTAGGTCGTGCACCATATATAAAAAACTTAGAGAAACCTAGTTTATAAAAATAAAGTTATGGCTAACGCAACAAACTATAAAAACAAAGATGAAATGAGTGAGAGATAGACAGTCACTTCAATTGGTGATTCCCAGAAATGCAATGATACAAACATGTACAATTGGATCTGATAACAAGGCTTCTAACCTCAAGTAAATTACAATCAACAGGAAAAATCATAAATCAAACATTTGCTTCAACAGAAAACTGAGACAAAAATCAGAACCAAAGGAACTTGATTTCGCTTGCTTGACTGGGCTGAAGATTTGATGTCGGGTTCAACTACTATAGCCACAAACCAGTCTCTCCCCTCTACTGTCCCCCCAAAAGATCAATCTGCTGAAGATTATTATGAGAGAGAAATCCCCCCCAATATCTTCCAGAAGATTCCTCCCATTAAAGGCAATAAATTTCACCTTTATTACTTCCTCTCAAAAGCAATTTCTTTCTACTTACTAAAATTAGTCTCTTACTCAAAAGAAGCAATTATTTCTAATATTCCCTCTATAATGGCAATAAATTCTACCTTTAATACTTTCTTACAACATGCTATTTTAACCAGACAATAATCTCTCTCAAATTTTATTTATTTTAGAATTTGCTATATATGCAAGTTTTTATGACAACTTGTAAATATTATAAATTTATTTTTATTGCCACCAACAAAACATTTACTTATTTATAAAATATTTTCATTTTAATTTTATCAATTATATTCTTGTTTTAATTACACTTTATTTTTCCTCATTATAATAATTATTATTTATTGACCGTAAAATACAATATAATATAATTTCCCATAAACTTAAATTTACATAAAAGCATCTATATTTATTTATTTATCAAAAGTACCTTCTTAACTTACTAATTTTATTTTAATGCAACAATTAACCAAAGCATTAATCAACAATTCCAAACAAAATAACCCAAATGCCAAACAATACTTGACACTATGCACGATCGAAAAGCATGACCACAATGACAGCGACTGACTATCATGCCCATACAGACAACACTGACTGGGTGCAAAACTGGATACTCATCCTTTTCAAGGATGATGGCTAACTAGGGGACCATATGTTATCTCTATTCAACAGCTTCTATTGGGTTTAAGGCACACTCTGACCTGTCAATTCAGGTAGAGTCAATGCCTAGTACTTGCAACCTGCAACACACAACACGGTCTATGCACAAATATAATAAATATCAAACGGTCACGGAGTGAAAGAGAATCGCGATGTCGACGGGCGCTCACAAATGAGTGGTACGACATTGTCTCTTTTCACACCACACAATAATCAGATCATCCTATAATACAAAATTAGTTGCATAAAAATCAATTCTAACTTATGACAATCATAGTAAGATCAACATCATAATCACCTGAATGTAAAACAATGTTAGCATATGGATTATCAATGTCACAACAAGGATTATCAATAACACATGCTAACTGTCATATGAAACCACACATGAGGATAATCAAGAATGTCACTAACATGAATGTAGCATCTACCAACATCATATAATGTACAACATCAGTTGTCTAACATACCCTAAATATTCCTATTATTTTACCTTCATCTTCATGCTCCTTAGCCAGACTATCCACACATCCAAGATGAGAATGGAGGGGCACTACAAGATCACTAAAAAAAAAGAAGTGCAGAATAAAGAAAGTTATTAAGGGAAACATTATAAATAAGGTAGAAATTTTTTCATGATTTGCGATAGATTCTCCTAAGTCCTAACCTTGTGAGAGGGGGTCAGGCACCTAGGGGATGACTAATGGAAATGGGAGATCTAAAAAGATCCCTAAAAAGAGGTGACTAGTCAAAGTAGGCTAACCATGAGATACATAAAAGGACTAATGGAATACCACATCCTAAACACCCATGGCAAAAGGAGATAACAAGAGGTTAAGGGAAGTTAAGGAAAACATCCAATTAACAATGAAATTGAACATGGAGGAAAAGAAACAAAAACAAACACAAGAACGCCAAGAGAGATACCACAAGAGAATGGAGAAGGATGAAGAGATGGAAATTGAGCACGCTAAAAGGGTTGTGACTAGAAAAGATATGGAGGAAGAGATAGAGCACACCAGAGGGGTTGCAACTGAACAGGAAGATACTAATCTAAATAATTTGGAAGAAATAAGTGAGTGTGCCATAAGGGCTGCAACTGATAACAAAGAAATAGAGTTATATAACACTCCACAATAATTAAACTCTCATTTGGATAAAGCAACAAAAATCTTCAATAACTTAGAAGAAAGCATTACATCATATGGGATATCTTAGAAAATAAGGGAAGGATGCAGTAGCATTGAGGCTCCACCACTTTCGACATTAAATAGAACACTTCATATTGAACCTTAACCTATCTAATATCTGAATCACAATTGATGAAAATTTTGAACAATTCCTAAATCCCATGAAAATTTACAACCTTTAAAATTTGATGCGGAGTATTTGGAGTAGTTGGTTAACAAAAGTGTGAGGAAACTAAGGGATGAGGGTTTTCACTAAGCAGTATAAGACAATAATAATAATATGTTCAACTTGAATAATAACACAATTGAAATAAGGATTAAAATTGGAACACACCACTATCTAATAATATGTCTTTAACTAATGAGAAGACATCTCCTAAAACAAAATGCCACTTTGAAGAGTTACAACTGCTAGACTAGGAATCATCCCCCATTCCCTATAAGTTAAGGAGGATTTTAATATCAGACACAAGTGAAAATTTAAGTGAAGGAGACTCCCAAGAACAACATGTCAAAATTTGCAACACCATATTGCCCAGGAAATGAATATTTTGATATACAACTATCGAAGGATAAGGGGAGAAGAAACAAGTTGACACTACAAATAAAACCAAAGAAGAAAGGTCATATATGAAGGAAACAAAACCATAAAGAGGACATGAGAACCAAATCCACTATGGATTCACCAGTGAAACTCCCAATTTTTGGCAAAGATACTACGGAAGACGTAGAATAGATATTTGTTTTGGAATCATTTTGGCAGAGAAAAGGAACTACAAGAGATCAAACCAAACTATTTGACTTTGTAGGGACCTTGTGGAATGAAGCATTAAGTTGGTATAGAAAAAAAATTCTAGAACATGACAAAGAATGGGAAAAATAAAAATGATTTTTTATCAAATTTTGAATCACCGAATATACCCACTGAAAGTGTAAGCAAAATGAGGGAAATGGTGTAGGAAGAAGGGGAATCCATAAAAGAATATGACAGAAGAATTAAAGAGGTATCCCAAAAGTTGGAAGAACCTTTGACAAAGAAGCAACACATTAAATGGTTTATTTCCAAATTGACATATGAAATAAGAACATCTTTGGATGGAGGGATATTTGGAACATATTCAAAAGCGGTGACATTAGCATGCCACATAGAAGCCCAGACATGGAGAAGAAAATAAAAGTCTAATGAAAACAAAGAAATAGAAAGACTAAAATTAAAATTGGAACTCTATGTCTTCCACAACTATTCTTCCTTTTTCGGGATCTGATCATTTCCCTATTACTTTAGCCATTGAACCAAAAGTGGCAGTCATTAGAAGAAGTCTTTTCAAATTTGAAGCTATGTGGTTCAGAGATTCCAATTTCTTGGCTAATTTGGAATTATGGTGGAGAAATTCTCCTTTTGTGTCTGGTTCTAGGCTTTTTCAGTTAAATAGGAAACTTAAATTTATCAGGGAAAAAATTCAAGAGTGGAATAAGAATGTTTTTGGCAATATTTTCATTAAAAAGCATCTTATTCAAAAGTAGTTGATAGCTCTTAATGAGCAAATTATTCAACATGGTTTATGTCAGTCTTCTTTTGAGAATGTTAATCTTTTACAATCTGAACTTCAAGAGGTGTTAGCTAGGGAAGAAATTTATTGGCGGCAAAAATCTAGAGAAACTTGGTTAAGGGAAGGGGATAGAAATACAAAAAAAAATCATACCTCTACTATGGTAAGGAGACATCGGAATTCCATTAGTTCTATTAAAGATGGTTTGGGTTGAATTTTGCAGGATTCAGATGAAATTCTTAAGGAAAGTGTAGAATTTTTTAGTAAACTTCTTTCTAAGGGAGATTCCATTGAATCTTCTTTGGACATGGATGAGGTCATTCAACATGTCCCTACCTTGATTAATCAAGATGATAATAAGGATCTCATGAAGGAGTTCACTCAGGAAGAAGTAAGAACTATGGTGTTTTCTCTTGATCCGGATAAAGCACCTAGACCAAATGGTTTTACTCCTTTGTTCTTTCAAAAATGTTGGAACTTTATTGGTACAAAGGTTTGGTTGGCTTTAGAAGAAGCCCGTAGAAATAGAACAGTTTTGAAGGAAATAAATTCTACATTCATTGCTCTAATTCCTGAAGTAGTTGTCCCTGTCGCCTTTGCTGATTTTAGACCAATTTCCCTATGTAATACTTTATATAAGATTATTACCAAGGCAATCTCTTTGAGATTAGCTCCTTTCATCCCAAAAATAATCTTAAAAGAGCAAGGGGGGTTTGTTTCGGGTAAAGAAACAGTAGAGGGAGCCCTTCTGGCTCATGAGGTTTTACATTCTATTCAGGAACATAAGATTCCAACAATGTTGGTTAAGTTGGATATGCTAAAAGCCTATGATAGAGTTTCCTGGGCCTTTCTTATGAGGATTTTGGGAAATTTTGTCTTTTTGAATAAATGGTGCAAATGGGTTTTTTCATGTTTTTCTGGTGCAAGTTTTACAATTCTTGTTAATGGGTCTCCTTCTGAATTTTTCAAGTCATCTCAAGGTTTAAGGCAAGGGGACCCTTTGTCACCTTTTTTGTTCATTATTGTGGCTGAAGGGCTTAGTAGAATGATTCTTTCTAATTGTTCCCTGGGCAACTGGAAAGTGGTGTCAATTCCTAGAGTTCCTTTTTCTATCTCTCATACTTTATTTGCAGATGATACATTGTTGTTTGGCACTCCTTCTATTTCAAAAGTTAAGATTATAAAGAGAGTTTTGACTATTTAACGCTCAGCTTCAGGTTAGAAAGTAAATCAAGAAAAATCTAAAGTTTTTTTCTTTCATACTAGTCCTTTTGTGCAAAGAGGATTGCTTGTAATTTGGGTTTTAAGATAGAGTTTCTCCCTTCTAAGTATCTTGGTATTCCTCTCTTTTCTAGAAATTCCAAGAATTCTTTTTGGAAGAATATGATTTCAAGTGTGCAAAGGAAAATAGCAAATTGGAAAGGAAAATGGTTGACCTTGACTGGGAAAATTCTTTTGATTAAGATAGTTTTGTCGGCTGTGCCAATTTATATGTTGTCAGTTCTAAAGATGCCTAAAGGTATTATTTCTGATTTGAATAATATTTTCAGAAAATTTTTATGGAATGGTCCAAAAATTGAAGGGAAAAAAATTCCTTTGGTTTCTTTGGAAAATATATGTTGTCCAAAACAATCTGGTGGCACTGGTATTCATAACATGGAAGCAAAGAACAGGGCTTTAGGGGCAAAATTAGCCTGGCAACTTTCTGAGAATTCTCAAGCTAAATGGTGCAAATTAATGAGAGCAAAATATTTGGATAATGATTCTCCTGAAAGAATTTTTACAATGCTTAATCCCCCTTCAGGGTCTAAGATTTGGAACTTCATTACTGATTGTAGAAATGTTATTTCCCCTTACCTCTCTTGGGTAATCCATGATGGTCATTCTGCTTTGTTTTGGGATGATTCGTGGAATAGTCATCCACCATTATCTCAATTAGAAGGTTTGTTGGAGGCTAGGGAAATTCTTAGTCATCTATGGGGGACTAAAGTTAGAGATTATATTGTTTCAGATTCTAATTCCTCATCTATTTTTGGAAATAGATGTAGAGATTTTTCTGATATTCCCTTTCCAATTGAGCAAAAGGAATTATTAAAGAATGTTCTTAAGTTACGCAAGGTCTTTTTGTCAGATAATCATGATGAATTAATATGGTTGCCTTCTTAGTCTGGAAAATATTCAGTCAAATAGGGTTATCAAAGTATTTTGGATAGAGATATGGAAGCTATTACAGATTGGCCTTTCAAACTTTGTTGGAGTAATTCCTGTCTTCCCAAGGCTGGAGCTTTTGCTTGGCTAGCTTTGAAGAATAGGATTCTTACTAGTGACAAATTGGTTAAACTTGTGATTACTCATCCTTTCAATTGTCCTCTTTGTGAGGAGCAGGAAGAAGATGTTAATCATTTACTTCTTAGATGTTCTTTCTCCTTCCAAGTTTGGATTTTGATTTGTGCTAAGCTGGAATGGATGGGTCCTCTTCCCAATTTAGTTCTCCAATTATTTCAAAGCTGGCCTATTCTTTATAAGGAGTCTACTTTTTCTGCAATTTGGTTGGTCTCCCCTAGTATTGTGGTTTGGAACTTATAGCTTGAAAGAAATGCTAGGATTTTCAGAAAGGTAAAATCTTCTGTAGAACAAGTCTTTGCTAAGATTGAAAAATCAATTTCAGAGACAATGACCTCTCATCTTCTTTTGAAAAGTAAGGGTTCTTTAGTGTTTTCCAGTTGGGATGCCAAGATCTTGAAAAATTGGAAGTTGTTATGTGTGCCTAACTCCAATTGTTTTGTTTAAAGTAAGAAAGTTGATCGAAAATCCATTACATGGTTGCCACCATGTCAAGATTTTATTAAATTGAATTTTGATGGTGCCAGTCGAGGTAATCTGGGGCATGGAGGTGCAGGTTGTGTTTTAAGGAATTGTGCAGGAGAGGTTCTTAAAGCTCTCTCTGAGATTGGGTCACTACACTAATAATGAAGCAGAAGCCCTTGCCTTAATTGCGGGTTTAGAAATGGCTCTCAATATTCATATGAAGAATATTGTTATTGAAGGAGATTCTTTGATTATTATTAATGCTATAAAAATTAGATCTTCACCTTCCTGGAAGCTTAATTATTTCATTCAGAAGGTAGTCAATATGCTAGATTTATTTGACTCTTTTCAAATCCTTCATACTTTTAGAGAAGGAAATAAATTAGTTGATTTACTAGTCAAATGCAGCTTGTGATCAGAGAGAGGAGTTAGCTGAATGGAATCATATGTCAATTCTTCATCTGAATGGTAGCTTGGATGTTATTAAGGAAGACAACCAGGTTTGTGTAAGGAGGTAGTGATTGTAAGGTTTTAGAATAGCTTATCGGTGCTGTTAGTACTCATTTATGTTTAGGGTTTTAAAGGTCATACATTTGTAGATTTTCCCATTCAAACCCTGAAATTTCTGAGTCTTGGTGTCTTGCATTGTTTTGTATCTTCTAATGAGGACTTTCTGTGGTGGGTCTCTGGTTATTTAGTCCCAGCCCCTGTGCATTGTCTTACTGCCTTTCCCTGTCGCACTCATGAAAAATGTTAAGTTTTTGTATGTGCAAGTGTAAATGTATGTTGGCGGGCTTGAAAATCTCAATCGGTTTCCAAAAGTGGTAAAAAACTGAGTTGTATGCATTTCCAAATACATATCGGGCTCAAAAGGAAGATATGCAAGGGCGAAATATACATTGAAGATTCCAGGAATATTCGCTACTTGCATATCAGGTCGCATGTATATTTGGCTTGTATGTTCAGACATACAACGGTTAGATACAAAGAAAAGATACATTGCAGGTATATTCCTTGGAAGATTCTCGCTTGTATATTGGGTCTTGTACATTGTATTTGTATATTCGACATACAAAGAAAATGTACATTGAAAAATATACAAAGGCTGGCACACATAAGTTTGCTACAGTGCAGCAGAGATGCATTTGGTGGGGCCCGCCGTAGTTTTATACACACAGGTTTGTACATGTTCAATTGTAGAGGGGAAGAATGTATATGGAATATTTTGAAAAGATTCCCTGCTTGTATGTTTGTGTTTGTATATTCGACATACAAACAAAATATACATTCAGATATACAATGAAGAAATATGCATTCCAGACCCGAAGGAGAAGTCAGATGCGGCGGATAAATTTTTGAGATCCGCCTTGTATGTATGAGGTGTTTGTATATGCGCATATACAAGGAAAAATGCAAGAAAGAGGATACAAGGTGGACCCGATTGAAAATTCCAATTTCCTCTATAACAGTTTAGGGTCCGCCTTGTATGATGAACAATTGTATATGCATTTGCTCTTGCATATACAAGGGTTTTTGGTAGATGAACAGTGGTGACTGTATATGCATTCGAACATGCATATACAAGGGCGAAAAAGGCAAAATGAAGAAGCGAAAAGCCAGTGATAGAATCATGGGGTGCCTATGTGGCACATTTTCACTGGCCGATGACTAGTCAGTGCGGTTTTGAGCTGTGGATCTCAGCAATAGGAGTGGATCGACGGCCTTGTTTTGAACCTACAGCGATGATTTTTCCTGAGTGTGTACGGCCATTTTTTATCAGGAAAATCTCCAAATGCATCTGCTGTTGCATCCCGCGGGTAGCTGAAGCATTGATGACAGATTTGCAGAGGATGGACGACGGAAAGGATAGGTCAACAACCCGATTGAAGATGAAAGTCCTTGAGCGGCGGTGTGGATCCCGATTCCACCTGCTCATTCCTCTTTGTCTCTCCGTAGCATTGAATATTTCTGAGCATCATTCCTCATGCATTGAATCTGGCGGGTTTTGGATTTGCCTTGTAATTAATTTTTGCTGGGTACACAGTCTTGATATATAGACAAAACTGTGTTACTCATGTTGTTGAAAACTGGACAATACTTGGGTGCTGTGATAAGATACAACTTTGTTGGTGGCCCTGTTTTGGATTTTTTGTGAGTTTATGAGTCTCATGTTGTATGTTTTTCTGCATAAATCTACTGATATCATGCTGATTTAAATGAGTAATGCTATAGTACATGTGTTCTGTTATCTGTCTCCAAATTAAATGTATTCTTCTTATGAATCTAAGCATTTAAGGGGTGTTTATGATTCTAGAATATAGGATTGCTGTGTTGAATGCTTGATTTTTTACTTCTACTCAAGGAGTAGATTAAACATTTCAGATCAAGTGTTGGGAAGAAGACATTGCAATAGGGATATCAGTAAGTAGAGATAATAGGATACTCTATTTTGGGAAGTATCTGTAAGGTGGATACTAAAAATCCCCTTGATATCTAGTCTTTGGTATATGTTTATGCTAGCCATTCACATGTGTATGTCTATTGACTCCGAGCCCTGGATAGGCACCGATCCAATCTTGTATTGAGGTTGCAACCCAAAGTCTCAATTTTGCATCCAAACATAAAATCAAACTCAAGCTTCATATACAACCATAGGACTTTAGAAGTAGTTTTAGGATCCAAAATCCTCTGTCTACAACTGAATATAGGCCCAAAGCTAGCCCCTTTGCACTTATCTTGCAGTTTTGGTCTGCATAAGAGAGGATTTATCTGCTTTGTGTCAACATCCCAGCTAGTACATAGATACATTTCATAGATGTTGAATAGGGAATACCCCCCTTGGTTCTGCAAAGCCTAAAGAAGAAGAGATATTTATAGAGTCTATCTCCTATACTGTTGGCCCCTGGCCCGGGAATCCTGTTGATCAATGATGGCTACTTTGTAGGGATGACTGGGAACAAGCATCCAGTCTGGGAAAAATACCAATAGATTTTGGTGACTCTACTGGGGAGTTTATTGTGAAAGAACCCTGGATTAAAAAAATAATTCCTAGTTATAGGTGGCAACTCCGAACCAATCTCCCAATCGGTAAAGTAAAAATTTGTATGCAAGGGAGAAGATCCTTGTGTAATTCTCTGTCTGAGGAACTACCCAGAAAAATGATGTATAGGAAAAAAGGGACTACTCAAGCCAGTCAAGAGGGTTCTCCCAGAAGTAATGATAATATTTAGGACAATCCAGGGTCTTCAGAGCAGACAATACCTTATTTTTCAAACACTGAGGTTAAAATCCAGAATGTATATGAAAGACAGCAGGGTGTTAATGTGAGAATAAGATCAGAGGTTTTTCAAGAATGCCCTTTCTTGGATCCCAGTGATAGATTTGAAGAGGTTGAGTCTCCAAGGGATGAAGATAATGATGACCATAATGGAATGGGACCATCCTCCTCTATGCCCAAAGAGGAACAATTAGCTGAAGAAATTAAAAGCCTAAGAGCTGAACTAGAATATTTACAAGCTATGAAGATTAGAGATGACATGAGACAGAAAGTGCAAGCGCTGAGAACTGCTCAGAATGATTCAGTTCCCACCCTTGAAAATGCAAATATGCAGAGAAATCAGCACAGAAATGAGGTCCAGGATCAGCATAATGATCAGAGATAGAATGCAAATAATGCTAGAGTACCATTAAATAATGTAAGAAATCAGAACGTAAATAGAAATGCCGATGTTAATCAGTTTGGTAGACAACTAATGCAATTGGACAAATTTCGGCAGCTAGTTTTTTATGGCATTCCTAGTTATCCCAATCCTATTGACAAACATGTGAGGCTGCAAGTGCCTAAATTTTTAGGAAATAATACTGTGTCAGGAAAAGACCATTTAAAAGCTTTTCGAAATATCATGGACAACTTTGAGGTTGAGCGTGAGGATGTTTTCATGAAATTATTTATGCAATCCTTAGTTGACGAGGCTAGAGAATGGTACAAGGGTCTTCCTGATAGAAGTGTGTCATCATGGGATGAATTCAAGAGAATATTCAAAGAACGGTATGGTGACAAAACTGATCCAAGTTTCTTTATTAATGAATTCACTGGAATCACCAAAGGATCAAATGAACAGGTTGCTGATTTCAATGCTAGATTCACTAAAGTATTGAACAAATTACCACATCACCTAAGGCCCAATGAACCTATGTGCATAGTGTTGTATATAAATACTTTTGATGCCAAGACTACTTATGGATTAAGAGACAAGGGACCTCATAGCCTCAGAGATGCTTTCAAAATCGCAACAAATAGTGAAAATAACAGAAAAGCGTCTGGTAAGACAAACAGAAGAGATGATGTAAAAATTCTGCAAAATCCAAATATTAAATCTCAGAGTGTTCAAGGCAATGCATCTACTTCTGAGGATAAATTAGATAAATTGACAACTATTGTCAAGGACCTGAGCTATAGAATGGCTAAAAATGAAAAGGGAGTGGTCCTGACAAACAGGTTTACCAAAGGCAAGAAAGAAAACCATCATTACATGAAATACCATATAACACTAATTGGCATAATGGTAAACCCATCCTCTCGCACAACAATACAAATCTAAGGGCTCAAAGTGCTAAGGAAACACCTGACCCTTTGAAGAAAACTGTTAATATGGTTGATGACACCCCATGGTGCATCATATGTCAAATGCCTCACTCACAGTCACAATGCCTGATTGCTCAATCTTTGTACAACAATGTTGTTCCCTGTGATGAGTGCAATGAGCTGCATTGCATGGAAGATGATAATGTAAATATGTTGTCTACAAATAGAGAGTATCCCTCTCAGGATGCTGATGCAAATGCAAATGATGAGATTCGGGTCTGCCAGCAGTTTCCTTGTGATGAAGATGATGAAGATAATTATGCTTATGCTCAGGACTCGCACAATATTTTAAATAATTTAAGGAGACCATCTGATGAAAAGATTAGAGCCCTCACAACTGCAGCAGTAGCTCAAGTCAAAAGCAATTACAATCTCAGGGGCAAAGCTCAGGTAAGTAACTCACACCAACCAGATAACATCTTTGTGAACCAGCCAGTGCATGATCATAAAGGGACTGAAACACAAAAGAAGCAATGGAGAAACAATAAGCAAAATTTTAAGCATAAAATAGGTCATGATTCTCAAGGACCAGAAAATAGAATCCCCCATCTTGAGGATCAAAACAAAGATTTTCAGATCAAGGATGACAGTCAAGGAGCCGCAAAAATTAAGGTTGGATCATACCAAAATAATAATAAGACAGTGGATCAGGCTACAACTGTCATACAAAATTATGCCCCATTTGACATAACTCATGTCTTGTCCCAAGTAAAAGTCTCTGTTCCATTGATGGAGCTAATGAAAATTGAAGAATGCAGAAATAAAGTAGTATCCTTGATTTCAAGAGTATCCTATCAAGCTAATCAGAGTATTAAGACTCAGAGTAAAAAATGAGCTATGTGTATTGAAGAAGATGAGATTCCTGAGGTATATCTTGGGATGACCATGACAAAGTGCCCTTCACAGGTTGAACCATTTTATGTCTCCCTTGTCATAAATGGAAAAGTGATTAAGAATTGTATGCTGGATTCAGAAGCATTGACGAATATCATGCCTTTGGCCATCATGCAGCAAGCTGGATTAAAGATAGATAAGGCATGTGGGAAATGCTATGCCATGGATGCTAGAGAAGTACCAGTCATTGGAATCATGAAAGATGTAGATTTCATACTGGTAGCATATCCAGAAAGGACTTACAAAATGAACATAACAGTTGTTGATATCAAGCCACAGTATGGCATGTTGTCTAGAAGATGGGCAGCATTGATTGGTGGAAGTATGCAATTAGACCTATCATATGCCATAATCCCAATGAATGGCAAGGATGTCAAATTGATCAAAGAAGAAAGATCATCAGAAATAGTTGAGGACCAGGAGTCCGAGGAGCATGTATGTTTTGTGGACACTGATTGTGATAATTTCAGAATTGTCTCAGATGATAAGGGAGATAAAGAGGGAGATATGTGCATTCAAGAGCTTGACCAACAGGGTCTTTGGACCATGTATTTCGATGGAGCTTGTTCAAAAGATGGCTCTGGTGCTGGAATTGTATTTCTGTCTCCGGCCAGTAAGCTTCTAAAATCCTCATTCCTGCTGAAGTTTGCCTGTACAAATAATATTGCAAAGTATGAAGCTCTGTTGTTAGGATTGAATGTTGCTTTGAAGCATGGAATCAAGATGCTCAAAGTGTTTGGTGATTCAGAGTTAGTTGTTTCCCAAGTCAGAGATAAGTATGCTTCAAAAAATAAGAGGTTAAAACAGTATACGCATGCTGTTTAGGATACAATTGAATTGTTTGATGCCTTCTCAATAAACTAGATTGAGAGATCAAAAAATGTCATGGTGGATTTTCTAGCTAATGTTGCCATAAGGCCAGATGATATAACTCTATCAGATGTTACAAATGTTGAGGTCAAACTTAGACCTGCAGTGCCAGATAATGTATGCAGCTGGCAAGTGTTTGATGATGATAAAGATTTGCTAAGATTTCTACATTGTATTGATGAGTATGAAAATCAAGAAATAGATTTTCAGAACTTTGTAGAGGTTGTAGATGGAAAAGAAACCCTCTTCGGGAAAGAAATAATTCAACTCAAGATAAATAAAATCCCTAGAGGGCTAGTTTCTCTAGAGAGAGTTTTTGACAATAGGGACCAATTTTTTACAAAGGCATCTCCAACAAATAAGAATGATTTGGAGGAGATAAACTTGGGGAGATTTCATGCTCCCAAAAAGGTATACATTGGCAAACAACTCAAGCCACATATCAGAACTATGCTGATTGCATTACTAAGAAAATATAAGCATGTTTTTGCCTGGTTGTATGAGGACCTGAAAGCTTATAGAGAGGATTTATTCTAGCATGAAATCCCTTTGAAGCCTGGACCTAAACCATTTAGACAAAAACAAAGACCTATCAACCCAACTTTAGCTCCTAAAATGCAAGAGGAACTTATGAAGCTTAGGGAGGCTGGAATAATCATGCCTATTAGGCACTCAACTTGGGTGTCTAACCTTGTCCCAGTTAGAAAAAAGAATGGTGACATAAGACTTTGTGTGGATTTTAGAAATCTGAATGTATCTTCTTTGAAAGACAATTATCCATTGCCAAACATGGAAGCCATGTTGCAGAAGGTGACTGGCTGTGAACTTTTATCCATGATGGATGAATTTTCAGGGTACAATCAAGTGAAAGTAAAAGAATCAGAACAATTCAAGACTGCTTTCACCACCTCATGGGGAACATATGTATATGTGAGGATGCCATTTGGACTGACAAATGCGGGTGCCACATTTCAGAGGGCAATGGATGTTGCTTTTGTAGGATTGATTGACTCAATCTTGGCTGTATATCAAGATGACTTGACTGCTTATTCAAAAAAGGAGGAGTAGCACTATATGCATTTGGAGCAGATCTTTATTAGAGCATTAGAGTATGGCATCTCACTCAACCCAAAGAAGTGTGTTTTTGGGGTAGTGGAAGGAAAATTGCTTGGACACATTATTTCCAAAGATGGAGTCAGGATTGATCTTGAAAGGGTGGCTGCAATTGACAAAATTCAGATCCCTAGAACAGTGAAAGGTGTTCAGTCCTTCTTTGGACAAATTAATTTTGTTAGAAGATTTGTGCCTAATTTTGCAGAGACCACCAAATATATTTCTAAGATGCTGAAGAAAGGTGCAACTGTCAAATAGGAAGATGAAGCAACTAAATCATTCTAGAACATAAAAGAGGCTATAAAGATGGCTCCTGTGTTAAAATCTCCTAATTTTTCTAAGCCATTTCAACTGTTCTCATTTGCTTCTTTCCATACTATTGCTGCATGCTTATTACAGAAGAATGAAGAAAGGTTTGAACGACCTATAGCTTTCTTTAGCAGGTCATTGCAGGCTGCTAAATTGAAGTATGACATCATGGAGAAACAGGCATATGCACTGGTTAGAGCAGTCAAGAGTTTCAGGCCATATTTAGTGGGCTCTCACATAGTTGCATATGTGCCTCATGCAGCAATCAAAGATATATTTACTTAACAGGAGGTAACTGGAAGAAGATGCAGATGGATAAATTGCAGGAATTCAACATTGAAATACAGATCACTAAACTGGTAAGAGGACAAGGTTTGGCAAAACGGATGACACAGTCAAATCTAGAGGCATGCCAAGTGAATGTGGTGCATAATGAAGTTATAAATATGTCACAATCTGAGTGGTACAAGGACATTGTATCCTATTTGCAAAATTTGAACTGTCCTTCCCACCTCAGTGATAATCAGATAAGGACCTTGAAGCTACATGCTATTAAATTCATCATTGTTCAAGGAGAGTTGTATTGGAAAAACCCTAATGGTGTATTACTCAGGTGTGTGAATGAGGATCAGGCTAGGAATATTCTAAGCGACATGCACAATGGAGAGTGTGGTGGGCACTATGTTGCCCAGACAACAGCCCACAGAATTCTCAGAGCAGGCTATTGGTGGCCAACTCTCTTCTCAGACGCGCACAAAATGGTAAGAAAATGTGAGTCTTGCCAAAGGTTCTCAGGAAAGCTAAAATATGGAGGTGCATTGCCCCTTAGGACTATAACTATAGAAGCTCCATTTCAGCAACGGGGGATTGATTTTATAGGGGAAATCTCAAAAAAATCAAGTGGAGGGCACAGTTGGATTCTGGTTGCCACTGATTATTTCACTAAATAGATTGAGGCCATTCTAACTAGAAAAGCTATAAGCAAAGTGGTGATGGATTTTATTCTAGAGAACATTATTATCAGATTTGGAGTTCCAGCCAAATTGGTCACAGATAATGCTATGTGCTTCAGGTCTGGTGAGCTTATTGATTTTTGCAACAATTACAGAATTGATTTGTCTCATACATCACCATATCATCCACAAGGGAATGGTTAGGCAGAGTCAAGCAACAAAAGTCTCATGAAAATCATCAAAAGGACGATAGATAAAAACAAGAGGTCTTGGGATTCAAAGCTAAAGTTGGCATTATGGGCACACAGGGTGACAATAAAAAGAGCAACTAGAAGGTCACCTTTTGAATTAATAAATGGTGCAATAGCTAGATTGCTTGTGAACAATCTCTTGCCAGTATACAAATTCATACAAGAAAATGATGAGGAGATTGGAGACCCAATGACTGAAAGAATAAATCAGCTAGTTGAACTAGATGAAATAAGAAGGGAATCACATAACACAAACATCAAGACATAGCAAAAAGTGAAATATCTATTTGATAGAAGGGCTACAGAGAGAAGGTTTCAGATAGGTGATCTGGTCCTTATGTGGAAAGCAAAGAGCCAGGATAAGGGCAAACATGGTAAATTTGAGCCCTTATGGACTGGCCCATACCAAATTAGCACTGTTCATGGAGATGATTCTTATTTTCTCCAAGCCCTAGATGGTGAACTACTGGAATTGCCTATGTACAGTAAATTCCTTAAAGCTTTTTTCTCATAAATGAGTACCTTATGTGCACACTGTAAACTAGGTGTAAATATTTTGTACATGCCTTGTATAGTCGGTCATGTTTTGAGTTTTGGGTTTTGTCTGGTCTGCCCCGGAGTAGTCTAGTCCTCGCTGCAGTCTTGCGCCTGCACGTCCCCAATCGGAGCCTGTGTTAGTACTCATTTATGTTTAGGGTTTTAAAGATCATACATTTGTAGATTTTCCCATTCAAACCCTGAAATTTCTGAGTCTTGGTGTCTTGCATTGTTTTCTATCTTCTAATGAGGACTTTCTGTGGTGGGTCTCTGGTTATTTAGTCCCAGCCCCTGTGCATTGTCTTACTGCCTTTCCCTATTGTATTCATGAAAAATGTTAAGTTTTTGTATGTGCAAGTGTAAATGTATGTTGGCGGGCTTGAAAATCTCAATCGGTTTCCAAAAGTGGTAAAAAACTGAGTTGTATGCATTTCCAAATACATATCGGGCTCAAAAGGAAGATATGCAAGGGTGGAATATACATTGAAGATTCCAGGAATATTCACTGCTTGCATATCAGGTCGCATGTATATTTGGCTTGTATGTTCAGACATACAACGGTTAGATACAAAGAAAAGATACATTGCAGGTATATTCCTTGGAAGATTACTGCTTGTATATTGGGTCTTGTACATTGTATTTGTATATTCGACATACAACGGAAATGTACATTGAAAAATATACAAAGGATGGCGCACATACGTTTGCTACAATGCAGCAGAGATGCATTTGGTGGGGCCCGCCGCAGTTTTATACACACAAGTTTGTACATGTTCAATTGTAGAGGGGAAGAATGTATATGGAATATTATGAAATGATTCCTTTCTTGTATGTTTGTGTTTGTATATTCGACATACAAACAAAATATACATTCGGATATACAATGATGAAATATGCATTCCGGACCCGAAGGAGAAGTCAGATGCGGCGGATAAATTTTTGAGATCCGCCTTGTATGTATGAGGCATTTGTATATGCGCATATACAAGGAAATATGTAAGGAAAGAGGATACAAAGTGGACACAATTGAAAATTCCAATTTGCACTATAACAGTTTGGGGTCCGCCTTGTATGATGAACAGTTGTATATGCATTTGCTCTTGCATATACAAGGTTTTTTGGTAGGTGAACAATGGTGATTGTATATGCATTCGAACATGCATATACAAGGGCGAAAAAGGCAAACTGAAGAAGCGAAAAGCCAACGATAGAATCATGGGGTGCCTACATGGCACGTTTTCACTAGCTGACAACTAGTCAGTGCGGTTTTGAGCCGTGGATCTCAGCGATAGGAGTGGATTGACGACCTTGTTTTGAACCTGCAGCGGTGATTTTTCCTGAGCGTGTGGGCCATTTTTGAGTAGGAAAATCTCCAGATGCATCTACTGTTGCATCCCACGGGTAGCCGAAGCATTGATGGCAGATTTGCAGAGGATGGACGACTGAAAGGACAGGTCAACAACCCGATTGAAGATGAAAGTCCTTGAGCGGCGGTGCGGATCCCGATTCCACCTGCTCATTCCTCTTTGTCTCTCCGCAGCATTGAATATTTCTGAGCGTCATTCCTCATGCATTGAATCTGGCGGGTTTTTCATTTGCCTTGTAATTAATTTTTGCTAGGTACACAGTCTTGATATATAGGCAAAACTGTGTTACTTATGTTGTTGTTGAAAACTGGACAATACTTGGGTGCTGTGATAAGATACAACTTCATTGGTGGCCCTGTTTTGGATGTTTTTGTGAGTTTATGAGTCTCATGTTGTATGTTTTTCTACATAAATCTACTGATATCATGCTGATTTAAATGAGTAATGCTATAGTGCATGTGTTCTGTTATCTGTCTCCAAATTGAATGTATTCTTCGGATGAATCTAAGCGTTTAAGGGGTGTTTATGATTCTAGAATATAGGTTTGCTGTGTTGAATGCTTAATTTTTTACTTCTGCTCAAGGAGTAGATTAAAGGTTTCAGATCAAGTGTTGGGAAGAAGACATTGCAATAGGGATATCAGTAAGTAGAGATAACAGGATACTCTGTTTTGGGAAGTATCTGTAAGGTAGATACTAAAAATCCCCTTGATATCCAGTCTTTGGTATATGTTTATGCTGGCCATTCACATGTGTATGTCTATTGACTCCGAGCCCTGGATAGGCACTGATCTAGTCTTGTATTGAGGTTGCAACCCAAAGTCTCAGTTTTGCATCCAAACATAAAATCAAACTCAAGCTTTATATACAACCATTAGGACTTTAGAAGTAGTTTTAGGATCCAAAATCCTCTGTCTACAACTGAATATAGGCCCAAAGCTAGCCCCTTTGCACTTATCTTGCAGTTTTGGTCTGCATAAGAGAGGATTTATCTAGTTTGTGTCAACATCCCAACTAGTACATAGATACATTTCATAGATGTTGAATAGGGAATACCCCCCTTGGTTCTGCAGAGCCTAAAGAAGAAGAGGAGATATTTATAGAGTCTATCTCCTATACTGTTGGTCCCTAGCCCGGGAATCATGTTGATCAATGATGGCTACTTTGTAGGGATGATTGGGAACAAGCATCCAGTCTGGAAAAAATACCAACAGGTGCATCGACCAAGGTGTTGAAAGATCTCATCGATAATAGTTTGTCTCACCGAAGCTTGAATGTGTTATGTTGTGTTGATATTGAGAAAATAGTGTTATCAACGTTTTGGGGTGATGTGAGGCTGAGTTTCACCGATGATAGTTGGACCGTCGTCAGGGTTTCGGCCACGGGATTAAGGGATCCGCCGATAGTGTTGTGTTACACCAAAGGCTAAAACCTCATCCTTCGGTGTGACTTCTACTCTCGGTGTGGCTTTTAAAACTTTGGCCGATCTCCGATGTCCTTCTTTATCGGTCCAACTCTTCACCTTCGGTGGAACTTCTTCTTAAGTCCCTGCAATACAACGATGACATTACACTTTTCTTTCGGTGTGATCACCTCTTTGGCTGAATTTGTTTTGAGATAGACCGATGCGCCAATAGTCTCTTCCCGCTCTTCTTCAACGAGACTGCTCAATTTTGGTGGAATTTGTTTTTGGGTTCCAGCGATATGCCAATACATGCCTTTGGTGAGATAAAATCTATCTTATTTCGATGCACTAACTCCTCTATTTGATCACAAGCCCTAGTTTTTCTTATTGGTGAGACTCATTTCATCGGTGTGTTCAACCTTTTTTCTGCCGATAGGCCAATGCTATAGCGTGTTGTCGCTAAGACTTAAATCAAAGTCTCTTCGACAGTTTTTGTATTGACATAGGTTTCAATTATCGGTGACCTCAAAAATAGTTACCCCGAAGCCTTTTGTTTCATCGATCAACATTATTTTTATTATCGGTAAAGATTTCTTTTTGTCGGTGAACTTTTTCTTGTGGGCCTGATGCTTTGATACTTCCAAACTATCTATCGGTGGAACTTTGTGCCGATAGTGTTGTGTTACACCGAAGGCTATAACTTCTTCTTCCTTCAGTGTGACTTTAATTCTCGATGAGGCTTTTAAAACTTTGGACAATATGCTGATTAGTCTTATTTGTTTTCAACGTTGGTGTGACTCTACTCTGTCGGTGGAACTTTGCGTCCTCGGTGAGATTCTTTTCCGTGTTGCACCGATACGGTGATGGTTACTCTCTGTCTTCAATGAGATCCAAACTAAAGACTATCTGACAGTTACTTTATGATCGTTCACTTAGCGGAAGATTTTTGTCATTTTAATGGTGAAGTTGAAAGTTCTTTTATTTCTAGCAATGGAAGGGAAGTGCTTCTGTTTCCTTGTTTTCATTTACATCTATTAGTTGGTTTCTCTGTTCTTTTTCTAATGCTATGGTTTTAGTGCAAAATGCAGATATTGTGGGATTTTAGTATGACTTGCATGCAAGTTTAGTACAGGCTTCAAGTTTGAAGCCAAAGTTAGGGAAATGTTTCATGATTTGTTCCTTCTACTACTTTTCCAACTTCCTCCTCCTACTCAATTTGGCATAGATGTGGACAAAGTCCAACAGGGACTTGTTGTTTTGGTCTGCCTCTAATAGGCCTTTGTAATGTAATTGAATTTTGCTTTAGTCTTTTGGTGGCAAATAGGGAGAATGTTTGGTTCATGGCACTATTACCTATTGTATTTGCCATAAAAATTTTTGTATTATAGATAGGATGTAGTTAGGTTTTTTTAGGGCTATAACCAGAGGTTTTCTTCCCCTGGTTCTTTCCTGCCGGTATGCCCTTTCTAAACCAAGTTTTTGTAAATTTCATTATTATATTTCAATAAAATGTTCAGTGGCTTTGCCACTTTTTCTTAAAATAAAATAAAATAGAATTGGAACAATTAAAAATTAAACAAGAAATCTTATCCAAACAAGAGACCAGTTCTCAAAAGCAAAGAACAAACATTTGGTGCACATATTGTTCTCAGGAGGGCCACATAAGAAATGAATGTCTGGCTCTCAAGGGAGATAAGAGGGCTGTCGCATTGAGGGTAGACCTACAAAAAATTCCAAAAAAGACTAAAACTATCTATTGTGGAATATGCGGAGAGTGGGATGACCACGAAATAGATGATTGTGCATCCCTACTATTTAGGCTCTGAGGTGAAGAAGAACATGAGCCATGGTGTAACTGCCACTGCAACAATAAAGGAATAGTAGATCAGGAAATGGCCTATGTGAAAGGACTAGCAGAGAAACCTCTCGATGCCCAGGATCATGGATACAAAGCACCAAACTAGAGAAATCAAAGGAATATTAATACACTCCAAAATACACCTCCACAAAATCAGATAGCATATCCAAAAAACTATTCAAATGAAGATAGAGGATTCTATAATATTATAGAGGTGGAAGAGGTAGAAAAAGAAGAGATTATGCCACTTGCTATGAATGTGGTAAGTAGGGGCACTATGCCAATGAGTGTTGGTTAGACAAAAAGAAAGAATATGGATTCAATGGAGACATAGAACATGACTTGTTTACATGTGAAAGAGAAAAACAATACTTTAAGAATGCTCCACCATAGTCAAAGAGTGATGAACTAACTAGAGGGGCAAAGATAATGCTAAAAGTCCCTAAAACTCACCACAAGGAGCACAAAGATGTCATAAAGAATAAAAAGACAAGTTAGACATTTGAGATGAAGAAGAAGCATTAGAAAAAGAGTACCAAGAGAAAAGAAGAGGTTAAAACAAAAAACCTTGGGGGAGTACAAAAGGAAAAATAAGGCTACAGTAATTAAAAGAACAGACACCACCAAAACAAGATAGCCAATAAATGAATCAAATATTGATAATGATGATGATGGAGAAGAAGAAGAAGAAGAAGAAGAACATGAAGACTTCTTCCCAACAAAACATAAACATGAAAAAATTGCAGAAGAAGCCAAGAAGAATATTAGCAAGGAACAACAAAATGAACTATACTATAAAGCTCATTTCTCAGAAAAAGAAGCTTCAAAATTAAAACAATTAGAATCAATTGTAGAACAAAACAACCTTATTGAAAAACTAAAATAATTTTCTAAGTAACGGAATAAGCAAGTAGCCCCAAAACATAAGATCTAGAAGATGAAAAAACATCTAGATCTTGGAAAACCAAACCTTTGATGATTGACACACATATAAACCATAGGAAAATTAAACAGGTAATGGTTGATTTGGGATCAGATGACAACATGCTTCCAAAAAGGGTATGGGAACAATTAGGATACCCAAAGTTGTATGAAACCCTTTACAACATCAGTCTAGTAGACGGGTCATCAATAGGGACTGTTGGGACTTGGAAAAAGTCAACATATTAGGAGTAAGACAAGTAATAGACTTTAAAATTATAGAAATGAAAGGATCATTTGATACCTTCAATGCATTACTTGGATTACAATGGTCTGTAAATTCCAATGGAATCATAGATTCCAAGAAAGAGGAATTATCTTTTGTAGATGAAGATAAGATAATACACATACCTTTAGGTGTACACATCAACATGTTGAATCCAATGAACACTGAGAGGGGGGGTGAATCAGTGTTCTACAAAACTATTTATACATTTTCTCGATTGTCCATTTTCCAAATTTAATTATATGAAAACAAATTAAACAAATGAATAGCAACCACAAAGACAACACATGAACACTAAGATTTTTACATGGAAAACCCAAAGAGGGAAAAAACCATGGAGAGGATTAGCTCTCAATATATATTGTAATATTTTACAAATGCTAATGTTCAAGCTTGGTCACTCCACGGGCCTAGAACATGCTGGCTCACTACCATGAAGTACAACTAGATTTAGCAAGCTCACTATCTCAACCCTAAACTTAGAAAGATTACAATGAGGGTTGTTAAACCCTAATGGAGGCTCACTGCCTTGATGAAGATTGCTCACTAATCAGTACAAGTAAAATCATATAGGAAGTATGAATACTGCAAAAGCATCTGTCAGTATGCCAGAGTACAGTCATTTAATAACTGAATATTACATCCTTAGTCTTCATCCTTATTGATCTGCTAATTCTACTCTTCAATTCTCATGCTCACATTTATCACACATATTTGCATTACAACTACTCAAACACTAAAATCCATCCTCTATTTATATCCGCAACTAAATCTTTCTCATGATCAAGTCAGCAAGCAAACTGTGAAGCGTGTACACCAACTGTTATATCCCATTGGCTTGTTCTTGTGTTAAATCATCAATGCGGATCCAAACAAACATGCATATGTCTTCATATGTGTTAGCTCTAATCATACAACCACATACCTTTATCATCCAACTCATATTTCTTCTCGGCATAATGATTTAATCAGCCTGTCGGCTTGTTTCTTAATAACAGTTATGATAGGTTCCTACATCACATCACAACTCATGCTGCAGACCAAATAGGACCTCACAAATCATAGCTAATGTTCATTTCTAACCACTTGTCATACCTTCAGAACCACAGACTAAAATATGCACTTGTGGAGGAATGTGGATCATTATAATGTGCCTCGTTCATTGACTCTGTTACACCTCTGTTCAACCGGACTTAGATATTTCTTCTAAGTAACTTCCAAAGGAAGTCAGGACTTGATCACTAGTATATAACAACATCAAACAAATATGAACATTATACCTGAGTTGCATTTCCAAGTCTTCATCTATGGAAGCACACTAATCCACTTACTGTCTCTTACTCTATTTCTTGCCCATACATAGTTATTTTTGCCAACCAGACCTGAATTCCAATATGACTTTCTGGAGTTATGTTTTCTTGTCATGTTGAAGGGATTTCTAAGCCTTGTTGCCATCAATGACAACATACAAGTCCATACCGGAGCAGTGTCTCTTGTCAACAATCTCCCCCTTTGGCATTGATGGCATCACTTAGTGAAAAATGCTTGACTACTCCCCCTTACTATATGCACTATATTCTCCTACTCCCCCTAAGAGGTTTATCCATTTTTCACTGATCTTCTCCCCCTTTGACATCAATGGCAAAGGGTGTGACCCAGAACCAAAAACTTGTCAAAACTTCAAAATGTTATGTACTCTGCCGCATATTTACAAGTACAGTCTTCTACATTATTTTACACATGTTGAAGTATGTCACTAAAAACATTCTTTAGTTGAACTATCTCAACATCCTATCTCTTCTTAACACCATCCAAAATTTGTATATGTCCACTAAGTAGAAAAACTAGAGTTTCTGCTTTTTGTAAATCTAATGGTGTGGTCGTTTGTCCAACACGCTATGCTTCAACTACAAGCTTGGTCATTTGATCTAGTTTGGGACTAATCAGTCTTCTCAATTGTCCCATTCTACTCTTTATTTGATACCTTTGATTTATTAAAATATTCAAGTCATTGTGGATGTTGACGACTTGAACTTCTTTGTGGCTAGTTGATTCATGTACTGGATCAAAATTCTTAGAGATATTCATCAGTTTTTCTTCCAATTCCTTAATCTTTTCTTCTATCTTCTTTGTAACTTCCAGCCATGATAAACAAAATTTGTACACATCACCAACTTCTATAATAGCACTCTGAATATTCTGTATCCCATTATCTAGTTGAGCCTTATCACGGGCTATCAACTTTGTCAACTCATCTAACCTTTTCTCATTAAACTCTTGTCTAACTTTTGTTTCAATAGATTTTCAAGAGATTCAAAGTGTGTACTTATAGAGTGAATGAGTCCCTTGAGTTGACAAGTGGCAGATTGAGAGGTATCCTTCCGGTATGTTGGTACCAGCTTCTCCAAAATGCTGGATGCTTCATTGATGAGCTCACTATCCTCATTGTGAGACCTCAATATTTCTTTTCTTGCTTTGGCTTGAGCAACTGAAGCCAATTTGAGCATCTGAAAAGGAGACATTGTATCCAAGTTTATTAGACCTTGGATTGACTTAGGCTCATCAAGAACTAGTTCCTCCTTTTCTAGTAGTTCTTTTATTGCCTTTGTAGTGTCTCTTGTTGCACCTGAGACCGCATCTTTTTGTTCCTGCTCAGGAGGATCAATAGCCATGACCTTGTTTGTGTCCCCCTTTTGTTCATCTTGTGTCGAATCCTTCTTAATTTGATGTACCAGAGGTGAACTGGTTTGTACAGATGGTGATTCTTCTTCTATAGTCTTCTCTCCAATAGTATTATCCACTGTTTGATGTTTCGGAGAGGCAAGTATTTCCTTTATGTGTTCCTCTTCTGGTTTCTCCTTGTCATTTTGTCCTTCCGGAGGAGGTGTTATTTGAGTTTCCACTATAGATGCTTCCATCTCCTTGGACACAAGGTCATCTTTTCTTGCTTCTTGTTCAGGATTCACTTTCGGAACAGATGCATCATTTTCACCATTTGTTACTTTATTTTCATAGATGATAGGGATGTTGTTTTTCCTTAGAGTTGTCAAAGTGATCTCCTCTGTTTCCTTGACCATTTTATCAATTTCTCCCAACATCAATGAATTCATTCTTTTCTTTGTCCTGAAGGCATCCTTGATTGCTTTAGAGATTTTGACCTTCTCCTCAGGGGTGATCCCCGGACATAATCTTATCAATGAGTTTTCTCTCAGTTCTATGTCCTTAGCCATAACAGTTTCCTTTCTTGTACTCATTATGTTGCCCAGGTTGTGTGGTAGATCAGTAATAATTTCAATCAGAGCCTTGTTGTAGATGTTTAGATATTCTACAATAGTAGTCTCAATGATCCTCTTATCTAGATCATTATATTCATCATACAACTGAGCAATGGGTTTCAAATTGCCATCCACTGTTATGGCCTTGAGAACATCTTCCAGACTTATAGTTGCTTGCTCTATTTGAGGCATATCTTTCTTTTGTCTTTTCCCAGGTTGACCCTTGTTGGTGGATTTCTTCTTGCTAGATTCGGAGGCCTTTGTAGCCTCATTTTTCATCTTCTTTATTTCCTTATCTGATTATGTTGCTTCTTCATCAACAACTATGCTTACATGCATTCTCTTGGCCTTAGTCTTTTTTCTTTTAGAGATGGTGACTAGGGATTCCATACTTAGAGATGGTGTGGAACCGGAGGGAATGGATGCAACTTCTACAGAGGTAGATCCTCTGGTTCTTCTTCTTGAGCCCTCTGGCTTTTCCGGTTCATCCTGAGCTCCAATTGATTCACTTTTCCTCTTTTCTTCTGCTTCCTTAGTTTTTTCCCTAACTTCTTTCAGTTGTTCTTTGGTAATTCCATATCTTGCAGAAATTTCTTGTACCTCTTTTCTCACCCTCCTAGTGGATTCTGTTTGTCTGAGTTCAACATGGAGTTTCACAGATAACTCCTCATATGTTCCAAACCTTTCTTTTTTAGTGTCTTCAGGTTTGCTGAGCAGGTGCTCGGCATAATCTTCTAAAATTTGTCCATATACCTCATATCCCATGGGAAATACTAATGCAGAGGATAGAGGATTCACCCAAACAAACACAATACAAGCAATTGACTTTTCTCAAAAACTTCCACTATGCTTTGATGAGAACAACAAATAAGATAATTTTAACGTAATTTTCAAAAGACAACTCAAAACCATGATCTAAAAACTGATTTGGATACCCATTATCCTCTTACACAACATACTTCAAGTGCAAGTGGGGTTGTTTTGGAACATAGAGGTCAAATCTTGATTTATCCTACTCTTGACTAGATTTGAAGTGGAACAACAAATAGGGTTTTTCGGCCATAACTTTCAAACCAAAACTAATCTCTAAGAAAGAAAACTTGATTGAAATACTCATTTGGCCCTTAATTAACATATCTCAAAATCAAGGTTGGTTATTTTGTATGGAAACCCTAAAAAATGGACTGTCCTTCTGCCAATTAAGCCTAAAATCTAAAAATGACAATCACTAATTTAACCATAACTTTCACAAAACACGACGAAATTGAGTGCAACAAAAAGAATTAGAAATTAGATTCCATTATATTTCCAACCATACCACATGAAATTCATACAAATTTTGTACAAATCTGTACCAATCTTTGAAACAACAAAAATATAGAAAAAAGTGCAGAAGACTAGAAATCTTTATTCATTTTTCTCTCCAAAACTTCTTCTCCTCCTGCCTCGAGGTGTGTGAGGCCTAAATAACATGTTTTCCCTCATATTCCATCGTTACATGACTCACATGGTCATTGAGATTCCTCAAAATGCCAAAAATAGGCTTAAAAATAGTTTGTCCACTATAATGTTAAAAATAGATTGTCTAATATTATGTAATAATTAAAACCTTGCCCCTAGGTGACCACAAATGCATCTAAAATGGTCTTAAATAGACCTTATTACATCAGTTATGAATCCAAACTCCACCTAGGCTCTTATTGAGAATAAAAAAACCAAAATTTGCCATGGTGCCCCTGCACCATACACTCGACCAAAAGAAATTCCAAGCCCTCTTGGATTTAGAGTAACAAGAGATATCCACTTTGAGTGCTCCTTCTTGATGTCTTATGTGATCTGCCCTATGTCTTCCTTAAAGTAGTTCCATGTAGTCTTCATCTTCACTTTGGGCTTCCCCAACTATTTTTGATAAGATGTTTAGGCCTGTCAAATGGCATAAGCTTCTTCCTATCTATATCTCTAGATACCTGCACTGGAATAATAACAATAACAACTTCATACACTAAAACAACTTGGTTAGTACCATTACCAATAATGCATTCTTTACTTTGCTTCTCACACTCCTTTGGTGATCCCTGTAATATAACAACATCCAACTGCAAGTACTTGGTCTATAACTCTGTAACAACAACCCTATCGGCAACTTCATTATCAACTTTTTCAGCAACATTAACAGTAATATGCACTTCTACTTGTTCAACTTGCTCTTGAGACTCAAACCACTGAAAATAAAATGATGGCTCATCCACAACCATGTCTACTTTGTCTTCTTCAATGCTTGATGTCAAAACAATATTCACTATTTCATTACTTATCTCTTCCTCTATTTGAGATTGTTTTTGTTCTTCCTCTAATGCTATTGTCCTTGCTTGTCTTCTTCTTCTTTGGACAATTTTCTTGATGGGCCATGTAACCTTCCTCTTCACTGATAAGTGCCAACTTTGCAACTGTTGAACTATTCTTTCCATATCTTATTTCATCTCTTCCACAGCTTGCCTCAGTTCTCTTATCTCTTTCTCAACCTCTATTTGCCTCATGTTTTCCTCTTCTCTTCCTCTCTTTTTCTTCTTACTTCTTCTTTTGTGAACCCCCAACCTGCAAGTACATTCTAAAGAAATCCATCTCCTCTTCAAGCAAGTCCCTTTAACCTTGCTTCTCCTTGTCTTTGCCTCACCTAGGTCTCTTCTTTTTCTCTACCTAGTCTTTTGGCAATCAGGTTCTCTCTTCAACCTGCACAAACACAAACACACAAACACCAAACTCTTGTGCCTAGACCTTCTGAGCTCTGAGACCAATTTATGCAGAGGATGGACGATTCACCCAAACAAACACAATACAAGCAATTGATTTTTCTCAAAAACTTCCACTATGCTTTGATGGGAATAGCAAATAAGGTAATTTTGACATAATTTTCAAATGACAACTCAAACCCATGATCTACAAACTGATTTGGATACCCATTATCCTTTTACACAACATACGTCAAGTGCAGGTGGGGTTGTTTTGGAACATAGAGGTCAAATCTTGATTTGTCCTACTCTTGACTAGATTTGAAGTGGAACAACAAATAGCGTTTTTCAGCCATAACTTTCAAACTAAAAGTAATCTCCAAGAAAGAAAACTTGATTGAAATACCCATTTGACCCTTATTTAACATATCTCAAAATTAAGGTAGGTTATTTTGTATGGAAACCCTAAAAATGGACTGTCCTTCTGCCAATTAAGCCTAAAATCTAGAAATGACAATCACTAATTTAACCATAACTTTCACAAAATAGGATGAAATTGAGTGTAACAAAAAATATTAGAAAGTAGATTCTATTATATTTCCAACCATACCACATGAAGGTCGTACAAATTTTGTACAGATCTGTACCAATCTCTGAAACAACAAAAATACAGAAAAAAGTGCAGAAAACTAGAAATCTTTATTCATTTTTCTCTCCTTGAAACTTCTCCTCCTCCTACCTCAAGGTGTGTGATGCCTAAATAACATGTTTTCCCTCATATTGCATCGTTACATGACTCCCATGGTCGTTGAGATTCCTCAAAATGCCAAAAATAGGCTAAAAAATAGCTTGTCCACTACAATGCTAACAATAGATTATCTAATATTATGCAATAATTAAAACTCTACCCCTAGATGACCACAAATGCATCTAAAATGGTCTTAAATAAACCTTATTACATCAGTTATGAATCCAAACTCCACCTAGGCTCTTATTGAGAATTAAAAAAACTAAAATTTGCCATGGTGCCCCTACACCAATTACCCATACAGTTTTGGCTTCTACAGCTTCCATTAAGCATTGATCCTTAGTGACCATGAAACAAATTATGTCCTTGTACTTGTCAACTACTTGATTAGGAATTCTTTTTCTTGAGTGCATCATACTTTGAAAGTTCTTGAAAAACCCCCATAAGGCTGCTTTTTGCTCATTATAACTACCCAGGTTTTTAAGACAATTTCTTATTTGAACAGCTATTGGTTGATTACTTAACCAAATCAAGCCCTTGTGGTTTGGAATTCATTCAGAAAATAGAAGAATAAACAGATAATAAGCGTATCAAATTTGAAAGGATAGTTCTTGCTCTCCTTGATCTTTTTCAAGTTATCCATTAATTGAATTCTCAGCAGCTCACACAAGTCATAATCCGCATTCTCCTTAATCATTTGGTATGCTGTGTAAATGGCCCTATCGAAGACAAAATTTTCTCTACTTGTGAAGTAAATCTTGTAACCTATGACCATTGAGGCAAACTTTACTACAGGATCAGCAATATCATTTATTGTCAACTTCCTTTTGTCAAATTGGGCTCCGATGGTATCTGTAATCGTTTGATTCTTGACTGCCTTCAATAATGGCACACATCCGGTGGAGTTTAGTCCAGTGATTGCCTAAATTGCATCCTTTTTTATCTTGAAGGGTTGTCCTTTCCCTAGCCACATGAACTCGTCGTGAATTCTACTCAACACATATCAGACCCATTCATCGTTGCGAATGTGGGAAATTCTACATATTGGATGAATTTCTTCTCTTCCAAAACTTTCTATTCTTCTTGCAGATAAAATTGATCATCACTTAAATGTTTTTGATACAATTCTGTGAATCTGTTGTCGCCATGCTCATCTAGGGCAACATGGATATATGCCCTAGCGTCTTCCACATATAGAACTCCGTATGGTATACCCGAGAATGCACCCATTGGATCGACTTCAGTTGCTTTGTGGGGATGTTTCTTAAATTTAGGTCGTGGTCGCTCAGTAATATCAACAATTTATGGCATCACCATCTCAAAATTTTAATAGATTCACAAATGGGGTTTGAACAGAAAAACCTTGTTTCACCAAATCAGGGTTTGCTTTCTCCGAATTGCTTCAAATCTTGGTTGTTTTTGCTCAAATTCTACTTCAATTTCTCTAAACACTTGATAACTTTGAATGCAAAGTGATTTTTAGACTCAACTAATTCCCTTTTATCCTTTGCAAGACTTAACCTAATCGTCATTAATGCTTGTTCCAAAAAGTTGTTATACTCTTCACTGTAGAGTACAGTCGATTAGGATTTACTCCGCAATACTCTGCATTAGAACTTTTTCTTCTAGAATTTCTTTCAGGGGATCTGTCATGTCAGATTCTACCACATACTCTGTGCTGGATTCCAGCACCAACTTTTTGGCTGGGGGATTTATATTTTTAACACTGCTCCCCCTGAGCTAGAGCTCCCAATTTACTTCCCGGAGGAAGTATTTGCACCAGATGATGGTGCGAATTCATCCTTGACTTCAATCACATCTCCAAATTTTGCTCATTTCTTTCTTGGTTTCAACCGGATCAACCTTTTCCTTCCCTTTGTCATTCTTTTGCTCTGTTTTCCTGTATTCAGTATTGTAGTTTCTTTTCACATTATGGTTCTACATAATCTAGCAAAGTGTCCAGACTTGTTGCAATTGAAGCACACAATATTTCTTTGACCTTGATTTCTCCTAACATTTGAATTTGGCCTTGATCTGCATTAATTAGCCATATGCCCAAATCTATTGTATGCAAAACATTTGCCATTGAAGGATTGACCATTCCTTGGATTGTTTGGCACATTTCTTGACACACTTATGTAATCGTTTACTTTATGACCGATCTTCTTGCAATTAAAACATTTACCAGAAAAAGATGGAGCATTTTGATTTGTTCTACTTCTACACTGAGCAGGCCTATGACCATACTTATTGCATTTGAGACAATGACCATTGAAAGATAGGTACCTTTGTGTATTTAGTTGCCTGATCAGAGGTCCTTTAGGTCTTCTTCTATGATTCCTTACCGGATGGTTTTTGCCTCTACCTTCTTTAGATCTGTCTTGCCCTGAATTTGAACTTTCTTCCTTTTCAAATCCCAAACCTTGTTTATCATCTGGATACTTTTGACTGGCTAACAACTCATCAAGTTTTGCAGAGCTTATTTTAAATTTTTCTTTGTAGCTATTGGTTGCTTCTAGATCAAATTTCAAGAGCAGAACTTCTTTTCCTAGTTTTTCACATTCCTCTGACTTGTCCTTCACGAATTAATTCAGATATTCCTCATTCTTGGTCTTTTCTTCAATCTGAGAAGACTCTTTGTAGATTCACTTACTTATTTTAGTTTCTCACATAATTCTTTCCTTCTTTCCTGAGATTTACTGATTTGCTCTTTTAATTTCATAATGCAAATATCAGCTTCTTTGATACTCTCTTCTAAACCCATGATTTTAGCTTTGGAGTTGTCAAGATCTTCTAGAGTTGCTTCAAATTGCTCATTGTTAACATATACTTGATTGACAATCTTAATGCTTCCAGGAGAATTTGCTTCAGGATAAGTGAGATACCTTTGTGCTGCCATTGGTGGACCTTCTCGGATCTTCCTCAAGCTATTAGGCTTCTTCCAAGGAACCTTGCTCTGATAACAATTGTTGAATCCAATAAACACTAAGAGGAGGGGTGAATCAGTGTTCTACAAAACCATTTATATATTTGTTCGATTGTCCATTTACCAAATTTAATTATATAGAAATAGATTAAACAAATGAATAGCAACCACAAAGACATAACACATGAACACCAAGATTTTTACGTGGAAAACCCAAGGAGGGAAAAAACCACAAAGAGGATTAGCTCTCAATATATATTGTAATCTTTTACAAATGATGATGTTCAGAATTGGCCACTCCACGGGCCTAGAACATGTTGGCTCACTACCATGAAGTACAACTAGATTTAGCAGGCTCACTGCCTCAACCTTAAACCTAGAAAGATTACAATGAGTGTTCTTAAACCCTAATGGAGGCTCACTGCCTTGATGAAGATTGCTCATTGTTTAGCACAAGTGAAATCATATAGGAAGTATGAATACTGCAAAAGCATCTGTCAGTATGCCAAAGTACAATCATTTAATAACTGAATATTGTATCCTTAGTCTTCATCCTTATTGATTTGCTAATTCTGCTCTTCAATTCTCATGCTCACATTTATCACACATCTTCGCATTACAACTACTCAAACACTACAATCCATCCTCTATTTATATCCACAACTAAATCTTTCACATGATCAAGCCGGCAAGCAAACTATGAAGCGTGTACACCAAGTGTTATATCATGTCAACTTGCTCTTGTGTTAAATCATCAATGCGGATCCAAACAAACATGCATATGTCTTCATATGTGTCATCTCTAATCATACAACCACTTACCTTTATCATCCAACTCATATTTCTTCTCCGCATAATGATTTAATCAGCCTGTTGGCTTGTTTCTTAATAACATATATGATAGGTTCCTCTGTCACATTACAACTCATGCTGCGGACCAAATAGGGCCTCACAAATCATATCCACTGTTCATTTCTGACCACTTATCATACCTTCAGAACCGTAGACTAAAATATACACTTGCGAAGGAATGTAGATCATTATACCATGCCTCATTCACTGACTCTGTTACACCTCTGTTCAACCGGACTTAGATATTTCTTCTAAGTGACTTCTAGAGGAAGTCAGGACTTGATCACTGGAATATAACAACATCAAACAAATATGAACATTATACCTGAGCCGCATTTCTAGGTCTTCATCTATGGAAGCACACTGATCCACTTACTGTCACTTACTCTGTTTCTTGCCCATACTTAAGTCATTTTTGCCAACCGAACCTGAATTCTAGTATGACTTTCCGGAGTTATGTGTTCCTGTCATGTTGAAGGGATTTCTAAGCCTTGTTTCAATCAATGACAACATACAAGTCCATACCGGAGCAATTTCTCTTGCCAACAGAACAACACATATACAAAGGAAGTAGCACAGGAAGGATGTAATGATGAGGAACCCAAAACAATCTATTCATTGGCAAAATTATCAAAACCAGAAGAAATTGAAGAGCTCACCTCTAAAGGAGAAATATACATTGAAAGAAACAATGAAAGTATAAAAAATGAAGATGTCCTAAATTCTTGGTTAAGGAATGAACAAAAATATGATCCTAAAAGATAAGAAGGGCCAAGAAAAATCTTGTACTACACAGAACCCTGAAAAACTTACTGCATCTCACTGTATATAGTACTACCACACTACGATTAACACCTATCCCATCTACACAAGATAACCCCTCTACCATCCATAAATCTCAATGAATAAACCACATTTCACGAGGGATATCACACATTAAGTTACTCAGATATTCAGGGGTAGGCGATCTAAGCACATACTTGGAAGAAATGGAAAGAACATTTGATAAGGAAGAATTGAGACTAGATGCCCTTCAACATACATTAATATGTAGTGCGACAAGGTGGTGGCACACTCATAAGGAAAATATTCTTAGGTGACATGAGCTCAAAATTCTCATAAAAACAAGAAATTTATCTGAAGAAGGAGAATCCAAACAAATACCCAAGTACGATGGCACAATATCACTAGAAGAACATTTGAACATATGTATAAATATATGAAATAAAAGAAGAGAGTATGATACAACAATATACATTCAAATGTTTTATTAGACCTTGACACCCATAATTCAAACTTGGTATATCAACCAAGAAAAGAGAGCAGAGACAAAAAGTTGGGAGGAACTTCAGAAGGACTTCCAGAATACATTCTCTTTCATCAGCCCTAACAAAAATATCCATATTGCACTCCAAAAGATGAAGGAAATAATATTTCTTCCTACAGAAGAAGGACAACAAGAAAAACACATAAGACAAACTACCCCACCACCACAAAAAACATGAAGGTATCTAGAAGTTGATAGAGTGGATGGATAGAAAGGAACAACACTCTAAGAAAAGATGTTACATTACACACCAAAATGAAAATGAGGATAAATCAGAACTAGACATAAAAATCCAAGAAGGAGAAAGGGACATAACATTTGGTACTGAGCCTAAGGAGAAATACTACAACCAACCACTAAAAATAAGAGAAGAGAACGTAACAAAAGAAGGGCGTCCTAAGTTGGCTAAAATAGGAGATTATTGGGAGGAAAAAGAAGTAATGCAAATTGCAAAAATCTTAACAGAATATGAGGACCTATTCCTACACACATTCACAAACCTCAACGGAATTAAGGAAGAGGCGGGAATTATGAAAATTCAATTGAAAGAAGGAGAAAAATCACTAAAGAAAAGGCCATATAGACTTAACCCTAACATGAAGAAGAAAGTCAAGACAGAGCTTGACAAAATGTTGGCAGCTGGAATCATAAAACCAGTAGATGATGCAGAATGGATAAGTCCCATGGTGGTTTAGAATAAGAAAACCAGAGATATAAGGATATGTGTGGACTTTAGGGAACTGAACAAAGCATGCATTCATGATCCATTTCCAACACCATTTACAGAAGAAGTATTGGAGTCAATTGTTGGTAGGGAAACCTATTCTTTTATTGATGGATTCTCTAGCTATCATCGAGTTAAAATTCAAGAAGAGGACTAGTCAAAAATAACATTTGCGACTGAATGTACACAGGACCATGCCTTTTAGACTAAAGAATGTACCACTAGTCTTTAGCCAGATTATGGTTAATGTGTTTAAGGATTTTATCCATGACTTCTTAGAAGTCTATTTAGATGACTAGATAGTCTATGGACTATTGAAGGACCATGTTCAGCTGCTCCGCACAATGTTGGAAAGATGTAGGAGCCTGCAAATTTCCTTGAACTTGAAGAAATGTATCTTTGCAGCACCATTTGGTACACTCTTAGGGCACATAATCTGCAAGGAAGGACTCATGGTGGATCCATTAAAAGTAACACCGATCATGAACTTACCACCACCAAAAATGACATCAGAGGTAAAAAAATTATTAGGCTACACAAGATAACACCACAAATTCATCAGAGGATATGCCACTACAGCAACACCAATTGAGGAACTTCTAAAGAAAAAATCAAATAAAAAATAGAGTGGAATGACCCATGTCAACAATCATTTGACACATTAAAACAAAAGATAGCAGAGGCTCCCATACTAGTTTTTCGGATCGGACAATACCATTTCATGTCCATGTGGACACTTCTAGCATGGCAATCAGTGTAGTACTAGTTAATCCTAGAGGGAATAAGGACAATCCAATAGCATTTGCAAGCCACAAACTTTCCCAAGATGAGAAAAATTACACCACTACTGAACAAGAGGCTCTAGCAATGGTATATGCGCTACACAAATTCAAACATTATTTACTATCTACATGATTCACATTTTACATAGACCATGAGCCATTACAATATCTATTGAATAGACTAGTGATGCAAGGAAGAATATGCAAATGGCTATTGTTATTTCAAGAGTTTGATTTTAACATCATAATGAAACCGAGAAAGAACAACCAAGGTCTTGACTATTTATCCAGGGTTGAAATAGGAGAAGAATTGGACAATCTAGAAGATCTACCTAACACAAATATGTTCAGGGTCACTGGTACCAAAAGACTTACATGATCTGGCAAGTCTGCTATCAATAGGAAATTTTATGGAGAATATTTCACCAAGTGATAAATAGATACTTCTAAAGAAATCTCTACCATATACACTGATTGAAGGAGAATTACATGTAATAGGGAGAGATGACATTATAAGAAGGGTGATATTTGAACATGAAAGGAGATATATCCTTAGAGAAGCACATGAAGGCATCTCCAGAGGAATTAATTTAGGAGACACCACCATAAAGAAAGTTACGCGAGCTCAAGGTTATGGTGGCCAACACTATTTAAAGATGAAAATCTATATGCCAAGCAATTTGATATATGTCAGAGGGTAGGCAGACCCACCACAAGGGATGAAATGCCATCGTGACTAGTCCTCGCACAAATACCATTTGATAAATGGGCCATAGACTTTATTGGACCTATTGATCCACCAACAAAGCGCACAAAATCTAGGTTTATAATCATTGTAATGGAATATCTTACAAAGTGGGCAAAAACAAAACCGACCAAAGATTGCACAACTAAAACTGCCACAAGGTTTATATATGAGAACATAATAACAAGATTTGGATGCCCTTTGAGTATCACAAGCGATCAAGGCAAACATTTTCTCAATAAGGTAATTGCAGAGCTCCTGAGTAGTTTCATTATCACACACAATAAAAGTTCTCCATATCATCCACAAGCCAATGGAGCAAGTGAGGCACTTAATAAGATTATAGGCACAACATTGACAAAAATATGCAGTGGAAATAGAACATATTAGGATGTCAAGATTCCAGTTGTATTATGGGCATATCGAACATCCTACAAAAAGTCAATCAAGTTTACTCCCTTCGAACTAGTATATGGGATGGATGCTACACTACCTATGAATTTTATTGTTCCAAATTTCTGTATTGCACTTACTCTGCGGTTGAGTGAAGAAGACTCATTAAAGAAAGGACTAGAAGACCTCGCAAAATTGGATAAAAACAAACTCCTTGTGGTATATCACCAGAACTTAGAATGCAAAAGGCAAAAATCCTGGCATGATAGAAATTTGAGACACAAAACATTCTAGAAAGATAATTTAGTACTACTATATGACAAGTTTAAGAAACAAGGAAAGTTGAAATTTCAATGGCCAGGGCCATATTACATTTGATGAAATTTCCAAATCCAGAGTAGTTAGGTTAAAACCACTAGACAGAAAATCACTAACGGGATATGTAAATGGCACGAGATTAAAATGCTACCATCAACCTATGGGATAAATTGCAATTCAAAGATGACAAAAAGGTAAAGAAATTGAAGTGTTTAAGGACTGAGAAATCTTTATCTACATATGCAACAAGGGATATTCTTGAATATTAAGATTCTAGGACAATAATATTATTAAGCTTCAAGCTAGAGAGTTTTGAAAGAAAAGCATGTACGAGCTCTAACCAAGTTATAGATTCAACTTATGAGGGATAAAAGAAAACTTAAAAGCAAATGAAAATGCTTTTGATTCTAGATCTCATAGAAATATAGATGTCACAACCAACAAACTAATTTGGGAAGAGATATTATAATTGCAATAGCAAGTCCTCATATGCAACTGTATGAAACCCATTTTATTTAAGGTCCATTTTCTTGATGAAGGAAAAATTGTTATCAATAGTGAACTATTTATTATGCTTCTACAAAAGATGATGTAAAGGAAAGAGAAATTGTAGAAATTGACCCATACACAAAAATGGTCATGCATAATCAATAAAAATAGGGATAATGTTCATGTGTTATATAATAAAAAAGCATTATACCTAGTTAAATATCAGGCAAGACAAAATATCATTATTAGTACAAGACTAATATAATGGAATATCAAAATTTATACATTTTCAAGGGAGAGAAAAAATTATAATAATATGGGGATTTCTTCAATTATATTTGTTTTTCTTCCTTCTATTTGTGCATTTGGATCTTCTGACATATTTTGAATAGCACAATATTGTTCATCAAGGTTAGCAAGTCGAGAGAGAAGGACAATCTTAAATTGCATGACCTTTTCTCTAACTATTTTGTTGATAATTATTTAACACAATAGATGCTTTAATTGCCCTTGAAAATATTTTTGTGGAGTCTATTACTCATTTCATTTTATGCAAATTTTTAGATTGGTCCTTTAGGAAAACAAGGCACTTTGATATATGCTTTCTTTTTATAGTAATGTAAAGAAAAGTACGTGATTGATCATCATTGTAACCAAATTAGGTCACTTGATTTATATCCTTCAAAACTTCCATTCAATTCTCCAACTTACTAAAACCTCTTTATTTTCTTAATACTAAAAAGATCACATAAAAAATAGTTCCTTATTCTAGAAGAGGGATCCTAGAGCTCATAAGTCAAGAACTTTTCCAATCATATGTCTATAAGTTGAGATCGTGCAAAAGGATGTGTGAATGATTCTCAAATCTCATCACAATATTATACACATCAATTAATCTAACCTTGGCCTTTTGGGGGAAAAAGTACATACCAACTTGTATTTTGAACATTAGCTTAGGTGACAAGAGCACACATCCCTTCTACAAAGCTCTCATTGACACTCTAGGAGAGTAGGTTCCTCATGTTTTCCTAGATAAATTATTGAGCAAGTTCCTCATGTTTTTATAGATAAGTTATTTTCTTTCTTCTCATTTATTTTGCTTCTTTCTATTTGTAGATTTGCCTCAAAGAAGACTTACACCATTTGATGAATATTCAAATAATGTAGACACACGAGTATTTTAGTAATGGGCTAATTTCATTTATTCTCGTATTCTTCTTTTAATATACTAATATAAAGTTGTGGGGTATGTTGCCTAACAAGGGATTGGGCATTCAACACTTCAACTTTGGGTAACTGCTACTATCGGTGCTCATCTTATTCCTCTTGGATTTCCTTCAATTTGCTTCTTTGCAATACCTATCAATATTTGTATGCCAATAGGTGTTTATGCAATGACGCATTCTACTTATTTGTTTGTAGATAGTGAAAGGTACGTGAAACATGTTCGATGCAAAATGACAATTGTTCTTTGTAATTGTCAAGTATTTTATCCTCCAACAAAAAGTGCATTTAATATGAAGAATTAAATGTTTACTAAATAAATATATAAAATACTAATATGAAATTATACAATGTCTTCAAATTTTAGACAAGAAAAATTAATAACAAATCCACTTAACAATAAAATGACCATTATCCTTTATAGTGTGAGTGTTTGTTCTAATTGTATGATTTGATCTTAAAAAATGGCCACATTTTACACCCAACTCAAATGAAACTAGAAAAACAATTGAGCTTATAATGCAAAAAAAATTAGATATAGATCAAATAGTTATATATTAATATATGCCTTCAACAAAACTTTGATCCTATCCATGCCTAAAAGCATTTTTTTTTTATTGGTAAATTTGGCTATAGGGAGCCATGCCAATTAATAGTAATAGTCAAAATTAAAAACTATTTTCAGGCTACTCTAATGGAGGGCTGAAGCTACATATCCATAGGTTTCTACCCATTACAAAATGTTGTATACAGCTAAACTATACATATATTTATATATCTATTATATCATATTCCTATTTTTATCCTTGGACCCATGAAACGATCGCACCATCTCCCTCTTTGCCTGATTCTAAGCTTCCAGACTCAAGTGTGAATGACCAATCCACCTTCACCGAGGAAGAAGCACATGTAACAACCTTTAGGAACTTGATACCCCATTTTTCTTGATGCTTGTGTGCATTGTCATCTTGTCCAACAGTCCTAATGATGAAAGGCACCTATGGCCCAGAATATTGTGGGTTGATGCTCACCCAAGTTCCAGAGACAGGATGAAAACCTAGCACCAAAACAACATTGTCCAGAATCTTCCTCATTTTGTAGTGCCACCGAGGATTAATGAGGAACTCACCAACCATTCGAATGATCTCCTTGGTTTCCCCCACCTCCAAGAAAATTACTAGAAACATCGATGAGACATTCGTATTCACTCTATATGTTGATGGGCTAAAGAGAGAAATGTTTCTCCTAACACCATCCTTATGGCATGAAGCACAACCACAGATTTTGTTTTGAATACCTTCTTTAACCTAAAATCTGTCACCTCATTTAAAAATGCAATCTGCATTTTTTTCGCCTTGAGACACACTGTGGTATCCATACTTCGAATTCTATAGTATGCCACCCAACATACTGTTGCTTGAGACTTAATAATCCTCCCTGACGAAATTAGTAGCATTTCCATTATTGCAAATGCCTCTACATGATATAATTTCTCTGTACTACCCCTGGCGAGAAGCAAGCCAACCTTCACATCTCAACTTTTCATTATCTCTACATTTAACTCAGTCGTGAGAGCCAAGACAGAAGATTAGATATTGTCATGTCCCCAATTTTGGAGTAACTTAAAATTATTTTAATTATAAATTAATTTTGTAAAATATTTTATTTACTTTATAAAATTAATATTTTATTTAAGTTACTAAGTTAGTAGTACTACACTTTATTAAAAAGTGTTGTGAACAAGCATTTAAAAAGTACAAATGCAAGCATTTAATAAAGTTCATGTTGTTGTGAACAAGCATTTAAAAAGTACAAATGGGGTAAGTGCAAGAAGATGGGGGGCCAAAAAGGGGTCTTAAGTGGCCACTTTTTTTCTGAAATCAAGAAATACTGGCCTTGGATGAGAAATTGAGCATAGTTACACTCAAAATTTGGAGATGCAACCAAAACAATGTTTGTAGTGCTCCGAGTCTAATTTCTAAACTACTATTTTGTTTTGAAAATGGCATAGATTAAGGGGTTCAAAAGAGGGAGCCACAGAAATTGGTGTTGTTTTTGTCAAAAAAACATAACATAGCATGTTTTGTGGCTCCCTCAAAAGGTCAACTTTTTTTTGGTATTTTTAAAATCGCTTTAGTGAGAAATTAGCTAATAGCATGTAGTTTATGCCCAATTTTTCTAATAATTTTTTGATGAATATTTAATTTTTTAATAATTTTTAAAGTGGACACATCCTAAAAAATAGAATTTTGGCCGTGCTACCCCTATAAATTTTGAAAACTAATTGAAAATCATTTTTTTATTTTTTTAATATTTGTAGAATGGAGTCTAGTTTCTAAATATGTAATTTTTTTGAAATTTGAATGAATAGTTATTTTACAATGAAAAAAAGACCAAACAGTGGTTTTTGCCTAAAAACAGACACACAAACAAAAGAAATTAAAGATGAAAGGCTTAACATTGTTAAAATGTGAAAAAAATCACATCGTCAAATAGCTGAGAGAAAGACTAACATTACCCATGTGTTTGATTTGTTCAACCTTGAAACACGTGTAAATCTAAGGGTTAGCACGAACGAAATTATGTGAAATTTTGAAGAATATAGAAAAACACGTCTGTGACTATTCATAAGGCACTCCAAGCCTTTGGGTTGGAAATCCAAAGCAAATCCCAAGCCCAAGGCTTGGGATTCCCAAAGCAAGAAATAACGCGAGCGCGTTATAATGCGTTCGCGTTATGTTTTGCCTTGCATTTTTCTTTCCCGCATGTCTGTCTTTTGTCATGTTTGATATAACGCGAGCGCGTTATAACGCGCTCGCGTTATGTCCCACTCAATTTTTTTTTACGTTCAAGGCTATTAATCATGAGGTTAAGGGATGAGGGATAGAGTTGGAGGGTTTAGGGATAAGGAATTAGTGTTTAAGGTATAGTATCGAGCCCGTTGAGGGTCTAGGAATAGGGATAGCGTTTAAGGTTTAGGGATGAGGGATGACAGATTACGATTTAGGTTTTAGGGATAGGGTTGAGGGTCAAGGGATCAAAGTTAAGGGTTGAGGGATTAGGGTTTGACATTGAGGGTTGAGGGTTGAGGGTTGAGGTTCAAGGGTCAAGGGTTTAGGGATAGGGTTTAGGGTCGAGGGATTAGGGTTAAAGTAGAGTGTGGAGGGTGTAAGGATTAGGAATAGGGTTGGAGGGTTTAGGGATAAGGGATTAGGGTTTAAGGTATAGTATCGAGTCTGTTGAGGGTTTAGGAATAGGGATAGCATTTAGGGATTAGGGATGAGGGATTATAGTTGAGGGATGATGGATTAGGGTTGAGGGATTAGGGTTTAGGGTTGAGGGTTGAGGGATTAGGGTTTAAGGTATAGTGTTGAGGGTTGAGGGTTGAGGGTTTAGGATTAGGGTTTAGGGTTGACGGATTAGCATTTAATGTCGAGGTTAGGGTTAGAGTGTCGAGGGTAGAGGGATTAGGGATAGGGTTTAGGGTTGAAGGTTTAAGGATTGAGGGTTGAGGCTTTAGGGATGAGGGTTTAAGGCTTAAGATATAGTGTCAAGTGTTGAGGGTGTAGGGATAGGGTTTAAGTTTTAAGGGTTAAGGGTTGAGGGATAGGGATTAGGGTTTAAGGTATAGTGTTGAGGGTCGAGGGATCAGAGTTAAGGGTTGAGGGATTAGGGTTTGACGTTGAGGGTTGAGGGTTGAGGTTTGAGGGTCAAGGGTTTAGGGATAAGGATTAGGGATAGGGTTTGAGGGTTTAGGGATAAGGGATTAGGGTTTAAGATATAGTATCGATTCTGTTGAGGGTGTAGGAATAGGGATAGCATTTAGGGTTTAGGGATGAGGGATTAGAGTTGAGGGATGACGGATTAGGGTTGAGGGTTGAGGGATTAGGGTTTAGGGATAAGGTTTAGGGTTGAGGGCTGAGGGATTAGGGTTTAAGGTATAGTGTTGAGGGTTTAGGGATAGGGTTTACGGTTGAGGGATTAGGATTTGACGTTGAGGGTTGAGGGTTTAGGGTTTAGGGTTTAGGGTTAGGGTTGAGAGATGAGGGATCAGAGTTAAGGGTTGAGGGAATAGGGTTTGACGTCGAGGGTTGAGGGTTAAGGTTTGAGGGTCAAGGGTTTAGGGATAGGGTTGAGGTTGAAGGGATTAGGGTTAAAGTAGAGTGTGGAGGGTGTAAGGATTAGGGATAGGGTTGGAGGGTTTAGGGATAAGGGATTAGAGTTTAAGGTATAGTATCGAGTTTGTTGAGGGTTTAGGAATAGGGATAGCATTTAGGGTTTAGGGATGAGGGATTAGAGTTGAGGGATGAGGGATTAGGGTTGAGGGTTGAGGGATAAGGTTTAGGGTTGAGGGTTGAGGGATTAGGGTTTAAGGTATAGTGTTGAGGGTTGATGGTTTAGGGATAGGGTTTAGGTTTGAGGGATTAGGGTTTAGGGTTGATGAATTAGGGTTTAATGTTGAGAGTTGAGGGTTAAGGGTTGAGGGTTGAGGTTGAGGGATAGGGTTAATGGTCAAGGGATTAGGGTTAAATAAGAGTGTCGAGGGTAGAGGGATTAGGGTTTAAGGTATAGTATCGAGCCTGTTGAGGGTCTAGGAATAGGGATAGCGTTTAGGATTTAGGAATGAGGGATTAGAGTTGAGGGATGATGGATGACAGATTAGGGTTGAGGGTTGAGGCATTAGGGTTTAGGGACAAGGTTTAGGGTTAGGGTTGAGAGATTAGGGTTTAAGGTATAGTGTTGAGGGTTTAGGGATAGGGTTTAGGGTTGAGGGATTAGAGTGAAGGGTTGAGGGATTAGAATTTGACGTTGAGGGTTTAGGGTTTAGGGTTAGGGTTGAAGGTCGAGGGATCAGAGTTAAGGGTTGAGGGATTAGGGTTTGATGTTGAGGGTTGAGGGTTGAGGTTCGAGGGTCAAGGGTTTAGGGATAGGGTTGAGGGTCGAGGAATTAGGGTTAAAGTTGAGTGTGGAGGGTATAAGGATTAGGGATAGGGTTGGAGGGTTTAGGGATAAGGGATTAGAGTTTAAGGTATAGTATCAAGTATGTTGAGGGTTTAGGAATAGGGATAGCATTTAGGGTTTAGAGATAAGGGATTAGAGTTGAGGGATGATGGATTAGGGTTGAGGGTTAAGGGATTAGGGTTTAGGGATAAGGTTTAGGGTTGAGGGTTGAGGGATTAGGGTTTAAGGTATAGTGTTGAGGGTTGATGGTTTAGGGATAGGGTTTAGGTTTGAGGGATTAGGGTTTAGGGTTGATGAATTAGGGTTTAATGTTGAGAGTTGAGGGTTGAGGGTTGAGGCATAGGGTTAATGGTCAAGGGATTAGGGTTAAATAAGAGTGTCGAGGGTAGAGGGATTAGGGTTTAAGGTATAGTATCGAGCCTGTTGAGGGTCTAGGAATAGGGATAGCGTTTAGGATTTAGGAATGAGGGATTAGAGTTGAGGGATGATGGATGACAAATTAGGGTTGAGGGTTGAGGCATTAGGGTTTAGGGACAAGGTTTAGGGTTAGGGTTGAGGGATTAGGGTTTAAGCTATAGTGTTGAGGGTTTAGGGATAGGGTTTAGGGTTGAGGGATTAGAGTGAAGGGTTGAGGGATTAGAATTTGATGTTGAGGGTTTAGGGTTAGGGTTGAAGGTCGAGGGATTAGAGTTAAGGGTTGAGGGATTAGGGTTTGATGTTGAGGGCTGAGGGTTGAGGTTCGAGGGTCAAGGGTTTAGGGATAGGGTTGAGGGTCGAGGAATTAGGGTTAAAGTTGAGTGTGAAGGGTATAAGGATTAGGGATAGGGTTGGAGGGTTTAGGGATAAGGGCTTAGAGTTTAAGGTATAGTATCGAGTCTGTTGAGGGTTTAGGAATAGGGATAGCATTTAGGGTTTAGGGATGAGGGATTAGAGTTGAGGGATGATGGATTAGGGTTGAGGGTTGAGGGATTAGGGTTTAGGGATAAGGTTTAGGGTTGAGGGTTGAGGGATTAGGGTTTAAGGTATAGTGTTGAGGGTTGATGGTTTAGGGATAGGGTTTAGGTTTGAGGGATTAGGGTTTAGGGTTGATGAATTAGGGTTTAGGGTTGATGAATTAGGGTTTAATGTTGAGAGTTGAGGGTTGAGGGTTGAGGTTGAGGGATAGGGTTAATGGTCAAGGGATTAGGGTTAAATAAGAGTGTCGAGGGTAGAGGGATTAGGGTTTAAGGTATAGTATCGAGCCTGTTGAGGGTCTAGGAATACGGATAGCATTTAGGGTTTAGGAATGAGGGATTAGAGTTGAGGGATGACAGATGATAGATTAGGGTTGAGGGTTGAGGGATTAGGGTTTAGGGATAAGGTTTAGGGTTAGGGTTGAGGGATTAGGGTTTAAGGTATAGTGTTGAGGGTTTAGGGATAGGGTTTAGGGTTGAGGGATTAGAGTGAAGGGTTGAGGAATTAGAATTTGACGTTGAGGGTTTAGGGTTTAGGATTAGGGTTGAAGGTCGAGGGATCAGAGTTAAGGGTTGAGGGATTAGGATTTAAGGTATAGTATCGATTCTGTTGAGGGTGTAGGAATAGGGATAGCATTTAGGGTTTAGGGATGAGGGATTAGAGCTAAGGGATGATGGATTAGGGTTGAGGGTTGAGGGATTAGGGTTTAGGGATAAGGTTTAGGGTTGAGGGCTGAGGGATTAGGGTTTAAGGTATAGTGTTGAGGGTTTAGGGATAGGGTTTAGGGTTGAGGGATTAGAGTGAAGGGTTGAGGGATTAGGATTTGATGTTGAGGGTTGAGGGTTTAGGGTTAGGGTTGAGAGATGAGGGATCAGAGTTAAGGGTTGAGGGATTAGGGTTTGACGTCAAGGGTTGAGGGTTGAGGTTCGAGGGTCAAGGGTTTAGGGATAGGGTTGAGGTTGAAGGGATTAGGGTTTAAGGTATAGTGTTGAGGGTTGATGGATTGGAGTTAAGGGTTGAGGGATTAGGGTTGAGGGTTGTAAGGATTAGGGATAGGGTTGGAGGGTTTAGGGATAAGGGATTAGAGTTTAAGGTATAGTATCGAGTCTGTTGAGGGTGTAGGATTAGGGATAGCATTTAGGGTTTAAGGATGAGGGATTAGAGTTGAGGGATGATGGATTAGGGTTGAGGGATTAGGATTTGACGTTGAGGGTTGAGGGTTTAGGGATAGGGTTGAGGGTTGAGGGATTAGGATTTGATGTTGAGGGTTGAGGGTTTAGGGATAGGGTTGAGGGATTAGGATTTGACATTGAGGGTTGAGGGTTGAGGGATCAGAGTTGAGGGTTTAGGGATTAGGGTTTGACATTGAGGGTTGAGGGCATTTTCTATCACGAACTTGATTATGAGGGCTTGCCCCTTCATTGTTATGTCTATCATATGGCGGAGCATCTGGCAAGCCCTTGCAAGAAAAAGATGTGATCAATGCAAAGGATGTGATGAATCTATAGCAGGATAAAACACGAGCGCATTATAGCGCGCTCGCGTTTTGCATATCTATTGAAATGGTAAAAAAGTGGTTACCCCCGTGATCCAGGCCCACATGCTCTATTTTCTTACTGATTCTGCACGTGCTCCGACAAAAAAGAAGTACTTTCATGCTATTGGGAAGTTCACATGCACATTTGACACATTGTACCACCTTTGCATGATCTTTCCACCACCTTTTCTGCTTTGCCAACTTGAGGAGGAAATAACATAGTTTTCACACCAAGTTTGATATATATCTATTCAAGTTTCAATTTTTGTAGTGTTGCAATGTTAATTGTGATTCAATTTTAAGAATTTAACATTGAAAAGGAAGCAATTGGTGAAAAACTCAAATTGTTGAGGAGTTTGATGCAAGAAGATAAAAACACTACATAATTCGGTACTCTCTCCATTCAAATCTTCATTTTTTAGGTATGTCAATTCTTTACATGCATGTTCTTTACATTTTCCTTATTTCGGATTGAATTACTTTATCATGCTTTATCATACATGTTTAAAATAAACACATTCCCAATCAAGAAAGCAACCTACAATCTCACATGATGCCATGTATATTTTCTACACTTGGGCTCTTTAATAATTATGTGTAATAAACAAACCTTAGTTCATACCATAATGTCAAATTATACAAGAATAAATCCTTACAACATAAAAAAAATACAATCCCACTATTATCATGTATTCATTTCTTAGGAACTAATATTGGTCTCTTTATCATGCTACAGACAAATTCTCCGTCATGCCGAGGAAACGATCAAGAATTAAACCAACACAGGAAGAGATAGAAGCTAAGAATACAAAGAAAGCAATGGCTATGAGGGAACTTCGTGAGAAGAGGAAATTGGACATGATAAATGAAGACATACCAATTGAAGAGGAACCACAACCATCACAAAGAGATATGGTATTGGCAGCACAAAGAGAACGAATGCAAAAACTTCGTGGTACGAGAGATTTGAATACCATAGTTGGAGACACGTCCTTTACTGCAAGTCAACATGTAGGGACACCATCTACCACATCTCAAGTTGAGAGTACATCATCACTCACATGTGATGAAGGAGGTATGCCATCGTTCCCACCTCAACCTCAAGGTATGTCATCTATTCCATCTTCGATCGAAGGTATGCCATCTAACCCATCTCATTTAAATATTGATGAAATTCCTAATGTTGAGATGAATTTACCTAACTTGACACCACCTAGAATTTTGCATAGAAAGCCAAAGTATTTGATTGATATTGATGAGAATATTTTGCAGCCAATGGAAGGTAAGATTCCAAAACGCACTTGTAGAAGATATGCTAATAAGATTTGGAGATTGTTCTTTGAAAAGTTAAATGAGACTGCAAGATGTCAACTATTCGTTGAAATGATGCGAAGTATAAAGTATAGGTCTATCATGACGATTCTTGGGTTGAGAACATCAGAGGCTTCAAGTGAAAAATCTATTATCAAGAATCTAATGAGTGCGTATGAGAGTGTGGGTAACACCTCACGCACAAAAGATAGTAATGCAACACAGCGTGTGATTACATCGACTATAGTAAGTAGTCAAACGAGGAAAGCTCGTCTCATTAGAAAGACAAGTCAAGAATTGAGAATTAATAGGAAAACTTTATCAAGAGCCGTTGGAAGACGCCAAAGAATTGAGGACACTAATGCCAATGAATTATGGGCGTTCTCGGGGAGACTACCACGAAAAGATAAACCAATTGTTGAAGCATTGAGATCACTAATTGAAGACTTTTGGAAGAATTACACAAGGGTATCTCCGAATCAAAGGGATGTGGTAAGAAGGAGAATCGGTAGTCAGAACCGCGAGCCACATCCAAAGCATTTTTTGGATGAGACTCAAACACAGTTTTATGGTAAATTTCTAGAGAAGTATCCTCAAATTAAAATTTGTTAAAGATATTTTGAAATGCTAAAACCTCTCTATGTTAAGATAAATCACACACGCACTACTTGTTGTTGTAGATTACATATTGAATTTTCTAACCATTTTGATGCTTATAGGTCTATATGTTTAGATATGCATACTAACAATGATTTGTAGGGTTGTGCCATATGTGCCCCACCAACATCTTCAAGAGACTTCATATCAAGAATTTTATGTGAAAGAGAGGAAGGTCAAATATTCTACAAGAAATTATGCTTGGATGGCACATGTCATCGTTGCGGTGGCTTGCAACATTTGCCAATATGTGACCATATGGAAATAACACATGCGGTTGGAAACGAACTAGTAGAGTTTGGCAAGTATAAAACAGTGGCATACAATACAAAAGATGGTAAAGAAGCAAAGAGGTGTGAATTAGTTATTGAAAAGATTCCAGTGTATCAGTTTATGCCTATATTTCGTGACAGCATAGTGTATGAGTATGCAAGACATGCCCATAGAGCTCGATGGTTGGACTTGCAATTCAAGTTATGCAAGGACACATTTCCGGTTGGTAGCATTGTTTCAGTCGTTGACTTTGCAGAGAACTACAGTCTATAGCCACAGCGTGAGGTGCAATCACAATATTACAACTCCACACAGGTTTCTATATTTGTGCACATTGCATTCATTCATGCGAATGATAGTACAGAGGATGACAGAAAGATCATAAGGGAGTATAATTTCTATATTAGTGATGATCACACGCATTCTACGGAGTTCGTGCAAGGTTGCTTTCAGGTGTTCTACAATGATTTGGCTAGAAGGGGCATATCGTTCAGTCAGCATATCATATGGTCGGATAATTGTGCGTCACAATTCAAGAACTCACAAAATTTTTATTGGCTGAGTAGGAGGCATAATTTTACAGGTATTCAACATATGTGGAACTTTTGTGAGGCCGGGCATGGAAAGGGGGAGCATGATGGTGCAGGAGCATGTATCAAAAGAGCCATAGCACGAGAAGAGTTAAAGTATAAAGACAATGCAAAGTTGACAGATGCAAAATCGATTGTCGAGTGGTGTAATGCTTCCATGGGTCCAGGTAATTAAGGTAAGTCTTTAGTTCATATATTTTTTTGGTTGATAGATGATACTAACATTGCACCATATGAGGATTGTTGTACACTGACAGGATCAAATGAGATGCACTCTTTCAGAAGCTCAATTGCAGGTTCATGGAGTATCCATACACGAAAGATGTCATGCTTTTGTTCTTCCTATACAATTCAAGTCTGGGATGAGTGCAAGTCAAAGGAGTGGGTTGACGAATGGCAGTTAAGTTATCTTAGCTCACTTGACATGTATCGACCCCCGACGGCACTGGAACTAACACAGATGGAATCGTCAGTTGACTTTGACCACATATCAGATTTAGTTCAACTAGGTAATATAGGGCATGTATATGCATCTAATTTCATCTAGTTCAACCAGGTAATGTCATCTTACTTTGTAGTGTTTTTGTAATGTTGACTAATTTCATCTAATTTGCTACACATATCAATGTAGGGCACGTATATGCAGTTATTGCAGATGAAGATAATGAAGAGGGAACAGATTATTACTTATGTCATTGTGTTGAGGCCAAAAAGAAATTGGAGGCCCCTATTACAGATGGAGAAAACATCGAATACCCTACAGGATCAGTGGTTATTACTGGAACATGGCTTAGAAGGTACCCACATAAGAGTGTTAATATTTGGCTATTTCAGGACTTTGACATGCATCGGAAGATTCTTCATTACTCGAACCTTGTCGTGGCATCCAATGTTCATTTGATAAAGTATCGGGGTAGACCTTTGAACAAAATATTGTGGAAGGTGCGTGAGTCTGACCATGAAGCAATACTTGACACAATAAAGAGTAGAACAGACCCGGATGGTTCATTGGATTAATTTGTAAGTATTCACATTGATTTTGTAAAGTTATGTTACATTGAGTTGTAAGTATGCACATTAATTTGTAAGGTTTGTCTTTTTTTATTTCCTCCTGCATTTTTACACATTTTTACATCATCATGTTATGCATTTTTGGTGTCCTACTCCTGATGCGACCAAACTCATAACTCACCCTACTAGACACCATTTGATGATCTCTCCAACACTCTGGATCTAGGGCGCCCAATCATGATGATGACCTATATACCATTCTCCCAAGGCGCTCATAATGAATGAAAAGAAGACCAAGGGCGCCCAAGCTTAATAGACTTATTTCTTTCAATTTTGATGATCCAAACTCTTGCAATATGAAATCCACTTTCATGCCTTTAGAGCTTCCTTCACATATAGGGCGCCAAATCAAGTTGAAAAATCCACTTTCATGCCTTTAGATCTTCCTGCTCCTGATGCGACCAAACTGACTGTTCCAACGCATCCGAATGGGTACATTTACGCTAGGCATGGTCCTATTTTTCACCCAAACATGTCGAAACAGTCGGAGCTACATTGTACCGACGATATCCCTGAAGAGTCCAAAGTGCAAAAAGGCTGCAATCTTTGACAAGATGTTGCTCGAAAACTGTGTCACTTAGAAACATTCCATCTAAGGCAACGCTATCACGTAGAGTGCCTCTACAATAACCTCTCTCAATTTTTTATAGCTCTGAGGCATTTGCCCGTGGTGAAAGGTTTTCTGCTGCCCCAAAAATCGTCAGAAGGAGGCAGTGTAAAGTTGCAAAGGGGTGTAACTTTCGTCTTGCTCCTGATGCGACCAAACTAACTATTCCAATACGTCTGAATGGGTACATTTACGCTAGGCATGGTCCTATTTTTCACCCAAACATGTCGAAACAGTCAGAGCTACATTGTACCGACGATATCCCTGAAGAGTCCAAAGTGCAAAAAGGCAGCAATCTTTGACGAGATGTTGCTCGAAAAATATGTCACTTAGAAACACTCCGTCTGAGGCAACGCGATCACGTAGAGTGCCTCTACAATAACCTCTCTCGATTTTTTATAGCTCTGAGGCATTTGCCCGTGGTGAAAGGTTTTCTGCTGTCCCAAAAATCGTCAGAAGGAGGTAGTGTAAAGTTGCAAAGGGGTGTAACTTTCGTCCTGCTCCTGATGCGACCAAACCGACTGTTCCAACGCATCCGAATGAGTACATTTACGCTAGGCATGGTCCTATTTTTCACCCAAACATGTCGAAACAGTCGGAGCTACATTGTACCGACGATATCCCTGAAGAGTCCAAAGTGCAAAAAGGCTGAAATCTTTGACGAGATATTGCTCAAAAACCGTGTCACTTAGAAACATTCCGTCTGAGGCAATGCTATCACATAGAGTGCCTCTACAATAACCTCTCTCAGTTTTTTATAGCTCTGAGGCATTTGCCCGTGGTGAAAGGTTTTTTGCTGCCCCAAAAATCGTCAGAAGGAGGCAGTGTAAAGTTGCAAAGGGGTGTAACTTTCGTCCTACTCCTGATGCGACCAAACTGACTATTCCAACGCGTTTGAATGGGTACATTTATGCTAGACATGGTCCTATTTTTCACCCAAACATGTCAAAACAGTCGGAGCTACATTGTACCGACGATATCCCTGAAGAGTCCAAAGTGCAAAAAGGCAGCAATCTTTGACGAGATGTTGCTCAAAAACTGTGTCACTTAGAAACATTCCGTTTGAGGCAATGCGATCATGTAGAGTGCCTCTACAATAAACTCTCTCGGTTTTTTATAGCTCTGAGGCATTTGCCCGTGGTGAAAGGTTTTCTGCTGTCCCAAAAATCGTCAGAAGGAGGCAGTGTAAAGTTGCAAAGGGGTGTAACTTTCGTCCTGCTCCTGATGCGACCAAACTGACTATTCCAACGCGTCTGAATGGGTACATTTACGCTAGGCATGGTCCTATTTTTCACCCAAACATGTCGAAACAGTCAAAGCTACATTGTACCGACGATATCCCTGAAGAGTCCAAAGTGCAAAAAGGCAGCAATCTTTGACGAGATGTTGCTTGAAAATTGTGTCACTTAGAAACATTCCGTCTGAGGAAACGCGATCATGTAGAGTGCCTCTACAATAACCTCTCTCGGTTTTTTATAGCTCTGAGGCATTTGCCCGTGGTGAAAGATTTTTTGCTGCCTCAAAAATCGTCAGAAGGAGGTAGTGTAAAGTTGCAAAGGGGTGTAACTTTTGTCCTGCTCCTGATGCGACCAAACTGACTATTCCAATGCGTCCGAATGGGTACATTTACGCTAGACATGGTCCTATTTTTCACCCAAACATGTCGAAACAGTCGGAGCTACATTGTATCGACGATATCCCTGAAGAGTCCAAAGTGCAAAAAGGCAGCAATCTTTGACGAGATGTTACTTGAAAACTGTGTCACTTAGAAACATTTCGTCTGAGGCAACGTGATCATGTAGAGTGCCTCTACAATAACCTCTCTCAGTTTTTAATAGCTCTGAGGCATTTGCCCGTGGTGAAAGGTTTTCTGCTGCCCCAAAAATCGTCAGAAGGAGGCAGTGTAAAGTTGCAAAGGGGTGTAACTTTCGTCCTGCTCTTGATGCGACCAAACTGACTATTCCAACGCGTCCGAATGGGTACATTTACGCTAGGCATGGTCCTATTTTTCACCCAAACACGTCAAAACAGTCGGAGCTACATTGTACCGACGATATCCCTGAAGAGTCAAAAGTGCAAAAAGGCAGCAATCTTTGACGAGATGTTACTCGAAAACTGTGTCACTTAGAAACATTCCGTCTAAGGCAACGTGATCATGTAGAGTGCCTCTATAATAGCCTCTCTCAGTTTTTTATAACTCTGAGGCATTTGCCCGTGGTGAAAGGTTTTTTGCTGCCCCAAAAATCGTTAGAAGGAGGCAGTGTAAAGTTGCAAAGGGGTGTAACTTTCGTCCTGCTCCTGATGCAACCAAACTGACTATTCCAACGTGTCCGAATGGGTACATTTACACTAGGCATGGTCCTATTTTTCACCCAAATATGTCGAAACAGTCGGAGCTACATTGTACCGACGATATCCCTGAAGAGTCCAAAGTGCAAAAAGGCAGCAATCTTTGACGAGATGTTACTCAAAAAATGTGTCACTTAAAAACATTCCATCTGAGGCAACGCGATCACGTAGAGTGCCTCTACAATAACCTCTCTCGATTTTTTATAGCTCTGAGGCATTTGCCCGTGGTGAAAGGTTTTCTGCTGCCCCAAAAATCGTCAAAAGGAGGCAGTGTATTAAGTCAGGATGAAAGCCTATTCACTCTAGGCGCCTGTTTTTGACCAAATCACACATGTGCCTTGAACAAGTGATGCTACAAGTGGTGAACAAAATGGGCGCCTTGAAGAATTGAGCCCTCCAAGACATCTTGCAATTGCGTAAAAGTCCAAAATTTACATAAGTGAGTTAAGGCGCCATTTTCCATCTCCAGAGCCTCCTTTGAGCGCCTTAACATGGAGTGAATGTTTTAGTCTATGAAAGATTGCGCCTAAAGAATATAACAACCCCTTCAGTCACTAGGATGAACTAAGTTAACAAAAGGAACTTCATTGAGGGAGGCGCACTTGTGGAACTTCCCTCTTTCTAGCCTCCAAATGGCGCCTAGAGTCAAAAAATGATTTCACTGAATAATGTTAATGTTTTGAGCATCAAACTCTACTTGGCGCATACCTATGCTCTTGCAACCTCAAATTGGCGCCTAGGGTTCAGTCATCCTCCTAAGGCGTGGTTCTGCTCCTCCATAACCCTGTTTTGGCACCTAAACTTGGAAGTACCTTGAAGACTTGGATTAAGATGGAATTCACCTCCAGAATGTTAGGCGCTTGATAGAAGATAAAGGCGCTAGGGTAAAAGAGCTTCAAAAGTTTGATGTCAAGTGTGAATTGAGATAATAGGCGCTAATACCAGTTGACATTACTCCAAACATGTGCCTAAGAGAGATGCAAGTCCCCAAGACCAATTTTGGAACAAGACGCTCCATCAGAGGGTAAGATGATAATCCTTGGAAGTCAAGTGTTTCAAAGATTCTTTGAGAAATTGACAAGTTGTAACCAAGGCGCCAAAACCCCTGAGAATCCTCCTATCTGGCGCCTAGTTAGAAGAACACTAATATTGCACCTAAGTGAATTTGAGTGTCAATATAGAGTCATCAAACCCCACCAGACGTTCATCCATGTCTCTACCACCTCAAGGAAGCGCCCAGCTTAGGATGGCGCCTAGTCTGGTCTCTACTACCTTCAGTTGGCGCCTAACCCTAAGAGTCTTGCAACTATGACGTTCATCCATGCAACAAGCAAGGTGATGCTCCCTTGTGATATTGTGAGGTGTTGACATTCAGTTGACATCATTGAGTTTGATTAAGTTGATCAAGTGTAGACGCCATTGTAAACATCAAGGCTTCAAGGCCTTTCTTTTGTATCTCCATTGAATAAGTTGTAACTTCATGCTATTGAAAGCATTATCCATGTGATAAGACATTGCAAGTTGATTGAGTCAAATAACTAGACAAGTACCCAACTCTAAGGTTGATTCATTCAAGTAGTTATCTTTGATGTATATCTTTGTGTTGTTGAAGTAGTTGATGAATTGATAGCAAGTAAAATTGTTTAAGTAAGGAAAAATTTTCGTAGAACTAGTTGGGTATCTTACTGTCATGTCCCCGTTTCCAGCCTGATCATCAAATGAAGAATAAGTTAGCCTATTCCTCATTCCCAGAGGCTAATTCGAAATAATGAGGGAATGAATTGGTTTTTGACTAACTTAACTTTTGTTTTTTGCAGGAACAAAGTCAGAAACTTGAAATTAGTTAAGTCTGGATGCTAAACTTGACTAAGGCAGGACTCCTAGAGTCAGGGCGCATTTTCTTGCTTGCTCAATGTCAAATGTGCGCCTAACCAAGAATTATGGAGCTTTGAAGCACTTTAATCACATCAACTAGGGCGCCTAAGTGCATAGAGGTACAATGAATCTTCCGGAGAACATGGATAGACAACTAAGTCTCCAACTTGAGTCTTCTAAGTGAATTGGATGATGAAGAGAGTCTAGTCATTTTGGGTGCTAGTATCAGGATGAATCATCCAAAATGTGTGCCTAGAACTAGAAGGTGCCAATGCATGAGTTCAAGGATCCTCCATTGGAGCGCCTAGCCCAGATGGCTATAGATTGAAAGTTTTAAAGCTAAGTGATGTCTCTTAGGTGAATTCCTAGCCTAGGTGCATGTGTTGGGAAAAACTCTTTGGCTCTGGCGCCTAGAATTGGGAGCTTTGTAAGATGCACCAATTGATGAAACATTTCCATTTTGCGCCTAGAATAGAACTCTCTCACATAGTTGAAATTGACTTGATAGAAGGAGATAAGTCTTAAGGACTAGTTTGGCGCCTCACTTGCCTATCTCACCTTTGAAATGCGCTTTGGTTGATGATCATCATTGATGGCGCCTAGTGAAATGAAAAGCTATTTGCATCTCCAGAGGATCAAAATTGGATTAGGAGATCATCCTTGCAGTTGAGATTGATAGAGAAGTGTTAAAGGAATCACTTCAAATGGGCGCCTAAGCTAGTTGAGGTGCATATCAATTCCACTGTAACTCCAGACTGACGCTTAGGATCCAGTCATCTCCTAAGATGCAGTTCCATTCACCTATGACCTCGCTTGGTGTCTAAAACTTGGAAACTCCTTTGGAAAGCTCCTGTTGTGCCTAGAAGCATGAGTTTGGGATATCAACTTGCAAAAGGCTTAGAAACTCTTCAAAGATGTCAGGCACAATCCCATGGCACTAGAGCTCAATTTTGGCGCCTTCAAGGAATAGCACATGAAGGAACTTGGGAGGTCAGGTGCTTGTAAAAGGGAACACCTTGGAACATCTTCCAGGGGTTGAAGTAGTAAGAAAACATCAAGTGAGTCTAGGCGCACTCCCTTGTGTGAACAGTTTAGCTCTAGCGCCTAGCCACAGAGTGAGCCAGAAGAAGTAGTTTGGACATTAGAAGATAGGCGCTCATTCTACAATGAAGCATTCCACCTTCCTAATCAACAAAGACTTGAAAGAATTGACAAAGGAAGCCAAGGCGCACCTTCTACTTGTTTCCACCTCCAGAATGCGCCTAACCTTGAAAGGGGGTTCAAAGATGTTTGTTAGACCTTTTCTCTCAAGGCGCTCACCTTAGGCGCACTTTTTAAGTCCTTGTCACCTCAAGGAAACACCTAGTTTGGAAGGCGCTTTCCCGGTTCTCCACTCCTTTCAATTGGCGCCTAGAACACAGAATGCATGAAAGGAGCGCCTAGACTCCAGAGGGCTCATTTGGGCACCTAGCATTTAAAACACTTTCTTAATGATGATGTTTTGGCACCTACTCTTGGAAACAATCCAGAGCATCCATAAACTCTAATTGGCGCCTAATGTTGACAAGGCGCAACTTCAGGAGGAGGTCACCTCAACTTGGAGCCCAAGTCAGAAAAACCTATAAATCCTTCAAACATGCGCCTACCTTGTGAGGTGATGAGTTGAACATTCCAAATCTTCAAATGTTTAAGTATGGATCCAGAGGAGTTCACTTCCAAAGACAATATCTTCCAAGGATGAGAATTTAGGCGCACTTCCTGGTGAGATCCTCCACAGCTGGCGCCACAGTTAGAAGAACCCTAAAACTGTGCCTAAAGTGTTTCAAGAAGTGGTTAAAATTTTCGTAGAACTAGTTGGGTATCTTACACTTACACCATGCCTATCCATCAAACATCACAATGCAATCAAAATCCTAACAACATGCCCATGATCCAAGATCAAGTGCAATCATGCAAATATATTATCAATCACAAGCTTATTAAGAATGAACTAGAGTCTTCTAGTACGATACTTTTCCATCAAACACCATCATGTAATCCATGGCCTATCAAGCCTATCAAAGAAAATGCAAACATCCTATGTAATACAATCGGACTTTAAATATTTGAAGTAGCCATCTACAAATATCCATTCAAAAGTGGATTTATAATGCAAGTATGGACGCCATCAATAAAAAAGATTTGTATTAACCAAATATCCATATAAGCATACATCAATATCTGTCGATATAAGTATAACATATATACAAAATAGCCATATAGGCTTACAAGAATGCCATATAGGCATACAATGTCAACTATGTACAATACAAAATATATGTCCACAAATGCCATATAGGCATACAACAGAGGAACACAATAAAAAGTCATTCCCCTCTGGCTGGTGAAGAGAATAAATCATGAGCAGCCTTTGATCTTCTAGGGGATGGAGACATGCATGTGGGTGGTCTACTACGAACCCGAGGGCTACTCCTCCTATTTAGTTCTTCCTACACCTTTACCTATTACAAAAAAAAGTATAGACATTAATATATCGAAATTACATGTTATAAAAAAATGAAACATTTAACAAAAAAATCACTTACCGCTAACATATAATCTGTCTCCTCGCTTGCCTCAGTAGCAGGAATAGGCCCTGGTGATGTCATGTCCTATAGAAACCATCCAGATAGAAATTAAACTTCAAATCAATAATCTTTTGATTTTTCAAAAATAGACAACTATAACAATGAATGTAAATTGAAATTTACTAATCTGCCTCATACCCCTGTTAATGTCATAGAGCTATGAATCGCAGAGGCCACACCCTGCTCCATTGCCCTATGAACATGGGGAGGTGTATCTGCAGCCTGCATCATCTGAAAATAAAACAACATTATTCAATTATGAAAACTATAATAGTGATGCAAATCATGGCTCCTAACATACACACACGTTCATCTAAACATGGAAGTACACACAATAAAACACACAAATCACATACAAAAATTTAGTAAGTACAATTCATTCATTAAACTATTTATTTTATTACCTCCGTAAAGCTTTGAAGTCCACCACCGCTGGCAGGTGTTGCCATGAAATCTACAGTGTTAACCTATTCAACATCCAAAATCAGAAATTAGAATACCATTCATATAACGATGCTATTCACATGCAATATTTATAATTGTTTACTAGTTACATACCTCGACAGTAGATGATCTAGTGAAAAATGTAGGTGGAGAACCACTGAAAACTGCATCCATGCTATGACCCTGAAATTTTATTAAAATCATCAATTTAAATTAGTTAATCTTGTATTTCAAAAATAAAATTTAATAAATTAAATTCAATAAACTTGCTAATATTTACCTGAGTATCAAGGCTGAAAGTCTCACTCAGGAGGGTATCTGTCATCACCATCTGCTCAGCTGCAGATGTAGCCTGTGCACCTGCGTCCTGACTATCCATGGGTTCATAACCACAGGCTGACCCGCAAGCCTGGCAAATATGTGGTGGGACCCTACTCCTCGCACTATCTCCCAACCCACTCTGTGTTGCAGGATCGGCATGCTCTATGATGCTCTGGGTCAAGGCACTAATCGACCTCAGTGTATCGACCTCAACACTCTCCTTCACAATGGAAGGGATAGAAACATGCTCGTGGGTTGGTCTGCTGATTACTCGTCTCACTACCCGCTGTGGGTCAAGACGTGCCCCTGGTCTATCTTGTGCTGAGCCCCCACCTCTACCCTGGAAGTCCCGCATATCAAAATAGTTTGGCACTTTATTGAGGACAAACTCGCAGTAGAGTTTCCTCAAAAAGTATTGTGGGACCTCATTATTATTGCATGGAGGATGGTCAAAAACCATCCACCACCTTTGCCCGAAATTGTCCCTTATCGCTTGGTTGTTGCACCAATGGATAGGGAACCTCTTGCATGTAATGGGTGGAGGTTGATTTGTTTGTGGGTTTGTGAAAATTGAACACAAGTCTACTTTTGTAATTTGTAATTTTTTGACATCTTGGTATGACAATTTATCTGCATAGTAATCTCTAAACTCTCTCTTTTTATCGGTCCAACTAGTTATTTGCTTGTTAATTGAATTTACATTTGATAACATAGACTCAAGAGATTCGGCAAGCGTGGACCTATGCAAGGTTGAAGTGGAAGGATCTTTCAACCTTGCAATTATATCTTCAATTTATTTTTTGTTGTTTTGAATTTCCTCCATTATATTATCTTGTGTTCCAGGGGCATGTCGAGGAATGAATGGAGGCGGTTGTTGTTCTGCAGGTATTTCCTCCTCAGGATTTTGTGGATTTTGAGGAGGAGGTGCATTAACATTTCCTACAATTAACGAAATATACATCAAAAATCAACAAAAACCTACCTATTTAGGAAGAAATTCAAACAAAAAAACAAAGATAACTCACCCCTTTGGCGTGCTCGACATCGCGGCGGCATTTTGGCAATGAATCGACAAGCCTTTGTGTTGATTGGCGTTTTGTAGAATGCAAGCGCGTTTTTGAGGGTTTTGAAGCCGCGGGCAGAGGAGAAATTCAGAATGAAATGAAATGACATTGCTTTTTTTGTTATTTATAAAAGGTTATAACGCGAGTGCGTTATAGCGCGCTCGCGTTATGACTTAAATTTTTTTGAAAATTTTTTGGCCACTTTTTGGCCCATCTTCTAGCACTTACCCAATGCAAGCATTTAATAAAGTTCATGTAAAAGCATTTAAAATGCTTTGATCTGATGTGTACATGTAAACTCTCATTTAATAAAATTAGGCTAGGCCTAATTAATGTAATGGCTTTAAAAGCAAGCCTGAGAGTCATTTGAAGTCATGTCTAAATGTCTAAATGTTTTTCAGATACTTGGTTTTGGGTTTTTGTCTTTTGACAATTGTATTCAGCTGATTGACAAGGTGATGTTCCCTTGCATTTGCTGAGCCGAGGAGATGTTCCCTTGGTGAATTGTTGAGGTGAAATCATTCAGATTTCATATTTGGGCTTCATTGTATTAGGTTTGGGTATTTTTGCTAATGTAATCGATATTTGGTCGGAGACCATTTTGTTTCATTGAAAATCTTTGTTTGGAGATATTGTTGAAGATATATATATGCAGATTTGAGGATTGAGTTTTATTTGCAAATTTCATTAGCTTTATGTCTCATATTTGTCTATTAATATTTGCAAATTTATTGATTTATAAACAAATATAAATTTGCCAATGTTGATCTATATATATGTCTAATGTTTTTATCAATATTATTCAGATTTTAGACCATACATATCTCTGCTATAGAATTGGGAGACAAAGTCTGACAACATAATCCCAGTCAGCTATACAGGGAGTAATGAATTATATGGATAGCTGAATAATAGATTGTGGACCATGTTTGCTGGCACAAAAGAGACAACTTCTGACAGGTCCTGGCCCAAAGATTATTAAAATCAGGAAGTAGAAATATATAGAGTGTTGGGTTACTTGAGACTGCATAATTATTACCTCTTGCCTATTGGATTGTGGGTCCCTTGGAACACTAGCAAAGAAGGAGTATTTTAAAATTACACCAGTACTTCAGATATTGATAAAGTGTGTTTGGTGCTAAGACGAATGATAAAGGATTTACATAAAGAATAACCCGTGGCTCCTAGATAAATGAGACGTGGCCAGCATAAGAGATTAGTAGAAATAATAAATGTATGGGAGCTGCAAGACATCGCTTAGGAAAATCTGAAGACTTATCTCACCGTTATTGAAGACACGTGAGGACATTGTGGAGATCGCATGATTCCAGGTTTGTATACATATTCATAACAGGTGTTTAGAAAGGGTTGTTTAGGGATCTCTGAACTTTCTTAAAGCTTTCGCAGTAGCCTTACATCAAGATGCACAGACATTACAGCAAGACAGTTCTAGTATAATGATTTCAATTTGAAACAGTGGGGTATTAACAGCTGCAGAAAATCATCAGTGATAGATTTCCATAACATTTGTAATGTATTTTATTGCTGATGTCAACTGAAGTATGGCATGACCGTATGGAGTTTGGAGATGTTTTCAAACAGGTTTCGGAGTAATGAAAGCTACAGGGTGCATTGAGTTATTCTACAACAGTCATTTGTTTGCATACACAGAAAATTCAATTGGTGGATCAAATAGCACGTGTGTGATTAGTATTTTAGCATTTATCCTGGTCAGGGATACTACAGTGGTATCAGAGCTATATACAGAATCATAGCCAATATCCATCAGGGATATTAAAGATATCCTCCCATGCGCAAGGGGAGCTATCATAATAGTACTCCAACTGCATGTCTATCGCCACATTGGCTTCACAGTAGGCATGCGAAATTGAGTACTCCAAGAATGTTTCAAGTAGCTCCCAACATTGGGATAATATGTTTCTAAGGTTCCAATCCAAAGTACCCTATGTTCGGAGGGCATTGATTATGATTAAAGAATCCCCCTCAATTTGGATTTTTAATATTCAAAGTGTTTTACAAATTTGAAGCCCAAGTAAAACTGCTTGGCCTTCGACTTCCTTATTTGTTCTATTTGGGATTTTTTTGTCGAGGCCCCCACCAACACTCCATTGTGGTCTCTAATAATACATCTTGCACTTGATTGTCCTGAGTTTCCCCTCGATGCTCCATCAAAGTTGAACTTGAGCCATCCCTCATCCAGAGGGATCCACCTCACATCCACTCTTGACTTTGAAACAGGATGAGCCCATCTAGCCCCATTAACAGGGGAACATTTGTTTTGTTTTTTACTCATGTCCATAAGTTTTTTTTATATATGATTTTTTCACTTTTTAAAAGTTAGTTTATTATTATTTTTTTGTATTTATGAAATGAAATGATTTTAATTACGTTTTAAGACCAAACAATCTTAAGGACCACTAATTACAACCGATACTTCAACTATTCAAAGATTTGTAAGATAGATGACATTCTTTAGAAGGTTGAGCTTCTCTTATTGATTTGAGTTAACAAATCTCCAAAAAAAAAAAAAAAACTTTCTACCACTAAACGTACTCTTAATATTTCTGCATATTTATTTATCTAAATCCTTTAAATTTAAGAGTCAATAACACCTACAGTTCTTTAATTCATTTGTACTTTTACCACCATAAACTTTTAAGCTCTCTTTTGTGTATATTGTTTTGTGAATGAGGACTCCAAGAAATTGATGGTTACAAAATCAAAATCAATAACAATAATAAAAAAGTTACATTCACAAGCATTATCGTAAGAATAATAAGGCTGGGTAAAACTATCTTGACAAGAATACATTTGTAACCAAGCAAACTAGTTTGTATTATACTCACTATGGACACAACAGAAGAACCCTTGTGCTTGTTAAGCAATTTCTCCTTCATTTCTTGGCTCTAATTTTTTCCACAGCAAAGAAAGCAAATAAAGAGACAACAGAGAAGACAGAGAAGACAGCAGAGGCAATGTCCAGGGACAAGTGTCTCCCTGAAATGGGGTCCACCACAAACAGATTGCTTGTCTTATTCTTATTAGTTGTCTGGCCATAAGCCAGCTGAGTTCCAGAAGCATCCAATGCATAAGCCCTCACAAAGTAAGTAGCCCCTGGCACGTCTTTCTCTACTATCCATGTGACCGTGTTGTTAGAAGAAGAAGAAGAATAGGATTGCTTGGTAATTTCGAATTGGCAGGTCTTGTCCTTGTTAAGCTCGTCGTTAGTTGTTCTCCAGGCTCTGTCCACTTGACTCACAGGCGCAAAGCACAATTTCACTTTCACGCTCTTGTACTTTGAATCCGCCTCCCCACCTGCCAACGATTCGTTCAAACTCCATGTGACCACCAGCTTGTCTTCCCCTGCCTTGACAACTGTTGAAAAACATTCAGACAAAAAAATCATTTATAATTATTGCATACGGTTCACGAAGCATAGAAAGAGAGATTGTTTTAATGTATATTTACCAGTGGAAGGTGATGAATTATGGCCCCAGATGAGTGATGCAACCACCAGGGTTCTGGGCAGGGTGGAGAAATAAATTCCTGCCATGGCTGAAGTGATAAACAAACCAGACACGAGCAGCCATGACAGAAATATTGCAGGTCCCATTTACTAATAATCTTTGAGAAAGATAATTAAATTGCAGGATAGGATCCCCAATAGCCTTTTTATGGTTGGGATGAGAAAGAGGAAATTGGGTGGTGGACATGTAATCTGTAGGTCAGTGCCATCTACATGTCGTATTCTTTTGGGGGGTGCGGCGATAGCTGAGGATTGTAAAGGACGTTTGGGGGAGATTCCAAAGGTCCTCGTATCTTTTCCTCGAGCAACATTGAGAAAAAAGAGACAAATATTTGATGCTTTATGTGGTAATTGTTAAATATTATCTACTTTAATTGTTAAAGGTTAATTGGTTAGAATTTGAAAAGGTAAACATAAAGAAAGGATGGAACCGCCGAAGTCAGGTGGGAAAGGATTTTCAAAATGGGTGAGCGGGAGTGGGTTGACTCTGTTCACAGGGGAGATTGACGATGGAGCGGACGAGGATGACCCCGATGACGAGGGCAAGGAGTTTTGGATGAGTGGGTGGCTTCTGATAATGAGGAGGATGAAAGACTCGTGAACATATGGATGGAGGTGCAAAGATCCCTAGCGCGGAAGCCTGCCATGACTGTTGACTCAGGGGAGGATGACCTAGGGCTCACGAGGGGTTTCCTGCTCCCTTCGAATCCGAGAGTGGCGGCTTCTCCTTTGGTCATTTCCTCTTCCAAGACAACTAGGTTCGAGTTGGATGCCCCTGTGAAAGATGTGCTAGGTGGGCAGTTGCAGGATGCAATTTCTTGCTTAGGAGCTGACATGTTTGAAGGAGTTGCAGGTGTTGCAGCTACGGTTGAAGCAATGGATACTACTACTTTGGAGAAGGGCTCTTTTTGCTTTAAGAAGAATGGTCCAAAGTTTGAAAATGCCCATGATGGGCCCTATGCTGGGGCCACATTGGAGGTCAATACCCCTGTGGAGGAGATCATAGCTCATTCTCAGGGCTTGCCTTGTGTTGTTGTTGCCCCTGGCCAGATTTTGGCAGATGGATAAAATCACCATATCGTCATCCCTGATTCTCTCATTGAAAGGTCTATTGGGTGGCTTAGTAACTTGCTTGTTGGGAGATTTTGTGTTGTTAACAACACCCCTTATAAAACACACAATAGCTCAATAAAAAAATATGAATTACAATATTGCATTTATTAGATCATGATTTACAACAACACATGATCAATCAATCAAGGTTACAAAGAAAGTATTTCTTATTTCATTGACTCCATACATGAGGTACACTATGAAATCAGTAATTACATAATGATTCATGAAACAATATTGTCCTAATATCTTATCTCATCAACAATTACACTAGTAATCCAATAAGGTAAGATGTCATGTCCCTATATTGATAATTTACAATTGGATCGATTATGTATTATTCATTCAAATTAAAGATATGAATATCCATATTCAATATTATAAATCAAATATTCTTACATTAAATAATAAAGATTAAATATATTAAAATAATAAATTAAATATTTTATTACAAACCAAATATTATAAATATTCTAATTGACAAATATAATTATTAATATAAATATAATATATTATTATTATTATAATATAAATTATAATTATCAATACTATATATATATATATATATATATATATATATATATATATATATATTAAATCTTATTATAAATTAATTATTATTAAATATTATATATAAACAAGTGCCACATAGTGGCGAGTACCTCCCTTGTAGTGTTGTAATAATAATATGTGTTTTGTAGTTGAAATTAGTCTTCATTAATTGATTCATTGATTTTGAGTTTGATTTAATATTTGTTTGGTTAGCATACACTAGAATGGAGTGTTCATAGTGAGTGGCTATGGAGGAGGGAGAGTAAGGGAGGGGTTGCTCTTATGGATATAGCATTGTTGTTCTTTGAAGCATTTCTAGAGATAGAAGAGAGTTTCATGACACATGTATGGTTGTATGTGTTTTGTAGTTGAAATTAGTTTCTTAGATCAAATATTTTGCTGAGGAAATGATTTATTAGTAAATAGTCTTCATTAATTGATTCATTGATTTTGAGTTTGATTTAATATTTGTTTGGTTAGCTTACACTAGAATGGAGTGTTCATAGTGAGTGGCTATGGAGGAGGGAGAGTAAGGGAGGGGTTGCTCTTATGGATTAGTATTGTTGTTCTTTGAAGCATTTGTAGAGATAGAAGAGAGTTTCATGACACATGGGTGGTTGTCTTGTGGTCATATGAACAAATAAATTAATTGTAAAGTTACCAAGCTTAGGAAGGGTAATGATGAATAATGATTACCATCTCGTTAAATTTGTTCAACATGAAAAATAATACTTTGTTTTGATTGGTTTACTATAGATAGATTAATCAGTAGATAAAAAAACTTGCCAAATTATGTTCGTGTTACTTCCATACAAAGAGGTAAAAAGTTTAAACAACTTACCATTGGAATAACTTCTGCGTTTGTCCAATATACTTTGCTCACTATATTTTTAATAATACACTAATGATAAAAAACCCATTAAATTAAATTACATTGTAAATAATAAACTATATGTCTTAATTTAGTTTTATGGTTAGCAATGTGTATTTAGTATGATAGCCTACACTAATGATAAAAAAACCATTAAATTAAATTACATTGTACATAATAAATTGTATGTCTTAATTTAGTTGTATGGTTAGCAATGTGTATTTAGTATGATAGCCTACACTTTGTATTTGATAATTTTTTGGTGTATTTTTAATTGTTTGTAAATAGAATCATCAAATAAAATAAAATAATAGAAATATTCAGGAAATAAAACTTATCTTAAATAAAAGATAAAATTTATATATCCATAAGTGTATATAGTAAATTAATATAGATATTTTAAATATTTTATTTATTTAAAATATATTGACACCTTAAAATTAATATTTCTCCATATCTTTCAAATAAATATATTTAAGATATCTATATTAATATATAACTGTATTTTGTATATTTCTTTATTTTTATAATAAAATTAAAATGATTAATTTTTTTAACAATTAAATTTAATTATGATAAATAAATATAAAATATATTTGGAAGGAAAAGATATGGTCCAATATCATTAGATAGTATTTGAGTTAAAAAGATTAATATATCTTATTGTAAAAGCTTAAAAACAAAGAAAAATTAATCAAGATATGAGGTGGGATAATTATGATTCTCTAATCCTTTAGAAATTAGAAGGATGAATATGTTCAAAGTAATTTAACCTTTCTCCACCCCTTCAAGGTATAAAAAATGAAATGTATTATACAGATTTATATTTATAATCTACCATATGAAATCCAAATGTTGAGTCCATACAAGATTTTATTTGAGAACTATCATACCTAACAAGTAGGTAAAGTTTGTCTTAAGAGGACATTAAAAGTTTAGTCTTCTCATCTCCTTAGAAAGTAAAAAAAAAAAATTCCTTGTTCTGTCTCACATTTTGCATTATTACATATGATGCATTAGATAAATCGACTAAACAAAAGCAATGAGTGAGAAGAATTTGTGATGATCTTACACCAGACACGCATAGATGGATCACTCACACTAAACAGTAAATGCTGCAGCATAATTACAATGAACAAAAATCAAATACATATACATGCATAAACCTACTTTAGTTAACAAGAATCAATGTTGGAAAATCAATCCATTTCATTATGCATTTGCATAAATCTTGTACAAAAAAAGATTACCTTACCATGATTTCAAATTACGGGGTAGGTGATTGAGAGAGATTATAACATTCTAAAATAGAGAATGTTCACCGCATTCTCGTTTGAAGGCTTCAAAAAGGCCTTTAAATTTTGTGATAAGGTTCTCTCTTTGATCATATACAAGTGGGGATCCATAATTATAGCTTAATATTTAACTAGATATACATCTTATATAGTAGGATTGCGTATGAATTCAAAATTACTGGGTAGACTATTTTAGACACATTAAAAAATTCTAAATATGGGAAATTAGAAATAATTATTGTTTCTACGTAAAAAAATGGCACTTTCTGGTTGGTTTCTATCTGTAAATAACACATGGTTATCCATTCTAATAATTGTTCAGATAAAAAGAACCTTGAAATCATAACCCGAGTTTCCTTGCTTATGTTTATAAGAATCCAAAATTGCCTACAAAATTTTTAATTTCAAAGTATTTGTCTATCTCCAAAAAGATAAGTGTCATGCCCACAATTCCCATGCGGTCACAACACACATTTACACGTGTCATGTTCACATGCGTCATGTGGTCATGATACGAACTATCAAAAATTTTCTCACTCTTCCCTAGAAATCCCCTCGCATGCGTAGGCGTGCTCGGCGGCGTACGCTTAAGGCAAAAACAATACAGTTGTCGGTGGCATACCAAATACATGTGCGCACACCCTACACAAGGAAACGCGTAGTTTCCTGACTTAGGTTAATCTCACGAATTATATTTGAACAACAATTGTTTTAGGTGATAGATCATTTTTCAGCAAAGCACGATCATCTGATTCTTCTTTCCATTTTCTGGAATTTAATATTAATTTCTCCTCCTTCAGACTTAGCATTTTCAACCAAGCCCGTTCATTTGCCCTCTCTTTCTTTTCTTGGAATTTAATTTTGATTGTATTTCTATCACGTTCATTTTACCGTTTCTCTGAAATTTAATTTTGATTGTATTTCTATCTCATTCCCCTTCCCGTTGTGCAAGATCTTCTTATGTTATCCCTTTTTTTTCTTCACGTTCTTTATTGAACAATGTTAACACTGTATCCTTTACATTATTCCTAATTTCTTGGTAAACCAGATCACTTAAACAGGGTTGGCTAACTTCACTTGACTCAGTCCCCCTAGGGTTCCATTCTAGGTTTTAGTTCAACGTTTGAATTAATTTTAATAATCAACCTGTTCCTAAACAGGTTTAACGTTAGGTAAAACTTACTTCGTTCTCTTAGCCCTGTTTGGAAATTTTGCCACGCATTTTCTCCTCTTTGTTTTCCAAGATTAGTTGTTCTTTCTCTTTCTCTTTTTTTTTTATTTGGACGTTTATTTTCTAAATCTACAGTTGAGTTTTAAGAATGGCCACTCATGGAATGCCTGTGATGGCTTGTTTGTGTTTATTTTCAGTGTCATTTGTAAATGAAGGGATCATACTTTCCTCTTCATTTTCCTGTCATTTAATTTGAGATAATTGTTAAAACTTCCGATAAACTCTTCCTTAAAATTAAAATATATTTACCTATGCTCTTTTTAAATTGTAATTGTATAAACAATGTATTTCTGAATTGCAACTCTGAGTTTAAACATCTATTCAATTCCTATTATACATTATGCATAAGTAAATCCCACTTTCCTCGATTAAAATTTCTATTTCAAGTCAAATGTTTTAAACTACATATAGTTTGCCTTCAAATGAATAGTGAAAAGTGAATAGTAAAAGTAAATAGTGAATAGTAAAAATGAATAGTGATTAGTGGAAAGTGAATAGTAAATAGTGAAAAGTGAATAGTGAATAGTGAAATGGTCCCCATCCTAGGAAGAGACCCTCAAGGTGGCGGTAATTTCAAAAGCAATACTGCAACCCAAATTTTATTTTTTTCATGGTAGCAAAATTACAACTTGACTTATAACAAAATTTAAAACTAATATTTCTACTAAGCTTACACAGAAATAATACTTTTACAAACTTAATTAAAACATCAACTAACTCACAACTTTGCAAGTAGAAGAAGAAACTAGACAAGTCTAATATCCTTTTAAAAACAAATTTTCTCTTCCTTTCCTTATTTTAAAATGGTAAAACTTAATGAACAGTAGAATACAAACATCAATCCAATAACAGAGGATTTCCTCACAACTACAAAAATAACAATTTATACAACAATAGGGAGATAATTTTCTCCTTTTGGAAAATTGACAAGGAAGGAGCTATTAAAAGATCAGGCTCTCCATAAGACTTAAGGAAAATAAAATATTTTCTAAAATCTAATAATCTTCTCCAAGCTTCACAATAAGCTCCTAGAAAACCTGCATATCACATAAGGAAAGAAACACCACACAAGCTACTCTCCTCCCTACCGTAGACCCACAAGAGAGTCACCCCCGAGCTAGGGAGATCATCTACACACCCAGGGTAGAATAGACCAAAAACCACTTCTCAACGATAGAAACAAACAACACACAACACCCATGGTTTTACTCACAACACAAAAACTCAACTAAGGTGAGTTTAAAGAGGGTAGGGAAGTAGACTCACTCAACTCAAGGGTGTCATTCTTCTCAACATTTTATCACAGCTTTTCTCATGGCCTCAAGCCAACAAAATTAACTTTTCTCATGGCCTCAAGCCAACCAAATAATCAAAATCATAGGGATATCACAATTAGGCTCTCAAGCCTTATAACCATTTGCTCAAAATTCATAAAAATGCCCTCAAGGCTTCCATTTTCCAAGAACAAGAATGTACCCGAGGAGGTTCACACCTTCCCTTCCCCACACATGATGAGCATTGTCTTCCAAGTGGAAGAAGCTCTTTCAAACACCCATCACAAACCCAAAATAACATAAATACCACATAGACAATGTTTGCAAAACAACATTCATCAAACAAGTAACAGAACAAACAAGGGTGAGTAAACTTGCTCACTAACCTTTACAAGCCCTATTATGGATGTAGTTGAAGAAGAGCTCCACACCTAGCCTCCTCTTCCAAGTTCTCCTTCTCCAAAAGAAAAGACTCCCTCTTTTTTCCTCCTCTATGGCTTAGAGAAGGGTCTCATTTATAGATTTTTTGAAAAGATGATGGAGGGTGAAGATCAAAAGATGAGATCAAAGGCTCTCATTATTTGTGAATTTTAAATTCACAGTGGAGGACAAAAATGAATTAAAGATTCATTTTTGGGAAGAGTGGATTATGACAAGTTGAATTAAAAATAACCCCTCTTTTTTCTACTATCCCAAGTGGGATTAAAAAATATCCCCACTATCCCAAGTGGAATAAAAAAATATCCCCACTATCCCAAGTGGGATTAAAAAAATATCCCCACTATCCCAAGTGGGATTAAAAAAATAACCCCGCTCATGAAGGACCACACCACTTCATGGGGACTCTCACCAAAAGTGAGGGAACAAAAAGATAAGCTCCTTCATTATTGGTTGACCATGGAGTCATTTCAAGCCTTGAAATGGAGAAAGGATGGGCTTGAGTGTTGATCCCATTCATCCTATCCTTCCCATGCCTCCAAATTCATCACTTAACTTCACTGTGAAGTTAAGGTGACCATATGGAGGTTAACCAAAGGTTATCCTAGTCAAAAGTGACCCTAGACCCATGGGGTATAACCCAGGGTCAATTTAAACTTAGTTAAGACACCCAAGGTCAAATTAAGACACAAGAAAAGAGCCTCAAATTTTAAAATTTTAAAATAAGATAGAATTCAAAAATAATTCTTACAACACATATCATAATTCAAATTTACAAGAGGGTAGACCTAACCCATTCAACCTCATGCAAGACAACATTACAACATTAAATCAAACACAGAGTTGATCTCGGTTCCTCATGGAACCAGATCGGCTTCACAAGGGATTACAACATAAGGTGTGGAATAATCTCCTGTATCTGTGGTTTTGTTAAAAATACCTGCACACTCAATCTCAAAGTTAATTCCACATATACATATCATAGCCAAAGCAAATTTAATACGTGTGTTTCTAAAGCATACCTCAGTTCTTATAAACATAATGAAATCACGTGACAATTTTCTATCTAACATCACCCAATTAGTTTTCCTGTAATGTAAACATTAATCAGACATCACCCAATTAGTTTCCTAATAGAATAAACATCTATATAACATCACCCAATTTGTTTTCTCTTAAAGCAAACATCTAACTAACATGACCCAATTAGTTTTATAATAAGATTTAATAGTTTGAAAATCCAGGAACAACAGTCCCATAAATATAAAAATACCAACAACAGTAAGCTAAATAGTCACATGTACGGAAATAAAAAAGTGTAGGCCTCAAAATAAGAAGAAAAAAGAACTCGTGCCATAGTGGTATGAAAGAGTCGAATAGACTTGAAGCTCTCACAGTCCATTGAAATTGCAAGAGAATATTTCCTCATAAACAAATGAATAAACAAAAATTTAGAAACGTGAACCTTTGTGGTCATACTCCAAATTCTATCATGATTTTTTTTATTTACATAACTCAATACTCTAGGTGTAGTTGACTGGGCAAGGTTAGATAGCTGCCAGACTTGGAAGGGAATAGAGTGTAAAATTTGAAAAATGTATAAGGCAAATGGAAGGAAATGGAAATCTGCTATTAGGCTACTACAAGGAGGTTCGCATATGGCAAATTGGTGTGACCTAGGAAACAACCCATACTATTAAATTAAAATGTGCTTCAAGGATCATCATGTGAGAATTTAAAATTCACAACCTTTCAAACCATTGAAGATGTTAAAGAAGGTAGATTTTGAAGGACTGTGAATTTTGAGTCACCTGAAAATGGGTTGGCCTCAAAAGGTCAGAATTTTGAATTTACTAGAGGTGCATCCAAAAGGTGGACATGAAAGGTCAGAAATTTTGAGTCCACTAAAGATAGGTACTCTGAAAGATAATTTTGAGTCCACTGGAGATGGTCCAAAAGGTGAACTCAAAGAATTAAACTCTTATTAGACAAATCCCAGAAGTACACCATTGTTAAGCTTTGAAAATAAAAATAATTAACCTATGCCTTTCAACACTCACATAACGAACACAGAAGCACACTGCAGTGAATTGTCAAACAGTTAACCTTTATCCTATTACCTTTATATTGATGATGGCATCCCAAATGTAGGAGTAATGGGTGATAAAGGAGTACTAGATGATAATGTTGTAGCTGGTGTGGAAAATGCAGGAGTGTCGTTGCTGCCTCCAAACCCCCCGAACATGATTGCTCAACAACTAAGGAGAAAACAAAATGGAAAATACATGAATGTAACAGTGGTAGACTGGCAATGCATGCAAAAAAAAATAGAAACATAGAACGGACTTAGGGAGCTTGGGAAAACAAAATTTTCCTGCAAGGTGGTTGAGTTTTGTTTAATGGGGATTATATGTAAAAAGTATTGTATAGTTTTTAGTCTTTATTATTATAAAATTCTCTATTTAAGCTATAACAATGGCTTCCCACAAATCCATCAGTATTATATGCGAAGTTCTCCGTGTATGAACCTCACTTCTCTATATTCTCTCAACTCATATTGTGGCTTCTTAAACCTGTCAAACCAAACAGAATGAAATTATTAATATAATATAAGCTTGTCTATTTAGTGCAAGGACCGAGTTAGAATTTTATTTAATGAAGTTACTTTGAAGCCAGCCCTTCGCCGGTGCCTCCATAGCCTACGGTAATGTGAAGGGCTCCACCCGCATCAACCTTCTTGTTATACACTCGACTTTGAAGTAAACATGGAAGGAAGGAAAGTCACCTCACATCAACATATTTTTAAACTGACTGCAACTTGAAACTGTAAATTACATAAAAATCATCATAAAAAATGGTCATATTAGGGAGGATTCACACAAACCCTAAAACGATTGCCTAAAAATAACCAACTATAAATTGTTTCCTTATAATATATTAATATTTAGATCTAAAATATATTAATATTAAAAAATTATATACAAATATATATTAGTATTTCATTTTTATTAATTTTACTATAATATAACATAAATATAAATGCAATAATCATAATTCCATTCATATGTGAAATCAATAATCCCATAGAATTTTTTTTTATACAAAAGGGGGTAAAAATTTATTAATCAATCAGAAGAACACAATACAAGAAGAGGCCAACCGCCCATAGATAGAACCAAAAATCACATAATCCTATCAGCCAACAACAGTTGATCCAGCAATTGGGAGTAATTAGCAGGTAACTCATCCTTATTCCAAATATTACAATCCTGCACCTGATCAGAAGCCCATTTGGCCAAATAATCAACCACACCATTCCACTCTCTAGAAATATGAGAGTAGACTACAGAATCAAAAGACCTACCCAACCTAAGAATCCGTTTAATAACCAAAGCTAGATGCCAGTTGACATCATCCATCTGTTGCACATTCAACAAATTAACCACCACTTGAGAATCAGATTCACAAATAATCCTTCTCCACCCCAAAGCACACCCTCTCTCCATAGCATGCAAGATGGCAAGAGCTTTCACGTAATTATTAGAATGCCATCCTTTACAGATAGAAAAGAGAAACTGCACATTACCTGAACTATCTCAACCAATACCCCCAACACTAGCATGACCAGGATTCCCTCTAGAGGAACCATTAGTATTGATCTTCAAAACCCCTTGAGGTGGGGGAAGCCATTGCCCAACCCTATTAATCTTCCTACCAAACTATTTACCTTTGCCTCTTCTGGCTAACAATGAGGTATCTCCCTGACCCTGAATATCAAATCGACTGTAGATAGAAGCATCTGAAGGGTCTACAACAACTAAAAGGTCGCATTTTGCTAAAACTATCTCCTAGATTGTACTCATAATTTTCCTCCACAAATGTTGGACAGTCAACTTTGCATCCTGAAAGGTCTAGCGATTCCTCTCCAACCAAATATTCCATAAAATAAAAGATGGCCCAATAGCCCAAGCCACCTGAAGAAAAGGAGTATTAACAAGTAGCTTACCCAATTGAGTCCAGAACTCCACCAACGAAGTAACATGCCCACATGCTTGATTCCAAAGGCCCCACTAGAGATGCTAAATCTCCTAAGAAAAGGGACATTGAAAGAAAAGATGAGAGGCACACTCCCCACTATTGCAGCACAACATACAAATAGAAGGGCCCTAGAAACCTTGCTTACAAAGATTGTCCCAAGTAAGGCACTTATTTTGCACCAACAACCACAAGAAAAAATTGCATTTTGGCCAAGAAAATTTATTCCACACTTACCTCCACCAAGGAACACCATCACTGCTGAAGATCTGCTTGTCCAGCTCCAAATAACCCCCTGCCACAGAATACCTACTAGTAGAATCCCAACCCCAAGCCAAAGTATCATGCTCATCAAGAGAATTGCATTCTCTACTAGAAAGAATCTGAACCAACTATTGTCTAGCTCCTTCTGACCCTCCAGGTGGCCAATCCTGGGGCTTTTCCATCTCCAAACATCAGCGTCGCCCAAACACCTAACAGTCTTAAAATCAACCACTTTGCTCCAGCCAGCAGCAGTAAAACAATTACTGAGGGGTTGGAGAAGTGGATAGCTTGAAAGGATAGGAGGGTGACTGTCCCAAGCATCCAACCAAAACAAAGCTTTTGAGCCCCTATTACAAATCCAAAAAAGCCCCTGCCTAATAAGCTTAGCCCCAGTCTTCAAAGTGTCCCATATGAAGGATCCTTTCCCCTCAAGAGAGTACCGAGGGACATCCCTACTATCCACTTCTCCAAGATACTTATTTGTGAGAATTCTAGCCCAAAGTTGATCTTGACAGATACACCATCGCCAATATAATTTAGCAGCCAACACTTGGCCATTCATAGATGTTGAACTAAGCCCAAGCCCCCCTTCTTTCTTTGGCTGACAAACAGAATCCCACTTAACTAAACTCTACTTAGAGGCCATCAAAGTACCACTCCAAAGGAATTATTATGACAGAGCATCAAAAGCCTTAATGAAGTACGAAGGAGCCACCTAAACAAAACTCCTATAAATAGGAAGGACCTGGATCATAGACTAGAGAAGAGTAACCCTACTTGCAGTGGAAAGCCACCGATGAGTCCAATGATTAATCCTCCTTCGCAACTTATCCATCAACTCCTGCCAGTATCCCCTAGGCTACCTACCAATAGTCAGAGGATTTCCAAGATAAACCAAAGGAAGAGATCCAATTTGGAATCTCAAAATAGTCACAATTCGTCTCTGAATAGGCTCAGGAGTATTAAAGAAATAGATAGAAGACTTGTGCTCATTAACTTTTTGTCCTGAAGTGGCTAAGTAAATATCCAAAATCTGTCTGAAATTTTCAGCCTCCTGGATTCAAGCAGTCCCCATTAAAGTTGTATCATCCACAAACTACAAGTGGGATTGAGTAGGCAAGCCGTCACCCCAACACCAACCCTGAATCAAATCTTGGGACACCCGAGACTTGATGAATCTTCTCGGGCCTTCAACCATAATGATAAACAAATAGGGAGATAAAGGATCCCCCTGCCTAAGATCCCTGGAAGCCCCAAATAACTTAGAAGGCTCCCCATTGATAATGACGGAAAAAGAGGAAGAAGTAACACAACTCATCACCCAACTAACCCACTCACTGCTAAAGCCAAATGCATTGAGAACCTTACGCAAAAATAGAAATATTATTGTTATTATATTATTATTATTATTATTATTATTAATTATATTGTTTTATTCAATACAAATTAAACTATCATATTAATATGAAAATAATAATATAATATTACACAATATAATAATAATAATAATAAATATTTATATCACAACAATATTTAATTTAGTCACTCATTATTTAATCAAACATATAAATTTGTTGGTGATTTTTAATATTTATTAAACATAAAAGAATAAAATAACTATAGTATCCTAAAAACTAACTTTATATCATTATAAATTATAGTATAAATATTACAATAATATAATAATAATAATAATAATATAATATAATCATTTAATAACCAAAAATGAATTGTTTCATAAAATAATAAAATAACTATAGAATGGTGACAAATAAATTATATCATAATAAATATTACAATAATATAATATAATCATTTAATAACCAAAAATTAATTGTTTCATAACCAATTCCATTAATTAAAAGTTAATTTGTTTCCATTGCCACCTCCTCCCCTCTAACTTGATTTTTCTCCACATTTTTAGGTATTTGTTTCACTCAAAATAGTATCTCCGACAATTCGCCGAGAAGAGGTCATTTTTTTTAGCCAATCACAATAGAGATAAATAATTTCTCCAATTTTTTTGTTAAAATTTTCTCATTTTCACATAGGAAAAGTTCAAATTTAATTCAAATTTGCCCCACAAGAAAATTTATACTGTGTTTTCATTGGTTTACTCTTGCTAGATTAATCACTAGATAAACCACAACGATTGCAATAGTACCGCCGAAGGCAAGTACTAATAAATATGAGCTTGTAAGTCAAAGCCCATAAGACAACGATTATGTTTATAATACAAAAAGTCAGAAAATAAGATTATAAGGCTACGATTTACAAAGCACAAAGGCATCGAATGAGGCAGCGAACCAACTTAAAAGGGAGCGATCAGATTATGAATAAAAAGGGCCCGATCATACTTATAGTAATCATTGTTACCAAACATCGAACAAACTAATGTACCTTATAAATAATATAACCTTTGTTTATAATACAAATATAACTAAAACTTATTAATGGGAAGGCTGCGGTAATATGCCTCTTTCATGAATGGTTGCCTCTCTTTATAAAAGGTATAAGAAGATATATATATGAATTAGAAGGAAGCATTTGAAGGGGAAGGAATCACAAGGAAATACAATTGAAGTAAATATCAAATCATCTAAGAGGAGAAATACAATAAGAGATATATCAAATAATCTAATAAGAACAAAGGTACAACTCAAGATTATATCAATCAATCTAAGAAGCATAATAAAGGATCCTACATCAACAGATATAAGAAGGACATATAATTCTGAAATATATATAAATATCCAAATTACAATTCAGATCTGCATAAATATAATGTACAAAGGGGTAAAAGCACAAACTTGTGTCACACTTTTATAAAGGAAATATCCAATACTGATCTAACTTTTTAACTTGAATCACTACAAAGTGATGTATATGTTCTTAGTTTAAAATGATGTAAACTAATAAAATGTAGATTTTTTAGTGTATTTTATGTTTATATTTTTTAAAAAAAATTAAAAAATTATTTAAATGTAGTATTTTATAAAATTGACACTATAATTTAGTTGCTGATAAAATGCTGAAAAATAAGGTTGAATGGGACGTCACACTTTATATAGTAAATTTCATTAATTTTCCTTCTATATTTTTTTGTGTATTCATAGCTCAACACTTTAGTGCATGGATTATTTTCTTCACCAATTTGATAAATACATTTTTTTAAATAAATCTTGCAAGTTACGTGTAATGAAACACAATTGTTGCGATGGGACATCAACTTTTGTCTTCATTATTTATCCAAAATGGGAAAAAAAATTGTCATCTTGACAAGGAATCTCCCCTCTAGTGCATCATATTTTTTTCATTTTTTTTTTATAAACTTTACTATTTTCCCTTGAGAGGACAATTGACACCATATTTTGGTGCTAATGACATAATTTTAGTAGAAATAAAAATTAAAATATAAACACTAATTGAAATGTTTAAAATTTTATATTTTTACAATGTAGATTGATTGATCTACAAAAGGGTATTTTTAGATTCTTTTAAAATGATTATTTTCATGTGTAGGAGTCATTAGAGCATCAAGTTTTTCAAATAATTTTATTTTTTAGTAAATGAGCCCCAATGTGATGCTACATGTGTTTTTAGTGGATGGTTCCAATTGGAAAAGTTGTGGCCTAGATCTAATTTAGTTAGAATGAATCAAGATAGAACATAAATTTCACCAAAATTGACTTTTAGTTGGAAATACTTAAATTCATTTATGCTGATAAGTTAGCCCAAAGTGTGACACAACTTTGAACTTTTACCCAAAGACATATAGAACAACCTTACATAAAAGGGAAATTCTGGATCTAGTAGCAACCTTGTAAGAAATCAGAATATACTCAACGTAATCATTATATTGGTGATCCATAGGATCACTTGGACATCTCCAAGTCATCTAAAGAGAAAGAATCACGTATTGGTATGATATTTCTAACCTACATGTTTGTCTATACTTTAAATAGTTATACTTGGTCTAATTCATGATATACGAGGGATGAACGCGACTTGCCACGTCCTTAATCTTTCACCTTTGCCCCTATGAAGACATTTGGGTTGTTAGGGAAGTGCGACATTTGTTATTAATGTCTCACACAGTAGGTGACTCCCAAATTGTGGTATCGACGGGCGTTTGTGACACCTTTGGGTCGGGCGAGCGTAAAACCCTTGGGCCTATGGCAGTGGACATTAGTTTATTATTAATGTCTCACATGGTAGATGACTCCCAAATGGTGGTATCGACAGGCGTTCGTGACACCTTTGGGCCAAGTGGTGGTATTGACGGGCGTTCAAGAAACCCTCGGGCCCATGGTAGTGGGGATTAGTTATCTTGGAACGCCTTAACGTAATGTTTTCCCCTGCTTCGCTAGGGTAAGTGATTGGGCTAGATTAATGACCAGGCTCGACATTGCCATTCCCAAAGTATATAATGAGGCATAAATGTGGTTAAAGTATAAGTATACTATAGTATGTGGAAATATAATTGAATATATGAACTTGTTCATTGTTATTGATTATGATTATGATGCTACTAACCCTAATGATTATGAAGGAATATATATGTATGCACAAGTAGCATTACATTCTTGTTCATTGTTATGTATTGATTTCATTACGATATTCTAATTTATTGATCTTTAATATTGCTAATGTCCCTTTCTAGTAGTTATTCTTGTGTGCAGGTTAAAAAATTAGGAATATCCTAAAAGGGGACATTACATAAGAAGACTCATATTCAATAGTATAATAAGGCTAGACAACTAGCCCACATCTTACTTTACCTAAGTAATCAATCTAGTGCTTTACCTCATCAAGGATCTTAAGAATTTACAAACACAGAGGTGGACCCATCCTAGGGGCCAAACCTATGCCTCAAGGGCCCATCCCAGATGGCCTTGCCTATGTAATGCACAGAGGCTTCGTAGTTCGACGACACAACTCTTCATCAAGTTACAAATTTTAGGCCTTTTACCAATAAGACTCAAAGGGTATAGTCTAATAGTTTTCTCCAATCCTTGGTAAACCCTACATATAACTAGTATTTTGGTGATCTAAGCATTTACCAATTAGAAACAATCTAAACTCACTTATATTTTTGAACATATTCTAGTGAGTAATTATATATAAAACCCTCTAGGCTAACCGTATAATCAATGCCTATAGCTTAAGAATGCCCTATCATCCCACCATGATATCTCGACATTCAAGGATGGATCACATATCTATTAAGATGTCGGAACTCACATCGAATACCAACTTCTACAACCATAAACAATCTTCTATTAAGAGGTCAATACTCACATCGAATACCAACTTCTACAACCATAAACAATCTTCTATTAAGATGTCAGTAGTCACATCGAATACCAACTTTTAGTTAAGACTAGCAAGGCTAGAATGTCTTGTACTCTAGGCAAGTATGAACACTTTAACCTTTTCATTAAACCATAGTGAAGGATCAAATTTTCTAGCAAAATTTTAAATATCATCCATTGTGTTTACTTCATTCTTACTTTCAAGGATAAGAGAAATCTTAATGCGCAATGTGCATGATTAATGAATACCTTCTAGTTCATGACCCCAATCAATGGGAAAGGACCCATTTATGTCTTATGGAAACAAAAGTTAAGTCAAACAACTTTCCTTCCACCTTAGGGGTTCACTGCTATTTCTAAAGTTTTACAAACTTCATAATTCTTATAATACCAGATCATAGCTAAAGCATCAAAAATGATCTTAGAACTTAGACTTAACTTCTAATATTAAAGGTTTCCTCGATGTTGAAAACTATATAACAGAGAGAGATTATCTAAATAATTCTCTTTTGTAGCCACCATTACAGTGGTGAACCCACAAAGCAATACTCAATTTAAAGTTCTACTTTGTTACACATGAATTCATTAATATCTCAAGTGTATGGCAGTATCACTCTAATCCACAAAAGTATTGCAATATTTTTTTTTGTTGACTACAGGGGTATCCCCGTGACCTAGCCCAGTGACCCAACCCTCCTTACCTTGGGCTTACAAGCTGCCAAGTTGGGAATGGGAGGGGGTGAGCTGGGGTGAGACTACTCCCCTGCGGATGCACGCAATAGCCCGCAAACCACATGCATCGGGTAAGCCCGGCGGGAATCGAACCCGAGCCTCGAGGGAGCAAACTCCGAGTCCAGGCCGACACGCCACCATGCGGGCCCTAAAAGTATTGCAATATTAACTCTAAATCCAATTTAATAAGTACATTATATAAAATTACATTCGAATCCATTCATATGTATTACAATACTAAATAAAGTAATCAGAAGAGGAATGTTTATACACAATGTTGTGTTTCAAATGCTAATTCTACATCAAATAAACCCTTGCAGTAATACTCAATTTTTTTTAATTTATCATCTCTTTTTTTCTTTTTTTTTTTTAAAAGAGGTATTTCTTAGCTATCACTGATATTAAGTTTGATATTGTCACCTACCCATATAATTCTAACATAAGGAGGGTCCTTCACCATCACCTAAATAACTAATGATCTCCTCTCAAACAAAAGCATATTCTACAGTTATAAAGAATGAGTAAAATAACATTTGATTTCATACAAAAAGCAAATTTCTGGATATTTGTTTGACTGTGTGCCTCATAGAGGTCAATTATGTGGAAGAAGGGATTGTGGTCTAGCACTTAAATAATAGTAAAAGGAAATACAACATTTCATCACAGCTCTTCTCAAGGAAAAAGTTGTAGCCTTCTATTTTGGTCATTAAGATCTTTATCCACTAGCTCGCTAGCCTTGTGGAGACCATTGCCTTTGAGTTAAAGGAAGCTATGGCACTAAAATACCTTAGATACTTCGATCTGTGTTATCTGTGCATCAAAAAAATTGGTCACAGAATTTCTAATTAAGAAATCTGTCATGCAACACAAGGATCTAAAGGTAAAAAGAAATTAAGAACTTTAACTCTTTTGTTTTACAATTTCATGCTTAAAAAAATGGCAAGCAAAATGCATTTAATTTAATTTGTGAGAAAACTTGCAATGCCAGTTGCTGCGTTTTTTTTTTCCTTATAATATTCTTATGTTCAGTTTTGAAGCATGACCACATTGGGGCAGCAGAGTTATTACATAACTTACCTAACTAACAAAGCGCATTTTTACTATAGAATTACACTGTGATCAAAGGCTCTTGTCAAACAAAAGTTTTTTTATGTTCTAAAGGACCTGCTTGCAACGTGACAGAAAGACAAGGCACTTGAATTGATTGACAAAAATCCCTTAAAAGGTGTCATCCCTTGGAGCGCTACAATTGCAAGATATGCACAAAATGGATTTGTTGAAAGGCTTTTTTTTTAAATCAAGTATTTAAAATTTAAAGAGAATGAATGCCTCAAGGAGGCGCCAACTCATGACTTGGAATGATTGCAGAGAGAACAGAATAGCTAAGCCATAGAAACTTTTAAGCAAGTGCAACTTACAGCCTAAGTATTATCCACAACCAGTGTTGGCATCCTCCTTATGAATATTAGGACAAATACAACCTGCAGGTGCAAGAGCAGATTCCATCACCTTCACCTGCATCCTCCAAGTCTATCTAGGATTTCTTCGTCTTCCCTTGACTAAGGCGCATATGCCCTTCAATTTTCCTACCAGATGCCCCCTCCAAAAATCCCCTTCCCTTTAGATGGATGAGGGATAAAAATCTCTTTCCAGCATACACTGTCCTCCTTTTTCGAAAGATTTCCCCTTCCCCAAACAAAACGTGTCACCCCACTGTATTCTCCTTTTTGTTTTATGTACATGTAATACATGTATACCAAAGTGGAAGCTAAGACAAGGCACGTGTATTGCTTAATTAAAGAAATTTGCAACCACCATCAAATTTGTGAAAACCCATTATTCTCTTGCGCAAATGAGATTAGACTTGCTCCACATGCAAGATCCCTTAAATTGACTCTAGAAAATCTTTAATTCCCAAACTTGGCATTATTTTAATAGTGAAAGGAAAACAAAACAAAATTCATTTTGAATGGATCATAATCTTGTAGATGTAAGATAATGTCCTATGTGACAATTGACCTTGTCTTTAGATATATGGTCATGATACTAAGTTCTCAATGGTACAAGAACAAAATAAAATATATAAGATAAAAGTTGCTTATTTGAATCACACTATCATCAAAAGTATATGATAGTGAGTATTGTCTATCCTATCAATCTCAATTCACCTCCTTAAGACATCTTGTAGTTTCGGTGACACCTCAACAAAGTTAAGAATGGTATGATTATTAAAAGTACATATGCATCGGTAGGTAAAGACATGCACAATAGAGATGCGTACACATGTACAGGAAACAAAGATATGCATAAATGGAAAGAATACACATAGTCCATGCAACATGAGCTAACGCACCTAAGAACGTGAGACAGATTCCTTCATGACTCGATGCTTTCAAGAGGCTAGAACCCCCTTTTCCCAATTATACTCTCTCCAACCTAAGAGAATGTTAAAAACCCCTGTCGCTTCTACGGAATAGAAGACATAACTATGTATCATCGAATCAACATCAGTATAATTTTGTAAATCATTAACAATATTATAAATTTTTCAATTAAATTTAAAGATAATTGTCTCGCTCAATTATCAATTTTAAATGGACTAAACAAACGAGTTGTGACATTTTGCGGAAATCGTCCCAACATCAAGATGTTGTTAGAAAATGAGTGCTTTGAAAATGAAAGTTATGGGGGCAAGTTGAAGTGGTTGCATTGCTGAACAACTTCTTCTTGTTCTTTTCTTTGAACTCAAAAGATTGCTCAAAGATCCTTGCTAGACCTTGGTTTCTTGGGCAAAATGGCCTATGCCTTCAGAATTGGTTTCTTGTCGAGGTTAGGTTGCCAGGACTTCGACTGGAATACTAGGATGAGGAGATATTTATGGCTATTGCCAAGACTTTTGGGCAGTTTGTTGGGGCAGATACTTACACGAAATACAAAAAACGTCTAATGTTTGCTAGATTTTGTTTGTTTGTGGAGGTTGATAGGGTGCTTCCTTCTAGGATTACCCTATTATCCAAGCTTGAAAGTTGGGAACAACAGATTGATTTTGGGCACTCTCCTGTTGTTTTTTCCATTGTCACAAAGTTGATCACTCTGATGTTGCTTGTATAAGTAGTAAGAGGCATTGTTCCATCTAGAAGAGAAAGGAGTGCATGACCTCCGTAGAGGAAGTGCCTATGGAGGGTAATAGGGGGATTTCTGAAGATAATACTGTTGTGACGAGGACTCCATTGGAGGTGCTTGATAAAGGGATTGGTCACTGTAGAGTTGTGATGGGGACTCCTTTGACAGAGGTGTGTTGTGATACTGGGAATTCGAGTGGACCCTTGGATCTTCCTGCTTCTTCCAAAAAGAAGAGATCTGAGCGAAAAGATTTCAAGTTCAAGATGTGTGAAGGTACCCAAAGTTCCTTGGAGCAATTCGGTTTCAAACCACCTTGATTTCTGGGTGGTTGCTTGTAGGGATTTGTTGACCCCTAGTTTGTTTTTTCTTGTTGTTGTGTTAGTGTTGTGTTGTCTGTTTGGTGGTGGTCCTGTGTAGTTTTGTTGGGCTTTATTATTGTTTCCTTTTTCTGTACAAGGGTCTAGGCCCTTTCAAAATCCTCGCTCCTTAATAAAAAACAATTAAAGGTTAATTTTGGTCAATAAAAGTAAGATAAATATTTATCACTTTTTGTTGTGGATGAGGTGTAAAATTACTATTGACTGTTTATCCATTTAAATGGATGATATTTAAATAGAGTGGTTTTGGACAGCCTCTAATGTACTCAAAAAATTATTATTAAATTTTACTGGTTCACATTGCAAGCCTAAACATGATAAAATCATTCTTTTATTGGAGGATCAGTATCTTGTAATGCTAGTTTTGCCAAATTCACTGGTTAAGCTTTAAGGGATGTAGTTAAATTTATTTGAGGCTTTAATGAATTTTTTAATAAACCATTTAACTTCACTAAAAAAATAAGAGTCACCTTACAAACCAAAAAACACAGCCATATCTTAACTTTGCTTAAACAATTAATGAATGACACTTCTACGCAATCTAACTCAAGAAAATAGATAATAGGAAATAATGGATAAAAAATAAACAACTCTTAATGATGAATAATTTTTGGTTTATTCCTAACTATTAAATAATTAAAAAAAATTAAATAACAATTAATTAAATTTATATGTAAATCACAAAGCTTCATGTCCTTAAAGAATATATGAAAGAAGTTAATTAAAATTGAATGTAAATTAAAAAAATGTATGGGTTAACCCACTAGAATAAATAAATAGTGGAGAGAGGAAAATAAGTTAGGGAAAGATAGGGGTTGTAACATTGGGTGAAAGTATAAAAGTATATGTAACTTTTGAGCCATAATAAAAAATGTGGCCTAATAACATGCCCAAAATTATTTTGGTTCCATCGAAGATATGTTTGATAGAACAAAATTTGATTGAACTTAGTCAATGCATGCATGACACTTTATGGCAAGGCAGTTCAATTGAAGGTCCTTCGACCAAACCTCCTTGGGTTTTCCTATAAAGAAAAGTGTTGGCTAATTGTTTTGGCACTTTTGCCTGTATACCAAATAAGAGACCTCCTTGTGCACTAAAAGAATTTGGTTCTCAAAACATGATAGAGGTAGTGCGCTTGGAGGCAAAAGTGGACTAAATCAAGAATTTTTTGAGGCAGAAGTGGGTCAAATGAGGAATTTTCCTCCAATTGGTTGGTGCTACCTATAGGAGCAACCAAGATCAGCCAGTAAGAACTAGAATCCCTTCCACAAAGCTAAATTGCACAAAATAAGCCAAAACATATATTCAAAAGCTAATTAAAATGTGCATAGATGCCTTGTATAAATAGGCAAGAAAGAGAGGTAGGAAGGTAGGAAACGACGACTGACTACCCCTCCAAAGGTTCAACACTGGTGAGTTAAAATGACAAGTGTTTGAGCAAGTGGCAAGTATGCATGCACAAGGTGTCTCGAAAGATGAGGACACATGTCTCAACCACATGAGATAAGAGAAACTCCTAAAAAGTCCATAAGTGGAGACTTAAGCATAGTGTGAATAGGACCTAGTCAATCTAGATAGGTAAAAGTTATTTTCACACTAACACCCCCCTTAAGTGCAACTTAGGGAGAAGTGATACATAGATGATGGGACCCGACTACTAGGCCATGTTAGGTACCCATGTACAAATAAATTTCTCAGAAAGCGGAGTAAAGGAGAAAACCCAATGGGAAATAAAACTCCTCTCCAAAAAAGAAATGATACACATGATAAAATTGTACAAGTGAATAGAAGGAGGACTCAACATGACCCCCCAAGGACTACTTCTAACACTAAAGTACAATATATGTTTCCCCCATAGGAGAGAAAAAGTGAGAAGGTCTATGTGACCCCCCTAGAAAATGTGAAGGAATAAACTCCATGCGAAGAAATACTTCCTCCCAAAATTGATATGAGAAGAGAAACCATGCAACCTCCTCTCAAAATGCCTCCTGTAGTGTCGGTAGAACCTCAACACTGGATGTTGAAGATGATCCATGAATGTTGAACCACATTTCTCCCCTTAGGAAGAAATAGAACCACAGAAGTGTGCAAGTGATCTTCCCATTCCAAATAGGATCATGCAAGAAGAAGTATGAAAATCTCTGAATTCTGCACATGATCCAAAGACGCAGATGATGCCCATGATGTCTTCGTAGGATGCTCAAGTATCTCCAAGCCAATGCTATCGTGTGACAAATGTTGATAAGATGAATTAGGTGCCATAAAAGATTCAAGAACATGAACCATGGATGTATGGTGACAACTGGAACAATGAGAATCTGATACTACTGCAGAGAATGTCAAAATAGACGATGACTGAGTCAAATATGTAGACTCATGAATATATGAAGAATCTATCACTATAGATGCTAATGTAGGCAAAGCAAGGGCAATAATATCCGAAGAAGACAATGGTTGTGCAATTTGATCAAAGTTATCATCAAATTATAGAAGACAAATGTCCTCAATGGTGTCTCCCAAATCTGTGATGTGGGACTCTACAAACAAAAAAGATATGTCCGGTAGATATGCATCCCAATGTGGCAAATCTGGAACAACAATAACAATGCCCTGATGCAATGAATCACTGAAAGTTGACAGGTACTGGTGTTTTTGCAATCCTACAGAGCATTGAAAAGGTAGCATGTGAGAAATGAGGACACATTTCATCTCCATGTTGATTACTCCCACAATAGGTACATTTCATTTTGCAATTATTACGAGGATTATGAACAATACTCATATCCAAAACAATACATGATCAAATGTACAGCAATATCCAAAACAGAAATGCAAGTGTGTCCCCCCAAAATGATTAGTGTTGTAACATAGCCCCCAAAAAAAAAAAATAGACGAAGAAAAATTACAATTTGTGCAAGTTTGGAAGCCAAATCATCTGTTTATAACACACGGAGATTTTGATAAACTTCTAAGAAAAGGCTTACCAAAATGAAATTTGACTTGCACTAATGAATTCCTTGCGAAATTCTGATAACTTTCAAAAAAATAGTTTGCAAATTTTTGATAATCGGGGTGAAAGTTATGCCCTGTTGAAAATTACGCTTACAGTTGACTTCAGAGGCCAAAAAACCAATGTAAACAACAAAATTTACAAAAATTAACTTCCCCACAATGAAGTTGACGGAAATACCTTTCCGTGGACTACAATTTTGTAAAATTTTGACGCCTAGCTTGCAAGTTATAACAAAATGAAAAAAAAGCCCTTCTAGGACTATTGGTGGAGCCAGGGGAGGCCCGGTGGATGCCCGGGTGGCGACCCAATGGAGCCCCAAATGGGCCAAATTGTGGGTCGACTTGGATGGAATGTGGGCCGACTAGGCCAAATGAGGGGCCAACTAGGTCGAATGAGGTGCCGACTAGTCCGAATGAGGAGTCGACTTGGCCGGATCCTGTGCAAGACAAGGGACGGTTGTTTGAAGGCACCATTGGAGAGCAGACAAGTTCTAACAGGACACGATCAGGCCCCAAAAGAGGTCAAGTGGCCAAGACAAAGTGGAACAGTGCAACCGAGGAATCCTTTGAAGGTCGAGGGCTTGTGGAGTTCGCAAGTGAGGTCGGCAGGGGCCGAAAGACTATGAGTTTGGTTAGGGGCCGAATGCAACTAGGGGTCGTTGAAGGGGCTTGAAGACGCACACGGGGCCGAGGTGACTTCGATCACAAAGCACATACAGAAGAGCGCGAAGGTCGCCCAAAAAAGGGCCTATGCGATGTTAAGGTCAATCTCGCCTTGAACCAAGCGTCGACCAGGGTCTTTAGAGGCCAAAATGTGCCTCAAAATAGGGTCGCTAGGACCCAAACTGATTTTAAAAAAAAGGCAACCCGAGCAGGCTGAAAACGTGGAGGCAACTGACCAAAGCTTTGAACACCTATGAATGTGAAGGGGTCGAACCAAAACTAGGGTTTAAAGCCTAAAATACCAAACTTTTAACTGGAATATCACCTGCAAACAAAGTTTAATCGACCCAAAAAACTAATTTCGACCAGTTGCAACGGGTAAATTTGCCCTCTACAAAAAAAATCTATTTTTTAACAAAAAATCCGTACATTACGGAAATGGTCGTACCACTGTACAATACCATAAGCCAGAGGTAAAAAAAATTGCAAAAAAGCACTTTTACTGAAATTCATCAAACAAAGGGTAATCTTTACTATCTCAGGTCTTCTAGGCTCAACAACGAGATCTGTTTGGCTCCACGACAAACTCTTGACAAGGCTAGGTGCAGGATTTGCTCAAAACAGAAAGGGTTTTGCTAGTATGACTTTGATACCATGTTGGATCAGCCAAGATCAACCAGCAAGAACTAGAATCACTTCCACAAAGCTAAATTGCACAAAATAAGCCAAAACATATATTCAAAAGCTTACTAAAACGTACATAGATGACTTACAGAAATAGGCAAGAAAGAGGAGGTGGGGTGTGTGCAAGAAGTTGAGTCCACTTTTTGGCCAAAAAATGGAAGTGTTTTCCTTAATTTTCAAAATTTGTCACATTTGACCTTAAAATTTTAAGCACTTAGAGATGGAATTTTGAAAAAAGTCACTAATCATAAAATGTAGTATTCGGAGTCTAGTTTCAAAATATGTAATTTATTTGAATACCCAGATGATACAAATTGATTTTCAATAGGCCTTTTTTAAAAACCATTGTTTAAAAATTATTTTTTTTTACTATACCATGCACGTGTACATCATCTATATTTTGACCTAAATAATCATATTTTTCTAAATCCTTTTGGAAAAATATTTGTAACTCACTAAAGCATGTTTTCCATATTTTTTATTGAATATTTTTTTTTGTTAATTTTTTATTAGCCATATTTGGTGTTTTAAAAAATCGTCATATACGTCACGCATAAGATTTGACCTAAACTTATCATTTTTGAATTTTTTTTCAAATTGAAAAGAATTGTCTGAAGTACGTTTTCGTACAATTTGTTTTTCAAAAAAATATTTTAATAAAAAGTTATTAAAATACTAAAAAACCCTGATAATTCAAGTTTATGGACCTGTTTCATCAAAAATTTATTGAAATATAGAAAAAATAATCCAATTGTAAAAAAATTTCATATTTGGAATCTACACTGTCTCATCTATAATGGGTTTTAATTTCGTCAAAAAATTCTGCAAAAAAGGTCTTCAGACATATGCCCAAAGTCACTATTTTGTTGTGACATTGGCAGGACCTTCAACTTGCAGGTCAAACTAGGTCCAAAGTCTAGGTTCGGGTCCCCAACCCCTTTCCCGAACCGGTTAACAAAGCAAAAACCAAGCCCAAAATTCAAATTTTAAGAAACGGGATCCCGTTTGAAAATGGGATCCTGTTTTGTTTTTCATATTTAATCCCTTTATGAAACGGGATCCCGTTTCTAGAAAACAGGATCCCACTTTTGGCTCAGGATCCCGAAGCAAAACGAGACCCCGTTTCACTTTTCCTGATTTCGGGTTTTTGTCTAAGTCTGAAACTTCCACCTTAAGTGGACTCAACTTTGTGCATTTACCTGATGGGAAGCTGGGAAACAACGATTGACTACCACTCCAAAGGTGCAACACTTGTGAGCTCAAATGACAAGTGTTTGAGCAAGTGGCAAGTATGCATGCACAAGGAGTCTCAAAAGGATGAGGACATATGTCTCAACCACATGAGGTGAGACAAACTCCTAAAAAGTCCGTAAGTGGAGACTTAAGCATAGTGTGAATAGGACCTAGTCAATCTAGATAGGTAAAAACTATTTTCACACTAACACTACTAGCTAATTAGAGGAAAATCCTGATATGACCCATGTGTTTTCACTAATGACATTAGGGGTTCGATCCAATCCCTTTTCTACCCTTGGGGTGTTCGATTGAACCTACTTATGTGGCGCCCCTATGGTAGGTTTTTATTCTCCTATCCACATGTTACATTTTTCTATCTCAAAACAATCAACTTCACATCATGTGTGCGAGGTCAAACGAAATCATCTAAAGACAAGGTTTTGTGTGTATGTAGCAATTAGAATTAACTTTCCAAAAATGATAGTATGTGGTATATTTTTAATATTATATTTTTTATTTATTTAGTAAGAAAGATGGGTTCATTACAAAAAAATAAATACCTCTATTGAAGACACTAAGAAAAATAGCAAAAATTTGCATTGCAATCCACATCAATGTTCTTGTTTCAACAAAAAAATCAATTTCATTAAATAAGCAAAGAGAAACATGTTACAGTAAAATGTACATCTAAATTTCTATTAGTACCAATTAAATATTTAATAATATATAAAATATTCAATAAAAAATTACCAAAAAATATCTATACACTAGATATTAGAGTTAACAAGCTAATTTCAAAAAATCTTGGAAAGATTTTATTTGTAGTAAAAGTTATATGTTATGGTAAAATGTCACTCACTATAAAATAATAGAACAATAATAAAAATTTGATAAAAACTAACCAAACATGATACAAATATTTATTTTTTTAATTTCAAAAAATTATAAATTGAATTGACAAAAAAAGACACAAATCAGTAGTTTACATCATCTTTAAATTCTTAATAGTTTGTTATAATTGGCAAAATGTGTGAAATGCTAAAAAATGTTAATTTTTGTGGCCTAATAAAACTAAAAAATGGGATGCATTGATTAAAAAAAACCTAAAAAATGGGATACACTATTGCATTTTCACCTCACTAGATTCACATTACTAAACAAATTAAAAATGTTTTTGTATATCTGAGTAGAAAAAGAAAATGTATAAATGCACAAACAACTAATGATTAAGTCAAGATATAATGTAAACTGAATTTGGGTCTAGGGTTTAGATGGAAATGAGTGAAAAGGAGAGCAAGAGCATGAGCAAGAAGATCAACAAAATAGGAGTGAAAGGCGAAGGGTGCAGGGCCTTTGATCTGCTCAAAAGGAAGGGACAATCTTTGGCAAAGGAGAGCACCTTTCTGAACAAAGTAAACTGATCATAATTGAATGCAAGGTCTAAGGAGAATGAAGCAGGAATCCTCAAGAAAGGTTTTTTGACACCCTCCCAAGCCCCTTCTACAAGCAAGGTGACCTAGGCCTTGTTGGAGCCTCAAAGCCCTAAATTCTTCAAGGCGTGTAAAAACTCATCAAACCCCTTACACAGTTGTGACAATTAGTGCAGAATACAAATTTCAAATGACTATTCATACGCCTCCCTAACACTTTTGGATAGAATTCAAGTAGAGATGGACATTTTGGTCTATCTAACAACAGGAATAGATGCTCCTATTAACCTAGAACCTCCTCCCTCTCCCTCTCAACTAACAAAAATCCTAGCACTCACCTTGGGCAACATGACACTAAATTTTGCAATAGATCCCCTAGACTTCCATGTTACGAATGGCTAGATAATGCAATGATGGAATGAATTAGATGCAAATCTCTTGTTTTTAGATGTCTGGGGAAGCACCCCCTTTGGAAGAATTCATATCATGGACCAAAGCAAATTGGAGCAATCTAGAGACTCCCTCTATGTAGCTCCTAAACTATAGCTTTTTCCTAGTTAAATTTATTTCATTTGGAGATTGGACGTATGTATAGGATCGTGGCCCTTGTTTCTTTAGTAACCATGGGCTATCAATGAGCCCATGAGCCCCTTTCTTCAATCCTACAAATGTGACCATTACCAAGATTCTAATCTAGTTGGGTTTATACAACCTCCCTTTGGTGATGAGGGATTCTAGACTCATTCAAATTTTGATAAATCGGGTGGGTGAATTTGTGAAGATGGATTTGGAATTGGTAGACCCAAAAAGAAGGTCTGTAAGGGTTTGTGCTATGATATACATTTCAAAGATTGTTACACACATTATCAAAATACATTCCACATAGGGCACATGGATGCAATATTTAAATTACAAAGGTTTCCCTAAAAGATGTTTTAGATACAACAAGATTGATCATCAAATTGCAAGTTGTTCAACCAAATATACTCCTAGCATCTGATCCATAAATCTCAAAAAGTAGGTAAAGAAAACAAGGATCCTATATAAAGATTTTATCTAGCAAAATCGCGAAGTTGAGTTTGATACCATGTCTCAAGTGATTTAAAATAGGAAATAAATAGGAGTAGAAACATTTGTACCTGCCTTCTAAAGTGATGAACCTCATCACTGCTTCTACAACATCCTTCCACACTCCAGGTAAATCTTCACGATTGAAGCCATTTTGTAGCCTTCCCACCTCTCCCGACTTCATAAACCTTTCCATAGTGCTATGATCATGGCCTTTGATTTTCTTAGGAAGTCTCTCCCCATCTTGTTTAAGCCCTGTTGCCGCAGCTATCAGCTCATCTGTGACCTTGAAGGCTAACCCTCTCACTTTAACCTTCCCTACCTTCCAAGACATAGCAAATTCCTTGGAAAGATTGGAATCATGCTCGTTCATCACTTCAAAGTAGTGGGCTATCTTTCCCCTGGTTAAAATGTCCCAAACTTCCTTCTTGTTTCTTATGGACTCACAGCTAGATGGCTCAGTGCGTATTAAGTCCCCTCCATCGTGTACAAACTCACTGGAAAACCTTGGTTGCTGATAGAAATCTTACGGACCTTAGGAAAGAAGCGCTTGAGAGCCTGCAAATGAAAAATAAGCCTAGAATAATCCTATCATTCATCGAGGTGTCATAATTCGAGAAAATTCTCTCGCTCGTGTTCATTAAGTGCCAAGGGTTAATCGTTCACTCGAATGCAATCATTATTCTTGACTTCAATGAGGTACTTGCCACTAATGTGAGGAGGGATGGAATTAAGATCATGCCAATTCTTCAAACCTTGAACATCATTACTGAAGGTGGCGAATAGGTCGGCAATAGAATTGCCTTCCCTATATATATGCCTAACTTTAGTATCTTCGAAAGAAGTAAGCAAGGCTTTTATATCATCAACAATGTCTTTATATGACCAATGGGGATCAACTTTGCAATTTATCATATCAACTATGTTTTTAGAGTCTCCCTCTAAAAAGAGTTTGGTTATGCCCTTGTCCTTGGCCATTCTGACCCCTTGGAGGGCAACTGATGCCTCAACATAGTTATTAGTATGGTGTCCTAGGTTTTCAGAGAACGCTCCTGAGAACCTGCCCATTGAATCCCTTGGGATTCCACCCCCACCCGCCTAACCTGGGTTCCCTCTAGAAGATGCATTGAAGTTCATTTTGAACCAGCTTGGATCAAGGGGGCCCTAGAGTTTTGTTTATTATCGTTATTATCCCGTTGTCATTTGTCTTGTGAACTTTCAAGTGCTCTATTATACTTCTATTGATCTTAGTATTCTATCATGCGCCCTATTGTACCCTATCTGTTGTGCAAAACAATGAAGGAAAGAGGCTTACAAACACCATCTTTTTTATAGAAGACTTGTTTTGAAAAAGACATGGCTATTTGGAATAGATGCCTTGATCTTAGTAATAGTTGTACCTCCTTGTTAAAATAGCTAGCCAACTACTTGCATTTAGGTACCCTATTAATAAGAGATTTTCTCTGGTTGCTCCTTTAATAGGTGCATCCCTCTATATTAAACATCCACCTTTTGAGCTTGTCTTGGAGCCCCCATATAGAGGTATGCACTTAAGCTCCAAACGCACACCTGTGAACTAGAATATAAACTTTCATCTAAATTAAATTTTCCTTTGGTGAGGCGTGCACACCTAATAACTAGATTTGAAAGTCAAGTTTGAAACTAGCTTTTCTCTATTCTTGAGTGCACCCTTCTACATTGGAATTTATGTCTTCCAAAACAATCTCTCCTTTGTTAAGTGTGCCCTGATACACTAGGTGCAAGCCTCAAAATGAACCTTCAACTTTGAAATTTGAAAACGAATCCCCCTCTTTCAAGTGAGCACTTCAGGCTTAGATGTGCACGTGTAAATGCTTTAAGAAACTTGGTCTTTGCCCTTCCCAAGTGTGCACCTCTAGTTCACATGCGCACCTCACAAGGTAACTTCAAACACTAATCCACATTGACTTGACCTCTTCTATCAAGCGTGCACCTCTATAGTAGCCTCTACATACTAAAATCAAAATTAGATTGCTCTTTACTAAGGCGTGCACTTATGCTTCAAGTGTGTGCCTCACAATAGGTTTTGAATCTCTTTGAAACTTGATGCCCTTCACATATAGGCAAGCACTTCTAGCTTGTATTTCAAACTTCGAAATTTTCCCCCTCACAAGTGCACACATCTCACTCCCTGCACACCTGACAATGAAAACTAGAAATTTTGACTTTACCTTTTTCAAGTGTGCATCACAACACTATACTTACCCAGTTTTTAATTTGAAAGCCTCCTTAAAGATGTGTCCTGAAAAATGAAATTTTGACCTTGAACTTGCCTTTATCAAGTGCATGCACCTCTCTATTGGATCCTTTGCTTTTCCTTACTTTAAGTGCACACTTGTCCTTATGTCTTACGAAATTTCTTCAAAAAAACTTATTTTCTCCATCGTGAGAAATGCCTTCGGAAGCCTCATTTTGTACCTAATTGTGAATACAAAGAAAGAGCAAAACAGAAACAACATGAACTGTCCTTGGGAAAGTGATGGATCTTAGATTTAAACTTAACACAATACGAAAAACATACATGATTACAACAGACCTTATCAAGAAGAAACATTAAAAACATGTCACTTTATCCTTATGGGACCCTCACCACGAAATAGAAAACTACCAAATTTATGCAATATATACAAAGTTGCCTACAACATTATGTTTCAAATAGAGTTGACCATCCAAGGCCAACTGAAGGACTTAATGTTAATGCTCAAATCAAAGTTGGTACACCCCATAGTTATATGTTTCTTCCTCTACATATCTGGTAAAGCTCCTTGTGACTGTGCAACCACAAGAATAAAAGTTAACACCAAAAGTAACTCTATTAAGCTTGAGAAAATCTAGCGGACAAAACCTTGGAAAGAACTAGCACTAATAGGTTAAGGTAGTATACAAATGGTGCAAATTTGCATGAGTACAGAAGAGGACAACCCATGTTTAGAAAATCCAATACTAAAATAACGGAGGACGCCTTTTAACACAAAATATTATTAGCTTCAACTTTCAACTCAAAAACTTACATATATAACATAAAATATCAATAAGTAATAAACCTTTGACAAATGCTGCTTATTAGAAAATCCAATACTAAAATAAAGGAAGACTCCTTTTAACACAATATTATTAGCTTCAACTTTCAACTCAAACTTCTATATAGAACAAAAAATATCGGTAAGTAATACACCTTTGACAAATGCTGCTTATTAGAAAATCCAATACTAGAAAACGAAGAAGCCTTTTAACACAAAATATTATTTAGCTTTAACTTTCAACTCAAACTTTTATATAGAACATAAATATCAATAACTAATGCACCTTTGACAAAATGCTGCTTATACAAGTTGCCACATTATTATGAACGGGATCAGTTATGTGATCCCGTAAATTTTCGATAGGCCCTTTGCCAGTGAGGGCGGCTTGAGCATAGAAACCTAGCCAAGCTACCATGGCTAGACGCCCATTCTTTATTTCTTTCACCTTCAATTCCTCAAAGGCAACAGGATCGTTTGATAGCCCTAAGGGGTCAAACAATATTCCCCCAGGATAATTTTCATCTCCTGGTAAATAGATGCCCAGTGGTTCTAAGGCTTCAATTCCACAGTACCTTGCATACTCAGGGCCAACCTGTGGACAGATTCTACAATGTCAATTTAAATGTAACAAAATAAATTATAATTTCCAGAGAATAATATTACAATTAAAAAACATATTACTCTGATATATATATATATATATTATGGCGGCTGATTCATGCATCAACCGTGTAGAAGTCTCAATAAGGTTGAGCATTCATAATTGGCTAGATATGAAATCCAAGTTCCAGAAACACACTGAATGATAAGACCCAGAGCAAGTTCAAGTAACTAACTACTTTGACGATAGCAAAATCTAGAGAGCCTGATAAATATGTGCAAATGATTATTAAAATAGAAAGACATTACTCAGATAAACATAAATTTTGCAGACATTAATCAAACTAAAGTACAATGAATCCTTCTAAAACTGTATAAAGCTGATGGTAGCATTTCAGATGAAAAACAAAACTAAGACACGGTTAGAAGATCAGGACCGTATGAGTTTGACTGCATGTGTGCTATTCATTTTAAATCTGTGATGCCTATACAGAATCTAAGAGTACATATTTAAAAGAATACATACAAATTTGATTTTCCTAAGTTGTCAGGCCAAGTGTCCACATTTTGAACTTTTGGTTTTATTTGCGAGTTTCCCCACATCACAAAGAATCCATGTTTTTGCCACTCACTGTATGTTTGAGTGCATGTTTCCCTCTGTGTATGTGCATGCGCTCATGTGAAAATGGTGAGACTCAGACTCCTGCAGATCAAAAATTAATATTTTTAAACACATTCTGCTGGTGCAAATAAGAAACTCTAGCCCACTCCTTCAAAAAGAAAAACATTTGTCCCTAGGTAATCTTCTGCTCAGAACTCTTGTTTTCATTACTATTATATTCTTCTCTTTCCTGTAAAGTTTGTTTCCTATCAGTTAGAAACTGTGTTTAGATGGATGAGATGCTCATCAAACATTTCATAATCCACTAAGATTTCCAAGAAATGGTGAACAGATCCAAATACAAGGAAATTCTAGGTGACAACAAACTTAGGAAAGCTTATTGCTATGAGAAGGAACCAATATTTGTGCACAGAAAAAGGAAGAATGTGCACAAATCTTAACAACTCAACCAAAAACTGAAATCCATTTGAAATGTGCTCTATACGATGAGATCATACTGAAATCGAATACACTAATCAGAACATTTGAAACTAAACTGTAACAAACAGGAACTAATATTTTTGTGCATTAGAAGAGGAAATATGCAAAATTAACACTTGCATGTTGCAACAAATTAAGTACATTTTCCATGCACAAGGAGGCATTTTAAAGATGGAATGTGCTAACCAGAAAAATAAACTAAGGAGCCAAAGATTTGAATTTACAATTTATGTGCATACCCTTACAAATCAAAAAGATAGGCAGGTGAACTGGTTTAATTTCATTTCGGTTAAAATAAATTCAAAAAAATGCCACTTGGCATGTATCTAGTAGTGGTTATATTCTGCTTTTTGCACCGAGTAGACACTGATGGGCTCTAATTTGCTGGCCAGTATTTATTGAAAACTGGTGATGTTTTCTCTACTCCAAAATGTCCTCCAACCTCATTGGAATCTGCTTCCAATATCAACTTTTGACACTCTCCATCTAACGCTACACAAATATATCCCAAGATAGAATGTCTTGTAAATACAAATCAAAAACTGTCTTACCAGATATCATCATCTGATGTGTTTAAGAAAAGTCTTGATCTGTTTTATGCATCTTTGACCATGTATCAGTTTCATGCCCAAATAAATCAATGACAATGAACTATCCTTTGCTTGGTAGATGGCTCAAACAATCAGATATGAGATTGGCACTATCCGTCATGTGCTTGACATTCAGGGTAAACTGTTGCAAGAGGTTAACCTTATTTGGTGCTGCTTCATTTGCAACTTGTTTTGAATCTGCAAGAACTACAAGTAGTTATGGTCGATATGTTTGATGGTTTCCTTCCAAGAATGTAATACTTCCATTGCCTGCAAGATTGAACAATGACATACAGTTATCAGTTATGTGTTTTGAAATTTTCTAACAGCATTATTGGAAGTCTCACTTCATTGGCATGTTGAATGTGGACTGGACCAACAGCATATTCAGAATCATTATTTTCATTCTTGTTGGAATGTTGATGTCAAATTACACAAACAAGTCCATACCAAACAGAAACATAAATTTCACGAGCAAACCAGTGTTCCACGGGGACCCGTCCCCCCCCCCTCCTGGACGTTTCCGAGACTTGGGGACGCCTGCAAGACGTCCCCCCGCCGCCAGTACGCCAGAGTCTTCAGCGAAACGGAGGGTACTTCTAGCCGTCCCCGAGATGTCTCGGGGACTTCTGGACGTCCCTTGAGCGTCTCGGGGACTTCTGGATGTCCCCCGCGCTGGGGCTGCGAAAAGTTACTTTTTTTTTTTTTGGTTTTTTCTTGGACTTAGAGCCCAGGTCCGAACCCTAAGGAGGTGTTTGACCATTTTAAAGGCTAAAAACTCTCATTACACTCTCATTCTTCATTTTTTTTACTCAATATGCCATTTCATGTTTTGCAACAGCTAAGTGAAAAAGAGGAAACCAGTGAGAAGAGTGGGTGAAAGAGGGAGTTTGAGGTGTTGCAAGTGCAAGAGGGGTGAGAAGGAGAAAGAAGAAGAAGAGGAGGAGCATTCTACACCAAGTGTGAAGGATTTTTCAAGCACAAGGTAAGTTTTTATGACTGTTTTTTGAAGTTTTTTCATTTTTTATTTTTTTTTTTTAATTTTTTTCTAAGTTCTTAGTTTTAGTTTTTCATGTTGAATCTTACAATGGGCATTGAAATGAAAATCAAAACATGAATATGCATTTGCAGCCATATTCATGTTTGGCTGCAAATGCATATTCATGTTTTGATTTTCATTTCAACGCCCATTGTTTTTTTAAATTTTTTTCATCTTTCCATCAAGATTTAAGTTTTAAGTTTTTAACATCAAATTTCACTTATAGAATTTATTTGTTTATTCATTATTGCAGTGTCATAATGAGCTCTCATGACATGAGTGGGAATGAGGTTCATGGTGATCCTGACAGTGGAAGTGAATATGCTCCTGAGGCTGAGGGGAGTGACCATGGGGTTGAGGTTGAAGCCAATACTAGTTCCATGGCAAGTGAAGCAACTAGTTTTGAGTGCCCTTCTGCACTACTGGCACCATATGCTAAGGGTCCTTTTGATCGCAAATCCCCTCTCAAACAGTTTGCAACAAAATTACTAAACAAGGACGGGTTACCATCTGGTGGCACAAGGTGGAAGTGCAACTTTTGTGCTCTAGAGTGGTTTGGGAGCATCACTAGAGTTAATGCACACCTTCTTTTCATTAGAGGAAAAGGTGTAGACATATGTTCTTTTTTGGCAAAACCGCAAAACATCAAATACAAAGTTGAAATAAATAAGTTATGGGGTCTTCCTGATGATACTACAGCTGCACCTATGCATACTACTTTGCACCATAGGGCACATCTTCAGCATAGCCAGCCACAGAGTTCTAGCCATACTTTGCAGACGAGAGTAGGAGGGACACCAATTTCTTCTTCCAGTGCCTATGTAGGAGAGGGGAGGGGGAAACAGAAATTGCAAACTCAAAGTAACCCCATAGCAGATTTGTTTAAAGTGCAGCTCAAGGATGACACAGATGATGCCGTTGGCAAGTTCTTCTTTGCCAATGGCATCCCATTTCATGTTGCTCGATCTCCTTATTATAAGGAGATGATATCGATGGTGGCAAGGGTAGGACCATCATATGTGGCACCAGGTGAGACAAAATTGAGGACCACGATCTTGGATAAGAACTATTCCAAGATCAATTTGTTGATGGAGACGATGAAGGAGTGTTGGGTCAAGACAGGATGCAGCATAGTCATGGATGGGTGGACGGACATTAGACAGCGTCCACTCATTAATATCATGGTTACATGTACTGAGGGCCCATATTTTCTTAAGGCAATTGATTGTTCAGGGCATCGCAAAGATGCTCATTTTCAGTTTGAGGTCCTCAAGGAGGCTATTGAGGAGGTTGGGCCACAAAATGTGGTCCAAGTAGTGACAGATGCAGCACGTGTGCAAAGCTGCAGGGAGACTTGTTGAGGCAGCTTATAGGCATATTTGGTGGACTCCATGTTGTGTGCATGCCATGAACAATGCACTCAAGGACATGGGGAAGATTGGTTGGATTAGACAAGTGGTAAATGATGCGAGAGATGTGCAGATGTTTATCTGCAACCACCACACATCACATGCACTCTTCAGGACCTTCACTAAGAAGGAGTTCCTGAAACCTACTGATACGAGATATGCTTCCTATTTCATTCTCTTGGAGAGAATGATTGAGTTGCAAGAGGCACTGCAACTCATGATTATGACAGCAGAATGGAGTAGGTGGGCCGAGTCTAAGACAGAGCAGGGTCTGAGGGTGAAGGATACAGTGAAGAATGATGTGTTCTGGGCTGATGCAAAATATATTGTCGCCATCATTACACCAGTTTTCCAGGTAATCAGGTATGGGGATGCAGATGGATCTAACCTTGGAGAGGTGTGTGAGTGCATCGATTCTATGCTTGATCAGATGAGGGCTGTTGTGCGACAGAGGGACCCCACATTGGCATTATACCATGAGCACATTCAGCCAATCATTCACAGGAGATGGGAGAAGCTCAACACTCCCTTGCACATGGCAGCTTATGCACTTAATCCTAAGTGGTACTTGACTAGGCCTGGTAGAGTGACACCGATACGGGATCCGGAGGTGAAGGCGAGGTTCTTCAGGTGCATTGAGAGGATGTATGATGATGTAGATGCCAGCACGATTCACACTGATTGGACCAAATTTGCCACTCTTAGGGGTTATTCAAATGCGGCCAAGATGGATATGGTAACTATGGCACAGGGTGACCCAATTTTGTGGTGGACTTGCCATGGATCGGGATCTTTGACTACCACTCTAGCCATCCAATTGTTATCTCAGGTTTCTAGTTCTTCAGCTATTGAGAGGAACTGGTCTGCATATAGCTTCATCCACTCTCTTAAGAGGAACAAACTTACCTCTAGGAGAGCAGAGAAGCTTGTGGTTGTACATAGTGCTTTGCGTCTCATTGACCGCAGAACACTTGTGTACAAAGAGAGTCCAGCAGCACGATGGGATGTAGAGCCAGAGGAGCTAGCACAGATTGATGAGGATGCTTCAGTTTCGGCTTCAGATGCAGGGCTGGTTGGTATTAGTTTGGCAGAGCTTGACCGCGAGGATTCCAGTAGTTCGAGTGATGAGGAGTTTGGGGACGATTAGAGGCCTCCCTTCACTACATTTTGATTTTTGCATTTTGTAGTTTGTGCTTATTTTGATATCATCATATGCTACTCATTGTGATTGTAACCATCTTTAAGACTTTATGATACATTGATATGACATTATGATGTGACGTTATATTTTCCGTTTTCGATATAATAGAAACTAAGAAATCTCAAATTCGACAATTTCATTTGTCTTTTAGTAATAGACTAATAGTATTCAAGTATTTAAAATGTTAGTATTTGCAATTTTGCTAGTTTACTAATTTGCCATTTGAAATGTTATTCAGATATTCTTAAACATCTTTTTATAACTAGTTATTCAAGTACCATATGTATATCAGCGCCGCCCCCCCGCCGCTGTCCCCAAACTTAGACCCTTTGTCCCCCCGTCCCCGACAGGGGACCCGTCCCCGTCAGGAAACTCCGTGGAACATTCGAGCAAACGGAATGAGCACCAACATGTAGATGTATAAAAAGAAACTACAGAGAAGAAAACAACTTTGCAAAAGCTAAAATGGAATTGGAATGAATTGGATGAAATGGTAAGAGGCATTGCCTCTATTTATATGTCGTTCATACACGACATAAGAATAGGCTGACCCGATTAAAGCATCAATCCCAAGATAAGAATAAAAGATATCTTACACATGTAGGCCTCTTTAATATAAGTAGGTTCGTTAACACATGTAGCCTCTATACACAAAGTAGATAGGACCCAAAAAGATGAACATAACCCAAAGGTGTACTAGAAGAATCGGTAATTTGGTGGGACCCAACAAGATGGGTTTCCTATATTCTAACAACCCCCCTAAAACTCAACTTAGATGGGCAAGGAGGAAGGAGACATTCAAGCCAAAAAAGAGAGGCTACATCCCCTCCCTAATGATAGATTCTGGTTACTTTAACAAATCCTGCAATCTAGAAATTTGTCCATCCATCTACATGAATATGAAGGTAGCATCTTTTTTCTTCAACAAGAAAGTACGATCCTCAGCTGCTGCATCTCACACACAAAACCTAAGAATCCAACTTCCAAAAGATAAATTGGTCCCATTATAAAAGATCCATCATGAATCATTTTCTGAAGAGTTTTCAACTGGAAATCATTCTCTAAATACAAATTTTAATGCTCTTCCAGGCACAACAAGAGCCAAAGGTGAATGGTGACCAAATGTTGAAGCAACCTGTGAACTTGAAGACTAATCTGGTCACTCCAGGCTACCAACATTACAAACAAACTCCAAAAACCACAACACCCAAACCCATGTGCCAAAAACATGAAGCAAGACACTGAAAACTAATCATCCAGCAAAGTCAAATTGTTGCTCATTACTGAAAGTCAAATAACAAATGGATCATTCAATGTGCATTTGCTCCAAAAGAAACAAAAATGTGAAGCAAAACATTGAATCCATGTCAGCCATGGAAATTTGCCACAAGCATCTCTCAATCCTGAGAGTTCTCTCAAAGTCAACAAACATGATCGATAATGCTCAGAAATAACTGAAGTCAATCCTCTTCAAATAAAAGACCTCCAAGGAAAGAAATAAGCAAGTCCTCTTTGAACACACTACCAGCATAAGAATGACGCAAATCCACTACGGACAAATGACATCCAACGTCATTCTGAACCAACTTTGAGAAACAAAGATGAAATCAACATACTAACATTCACTCCATGAGATAATGACCCACATACATAAGGCTAGCTATCCATATAAGAACACCCATCATTAATGAAAGCTAGATGCCTCCATTCACAATAGTGTCATCTTGATCACTGGTTCATTCACGACAAACACATCCATTCTTGGCCAAATCAAGATTGACTAGCATCTCCTCAAAATATGGGAGTCCCATATGTTGGATTCATAATATTTGAATCAACAATACTTAAGTGTATCTTCTCGAATGCCTCAATCAATATATTACCTCAAGAAACAACCTTATCTATCTCTAAAGCCTCAATTGGCATAATAAAAAGACTCTCCAAATCGACAATCGAAGCTGAAATCTTAATAGAGGAACTCTTCATTTTGGAACTCGATGACTCAATCTCATCATTGCGCTTAGGTGTATTCTCAACTAGAGTCCTATGATTGCAATACTTTTCCTAGAATCCAGAAAATGTATAAACCTTGGCTTCTTTATTGACCTTACCATTGGCAATCACCTGAAAAATTTTAATTACAACCTTAAAACAAATTCATCTAGCCAAAACTCAACTTTGTTATCTTGTTGATTATTTGATAAACAAATAGTAGATTTGCACTCTATTCAAATACATGGTAAGATCCCTAATTATGTGATTTGTACCACAACATTACCACTACCAACAACGGAAAGAGTTGAATCATCTACTACTAGACTATGTCCCATCCACTTTGCCAGTCTTTTGAAACAAGCTACAACCCTTGACCATATGACGAGTGTAAAAAGAATCAACAAATAAACTCATATTTTCAATTTTGCGCATGAAAAATTACAAGAAATATGAGTACAAGGATATTACTCTTACCTTTTTCACTGTGCTTACCTTCAAATTTCTTTGATTTCCTCTAAGAGATCCCTCGTTTTCTGCTTATAGCAAGCATCCTTAGCATGTCCAGGTTGTCCTATGTCTATTGGAACTCATGGATGGTTGAGCAAATTCTTTTCTATCTCAAAGATTTTTGAATTCCTTGACCGATGTATACCATTTTGTTCAAAAGCTTGAAACTAATTCCTTTGGTGTGTAATTCCAAAAATTACCAAAAGAAGTTGAAGAATGATCAAATCTTGAGGAATCGGAATAACATAGCATTTTTTCCTTTGTTTTCAATTGTGCACCTGTGACATGTGGTTTCTTTTCTTTCATCTTCTCATATTAATCATGTACTATAGCCAGGCCTTGCCGAATTCCATCACAAGCTACCTCTTTTTTAGATGTTTCTTGTTAAAGCTTGTGCATAGCTTAGTCGCATCCTTCCTCTGCTCAACAAATCCTTCAACAACAAGGTATCTAAATTGAAAGAGATTCTTCCACATTTATATAATCTGGTCCGTGCTACAAGTAAGGTTGATCTCCGGTTGTTGGTTTGATGAGCAGACAGTTATACTAAGAGGGAGGGTGAATCAGTATAATACAAACTTCTACTTCTTTCAAAACTTAACAACCACAATAATAACAATATCCACAATTACACAACACAAGAAGAACACAAGATTTACATGGAAACCCTTACGGGAGAAAACCATGGCAAAATATTGCGCTTATACATATATATATATATATATATTTCTTACAAGCTTTGTAGGCACCAACCTACAAGAGACACCAATCCCCTCTTGTACAATTTGTAAGCACCAACACACTGGAGACACCAATCCCCGCTTGTACACTTTGTAGGCACCAACCCACTGGAGACACCAATCCCCGCTTGTAGAATTTGTGAGCACCAACCCACTGGAGACACCAATCCCCACAATTTGTAGGCACCAACCTACTGGAGGCACCAACCCCCACTGCTAAGCACCAACTTAGCGAGAGACACCAATCTCTCCTTTAGGAAGCACCAACTTCCACAACAAAGTTCCACCTTCAGGATGTTGCTTCTTCAACGGATGATGGACATCTGATTTCCTTTCACAAATTCTTCTTGTAAACAATATATTCTTCACAATTTTGATGCACTTGATTTCATACACTTTCCTCTTTCAAATCTGCATACTCCTCTTAACAAATTTACCCACACATACATTCTTCTTATGAATTTTCCATAAATTTCTCTTTTTAGATCTGCATGTACTCTTCTTACAAATCTGCTATAGACTCCTCTTTTTAAACCTGCATATACTCTTCTTACAAATCTGCTATAAACTCCTTTTTAATGATCTTTTTATATCTTCATGTGCAGATTTGTAGGTGTAGCTCTGATATATTCTTTTATTTTCTCACACACTCTTCTCATCACTTCACAAATACCTTTTATATCTTCTTGAACAGCAATGAATCCATGAAAGAATGCAACTCTTTGTTAAGAAGACAACCCTTCACTTAACATACCACTTCATACACACCACATCATTCGCACCTTTTGGAATGAGACATTTTTGTCTTTTATAGAGGAGAGCTGCTATGTATTAGTCGGCCATAAACAAAACAGTTTATATTTTAATTTAAACTTCAAATCTTGGCGCTAAAAGGTAAGTCGGCCAGCATGTGTCGGCCCAAACAAACAAGTTTAAATCTTTAATTTAAACTTCATTGCCCATTGAGGAGAGTCGGCCTCTTCATAATATATATCTTTAAATCTTCAAAAACGATTCTAGAGGTCGGTCAGATCATTATCGTTCACCAAAAAATCTTTGATGGAGACGCCACTATAAGGAATAGTCGACCTTATCAACTTGTCTTAACTCTGCCTTTGCTTCTTATAACAGCCACGGAATGTAACTCAATGATGACAATATAGTGGCCTTTGGCCGTAGCAATTTCCACCTTGCATTCTTTGGCATCAATGACATAACTTCTTTAACATCAGTGACAACAATTTCCAACAATCTCATCCATACATCAATGATAACAATGTGACATTCCTTCAACAATCTCCCATACGCCTTTGACATCAATGATAGCAAATCTTGGACAACGAATTCCTTCTTGACATCAATGAACATTTCCAACATGGTTCTCATCCAATAGTTGTGAATTTTCTTCAAGAAGTAGTTCATGGCCATTCTGGAGTGCCAAAAATGGATTCATGTCTTGGATTTGTTTGTCTTGGTGATTTTGCGTGTTCAACTTTCCACTAACTATTGTAAGATGCACACAAGATGTATGCAATTCCTAATTTGATACCATTGATCCTGATCCGAGGGGCAATACAGTGGACAGCACACTAAATTGTTGGAATATACATGTTTTATAGGTGGAAATTAATATGACTAGGGAAAATTGTAGAACTATAACTAGATGAACCGTGATAAAAGGAATTATAAATTTAAACAGAAAACAGATTATGAACAAAAGAATTAACCAATTCATTGATATGAGAAGTATGAACAGCAATCTCTCAGAAGAGATGCAAGCTATTTCTTTTGTATTATTGCAAAAATAAGATAGCAATCTCTAAGAATAGGTGTGAAGCTACCACACCCTTATTCATGAACCATATTAAAAAGGAATTATGAATTTACACAAAGAAAATAGATTATGAACAAAAGAATTAACCAATTCATTGATATGAGAAGTATGAATGGCAATCTCTAGAAAGCTAAGTTGCCGAATTGAGTACAGGTATGTGGGTATGGTATAGCAAAAAAATTTTGAAGCTGGGTACGTTTTGGGTATGTCTGTACAAAAAACATATAAATATCATAAGTATATATATATATATTCAGTCTAAAATCAAGAATTAAATTCTAAATACCACATATCATGCATGGAACAGTGTGACTTGTGTTTAAAAAATTAAAAGAATACTTAGATTAGAAAATTGACAATTTCCATTACAAATATAGTTAAATTGGGTGTATATCATATGCCCTTTTATTTAATGGTGAAATTAGAATTTTTGGAAAAAAAAGCTTATTAAAATCAAATCCGAATACTATAGATCATAGTTACAAGACTCACCCAAACTCAATGAGTCCCAAGGCAAATTGGTCGAAACGAGGCCCAAAGACTCGGGAACTAGGTACCCAACAAATCTAGTTAGACTCGCCGAGTCTCATCTACAAAACTCGGCCATGACATTTAAGTGGAAAATTAGGAAAATAAGGGAAAAAAATCGAAACACTTAAACATAAAAACACATAACATGATCTTTAACACTTCAAAATGATACTCTTTTCATTTGCAAGCATAGGTAAGGAGAAAAAGAAAAGAAAATTAAATCTAAAAACACAATCCATTGAAACAAAAACCAAAAAACATATTGGAAACAAACATAGTTAGGGCCTAATTACTGCTCTATGGCTTTGACAATTCTGTTTTTTGAAGGGTTTGGAGGACTCTTGGAGCTTGGTTAAAGGTGATAAAATTGTGAACAATGGCATGCCCCCTACCCCCACAAGAGTAACTGCCCCTCGACCCCGCTGGGGGCTAACACCCCCAAGCTTTCGCTCTAGTTTCAAAAACCAAAAAATAAAAATCATGTTGGCCCATGCCGAATGGGAAAAACAACATTTTTTTTGTTCTTTTGACTTTTTCCCAAGTAACTAACTTACATTTATACTTTTGGTTTGCCAAGTCAATCCCTATCCTAAGTAATGCTCCTATGGCTGCAGAAACATTTGCAAGCTTGTCTAAGATACAAGCATAGGACCCCACATAGAGCTGTTGATGTTGGGTCACATCATGCAAGCTCCTATCTACCATAGTTCATGACTCCATGTTGTGATTTTTGTTTTTGATGCCATGGATATCATAATCCATGAGTGTTGTACACCTAAAATGCCTGAGAATAGTTATATATTTAAAAATGTTGTTTCCTTCAACTCAAATCTACTTTTGTACTCATTTGATCGATGTGTACTTGTGTATGTGATCAAAGTAGGTTCTAATTGATAAGCTTATTATATCTTTAAAGTTGATTTATCGTAGGGTGCATAGTAAAAGCTTTAAATCCTTAAAAAATCTCTATATTTCATGGTTTTTCAAATTATCGAGTCTTTGCCAAGTTTGTGTTGAGTCTGGGTCAAAAATCAGCTTGTCAAGTCCAAGCCAAGTCTGAGTCTTGTAACTATGCTATAGATATTCAATGCCAAGTTATGTCATGAATTCAATTCCCCATAGGATTTCACCATAGTTGCCAGGAGACCGGTACTGGTATCGGCACAGGAGACTGAGACCGGTACCAGTACGTCTGTTTTTTGAAAATAGGAGACGGGGGTACTTGGAGACTCCATTTATTTTTTAATATAATTTAATAATATAAGTATATATTTTTTGTAATATAACTAATAACTAACAACAAATATTACTAAATTATATACCATTAATATAGCTAATAATGGTATGGTATAAGTTATTACTTATTACTAATGGTATAATAATTTAATATTAATGGTATATAATGGTATACCGTATATGTTGTTAAATTAATATATATACTAATAATTTAATAACTAATAACTAATATTAATATACCATTAATATTACTCCCGGAACCTAACCATGGAGGGAATTTGTAGAAATCAATGAGGTAATGGCGAATTGCTCTCTCTGGTGGGCCCAAAGGCATGATGTAGTGATCATGAATCCAATGATTATGAATCACTTCCAGATCTATTCGAATGTCCAACCATGCAGAGCAAGCAGCGGGCATTTGATCCTTCCCTCATCGGTTGGGGTTATAAGTTTTCAAAGGAGTAATAATGGAGGTTTGGGTCGAAAGTCACCCAAAAACGGCCGGAGATGTGTCGCAAAGGTGAAACGCGGACAGAAATGGAGGTTTTGTTTTCAAAAACATTGCCGAATCATTTTGATCCCCTGCAGAGTACCCAAAGATGCGCATGAGACGCATCCGGCCGTCTCTTGGAACGCAGGACGTCTCTACCCACGTCTCGAAGACGGGAGACATGTCCCCGTCCCAGAAACGCATCCCAGGTAGGGGCGTCTCCCTACAACCCTGAATTTCACTTTATATTATGGACGGAAGTTGAAAATATCTATCATGTCATTCTTTAAATCCTATCTACAAGTTACAACAATTTAAAGTGAAACATATACGAATTAAGTTATAGCAATTCCTTCATAATAATATTAAGTGAAATACATATATGCTATAACGGTATATTATTATGTATGAATTAAGTTATAGCATGTGAAGCCAAGTGAATCCGAATAAAGTAGAAAGCATGACACAATAAATTTTCAACTTATAACAAAGAGCCTAAGGGTTCAAAGCATGACATCAAATTTCCAGCCTTCTACAAAGGCGTCAAACCGAAAAAAAAAAAAAATGGTTAAGGATTAGGAGAAATGTCATGTTACAAAGGATTCGATTCAGGTGTGGAGCATACTGAAGCCATGCAACACCTGTTGAATTAAGAGCTTACTTTAACACACAAAATGCAATTTTCCTATTGCTGTGAGTCATTAAACACAAAATGCGTTATATGCCAATCGTTTAGGGTTTCGGGACAGTCATTTAGGGTTTCAGATGGTCAAAAAGTGAAAAGAATTGCCTTGAAAAGTTCACCCAATGCTAGAATTGTCTTGGAACCGATTTGGAATTGCCACATCCACCCCAGAATCACCCAAGTATACCCTTTGCCATTTCCGTACAATTCTGACCACTCAAATCCGAACCCTATCCAATTCCACAATCAAACCACATCCAAATCTGTTTTTGGGACGAATCGTACCCAAAAAACGCAAGATTTTCCTACCAATACAGTAACATAGCTAAAAAGACTCAAAAGAGACATAAGCTACTTCTCCTGCATTATTACAAAAATAAGGTAGCAATCTAAGAAGAGACGTGAAGCTACCACACCCTGATTCATACAAAGCACTCTCCAAGAAGAGATGTGAAGCTACCAAACTACACTCTCAGCTCTCTCTACTATGCTACAATATCCTCTATGTCTGATTTCTTACATTTTGAGGACAATTCTTTGCTAGCTACTTTTAGCAAGAAAATGAGGTGTGTATAAATAGAAAATGCTGTGATTCACCTTTGAATTTGTCTTGACATGAATCCGATCAAAGACAAAATTCTGGTTTTCTAAAATTTCTGGAGTTATTTAGATTTTTGTATTTTGGAATTTTCAGGACTTCCTAAGTGGTTTTCAGGGGTCAAACTTAGCCAAACGGACTTTGCACCCTTTCACCATGCTGTCTTAAGCTTCTGAACATTTTCTGAATGGGATTGTTTTGAGCTACAGTCCCAAAGTGATGTCTCCGACACCTTGACCTGCTAGTTTTCAGATAGTCTGTCAAAACACTTGCCTGAACTGCCACCTATACTGAACCCTCTGTGTGTAAGTCCACAAGAGGATTTGTTTCCACTTGCCTTATATGTTGTCTAAATTTTGTACCCTTGGGTTTCAACCTCGTGACCAATATCAAAAGCAAACTAGACCGCCAATTCACCCACACTCAGGTATTTCATATCAAAATCCTTAAGAAGCGGTTAAGAAGGATATGCTTTGGATTTTTCCTAACAAAGATGTATTCATGTTTTCTACCTGAAATAGAAAATAAGTACAAAATATGCAAATAAATTGAACTATGAAAGCTAAGTGAAGATACCATAAGGAATCATGCTACACAAACAAAATCCTTTCAATCAACACACTACCAAATATTTAATGAATTTTTTTTAAATTACCTAATGAAAAATCATCTTTAAGAAAACAAGTTTTTCAAGCAAAAGACTCTTCTTTGCCTATGCTTTAGGGCAAATAGGTGGACTAGTTTTGAACCTATTTAATGTATAAACATGGTTACTAGACATGAGCGATCCCAGGCCATACAATGTAAAAAACTGTAGTGATTAATTGCCGTTAGAGCAATGTTAGCATCCAGTTGAAAAATTATATCCTTCCTCTGGTCAACAGAAAGAAATCTCAATATGTTTACTGCTAACATGCATGACCAAATGTCCATTTATTAATTTGAGTATAAAAGCATAGTTGAATTGTAAAATAGCATGGTCATTGCAAGACTTCTACATAAATTTTATTGTCAAAGCACCAAGCACAATACATACCATGAGAAGAAACTGACAAACTGCAATGACTAAAACTCCTTGTGCTCCAGCAATATGCAATCCTGGTATCCCAAGGTAATCTAGAGTATCACCCTGAAAAATATAAAGCGCATTTAAAAGTGTGAGGATAATTCCATTCCAATGGTTTAATAGTTTTCAATGTGTTGTGCACACAATCATGAGATTTTCAAATAAAGAAATAAAACTACATACAAACATAAAAGAAAGCCCCTAATACATCATCTCCTTAAGGCATTTTTGCATTACACTGGAATAGAAACAATCACTTCACTACACCCATTCTTACTCCTTATAGCCATGAAAAAATCCAGCTTCATACACTTCGCAAGTTGGTTATCTCATTATTCTTTCTTGCCAATGTGTAAGACTTTGTTAAGTCTTGTGTGAGTTAATTACCTGACAATTTAGAGAAGATGTAGAATTCAAAACCTCCAATTTATTAGTTTCTGAGCATCCATAGATGGTTATTTTTTGCAGATTGATCCAGGTAGGGATTATGTTACCTCTTCTCTTGGAAATTCATTAATCTGCACACTAAAATTACTTTGTTTTAAACTGCTTTGTATCACCTTCACTATCAAATGGTCTGCCCAATAGTTTACGAGGACTATTTTTCTTTGCCACAATCATATATCTGTTGCAATTCCTTCCTTTCTATCCAGTTGGTTCTCCCTCCAGATATTTTACTTCCATCGCAACAATGTTCTACACATTCTATGTGGTTTCTTTGAGGCTGCAGATGCACCCCTTTACAAGAAGATTATTCCTAGTCCTTTGTCCTCTACATTAGTCAACTAAGATCCTTCACCAGAAGCATGAAATCTGATGGAAATATTTGTATGCACAAGTTATTGTTAATTTCGTTCCTTCACAAAGGTTAAATGCAATGCCACAGACATTGCCCTTGTTTGGCAGTGTAAATCAATCATAATGATTGGGACAGCTGCTAAAACATCTTTATCCTAGGATTTGATCAGGCAGGGTCCTTGTGTGTGGGCAATTAACATTGATACAAGACAGAAGAAACTTTTTACTGAATCCTGTAATTTTTGTGAGAAGCAAAACTAATCTGCTCCATGCAAGGACAGTTGTGCGATAGAGATTGTCCAAAAAGTAAAACTATAAAGTCTGATTAGAAAATCTTGTCTAAAGTTTGATGAATACATTTCCCATCATATTCCCTATACTTAAATGAAAATCTTTCTAGGCATAAAACCATTGATATTTTTCAACAGTGTAAGCTCATCCCTTGCATCCAATTACTTCACATCCTTTTCTGATTCATATGTTCACTCTTCAGCTTCAATCCATATTTAGATGACTTTAGTTGTATCTATTGATTTAAATATAAATGGAAGGTTTACCTAATGCAGTGACATATCAAACATCGACTGACTGCTGGCCTTTATTTAATATTGCATAAATTGTCTAACATAAATGCATAGCATAGTCTATCGTAATTCATTTTCTTCTTCGCAGCTGGTCTACAATTTTGCCAAATAACATGTTATGTGTTTGCACATCCTAACAAGTTCAGTTACAATGGAATGTCTTCTGGTCATTCACCACTAGTTCCGAAGTATTACAAGAAGAATTTATGTTTGTTTAATAACTCTGTGCTCCTTGGCCCATTACATAAAACCACTTCACATTCTTGCCAAGGCAATGTATGACAGGACCCACAAAAACACATGCACTAATTTATTATATCAGTCATGAATTAGGCATTAGCACATGATTAAAGCACACAGAACGATAATAGACAGAAATGCTAGATTTTGTGTTCTAATTATAGAGGTCAGAGCTTATGTCTAGCAGCATAAGTTCATCGTAAAACATGAATTGCCCCCTAGTACAACACCTCAAAACCCACATATTAGTTCCCCATAAATGTTTCTACAAAACCTTGCAACACTTATCCACCAAAACACATGTTTTAATGTTCAACAGCTATCTCAGTCCCAGAATAGAAGTTTAAAAATCATCTTTTTTAACTTTTTGTCTTTCTGTTCAAGCTGCCTTCCTCTATTTTTCACATTGTTTCATCCTATCACACATTTGTATGCAAGATACATGCATAGCTTCTAAGAAGTTTGTGATGTGTAATTTCGAAAGGGTAAAAGGTCAAGAAAAACACAACTTGTCTTTATCATGTGTGGCATATCATAATCCAGTTCAGTTTAAAAATGTCCTCAATGTTTTACAGTGTTCCAGTCATAGGCAATATGAGTTCTTAATAATCGACCCTGCAGTAATCTACCTCATAAAGTAACTGTCATGTCTGATAGTAAAATTTGGATGGAGGAATGTTCAGTACATATGCTGGCTCCAGAAACATGTGATTAGACAAATTTGCAGCCATGCCTTCAGATGCTTGCCTTGAGCTTTGCATAACCGACGCGCCACCAGACAGGCTCAATGAAATCCACAGCTCCAAAAAGATCCAGCAATTCAGGAATGACAACACCCAGAGCTGCAAGCATGGCCCACCGAGCATGAAGCACTTCAAAACTGCAACCAAATACAAAAAGAAAAACAGAGTTGAAGAAGCATCAAAAGATTTATTAAATTAGAAAAATTAACACGAACAGATTTTCAAGAATACCATTCAGTTGAACTTAACTAAAGAACATAGTCTGAAATAAAGGTAACAGTGAAATGACTACATGGAAGTTTTACAGTTAATGGTTTGAGGCAGGACTCTTTAAGCACATAATAATTATGAATGTTCAATTCATCGAAAGACCTAATGTCCATGGACCATTAAAGTGACCCACTGTAAGGAATGCATCTTTATAGATGTTGATCAATTAACCACATGTGCTCATTTTATTCCTATTAAAATTGCTTATAAAGCCCATCAACTTGCAGTATCTTTGTGGAGAACCTTTATAACTTGCATGGGTTATCTCTAACTATTGTTCTGGTCATAGTAGGAAAACTCAGTGAGTTCTCCCACAAACTCGTGAGTTGTCTCATAAACTCGCAAGTAAGGCAAGTAACTCGCCGAGGACTCGCAAGGCATAGGTGACTTGATAGCCATTTCAACATGTTTTACTTAGTTGCTCCTTCAACATAATTAAAGTAATGGATGATAGATTAACCATTCACCAAGAAGAACCCAATAAATGGTGGAGGATGCATGGGATGACAGCACTCTAGAGATTGGTTAAACTTGTCATCCAATTACTTCCATAGGTTGTCAATTCCAAGTCTGTGGAGAGGATTTTGTCCACTTATATTTTCATCCACTATGCAAGGAGGAAGAAACAAACCTCCAAAAGAGCAAGGAAATTTGAATAAGCTAACAGTATGAGAGAAGAGAAGTTGGTATGCATATTTTGTACATGTTGGCATTCATCTACAGACAAAGAAGACCTTACAAAGTACCTAAAGGGTCTAACAGCAAGTTTGACGTCGATCCAAATTATGCTTCACAAGCTGATAAAATGTCTACTAGGGTGTGATTAGTGTTGCACTGGACACGAGAGAATAGGAAGTTGAAGGTAATTATCATCATGTTAAATGCAATATCACCTACACTTTATTGCATCATCCTACAGAAGTGGATGTGTCACAGATCATCTTGACAAATAGAATTTTTCACATCTCCCTTAAATTTCGGCCATTATAACTTGAATACTTTTTCATATTACTTCAATTTTTGTATAGATATTGCTGGCTCTTCGTGACTAGGAGTTGACATGGACACATAAGTTGAAGAATCTGTTGTATCACTTCTCATTGTATTTTTATTTTAACTAATGAGAAAAAATTAAGAGCAATGGTTTGTCCATTATTTCTAAAAACATTTGAGCAATTATCTAATTTTTTCTTTTTTGTTGCATAGGGACAAAGGATATCTTCTCTGTCCTTCATCCCTATACCATTAATATTGAGAGGTCTTCTCGCTGCCCTTACCCCTGTCCCCTATAAAAATGAACTACAAGTACAGGGTATCATGGATAATTAGAAACATCCTACATGCAATCTTGTGCTAGCATCAAAATATCTAAATAAATATAATTTATTTGCATTCCACTAAATATTACTAGGAATTAATGAACTAAACTGTGTACACCACAATAAAGCCTTTCAGGCAATTACAACAGAAACCTGCCACAAGTAAACTTACACTGAACGCATTACGTTGGTGCAAAAACTGATTGGGAGCAAGAGGCTACTATAATGATATGAAATAAATATTTGAAAAAAGAAGGAAAGAAAAACTTACTTGAAATATTTATCAAAATTTGTTTGGTCCTTGCTCAAACCTGCTATGTCAAAGCCATAATCACCAGGTGCTTCACCAGTAAGATAATCTGGATATTCATAAGGGATGATCCCCAGCCAGCGAGGCCGGTCTTTGCCATACCATATACTACATATATTAAAAACTATAAATTTGATCAGAAATTTACATGTATGCATGCCAATGAAGAAATATTCACAATATGTATACAGACTCGAAAAAAGAGATTAAGGTATTATTTTCAAATATATAAAATTTTGAACTCGGTAGTTGAAATTTCTTTAGTAATCAATCAACAATAAGATGTTACATTAGCAAAGGATATCATGTGAAAAAAAAAATAGTTCAATAATATAATTGTTGCATAAATGTTTCTAAAATAACAATCCAAAATGTTCAAGATCTCTACAGAACTAAGAATATCATTGTCAAAACTTGAGAACCAAACTCAATCAACAATAAATGACATAATGATGGGAAGAAAATGAAAGCTTGTTTTTTGTTAACAAATTTTAAATTATGCAAATTGATAGTTACAAGTGGTGATCATACAAAAATGTTTTATGCACATTTCTATGTCAAATAAACGCATGCCAACAAGCAATCCCTATGGTAGTACATGAAAAGAAATGTCATTGACAACTCATATTAACAGATTATTCTAATTACCCTCGTATAACTAATAATTTATTAGTGATCAATATTTCCTCATAATTCCTCCCAACAAAGAAAGCATTGGAATTCAATGCAGACAAATGAAATAAAAGAAGACCAATGATTATCCTGAGTGATGATGTTACTAGAGTTGTGAATGACTGTGTGAAAGACCTGAGTATTTAAAGACCAACAAACCACTCCAAATGATCACTCAAGACCTCAAAAAGGGCCCAAAAAATTGAAGATGCAAAGAGGCACAAACATTGCTGCACCGTAGAAGACCCCATATTCAAGGTAGACAAGAAGTTATATTAAGACCCAGAATTAGAACCGTAGGCATAAAGAGAACTGATTGAAACTCGGTAATGGAAACCCCAGGTGTCTACTGAAGGCCTTTAAAAGTGGAGTGATCCACTTTATGATTCAAAAGAGCTCCTCTATGGAGAACATACAAAGATGAAGAAACCTTCAAAAGAGGAACATAAATTACTTGAGATCTGCTACAAAACAATCTACATGAGCTTATAAAAGTCCGTGGAAGTTAGATGAAGAAAACTTTAAATGTGGAATAAAATATCAATAACAGAAAATTTTAAAATTCATGAGCTCATGTGAAGTAAAAGAGAGTGAAACCGTTCTCACAAGGCTGTGGGAGCACTGCTGCATTTGGCAGGATCGACAGTGATTCTTCCTCCTCTGAAAGGTGATGGACCACGTGGCGGTCCAGGGGGATCAGGTGGGGCAGTGATGGTTGACATTGAAAACTAAGTTCTATATTTTGTTTACCTGTCCCCTTTTTTCGTTGTCTTGGGGTTGATGATAAAGTCCTCTGCTGCATATGTATGGTTTTGGCAGTTTCACAGTTATGTATAATTATAAAGTCCTTTGTTTGTTATGTAGCAGGCTTTCCGAAACTCAATGTTCTTTCTTTTCGAATTGATACAAAGGGAGAGGGACCCAGTTCCCTCACTTACTGATCCAAAAAAAAAGAACAAAGCACACACAAAACAAATGCACTCTTTGAGAAAAAATGTAGTCTTAAAAAATTTTACCATTTACAAGAAAAATAGACCGTCCTTGCAACTTTCATAACCCTAAAATTCTAAATCAGAAAAGGTTCTTGACAAGAAAATTTGGCCACATCATCAGATCTAATTGTTCATGAATCATAAATTCACGACAAACTGAAGATTTTTGGTTTTGTATGCATTACAAATTTACAAGGTCATGCAAAAATGCCATTTAAAGGCCAAATTAGCTCTGAAATAGAAGATTAAAAATTCAATGGTAGTAGAATAATCTACTAGGAAACTTTCAGGCTTCATTAAGGAATTTGATTTTGGCTCATTTTCCAAGGCAACCAGGAACTGCCATCTGAAGGCTGAATCGAATCACAACACAGAAGCCAACAACATTCAGGATGCTCTTATCGTTCTGCAATAAATTTTTACACCATTTTGGGAATTCAATTCTAGAAACTCTTCCTAATAACCTGGAAAAATAACACATAAAGGTAGAACTGACAAGGATAAAAAGGTTGAAATTATTGAAGCAATCAAATCTATTACTCTACCAAAATTTACAAGAAATATAGATCTAAGAGGATGGTTGTTTCATTGTTACTATCACTTCAACCATATATTTGTTGGAAATATTGTCATTGATGTCAAAGAGACGGTTAGGAGAATGTTGGATTAGTTGTCCAAGATATATGGACGAGATTGTCAGAGAGATTGTCATTGATGTCAAAGGAAGAATGAAGAGATTGTTACTTGTTGTCATTGATGTCATGAGGATTTAAAGGTATTGAAGTATCCATTGAAGCATGTTGGTGATAAAGAGGTGTTGTCATTGATGTCCAAGAGATTGTTGTGGAGATTGTTGGAATATGTTGTCATTGATGTCAAAGCAAAATAAGAGTAGTCCGTTATACTTTCCCGTTGAAGAGATAGTGAAATTGGTAGGCCGACTTAGAGATATGTATATGTTTAAATTAAAGATTTAAACATAATAAGAAAGACGTTGAAGATTGAAGAACGAAATAAGACAACATGGACCGACCCACATTGGCACCACCCTTGGAGTTTAAAATTCAAATTAAAGGTGGCCGACCAACTATAGCATGTGCTCCCTAAGAGAACATAAAAGTATCATATTTAAATACGATAAGATTGGATACATTGCGATTGATAATGTGTGGAGCAATCAAGATAATATAATCAGCAATTTCTATGTGAAGGAGATTGTGTCTAAAGAGGTGCGAATTGTAATATGAAGTAATATGATTCATGTTATGAGCAGATGCAATTTATTTAGAAGTTTACCTTTGGTAGCGATCTAGTTTAAGATGATACGATTTGCAGAAGGCAGCAGTTAATAAGACAAAAGTCTTATAAAATAAGACTTAATGCTTCAAAATTTCAAATACACAATAAGACAAAAGTCTTATTAAAGGATGTAAGTCATGCGATATATATTCTTGTTAAGAGATACGATTGATATCAAGTAAGTGTTAGAAGGTGGTTCAATTGATAATTAGTGAAGCAGCATTGAAAGGGATGCGATTCATTATTAAAGAGATGTGATTTGTTTAAAGGCTGAAAATAGTTATTAGGAGGTGCATTGGTTGTGAAGAGTTGCCCTTTTGGCAATGGTTGCATCTCTCACTTACAACCTTTAAGATATATTTGGAGAGATAAGGTGTGAGTTGAAAGTAAGTAAGAAAAGTAATGATTTATTTCTGAGTTTAGAGCAGATATAAAGGAAGAAAAGGGGCAGAAAAATGAAGTGTGTTTCTGATTCATATTGATGAATTATGCAGCCTATGTATGAAGGATAAAATCAGATTTATATGAAGGACATATGTGAGAATTAAGAGCAGAAACTTGAAAGAAAATATTGTCATATCCATGATCAGTTTTTTATGCATGATTAGTGATCAGATTTAAGAAAGAAAGATATTGTGTGGGCTGCAATCAGATTTCAGGAAGAAGAATATTGTGTGGATTATAATCAGATTTGTGAGATCTTGTGAAAAAGCATGCCATATCATCCATTGAAGAATTCGTAGGTTGATGCCTATAGATTCTACAAGCAGGGATTGGTCTCTCCAGTGGGTTGGTGCTTATTAAAATAATATTTCCTTAGTTTATTTAATGGTCAATAATGTAATATATTAGATAGTTTCTAATTGCTTTATTAGCTTTAGTTTATTTTAGAAACTTCTGTATTCTTTATTTTAGAAACATCATTGTAATTCTTTATAAAGAGCGTTGCTCTCTTTCATTAATACATATAAAGAAATTACCATTACATGGTATCAGAGCCATTCGAGCGGGAAAATAAATTTTTTGAAATTTTTTCATTTCTCAAAAATTTATGCTTTTTGTGCAACCCCCTACGAACCGTACGGACATCCATACCATCAGTACAGCCCTCGACCTCTGCACAGGATTCGTTTTCTGGTTTTGAGGTCGCATTTTTTCCTTCTTCGCTAGTTCGTGGTTCACCTTCGAATTTTTTCTACGGTTTATTTTGTTAGGGTTCATTGTCTTCTGACAATCATGGTTTTTCAACCCTTGGTCCCAGTTCGAAGGCGTTTGTTGTTAGGCACTTGCTTGGTCGCGATTTTTTGGTCGGCGGTTTGCGTTTTCTCGCCTTCGACCTTTTCGTGGGTTCTGCGTTTTTCATCGAGCGGTTTTTGTTCTGTTTTCTTGATCGACGGCTTCATTTTTTGGCTTCTACTCTCTGCCCACACGGGTTCGACTTCACCTTGGACGAGTCTTCATCGTTGTTGATAATCTGCAGGCGTCGTCGGCTGTGGTATGTGATCTGGGTGGTGTCTTTTATTGTGATCGGAGGAGGTCTCTAGCCATTAGCGCTTACAGTGCCTCTCACACCAGCGCCTAAGCCTAGCGCTCATCACCCAACATCCTCTTGTCTGGTCGCATTTTTTCCTAGCGTCTTTTTATCACAGTGTTTGTGATCAGAGATTTGGGAATCGGCTCCTACGACCTCTCTCCAACAGACAGCACATAGCCGGTAGTCACTCTCAAGCGCCCAGCGCCTCTTAACATCTGCCTTTTTGTTTGGTCCACCATGACTTGTGCCCCATCAGCAGTCCAGTGGTCACCTTGAAGACCAAGCACCAGCGCTCTACAGTCAACCTCGTTTTTTGTGCCTTGGAAAGTGTGAAGGATGGCGTCTTTGTCCAACATTATGTTGGAAGGTAGTCAGAAATTAAATGGCCACAATTACAACACCTGGAAGCAACGTATGACGACCATATTTGAGTATCGGTGCCTTGACCAAATTGTTCTGGGTAAAACTACACGTCCTCCAATGGCGGGTAAAGATCAAGACAAATTTGATGAGCAAAATCAGGAAGCTGTGATGCTTATTAAATTGTCAGTCACCGATGACCAGTTGCTTCAAGTTCCGTCTGGCAAGACAGCTAAAGAAATCTGGGATCTTCTAAAAGATCTTCATGAAACGTCCGACAAGAGCAAAGCGTTCTTTTTGAAGAACATCTTCCCCATCATGATGGATGAGAAGACAACTCTGCAAGAGCACTTGACAAAAATCAAGAACATCCGTGATCAGCTTGATGCTATTGGTCAAAAGATGGAGGAGGAAGCTATGGTAGTCATCACTCTGAAGAGTCTACCAAAGTCTTATTTGCACTTTATTGAGACGCTCAACATTACCTCAACTAATGTTGACCTGAAGTTTCCTAAACTGTGCAACAAACTTCTAGAGCAGGATCGTTGGGGACAGCAGTTCGATAGCGGTGCTAGCTCATCCTCCACGGAACATGCATTTACTGCCAAGACATTTCAGAAGAATAAGGGCAAAAATCAGCCCTCTCAGCAGACCAGTCAAGGTCAATCACAGGACAGCTCCAAGAAGAAGAACATTCAGTGCAACTATTGCCACAAGTATGGCCACATGAAAGATTGCCGAAAACGCTTGGCTTTTGAACAGTCCAAGCAAGGAGAGTCCAAACCTAAAGCCCATGTTGCAGAGCACACTAGATCATGCCTTTATGGCCAAGAGACCAGTAGATCATGTCAAATCCTCTAACTGGTATATTGATTCAGGTGCTTCTTGACATTTCACTCATCGTCGAGATTGGTTCACGGAGTACACACCATTCAGAGATTCTGTCATCTTTGGAGGAGGCGAAGAGTATACTGTTGTCGGAAAGGGCAACATGCAGATTCAATCTAGTGGGAGAAATTTAATATTTCTCGATGTATACTTTGTACCTGGCATGGAGTTGAATCTACTTTCAATTAGTCAGTTTATGCGGCACTCTCCTTAGCTAGATATTGTTTTCAGCATGCACACATGCAGCATTGTTGATAGAGAGACTCGCAATACAGTTGTTTAGGGACTTGAGGATTATGGTCTGTATAGACTTGTTGATTCAGGTGATTCTCAAAAGCACGCCATGGCAGCCAGAAGTACTGCCATCAGCAATCTCTGGCATCAACGTTATGGGCACCTGAATATGCAGTATCTCTCTCAGATATCTAGAGATGATCTGGTTGGTGGTCTACTTGCGATTCAAACTCAGAATCATGAGTATGCGAAGCTTGTTAGGCTGGAAAGCTGCATCGGACTCCATTCTCAGATGGTGACACATGGAGAGCATCCAAGGTATTACAGTTGGTTCACGCTGATGTATGTGGACCAAAGAATACTCCTTCAGTTACTGGGTGCAGGTATTTTTTGTTATTTGTTGATGATTTTAGTAGAAGAATGTGGGTGTATTTTCTTAAGAACAAATCAGAGGTGTTTGGTATATTTCAGCAGTTTAAGGCCTTAGTTGAGAAAGAGTCAGGGTCTCAGATAGTCACTCTTAGGTCTGATAATGGGGGGAGTTTTGTTCTTCTGACTTCTCTAGTTTCTGTGCTACACATGGCATTAAGCGCCAGCTTACTACACCCTCTACCCCTCAACAGAATGGTGTCGTTGAGCATTGGAATCGCACCATTACTAAAATGGCTCGTTCTATGTTGGAACATAGAAATGTCCCTAAGAAGTTTTGGGCTGAAGCAGTCTACACTGCAGTTTATCTTCTGAACCGGTCTCCTACTTATGCCGTTAAGAAGATGACTCCTGAAGAAACCTGGTCTGGACACAAGCCTAAGGCCAACCACCTGAAAGTCTTTGGCTCTACTGCTCATGTGTGGATTCAAGATGCCAAGCACACCAAGCTGGATTCCATGAGTCAGAAACTCATGTTCACAGGTTACAGTGATAATCATAAGGCATATAGGCTGATTCATGTAGATACAGATCGTCTCATCTTTAGTCATGATGTTGTGGTTGATGAAGCTACTAGGCCCTTTCATCTGTCTTCTCCTTCTGTGAGCCCTGAGGATCAGCCTCTGAAGGCTTCTGATTTGGGTGTTCGCTTTCCCCTAGCTCCACCTGATGGGAGGGATTATGTAGTTGTGGAGGCACCTCCGCATAATGTTCCACCACCCACCCCTCCTCAGGACAATCTGGATCCTCATCTAGCTGATTTTGTTCCAACCACCCCAGCTGATGTTGTTCCTCCTGTTTCAGATGTTGGTACTTCTACTCTCTGACCTAAATAGTGGGAAAAGACCATAGGTGATCTTCATGATGATGAATTGATTGAGGGTAGATCTGTTCGGAAAAGGAGCAAGCAGCAGAATACAGTTAATTTTGCTCTTATGGCCAACCTTAACAGCATCTCTAAGCCTTGGACATATTCAGAGGCTAAAGGCATACCTAAGTGGCAACAGGTAATGGAAGTTGAACATCATAGTCTTCTGAAGAATAACACTTGGGTTCTCTCCGATCTTCCACCTGGGAAGAAGCCCATTGGTTGCAAATGGGTGTATAAAGTTAAGTATAAGGCTGACGGAACTCTTGATAAGTATAAGGCTCGGTTAGTAGCCAAAGGGTTTTCACAGACAGAGGGCATTGATTATGAGGAGACTTTTGCTCCCACAACCAAAATGAGTACCATTCGGCTTGTCCTCGCTATTCCAACCTAGTTTGGATGGAAAGTCCATAAAATGGACGTCAAGAGTGCATTCCTCAATGAGGAATTACAGGAAGAAGTCTATATGACGCAACCTCCTGGTTTCAAGGTTGTTGGTAAAGAACACCAGGTATGCAAACTAGTGAAAGTACTCTATGGCCTTAAACAGGCTCCACGAGAATGGTACATGAAAATTGATAAGTACCTAGTTGATCATGGTCTTCAGAGGAGTCCTGATTCTAATTTGTATGTCAAACAGTCTGGTGATGATATTCTTTTGCTTGTTGTCTATTTTGATGACCTGATCATTACTGGCAGCTCGAAACATTTGATTAAGGAGATCAAACATAATCTCAGTCAATCATTTGACATGACAAATTTGGGACTTCTACATTATTGCCTAGGTGTTGAGGTTTGGCAGACAGATAGTAGCATCTTTATCTCTCAGTTCAAGTATGCTCGCAATCTGCTTGATAAGTTTCGAATGAATGATTGCAAACCTGCATCTACACCTATGGAGAAAGGGCTGAAACTATCAGCCAATTCAGATTCACCTATGGAGAATGAATTAGCGTTCAGGCAACTAGTGGGCAGCCTCATTTATCTCACTGCTACTAGACCTGACTTCAATTTTGCAGTGAGCTACATCTCTCGCTTCATGACAGCCCCTAAAGCTGAACATTGGGTTGCAACAAAGTGTGTGCTGAGATATGTGAAAGGCACTTCCGACTTTGGCATTCTATATGGTAAGTGCAAAGATCCTAAGCTGATTGGTTTTACAGATTCAGATTGGGCAGGTTCTATTGATGACAGGAAGTCTACTTTTGGGTATGTTTTCAGTTTGGGCACAGGTGCAGTTACATGGACCAGCAAGAAGCAGCAAGCAGTGGCTCTTTCCTCGATTGAAGTTGAATATCGGGGAACTGTTAAAGCAACTTGTGAGGCAGTTTGGCTTCGAAGGATGCTTTCTGACATGCAAATGTCTCAAGCAGGACCTTCACCCTTGTACTGTAACAATTAAGGGGTGCTGAAACTTGCCAAAAAATCTAGTCTTCCATGAAAGGACCAAGCATGTCGAGCTTCATTGTCATTTCATCCGCCAGCTTATCGAAGATGGATCAGTGATGTTGCAATATGTTCCAACTGAGGACCAGACTGCAGATATCCTCACCAAGTCTCTGAGCCCGGATAAGTTTGTCAAATTTAGGGGGCACCTTGGTGTAGTTGATAGATTGACCATTAAGGGAGGGTATTAAAATAATATTTCCTTAGTTTATTTAATGGTCAATAATGTAATCTATTAGATAGTTTCTAATTGCTTTATTAGCTTTAGTTTATTTTAGAAACTTTTGTATTCTTTATTTTAGAAACATCATTGTAATTCTTTATAAAGAGCGTTGCTCTCTTTCATTAATACATATAAAGAAATTACCATTACAGTGCTCACAAAAGAAGAATTGTAAGAGAAGTAGGTTGGTGCCTACAGAAGAAGAATCAATATATACATAAGCAATATTTTGCCGTGGTTTTCTCCCGCAAGGGTTTCCATTATCACCGTGTGCTCATCAATATTAACAATGTCAAAATAAAAGAATACTAGTTAGTTGGATAGGGAAACAGAGTTGCTACGTCTAGTTGGATGGACACAGAAAGGGAGCTTTTACTTCTAGAAATCCATAAGATGTAAGTTGTCCTCATTGACTAAGACCTTTATCAGGAATCTGGATGCGTGATCCAATTGATATATGAATCGGTTCAATCACCTCTCTCTCAAGTTGTGTAAAAGTCTCCAATAGACTCAAGAACCCAAGATCACTTGCAAAACCAAGATTAACCTTCCACAAGAGAGTTGCAAGAGAATAATGTTGAATTAGGTGCAACAATGAACAATGATATTATTACATAGTCCATTGTAAATGTACAAGAGAGACCTTGCTTATAAAGACAAGGTTGAAAGGTAGGACATCATGTGATGATGACAAGTATTCTAATCCTATGACATGAGACACAAATATTAAATGCCCTGACTACCTAAGTAAACGTAACATGTGAACATGTGTGAATGGGTCCTAACTAGAAACTAGTTAGATAAAGTACCTTGTTCACACTACAAAGGGGGAAACCGGATAGGAAACACCCCTGTTCACACCAACAAGTTGGACGTGAAAGATATTGATCTGGTCCTTCAAATCAATTTCAACTTATAGTTGTTTTCTCATATTTGGAAGGAGCGAGAACTCTTCAGCATAGCTTCCTTAGAGCATGCTCTCCATTTTGCCTCGCAGATGAAATGAAAGTAGCTTAAGAGACCTCCAAAGCCCAATCAGTCTCTTGCATCCAAGAAGAAAAACAAATTCTCTATCGTACCAGCTCTAACCAATTCTCAAAGCAAGGAAATTATGCCTAGAATGGCTTCATTATGGATTCAACTTCATCTGGCAATGAGAAGAAGTATTGCACTTATCACAAACAACTGACCATCCTACCAACAAATGGTGTGTCCATAAATCTAATAAGGCGAGGTTGAAAAATCACATGGCAACAAATCTAATTCTTAATTTATTCTTATAGTCAATAACTATTATGCCAGCAATTGGGAATTTATGTTCACAGATACTTGTCAATATTGTTGACAATTGACACAAAAAAGAAATTAGTCTCCTAGAAGTTGACGAAAAATTTTTAATTGCCAACTACAACATATTCACACCCATACCACTTGGGATGGATTGAGGGATACTACACACTTGTCAAGAAGATAATGGTCATCGTGGATGCTTCTTAATTGTCAATTGTGGTTCTCCACTTAGTTGCATCCATAAACTAACAAACATGCTGAGGTTGGAAGACACGCCTTATGTCGAGCCCTTCACATCTATCATCAGCAAAATAAGTAGTGGACAACTACCTTCATGTTATTCATCACATACAACTAGGCTCCTCATATCTCAACAAAGCATTAGCTTTTCAAAGCATTTTTATGTCTTCCAACCTCTGGGAACTTACAAGATTCTAGCAGCTTGAGACAAAGTTTCTTCCTTCCTATAGACTTTTTCCAAGATTCACACCAAAATTGATGCCATTCTATAGAAAACTTATGCCAAATTCAAGGCAATACATGACCTTCATCAAGTACCACACTCTTTCTATGTTGGTGGTCCTGTTTGGCTTCATTTGGATAAGCAAAAGTGTCACAACAAACAAAATCACAAATTGAACCCCATTAGATACAGAACTTGCTCTATTCTCTGAGTAGTTTGGCCAAAGGCTTGTCTCTTAGATCTTCCAACTCAGCCTAGCATCCATGATGTTGTCAATGTGAGCATACTCAAGTGGTAAAGGCCGTCTCACTTGGAAATGATAGTTTCCACCACTTGTCTTGAGGCTAAAATTCTAGAACCTTAGTCATTGGCAAAGTATACTTTGCTCAATATTGAAACTCAAATCAATCAAAAGAAGCAAACCACTACATACTCAGTTAGCCAAAAAGACACTTTTCTAACAAAATGCCAAGTGGTTTACAATGAGACAAGCACATCTTATGAGAACATTTAAGAAAATGGGATGAAGGATATTAGTGATCATATCCATGCATAAATGAATAAAGGATATTATAGAGATAATATCCATGCAAATAAAGGATATTAGACATAATTTCGATACAAATAAAGGATATTAGAGATAATATAAATGGAAATTCAAATAAAGGATAAGTTTGCATAAAATAAAGATAGAATATGTCCATGTACAAACAAACAAAAGTTTGCATGATATAAAGATTAAATTTGCTCTATGATAGTTAATTGTATCGTTAAAAAATATGGCCTAGTTTATTTAGGGAAACAAAATAAATAAAGCCATGAGAAGGCTAAATATGGATTTGTTTAGAAAGGTTGTAGATATATTTGTTATAGGAACTTTTACATTGCATTATGATGAAAGAAAGATTTGATACTTTTAGAAAACTTTTATTTGTTTATAAGTGTAAAGATTGATTGTGATGAAGGTTTATAGATTATAAATTGCCCGATCTGATTGAACTAGCACACCTACATAGGAGAATGGTTGTCTTTGAAATGGGAAGTGGCTTACTACAATCTTGAGCTATTTTAATCCCTACCAACATGTTGTGAAAGAACCCCGGCCAAACTCAAGCGAGTCTAGACTGAGTATTGATCCTGGTCCTAATCTGTCCCAAGTTTGGCAATTGTCCTGCTCCAGGCTTGTGGATTTGGTCTAGGTATGTTTAGACCATAGTTAAAAAAAATGGGTGAGTACTCACCTAAGGAAATCATAGGCGAGTAATTGCCTCAATAACTCACAATCGAGTTAATAGGTAAAACTCCAACATTTTTTTCTAGGGAAAATCGCAATTAACCCCTAGATATCATGCCAACTCGCCACATAAGTATCATAAAGAAGGATCAATCCATTACATTTGTTAACTGTTTCATGACTTTATATTTTGGCAGGCTTTATTTCCATTTTTCTAAAAATCATAAGGCATCCACGAATACAACTAAGAAAGGTGGCAAGCCTAAGGACCCTTGTTGGAAACATGGGAGAGAAGGTCCAAAAAAGTGAATGGTTATTTGCATCAATTGTACAAAGGATATGAGAGGAGGTATAAATCATCTGAAATATCACCCTGCACAAGTCCCTTGCTGAGATGTTACACCATGTACTGCAGCAACTCTAGAGATTCAGAATGAGGCAAGAGCTCTCCTTGAAGAATAGGAGCAGAAAAAATTAGTGAAAAAAAGGACGGTAGAGGCAATGGGAGCCTCACCCACATTTCACAATTCTATAGGGTCAACCATTGGGGGAGATATAGGCGGCTCTTCTTCCCTTGGGCCACGAATACAAGGATTAGGCAATGTGGGCAACACCAGGTCTAGTTTTTTGTTCCTTGTAACACTCTTGTTGTGCAACCTTTGTTGGAAGGTACTACATGGAATAAGGAATTGCATCATGAAGCAAAGTTGGCATGTGCCGAATTTTGGTACTACAATAGTATTCCCTTTAATATTGCTTCAAGTCCTTATTGAAAGGAACTAGTTACTGAATTGATTGTGGTAGGTAAGGGGTTCAAGGCCCCAAGCAATTATGAATTGGGTGGCCCATTACTGGAGGATGGGGTCCAAAACACATATAAGCTAGTAGAGCAACAAAACAAATTTGGAAAAGCAAAGGCACAACATTTTATCTTATAGGTGGACATATGGCGCGAATAGGACACTGATTAACTTTTTAGTGGCTTTAGGAGGACAGTTGGTCTTTTTGAAGTCAATGGATGCCTCTAATCAAGTAAAACATGTTGAGACCTTGTGTAGCTTGTTGGATGAGGTGGTGATGGAGGTGGGAGTTGATAATCTTATCTAGATAGTTACAAAGGTGGTTGGAGAGTCCCTACTACAAGAAGGTTGAAACGAAGAGGGTCATGAAGACCATTTTTTATGATACATTTGTCAAGACCATGGAGGAGATTATCAAGGTAAGTTTTTGATCAAAATTTCATTTTTTTTTATTTTTTACAATGTAACAAGTTGTTGTTTTTGTAATATTTTGATATTTTAATTTGCTGATTTTTGTCATCGGGGATCAACCTCTCAATACACATGTTGAGGCCAAGCATGACCTCTGCATCTGCTCTAAATGAAGGGAAGAAGAAAAACTTGAGGTTCAAAATTTCAAATAGTAGGCAACAACGTAATTATGTTGGAGTTGTTGATTCCACCTCTAATCAATAACGCACCAGATGGGTTCATATTTGGTTCTATTCAACCCATACAAATGCTGAATTGCTTCTTTGGCCCTATCCATGGCCTCATATAAATACCCCATAGGGTCCTTATCCCCATCCACCAACTGCAGAACCTTAACCAACAATTCTAACACCTAAAACAAGAGAATGAATGAAAAAAAAATTAGATAATTAAAGTAAATCAGAAATTTATTTTTTTACAATTAAAATCAGCAAATTAAAATATCAAATATTACAAAAACAACTTGTAACATTGTCAAAAAAAATTAAAAAGAAGAAAATTTGATCAAAAACTTACCTTGATGATCTCCTCCATGGTCTTGACAAATGTATCATCAAAAATGGTTTTCACGACCCTCTATGTTTCAACCTTCCTGCAGTAAGGACTCTCCAACCACCTTTCACTCACAACCATGTGCTTAAGATTGGTCAATGTAGTTGGTATACTCTGCAAGGTAAGGAAATTAGCAGAAAAGTGTCACTCCTGAACACACGAGCTCCTTGCCATTAGTGTGCTCTCTCATAAGATTCAGGACCCATGTGTGGTTGTAAATGTATTTGGTAATATTTCTTCCATCTTCCACCACATTCTTCACCCAGCTTAATTTCCCTATGTCCTCAAGGAGAAGGTCAAGGCAATGGGTGGCACAAGGGCTCCAAAACATTGTAGGGTGCCTCACCTCTAGTAGTTTACCAGCTACCACATATGCAAATGCATTGTCTGTAACTATCTGGATAACATTATCCACTCCCACCTCCATCACCACCTCATCCAACAAGCTACACAAGGTCTCAGCACTTTTTACTTGACTGGAAGCATCCACTGATTTCAAAAAGACCAACTATCCTCCTAAAGCCACTAAAAAGTTAATCGGTGTCCTATTCCTGCCATATGCCCACCCATCAAATAAAATGCTACAGCCTTTGCTTTTCCAAATCTATTTTTGTTACTCTACTAGCTTATATGTGTTTTGGACCCCATCCTCTAATAATGGGCCACTCAATTCATAACTGCTTGGGGCCTTGAATCCCTTACCTACCATGATCAATGCGGTAACTAGCTCCTTCCACTAAGGACTCGAAGCAACATTCAAGGGAATACTATTGTAGTACCAAAATTTGGCACATGCCAACTTTGTCTCATGATGAAATTCCTTATTCCACATATTACCTTCCAACAAAGGTCACGCACCAAGAGTGTTATGAGGAACAAAAAACTAGACTTGGCGCTACCCACATTGCCTAATCCTCATATTCGTGGCCCGAGGGAAGAAGAGCCCCCTAATCTCCCCCAATGGTTGACTCTATAGAACTGTGAAATGTGGGTGAGTCTCCCATTGCCTTTGTTGTCCTCTTTTTTGCAATTTTTTTCTGCTCATATTCTTCAAGGAGAGCTCTTGCCTCATTCTGAATCTCTAGAGTTGTTGCAGTACATGGTGTAACATCTCAGCAAGGAACCTGTGCAAGGTGATATTTCAATCGATTTATACCTCCTTTCATATCCTTAGTACAATGGATGCAAATAACCATTCACTTTTATGGACCTTCTCTCCCATGTTTCCAACAAGGGTCCTTTGGCTTGCCACCTTTCTTAGTTGTTGTAGTCGTGGATGCCTTATTCTTTTCAAAAAAATAGAAATAAAGCCTACCACAATATAAAGTCATGAAATAGTTAACAAATGTAATGGATTGGTCCTTCATTATGATACTTATGTGCCAATTACTTGGCAATTTACATCCACTTCTTTTTACAATACTGATTTATACAACAAATATGCAAGATGCCACTATTGATTGGATGCGCTTGCAAGTTATTGTTTTTAGTTATAGAAAGGAATAGGTTTTCACAAACAATCATATATTAAATCAAAGAATCTTTTGTTCTGGAAACAATGTGATAATTAGACTGGTTCTACTTTTCACTGAATCAATAAAGATGAACTGAAAAGAAACCATTAGAAAACTATAAACGAGCACCAAATGATTAAAAATTGTTTGAGGGTTAGCCATTTTTAGAAAGTGCACTAAGCTACAGATCGCGAACAATGCAAAGGAAGAACTTTTGCTCAAAAACAAAAAAATTTACAAGTATCTGTTGTCTAAAATTAGAAATTAGAGATATCGAATATCAAATGAATTTTGTCCAATCAAATGACTCAAATCCTCCCAGATCAAGGGCAATCCATTTAAACATATGGTCAAATTAGTGATAGTTTTTAGACTACTTTTATGAGGAGAAGGTCAAAAAAGTTTCTTTGTTGCAAGGTAAAGTTGTATACAATTACATATATATGTTTGTTTTGGGGAGGAGGATGGTGTCATGGCATATCCCAGATTAAAACACATTAATCATGCAATATTCCCAAGTACATCACAATGATTCAATGAACATAATAGTGAATCAAAATGAATATAACTCAAGTTTCTTATGTGAATTTGAAAAGGAAACACTCGAGACAAATTCCACCTCATCACTTGCATGAATGTTCAATGTTTCAGACTCCATAGGTAGCAAATGAAAGCAAGCATAGTTAAAAAAAAAAAAAAAATTGAATCATACTAATTTTTGTTGTCAAAACAACCACGAAATTACCTGAAATCACGAGCGCGACACTATCAAATCCACTAGAAGTCACAAGGGTTTCATCTACCAAAAAACGCAATGAAAATCGTGAAACGTCATTTATACCCAAATTTGGATGAGTTTTTGGTGGTCAGGTGAGTCAGCACAATTTATAGGGGTTAATCACGAGTTTTTCCAAAAAAAATCGCAGCAGTTTTACCTATTAATTCAATTACGAGTTACTGAGGCAAGTACTTGTCTGGGATTTTTTTTCGGCAAATCCAAAGAAAAATGCATTCACATCGTGGGACAATGAGATTATGAAAGCATGGAAGGGACTCAAGGTTCCCCCCGTTCATGGGAAGAGTGGGGATAATCCTAACCAAACACATAGTAGGAAAGAAATAAAATGGCATCCTCCTTCAAAGGGTTGGCACAAACTAAATTTTGATGGGGCTTCAAGGGGCAACCCTGGGTAGTCTCGAGCAAGTTGTATAATCCAGGATCATGACGGTAGGTTGATAGGTGTTGCGGCTAAGAGGTTAACAAAGGGCACAAACAACAAAGTGGAGGCCCGAGCGCTACTTTTCAATCTGGAAACTTGCATATTTTATGGCTGCAATCAAATCATAATTGAAGGTGATTCTTTAAATATTGTCAATGCTATAAAGAAAGGCTCCTCCCCAAGTTGGAAAATAAACAACATATTAGCCAAATGTAGGTCCCTATTACATGGTCTCCAATACTTTACCATCTCAAATATATATCAGAAGGCAAATATGGATGCTGACAGCATTGCCAATGTGGCAATTGTTTCTTCAAAAAACTTCCACAGAGATAGTAATGTAGACACGTGGTGTCAATTGGCACTGAACATAGACATACCCATTATTCGTGAGAAATAAATGGGATTATTGTTTCATTATGGGTTTGAGGCCTTTTAGCACAAGTGAAACAAGTGAGGATACTCGAGAAGGACTCAAACCATAATGATTCAAGATGGGGAGAGTGTAATGTTCCCTTTGTTAGCCTAGCCATTCCGGGGGCACCTATCCTCATTCCGAACCATTGGAGCAAATATTTGATTATCAATTTGGTGCTTTGAGGAAAAATTGATAATTAATAAGGGTATTTATTATTTTGATGCACTTAAGTTATAAGGTTGTTTTTTTTAAAAGATAACTTAAGTGGGGATGAGGAAAAAGTTTATATTTTTCTCCTAGACTTATTAAAAAGTGAGCACACCTTTGGGAAGAGATAATTAAGTTTGAGGAGAAAAATATTATATTTTCAAGAAAGTGAAGTTTGTAACTCCCAGGTGCCTTTATAAACAGATGGAGAGCTCATTTGGAGGACATGCTTGGATTTTGTTAATGTTATGCTGCTGGTTTGAACCAGAGGATTCACTTTCCCTTCTTGAGGACGAAAACCCTCATGGAGATGTCCAGTTTCAATGGTGCAATATCCTTCCTAGCTAGAGTATGGTGACTTCACACAGAAGTTACACAGAGCTTCATTGGATTCATGGATTTTTGAGAAGTTTTGTATGCTTTATAGTTTTTGGTTTGGTGTGAGATTTTTATAATAATATGGTGTAAGAAAGAGTTATTTTCTTCATGTTTTTGTTGTGTGCTGGAGATGTCCGTACCATGGAGGCCGTACATATCTGAATGGTACGAAGGGTGCAATAAAATAGTATGGATGTTTATTTAAGCCAAGCTGCATGTGTTGATATTGTTTGCTATAGACTATTCTTTCAAGCCTATCTGCTGTGGATTTGATGCATGATTGAGCCTTCTGTGATTGTTACCGTACAGCCATGTCCGTACAGACTGGGAATGGATCGATTGACATCAGAAATTAATAGTTAATTCTTGGCTTCCCTTGTTGATTGTAGTTTAATTGTTGTTATTGGGCGATCAATTTGGGAGTACTTTGCAGTGATTTGAGTGAGTTTCTTTGCTGTTATGAGTAAATCCGTACATCTGCAGGGCCGTACAGCTGAAAGTCCATTATGATGATTGCAATAAACATTGAAGGTTGTTTGATCAATTCTTTTGGTGGTGTCTTTGTATGTTTGGACCGCTTCATTCAAGACCAACTTCAAGGATTTTGATGCATGCTATGATTTGTTTGGAGGATTCCATACAGTGTATGGGCTATGCTGCCTGAAGGAAATGATTTTGATTTGAATTTAATTCTAGACTCCTTTGCATCAATAGTTGTTTGGAGATTGTTTGATATGTATAGACAATCAATTTTGGACAGTTATACAATGTTTGGATGTGATTTGAATTCTCTGCAGTGATAACCGTACTGATGCTGCCGTACAGACCTGGGATCAAAATCAGTGAATTTAAATGTGTATTGTTTAATGCTATGAACTATGTCCATTGCAGAGGATATATAACAGCTGGTGATAATCCATTGTGATGTTGAGGAAAGGTTGTCTTTTTGACTGGTTTTCATGTGGAAATTCATGTTCTCTTGGCAGCCGTACATGATTTAGCAGTCTGACTTCTCTTTCAGTTCTGATTCGGCAGTCTGTTATGTGTATGAAATCTTTGATGTTTTGAGTGGGTGTTGTTTGTATGGTAATAATGCAGCAGTAAGAGAAAGATTGCAATATCGTTCTTTATGAAACTAAATCTGACTTCTTGGCAACCATACATGTATAGCAGCCTGATTTCTTTCTCAGTACAGTCTGGGCAGTAAGCAACTTCTCTTTGGCAATGGAATTCTTGTATTTTGCAGTGATAACATGCAGGGTATGATCTCTACCTTCACAATCTTCAGGTGTAACTTAATCAAGTTCTAATCATGTGTTACTGATTATCATTGTATTTGATTTCATTGTAATCTTTACGCAATTCACATAATAACCCCTAGATGGTTTACCGTCAGTGTGGAGAAAAGACCCTTTCTTTATTGTTCTTACCCACTGAACAAGTGGAGTATTCCCACTGAATAAGTGGATGGCTTTGTAATCTTTTCATGCTTGCTTTCTTACCCACTGAAAGTGGTGAATTCCCACAGCTTACATGGATGCCTACATATGCAGATGAATGTTTACTTGTTTGCACAATGTTTTAATTTGTAATCCAAAGCACAATATGCTCTCACCCCGCCCAGTTGGGATTTTGGTGATCAGAAGTGTGGAGGAGTTTTAATTGTGCTAAAATTGGTTATCTTGTTCAATCTATTTTGGAAAAAAATTGGGGCTTGTTTGTTACAGCGAGATTGATAAATGCCGAAGGTCTCCATCATTTGGTATCAATGAAGAGAACTGGTAGTATGGATTCTGCAATGCATTTAATGGCTAAGAAGCACCAAATTGCTTTCATGGGGGAAATAACAAACCCGATACTCAAGATCATTTTTAGGATTCAAGGGGGAGTGATGTCTTATGCCATTCGTATCACATTGGGCGAGTTGTTTTTGTCTTTTGCGCATTGCTACAAGGTTAACACCGACATTTCCTCCATGTTGGTGAAAGTTTTCTTGGAATTGGTGAAACCAAAGAAATAATCAGAAAGGTAGTTGAGTCGCTCATCAAGCCAAAGTGGAGGCAAGGGCTTGGCCACATTTTGGAGGTGGTTGTCATAGGTTGCGGCTTTCAACTGGGTGAGGTTGCATGGCCATTTCTCAAGCTGACCGCGGGACAGTGGATTCCTTTTGTGATACCGGCAGTGGGGAACAATGAAGAAGCTCGACACCACCAAGCCAAATGGGATATAGAATATCTGAAGTCTGCTACTGGGGCCACTCCGATGCAGGGTATTGACTGGTCCTTTGCCTTCAACCCAGACAGCAAGGACAGCAGCGACGAAGATGTGCAAGGCACCGGTTTTTAATCTATATGTTGTTTATAGGCATAGTAATTAATGAAAGATGTAGCTTGTAGGCTAGTAGGGAGAAATGGTATGCTTCCCAGTGAGGGATTTTTGTTGATGTAATAGCCCTCCTCCCATGGAGCAGCTCTATAAACTTTTTTGCTACAATTAATATAAGGGTATGCCCCCCTTAGGCCAAATTAACTGATAAAAAAAATTCAGCCATCAAAGTTCCCCACACATGATCTACCTGACAAAAGTCCAAGTCAATGTGGTGTATAAAATATACCTATCAGCATTGAAAAAATGCACCTCTTAGCAGATGGCATAAATATGAAATTATACTAGATTAAATGGTTGTGTTTTTACTTAGTACCGGCATTATTGCTATAAATTAGGATGCATATTCATAATTTTCCTGTTGTAAAGGCATTCTGTAATTATGCATTTATTGATGACAAACATCGCTTCAATCCATTAACTCCTAACATCCCAAACAACACTTCTGGCAGATGACAGTCTAGAACTGCAACAAGTTTGGTAAGTGCAGCTGAATTCTGAAAAAAATACAACAGAAGCCCTTAAAACTTGAGGGTGTGTAGGGTTTCTTAAATTTACTTAAAAAAAGAACCCTCAAAAATCCATGAAAACATGCAATAAATTAAAATCATGGGGTAAGTCCAGTTAATCTTGGTCAAGTTGTAAAGCAGAGGATTAACATAGGGAAAGCCAGAATTCAAAACCTGCTAGAAAAGCTCCCGGTCATATTAAAACGAGCCGCCCTTGAGTTTACCTCTGGCTAACTGTGGCATGTTAGTCTCCAGGTATATTAGAAAAATTGTAGGATGTTTCACAACAATTAAGCCCTTATCCATGGAGAATTGAACCTGTGATCAGTAGTTAGAGAATTTAGGGAAGTGGAGTTTATTATTAGTATAGAACATTAGTCGAATGTCTCCATCTTTAACAAACAGTAACATGTGCGTTATGGGGTTAATTTCTAAGGAAACACGTGGAATTCACCATGGAAACTTGAAAATTTTGGCGAATCTTTTAATTTAAAGTAGATTTTATAGGAATTTTGGCGGCAAAAATATTTTTTAATTGTTTGTCTAACCAATTGGCGGCAAAATAGTTCATTGTAAATATTCTGAAACCCTAACAAAAACTACCCCAGACACTGTAACGATAAGATAAAAGAATGAAGGTGAGCAACTACCTGTCATTTCTGGCTCTGCTCAAGGCAGCTTCTCTCTGAGGAGCTTCCTTGATGGCCAACAACTTGGTCTGTTGCATTCTGTCCTGTAACTGCGCCCCCAACGGACTGTTCGCAATTGCCTTCACTACAGTGAAGGGAATTGCAGAGAATATTAAAACCCCGGTAAGCTGCACAATGCGTGGTTAAAAAGATCACGACAACTTCAAACAGCCTTTCACATTCATAAATATCAATAGAAATACCTCCTGCCAGGAAGCCCTGCATGGTTGAATTTGACGCCTGGATTTATTTAGCGAGACGGAGTTGACAGAAGTATTAAGCATCCGGGCTTTGAAGGAAGTGTGTAAAATAGCTGGTGCAGCTGCAGTCATTGCCATATTCAATATCTCTGAAAATGTTCAAAACAAGGACAGAGGTGATATCGTCGGATGCCCGTTGTATCGAATTTTTTTTTGTAGTCCCTCCAATATTCACACTAGATATGTCGAACCCTCTCCACCCATTCTCTTTTAGGGAGTTAAAATTTAGTCAAAACAATTATGATAAATTAAACGTTTAGATTTTCATATAAAAGATTCACTCCCATCTTAATTAAAGGAGCTTCATATTGCAAATTTGTAATGAAATAACTTGTCCAAAGGAATAATATAATAGAAAATATGTTGCAAATACTTAATAATAATAAGTCATTTGAGGGTAATAGTCTTTAATAAAATATAATGCACAATCTGATGATAATAAACTAACCCTTACCTCCTATATATACCATATTTATGTCACGGATGTCACCTAGGCCAACTTAACTACTTATATAAGACCATATTAATGATTATATAACTTAATTAAGAGTTATGGTAGCCACAAGCTGACTACTCATATCCTTATAGGTTTAGGGGTGTAGCATGCCCGCTCCTTCACACAAGCGTTGTCCTCAATGTTAATCAATTATGGATGCTTCTACATAAAATCTTAATCTTTCCACATGGTAACTTCAATAAGCAAATACTTCCATTTAACAAGGTACTATATGATTGTTTGAGTCCTTAGCTTCTTTGTGCATGTCTAGAAAATTAACTTAGACTCCACGATGGATCTTCCCTCTGCATCTAGCTCATGTAGCACTATCTATGTCAAAATTCTATGTTGATCCACTTTCCTCTTAATTTCGTTTTATGCATTTGCCTTGTTCTTCTCGATCCTAAAGGGTACCCCTTGTTGGTGTTGAATGTATTCTTCTATCGCTCTAACCTTTGGGTGCACCCTAAAGGAAGAGGTGATGGATGGTGGGTAGTGCCCTGTAACTATTTGAATGGCATGATCATGATCTACTTTGGGAGACAATCCTTGTGTCACATCCCTAGTAACTACTAAGTACACATCTATAATTGCTTGTAGATTTGATGGTGTAGGAACCTCCTCCTCCTCCTCCTCCTCCTCCTCCTCCTCTTCTTCTTTTTCTTCTTTCATATCCATCATTGGTAATAGGTTTCAAGATCCCATATGCGTGCTAGCATTTAGATATAGATTGATTGATTTGGACAATCTATTTTAATTGCTTAAAACATCAAGTTGTGAGAATGATATCTTCTGGAATGATCTTGGATACATGACATTGCCCTTTCCCACTGTTTGTTCATTACAAACTTGATGCGAGTCATTCCTCCTTGCATGTTGCACATACCTTCTTCCAACTAGCTCACTTTGTCATCCAATGGAGAGGGAGTTACAACCGAGGCCTAATCCAAACTCCAAGTATGTATCCTCTTTGTTAGGACTCTTTTCCAATGTGTAGAAATTTTCTTGCCCTTGCCTCTAGTCTATGGTTCTGCCATGATAAGACTTGATAGTGCAAAATCTAATTTTTTTGTTGACCATACTTAAAATGACCCTGGATGACTTTAAATTGGGACTATAAGTGGATGTGCCCTTGTTTAACCCTCCAGATTTTAGAAGAAAAAAATCATTCTTTTGCAACCCTAGGAGTGAATTTGGTAGAAACCCTTGATTCAAGGAAATTTTCCTTGATTTCTTTTTCATTCTCGCATATTCAAATTTCTACAAATTTATTTGCTAAGATCTATTGTTCATTGGCACATTGGATTTTGCATTTCCCATTTGAATCCATGATAGCATTGTTTCATAATTTTTGAATCTAGAATAGTTATCATTTCACACTATTTTTATTTTTCCACTCCCTAGTCATACATCTAAGAGTACCCACAAATCTTTTTGACTACTTGTGGAGTTGAAAGGAAAAATTAGGGCTTGACCAATTTGTTGAGGTCATAAGCAGTCTAACCAGTTTTTCTTGTCTACGATTATATCATACCATCTTAAATACTCTATAAAATCTCTTTTCAAGTGTTCTTAAGTTTGATTCTCTTTACTCTCTTTTTATTCTTTTATTTAGTTCACTTGAAAATGACATTTATTACATTTCCATATTTTGTTGGCTTGTTTCATTTGTCATTTTATATGTTTTAGTTGTTGTCACTATCATTTTTCATTTTTTTGTGTATGACAAATGAATTTGTAGTCATGTAGATGTCCTCGCAATCATGGTAGCATCCTTGTTGAAGAAATAGGCATTGTTCCTCCTGATAGGAACTTCTATCCAACATTCAACTCATTCAACAACAAAAACCAAGTTCCTCTATTCCTTTAGTATATTTATTTGGCTTTTAAATCACACTAAATCAAGTTTCAATTCTCCTAGTTGTAAAAGCATTAATCATTAATCATAATTTATTTTTATGATGGTTAAAGAACTTAGTTTAAGGACACATTGGTAGTTTATTAGAAGGAATAGAAGAATCACTTAGTTTAATCATTTCTTTCACAATGATTGCTTTATCTCTACTTTTGTTTAGTTTAGAAGTAATAGTAGTTTGTTTCCAATAGAATACTAGAAATAGGGTAAAAGTAGTTAGATAAGCAAAAGCTAAATATTCACATCCCTTTCCCCCTCTTTGAAGGAAATTGAGCATGAATAAGCACATCAACTTTGAGTACTTATCCAGTGAGAGTAAGATCTATCTTAGCTACATATATTCATCATGGTCAAAATCATATATTTCTTCATCTTCTCTACATGGTTCTCAACATGAGCATACAAAAATACGTCATTATCATTAGATTGGGTAGCCATGTTAAGGTTTAAATGATCACTTCTTCACAAAGGAAGATAAAGGTCCCAAGTAGCTCTTAGCATAAGCAACACAATATGCCTAAGAGAAAGGAAAGGATAAAACACTATAAATTTGGTGTAGTCTAAAGGATCCGATGAAGGACTACCCTACCTAGTAGCCTATAAATTTACTCACAATCACAGAAATCATGCGAAAGACAAAATGTTACACTATTACATTAATTTTAAAACAATTATGCCCTTATAGGCTACAATAGGTTGAAAGAATCCTAACTCTCTACCCACAAACAAACTCACATGCCATGCCAACTATGGCTTACAACATGCTTACATGAATTCACATAGTTCAACAAATAAATTATAGGATTGATTTTGTCTCTCCCTCTTAACCTCCCACTATTTCCATGTTCCCTCTCAGTCTTAAGAAACTCATATGACTATCCTCTAGCCACCTCAACTCTATGAACGTATTTTGGCTAATCACTCCTCAAATCTTTTCTCCATCAACTATCCTTGATTCAATCCCTCTCTAAGAAAAATCCATTTCCTTTCTTGTTATTCACAATGTCTGCATAAAAAGATTGATGTTTTTTACTTTCCTTTGAAGCCACAACAATAACTACCAACCATTTAGCTACCCTTTCTTAATTGATTATGCTTTTGTATTTCCTTAAGTAATTGCCCAATTGCACAGTCACCATCAGACAGTAACATTAGTAAAACATCTACCCAAAGGTATGCGCATAGTTGTTATGCCAAAGGGTTAAACCATCACGACAGTAGATGAAGGAACCATTGACAAGATATAATAGCTTGAACCTTAATGCTATCCAAGAATGAAAATGAATGCCATGAACAAAAGACTAACGACCACTAAGAAGAAAATGCTCAACCTAGAAAGAAGATAATCATATGTACCAAAATAGGAAAGTCAGCTAAGAAAAGAAACATCATGGCCCAATAATTATTTCAACCTATTGTCACTATTAGATTCATTGCTCTTACATGTTGTCGTCAATTATATTACTAAAGGTAATGATAATTGATTAATACATTGGCTTGTTCCATTGGCCTTACTAATTAATTCATTCCATATGTTGATGAAAATGTTGTTGAAGTCCCCTGAGCTGCAAAAGTCATAGTTGCTATTGAATTTGTCCTAGACTATTGTTGACAAAGACAGTAGTTCTCAATGAAGTCACGCACATGCATAAGCTGAAAAAGTGCACAACAAGCTGAGGAAGTGAGTTATCTTGCTATATAAATCACAAGTAAGCTTACTAATGAAGATGATATGGCTACCAAAATACCTTTCCGCAGAAGTGAACTCGTATTGTGGCAAAAGATGCAACTATGTTTTATTTTGCTACAAAAGTCAACTAGAACATTTGTAAACCTAAAAACTCATCCAAGCATGCCCAAAACCCACACACAAACCCAAAATTATCCTCAGCCTCTTATTCTATTTTTGGGTGATACAAGATTATTTGTGGATTCAAATGCTCCTAAATTAAAATCACTCTTGTATTTGTATAATTAGAAAAAATAAAGAATTAATTAGATATGAAAATGAAACTGTAGAGTAAAAAATTAGGGTGGGTGAAAGCAAGGTCACATAATGAATTACAAAACCTAAAGGAATATAAAGCTATGAAGCACTTAGAAAAAGGGAAATCAAACCCTAATGAGATCTAAAAATAGGATAAATAACTTAGAAAAATAGACTTGAAAAACCCAATTTAGAATGTAAAACCCCAAGGTTGAGCCCTAGGGGTTTAAGAAACTTGGTTTTACCAAAAATGTAAAGAAATAAATGCACTCCTCTACATAAATTAGACTAATATAATCAATCAAATCACAATGATAAAGAAATTTGTCGTAGGGTAATGAGTTGATATTGATACAAAAATAAATGCTAAATTAAATGTGGAATTGAAATAAATTGAATGTGATACTTAGCTCGATAACTAACAATAGAAAAGTGTTGTGTCAAATAGTAGGAACCAATTTGCCAATATTATGGATTTTTAGGGTTGACTGAGATGATGATCTATGATTTTGTAAAATGATTGTTTTTGTCCATGTAGCTTACCTCCACAAGTGTTGACATTCACATATGTTGACTTGGTCTTCAGTGTAGTCCTAAGCTGATGCTTGTGGATCTAAACCTACAAGAGGTGGCTTGATGTAATTTACTTCTCTTATTATTTGATCTCTACTTGTTGTAAGGACAAATGTTGTTCATAAACACATTTGAGAATCTATTGGATTACGAGTCATGTTCTCCTTAGTCATACTCTTAACATGTATCGAATTTACAACTTTGAGTGAAATGATTGAGGACAACAAACAAGCATAAATTGGCCCTAGGATGATGTTTTCTAGTGTAAATGCTACTAGATTCTTTTTATTCTCCAAAATATCATATTATAAATGTGCTCAATAATCTGATGCCCCATGATGTCTTGGATAATCTCCCACATGATTTTTAAATGAATGAATGAGTGTCTTTGAGTATAAAAACCAAGCGCACAAATCAACATAATGTATGTTAAGTCAACTAACAATGGCTAATAATGTGGTCAACAAAGGATAAATTTGAATTTTAAATTTGAAAAAGGTGAGGTTTAGATTTGTGATTATGGAAGTGACCTAGATCAAGTCTACACTTGTGGATTTGATCTAAGGTGTGAATAATGCATCTAGGAATTAGGAATGTAGATTTGGGGATCAATGTTAACATGGATCAAAAAATGTGAGGTTATGAGCTAATTTCACGTACAATTATATCACTTTTAAGTTGATTATTAAATTTTACAACACTCTAATTGAAGTGGACCCAAAACATAAGAAAAAATAACATGGGTATACAATTTTCATCATTACAAATCTTACATTTCAAAGAGTAAAATAAAATCAATTGAAGTTCAAGACCAATTTAACTTAAAACCCTTTTTCCCACTAGAAAATCTTAATAATTCCATGTAAGATGCTAATTTAATTAATCATATTTATTCCTTTCAAGGTGGTCTTTATTATTTCCATTTTACATTCCCTTCCATATATTATACAAATAATATAATATAATTTCAAATAGCCTTCAATTTGTTTACAAAAATAGGGAAATAGTAGTCACTATGTTAAATCCCCAACCTGTGATTAGCTTAATCTTACTCTTACATGGTAATCAGGAGGATTAGTTAAGAGTTTGATGATTTGATATTGTGGAAATATCTGATTTGATCTTTGATTATGAGGTTAATGACTGATGTTAATTAGTTTTGAACATTAATTAATTTATATTATGGGATATGATAATGATGCATTAATCATGGTTTTGTGGTCCTGAGTGTGAATAGGAAAATGTAACGCCCTTCGAAGAAGGAAGGAGAGTATCATCCTAGAGGAAGGGTTAGATGTTGGGAAAACAAGGTTGATTAGTCATCTGAGTATCAGTTTCCATGTCCTTCTGAATCCCTTGTAAGTTGTCATGAGTTATGTCTCCTTTCTTAGTAATTATGTTCTATGTGAGTTGTTTTGTCAATGTTGCTATCACGACAAGATATGACGGCTAGACGACGTCACAAGTTGAGAGATAGTCATGTTAAGAGACGAAAAGATATCTCATTATCCTATTTGTGTATGGGGATATTATTTCCTAGTCATTCGATTAAGGGTTATAGTTGATTTAGGGGGAGTATTACTTGACCCCGACAACTGACAATCTTGTTGTGTATCGTCTTTTAATTTCATTTCTTTAGAGATAATCTTTAATATATATATATATATACTTCACCCTATAATTTATTAAGGGTGATTATATATCTATAAGAGGGAACCTCTTTAGAGGATTGACAACAATAATGTTTTGACTATTTTAAAACCTATTATTCAATATTATCGAATAGTAATAAAATTTGTTGAATAGTTGGTTTGAAAAGTGAATGGGAGCTTTGAGTTCACCCTTCATAGGCGCATGTCACTTTGAACAAGCCTTTTAATGAGGAGTTGGCTGAGTGGGGGTGGTAGTTTCCCACCCAAATCGGCATGCCAAGAAGGGCATGATAACAAGTTTAGTTATCATTTTGAAGAACACCATTCGAAAAAAAAAAAGGGTTTTGGTCTTTTCTTTGGGGTGGCGAAGCTTTCTGGGAAGTTGGAGAAGTAAAGAAACTTAGAACAGCTTGAAAGGGAACTAGTTTGGGATAGACACTCGGAACAGATTGACAGAGGTCGAGTTGGAAATACCTTCGCTTTCGAAGGACTATGCTCAAGTAGAGTAAAGAATGATATTCTTCTATAAACTATGGGTAATGAGTATCTTTTATATCGAGCTCCCATATGTTGGGATAAGTTGCCATTAACTTGCAATCCTAACTAATTCATGTGTCTCCAAAGTTCTTGGAATGTGTTCCCCAACACATCAAGACTTTGAGAGATTAATTATTTATTAATTATATCACTTTGACTTCTGCAATCAATTCCTAATTGATAAGTTCAAACTTGGGCATCCATTTTTTAGAGTGGGGGCCATGAAAACTTTGTTGACTTCTCCTAAGTCTATTATGAGAGTTTGATAACTCTTAGTAAGTGGGAGTTAAACTTGGGCATCCCCTTTTGATGGGGACTTATATTTAGACTTGGAGTTGTGCTTTTTTATGTACATGAGTGGATAATGTTGAGACACCTTGCATGGATATAATGTTAGAGTTAACTAAAGTATTAGAGATGCATGACTTGGATATTACAGTTTGCATGAGGCTAGAAAAGCTTGCATAGACTTGCATGTAATTGCATGTTGTTGAATGTTGCTTGCATGTACTTGCATGTTGTTGGATGTTGCTTGCATGTTGCATGCATTTACTTGCATGTTGTTGCATGTTACTTGCATGTTGCTCCTATGGACTTGCATGTGCTTGCATGTTGTTGCATGTCACTGGCATGTGCTTGCATGTTGTTGCATGTCACTCCTATGGACTTGTATGACCTTGCATGTTGTTGCATGTCACTTGCATGTGTTTGCATGTTGTTGCATGTCACTTGCATGTGCTTGCATGTTGTTGCATGTCACACCTATAGACTTGTATGACCTTGCATGTTGTTGCATGTCAATTTTGTGAGATTTCTTGCAGAACACTCCAACTCCAGAAACTTGCAGGATGGTACATCTTAGTGTTTCAGGTAATGGGTATCAGTTGCATGTTGTTGCAAATGGTTGCATGTCAGTTTTAAGATTTTCCTTGCAGAACACTTCAACTCCAGAAAGTTGTAGGATGGTACATCTCAGTGTTTCAGGTAATGGGTATCAGTTGCATGTTGAATCCGGTGTTTGCATGTCACTTGCATGTACAGAACAAGGTAATTCAAAATAACTTTGGGGACATCAATCTTGCATGTTGCTTGCATGAGATTGGTGTGTGTTGATCACTTCAGTTAACAGAAAGAGATTGGGCAAACTTGGACACCCAATTTGAGGACTTTCTGTTGCTTTTATTTGGAAATACGTTTGATGTTGGCAAAGCTAAGTTTAGCATACTTGGGTGTACACATCATGAAGAGACAGTTAACTAAAAGCTTGGACATTGTTTGAGTTCAGTCTTCTCAATTTAGAGTGCTTGATTTTTGCATGAGCATTGGAAGCTATGTTATCAACTACAGTTTATTGTATTTTGAGTTTTAAGCTTTTGAATTAAGAAGCTCTCGAATTATGAAGCTTCAAATTAATTAATTAAGAGTCCCATACATTTTCCAAGGAGTTGAATTGTGAAAACGACTTAGAAGAAAAAAGCAAGAAGCTTTTTTGACTTAGAAGAAAAATGCAAGAAGTTCTTTTTTTTATTGAAGAAGCTTTTGAAGTTTTTTACAGGTTTGAAGATTGAAGAAGCTTTTGAAGTGCATCAAGGAATCAAAGGATTTCAGTATTGAATGTAATCTTTCACAAGAGATTTATACAAGCATAAACACCTTTGGTGTGGAGTTTTTCCCTTAGGGGTTTCTCCATGTAAATACTCGTCTTCTTCTTGTAAGTTATTTTCTTCTACTACACTGTTTAAATTGGAGAAATACTATAACATCTGAATTGAAAGTAATTTTCAGATTTACACATGCTATTAATTTCAGATTTGAAAACATTTTAAAGCTACATAGCTGCAACTTTACCTTGTTCTCTCTTCGTTTTTCCAACACCATGCATGCATTTCATATGGAGCCTATGTTGTTATGTCTATCACTATGGTACATTTACCTCTATTAAATTCTTTTTGGCAAAAGATCGAGGCCTTATGGCCGAGCTTACAAACCTATGAGGCTGAGTCATGTTGCAATGTATTCATGACTGTGTCTATGCTCAAGGCCAAAGGCTGAGCTGCATTGTAATGAAGTCTTGACTGTAGCTAAGCTTGAGGTCATGGAGGCCGAGCGGCATTGCATTTCATTCTTTATTGTATCATCGCTCGAGGCCATAGAGGTCGAACGACAATGTATTGCATTTTTATTTTACCATTAGCTCAACGCCAAGGAGGTCAAACTTCCATACATTATACTCCTTATTTGTATTAGAGCTCTCGGATATAAAAGTCGAGCTATATAGCAATATTTATCAAGTTATATCTACAGCTCATGGCCACGAAGGTTGAGCTTAACACATTGAAACTCATAATGTATCGTGGCTCGAGGCCATCTCGGTCGAGCCCATGCATACACTTCAGCATGTATACATTGAATAATGACATGGTCTACATAAAACTATCACAACCATCATGACTGTGTTGATGGCCGATACGGCCTTAACCAAAACTGTGCTTAAAGCACTCAAATTGAATGTTGACTCAACTTGTATAAGAACCTGAATGTGATATACTAAGTGTTATTAGATTACCCATGACTAAACTTGTTGCATTCAACTAAGAGGGTGGTATGATCATTAAAGATCATAGTTATATTATATGGTAGCTTGCATGCTAGCCAAGTCATTAGAAAAGAATTTGTTCTACTATTGATATACTACTCTTTATTTTATTAAACGGGGATAATGTTTATCACCTAAAGCTCTTAAGGGTATAAGAGCTATTAATCATTAAGAAAACCATTCTATTTTACTAAGGAAAGGTATGCCTAGAGTATTTTAACCTATAAGATAGTTTAAATTGGAATTGTGAACCATGGATAGACCTAGGGTGGTGAATATGGTTTGACTTTTTATATGATTAGAAAGTGGAATAAGGTGATGTGGAATCACAGATTCCCTAAAATAGAGCTTAACTATTAATGATAGTTAAATTATGATACCTATGATGCATCTTATGTATTTAAAAGATATGTTGACTCCTTGTTGAAGGAGAAACTGGATAAGAGGTAAGTTGTATTTCCTTGTAGGCGGCATTAAGTGCTTGCCGGGTTTATTGGAGGAACTATTTGTCTTAGGTAATTATATACTTATGAGAATGAATACTAGGGTTAGTATGAAACTCTTATATTTCAACGTAAATGGAAGCCATCTCTTTACAAATGGCCATACTTCACGAATGAGGTATAAGATATTAAAACCCATGAGGGTACTTGTAATAGAGACTTTCTAGTAAGATTGTCTTATTAGACTGTTATGATATAAGTCTCAAATGTCATGAATTTTGAATGTAAACCTTGTGATAGGTCAACATGAAACTGTGAACCTAGGAAGGTCTTAAGTTGGAAAACTTGTTTTGGCTACGGACATGTTGAAAAGATGGGAATAGGGTGACGTGGACTCATAAGTTCCCTATTGCGAAAGTAACATAACATAATTGAGTGTACTCCCAAGATAGGAGTCATTGTTGGGAAAACTTGATTTGGCTATTGTCATGTTGAAAAATGGAACAGAGTGATGAGGAGTCACAGGTTCCTTGTTGCAAAAGCAACCTATTATATTTAATGTACTCCCAAGATAGGAGACAATTGTCCTAAATTTGGATAAGAGTGAATTGAACCTACCTTTTCTAGACCTAGAGAGGTCAAACTAAGCATACTGTAGGATGAGACAACTTCTAAGTCGAGTAAGGGTGGTGGACATACGACTATGTTCATTGCGAAACATATATGTATGTAAATCTTTGGCCAAAGTAATGCATTCATCTCTGCATGCATTGTCGGTCCATAGTGCTCCAGATGTCATAATGTCTCCAGTAGTGTCATGCATAGTTAGAGTGGATCTATAGTTGTGTGACCGAGAGGTATTATGAAGGACACAACACCAGATACTCAGATGGCTGAACCTAATGGTTCCTTATATCCATACCTTCCGTGAAGGGTAGGGCCGCTTCTAGGTAGGAAGTTGAGCGGAGGACCGCAAGTTCGTGGTTGGTGGAAAAGCATTGGGATGATGCTCTCCTTCCCAAGCATGAGACAAGCTGAGGCTTATGAAGATAGATGTCAAGAGTTCCAGATGCAGTGTTTTTTCATTATATGACTTGTTAGTCAGTTATTATGTAAAATTTGATATTTGATGCCTTGAGCATAATTTTGTACATGCATAGTGAAGGGTTATTCGCTAATGAGATGCATTTGGATATTGTGATTTTGAAGATTGTTATATTCTAGTTTAGAATAATATGATTAATTTAAGAAATGATAATGATTCATTCTTGTTTAACCCTAATTGGGTAATCATGATGTTTTCTAATTCTTGGTTAAGATGAATAATTTTGTTAATTGTTGAGCATTAAGGAAAGTTATGTTAAACACTAGATGGGTACATGTTAACACTATTATATTTTTTATGATGATTAGTGCACTTCTATATTAAATTATATAAACATATGATACACTAGTACACAAAAGGTAGGTGGAAAGTAATCACGACTAGAAGTCAATGTGAGAGTTCATAGACAAAACACAAATAGTCATATTGCTATGCATCTAAAGTATTTCTAGAAGTAAGAGGGGGAGGTGGATCATTATTGGGGGGTTTTCCTAAACCAACTAGGAGATCCTAGCCATCAGGAATAGGATCTCTACCCATAATAGTATCCTCTTTGTCTTTTTCTTCTTAAAATCAATAGGAACAAAGTGAACAAGTGGTATAGCAAGAGCTAGATAAGGATACTTGTCGCTATCATGTGCTAGTTGGGCGCGCCTCTATCATACTAGGAAATAGTAGACTAGCCACATGTCAACAGAGAACACCCACATCTTCTATGCTAAGGAGAGTCATGAGAATGTTGTCTTGAGCAAACACTATGGCTATGGCTATATTGACATCATCTTGGAGGGGAAGGGTCCTTGTTGGTAGGAAAAGGTTGCACATGAACAACAGTACATTACGTATTTACCCAATGATCTCTATAAGAGTTTGCAAGTGGGAAACCTCAAAAGCAAATTTATTAGCCTATACTTAAATCTATAATATTACATTAGAACATATCATGACTTCAGAATACATCATAAAGTGTACATCAACAGAAGCTCCAAAAAATAAATTAGCATTTTTATCTTTCCATATGATGAATATAATCTCCACTCTAAAAGCATGCGAAATTTGGGTGAACTTGGTTGGCATCTTAGGCTAAGCACTTTAAAGAATCACGTGTTAAGAGAAAAGCTTAGGAAGAAAGGGCTTGAAAAAATCATGAATCCAAATCTAAGTAGCTTCAGCCTATGGGAAAAACTAGAAGAGATGCTTGAGATTATCTAGATTTCAACAAAAGGGACACAAAGGATTAGAGACACCCAAATGAATAAGCCTAGATCCAATAGGAAGACCTTGGTAAAGGAGTCACTAGGAAAAATGAGTAAGTTTGGGTTCCTGAATGGTAGCCCAAATTGTATGAAACTTTCATTGTCATTGAATGGTAGTGGACTAAAGATTCTACCTATCATTGAGCTTTTGAACCATAGGCAAATGTGGAGAAATCCATGAATAGCCTTTGCTAGGCTTGTAATTTCGAAAAGGATTGGTAGGATACCACTAGGATTTGGTGCTTCTAATCCTAATCTTGTGAACTATTTCTAGAGGAACAAACTCCACAATGGTTTGGAAGGATTCATAATCCTAATTGACAAGCATGTGCTTGGTCTTAAATTATATCCAAGACATCCAACTCTTTGTGGTTCTGGAAAAGAGGCCTTAAATGTGTCAAATCCCTCAATTAAAACACTTCAAAGCATGAACCCAGGGAACTTAAGCAATTGGTCTATCTAGGCATGTGATCACAAGACAACACCAAAGAGACTATCGATTGATGTAAATCCCTATTCTAAAATCTTTCCCAATTTCAAATAAGCCAATGCTTAATGGCTTCCCATTCTTTCCAGATGCTTTTGGCAATAAAAGTTCCTTGAATTTGAACTATACCCTTCATAATAAGAATATACTAGAAGCCAAGACCTTTCCCAACTTGTCTATCATGGGGAACTCTAAAAGAAATACAATGTTAAAGAAGAATTTTCCAAGCCTCATCACCCTTAAGGGATCTAATTATCATTTGGCACATAATGCTAGACCTTACCAATGGGTATCTATAAGACCGAGTCCTCCAGATTCTCAAGGAAGACAATTGAAATCCCATGCAACCCTATGAAATCCTTTTCCCTATTCAAAGAAGGCCCAAAGAAAATCCCTGAATAAACTTTCTAGTTTTTGGTAAGAGGCTTTAGAAGGAGACTGGTAGGCAAAATACTAAATATGGGTGATAATGAGAAACTTAAAATAAATATGAAATTTTTATGCAAGGGAAAGAGGCTTGGCTATCCAAAAATGTTGCTTCTTTTCAATACAAGCAAGAATAAATTACCAAAGAGAGAAAGAGGAAGATTGGATAGTGAAAAGGATGCCAAGAAATCTAAAAATTACCCCATGGTCAATCCATCTCTATCCATGTGAGTCAAGCCAAGTGGGTTTGGGCAAGAAATATTGATGATAACATTGGGTCTTTTACCAAAATGAAGGACCATTTAATGTATTCATAATCTTTACCAAAACCAATTTAATGAAAATGGTCTATCTATGAGCATTAGCCCATTCCATACCTTCCCAAACTACAATAATGTTTTTAAGAATACACCTATTCTTGATTTTAAAGCTATTTTGTTTAATTCGAATGATGAGCAGGATCAAATGGTGGGGGCATAGGGAAAGGGATTTGGCTATGATTTTATAAGAAACATTCAACAACATGATTAACCAATTGTAGATATCTTTAGGATCACTAGCCTTAGGTATTGACATAATATTTCCTTTATTGATTATCTTCCCAAGAGAGCTTAAATTAAAAGCCTCCAAATAGATCTGAAAAAGGTTATGGCCAATAGTGTCCAATAGAGCTTTGTAGAATTCACATGGGAATCCATCATAGCCAGGAGATATTTCATTATCCATAGAAAAAATGATTCTCAAAGGTTAGCCAAGGTGAGTTTCTAGTCACAAAAGTCTCTTTGGGAAGTAGAGTGATGAAAGGGAGCCTCACTCGCACTCCTTAAGGGCTTGGTCTTGTTGAAGAAAGGGTTTTTGGGCTTGAAAGACTTATTGGTAATGGTAGACAAAGGCTTGAATAATGTTAGGAAGCTTTATGAAAAGTTGGTCTAGCCTTCTTTGATATGCTTGATTTTTTGAGAGACTTGACAAGCTCAAAGAGATTGAAAAAATTCCTTGGAAACTTTATCCCGAATCTTGAGCCAATGAAGGCAAGCCTTAATTTGAGCTCCCTAGGTTGTATGCTTGTCATAATTTACTTCTATTGGTGAAGGTTGGCCATATGCATTTACAAAATTTGAAGAAAATAGAAGCGCTTCTAGATCAGTGTTGGCATGGAAGAACTCTGAGTGGTGGCCTTATATGAGTAGTAGTGGACTATTGCTAGCTAGAGCCCGTAGATGATAAAAAAGTGAGTAGTTTGTTTGATGGCGTCATTCCACAATTGAATACAACCAACCCTATGATGAGGATGTGGGTCAAGGTTCCAAATGTGTTGGATATGGGCCACAATGGATTTATGACTTAACATAGATGTGTTGAGAAAAAATTGTGTTCTCTCTACAGGTTAGGTGCCACAACTTACCATTCAATGCAAAAATGAATTGGATGATTTGAAAGGATAATATTTGGCAAAGGATCCACCAGTAATTGAAAGTAGCTAGCAAATGAAAAGATAGGTTGACCTAGCAACATGGCCCTATCAAGTCATTTGAGTACCCTTCAGTACCATAATGTAGGTTTGTTCATGTGTACCATGAACAATGTAAATGAGGATAGAAAACATTGGGATCAAAAGCCCCAATTTATTGTGCATGTAGTACCAAGCCTCTCTTGCTACCTATCCGCTACATAGGTAGGTTGCCATATTTATTAGATGCCATCTCAACCATATTAAAATCCCCATACTCAATCTATGAAGTAGTGGGTAGACTCTGCTATCCAACACTAGAGATGAAATCTTTTAATGATGTCATTGGAAGCATAAATATTAACAACCCCAAGGGAGTGGTTATTAACATTGGAGAGGACATATAAAGCATGGCAATTAGGGTCACATCCTTGATCCACTAAGTGTTTCTACCACCTAGGAGAGATGAGAGTGGCAATACTGCTTTGGCTCATGCAAAGTGTAACTTTTGGCCATATGACATGACGAATTGTAGAAAGTAAAAAACTTGAAATTTTCAACTCTTATAAACAAAGAACATCGAGGTCAAGAAATCATTGTTGAACATCCAACATAATGTATTTCCTTCTTAGGTCTATTAGACCCTAAAAATTTAATGAAATAAAATTCATGGAAGAAGGGAATCAAGTTTCATATCCTCACCATCAAGATTTTTAAGAGCTCCATAGCTATTTTCTAAGAACTCTCCCTCTGTAGGTCATTTAGAAGACTCAAACCAAGACAATTTGGTGGCATAAATGGCTTCTTGTTTGGCACAAACTCATCATCTTCAATCTCATGAGTTGGGTTGTGAGAGTGGTGAGAGGATACAAGAGAATTTGGTTGAGTAGACGTATGGGAAGAGAGAATGCTAGCAAAAAGCAATGTTCTATTGGATTGAGGCTTATTCATCGCCTCTAAAGTTTTCCTAGCATGCTATGAAACAACAACCTCTTTTGCCTTGTTAGGATTTGAAATTTGAGGCCCATCATTAGTTATTAAGGACTAGGTCCCTTAGCTCTAGTATGACGGTTATTATTTGTGTTGCTTACTGTGCTCCAACTATCATAACTTTTTAGGAGCTTGAGAATCTCTAGTAGGTTGCTTGGGCTATGGCTTGGGATGTTGGGTAACTAGTGGACAATCCTGGATTTTATGGTCTGAGGATCAGTAGTGATAACATGTGTTTGGTCACATTGGGCACCTATTTGGCAAGGCATTGGTTACCTGTCTAGATTTCAGTAGCACCCTTGAGGTCCTTAGGCAAGTCGACCTCAATATAAACCTTTTTCTGTAGACGTGCAAGTAAAAACATTCTTGTTCGACATGAACAACATGGCTTCGTGAAGCCACAATGTGGTCAAGAAAAGGCCTTAATGGTAAAGGAAGGCTAGGGAACTTGACCCAGATAGGGACTTAGAGGGTACGCTCCTTAGAGACAATAAAGTCTCAAGTCCAAGGAGAAAAGACTAGTAAAAAGGTGCAAGCATACTAGGGGCCATGTTCAAAATGGCCTTAGTAAACTTGACATCAACAAAATGGAAAAGAAAAAAACCCTTTGCAAGGTTTTGAATAGCCTCCACACGAACCCCATGATGGACCCAAGTGGAGTTCACTTAGATCTTTAGTATGCTTTCAAAGGAAATTCAACCAAGAAAAACCCTATAAAAATATAATTCTCAAGCCATTTACATACATTGTCAAAATCATGAATAAGCAAAACAGCATTAAGAACATATGAATTACATTGTGAAAGACTTTTGGTATGAACTTGTGAAGGTATTTCAAAACCAATTCCCTACACATCCCACCCCAACATCAAGTATTGGACTGCTATAGCTGGCAGTCATTTAAATAAAGAACAAAAAAAAAATGCACAATAGATGTGGATGATTCCACTAGAAAGCAGATTGAAACAAAAGTAACCTGACAAAAGAATAACACGAGTATCTTCGCAAGCAATCGAAAATTTAAGGAAAAATTACAATACTGCATTTCATTCCTTAGATTTGCGGTGAAAAAAAGGTAGGACAAGACATCCGAAGGTCCCACGGACGGCAATTGGACATGTGCTAACAAGCACTATCAGTCAAAGTTGAAGGACGGAGAGATTAGTATAAACAATAAATGAGCGTCGGTTATCTCGATTCAGGCCTTCGTAACTTCCGCTCCCAAATAACAGTTTCTTCCTCGTCTTCATCCGCGGCCAATTGCTTTATATTCAGCACATACATCTTTGCCACACATCCACTCCATTTGCAAACACAGGTAAAAAGGGCAAAAAAAAAAAACTTCCCTGTGTTCAGAGTGGCAATGGCAGCAGCAGCGGTAAAGTCCACCCCCACCTCATCACTCATTAAGCCAATTTCAGCGAAAAGGGTCGGCCTCGCTGCTTCCCACCAATCTCAACATGTTACGCTACTATCATCATCTGTAAGTAAATCATTGACATATGACGAGTTGCAGGGTTCGAACTCGGGTTGTTTATGAAAATGTGTTAAATTGATTCGATTTTGATGTATTGCTATTACAGAGGGTATCACAGTTGAATGGACTAAGAATACGCCTCAAACGCAAAGTTGCAGCAAACAAAACATGGGAAACCCGTTCCATTGGCTCACCTGCATTTACAATCTTTGCCGTCACCGTATGTATCAATTTCTGTAAATTTAGCAATTGTAGATGACTTTGGCGGATGCCAGGATTTGACATGGTTATTGAAATGTGAGCAGGCTCTGCCGGAGACGTTGGAAACAGTGCAGGATGTAATTGCGAAGCAGCTGTCTGTTGAGGTGGAGACCGTTCAGCCGGCGACTAAGTTTGCCGATCTGGGCGCCGACTCCTTAGATACTGTAAATAACAATAATACCCAGCTTTAATTATTCTGTGTTGTGTTGAATTGGTTATAAGTTAGAAGAATGAGGAATGGATTATGCAGGTGGAGATAATGATGGCGTTGGAGGAGAAGTTCGAGATATCGATAGGAGAGGGAGGAGCAGAGAACATTGCTACTGTTCAAGACGCAGCCGACCTCATCGAGAAGGTTAAAGCCGAGGGGGCTTAGCACCTGCCTTAAATGACGCCAAATTATTGCTCCTTTCGACTGGAGATCGCATCTTGATTTGCTTTATGCTTGTGGGATTTTGTTTTTATTTTTGGGTTGAGCTGTTCATCGACGGGGCAAAATTTATGACAATCTTTTGCACTTAAAACGATGTTGGATTGCTGCAGAAGAGGGTATTAATATAATAAGATTGCGACTTTTTGGTTCGACCATTCACCTCATCTTTTGTCGACTGTATTCCGTTTGGCATTCAAATGTCCAAAATAATTATGATTTGATTGAATGAATGAATGAAAGATTTTAATAACGTACACTAGACTAGACAATAAAGATTTTAATAATTATTAATTTTGAGGTAATTTTTATTTATTTATATTAAGTAATAGTTTACAATCATCTTTCTTTTTTATAAATAATGTATAGTTTGAGTTAATCTTCATCAATGTATATTTATGAGTAACAATTTATAAAAACACATCTCTTTTTATTTTAAATTGTTCACTTGTATTTATTACTTTCTCCTGATTATAAATATTGTGTAGTTTCGAGTTAATCTTTATCTTAAAAAAAAAAGAAATTATTGGTAAACACTTTTGATTGAAATTATGAATTGGATAGAGATGGGTTTTCGAAAGGGCCTAGAAACCCTTGTGCATGAAGCCAATAGAACTACTGCTACCACAATCTACTGCACATCCAACACCATCTAGTTTCCTTCTTGTTGCATCCTTCTAGTATTTCATGGTTGTAAACCACTTGTGAAAAAAGCACTAAGATAGTCATTCAATACGCCATTCAACACTAAAGTGTCCTTGCGAAGATTTGAACCTTAGTTTCCATCATGAGAACCAAGTGGTTCGAGTTAATCTTTATTGAACCATATTTTATGAGAAGTAGTTCACAATAACACATTTCTCATGATTATAAATGTCCACTTAAAACTCATCACATCTAAGTAAAGTTCATAGGAGGAAATGTAAAAGCTTCATGGGAGGCCACCCATCCCAATATTGCTTTGGCTCTAGTGTGCTTAATCATGTAGCTTGTTTTCCCCATAATCAAGCACTTAGCTTGCTACCCTATTTGCAATACCTTTAGCAAGTATTGTACCTTATGAACCATTCATTATAGAGTTAAAAAAAATATTTTGACTATGATAGAAGACTGCTACTCGAATTTTGTTGTTAGATCGAAGATGAGCAAATTGAGATGGCTGAGCTCTAAAAAGCTAATAATTTTCTATGAACTTGGGACACTTCAATGACTGTAGAACTAATCTCCATGAGTGGATTTAAACTTGGAATGCAAAAGTGAACTTAGACATGCATAAATGAACATGTTGCTTATAACTCTTCTATACTTGTAAACAAAGATTCACCTAGGTGTTTGGAATTGCAATAAAAGACTAACAGTGTTGGAAAACACCTTTGGGAGCTTGCTAAGGGATGGTCTTCTTCTAATGACAAGCCCTTAGATCTAATTCAATAATAGTTGATAAAGTGAGGAAGTCAACATGCAATGAGTACATTAGACACTGTCTTAAATGAGAGACTTGATTTTTGAACATGAATCAACAATGCAAAAGGGTGATGCAAAGACCTAGTGCAAGAACTAGGGTTTTAGAACATGTGATAATGCAATTGAATTAGTTGAGGTAATATGAAGTCACAACAAAGGCAAGGACCTAGTTATGGGGTGGTGAGTGATTTTGGAGTATTGAATGATGTATCAATGGTGAATGGTAGCTCTAGGTGATCTTCAAATGGATTAGCAATGATGCCCTTTTATGCTTGACTTAACACGAAAATTTGAAAGTTTTGGTGTAAGAGTTGGCACACAATGACTAGTTGCAAAGAGGTTGTCTTGGGCCCATAACTAAACTTGAATTTAATACTTATGGGGTTAGATCCACAAGTGTTGAAGTGAATTGGGTCAGATCTATAGGTGCAAAAATGAAAGTTAGAGAAAGGAATAACTTATCTAAGAGATGATAAATGTTTGAGGATCAATTTAGCTTTGTTTCTAGTGGTTGACTAAAAATATTAGGTCAAAGGGGAGGGGGCAAATTAGTTAAAATCATGTGTTAGGACAAGTGCTTAGGACACCTACACTAAGTGGTGTAAAATGAATGGTAAAATTGCAGAATATGAACTTTTCCCCATTACAACATATATGTAGTGTTTTCATATTGTACCAAATCATGTGATGATTTATTGAGACTTGATTGCATAGTTTTGAGTTAGTCTTTATCAACTCGTATTTCATGAGTAGTTGTTCATACGAACCCATCTCTCATGGCTACGAATGGTCCGCTTAGCACTTATTGCATTTAGGTGATGTTTATAGGGTGTTCAACATCAAAACTTCCTTAGAAGTTGTTTAAGGTGAAAAATGAAGAAGAGGATTTTTGTGTTTAGGGTTGATTTTGCTAATTTGTATAAATCCTTCTTTCACCTCTAAACATTCAAGGACTTCAATTGAGTAGGAAGTCTACTACAGGCCTTCGGTCACTTAGAATATAGGGGAAAATTGGAATTGTGTGATTTAGTTGTTCAATTAAACCCAATTATGCTCAAAACCCTAATTATGCAAATTCAGAAGCAAACGAACAAATTACGAAAAATGCTCGCACACAAAGATATCAAATGACAATCAAATGCGTCCCAGATTTCAAAGTTTGAAAAATAGAAAAGTCAGGGACTAATGAGCAGGCGCCCTAGTCCAGTGCCACCATTTCTGTCGGGATCTGGGAATCTTGTCTGCAACCTATTCATATTGTTCCAGAGATTTTTCTGTTGCAGGATTTGGAGGACTAATGAGCAGGTGCTCGAGTCCAGGTCCCTATTTTCTTCTCTGATCTACAATTCTGGCAGTCTGCAATGCTCTCCTGCAACTCCACTTTTTCTGCTCCTGCAACCTGTAACCTGCAATCACGAAAAAATGGGTTGGGGGTTGTGGTGTTTAGAGGCTTGCTTCAGTCCCAGAGAGACATTCAAGTCTTCCGAACACTGTTGTCAGATAAAGAGTGTGTATCCTTGCGAGATAGAGGTGAAATCCAAATGATAAATGATTGAAAACACAAATGATATCACCTTGTAGTGAAGATCTCATGGAAGGAAGATGCTCTTCATTGCCATGAGGAGATGGATGTCAAATTTGCAAACACAAACACAATAACAATGCTCTGCTCTACAACATAATGAATATTTTGAATGCTCTAATCACAAGAATGTATAAAGTTCACAATTGCCGTCTAATTTCCATCTAGTCTACAAATGAATCACTAATCATGCTTATATATGCAACTACAAACATTCCCACCAAGAATTTCATAATTGAAACTTACCGTGTCGGCATAGGACCTAAATAACGGTCATAAACCGCACTTCAAAATTAGTCCTGACCTAAAATAGGGTAGGAGTAGGGTGTGGGTGCTCAAGTCCTCCTCCCCTATTTCAGGCAGGATTATTGTTAAGTGCATCCCCTGAGTCTTATTTGTCATGAAACATCAGGGTTTTCTCATCGGGAGTCATCAAAATCATGCAAGATGCTCTAAATGCATACTAAGGGACCCGAGAGCTAAACCTTAAGAGGGAAAAGCCCCCAAGGGGGCATTTTCTGATGTAACATTTAGCCCCCACTTTAATGTATGTATAAACACAAGGCCAATACATGCATAAAGTATGGTCAACAAGCACAACAAACACGCCAAGCACAGAGAAGACATGCCAATCACAATGGAGACAGTAATAGGCACGCAAAACATGGAGAAGACAATTACAGTCACGCAAAACACAGAGAAGACAACATTGAAGACATGCAAAACACACTGAATACAGTGAATGCAATGAAGACAGTGATGATTTTCTTTTTTTCTTTTTCTCATATATATGAAATGCAGAATGCAAGTACAAGGAAAGTAAACACACCACCCATAATGCAGGAGGAACTCATCACTACCGGTCTTTAAGACTACATATGGGGCAACAGACACCCTAAACAAATCAAGCACACCATACAAATCAAACACACCATACAAATCAAACATGCCATACAAATCCCAAAGCATAGGAGGGACTCATCGCCACCGGTCTTTAAGACTATGCTTGGGAACAAACATGTAATACACACACACTCGGAAGACATGCAGAAAACACGACAGACAAGCGATAGAGTGTTCCTATTTCTAGGTTCATCACCATCTCAGGCACATTACAGGCACACAACAACGATTGGGCTTCGCCACAACAATCATTAAAGACATGCCTAAGGGTTGAGTTAGTCACAGAACCGCTCCCCGCCTCCATAGAGGACTTTTTGAAAATGACAGGATGTGCACTCTCCATGAGAAATACACCATCCCTGCCTCCGCAAAGGGCTTAAGAAAAGGATTCGATAGCCTGCCTCTACAGAGGGCTTAAATGATTGCAAACAAATCTCAGAGTGCAGGAGGGACTCATCGCCACCAGTCTTTAAGACTGCACCTGAGAACAAGCACATTGCTAACATCTACAACAGACAACTTACCTTATATATGCCCCACCTTAAGGTGGTTGATATCATGTACCAATATCAAGCACATTAAGGTAGGGAGAAAACACACAAGGGAACACGAGATCTCACAAAGCCCATGCCCCCCAGAGGTGACATGTACCTTACGATCGCCAAATGTTCCCACAAACACATCCCTACAAGAAAAGTGTTAGCGTCCATATAATCATGATAAACAACAATACATAATGCAAGATTCAAGATAGACAAAGTGCACAGAGCAATAATATTGTTATGTTTTTGTAAGTGTGATAAGACACCATCAAGATCACATGGAGTGATTCTACTAGCCAAGCGTTAGATAATAGATAACAACCCCATCGTCATATAGGAACTAAGTCCAATTTTTTATTTCTCGCTAAAGGGATGCTAGGTTTGCATCAGTATAATATGTTTTTCGTCATCCGCCCGCTAGATAGAAACACTAGAGGAAGGAAAACAATAAATCGAGAGAGGAGAAACAAGTGCCTTAGGGACAGTTACGTGGGAGGGTGCCCCCAAGTCACCAACCGCAACACTATGTCCGTAAGACACAACACACAACAATAAAAATAGAGGAGAGGCAATGTAGAAGAATGATGATACAAATAGAAGAAGGGTCACAACAAAGGCGGTCTCCTGGTATCCTAGACCTTACAAGAGAATCAAGGGTCATCCCATGAGGCCTAAACAACACATAACACATCACAGGGGAAACACAACACGAGAGGTAAAGGGTTAGAAATACTTACCTGGTTCATCCCAATGTTAGGAACATACATATCTAGGAGGAGGCCACTCTTGTGAGCAACTATAATAATTGCTACAACGAGTGTAGCCTATCAGCTCAAGATATCTGACAAGTTAATTTGGTCTTGTTGAAATTGCATTAACATTGAGTTTAGGACGACGAGAGGCTTTGGTGGGTTTCAAAGAACAATATCTAATACCGACTGTGTAGTTAATTCTAGCAACTTGTAAAGGTACTCTAATTCCTTGTTGATTTACACCACATACATTACCTGCATAGTTGTGATTTTTGTACAATATTTGAAATCCACGACCGTAAAGAGAGTCCATTTCTTTAGAAGATGGTGAAGCCTCATAGGTCTCATAATTTGTAGTATAAGTGAGAGTATTGTCTTTGTTTTCTACCAAGGAGACTTTATATTTTTTTAGATGCTTCAAAAGATTGCTTAGATGAGATCAATGCTACTTTTGATGTATCAGGGTTATTAAGCTTATATTCTCCATTAAAGGAAGGAGTAAAATCTGACGAACCCCAATCATCACCAAAAAGTGCATTCAATGGTGTAGAATTTTGTACAACATCATTCGTGGAAAGAGGTACTGATGAAGCAGCTCGTAAATTGTTTAAGCTCATATGATTGTAAACTAGTTTTTACATTTCAATATGTAAACAGTTATCTAGTTTCGGATCAACATGAATAGTATGAAGTTTATATTTGAATATAAATTTGATTGAATGATGTAGGGTGGAAGGAACCGCCCCCAATGCATGAATCCAAGGTCTACCAAGAATAATGTTGTAAGATAAAGAACTAGGCATGACATGAACCAGGGTAGATACAATTGCAGGACCCACCTTTACAGGTAAGGTTATAGTACCTAGTGATTGACTACTATGATTATCAAAGCCACGAATGCTAAGTTTATCCGGTTTGATTTGTGATGTGTCAGCCTTGATTTTGTGTAGCAGGTCAATGCTGCAAACATTAAGAGCCGATCCATTGTCGATCATAACTCATTTTACCAATGTTTTATTTATTGTGACAAAGATCATAAGTGGATCATATTCATCTTTTATCAATGGTATTTCATGTGGTTGAAAGAGAATATCTATTTTTGTTGCATGCATACTATCCAATACAACTACTACATCATTTGGCTTAGTAGTAGGTGGGACAATCAACTTTTGTAAAGCTTCTTGGAGCATTCCATGGTATCAAGGAGAAGTTTCTATTAAATCCCAAAGAGAGATCTTAGCCAGAGTAGCACAAAGCTGCTCGACAAGATCATATTCTTGACCACTTTTATGAGTAAGACGAGGTGGTGGAGGGAGCATAGGTTGAGAACATGGAAGAGAGACATGCACATGTGGTGCTTGCTTACTTTGCTTGTTATTACGGGTGTTGTACGTGTGAGCAATCACATTGTGGTGTGGTTGTTGTAACACATTTTGAAAACCTTGACTCGGTCGAGAAATTTGTTGTGCATATTTGTAGATGTAATTCTCAGGTTGAGGTGGTCCTCGAACTATTATAACTGGTTTTAAGCAAGAAGGTGCACTAGGTGCCCCCTGCACTATCATCTTAGGAAGATTGCTACAAAGTCTATTAGCAAATATTAAATTAACATTGTTTTCCTCTTGATTATACCCAACATCTATCCCTAGAGGATTTAATGTGAGAGACCTTTTCTCATCCACTAGTGGTACATCTTGGTTAGGGAGAGCATTGGGATGAGAGGAAGGTATAGTTTTGTTAGGCAAAATAGAGCTATCCATAGTATTCTCATCTAAGGTTCTTGAGTTTTCAATCAAAGGTGGAAGGTCTAATGGATTATCCATAGAGGTCTCATGCACCAAATGATCGTTAGGTGAATAGTCTTTTTCCACCCATGGAGAATCCTTCTTGAGAGCGAGCCCTTTATCCACTAGTGTTTCATTTTTAAAAGAGGGTAGGGTAATGTTTAAGAATGTGTCAATGATTTCATCCTCTCGTGTTAGTATATCCTCATAGGAGGAATCATTTTCTATTTCATCATCACATGTTTTAGCTATGAATTCCAGTGCGTTAAGAAGAGTTTCACACTCATTATTCTCAATGTGTCTTGTTAAATCTTCTACTACCCAAGGGTATGTACTCATGAGAGATATAAAGTTGTAATAATCAGATGCATAGTCAAGGATTTCAAATGAAAAGAATTTAAATATATCCTTGTGATACATAGCTTGTATATAAGTGAGAACATGAGGATTCATATTAAGAAATTTGTAGAAACTCTCGAAGTATTTGATATATGCATGTAAAGATACCAAAGAGTAATGATATGAATATTCCATGGTTAAATATATTTTAACATCAATGTAAAATCAGATTTTAAAAGATTTTCAAAATTTATGCAAAAGACAAGTGCAAAACTATGTGTGAAAATGACCTAAAATGCTTTGATTTTTTCAACTTTTTTCAATGCAAATAAGTGAAAGAAAAGGTGTTGTGAGGAAATTTATGAAGGGAAGCAAATAATATGTCTGATATAATTCTAATAAAGTAATAATATCCTTCATAACATACTTTTGATGCAAACCTAGAATGATGACTAGTCAAAACCTAGTGAAAATGCACTAAAATATGTAATTTTCCCAAAATTTCAATGCAAAGACCCAATAGAAAGGGTTTTGTAAAGAATTTTAGGAGTTTTAGAAGATTATAGCAGTAATATAAGTCACCTAAAGCCATAAAATCCACCACAACACTTTTGGAGTGCAAATCTAGGTCAAACCTTAGAGCAAATATAGCCAAAATATGCAAATTTTCAACAAATTTCAATGCAAAAGAGTATGACAAAGGGTGTTGTGAGGAAAATGATGATGGAAAAAAAATTATAACAGTAATAAAATCTATCTAATGCTAAAAAATCTGTTACAACATGCTTATAGTGCCACTCAAGGTCAAACCCTAGGGAAAATATAGCCAAAATATGCAATTTTTCACCAAATTTCCACTGTAAGAGCCCAAGAAAAAGTTGTTGTAAAGAATTTTAGGAGGGGAAGAAGATAATAACCTTGATAAAAATCAATTAATACAGAAAAATCCTTTACAACATGCCTATGGTGTAAATCTAGGGAGACGATAAGGCCAAAATCTAGTGAAAAATCAAGGTTTTCGAACCCTAGGCATGAAATTTTGTAAACAAACCACTATGATGCAACACTACAGTTAGAAATCAGTCCTATTGAGTGTTTTAAAAGGGTAGTAAAATTTGAAACAAGATTTTGATTACAAACACTGGCTAATGCAAAAATAGGTTATATGAAAAAAATGCACAATTTCAAGCAGTTTTTTATCAATTTGAGCATGAAAATGTAATATAAATTAATGATGAATGAAAAATTTCTATATTTTAAATCAGATCTGATGATAATGATAGAAATTTATTTAAATTAAATGCCATCTAATTCAAATTACTTGAAAATGCAAGCTAAAAATGCTAATTTTTTTCAAAATTTTTAAATTTTTTGTAAGTTTTCAAATGCAATAAGATGAACAATAAAATGAATGTAAATTTGAAGCACAACACTTAGAAAGATGCCAAAAAAAAGTCCAAAAACACGGGTTCACCAAAATGTTTAAGGTGAAAAATGAAGAATTGGATTTTTGTGTTTAGGGTTGATTTTGCTAGTTTGTATAAATCTGCCTTTCACCTCTAAACATTCAAGGACTTTAGTCAGGTAGGAAGTCTACTACAGGCCTTCAACTCACTCAGAATATAGGGGAAAATTGGAATTGTGTGATTTAGTTGTTCAGTTAAACCCAATTAAGCTCAAAACCCTAATTATGCAAATTTAGAAGTAAACATACAAATTATAGAAAATCCTAGCACATAGAGATATCAAATGACAATCAAATGCATACTAGATTTAAAGTTCAGAAAATAGAAAAGTCAAGGACTAATGAGCGGGCACCCGAATCCAAGTCCCTATTTTCTTCTCTGATTTGCAATTCTGATAGTCTGCACTGCTCTCTTGTAACTCAACTTTTTCTGTTCCTGCACCCTGTAACCTGCAATCACAGAAAAATGGGTTGGGGGTTGTGGTTTTTAGAGGCTTGCCTCAGTCAAGCCCCGGAGAGACATTCAAGTCTTCTGAACACCATTGTCAGATAAAGAGTGTGTATCCCTACGGGATAGAGGTGAAATCCAAATGATAAATGATTGAAAACACAAATGATATCATCTTGTAGTGAAGATCTCATGGAAGGAAGATGCTCTTCATTGCCATGAGGAGATGGATGTCAAATCTACAAACACAAACACAATAACAATGCTTTGCTTTGCAACACAATGAATATTTTGAATGCTCTAATCACAAGAATGGATAAAGTTCACAATTGCCATCTAATCTACAAATGAATCACTAATCATGCTTATATACGTAACTACAAACATTCCTGCCAAGAATTTTGTAATTGAAACTTACCGTGTCGGCATAGGACCTAAATAACGGTCATAAACCGACACTTCAAAATTGGTCCTGATCTAAAATAGACTAGATGGAGGGTTCATCCCCCTATTTCAGGCAGGATTATTGTTAAGTGCATCCCCTGAGTCCTATTTGTCATAAAACATCAAGGTTTTCTCATCGGGAGTCATCAAAATCATGCAAGATGCTCTAAATGCATACCAAGGGACCTGGGAGCTAAACGTTAAGAGGGAAAATCCCCCAAGGGGACTTTTTTGATGTAACATAAGTTATCCATCCATGTACTACTTTAGCTTAAGTGTTTAACCATGGAGTTTTCCCCCATAATCAAACCCACTTAGCTTGCTACTCCATTTGCAAAACCTTAGTAAGTTGCCTTGTGAAGCATACATTATAGAGCTCCCTAGTTTAAACCTTAGCAAGTTGCCTTAAATGAAACACATTTTAGATTGTTGGGGAAAATTTCATGGTTAAGTGTGTTTGAGCTATATTAGTGCTAAGATGTGTGACTTTCAAGGAATTTCTAATGCTTCACTTTTATGAACATCACCTACATGCAATGAGTGCTAAGTAGACCATTTATGGTGATCTCTTCGAAAGTTTTGTTAGTTCACTCCTATGAGCATCACCTAGATGTAATAAGTGTTGATAAGTGGACCATTCATATTCATGGAAGATTGATTCTTATGAATCACTATTCATAAATATAAATCAATAAAAAATAAATTGAAACCACACAATTGAATCCTAATAAATTATCACATAATTTGATACACTACAAAAACACCCCATATATGAGAACATTTCAATTGGTCAAGTGCACATCTCTCTGTTTACATGTATTTTGAAAGGAAGCTAGGTGTGCGGAAATGCTTCCTACACTAATCTATTGAGGAGAAGGCTATGCAAATTCAACTTTATCCTAACTATTACAGCGATGTTAAACCATTAACATGAGATATAGCAGTAAAACACAAGAACCAGAAAGTAGACAGAAGAAGAGAGACTAAGATTTACGGTGGGGAAAACCCTTATCAGGTGAAAAACCCCACACTCAGAAACCTGCACAATGTATTAACAAATCTGAAAGAATGTTTACAATACACTTGCAATGCAAGCTTCAATGGTCTTCGACACTCATGTCTGGAGTCAATCTGATAGCATAACAGTACCTGTAAACCTGTGATACAAACTCCATCTCCAAGCACCTGTATAAATAGGAAATACAAGGCAATATTGGACCTATCTTGGAATGGGCGTCCAATATGGCATCTTGGACCAAAACCCACGCCTAGGGACACTTGGTCAACATTGTAGAATGTGTCTGACACTTGTCCATAGCTCCCATCACAAAGAGGTCACCTATTTCCAAAATGGGCTATGATAGATGCTCTTACGACACTTACGACAGTCATAGAATCTGTCATAGCGGTTACAACTTACAGCTGTAAGAGAATCTGTCATACACATGCTATAAATAGCATATTCTCTTACAACACATCATATTCCACCTTGGGGCACCCAAAAATGCCTCATTTAAAGATGCTACATGACATGTCATTACCTGTCTTACAACCTTCTATTCTCGACTCTTACGTGTCATAGATTCGTCATAGGAATCCGTCGTAACCGTTTTGGTCAAACATTCCTTACACAACATAGAAGACGCTGAAACATGGCAGAATATTCCTACCACTAAGTGGGACGCCTATCTCCTCATGTGAGGACAAAATAACAAGTCGTCATAATCCATGTAGGATTGACACATCATCGTGCCACATCCCACAATATGACAAAGTGGAATTTCCAATTATTTACAACATAGGCAATTGAATAATAAATACAAACATTACAAATGTAGAGAATTACCAAGGTTAAGACACCTTAATTCCCAACATTCTCCCACTTATCAAATACCTTGTAAGAGCCAATAGAAAAACAAGATTTACCTGCTATAGGCCGAGAGGCCCATAGACTCCGAACACCATCTGAACTTCTCTGTACCCACTGGTTTTGTCAACGCATCTGCAACATTCTTCAAAGTATCTACCTTCTCCAAATTTACCTTTCCATCCTCAACCATGTCCCTCACGAAGTGAAACTGAACATCAATGTGCTTGGTTCTAGCATGGAAAGTTAGATTCTTTGCAAGGCAAATTGCACTCTGACTGTCACAACTGATCGTGATATGACTTGCATCAACACCAATATCAGAACACAATCTCTTAAGCCAAATGGCTTCCTTACAAGCATGAGTTGCTGCCATATACTCAGCTTCTATCGTGGACAAAGCAACAATGGGTTGTTGCTTACTCATCCAACTAATAGCACCACCAAACAGTGTAAAAACATAAGCACTGGTGGATCTCCTGCTGTCAATGTCACTTGCCCAATCTGAATCCACAAATCCACGAATATCAATAGAATGCAGAGGTCCTGAAACATTACCATGATAGCAAATGGAATACTTGGAAGTACCCCTCAAATATCTAAACACTTGCTTAACTGCATCCCAATGAACCCGTCCAGGATTAGCCATAAATTGACTAAGGACTCCCATTGCTTGGGCAATGTCTGGTCTTGTGCAGACCATAGCACACATCAAACTGCCAACAACACTAGCATAAGGTGCTCTGTTCATGTCCTCCACCTCACTAGGAGATTTTGGACAATCCTCAATAGACAACTTTGTCCCCAAAGAAACGGGAACACTCAATGGTCTACAATCTGCCATGCTGAATCTGTCCAACACGGACTTTACATACTTACTCTGGCTTAACCAAAGTTTTCTGTTGGTTCTGTCTCTTCTGATTTCCATTCCTAGAATGTACCTGGCTGCCTCTAAATCTTTCATTTCAAACTGAGCTGACAACTGAGATTTAAAATCAGAAATCATATTCTTACCCTTCCCAATGAGCAACATATCATCAACATATAGTGCAACAATGAGAATATGATCACCATCAAACTTATAATAAACACAGTGATCTGATTTCGATCTCACAAATTCAATTGACAACACAAAGGCATCAAACTTCAAGTACCATCTTCTAGGGGATTGTTTCAAACCATACAAAGACTTCTTAAGTTTGCAAACCAAATTTTCTTTACCTTTCACCATGTAATGCTCTGGCTGTGACATTTAGATCTCTTCCTCCAAGTCACCATGAAGGAAAGCTGTCTTCACATCCATTTGTTCTACCTCCAAGTCATAAGCTACTGCGAGTGACAACAGGAATCAAATGGATGTCAGCTTTGCAATGGGAGAGAAGATCTCATCATAATCTATACCCTCCACTTGTGAATACCCCTTCGCAACCAATCTGGCCTTATACTTCTCAACACTGCCATTTGCACCAATCTTCTTCTTGAACACCCATTTGCATCTAACGGGTTTCCATCCAGGAGGCAAAGGCACCAAGTCCCAAGTTTGATTCTTTTCCAAAGAAGCCATTTCTTCCTCCATGGCCTCCTTCCAGGAACCTGCATCCTTCATATCCAAAGCCTCTGATACAGTTCTAGGTTCATCACTATTAGTGATTAAAGCATAAGCACAACTAGAATCAAGCAATGTAAAACCAAACCTTTCAGGTTGCTTTCTTATCTGTGTAGACCTCCTCAAGAGCTGAGGTTGAGGTTCAGCTTCTTCCTCTGAGCTTTCAGAGCTGCTAGACCTCTCCTCATAATCAAGTCCAACATTATCTTTCTGTTCAGTCTTCTCAGGGGTGAGAGGAAACTGAACAACATCCTCTTTCTTTTCTTTTTCTTCTGGCTGCAAAACAGTGGAAGAAGGTGTAAGCTCTCTGAAGATGACACTTCTGCTATTCAACACTTTTTCAGCCACGGGATCCCAAAGCTTGTATCCTTTCACACCAACACCATAGCCAATGAAGATACACTTAACACCTTTGTTCTCCAACTTTGATCACTTCTCCCTAGGCACATGTGCATATGCCTCACAACCAAAAACACGAAGATGCCTTACTGAAGGCTTTCTATCAGACCACACCTCCATGGGTGTCTTTCCAACAAGAGTTGATGTAGGAGATCTGTTTACCAGATAGCAAGCCGTGGCAACAACTTTAGCCCAAAACTTTTGTTCTAGACCAGCTCCACTAAGCATACTCCTAGCCTTCTCCATCAGTGTCCTGTTCATCCTCTCTGCAACTCCATTTTGTTGCGGTGTGTATGGAGTTGTCTTATGTCTTTCAATCCCAAGTTCCTTGCAATACTTATCTAATTCTGTAGAACAGAACTCACCACCGTTGTCAGTTCTCAAACATTTAATCTTTTTACGAGTCTAATTTTTAGCAAAAGCTTTAAACTCCTTAAACTTGCTATAGACTTCATATTTGCTTATGAGAAAATAAATCCATGTCCTTCTACTGTAATCATCTATAAAAGATACAAAGTATACAGATTTTGATAATGAAGGAACATTAACAGGACCAAACACATCAGAATGAATAAGGTCCAAAATGCCAAAAGACTTATGAGAACTCGAGTAAAACTGAACACGGTTTTGTTTTCCATAAATGCAATGTTCGTAAAAGTCAAACTCAAGATTACAATCATCTAACCCCTCAAGGAGGTTCTTATTTTTCAGGGTACGCAGACCCTTCTCACCAATGTGGCCAAATCTCTTATGCCATAACATTATCTTTTCTACAGGAAGTTTAACTTCCAATGCACGATTACAACCATCAAGACTAGAAACAACAGATTTATTCACTGCTCATTCAGATGGTGGGGATGAAGTGACTACTGCCCTCTTCCTTGAGTCAGAAGAACTATTGCATTGTGCAATGCATGCTTCCAGTTGAAATAGAGTACCTCTCCGAGTACCCTTAGCAAGCACCATAGATCCTTTAGTCATCTTGCATCCTTCTTTCGAAAAGACAACCTGCACACCTACATCATTCAAACTACTTACAGAAAGCAGGTTCTGTGCTAAGCCTGGGATGTGCATAACCCCAGAGATCCCCTTCACTCGACCATCAGGGAATCAGATAGAGACTCTTCCACAACCAACGATCTTTAGATGAGAGTCATCACCCAGATACACCTTTCCACCATCGAACTCCTCATACTTAGTGAACCAGTCTCGATGCGAGGTCATGTGGAATGATGCACCAGAGTCGATTAGCCACACATCATCAGATGCATGGGTTGCCAGGGCTGCGATGAATGCATCACCGTCATCTTGTGATTTGTCAGAATCTGAATCAGGAGCTTTCTTCTTTTTCTTCTTCTCCTCTTTGCATTCCTTTTGGAAATGCCCGGTCTTGCCACAGTTCCAACAAAGAGCCTTGGAGTTTCCAGGAGATTTGGATCTCCTACAGGATTTGGATCTACCCTTCTCAGCTTTCTTGTCCTTCTTCCCTTTCTCCTTAGGTCTTCCATGAACTGCAAGGGCTTCTTTGGCTGCCTCAGAAGACTTTCTCTGCATCTCTTCAGACAATAGGGAAGAACCCACTTCTTCCATTTTGAATGTGGATGTGGTGCTTCCGATTGCCATGACAAGATGATCCCATGAGTCTGGTAGAGAACAAAGCAGGGTCATACACCAATCCTCCTCCTCCATTTTTACACCAATAGATGTTAATTATGCAACTAGCATATTAAAGGCATTCATATGCTCAGCCATAGATCCTCCATCCTCCATTCGAAGAGAATACAACTTCTTTCTCAGGAAAAGTTTATTGACTAGGGATTTGGCTTGATACACATCCCCCAACTTCTTCCAAAGGAGTTTTGCAGTAGCTTCCTCATGGACATTTAACAACATAGAATCAACAAGACTAAGTCTTATGAGACCCTTAGCCTTCCGATCCTTGAGATCCCACTCATCTTGAGTCATTGTAGCTAGTTTAGTTCCATTCACACTTTCCCAAAGGTCTCGGTCAACTAACATGTCTTCCATTTTGGGCTTCCACAGCTCGAAATTACTACCATTGAACTTCTCTACTTTAAACCTTCCTGATGTGCCTACCATCTCCTTGCTGCAATAAGATACAGAATGCTCTGCACAGACCCCCACTCAACCTAAGATTAGCTCAAAAAACCCCTACCCTACAACTAGGACCAAAGGTGATCAAGCTCTGATACCAGCTGAAAGGAAGCTAGGTGTGCAGAAACGCTTCCTACACTAATCTATTGAGGAGAGGGCTATGCAAATTCAACTTTATCCTAACTATTATAGCAATGTTAAACCATTAACATGAGATATAGCAACAAAACACAAGAACCATAAAGTAGACAAAAGAAGAGAGACAAAGATTTACGGTGGGGAAAACCCTTATTGGGTGAAAAACCGCACACTCAGAAACCTGCACAATGTATTAACAAATCTGAAAGAATGTTTACAATACACTTGCAATGCAAGCTTCAATGGTCTTCAACACTCGTGTCTGGAGTCAATCCGATAGCATAATAGTACCTGTAAACTTATGATACAAACTCCATCTCCAAGCACCTGTATAAATAGGAAATACAAGGCAATATTGGACCTATCTTGGAATGGGCGTCCAATATGGCATCTTGGACCAAAACCCACGCCTAGGGACACTTGGTCAACATTGTAGAATGTGTCTGACACTTGTCCACAACTCCCATTGCAAAGACGTCACCTATTTCCAAAATGGGCTATGACAGATGCTCTTACGACACTTACGACCGTCATAGAATCTGTCATAGCGGTTACAACTTATAGCTGTAAGAGAATCTGTCATACACATGCTATAAATAGCATATTCTCTTACAACACATTATATTCCACCTTGGGGTGCCCAAAAATGCCTCATTCAAAGATGCTACATGACACATGTCATTACCTGTCTTACAACCTTCTATTCTCGACCCTTACATGTCATAGATTCGTCATAGGAATCCATCATAACCGTTTCGGTCAAACATTCCTTACACAACATAGAAGATGCCAACACATGGCAGAATATTCCTACCAGTAAGTGGGATGCCTATCTCCTCATGTGAGGACAAAATAACAAGTTGTCATAATCCATGTAGGATTGACACATCACCTTGCCACATCCCACAATATGACAAAGTGGAGTTTCTAATTATTTACAACATAGGCAATTGAATAATAAATACAAACATTACAAATGCAGAGAATTACCAAGGTTGAGACACCTTAATTCCCAACATATTTAATTACAAAACAAAAGTGTAAATCCATAAAGTAGGGGCCTCCTAAGTTGTTAGTTTGATTACAAAGTGATTTATTTAATCTCCTCCATTCAAAGTTTAAATTTTAGTACAGAGATATATGTATGTGTATAAAGTTACATTCGTCCAAATACAAAACAACATTAAATAAAGTAATTAATTAATTAATGAAAATAGAACCAATAAAATAATAACTTGCATATCTAGATTGTTTAGTTGAATGTGATTATGTAGCCTAGAATGTAATAAATGAGGATTGTTTTGTTTTGTAAGGAAATAGATTGCACCTTACAATTAATTTATGAGTTTAATATTAATAGTTTAAATTATAATTAAATTTATTAAAGAGTTGAGAGTGATAAATAAAAAGGGATAAGGAGTGCTCAATTATTTTAATGTGATTATCAATTTTGTCCTTTAATAATTGATAGGCTATGATTAATGTGGTAAAATCATGATTTAATAATGAAATGACGACCATATCATAGAGAGACTAATACTGATTTTTTGATACCCAAGACAAATCCACACTTGTGGTCTAGTCTAATTGGTGCACTAACATCATAATATCATGGATATATTCTATGCTTCTATTGACCCACAAAACCTATTTTCTTGTGCTTATAATACAAACGATAAGTGGGTCAAATGAGAAATTGTCTAATGGTTGCCCAAACTTACATAATGAGATTATAAGAATGAGAAATAATAACATATAATAAAGATAAAACATGTTCTATATATTTACAAAAGATGTTTGTACATTCTAAGGGCCACTCCAAAATTCTATGGGACCTAAACAACCTACACTGCCTAGCCCAATAAATATTAGCCAACATTCAGAGACTCTTTACATTAAAATATGACCCTTTTACTAGCTTAGCTATGCCTAAGAACCACTATGTTTCAATCTTGACTTCTCTCCAACTCTCAATTCTAGACTCCCTTAGCTTGATTTTCATACAAATTTTAGCTTTGACTCCACCTCAACTCCAACAACCTGTATACAAGGAAGATTTTACCTTTATGTTAATGTAGTGACTATTGACCTACCCCATAAGTGTGGGAGCTAATTTAGGTCCTTATTGACCATATCTTTAATCAAAGCATCAAGAACTTAACATTTCACCTTCCATCTAGTTGTTCTATAAATTATGTGGTACACGTATGCCTCTGAATTCCACTTGAACACTATTGACCATTTAGGAGAGTCTAACATAATAAAAAAATAGTGTTTGTCATTTTCCACTTGTAGGCTTGAGAATGGATTCTCAATGTCTAAAACCTCATATGTGTGGCCCATATCCTACATAGATTCACTAACCTTTGGAGAAACACACACACTTTCGTGACATGCTCTATTCTCTCCCTTCTATGAGGATTTACGTTGTCTCAATATTTATGCAAGAGTTTATTCAAACTTGTATGCCCATGCAACACCAATATCACAACTAATAGACTACATGTGGCATTGTAGTAGATTATTTAGGTTCCCAAACCTACAAAATGAAACCACACATAACACACACAAAATCTCAACACAAATAATGATACTTTTTTAGGTGATGTAAGATTGTTCAACCCCTAGCGTGCTCCTACATTAGACACCCTACGTGAAAAGTGTGTGAGATTAGTTCTCACAAAAATAGACTATGAAGTATGTGCATGAGATGGGGCAAAAAGTGGCAAAACATGAATTTTAAAGCATAATGTGATTGTTCTCCTAAAAGAGTGACTATGCCATAACACGATTAAGTTATGTCTTGGTCTCACTTTTAGGAGCACGATCACATTATAACATGTATGCTTTACATTTTAAATTAATGAAATCCCACCTAGTCCTGGAACAAGTTTGAATTTTCCAAGCTTAAGGGTTTGACTTACATTTTAAGCACCCAAATCCATGTTTTACAAAAAGATAGCATACTCAAATTTTCTTCTCTTAGCTTTACATATTTTAGAATGAGATTGCATCAAACCACCACCAAAATTTCAACCTACTTTTTAGCTTTCTAACAATGTAATTTTTATATAGTTTGAATAAATTAAGGTATTTATTTTTATTTACTTTTAGTGATGTCTAATTCATATGCCTCAAATACATATGTATTACCTTTTTTCATATTTTTTTGATCTATTCATCTAAATTTGAAAAAAAAAAATGATTATTCTACATTTCATTCTCTGCACATTGAAAAAATGCATTTTTTGATTATTTTTGTGGAAGTTAGGTGACATGCCTATTCAATGATAAGTTTTTCGGAATGCATCGACTTTGACAAATTAAAAAAAAATTCAATAAAAATATATAACTTGCACTAAATGACCTTATCTATCTTTCCACCAGTTTGTTTAAAAAATGGTAAACTAAACAAAAAATGAGGGGGGGGGGGGGTGTGCAAGCCTAATGCTATGTTTTATTTCAATAATAAAAACATGACCATTTTTGTGTGTGATCAACATTTTACCCACCTAATATTAACCATATTTAACAAACCTTAGTAGTATAGAAACTAGATTTGAAGAAATAAAATTCTTATTCCTATCACATCTTCAAATTTTTAGTGGAGGTATCTTAAATTACTCATTGAAGTTCAAATTCACTAATTTTGGGAAAAAGTCACCACTTTTGACCCCTTTTGGCCACTATTTCCATGCACATACCTTTCACACACACAAATGATTTACCACCCAAGTTGGAATAATTATGCTTTAGTGATCCACAAAAATTCTTTTCACCCCTTATCCTACCAATGACTAAGATATTCCTTGTTCTTGCTTTGCTAGATCTTCTTGCCAATGTACGTATCTAGAATCTATGCAATCTCATCTTACTACTTTTTTGGAAATTTCTTTCTCCAATTTGTCTCAACCTACATTTGTGCCACACACTCTTATCTCACTGTGAGTGGGTTAGGAATAAAGATGTTATACATTGAAGATCAGAGAGATATCTAATCCTTTAAGTAGTTCTATTTCATATGCATGCATTTTTGGTAAACCTATGCAATACTTTGCATGATCTAATCCTCTTGAGCTTTAATTCTTTGTAGGTCTCTAAGTAGGGAACAATTATTTTCTCAAGTATACCATGACAAAATCTTCATCTGAGTAAGTCTTCTCCTTCCTATGCATATATGTTTGTGCTTTTTATGGTGCTACTTTCCTCTAGTTGCTTCTTGACTTGCATATGAACCTCTTTCATGTGTTGCATGAAGTCTTCATCTTCTACACTAATATGTGCCACTCCTTCAATCCATGTAAAAATAGAGAAAACATGTAGAGTCATCCCATACACCACCTAAAAAGGTGTCTTCCTAATTGATCTATTCATTAAATTTTTGTATGCAAACTTTTCTTGGTCAACATGGAGTTGTATTGAGTGGGCTTGTCTCCAACTAAAAACCTAAGCAAGTTGCCAAGTCTCAAGTCGATAAACTCTATTTTATCACACCCCATTTCTATAAATGAACTTATTTCATCTATTATTTCAAAGAAATCTAGTTAGAGAGAAATAATTATGATGATTATGAAGTTCTAATAATCTTAGAAGAATGAGTTTAGTCCATGCAATAAAATGATGATTTAAAATGTTATTATTAGTATGTTAATGGACTAACTACTCGTTGTGTACATGAGGTGTATGCAGGGAAAAAATTTTGCCCTCCAGATGAAGAGGGAGAGCATCACTAAGGAGAGGGAATTAGATCACGAGAAACAAGCAATTAATGTGCCAATAGGGAATGCACACACTTTTCACGTAGAATGTTACATCGCTTTGGTGAGCATTTTAGTTTGCATATTTCCAGTTAGGATAAGTAATGCTTTTATGTCATGGTCTTTTTATATGAGTCTATTCAAAAAAAATTACCATCGAGTCTACGACCTTATCTTCCACATTTACATTCCTTAAGGTTGTACTTGTTTCCGCTTGCAAAGTCAACTTGAGAAGCCAACCAATCAAGTTTATCCGCTCAAAGCACCTTTAGTCCAAAAAATTGGTTTTTTGAGACACTTTGGTTGTCTTTGTGTCATTGAACACATACTAGAGCATTTAATATGCTTTGTCCTTACCTATAAGAAATTCAGCTCCGGGTAATAAATAGCTATCTTCAACCATTAAGTATTATAAGCTATATATATGTGTATATATTAAGAAGTATTAAATCATTTTTTTATTTAGAGAAGACCCCTTCGCAACCTCCTAGCTTCTAGGAGAGTGGAGGAGAGGCATGGCTTGCCCATGTCACCTAAATGTAGGCATGTCAAGAAGTCGTAGAGTGGGAGGCAGTCGCTTCTTGAAAGAAAGAGAAGATCTCTCTTTAAAAAGAGAGTAGGGAGAAGGAAAAGGGAGATAAAGATATTTTTCTTTTGGCTTGATCAATATTAGGAGACATTAAGTTGTTTTACAGGAGGATGAGTGGTGTGAGGAGAAGGAGTCTCCACGCCGTCAGCTTTTCCAGTATCACCTCCAGTGTTAAACCGAATTAGGTTCTTTTCGATCTAGCTAACAATATTTTTCATCACTCATATTCTTTTATCAATTACTACTTCGTAGGCAAAAGTTGTTGTCTAGTTTATGTGAGAAACCTGTTAAGGTAGTAGATATTATATGTTTGTATATGAGGCTAAAGTCTATTCTTTTGTATTACCCGTGTAAGGCCGAAGTCTATTCTTTTGTATTGCCTATGTAAGGCCAAAGTCTATTCTTTTGTGTAGCCTATGGGAGGCTGAAATCTATTCTTTTGTGTAGCTTGTATGAGGTTGAAGTTTTTTAATTGGTATTGTCTATGAGAGGCCGAAACTGATTCATATATTAATACCTATGTGAGGCCAAAAGTTTTTTCCTTTTTGGGAATCCCTGTAAGAGTCTGATACTCGGTTGCATGTGTTAACGCCTGTATAAGACCATTACACTCTCTCAGTTATTCAAACCCTTATGTAAGGATGATAATCATGCATCAATAACACCTGTGCAAGGCTGACACCTACATGTTGAAAATAATCCTGAGTTAATTCGATCTCAACTTATCTGTGTTACATAAGAACTAGTTCATGGGAAGTATACATATTAACAAATATTATACCTGACTGGCGACGTGGATACACTAGTCACTAGGCTGAGGTACTGTATCATTTCTACAAGATACCATAATTATCTATTTTGAGAGCCCATACAAGGTCGATGCCTTATTATAACTGATGTATAACATTCTTGTATTTGGTAGTGTGTCTGAGAACTCTATGTTCTCCCTAAAGCCAGTAGAAGGCCGACTCCTTGTATATATTTAGCTACGATTTTACGATAAGGAATAGAGCTTGTTAGTTATGATTTAGGCCAAAAGTTGGTAAGAATTCAAACACTTGAGTAAGGCTGATAAATTTATGTATAAGATATAAATAAGAGTGATGTAATAACAACCTAATAAGGCAGATGTAATCGCATAGATAACAACAATTAAACCATAGTCTGTAATAAGGCGGTGGTGATATGCTTTACATAGTTGTTTCTGTAGCAGTACATAGCCATGAGTCTAACCTGATTAGTGGCTAAGATGGTCATCACCTTGCAATAGCATTATCATGGCCAATCAACGTGTTTTCAATAATGATAAATAGTCATTTAAGAACATGTACTCCTCAAGGGAGGAAAACATGAATAGTAAAGAAGCACTTGAGCTATTCAAGATGAATTGTGTCTCGACAAGTTATAAGTTGGGTAAGTTTGATGTCTAGACAAGGTAGCTTACCCCTAGGATGGGGAGACATAAAAACCTTGGTCGATAATGACAAACAGTGCATATCTTAGAAAATGAAAACTATTTTACTCTCAAGTATGAGATCGGGTTCGACTAGGCGTTGAGCAGATTGATAGGTCATCATAGACCTAGGATTGCAAGGATGCAAAGAGGGGATCAATGTAGATATTTTAGTCACCCAAACTCTTATCTTATTATTGTTTAATTGACCTGTGGTAGAGGAATACTTAATGCCAATTAGACAGGTATAGGGAATAATTAAATAATAAACCTCAAATTAATCATTGAACCTAAGAGGTTGGAGGAATGTTAGTCTCCAAGTTAAGAAAAGAGTGTGTGAACATACAATTCATTTATATGAAACTTTGGCCAAAGTAATGCAAAATCCCTGCTTGCATTGTCGATTCACTGTGTTCCTAAATTGCACAAACAGTCAGATGGGTTGTTCATAGCTAGATCTATTCTAGAAGTTGTTCAACCGACTGTTTCTGCTAGGACACCACACTAGTTCTTAGATGGCACATTGAATCAGTTTGATTCTCATTATTTATACCCTCGTTGAAAGGAAGCTAGGTGTGCGGAAATCGCTTCCTACACTAATCTAATGAGGGGAGGAGAGTGCAAATTCAATTTATCCTTACTATTACAACAATGTTAAACCCACTAATAGAGATATTGTAGAAAACACATAAATAAGAAAATGAGACAGAAGAAGAGAGACACAAGATATACGTGGGGAAAACCCTTATCAGGTGAAAAACCCCACACTCCAAAACCTACACAATGTATTAACAAAACTGAAATGGTTTACAATACACTTGCAATGCAAGCTCTCAGGAGTCTTCGACACTCATATCTAGAGACAAACCGGTAGCATAACAGTACCTGTCAAACCTGTAATACATCTCCTCTCAAAAGCACATGTTTATATAGAATATACAAGGCAAAAATGGCTCCACATAGGGATGGGCGTCCAACATGGCCTCATGGCCCAAAACCCATGCCTATGGACACTTGTCCATGCCTATGGACACTTGTCCAACTCTGTAGGATGCTCTTGACACTTGTCAAGTCACCCCATCCCAAGGAGGTCACCTATTTCCAAAATGGGTTATGACAGATGCTCTTACAACTCTTACAATCGTCATAGAATCTGTCATAGTTGTCATAACTTACAGTTGTAAGAGAATCTGTCATACATAGGCTATAAATAGCATATTCTCTTACAACATGTCATAGTCCACCTTGGGACACCCAAAGATGCCTTTTTCAAAGATTCTCTTTGACACATGTCTTCACCTGTCATAGAATCTCCTATTTCCAACTCTTACATGTCATAACTTCATCATAGGAATCTGTCACGACCGTTACAGTCAATATTCCCTTACACAACATCCAAGATGCCGACACATGGCAAAATATTCCTACCACTAAGTGGGACGCCTATCTCCTCATGTGAGGACAAAAATACATGTGATCATATGTCATGTAGGATGACACATCACCGTGCTAACTCCCACAATATGACAACATAGGATTTGCATCCAATCAAAACAATAGGCAATTAATAAATAAATACAATGTAAAAATACAAGGAATTACCAAGGTTGAGACACCTTAGTTCCCAACACTCATGAAGGGAAGGGCCACTTCCAAAAGGAAGGTGTGCGGGGGACTGACGATCTGTGGTTGGAGGAAAAGCGCCAGAGTGATGCTCTCACTCTTGCAGTGGATTGCCGAAGACTTGTGATACATAAGACATAATTTCAATTGTATATTCTATATAAAAGAATTTGTAAGTTGCTATAAATGCGACCAATGATTATTGTATTTGATTACTCTGATGTAATATGTATTAATGAATATCTCTTTTGAAATCTTAGTTTTTATTATTGCAAATTATTGGAATTATTCTTGTTTATGTCATTTAATTTAATGATATTAGAGTGGATGTTACATATGGTGTTAGAGCTACTGGGTTCAAAACTTGGACCTAGGAGCTCATGACGAGTTTCCACAGATTGGCAAGTTATGTTAATGCTAAAATGATTGTTCTTGTTCCAGAATGACATGAAAGAGAAGAATATGTAAGAGAGCCAAGAAAAAAAACCTAGGAACATGCGTAAGGTCACTATTAAGAATGAGTCTTCTCCTGAGCCAAAAATGAAGGAGCCAGTGAGCTACATAAACTGGTCTTGGCTCACAGATTTTGAGACGCTGGCTGATGCACTCAAACATATCCACCTTGAGAGGAGTAAATGGTTGGAGGCAACAAAAAAGTTGCCAGTTCTTACGTCTTTTAAGATTAGTAAACCATCCACCCACTAGGATTTGCCTTTTGAATGTGGTTGGGATGCACCTATAAAAGGGAAGGAGGTGTTGGTTGAGTACTCACGAGTACATCTACCCTCTAAATTTGTGTTAGTTGACTTTGACGAGAGGAGGAATCGAAGGAAATTTCTTTATCAGAAAGTGATATGTAGACACGTTTTACATGTAAACAAAAAAGTTTTGTATTTAAATAAGGATGTAAAATCCATTATGTGAATAAAGCAAAATTTGGCTTTCTGTATAACAATGGCTTATGTGAAATATCTCTGAATTTTTGTATTTATGAACTTATAGTTTTATGTTAAGCATGTAAAAGTTCTTTTTTTTGATAAAATTCTATACGATGATAGGTGTGGAAAATACTAGCATGGTACACACTAGAAATCACCTAGGAAGGAGCCCGAACAGTTCCAATTTTGATAGAAACCTAATGGAAAAACTTGATCAAATCTTGTCTCTATTAAATGAAACAAAAGAAATATTGGAAACTCTAGAACAAGAAGTTAGAGGAGTAGAAAACAACAAAAACATCATTCCAAGAAAGGGGGAGAAAACACTCAAGGAGATAGTTCGCAGAGTAAACTGAGAGGAAGTAAACAAGATTCTCAAGTCCCTATTGAAATCAAAACTCATCTCACTAATGAGTTAGCAAGGGATATGAAAAAAATCACACCCCCTAAGTTTGATGGAATTATGACTGTTGATGCAGTCGAGACTTGGCTGATAGAAATAGAGAAATATTTTGAGATTAGAAACTACTCTGAGATCACTAAGGAAGTCTAGGGAGCTTACTAGCTGGCCAGAGAAGCATCCACATGGTGTATGAATAATCAAATGGAATTGGGACCGAGTTCCTTAAGTTTGACTTGGAATCAGTTCATGGACCTCTTCAGGAAAAGACAGTTACCACAATTATTTTGATAAAAAACTAATTGATTTCCAGAACCTGCGTTAGGGAGACATGACAGTTACAGAGTACTGGGAGAAATTCATAAGTTTTTTGAAATATGTACCGCAATATCAGAAGGATGAGAGATTTAGGATAAGGAAATTCATTATGGGCTTGAATGCTCAAATCAGACGTGAGGTAGATGTCCATGGACCAACAACCATGGACCAGGTCTCTGAGAAGGATATAGGAATAATAACTAAAGTCTATCTCAACTTATCAAAAAAATCCCGTAAGAAATATAGTTGGAATCACCCTTCCACCTCTTTCAAAAGGAAAAACAAAAATTAGAGTACAAAAAGGAAAAAATATGGCAAAGATTCTAGTTACCGCAGAAATTAAAACAAGGAAGAATATGGAGGCAATACCTCTAAAAAGAATGATGATAGTCCCAACCGATCTTCAGTTAAGAAAGCTCCCCCTGGAGGGTGTTTCACTTATGGAGGAGACCACTGTGCTAATCAGTGTCCTACTAAGACCCTGAGGAACCCATATCGTGGTAATTCTCTGCCATCACAAAAAATAGATTTCCAAAAGAGGATCCATGCCACTTTGGAAAACTGACAGGATGCATACCAAAGCACCCAAATTGAAACCACATGTAAATTATTTGGCATTCTAGTTACCATTCTCATATATACTGGTGAAACAGAAAATTTTATTACTCCTAGTTTACTTTGTAGAATACCAAGAAGAGTTGGGTACATGGTGAAGCCATGGACAGTAGAATATGCAATCAAGTCAAGTGCTCAGGTAGATCAATGCCTATTTGAAGCTAGATTGAGTCTTCCATCTTTTTCAACTGAATTTAACTTATATGTGGCTCCACTAGGATCCTGTGATATTATCCTAGGAATGAATTGGCTATGGCAACATAGGTTGAGAGTGGACTATTTCCCTAAGACAGTGGAATGTCTTGATGATGTTGGTAACACTGTCTTGATGTAAGGAGTTTAGCAGGAAATGAAAATCAAACAGATCTCTGCTTTGCAATTGAAGAAAGCTAAGCAGAAGGGTTGTCAGATGTTTGTAGTCAAGATGGAAGAATTGAGTGAGAAGGGTGAGGCTTTAAGGAAATAAAAAGGTTCCTCAGTGGAAGTTCATCCTTGTCTTCGAGAATTTTAGGACATATTTCTTGAAGACCTTCCAGGTTTGCCTCCAAAAAGGGCATTTGATTTCTTGATTGACATCATTCCTAGTTCCAAACCTATATCGAAGGCATCATATTAGATGAACACAACTAAGTTAATGGAGCTGAAAGCTCAACTTCAGGATTTGTTGTCAAAAGAATTGATTAGACCTAGTGTATCACCATGGGGAGCATAGGTGATCTTTGTCAAGAAGAAGGATGACACCCTATGGTTGTGTATTGATTATCGTATGCTTACTAAGGCAATGATAAGGAACAAATATCCTTTACCACGTATAGATGATCTCTTTGACCAAATACGTGGTGTAGTTGTGTTTTCAAATATTGATTTGAGGTCAAGTTACCACCAACTAAGGTTAAGGATGAGGACATCCATAAAACAACCTTTAGAACAAGGTATGGGCATTATGAGTTCATAGTTCTACCTTTTGGGTTGACCAATGCCCTAGAAACCTTTATGAACCTGATGAACAATGTCTTCAGAGACTATTTGATAAGTTTGTGTTAGCCTTTCTTGATGATATCTTGATTTACTCCCGTAATGAGGAGGAGCATATTCGGCATTTACGGATAGTCTTACAATGCCTCAAAGAGCACAAATTGTACGATAAGCTATCCAAATGTACCTTATTTCAGAGGGAAGTTCAATACTTAGGCTACATAATTTTTGCAGATGGAATTGCAGTAAATGTAGAAGCATTGGCATTGTTTTGTCATTGATGTCAAGGTTAATGATAGAGATGTTTGAGTTCCATGATGCCATGATGTTGATAAGGTGATATAGTGTCATCCATATATGTTGCTATGTGTCATACATGAGATCAGGAGTTTTCATATGGTTTAGTGTAGTAGGATGGATTTCATGCTCTTAGCAGGATGTCTTCAAGCTTGTCTTAGGATGGATACTCATTCTCTTGGTTTACTATGGTGTTCATGATCTGTATTCTTAGATCTATGAGAATGTTCTTTATGTTGTTCATGGTATATCATGTTGCAGTTGTTACTTGTTCATGCCTTGTTTCTATTTGATGTTGATAGCTTGTTGATACTTCAAGTATTCTCCAAAGATCTTCAAAAGGTTTCAGTGTCAGCTTGACTGCAAGGTGGATTGGGCTTGGTATTGTTGATCAAGTGCAAGTGAGAACTTGTCATGTAGATGCAATGATCAAGTGAGTTCTTGTCATCTCCAAAGGAGAATTTTACCATGATGCTTGTCAAGAGGTTTCTCAAGAGGTCTCTCATGATGGTGGTGTTCACAGTTGAGTAGTCATGTTCAAAGAGCACGTATTGGTACCTCAGGTCATAGAAGGTGAACAAATGTCTTCATGTACATATGATTGTTAGGATGACCTTCAGGTTGAGATCAAACAAGGTTGCTTTGACACCCTCATGGTGGTGTTGAACAGAGGATGCAAATACTGAACAAAATTGCCTTCTTTGTCTTCATGTTTCAAGACCTTCTTGCCCTCATACTCGACCTGCATATCATGCTTGTCTTTATGAATGTCTACATATGCCTTCATACTTTGTTGTTAATGTAAATTACCTCTCTACCAAGATAAGCCTTCACTGAAATTTAGTTGGTTTTACTAGGGTTTCTTTTTGTCACTCTTATTAAGTCTTTAAACCCTAAAATCTAGGTTGAAACCCTAACAAGAACCTAATAGGCACTAAGTCTTTAAACCTTCTATAGCCTGTCATCCCTTATAAGCATTTTTTGATCTATTCTTAGGTTAACTTATAATCACAGGTTAACCCATTGAAGGTTTGTTATAACATACATCTGACCAACCCTTTCTCTTTGTTAACTAGTGCTCACCGGTAATGTAAAGGTGATCGGGTGCCATTTCCAATTCAAAGGCTCTCGTTTGATTTTGTTTACCCGTGCATTTGCACATCAACGGCCTCAGTTTGAAAATATTTCAAACCCTAATGGGTATAGGTAAAGTTTAAAGTTGACGGGTGGTTTGTGTAATTGCACCCGAACTATTGGCTTTTCAGTTTCCAACTAACCTAGAAGGCCATAAAAATTATGATCTCGGTCTGTGTGGCATATTAGGAGGTTTGATTAATGTGTGACAGGAAGTCAGATCTATCTGCCTATATCCAAATTATGTAGATTTGTCAAGAATGACAGAGGCTTTGAGCAGTTTCAAGTTGAATTGTACTAGAAGATCAATTGATGATGAAGACAGAGAAATGAAAAGCACAAAGATAGAATGTGTGTAGAAAATGATGATGTTTGTGATGTGGATGGTTGAGAGTTTATACAGTTTCTTTATGCAGAGAACAAAATGTATAATCACAGAGTGATGTCCAGAATCTGCTGATGGTGTGAAGGATTGTGTGACAGAGGTTTGAAGCAATGATTTATCATTAGATAATGTGCTCTTTTGTAAAGATGTTTATGTAGAGGTACACAAAATATTCTTGGTCAGTTTTACAATTGTTTCATAATACTAAGATAATATGGCACCTATTCTTATATCACTACAAATGGAGTATAGAAAGTGTGATCATAATTCTTGAATGACAGTGTGTATATGTTTTGCATGAGAAGATTAACATGAGTTTGGAAGTCACTCTTTGATGTTGCATTTTGTAGTTCATTGTTCCTAGTGAAGCTTCTTGTATACAAAGTAGAAGGGGTACATTGTAACTTGAACCTGGATGATGCCATGATATTACTATAATCAAATAATGTATTGTTCTATGATTGAATTGTAAGGAGATATAAGGGTTGAAAATGTATTGACATGAAATCATTGTATTTGTATTGATTAAAATCATTTGATACATAAGCTTGTTTGATTTAGTTTGCAGAGAAGGGTAAAGAGATCTGCAGAGGTTTTCTAATATGTCTTGCAGGGATCATGTTTTGTCCTTTGTGATTATAGAGAGATGATATGGTGTGTGTTTGAGAAAATTGTACTTGAATGAAGTATTGGTTACAGACATAAGGAGATGTAAGATTGTAAAGAGTAATGCATTGGAGTGAATTAGGGTAACCCCCTGAATTGAGTTTTCTTTCATATGTTCACCTGATTGCCAGTGAGGCATTTTGTAAAGCCAGTGAGGCTTGGTTGGTCAGTGAGACCTGTTTGTAGCCAGTGAGGCTTGAATGTAACCAGTGAGGTTTTTGGTTAAGCAGTGAGGCATTTCCGAGTGGTTTTTCTTCCCCTTGAGGGTTTTCCACTTATGAAATTTATTGTGTCATGGTCTCAATTGATGTGTGATCCATTTGTCTTTCATGCTTGAACATTCAGTCTTATTTGTTGTTTAGTACTTGATTTCTTACTTTGGTAAAGTACACTGTCAGCATCATTACTTTCTGTTTACAAGTTTGAAAAGAAGTAAATGACTTGTTTTTGTCTACAACATTGATTCAGCCCCTCTCTCAGTGTTGTCTGTACTCCAACAGTAGATCCTTCAAAGACAAAAGCTATCCTCGAATGGCCTGCACTAAGAAATGTGCATGAAGTTCGTAGCTTCATGGGCATGGTAAGATATTATAGGAAGTTTGTTATGAACTTCTCAAGAATTGCTCACCCTATTACTTCTTTTTAGTGAAAGGGAAAATAATTCAAATGGTTAGAAAAGTGTGAAGAGGCTTTCAATATCCTTAAGGAGAAGTTGACTTCAACACCAATCCTTCGAGTCCCAGTTCCAAAAGGTCTCTTTGTAGTTGTAACTGATGCCCCAGAGAAGGATTGGGTGTCATATTAATGCAAGAAGGTCAAGTAGTTGCCTATGATTCTAGAAAATTGAGACTATACAAGCAAAATTATGCTCCACATGACCTGGAGTTAGCGGCAATTGTACATGCTCTCCAAGTATGGAGGCATTATTTGCTTGGTAAGCGATTTGAGCTCAAATCTGATAATTAGGGGTTGAAGTATATTTTCACCTAACCAAACTAATGCTCGACAATGAAGGTGGTTGGAGCTTATATCTGATTATGGTTTTAAAATTAGTTACATCAAGGGCAAGGAAAACTGAGTTGCGGATGTCCTGCCCCCTAGAAGGAATATTGCAGCCATGATGTCTGTGCAAACTAATTTTAGAGATCAAGTGCCGAAGAAATCAATAGGAGATGAGTATTATGAGAAAATTCTAAAAGGTCTATCTGAAAACCCTCAGGACACAAGATATAAAGGATTTTATTTTGAGTCCGACAGACTTCTAAGGTTTAAGAACATGATTTATGTTCCAAATCAGCAAGATTTGAGAAACATAGTGTGGAAAGAAGCGCATTCACCCCTTATTTTGGTCATCTAGGAGTGAAAAACTCTTGTCAGATGTGAAGTCACTATATTTTTGGAAAGGAATGAAAAATGATGTAATATTTGTGGTAGGATGTCTTGAATTTCAGCGAATCAAGGCTGAACATCAACATCTGGCAGGGCTCTTATACCCTCATGACATTCTTGAATGGAAATGGTAGTTGATCAGCATGTATTTTGTTCAAGGATTGCCTATGACAAAATACAAGCATGATGCAATCCTACTGGTGTTAGATAAATTAACTAAAGTGGCACATTTTATTGTCAGAAAGCTTATTGATGGGGCACATATTGTTGCTAAGAAATTCATTCAAGAGGTTTTCAGATTGCACAGAGTTCCAGAAAAAATTATCTCAGATAGAGATGCGTAGATGACCTCAAGGTTTTGGCAAACCTTGTTTTCAGTGCTTGGGACTCGGTTAAACATAAGATTAGCTTATCATTCATATACAGATGGTCAGACATAAAGAGTAAATCAAGTACTGGAGGACTTGTTGAGGATGTACTGCATGGATTAGTAATATAAATGGGAAGAGTACCTTCCACTTATTGAATTTGCTTATAATAATTCATACCATTTAGCAATAAGAATGGCTCCTTTCGAAGCATTGTATTATAGAAAGTTCCAAACTCCTATAAGCTGGAATAAGCTAGAAGATAGGATTCGCCTTGGACCAGAATTGCTAACTGAAATGGAAGAGCAATTTAAGCTAATCAGACAAAGATTAGCATAAGCAAATGACAGAAAGAAAAGCTATGCTGATGCCAAGCATACCTCTTGAATATTTTCAGTAGGAGATGAATTTTTCTTGCGAGTCAGACCACATAAAAGTCTTATCAAGTTTGGAAAGTCCTCCAAACTAGCCCATAGATATGTGGGACCTTTTGAAGTTCTAGAAGTGATCAATCCAGTTGCTTACAAAATAGCTCTACCTCCTACTCTTGCTCGTATGCATGATGTGTTTCATGTATCTTATTTAAAGAAATATGTATTTGGATTTAATCATATTTTTTATTGGACTGCTCTTCAGGTACAGGATCCCATAGTGGTTATGATCAAGCCTCTCAAAGTGCTCGAAGTTCACAAGCTCTGCTTGCGTAATAGAGATGTTACTCAATGCAAGGTATAGTGAGACCAATACTCTGAAGATAATGCCACTTGGGAGGATTATCATGAATATTACCAAAAATTTCCACATCTGTTTATGCAAACTTGACTTTCAAAAGAACTTATATGTTAAATTTTGTTGTGTTTTAAGTACTAAATCATTGAGGACGATGATCTTCAAGGGAGGAGATATATCACACCTCATTTTTATAAACAAACTTATTTCATCTATTATTTCAAAGACATCTAGTTAGAGATGAATAATTATGATAATTATGAAGTTCTAATAAGCTTAAAAGAATGAGTTCATTCCATGCAATAAAATGATGATTTAAAATGTTATTATTATGTTAATTAACTAACTACGCATTGTGTACATGAGGTGTATGTAGCCTGGACAAAGTTTTGCCCTCCAGATGAAGAGGGAGAGCATCGCTAAGGAGTGGGAATTAGATCGCAAGAAATGAGTAATTAATGTGCCAATAGGGAATGCACACACTTTTCACGTAGAATGTTACGTTGCTTTGGTGAGCGTTTTAGTCTACATATTTCTAGTCAAGATAAGTAATGCTTTGATATCATTGTCTTTTTATAAGAGTCTGTTTGAGAGTTTTTACTATCGATTCTATGACCTTATCTTCCATGTCGACATTCCTTAAGGTTGTACTTGTTTTCACTTGCAAAGTCGACTTGAGAAGCCAAACCAATCAAGTCTATCCACTCAAAGCACCTTTAGTCCAGAAAATCATCTTTTTGAGACACTTTGGTTGTCTTTGTGCCGTTGAATGCATACTAGAGCATTTAATATGCTTTGTCTTTACCTATAAGAAAGTCAGCTCTAGGTAATAAATAGCTATCTTCAACTATTAAGTATTACAAGCTATATATATGTGTATATATTAAGAAGTATTAAATCTTTTTACATTTAGAGAAGACCCCTTCGCAAACTAGATTCTAGGAGAGTGGAGGAGGGGCGCAACTTGCCCATGTCGCCTAAATTTAGGCATGTCAAGAAGCCGTGGAGTGGGAAGCAATCACTTCTTGAAAGAAAGAGAAGATATCTCTTTAAAAAGAGAGTAGGGAGAAGGAAAAGGGAGATAAAGATATTTTTCTTTTGGCCTGATCAATATCAGGAGACATTAAGTTGTTTTACAGGAGGAGTGTGAGGAGAAGAAGGAGTCTCCACACCATTAGCTTTTCCAGTATCACCTCCAGTGTTAAACTGAATTAGGTTCCTTTCGATCTTGCTAGCAATATTTTTTATTGCTCATATTCTTTTATCAATTACTAATTCATAGGTAGAAGTTGTCTAGTTTATGTGAGAAACCCGATAAGGTAGTAGAAATAATATGTTTGTATATGAGGCCGAAGTCTATTCTTTTGTATTGCCTGTGTAAGGCCGAAGTCTATTCTTTTGTATTACCCGTGTAAGGCCAAAGTCTATTCTTTTGTATTGCCTATGTAAGGCTGAAGTCTATTCTTTTGTGTAGCTTGAGTGAGGCTGAAATCTATTCTTTTCTGTAGCCTATGTGAGGCCGAAGTATTTTCATTGGTATTGCCTCTGAGAGGGTGGAACTGATTTCATATATTAATGCCTATGTGAGGCTGAAAGCTTTTTCCTTTTTGGGAATGTCTATAAGATCCTGATACCCGATTGCATGTGTATTCTATATTCTATATAAAACAATTTGTATATTCTATATAAAAGAATTTGTAAGTTGCTAGAAATGCGACCAATGATTATTTTATTTGATTACTCTGATGTAATATGTATTAATGAATATCTCTTTTGAAATCTTAATTTTTATTATTGGAAATTATTGGAATTATTCTTATTTATGTCATTTAATTCAATGATATTAGAATGGATGTTACATATTTGACCATAAATCTATAGATGGTATGTAGAACCATGGTTGAACCATGTACCAAACTTCTTCTAGAGTGTCTGTTATAAGAGACTAAGGAACTTAGTATATCTTGTTTGAAGTAATGCTTCATGACAACCCACAAAACCATAATTTTATTGAAGAACAAAATTGCCACTCTTGACACATCATTCATTTTTCCATATGGAATGAAATGTACCATCTTTGAGAATCTATTGAAATAAATACAAAGATCAAGTCATTATCTCTCTACATCCATGGCAATCCAAGGATAAAGTCCATAGACAATTATGTTGGCTTTTAGTGTCTTTACATGATCTAAAAGTTATATGTTAGTTATTTTTTAATGGTGTTAAGAATTAGGTTATATTGTAATCCAAATTTCTATGTATGTGTTAGGGTGTTAAGTTATGTTAGTATTTGTGCTATGTAAGGGTGTTTAGTAATGGTTAGTTAGGAAGGTGATTATTTAGTGGTTGAGAAATGAAGTTGAATGCAATGGCTTTATAATCCATATTTGTAATCAATCTATTCATCTTACACATTCAAGACAATAATATTATTCTATATCTTTACTATAATTTAATTAAATTAATTCTTCCATTATGCTGGTCAAATTTTTAATAAGTGATATTAAAACCAATGGAAGGAGGTTGATTATTAGTATGTGCCTTGTAGCAACAATTGGCTAGCCTTTATCAGAGAGTGTATTTTATAAATGTATAGGGTAAGTGCAAAAAGATGGGGGGCCAAAAAGTGGCCAAAATAATTTGAAAAAAATTTAAGGCATAACGCGCTCGCGTTATGGCCAGCTATAAATTAAAAAAAAAGCAACTCAATTTCATTTCACTCCCATTTTCTCCTCTGCCCGCGGCCTCCAAACCGTCAAAAACGCGCTCGCGTTCTGTAAAACGCCAACCAACACAAAAATCTTGTCAATTCATCGCCAAAATGCCGCCGCGACGTCGAGCACGCCAAAGAGGTGAGTTATCTTTGTTTTTTTGTTTGAATTTCTTTCTATATAGGTAGGTTTTTGTTGATTTTTGATGTATATTTCGTTAATTGTCAGGAAATGTTAATGCACTTCCTCCTCCTCCTCCTCTTCCTCAAAATCCAAAAAATCCTGAGGAGGAAATACCTGCAGAACAACAACCTCCTCCATTCATTCCTCGACATGCCCCTGGAACACAAGATAATATAATAGGGCAAATTGAAAACAACAAAAAACAAATTGAAGATATAATTGCAAGGTTGAAAGATCCTTCCACTTCAACCTTGCATAGGTCCACGCTTGCTGAATCTCTTGAGTCTATGTTAACAAATGTAAATTCAATTAGCAAGCAAATAACTAGTTGGACCGATAAAAAGAGAGAGTTTAGAGATTACTATGCAGATAAATTATCATACCAAGATGTCAAAAAATTACAAATTACAAAAGTAGACTTGTGTTCAATTTTCACAAACCCACAAACAAATCAACCTCCACCCATTACATGCAAGAGGTTCCCTATCCATTGGTGCAACAACCAAGCGATAAGGGACAATTTCGAGCAGAGGTGGTGGATGGTTTTTGACCATCCTCCATGCAATAACAATGAGGTCTCGCAATACTTTTTGAGGAAACTCTACTCCGAGTTTGTCCTCAATAAAGTGCCAAACTATTTTGATATGTGGGACTTCCAGGGTAGAGGTGGGGGCTCAGCACAGGATAGACCAGGGGCACGTCTTGACCCACAGCGGGTAGTGAGACGAGTAATCAGCAGACCAGCCCACGAGCATGTTTCTATCCCTTCCATTGTGAAGGAGAGTGTTGAGGTCGATACACTGAGGTCGATTAGTGCCTTGACCCAGAGCATCATAGAGCATGCCGATCCTGCAACACAGAGTGGGTTGGGAGATAGTGCGAGGAGTAGGGTCCCACCGCATACTTGCCAGGCTTGCGGGTCAGCCTGTGGTTATGACCCCATGGACAGTCAGGACGCAGGTGCACAGGCTACATCTGCAGCTGAGCAGATGGTGATGACAGATACCCTCCTGAGTGAGACTTTCGGCCTTGATACTCAGGTAAATATTAGCAAGTTTATTGAATTTAATTTATTAAATTTTATTTTTGAAATACAAGATTAACTAATTTAAATTGATGATTTTAATGAAATTTCAGGGTCATAGCGTCGATGCAGTTTTCAGTGGTTCTCCACCTACATTTTTCACTAGATCATCTACTGTCGAGTTATGTAACTAGTAAACAATTATAAATATTACATGTGAATAGCATCGTTATATGAATGGTATTCTAATTTCTGATTTTGGATGTTGAATAGGTTAACACTGTAGATTTCATGGCAACACCTGCCAGCGGTGGTGGACTTCAAAGCTTTACGGAGGTAATAAAATAAATAGTTTAATGAATGAATTGTACTTACTAAATTTTTGTATGTGATTTGTGTGTTTTATTGTGTGTACTTCCATGTTTAGATGAGCGTGTGTGTATGTTAGGAGCCATGATTTGCATCACTATTATAGTTTTCGTAATTGAATAATGTTGTTTTATTTCCAGATGATGCAGGCTGCGGATACACCTCCCCATGTTCATAGGGCAATGGAGCAGGGTGTGGCCTCTGCGATTCATAGCTCTATGGCATTGACAGGGGTATGAGGCAGATTAGTAAATTTCAATTTACATTCATTGTTATAGTTGTCTATTTTTGAAAAATCAAAAGATTATTGATTTGAAGTTTAATTTCTATCTGGATGGTTTCTATAGGACATGACATCACCAGGGCCTTTTCCTGCTACTGAGGCAAGCGAGCAAACAGATTATATGTTAGCGGTAAGTGATTATTTTGTTAAATGTTTCATTTTTTTATAACATGTAATTTCTATATATTAATATCTATACTTTTTTTTGTAACAGGTAAAGGTGCAGGAAGAACTAAATAGGAGGAGTAGCCCTCGGGTTCGTAGTAGACCACCCACATGCATGTCTCCATCCCCTAGAAGATCAAAGGCTGCTCGTGATTTATTCTCTTCACCAGCTAGAGGGGAATGACTTTTTATTGTGTTCCTCTGTTGTATGCCTATATGGCATTTGTGGACATATATTTTGTATTGTACATAGTTGACATTGTATGCCTATATGGCATTCTTGTAAGCCTATATGGCTATTTTGTATATATGTTATACTTATATCGACAGATATTGATGTATGCGTATATGGATATTTGGTTAATACAAATCTTTTTTATTGATGGCATCTATACTTGCATTATAAATCCACTTTTGAATGGATATTTGTAGATGGCTACTTCAAATATTTAAAGTCTGATTGTATTACATAGGATGTTTGCATTTTCTTTGATAGGCTTGATAGGCCATGGATTACATGATGGTGTTTGATGGAAAAGTATGGTACTAGAAGACTCTAGTTCATTCTTAATAGGCTTGTGATTGATAATATCTTTGCATGATTGTACTTGATCTTGGATCATGGGCATGTTGTTAGGATTTTGATTGCATTGTGATGTTTGATGGATAGGCATGGTGTAAGTGTAAGATACCCAACTAGTTCTACGAAAAATTTTCCTTACTTAAACACTTTTACTTGCTAACAATTCATCAACTACTTCAATAACATAAAGATATACATCAAGATAACTATTTGAATGAAACAACATTAGAGTTGGGTACTTGTCTTGTTACTTGATTCAATCAACTTGCAATGTCTTATTACATGGAAAATGCTTTCAATAGCATGAAGTACAACTCATTCAATGGAAATACAAGGATAGGCCTTGAAGCCTTGATGTTACAATGTCTTCCTTACTTGAGCAACATTTGAAGATTTGGAATGTTCAACTCATCACCTCACAAGGTAGGTGCATATTTGAAGGATTTACAGGTTTTTCTGACTTGGGCACCAAGTTGAGGTGACCTCCTCCTGAAGTTGCGCCTTGTCAACATTAGGCGCCAATTAGAGTTATGGATACTCTGGATTGTTTCCAAGAGTAGGCGCCAAAACATCATCATTATGAAAGTGTTTTAAATGCTAGGCGCCCAAATGAGCCCTCTGGAGTCTAGGCGCTCCTTTCATGCATTCTGTGTTCTAGGTGCCAATTGAAAGGAGTGGAGAACAGGGCAAGCACCTTCCAAACTAGGTGTTTCCTTGAGGTAACAAGGACTTAGAAAGTGCGCCTAAGGTGAGCGCCTTGAGTGAAAAGGTCTAACAAACATCTTTGAACCCCCTTTCAAGGTTAGGCGCATTCTGGAGGTGGAAACAAGTAGAAGGTGCGCCTTAGCTTCCTTTGTCAATTCTTGCAAGTCTTTGTTGATTAGGAAGGTGGAATGCTTCATTGTAGAATGAGCGCCTATCTTCTAATGTCCAAACTACTTCTTCTGGCTCACTCTGTGGCTAGGCGCCAGAGCTAAACTGTTCACACAAGGGAGTGCGCCTAGACTCACTTGATGTTTTCTTACTACTTCAACCCCTGGAAGATGTTCCAAGGTGTTCCCTTTTACAAGCACCTGACCTCCCAAGTTCCTTCATGTGCTATTCCTTGAAGACGCCAAAACTGAGCTCCAGTGCCATGGGATTGTGCCTAACATCTTTGAAGAGTTTCTAAGCCTTTTGCAAGTTGATATCCCAAACTCATCTTCTAGGCGCAACAGGAGCTTTCCAAAGGAGTTTCCAAGTTTTAGACGCCAAGCGAGGTCATGGGTGAATGGAACTGCGCCTTAGGAGATGACTGGATCCTAAGCGTCAGTCTGGAGTTACAGTGGAATTGATATGCGCCTCAACTAGCTTAGGCACCCATTTGAAGTGATTCCTTTAACACTTCTCTGTCAATCTCAACTGCAAGGATGATCTCCTAATCCAATTTTGATCCTCTGGAGATGCAAATAGCTTTACATTTCACTAGGTGCCATCAATGATGATCATCAACCAAAGCGCATTTCAAAGGTGAGATAGGCAAGTGAGGCGCCAAACTAGTCCTTAAGACTTATCTCCTTCTATCAAGTCAATTTCAACTATGTGAGAGAGTTCTATTCTATTTGCACCTGGGCTAGGAGTTCACCTAAGAGACATCACTTAGCTTTAAAACTTTCAATCTATAGCCATCTGGGCTAGGCGCTCCAATGGAGGATCCTTGAACTCATGCATTGGCGCCTTCTAGTTCTAGGCACCCATTTTGGATGATTCATCCTGATACTAGCGCCCAAAATGACTAGACTCTCTTCATCATCCAATTCACTTAGAAGACTCAAGTTGGAGACTTAGTTGTCTATCCATGTTCTCCGGAAGATTCATTGTACCTCTATGCATTATCTCCTTCAAGGCACTCCTTAAAAACATTGGAAGTGCTCAGGACTTACCTTAGTCCAAAGCGCCACAATCCATTCCTTAAAGCACAAAGAATTCTCAAAGGCGCCCCTATTTACCTCTAAGCATTCAAATATCATTTAGATTCAAGGCGCACATTTAGCTCCAAAACGCAAATTTCCATCATCAACCCATCAAGGTGCATCATCTTCCCTTTGTATCCCCTTCAAGGCGCAGACATTCACTTCTTCACACTCAAACTCACTCTCTGGCGCCAGAATAGGTGTATAACTTCAAATAAGGCGCTAATCTTAGGTTTCTAAGTACTTAGTTTGATCTTAAGGCTATCCTTCCTCTAAGCACTCTCTTCAACTCCCTCACTGAAGGCCCTCTGTAAGTTTGGGTGCATTTCATCCCAAGGCGCTTCAACATCATCCAAGGTGCAAATTCACTCTCCAAGACAAGGTGCAAAAAACCCTATCCTAAGGCGCTCAAATCTTGCTTCTAGACCTAGGCGCACAAACATGAGATTAAGGATCATTCTGGCCACCATCACTTCCCTAAAGGCGCAAAATTGGTGTAGATACATTCCATTTATTAAGGATCATTCTGGCGCCCAAATCTTGTCAAAGCAAAGGATCAATAGGTTCTCTCTAAGGCGCACTCCAGGGTTTGATCTTGCAAGACTTCTCACGTCAAAATTTTGACCAAGACACTCATGGCACTAGTCTTTATCATCTAACCCTACAGTGCACTTACTCATTATGATATACTCCTCAACTTTGTATTCAACCTTGCCCAAGGCGCATATTCACTATAAGGCATTCTCACTTTGTCAAGGCTCAGAGGGCTTCAACTTGCTAAAGGGTAGAGGTCTAGGCACATATCTGACTTGAAGCTCAAGGTGCTCCAACCCTTTTGCTCTGGAATTCCTTCTAGGCACTAAGTGACTTCTCCAATTCCTTGAAAACATTTGAAGTGTTTTACCTTCTCAAGGTGCTCCTTCGAACTTGACTCCAAGGTGTTATAATCTCAAAGGTGCTGACATCATCTCAACCAAAGGCGCTCAATGATTCATCCCATATCTAGGCGCTAAAACACTTAATCAACCAAGTCATTCAAGGCGCCATTCAGTAAACTCATCTTCCATGATATTCCTATCAAGGCACATATCACTTCTCTCATGGGCTTTAGGCGCTCAGTTGTGTGTTTCAATACTACTTAGGTGCCAAATTCATTTTAATGCACCAAACACAAAGAGCTTTCAAACACTGGGCGCTCACAAAGAGTCTTCCAACCTTGGGCGCTAAATTAGGTCTTTGCAACTATCCAAGGCGCATATCTTCGTTTGAACAACTTATGGTGCCAAGACAACTTCTCATTAGGGCGCTCAAAACACTTGTGTTTACATTTGAAGTGCTTTACCTTCTTAAGGTGCTCCATACTAACCTGACTCCAAGGTGCTCCATCATCATCCTTAAGGCGCTAAAAACATCATCTCCACTCTAGGCAAAAACATCATCCAACTCCTTAAGGCACTTCACTGTCAAAGTTTGAAGGCGCTCTACCTAGACCTTTCCCCTAGGCGCCAAAACTCCTAAGCGCTCACCAGATAACTCTCTTCTTCAAGGCGCAAATCTTCCTATACTATGATTGCCTCTGAAACACCGATTAACGTGATGTGAGGGTGCAAAGGCTACTCCAATCCTCAGTGAGCGCCTAGTTTAAACAAGGAGAAATAAAGCATTCAAAACTATCCAAACGATCATCCCCTTCCTAATGTCTTCACTGCTCCGGAAAACCTTGGCCAAAATGACACATAACAACTCCTATGAGCACCCTTATGCCCTAGGATCATCTAGTTTGTGCGTCTTGTAATGAGGAGTTCATGTAAGTTTGGAATGAGCGCCTTGAATAAGTGTAAACTAGCCTAGAGAAGGGTATGTGCGCCTTGAGCACCTTGAGCATTCCAGAGATAACTGTGTGCCTAGAACAATATGAGCGCTCATGATGATGATTAATGCCCTGATGAGACTATGAGCGCCTTGTTCAGGAGATACCTTGTTTGATCATAAAATGCGCCTTGAGTCTTGAAGGTTTTGAGCACCTAGGTGATTTGGATGTTGGGATGTTGGTATGCGCCCAAGATTGAGGTAAGTGAGCGCTTGTAATGGAGGAGAGTAATGAGATGGAATATCTTGTAGAGATTGGCACCCAGAGACCCATTTTTGCGCCTTTGATGATGACCATTTTTGCATAAGAGTTTAGCGCCTTAGAGTTGTAAACTTTCTCTTTGGCCGCCCCTGAGTGAATGTTGGCGCCTTGGACAACTAAATACGCCTTTGATGGAGTGAAGCCCAGAAGGGGAGTAGGAGGAAACCCAATCTTCAAGATTCATCAAGCTTCAAAGTTTAGGTCAGAGGTTATCCACTTTATCCAAGGAAGGTGTTATCATCTACACTCCGAGAAGGTAATGTCAAAGGCCATCATGAAGGATCACTTCATCAACTTCAAGTCCTTCAAGTTCAAGTCCTTTCACCTAGCAAGTCCAAGAGAGATTTCTACTCCGATTCATGAAGTAAGCTTATATCATCCTTATCTACTTTGCAAGAAGAAGAAACATTACAAAGTCAATCAAATGAGTTACAAGTACCATACATCCAATTGCAAGGAGTGAACCACCTTAAGGAAAAATAGTTCTCTTGAAGTTACTTGAAATGTCAAAAGGTTTAGCGCCTCCAAGTAAGGTCAGAGGTGAGGTTAGAGGTGAAATGTGCCTTTGGACCATTCTGGCGCCTTGGATGAAGAACCTATATCTTGAGCCCAAGAGGTAAAATTTGCGCCTTAGTGGATTTGGAGAGTTACAGAGAATAGAGAAAAGCGCCTTGAAGATAGAGTTGTTCAAGGCGCATGTGTGATTTGGTCAAAAACAGGCGCCTAGAGTGAATAGGCTTTCATCCTGACTTAATACATTGCCTCCTTCTGACGATTTTTGGGGCAGCAGAAAACCTTTCACCACGGGCAAATGCCTCAGAGCTATAAAAAATTGAGAGAGGTTATTGTAGAGGCACTCTACGTGATCCCGTTGCCTCAGACGGAATGTTTCTAAGTGACACGATTTTTGAGTAACATCTCGTCAAAGATTGCTGCCTTTTTGCACTTTGGACTCTTCAGGGATATCGTCGGTACAATGTAGCTCCGACTGTTTCGACATGTTTGGGTGAAAAATAGGACCATGCCTAGCATAAATGTACCCATTCGGACGCGTTGGAACAGTCAGTTTAGTCGCATCAGGAGCAGGATGAAAGTTACACCCCTTTGCAACTTTACACTGCCTCCTTCTGACGATTTTTGGGGCAACAGAAAACCTTTCACCACGGGCAAATGCCTTAGAGCTATAAAAAACTGAGAGAGGTTATTGTAGAGGCACTCTATGTGATCTCGTTGCCTTAGACAGAATGTTTCTAAGTGACACGATTTTTGAGTAACATCTCGTCAAAGATTGCTGCCTTTTTGCACTTTGGACTCTTCAGGGATATCGTCGGTACAGTGTAGCTCCGACTGTTTCGACATGTTTGGGTGAGAAATAGGACCATGCCTAGCATAAATGTACCCATTCGGACGCGTTGGAATAGTCAGTTTGGTCGCATCAGGAGCAGGATGAAAGTTACACCCCTTTGCAACTTTACACTGCCTCCTTCTGACGATTTTTGGGGAAACAGAAAACTTTTCACCACGGGCAAATGCCTCAGAGCTATAAAAAACTGAGAGAGGTTATTGTAGAGGCACTCTACATGATCCCGTTGCCTCAGACAGAATGTTTCTAAGTGACACAGTTTTCGAGTAACATCTCGTCAAAGATTGCTGCCTTTTTGCACTTTGGACTCTTCAGGGATATTGTCGGTACAATGTAGCTCCGACTGTTTCGACATGTTTGGGTGAAAAATAGGACCATGCCTAGCATAAATGTACCCATTCGGACGCGTTGGAACAGTCAATTTGGTCGCATCAGGAGCAGGACGAAAGTTACACCCCTTTGCAACTTTACACTGCCTCCTGACGATTTTTGGGGCAACAGAAAACCTTTCACCACGGGCAAATGCCTCAGAGCTATAAAAAACCGAGAGAGGTTATTGTAGAGGCACTCTATGTGATCCCGTTGCCTTAGACGGAACGTTTCTGAGTGACACGATTTTTGAGTAACATCTCGTCAAAGATTGCTGCCTTTTTGCACTTTGGACTCTTCAGGGATATCGTCGGTACAGTGTAGCTCCGACTGTTTCGACATGTTTGGGTGAGAAATAGGACCATGCCTAGCATAAATGTACCCATTCGGACGCATTGGAATAGTCAGTTTGGTCGCATCAGGAGCAGGACGAAAGTTACACCCCTTTGCAACTTTACACTGCCTCCTTCTGACGATTTTTGGGGAAACAGAAAACCTTTCACCACGGGCAAATGCCTCAGAGCTATAAAAAACTGAGAGAGGTTATTATAGAGGCACTCTACGTGATCCCGTTGCCTCAGATGGAATGTTTCTAAGTGACACGGTTTTCGAGTAACATCTCGTCAAAGATTGCTGCCTTTTTGCACTTTGGACTCTTCAGGGATATCGTCGGTACAATGTAGCTCCGACTGTTTCGACATGTTTGGGTGAAAAATAGGACCATGCCTAGCATAAATGTACCCATTCGGACGCGTTGGAACAGTCAGTTTGGTCGCATCAGGAGCAGGACAAAAGTTACACCCCTTTGCAACTTTACACTGCCTCCTTCTGACAATTTTTGGGGCAACAGAAAACCTTTCACCACGGGCAAATGCCTCAGAGCTATAAAAAACCGAGAGAGGTTATTGTAGAGGCACTCTATGTGATCCCGTTGCCTTAGACGGAATGTTTCTAAATGACACGATTTTTGAGTAACATCTCGTCAAAGATTGCTGTCTTTTTGCACTTTGGACTCTTCAGGGATATCGTCGGTACAGTGTAGCTCCGACTGTTTCGACATGTTTGGGTGAGAAATAGGACCATGCCTAGCATAAATGTACCCATTTGGACGCGTTGGAATAGTCAGTTTGGTCGCATCAGGAGCAGGACGAAAGTTACACCCCTTTGCAACTTTACACTGCCTCCTTCTGACAATTTTTGGGGAAACAGAAAACCTTTCACCACGGGCAAATGCCTCAGAGCTATAAAAAACCGAGAGAGGTTATTGTAGAGGCACTCTACGTGATCCCATTGCCTCAGACGGAATGTTTCTATGTGACACGATTTTCGAGTAACATCTCGTCAAAGATTGCTGCCTTTTTGCACTTTGGACTCTTCAGGGATATCGTCGGTACAATGTAGCTCCGACTGTTTCGACATGTTTGGGTGAAAAATAGGACTATGCCTAGCATAAATGTACCCATTCAGACGCGTTGGAACAGTTAGTTTGGTCACATCAGGAGCAGGACGAAAGTTACACCCCTTTGCAACTTTACACTGCCTCCTTCTGACGATTTTTGGGGAAACAGAAAACCTTTCACCACGGGCAAATGCCTCAGAGCTATAAAAAACCAAGAGAGGTTATTATAGAGGCACTCTACGTGATCCTGTTGCCTTAGACGAAATGTTTCTAAGTGACACGATTTTCGAGTAACATCTCGTCAAAGATTGCTACCTTTTTACACTTTGGACTCTTCAGGGATATCGTTGGTACAATGTAGCTCCGACTGTTTTGACATGTTTGGGTGAAAAATAGGACCATGCCTAGCATAAATGTACCCATTCGGACGCGTTGGAATAGTCAGTTTGGTCGCATCACGAGCAAGACACCAAAAATGCAAAAGTTGCTTTGTGCAACTTGACAACATTGACACTTTTTTGCAACATGACTCAAAGACTCAAACTGACCCCAAATGATTCAAAGCGACTTAAAATCACCTTGATTATAGAGGTCAAGGTGCTCCTTATCATTCATTCATTATGAGCACCTTGGGAGAATGGTATATAGGTCATCATCATGATTGGGCGCCCTGGATCCAGAGTGTTGGAGAGATCATCAAATGGTGTCTAGTAGGGTGAGTTATGAGTTTGGTCGCATCAGGAGCAGGACACCAAAAATGCATAACATGATGATGTAAAAATGTGTACATATGTGTAAAAATGCAGGAGGAAATAAAAAAAGACAAACCTTACAAATTAATGTGCATACTTACAACTCAATGTAACATAACTTTACAAAATCAATGTGAATACTTACAAATTAATCCAATGAACCATCTGGATCTGCTCTACTCTTTATTGTGTCAAGTATTGCTTCATGGTCAGACTCACGCACCTTCCACAATATTTTGTTCAAAGGTCTACCCCGATACTTTATCAAATGAACATTGGATGCCACGACAGGGTTCGAGTAATGAAGAATCTTTCGATGCATGTCAAAGTCCTGAAATAGCCAAATATTAACACTCTTATGTGGGTACCTTCTAAGCCATGTTCCAGTAATAACCACTGATCCTGTAGGGTATTCGATGTTTTCTCCATCTGTAACAGGGGCCTCCAATTTCTTTTTGGCCTCAACACAACGACATAAGTAATAATCTGTTCCCTCTTCATTATCTTCATCTGCAATAACTGCATATACGTGTCCTACATTGATATGTGTAGCAAATTAGATGAAATTAGTCAACATTACAAAAACACTACAAAGTAAGATGACATTACCTGGTTGAACTAGATGAAATTAGATGCATATATGTGCCCTATATTACTTGGTTGAACTAAATCTAATATGTGGTCAAAGTCAACTGACGATTCCATCTGTGTTAGTTCCAGTGCCGTCGGGGGTCGATACGTGTCAAGTGGGCTAAGATAACTTAACTGCCATTCGTCAACCCACTCCTTTGACTCGCACTCATCCCAGACTTGAATTGTACAGGAAGAACAAAAGCATGACATCTTTCGTGTATGGATACTCCATGAACCTGCAATTGAGCTTCTGAAAGAGTGCATCTCATTTGATCCTGTCAATGTACAACAATCCTCATATGGTGCAATGTTAGTATCATCTATCAACCAAAAAAATCTATGAACTAAAGACTTACCTTCATTACCTGGACCCATGGAAGCATTACACCACTCGATAATCGATTTTGCATCTATCAACTTTGCATTGTCTTTATACTTTAACTCTTCTTGTGCTATGGCTCTTTTGATACATGCTCCTGCACCATCATGCTCCCCCTTTCCATGCTCGGCCTCACAAAAGTTCCACATATGTTGAATACCTATAAAATTATGCCTCCTACTCAGCCAATAGAAATTCTGCAAGTTCTTGAATTGTGATGCACAATTATCCGACCATATGATATGTTGACTGAACGATATGCCCCTTCTAGCCAAATCATTGTAGAACACCTGAAAGCAACCTTGCACAAACTCCGTAGAATGCGTGCGATCATCACTAATATAGAAATGATACTCCCTTATGATCTTTCTATCATCCTCTGTACTATCATTCGCATGAATGAATGCGATGTGCACAAATATAGAAACCTGTGTGGAGTTGTAATATTGTGATTGCACCTCACGCTGTGGCTGTAGACTATAGTTCTCTGCAAAGTTGACGACTGAAACAATGCTACCAACCGGAAATGTGTCCTTGCATAACTTGAATTGCAAGTCCAATCGTCGAGCTCTATGGGCATGTCTTGCATACTCATACACTATGCTGTCACGAAATATAGGCATAAACTGATACACTGGAATCTTTTCAATAACTAATTCACACCTCTTTACTTCTTTACCATCTTTTGTATTGTATGCCACTGTTTTATACTTGCCAAACTCTACTAGTTCATTTCCAACACATGTGTTATTTCCATATGTTCACATATTGGCAAATGTTGCAAGTCACCGCAACGATGACATGTGCCATCCAAGCATAATTTCTTGTAGAATATTTGACCTTCCTCTCTTTCACATAAAATTCTTGATATGAAGTCTCTTGAAGATGTTGGTGGGGCACATATGGCACAACCCTGCAAATCATTGTTAGTATGCATATCTAAACATATAGACCTATAAGCATCAAAATGGTTAGAAAATTCAATATGTAATCTACAACAACAAGTAGTGCGTGTGTGATTTATCTTAACATAGAAAGGTTTTAGCATTTCAAAATATCTTTGACAAATTTTAATTTGAGGATACTTCTCTAGAAATTTACCATAAAACTGTGTTTGAGTCTCATCCAAAAAATGCTTTGGATGTGGCTCGCGGTTCTGACTACCAATTCTCCTTCTTACCACATCCCTTTGATTCGGAGATACCCTTGTGTAATTCTTCCAAAAGTCTTCAATTAGTGATCTCAATGCTTCAACAATTGGTTTATCTTTTCGTGGTAGTCTCCCCGAGAACGCCCATAATTCATTGGCATTAGTGTCCTCAATTCTTTGGCGTCTTCCAACGGCTCTTGATAAAGTTTTCCTATTAATTCTCAATTCTTGACTTGTCTTTCTAATGAGACGAGCTTTCCTCATTTGACTACTTACTATAGTTGATGTAATCACACGCCGTGTTGCATTACTATCTTTTGTGCGTGAGGTGTTACCCACACTCTCATACGCACTCATTAGATTCTTAACAATAGATTTTTCACTTGAAGCCTCTGATGTTCTCAACCCAAGAATCTTCACGATAGACCTATACTTTATACTTCGCATCATTTCAACGAATAGTTGACATCTTGCAGTCTCATTTAACTTTTCAAAGAACAATCTCCAAATCTTATTAGCATATCTTCTACAAGTGCGTTTTGGAATCTTACCTTGCATTGGCTGCAAAATATTCTCATCAATATCAATCAAATACTTTGGCTTTCTATGCAAAATTCTAGGTGGTGTCAAGTTAGGTAAATTCATCTCAACATTAGGAATTTCATCAATATTTAAATGAGATGGGTTAGATGGCATACCTTCGATCGAAGATGGAATAGATGACATACCTTGAGGTTGAGGTGGGAACAATGGCGTACCTCCTTCATCACATGTGAGTGATGATGTACTCTCAACTTGAGATGTGGTAGATGGTGTCCCTACATGTTGTCTTGCGGTAAAGGATGTGTCTCCAACTATGGTATTCAAATCTCTCGTACCACGAAGTTTTTGCATTCGTTCTCTTTGTGCCGCCAATACCATATCTCTTTGTGATGGTTGTGGTTCCTCTTCAATTGGTATGTCTTCATTTATCGTGTCCAATTTCCTCTTCTCACGAAGTTCCCTCATAGCCATTGCTTTCTTTGCATTCTTAGCTTCTATCTCTTCCTGTGTTGGTTTAATTCTTGATCGTTTCCTTGGCATGACGGAGAATTTGTCTGTAGCATGATAAAGAGACCAATATTAGTTCCTAAGAAATGAATACATGATAATAGTGGGATTGTATTTTTTTTATGTTGTAAGGATTTATTCTTGTATAGTTTGACATCATGGTATGAACTAAGGTTTGTTTATTACACATAATTATTAAAGAGCCCAAGTGTAGAAAATATACATGGCATCATGTGAGATTGTAGGTTGCTTTCTCGATTGAAAATGTGTCTATTTTAAACATGTATGATAAAGCACGATAAAGTAATTCAATCCGAAATAAGGAAAATGTAAAGAACATGCATGTAAAGACTTGACATACCTAAAAAATGAAGATTTGAATGGAGAGAGTACCCAATTATGTAGTGTTTTTATCTTCTTGCATCAAACTCCTCAACAATTTGAGTTTTTCACCACTTGCTTCCTTTTCAATGTTAAATTCTTAAAATTGAATCACAATTAACATTGCAATACTACAAAAATTGAAACTTGAATAGATATATATCAAACTTGGTTTGAAAACTATGTTATTTCCTCCTTCTCAAGTTGGCAAAGCAGAAAAGGTGGTGGAAAGATCATGCAAAGGTGGTACAATGTGTCAAATGTGCATGTGAACTTCCCAATAGCATGAAAGCACTTCTTTTTTGTCGGAGCACGCGCAGAATCAGTAAGAAAATAGAGCATGTGGGCCAAGATCACGGGGGTAACCACTTTTTTACCGTTTCAGTAGAAAGACAAAACGCGAGCGCGTTATAACGCACTCACGTTTTGTCCTGCTATAGATCCCTAAACCCTCAACTCTGATCCCTTGACCCTCAACCCTCAATGTCAAATCCTAATCCCTCAACCCTCAGCGTCAAATCCTAATCCCTCAACGTCAAATCCTAATCCGTCAACCCTCCAACCCTATCCCTAATCCTTACAACCCTCAACCCTTAAATCTGATCCATCAACCCTCAACATCAAACCCTAATCCCTCAACCCTCAACCCTCAACCCTAATCTGTCATCCATCATCCCTCAACTCTAATCCCTCATTCCTAAACCCAAATACTATCCCTATTCCTAGACCCTCAACAGGCTCGATACTATACCTTAAACCCTAATCCCTCTACCATCGACACTCTTATTTAACCCTAATCCCTTGACCATTAACCCTATCCCTCAACCTCAACCCTCAACCCTCAACTCTCAACATTAAACCCTAATTCATCAACCCTAAACCCTAATCCCTCAAACCTAAACCCTATCCCTAAACCATCAACCCTCAACACTATACCTTAAACCCTAATCCCTCAACCCTAACCCTAAACCTTGTCCCTAAACCCTAATCCCTCAACCCTCAACCCTAATCTGTCATCCGTCATCCCTCAACTCTAATCCCTCATTCCTAAACCCTAAACGCTATCCCTATTCCTAGAACCTCAACAGGCTCGATACTATACTTTAAACCCTAATCCCTCTACCATCGACACTCTTATTTAACCCTAATCCCTTGACCATTAACCCTATCCCTCAACCTCAACCCTTAACCCTCAACCCTCAACCCTCAACTCTCAACATTAAACCCTAATTCATCAACCCTAAACCCTAATCCCTCAAACCTAAACCCTATCCCTAAACCATCAACCCTCAACACTATACCTTAAACCCTAATCCCTCAACCCTCAACCCTAAACCTTATCCCTAAACCCTAATCCCCGAACCCTCAACCCTAATCCCTCATCCCTCAACTCTAATCCCTCATCCCTAAACCCTAAATGCTATCCCTATTCCTAAACCCTCAACAGACTCGATACTATACCTTAAACTCTAATCCCTTATCCCTAAACCCTCCAACCCTATCCCTAATCCTTATACCCTCCACACTCTACTTTAACCCTAATTCCTCGACCCTCAACCCTATCCCTAAACCCTTGACCCTCGAACCTCAACCCTCAACCCTCAACATCAAACCCTAATCCCTCAACCCTTAACTCTGATCCCTCGACCTTCAACCCTGATCCTAAACCCTAAACCCTCAACGCCAAATTCTAATCCCTCAACCCTTCACTCTAATCCCTCAACCCTAAACCCTATCCCTAAACCCTCAACACTATACCTTAAACCCTAATCCCTCAACCCTAACCCTAAACCTTGTCCCTAAACCCTAATCCCTCAACCCTCAACTCTAATCTGTCATCCATCATCCCTCAACTCTAATCCCTCATTCCTAAACCCTAAACGCTATCCCTATTCCTAGAACCTCAACAGGCTCGATACTATACTTTAAACCCTAATCCCTCTACCATCGACACTCTTATTTAACCCTAATCCCTTGACCATTAACCCTATCCCTCAACCTCAACCCTCAACCCTCAATCCTCAACCCTCAACCCTCAACTCTCAACATTAAACCCTAATTCATCAACCCTAAACCCTAATCCCTCAAACCTAAACCCTATCCCTAAACCATCAACCCTCAACACTATACCTTAAACCCTAATCCCTCAATCCTCAACCTTATCCCTAAACCCTAATCCCTCAACTCTCAACCCTAATCCCTCATCCCTCAACTCTAATCCCTCATCCCTAAACCCTAAATGCTATCCCTATTCCTAAACCCTCAACAGACTTGATACTATACCTTAAACTCTAATCCCTTATCCCTAAACCCTCCAACCCTATCCCTAATCCTTATTCCCTCCACACTCTACTGTAACCCTAATTCCTCGACCCTCAACCCTATCCCTAAATCCTTGACCCTCGAACCTCAACCCTCAACCCTCAACATCAAACCCTAATCCCTCAACCCTTAACTCTGATCCCTCAACCTTCAACCCCGATCCTAAACCCTAAACCCTCAACGCCAAATTCTAATCCCTCAACCCTTCACTCTAATCCCTCAACCCTAAACCCTATCCCTAAACCCTAACCCTAAACCTTGTCCCTAAACCCTAATCCCTCAACCCTCAACCCTAATCTGTCATCCGTCATCCCTCAACTCTAATCCCTCATTCCTAAACCCTAAACGCTATCCCTATTCCCTGACCCTCAACAGGCTCGATACTATACCTTAAACCCTAATCCCTCTACCATCGACACTCTTATTTAACCCTAATCCCTTGACCATTAACCCTATCCGTCAACCTCAACCCTCAACCCTCAACCCTCAACTCTCAACATTAAACCCTAATTCATCAACCCTAAACCCTAATCCCTGAAACCTAAACCCTATTCCTAAACCATCAACCCTCAACACTATACCTTAAACCCTAATCCCTCAACCCTCAACCCTAAACCTTATCCCTAAACCCTAATCCCTCAACCCTCAACCCTAATCCCTCATCCCTCAACTCTAATCCCTCATCCCTAAACCCTAAATGCTATCCCTATTCCTAAACCCTCAACAGACTCGATACTATACTTAAACTCTAATCCCTTATCCCTAAACCCTCCAACCCTATCCCTAATCCTTACACCCTCCACACTCTACTTTAACCCTAATCCCTTCAACCTCAACCCTATCCCTAAAACCTTGACCCTCGAACCTCAACCCTCAACCCTCGACGTCAAACCCTATTCCCTCAACCCTTAACTCTGATCCCTCATCTCTCAACCCTAACCCTAAACCCTAAACCCTCAACCCTCAACGTCAAATCCTAATCCCTCAACCCTAAACCCTATCCCTAAACCCTCAACACTATACCTTAAACCCTAATCACTCAGCCCTCAACCCTAAACCTTATCCCTAAACCCTAATCCCTCAACCCTCAAGCCTAATCTGTCATCCCCCAACTCTAATCCTTCATACCTAAACCCTAAATGCTATCCCTATTCCTACACCCTCAACAGAATCGATACTATACCTTAAACCCTAATCCCTTATCCCTAAACCCTCCAACCCTATCCCTAATCCTTATACCCTCCACACTCTACTTTAACCCTAAATCCTCGACCCTCAACCCTATCCCTAAACCCTTGACCCTCGAACCTCAACCCTCAACCCTCAACGTCAAACCCTAATCCCTCAACCCTTAACTCTGATCCCTCGACCCTCAACACTATACCTTAAACCCTAATCCATATCCCTCAACCCTTAACCCTTAAAACTTAAACCCTATCCCTACACCCTCAACACTTAACACTATATCTTAAGCCTTAAACCCTCATCCCTAAAGCCTCAACCCTCAATCCTTAAACCTTCAACCCTAAACCCTATCCCTAATCCCTCTACCCTCGACACTCTAACCCTAACCTCGACATTAAATGCTAATCTGTCAACCCTAAACCCTAATCCTCAACCCTCAACCCTCAACCCTCAACACTATACCTTAAATCCTAATCCCTCAACCCTCAACCCTAAATCTTATCCCTAAACCCTAATCCCTCAACCCTCAACCCTAATCCATCATCCCTCAACTATAATCCCTCATCCCTAATCCCTAAATGCTATCCCTATTCCTAAACTCTCAACAGACTTGATACTATACCTTAAACCCTAATCCCTTATCCCTAAACCCTCCAACCCTATCCCTAATCCTTACACCCTCCACACACTACTTTAACCCTAATCCCTCGACCCTAAACCCTTGACCCTTGAACCTCAACCCTCAACCCTTAATGTCAAACCCTAATCCCTCAACCCTTAACTTTGATCCCTCGACCCTCAACCGTAATTTGTCAACCCTCATCCCTAAACCTTAAATGCTATCCCTATTCCTAGACCCTCAACAGGCTCGATACTATACCTTAAACGCTAATACCTTATCCGTAAACCTTCCAAATCTATCCCTTATGCCTTAACCCTCATGATTAATAGCTTTGAATGTAAAAAAAATTGAGTGGGACATAACGCGAGCGCGTTATAACGCGCTCGCGTTATGTCAAACATGGCAAAAGACAGACTTGCGGGAAAGAAAAATGCAAGGCAAAACATAACGGGAGCGCGTTATAACGCACTCGCGTTATTTCTTGCTTTGGGAATCCCAAGCCTTGGGCTTGGGATTTGCTTTGGATTTCCAACCCAAAGGCTTGGAGTGCCTTATGAACAGTCACAGACGTGTTTTTCTGTATTCTTCAAAATTTCACATAATTTCGTTCGTGCTAACCCTCAGATTTGCACGTGTTTCAAGGTTGAACAAATCAAACACATGGGTAATGTTAGGCTTTCTCTTAGCTATTTGATGATGTGATTTTTTTCACATTTTAACAATGTTAAGCCTTTCATCTTTAATTTCTTTTGTTTGTGTGTCCGTTTTTATGCAAAAACCACTGTTTGGTCTTTTTTTCATTGTAAAATAACTATTCATTCAAATTTCAAAAAAATTACATATTTAGAAACTAGACTCCATTCTACAAATATTAAAAAAATAAAAAAATGATTTTCAATTAGTTTTCAAAATTTATAGGGGTAGCACAGCCAAAATTCTATTTTTTAGGATGTGTCCACTTTAAAAATTAGTAAAAAATCAAATATTCATCAAAAAATTATCAGAAAAATCGGGCATAAACTACATGCTATTAGCTAATTTCTCACTGAAGCGATTTTAAAAATACCAAAAAAAAGTTGACCTTTTGAGGGAGCCACAAAACATGCTATGTTATGTTTTTTTGACAGAAACAACACCAATTTCTGTGGCTCCCTCTTTTGAACCCCTTAATCTATGCCATTTTCAAAACAAAATAGTAGTTTAGAAAGTAGACTCGGAGCACTACGAACATTGTTTTGGTTGCATCTCTATTTTGAGTGTAACTATGCTCAATTTCTCATCCAAGGCCAGTATTTCCTGATTTCAGAAAAAAAGTGGCCACTTAAGACCCCTTTTTGGCCCCCCATCTTCTTGCACTTACCCTATATGCTTAATTTAGAACAAAATACAAAGATATTAAAATAGTATTAAACCATTTATTCTAAATTAAACCATACCTCTAATTGAGCTAAATTTGCATACAAGAGAATTAAAAAAAATGATCTCACCAATGCAACCTTGTTTCACCAGCAATGGCGGTTGTGCTCTAGGATTTATGATTGAAAGAAGTAATGTCAGGTGCTCAAATCAATAGCATAACATTACATTTAGGATTCTGATAATTATGGCTTGGAAGATGGTTCAATATATAGATTTTTTGATGGATGGATAAGGATAAGATTTTTGGAAAAAGTAGGATAAGGATGAGGATAAATCATGAAGATGATATGATAAGATATTTATTTATTTATTTTAACTAGTTGCACACTAGTTAGAAAATGGAAAAAAATCAAGAAGGATAAGATAGGATGTGAAAGGATAATTAATAGAATTATCTAATTAATTTAATTAATTAGATGCACATGAGTTAGATGTTCATATATCCTTCTTATTGTTCTATCCTATTTTGTTCTCTCTTATATTATCTATTATGTCCCCTTTTTTTGTGGTAAGGTTGGATGTTCATATATCCTTCTTATATTGTGGGGACATGTCCCTCTATGTATGACCCTTGTTTCTTTCTATCCTTGAAGGGGGTACCGCATGTTGTTAGTTCCTACCACAATAGTCTTCTAGTGACTATTAGTTTGTATTGTTTCTAGTTCTTGATCTACCAACATCCTCCTAGGCCTAATCCATTGTCTTGTCCTCAAGACAACTTCTTCTGATAAAAATTAAAATCTCTCTCAAACTATGGGATCATGGTAATAAATGTTTATATGATATCTTGATTTGTTCATAAGCATTTTCCCAGGTTAATACGATGTGTTAGATGCATTGGTCCCATACTAAAATTTTGTTGTAAGACCTTTTGATTGTAGTGATGGTAGTTAGATTTGTTAGCATGTGTACCACCTATTTTATGTCATGGAGAAGCTTGGATAGAATGACAAATATATGTTTACTTCAACCTCCAATTCCTTCATTTGAGTTACTATTTGCATCATTTGTTCACTTGGTTATGCTGCAATAGGATATTCTCCAACTCTTACCATAATGACCTGTCTAAATTAGCCATAACATTGTAACTCCTTAAAATCTAAACAATTTGGGACTCTAGTTGGTCCATCTAGGTCTTTTACTAAATTTTAAGTTGTGACTAAGTGATACAATATTGGTACAATGCAAATGCATTTCCACAAGTATCTTCTAATTTCCTTACGTGTTGGTCCAAATCTTTGCGACCATTTCTCCATTTTTTGCTATGGTCATCTTAACTTGTCTTTTTTAAATTTTGCATTTGTCCCCTAAGATTTTTTGTTTGCTCCAAACCACTTATTTGATTTAGAAACCCTTGTATGGCCCCTTTCAGTTGGATTATTGTTGTTGTTGATGAGTCTATCTATATCTGTAGTTAATTTTGTTGTATCATTTGGATCATTTTTCATGGCTTCCTCTAATGTGACATTCTTATGTATCACATAATGCTTTGCACTGTTGGTAAATGCATCCCCTAAAATTCCATTTTTTGAATTGGTGATATTTGAGTGAAATAAATTTGGGGTCCTATAGGAGTATGCACAAGTATACTTGGACTTACTATTATTATGGAGGTTGTTTACTTTTTCCTAGCCAAATATTCTTGTATCCTACTCATGGGGTCACTCACTAGTTGTTTGGGTGGAGTGATCAATTTTGTTATGCTTCCCTTATTTCTCTTTTTGATTCTAGTGCTCTTGTTTCTTTTGTCTCTTCTGCTATTTTCCTTTCTTCCTTCTCTCCTCTAGTTTCTTTTTGGAGACTATCCTTAGTCACTATTTTTTCTAATTACTAAGTTAAATCTTGTTCATCCTCCATTTGTTGGGAATGTGGTTGAGATGGTTGTGGTGTAGTATCTTTGAATATTTTATTTTGGAATTTTGTACTCTCCACAACCTTATTATAAGATTGTTGAGCTGCCGCAACAACTTTTGCATATAGTTTTTGTTGAATTTTTATATTATCAGTGTTATGAAGTAGGGTATCTACCTTATGCTTTTTTCTCAATTCCTAATCATGTAAACTTTATACCTTTGTTGTTGTTATTAGAGAGAGATTTTTCTTTAACCACTTTTTCCATTGCTCGTCTTTATTGATATCTCTAGCTTGAAGGCTTTCTCTCTTTGTGTGGTGACATGCTTTTGAAGAACTATTATTAGCTCCTCCATAAATCCCTTAGTGATTTGTTGTATGGAGTAAGGGCTAGTGGTGCTAAAGTCAACCATTGTCTACACAATTACCTATTTATTACTTTTGGTGCTAGTAGGGTAAGTTTGGGCCAACTCTAATGGATTTCCTATTGTGTACAATGTTCTCAACAATTTCTTCCTATCTAGAGTAGGTGCTTGAGTTTTATCTTGTACTATTTTTTGCCTTGTTCTTTGTGTTAATTATTTTTCCTTTGAGGTTTCCTCTTCTTCCTCCTTTAAACTATTATCATATTGTACTAACTTTCCTTATGCTCTTTGTTTTTGTCTTTTTTATTTTTTCTATTGCTTGCTTGATATCTCCTTTTTCTCAAATCTCATTTGTAATAGAAATTCTATAATTTCTTCCATTGGAGTTTTGTCTTGTAGGGGGACATCATCTATCTAATCTATTTCTACCTTAGTGTATTTCCTCCTATTCTCTCTTTGCAATTTCTCTTCTAGTATTGTTTTCCCTCTTTGTGGTGGAGTGCTTGCACTAGCATCCCCTAGTTGTTCTTATCACCACTTTTGGAGTTCTATGGCTTGTTGATTTGTAGTTTATTTTTTTGAGATATATTCAATTATTAGAGGAAGAGGATCTTTCTTGTTTTTATTTTCTTTTGTCAATTTCTTTTTCTTCTTCTCCATTTTCTCTTTGACATCTTTCTTTGACGTTTTATCTCATTGTACTGTCTCTAGGTTCCAAATCTTTTTTTAGTTGTATCTTTTGGATATGATAGAAGTATCTAAGATGTGATTTATAATAGTTCATCTAATGGCTCATATGGTAGTTATAGTACCAAGAAGGTGAGCGGTTCCACTGCTTCTAGGTGGATGTAGTCCTTGTTGACAACAAACACCACATCATTGTCAAACTTTGTGACAATACAATTACTCACTCACTACTGTTCTTGCATTTTCTTCTAAAACTTGTCAAAGAATGATTCATACCCATATTGATAAATGGTATCAATAGGAAAACCATCCCGCTTGGTGCCTTGGTTGTTCTTGCTTGTTGAGAGAGGCATGTTCATGTTGTTCACCTCTTCTCTTGTGTCTTGGTACTTGTACTTGACTTTCTTGTCAATCTCCATCCTTGTTGGAGAGAACTTTTGACACGCACAAGCATTATCAAACTTGTATGGCCTTTGAGGCTCTTGTTTGGTCTTTTGGGTGTTTGCAAGGTGTTCTTGAGTGTTTATAGGGTTTGTAGTAACCTTGTGGTGGCATGTGTGTTTTTCCTAAGTTCGTGCCTTTGAGAAAATTTTGTTCAAGCATTGTTCAAGGACTCTAGTCCCCCAAGAGGACTATAGTGCCCAGGAAGGACAATAGCACCCAAGGACACTAGTAGTTAGAGGAGACACCAGCGCTAAGCGCTAGAGTCCCTGTTTCACACAATGGTCTTGAGCCTTCAGAAAATGACCACTTCCACAGATTTCAGAGAAACTTTCTCTACAAAATTTGTTCCCCTTGGTCCTCTAAGTATTCCCATGTGTTCATCCTAATGGGACATGATGTATTCAGCCTAATGAAGAGGTTGGACTTCTAGAGATAGTAGGGTTGTTGAGAGAGTTGTTGAACAGGCTTCCCCCTAGGCAAGAGGAAGCATGAGCAAAAGTTTCTCAATCATCTTAAGGGAATGGAGAGAGTCAATTTTGAGAGAGAGAGCATTATAAGAGTCCATCCTAGTTTAGAGAGAGGGATCAACCTAGGCAGGAAAGGCCTCATCAGAAGGCTAGGTAGTTGGTGGATGAGAGCAATGTAGTGTCATCTCACATGAGAGATTTGTTGTGATCTAATTTGTGCCTACCTTTGAGAGTTCTACTGAAGATTTGAGGTTGAGAACTAGCTTTTGGTCCTAGACAGGTGTTTCTTGATGCATCCTTATGGTAGCAATACTAGGGTTAGGTGTGCTATCATGCATTTGCATGGGTTTTCTTCCACTTGGTGGTGTAGAAGGAGCAAAAGAATTACCTTGATAATGCAAAAGTCTCATGGGAGACCTTCTTAGAGAGGTTTCGTATATGTTACCTTTCTAATCATTTTAGGTAGCACCATGTAGATGAGTTTCATGAACTTCGATAGTCGGACATGACTTTGGATTAGTATGAGAATCAGTTCTATGAACTTAATAAGTATTCCAACTCAGTGGAGGATGAAGACTTTCTTGTGCAAAGTTTTTTTAGAGGACTAAATGCACACAATGGTGGTGGTGTTTAGGTGGTTGAGCTAAAGACCTTGGAGGTTCTTGTTGAGAACGCCAGGGTGATTGAAGAAAATTTGGCAAAGGGTTTTGGAGGGAAGGTAGGAATACAAACTTGTGCTCCTTCTTGATTAGACTCAAGGGTTCAAGATTCTAATCCCCCACCTAAGAGTGCCTCATGGACATCATATGTTCCCCCTTCTACTCCTTAGTAGCAGTCTAGGTAGGGGTCCAAGTGGGCTCATAATATGGAACGTTGTAAGGAGTGGTGACAATAGTATCATGGTGGGTTTGTTGCAACACCTCAACAGAAGGTTGGTGGAGGTTAGGCTAGTTCTGACACCTTAAGTTTTCAATAGTTAAGTAGGCCTCGACCCACATAATTTTATCTGAAAGGACCTTGCTTCGAGTGTGGTGTGGTGGGCCATTTTGCAAGGGACTATCCCTACGATGTTGTGTTAGCTGGTGGACAAGGTGTTACTACATTAGAGTTGACGACAACCTATGATGTGGAGAGATCAAAACACCTTGTTTATTGTGGTTGATCGTTAGGATGACCTTTGGGATTCAATTGTAGAGTCTACAACTAGAGTTGGGTATCCATCCTTGTTTGCTTCCCATCTGCAGTTTGCAAAGCCTTCTGAGTTGAGGCATGGACCTGGTAAAGGTCTAGTGGAGTAGCCCTATGGTGTTGTTGTTTTGTGAGAAGGCTAGATGGTTGTGGGTGCTAGTCCTTGTTTAGTTGTAGGCTTCTACAAGTAAGTCTATCCCTAGTGGGGGGGATGTAGTGCTCACATATGTTTGTGCCTTTCTCTTCATTTTGTTTGACGTATCAGAGTATTATGATATTTTTTGTTGTGATATTTTGTATTATAGATTGGTGATTGCTAACTATCGATACCAATGTTTGATCTGGATTCTCAATGTGTATATTTACATCTATGAGACTTTTATAAATATGTGCTTGTTTATATTTATTTGGAGTTTCAGCTTCATTATTTTCATTTAAATAATATGCTAGGTGGGTAGATTTGATTTCCTTTAATATGATTATTTTAAATGTTTAATTGCATCTTGGTCATATTTCTAGAATACTTATTTTAATTGAAATATGCAAACTAGATGGTTAATATTTATTTGTGTAAATTTATCATTGTTTTAGCTATTGTTACATTTTGGGCAGATGTGTTTAATGTTTAAATTGAGTGTATAGGAAAATTATAGGTGTTTGACCAAATGAGTGAAATGTGGAGAATGATGACATGGGACACTTATCCATCTCACCTATATCCTTGTGTTGTTGAAACCCCTTGAAAACCTCATTTGAATCAATTGCGATTCTGGATCTTCCTTGTGATAGACCTATAAATGTCTTCTTGGGTGTATTTAATTTATCACTTGTACGATTCTGCATGTGCTTGGTATGTGTAAAATGACTTGTTGTGCCTTGGAAATCATTGGTTTATGCTATTGATTCCTAGTGCAGGGAAAAACATTGAAATAATTTATTGTAGTTATGAAAGTATTTAATTGCAAAGGCATTTATTTTAATTTCTTGGTGATTGAAATATATTGAATTCTATTATTATGGAAATTATTTAATTTAAGGATTATATTTTTTAGTGAAATTAGCTTTGGGAAAGGTAATTATGGTTTAGCCTAATCTTAATTAGTGCCTTACATGGAAAAAGGGCTTTGTATTTTCATTTCATTATGCATTGTATGAGTTTTGGAGAGCAAAATTAGAGGAAAAGACTCATTTTCAAACCCTCTTTGAAGAAATTAATTTTTGATTACTTGGAATTTCTTGGAATTGAAAGTTGTTGGAAGAGAAATTGTTTGCATTAGATTTAGAATCCATTGAGGTAATTATTTTCATGCTTGAATTTGATTTGAAAAAGTTATTGAACTTCTAAATTTGTAGGAATTATTAAATTTTGGAAAACTAATTTTCCTATCCAAACCCTATCAAAATTTTCTAAAAATGAATTTTGAGTTGAGAAGTGTGTTGTTGGGTAGAAAGGGAAGAAAATAGTATGTTTACATTTTTAGTTTTTACATTTCTTGGAAAATGTGAAAATTATGTGAATTTCCCTATTTTGCCCCATCTGATTTTGTTGGAAAAATTATGTGATCAGATAAGTTTGTTGTTGGGTTAATTTGGGACAAGAGGATATGTTTTGTTTTTGGAATTTCAATGTATTTCAAAAAAATTTGGGTGTGAATTTGGGAAGGATACTCCGAGATCTATCAATGGCGGACCCTAGACATTTGTGGAAATTTATATTTTATTTTATTGAATTTTGAAAACTTTGAATGTTGTATGTTATGTGGAATGATGGATTATTCCATAGATTTAATTTTGTACATGCATTAGAAAGAGTGTTTTCTGGGAAAGCACTCTTTTCCTTGTTTTTAGGTTCCTTGAAGAAGGTTGACCTTGATTTGTTTGGATTGGTTAGTTCCCAACTCGTTGGACGAGGTTGGATGCAAGAAATGTGCTGAAGAAGTGCCCCTTGAGTTTGATAGTGTGTGTAAGAGTGATGGCATCTTTCTTGAGGCTCTGTGTGTGAGTGAATTATGTACACCTTGAGGCCCTTGTGTATGGGTGATCGATGTAACTCATCTTGAGGCTCTCCCATGTGAGTGGTGTCATCCTTCTTGAGGCTCTTACATGAGTGTTGTGTAGCCTTTTTGAGGCTCACATGTGTGAGTGTTAGTCTCCTTCTTGAGAGCCTCATATGTGTGATTGTCTTATCTTGTGCATTAATTGGAATGTGTGCCATATGTTGTTTTTTATGCTTGTTGCAATGTGACTAGCCACTTGTGTTTTTTGAGCACTGATAGGTGTGAGTGTTACCTTGTTGTGGCATGTTTGTGTGTAAACCCATCTTGTGGCTCTTGTGTGAGTGATGGTGTTCATAGCTCTTGTGTGTGTGTTGGTGTTTGAGACCCTTAGATTTGTGTGAGATGATCTTGATAGCAGTGTTTCCATGATCTTCTTCTCTATAGCTCGAGGGTTGCCTATAGTGGCATAGACATCTATTGCGCTTGATGATGGTAATATGGTAGGGTGGTGGGTAACATTTCTCCCATTGGTCCTCAAGTAGATCTTTTTGGAGCTAGATAGTTTCCTTGTTCATTCTTGGTATTTGGAGCATGTTGTACTTAATGCCTATTGTAGCACCTCATAGGTGTTTTATTATGGATGTATATTTATGCTTTGTAAGATTCATTTATTGGAGTGCAATCCTTCCATTTTGGGAAGTAGCCTCCATCATGTTATTATTTTATGATGTCATTTGGTTGGAAAACGATCCATGTTTTGGATGGAATTTATCATGTTGTAGCATTGTTTCATTTGATAAAAATGGTTAAATGGGGATGTTGGAATCCTCCATTTTATATGTTATGATTATTCTGTGTCATGTGTATTGATCATGTTATATTGTTCCCACACTATGATTGGAGTTTCCATGTTTGTATTTGGTCTGTCTCAAAGTTGGTGTCAAACAAGCGTGGCATTCCATTTGGAATTTCTCATTTTGGCATGTATGTTGTGAATTGGCAAATGTTTATAGTTCTCTATTTGTTGGATATCATGCTTTGGAGATTATATAGCATGTTGGTTTATGGTGTGTAAGTAGATGCCTTGTGATTTGGATTGTTGTGGATGTTTCGTTCTTGTGAGCTATCGTAGTCGATCCTTCGTTTAGCTTGTCAGTCGAGTGTCGACATTGCTTAGCATGCTAGCCATGTGTCGATATTGGCTGGGCTTGTTTGGTAGTTCTTTATTGTTGAGAGAGGTGTGTTCATTTTGTTCACCTCTTCTCTTGTGCCTTGGTGCTTGCACTTGGCTTGCTTATCGATCTCAATCCTTGTTGGAGAATGCTTTCGACGTGCACGAGCATTTTTGAACTTGTATGACCTTTAAGGATCTTGTTTGGTCTTCCAAGTGGTTGCAAGGTGTTCTTGAGTGTTTCTAGGGTTTTTTGTGGCGAGTGTTTTTTTCTTGAGTTCGTGCCTTTGAAAATTTTTTGTTTAGGCATTGTTCAGGGACTCTAGCACCCCATGAGGACTACAATATCTAGGAAGGACACTAGCACCCCAGGAGAACATTAGAACCTAGGAAGGACACTAGAACCTAGGGCAGACACTAGTGCCAAGTGCTAGAGTCCCAAAAAGTGTTAGTCGCTATTTTGTACTATAGTCATGTTTCACGTTGTGGTCTTGAGCCTTTAGATAGCAGGCACTTCTCGACATTTTATGGAGAAACTTTCTCTACGAAAGATGTTCCCCTTGGTCCTGTGAGTATTTCCATTTGTTCATCCTGATGGGAGATGATGTATTTTGGAATTTGTGACCATTTTTATCTTGGGAAGCGTGCCTCATGTAGTGTCAACATGTGGTCATTGTTCCTGTTAGGATTTAGCTGCCATTAACCTTGTAAATCCTTGTAATTATTATTCCTAATATTATTTGTAAATTACCCATAAGGGATGTACAAGTTTCATTCGTAGTGGTAAAAATTAATTACTAGCGAGAGTATTATGAAGGTACTACATTGGTAAGTTTCAGAGTTACCGACGGTAGTTATGGAGTAACATTTACTTATGGTAATTGTAAATATCAAGAGTAATTGAGGGTAGGTTCCACCTTGGAGGAATCATCTATATTTAGCTTGTATGACACATGTTATAAAGTTGGTAAGTGATTGTAAGAGAATCTATGAGAGTTGTAAGTTGTCATATGATTCTATGACAATATGGCAACTTATGAGGGATATTTATGAGTTGTAAGTTGCTTTTCCTGGCTGTAGGCGCCCATATTGGGAAGATGCTATTTGGGGGGTGTTATGACGGAATCTATGACAATTATAACATGTATTACCCCGTAAGTGGCTATTCTTGTCCATGGGCACCCAAGTTTGCATGGTTGACTATTGACAAGTGTCATTGTTAGGAAAATTGTCTCAACTTTGCAACTACGAAAGGTTACTATTCTTCCTAGTTTTGGTCTTTTTGAATACCCTTTATCTTAAAGAATAGTCTAGAACTTTCAAAGTTTCCAAAAGGGCTAATAATGGTGGGACTTACTATTTTTAGTAACTTTACATTTGACCTCGGATTGACCCAAAATTTTTCCCAAAATGTGCGGAACTACTAAGTAAACATCTCGGGTGAGTTTCAACTCAAGATCATATCTGGATTGTGAGATATTAAAGTTTCTATTTTTTGAAACAACTGAAAAAAATTTTGAACTCAATTTTGAGGCACTTAGAGGTCCCTAAACGTCCCAAAAGTTGTCGTAACCAACAAAGTGGGTTATAGCTTGATAGATCTCTTCACGAGCTTTCCAACGCATTAAATGGTTCATCAATCAGACACACGGATCAAAAGTTATGACCTCTGGAAGTTGGACCTCCTGTTTTTGGGAAATGTGAAAATGTGTTGGACACTTAAAAGAGTGTAAAGGGGAGAGTTACACATGTTGGTGTGTGATTTGGCACATCACAAGGCATCTTTAATTGGAGATAATTTGGGTGCCACTTTTGGGTGGTTTTTAGCTCATGGTTTTGTAATTATCGTTGACGATTTACTGTATTGTATCTCCTATATATCAGGAGCTTGAGATGGAGGTTGTGTGTAAGAGTCTTATAGATGTTGAGTTATCTCTGAATCTCTGGTTTGTTATACTCCTGTGAAAGCTTGCTCTGCAAGTATATTGTAATCTTCTTGATTCCTGAATAATATATTGGGTGGTTTTAGAGTGGGGTTTTTTACCTAAAAGGGTTTTCCCCACATATATCTTATGTTGTGAGTTTTGTATTTGCATCTAGATGCTGCTATTACCTTTCTGTTAATCTCCATATTTATCTGTAACTGTAAAAGTTAAAATTTGCATAAATCTTTCCTCAGTAGATCAGTGTAGGAAGTGTTTCTGCATACCTTGCTTCCTTTCAGTTGGTATCAGAGCTTGATCACCGTTGGTTCTAGTTGTTGGGTAGAGGGTTTTTTGAGCTGATCTTCATTTGAGTGGGAGCTTGTGCAGAAGATTTTGAAATCTTTGTTGCAGGAAAGAAATGGTGAGCACATCTGGGAGGTTTGATATAGAGAAGTTCAATGGAGGCAACTTTGAGTTGTGGAAACTCAAGATGGAGGACTTATTGGTGGATAGAGATATATGGCTTGCAGTATCTGGAACCATGCCATTGAGTATGAAACAAGAAGATTGGGATCTGATGGATCAGAAAGCTAAGGGTTTGATAAGACTCTGTTTGGTTGATTCAGTGCTGTTGATTATCCATGAAGAGAAGACTACAAAAGATCTTTGGAAGAAGCTTGGAGATGTTTATCAGGCTAAATCCCTGGCGAACAAGTTATTCCTGCAAAAGAAATTGTATCCTCTGAGGATAGAAGACGGAGGTGTTGGTTCCAAAATAACTCCAACCCAAAACTCTAAAACATTCCTAAAACACCCAGGCCAGGGATTGTCGTCAAGGTGAAAGGAAGAGGTTTATCAACAAGTAAAGGGGAATTTTGGCCAACTACAGGAGTGGGTAAACTCCTCTGCTCTTCAAGCTTAGCTAGACCTAGGAGGGATATTCCTAGAGGCATGAAATAAAATACAAATAAATATATATAGCCATACCCAATGTACATGTGACCCCAAAGCTATCACTAGATCAAGACAAACTGGCTACATAGGCCTCTCATTAACCTGATTCAAATGTAAGAATGTACATGCACAGGAAAGATGGTTTTTACCTTAAACCACAGATGAATGATTTGTTTGATTTAAAAGAGTGTTTGATCCCTCTCAAATATGGACTGATGCCTACTCTATTGGGCAACTGAGTCATAAACAATAAAGAGGGAGGAAAGGACAAAACCAGCATCAACAGAATACCAAAATGTATTCACATACATTTCTTAGATTTTATTTCACACATTGGACATACTTAATTATCTAGACCCAAACTACAATGACCCATATGCAATAAAGAGAAGACTCAAAACAAAGCCTGCATTGATTTAAATGTTGTCATACATTATCAAGTCTCTATTGCAATCACACCGACAAATGTGGTGAAGGAAAACATATAACTGCGATTATACATTCCCCTGAATCTTTACAAATGACCATGAAGACATACTAATGCATAAAATATTCTTTAGAATACATTCCTACACTACACCAAAACACATTTCTCCATTTACTACCCAGACTGGCTTGATTTGAAGCCCTGAAACTATCTTGAGGCACTGCAAACCAAACAATTGGCTCAAAGACCAACCCTGAAAACATCTCTTAAAAATCTATATATAGCAATTCATTTCTGTGCAGCTCCTGGGCATTGAAAAACTAGTCAACAATAAACCCATGTTGCATTAAACTCAGGTCCATGTCCTCCGTCAAAAGATCAACACCTTGGAAGGAAACCCACGCCCTGTAATTCTAAAAATGTTAGGAGGAAGTTTCCCACAAGCCTTGGCGTCCTTCAGGAATGAAAGTACTTGCAGAAATATTTGCTTGCTGAGACACTTTATCCTTGCATTTAATTCTGGTCCCTTTGCATTGAAGATATCTATTGTTTTATCTACCTGCAACTGATAGATCACTTGCAATCATGGCGCATTTTTAGGTAGATAGGCGCTTGAAATATGATCCGCCAAAATGCTCGTGTAAAGCTCTTTACACTATTCTAAAATATTTTAAACCATGTTTAAAATATTCTAAACTATAAAATTTATTATTTGCTTTACAAAACATTTGGTCTTCCTTTTAATTTTCTGCCTCTCATCTCAATTTCTGCCTTAGTGAATTTTCATCTTCAGGAACCTCTGTGCCTTCGTCATTTTCCTTCATGTCGGCAACTTCCCACTTTTTCAAACCTTTTCTTCTTGCTCTATATTTGCCTTATCGTCAAATCTTTAATTTTCCAAAATTATCTATTATTCAGCAAAATCTTGTTTTCTCGAACCAAGCTCATTGCCGCCTTTTTTGCCTTTATTGGCAAAACTCACTTTTGCCAAACTTTCAACTATTTCGCCCTTTCATCTGCATTGTCGGCAAATTTCATTGTCAATGAACCCCACTCATTTTGTCTTTATCATCAAAACCTGCATTATTCACACCAAGAGGAAGGTCCCATTTCTCCTTTGTCGACAAAAGAGCCTTTTACCGAACCTTCTAATTCATCTCCCTTTTGGCCCTACTCTATCGCCTTATCGGCGAAATGCGAAAAACATGAACTTATGGAAAGTTTAATTTCCACCCAATTCGTCGATAACACAATGCCTTGTCTTTTTCCTTTATTGGAAAACTTACACCTTTTAGAACCAATGGCCATCCTTTTCCTTGTGTTGGCAAAAACACACTTTCATGAACCAAGCATTTTTCCCCTATTTCCCGCTTTATCGGCAAAATGTTCCTTTTTGAACCAAACACTTTGTCTTATGTTTCTTTGTTATCGGAAAAAAGAAGCTATGATGAACCTTTGACTTTGACTCTGGCCTCCTTTCACTCCTCTTGTCTTTGTCAGCAAATTTTCTGTTGAGAGAACTTCTTATTGGCAAACCATAAGGTTTTTGAACCATGCCTTTCGCTGATAGAAAAGCCCTTTTCACCTTTTCTCTTCATGCCTTTGCCAATTTCACACCTCGGCAGCCTCCTCCCTCTTTGTCAGTGAAGTTTGCCATCAGTGAACTTCACCATCGACAAACTACCACAATTCTGAACCAAAGTAACTCTGTCGAAGTAAATCTTCTCGTGCCTTTGCTTTATCAGTAAAGTTCTCTATCGACGAACTAATTTTGAGTTTGTGAACTTGAAAGATCATCGATAAAGGGATTTAAAACAAACCTTTTGGCGATGAAGAGCGCGCCTCCCTCCCTTTTGTATTGTCAGCAAATACAAATATCAGAGAATCGGCAAGAAAAGGAACTCAGAAACAAGTTCAAAAGTTATAACTTTTGCTGACTTGCCGATAATGAGCCAACTATGAGGATTTTTGACCAAGGCAAAAACATGGAAACCAAACTTTGAACCAACATAACTTTTTCATATTAAAGAATTTTGAGGTGGTTCAAAAGGCAAAGTTGCTTAGAATTCAATTCTCTATTCAATGGAGGCATTAGCTAAGTAGTTTTCTCATGATTTTATGAATTTTGGGGGCAAAATAGGCACAATGGGAATAAAATTTTGTAGGTGCCAACAAGAGGATTTGTTGTCAATCACCTAAATACATTCAATATGCTTGTTGCCCAGTTGACCTCTGTTGGTGTAAAGATGGAGGAGGAGGATCGATGTATGACATTACTATGTTCCTTACAAGATTCATGGGATCACCTTGTTATGGCCATTACGAGTACCACTACCACCTTCAAGAAGGATGAAGTGGTTTCTTCATTGTTGTTTGAAGAGATGCAGAGAAAGTCTTCCGAATCGGCTAAGGAGGCTCTTGTGGTTCATGGTAGATCTAAAGAGTAGGGATAGAAAAAGGATAAGAAGAAGGAAGAAAAAGGAAGATCTAAATCCCGTGGGAGATCTAAGTCTCCCAGAAATTCCAAGGCTTTGTGTTGGAACTGCGGCAAACCTGGACACTTCCGCAAGGAGTGCAAGGAGGAGAAAAAGAAAAAGAAAAAGAACTATGATTTAGATTTTGACAAGTCCTCTTAGGATGAAGGAGAAACATTTGTCACTGCCTTGGCAATGCATGCATCTAAGGATGTGTGGCTTATTGACTCTGGTGCATCTTTTCACATGACCTCGCATCAGGGTTGGTTTTCAAAGTATGAAGAATATGATGGTGGAAAGGTGGGTGATGATTCTCACCTGAAGATTGTTGGCCATGGAAGACTCTTGATTCAATTCCTTGATGGACGAGTGAAGAGAATCTATGGTGTTTTGCATATCTCTGGTTTGACATGAAACCTTCTTTCTGTAAGTTGAATGATGTGGGTGTGTAGGTTGTTTTCTCTAATGGAGGATGCAAGATGACTAGAGGATCTATGGTGTTGGCTAAGGGTGTTTGGATTGGCAATCTATTTCAACTTGATGCATGCACAGTTTAGTGCAATAATGAGTCTGTTTCAAAGAAGAGAGCTTCAGAGTCTTCATCCTCACCATTGGAACTAGCAACGAAGAGGACTGTTGCTTCTACTTCTAATGGTCATGCTTTTTGGGTACCTAAGGGTGCTCATTCTATGGAGATGGGACTGCTAGCTGAGAAGACAATGTTATGGCACCAAAGGCTTGGTCACATTGGTGAAAAGGGTTTGAGGACCCTGAAAAATAAAAACCTCATTGAGGGTATGAATGATTATAATCTTGAGTTCAATTTTTGCTAACATTGCATCTATGGTAAACAAAACTGTGTTCATTTTTATTCTAGTTCTAACAAATCTTCTGAGTTGTTGGACTTGATTCATTTTGATGTGTTTGGTCCTGTTAATGTTTCTTCAATTTCAAAATTTGTTTACTTTGTTTCATTCATTAATGACTATAGTAGAAGGACATGGGTGTATTTCCTTAGAAGTAAATCTGACGTCTTTAATAGATTCAAAGAGTTCAAATCTCTTGTAGAGAATCAAAAGGATAGAAAGATTAAGTGTTTGAGGACTAACAATGGTGGTGAGTTTTGTTCAGCAGACTTCGACAAGTTCTGTAAAGAACAGGGGATTGAGAAGCACAAGACAACTCTGTATACCCCTTAGTAGAATGGAGTTGTAGAGAGGATGAATAGAACATTGATGGAGAGGGAAAGGAGTATGCTAAGTGGAGCTGGCCTTGAACAAAATATTTGGGTTGAAGCTATTGCTACCGCTTGTTACCTTGTTAACAGGTCTCTACATTAGCAATCATTGATAAGACACCTATGAAGGTGTGGTTTGGTAAAAATCCTTCATTGTGACACATTCGAGTATTTGGTTGTGAGACATATGTACATGTGCCTAAGGAGAAGAGGTCTAAGTTGGAGAATAAGGCTGTGAAGTGTATCTTCATAGGTTATGGCATTGGTGTGAAAGGGTACAAGCTTTGGGATCTAGTGGCTAAGAGAGTTCTGTATAGCAGAAGTGTGATCTTTAGAGAGCTCAATCCTTCTTCTGTTGTCTTGCAACCAGAGAAAGAAGAGAAGAAAGAGGATGTGGTTCAACTTCCTTCCACCGCTAAGAAAGTTGAACCAAAAACACCTATTGGACTTGATAATAAGGAGAGCTCTAGTAGCTCTGAAAGTTTAGAAGAAGATGAAGAACCTCAACCTCAATCTTTGAGGAGGTCCACGTCAATAAGGTGGAAACTTGATAGGTTTGGTTATTCATTGCATGATTCCAGTTGTATTTTTGCTTTGATTTCTAACACTGATGAGCCTAGAACTGTGAAAAAGGCTATGGATATGAGAGGTGCAGGTTTCTGGAAGGAGGCCACAGAAGAGGAGATGGCTTCTTTTGAAAAGAATAATAATTGGGACATGGTGCCTTTGCTTGAAGAATGAAAACCTATTAGATGTAGATGGGTGTTCAAAAAAAAATTTGGTCTAGATAGTGGTGTTGAGAAATATAAGGCTAGATTGGTTGCGAAGGGGTATTCTCAGGTGGAGGGAATTGACTATGGTGAGATTTTCTCTCCCGTTGCAAAGATGACATCTATTTGGTTCCTATTATCTCTTGTAGTAGCGTATGATCTAGAAGTGGAACAGATGGATGTGAAGACAACATTCCTCTGTGGTGACTTGGAGGAGGAAATCTATATGTCACAGCCAGAGCACTATGTGGTGAAAGGTAAATAAAATCTGGTTTGCAAGTTGAAAAACTCTTTGTATGGTTTGAAACAGTCTCCTAGGATGTGGTACCAAAAGTTTGATGTCTTTATGTTGAGTATTAGATTTCTGAGATCGAAATAAAATTATTGTGTTTATTACAAGTTTGACAATGATTGCATTCTCATTATTGCATTGTATGTTGATGATATGTTACTCATTGGAAATGGTAAAAGTTTGATTTCTATTTGAAGTCTCAGTTGTCAACACAGTTTGAGATGAAAAATCTAGGGGCAGCTCAGTACATTTTGGGGATGGAGATTAGAAGAGATAGAGCAAACAAAAAACTTTGGTTAGGCTAGAGTAAGTATGTTAACACTATGTTGGAGAGATTCAACATGGTAGATAGTAGACCTTTGACTGTTTCTGTTACGATGGGGACAAATTTATATGTTATAGATTGTCCAAAGTGTCCTTTTGAGATGGAGGATATGAGTAGAGTTCCTTATGCTAGTGTGGTTGGCAGTTTGATGTATGTGATGGTTTGCACTAGAACAAACATTACCCAAGTAGTGGGAGTTCTTAGTCGATTTATGGCTAATCCTTGATGGGTACATTGGGATGCAGTGAAGAGAGTGTTCAGATATTTGTAGGGTACTTCCGAGTATTCCTTATGTTATCATGACCTCGGCATTCACTTTGTATTTGTGGATTTGTGGATTCAGATTGGGTAGGTGACATTGACAGCAGGAGATCCACCAGTGCTTATGTGCTCACTATGTTTGGTGGTGCTATTAGTTGGATGAGTAAGCGGTGACTTGTGGTCACTTTGTCCACTACTAAAGTTGAGTACATGGCATCAACTCATGCTTATAAAGAAGCCATTTGGCTTAAGAGATTGTGTTCTGATGTTGGGTTTGATGCAGGGAAGATTACTATTTGTTGTGACAGTCAGAGTGCCATATGTTTGGCAAAGAATCCTACTTTCCATGCGAGGACTAAGCATATTGATGTCCAGTACCATTTTGTTCATAACATGGTAGAGGATGGGAAGGTAAACTTGGAGAAAGTTGACACTTTGACGAATGTTGGAGATTCCTTAACAAAACTTGTGAGCATAGAGAAGTTCAAATGGTGTTCAAAGTCTATGGGCCTCTTGGCCCCTAGCAATTAAATCATGGTGTTGATACTCCCTTTGCTCTTGCAAGGTGTTCAACAAGTGGGAGAATGTTAGGAAAAGTGTCTCAACCTTGCAACTACGAAAGGTTACTATTCTTCCGAGTTTTGGTCTTTTCAAATACCCTTTATCTTGAAGAATGGTCTAGAACTTTCAAAGTTTCCAAAAGGGCTAAAAATGGTGGGACTTACTATTTTTAGTAACTTTACATTTTACCTCGGATTGACCCAAATTTTTTTCCAAAAGGTGCAGAACTACTAAGTAAACATCTCGGGTGAGTTTCGACTCAAGATCATAAATGGATTGTGAGATATTAAAGTTTCTATTTTTTGAAACTACCGAAAAAAGTTTCAAACTCAGTTTTGAGGTACTTAGAGGTCCCTAAATGCCTTGAAAGTTATTGTAACTAATGAAGTTGGTTATATCTTGATATATCTCTTCATGAGCTTTCCAATGCATTAAATGGTTCATCAATCGGACACCCAGATCAAAAGTTATGACCTCCAGAAGTTGGACCTCCTGTTTTTGGGAAATGTGAAAACATGTTGGACACTTAAAAGAGATGTAAAGGGGAGAGTTACACATGTTGGTGTGTGATTTGGACCTTATAAACTTAAGTCCAGAACCGTAAGACCCAAATCCAAACTACAGAGAAATGCGGAGCAAAATACTTTCTCGTTGTCACTCTGCAAATGCTGTCAGGCATAGTCTTCAAACTGGTGAATAGAACTTTTGCTGCACAGTGATCCAGACCACCAAATTCTGCATTTAGCATCTTCAAACACTTATCTAAATCATATCCAAATCTCATACACTGGTCTTCAATATAGAGGAAATACGAAACAAAAACTCAAATAGTGTCCTTAACATGACAACTCAATCACTCAACAAACAACAATCTTAGAAGACACAGTTGACACCAATGACAACATAAACATGTTGACATCAATGAAAACACCAGTTAGCACATACTTGCAACAATCTCTCCCTTTGTCATTGATGGCAACATCTGATGTGAAAAACTAAATAACATGTTCCTCCATCAAGACATAACTTTGCATCAGGACTCCCCTTTTCTGTTTACACTTCTAAACTCTTTCTCCCCCTGAGTTTTTCACATGATCTCTCTCCCCCTTTGACATCAATGGCAAAGGGAATCACATTTATTCTACTGCACATACTTGCACATTACTACTCTAATCAGTTTGAAATCATTCTTTTACTCCCCCTGACTGCAACAATAATCTCAAACCACTACCTACTCCCCCTGAGAGGTAGCATCCAACATCAGTCCAAAAAGGAGAAATGTACTTTGAGGCACTCCGGACTGATGCATCTTCTTATGCATCTAGTTCAAGGAAGGAGGGGCAACAACCCCTAACTTCTCCTGAAGATACTCAAATGTATCCTTTGGAAGAGCCTTAGTTAATATATCAACAACTTGATCTTTTGTAGGCACATACTCAAGCTTCACTTCATTCTCTGCAACTTTCTCCCTCAAAAAGTGATACTTAATTGAAATGTGATTTTTCTTTGAATGCGTCATTGGATTCTTTGATATATTTATGGCACTTGTGTTATCACAAAGAATAGGTATTGGCTCATCATACTCAACTTTGATATCCTTCAAGGTCTATTTCATCCATAGCACCTGAGTACAACATGATGTTGCAACAATATATTTTGCCTCTATAGTAGACAAGGAAATTGATTCTTGTTTCTTACTGTGTTAGGACACTGCCCTATCTCCAAGGAAGAATGCACCTCCACTTGTGCTCTTTCTGTCATCAACACATTCTTTCTGCCATCAACACATTCGACCCAATCTACATCTGTATATGCACTTAGGGAAAAGTCATTGTTCTTAGGATACCACAAGCCATGATCAGGAGTGCCCTTCAAATACCTGAATATCCTCTTCACTACCATAACATGTGATTCTCTGGGATCTAATTGAAATCTGGCCACAAGACAAACTGCATGCATGATATCCGGTCTAGTAGAGGTTAGATAAAGTAGTCCTCCAATAATTGATCTATACTTGCTCTGATCAGTCTTAGGCGATTCATCATTCTTGCTCAACTTATAACCAGTAACCATAGGTGTACATACCAGTTTAGAGTCCTCCATTCCAAATTTATTCAACAACTTTTTAACATACTTGGATTGAGAAATAAAAATACCTTTACTAGTTTGAATGATTTGTAGTCCAAGAAAGAAGTTCATTTCACCACACAGACATTTAAAACTCTTTTTGCATCTCATATGCAAACTTCTTACACATACCTTCATTTCCACTAAATATGATGTCATCAAGATAGATCTCAACAATCAAAATTTGGTCTCCACTTATCTTGGTGTACATGTTGCTATCTGCGGACCCTTTACTGAATCCTTGCTACAACAAGTACTTATCTAGTCTTGCATACCAAGCTCTTAGAGCTTGCTTCAATCCATACAAAGCCTTCTTCAATTTGCATACCATATTTGGTTTTTCTGATAGTTGGAATCCATCCGGTTGCTCTATGTAGACTTCTTCTTCTAACTCACCATTCAAGAAAATAGACTTCACATCCATCTGGTATACCTTGAAATTTTTATGTACTACAAATTCAAAAAATAGTCTAATAGCTTCCATTGTTGCCACTGGAGCAAAGGTCTCTTCATAATCTATTCCTTCCACTTATGCATAGCCTTTACACACAAGTCTTGCTTGGTTTCTCACAAATTCTCCAACTTCATTCAGTTTGTTCTGGAATACCCACTTTGTTCCTACCACATTCTTGTCTGTAGGTCTTGGGACAAGTTCCAAATTCTTGTTCTTCTCAATCTGCATTAGTTCTTCCATTGCTTTGACCCAATGTTCATCATTGCATGCTTCATTTACTATTTTAGGTTCTACCTTTGAGAGTAAATAGAGATTTATTTGATCTTCTACAGCTCTGCTTCTTATCAACACACCTTTCCTTTTGTCACCAATAATCTGATCTTTAGAGTGATCTCTTTGCACGTACTTGAGGGTTTTAGGAATTCTTTCTGGAGCTTTAGCTTGAACTTCTTCTTCTTCAGGAGCAGCTTACACTTCAGGCTGAACTTCCTTTTCTTTGTCTTTTTCAACCTTTTCTATATCAACAGATCCATCTGACTCATATCCATCTGACTGAATATTTTCATCTACTTTAACATTTGCACTTTCAATGATTTTTCTCAGTCTTTTGTTATGGCACCGGTAATCCTTGCTCTTAATAGAGTACCCAAGGAATAGCCTTCATCACATCTAGCATTAAACTTTCCTAATTCTTCATATCTTCTGATGTAACATTTGCTTCCAAAAACTTTGAAGTATTTGGTAGTAGAAGTTCTTCCATACCACAACTCATAAGGTGTCTTTATTTCTTTTGCTCTGACTAGCACTCTATTCTAAATGTAGAGAGATATGTGTATTGCTTCTTTCCAATATACTTTTGGTAGGTCTGCTTCCTTTATCATTGTTCTAGTAGCTTCTTGAATAGTTCTATTCTTTCTTTTAACCACTCCATTTTGTTGAGGAGTCCGAGGAGCAGAAAAGAGCCTCTTTATTCCATGTTCTTCATAGAAAGAATTAAACTCATTTGAAGTAAACTCACCACCTCGATCAGATCTCAAACACTTTATTCTCAAATCCATCTCATTTTCAACCATAGCTTTGAATGCCTTAAACTTTTCTAGAGCTTCTAATTTTTCTCTAAGGAAGGTAACCCAAGTCATTCTTGAATAATCATCAATAAGGACCTTGAAATACCTGTCGCCTTGTAGACTTCTTGTTCTTGTAGGGCCATATAAGTCTATATGCACCAACTCCAACAAACCAGTAGAGATTTGTTCTTTGCTCTTGAAAGTAGTTTTTGTCATCTTCCCAAACTGACATTCTTTACACATAGCATTGACAGGCTTCATAATCTTAGGCAGGTCTCTCACTACTTGTATTATGCTTATTCTCACCAAATTGTCAAAGTTAATGTCACACATTCTCCTATGCCATAACCAACTTTCATTTATCTGAGCCAACAAATATCTATTATTAGTACCCTTCAAATGATAAACATTACCATGAGTCTTCTTACCAGTAGCAATTAAGGTTCCAGAGCTTTTCCTTATCTCACACCCATTGTTCTTAAACACCATATTATACCCTTTGTCACACATTTGTCTAACTCTTAGAAGATTATGCTTTAAGCCTTTGACACAAAGAACACCATCTATATTATGCTTGCCATCAAAAGTAATTGATCCTTTTCCACAAATCTTACTAGCTGCATCATCACCAAACCTAACTAGTCCTCCATCATATTTTTCAAATTTAACAAACTTACTCTTATCTCTTGTCATACGATTTGAACATTCGCTATCAATGATCCATTCATCTTCCTTTTCAACATGAAATGCAAAAAACTCTCTTAAACTTCCTTCCTTCACATAGCTTGCAAGATTAGTAGAAATAGGTTCTTCTCTAAGTGCAATAAACAAGCATTCACTACTATTACCATTATCAGAATCAGGTTCATCATCAGTTACACCATCATCATCTCTAACATAGTAACTCTTTCTTACCATTTTTCCTTTACTTTCATTGTTTTTGAACTTCAAAGCTCTATCAGGACATCTTGAGGCATAGTGACCAATTTTACCACAATTGAAACATTTGAAAGGTAACTTACCTTTGAACTTTCCTCTGTTGGCTCTTTTCATTCTGCTTGCAAATTTTGCCTCAAACTCTTCAAAATTTTATTCATCTGATTCCACAACATATTTATCTGATCTAGTAGTCTTTTCTTCCTTGGCCTTAATGGCAGTCTCAATTTTCACAGGGCCATCAGTAGTACCAAATTCTCTCATCTCAAAAGTAGTCAGTTTACCAAGCAATTGATCTTTTGTAAGCTTGCCCATATCAAATAATTCTTCAATGGAAGATACCTTGTGACTATAAGATATGGGAAGAGTTCTGAGTATCTTATCTACAACATCCCCATCCTATAACTTTCCACCAAGACCCTTGATGTTGCTGACAACTTCATCAATCTTCTGTATGTAATTTGTTATGTTCTCATCCTTAGACATTCGCATGGTTTCATATGTGGTCTTCAAGTTCTGCAACTTAGCCTTCTTGACTAAGTCATCACCTTCATAAATGTTTTTCAATTTGTCCCAGATCTCATGAGTAGTTTTTAAATCCACAACTTTTGCCATTTCAGTGTTAGACAAAGCATTTAATAGAATATTTTTAGGTTTGTGATTGGTTTCATAATCCTTAATCTCTTCATCAGTCTTTGGACCATTTTCAGGTTCTGTGTATTTATCTTTAACCATTGTCCAAACATTATAACCAATAGAAATAAGATAACATTGTATTCGTACCTTCCAGTAGGCATAGTCAGATCCATCAAACTAAGGAATGTCTTTCTTGTGTGCCATCCTGGATCTACCTTAAGTTGTTAAGCTTTCTTCCAAGGAACCTTGTTCTAATACCAATTGTTAAAGGCATAAGACAACTGAGAGAGGGGTGAAATAGTTGTATCAAAACTTTAACTCCTTTAAACAAAATCACATTCACATTCACTTACTTTAACTCCTTATTATGTTATGAAGATTAAACATGAATAGCAAAATCAAAACATAAACACATCAACACCATACACACATGAACACCATATTTATACGTGGAAAACCCTAAAAGGGAAAAACCATGATGAGTGTTAGCTCACAATATGATGTAGTAACAACACTGAATAACAAAGAGTCTCATTGCCTTAGGGCTTACCGCCCAGGGCTCATTGCCAAGGGGTGGCTCACTGCCAAAGAGAGGCTCACTGCCAAGATGGGTGGCTCACTGCCATGAACTGATATAGTAGCATCTACAACATGCCTAAGTTCAATTCCATTGGAGCACAATATATCTCTTCTGTTCTGCTTTTACAACGCACACACTTTATCTTTGCATCTTTGCATTCACACTTCATCCATCATGGATTCATTACATATATTTATACTGGTCATCAACCTTGGAACATTCATCAAGGTCAAAAATTGATATAATTTACAACCATTGGAACAATCTCCAAGGTCAGCATGCATACATTATTCAAATTAGGTCTGGACCTAAACAAACTTGCAGAGAAAATAAATGAAGGAAGAGAACTTCACAACTTAGCTCGAACCCAAACACATCCTTACATGCTTCAACACGCTTACACAATCCACGAATCACCTCCGCAACAAGTGTAAATAACCAAGTCGGCCAAAACTAGTGCAAACATCAAGAATACTTAAATACACACTTCCAAGAACTTCATTTTAGCTTGTGGATCAAGCACATGCCTTCAGTACATTCCGGACACATCCAAAATCATCATAGAATCACCTGGGAGATGACAAATCCAACTGCAATAGATCTCACTTGAAGACATATCACAGACTGCTTCATAACAAACACTATCAAACTCTGCTAATCAATAACTTGTTTTCCAGAGCACCAAATCACAAATCCTTTGGAGTGAAGATAGATAAGGACCTTATAAACTTAACTCCAGAACTGTAAGACCCAAATCCAAACTACGGAGAAATGTAGAGTAAAATACTTTCTCTCTGTCACTCTGCAAATACTGTCAGGCACAATCTTCAAACTGGTGAATAGAACTTTTGCTGCACAGTGATCTGGACCCCCAAATTCTAGATTTAGCATCTTCAAACACTTCTCTAAATCATATCCAAATCCCATACTCTTGTCTTCAATATAGTGGAAATGCAGAGAAAAAACTCAGACATTGTCCTTAACATGACAACTCAATCACTCAACAAACAACAATCTCAGAAGACACAGTTGACACCAATGACAACACAAACATGTTGACATCAATGAAAACATCAGTTAGCACATACTTGGAACAAAATATGGATGATTTTCTTGAGGAAAGAAACCAGTGGTTGGCTATTATGAAAGAGAAGAAGCTTGATGATGTGAGTGCAAAAGAATGGGAAATGTTGGATAAGAAGGCACGGGGAACTATCTGACTGTGTCTTGCATATTTTATCCTATTGAATGTCTTGAAAGAAGAGACTACATTCAAACTCTGGAAGAGATTGGGTGAGGTCTATCAAGCCAAGAGCATGGTAAATAAGCTTTATTTAAATTAGAAATTATTTTTTGTTAAAATGAAAGAGGGTGATTCCATTACAGAGCATTTGAATATTTTAATTTACTTTTGAGTCAACTTGATTTTACAGATGCTATAGTTGAAGAGGAAGATAAATGTATACTTCTAATTTGTTCTTTACCTGAATCTTAGGAGAATGTTATCCTTGCTATTACTGCTAACCTTGAAGATCTGAAGTTGGATCGCCTTGTTGCAACTTTTTTGGCACAAGAGATGAGGAAGAAGACTTCTGAGGGTAACACTGAGGCTCTCAATGTGAGGGGAAGGTCCAAGGAAAGAGAATTGAAAAAAGATCAGAAGGGGTCTAAAGACAAGTCTGAGGGCCGTTCTCAAACTCCTAGAAAGAAGAACAAAGTTAAGTGTTGGAATTGCGGAAAAAGAGGGTATGTGAAAAAGGAATGTAGAAACTCGAATAAACAGTGGGATTCCACTGCTAATAAGTCCTCGAATGCAAGTGAAGATGTTTTACTTTCTGCATGCAATGTTGTTTCTAATGATCATTGGTTAGTTGACTCAGGATGCTCGTATCATATGACCCCACATAAAGAATGGTTTTCCACATACGACTTGAGTATGATAGAGGTAAAGTGTACCTTGGGGACAAATCTACATATCTGATAGTTGGAAAAGGCAAGGTAATGTTGTGTTTCAATGATGGGAGAATTAAAACTCTCCCTAGTGTTCTGCATGTTCCTAGATTGGCTAGAAAAATGATTTCATTTTAGAAGTTGAATGATTTGGGAATATATGTAACATTTGATAAGCATGGTTGTAGATTGGTGAGAGGAAACTTGGTGGCAGTGAAGGGGAAAAGATTGGGAACCTTGTTTAGGCTAGATGCCACTATAGTTTGTAATTCCTCTTATATTTAAGAGGCTTTTGATAACACTTGTATGTTGTGGCAACGTAGATTGGGTCACACAAGTAATAATGTTTTAAAAATAATTAATAATAAAGATTTGTTGGACGGTTTCTCTTATTCTAATGAGCACTGTGATTTTTGTGAGCATTGTGTGTTTGGCAAACAAAACATAACATCATTTCTTTTAGGAAGTAATAGAGTAAAAGAGAAGTTAGAGATTATTCATTCAAATGTGTTTGGACCTATGGATAATAAATCTATCAGAAAATCTTGTTATTTTGTTACCTTCATTGATGATGTGTCCATATTTACATGGATTTATTTTATGAAACACAAATATGAAGTTTTCACTAAATTTAAGGATTTTAAAGTCATAGTTGAAAACCAATCAGGATTAAAGATAAAAATATTAATATTTGACAATGGAGGGGAATATTGCTCTAAGGAATTTGATGAGTTTTGTAAGCATGCATGTATAATCAGGCAAAAGATAACTCCGTATACACCATAGCAGGATGGTGTTGTAGAAGGGATGAACCGAATAATCATGGAAAGAGCTAGAAGTATGTTGAGTGATTCATAGTTGGAGAAATGCTTTTGGGTAGAGGTTGTGTGTACTGCTTGTTACTTGATTAATGGAACTCCTTGTAAGGCTATTGATTCGATACCTTATGAAGTGTGGACAGGTAAGAAACCTTCTGTTTCACATTTAAGGGTTTTTGGCTATGAGTCTTTTGTTCATGTGCATAAAGAAAAGTGATCTAAGTTGGATCCAAAAGTGCAAAATTGCATCTTCATTGGATATGGTGAGAATGTTAAAGGTTATAAGCTTTGGGATCCTCTAACTGAAAAAATTGTTTTCTCTAGAGATGTTATTTTTAGGAAATTTAGAGATATTGCTGAACTTGAACAACCAAAAGAGAAAGAAAGGTCAAAGGTAGTCATTTTGATTTACAGCAGGAAGATACACAACCATAAGAATAGAATGATGGATTGGGAGGTGAAGAAGAAGAAGAAGATTCAAGTGGAAGTAGTTTTAATGAGGAAGACTCTGTTGTTATAGAAGAAGTTGAGCATCCAGAAGAACCAGAAGAGTCTCTTACTCCATCCTTGAGGAGATCTACAAGATAGTAGAACCCAGTTGATAGGTATAGCCCACCAAATTTCCATTGTGTATTTTCTTTAATGAGTATTGACGATGAACCTAGATCCTACAGGGAAGCTATTCATGCAGATGTTAGTGAGTCTTGGCAGTTACTCATGTAGGAGGAGATGATGGCTTTAGACTCTTGCAACACCTGGGATCATGGTCATTTGCCCAAAGGAAGAAAGGCCATAGGTTGCAAGTGGGTCTTCAAGAAGAAGTTTGGGGCAAATGGATCATTGGAGAAGTATAAGGCTAGACTGGTAGCCAAGGGCTACTCCTAGAGAGAGGGAGTTGATTTCGGTGAAATATTCTCTCTTGTTGCTAAATTAACTTCTATGAGATTTCTCTTATCCATTGTTGCAGCTTTTGATTGGGAAATAGCGAAAATGGATGCTAAGATTGCATTCTTGCATGGAGATATTGAGGAAAAAATTTACATGCAACAACCTACAAAGTTTGAGGTAAAAGGGAAAGAACATTAGGATTGCAGATTAAAGAGGTCTCTTTATGGTTTGAAACAGTACCCAGAATGTGGTACCAGAAGTTTGATTCATTTGCTTTGAAACTGGGTTTTGTTAGAAGTGAGGAGGATCACTGTGTGTACATTCATTGTATTGATGATTCCATACTGATCATTGCATTGTATGTTGACGACATGTTATTTTTCAGCAATACTAAGGGTATGATCAGTGAATTGAAAGCCCAACTTTCAGGTGCATTCAACATGAAGGATCTTGGAACAACCAGGTATATTTTGGGTATGGAGATTAGGAGGGACATAGGAAACAAAAAGCTTTGGTTATCTCATAGTAAGTATGTGAATACCATTTTGCGAAGATTTAGCATGCATGATTATAACCCAGTTAGAATTCCTTTGCCCATTGGAACTAAGCTTTCATTAGACATGTGTTTGAAGAACGAGGATGATTTTGAGGATATGACTAATGTGCCATATGCTAGTGTTATAGGGAGTTTAATGTCTGCAATTTGGTTTTTTCTAGGCCAGATGTTGCCCAAGTAGTGGGAGTTTTGAGCAGGTTTATGTCTAACCCTGGTAGATAGCATTGGAATTATGCAAAGAGGGTATTTAGATATTTAGTTGGTACTTCTAATTAGTATTTGGTTTATTCTGGTACTGATAGTGTGGAAAAGACATTGGACATACATGGTTTTGTTGATGCAGATTGGGCAGGTGACTTGGATAGTCAGAGGTCCACTAGTGGCTATGTGTTTACTTTGTTTGGATAAGTGAGTTGGATGAACAAAAGGCAACCCACAGTTGCTTTGTCCACCATCGAAGCAGAGTATATGGCTGCTACCCATGTCTCTAAGGAGGTAGTTTGGTTAAGGATATTGTGTACAGGTATTGGTTTTGATTGCAGGGTCATTCAGATTGGTTGTGATAGCCAAAGTGCTATTTGTTTGGCCAAGAATCCTATGTATCATTTTCGGACTAAGCATGTTGATGTACAATATCACTTTGTTTGAGAAATGGTTGCAAGTGGACAGATTGAGATAAAGAAGGTAAACACTTAGGAGAATGTTGTAGATGCTTTAACCAAACTTGTGAGCACATACAAGTTTACTTGGTGTAGGGAGGCCATGTGCCTTGTTTCTTGTACTTAGTTGTTTTATGTTTTCCTATGGGTATTTACAATGTATAATGTCAAGTGGGAGAATGTTAGGATTTAGGTGCCATTAACCTTGTAAATCCTTGTAATAATTATTCCTAATATTATTTGTAAATTACCCATAAGGGATGTACAAGTTTCACCGGTAGTGGTAAAAATTAATTACCAGGGATAGTAATTACGAAGTTACTACATCAGTAAGTTCCAGAGTTACCAACAATAGTTATGGAGTAACATTTACTAATGGTAATTATAAATATCAATAGTAATTGAGGGTAGGCACCACCTTGGAGGAATCATCTATATTTAGCTTGTATGACACACATCATAAAGTTGGTAAGTGGTTGTAAGAGTTCATCTATGAAAGCTGTAAGTTGTCATAAGATTCTATGACAATATGACAACTTATGATGGATATTTATGAGTTGTAATTTGCTATTCTTGGCTCTAGGCACCCATATTGGGAAGATGTATTTGAGGGGTGTTATAACATAATCTATGACAATTATGATAGCTTTTATTACCTTGTAAGTGCCTATTCTTTTCCATGGGCACCCAAGTTTGCATGTTGACTGTTGACAAGTGTCATGAGCTTGTAAGAGGTCAATTAATGTTGCATGTTGGAGTATCCAAGGTGAGAAAAAATCAACGCTTAGTTTGGGGAGTGAAATACCTCTATAAATACAATGCCTTGTATGTGTTGTATATCATAGTTTTCTTGTACATAGGTTTTGTCGGATTGAAGGTTGGAGAGACATAGGAAGTGCATGTATTATGTGTTTCAGATTTTGAAGATAATACAACTTGAGCCTCTTTTCTTTCTGAAGTTTTTTACCCAAAAGGGTTTTCTCCACGTTATATCTAGTGTTGATATGGTTTATTCTTCTATGGTGTTTATTCATGTGTTGTAATTTCATTTCCATATGAAATCTCTTTTCATATTACACTGCTTTAAGATCATAAACATATTGTAATTAGATATCCATTTGGGTAGTTGTTTCCTTCATTTCTAATAGTTCCTGATGGAAGTAGTGATTCCCCTATTGGGTCCTCTTCTTGAGTAGTTTGTTCCTTGTGCTTAAAGGTTGTGTTGTGTTGTGTTGTGATGGGATGGATTTGAGGTGGTTGTCACCCTCATCCTATTCCATGTGGTTACGAGAGTACGAGGTTATAGATTGGCATCTAACCTTTTTCAAGGAGCGAGCTCCATTCTCTCATAGGTTTATCTTGGTGGCCTTGTCACATGATAGGTTAGTCTTTTGCTTGTGTCTTGTTGGTGTGTTTGGACCCTGAGTGGTCACTAGTGTTATTTCCATGTCATGTCTTGTTGGTGTGTTTGAACCCTGAGATGTTGCAATAATCCTTGTACTTGATTGTGTAATTGGGACATGCACATGTCATAATTACATCGTAGAAAATTTGTTCATCATATTTTTGCCCACTAATGTCCTGGTTTAAAAGTCGGGGCATTACAAAATCTATATAGACATACAATGATATATATTGACAAAATACAAATCTATACCTACATGCCATGAAGGCATACAACAAAATGTCTACACATAAAAACTATGGAGTCTCATTGAATAATCAACAACTCTTGCATGAATGGGAAGATGAAGAACCAATCTCATAATTGATAGCTCTCCTCTATCAATCTCATACTCCAGATATGACCTTGGGTATTGCACAACCTTATTTAAAATTACCAGTCGGTTAATACCCAAGGTCATATCTGGAGTAAGTCGTTGGTCAAGACTATACTGTCTAATATAGAAGGATGATATGGCCCATCATGTGTGGCATACTCCTCACTATGTGGAGCATCCTCCTTGACATGTGTACAAAGCTCATTACTATGTGCATCCTATTTTGTACACCTCATCACAAAGTCCTCTAACCCATAATCACATATAGACCCACTAGCATGACAGATGTGTGGTGATAGCTAATGACTCAAAGGCTCACTCTCATCACCTTGTGAAAGATGTCTGATATGTTGAAACAAGGTCATTAGTGAACTAATTGATTGCAAGGTTTACATCTTGACATTGTCCTTTATAGTTGAAGGAACTATGACATGCTGAATAGATTATTAAGAAAGGGGTCTCAACAGTTGGCCTTATGCACAATGTGTCCCCTGTCTATCCTGTGCAGAGCCTTTGCCTCTACCCTAGAAATTGTGCATATCAAAATAATTTAGAGTTTCATTGAGAATAAACTCAAAATAGAGTTTCCTCAAAAAATATTGAGGCATCTCATTGTATTACATGGGGATCATCAAAAGCCACCCATCACTTATCCTAGAAGTTATTTTTTAATCCCCTCATGTTGGCACCAATGAGTTGGGAATCTCTTGCAACTTGTATGCATAGGTGCATTAGTTATTGGGTCTATAAATAAGGCACATAAATTATTTTTCATAATTTTGTTATCTTTCACCTACTTATAAGATTGTTTTTTGGCGTAATATTAGTGAGAATTTTATCTATAATTTTCCTAAAAATTATTTGCCCACTGACTGAATCTATGTGAGATATTATAGACTCCAATGATGTTGTAAGATCTTGTCAATGTGTGCTTATTGCATTTGGTTTTTTTAGGGTTTCTATTAATGTTTGAAGCTTAATTTGCCCTAAAATATTTTCTTGGGTTGCAGGAGGATGCCTAGGAATTGACAGAGGAGTTTAAGGGGGGTTATCCTTGTCATGCTCTTTTATAGGATTTTCATAATGCATTTCATCGAGTGGATGAGGGATTGGAGGTGGTGAGGGGGTTTGGATTTGTTGAAAATAAAAAATTAATGAATCAACCCCCAATGCAAATAAAAATTGTTTCAATTTAATTAAATTGTTAAATGAACTTACCTCTTGCATGTCATGGCAGTATGATTCATCTGAAACAATTGCTTCAAATCTCCTAAAACATGCTCGCAAAATAGCTCAATCACATTCTCAAGGACATAGGCAGAAAATAACTCGTAACTACTTTTGTCCCTTTATGCAGGCTATAAGGTGAGCACATTTAGGCTTGGCATTGATCAGGCCTTAGGTTATCCACTACCATACATAATGTGATCACATTATACCACAAGTGCGTTATTGATTATTTTGACTCCAAAGTAGTTTGGCCACTTTTTGACCCCCTATTTTTGTGCACATACCTATAAAGGATATGTCAACATCCAATAGTAATACGTAACAACTTTTGAGACCAAAAAAATCCAAGAAACATGTTGGTCACTTCTCTCCTTTTGGTTTGCCTATAGAGCTCTCAAATAAAGAGGAATGGGAGTAGATCAACATATGAATGAATCTCTATTAGCAGTAATCAATCAAACATATCCAGAGTCTTCCTATTCAATAAAGGGGGAAGCGGAAGTAAAGGAATGGACTAAAGTGAAGAACATAAAGAAACTTAGAAAAGGGAAACCAATGTCATATGAGTTTAAGATCGTAGAGTAAAAAAGGAAAAGTGTAATTGTTGACCAAGTCTTTTACATTTAGAGGTCTTTTATGTTATAGTTGGATTGGACCCCCCTATAAAGATCCCCAATATTTTATTAAAAAAAAGTATATCTTAAATTGTAAGACCTAGAAACAATACTCCATATGTGTTTTACTTTTAATAGATTTTTTTATGACTCATTTAAGTAGTAAATTCCTTAGAAATTATTAATTTTCAATAGGCCAATAAAGGTAGATATGAAATTTGGCAGTTGTATTTATTATTGAATGCACCTGTAACACCCTTTATGGCCAATAATGTTTAGAAAAATGATTATATTTTATAACCTTTGTCAATGCATTAAACAATTTCTAACCCAATCAAGTAAATTAGATTTCATATTGTGTTCTTAAAGATAATTTGTAGAATCTCTTGGGTGTTATTTTTTAGGTTTTATCTTTTGTCTCATGCGTGTATAAGTCATTAGAATATGTTTCAAGGGTAGTGTGAAGGGGCCCCCACTTAAGCATTCTCTTTGGGGATGTCCTTAGTGTGGGATATCCACCCCTTCTAAAAAGCATGATAATGTTGATGTTTTTCTTATAGTTAACTATGGAAAAGGATTTGAAGAAAATTTTAGATATTTTCCTATGTTGTATGTAGCTTGGTTAAAATGTTATTGTTATGTTGTGAGTGTAACTTTTTATTAGGTCCATCAGAGTATGCATGAGGTGGTGCTTATGTTAGTGATTGGCCCTATTAGTTCTTAGTTTGCCCTTTCAAAATTTCATGGCCCTCCTAAAAAAGAAACACATGTATGGGCCTCCTCAAAATTTTACTTAATTATTTTCATTAGCCAAAGATTACAATGAAGTATCCTCTTTGGAAGGTGTTGATTTCATATTTTTCATGTGCAATTCCTAGTCCTCCTGAACCCATACATATAAGTCCTTCAAAGATAATTGTGCTACAATGAAACGTCATATCGTACTTCTCCCATACAAAGTATAAACATTCATTTTATTCTCATTTTCAAGCATTGAATCATTTTCCTTTTTCCTTAATTTTCTTTTTTCTTACCACCTACCTCTACCTCCTTTGCAGATGTATTCAGTTTGATTCTAGCCAACATTTGTGTGAAAAAATTATGAGAAAGGTGGAAATTTTCTGCTCAAATTATTCATTATGAAGGTAAGAAAAGTATTCTTCTATTTCTATGCAGTATGTAAATAAAAAATTATTATTGATTTGAAACTCTAATAAAACTCATTTTTCATCTATAATATATCTAAATTAAAAGATATTAAAAAATAATCATCATAATTTTAAAATAATTTATTTTGAATTTTAAATTTTAAATTGTAAACTTTATGAATTATAGATCCTATATTTATTAAAATCTGGACATTTATTTATTATTTTTATCTTTTAACTTCTAGTCCTACATCTTATATTCTAATTGGATCACAAACTAATTCATATTTTAGTTCAGTAAATAGATTGAAATTGCAAATTACTTTACCTATTTCTGATCCACAGAGTAATAAGTGAACAAAGTAAAAGCAAGTTCACTAATTAAATAATGGGTTTTTGGGTAGAAGACATACGTTGCATCGCTGCATTTACTTATTTTAGTTGTAAAATACAATTAAAATTTTAGGAAGATTGTATATATAATTATTTTTCTAATAATAAAACCCTGGTTAAGGGACCAGGGACCCGTTCAAAAAAGGGCATAGCTCAGCAGTCTTCCAAATTAAGCATAAGTCATTAACCCCCGTGATCGATGCAGCTACTAACAAACAAGCCAAGCAACAGAGGACACCCCCCTAATAACAACATAGAAGAGAGGGGCAAATTACAGTGGCCCACTCTCAATAGTCTATTTCAAAACATAACATATCATATCAAAAAACAAACTTAAACCCTAACAATATCTACTTATCTCCATCTCCAAACAAATCTACACCATCATAGGCGCTATCACATGCACAAGAGTATGCAAGTCGAGCTCATTCCAGGATTAGGACGACGAGTTTCTCTGCAATTCCGTCCACCATTCTTCTGGTCTCAACAATCTCTAACATAACATCATGCAAATGGCCTAACACCACCTCCACGTTCTCCTCATTCTGCTTAGATGTTTTGATCATATCTTCATGTGTTAACACAAAGGACGCTGCAACGGACAACATCATTTCTACCGTGAGTGACTGTGCCACTCCAAACACATTCCATCTTCGTCTCATACTGTCAGGATCTAGCAGAAGATTAGCCATTGCCTCCCTTGCATTGAAGCCCTCCTTCCCATCTACTTCCTTAGCAACTTTAAGGAGCCTTCCTAGCCACTCTCTCAGGATCAGATTCTTTATTTCTCCTTCAAGACTGATGATAAAACCCGCCATAGCCTCCTCTCTAGAGAGCTTCTTCAACCTCTTCCTAGTGGTGTACTTCCTCTTCATCCTCCCACCCACTATTACACTGCTCACTCGCCGCCTGGTTTGCCTCCACTACGCCTCAACTGCCACCTTCTTGCCCTTATCAGCATTCTTCATAACATCACCTACATGCTCATCTTCCAGACCAACTCCCACTCCAGCGAAAGCCATGAGGATGTAAGGTTAACAGAAGAATGAAGAAGGAATGACGTCGTATCCAAAGAAATGATCTCCACTGCATGAAATAACTCCGCCTAACTATCACACGCTACCTCAAGCAATAATGACCAGCCTGCCAAACATCCCCTTCGCCAGCTCTCTCACGCTCTCACTCTTCAACAATCTCGAGAATCCATCAATAAAAGAAACTCCTTAAAAAACTAGCCCATTATCAGGCGGATGCTCTTTTATGTCATCCTGAATCAATTTCAGCGCCTCATAAGGGTATGTTTCCCTCCACCCCAACTAGGGAGAAATCCCATTGATACTAGAATCAATGCCTTGGTTAGCAGCCCAATCTGCAACATGTCCCCCCTCCTTTTGATGTGAGAGACTTTAAAGTTGCGAAACTGGAGAGCTAGATGCCTATTCTTCTCCATCACCTACTCCAACCTCCAATTTTTACGAGAGCTGCCATTCATAATGCCAATAACAATCTTTGAGTCTCCTTCTACCCATAAATTATCCCAACCCTTACTTCTAGCTATCATGAGGCCTTTCCACAGAGCCATGGATTCCGTTAAATTATTAGAGTCAATCCCAAATTCATAGGAATATATACCTAGGGGTTGACCCCTGTGATCCCTGAAAATACCTCCACCTCCGGCCCTATCGGGATTGCCTCTAGTAGCGCCATCAAAATTCATTTTAATCCACCCCTGCTCCGACAGAATCCAACGGATGCTCTTCTCCTTAGGATCTTTCATATTGTTCCTGCCCAAGCTACCCAACCACCTAAACCTTGGCCATTCATCGACCCAAGCCTCTTCCCCCTCCACTATCTTCCAGTCCTTCTTCTTGTGAATATCACCAAGTTCCTTAAGAGAGCTTTCCACCATGTCCCAAATCTTATCAACCTCCCTATCTTGATCTTGGAATATCTTTCTATTGCGTTCTAGCCAAAGATTCCAAACAATGATTGCAAGGGCTATGTTCCATACAAATTTGAAAGTCCCTAACTCTTGCATCTATATTCCCAGTGTTCCAACAACATAGCTATGTTTCTCGGAGTAACCCAAACCATCTTCCATTTCTTAAGGAATCTGCTCCATAGCTCACTAGTGAAGTCACAGTGCAGGAAGAGGTGGTCATTATCTTCACTAAAGGATTTGCACATAACACACCAAGAAGGGCTACATTTACCTAATTTTAACAACCCGTCCCAACTATATATATAATTATTCTTATATATATTTAATCTATATAATTTTTCCTAAAATAAGGTGAAAGAAATAAAGTCACTATATATATATGATTTTTACGTGTAAGGTCCGCCCGGCCTGCAAGGCCAAGTCCAGACCAAGCTGTTACCGCTATAACGTAATACAAAATTTAAAAAGCCGGGACGGAGGGAGCAATAAGTTAGCAAATACTCCAAAAAATCCGCGTCGGTCATTTCGAGACACTGCACTTCGTTATTGCCGCCTGAATTTTAGCTTTCAAGCTTTTATATTCATCACACGCCTTTTGCCACTCCATTGCAAACGCTGACAACCAAAAAAAAAAAAAAAATTGAATTATTTCTTTGTGTTTTACAGTAGCAATGGCAGCAGCTGTGGCACATTCCACACCCACCTCATCACTCACTAAGGCAATTTCAGCGAAAAGGGTCGGCCTCGCTGCTTCCCACCAATCTCAACATGTTACGCTACTATCATCATCTGTAAGTAAATCATTGACATATGACGAGTTGCAGGGTTCGAACTAGGGTTGTTTATGAAAATGTACTAAATTGATTGATTTTGATGCATTGCGATTACAGAGGGTGTCCCAGTTGAATGGACTAAGAATACGCCTCAAACGCAAAGTTGCAGCAAACAAAACATGGGAAATCCGTTCCATTGGCTCACCTGCATTTACAATCTTTGCCGTCACCGTACGTTTGAATTTCTCTAAATTTAGCGATTGTAGATAACTTTGGCGGATGCCAGGATTTGACATGGTTATTGAAATGTGAGCAGGCTCTGCCGGAGACGTTGGAAACAGTGCAGGATGTAATTGCGAAGCAGCTGTCTGTTGAGGTGGAGACCGTTCAGCCGGCGACTAAGTTTGCCGATCTGGGCGCCGACTCATTAGATACTGTAAATAACAATAATACCCAGCTTTAATTATTCTGTGTTGTGTTGAATTGGTTATAAGTTAGAAGAATGAGGAATGGATTATGCAGGTGGAGATAATGATGGCGTTGGAGGAGAAGTTCGAGATATCGATAGGAGAGGGAGGAGCAGAGAACATTGCTACCGTTCAAGACGCAGCCGACCTCATCGAGAAGGTCAAAGCCGAGGGGGTTTAGCGCCTGCCTTAAATGACGCGAGATCATTTTATTTCTGTTACAGTCCATGTTTGAAAATTTTGGAAGCGCTGGTGCCGAAAGAGGCCACGAATAAAACTAAATTTCCTTCCTTCTTTTTATATTATATATATGATTTGGGATCATTTGATATGAGGCTTTTTAAATAATTATTTTTTACTTCTTTTTATTTATTATTGGGTGTTATGGTAGGGGTTTTATAGCAATCCATAATCCATACAAACAAGAACTATACTAAACTAAAACATGCCCAGTTGAATCTGAATCCAGAAGCACTCTCATTTTATTGTTATGGACTATGGAAAATTCATGCCTACATTTAATTGTAGTTTTTTTCTCTTAAAATTTATTTTAATATCAATATAATGAGAAATAGTAATAATTATTATTTATTTGATATACTATTAGTTTATTTAGAATGATTTGACAATTTTATGTCTTATTGTGCAAGTATTTCACATTAAATTTTAACTCATTATTTTAAATAATCCATAAAATTCACTTATATGGTAACCTAAAAAAACTGCGATTCTTCTCCAATCTATATTTATTACACTCCATAAATACGGCTTGTGCGCTAGCACTCAAAATTAATTTTAATATTGAAAATCCTTAACTTTATAGTTTCTCTTCACACAACCATAAAGTATTTCATTTTCCCAATTGACAAATAACAAATTTAAGATGCTTCTGCAAATCACCCTCATCCACCTCCCACAATAAGGATGCCACAATCATTTAGATAATAGTTTTTTTTAACTTGCTCCAATTGCTCCAGTCAAAACAAAATTTTGTCGGGGTGAGGTGGTATGCGATCTATCAAAACAATTAATTATAAGTTAGATGCATTAGTTCATTGTTGTGTGAGGTGTTTTGAATGTTGTCAACGTTTAGAAATTTTTGGTTTTCCTTGCTAAAACATGTTCTAGCAATGTATATTGCACAGTATTCATGTATGCTAATTTCAACGTTGGATTTTGGTTAGGGAGGCGAGTTTCAAGGTTTTCCTACAAAACCTATTGTACTCATGTAAATTGGGTTTTGTTGGCATATGCTTTTTCTTGAAATCCATGAGGGTTTAGGGTTTAATGCATTTTATGTGTTAACATGTAAAACCTTGTTTCAATAATATAAATTACATTTCATTGTTGTGTATGGTCTGTATTAGTTGTTTGAGTTTAGGGTTTATAATATTTGTGTGGTTTCATTGTAGTATGCAATGTTGAGATTTTAATTTTAAGTCTTAATTTGGCTTCTATACAAAAATTTTTCCGAGCAATGTAAGTTGTGCATTAGTACTATGTGTTGAATTTTGAATTTTATAAGTTTGTAAATACAATATACAACAAAAATATGCAATTTGTTAAGAAGTTTTGGGTCAATTTCAAGTTTGGTCAGTCTTATGCTTTTAAAAAAGCTTAACAAGTGAGTTTTCACTTCAGAGGAAGCCAATCTTTTAACTTCAATTTATAATGATTTTCATTTTGTTAAACCAAAAAATCACCCAACTGCAAAGATTGAAAAATAAAATGTCACCCTTTGATAAGGAATTTGTATTGAAATTACAACACAATGAAGAAGAACCCAACGCTCAACCACATCAACAATCAATCATTCATCTTCAACGCACAAATGATTACATTCTATGGTTTTATAAATCCATTCAACTTACTAACTATCCAAACCACTAACTACCAACTAACCCATAACTAAAAGCTAACATCTAATAAATTAACATTAACATGTTAATATATTATTTAATACATTATTCTATGTTGTGCAATAATAATTCCTAACAATATTGACAATTGGTTTGTCTCATATTTGCCTCTCTTTAATAAAAAAATTTCTTTAGATGTCAGTTTCGACGATAATACATCCAAATACAATGTTACAAATACACAATATATTACACCCTTATGGCTCCAAAATCCTTTTTTCTCCATTTACATCATGATGAAAAAATAATACAATTTTACCTCTATCTTCTGCACTGAACTAATCAATAAATATTAATAGCATTCTCAAACAATTTTTGGGTTTTGTTCTTCCCTTTATCATCTTTCCAGAACATTTTACATTTCTAATTTGTTACAAAATGAGAAAGATATCACCATTTTAGTGAAACTGGTATAAAATTTTTTTTGCAACACCAAAGATTTCTACAACCCTGAATATAGATTTGAATGTATAATTTAAAAAAAATCTATTTTTTTGATATGACATGAACAAAATGGAGTGAAAACTATCAAAAGAGTGAACAATATGGAGAAATGATAGAAACCAAATGAAGGAACAAGATGGAGAAAGAAGAGAAACCAAATGCAGATGGATGATGAATGTCATAGATTTGCACGTGGTCCACACTGCACCTCTATTGACAAAATACAAGAATGAAATGTAGATGGATGATGAATGCTAATAGATTTGCACGTGGTCCGCACTGCTACTCTATTGACAAAATGTAAGAATGACGGACAGATAACAATGACTTTTGCACGTGGTCCTCACTACATCATCATTGAGCACCACTTTGGAGAAGGAAAGACAAGCGAATCGAGGGCGAGTAGAGAGATCCAAGACACCTATTCTAATACCATATTGAAATTGCAACACAATGAAGAAGAGTCCAAGGCTCAACCACATCAATAATCAATCATTCATCTTCAACACATAAATGCTTACATTTTATGGCTTTATAAATCATTCAACTTACTAACTACCCCAACCACTAACTACCAACTAACCCATAACTAATAACTAACTAATAACTAACATCTAATAAATTAACATTAACATGTTAATTTATTATTTATTACATTATTCAATTTCGTGCACTAATAATTCCTAATAATTTGACCATGCCAAGAAATCTCTATCAATTATTAATATGGCAATCTTTTATTTTTAGTTTAGATTTTTGAGTAATGTTGATATACATAGTTAAATTTAAATTACAAAAACATGTAAGTATCTGAAATGATACTAGTGAGTTGTGTCTAGTTTGTGAAAATGAAGGATAAGGGTTTTGAAAGAGAACTATGAATTTAGTTATGTGTCATCCTCTATGCATGGTCTCAAGTTTTAAACCTATTTGTTACTTTTAGGAATTGTCCTATTGGTTTGGGAACAATACCTAATGGCCTATCAAAAGAAGATTTTCTTGCATATTGAGTTTTATATGGTTCTTTTGTCATTTCCATTTAAAAAACTGTTAAAATCCTTTGTGTATATCAAAATCTATTCACTTAGATTTCCAACAAGATTTTATTGTGAAAGGATAGTTTATTAATATCTAGATTCTTGGGCCTTATTTTGGGAACTTGCAAGTGATATTAACGATATTAGACTTCACATTAGCTATAGTTTTGATATAATTTTATATTTGGATGATATGTTTATAGATTTGATGACCTTAGGGATATCTGAGGTAGGTGATACTATGACTTAATGTTCTCCATGTATCTGCATGTGTTCTCATCTATTGTGAAGTATGTTGTAGAAGCTATCTATACTTCTCTTTGTTAGTGAAAGGAAGTTGATAACAAAAACACTTCCTACACTAATCAATGAGGATAAAATGCATGTGAAATGTGATCTAATAGTTTCAAAAGAAATATACACAAAAAAATCATCCCAGAATGATAGTGTTTATCTTGGGAAAACTTTTTTAGGAAAAAACCTAGCCTCTAAAAATTGAAACAATGTATTCACATTACCAATTTGGTTACAATACATCAACAGGTTCAAGCCTTCACAAGAGAATAACAAACACATGTTTGGAGAAATTTTGGTCGCATAACCTCCTACAAAATTACATGATACTACATCCAAATTCTAGACACCAATATATAGAAAATACAAAATAGGAAACCACAAATGGTAAACCATAAACCATGGGAGAATACCACCCCAAAGAATGACCCCCAAATCTCCATGAGAAATTCTAATTCCCAACTCCCATGATGAGTCAACATGCCAAATTTAGAAGATCCTCTTACACTATCATAACTTGTGATAACCAACTCACCAATTTGGGTGCTTCATTTTAGTTCCATTATCTTCATTCAAAGATGTCTTATGACACATCATAACATGCATCATAATGTTGGTCAAGATTCTAATGTAACTCCATTATAATCATGCTCTTACGCATCATAGAATTTGTCATAAGTAACTCCTAGCTTCCAATATCATAAGATGTTTTTACACATCTTGATGACATTAGATGCACTCTTACAACTTCTTACATACCTTACAAAATATCAAAACGTGGTCAAGAATGCCACTTAAAAGTGGGATGCACTCTTTCTCATGTGAGAATAAAATAATAAATAAATATAAACATTAATAAATATGAACATTAGGATGCAAGGTTGAGACACCTTTCTCAGCATTCTCCCACTTGTTGAATACCTTAAAAAAGAGAAAAGGCAAAATCCAACACTAAAATCTAATAGCTAGGGGCCATGAGGCCCATAGATTCACTACACCAACTGAACTTCTCTATCTCATAGGCTTTGTTAGAGAATCTACAATATTCACCAAAGTGTCATCTTTTTCAAGCACACCCTTCTATCCTCCACCATGTCATGAAAAAAATGATATTAAACATCTATATTCTTCAAGATCGTACATGAAAAGTTAGGTTCTTTGCCAAGATGATGACACTCTAACTATTGCATCTAATATGAACTACTCCTTGACTTTGACCAACATATAAACACAATCTCTGAAGCTAGATTACTTCTTTATAGGTGTGAGTAGTTATCATGTACTCTGCCTCTATCATGGATAAAGAAACCACATCATGTGGCTTGCTCATGAAACTAATCACACCATAAAATAGATTAGAAACATAACCATTAGTAGATATTCTATTGTCCACATCTCTTTTCCAATTCGAGTCAACAAACCCCTAGATCTCCCATTGTTGAAAGTACTCACTGGCTTTGTTGTAAGTACCACCAACCTTGTTTTGATGCAAGTGACTTATCTCCCTTTGCAACAAGTTGATGGCATCTAGCTAGTCACAGAACTCAACACAATGAAATTCAATAATAGTGCCAGGAGCTTCACAATCAAATTGAAGAAAATGTCAAGAAGAAAATTGATTCAGAGTTCTATCAACAATGCTAACTTAGAGACATTATGAATATCGGACTTCACTAATCTATTCCATTACAAAACATTTACAAAAACATAACTAAGGCCATATACAGTCGGCCTTTAACAGATGGCCTGAGAGTGCAGCAAAAACCAAACTTCCTAACTATTCTCTATTCCCATCCTTCTGTCTCTCTCCAGCACCATCGACCTCTCCCTCTTTATGCCACCATCCGTTCCCTTTACTGTCGATTCAACTTCTAGAGAAATTCGGCTTTCCTGCTATAACCGTCGCTTCATCTTTCTCTGTGTATCTGTTCACCTTTCCAACTGATTGCTTGCATGCTCAAATTCTTTGTTGCTACGCTCCATCTGTCATTAAATCGCCAAGCAGAGACTCTACAAATTCCCCAAGAATGGATTGCCGAAATCATGGATTCCTTTGATGGTTACTAATTGTTCTGCAATTGTTCATTGCGTGTGATCCTATGACTTCCCTGAATGCCAAACATCTGATGGTTATGCAAAATAAAAATGATAGATTTAAATTCCTTTGGCAAATGGTTCCTAGCGCTCGGGTGACAGGAGCTGTCGAAGTAAACAAGATTTAAAATAATGTAGAGAGGCTGCAACAAGAGCAGAAAATATAGTGCGACAAGAACTCAACAAAGGAGTTTTTAGTTTTCATAATGAAGAAGTTACGAGAAAAGGACAGAAGATAAAGAGACACCGCCAAAAAACCAAGAAAAGCTATCAAAAACAAAAACCAAAACAACAAAAAGGAAGAAAACCAAAATTTTAGGCATGATGCTTCGCATCACAAGTGAACCTCCCTATGCTACAAGTGATCTTAGTAGCAAATGAAATACTTAGTAGTTCCCCACAAGTACTTGATGACTCGCTTCACTACTACCTAGTGCTCCCTATTAGGATTAGTCGTAAACCAACTCAAGGTTCACACTTCTTGGGCAATGTCTAGTCTAGTGCAAACCATAGCATACATCAAACTAACAATTACACTAGCATAAGAAATATGAGACATATCCTCCATCTCCATAGGTGAAGATAAACACTACTCAAATAATGGTTGTTCGATTAATTAAGAGGATCTTGAACTAAGATTACTTCTCTCATTCTCTCCACTAAAACTCAAATAAACTACCTCTATTTATTGCAATAGAGGTAGGCTAGTGTAAACATGCCTAAGCCTCCGTATGAATAGTATCAAGCATGTGCCACATGTACCCACCAGCCTCCATCTGAATAGTGGAGGGATCACTTACCAGTTTGACTTGCAAATAGACACGTGGTTACACTTACAAGTGGATAAGGGTTTGACTTGCAAATAGACATATTCTTGCACACTTTCAAGTGAACTCAAATGAGGGTTAAGTTATTCCCCCCAGTTGGGTTTATTCACCTAAGTTGAGATTACAATGGTTAGTATTACCTAATTAATCTGAGCATTATAGATTACAATGGTTAAAGTTGCCTAATTAAGCTTAATATTATTTTACACTAATAGCCTCTTTAGAAATATTACTCTTACATAGACAAAATCTTGCATTAGGAGAGCTTGTCAAGTCCAATCCTTTTCAAACAAACTCTTATGGTCTCCATATTTTGTCAAGAATGCATATTTGAAGTCATGTTGTCATTTTCTTACCAACTTAGTCAGATCTCATATTTCTAGAAAACTAGAACCTTTGTAAAAAGATAAGATGCATCCAAGACACAAAGTGATGTTGCCACACCTCCATGCTCCTCCATAGCAACAATGGACTAAAACCTATTTAGATCATAATATTTGATTTTGATTATAATATTAACACCAATTAATGATTGATTAGAGAAAAAAAAGAGAAGACCAATATTTTGGTGGTGTTGAAAAATACAAATGAACATCACTTGATATAGAATATGAAATAAATGAGAGGGTGCATATGAAAATTACTACTTGGAAATGGTGGAAGCACATCCCTTATATACACACCATTCAATATAAAATAATGAGTGGGATAAGACGTAACCACAAGTTACATTCACTTATGTAAGTAACACCCATGAGTTACACATAACCCAATAGTATACATAAGTATTGATAACTCAAAGTGGCCCAACAAGGTAGATTTTCCCTATTCCACATGGTAGTTTTTGAGGTAATGTGGCCAATGATTATCTATCTATCATACAATGTTGATCGCCTAAATTTGCTATGAGGTTTACATCTTGTTCTAGGACTCATTACAATTTTTTAAATGTAATTTTATAATTAGTTAATTGAGACTTTACCTTTAGATTTTGGTCTTTAGTGATATTTTTTGTGACATTGTTTCAAATTTTATGTCCAATATGTTTTTTCTCTCAAAAAGAGCAATCTTTTTCCACCCACCCTTTTTTTATCAAACTTTAAATTCTATATTTTCTCATGGATATAATGGTAAGTTTTCTATTAAAAATGGTATTATTATTTTCCATCACTCTTAATACAAATAATTTTCCAAGCCTAATAGAAATAAAAAATAAAATAAAAGATTTGTTAAATATAGTATATGATTACTTATTTAGAACATCTGTGTTTTGTTGTTTTACTTCGAAATTAATTCTCCACGCTTCATCAATTTTCTTGACTAAGAAGTCATATATTATTAAAAAAATGCTTTATTGTTCATTTTTTTGATAATAATTCATAAACAATAAAATAATAAATATTTTAGAAAACTTCATTGCTAATATTGTTATATATAGAGAGACCTAATTACTAGTCAATTAGCTAGGTCAATCCTTTCCATTAAACATTGGAACACAAACTGAGCTTGGGTACAATCCAGAAGGAGAGCCAAGCTATAGGGGTTTTGTCCCTTTGTTGTAATTGAGAAGAGTGAAATAATGAGGCTAAATCTAGGATTTTACAATGGAAATATGCCAAAATGTAGAAACTGTACCTATCGGGACTGAAAACCCATAAAACTGGAGTTGAAACAAGTAGAGCAGAGCTGTTAGAGTCCACCACAGGAATTTGGACTAGATCTAGAAGGATATTAGCGCCCAAGCACTAGTGTCCTAGGGTTTTAGGTTATCAGAAGTCAGACACTTCCAACACCTGTGTTTTCATCTTTTAGTCTTTTGTTTCTATCGAATCTTTCGTCTTTGGCCTAGACACATACAAGAGGGAAAATGTTGGTGTTGGTTAGGGGATTGTCTAAGTCAAACCCCTTGAATGGTGTTCTCGCCTTCACAACAACAAGGATTAGATCAAGAGTGTGTGCCCTAGGAGGGCAGAGGTAGATCTAAATAATAGAAGATGAATGTAAGCAAGTAGAAAGGAAAGATGTTACCATGAGCATGGAATCCTTGATGGGATGATATCACAATCAAATTGCCATAAGGAGTGTATTGGGACAAAATTTCAAACCTTAAGAATTCATCCATAAGATCCATTTCCCGCCATAAATAATCATCTATTTGTAATTTTAAATCAACACTCCCATAATAAACCATCCATCGTATTCGCCTTAGACCCACTAAATTTCATATTACCTACACCATAAGTCAAAGTCTTAACACTCACAGACTTATTGAGAAAAGAACCCTCGGCGTATCAGTAAGACTTCTTCAAGGATCACTTCTACACCCTGAAAAGATGTTAAGAGGCAATCGGGACACTCTGTGTCACACCTAACTGTGTCACATTGATAAAACGATAAAATTAAAAAATTTCTTGGCACGTATTTCAAACTAACATTTCAAGTTCGAGGAGACCAAGATATCAGAGAGTCGGGATGAGTCTTTGAAGGGCCTCTTTGACATTCTAACCCGTTAGGAGCATATCGAGGAAACTGCAAAATATCAACATAACAAATCATTTTGGCATGATGGGGTGACTTAGAATGCTATTTACCGAAAAGATGATAGAAATTTTGGAATGTCAAAGAGAATGCATATTCAATCTTCTCGAAAAAATGAACATGCTGCTAATCAAGAACGCATCAAAGGGAAGCACATATATTGAAAGGAGGGGATTTTGGCAAGACCACCATTTGAGCCACAACGAAATCCCGATGAAATACAAAAATAATAAAACCCCTTAAGTGAAATGATTATTTTGGCAAGGTGACAGAAGGTGCTCTATTGTGAGAAATAAATGTTTTCCCGATGATTTGAAAGCTGCCATTAATGCTTAGAGTAGAGTAAATAAAGGAAATCTTGAAACATTTGGTTCAGTACGCAAGCATGGGAGCTGGGGTAAGCATCTGCAATGAATACTGTTCAACTTTCCAAGTAATTGTTATGAGCTTAAAATCTAAGCTTTTTGAATTGCATTTGAAAATTCTCTCGCATTACATTATGGAAGAAACACATGAAAACCCTAAGGCTAAAAGGCAGAAGTTGAATGAGAGACAACTAAACAAGGATCTAATAGACCAATGTCCGAAGTCGGGACAAAAATCCTGGAGGAATGCCTAGCTAAACCCAAATGCAGAAAAATTGGAATATGAATACAGACAAGTAGGAGATGTATGGACTCCCATAAGGGGGTATGACCTTTTCATCTACCATTATAAGAAAATGCATAGGCATTCCCCTGTTTTGAACCCATGGAATTTGAATTTAGGGAAATTGATAGTACCAAACATCTTTGTGAATGTTGAATTTCTGAGACTGCTAGCTGGAAGTTATAACCCACAGAATTGTATGATTGAATTAAAAGATGGAACAGGATTTATCCCTGTCACCTAGGATTACATAGCAATGGTTTTCCAATTAGATACTGGCTTTGATGTACAACTCAGGATTAGGAATTTGATTAGTGAATATTATAATTTGAGCAACAACTACAAGAGATGGACTTTGCCTATGCATAGACGCCATGATGAAAACAACAAGCTAAGGGTTTTCTCAGTCACAGAGGATCCCCCATATTCCATTGAAATGTTTGAAGAATATTTCCAGTATACTTATTATTCTGTGTGCCAATTGTTAGGGGTTGAGGCTTCTATGTTTATGGAAGTTGCTCCTATGATCCTAGCAGCTGATATTCAAAGCCAATAAGCCCTACATTTTGATTATGCTAAGTTCTTAGCAAGCACCCTTCACAATGAACTAGTCTCCATCAAGGGAGGAGGGAGTAAATTCAAGCATTACTCTCTACTAATGCATCTTGTCTTGTATGAAGGTCAAAACTTGGAGTTGTGGGATAAATGCTTGGGAGTCAGGCACTTGGATAGGAATGGAGATGTAAAACCCATCCAAAGATGGACTTCTATATGGGATAGCAGGTATGATAAGTCCCATTATATCTATTTTGAAGAATACTTTGTAAAACCAATGTATAAGCACCTAGGGCATCCTTGCAACTACAATATGCCACCAGAAATTCAAAAAAATTTAAGGCCAAGGGACAATCATGAACCAGGGAAATTCACTCATAATTGGGGAGATTGGTATTTCTACACTGATTGTACAAAAATAAGGGTGTTCGGATTTGAAGGATCTCCTCTGCTATTACCAAAGACTTGTCCTGACAGAGTTGCTTATCTAGAGATTGTAAGACAACTTGCTCTCTCTGATTTTATGCATCTAAAAAGACACAATAAGTAGTTGTTTGTACCAAGCACTTTGTCTTTTAGGGATTTTACAATCAGATTACACAAAGGATACCAATTAATTGATGAAAAACTGGAGCATTTTAGGCTACCATCAGGGAATTGCAGAGAAAGCTTTGATCCAAAGAATTTTATAAATAGTGTCAAAATGAAACAAAAGCTTAAGAAGTATAATCATGTTTTATTTGTTGATGATGACCTGGTTAGAAATTGTGATAAGCAAGTTACAATTGAGAGGTGAGATTTATATTACAAGATAACATTGGCTGAGGCTTGGAGGGTAGCCAAAAACCCCACTTATCACGGTGCCTTCATGGATATTAATGATCCCATTGAAAGGTTGAATATATTAATAACAAATGTTGTAGATTTGATTCAAAATGTCCCTTCTTATGTGTTTGAAAGAAATGGAAAAACTGTTAGAAGATTTCAAGCAGAGGATGAGGTTCCTATTTCCCAGTTACCTCCTCAACAAACTCCTGAAATCTCTTTTGAAGAAGAAAGTGAAGAGGAGAAAAATAAATACTTGCAAGCATCCTCTTCTCTTATTGAGGAATATCAGCCTCCAGTAGATAGAGAGGAATTCATAATAGAGACTTCTGATGAATTGACAGATGATGTGAGATACCTGGCTAGTAAGAATTTCATTGCAGATGCTGATTTTATCAAAACTTCAGAATTCAAAGCATTCTTATATGAATATAAAGGAAAACAAGCTAGAGAAAAGATGAAGGACATCACTCCTGAGGTTCAAGAGGAAGTTCTACAAGAACTTCAATCAGAAATAGATAATGCCATGGGAAAAATGACACCAGAAAAGGGTAGAGAATTGCTCAAGGAAGCAGGAGTGGTGTTGGTTCTTGGATGGGACATGACTTCAGCTATTGTTTTTGATACTTTCAGAAAGAATCAAGAGAAAAAGATGCAACTTAGTGTCAAGGCACTTGATAAGATTAAAAGTAGATCAAGATATGACCCTGATAAGAGGATACTGTTGATATGGTCACTCTATCCTCCACACAAAAAGCCTCGGGTCATAAATAATCTTGATGAAGCATTTGGCCATCTGATGATTCAGCGAGTTGAGGACACAGATCCTATTGAGACTACTGACCTAAATATCAATGTTGCAAGATTTACTAAAGTACAGATTGAACAGTTGATGAGGAAAAATAATGCTTATATGGCTGAAAATGCAAAATTAAAACAGGAAGTGGCCACTTATAAAGATAAACTACTGTAATGTCCCCATTTTCGGGTTCTCTTGCAGTTCAGTCAGAGCTGACTTTCTGGGTTGGTGATAGCATAATCAGAGGAATATTTCAATGTCACCAGGGTGTTTGGGTGATCCGATGGAGATGGTTGACACTTTTCGGAGGGATTTCAGACAACTTGTCCGTACTTACTATTTATAGTAAGTGCTTGCATGTCATTAATCTTTCTGGGTTTTTCTGGGTTTGTTCTCTTTGGTCCCCGGTGGTCACTGCTATTTTTAGTAAGTGGGGCGACTGGGCAGTCAGCTATTGGCTCTCATAGACATTGCACTAAGCTCAGAGTTATCAGATGGTTTGTGGATCCAGTTGGCACCCTCTGAGTTGGCTCAGTTTGCTTACGGTCGTTACTTACTATTTTTAGTAAGTTCGAGATTGGTACTGGAACGAGATTTTGAGAGTGAGGTTGGATTCGTCTTGTCAAGACCTTTCCAACGAGCTATAGATCATTGGTTTCCGACATCATCTTGGCCTCCGTTTTAAAGTTCGTAAATTAAACATTATTATTTAATATTGGACCTTGGTGCCTAGGCTCAACAACTTAATGTTGTTTTAAAAGAGGGGACTTTAAGGGTGATATTGAGAAAAGAATTAAAGAGAATTATAATATTTTCAAATGTATTTTCCCTCTCATGTTTTATCCCATATGCAAGAGGATTTTAGAGACTCCCAGTTGGAAAAGTATAAAAGGAGGAAAAGTGCTCTCATTTGGATATGCTTGGATTATTATTTTCTTCTCTCTTTGAGATTTCCCTTGCTAGGGTTTTGGAGCTTTGGCTCTAGGGTTTGAGGATTCAAACCAGAGGCTCTTGGAGATGGAAACCTCCCTGAGTAGCGGTATCCCACAGGTGTGAAAGATCACCCAACGATGCCTCTATGGTGGATGCATTCAGTGTTCACAAATGTGCTTCAATGGAGTTGACGGACTGAAGGTTTGATGCAATTCTTGATACATCATTTGCAATTTAATGGAGCTATAGATCATTGGTTTCCGACATCATCTTGGCCTCCGTTTTAAAGTTCGTAAATTAAACATTATTATTTAATATTGGACCTTGGTGCCTAGGCTCAACAACTTAATGTTGTTTTAAAAGAGGGGACTTTAAGGGTGATATTGAGAAAAGAATTAAAGAGAATTATAATATTTTCAAATGTATTTTCCCTCTCATGTTTTATCCCATATGCAAGAGGATTTTAGAGACTCCCAGTTGGAAAAGTATAAAAGGAGGAAAAGTGCTCTCATTTGGATATGCTTGGATTATTATTTTCTTCTCTCTTTGAGATTTCCCTTGCTAGGGTTTTGGAGCTTTGGCTCTAGGGTTTGAGGATTCAAACCAGAGGCTCTTGGAGATGGAAACCTCCCTGAGTAGCGGTATCCCACAGGTGTGAAAGATCACCCAACGATGCCTCTATGGTGGATGCATTCAGTGTTCACAAATGTGCTTCAATGGAGTTGACGGACTGAAGGTTTGATGCAATTCTTGATACATCATTTGCAATTTAATGGAGCTTTATGTGTGCAAATTGGAAGGACTGTTTTAAAGGCAGATTTTGTTGTGGTTGAGACGAGTTATTGCTGTTGTGTAAAACCTTCTAGCTGGTTGTACATATATGCATGAGGCCGTACCACAGCTAAGTGGTTTTTGGAGCATTTGGGAGCAACAAACTTCTTCATACTTGGTCACCTAGCCTTGTAGATTGCAATCAGTTCCTAACAGAGATATTTCAGAGGCTATTGGTCATTCTTGTTGCAGATATACACTTCCAGATATGGCTGTACACCACCAGGCTTGACGTGGGGAAGTGTGGAGCTTATTTCTCATTGTGGGTAGTGTTTATTTTGCATTGTGTGAGGCATTTAGGGCCTCTTCTCTTGCTGATATCAATTTGTATGTTCATCTTTGTATTCTTTGGAGTTTGGAGTGATTTCTGGCTATGCCCATTTGCTGGTTCGGCAACAGCTGAAATATGAAGTTGCAAATCTAAACATGGGAAAACATAAAACCCCTTCTACATCTTCTATCTATCTAAAAGACCACACAAAATAATAATAAAATATCACACATAAAAGATTCATAAAATATACAAACAGGTACGGCACATTACAGTGGTATCAGAGCTATGATCTTGCCATCCTGTGAGGTTGAATAGACATACAACTTAGCTTTGCATGTGAGTGATCAACACTTGCATGAGTACACATACAGGTTTTCCAGGTTGATCCTTTTATAGGTACAGATATAGTAGTGATAGAAGAAATGGGTAACAAGAAAGGTGACGAACCCAGCTCGTGTGATCTCTTGAATGCACTCACCCGAGAGATGAGGGTGTCTCAACAGGAGTTGAGAGAATCACACGCAAAGATAACACAAGTCCTTCGACAATTGCATGACGATGAGGATGAGGCCTTAGTTACTCATAGGAGGGCTTCACAGTTTACAGCGGGTGACAGACCTGGTATCTCTACATTTGCTCCCAGGAACCAAGTTCCTGAACAGGATCCCACAGAGGCAGAGTTTTAGGAGGAGATTCTGAGGGATTGGAGAGCGTCCAGTGAAGAGTTCAGAGCCGAGTTGACATTTGCCGAGTATTCTCACATCAGGATAAAGACTAGACCTCGCAGGGGAGGTAGACCTCAAAACCAAGAGTTGTAGAAGAAACTGAGTAAGAATCACGTGAGAAGACAAGGCCTATGCTTCTCTTGCAAAGAATTTTGGGAGCCTAACCACAAATGCATCGATAAAAGGGACTCACAAATTGATGTTGGTTTGGCAAATGAGGTTACTTTCAGCACTCAAGAGGTTGTTATCAACCCTGATAACGGTTCTGATCTTTATGATAGCAGTCATTCTCCTGAGTGTAGTAGTGATTTAAATGTTATGGCACAAGATGAAAGAGTTGTAAAAGATACTTCTAATGTTGGCACGCAAAATATGAGTGTCAAACATGAGGAAAACCATGATGATACAAGCCATAATAGTTCTAATTTTTGTGACAGCAGTTTGATCGGTTTACATCCGCATGAAGATACTGCTATTACACATGATGATGTTGGTTGTGTGGAGTCATCCAATGCAGACGCTCCAGTTTCGGGTGATAGTAATGCAATAGGTGTTGGGGATTCATGCCTCAACAAATTTGATTTGGTAAATCAGACTTTAGACGATGTGAACAAATCAGAAAATTTACTTGTTAATGACGGGTCCCAGGATAGCTCTTTAGATGAGCATGTGTCTACTTTGGAGGCAGCAGTGAGCATTGATGATGTCCAATCAGCAGCTTCTATTGTGTCATTGGAGCCATTTCGTGAGGTACATAACAGCAGTACCTTTATTGAGGAAGTGTGCAGAATTGATAGCACACATGAGGATGCTTATCAATCGGTGAGTGATAATGATTCAGCCTCTTTCCATAGTGCAGATTGTAAATTGAAAGATTTGTGTGGAGATGATTCGTCACAGAGGCATCATCATTTGACTGGGCAATTGAAGGTTAATGAAAATATGATTGCTACAACTTTGGAACATTTTGATGTTGCTAGACAGATGTTGGCAACCTATGGTTGGAGTACTCCTGAGATGGAGGAACACGATGACAGAGGACTTTCCCTTGCTGAATTTCAGGCACTTAGAAATGCAGTTGGGATCATGAAGAATAATTACCTACAACTATTATCAGATAGAGATCATCTTCTCAGGCTTGACGGTATTTATCATGATGCTCTAAGGGGAAAGGAAGAGGAGGTTGATGAGCTCACCTATGAGCTTGAGGTTGCCGCAGACTCTTTGAAGAATGCTCAAACAGCCCTTCAAGAGTCAAAGTTACGGATAGATGAGCTTACCATGGAGTTGAGCTTGACGCAGTCTTCATCACCTATAGATACCATTCAGATATCTATGGCAGCGGGTGGTGATGAGCATACATCCATGGATGGTGGTAATGAGTATGTGGAGGATGTGACTACATCCATTTCATTTACTGGTGCAGGTGACACAGATGGAACGATTGTTTTGGATGAGTGTAGCAGGGAACAATATGTCGCACCAGATGTTCCTGAGATTAGTCCCATTTCAGGTGATGCAGAGCATATGATTGATGACCCTTGTGGTGTAGTAGTGAATTTTCCAGAGAGTTGTGTGACAGATCACCACACTACTTCATCATTTTCACAAGAGATATGTAGGGCATCATCCAGTGGAGTGATCGGTCCTCATGTTGATTTGTTTCCCTCCCTTGGAAGCAAATTAGAGTCTACATCCCATGCAGCTGAATTTGATCAACAACTTATTGAGCCACAGAGATGGAGAGATCAGCTGGACGTTACTGGAGAAAAGGTTGATTCAACCTTATCTCATTTAGATTGCACTCATAAGAATGTTGAGAACATTCTTTGGACAACAAAGTTGGAGGAGAGATGGTATGGGGTCTCGGCTAGTACTCACATTCATGATTTGCAATTCATCAGGAGTGCTTTGGAGGAGGTAAAATCAAAATATCTCCAATTGTATCATGCTAGGGAGTATGCTATTGGGTACGCAGAGAAGGCTACGAGAGTATCTACCCAGTTAGCTATTTAGGATCGGAGACATGAGCCATATTCTGATCCAGGTGATGTGAGTGATGAGGAGTGTGTTCCCCATGACTATGTCGGTCAACCATTGACACAGGTAGGTGCTTTTTATTCTGACTACATAGTGAGTGCTCATCATTTCTCCTTCAATCCACACACAGATGACCTGATGATGCGTGAGTGTGGATTGGCTTAGGATTTATACCATCCATTGTGGGATGAAGGGTTGCCATCTACAGAAGGTGGAACTAGAGATTACAGGTGGCTGACTCAGATACATTCAGAAGATTATTTGCAGAGTCAGAGATCAGATTACCATCATGGTGATATGTATCAGACAGAGTTTGCAGCTTCTTGGTCTCCTAAATTTCCATTGGAGACATGGCTTTTGAGAGGTTGCAGTGTCAATAAGCATGATGGCATGTTAAGTCTTTACAACGGTGATGGAGGAGAGTTTATTCATTCCCTCGTTCTGAGAGGAGCAGTTTCATATCTTCCAGCACCAATGTTGTGTAGTCAGTACATCCATAAGGGTTTTGCAGAGGATGGAGGGGAATGTTGTGGTTCAGACACTTCGAGGTTTAATTTCCTCTTCATGATTGATGGATGTGAGGTTCTAATGTGTTGGGACCCAGGTGGTGATAGGTTTGGCATGACAGTTCAGTTGGATTCCGAGGTGTTGCTTCACCACTCTCTACATGGTGAAGGTTTTATTAGAGTAGCGCAACGTCGACATGGTGGTTCTATGCTAAGAATAACTTGGGACCCTGGGATCATTTTTGGTCTCAGTTGGGTTCAATTTGTTGCTCGGAGGTTGTATTGGCATTGCTTGAGGACAAGCAATCTTTGGGAAGGGCGGACTGTAATGTCCCCATTTTTGGGTTCTCTTGCAATTCAATCAAAGCTGACTTTCTGGGTTGGTGACAGCATAATCAGAGGAATATTTTGATGTCACCAGAGTGTTTGGGTGATCCGATGGAGATGGTTGACACTTTCTGGAGGGATTTCAGACAACTTGTCCGTACTTACTATTTATAGTAAGTGCTTGCATGGCATTAATCTTTCTGGGTTTTTCTGGGTTTGTTCTCTTTGGTCCCCGGTGGTCACTGCTATTTTTAGTAAGTGGCAGTTTGGCGCTGTTTGGGTGACTGGGCAGTCAGTTGTTGGCTCTCATAGACATTGCACTAAGCTCAGAGTTATCAGATGGTTTGTGGATCCAGTTGGCACCCTCTGAGTTGGCTCAATTTGCTTATGGTCGTTACTTACTATTTTTAGTAAGTTTGAGATTGGCACCGGAACGAGATTTTGAGAGTGGGGTTGGATTCGTCTTATCAAGACCTTTCCAACGAGCTATAGATCATTGGTTTCTGACATCATCTTGGCCTCCGTTTTAAAATTCGTAAATTAAACATTATTATTTAATATTGGACCTTGGTGCCTAGGCTCAACAACTTAATGTTGTTTTAAAAGAGGGGACTTTAAGGGTGATATTGAGAAAAGAATTAAAGAGAATTATAATATTTTCAAATGTATTTTCCCTCTCATGTTTTATCCCATATGCAAGAGGATTTTAGAGACTCCCAGTTGGAAAAGTATAAAAGGAGGAAAAGTGCTCTCATTTGGATATGCTTGGATTATTATTTTCTTCTCTCTTTGAGATTTCCCTTGCTAGGGTTTTGGAGCTTTGGCTCTAGGGTTTGAGGATTCAAACCAGAGGCTCTTAGAGATGGAAACCTCCCTGAGTAGCGGTATCCCACAGGTGTGAAAGATCACCCAACGGTGCCTTCTATGGTGGATGCATTTAGTGTTCACAAATGTGCTTCAATGGAGTTGACAGACTGAAGGTTTGATGCAATTCTTGATACATTATTTGCAGTTTAATGGAGGTTTATGTGTGCAAATTGGAAGGACTATTTTAAAGGCAGATTTTGTTGTGGTTGAGACGAGTTATTGCTGTTGTGTAAAACCTTCTAGCTGGTCGTACATATATGCATGAGGTCGTACCACAGCTGAGTGGTTTTTGGAGCATTTGGGAGCAGCAAACTTCTTCATACTTGGTCACCTAGCCTTGTAGACTGCAATCAGTTCCTAACAGAGATATTTCAGAGGCTATTGGTCATTCTTGTTGCTGATATACACTTCCAGATATGGCCGTACACCACCAGGCTTGACGTGGGGAAGTGTGGAGCTTATTTCTCATTGTGGGTAGTGTTTATTTTGCATTGTGTGAGGCATTTAGGGCCTCTTCTCTTGCTGATATCAATTTGTATGTTCATCTTTGTATTCTTTGGAGTTTGGAGTGATTTCTAGCTATGCCCATTTGCTGGTCCAGCAACAGCTGAAATATGAAGTTGCAAATCTGAACATGGGAAAACATAAAACCCCTTTTGCATCTTCTATCTATCTAAAAGACCACACAAAATAATAATAAAATATCACACATAAAAGATTCATAAAATATACAAACAGGTACGGCACATTACAACTACCTGCACCAAGTTCTTATTCACCTTACCTGGAGAAAGATCAAAAGATCATGGAGGCAAAAGCTGATTCAAATTATTGGAAATACAAGGCAGAAAAGTTTTAGAAGAAAAGTGAACAACTTGAGGTTGAAATAAAATCAGTCAAGTATCACATGGCCTCAACATTGATCCAAAGGAGGTTTGATAATATAATGAAGTTTAGTGACCAAACGTGGAACATGCATAAAAGAACGTATCTTGCACATCAAGAGCACAAAAGACTTCATTTGAGGATGTTAGAAAAGAAAGAAGAATTGAGTGCTAAGTTGGATGTTCAAGAACAAGTACTCAAAGAATATAATAATTTTATTGTTGAACATGAGAAATATAACAAAATGTTGACATATGATTTGAATGATTTTGATCAACACCATGAGCTGACATTTCCAAACTTCTTCTCTGGGAATGATCTCCAAGATAAGGATAATTGGGTGAATGAAATGAGCCAGATGCTGCCACCGCTCCTAGATAAGGTAAATGATGAAGAAAAGGTGATAGACAATACCTACCAGTGCCTTGAGAAACTGTTTGTCCTAGAATTTGCCATGAGTGATATAATTGCCTCAGATACATGTGTCAACCAGGAATATATTGATCACCTTGCCAGGGTGAACATTTTTATATCTAGGGCATAGCAAAATACATGGGTGCAAAAAGAAATTTTTGAGTAGGTACCATGGACATGTCAAAACTGATCCTGAAGAAGATGACTTTGCCAGACCTATGGTCACGAGTCTACCTCCAATGAATAACCGAGCACAGTGTTGATCGCCTTGTGTATCTGCAAACTACTTTCTTATTTTCTAAATTATTGCATTAGTTTGGAATATACTTATGAAAAGACATGTCCTTTCGGCCTAAAGCTTGTTTCACATCCCATAAATAAGGGATACCAAGGCCTCTTCAAATAATTGAATCAATTACAAGACTCTTATTTTATATATGAAAGTAAATCCTGGACTATTTATGCTATTTTTCATTTCCATGTGCTCTGAACTTATAAATTAATGCAAAGGATTGGAAGTTATTTGGTGGGTTAAATATTGTGTTTAATTATTGTGTGGAATTTTACTTTTAGATTACATTGTTGTCTCCAGAATGGTCTTTTGAATCTGTTTAAATTGATACATCAAGGGTGTTTTATCAGTGCACAATTGTTGTAAATGTGTGACTCAGTCGATTGGTTTCAGAAAGAAGTTGATTTAATTCCTGCTAAATTGGTCTGTGTCCATTGGTTTCTGCCCTAGAATTACAAATCCTTTGAACAAGTTTGTTTTAGTTGGTTTCCTTCCCATCTGAACTAAATCCTTTCTTCTGATCACAACAATTTAGGAGAATATCATTAGGATTTAATAAGAATAACCTTGTAGTCTAACATCCCTGCATAATCTGTATAAGGTATAGATTTACATAAGTGCCCAACTATTTGAGTTCAAGCCAATCTAGAAACCCTTACACCATTAACTTTTGACTCCATTGGCCCAATAGATAAAGCACTGGTCATACTCATTTCTAAACCTCATATAAACCTTAGTCACATTTTCAAATTGTAAATATCAACATTAGGAACAACTCACAACCTTACAGCTACTTCACACTCATTTCCCATCGTGAAGGTTACATTAAATACGCATTAGTCATTAAGGTATACCCACCCAGGTTTGGCAGAGCCTAAAGTGAAGGGGGTTTAGCCATATCTACCCCGTGTCAGTTAGGCAAAAACATGAAAAGAGCTTGGCAACCTCTTAGGGTTTAGGACCTACATTTTTGAGACCTAACAGAATTGGTGACTCTACTGGGGACACACACAAAGAAACCTGGTAAGAAACTATATCCTTAGAGTCAGAAATTTGAAAAGCGTAACTCTGCTGGTCACGGCCAACCCTAAAGATTAATCAATCCTCTTAAGTGAGGTGGCGACTCTATACAGAATACAAATTATTTTATATCTTGAAGTATAGTAATTTATCAACATGGATGGTAGGAGATCTAAAGCTGATGGTAAAAAATTGCAATCATCCCCACCTCTAAGAGCTCCCTCAAAGAAAAATGGGTTATCTAACCAATCTCAACGCAATAATGACCAAAATACTCCAGAAGATACATCAGAACAGCCAATCATAATTCATAAAAGTTTCACTCCCCTATATGAATCAAAAGAACCCCAATCCAGAAGCTATCATGCCCAGTACAGACCTGACCCTCAGAAATAGCTTGAATATGAGGTCCAGGTTATGAGGGAAATAGATCAAATCAGGCAGCATATGATTTCAAAATGTCATTGGAGCAGAGTGAAGAAACTTGACAAGAATTTGTGGATCAAATGACTACTGCACAAGTTCATAACAGTCCACCAAAAGATATGGGGAATAAGGATGAGATACAACAAGATTTGCTCAAATTACGAGAACTTGAGTTGGCCAAATTAAGAGAGGAAGAAGAACGGTTGAAACAGGAGCTACAACAAGTAAAGAATAGAACTAAAAAAACCAACTCAAAGTATGTACCCCCTCATAAACAAGGAAGGCATACTCTAACAAATGCACAACAAAGTTCCTACCAAAATGCAAGTAGCTCATACAATTCACAACCACCACCTGGAAACCATATCCAGCAAAATATTCCTCCATGAAATCCAAGACCACCCAATACTCATAATATTCCTCAACATACAGTTAACTCTTATACACCCCCTGGTCAACGACATATTCCACCTCAGCATCAAAATGCGAACATGAACCCATGCTGTAATCCACAACAACATCCCCCTCATAATCAGTTCCAATCAAACCAACAACCCCATAACCAGTACCAACCAAATCCACAATTGCAAGGACCTCTCAATATCAATAGGTGCAGACAGCTTGTTCTGTCTAGGTATCAAATATGTCCTGACCCTATTGATAATGATCTAAGGAATGCTCTCCCAAAATTTACTGGGAACAATGCCATTTCTGCAGAAGAGCACATTAGAAGTTTTGAAACAGTCATGGATAATTTTGAAGTGTGATATGAAGGTGTCCAAATGAAATTATTCATGCTATCCCGTGTTGAGGATGTTAGGGATTGGTGCAAAAATTTACTTGATGCATCAATTTGTTCTTATGAAGATTTCAAGGACTAATTTAAAGAACAGTATGGGAGTCAATTTGATCCAAATTTTGTTGTCCATGAATGCACAAGTATTCAAAAGAATTATAATGAATCTGTGATGGATTTCAATCAAATATTTTCAAAGATCTATCATAAGATTCCATTAAAACTAAAACCTCCAGATCGCATGGCATTAGCTTTATACCTAAATGCTTTTGATCCTAAAATTGGATACAAACTCAGAAACAAAGACCCCATGACCTCAAAGAAGCACAAAAGGTAGCCATCAGTGTTGAGAACAATAGAAGAGCAGCAAGGAATCTTGGGAAAAGGGAAAATCCAAAGATTGCACCAAGTCCAAATAATAACCAAACAAAATAGAACAATTATTATAGGAATGAGAGGCCAAGACTACATGACATGCCTTATAACACAAATTGGAAAGATGGAAGGCCTCTGGATAATACTAGAAAGTAGAACTATGGAAAGGATACTCCTGACCCCCTGAAGAGAAATGGGACACATGCAGTAGAAAATAACCCATGGTGCCTAGCATGTAATTTGCCCCATTCATCTGACTATTGTGTGGTGGCCCAGTCAGTACAGGAAGAAGAAACATCTTATGGTCAGGAGAGAGATAACCATACCATAAATATGCTAGAAATTAGACCCCACCAAATTGATGAAGAATATTCATCTGTAGAAGAAGATGGATATGAATATGATGTGGGAAATCAAAGGTATAACATTAATATGGGAAGATAAGAGGTGTTCTCAAATCAGGAGGATAATTATGAGCAAACTATTTACAATCCTAATATGCCACCACATCACCAATGGAGGAAACCAACTCAAGAAGAAAGGAAAGCTCTCACAATGGTTGTGGTGGCACAAGCAAAGAATAACTATAACTTGAGAAACAAGGTAGTCAATACAGACCAAGGACCACCTAGGAGTGTGTTTGTAAAGAATCAAAATCACATTAAAGATAACATGAGGTCTACACATAAAGAACTGACAAAGACTGAACAGGGTAAGATAAAGGATCCTTAATCAAGTCCTAAAGTGGTACAACATTTGGGAGGGAGCTAAACCTTGTGTGAAATTGTCTAGTGTCAACAATTTATGACATAACATTTAGCCCCCACTTTAGAGGGAGTAGGAGGGTGCTTCCACAATAATGGGTTACACTTTTTGGGACATCCTGATTTTTGTTGAAATCACATATTTTTAAAAAATATAATGATTTAAGCCTTGAAATGTTCTATTTAAAAGATTTTAATTGAAGAGGGTTTGATCAAACCCTCTTAGATTTAAACCCCCTTGGATAGAACCCCGCTAGTTTTAAACCATACCTATAATGGAGTCTCCTCTACACCTATCAAAATGCTGATAAAAAACCACTTTTAATTTACCTTTTGAGGGATCAAATGAATTCATTTAAAATTTATGTTTTGTAATTATGTAGTCCTTATTATAAGCTTCCCAAAAAGTATAATTTTAAATATATTTAATTTGATTATTATATTTATTTTTTATTTCTTGTGAATGCAGGTTTTTCACTGAACATCAAGTTCTCTGTTCTACACACATGGAAAATTAGTAAATTAGTGAAAAAAATCTAAAAAATATCTATGCCGTAGGTATTGATGTCCTTGTTTCAACAAAATAGAAAAATTGAATTTGGATACATACAGAAAAAGCTATGTTTTAAGGAATACGCCTATGTCTAAATTATAATTGGTTTGACTTCAAAACTTAATTAAAAAATATATATTCAACAAATAATTATGAAACCAAATGCATGCCCTATATATCGATGTTACCAATCTAAATTCAAAAGAATCATAATTTTATCCTTTGTAGAAAAAAATATATGTGCTACAGAATACACATCACTTTAAAAAAATGTTGTTTACTATTAAAAACCAGTTATCAAAGGAGACGCAAAAATTTTACAATTTAACTCCAAATTTTTTTAAAAATATATATTTAGAATCTACAAATAAAATCTCACAAATCACTAGTTCACATCATCTTCAAATCCCTAACGGTTTAGCGGCTATGGGTGTTAGAAAGTGAAGATTTAGTTCAAAATGTTGATTTCAATGTCAAGTTTGGCCAAAAAGTGTAACCCATTATTGTGGGATGACCCAGGAACTTACGATTCTGCTCGCACTAAAGTATATAGAAACTAGAAAATTCTCATAGAATGACACTAATTTTGAGAGATGCGCTAGCCCCCATTCTTAGGATCCTATGAGTCACAAAACACATGGCACAAATCATACACACATACACATACATTTGAGAATTCAGTAATCATGAGATAAGACATAGCATACATAGAGAATACATGTAAAACATACAATACACAAAGCAAACATAGAGAGTACACGATGCAAACACGTAGAGAATACACATGAAAGACACATGGAATACACATGAAAGTCAAGTGGAATACACACAAGACACATGTAGAATACACACAAAGCACACATTAAGCATACATGAAGAATTTCATGGAAGACAAAAGTATACAATAATGAAGTCATCAAAAATACCTGAGCACACAAAGTGAGATCTTGAGTCAACAAGGTAAAAGAGACCTCAGTCTAAAAGGTTGTCTCTATCACCATGCATTTTTCCCAAGATGTAATTAGAATAGAGGAATGCGTTGTCCCCAAGATGTAATTAGAATAGAGGAATTCTAAGGAGTTAGATAGAAGAATGTAAAGAAGACGTGCATATGGATAAGGAGCAATCAAAGAAGAACATAACATGAACAATGTTTTCACGGGTCACGGGCTAGTAAGGACCACCAAATTACTAGGTGACCATGAGTGTAAAAATGATAGGTCGCATGAAGCACACAGACTAGCAAGTTTCATTATGCTAGGTGGCTCATGGACAAACAACAAAAGGAAACATCACAGGCTAGTAAGGACCATCAAATTACTAGGTGAATTCCACATCAACCATATTAGAGGTGCTACAAAAATGATCAACAAGTATTTTGATAACAAGACCAGTCACGTGGCGCATGAATAAAGTAAATCACATAGTATAATGTATGCCCCCACCTTAAAGTGATTGCTAACTCCCTCAAGGAGCAATTGCTTTAAGGTAGAATGAATAATGAATGTAAAGTAGTCACGAGAGCTTTATAGAAGCACATGCCCAAATGATATGTCTTCTCAAAAGCTACATCACTACAAGGGGTTGTCCCTAAGATGAACCAATTGAGGCGATGCTTCAGGAATGATACACAATGGCTTGTGTAGTCATGGTATGACATCGGGCATTACAATGAGGTGTCACATAAATCAAACTATATCATGAAATGTAAATGGATGGAGTACAAGATGTTAAACATCAAGTGTCATGCAAGGTACTAGAGCCACATATTGTTAGAAGTTGTTGAATCTTGTCACGCAAGGCTTGGCATTCATTAGTGGAATGGCCAAGCACTCGATGATATGCACAAAAAGGAAGTGTTGATTGTTTGTTTTGTGGAATATTTTTATGTGTTGGAGGAGGAAGAGTGATCAAGCGGTCTTTGAGTAGACTCAGAAAAATGCAATCTTGTTGAGATAAAAGTGAAGATGTAGTTGGAGTAGGAAACAATCCTTTCTATTGTGGAAAGGAGTTTGATTTTTGAAAAGGAGGAGCCATAGATACTTTAGGATCTATGGTGAGAATGTAGGATAAGGTTGGAAATCTAAACCTACTTTAGACTGTAAGTGTGGTGTTAGTTTCACAAAATCCTTAACGCCTTATTCCATGCGTCATAAACCATTTCCATTATATCCATGCTTAGAAAGAATTTTGAATCCACGCCCATAATGTGTCTCCAAATCCGATGGAAAAGGAGAGGCTACATTACAAGCCTTGTTGAAACAAGAAGTTGTATCGTATGTTAAAGAAGTAGAAGGATCATTCTTTTTATCATGGTAGGGAGGGTCAACTTTAGATTTAGCATACCCAAGGGAGGTTGAAATATAAGGAGGCTTTATATCCCAATTGAGATCATATTTGATAACCTCAAATATAAATGGAAGCCATTTATATGGAAAGAGGTGGCTCACCATAAGTCGCATAGTCAATATTATAAGTATAATCATCACAACGTGTTAAAGTAATTTTAGGAGAAATCTGAGTAAATTGTGTAGAAGATAATGTAGATACATTTGAGTTTTCTGGTTTTGATAGTGAGACTTTATACTCACCCATGAAGGTAGGTGTAAAGTCTAACGAACCCCAATCACCACCGAAGAATTTGTTTGAAGATGATCTAGGTTCTTTCTCAATATTATCTACGGCAAAAGGGATTAGTGAATGTATTTTTTATAGAGATGGAATTAATGTGTTTAGAGGTGTAGAAGGAAGTGGTTGATTCCTGACTTCAACCTATAAACAACTATCTGGATTAGGATCAACCTCAATTGTATGGAGTTTGTTATCATAAACAAACTTAATTGAACGATGAAGGGTAGACGAGATTGCCTTCATGGCATGGATCCACGGTCTACCTAGAAGAAGATTATATGTAAGAGAACTAGGCATGACATGGATAAGTGTAGATAATGTCACAGGTCCAACCGAATAGGTAGTGTGATTGTACCTTGTGATGATCTACCAACATAATTATTAAAGCCACAAATATTTAGAGTGTCAGGCTTGATAAGGGAGGTATCTACACCAATCTTATGTAATAGGTCAATGTTACAAACATTAAGACCTAATCAATTATCAATCATAGTACGCTTTATTCGAGTTATATTAATAATGGCAAATATCATAAGAGGATCATATTGGTTTTGTACTTGTATGGGAAGTAATTCATGTTGTGGAAAGGTGATGTCTAAACTCACCACATGCATACAATCAAATAGGGCTGCTACATCATTCGGTATAATAGAAAGTGTAACAACTACCTTTTGTAGAGACTCCTAGAGCATTATGTGGTAGGTAGGCAAGGTTTGTATTAAATCCCAGAGTTAGATCTTTGCTAGAGTAGCATGGAGCTACTCGACAAGATCATATTCTGTAGTAGTATGTTGTGAAATATGAGGGGGTGGTGGAAGAAAAGGTTGCGAAGGTGGAAGAGAAATGGGCACACTCAGTTCTTGTTTATTCTATTTTTTGTTTTGAGTGTTGTACGTGTGAGCAACCATGTGGTAACTAGGTTGTTGCGACACATTTTGAACCAATTGGTTGTTTTGAGTAAGTTGTTTTGCAAAGTTGAAAATGTAACCAAGAGGTTGAGATGGGTTTCGAATAGCTCAAACTGTAATCACAAGTTTAGCAATAGGAGGCAGATCAGGTGCCTTATGCACAATGATTTTAGGAATGTTTTGAACATTATTACACTTATTCAACATCCCCTTAGTGGGAGGGATAAGTCTATTGATGATAATGGAATTTGTATTATTATCTTTTTGAATATGTTCAACATCCATCCCCGAGGAATTCAATGTGAGGGAAGGTTCTTCATCCACTAATGCTTCATATTTTGAAGAAAGAGCATTGGAATGAAGGGTGGGTAAAGTGATGTTAAGAAAATTGTCAATGATTGTATCCTTAGTGATTTTCAAGGGGTTTGAACATGCAACCAAAGGGGGAAGAAAAGAGGTCTTCACATCCTTAGTGATATCCAAGATACTTGAACATGCAACGAAAGGAGGAATATCAAGGGTCTTCACATCCTTAGCGATATCCAAGGTGCTTGAACATGCAACTAAAGGAGGAATATCAAGGGTCTTCACATCCTTAGTGATATCCAAGGTACTTGAACATGCAACTAAGGGAGGAATATCAAGGGTCTTCACATCCTTAGCAATATCCAAAGTACTTGAACATGCAACTAAAGAAGGAATATCAAGGGTCTTCACATCCTTAGTGATATCCAAGGTACTTAAATGTGCAACCAAAGGAGAAAGCTTAATAGGATGAGTCATGGAATCATCATGTACTATGGAAGGTGTGGTAGAAGTAGAAGTGGTATGCTCAACATCCACTAATGCCCCATCTTTAGAAGAGAAATCATCCAAATGAAGAAAAGGTAAAGTAATGTTAAGGAATGTGTCAATGATTTCATCCTCCTGCGCCAAGATGTCCTCATAAGTAGGAGGAATCTTAGGAGAAGGATCAAAGGAATACAATGACATAGGAAATGCTTTGTTTCTTACCATATTTAAGAAATGGAATATCAATTTCACAAACCTCTCGAGTAAAGATGAAAGAAAAGTCATGTTTGCATTTAGATAGTTTTATTTATGTTTTTGCTTTCAAATCTCAAAGAAGAAGATAGATGCATGAATGTTCTTACTGTCTAATTTAAATACAAATGACAAGTATGATATGCTATAGCAATTTGTGATCAGATCTAACTAATCAACATAGCAAAGAATTGAAATAAGTTTACAATCAAGAACATTAAGTGCAAAACTAGCGGGGTTTACCAAAAAGATGAGGTTTTTGGTAACCACAACAATGAAAGAGTGAAAAATGCAAGATCTACAGATAAAGAGTTTTTTTAATCAATTCAATTTTAATTAGATCTGAGATAGTAAATAGATCAAATATGAACAAAGAAGGTTATAAAAGTGCAAGATACATCGGGTTCACAAAAATGCTTAAGTTTTGGTAACCACAACAATGAAGATGTATAATTGTTTTTCCTTCTAGACCAAATGCATGAGATAAAAGAAGGCATGCAACCTAAATGTTTAATCAGGTCTATCAACTAATTAAACACATCGACATAACTAAGCACAATGAAATTAGTAAGTGCAAGTGTTGGGCACGTCAGGTTCACCAAAATGTTTATATATAGAAAAGAGAGACCTAATTACTAGCCAATCAGCTAGGTCAATCCTTTCTATTAAACATTGTAAAATGAACCGAGCTTGGCTATAGTCTAGAAGGAGAGCCAAGCTACACGGGTTCTGTCCCTTTGTTGTAATTAAGAAGATTGAATTAATGAGGCTAAATCTAGGGTTTTACAATGGAAATATGCCAAAATGGAGAAATTGTACCTATTGGGATTGAAAACCCAAAAAAATAGAGTTGAAACAAGAAGAGCAGAGCTGTCAGAGTCCACCACAAGAATTTGGACTAGATTTGGAGGGACATTAGTGGCCCAAGTGCTAGTGTCCTAAGTTTTGGGTTGTCGAAAGTCTGAGACACTTTTGACACCTATGTTTTTGTCTTTCAGTCGTCTATTTCTATTAGATCTTTTGTCTTTGGCCTACACACATAAAAGAGGGAAAATGTTGGTGTTGTTTAGGGGCTTGCCTAAGTCAAACCCCGTGAATGGTGTTCCCACCTCCACAACAACAAGGATTAGTCAAGAGTGTGTGCCCTAGGAGGGAAAAGGTAGATATGAATAATAGAAGATGAATGTAAGCAAGTAGAAAGGAAATATGTTACCATGAGCATGGAATCCTTGATGGGATGGTGTCACAATCAAATCACCATAAGGAGTGAATGAAGGAGGAAGCAACTTCCACCAAGATCTGCAACAAGGGTTAGCACACACAACAATATTCTGCACAAATAGAGAGCTTGTAGATAGAAGCTTGTTAGAGAGCAATTGCATTGAGTCATTAGAGCCTTTTTTCATTAGTTCTAAATGAGTGATAGAGACATGTATATATATGCATCCTAATTACTTATTGGGGGCCCAAATGACTTGAGGCCAATAAGGTGCAATACCAAGGGCACACAAGGCCAACACACTTTAATCTGGGACCTTTTTAGGGCCTAACTGGTTGGACACTAGCACTTGGGCGCTAATTTCCTAGCCAATTAGCCCCTTGAAGGGTGTGTGGCTAGGGGACCTATCAAAGATCCTTAATCAAGTCCTAAAAGTGGTACAACATTCAGGATGGAGCTAAACCTTATGTGAAATTCTCTAGTGTCAATAATTTACAACATAACAAATATATAAGCAAAAATTAGTTTCCAATTTTTTATTGGATGTTTCATAAATATTTAATTTCACACTAAACTCTCCATACTTTATTGATAATTTATAAAAAATTATAATCATTATATAAAAAGAAATAAATTATTCACATTTTATTCTTTTTTATTTTGCATAATATTTCATAAATATTATTATAACATATATGCTAAAAATCATTGTTTCTAATGTATAAAAAAACTTAAATATTTGTTTATAAAGAACATGTGAGATCTAGGACAATGATGCAGACACGACCCAATGCCTAGTGAAAGGTAGCTAAGGTCTTGTAGCTCTACATAAGAAATAATTTATCAATGTACCAAGGAGATAATAATATTTCAAAAATTATAAACCACAACTCACATTACCACCCACCTACAAGCACACAACCTAACAAAGGGAAGTACAAATAACTCAAAGGTTCAAACAAGAAAACTCAATATGGGAAAGATTTCACATTACAACTTGCAACAGGCTTGCAACCCAATAGTAGGGATTTACTATTAACTCAAAAACTTACCAACATTCTGCCTGGTCACCATAGTCCTACACAAGCTAGTAGGGATTAATTCACAACCTTGGTACTCCCATGACCCCCATGTACCTTTCTATCACCTACCCTTCTCTGTTTACATCATAACATTTGTAGTCATAACCCACAACTAGGAATAGAATATTGTTGCTACAGTATCCATCGCTACAATAATCGCTTGTTAGAACAATACTTGGGTCATCTAGCATGAAGGATGTAACAATAAAATTTGTAATTTTTGTGACAATGAATGACAATTGCATCTAGGTAGTTGTACCAATCAACAATTAAGAGTGTTGTAGATAAATACATCCACACCCTTACTAAGAAAAATGCCTAAGGATACTACCTGGTATGTGGGCCCCAACAAGAAGTTAGAAGTGAAACACCTAGAATCAAGGATAAAGTCAATAATGAAGTAAGGGACATGTCCCTGGAAATGGAACCCACACGAGATAGCATGTTTGACCCAACAAATAAACAAAGACAACCTAAAAACATACAAAAATTAGAGCAAAAAAGCCAAAATTAAGCAAACACGTTTTTGGGTTAGCAGGATTGCAGGTGAACTCAGATGCTTCTGCATCAAACACACTAGATAAGTGGAAAATGTTCCATGAGCTTGATCCCTTGACATTCATCTCCCTTTGTTTCAAATTCTATAATTTCCTTAGTAAATTCAACTAGTAGTCTACTAGTAAGAATTTAGCCTTCAATTTAGCAACCATTTGATTCCATGATCGAATCTTCTCCTTTCCTAGGTTCATCTATCCATCTACACATGATCCCACCACAAGGATGCATGACCCTTCAACTTATTATGAAAATTTTACCATCTTCAAGTCTTCTATTGACTTGAAATAAAAATACTTTTTCATTTTTAAATCTTGCGTATGAACTCCTTAGGATTTAAGCTCCTGTTGTAACACGAAGTATCCATCCACAATCTATTTCCCATGTGCAACATAGATCTCAAGAATGATCAACCCATTCATGTAGTCTTCCATTCGTCCTTCTTGGACTACTGCTTCTTCTTCTTCTTCTTCTTCTTCACTTACATCTTTAAAAGGCACACATCTTCTTTGTGCTACCTCTATTGCTTCCAATCTAGCCTCCATTGCTCTTAACATTTTTTTATATGAACATTTCTCTGACCTCTTAGTCTACCTCTATGAGCTGTGTCTTCTATATGAGCCATATCTTCTACTTCATCTCTTTGCAGTCACAAGATCCTTGCACCTACAACAAAATTCTTAGAGCTTTCCAAGAGTGACTCCTACTTTAGCAACCCGGTGAACTAACCAAATCTGATACTACTTGATGCGGACAAGACATGGTGCCCAACGAAAGGCAACTAAGGTCTTGCAGCTCTACATAAGAAACAATTTTCCAATGCAACAAGGAGATAATAATAATTTAGAAATTATAAACCACAACTCACATTACCACCCACCTATAGGAACACATCATGGAAAAGGGCAATACAAATAACTTAGAGTTTCAAACAACAAAATGTAGTATGGGAAAGAATTCATATTACAACTTGCAACAAGCTTGTAGCCCAACACTTTACTACTAACTCAAAAATTTACTAAGATTTTCCCTAGGACTCACCATAGTCCTACATAGGCCAACAAGGATTAAGTCATAGCCTTGGTACTCCCACAACCCCCCTATATATGCTTGTCACTTGCCCTTCTCTATTTACACACATATGTGTTGGATATTATAAGGAAACAGCACAAACAAAATAGGTAATAGTCGCAACCATAATCCATGACTAAGAATAGAAGACAATCACTATAGTAGTTGTTGCTATAGTAGTTACTACTATAGTAATCTCCCATTGAAGTAGTCATGGATGGAGGGTCCAATAAAGGATTGTCCAACCATGCAACCTTAACACAAACACTCACATTCTCTATGCATAGTGATACTCAAAACAAACATATTCTCATAACAATCAACTTGATTTAAAATTTAGATAATCAACAATAAAAATTACATCATCAATCTCTGTCGTAATGGGATTACAACATGCTAGGCCTCCATTGTTTGATTACAAATTATAAATTTTGAAATATATTGCAATACAATGCCCAAACTTGACTCCCATATCAAATCTCCAATGTGACTGCTTTCAAATGATTATGAGTGATGTTTATATAGCAACCTATAGCCTTATGAATAATCTTAGTTAGTCACAAGATGGTGTAAACCTTGATGCCTTGTAAAATGTGTAGTCGACCAAACATGTAGGAAGAACCTTCTAGAATAAGTGTGATAATGATGGGTCGATGAAACTTGATGTGGTTCATACCATAAGATCCCCTAGGTCTAGTGAACCTAGAAATTTGCTAGTTTTTTGCTACAAACCTGGGAAAGTTGTTGCAAGCCTCGAATAGTGAAACTGAGTATTGTTCTATTATGCCCAGTAATAATTTTGGAGGTGAATTATGCCTTTGCAGTGATCCAAAACTCTTGAAAATTGGATAGGATTTTATCATATCCCAGTAGATCTTGTGTTCCCAACCACATGATGAAAGGAGTAAGTGCGGCGATCTGTGGTAGGATCTGTGTTGACTAACTAATGTTTGAAATGCTACTAAATACCTGCAAACAAACAAACAAATAAAAGAAAATATTTTTGGGTGATGCAAGATTGCTCTTACACCTTGGGATGCTCTTGCATTAGACACCTAAGGTAAATGATTTGTGAGCATAATGCTCACAAATAAGGGTTGAGTGATAGCATCACCCTTTCAACTAGTAACTAACCTCAATGGGCCCTCAACACATGGATAGGCTTTGGGATCAACTCAATGTTGCTTCTCCTTCCACCTCTACCAACCTCGAGTAAGGAACTAGGATGTACCCCAACTTCCATATCTCTACTTGTACTTATTGATCATCCTCAAGTGTTCTTTCATATTCCACTTCACTCTTCTTAAACTAAATCTCTCCCACCAAGCTAGTATTCTTCTTCTATAGCTCTCATTCTCTGTCTTCCTCAACTCAAACTATCCAATCTTTTTCTAAAATTTTAGTGTTGTTTGTTCTCCACTATTTCTTGCCATTCTCCTCCATTGTGGTAGCCAATGCTCTAATTCTTCCTTATCCTTATATTATATACTACTCCATGATCCACCTATAGTTATTATTTCCACTCCTATACCAAAATTTCCTTTCGCATACTCCCAATTTCAGCTATTATGTAAATATATGTTGCTTATTGTTATCCCAAATGTAACTACTTCTATCTGTCTCCTATCATTCTTCTAGAATCTTACAATCACCGTATATTCTACTATTCCATATCTTCCATAGGATTTTATGTCATTTTTCTCTTCATATCCATTTTCCCTACTATTGCGATACAAATCAACACATGTTTCCATCATCCAATCACTTAGGACACACTCCTTGTTACTTTGTTTGATAAATTCACCTTCTGTAACACTTTCTTGATTACTGCACATCTCCCAATTACTTCCTGTATTGCCACAACTTCCATGTTGTTCTTTACTTCCACATTGCCATCCTATGTCATCATTATTTCTTTCTTCTACACTTTCATCTATTAATACTTCAACTATCCAATCATTGTTCACCTTATTGCCTTTCCATTCATATTCTTCATTTATTTCAAACAACCAAATCAACCACATCATCTCCTTATCTGTTATCAACTCTAGGTTATTGTTATTTCCACAATTCTATTTTTTGTCACTACAAAATAAGTATTTACCTTCTCCAGTCAAATCTCCAATCCTTCTTACATCCCTACATACTTTCTTCTCTCCAATTGCATCTTGTATCCAAATCTACTGCCACAAGTTCATGTATTAAGTATATCAACCACATACCTGACTTAAACTTCACTTCACCTTTGTTAACTCTATATATTGTCATTCTTTGCATCTGTAATACAAACTATTATCTACTTCATCTATATCTTGTCTACTATCACCCCTTTTCACCTCAAAATAGAATCTCACAACTTTCCACTAGATCTCAAATCTTCATCTTTCCAAATGTCTACCCTCTCAAGTGCCCCATTTTTTTGTCCATCCTCCAAGTATTTGATTCTCTTTGCTAACAATCCACAATCATCTATGAATACCTCAAAACATGATTCACTTGCTCCATACTCACTACATACTATATCGACTCCATCACAAGCTCTCTAATTTACCCTAATTCGACTCCACACTATTTGATTCTTCTATATTTTCTCTTCTCTTGGCACTTTGTCCTCTGCAACTCTATAGATTATATTTTGACCTATATCTAACGCATTTTATTTCACCACAAATTTCATTACTACTACACCTATATTCTGTAAATTCCTTCTTATTCCTTGGAACTCTATTAATTTTTGTTTCTATGACTTTTGTACCTTTGATGGTTCCTTTTCCTACATTCTTGTTTTCAAAGTGCCTTCATTTTTTACTCTAGACTCTTCATGCCTTACTACAACTCCATATTCCTCTTTTACATTACTGCATTTGTTTATTTCCTCATCTATCTCACTTTGAATGTCTTCATTACTACCTATTCACTTACTGCACTCTCTTTCAAATATCATTTCTATAGGTCTACTATCTCCCCTTGTTTTACCTTGATCATTCTTATCAATCTTCAAACCTATCTCCTAGTTGGCTACTCTCATCACATATATGTTCACAATTTCTATCTCCCAAATCTCTTTCACTTGTTTCTTCCACAGAAATCTCTTAATGTTCCCAATCACTTAATCCTTCACCTTGCTCTTGTGGGTTCAAAATGATCTCCATGTCTTCATCCTCTATATATTTTTCATCATATAAACTAATCTCTGGGCTTTTGCTTTCACTCACCTCAAGGCTTTTAATCTTATTTAAAAGATTATTTTTCATATTGAACATCATTTCTACTTTGTCTACAACATTATCATCTTCAAATTCATCCTGATCTCCTTCTAGTTCCATATTCTTCTAAATCCTCATTGGAAATATGTCTTCAAGTTCACTTGCTACCAAATCTCTCACCGCATCCTTCATACCTCTTACTATTACTACTCTTTAAACTACTAAGTCTTGCAATACTAGATTTTTTTTTCTTTTGATCTCTATCCTTTCTTCTTCAATCTTTCTCTCATCCAAAACTAACTTTCTTTGCTCATCTTTTTGCAATCTATCATAACTACTTGCTACATCTTTAATCATCAACCCTAACACTTGCAATTTCTTTTCTAGGAATCTCTCCTTCATATTAGAAACCCTAACTCTAGGTCTCACATTTATTTCTTCGTCTTCAAATCAAATCACAAAATACTTGCATATTTCCTCAAACTTTGGTGCTATATCTGCTCACCTTGATCACAACTCCTCTTAGATCTCACCTCATGCATACATTATCATATTGTCTCACTATTGGAACTATATCTGAAGGGTGATCTCCTTTACTCTCACTTATTTGCCTTTCACAAATTGCCTCATAGTCAATGGTCCATTTGCTCCATCTTTTCAACTTTTCTCCTTCACAAATCTCGTGTTGGCTGCCTCAGGTTTGACGATCTACTTACAAACTCCTTGTGATTGCCTCACACTCAACAATTTGTCTACAAGCTACCTCAATTTAGTGATTTGTCATCAAGAAAAAAACTTCCTCTCTTAGCATTCCAAACCTTTGCCCTGATACCACTTGATGTAGTCATGGATGGAGGGTCCAATAAAGGACTATCTAACCATGCAACCTTAACACAAGCACTCACATTCTGTATGCATAGAAATACTCAAAACAAACATATTCTTATGAAAATAAACTTGATTTAACATATAGATAATCAACAATCAAAATTACATCATTAGTCTCTACCATAATGGGCTTACAACATGCTAGGCCTCAGTCGTTTGATTACAAATTACAGAATTCGAAAGATATTACAATACAATGTCCAAACTTGAATTCCATCTTGAATCTCCAATTTGACTACTTACAAATGATTATGAGTGATGTTTATATAGTAGCTCATAGCCTTAGGACTGATCTCAGTCAGCTGCAAGGTGGTGTAAAACTTGATGCCTTGTAAAACATGTAAGAAGAATCTTTGGGAATGAGTGGTAATGATGAGTTAATGGAACTTGATGCAGTTCATACCATAAGCTTGCTTGGGTCTAGTGAACCTAGAAATGTGCTCCTTTGTCACCACAAACCTAGGAAAATGGTCGCGGGCCTCAAATAGTGAAACTAAGTATTGTTCTGTTATGCTCGATAATGATTCTGGAGGTGAATTGCGCCTTTGCAGTGATGCAAATCTCCTAAAAGTTGGACAAGATGTTATTAGCTCCAAGTAGATCATGTGTTCCCAACCACATGATGAAATGTGTACGTGTGGTAAACTGCAATAGGATATGTGTTGACTGTGTTAGAAATAAAACAGAAATCAATGCGGAATAATTTCTCAGAATCGCAACAACAAGAATTATGAAGAGATAAATAAAGAACAGAAATAAAAATTACACAATATGAAGACAGAATTTAACGTGGTTCACCCAATGTGGGCTACATCCACCAAGAAACACTTGCTCAAATTAGTCTTCTCACAATTACAATGCACAAATATTGTTTGGAGCTGCGCTCAACAAACTCTCTCGAATTCACACACTCTATTCACCTTCTCAATTCTTCCTATATGTTACCTATTGTATGTCCGTCTATTTATAATTACATCAATAGGTAATTGGCATAGCAGTTTTACAAAACAATGGGTACCAAACCATGGGCCAAGTAAACCCATAACAGTTCCCATTAATCATGGCTGACGACTCCACCCATATACAAGTATAAATAAAACACATAACTATACTCACGGAAAAAGGGGGATCCACACATATCTATACTCGCAAAAAAAGGGGGATCCAAAAAAAATTTCAGGGGCTACTGCCTTCGAACCCCGGCGAGAATACGTTAAGAGTGTACAATATTTGAAATACATTGTAATATGGAAATAGGCTCCATAATATAACAGACTGATGTCTAGACGGCTACTGAAAACCTGCAAACAAACAAACAAATAAAAATATATATTTTTGGGTGATGCAAGATTGCTCTTACACCCTTGGATGCTCGTACATCACCTGTCAAAATAATACTGTGGTTGCTTGGCATGAAGGATGTAACAGTCAAATTTGTAATTGCTATGACAGTGAATGACAATTGTAGCTAGGGAGTTGTAATAGTCAACAATTAAGAGTGTTATGACTAAATACATTCACACCCTTACTAAGAAAAATGTCCAACTAAGGCTATTGCCTAGTACGAAGGCCCCAACAAGCAGTTAGAAGTGAAATACGTAGAATCAAGGATAAAGTCAATAATTAAGGGATACATCCCTGGAAATGGACCTCACACATGACAGCAAGTTTGACCCAACAAACAACAAAAATGACCTGAAAACACACAAAACTTTGAACAAAAAAGTCAAAATTGAACAACCATGTTTTTAGGTGAGCAGGAATATAGGTAACCCAAATACTCTTACATCAAACAAGGATCTAATCTCACAACCATCTTTACAATAATTCATTTATTAAAAAAATGATATTTAAATAACAAATCATTTCTTTTAATACTTTTAATTTATACTTGGCAATTTGTAATGATATAGTTGACATAACCAACTTTAAACTCTCATAGACTTCACCAACTTTTAACTCAAGGGACTTAACTAGCTTCTTACATATTTGGCATACCCATTATTTTAGCCTTTCTAAGGCAATTATAGAATGGAGACTTCTTTCAAAATAAGTTACTTGTAACATTTAATATTGGTTGTGCAAAATCTTAAATAATATTACCACACTTTTTATTCTCGAGCTCAAAGTTACTGATTTTAAGTTAAAAACGTTGAGGTCTCAAATTTGTTTGTGCATAAATTTGCATGCGTTGTGTTTTTATATCTATCTTAAAAAATTAACTTCCGTTTGAAATGTAAATTTTGATAATGTTGAAATTTGTATATTTATGTTATTTTTCATTTAGTTTTGTATTTTTAAGAAAGTGTCAATGCACAGACATATTGATAATGGTAAATTTTGTACAAAGTCGGTCCCTTGTCCTATGTCACCTACCTACTCCTTACATTCATATGCACTTATCCCTATATTTACACATTCCCATACATTGGCTCTATCTATACATTTATTACACCTACCTATGCACATATTCCTAGATACATGTTCCCCACCATGATTTGCCTCATTTTTGGTCCTCAATCAAGTCTACAATTGTAAGGTCGACCCCACTAGGCTTGACATTTTTTAAAGTCAAAATGAAAAATTCAAAATTTGCCAACTCCCGCCAAATATTTTCCCTCCCACAACTAAACACAAATTTGCAAAGTTTATTGATATGTCCTTGTATTTAAAGGCATTTAATGCATTTATTGTAGAATGTCGAAGAATCAAAGAATCATTTGCATATCATTCACACTACACTTTAATTGGAATACCAAAGGGAATCTAGATCTGCACGAGCATTCCTAGGAGAATAGACATGACTGAAGAGTGTTGTTTTTGGTCTTTTACGCATATCCATGGTTGACTTAAGAGAACATGTCCCCTTCTGACATATCAGCGACCCTACCAAGATATTTATAAATACCATCAGCCCTTGGATATCAAAAAAAACACGAGTTAGCAAAACTAAATAAAATTCCATAGACTGTCAAATCAAGTCCACTAGTGAAGGATGAATTTGCAACCACTAACTCAGCCCCACATAAAGGAAAAAGAATATTTTAATTTCGAAGCAAATATCAGATTGAGATTCACTATACCAAATCTCAAGGCATTACAAATTTCAAAACATTCGTTTGGATCATTCCTTTTTTTATTGTAGAGTTAAATACTATTGTTTCTATTTACATTGCCACTTTAAATTATTTTATAAATATTCAAATTTATCAGTCCCAACTCATCATTGAATTATGTTTTTATATATACATGTTATTAGATTAATCTAAACTAAGCTTAAAGAAAATTTATTTTCCTTTAGAATATTAAATGTTAGTTTGCACAGGCATGTAAACATCCCATGATGAAAATACAATAGAGTGTATTGCTCATCATAACACTAACAATTGTTTCAATGTATTTGTCATGTCCCGATATTAAGGCATTGTTTAGATTAAAGATTTAAACATCATGATAAAAGACGACGAAGTTGCTTTTGTGAAATACAATGTTTTGAATAGAAATAAGTACAGATGTATTAATATTTAATACATATAAATAATATTATTAATATATAATATTTAATAAACAATATTAAATAATATTATTATATAAATAATCTAATATAATATATATTATTAAATTATATAAAAATTAATAATACAAATATAAATATTATAAATATAATTATCAATATAAATATTATATAATATATACATTATAATTATTAATATAAAAATAAATACTAATAATTATAAATATCTATAATCGGGTTGCCATCTAAAAACAACGACTCTTAATTAAAGAAAGGCATTAACATTAAAAGAATGTGAAACAATTCATAGGGATTGGCTAAAAGCAGTGAACACATTAACTAATACAAAGACAAACATTGAGCGATCAATAATAAGGCTACGATCAAATTTAGCAAGGTACGACGATCAATAGAATAGGATTCATTGTCTATGGTAAAAGGGGATGGCTGAGTATTCAATAGACATTGGCAGCGATCAACGCAAACTAAAGCAATTCATTAAGGTGTGATCATGTGGAAGGGTATCACCTTTGAAAGGGACGTATCCCTTCACAAAATAGGAAGATATATATAGTTGGTGATTGGCATTTGAGAAAGGGGAGAAGCAATCAAGATATATCTGCTAAATATAAAGGGAGGAATAAGAAATATTTCTAATTTTTAGAATATATAAATATTCTAAGGAAGATACTTTCTGAACTCAGATTTTATATAAATAAATACAAATATCAATCATTCATCATCAAGCAACAATCATTTCATCATTCAGCAACCCAGAAACATTCATTCACAATCAATCAACATTCAAGTAGCACATCAGCCATTATAATAGCAAAGGCAGAATTAATATATATATCAGATCTAATATATATAGGCAGAAATTGCCATATAAGGATCCATCCATAAGAGGTGGAAATCCTATAAAAACTGATATAGATCCTTGCATAAAGGAATTCTGAATATTGTGACAGCCTTGTGAGAAATCAAGGCAAAGCATCTTCATTAGTGATCTATAGGATCACTTATACTTCCTTAAGGAGAGCAAATCTACGAATCGGTATATATATATATATATATATAGTGAGAAATCAAGGCAAAGCATCTTCATTAGTGATCTATAGGATCACTTATACTTCCTTAAGGAGAGCAAATCTATGAATCGGTATGATATATATATATATAACGATTCTTAGTCTTGCCCATGATATACGAGGGACATTGCGTGTCTTGCCACGTCATTAATCTTTGTCTATTGCCCCTATAAGGACGTTTGGGTCGTTAAGGAAGGGCAGTTTATTATTATTATTATTATTATTATTATTATTATTATTATTAACTCTTACACGGTAGGTGACTTTCAAGTGGTGAAGTGATGCCAAGTGTAGCATCAAACCCTTGAGCCAAGTGGTGAAGTATTGCTAGGTGTAGCATGAAACCCTTGGGCCTATGGCAGTGGAGCATTGTTATCCAGTGCCTTAACGAGTATATTCCCCACCTCCGCTAGGGTTGATGATTAGGTTAGATTAACGACCAGGCACGACAATCGCCATTCCCAAAGTACATGAGGTAAAAGACGTATCAAGTATAAGTATATTAAAGTATGAAGAAATACATTTGAATATATGTACTTGTTCACTATTATTGGTTCGTACAAATAACATTACATTCTTGTTCATTGTTATTGATTATGATTATGATGTATTGATTTCATCACTAAATTGATTTTTAATAGTACTAATGTCCTTTTCTAGTAGTTATTCTTGTGTGCAGGTTAAGAGATCAAGGATATCCTAAAAGGGGACATTACAGTATTCTTTATGGCATATGTACATATAAAATGATTTCAAGTAGAAGCACTCAGAGAGAGCAAAAATCCGTTGTTTAAAACATAAATTTGATTAGAGATTTGAGCGGAAACCCATTGCTTTAAACATAAATTTGATTAGAGATGCCTACAACCAACTAGTGTAAAACAATTTCCTCATTTTTTCGTAGGTTTTCTGAAATTTCAAACCAAATCAACAAAATTTCTTTTAAGGGGGTGCATCAAACACCTGTTAATTTCTTATAACCCAACTATAGATTAATTGCACAATAAATTCACAGAATAGAACCTCTATCTGATTTATAACAATCAATACTCTAGGTTAAATAACAGATAATAACAGCGGAAGCAAAAAATAACAAGAAGCCAATCCAAATAGACAATAGCATAGATATACCCAGGAAACCCCGGTGTGGGGAAAACCTGCAACTGTTGGATCTTCTATTCAGCCTAACAACAAACTTTCTCTTCGAAAAATACAATCCAAGTTTGCTACAACAATCTTACATATATAGAGCCCAGCTGCTTTACTTAACGTGCAAGAAAAGAAACTTTCCTTGCTTTATTCAGCTTTAAATCACACATAAAATTGCTCTTGGTTTTATCTCAACCTCACAAACTCAAAAACATACTATTCTTAAATAAAAACTGTTGTTGCTGAAAATCCAACTCGAGTTGCTTTAAAGCAACTCCACCTTTCGAGCTACACAAAAATCAACACTCCCTCTTAGCGAGGAAGGTGTTCTACACAACACCCAACTTATCCCTGAAAAATACAAACTTATTCTTCATCAAGGCCTTGGTCAGGATGTCTGCTATCTGCTCGTCCGTAGGAATGTACTGGAGCTTCACTGTCACATTCTCCACATAATCTCTGATGAAGTGGTATTTGATCTCAATGTGCTTTGACTTATCATAACACTGGATTCTCAGAGAGTTTGATACAACTTTGATTATCACAATAAATGATTGTAGAATCTAGCTCCTGATCAAAGAGCCCATCTAGAAGTTTTCGAAGCCAGATAGCCTCACATGTAGACATATTGGCTGCCATATACTCGGCCTCCACAGAACTCAGTGCAACTGACTTCTGTTTCCTGCTGTACCGAGACTGCTCCTGATCCCAAACTGAAACTACACCCTGAAGTGCTCTTCCGATCAACTATACTGCCTGTCCAATCTGCATCGGTGAGCCCCTCGAGCTTCACTCCATACTGTTGAGTATACTTCAACCCATAATCAACTATGCCTCGGAGATACCTCAAAACATATTTCGCAGCTATCCAGTGCACACGTTTAGGTTCCACCATAAACTGACTAAGTGAGTTCATTGCAAAACAAATGTCTGGCCTGGTGTTGACCAGATACATAAGAGAGCCTATTAACTATCTGTATAAAGTTGGGTCCACTGCCTCTAATCTGGAAGCATCAATCTTCTTCTAGTTGGTCACAAGTGGCATGGACATAGGCTTACAGTCCTCTATCCTAAATCGCTTCAGGATATCAATTATGTACTTCCCTTGTCCAAGGAAGATCTCTCCCTCTTTATCCCACAACTCCAATCCCAAAAAGTAGTGCATCAACCCCAAGTCCTTCATCTCAAACTCTCCTGCAAGAGCCCGCTTGCAGTGGGCTATGAGGTCCTCTTACCCTATGAGAAATAGGTCATCAACATATAACACCAATATAAGAGGCTCATCCTTCACCTGAAAATAGTACAGGTTTGGATCTGCCTCTCTTGATGAAGCCTATGCTCTGCAAGTAACTTTCAATACGTGAATACCATGCCTTGGAAGCCTGCTTGAGCCCATACAGTGCTCTTCTCAACCTGCATACATGAGAATCCCTCCCATGTGCTTCAAATCCTTCTGGTTGTTCTATGTAAATCTCTTCCTCAAACTCTCCATTGAGGAAGGTTGTCTTTACATCCATCTGGTGAATCCTCCTACCCATATGTGCTACTATAGAAATGATAGCTCTTATGGATGAGTACCTAGCTACTGGAGCGAAAGTCTCGTCATAGTCAACTCCTTCCTTCTGAGAAAACCCCTTAGCCACAAATCGGGCTTTGAAATTTTCCACACTACCATCTGCAGTATGCTTAATCTTATACAACCATCTCGAGCCCACCACAGACTTTACCTTCTGGCTATGGTAATACCTCCCACACACTATTCTTCATGATGGAAGAATACTCTGCCACCATGGCATCCCTCCATACTTTGTAAGAGACCTTGTTATATAAGACTGAAAATGTAATCAGCTTTAGATAAGATTTCTTGCACAAAATAATACCAAACCTCAAATACAATCACATACATATGAAACCATGAACCACCAATGCATATATCATTGATATAACTTGAAATGACTTCAAATGCTTGTTGCTGTTATCAAATTACAGTCACTGGAATATTCAGATCAGACCTCAATGTGTCAAGATTTTTGCATCCAAACCCTAGGATATGAAAGTACCAACAATGCCCAATGACAATAGGCAACATATGACACTATTACAGCCTCTTATAATTGACTGATTACATCAAATACTCTACTGTTATGTCTGATACAGAATATGCACATGCCCAGAAATATATTTATAAGCCAAAATGATATCAAATTGCTCCTTTCTAGCCAAGTGATTGACTTCTAGAAGTGATTTCCAGCCTCTAAGATGTATCAATGATCTTCAAGCAACAAAATCTTCATTCCAATCAGCATATAAACCCTGTAACGAAGTTCCCAAGTGGTTGTTATGAAAATTAGAACTGAAAATATTATCAAATCCTCACAAAATGAAGCTTTTCTCAAAATCGGCTACCTTGGCTTAGCATCAACAATAACCAAGGGTTTTATTGGCATCAAATACACTTTAATATCTCCTTAATAACCTGCAATATGAAGCTCAATGGTGAATATCTGCATAATATCACCTCACAAAGAGTATGGGGTCATCACCATACAAGTACAAGGGGTCATCACCTTGCAAAATGACATGAAAATTAGAAATCTCAATCAAAAACAATAAGAAAGAAAACATACCATAGCATCCATCGTTGCAAATTGATGTTCAAACCCTCTATTTAAAGACTCCTTGGATGGGGATCCTCCTCTTGGATATTTTGCAATGAATTTTGAATTCCACCAATGAAAATGGAGAGATTTGAACAATATTCAATGGTTGTAGCTGATCATAACAAAATTAAATGAAATTACTTTGCTCTAAACCCAATCGATCATCCCTTCTTGGTGGCATTTGACACGAGCATTGAATTTTGTCTTCACTTCATTTAAAATCCTTCTCCTAACCTTGGGAGATCACTAACAAACCTTGAAAGTGCATTAAAATTGTTTCTAATTTCCATCAACCTCCTCAAGTTTGGATGATTGCAAACAATATTTGATTTTGCATTTAAAATCTTCAAAGGATATTTAAAATCCTTTCCTTCAATCCAATCGCCCTTATGCAATTATTTAATAAATAAAATTTGCATTCAAAGTGACAATTGCTTTGGCCGCCGATCCTATGCTTGGCATTTAAAAATATTTATCTTGAATTTGTACCTTGGGCAAATGACTCCTCATGGTGTTGGAAGCTTGGCACTTGATCCAATGTATATTTGTTCACACCACTTCTCCAACGATCCAATGCAATAAGTACATTTTTACCTCCCACAATCCAATGAGCATTTAATGCAATCTCCCATACTTGGTCGTTGAACATGGATCCTATTTGTAATGTTGGCACAAAGAGCAATGATATTCCATGGGCGTTGATCCTCTTGACAAAGATTGAAATGCATTTGAATGACTTTTGACACCTTGGACGAATAGGTCCCACCTGGAGCAATCCTTATTCACACAAACTCCATAAAAATATATTAGAGAAAATGTAATTAAAGATTTCATTTTCCCTTTTATTCCATCATCTAACAAATCAAATCAAATGATTGAAAATACAATTTCAATATTGCATTTTCCAAATAGCCCAATAACATACTAGTTGAGCCAACTTTCCGGTTCTCCATGTATAGAAACAAGCTCAACTAGAAAATATCACCTAGCTCAAAATGGGGACATTACATACTTGGTGCATGGGTGCCTCCTGAAAGCTGGAAGGCTCCTCTTCAATTAATTCACTCATAAGTGCCACATAATCAGAATAACGTTTGGGAGCTTTTCTCTGTCTGACTGAATCCTGTGGGTCACCAACATATTCTTGGGCCTCTCTTAGTGTCTGCTCAGCCGCCTTATTTCTCTTCTTCTTACTAATAGAAATCTGAGGCTGAGGAATTATTTGTTCCTCCTTCTGATCAACTTGCTCAGCCTGCTTGCTCTGCTCTCCAGCTTGCGGGACTAAAGTTTGAGGGATTTGTTCTACCTCAACCATGGGTGATTGCTTCTCCTCATTCATCAAGCTACTAGACTTATGAAGAGCCCTCTCTTCCTCAAACTTCACATCTCTACGAACAACTGTTTTCCTGAGGGCGGGAATGTAAACTCGATAGGCCTTAGAAGTTTCACTGTACGCAACAAGGATACCCTTCTCTGCAGTTGGTTCCAACTTGGTTCTCTTCTCCACAGGAATGTGACAATACACAAGGCATCCAAAGATGCGAATGTGCCCCAAATTTGGTTTCTTACCGGTGAACGCCTCTTCTAGAGTCAATTTACTTAACACTTTGTGAGGGCTCCTATTCTGCAAATACACAGTTGTATTGCAAGCTTCTGTCCATAAGAACCAAAGCAGATCCTGATCATGAAGCATAGCCTTGGCTGCTCCAACTATAGCCTGTTTTTCCGTTCAGCAACCCCATTCTGCTGAGGGTTGTACGGAACTGTCAACTCTTTCTTGATACCTTCCCGAGCACAAAAATCTTTGAAGGCATTCGAGGTATACTCAATCCCATTATCAGACCTCAGTATCTTGATCTTCCTCCCTGTTTGGTTCTCCACGAGAGCCTTAAACTCTTTGAACCTACTGAAGACCTCATCTTTGTTCTTTAGAAAATATATCCACATCTTCTTGGAGAAGTCATCAATGAAAGTAACATAATACTCATACCCATTCAAAGATACTGTTGACATGAGCCCACACATCTGAGTGTATGAGATCCAAAATCCCTTTGGATCTAGTGTCGCTGCTTGGAAAACTGGTCTTGACATATTTCCCAAGAGCACAGCCCTTGCACACCTCATACTTTTATGTCTTCATTTCAGGCAGCCCCGTCACTATTTCCTTGAGCACATTAAGTGCTCCATGGTGAAGATGAGCCATCCTCCTGTGCCACAATTCTCCTACCCCTCTATAGCTGCTTACCAACGCATGTGCTGGCTCAAACTGTAACCGAAACAAGTTGTCATGTCTGAGTCCAATCACTTTTACAACCTTGGAATCCTTGGGACGAATATAGACTTTGCCCCTTTCAAAGGTTACAATGTAACCCTTGTCCTCCAGAGTAGAAACAAAGATTAAATTCTTTGTCATACCAGGGACATACAACACATCCTCCACCAACAGAGGTTTGCCAGACTCCCTCTAAAACTTGACGGTGCCAACACCAGTTGCATGATACTTGGCATTGTCTCCAAGCTCAATATAGAAATCCAGCTTCTTCTCCTCCAACTAGGTGAAGCATTGTAATGTCCCCTTCTAGTAAGCCGAAATTTTTCACAACCTTGCACAATTTCAACTTAGTAAAAGAGAACATTAGTATTTGATTAATCTTTTATTTCAATATAAATTCATTAAGACTCTTGCTCAATTATCCATATTCACATTAGTTGTCATACCTTTTCATTTCATAATCATACACTATAACAATTCCGTTTCATAGACACATTTCACATACACATTATTTCCTACATCACTAGTTTATGATATAGCTCAGGAGAGACGTTAGGTAGACTCGGACGTTAACCAACTCTAGGTCACCATCCTATGCAAGTATGACTTTGCTAAGGAGATAGTCCAACCATCCCTTACGGAGGCCCAAAGGTTTCACTCACACCCAAAGTACCTCACCATTTGGCTCATGAGACTTCACCCACACCCGGGGTTCCTCATCTAGACGAGGGTCACCTATCGTAGGGTACATAACCTTGCAAGCATACCTTAGGCCCAAGGATTTCACCCACACCCGGGGCACCTCATCTCTTGGCTCAAGGGACTTCACTCACACCTGGAGTTCCTCGTCCAGTCGAGGGTCACCTAGGTCCATTACACTACCCCTAACTATGTCCTACTCGAATGGTGATAGAGGGGTTAATGATAGAGTGCTAGTCAGCTCTGAGCATATCATAAACTCATTCTTATTGGATCATTTGTCATGTTATTTATTTATTGGCAGCATGTTTGCCATCATCATTATAATATCTTTTATCTCTATTTCATTTCATTGTATTCAATTTAACAATGTTCATAAACAAATCCATTATACTTACTCAATAATGATCCTACTTATGATATGAGATTATAACATTAAACCTCCATATGTTATTGGCAACACACTATTACCTTATAGGTGTATCTATGTAAGACACTCGAAACGACAATACTTTCCAATTCATTTATAAATTCATCATGGGTATTCATAAGCTTTCTATGCTTCTAACTATTAGACATATAAATGCAACATTCCATTACCTTTGTTTCTAAATAAGACATATGTATGCAAGGGAACTCTTTAACAATTTAACAAGTATATATAGATGCTCATATTCGATCCATTCATTAGTTTAGCAGATAGCATTTTCAATGTTATGCAAATTCGATATGCAAGCTTAACATACAGTCAGTAATGAAAACATTATGCAATGATAAATTATATTCATCCCCATGCATTCTGATACAAGATATATTAATCCAATTCTAATATTGATGTTATATAAGTTTTACGTACACAGCATATATTAAACAACAAGTCATACCTTCGAATGGTCTGGAGTGCTGGATAATATCTAATGGAATGATATAATCAGACTTTCCCCTCTGCTGCGATTGATCTGAAGGTTGTATTGTTATTTGATGATGTTCAATATGCAGAAGCGATTGTTTCTGATGTTCGATTCAATGAGATGTTTTGATCCCTCCTAGGAACTTGAATATGATTGGTTTGCTCTTAACTGTCTTCTAGTTGCTCCTATAAAGTGCCTTATACGTAAAGCTGAATTACTGCCTTATATGCTGAATAATGACAGATGTTTCCAAAAATGATGATATCTTGTGTAACGATGGAATCATTTCCTCTTTATACCCTTGATCGGTTGTGTTGTATCAATAAACATTGCCTCCTTCAAAAGCCCGCCGATTCCAAGAGACATCACCTTCAATTAACTCAACATAATCAGCACCAATTACTATTTGGCTTATTCTTTATAAGCGTTGTTGTTTATTATATGTACTGATTCTATAAGAGTTTGTTCGATACTCTGAAGTTATTTTCCTTTGAATAATTATATGGGCGCTGCCTTACAATTCGCAGCCTATGGTCAAAGTCTTCGAACTTTCTTTTGATTTGTCTCTTAAATCGCTGGTCGGCTCTTACGTAATGTATCGGCCAATTTAATTTATTTATAATATCTAATGTATAATATTTGATTTAGGATATTTAATCCATAATATTTATTTATATTGACCATTATTATATTATACTATAAATATATTGTATTTCATAATTAAATATGTTTGACGGAAAGCATTCTCTGACTCCCGTCACGTGGCAAGAAGCCCCACTGTCAATATACCATACCCTGTTGGCAATTGAACTTGAGAGACAGGCAATGAGTGAAAACTCATTCTCAAATCATGATGCAAACTCGTCCACCTCTGCTGTGGCAGCAACTTGCGTCTTTTGCTTGTCCTTATTTTTCTTATTCAGACATTGACTAGCATAGTGACCCAGCTGATGGCAACAAAAACATTTTATCTTGCTCAGATCTTTCTTCTTCCCACTCTTGGAAGAACCTTCGTTTGCCCTTTATTGGACTTTTGCTTGCCCTTGCTTGCAAGAGCAAGATTTTCTTCGTCTTGACCCTTCTTTGTCTGATCTCCTCGATGAGCACCTTCACGGATCTCCTCTTGAACGAAATCATCCCAAAGCCTCGCCCAATCAGGTAGCCGATCTCTGCCGACAACACACTTGACAAACATTTTCCACTGCTTCGAAAAACCGTTCAAGGCTATACGCACCAACTCATCTTCGTCAATCGTCTCTCCAACAGCAGCCAGCTCATCCCTGACCTGTGTCAGCTTGGACAAGTAAGAGGTTATGCTCTCGCCTTTAGACATCTTTGTGTTATGCAATTTGTCCTTTAGCATCATCTTACGACTTTGATAGTCGCTCTGATAAAGTTTTGTGAGCAAATCCCACATCTCCTTGGTGGTGTCTTTCCCCAATAGATGAGGAATTAAATGATCTCTCACCCCATCAAGGATAATCCTCTAAGCCTTGGCATCCTTAACTAAATGAGAATCTAGGGCAATAGGATCATTTGTTGGTGGTGTCACCTTTGTACTAGCATAGATCCACAACCTGTTCTCCTTGAGAACGGATGTAATCCAAACCTTCCACTGTAAGAAATGACGCACCCTCAAGTCTGTCCTCATATCTAACACTGGTTGCCATAGCCACAGAAGAAACAAGAGACAAAAAACTGATTTCTTTTTCTTGAAATCTGCATCACAAATCTTGGTTTCGTATTCAAAATTTAAAGCTCTAATACCATGTTAATTTCTTATAACCCAACTACATATTAATTGCACAATAAATTCACAGAATAGAACCTCTATTTGATTTATAACAATCAATACTCTGGGTTAAATAACAGCGGAAGCAAAAAACCCCAGTGTGGGGAAAAACCTGCAACTATTGGATCTTCTATTCAGCGTAACAACAAACTTTCTCTTTGAAAAATACAATCCAAGTTTGCTACACCAATCTTACATATATAAAGCCTAGCTGCTTTACTTAACGTGCAAGAAAAGAAACTTTCCTTATTTTATTCAGCGTTAAATCACATAAAATCGCTCTTGGTTTTATCTCAACCTCACAAACTCAGAAACATACTATTCTTAAATAAAAAAACTGTTGTTGCTGAAAATCCAACTCGAGTTGCTTTAAAGCAACTCCACCTTTCGAGCTACACAAAAATCAACAACACCATCTTCTTCCTTCATCCCATCCCTGCCTGAAAATTGTATGGCTATTTTTCTTTAGTCACGACACACAATGAACCAGGTAAAAGTAATATGCTCAATTAAAAATGGACCAAGTAGTAATATTCTGCCTGTCAAGAAAATCTATAACAAATTATAGCTAAAAAGCATAAGTGGTTCTGTCATGTTTCCTGATTCCCATTGCAATGCAGAGATTGATACATTAGCTATATATTGAATTTGATTCAATGCTTACGTCAAACGTTATTAACTTTATACTACAGAATTTACAAGCTGAACTTTTTAATTAAAACACTCTTGAATCTTGTGCGCAAAGTTGCTGATGTTCTTTTTTTAAGCTTTTGAAGCTAGGAGCTAAAATTAGCTTGCGCGCATAATAAGCTTCCTTTTTCAAGTTTACATTTCATCGTCTAAAAAAAATTAACTTCATTTTTATATACTTGCTAAATGTCGGGCATCAAAGGCAGATGAACTCCCATGATGAAAAATGCTGATTCTTCCCAATCTGTACGTATTGTAAGAGTTCTAGTACTACCAAACAAAGAGATTGAATGTTAGACTAATTAATCATACCTAAAACCTCTAGTGGTAAACAATCCCAACTCTCTTGCTATGTTATCTAAAATTTCAAACCAAATCCACAAAAAAAATTGGGAGGTTGCATCAAACACAATCCCTTTTCCCTAACCCACATGCTGACCCCAGGCCTCCCTCACCCCACACTCACCCACAAACAATGTCATAGTTTGAACCTGGGAATGGTAATGCCCTATATCAACCTTTGAACACTTCCATAATTTGTTTCCCAAAATTGGGACTTCCTTAATTTTCATAACATTGACAATCTAACTCATGTTCAGAGGTTCACCGACTATTTCTTTGTCTATATAAATCACCCTAGAGATATTTTTGCTCTTCCATCAAATGTAAATTCAAACTTTGAATTCTTCAGATTCTGTAATAGCCTTGATATTTCAACAAATTACTGGATGAGTCCAATTTTAATGTCAAAATGTTGCCAAACCCCGGGAAAGAAGAACTGCAATGTTATATGTTTGGTGAAATTTGAACAATGAATCACAGTTCAAGCCTCTCAATCTCAGTTTTTGGTAGGTTAATAAGAAAACATATTGATAAGGGGAAATAGCCAGAGGATTACATCTTTGGCATTAATGAATTATTCTGATTTACCAAAATACAGTGCAGCTTTACAAAGGAAATTCCTAACAATTATTTTCAATACTCAAAACAACCACCAAATGGAAAACGCATGTATTATATAGGACATTTTCAAGTATCTGAGATTAATACAAGTTAATAAAGAGGAAAGACGTGTATAGGTTAAGAGCAGTCTCTAGAAATGGGCAACACAATAGGAATATTTTGTGTTATACTCACAAGAATTGATGGCCTTGGACATCAGCTCCTTCAAGTAAAACTAATCTTTAAAATTGCCCTCTTTCATAAGTAATTTCACAAACACATTCCAAAAGTCTGAGACTCGTCATATCTTTCCCACCAGTGAAACATAACACTGCAAAGACAACATATTAATAACAATGCAAAGCAAGAGACATGCAATGAGAAGCAATAAAACTCATGGCATTTGCAAGAATTCCATTTATTTCTTGAATACATTGTTAAATCCAACAGGAGTGACTCTTGTCCATAGTTGACATGATCCATGTTAAAACAACACATTACATGTTCTATTTGAGGTAACTTCTTACAACCAAAGGCAGCAAAATCCTGGAATAAATAAAAGAAGTTTGGCTTATATTTGGTGTTAAACTTGTAAAAAATCGAGATAAACAGAATATAAAGCACAGTATATCATTTGGCTTGAGGGTGGGAGGCAATATATTTGATGACATCAGCACACGATGCCATCTTATCAGCTTCACCATTGGGAATATCTATAGCGAATTCTTCCTCCATTTCCATCATAATTTCCACTGTATCCAGAATGTCCAGATTAAGATCTTTCACAAAATGAGCTGTTGGACCAACCTGCAAAGTATAGATATGTAAGACACGGTCAATCAAACAAAGGTTGGGAAAACAATTTTCAGATCACAAAGCTGATATATTATATCACTCATTTGCCGTGCTCCAAGCATATGAAATGGCATTAACCTTGTTACATATCTTTTAGGCATCCTATCCAAAGGATAAACTGCACGGAAAATGGAAATTCCTTGTTGCCAGAATAATGAGCATTTAGATTTCTTCACAGTCGAAACATCAGTATTTTAAACAAAATAAGATTAAACTCAAGATAGTAAGTTCAAAAAGTAAGATTTTAAAAATGCCACGAGCTGTCTCAAAAATTACAGTCGATACAATGTACCCAGTTAAAACATATATATAGTGACATGGAAAATCTGGAATAATGAGAGGGACTACAGGAGTGTTAAAGGCCTCATGCATTCAAGAGAGAGGTATTTAAGCAAACATGTTGAAAAAAGCAAAATAATATGAATTGACAAAAAAGCATTCAAGCATTTACATTTGAAAGAAGAAAGCAATGACAATTCAAGAGATTATCAAAAAGATACCCTGTTTCCTAGTTTGATAATAGTCAAGAATGTTAGCAGAAACTTGGTATAAAAGTTCAGGCAACATAAGACATATGATGCTTATGAGAAAATGATTTGCCTCTCTTAAAGTGATTGAAAACAAGACAAGTCAATTACACAGGGAAATGACAGAATTGAACAATGAGAATGTTAAATGAACATGTCAAGAAAGTTAAAGATGTATTGTATGTACCACTACAATTTCTGAAAATGCATTTCAAAGTTAAATTTGATGATGATAAATCTCCATGAAACAGAGAGAAGAACCATTTCAAGGTAGTTGCAATAAGTATGGAAGATGTCTCTACATACTTACAACAGCAACAGGACAACATGCATTTACAGGTAGAGAGAATTCCATTTCTCTAGCATTTAAAGCAAGACACGACAACTACTGCAATCCTCCACTTTTGAGGAGGCTTAAAAAGGTATGCGAGTACCAAAAAACTTTCAAAGAATCTCGTATTGTATATACTATGGGGTACTTGTGGGCAGAAACCGAATAGTTTTCATGAGACAAATAGTGATTAGCTACCACTGTAACTGGGTTGCACCACTATCACCAAGAAGGTATATCTGGGATATAGATGGGTGTATGCTCTCTACCAATAATATAAACATAGACTCCACTTGCAATAATCAATAAATAAACCAGATCAAACTAATGTTTTTGTATTTTATTATTTTTTCTATACATCCAATGAAATAAAGCAATGAGACTTCCCAATCCCACATATACCAAGTGAGATCTAGAACAAAAAAATAAAGCCCTAATTCACTTCTATATACCTGAGACAATAGTATGTAGTTCCAAACCCTAGATAATGCAAGATAGCAATAAAATAAGAACCTTCACCATACTAACGTAGCGAACCTCAGAGAGCCTCATCCCCACTACAAAAGTACAGAAACTACCAATCATTTCCTAAGAGCTCCAAGTCAGAGTCATAGTATGTTGGGAGGCAAATGTACGCAATCTAGGGTATATTGTTGGAAATATTGTCATTGATGTCAAAAGTATCACAAAATTTCTAAGGCATGAAGACAATAGTGTCAAAGGGAATTGATCAAAAAGATTCTAAGGCATGAATAAGCATTCAGTAAGTGAATTGCGAGGTTCGCAAACTCTTAAAGTTCATTGATGGCTAGTTTTCTTGACCAACATATGAAGAATTAATCTTTTACACTTAACCCTCCTTAATATGCCTTAAATTAAAGTTCAAACTAATTTTTTTCATTTAAAAAAAATAGTAGTCTTGGTTTTAAATTAATTTCCTTTCAAAATGCATTTTCAACCCTAACATATACACTAAGTGTAGTATGTGTTACACTTATAAGATACTTATTTATTTTCTCAAATCATTCTACTGTTTCAAATTAGAAATATCTTTCTGCTGTTTCTAAAATAGAATTTCTTTAAAACTACAGATTTGAAGAAAATCAAATATATGATAAGCTAATCCCAATTCATTTTTGTTTTGTTTGAGCTGTTTTAATGCAGTGAATGATTGCTATGAGGCACCTCTAATGGAGGCGTCTCCATCAAAGAGCGCCTCTCTGATGGAGGTGTCTTCATTGGAGAGGTCGCCTCCAATGGAGATCCCCAAAATGCTCAATTTTCACTATGTTTCCAATACTTTGGCTCAGTCAAAAAAATATGTGTTTTCTTTTAATTTCCAGCATGATATCTGCTGTGAATTCTCTTATGGTTTTCAGCTATTCAAACTAGTAAGGTTTAGATTCAAATTCTGTTGTACTTTAGTTTACTCATGCCTTTGTTTTGAAATTGATTTTGTTTCTCTTGTCTGTTGTTTATTTGATTCACAGGTTTATTCCAGGCTGAATACATCCAAAAGAACAGATTATACAGCTGCCCTAATGGGTGAACAACATAAATTAAATATATTGCTATCATCAATGGTTAAATCAATTAAGAAGGCGGCAAATCCTCTATATGTACAGCATAAATATAGTGCACAGAAGAAGATTTAACTGCCTAATATCCAGACAAAATCTGATTAACATACCTTGATAACTCCGTTCAAAACAATACTTGTCTGTATTTTTTTTTCTTTCTGTTCTTCCTTCTCTTTTTTCCTCAACCGACATTCCCCTCATTCTAAATCCCCTTTTTTTTTTAAGTTTTTCCCTCACCCTTTTCCATGTTGCAGGTGTTTTCAGACATGATAAAATAATGCTAAGTATTATCTTGAAATTTTCCCCAAATTCATTATTCAACAGCTCATGGATGCAAACTGCCAAATGCCACTTTATCCTTCTCCAGATGTCCGCACGGAAGGATCATTTGTGGCAGAAAAATATATCCTTTTTATAAAATATATCTTTTCCTATTAGAATACTTAATTCCTCTTATTAAAAATAAATCCTTATAATTTACTTTGATGAAGTTTAATTAATTGGCCGTACAAGCAACTTTGGCTAGCAAAACACAATTAAATTATTTTATTTCTTTAAATGAATAAAAATTACCTTATTCAATTTCTTTTTACTTGAGGATGAGTAATTTCTTTACCCCATCCTATGTTTATTATTTTTTTTAAAACGTTATTAATTATTCACCTTAATTAAACATTATTTGATTTTACCTCGATTTATACACTATTTAATATTCCATATATATATATATATATATATATATATATTTATTTATTTTTCATCTTGAAATAGATCTTCATAAAGTTGTTATCAAGAAGGAACTGGATCAGAAACAAATTCTGGAGTTAAATTTAACTACTATCCCACCCCATATGCAATTATGAAAATGATTTAGTGTGTGTGTGAAGAAATCATGTTGGTGACCTTGGGAGGAACTAGGTTCCTCTCTTCTATGATACTCTCCCGTCGGGTAGAGGTGAGTGATGGGTCCGGTCGCACTCAAACACCAAGTTGTGATTAGTTTATGATGAATTAGCATCATATATGAGTTTAAAATTCTAGATATGCTACTATAACTTGTAAAAATTATCTACTCTACAGATAGAAATAAAACATAATCATCCTAATAATTAGTACATCATATGCCTCTGATCAAATAAATCATATATGTCTATACAGATTAAGATAACAATATTGTCTTGCATCATATATATAATCATATATACAAGTCTGTAACCATCAATATTGTGCCATATAACAAAATGGGCTATGACATCCCTCCCCTCTAGGAGTTGTCATCATCCCGATGATATCCATGGTGTGTAAATAACAAAACTAGAAAAGATGCGGAAAGAGTCGTTGCATTTCTACAGCGTCTTCCCATGTAGCACTATCTACAAAAAACTGGTCCCACTGCACTTTGCATTGGGCTACCTCTCTGTTGCACAATTTAATCTTGCACTGCTCTAGGATTCGCAGGGCTTCTACCTGCACCACCCTCGGATCCTAAACCTGCAAAGCCCACCAATCCAAAATGTGAGTGGCGTCAGGGTGATAAGGTTTTAACAAAGAAACATGAAAGACATCACGCAACTGAGAGAGAGATGGCGGTAAGGCCAATCTATAAGCCACAGGGTTTATCACATCTAGAACATCAAAGGGTCCTACATATTTGGGGGCCAACTTAGCTGATTTGCCAAAGGATATAGAACTTTTATGTGGTTTAACCCTGAGAAACACTTTGTCTCCAACTACAAATTGATGGAAACTCCTATTTTTATCAGCATAGCTCTTCTATTTGTTAGAAGCTTCCTTCAATCGTTCCCTGATCAGTTTCATTTGCTGCTCCATTTCTTTGAGCATTTCAAGACCAATTACTACCCGATCCTCTATTTTATCCCAACTGACAAGGGTTCGACATTTCCTGCCATAAAGGGCTTCAAAAGGGGCCATACCTAAAGAGGATCGGTGTGAATTGTTATAGGCGAACTCAACCAATGGAAGATATTCTTCCCATTTGCTTTGTTGATCCATACAGTACATTCGGAGCAAATCCTCAACAATTTGATTGACTCGTTCAATTTGACCATTTGTTTGTGGATGATATGCTAAACTGAAATTTAGCTGAGTGCCTAAAGCGGCATGCAAGATTTTCCAAAACCTTGATGTCATTCTTACATCTCTGTCAAAAATAATGGTTTCTAGTACTCCATGAAGTTTGAAAATTTCTTGCACAAATCTTATGGCTAAAGTCAATGATCCATCTGACAAATTTCCAGGTATGAAGTGGGCTACCTTTGTTAACTTATCAATTACCACCAGGATGACATCATGTTTGGATTTAGACATAGGTAACCCTTGTATGAAATCCATACTGATTATCTGCCACTTTTGCTCTGGTATATCATGCGGATATAGATATCCTGTTGGATGAACATGCTTATTTAGCCTTAACTCGCTGACATTCCAAACACTTGGCCACATATTCAGTTACATCTCTTTTCATACCAGGCCAGAAATAGAGAGGTTTTAGATCAGCTACAAGTTTTGTTACACCAAGATGTCTTGAATAAGGGGGCATTAAGGGCTTCCTCAAGCACTTTCAATCTTAACTCACCATGATTTGGTATATACATTCTGTCATTAAAACTGAGTAACCCATCCTGTTCTAGCTTGTACCCCTCAAACTATCGATTAGAAGGATCCAACATATGAAGAATTAATCTTCTTATTCAAGAATGAAACCAATGTCAAGTTTGGAAATTATGTAAATAAAATTGAAACCATAAACCAAATAAAAGGAAATCTAAATGCTAGACATGAGTAGCCAGCATACATGATTGACATATGGTGGATTTCTAGTGGAAAGATTGAAATTATGAACGTCATTTGAGTTTATAGTTGCTTTCTATATGTTTGCATGGGCAAAGGGGTAGAATTGCATAATTAAATTCACTGTCATGTATGGCGACCTTGAGGAACTAGTTTCCTCGGGACAGGTCGGGCTACCTGTGTGGGATAGCACAGGGAAGCTTGGCTTCGTGGTAGGGTGGATGTCGCTTCTATGATGCTCTCTCGTCTTCGGGTGTACGAAGGAGGAGCTAGGGCGAGGTATCCATCAAGATGCCACTTATTCATGAAACCTACACAGAACTAAGATATGTAATTTAACTTCTTGATATGTCCTGTATTTATGAATTTGATAGTTACTTGAATCAAGTTGATACTAAATTGTAGTTTATGTTTCAAGTCGATTTGATATAATGTTATAGGAACATTATGATATCACTTGATTGTATGATAAAGTTATGAGAACTAGAGAAGTATGTTCTTTTCTCTTGAAGATTGTCACTACAAAACTATCTAGCTTGAAGAAAGCTTTCTCGTGATATCTCATTTTCATTTACATGCTTAAAGTTATAACATGTTTAAATGAGAGTTTTACTTTTATGAGTATTTCAAGTATATTGTTCATATATGTTATTATTGGAGTTAACATGAGAATATAAGGCATATTTAAATTGCAATTATACATGATGAATTCATGAGTTGTATATGACCAATATCAATTAGGGTTTTACTATGTTGGATTGGACAATAATGTTACAGCAATCAACATATCAAAGAATCCAGTGATGCATTCTAGAACCAAGCATATATCCATTAAGTATCACTTCTTGAGAGAAAAGGTTGCAGATCAGGGGGTAAAGTTAGAGTACGTCACCACAAAAGATCAGATTGCAGACATTTTCACAAAGCCACTTCTTAAGGATACTTTTGAATATCTCAGGGAAAAGTTGGGAGTTATTGCTCCTTTTCACAAGTCGAAGTGCAATTGAAACATTTGTCCAGGGGGAGCAGCTCAAGGCGTATCCTTCATCCCTGGTTGGACAGTGGCTACCTCTCAAGGGGAGCAGGTAGATAGAAGACAATATAGATGATCAAGTTTGATATAGCAAAGGGGAGAGATATAGTAAGGAGGAGCATTACAGTCAGGAGGAGCTAGTCATTGCAGTATCTTTTAGCTCAGTGGAGAAGACAATTCAAAGATAGATCAGCTGATGAAGATTTTTTTTGAGGTATAGAAAATAGGAAGAATCACATCATGAAGGAAAGAGGTTTGTTACATCCCTTTGCCATTGATGTCAAAGGGGGAGAAATTTCAGAAGTTGTGTAACAGTTCAGGGAGAGATACAAAAGTGAACATTCAGAGTTTATTTATTTTTGGTTGCCATCAATGACAAAGGGGGAGATCGTTGGAATTGTTGGAAATATTCTCATTGATGTCAAAAGTGTCACAAAGTTTCTTAGGCATGACGACAATAACATCAAAGGGAAATTGATCCAAAAAGATTCTAAGGCATGAATAAGCCTTCAGCTGGCGAATCGCGAGGTTCGCGAACTCTTAAGTTTGCCGGTGGCTAGTTTTCCCGACAACCAGTTAGCCGATGAAAAGATGACAAAGTAAGTTTCCAAGGCATGAATGATTTATACCTTCGGTTGGCGAATCACTCGGTTCGCAAACTTTAAGTTCGCCGATGGCAAGTTTCTCCAACAAGCAGTTTGCCCATAAGCAAGTTTAGTCGATGAGGGCTTGAAGAAGAAAGTTTAAAGTTTGTGGTTTCTCAAGTTCGCCGGTAGGCGATTTTGCCAATAAGGTATTGGAAAAATCTTTGGTGCGCGAACTCGAAAGTTCGCCGATAAGCTTTTCTGCCGACAAAGGAAGTGAATGGCATTTTTGCAGATAGAAGAGAAGAATGGTTTGTAGTTTTGTGACTTTGCTAGTAAGTTCGTGGAAACATAAGTTTGCCAACGAGTTCGTGGTGATGCAACTTTGCCGATAGGCGATGTGATAAAGATTGTATGCACAAGTTCACAAAGTGACACTTTTGTCGATAACTGATAAAATGTCCAAAGTTCGCGAAAAGTTGATTTTGCCAATAAAGGCTTTTAAGTTGTGGTTCATGGAGGTGAACTTTTGCCGATAAAGGCTTTTGAGAAAAGGTTCATGGAAAGCCACTTTTGCCGATAGTGAATGGAGAAGAGTCCCAGGTTCGTGGAGATATAAAGTTGCCGACAGATTTCTCTATAAGGTCGTTAATAAATTACATTTATTATTTATTTGGGCCGATTCCCTTTGAATTAAAGTGAAAATAGTTATTGTGAAATATTTGAAGCTGGCCGACTTTCTAAAGAAGAATAAAATAAATATTGAAGTGGTCGACTCAGTTTGTTTAAATTGGGTCCAGATTCATAGTGCAAGAATTCAGGTTGAGCCGACCCTATGAAATGTATACGTTGGAAATTAAAATTTATAGAGGCCGACTTCCTTTTGAAAAATGTAAAGTATCACATATATAAAGGAGAAATGTTCAGGGCGATAATAGGGTGCGCGAATATACATGCGAATGTGAATTGAGTGCGAAGGAAATGAACAAAAGATAATTCGGGAGTCACAGTGTGTATCCATGTTTGCAAGAACATATTGTTTTATTCTGAATTGCAGAACAGAAGGGCTGAGAAATGTGACAACGAAGTTTTGAAATTGGACTGTGACGCTGTTTGTGCAAATCATGATTTATCATTCATAGCAGAGGTGATGATTGTATTGTGCAGAGATTATTACTGATAGTGTATGTATGTCATTTCTTTTATAATCATTCCAAAGATTCCAGAGGTTGGTGCCTCTTGTTCCTTGTGAGGTTGGTCCCTCTCTTTATCTAGGTTGGTGCTCAGGTTGATAAGGGGTTTGAAGTCTCAGTAGGTTGGTGCCTATAAATTTGTAAAAGGATTGGTGTCCTTCTCAGGTTGAAATTCCTGTGGGTTGGTGCCTACAAAATATTGTAATTCATTTACTCATTTTGTGAGGCTGGATTTTGGCAGTAGACCCAAGCATCTTTTCTCACCGTGGTTTTTCCCTTATGGGTTTCCACGTAAATCTTGTGTTCTCTTGTGTGGATGTGCTTATGTTTGCATAGTTCTTACATAATTTGATTGATGCGGTAAAGATCTTGTTGTTGCAATAGAATTGAAGTAAAAATTAGTATATACTAATTCACCCCCCCCCTAAGTATATCTGTGTGTTCTAACATAGACTTGTTGCAACTCCTTGGTCAAACCCTATTGATGAAACTATAGACAATCCGTGGAAATGGGAAGAAGAGATCCAAGAGCAAAAGTGAAAGTCCTGTGATGTTGTAAACCCTAGTGTGAAAGTTGTACTATGCAATGAACCCTGTAGATTGAGTAATGTGAGAGTAAAGAGTATATAGTCAATAATTATCTGATATTGTCCAGGATAAATGACTTTCCAAGATTTGGTTTATATAGGGATCCTACAAGTTACTATAGGGATGCACTAAGGTGAACAACTCCACACAAAAAAAGGATCAAAATTTAAAAAAACAAACTAGCCATCCATGGGGTTCCTGGACCAAAAAGAGGGAAATAATTAGTGACGCAACGACTTTTGAAAAATCTGTGGTGGGAAAGAACAAAGTACCACGAGTTCATAAAGCCGCAGTTGGACTCTGGATTGCCTCCTAAGGAGGTCTATCATATAGCAGGAAAAAGGGAAGCTCATAGAATATGGTCTCGGGTGGTCCTAGAAGTAGAGACACGTCAACAAAACACCAATAAATCCATATATAGCAAAGTTGCATGGACACGAATACGGTATCCGATACGGATATGGCAATTTTTCAGATGGATACGTCTCTCTCTCTCTCTCTCTCTCTCTCTCTCTCTCTCTCTCTCTCTCTCTATATATATATATATATACAATTTAACAATATTTAAATATTACTAAAGTATATAATATAAAATAATATTATTAAATTATTATATTATAGTAATATTATTAAATTATATATATAATTAAATAATCTATTATATTTAAATATAATTTATTATTTTATAACTGAATATTATAATTTTAATAATAATAAATATTATACCTAAATATTTTTATTTTTATTTTGGAAGCATGTACAAGGGAGTTACGGATATATCTAGCCAAGCAACTATAAAAGACGACATGAGCATTTATTTCCACTTCAAATTCTACCCTTTGTACAGCTCCGCCACACTCATGTACCATTATGATTCTCATGTGGCGATTCTCTAACGTGTAGGGGTTTAATTCCGTGTGAATAATGCATTCTCGGGCCAAATCCGCTTTCTTGAATAGGGGAAAATTTGTAGTTCATGCAGAATCATGTAGCAATTCACAAATAAATCCCCGTGGGGTTGTTCAATTACGATGAGATAGATTTGTTTTTTTAGCCACTTTTTGAACCTTTGGAAGGGCCCTTCCACTCGATTTTTCATAGTTTTCCCTTCTTCAACATTTGTTTCCTACATATGTAGCACACCATTTGTGGCCATATATACGTTGTTTGGGCACAAATTCTCCTATGAAGAAATGCTCGCGCCAACAACCCACGAAAACCCTACAAACAAATGTTGTGCCCACACCACGATTCATTAAAACAAAAATGTTTTTTTAATGTTTAGGCTGTTCTTTTTTCTGAATTTATTTTAAATATGGCACCCTCTTTTCAGAAGCCAAATTCGAGCATATCCGACACAGGTCCATATTTGCCCTAATTTTGGGTACGGGCGGGCACAATATTCGAGTTATATCCATGTTGTATTGTACCCAAATCCGTACCAGGTACGTTGGTACACTACCAAGGGAAGGGGGTGCCGTATCCTGCAACTTTGATATATAGCCATTATAATACACTGGTTGTGTCCATATCTATAGTTTCTAGTATGGATACAAGTACAAATAAGACCCAATGATACATATCTAATATTACAAAATTTGAGGCTTCCACAATCCATATTACAAATGCAAAAAAATGCTTTTGGATAAACCTATGTGAGGAAATATTATAAATGTGTCAATGTTTTGGATCACACTCTATGATCCATCATCAAGACAAAGTGACAAGATTAAAAATGTGAAGCTCTTTAAAATGATTCATATTACTACTTTACAATACATGAGATTTCATAGCCCTAATGCCCAAAAGTGGGACATTAATTAAAGTTCCAATTTAATTAATTAATTAATTATAAAAGTTACAATCCACTCATTAATTTATTGATTACATATGTAATTAAGTTAATTAAATTATGAATTTCCATAACTCTCCTTAGGTTGAGAATAATTACCCTCCATAATTGGCTAAGATTTAGTCCTCATCCCTATTTAGGTTGTTCAACTATTTGTTGATTTCCACTTCTCTCAGCTACCATTTCCAAAAGTGACCCTCCTCAATCATAGTATCGAAACTCAATGAGAAGCTTGCAAGCCAAGAGAGTCTGGCAAGTTGCTCATAAACTCGTAGGCAAATACTCGCTCGATCACTCTAGAAACTTGCAAGTACTTGGCACGTCCGACCTAAAAACTCGCAAGCACTTAACAAGTCCGACCCAGAAACTCACGTGGAAAGGTGCAGGCTGAGAACATAAAAGTGAAAAAAACCCTCATTTTTCTTCATTTTCTCATTTACACTCATGCGTCTTCCACTCTTTGACAACATTGCATTGATTTATCAATGGTTGGTTAAAAGCAATAAAATTATGAAAAATGGCATGCGCCATAAGGGTCTCTATAGGCTCAAAGGCCTTAGTTGGCCTTAATTTGGAAGTGAGTGTAATAAGCAACAAAAAATTAGATGCTTTACGTTTCCCAGTGGCCACATTAACATTGTTTTTGATAAGTTAAGTAAGGATTTTGTAGGGGCCCTTGCCCTTAAGAGAATAAAGCATAGAATAAAAGCTGAAAGATCCGAAAAAGCTAAAAGGGCATTAAACATGCCCATACAAAAATATCCAAGATTATAGAACTTGCAAAAAGAAATGTCCATCATCAAAAACTGACCCAACCAAAAGAAAAATACCCCACCAACAAAGAAGATTAATTTAAATTTTTAGAAGGCCTGGGCTCTAAAATTCCCTGGATTCCACCTAACACCAAGTTCCAAGAAAGAGCAACACTTTGTTGTAGAAACCCCCTAATGGAAATCAATGATAGGGTAAAAGCATTGGAGGTTTCCGAATCTCCATCCTGAAGAATGACTTGTAGGTTGTTAATACACAAAGCTAGATCCTAGCAGTACAAAGCTAAGTCCACATGTTTTTTAGATAAGAAGTGAGAAACATAACTTGAGTTCTTCAATTTTTTTGAACATTTTGTGTAGTGAAATAACTTGCACAAGAGAAGAATACAACAACAAATACTTGGAAATATAATAGAAATTATTTGCAAACACTTGATAGTAATAAGCCACTTCAAGGGGGCAACCTCCAAAAGTCTTCAACAAGAATAGAATTTGGAATATGCTGATAATAACCTAATCACTAGCTCCTATATATACCATATTTAGCCTTCGATGCCACCCAAGCTAACCTAACTACCTATATAAGACTATATAAATGATCATATAACTTAATTAAAAGTTATGCTAACCACAAGTCGGCTACACATATCCCCATGTGCACTATAGGTTAAGGGTGTAGCAAGCCCCTCCCCTTAAAATCAACATTGTCTTCAATGTTCATGATCCTTGGATGCTTCTACAAGTCCCATGTTGCATCTTCACTACCAGATTCTTCCAATTGACCAGATACTCTATAATTGTCCTCGTCCAAGTGTCTTAGTGCATGTTTGAAGGATTCCCTTAGGTTCCAAAATGATTCTGCCCTCCTCATAAAGCTCTGGTAACATCGTTTGGATTGAAATTCTTTGTCCAATGACCTTCAAGCAGGAAACATAGAAAACCGAATGTGTTTTTGCTGACTTGGGTAACTCCAATTTGTCAGCAACACTGCCAATCTTTTATAAAAGATAGTAAGGGCCATAATACCTAAGTGAAAGTGTAATATCTCAAACTGAATTTTTTTTATTTTTGCAAATTTATGATGAAATGCATGACTCTTGCACTTTCTAATCACCCAAATCCCAATGTGGACAAGGTAAGAGCATACAGTGTTTGGGAACACCATCTAGATGAATGCAATGTTGAAAAGAAAAGTCATGGCGGCAAAGCCATCTAGACTAATCAACACCAAATTGACGAATAAGGATGCAAATATGCTCAAAGCCACTGGCAGATAACAAGCATGTCCAATCTATGCCAAGGTGGTAGATAACAAGTAGATCTAATCAATGTCAAACGGGCTGAAAATGATATGCAAATGCAAAGGGACTTGGCAGTAAACCTTCTAAGATCCTTACAATATCAAATGCAATTACTATCTGGTGGTAATACTATTCAGATTTACAATTAAACAAGTAATTGAAACTATTAATAAAGTAATTCTAGAAACACCAATAGCAACACAACTGAAATTAATTCATATCAGCAAAATATCAACTGCTGCAACAAAGGTTAGTCTGAAATAATCAATAATATGAAATGATATCAACCCCATAAGGTACGGTCAGGCCAAAGCATGTTGAAACTCAGTGTAAATCTCTGATTTGGTGCTGAAACTGGATATTGACAACTAACCCCAAATTGTACAGCCTCTTTCACTACCAAATATTCACCCAAAAACTCTACGACACCCTTGAACACTACAAAACAGCAACTAGAAATTATGTACGGCACAAAATAGGACTGGTACAACTCTCAAAAACACTCCTTAAGTTGCGACCTGAATCTAGAATTGTATGGCCAACATTTGAAGATGTGCGGCTAGGTTTGAGCTAGGAAATTTAGTCACAAAGGGCTGCGTCATTTCAACTAATCAAAACGCCTCCCTCCACAAGTGTACGGCCTGGAAATTGGCTGCAAACAATACAACCTGATCAGCAAATAGGTACGACCAACAATTAAAGACTACAATAAACTTGTATGACCAACTAGGAAACTCACAACCAGCAATAAGATTTGCTAGAGGCAAATACAACAATATAGCTCAACTTCAAACTGAAAAACACACACCAATCAACACCAAAAACCGGAAAAACTCACACTACAAACAAACTGAAAATCTCCACAACTGTTCAGCACCTAGGCAATCCTAGAGTGGAATTACTCAAATGGTTAGGAAGGTTTTCGTCCTCGAAACCATCTTGCCAAAAGGTTTTCGTCTTAAAGCAGAAAAAGAAGAACTCGTGTTCATTCTCCAAAAAGTAGAAATGGATAATAAGTCCAGAAGATCTTTTGTGCACAAACCCTCCTTATATAGACCTTTTTGAGGGAATATAATTTGATTTTAAATTCTTTTCTTTTTTTCCTCCCAGCTTAAGTATCTAGAAAGTCCCACCACCTTTTGGACCCCATTTCTAATGACACTTTATTCTCACTTTTACAAACAACCTTTTAATAATAAATAGAAGTTGTCTTTTTAAAATATAACATAAAGTTACTTTTTGGACAACTTAAATTATTAAAATATTTCCCTTTTTCCACCCATTAGCCTACGAGAAAACTTAGGAAAATAGGCTAAGGGTCTTCACTAGACTTCTGCTTGAAAAGGGAACATGACAGTCCTCCCTTCCAGAAATTGCTTGCTCTCAAATAATTGCAAATTCGGATGCTCAAGAATTTGCTTACCCTCCAAGTGGCATCCTCTAGTGGAAGATCCCTCTAATGGACCAAGTATTCTAAAATGCTTATGTTTCTCAACTTCCTTTCCCGCGCATCTAAGATGAATTCGAACACCAAAACCAACTTGCCTTCATCATCAAGTGGAGGCAACTCAATTGAAGGTGTAATATGCTGCCCAAGTGCCTTTTTGAGGTCCAAAACATGAAACACATTATGAATTTTACTTTGCTCTAGCAGCTCCAACTCATAAGCAACCTCACCAATTCTCCTCAAGGCCATGTATGGGCCATAAAAACATGGTTTGAGCTTTTCAACTCCACTCTTGAGGGAAGATAGGCTATAAAGCTGCAATCTTAAATAAACCATATCTCCAGCTTCAAATTTCCTCTCCGACATATGCCTATCAACATAAATCTTTTGTTGATTTTGAGATTGTTGTAGATTGTCTTTGAGTGCCTTCAAAATCTCTTGAACTCTCTTGAACCACATCCTTTGCTCCTAGCACTCTATTGTCAATAATAATCAAATCGACAAAAAATAAGACATCATAATCATACAATGCTTTGAAATGGGTCATACCAATGGACATATGGTATGTGGTATTGTAACAATGCTCTCCAAGATAGAGCCATTTGATGCACGCCTTCTGCTGTCCTACCACATAGTTTCTCAAATAATCCTCAACCCACTTGTTAACAATTTCTATCAGCTTGTCCGTTTGAGGATGATAACTTGTGCCAAGAGTCAATTTTGTACCAATTAATCAAAAGAGTTCCTGCCTAAACAAACTAAGGAACTTGTTGTCCCTATCACTCACAATGTTCTTTGGCAACCCATGAAGTCTAAATATCTCCTTGAAAAATAAACCAGCAACTTGTGGTGCCTTAAACTCTGAAGATATTGCAAAGAAATGAGCATATTTTGTGAGTCTATCAACTACAACAAATATACAATCCTTACCCTGAACTCATGGAAGTTCAGTGATGAAATCCATGGAGATACTCTCATTTTTGCTCTAGTATTGGTATGGGCTGCAAGAAGCCTACTAGAAAAGTTTGCTTGGCAAGATTGGCACTCTCTAATATGCTTAAGGACATCATCTTTGAGTCACTTCCAAGTAAACCTCTCTTTGATTTTCTTGTAAGCTTTGTAATACCCCAAATGACTAGCCAAAGGGGTATCATGAACTGCTCTCAAAATCTTCTCTTTCAACTTTGATTCAGGAACAAGGTATACTCTATTCTTGTAGAGTATGAGATCATTTGCTACTTGATATTTGTCATCTTGCAGCTTGCCTTCCATAATATCAGCAGCACAAGCATTCTTAGAATATTCTACTAAAATGTGAGCTTTCCAATCAGCTGAAATTTCAATCATAGAACATAGTGTAGGTTTCTCTGACAAAGCATCAACAACTATGTACTTCTTCCCTTTGACTTATTCAATATCAAAATCATAGGCTTGAAGCTTGCTTACCCACTTTTGTTGCCTCTCATTGAAATCCTTCTAGTTAAAAAAATACTTCAAATTGTTGTGATCTATTTTAACCACAAATCTACCACCAACCAAATACTGCGTGAACTTGGCCAATGCGTGCATGATGGCCAACATCCCTTTGTCATAGATTGAGAACCCCTTTTCAAGATCTTTGAGCTTACGGCTCTCAAAAGCTATCGGATGCTTATTCTACATCAAGACTGCTCCAATCCCTTCACCAAAAGCATCACAATGCACAAAAAGAAGAGAGAAATCGAGAATAGCTAATATAGGGCATGAACTCATCACTTCTTTCAACTTATCAAAAGTCGGTTACGTTGTACTAGTCCATGTGAAAGCTCCTTTCTTAGTCAAATTAGTCAAGGGGGCAGCCAACTTAAAAATCTCCTTGAGAAACCTTCTATAGTAGCCACAGAGGCCAAAGAAACCTCTCAACTGAGTCAAAGTCTTAGGAGGAGACCAATCCAAGATAGAACAGATCTTTCTTAATCAACCTGAACTCCTTGGGCACTTATGACGTGTCCAAGGTACAAAATCTATCATCCCGAACTCACATTTGGACTCCTTAGCAAACAATATTTGAGCTTCAAGAATGCCCAAAACTTCACCTATGTGCCTCAAATGATCTTCCCAAGTCTTGTTGTAAATAAGAATGTCATCAAAGAAGACCAAAACAAATTTTCTCAACCGCTTATTGAACACCTAGTTCATGCAAGGCTGAAAGGTAGCAAGTGTGTTGGTCAACCCAAATGGCATGACCAAGAACTCATAGTGTCCATAATGACAACTGAAGGCTATTTTGTGGATATCTTCTTCACTAACTCTAATTTAATAATTAATTGATCTGTGGTCTGTTTTTGAGAATAGGATCTTCTTCACTAACTCAAAAATAGACAATTCCATGGAGTTCATCGATCTTGGGAATAGGATATCTATTCTTGATTGTTCTTTTGTTCAGAGCTCTCTAATCTATGCACATCCTCATGGTTCCATCTTTTTTTATTAACCAAGACTACAGATGAAGCAAAAGAGCTTAAACTGGGCTTAATGTGTCCCATGTCCAAAACCTCCTTAATAGCCTTCTCAATCTCTTCCTTATGCATTTTGGGATGGCGACAAGGAGTAGTGATCACTGGTTTGGCTCCTTCTTCTAGCTCTATCACATGCTCAAAACCTATATTAGGTGGCCTTGTTGATGTGTGTTTTATGCACATGCAACTTAGAATAAATTACTAAGGTAATCTATCCTCTCTTGAACAAAGATACCCAAAAGCTAATCAATGTGATCCAGTGGGTTATCTCCAAGGTTCCAGTATGTTGGTTCTCAACTTGCTCATAGGATAGCCTCAATTGGTATGATGTGATATTGTTGTTTCCTCAAAGGGACTTACGTAGACTTCTTCTTACTTCACTCAGCTTATTTCTCCTTTCAGTGTGGATGATGTATGCATGATGCCTCAATAATAAAGAAAAGAAAAAAAAGATAAGGGTTTAGAGAAACTAATCTACGGTCAATGAGGCAATGATGATGCATGAATAGACAAACTCCTCAAATAAACCTAACTCCACTTCGCTAAGAATGCCTATAACTACATAGAGTAGGTGCAATCTCCTAAGGTTAGCGTATGGTTTTCAAATCATGAAAGCTCATATAAGCACCCATTGGACGGCGCAACTCAAACAAGCATCCACAATCGAACTTAAGCGAATTATAATGAAGCTCAGACTAGCTTTACACAACACTCCACCAGCGATGGATGTCAAAAGCATGAGCTAGAAGTTGATCAAATATTCAATACATACATGCATTACATCAATGAGCTCCTACTACTCTCCTTCTAATCTACTTAGAAACATCTCTTCATTTCATCAAGATACAAGAAACCATGTTATTCCACAAGACAACACTTAGCACCAAGCTCTAATGCTCCAATGTCATTGCATTAATCTTGAGAAATATTTACAACAATTTTCAAGTACTCTCAGAGAATTTCAAGAGTCTCTTCCTACTCTACTTCTAATGATCTCTAATCTCCTGTGAACTAATTGTTACAAATGAGGCAACAAGGCCTTTATATAGTTTTCCAGAATACAACCAACGGCCAAGATTGATCTGTGAATGGACGGCCCAGATCTTTACAACAAGGCAATTATGCCTATTTTTAGTATTTTCAAATGTAGTACACATATTTTGTGCATAGAAAAGAAGGAATGAAGGCACGCTTCCCAAGGTGATAAAGATGATGAGTTGGAAGACTCCTCCCTTGGAGCGCCCTTATCCTCTTATTTGTGCATGCAGGTACAATGTACTTAGACAAGGATCATGTGGCAGCATTTGATTGGTGAGGATGATGTGTATGTCACGCAAGTGCCACCTCAGCAACTCTTATGGATTCCAACAGTTTATTCAATTTGCTTTTGGGCATATTCCCAAATTGCATCATCTGTGTGATGTCTTCGAATGTGATTGCTTTGATGAGTTTGAACATTTGGGAATGTATCCTTGCTGATTTTGCCTTGTGTCTTTTGTAAGTCGGATGTGTATGATACATGTTGCTCATTTGCCTAACTCCGTGATACTTCCTCTCCTTGCAGGATATATATTGATCTTCTTTGAATGCTTCTTCATAGAGAGTAGTGAAGATAATGATGCTTCCTTCATAACATGGAGTAGGAGACTTCTCTCAAAGACTTGAAAATTCAAGAAGAGCTTGAAGTTTGATGGATAAATGTCCCTTATGATGCACATGATGAAGTGTACTGGCATGATGAACTAGAAGTGATCTCTTGGAGTGGTAATATGATGTCTCCTCTGCAGTGACTGCCTCCTGACTTCATTCCTTGCTTGCAGGTGGTTCCAAGGGCTTAGCTCCTTGGATGACTCCTCAGCTCCACTGATGCTCCTACAACACAAACCAGGAAACATATCAATTTTTTGATAGGCATTTTGACCTCATAACACAAAGAAATCATTTTGAACGTTTATTAGCCTTTCCAAGCCTAGGCGCACATTTAGGCCTGTGGAGGTACAAAAGTGCGCCTAGCATCAAACTAGTCTTATACTTGCCATTTCTATGATTTCAAACAATTGGAAATGTCTCAGGATGTTTCTCTTTCTCAAGGCGCTCACTTCCTGATGTCAATTCATATGCTTTCCTTGAGGCACAAATTTAGGTTTGTAGAGAGGTGAAAGTGCGCCTAGCATACTTGATGCAAACTTATGATTTCAAACTCTTGTGGATGCTTAAAAATGCTTAATTTTGACATAGTAACGCCTCCCCAACATTGATTCATGCCTTTACAATTGAGGCGCACATTTAGGGTTGTCCAGGTGCAAAAGTGCGACTTGATTTGACAGGTGTTTGTTTCAACTTTTTATGGACTCAAGGACTTGTGTGTGCTCCTTAAGAACCTATCAAACTCAATACCCTCAACATTTGTAGAGTTAAACATGTTTTCCTCTTAGGCTTGATTGATGAAAGGTGATTCAATGCTAGGCGCCAAAATTGGTCTATAGAAGTGAGAATATGTGCCTAGCTACTTGGGCTAGTTTTTTTGGTGTTCTAATGGTTTCACACACTTGTTTAAACTCTCAGTAGAACACTTCATCCCTAGGCACTCATTCTCATGTTTACAACCACAATACTTCCAAGGCACCATAAGGTGACTATTCAGGAGCAAAGTTGCGCCTCATCTTGAATGAGTGAATTTGCTCAACTTAATGGTTTCAAGTGAGTGTATAAGCGTTTAGAGGACTTTTGCTTCAAAGTTAACATCCAATATCAAGGTTTCAAGTCCTTTTGCAAGGCGCATTTTGATGATTCTCTAAGTGTGAATTTGCGCCTAAACTTGGGCGAGTTCATTCTTCAATCTTATCAATTCAAACCATTGCATTAGCTCAAAGAGAAGCCTTGAGACTGAAAATTCCTCAAAATTCATGGAGTTAGGCATACTTCTTCTTAGGCGCAAAAAGATGATCCTACTGATGCAAATTGGCACCTTAGGTTGGGTAAGTGAACTTTTGGACTTGAGCAATTGAAGGTGTCTTGGGAGGATTAACTCTTCAAGGCGCCACTTCCTTTGATAACTTCTCACATCTTCTCTCAAGGCACACATTTGTGGCTCTACAGATGATAAAATGTGCCTAGCTTTCCTTGAAGCAATTTTGACTAAGTTTGGACCTTCAATAAGTCTTCAAGCGCAAACTTGTTGTTGTTAATGATGATTTCACAAGCTCATACCCTAGGCGCACATCTTGACATGTACAGGAGTGAATTTGCGCCTAACTACCCTTGGTGTTTCTCAACACTTTCTAAGTCATAACACTTATGTTTCAACCTTAGGTGCAAGAAGATAACTCTGGATGATGTCTTGTCCTCCAACAATCCTAGGCGCACTTTGGTGATTATACAAGAGCAAATTTGCGCCTAGCATACTTAATCATTTTCTTACAAAATTTTTAACGTTTAAGGCACTTTGAAGGTCAAAACATCAATTTCTAGCAGGGCGCCTTGGTTTAAGCTTACCACTTGTTGAGATTTTATTCAAATCTAGAACATGAGGTTGTCATTCACGCACCACCAACTTCATGAAATAATCCTAAGACATCATCCAAGACTCAAGGCAAAGCACTGGAGCTCAAAAAAAGGGGGTCCCCATTTGCAATAGGGCGATGTGTGATTAGGTCACAACAGGCCTCCTTGGAGGTATGTCACTAAACACTTGGCTATGGTTATCCAGAAGAGACTGGATATCTACATGGTAAGACTTCTTGCCATCAGAAGAAGTTTTAGGAGTTATCATGTATTGGGCTGCCCAAGCAACCTGACCATGATAGAAAGTCCTCTCCATTCTTTTGGCTGAAACAAATGTAGGTGCTCCACTTGACATCCCACAAAGAACAACCTTCTTCCCATTTGCATGAGATTTCAGCTCCATGGTCTGAAAATTTTGAGAATATTTTTCAAGGGAATGTAGCCACTGAACTCCCAACACCATATCACTATCTCCTATGCTAACAACATAGAAGTCATCAATCACCTTGTGGTTTCCCAATGAGATGCTCAACTAGGAAATCTTCTTCATGCAACTCATGGTGAGGCCATTACCTACCATCACATTGAATCCCTTAGGGTATTCTATCTCAAGACCTCTTTTGGCCACCAAACCTTCATCAATGAAGTTGTCGGTTGCCAGACTATCAATCAACACTATCACTCTTTGTCCATGAAGGACTCCTCGAACTCTGAAAGGGTTATACTTTGGAGTACCGAATAATGTGGCAAAGGTACCCTCAACAACAACTTCCTCATCCTACCTCTCATGTTCAGATTCAACCTCTTCTTTCTCACTCTCAGGTTCAAGTTCTTGTTGTACGGATTCTTCATCAGAAACAACCTCGATGTAATGAACTTGTCCTCTTCCCAAGCACCTATGACTTGGCTCCCAAGGTTCCTTGCAAGAAAAACAAAGTGTCTTCCTTCGAAGCTCGTTTCTAGCCTCTTCTTCCTTGCTTGGCTTCTTGGGTCACTCCTTCTGAGATGGCTTCTTCTGTGGTTTTGATTGCAAAGCCTTTGAAAAAAAAAATGTTCTTTGGAACATAAAGTTCCATGTTCATTGCTCTTTTGATGGCATCTTGAAAAGGTGGGTCAAAGACCTTAACCAAACCCTTGAGGGGCTCGATCAAACCTTCTATGAACAAAACAATAAGTCTCCTTTCAGAGACATTGGGAACCATAATAGATAGCCTTTGGAACTCTGTCACATATTTGTCCACTAAACCATACTATTTCAATTGGGCCAGCTCTCTAAAATGGATCTCAAGATCCTTTCTATCAAATCTATCAATGATTTGCTGGTTGAAATCAGCATATGAGTCAATCAAACTATGTCCTTATGTAATCAGCCCATGGTACCACCATTCATGCACTACTCCTTCCGAGTGGAGGGTAGCATATTTGATTGCTTCTTCAAGCATTAGATTAAGAGAGAAGTAGGTGTCCAACTTTTGAATCCACGAATGTGTTGTGCACTTGCTTGAACCATCAAAAGTGGGTATTGACAGTTTACGCAACCGCCATTACATGTCACATCTCGTTTTTTTTGGACTATATAATTATTTTAGATTAGTGAACATTTACTATGATTGTTTTACTTTGACTAAGTTCCACGTGTGTGAAGGTAATTATTGTGATGTTATATTTGCATGAATGTGAAAGTTGATGTAATATTAAATATTATCGATGTGATTATAATGTTTTGCTTCGGCTATGTTCGGAGGAACTAACCTATTGACGTCGAGTTGAGTGCGAATGAATGCAGGTACTCATCGAAGACTAGAACATGGTTGAGGTAGAGATGTTCTAGCCACTTGGCAAGAACTGTTTGGGATGGTTAACCCTGATGCACTGACACACTCACGTAGTCTCATATTGCATTCTTGAATGGCTTTTTATGCATTATTGTAAGTATAATAAATGTGATTGAAGGTTAGATACTTAGAAAAATATTGTTTTTTAATTGTCACAGTAAGTTCGTTTCGAATGTATGATTTAGTCCTAAGTATTAATGTACTTTCATTTTATATTTAAAATGGTGTATTTTATATTATTTAATAATAAATAATAATAAGTGTTTTCTATATTTAAATAAATTAGATTAATAAATAACTTTGTTATTATTTTAAATACTTCTTGTTTTGATTTAAAGTGATTATGTTATATTGAGAATAAATAAATTATATTAATAATACTTATTATATTTAAAAATCTAAATAAAGGAATTAAAAGAATAATAATTCTGTCATGCAAGCGACAGGCATAAATAAGTTTATTCTATTTTATTTTGGAGGCTTTTGAAAAGCCAAATCTCATGCAAACAAACCCCAATTATCAAAAGCAGCCCAAAAACCTAAAAATATTGGATGCCAAAAATAAGAGGGAATTTTTGATAAAAGAAAAGTCACGACAGAGAGAGGGACCATGTTTTGGCAGCTGCAAAAAGAGGAGGGCGTCATTGTCTGAGCTAGAGAAAAGCAGAAGAGTAGCGACAGGAGGGAAGAAAAGATCAAAGATAGAATTGACCCCCTTTGGCAAGCAATCAAACAGGCTATTTTTCTTAGTTTTATTTGCAAAAACACATGGGAAGAATTTACTGTTAATCACGTTTAAATACTGGTTTGTATTAGATGAATTTTTGGTCTGTGTGGTGTCTTAGTCGACCTGTGTGACTGTCGAATAAGCTTTGGTTATACCCTGTCGCCTGCATTCTTTTCCTCTGTATTATGCTTGGATCGACCTCTTCTTTGTTTGACCGTTGGCCTAAGTTTTCTTTGGCCTATTTTCTTGCTTTGGCGCCCTGATTTTGAGTGGCCTGGCTGTAGGTAACGGCCTACTATATCATTGCCTGTAAAAATTAGTTTTCTGAACCGTTAAAATTATTCCTTGGTCGTTGTAATTAATAGCTCATTCCTGCTATTTTTGTCTCTCTACATTTTGCTTGAGGATCGACCTTTAAAACCATGATGGCTAGTATATTTTGATCGGCCTATTCTCCTTGCTGACCGACGGCCTGCCAAACTTTAGCCTGCAAATAAACAACATTCCCTGTAGCTTGATCGTTGTTCCTGTAGCGTGTAAAAATAACTCTATTAGCTAGGTAATCTTTAATCCTTTAAACTGTTGTTAAGCTATAAATTCTGTAGCAGCTTTTTACTTATCCTGTCGCAACCTTTTATTGTTGTATCAGACTTCTTGCAAGCTCCTGTAGCATTCTGTTATCTTTGTCGCCATTTTACTAGTTCCTGTAGCAGACATACGTTGTTTTCTGTAGCTTGTATGATTTGCTTCTGTAGCTTCATTTAAAAGCTCTTTAAAACAGTTATTCACAGAACAGAGACAATTTGTTTTTCTGATTATTACCTATGTTTATTTGATGCGGAAACCATTATTAAACTTATATTATGTCTTTATTTCAACAAATTGTTTGAATCACAAAACAACAATGGATAGGGAGTAGTTAACATTAGTTTTCTACAAACTATTTAAACAATAAAATAAGATTAGAGAATAAACCAGATTATAGAAAACAAATTTATATTTGCTAGAATGAATGATGTTCTTTTATTACTTGCTTGGAAGTGTGACTTTCTGAGTGATGCTTTGAAAAGGGAATTAGAGACGGACCATAGGTGAATATGGGTTGTTATTTTCTTTTTATTTTATTTTATTTTACTTATTTGTTGTGAAAAGAAAGTAGATTTTAGCTTTGCGTGTTTTGGGTTACTTTTGGGCTAGGATGTCGAATGTGGATTATCAGAGATGGCTTTTCCTCTTTTCGAGAATTGAACCTGTAACTATTTTTTCAAATGTTTAGATCTAAACGAGCAATCATTGAAAAAGATGAATATTTTGTCTAGCAAACTTTATTGATATATATCTCTGCCACATCCTATTGTGAGACAATCTGCATTTCATTATTTGGAATTGCACATTAGACATCAAGTTGCATCGGGTGTTCCCTCATGCAAGTTGTTTCCAGGTAGATAGACATTTTGTGCACGGTTGGGTTTCCTTCGTGTCATGAATGGATCCAGGGAAGTGTAATTGCTTCATGGTTGGGTGGAAAAGCGCCTGAGCCATATTCCCGTCTCTCGTCTCGCAAGAGAACCATGTGGGTTCGTGGTGACTAGAGAGTTGTTTGATTTATTATACTTGTGCATATTTATTGTAACTTAAAATTGTATAAATTATGGCATGAAAGCCAATGGACCTTGTATATTATTTTATAGTGCTATCACCTGGATTGAGCACGAGATTTTGTAAGATTTAATGACTTTTATTGATTCATATTTATGAGATTTATCTTTTACTTGTGATGTAATTAAGTGGATTATTTACTTCATTTTACTTCTGTGATGGTTTGGGTACTTTACATTACAAGTCTTGATGATTGTGGTTCATGTTTCTCTCTTCTTGGATGATTTCTCATCTTTAGGTTATACAAATCTTGCAAAGACATGGTTGAATGAAACTCATTTCTCAGAGATTGGTATTCATGCAAATAATCAATGAAATTATCACCACCATGCTAATTCGGTTGCTCTTCTCCACCCTCAGGACCTTCTCTTGTTAGAAACTTGAACTGGAGAGGTTGAGCTACAGAACCAATCACCATCCTAGTGTGGTTATTATTATGATTTGTGGATGAACTTCCTTCGCCATTCTAACTACTTGGTAAAGGCCAAAATACATGGTTGCACCTACTCAAATAAAGACAAATGAATAGTTATGAGAGGTGGCTAATAAATCCAAAAGAGGGTGTGAGACTCAACTACCCAAAAGTGGGTGAGAGTGACAAATGTAATTGATGGATTATGCCATGTGTTTTCATAATAACCATGTCTAATTAACCTAAGCAAGCATTATAACGTGTAGAAAAAAGAAATATCCCTAAACATAAGGAAAATAAAAAACCTACACTAACACCCCCCTTAAGTGCAGCTTAGGTAGGTGAAAAGATGGGTCCCAACCAAAGTTGCCGATTCTGGTATGGGAACGGATTCGGGAGCAAGGTTCTGGTACGCCGGTACGGCAAAAAAAAATTCTGTGGGTACGGTTGGGTACGGCTGTACTATATATATATATATTTATTTATATAGTATATACCATAAAAATTAAAAAATATACAGAATTGAACATACATAATACATTTGAATCTTGATTGATAATTTAGATGACCAATGAACAATGAAAATCATTTCAAATACTCAGTAGTCAGTATTGTATTACAAAATTTGAAATTTCAAAATAGTAAAATACTATAAGTCTATTAGTCTATAATCAAGATTCAAAAGTCAATCTTTCGCTCTTCAATCTTCATCAAAAGGATCTAGATCTAAGTCATCATCATCGGTTGGTTGCAAATCGTTTGAAACACAAGCATATGGAGTGCCACTCCCACTATGTACATCATGTAGAAAATTCTCCTCATCATCTATAGTGATTGTAGCAAGCTCTGTAATAGATGCATCCAAGTTGGCACACTCAGGTGCTATATCCCAATTCTTCGCTGCCCCGTCCTTGTACTCAACTTGCTTATATGATAGAAGATGCAAGTTGGAGTGGACATAGACCAAGTCTTCTGCTTTTTTAGCAGCCAATCGATTACACTTCACTAAGTGGATATAGGAGTATGTACTCCAATTCCGTTCAGCTGAAGAAGAACTTGCAACCTATTCAAATTCCAAATTAGAGCTCTAGCCAATACAACTTTAAAATGCAAAAAATGGTAAGTACTAAGAATGTTAAAATAAAATATGCTTACTTGTGATAGAATTTTGATTGCAAGAGGCTGGAGCAAAACATAATCTTGCCCATGGAGGTACCACCATGTATGGGCATCTTCCTTGTACATGTCTCCAATAGCACACAAACTATGCTCTCGTCCTTGTATGAACGTGCCAAACTCTTTCCTAACACCATTCACCATTTCTAGATCGGAGTAGATTCTTCAAAATGCTTTCATGCAGCCGGAAGCAACTTCTCTATCTCTATATGGTGAGGTTCTCCCCGGCAAAGCAAGTATCTCAGTACTATAATATTTGGGAGACGAGGCATATGCAAGGAGGTGCAAGGGTGTGTTCATCTTGTCCCAACGGTCATCAATGATTTTTTTGACACTTAGGAAAAATGTTTCGTTGGGGTCATTGTCCTTTTGTGTTATTATGCTCTTTATTTTTTCTACCATGGAGTCAATGCCATCATAGATTTCCCCCAAACATGGCTGATCTATATCAGCAAACCTAAGCATACTCATGATAGGCTCCGTGAAACTTGTAGAATTAATAGAGATTGAAATAGTAGAGATGCACAACAAAGAAACTGCTACAGCAGAAAATCAAACTGTATTCATCTTCTTGCATCTGATACCAATTTGTTGGGGCAGAAGCAGAAATAAGAATAAAAAACAATACAGTAAAACAAAAAATAGAACGCACAGCTACAGCCAAAAAAATACTGATCCTTTTTAATTTTCTTCTCCCTGTTTTAAGCAGTTACACAACCTCTATTAATAGAGGATTTCTTACCATGCAAAAATCTAATAACTAGACTTAATCTCCTAAAATCATGTGATCTAATTGCTGTAAAAATATTCATGCAAACTAGAGTTTTATTTTTCTCCTCATGCACGAAGAAATTACAGCAGTTCTAACACTCCCTCTTAATTTCTACCAATAACTACTTCAGCATTTACAATGCCTGAATTTTTATTCACAAGCTGTTCTTTGAAAAAACATTTTGGGACCAGTAAAACTTATTCAAGCTGCTCTAGTAGCCTCCTAGCTGTAATCCAAGTTCCCAACATCATTGGACACCATTTGCACATGAAGTGTCTCATTACCCTCTTAAAGGTATGATGCTGAACTTCCAGATTTCTGGATCTGCCCTGAACTATTGGACATCAATCCTCACATGCATGTCTCATAACCCCAATGAGGTATAGTTTCTCCGATCCACAAGCATCTCGGACTATTGAACATCTATCTATCTTCTACTGCATCCTTCCCTGTCTTCAAAGTGTTCGCTTCTTCAAAATAGGACAATTGCCTCATCTTCAATGAAGGCATCATCACTCTCAATATCTGGTGGTTCTTCCATTTCCAAAAAATTATGTGACTAAACTTCTTGGAAGCAAATAGAAAATCTCTGTATTTTGAGAAAAATACCTTTGTAGAGAATTCACTGTGTAGTAGCAGCTCCTAAATGATACAGCTCTTCCTTTTAAAAAAAATGCAATAGATCTGCACCAACAACAATAATCCACTGCTTAAACTTGGCTATGAGGATCTTTTTGCTCTAATACCATTTGTAGAATTAATAGAGATTGAAATAGTAGAGATGCACAACAGAGAAACTGCTACAGCAGAAAATCAAACTGTATTCATCTTCTTGCATCTGATACCAATTTGTTGGGGCAGAAGCAGAAATAAGAATAAAAAACAACACAGTAAAACAAAAAATAGAACACAAAGCTACAGCCAAAAAAATACTGATCTTTTTTAATTTTCTTCTCCCTGTTTTAAGCGGTTACACAACCTCTATTAATAGAGGATTTCTTACCATGCAAAAATCTAATAACTAGATTTAATCTCCTAAAATCATGCGATCTAATTGCTGTAAAAATATTCATGCAAACTAGAGTTTTATTTTCTCCTCACGAACGAAAAAATTACAGCAGTTCTAACAAAACTCAAAACATATTGCACAAGTTCCCAGAACTCATCAACTAGGATCAATGACTTCACCTTTTGAGCCCTCTCTGAATTAGTTGTCTTCCATATACTCCATTGGTGGCTAGTGACCATGGAGCCTAATGCCTCTTTCACCTTCACAAGTCATCTCAAAACGATTGTGTGTGATGCAAATCGAGTCTCAACAACCTAATGTTATGTAAAAAAACAAGTTAATAACATATTAAAAATTAAAATCTAAATCAATGAATCATGCAAATAAATAAAAATATGGCATAAATTAAAATTAAAATAAACTAAATTTACCTTCAACAACTCCAAATGCGAGAAAGCCCTGAAGATGCCTTGTGACATATGATGGTTTGTCACAAACATTTGAATCTCCTCACCCTCATTGTATGTATTTTTCACCCAATCTACTTGAGTGCCAATTGCTTGCATCACCAAGTTAAGGGAGTGTACGGTACATGGTGTCCAAAATATGTGTGAGTATCTTTCCTCAACCAAAGCACCTACTGCCCTACAATTTTTTGCATTGTCTGTAATGACTTGGACAACATTATCAACACCCACCATCTCTATGGACTCAATGAGGATTTTGGAAATAAATTGTGCATCCTTGATTTCCCCCTCACAATCAACCGACTTCAAAAACATTGCCCCTTTGGGGGACACAGCAATAACATTTATTAAAGGTCGGTTTTTGCAATCTTTCCATCCATCAAAAACAATGGACACTCCTGTTTCAATCCATGAATCTCTAATTGGTTTTAGTGATTTCTGTACATAATTTTTTTCTTTTGCCAATAAGGTGGTTCGCACCTTTTCATAACTAGGACCTGTGTAACCAGAAGGTGCATTACTAATTGCTACCACCATTTCCCGCCAACATGGTGATCTCACCAAATTGAAAAGAAGACCATTGGCATAAATGCAACGTGCAATTTTTTCATCTACAATATCTCTCATTTCATTTTGAAATGCCTTTGCCAATGGACCTCTTTTGCGGGAAGAAGAAGAGGGTTCATCATCTTGGATTGCCTCCAAGTCCAAGAAAGGATGTTGTGGCCTGGAAAAAGGAGCTTCTATAGGTGGATTCATTGATGTTTTCTTTGTTAAAGGATGAGCTCTTGATTTTGCTCTTGCACTCTTTTCATCAGCGTCTTCTTGTTCTTTAATGTATGCCATAATTTGTGCTTTTGGCAACCCCTTCTTGTTTGGCCCTTCACATATTTTTATTCCTTTTCCACTTATGGCACATAAGTGAGCTTTCAATCGAGTATATGAGCTCTTAAATGTGACCTTGCACTCATTACAAACCCAAACAAAAGCCCCACCTCCTGCTAGTTGTTCAATCATGTTGACATGTCTCCAAAGAGGAGATCCTTGATCATATTTAAATTGTTTACTGATACTCTTCTCAAGACCCACTGAACTTGAACTAGTAGGCGTAGCCATTTCACTTTCAAATAGATTGTTGCTTAAGAAATTACAAAATTTAAATTAAAATAATAAAATATAATAAAAAAATTCCAACCCTACACTAATAAAACACCTAAACATTCAAGAGAAACAATAAAATAGGTTTAAAAAATGTTAAAACTTGTTTTTTTTTTTTCAAAAAAAAAAGTTGAAATTTTTTGTAAAAAACTTGAAAAAATTTAAAGATCCATAAAAAACTTGAAAATTTTTAAAAAATCCATAAAAAACTTGAAAAAATTGAACAAAAACTAGAAAGAATAGGTTAAACTACTTACCTTAGATCAATAAATGACCTTTGTGCAAGCTACAATCCTTCCTTGGTGCTTTGCAATCAATTCCCTTCGGAAAAATAGCCGCAGCCCTCCACAATGCAAAAATGAACAAAAGATGAAAAACTCTTGTTAAATGGAGGAGTTGTTGCAAGATAAAGAAGTGAATGGGGGCGTTTTTGTTATATGGATCCTTTTAGGGTTTCGTTTTTTTTTTTTTTTTCATTTTTAAATGACTTTAAAAAAATGTTTTTTTTTTTCTGTTTTTTAATATTAAAAATGTGTTTTTGCTCGCGGGAGCGGCCGGGAGCGTTTAGGAGCAGCCGGGGAGCGCCCCACCTGCCCCGGCTTCTCGATGGGTCCACGTATCGCGAACCCACAAAGAACCCAGGGCCGGCGGGGCGCTCCCTATCCGCTCCCGTCCGGTACGGTACCGACCCCTAAACCCCAAGAACCCGGTAACTTAGGTCCCAACAAATGAAGTCTGATGAGGTACCCATGTACATAGAAATCCCCCCAAAGAGAAAAAGTCCCCCCAAGAAGAGAGAGAATACCCCGCCAAATAAAAAGAGGAAAGAACCCTCTCAGAGTAGAGAGCGAAAGGAAGGACTAAGCACCCCCAGAAGATGAAGCCTCCCACACCCCCAGCAAAAGCTTGTAGATGAAGATACTTGCTTTCTATGGAGGGTTTGGTGAAAATATCGACAACCTACTTGAAAGTCTAGCAGTAGCGGAGATCAATGATGTGTCATGAATAAGCTTCCAAATGTAGTGCATGTGAACCTCTATGTGCTTGGTCCGCTAATGATGGACTAGGTTCCATGAAATCTGAATGGCACTCTGGATGTCACAAAATATGACCAATGGCCATCTGAACTAGATAACAAAGTCATTGAGAATATGAAGCCAAATGGCCTCAATGGCAGCATTAACAATCCCAGCCTCGGTGGAAGATAGAGCAATTGCAGACTGCTTCTTGCTCGACCAACAAATAGGACCTAAACCAAAAGAGAAGCTATAACCCAAAGTTGACATGTAGGTTTTTTATTTTCCTTATGTTCAGGGATATTTCTTTTTCCTACACATATTATTAAGCTTGCTTAGGTCAATTGGACATGGCTATTATAAGAGCACATGGCATAATCCATCAATTACATGTGTCACTCTAACCTACTTTGGGTAGTTGAATCTCACACCCTCCTTTGGATTTATTAGCCACCTCTCATAACCATTTGTTTGTCTTTATTTGAATAGGTGCAACCATGTATTTTGGTATTTACCAAGTAAGTGAAACTCCCACCTATTCCCGGTTGTTGGAGTTATTACTCCTCTTGGATGTATATGCCTCTATTTTTTCTATAAATACAACACTCGCCTCTCATATTTGCTAGTCAGATGGAGTAATGAGAGCATTGCCTAAATTTTCTTGCATTTTTGTCTCGTGAATTCTCTCCTTTCAAGATATGCTCTCCATTGTGCTATTTTGATCTTTGATCATCTATCGATTGGAGTGCGTGTGATCTATGGTTGACAATAGATCTTAGTTCAGACTCTCATTTCTAATAGAATCTAACATAACTGATTCAATATTGATCCCCAATAGCTGAATTTTGGACTATAGCTTCCTTAAATGATTCTCCAACTTCAGTTAAAAAAAAAATTGCAAAAACGTTCCCAACCGTTTGTGAGATATAGGCAAATCTTCAAAAATTAGGGTTTCATCCTCACCTTTGCCCAAATCATCGCTCCAATACCACTTGTAATGAAATAACTTGCACAAGAGAAGAATGCAAAAGCAAATACTTGGAAATATAATAGGAATTACTTGCAAACACTTGCTAGTAATAAGCCACTTCAAGGGGCCAACCTCCAAAAGTCTTCAACAAGAATAGAATTTGGAATATGATGATAATAAACTAATCGCTAGCTCCTATATATACCATACTTATGCCTTTGATACTACCCAAGCCGACCTAACTACTTATATAAGACTATATAAATGATCATATAACTTAATTAAAGGTTATGCCAGCCACAAGTCAGCTACACATATCCCCATGTGTGTTATAGGTTAGCATTTTCCCAATTAGACAGACCAAATTCTGCATTATCTCCTAGAAAGACCACCTCATTATTGGTTATGATGTGGTTGAGGATCGATTTTTTGACTCAACATCAAGAAGTTGTGCACAAAGCTCGGTTTCAAAATCTACAACTATGGAGGCTCTTGTGCGTTGCTCCCCCATATTGCTAATTCCCTCCTCCCCTAGAATAGTCTTGACAAAGTTGAAAGTAGCCCCATCTGGGATACAGAAAGCCCTTCAGAGGTGATGATCTGAAACCACCCCACTATAAGGGGAGTACTTAGAGGAGGCACCTTGAAACAGCATTGCCCTGAAAAACATACAACCACACCCGAGAGACAAAACAAGCACACCAAAAAGAACTTATGACATAGCAATTGGAAGGCAAGTTAATGCCTGCATGTATCATTGGGAGATGGCACTTAATGCCATGAAAAATCGACAAGCGTGCAACATCCTATTGAGGGATAGGCAGCATCCTCCCAGATTTTCAATCAGTAATTGAATCATATCCCACCAAAAATAACTTGAAAGATAATGATTTAAATGAAAGCATAATTATTATCATTATTTCGTGTGGGGGGGTATTCCTCCTTAAGCAAATGCAAAATGTTCCATTCATCCAAGTTGTAACTAATTTTTATGAGGGTGGGAATTACTCAACGCCAGCATTGGCAAGGAAGTCCACAACCCTGTTATTCTATTTGTAACAATGCCTGAAATAAATCTCTTCAAAACGCTGAGCAATCAGGTTGGATTCCTCGATGATATTTTTAACCTCCATTCAGCCAAAGAACTTCTCTGCATTCCTTGAACAACAACTAACATGGATCGACTTCCACCTCCAGTTTCTTGCAATCCAAATAAGCTGCCATATTGAGACATTCAAGAATAACCAGAGCTTCTGCTTCTTTATTTGACTTATTTCTTAAGTGGAAAAAGCCTCCTCTAATAAGAGAGACAAAGGGGAACGAATAAGAGCCCCAACACCCACCTGGCCTGGGTTACCTCTCACAGCACCATCAAAGTTTAACTTATAGAAGCCTTCCTTATGCAAAGACCATTGCACAACTTTATGCTTAGAAGTGTTAATGATTACCTCATTAAAGGGGGAATGGCCACATTACCATTTGTGATGCAGTGTGTGTGCACTTGCACGTGTTGTATCATCCATTTGCAATATACACAGTTGGAGAAGTAAAGAAATTATATAAAGTGATTCACATATTTTGCCCATGTATTTGTGTTTATAAAGCGAAAGAAAGAAGTCTTGGATGAAAGAAAATGGCAAGTGGATGAGCAAATGGAATATTTATTCGAATGCTTGCCCTATGGATAGCAAAGGAAGAAAATCTTTTGTCATAGATAAATTCCACAAATCTATGTGGAGTGGTATTCTAGGAAGAAAGAACAAATACTACCTTGAGAAGTTTAACCCCACTTGTGATCATCTACAAAAAGCATACAATGGGGCGAATATCCCTTGGAGAGCTAAGATTTTGATTGCTCAGCTTAGAACTAACTCTCATCAGCTCCGGTGTGAAACAGGAAGGTGGAAAAGGCCTAAAGAGACTTGGGAAGGGAGAGCGTGTGAATTTTGCACTGTTGGGGCAGTGGAATCAGAAAAAACATTTTATTTTGGAGTGTGATACTTACATGACATCAGGGCAAAATATGCGGGCATACTGACAGCAGCTTCTTGGCATGATTTATTTACAGAGGGGTCTTTTGAGAAAGCTGGAGAGCTCATTATCTCTTTGAATAAAAAAAGAAATGAAAGACAAGCAAATATGATAGGGCTGGTTGTCTCATAGACTATTTTTAGCCTCGTGGACATTAAAAGTTATTCTTATTCTATTCTATTCTATTGCACACATAAACATCTAACATTTCACCATATTTATATGAGCTTATAACTAATCTGATACAAATAATGTATTTGTAACATAACAGAAAATTCCAGATTGTCAGTAAAATTATGGATATTTTATGTCAATTTTCAAACTCAAATTTTATCGAGCCATTTCTGAGTTGACTTCAATTTGGCTGGTACACACACTGAGAAGTTCAACCCATGACTCTAATATATGGTTGGCAATCTTGTGGTAGTTGTATCATAGATTCATATTTGTATACTTTAAGGTCCACTGTTTTTAAGTTTGCTTCATTGTAATGTGAAATGAAAGAAAAAAAAAACTTTTACTATAGAAAACATACAGGTTGGTCAAATCTTCCATTGCAAACTTAAGAATGAACCTGATACCTTTCTCCTTCTACCATCAAAAGTTGCCACAATTGAACTAACAATTTTGTATCAATTTAGCTCTTGCGAGTGAATATGAATAATGCAAATTCTTTAAATCCACATTAATGCCGACTGTAACAAAATTACTAGATTATGCTATTGACTCCAACATAGGAAAAAAATTGACCCTATCAATCTTCAAGCATTACCATAATGCAACCACCCAAAACTTTTAGTATTGAAACACAATTATGTGTGCATGCTTTCCTATGGTTGTTACAAACATGCCAGCAAAATGGTCATTAATGGTTCATTTGCATTATCAAGAGAATTTCAGCTATTAAAATCCAAGTTATCTTTGGAATGTTAGAAGGGCAGTTTCCAAACTGCTTAAGACTGTCATGTAGGTTTTTGTAGAACACTATACGCAATAGGTTTCTTTCAAAATGCAAGACTGAAGCAAAGCAAAAATTTTGAACAATCCTGTAAATGGCACCCACCACATTGGAAATTTGCTTATCACTGAGTCTGTCTCTCTGGGCAGCCAATATCTAGGCTCAGCTTTTTAATGTATTAAGAAATGTATTTTCCAACCGGAAGCTCTAATGGGATTGAAACTAGGGATGAATCCTATACTAATCCAACATGCAACAAAATGCTAGGGGTGTAAGGACCAAAGGCATAAAGGCAACAATGTGAAAAATTATAAATAATGCATTTAACATCACCATTAAAATGCAACTACGTGTGCAATGTAATCAAATAAATCAAAAAACATACAAACATTAATTTTTAAACCAACGAAATGTTTAAATAGACTAGTGATAGTCATTAGTCTTTTCCCTGCCGCTTTCATTTTTGTTTCTTCATGTCCATACTCTCCCTTCAGGTGTGGGGCCAACTTTGGGACATACCAACCATTAAAGTGAAAAGGGGATGATAAGAAATATCTCCACCCCCTGTCCTGTGCAATGCATGGGAATGCAATCTTCACCCCCAAGGATGCCATCAGTGGAGCAAAGGAATTCTGAAAACAGAATAGACCAAAAACAAAGAATAGCTCCTGAGGAGACAGGCAAAAACTAGCTCTGATAGACAAAGTTGTACTAGAACTTAATATCAGATAATAAAAATTTCCATGGTGCTTTTAAAGGATTACCACAACCAGTTAAATTATTTTCTTGGTCTACTGCATAGCTCTAAGGATTTTAATGAAAATGTCACGGAAGACATTTTACAGAATTCTGTTCTCATCTTCATCATGTAAACGCAATCAGGATATATATTCCAGGTTATTCTACTGGAGACCTAAACAAGTAAAAATTGATACCCATATTTTTGGAAATATAGATATGTTCTAAAGGTTAATATGATGTTTTCCAACAAGTACTCAAGAGTCCAACCTCTCCTGGATTGTTTAGTGGCATATTCGATTTTAAGTTTTAAGTAGATGAGACTTGGGGCTCAAACAGCAATCCAAGTTTATTATGATCGTGTTAGCATTACTTGCAAATAACCTTGTGATTAATCATGACCCAACACATTTGCCTCCCTGTTTCAAACTGCATTATAGCACAGCAGTCAAACCTGGGCATTGACCAGAAAAAAGGACACAATATCTAACAAGTTATTCCCAAGCTTTTTTAAAATGGTTCTAGAACTTGTATATATACCTATTGTTTTTATGGCTCATTTTTACACTTTGTTTGCCATGCTAAGTTTTTCTTGTTTCAAACCAAGGTAATTAAATTCCATTTACACTTTTGCCATGCCATGTAACGGAATACTACTGTGATTAAGATACACAAGTTCAAGCTCAGCCACAAGAATATCATCCAGCTGCAGATACACACAATACAGCAGAGAGGGGTGATCCAGGGATCACACCTAATTGTAGGAGGAATCAACCCATCCCCAAGAACAGTAAAATCCTAATTGTGTCACCTATGTGTACCCAGAAAGAGGGTTTGTTCTACCTGACATGCCTTTCCTTGGGAAATTTCCATAAGCAGACACAATATGAGTCCCAGGGATGACACTATACAGAGCCCATAGCACAAGTACTGCAGCTTACTCTGCATTCACTTGGAATATAATCATAAATCATAAACATAAGCATCAAACTAGAAAATTTTTGAATAGGTCACTCGTTGGTTTTCTCCCTACTGTTTGAACTAATTCTTTCCCTTAATTTTGGTATTTCAGGGACTTGCCATACAGGGCATCCACACTCCCCACACAGGTCTGAGTACAACCAAGGAGCATGGTAACTGTTCCCGTGAAAGGAGACGGTAAAAAAACGTCCCCACCTCATCCCTGTCCTGTATAAAATGTAAGGATGAAATCGCCACCCGAGGATGCCTCCCTATGGATCAAAGGTTTTTGAAGACAGAATAAACTAAAAATCAACATAAGCACCTAAGAGGGAAAGAAAAAACAGCTTTGAAAGAGAAAGATGCACAAAACCTTCATTTCCAATGATAAAACGTCCCATGTTTATTTTACAGGATTACCAGTTAAATTCTCTTCTAATCACAGTGTTGGACTCATGCATTGTGATTTTCAAATATTCATGTGCTAAATCTAGCAAATTATTGTAAAGATCTGGATGAGAATGTGATAACAAACAGCCTGCAGATTGCACCACTCACTTTCATCGTGTAACTGCATTCAGGATGAATATTCCAGGTTCTTATACCCTACGACATTATTTTTAATTTTTAAACCTGGTACAAAATTATTCTCACGTTTTGACAACATAATAGTCTTTAAATGGTTAATGTGAGGTGTTTCCCAACAAGCAATCATGAGTTCATATCCTGTAGCTTTTAAGAATTTTATTTATTTATTTTAAGCTGTTGAGCTCTAGGGCTCAACTGCTAACCCACACTTATTGAGACACCCGAGTTCAAATCTCATCTCTAGAAAATATCACTAGAAGAAGAGACACAAAAGTCATTGCAGGCAGGTGAAACGGATGACCCAAGGATTATATCTACTTGGAAGAGGAAATGCCCTGGCCATGTGAATGCTAAAAGCCTAATTGGCTCACGAGTACACATCAAGAGGTTTGGTACTAACCGATAAGGCATTGGGTTGAGAGATCAACATAAGGAAACAGGCACAATATGAGTCTCAATAATGACATTATTCAGAGACCTTCATTGTGCAGGTACTGCATTACTTTATTGATAAATCTCTGGTCAATATTTTACTGAAGGTGTGGACAACTCAGTAGCAGGGTTATATGAATGAAACATACAGATAATGGTAGGAAATCAGATTTTGTCTAGGTGTTGGGTTTTAGAATGGAAAATGAATGCAAAGTAAGCTGCTATTCACAAACTAGGAATTATCTCTCTTGTCCTACAAAGGGAATGCAAAAACGCAAACTGCGATCAATCTGTCCTCCTGTAAATCTTCCCATCCCAAAACTTACAGACCACTCTACACTTTGCACCTCCGAATATTCATGGGTTTGGACCAATTTGGCACAAAAGAGACCCAGACACAAAATTTATAAACAATGCTGAAAATAAAGATCAACCAAGAATATTGCCTGGCTGAATACTTCAAATGGTCAGGTATCAAGAAGGGTTTAACATTAGATTTTAATACCTTCAATTAAACCTCTAAACTAAAACAAAAATCTAAATCCTACCAATGAAATAATATGCATAAAATCTAAAAAATTCTGGATATTATTACTAAACCTGATTGAATTCAATAAAAAACGAGAATTGCACGTACAACCAAATGGGCTACAACGAATCCCAACAATTAATCGTACCTTTGAAGGATCGACTTGAGGGCAGGATTTGAAGACTTGAATCACTCGATCGGTGACCTCCTGCTTGTCTAGATAAGTTGCTGGGGAGTAGGCCACTTGGGTGTACTCCCTTCTACCCAAAAATCCCCTCACCCATGACTCTACATGCACATTTCTATTAGTCAATTCTTGGGAATTTAGGCTTCCAAAATATTTCGGCAAATCTGAAGCAGTGCATTTCGTTGAATGTACTAACGACCGCCGTGCCAGTGCTCGAATTCCATGCCTAATCGCCTGCATTTTGCTTTGTCTCCGACTCTCTTTTCACCTCTCCCTTCCTGGGCTTGACAATGGAGGTCGACCAAAACTCGGAGCTTAAAATATATATCCCCAAAACACCTAAACGAAGACACACTTTCGGAAGTAAATCTAGGCTAACTAGCACTTGCAACTTCAGGGGTGCAAGGATTGGCTGATAGAAGTTAAAGGGAAGATTGGGAGGAATTGAAGGAATAGGAGGAACCAATGTGATGAATGCCTCTTAAATTGTTAAAGATTTTTTGGAGGGAGTTCATTTCTAGATGAGGAAATTTCTCTAAGGCATTTTTGTGTTATTTCCTATTTTTTTAATTATAAATTTATTTTTTAATTATATTGGTGTTCACCAAAGAAGCTCAAAATATAGGTTTTTTTTTTTTTTCTTTTTGGGGGGCGTGAACTAATGGGGCTCAAATAATAAGGCATGGATTCAATTAATGTCTAGAATCTATGCTTGGGAAGATGGAGTATGGGGGCGAACATGTGAAATACATAATTTGCCACCTATTTAGTGCTCTGTGTCATGTTGCAACCGTGCATATACACAATTCCAAGTGTGTTATCAACCCCTTAACTATTATATATACCCCTCCATTTTCTTACACCATATGCAATAAGGTTTGGGCATAAATCTTTGTGCTTGAAGTAGTAGACTGTAATTTTTTTTGTGAAACCCAAGAGTTGCCTTGGGAGACAAAATTCCTAATGTGGAGGCAGACTCCATTCATGGCCACATTAGACTCTATGACTACATTGGGGACAGCTGGGACATTATCTTTCTCACACCCTCGTCAATTCTCAAAACTCTTCAATATATCATTTTGTTTCTATGTTTTTTTTGTTTTGCTTATGTCTTCATTCTTTCCCTAGGTCAACTGATTTTACACTCGTCTGTACTACCGAGCTTGGAAGGATTGCAAACTACATTGATGAATTTGAGAAGCATGGAGTGAAGCTTTTGGGCTTGTCCTCTAATGAGGTGGATTCACATAGAGCATGGTTCCTTGATGTTGAAGCATGTTCCCCTGGAAGTAAGATTACATACCCAATATTGGTTGATCCCAATGGAGAGATTATGGCAAAGCTTAATATGTTGATCATTGCTTTCCTGTTGGTATAGTTCTTCTGATCTTCCTCCGTACTTTCAGGCGGGATCTAACCCATTATGAAGAGTTGGATAAGGAAGCTCAAGCCCAAATGAATGAAGAACCCTCTGGATGGAAGCTTGTTGTGGATGATGTTTTCCAAGCTCCTGCTCATTCACAACTCCTTTGTATTATGGTGGTGGATGGACTACAGATATTGGGTATGGTTGTAGTGACTATTTTATTTGTTGCCTTTGGTTTTATGTCTCTAGCATCTCGAGGAGCTCTCATTACTGGCATGTTGTTTTTCTACCTTGTGCTTGGAATTGTTGCGGGCTATGTGGCTGTGAGGATGTGGAGAACCTTGAAAGGAGGAGATCACAGGGGCTAGAAATCAATTTCTTGGCGTGTTGCATGCTTCTTTCTTAGGATTGTTTTCTGATTCTTACAGTAATGGGGTTTCAGTTTTTCTATGTTTAATGAAATTGTAGCAAACAGATTTTAGTTTTTGTGCTAGCAAAACAAAGAACTGAAGCAAATACCTTTTAAAAAAAAATCCTCCACGACCTTGGATCGATTCCTGGAAGGCGATTCTTTTGTTTTCTGTTTGCGCTCCCCCTCAACTCACCTCAAATCTTGCAATTTGATATGCTCGCCTAAGTTATTTGCTTTCAACTGTTTTTAGAGTATTCGAAGACTTTTTCTGACACGATTTTTCCCCCACGTGAGAAAAACTAACGAGTTTAGAAAAATTTCCAGTGTGAGACAACTTTCCGGTTAAGTGAAAGCCCACATATAAAAAGCCTATCGGCTAATTAAATGAATGCACACAAATAAGCATAAAAAATCAATCTAGATTTAATAATTTAATTAATAATAGTTGGAAAAGATAATTGTAATAATAGTATGTGTTTTGTAGTTGAAATTTGTTCGTGAGTTAAATATTTGTTTAACATTGATGAGGAAATGATTTATTAGTAAATAGTCTTCATAAATTGATTAGTTGATTTTGAGTTTGATTTAATATTTGTTTGGCTAGCATACAATACAATGGAGTGAATAGTGAGTGGCTATGGAGGAGGGAGAGTAAGGGAGGGGTTGCTCTTATGAATATAGGATTGTTGTTCTTTGAAGCTTTTATAAAGATAGAAGAGAGTGTCATGACACTTGTATGGTTGTCTTACAGGCATATCAACAAATAAATCAATGGTAAAGTTACCAAGCTTAGAGAGGGGTTGGTAGTCATGATCTGAATAATGATTACCATCACATTATTGTACACAAATTTGATAGATTGGTGGGTATTTGAGGGGATCTCTTGGGTTTGTGTGATCCAAGGGTATCCCAGATGAACTCCAAATTGGTTAGAGGTGGAAGTAATATGACATAAAATGAGTAGTTCCTACAACCTAATTTGAATGGGGAGAAAATGCAACTTATTTTGTCAATAAAAGTGACATTAAAACATTTAACTGCAACACCTAAAGTAACATAATAATTCTATTAGAGATGGTGGTTGAAGATTATTTCTTCAATGCAAATATTGAATAAGAAGTTAGGTTCAATGAAAATTGGTTGCACCAACTTAACAATTACACACCCTTCCACATAGAGAGGTCCATGATAGACATTATTAGGGATCTCATTAGAAGAAAATGTGGTAGGAGGAAGAGGAGAAGATGAAGGTTGTGCATCAAGAGCACCAACAAAGTCATTGACAGACAAGGAGGGGGATCCTCAAGAGGAAGAGTATCATAATTGGTACAAGCCTCAAGAATGGAAGATGGATCAAGAACAACTTAACCTCTTGAATGGGATCAACATGATTGGATTAATGATGTTGAGGGAAGGTTAGTGTACAAATATGTAGATTTGATCGAAAGAGATGCAACATGTTTATTTCCATGATCATCATGTTCCTTAACATGAATGATACCCATGGGATCATCATTTTCATGGCCTTTCACGTGATGGTATGGATAGAAACTATTAACGTCATAACCACAAGGTAAGGGGGGAGAGTAATAAGATTGACTGAGAGAAGTTGGTTAATGATAATATGTCATGTCCCTATACTAGTGAATTATAATTGATTTGTTCATTGTAAATTGAATATGTTTATTTAAATAATAAATTCACCTTGTGGGTAAGTGCAAAAAGATGGGGGGCCAAAAAGTGGCCAAAAATTTTTCAAAAAAATTTAAGGCAAAACGCGAGCGCATTATAACGCGCTCGCGTTATAAACTGCTATTTATAAAAAAAAACCCGCTGTCATTTCATTTCAATGAGTTTTTCCTCCGCCCGCGGCATAAAACCCTTCCAAAAACGCGCTCGCGTTCTACAAAACGCCATTCAACACAAAAGATTTGTCGATTCATCACCGAAATGCCGCCGCGACGTTGAGCACGCCAAAGGGGTGAGTTATCTTTATTTTTTTGTTTGAATTTCTTCCTAAATAGGTAGGTTTTTGTTGATTTTTGATGTATATTTTATTAATTGTAGGAAATGTTAATGCACCTCCTCCTCCTCCTCAAAATCCACAAAATCTTGAGGAAGAAATACCTGCAGAACAACAACCTCCTCCATTCATTCCTCGACATGCCCCTGGAACACAAGATAATATAATGGGGGAAATTGAAAACAACAAAAAACAAATTGAAGATATAATTGCAAGGTTGAAAGATCCTTCCACTTCAACCTTGCATAGGTCCACGCTTGCCGAATCTCTTGAGTCTATGTTATCAAATGTAAATTCAATTAGCAAGCAAATAACTAGTTGGACCGATAAAAAGAGAGAGTTTAGAGATTACTATGCAGATAAATTGTCATACCAAGATGTCAAAAAATTACAAATTACAAAAGTAGACTTGTGTTCAATTTTCACAAACCCACAAACAAATCAACCTCCACCCATTGCATGCAAGAGGTTCCCTATCCATTGGTGCAACAACCAAGCGATAAGGGACAATTTCGGGCAGAGGTGGTGGATGGTTTTTGACCATCCTCCATGCAATAACAATGAGGTCCCGCAATACTTTTTGAGGAAACTCTACTCCGAGTTTGTCCTCAATAAAGTGCCAAACTATTTTGATATGCGGGACTTCCAGGGTAGAGGTGGGGGCTCAGCACAGGATAGACCAGGGGCACGTCTTGACCCACAGCGGGTAGTGAGATGAGTAATTAGCAGACCAGCCCACGAGCATGTTTTTATCCCTTCCATTGTGAAGGAGAGTGTTGAGGTCGATACACTGAGGTCGATTAGTGCCTTGACCCAGAGCATCATAGAGCATGCCGATCCTGCAACACAGAGTGGGTTGGGAGATAGTGCGAGGAGTAGGGTCCCACCGCATACTTGCCAGGCTTGCGGGTCAGCCTGTGGTTATGACCCCATGGACAGTCAGGACGCAGGTGCACAGACTACATCTGCAACTGAGCAGATGGTGATGACAGATACCCTCCTGAGTGAGACTTTCGGCCTTGATACTCAGGTAAATATTAGCAAGTTTATTGAATTTAATTTATTAAATTTTATTTTTGAAATACAAGATTAACTAATTTAAATTGATGATTTTAATGAAATTTCAGGGTCATAGCGTCGATGCAGTTTTCAGTGGTTCTCCACCTACATTTTTTACTAGATCATCTACTGTCGAGGTATGTAACTAGTAAATAATTATAAATATTACATGTGAATAGCATCGTTATATGAATGGTATTCTAATTTCTGATTTTGGATGTTGAATAGGTTAACACTGTAGATTTCATGGCAACACCTGCCAGTAGTGGTGGACTTCAAAGCTTTACGGAGGTAATAAAATAAATAGTTTAATGAACGAATTGTACTTACTAAATTTTTGTATGTGATTTGTGTGTTTTATTGTGTGTACTTCCATGTTTAGATGAGCGTGTGTGTATGTTAGGAGCCATGATTTGCATCACTATTATAGTTTTCGTAATTGAATAATGTTGTTTTATTTCCAGATGATGCAGGCTGCGGATACACCTCCCCATGTTCATAGGGCAATGGAGCAGGGTGTGGCCTCTGCGATTCATAGCTCTATGGCATTGACAAGAGTATGAGGCAGATTAGTAAATTTCAATTTACATTCATTGTTATAGTTGTCTATTTTTGAAAAATCAAAAGATTATTGATTTGAAGTTTAATTTCTATCTGGATGGTTTCTATAGGACATGACATCACCAGGGCCTATTCCTGCTACTGAGGCAAGCGAGGAGACAGATTATATGTTAGTGGTAAGTGATTATTTTGTTAAATGTTTCATTTTTTTATAACATGTAATTTCTATATATTAATATCTATACTTTTTTTTGTAACAGGTAAAGGTGCAGGAAGAACTAAATAGGAGTAGCAGCCCTCGGGTTCGTAGTAGACCACCCACATGCATGTCTCCATCCCCTAGAAGATCAAAGGCTGCTCGTGATTTATTCTCTTCACCAGCTAGAGGGGAATGACTTTTTATTGCGTTCCTCTGTTGTATGCTTATATGGCATTTGTGGACATATATTTTGTATTGTACATAGTTGAGATTGTATGCCTATATGGCATTCTTGTAAGCCTATATGGCTATTTTGTATATATGTTATACTTATATCGACATATATTGATGTATGCGTATATGGATATTTGGTTAATACAAATCTTTTTTATTGATGGCGTCCATACTTGCATTATAAATCCACTTTTGAATGGATATTTGTAGATGGCTACTTCAAATATTTAAAGTCTGATTGTATTACATAGGATGTTTGCATTTTCTTTGATAGGCTTGATAGGCCATGGATTACATGATGGTGTTTGACGGAAAAGTATGGTACTAGAAGACTCTAGTTCATTCTTAATAGGCTTGTGATTGATAATATCTTTGCATGATTGCACTTGATCTTGGATCATGGGCATGTTGTTAGGATTTTGATTGCATTGTGATGTTTGATGGATAGGCATGGTGTAAGTGTAAGATACCCAACTAGTTCTACGAAAAATTTTCCTTACTTAAACACTTTTACTTGCTAACAATTCATCAACTACTTCAATAACATAAAGATATACATCAAGATAACTATTTGAATGAAACAACATTAGAGTTGGGTACTTGTCTTGTTACTTGATTCAATCAACTTGCAATGTCTTATTACATGGAAAATGCTTTCAATAGCATGAAGTACAACTCATTCAATGGAAATACAAGGACAGCCTTGAAGCCTTGATGTTACAATGTCTTCCTTACTTGAGCAACATTTGAAGATTTGGAATGTTCAACTCATCACCTCACAAGGTAGGCGCATATTTGAAGGATTTACAGGTTTTTCTGACTTGGGTGCCAAGTTGAGGTGACCTCCTCCTGAAGTTGCGCCTTGTTAACATTAGGCGCCAATTAGAGTTTATGGATGCTATGGATTGTTTCCAAGAGTAGGCGCCAAAACATCATCATTATGAAAGTGTTTTAAATGCTAGGCGCCCAAATGAGCCCTCTGGAGTCTAGGCGCTTCTTTCATGCATTTTGTGTTCTAGGCGCCAATTGAAAGGAGTGGAGAACAGGGCAAGCGCCTTCCAAACTAGGTGTTTCCTTGAGGTGACAAGGACTTAGAAAGTGCGCCTAAGGTGAGCGCCTTGAGTGAAAAGGTCTAACAAACATCTTTGAACCCCCTTTCAAGGTTAGACGCATTCTAGAGGTGAAAACAAGTAGAAGGTGTGCCTTAGCTTCCTTTGTCAATTCTTGCAAGTCTTTGTTGATTAGGAAGGTGGAATGCTTCATTGTAGAATGAGCGCCTATCTTCTAATGTCCAAACTACTTCTTCTGGCTCACTCTGTGGCTAGGCGCCAGAGTTAAACTGTTCACACAAGGGAGTGCGCCTAGACTCACTTGATGTTTTCTTACTACTTCAACCCCTGGAAGATGTTCCAAGGTGTTCCCTTTTACAAGCACCTGACCTCCCAAGTTCCTTCATGTGCTATTCCTTGAAGGCGCCGAAACTGAGCTCCAGTGCCATGGGATTGTGCCTAACATCTTTGAAGAGTTTCTAAGCCTTTTGCAAGTTGATATCCCAAACTCATCTTCTAGGCGCAACAGGAGCTTTCCAAAGGAGTTTCCAAGTTTTAGACGCCAAGCGAGGTCATGGGTGAATGGAACTGCGCCTTAGGAGATGACTGGATCCTAAGCGTCAGTCTGGAGTTACAGTGGAATTGATATGCGCCTCAACTAGCTTAGGCGCCCATTTGAAGTGATTCCTTTAACACTTCTCTGTCAATCTCAATTGCGAGGATGATCTCCTAATCCAATTTTGATCCTCTGGAGATGCAAATAGCTTTACATTTCACTAGGCGCCATCAATGATGATCATCAACCAAAGCGCATTTCAAAGGTGAGATAGGCAAGTGAGGCGCCAAACTAGTCCTTAAGACTTATCTCCTTCTATCAAGTCAATTTCAACTATGTGAGAGAGTTCTATTCTAGGTGCAAAATGGAAATGTTTCATCAATTGGTGCATCTTACAAAGCTCCCAATTCTAGGTGCCAGAGCCAAAGAGTTTTTCCCAACACATGCACCTGGGCTAGGAATTCACCTAAGAGACATCACTTAGCTTTAAAACTTTCAATCTATAGCCATCTGGGCTAGGCGCTCCAATGGAGGATCCTTGAACTCATGCATTGGCGCCTTCTAGTTCTAGGCACCCATTTTGGATGATTCATCCTGATACTAGCACCCAAAATGACTAGACTCTCTTCATCATCCAATTCACTTAGATGACTCAAGTTGGAGACTTAGTTGTCTATCCATGTTCTCCAGAAGATTCATTGTACCTCTATGCACTATCTCCTTCAAGGCGCTCCTTAAACAATGCTACAATGCTACCAACCGGAAATGTGTCCTTGCATAACTTGAATTGCAAGTCCAACCATCGAGCTCTATGGGCATGTCTTGCATACTCATACACTATGCTGTCACGAAATATAGGCATAAACTGATACACTGGAATCTTTTCAATAACTAATTCACACCTCTTTGCTTCTTTACCATCTTTTGTATTGTATGCCACTATTTTATACTTGCCAAACTCTACTAGTTCATTTCCAACCGCATGTGTTATTTCCATATGTTCACATATTGGCAAATGTTGCAAGCCACTGCAACGATGACATGTGCCATCCAAGCATAATTTCTTGTAGAATATTTGACCTTCCTCTCTTTCACATAAAATTCTTGATATGAAGTCTCTTGAAGATGTTGGTGGGGCACATATGGCACAACCCTGCAAATCATTGTTAGTATGCATATCTAAACATATAGACCTATAAGCATCAAAATGGTTAGAAAATTCAATATGTAATCTACAACAACAAGTAGTGCGTGTGTGATTTATCTTAACATAGAAAGGTTTTAGCATTTCAAAATATCTTTGACAAATTTTAATTTGAGGATACTTCTCTAGAAATTTACCATAAAACTGTGTTTGAGTCTCATCCAAAAAATGCTTTGGATGTGGCTCGCGGTTCTGACTACCAATTCTCCTTCTTACCACATCCCTTTGATTCGGAGATACCCTTGTGTAATTCTTCCAAAAGTCTTCAATTAGTGATCTCAATGCTTCAACAATTGGTTTATCTTTTCGTGGTAGTCTCCCCGAGAATGCCCATAATTCATTGGCATTAGTGTCCTTAATTCTTTGGCGTCTTCCAACGGCTCTTGATAAAGTTTTCCTATTAATTCTCAATTTTTGACTTGTCTTTCTAATGAGATGAGCTTTCCTCGTTTGACTACTTACTATAGTCGATGTAATCACACGCCGTGTTGCATTACTATCTTTTGTGCATGAGGTGTTACCCACACTCTTATACGCACTCATTAGATTCTTGACAATAGATTTTTCACTTGAAGCCTCTAATGTTCTCAACCCAAGAATCTTCATGATAGACCTATACTTTATACTTCGCATCATTTCAACGAATAGTTGACATCTTGCAGTCTCATTTAACTTTTCAAAGAACAATCTCCAAATCTTATTAGCATATCTTCTACAAGTGCGTTTTGGAATCTTACCTTCCATTGGCTACAAAATATTCTCATCAATATCAATCAAATGCTTTGGCTTTCTATGCAAAATTCTAGGTGGTGTCAAGTTAGGTAAATTCATCTCAACATTAGGAATTTCATCAATATTTAAATGAGATGGGTTAGATGGCATACCTTCGATCGAAGATGGAATAGATGACATACCTTGAGGTTGAGGTGGGAACGATGGCGTACCTCCTTCATCACATGTGAGTGATGATGTACTCTCAACTTGAGATGTGGTAGATGGTGTCCCTACATGTTGTCTTGCGGTAAAGGATGTGTCTCCAACTATGGTATTCAAATCTCTCGTACCACGAAGTTTTTGCATTCGTTCTCTTTGTGCCGCCAATACCATATCTCTTTGTGATGGTTGTGGTTCCTCTTCAATTGGTATGTCTTCATTTATCGTGTCCAATTTCCTCTTCTCACGAAGTTCCCTCATAGCCATTGCTTTCTTTGCATTCTTAGCTTCTATCTCTTCCTGTGTTGGTTTAATTCTTGATCGTTTCCTCGGCATGACGGAGAATTTGTCTGTAGCATGATAAAGAGACCAATATTAGTTCCTAAGAAATGAATACATGATAATAGTGGGATTGTATTTTTTTTATGTTGTAAGGATTTATTCTTGTATAGTTTGACATCATGGTATGAACTAAGGTTTGTTTATTACACATAATTATTAAAGAGCCCAAGTGTAGAAAATATACATGGCATCATGTGAGATTGTAGGTTGCTTTCTTGATTGGGAATGTGTCTATTTTAAACATGTATGATAAAGCATGATAAAGTAATTCAATCTGAAATAAGGAAAATGTAAAGAACATGCATGTAAACACTTGACATACCTAAAAAACGAAGATTTGAATGGAGAGAGTACCCAATAATGTAGTGTTTTTATCTTCTTGCATCAAACTCCTCAACAATTTGAGTTTTTCACCACTTGCTTCCTTTTCAATGTTAAATTCTTAAAATTGAATCAAAATTAACATTGCAATACTACAAAAATTGAAAATTGTATAGATATATATCAAATTTGGTTTGAAAACTATGTTATTTCCTCTTTCTCAAGTTGGAAAAGCAGAAAAGGTGGTGGAAAGATCATGCAAAGGTGGTACAATGTGTCAAATGTGCATGTGAACTTCCCAATAGCATGAAAGCACTTCTTTTTTGTCGGAGCACGCGCAGAATCAGTAAAAAAATAGAGCATGTGGGCCTGGATCACGGGGGTAACCACTTTTTTACCATTTCAGTAGAAATACAAAACGCGAGCACGTTATAACGCGCTCGCGTTTTGTCCTGCTATAGATCCCTAATCCCTAAACTCTCAACTCTGATCCCTTGACCCTCAACCTCAATGTCAAATCCTAATCCCTCAACCCTATCCCTAAACCCTCAACCCTCAATGTCAAATCCTAATCCCTCAACCCTCGACGTCAAATCCTAATCCCTCAACGTCAAATCCTAATCCGTCAACCCTCCAACCCTATCCCTAATCCTTACAACCCTCAACCCTAATCCCTCAACCCTTAACTCTGATCCATCAACCCTCAACACTATACCTTAAACCCTAATCCCTTCAACCTCAACCCTATCCCTAAACCCTTGACCCTCGAACCTCAGCCCTCGACGTCAAACCCTAATCCCTCAACCCTTAACTCTGATCCCTCATCTCTCAACCCTAACCCTAAACCCTCAACCCTCAACATCAAACCCTAATCCCTCAACCCTCAACCCTAATCTATCATCCGTCATCCCTCCACACTCTACTTTAACCCTAATTCCTCGACCCTCAACCCTATCCCTAAACCCTTGACCCTCGAACCTCAACCCTCAACCCTCAACATCAAACCCTAATCCCTCAACCCTTAACTCTAATCCCTTGACCTTCAACCCTGATCCTAAACCCTAAACCCTCAACGCCAAATTCTAATCCCTAAACCCTTCACTCTAATCCCTCAACCCTAATCCCTCAACCCTAAACCCTCAACACTATACCTTAAACCCTAATCCCTCAACCCTAACCCTAAACCTTGTCCCTAAACCCTAATCCCTTCAACCTCAACCCTATCCCTAAACCCTTGACCCTTGAACCTCAGCCCTCGACGTCAAACCCTAATCCCTCAACCCTTAACTCTAATCCCTCATCTCTCAACCCTAACCCTAAACCCTCAACCCTCAACATCAAACCCTAATCCCTCAACCCTCAACCCTAGTCTATCATCCGTCATCCCTCCACACTCTACTTTAACCCTAATTCCTCGACCCTCAACCCTATCCCTAAACCCTTGACCCTCGAACCTCAACCCTCAACCCTCAACATCAAACCCTAATCCCTCAACCCTTAACTCTAATCCCTCGACCTTCAAGCCTGATCCTAAACCCTAAACCCTCAACGCCAAATTCTAATCCCTCAACCCTTCACTCTAATCCCTCAACCCTAAACCCTATCCCTAAACCCTCAACACTATACCTTAAACCCTAATCCCTCAACCCTAACCCTAAACCTTGTCCCTAAACCTTAATCCCTTCAACCTCAACCCTATCCCTAAACCCTTGACCCTTGAACCTCAGCCCTCGACGTCAAACCCTAATCCCTCAACCCTTAACTCTAATCCCTCATCTCTCAACCCTAACCCTAAACCCTCAACCCTCAACATCAAACCCTAATCCCTCAACCCTCAACCCTAATCTATCATCCGTCATCCCTCCACACTCTACTTTAACCCTAATTCCTCGACCCTCAACCCTATCCCTAAACCCTTGACCCTCGAACCTCAACCCTCAACCCTCAACATCAAACCCTAATCCCTCAACCCTTAACTCTAATCCCTCGACCTTCAACCCTGATCCTAAACCCTAAACCCTCAACGCCAAATTCTAATCTCTCAACCCTTCACTCTAATCCCTCAACCCTAAACCCTATCCCTAAACCCTCAACACTATACCTTAAACCCTAACCCTAAACCTTGTCCCTAAACCCTAATCCCTCAACCCTCAACCCTAATCTGTCATCCGTCATCCGTCATCCCTCAACTCTAATCCCTCATTCCTAAACCCTAAACGCTATCCCTATTCCTAGACCCTCAACAGGCTCGATACTATACCTTAAACCCTAATCCCTCTACCATCGACACTCTTATTTAACCCTAATCCCTTGACCATTAACCCTATCCCTCAACCTCAACCCTCAACCCTCAACCCTCAACCCTCAACTCTCAACATTAAACCCTAATTCATCAACCCTAAACCCTAATCCCTCAAACCTAAACCCTATCCCTAAACCATCAACCCTCAACACTATACCTTAAACCCTAATCCCTCAACCCTCAACCCTAAACCTTATCCCTAAACCCTAATCCCTCAACCCTCAACCCTAATCCCTCATCCCTCAACTCTAATCCCTCATCCCTAAACCCCAAATGCTATCCCTATTCCTAAACCCTCAACAGACTCGATACTATACCTTAAACTCTAATCCCTTATCCCTAAACCCTCCAACCCTATCCCTAATCCTTATACCCTCCACACTCTACTGTAACCCTAATTCCTTGACCCTCAACCCTATCCCTAAACCCTTGACCCTCGAACCTCAACCCTCAACCCTCAACATCAAACCCTAATCCCTCAACCCTTAACTCTGATCCCTCGACCTTTAACCCTGATCCTAAACCCTAAACCCTCAATGCCAAATTCTAATCCCTCAACCCTTCACTCTAATCCCTCAACCCTAAACCCTATCCGTAAACCCTAACCCTAAACCTTGTCCCTAAACCCTAATCCCTCAACCCTCAACCCTAATCTGTCATCCGTCATCCCTCAACTCTAATCCCTCATTCCTAAACCCTAAACGCTATCCCTATTCCTAGACCCTCAACAGGCTCGATACTATACCTTAAACCCTAATCCCTCTACCATCGACACTCTTATTTAACCCTAATCCCTTGACCATTAACCCTATCCCTCAACCTCAACCCTCAACCCTCAACTCTCAACATTAAACCCTAATTCATCAACCCTAAACCCTAATCCCTCAAACCTAAACCCTATCCCTAAACCATCAACCCTCAACACTATACCTTAAACCCTAATCCCTCAACCCTCAACCCTAAACCTCATCCCTAAACCCTAATCCCTCATCCCTCAACTCTAATCCCTCATCCCTCAACCCTAAATGCTATCCCTATTCCTAAACCCTCAACAGACTTGATACTATACCTTAAACTCTAATCCCTTATCCCTAAACCCTCCAACCCTATCCCTAATCCTTACACCCTCCACACTCTACTTTAACCCTAATCCCTTCAACCTCAACCCTATCCCTAAACCCTTGACCCTCGAACCTCAACCCTCAACCCTTGACGTCAAACCCTATTCCCTCAACCCTTAACTCTGATCCCTCATCTCTCAACCCTAACCCTAAACCCTAAACCCTCAACCCTCAACGTCAAATCCTAATCCCTCAACCCTAAACCCTATCCCTAAACCCTCAACACTATACCTTAAACCCTAATCCCTCAGCCCTCAACCCTAAACCTTATCCCTAAACCCTAATCCCTCAACCCTCAACCCTAATCTGTCATCCCCCAACTCTAATCCTTCATCCCTAAACCCTAAATGCTATCCCTATTCCTACACCCTCAACAGAATCGATACTATACCTTAAACCCTAATCCCTTATCCCTAAACCCTCCAACCCTATCCCTAATCCTTATACCCTCCACACTCTACTTTAATCCTAATTCCTCGACCCTCAACCCTATCCCTAAACCCTTGACCCTCGAACCTCAACCCTCAACCCTCAACGTCAAACCCTAATCCCTCAACCCTTAACTCTGATCCCTCGACCCTCAACACTATACCTTAAACCCTAATCCATATCCCTCAACCCTTAACCCTTAAAACTTAAACCCTATCCCTACACCCTCAACACTTGACACTATATCTTAAGCCTTAAACCCTCATCCCTAAAGCCTCAACCCTCAATCTTTAAACCTTAAACCCTAAACCCTATCCCTAATCCCTCTACCCTCAACACTCTAACCCTAACCTCGACATTAAATGCTAATCCGTCAACCCTAAACCCTAATCCTAAACCCTCAACCCTCAACCCTCAACACTATACCTTAAACCCTAATCCCTCAACCCTCAACCCTAAACCTTATCCCTAAACCCTAATCCCTCAACCCTCAACCCTAATCCATCATCCCTCAACTATAATCCCTAAATGCTATCCCTATTCCTAAACTCTCAACAGACTTGATACTATACCTTAAACCCTAATCCCTTATCCCTAAACCCTCCAACCCTATCCCTAATCCTTACACCCTCCACACTCTACTTTAACCCTAATCCCTCGACCCTAAACCCTATCCCTAAACCCTTGACCCTTGAACCTCAACCCTCAACCCTTAATGTCAAACCCTAATCCCTCAACCCTTAACTTTGATCCCTCGACCCTCAACCGTAATCTGTCATCCCTCATCCCTAAACCTTAAACGCTATCCCTATTCCTAGACCCTCAACGGGCTCGATACTATACCTTAAACGCTAATCCCTTATCCGTAAACCTTCCAATTCTATCCCTTATGCCTTAACCCTCATGATTAATAGCCTTGAATGTAAAAAAATTTGAGTGGGACATAACGCGAGCGCGTTATAACGCGCTCGCGTTATGTCAAACATGGCAAAAGACAGACTTGCGGGAAAAAATGTAAGGCAAAACATAACGTGAGCGCGTTATAACACGAGCGCGTTATAACGCATTCGCGTTATTTCTTGCTTTGGGAATCCCAAGCCTTGGGCTTGATATTTGCTTTGGATTTCCAACCCAAAGGCTTGGAATGCCTTATGAACAGTCACAGACGTGTTTTTCTATATTCTTCAAAATTTCACATAATTTCGTTCGTGCTAACCCTCAGATTTGCACGTGTTTCAAGGTTGAACAAATCGAACACATGGGTAATGTTAGGCTTTCTCTTAGCTATTTGACGATGTGATTTTTTTTCACATTTTAACAATGTTAAGCCTTTCATCTTTAATTTCTTTTGTTTGTGTGTCCGTTTTTATGCAAAAACCACTGTTTGGTCTTTTTTTCATTGTAAAATAACTATTCATTCAAATTTCAAAAAAATTACATATTTAGAAACTAGACTCCATTCTACAAATATTAAAAAAATAAAAAAATGATTTTCAATTAGTTTTCAAAATTTATAGGGGTAGCACGGCCAAAATTCTATTTTTTAGGATGTGTCCACTTTAAAAATTAGTAAAAAATCAAATATTCATCAAAAAATTATCAGAAAAATCGGGCATAAACTACATGCTATTAGCTAATTTCTCACTGAAGTGATTTTAAAAATACCAAAAAAAAGTTGACCTTTTGAGGGAGCCACAAAACATGCTATGTTATGTTTTTTTGACAGAAACAACACCAATTTCTGTGGCTCCCTCTTTTGAACCCCTTAATCTATGCCATTTTCAAAACAAAATAGTAGTTTAGAAAGTAGACTCGGAGCACTACGAACATTGTTTTGGTTGCATCTCCAAATTTTGAGTGTAACTATGCTCAATTTCTCATCCAAGGCCAGTATTTCCTGATTTCAGAAAAAAAGTGGCCACTTAAGACCCCTTTTTGGCCCCCCATCTTCTTGCACTTACCCTTATATAAATTAATATAATTAAAATATAATATATAATATATTTATTTAAATTATATTATTAAATATAAGAAACAAATATAATTATTAATTTAAATATTATTATAATTATAATATAATATATTATTAATATATATAATATATATAAATATAAATATAATATAATATATAAATAACATATAAATATAAATATTTGGATAGCATGGTCTCCCATATCAGATCAGAAAGCCTAGTAGCTGATTTTGTAAAGCACTGTAAAATCTATAGTCTCAAGGAAGGGTTTAGGAGTCTTTTGTTATATGGCTGTGGCAGGTAAATAGCTTATAGGCACCTGCATGTTCATACTTTCTTCAGATTAATACAAACCTTTATATTTACGTACCAAAAAAAAAAACATATAAATATAAATATAAAAATAATAATAATTATTATTATTATAATATAATATAATATAAATACTAAATATTATAAATATATATAATAAAACATACTATAGAGAAAGGTTGCGATTAGCCGATGATGGCATGGTTCGGTGGTTAAGTCACTCAGTTGTAGTGGCGGCCACCAGAGTTCAAACCCCTGCTGGGCCAACGTGCTCGCAAGGCTTTACGCCTTCGTTGGGCCAATGAGCTCGCGTGTTTGAAGTGTTCTTCCTAGGGGATGAGGTCCCCCAGTTGTGGCCTCACCGGTTCATTGCTCCGGGCAAAAGCATTCGCGTGGAGCCGGAGGGCATGTTGCACCAGCGTTGCCGGTCACGTTAAAAAGTTTACTAGCGCATTAGCTTTAAAAAAAAAAGGTTGCGATTAATAGAAAGCAACGAATCATAAATAAATGTCTTAAGTCTTTGAAAAATGAAATAAAGTGATCATATTAATAGACTTAGAGATCATATTAATAGGAAGAATAAAGTAAGAATATAAAAGGTTTATTATCTTGTAAAGGTTGCAAACAATATATAATATAATGCAGCGATCATACTCAAGCCATCGCTGTTAACTAAAACTGCAAACAAAAATAATAAAAAGGGTATGACCGTTGGAAGGGGTGTACCCCTTCCCAACTATGATACATATTAAAAGATATAAAAGGATCATTCCATGAACAACAAGCAAGCAAGATATTTTCTGAAGAATATTTCTGAGTAGAATACAATTTTGATATATAAATATAACAGCAAGAAGAAAATAGATAAATATTATATAGAATCTTGGAAATGGAAATATATTCATGGCAGATTTAAATCTGTAATATATAAGGAATATCATCTCTTTGGGAATATAAAGACAACACACAATCATCGAACAATCTAAGCATCTTATATTATTCATACAAACCAGAGCAGCAAGCAAGTGTATTAGCGATCAATCTCATCATTCAATAATCTGTCACCATCATTGAATCATCTTAGTATCCACCAATGCCATCTCACATCAGCAATTTATAATAATTACTTCAAGGCCGAAATAATATATATATATATATATATATATATATATCATATCTTTAAATCTATAAGCAACAAACTGCCATATAAGGATCCATCCATAAGAGGTGAAAATCCTATCAAAACTGATTCAGATCCTTGCATAAAGGAAATCTGAATATTATGGCAGCCTTGTGAGAAGTCAAGGTAAAGCATCATCATTGGTGATCTATAGGATCACTTATACTTCCTTGAGGAGAGCAAATCTATGAATCGGTATGACATTTCTAACTTATATATCTATCTATACTTATATAACGATACTTAGTCTTGCCCATGATATATGAGGGACGATGTCTGTCTTGTCACATCATTAATCTTTGTCTATTGCCCCTACGAGGACGTTTGGGTTGTTAGGGAAGGGCGGTTTATTATTATTATTAATAAGTCTTACATGATAGGTGACTCTCAAGTGGCGAAGTATTGCCGGGTGAGCATGAAACCCTTGAGCTAAACTTGGTGAAGTATTGTCGGGTGAGCATGAAACCCTTGGGCCTATGGCAATGGAGATTAGTTTGTTATTAATGTCTTACACGGTAGGTGACTCTCAATGGTGAAGTATTGTCGAGTGATCATGAAACCCTTGAGCCAAGTGGTGAAGTATTATCGGGTGAGCATGAAACCCTTGGGCCTATGGCAGTGGAGCATTGTTATCCAGCGCATTAATAAGTATATACCCTGCCTCCGCTAGGGTTGATGATTAGGTTAGATTAACGACCGGGCACGATGATCGCCATTCCCAAAGTATATCATGAGGCAAAAGATGTATCAAAGTATATTATATATTAAAGTATGTAGAAATGTAATTGAATATATGCTCTCTCAAATATTATTATGTTCTTACTCATTATTATTGATTATGATCATGATAGTACTAACCCTAATGATTATGAAAGAATATATGTATTTGTATATGTTGTTAATGCCTTTGATTGCAGGATTGGAGTATATGGACACACAAGTAACATTACATTCTTGTTCATTGTTATTGATTATGATTATGATGTATTGATTTCATTATTTAATTGATCTTTAATAGTACTAATGTCCCTTTCTAGTAGTTATTCTTGTGTGCAGGTTAAGAGATCAAGGATATCCTAAAAGGGGACATTACATAATAGAAGAGGATGGACAAGGCAAGAGAATTTATTGTAAATTTTGGGGTTTGAAGGTGATGAAATTAGTGGAGGGAGAAGAGGGATGAAGTTGTTTAACATTAGGCTTGGGATAGGATTTAGAAAAGGTGGGAGGATTGGGTCTCTTAAAGAAAGTTTTGGAGAATTTGGAGGAATATGAAGAAGGGGTGGAGGAAGAAGATTAAGATGGGGGAGAGGGATTATAAGAAAGAAGATTACCATCCAAGAGTTTAGTGTCATAATCCCTTAAGCTTGTGCACAAATCAAAAAATGTAGTGTAAAAATTGAATAAGACTTTAGTTTTAATTTGCAACAAGAGATTGTTGACGAGGAGATGTTGAATGTCATCATTAAGAAGTTGATAATGCATTTTGGTGAGCAAGGACTAAAAATGTTAATCAATTAAAGTTAACCCCTTGGACAAAATTATACTCCTTAGAAACTCTTCATACATTACATCTTTGTTGTTGAACCATGTTTAAAAATTAGTTTATTTGGTTATGTGTTAGTAGTTTGTTTAAGCTATATACATTTTGAGTACCAAAATATAATGTTTCAAAGAAGAGCTACATATAATGCACTTAATGTTTTTTTATTTAAAAAAATAATAATTTAAAAATAGATGTATATATATGAGAGCATGTTTTTGTTACATGGTCTTAATCTATTGGGTTATTTTTTTCTTGCAATAGCTACAATAATTCCAATTACATATGCTTTTGTATTTGCTAACAAATATTAAATCTAGTAACTAATATTATTAGTATTGCTAAATATTTTATTTTTTCATTAATGATTATCCAATATAATTAAGATAATCAAACATTAAACTTATTTTTATTAAAAAAATTATTAATAGTGTCAAAAATTTATATTAATTTCAAAAAATAATAGATATTAAACATTTATTTTTTCTTATATTTTATAATAAAATAATTAGAATATTAAAGTTATCTTCTATAAAAACAAATTTATTTATTATTAAAATAATGTTGAAAATAACAAAAAAATTATATCATTTTTTTTAATAAAAATTGTGTAATGCTACTTTTCTCCCATAGTCCCTTGACTACTTGCAACGGATTTATTATAGTCAATATTTACACGTGCCAATTGCATTTGCTTGAAAGTTTATATATCCCTTACTTTCTCATGCAAATGGATAAACTATGTTTTCATCTTATAATGGATAATGGATGTGTACATGTTTGCTATCAATGATAATGGATGTGTTCTTTGTACAATTTTCAAGAAATGTGAGGGCTAAAGTTACATTGCCTCATAAACTTTACCTTCTTGTCCTTCATTATCTTCAAGTAGACTTGTTTCCTCACACTCACTAGTCAGTGAGTGAAGTTAGCTACAATTCACAATAGAAATTATGTGAATACATGTGATAACAACTCTCTTAAAGATCTTATGCAAATTTCTCATTACCTACATTGTTTGTGCATTTGTCTTTCTCTTGCAAAACAAGGAAGAGAGTAAGAGAGAGAGAGAGAGACACGTTTGGCATGATTCGCATATCCTCATTTCACCTTCTATATGGTTTCTATGATTTGCATATCCTCATTTCACCTTTCTACATTTTCTTTACACCTGCCACTTTGCATACATGCCTATCAAGGCAACTACAACTGCAACTACAACATCTGACAAAATTCCCATATCCTTTATGCTTTGATGGATGTAATTAGAACACATTGGATCAAAGTTAGAACACTAGAAAGGTGTTAGGAGTGAAATTTTGCATTCCATACCTCATGGGGTTGAATTAATTGTGTCAATGTGTCGAGGTGGGTGAATGCTAGGGGAGGTGTCTTTTCAGTGGTGAAGCCTCCTGGTCATTATCAACTACATCGAACGTAGACAATCTCTCAAGAGCCCTAAGACAAAAAAGATGTCAAACTTTGGACTAACTGTTATGTCAACCATGACACCTACGAACGTCTTCTTTGCATGTATAGTGGATGTCAAGTCCACCTACAAATACCTACCTCAGTTTTTTTTAAATCAATTTCATTTGCCTATGGTGGCAAGGAACACATTATTCCAAAATGCTTCAATTTCATACAATGGAAACATGCTAGGAGTGAAATTTTGCATTCCACAACTTGTGGGGCTGAACTGACTGTGATAACACATTGGGATAGGCAGGTAAATGCTAGGGGAGGTCTCGTTTTGTGGGCCAAGTGTCCCAGTCATTCTGGGCTGCAGGTTATCGATAAAGTCACTTAAGATCCCTAAGAGCAAAAAACTACCAAACTTTGACAGAGCAGTTCTCAGAATTTGTGGCAACTGGGAATGCTCCATTTGGACCTACAAGTGCACGTGGGGTTCATCCACAATAACCTCTCCCAGTTTTGGTCAGCTCCAATCTGTTTGACTATGCTAAAATTAAATGCATTCTTCCAAAATGCTTCAGTTTCATGTAGTGGAAAGGTGCTAGGAGTGAAATTTTGCATTCCACAGCTCGTGGGGCTGACCTGACTATACCAGCGCATTGGGGTGGGTAGATAAATGCTATGGGAGGTCTTGTTTCATGTGCCAAGTGTCTCGATCGTTCCGAGCTGCAGGCTACCAACAAAGTCACTTAAGATCCCTAAAAGCAAAAAAATTCTAAACTTTGATGGAGTCGTTCTCAGAATTTGTGGCAGCTGGGAATGTTTCGTTTGGACCTACAGGTGTACATGGGGTCCGTTTACAATAACCTCTCCTAGTTTTAGTCAACTCCAATCCATTTGAACGTGTCGAAATTAAATGCATTATTGCAAAATGCTTCAATTTCATGCATCACAACCTTTCCAGGAGCCATATTTTTTATTCTGCTCATTGTAGGAGCAAAACTGACTGCGCCAACACGTCAAGGTGGGTGGGTAAATGCTAGGGGAGGTCTTGTTTCATGCGCCCAGTGTCTCAATCGTTTCAGGCAGTATGCTACCGACAAAGTCACTTAAGATCCCTAAGAGCAAAAAACTGCCAAACTTTGATGGAGCAGTTCTCATAATTTGTGGCAGCTGGAAATGTTTTGTTTAGACCTACAGGTGCATGTGGGGTTCGTCCATAATAAACTCTCCTAGTTTTGGTCAACTCCAATCCGTTTGATCGTGTTGAAATTAAATGCATTCTTGCAAAATGCTTCAGTTTTATGTAGTGGAAAGGTGCTAGGAGTGAAATTTTGCATTCCACAGCTTGTGGGGCCAAACCAACTGCGCCAACACATCAAGTTGGGCAGATAAATGCTAGGAGAGGTCTTGTTTCATGTGCCAAGTGTCCCAATCATTCCGGGTTGCAGGCTACCGACAAAGTCACTTAAGATCCCTAAGAGCAAAAAACTTCTAAACTTTGATGGAGCAATTATTAGAATTTGTGGCCCCTAGGAATGTTCAGTTTAGACCTACATGTGCACGTAGGGTCCGTCCACAATAACCTCTTCCGATTTTGGTCAAATCCAATCCATTTGACCGTGTCGAAATTAAATGCATTCTTGCAAAATGCATCAGTGGCATGCAACACAACCTTGCCAGGAGCCATATTTTTTATTTTGCTCATCGTGGGGCTAAAATGATTGTGCCAATGCATTGGGGTGGGCGGGTAAATGCTAGGGGAGGTCTCGTTTCGTGTGCCAAGTGTCCCAGTCATTTCGAGCTACAGGTTACTGGCAAAGTCACTTAAGATCCCTAAGAGTAAAAAACTACCAAACTTTGACAGAGTAGTTCTCGAAATTTGTGGTAGCTGGGAATGTTTTGTTTAGACCTACAGGTGTATGTGGGGTCTGTCCACAATAACCTCTCCTGGTTTTGGTCAACTCCAATCCGTTTGATCATGTCAAAATTAAATGCATTCTTGCAAAATGCTCCAGTTTCATGCAACACAACCTTGTCAGGAGCCATATTTTTCATTTTGCTTGTTGTGGGTCCAAATTGACTGCACCAACACATTAGGGTGGGTGGGTAAATTCTAGGGGAGGTCTCTTTTCATGTGCCAAGTGTCTCAGTCGTTCCAAGTTGCAGGCTACTCGTAAACCCTAAATAATCTCTCCCATCTCTCTTCAACACTTGTACTCTCTTTGTCTCTTCTCTTTATCTTTCTCTATCTCTCCCCCTCTCTATCTAATTCCATGTCTATTTTAAATTACACTCTCTCTCTCTCTACTACCCTCTCTCTCTCTCACACACCTATCAACCTCCTAGTTTTCCTTTTCCTAGCTTTCCTAGTTTTCCTTTTCCTTTCCAATTTCCCTTTAGATCCCACCAATTTTTCCCTATTTACTATTTTCCACCTCTCCTCTCATCATTCTTCCCATCCAATTAACTTTTGTTTTATCTTGTTTCCATTTCACCCTCCCAATTTATATCCTCGTCCCCCTTTGCATGTCCTAGTTCTCTTGTTTCCATTTGCTTTGTTGATAAGGGAGAGGAAGAGAGAGGGGGGGGGAGGTAGAGAGGGGAGGGAAGTAGAGTGTGAGAGAGAGAGAGGGTAGGAGGTAGAGAGGGGAGGGAAGTAGAGTGAGAGAGGGTAGGAGGTAAAGAGGTGAGAGAGAGAGGAGGGGAGGGAGAGAGAATAATAGATAGAGGGGTAAGGAGGGAGGGAGAGAGAATAATAGGGAGAGGGGTAAGGAGGGAGAGAGAGAGAGAGAGAGAGGGTGAGATGATTTTATTTCACAATAACACGAGCGCGTTATTGTTTACTTTGGTAATTTCTTTGCCTTGGGCTTCCAACCCAAAGGCTTGGATTACGTTTTGAACATCCAAAGACGTGTTTTTGCAGATTGTAAAAACAATTATATAATCTGGAGTGTGCTCCCCATCAGGTTTGTACTTGTTTCAATGACAAGTCAAAAAAATACCACGATAATCTTAAGCTCTCTCTTAGCTTTCTAACCATATTTTTTTTCACGTTTGGAGTATGTTAAGGTTTTCATCTTTAATTTCTTTTGTTAGTGTATCTATTTTTTGTCAAAAACTAGTCTGTGGTATTTTTGACTTTTTTAAACCATTCATCAAAATTTAAAATAAATTACATTTTTAGAAACTAGACTTCATTCTACACATATTAAAAAAAAATTGTATTTTTGATTAGTTTTCAAAAAAATTAAGGGGGAGCACGCTCAATTTTCTATTTTTCAGAATGCGTCTACTTTGAAAATTAGTAAAAAATCAATTATTCATGAAAAAAATTATCAAAAAAATTAGGGATAAACTACATGGTGTTAGCTAATTTCTCACCGAAGTGATTTTTGAAATACTAAAAAAAAGTTAACATTTTAGGGGGGCCACACCAAATGCTATGTTATATTTTTTGAAAAAATGGGACCAATTTGTGTGGCCCCCCTTTTTGAACCCCTTAATCTCAACCATTTTTGAAAAAAATTAGTAGTTTAGAAACTAGATTCGAAGCACTATGACTCTTGTTTTTGTTGCATCTTCAAATTTTGAGTGTAACTATCTTCAATTTCTCAACCAACGTCAGTCTTTCCTAATTTCAGAAGAAAAAAAAAAAAAAAGGTGGCATCTTAAGGCCCTCTTTCGGTCCCCCATCTTTGTGTGCTTACCCTTCTTTTCACAAATTAGTTTATTATCATGTTTTACATCTTATCTACTATGTGGACACATGTTTGAACACCCATGAGGGGGATGACTAAGGCATACTCCCCTTCTAACCCTTGTTTTTGTAGGGTCTACCATTGAAATAACTTGTATTGTAGGTTCATTCTAAAGACAATTGTAGATTATCAAAGAAATGGATAGAGAGGAATCATCAAGACAATCTATACATTCATAAACATCAAAGTTTGTATACTCAACTTCCTTGATGTTCTGGTTGTCTTAGGAGGACCTGACCTTCCTGTTGGACATCCACCTTTGGACTTGGCCTTCTTTCTGGTTGTCCATTTCTGGATGTGGCCACTACTTATCTATTTTGGCCCTAAATCATCTCAAAAATAAGTAAAATCAATCACAGAGGTCTGTAGTTCCTTATTAAGCCCACCCATGTTTGGAAATCATCATTTTTTTAGGTATAAACATATTGATTCATCTATTTGATTTCAAATGTAGCACTTTAGGTTTGTGGTTTGTTTGTAGAGATAACTTGCATGTTTGAGCACAAGAACCCTGACATGCCTCCTTCACATTGTCTACAATCAACCATTTTGATCACAAGTCTTCATTAGCCCATCGATCAAGTGAACCCGCTTGATTATCCCATGTCCCTTGTTCATTTCAACTCTTACATTGTCTCATTAAGGTTTGCTATTGATTATCATTTTTTATTGTGTTTGACATTTTTTATCAGTGAGAAGGTGCATCAAACAGACCTTTAGGAACCCTTAAAGTTGTAGACTATCAACAGCTACCCGTCCCTAATTGTCCTAGGAGGACCTAGTATTCCTATTGGTCATCCACCTTTGGACTTGGCTGCCACTTTTGTATTTTGGCCTTAAATTTCACTATAAGCTCTAGAATCTAATTTCCAACACTTTTCACAATTGCCATACTTCAATCCATTGTGCATTTGTTACTCCATTTTCTTAGTTTTGGAAACATAGCATATCATTGACTCAATTTCATTACACCAATTAAACTAGTTTCAATCCTCATTGAGTCGCATTATCTGTCTCAACTCTATAGTGGTGTACAATTGAGATTTGGTTGGTTGGAGACATCCTCAAGCACCCTTGGATTGCATTTAGTTTTCACACACTTTCATGTAGGTTGTTTTGCATAATCTTAACGTGCATTTAGTTTAGCATAAACTTGCATGCATTTGTCATAGTTTAAAGTAAGTGCACTTTACACATCTTATAAGAGAGACAAAACCTTCTTCCTATTTGTTAGGAGAGGGGAATCTTTCATCTCTCATAGGAGTGTAAATAAGGATCAAATGAGAAAATTCATGATTATGTTATTCAATTTCAATCCTTGTCAATAAAATTGCAATATCAAATCCCAAATGATGAACTCCAAAGATTATTGAACATTAAGAGATTATTACCTACTATTCAAGAGAAGGTGTATCTAAATATTTATAGGTCAATCATGGATCTACATGCAAACTTTAGAAACATTGAATTGAAACTCTTAAAAACTAGTCAATTATGATAGAAATTATTTTCTAAAAATTCAAACAATATATAAATATAATTGACATAGAGAATTTCAAAAATCATTAGTTTACACCATCTTTAAATTTTTCACTATTTGTAATAATTGATAGAATGTGATGATTTTGAAAAACCTATTTTGTGTGGCATGAAATAATAAAAAAGTGGGACACACTATTATGTTCTCACCCATGTATTTATTTTGAATTTTCCCTATGGATTTGAGATGATGCAAAGTTATAGAGTGCCTTATTGTTACATCCCTCTTTTTGGAAACAATTATGCTATTTACTTTCTTGCAAATTTCAGTAATTTAATATGTTGTGGATGACATGGAAACTGACGATTTATTTTACAAAGTTGTTATATGAAATTATGGAATCTAATGATTACGATCAAGGTGATATTGTAGATTAAATGTCCTTTATGTTAAGTGAAATGATGTTTTGAATATATTATGATGTGATTTGGAATATAGGTGCTTTGACCACAAAATTGTATGTGAGACTGTCATTGCAGGAACAGGTGGACCGTGTTCGATGGGAAGAGAAAGTATCTTCGAGAGAGAGTATAGACTCTGGAAATTAACCATGGGTGTTTGTTATTGAGATCGCCAAACAGGTAGATAAACCTTGGAACCATCAATTTAGTCTTGTTTGTCGGTTGGGTTAGTTAACTAAATGTCGACGTCAGAGGATAAAGTGTAACATCCTAGTCGAAAGTCGTCATAAAGAATCTTGGAGTTGTCGATGTCGTCGTAAGTCCACCATAGCAAGTCGACTTATTTAGACGTTTATTATTTTCGTTTATAAGTATTTAATGAACCATCTTGTGGCGAAATTGTAAATCACGCCTCGTAGTTAAGGATGCGAGAAGTCGTTTTGTGCATTAAAACGATTTAGAAACCTTGTGATGCATTACGACCAATCCGTCGTGATTGTCGTCAAACCGCGTTAATCATGTGTTGTGAATTATTCCTTTAGGTAAATCGACGGAAGTCGAATGGGAAGTTGATTTATGCTTTATTTGTTCTTGTCGTCATTTGGAGGAATATTCCAAAATCATTTTAGTCAATTTGGATTCTTTACCTCTTGTCAACCTTGGAGTCATCTTTTGGTAACTATTGGATATCACCTTGTGTGAATTTCACTCTGCTAGCTGTGTTAGGTTGCTATCGTCGAAGGTTAGAAGTCTCCATGTGGATGTTTGATGAAGTTGCCTTGCCGCGTCGTCCTTTTGAATCTCCATCATGTTAGTGGTCGTGGAGAGTAAGGAGGTCAAGTAATATTCAGTTAAAACGACCTCCTTGAGCTTAGGCTTGTATCGGTAGTTGTTGAATGCCTTAATTTCCTTCACCGTGGGCGAGAGAGAGAAAGTTCAGCGGTTGTGATAGAAGTATAACCGTTGGATTTAATGCCGAAGCTATCTCATCATTGAGGGAGCGAAATCATAGGTGTGTTGTTGGTAAAAGGCTAACTGACCTCAGTTCGAGGAGCTTTTCCATCGTGGAAGAGAGTGGAGTGAGTTCTGAAGCCATTGGAGAGGATTATGGAAACCATAAACCGCGGGAGAAGGCCGTCATGAGGGGACGGAATGGGAAACCGGAGATTCCATTGCGAGTTGGAGAAGAAAAACGTAGGTGATATGTGAGAGATCCCTTCGCGAGGTGAAAAAAAAAGAGAACGACAGAGAGAAAAGGAGGAATCTGTCGTTGCTAGAGAGTAGGAAATGGCAGTTGTTGATTGTTGGAGGTCTTCATCGAAGAGGGAGGTAGTTAGAAGTGGCAATGGGCGAGTAAGTGGAGACTCCGACGTGTAGAAAAGATGGGGAGAAAACCGGGGAAGGCTGTCGTGGGATTATGAAGAAGGAGAAGTAACTGCGGAGGAGAGATATCGACAGAGAGTTTAGAAGCTACGAAGTAAGAGTAAAAGGCAACAGTCTGAGGTAGTTTGAGGGGGAGGATAGTTAAGGAAGTCAGTCGCTGTTTAGAAAAGAAGAAACAAATGGCAGAGAGAGGGTTAGAAGTTGCGAAAGAGAGTTTTAGAAGTTGCTAAGGGGCAGTGAGGGAGTAGTCTTGCAAAGTATAGAAGTGAGAGAGATGAGAATAAAGTGGGAGCCTATCGTTATCTTGAGTAGTGATCGGCAGAGAAGAAAACTGTGGGAGCCTGTCTTTGTTTTGAGTAGTGACCAGCTGAGAGGAGGATAGTTTGGAGTGGACTGTCGTTGTGTAAGAGGGAGATAAAGAGAGTTTTGTAACCAGAGGAGGACGACTAGCCAAAGGAGAAGAAGAACTTGACACAGCAATCTTTATCTCTGTCAACAGGTCACTTTCCTTTCTCTTCTTTTTCTCAGTGTAGACCTGTTAAGGTGTCTCATCTGTGCAAGAATAAATACGTTACAATGAAATGAATATGATGACGATGTCCTTTACTGTGAGTTCTGTGTGAAGTTGATCATTAAAATGGTATCATTACTGTGTTTTGGGATTCAAAAACTTAGAAATAGTAGTATTGCTGTCTTCTAGAATTCGTGAACTCAAAAACTATAGCATTTCTTGTCATGGACGACACTGTATGAAGAAAGAACACAGTTCTTTAACGTACATACATTTAGGAACGAACTCTACATGCTGCAAAATGAAAACTACCTTCTTTGAATGATTGGCAATGACGTATGTTTAAAAAGTTTCTTTTAAGACTATATTATTAACTTAAAACTGCCTTGATGCACTTGGAAAGATAGCGCCATAGCGAGAAAACACATTGCTCCATGTGCATGTTGTATAGGAGTCAAAACCACAGTTTTTAAGCATGTTTTGATGTAAAATTTAGTGTGTTTCTCAGCCGGAAATTGTAGTTGTAAACAGCTGGTGTCTTATTCGTCTTATATCTTTAGTTAGAGATCGACCCTGCGGTTGGTCACCTCCAATGTCATAAGAAAGATTCCAAAACCTTTTATATCTTATTTATGACTCTTATCTTTTTGAATCATGTGAAACTATTTGACATGGAAAGAGGAGTAGGAAGTTAAAATTTTAGTATTGGTCGAAAACTGTCATGGTTTAGAAATGAACAAGTAGAGTGGGAAAACCCACATTTGAATCTAGATTACGTTGCATGCGATGATTCTAGTATCGTTTTGTAGACCTTATGAGTCTAGAATCCTTGAACTCCAGGCTAACAGGAAAAATGTTTAAAATACTGGAATATCTTGTGCAAACATGGGAACCGAGTAAACTAGTATGAAACCACTTAGGAGTGGGTGTTATTTAACAATGTTTTTACATGAATATGGGATTATGAAACTATGAACTCAGGTTTAGAGTAAATGTTGCGCCATGCGCTATTACAGGAGGAAATCCTAAAACCTTGAGGTCATCAAGGTCGTCAATTAGTTCAACTATACAAATAGGAAACTGCAGGATTTCGATCAGTTCAAGTCGAGTAGGGTGGGTGAACCAAGTTCATGCGTTCTTAGAACACTAATTAAAAACAAATCCTTTGGCCAAGGTGGTCTACTATCCTCAAGTGCATTGAATGTTCACTGTAACTGGATGGCATTTCTTGTGGAGAGTCGTGCATGACTAGAGGGTATCTAGGGATCTGCACGATAACAAGACACGTAGGTTACAACACTAGAGCTCAGATGGCAAACACCGATGGTTATCCTAAGTCTATCCTCTTGAGTAGGGTAGGGCCACTTCCGGTTAGGAAGGAGTGCGGGAGACCGACAATCTGTGGTTGGAGGTTAAGCTCCTTGAAGATACTTTCTCTTCTAAATACTGAGGATTGCCGAGTCTTGAATGTGATGGGTCGACAATCGAGATGCATGTTAATGGTATTTTCCAATATTTGTTTGTTTCAAGGAAATTTCAAATTGTTAGAAAACAAAATGTTTAATGTATATCATTTCTTTTAGTTTTATGAAAATGAGATCATGTTTATGATAAAATGAAAAATGTTGTAATGGGTTATAGATAAGTTTCTTTTGTATTTGATTTTCTAGTAAAAAAAAATTACCGTTGTGAAAACTTAGTTCTCTTGTCATTTCGGATTTGGATGTTACACTTATACACACTCTCATAGTGTTGACCAAAAACATAGTTTGTCTTTATTTTTGGTTTTATGCCCTTGGCCTTTTAATGGAGCCACATTTATTGTTCTCCTCCTCCTAATCCTTTATTCATCTCCTTCCCAGCACTTTTATTGGTTTTATGCTTTACTTTAGCATTTTTTTTTTATCAAACCTTGTATGTTGTTCTTTTATCCTCATTTACCTTCTATATTTACATATTTTATCTTTGTCTTTTTTTAGTATGCCAATGTTTTGTCCACGTGTGTTTTCACATCTCATTCCTATTTATGATGCTTGTCATTTTCTCCCCCATTTGGAGGGCATTATCCTTACGCTAAATTTTCCTTCTCCACTTTGGAGAGGTACACTTTGATATATTGTTACACTTAAATCATGGTATTTGTTTTTCTATGATATTTTTGTCCATGCACTTCTCGTGATGATATCTTCATAGCATTAGTATTGTGTACTTCCCACAATGTATTCATTCTCTATTATACTTGTGCCTTGAATTCATGCTTACTTTGCATTAACATACTCTATGGTGCTTTTATGCTATATCCTTTGTACATGCCTAACCCACGCATTTGGAGGAAAATTTTGGGGGCAATATATTTATCCCCCACTTCTACTCTCGCTTCATGCTTATCTTTACACATACTTGGGCCAACACCTTTGCTATATGGGATCATCTTTTACACTTTCCTATCCTCAAATTGTATTCATACAAACTAAGGGGGCATATTATATGCACTACTATGCTTTTGTTTAGTCTTCCATGCGTAGATTGAGGGGGCCACACTAGTAATTCCAACTTAGCAATGTTATGCAAGGGGATATCACTTTTTATATTTTATGTGACTTCGTGTTATATAGATTGAAGGGCCACACCAATTCTAACTTCTTGACAACCTCAACATGTTGTCATCCTTCTTATAACATGCCTTGTATAGATTAAAGGGGTTAACTCGGTTACAACCCCTTGCCAACCCTAACAATTTGACACTCCTTTTCTTCACACTTATTTTCACATGGTTTCATGGGGGTCAACACAACTCCATAACTTCATTTTTCTTTGTTGTTTTCATAATGTAGTGACAATGATTTTTGGTTCATGCAAATGAAAGATGTGGATTTTTTATGTTCATGTTAGTGTGGGTGCTATTAATGCCTTTTTGTTTTGATGTGTACAAATCTGGAAGGGCAACCTCATAGAAGAACACAAATTAAAGAAAGGGCCATCTTCCAACTTGCATAATTTAAAAAATACTTGAACTACTTTGCTCATTATCATATTTCACTTTAGCAGTCATGTTTTATGGTATATCCACGCGCACGCTAAAGTGGGGGGAAGTGTAGAGTAGAAAAGTGCATGTACTTGCAGTTTCCTCTCTCATCTTGCATTCACATTAGCCTTATCAATAAATGTCATTCTAGTGTTTAATTTCAGAGTTACAACATGTAATTTGACTAAACCTAGTCTGAATCCTATCCTTTCGCCAACTTATCCCTAGTGGTATAGACCTAATTCTTATCTCACCCCTTTTCCTACCTTGAATGTGATCACTATCATGATTCTATTCCTTGGACATAATCATTGGTGCAATTTCATCCACCTTAATCAACACCTAATTTCACATTCCTCGAGCTAACCTAATTCTAAAAAATGATTGTTGTTTGTCAACTTGAGCATGGAATTTTCAAGTTGAACACTTAGGATTGCCTATTTAAAGATAACTCCTAAGACACTTTAACATATCTCATCATCTAATCATTTTATAGTCATCATTTGAATCTAAGAGCATAAAGAGAATTAAGAGCAATCAAAGAGCATCTTGAGATAAGGAACATCCTTGCACTCAATACTGACCATTCTCTTGAACAAGCTCCCAAAGGTGCTCTTGAACACCACTTTGACCTATTGCATGTAGTAAAGCGAAAGGATAAAAATTAGAGCAGGCAACATGTCCAACACTTAATCATAACTTTCAAATAGAAAAACTGAAGGTGATAGTGATTCTATCCAATTGATTTACAAGACTCAACAACTCGTCCATTCCAGAAGATTTGAAATGCATACGTGGGTAGAATCCAATTTTAAAAGTGCAATAGAAAATAGATTACATCATAACTCTTCAACTCAATTTGAAGGGGCTAAGTTATCTCTAACCTACTTTTCTTATACTTAACTAGTCTATATTAATTTAAAATCTAATTTATTTTATTAATCATATATATGTCTTAGATTTGGATAAATTTAAAAGAGGAGAGGTGTTAGGGTGGAATATGAGGTAGTCTCATATGTTATAAGCCCCCTGTAGACCCAAAATGAGGCCGCCATTCCATGCATCACATGATTTCCGAAGAACTTACAAAGGGAATCAATTTCCTCAGCCTACCCAGAAAACAGGAAAAAAGAGCCGCTCGAAGTCTTGCTAGCAAGGATAAAGATCTACGGCTGGGATTGGCCGATATCGAGAAGGCAATCAGAACCGCAAGTATAAGAACGGCGTGCTAAAAAACATACCAGAATTCTGTTTTTCTGTTTGAGTTTTGCATTTACATTTTGAAGAAAGGGTTTGAATGGCGCGCAAGAAGAATGGATCGAATGGCCTGGAAAAGGCATTTAACTCTTCCATCCGCAGGGTGATAAAGCGGCAGGATCTCCAAATTCAAATCTCCAGCGAGGCCGTGAGCGTCACGAATTCCTTCATGATCGACATTCTGCGTCAAATAGGAGAGGAAGCGTCAAAGCTATTGCGCATCCACAACAAGAAGACTCTCACCACAAGGGAAATCGTGAGCGCCGTCAGAATGCTTCTTCCTTCTGGTCCTACTACAAACTCCGCCATCACTGAGGGTAACGCCGCCGTCAAATGCTTTAGGAATATTAATCAAACCTGAAGCGCAACTTGATCCGCCTATTTTGTACATAATGTAATGTTTCTTGCTCAGAGCGGGAAATGAAAGAATTGGAAACAATCTTCGTACGTCTTTTTTGTGAGAATTTATTTCTGCTTTAGGCAGGCTTTGATCAAGATCTTGCCATGAATGAATAATCTCTGAAGAAATAGACCAAAACAAGGTAATCTTAGTGTTCTTTATTTTGCTATGAATGAATAATTATATTTCCAAACGACCTTGTTTTGTTGTTTTCTTTTTGTCCTGTAAAGTTCTGTATATGAGATGCCCGATTGACGTGTTCAGAAAATATAGTAAAAATTTGTTACGTGAACTTCAAATATGCGACAAAAATGTCTTCCAAGGGAAATCTGCTGTTACTTAGGGGAAAATACTATTTGTGCAGGTATTTTCATTTTAAAAGAGGGTTATGCTTTAACTTTAGAGGATTTTATGACAAATTTGATAATGTTTTTCGAGACGTACTGTTTTAGCTGCCCTTAAAACGTTAGCGAACTGGCTACAAACGTGAAACTAAAGCATAGCTATTTTTCTTTAAATATGGTAAATATAGAGCTAAAACTTTCTGTAAATTCTTTGAAGTGCATTCTCATTCTGCTCAGTGCAAGGTTTAAAAAATAAAGGTGCTTTGTATTCTCTTGCGTCTTTTTTTTCACAATTAAGCCGCAGACATATTTCGACTTAGGAGAAATCTGTAGCTACTGAGGGCGCAAAACTATCTCTGCAGGTATCTCCATTTTAAACGAGGGTCTTTCTATATCCATGTTAAATGAGGGTTTTGCTCGATATTTAGATTAATTTATGGCCAATATGACAGCTTGTTTTCTATCTGTACTGTTTTAGCGGCTACAACGAAAACATTGTTATCTTTAAATATGTTTTGAAGATCGAGCGAAAGCATTAATGTAATTTCTTTAAATCTCATGTCCGGTATCGTTTTGTGCATTCATCTTTTCGCAAATAATTTTCAATTATATGATTATTTCCTTAAGCGAACAGTAACGATGTTAAAATATTGAACTAAATTTTCCTGTGACTCAGGCGTCTTCGTGAAGTGCACCTGTTATTTACGTGTGGATGGGTAATTTTGAAATCTGAACGAAAAGGCTGTAAATTCTTCCACCACACATTGGTTCGGTCAAGATTTTCTTAAAAATAGAGGCGCAGAAGTAAAAGGCTTACATCCGAGTCTTCTTTCTTTTTCTTTACATTTAAAGTTTTAAGCCTTCTGGTTTCCAATATTTAAGATTACATCAGAAACATTAGTAACAATAAGTTTAGAGTTTGGCTTGTGCTTTCAAAGGAGAATACATTTTGGGCACGGCACGGCAAGTTCAGATACCTGGTGTTGTATTCAATTTTCTTAGAGGACAGGGAGAAGGTTTTTAATTATGACTTTCCAAGTATTGATCAATACAGAAAGGACTACGTTTTAATTTGGAGTAGTAGTTATAGCCTCCTTACATTTACACTATTAATTTCCTCCTACAGGGAATAAATAATTGCCCAAATGCTTACTTTTGACAGAATTAGTGTTTTTGGTTGTGTGCTTTGCATTTTGAGGATGGAATTTATATTGTAATTTAAATGTCGTTAACTTCTTAATGTTTTTATAAAAAAATATAGAATAGCATCTGTATTAAAATATTCTTTGGTAATCTATCTTATATTATATTGAATTCAATGTTCTTAACATTTAATAAACAACCTCAATCATGAGATTATTAAAAAAAATGTCTATGCAAAAATATGTAACATATATTCTTTATCAAAGAAATAGTTCATAACATAATTGTGAGGAATAAATCACACCCTAAACCTAATAAGTTAGTAAAATAATCAATTTGATAGAACAGTTGAGATGGATTATATGTACTTAGGCAGATATGAAAATAAAATAAAATAACAAGTAATAAATGTGTATGATCTTGATACTTGAGAAGAGAAGATGGATTTTTCTTTGACAAATGACTAATACTTGAATTCTAGTGTTAGATCAAAGATGAGAAAACTAAGATGACTGAGCTTTCAAGATCTTAAAATTGTGCATCAATCTAGGACACATACACAACTATATAACTGATCTCTACGAGTGTGGATATGAACCTAGAGTGTGGAAATAAACTTTGCCATGTGAAAATGAATATATTAACTATGACTCTTTTGTACTTGCAAACATAGATTAATCTAGGTGATTGAACCTACAATGAAAGATCAAGGTTGAGTTCAAAAACACTTTTAGAAACTTGCTAAGTGATGATCTTCTCCTTATGACAAGCCCCTAGATCTAATTTAATGTTAGTTGAGGAAGTTGAGGAAGACAACATGCAATGAATGTAGTACTATCTTAAATGATTTTAAAACTTGGAAGTTGGAACAATAATGCAAAAGGGTGATGCAAAGACCTAGTGTAAAAACTAGGACTTTGGAACATCTTGGTAAATAAATCAAAATAGTTGAGATAATATGATGTCATAACAAAGGCAAGAGTGATTCTATAGTAGTGAGTGATGTATCACTGGTAGATAATTGATAGATAATGCCTTTAAGTGATCCTTATATAATGAAATGACTTAGGGATGATGTCCTTTTATACTTGAGCTAACACACAAAATTTGGAAGTTTTGGCATGGGAGTTCGTACATAACAATTAGTTGGAAGGTGGGTTAGCTTAGGCCCAAATTATTTTAAATTTAAAACTTTTGGGGTTAGATCCATGAGTATGAAAGTGAATTGGATCATATTTGCAAGTGTGGAAATGAACCATAGAAAGGAACAGACAATCTGAGAATCAATAAATGTATAGAGATCATTTCAATTTTGTTTCTAGTGGTCAAATTTGAAATTAGATCAAAGGGGGTGTCGAATTAGTCGAAATCATGCACTAAGACCAAGTACTCAAGACACCAATGCAAAGTGGCATAAACAAATGGGAAAGTGCAGGGTACATACTTTTCACCACCCCCACTTTAGTGTGCATGTAAATCTACACGAGTCAAGAATACTAAAGTATAAAAAAGTGGAAAACATACCTGATAGGAAATAGAATAGCTAGAGGAATGATCCAAATTCTAACCATGAATTGTACATAAACTTTGATTTTAGATCTTCCTATTTTACTAGAGGCTTAGAATGAAGGTTGTGTAGATTATGTTATGCTAGAAGCTCCTCAAGAACTAGGTGTAAATGATGATCTCAAGAAGAAATCTCCACCTTTGTTAGGTCTACAGTGAAAAAATTCAAAAAGGTTGGTTTAGATAAACTCTCCAAAGTGGGGAGAAAAAGAGACCATGTAATGTCCCCTTTTGGGATTACCCTAAATCTTGCCCTAGAATCACAAATTTAACATAGTTAGGGTTGTAACTTACCAATTGAATGCTTTAAACAAGATAAACCTGATTTAGGTCCTGCAATCACGTTAGTTATCAATCGACAAAATAAACATATAATCCAATGATGTTACAGATAGGATTCCAATCCTTATTATAATATTTAGCTTGTACATATGGGATTCCGTTTAAGGTTATATGTAATGTCCCCTTACTGGATCAATCTCTATTCTGTCCAAATTCACAAAACCAAATGGAACAAGCATATAAGGTAGTTAGGGATACATCTCTTTACTTAGGAATAAGATGAATTAATTCTATTCTAGAAGCCCGCAACCAGTTAGGTAACATTGCAAACACAATTCATGAAATAAACTTGTTATTGCAAGGGAATCATATATTCATCATTATGCAACAAATTTGATTTGTATGTGAATCTCTAATTTTCTCAATAGTCCCTCGACATATGGATTGGAAGAGAAATTGCAGTAGGGTGCCCTTAGTCGTTCTCTCCCTTTCATAGTGCAATAGGGTGCCCGTCTAGCTATTCTCCTTACTTGCCACTATAGCGGAGTGCCCTAAGTTGTTCTCCCTTAAAGCATATTTCCTTCCTTCCATTTTGAGAGATTGTTGCAGTATATTTAAATGCTTATTAACATGTGGCAGAGATTTGCAATATATATGTATGTGTGTGTGTGTATAATCTCTATATTACCACTATGGATTGGAATAATAACACCTTAGAGTTTGACCTGATTATTAAAGTGTTCAGTACTATGTATTCTTCTCTCTATGATTTAATTCAATAACCAAACCTAAGGGGGTATGATAGGGTGCCCTAAGAGATCCTCTACCCTAGGCCCAATAGCAGATATACCATCCCTCTTGGTCTCATGTGGCCTTCTGCCATCCAGATGAGGGGGTGTACCTAGTGAGGAATCTTATAGCAGATCTCCCTCATCTTGCAAGCCTTGGTTTCTACTAAATATAACTAGATTCATAGAGATTATACAATAATAAATATATCATTATACACAACAATCATGATAGAGCATACATATCCTTCATATGTGAGTAATTATGAATAATCAATAATGAGTTCAATACATATCTTAACAAGCACGGAGAATACACGTCATACACGAAGCATACACTAAGCATACATATAATTATTTCAGGGTTCTTAGATGACTTCCTTCCAATGAAGATAACTTCCTTGATTGTTGATTGATATCTCAGATATTTGTTGATTTGATGTATTCAATAGTAGAAAGTAGAATTTAAGAATGATAGGACGATAAAATAATCGAAAGATAGAATGATAGAATTATAGAGTGATAGAAGAGTACAGGGATAGAATGAAAAGATGATATAATAGAATGATATAATGATAAGAAAATAGAATGAAGAATGAATAATAGAATGATGGGATGATATAACGGTAGAAGAATAGAAATAAAGAATGATATAATAATTGAGTAATAGAATGATGGGGTAATAGATTTAAATAGAATGTGAGGAGGATAGAGTTATAATATGATAGAATGACTGCAATAAATAATTCCCTGTTGGTATCATCTATATCTCTGTTGATCTATTTTTTCTACCTTCTATATACTCTTGTTGATCTGTTGATTCCTAATATGTATTTCTATTCTAATTACTCTTATTTCTCCTTCTTTTATTTCTTCTTCTATCTCTGCTTAGATCTCTTTTTTATTTCTGCTCAAACTCCTCCTTGTTACTCAGAAATATCTTTCTTATTCCCCCTTCAAATACTTCTACCAATTACCTCTTATATCTTTTCCAATGGGTACTTCTTAAGTGAATGGATATGACTCTTCATAATATGCTATCCTTTACAAACAAATTTTACTCCTTCATTAATTAGATCCTTGTTCTTAAAGCTCTTAACAAATCACATGTTTTGTCTCAAGCACTCCACATGACTTTTGTCTTATTAAATTTGTTGTTGGTTGGCCACCTTAATATAAATTTAATTTATTTTCTCTTTATTTTAATCCTCTAAGAGTGGCAACGTTAATTAGGAGTTGACCTCTTCATCCAAGAAGAGTCAGCCTTCTTGAGTCAGACAGCATATCAAAATTGATTTAAATTTTAATTATGAAGTCAGTCATTTGAATTTCATTCGATGACGTCAGTCTCAAGGAGGTCGGCCAGTATATGACATTACAGTCCACCCCGACCAAGATTGCTTGCAATCACAACTAGGATGCTCCTAAAGTACTCAGCATCCTAAATTAATCCTTCTTGAAGAATGGTTGTTAGTATGCTTGTCTCCATCCAACCGCCAACATAGCCCTTTAAGATCATAAGGTAGATAACCTTCTCCCAATATTCTTCAACAACAAAACCAAGAGTTGGTAACGAGTAAGGTCCCTAACTTAAGACAAGTTTTATATCATATTAGGGAATGAAAACCAAGTTGACCCAATTTTTGCACATGTATTACCAATTCTATTGCCATGTATAGAGTCAATTTGAATGGAGAACAAAATAGAGATTAGCCAGACTAAAAGTGTCGGAAGTAATTTCCAATTCAATTTGTACTTTTTTCAAATTAAAAATCATGAACCCCTTTAAAGTCACACACAATACTAATGAAGGCAAAAGCATCACTTTACATTCGAAGTATATTTTTCATAAATATTAGATATAACTATCAAATTAAACCTTCACATAACTATGGCTTGATATATTAATTGCATGGGTTTACTAGATTATGGGAAGTTGATGTTAGATTGAATAATTTATCTATTCACTATAGCTTAAGTGTACTTAGGTTGATGAGATTAGACAACATCTTGTCTAACTAAATGTGCAACCTTTTAGAGGTTAGAGGTTACCTAGTTGTTTGGTAAACCTCATGTGCATACCTTTTGAGGTTGGAAGACTTTCCATCTCACCTCAAAAGGCACTTTGTAGTCATCCAGCACTTGTCACACAAGGTTGTTGGTTTGCACATTCCAAGTGATCCAAAGGTTGACACCTATAGGACACTTGTCTTTATGCATGTGCTACATCACGGGACACTTATCAATCCACATGCAAGGTGGATTGCCTCTTCCATGCCTATATAATGAGGCATTCTCATGTAAATTTGTAAGTGAGGTTAATATATGTTTATACCCTACATTCATATGCTCAGTGATAGTTATTGGCTTTGTTATTTTGCTTATATTCATTGTGGAAGAGTTATTTGATGTTGCATTCATACTGTTGCTCCAACAGTTGAAAGTTGTTTTCAACCTACTTAAACTACATCAGTTCTACAGTGTACTTAAATACAAGCCTATAACAATATATCTTTGTTCTACCTAATTATAGGACATTAGGAAGCATCCTCCTTAGCTGAGTCTTCCACCAACAGGGCAATTTAAAGTACCATTATGCCTTCCATCTAAATTTTCATCAAATGCCATGTGCTCTTCCACATTCAATTCCCATTGCAAAGTCATACTTTCTTTGGCAGTAATTTACATGAAAATCAAATTCTAGAGGTTGTTTAACTATCTTAAATGTTGTGAAAAATAATGCATTGGGCTTTCTCCAAACAGAATAGGTAGGAAATTCCCTTTAATTTCATGGCAATTCATAGTATGAATATGTGTCATTCATTTAACAATGTTTCAGTAGTGTGAATCTGTGCTATGAAAAGCAACTAGAACAAGCCATTTGAATTCTCCACATTAGCATGCTTCATAAGTAATTAGTGGCCCAACTTTGAATGTTATAATGCAATGAATTTTTAAATCAAAGGTTGTATACACTAAAATATATTACTGAGGATATAGTTCCATGGATAGTATTTGCCCAACTTAACCTTAGCTTTAAATAAGATTCCTTGACTCTACTCAATTGTTAGACAATGGGAAACCACTTCACTTTGCTTAATCATTATCTCATGGCAAGTCACCTTTAGATCTCAATTTAAAAGTTCCACTAGATCATCATGTTTTATCTAGATAGAATGTGCTCCACATGCTATCACACACAAAGCACACAATCCAAAAACTCAATGCAAAACCCTACACAACACTTTAAAACACAATGTGATGTTTCAATTTGCACTAGCAACCATATGGCACATCTTCTAGAGTTGTTCCATGACAATGCACCTATTAGCACAATGCACAACCAAAAGCCAAACTGTCAAAAGTTAAGCAATTGTCTCGATTCTCAACTATTTCAACTTTCATAACAAACCTTTTTACCTTCTTGATCATGTAATCTATAAATGTATATCTAAAGCATCAAGAGGATACACAACCATACATCTCACTCGAGAGAATTCCATGTACATAAGGCATAGATTAATAAAACTTTCGTTTCAAATCTAGTATTTTCTTTATCTAAGTCCTTTCCTCCATGTAACATTGCCAAGGGAAATTTAAGTAAAAGAGGGATTCTTGACATTAAACTAAGGTATGGAGGTTAATAATTGACTAGAAGAACAAACCTTTGATCCCCAGGCTGGCAAGATCATGCTTTGATACCAATTGTAATGTCCCCTTTTAGGATTTCCCTAAATCTTGCCCTAGAATCACAAATTTAACATAGTTAGGGTTGTAACTTACCAATTGAATGCTTTAAACAAGATGAACCTGATTTAGGTCCTACAATCACGTTAGTTATCAACAGATAAATAAACATATAATCCAATGATGTTACATATAGGATTCCAATCCTTATTATAATATTCAACATGTACATATGTGATTCCTTTTAAGGTTCTATGTAATGTCCCCTTGCTGGATCAATCTCTATTTTGTCCAAATTCACAAAACCAAATGGAACAAGCATATAAGGTAGTTAGGGATACATCTTTTTACTTAGGAATAAGATGAACTAATTCTTTTATGGAAGCCTGCAACTAGTTAGGTAACATTGCAAACACAGTTCATGAAATAAACTTATTATTGCAAGGGAATCATATATTCATCATTATGCAGCAAGTTTGATTTGTACGTGAATCTCTAATTTTCTCAACAGTCCCTCGACATATGGATTGGAAGAGAAATTGTAGTAGGGTGCCCTTAGCCGTTCTCTCCCTTTCATAGTGCAATAGGGTTCCCATCTAACTGTTCTCCCTACTTGCCACTGTAGCGAAGTGCCCTAAGCTCTTCTCCCTTAAAGAAGATTTCCTTCCTTCTCTTTTGATAAATTGTTGCAGTATATTTTAATGCTTATTAACATGTGGTAGAGATATGCAATAGATATATATAAAACTAAATAATAATCTCTATATTACCATAGTGGATTGGAATAATAACACCTTAGATTCTGATCTGATTATTAAAACATTCAGTACTATGTATTCTCCTCTCTATGATTTAACCTAATACCCAAACCTAAGGGGGTATGATAGGGTGCCCTAAGCGATCCACCCTAGGCCCAAGAGCGGATATACCATCCCTCTTGGTCTCATGTGGCCTTCTGCCATCCAGATGAGGGGGTGTACCTAGTGAGGAATCTTATAGTAGTTCTCCCTCATCTTGCCACCCTCGGTTGCTACTAAATACATCAAGATTCAAAGAGATTATACAACAATAAATATATCATTATACACAACAATCATGATAGAGCATACATATCTTTCATATGCGAGTAATTATGAATAATCAATAATGAGTTCAATACATATATTAACAAGCACGGAGAATACATGTCATACACAAAGCATACACATCATACACTATGCATACATATAATTATTTGAGGGTTCTTAGATGACTTCCTTCCAATGAAGATAGCTTCCTTGATTGTTGATTGATATCTTGGATATTTGTTGATTTGATGTATTCAATATTAGAAAGTAGAATTATAGAATGATAAGACGATAGAATAATACAAGGATAGAATAATCAAAAGATAGAATGATAGAATTATAGAGTGATAGAAGAGTAGAGGGATAGAATGAAAGGATGATATAATAGAATGATATAATGATAAGAGAATAGAATGAAGGATGAATAATAGAATGATGGGCTGATAGATTTAAATAGAATGTGAGCAGGATGGAGTTATAACATGATAGAATGACTGTAATAAATAATTCTCTGTCGTTATCATCTATATCTCTGCTGATCTATTCTTTTTGCCTTCTATATACTCTTGTTGATCTGTTGATTCATCCTATGTATTTCTGTTCTAATTTCTCTTGTTTCTCATTCCTTTATTTCTGATTCTATCTCCACCTAGATCTATTTTTTATTTATGCTCAAACTCCTCCTTATTACTTAGAAATATCTTTCTTATTCCCCCTTCAAATACTTCTGCCAATTACCTCTTATATATTTTCCAATGGATACTTCTTAAGTGAATGGATATGACTCTTCATAATATGCTATCCTTTACAAATAGATTGCACTCCTTCATAAATTAGATTGTTGTTCTTAAAGCTCTTAACAAATCACATGTTTTGTCTCAAGCACTCCACATGACTTTTGTCTTATTGAATTTTTTGTGTGGTCGGCCACCTTAATATAAATTTAATTTGTTTTCTCTTTAGTTTAATCCTCTAAGAGTGGCGACGTTAATTAGGAGTCAACCTCTTCATTCAAGGAGAGTTAGCCTTCTTAAGTCAACCAGCATATCAAAATTGATTTAAATTTTAATCATGAAGTTGACCATTTGAATTTCATTTGATGATGTTAGTCTCAAGGAGGTCGGCCAGTATAGGACATTATAGACCAAGTGAAGGTGAAGATGACAAGGTAATCACTTGTGAAATCTAGTGTCATTAAGACATTAGACTCTCACTTCTTTGCTGCCTAAAAATGATAGTGATTTCATGGAATTCAAGGGGTATGGGTGGTACCCCTCAATAAAAGGCTATTCAAGATAATAGCATACCCCGTTTAGCAGGGTAATCCACAATAATTATATCCATTAAAAGGGATTTGTTTGGATATGCAGTTAGCTGAACATCAACATCCTTAACCAAACCAATCATGTTAACCTCCTTGGAATCCGTGAAAAAGCACCTGCCAAAAGACCTAGATACTTTCAACCCTAAATCATTCATGATTCAAGTGGCATGACATTGCTTGATGCTCCAAAATTGAGCATACAATTATGTAGCAACCATACATTTATGATCAATGTGGTGTAGAAAGGATCCACACCCATTCGACTATTCACCATAGATGACCTTAAATAAACCTCAATTATTTCATCATCTTTAGGAGTAACAATGGGCTGCATAAGTGCACTGGAGGCTATGATAAATGAGACAACCCTATCCCTATGCTTAGGAATCCTAAGAGCTTCCCCTAATGGTAAAGAAATTTTGATTTGACTTAACATATGGGCCATGTCAAATGGATGATACGGAGGTAAAGGGGTGTCACATGAAAATGTAACATCATTCGCATCAGGAATATAGGGTATCAGTTGACTAGAAGAGATATCCATACCTTTTACCTCCTTATCTTTTCTCTTTTGTGGTTCAATTGATACTTGAGGCTGACTCTCTTTTTCATCACCTCTTGGCTTGTGAGTATCAATAGTTCAGGTACATCAGTTGGTTTGACTACATGTGTCGGAACCTTCTATACATATCTCTTTCTTGTGGTTGCTAGTTGTTGGGTTGTAACCTTCTTCTTTTCAAATGTTTTCTTTTGAAGATCTCCACCTTTTGCCTCAGCATTCACCTTTTCTTTCTCTCTTTTGTTTTCAACCTTGCTCCCAACTTTATTTCCAGCTGAGTTTGCAATAGAAGTACCTTGCACAGGCACATGCCTATTCCTGAGTTGGTATCTACCCTAAACTTGCATAACATATGCATCAGTCAAGGCCTTCATATCTTCTTTCGATGGTTTGGACTGCTTGTACTTCTTGTGCATGAGATCCCTCAAATGCTTGAAATCATGAGTTGCCAGCTGATATCTCTTTGGACCATCATTATATTCAGCTTGGAAAATATAATCATCATCTTCATGGATGTCATACTCATCAGTCTTATCAAACTACTCATAATCACTAGTGTCAAGATGGTTTATCTCATCCTCTTCATAATACTTAGTTGCACCCTCTCCATTTGGAAACTCCTCCTCCCTGCTCATTGAATGAGCTACTCACAATTTGTTGGATCATGAGGAAGGAAACATGCCTAGCAAGATGAAGATGTCTCCTGAACATTGACTTGATCCTTTCTCAATGGATCAAGTGTGTCTCTTTCAGGCTATTTGAAACTAACCTGCATGGGGGCTAACTATCTGTCATTTTATTGTGGCCTCTTAGACCAATCAGTAATGTATGGCCTATTATGCAGTCATTGACCCTCATTGAAATGTGTTGCAGCACCCTAAGGTGGAAACCCTTTCTCATTCCTTGCAACCTTATAGGATAGATCTTTCATGGCCCCCATAAGTTTATCCAATTTATATTCAGTTGTGAGGGGCTCGTTGAAATCTTCCCTATTTGGCTAGGACAATTTCACATTAGACCTTTTAATGTGTTTCCCTGAAGCTCTCATGTTGCTTTTAATGTTAATAGTTGTAGCATATGCCTCCCTTAATATGTTTGTGGACTTTTGTCCCTAAAATAATGACCAATCTTTCAGTCAAATGCACCACAATACAAAACCAAACACATAGACTCATTATGTCTCATATGAGGAGGTACCTTTCTCATTGTCATGATGAAGTGGCTATTAAAATTAGCTACTGTTTCATTTATTACCTTTTGATAACTGTGAGTTGATGGATGGCAAAATTGGGATCAATCCTATCCCCATATTGCAATTTGAATACCCTCGTGAACTCCTCTCAAGAGTCAATACTGCTATCTGGAAGAGCCTTATATTATTATTTGTCACTTTCTTCTAATGAATGTACAAATAATTTCATCATGACATCTTCATCCTCAATTTCATACTCATCAGTGACATTAATAAAATGTCTAAGATGCTCTTCACCTGTGACAACATTATTGCCTTGAAACCTAGGAAATTTTCCCCTAATCTCATTTGGAATTGGATTGGGAAAGTCAGGTATGCCAAAGAAATCAAGTTGTTTATACCTCTTAGCTCTCAATGGTTGCCTCAGTGGAGGAAATCTTTGTGCTTATCTTCATTGTGCAGGCCTAGGGTTCTAAACATTGTCATACTGTCGATTCACTTAATTTTGTGGTAGCTTATTGTGAACATTTTGAGCATGGGCATGATTTATACCCTACTATCCCATTTGTTGATATTGTTGTTACTATTATCTTTGATTGTTCTGCTAGTTATACTGCTGATTATAGCCTTGCTGCTGTGCATTTTGATTTCCCTAGGCCTGCTAGGCAAGTTGAGCTTGTTGTTGATCAAGCGGGGTCTATACCTCTCTTTGTCTATTCTTGATATGATCAAGTAGGTCAATCTCATCCTGGAGGTTCCTTTCTCTTTCCTCAACATCACAATGCTTCTGTTGATCTTCCTCATTGGGAATGTTATCATGCCGACATCTAAGTGATATTGTGGGAGAAGTAGGATACCTAGTATTCTGATATGTCTCTTCATTCTCATTGGGCATTCCAAATGCTCTCAAATGTACACTATGATACCTATCTCTACTTCCTCTACCAACAATGTTCTCATTTATTCTAATGTCATACTCATTCCTAATCATCCTTCTATTTTTTCTGAGTATGTTATCAGTTGAGTCCTCAGAAGTATACTAATATTAGCCCCTGAAATCATCAAATGTATCATTTCTCCCAGAGGTACCTATTTGGTCTTGGGCATTCAATGGAGGCACTACATCAGGGTTTCTTGCCCTCCATCTACTTCTCTTATTTCCTGTACTGCTAGATGATTCATCACACCTGGGCTGCTCCTAGTTTCTTCCTCTATTCATTGTAAATCTCTTCTCTTTTCAAACTACAATTAATTTATGGGTTGTAAAAACAAAGTCGCCACTTCCCTTGCTAGGAAGAAAATTTTGAACAAACACTGCACTTCAATAATATAGCAGCCAAAAGTAAATTGATTTAATGGGTCCCCGACAATGATGCCAATTTGTTGGCGTAAGTTGATGAGAGGCCAAACTTACCCAAACAAAATGCATAACTACAAATCACTATTACTAAGGACCTCAAACTAATCAACCTTCTAATTCAGTCCCCGGTAACGACACCAATATCTTGGGTCCCAAAACAACTAATCCCAATCCCTAGAACACTTACTCACTCCTAGGCTAGGTATGTCATCAAGGAAGTGAGAAGGGGGGTCATCAACATGATAAAGGTGATTAAGGTTCAACTAGTAGGAGTGCGTAGTCTCCTCTTCACTCTTGGCTTAACTAAACCATGGAGGGTATTCTAAGAGGTATCCCTAAGCAGGGTTTAACTATCATGCAAAAGATATACTAGACAACACAAAGGCAGTGATACCTGAAATGCTATTCAAGACCTTTTGACTGTCACTGGTCTAGACAAAGCTCATTACCCCAAATAACCTCTCCTTTAAGTTGAAAACACCATCATTTGCAATAGTGCAAGATGGGTATACATGCATGTTCTTAAAATATGAAACACAACTATTGTCTAAAGGATATACCCTGAATTCAACGCAGAACATAGATGCATACAAAATTATAACTACACTACACTTGGCATATTTGTTTTGATTTTTAATGAGTTTGGGTGATCACAGGCTTCTTAGTCTGGTGCCTATCCATTGGGCTACAGAGTCTCATTTTATCAAAGGAACACAATTACAAGGAAATGTATGATTGCTTATTTGAATATTCAAATGCATAAAAAACAATATCAAACTATGAGAATACTTAGTAACCCAACACCATACATCATTCTTCCATATGTACTACTAAAATGACCATTTACAAAAACTAAAAATGGATTAAGAACTATCACATTCATTCAAATTAGATTTTACAATCATACCACTGAATGTGGCAAGAGAAAACCCTAACTGCGATAGAGGTTTCCTGAAAGAACACTTACAGCAGTGGAGAAAAATAATGATTGATATTGAGAGTACAATATTTCACATACACTTATGATAACTACTTCCTGATGAACAAAAACTAATCATTGGTTATTTCCCTAACTACCTCTGTATCTCTGCACCTGTAGAGAAAACTGCCCAAAATGACCAACCCGTAGAATGCCTCTTAAACATGCATATATAGGGGAGAAAATCAATGCAATAGATGGGCACCAAAAACCTGCCCACCTACACCAACATTAAATCTCACCCACTCCCATAAATTCTTGTAACTAATTCCATCTACTTGCCACCAACCTGTACATCTTCTTCAATTTTGCATTCATGGCAGTCAGGAGTAGATGGGTGGTTTTAAATACAAACCTGCCAAAATGCTTGTGTAAGGCCTTTATAATCACTTTAAAATATTTCAAAACAATTTAAAATATTTTAAACTATTCTTCTATATCATGCCATACATTTAACCTTTTCTTTGCCTCATCAACAAATTTCCTTTATCACGAACCTTGGAAGCATCTTGTTTTTTCTTCCTTGGTGCTTTGTCTTCATCAAACGACTCTTTTGCCTTGTTGACAAACTATGAAGTTGACGAACCTTTTAATTTTCTAGCTTCCTTATCATTTCCTTTTTCTGCCTTTCTTCTTCTTTCTCTTCTGTCAGTAAATCCTTCCTGCAACGAACTATCCACTTTATCTTTGTTTGTATCTTCGTTCCTTTCTCTCCCTTTGTCGGTGACATACCTTATCGACAAACCTTGCAGTTTGTGAACCATCCCATTTTGTGACAAAGGCACTTTATTTCTTTCCTCTTCACTTCTCTTCATCAATGCTTCACCCCATTGGTGAACTCTATCATCGGCGAACCTTTCGGTTTGTGAACTCACACTTTTGTCGATGAAGCCACTCCTTTTCCTTCCTTCATTCTCTCTATTTCATCCTTCATCTTCGGTGGAAAATAATCTATTCAATGAACTTTCAAGTTCACGAACCAAAAATTTGTCAACAAAAGACTTCATACTCTTTCATTTTCCACCTCATCAGCAAATCGTCAAAATGGTGAACCAAGGAACCTTAGTCGGCAAAATTGGTAGTTTGCGAACCAACTAATTCGCTAACAAAACTTTACTTAACAATATTAGAAGACAAAGACTTGGCAAAACACTTAAGGAAGTTGAGAAATTGGGAAATCAACAAGTTCGTGAACCGTCGAACTTGTCGATAAAACTAAACTTAGGCACTTTTTCAGCATTTTCAAAAGTGAAACACTTGGCCAAAGACTTACAAACACTTAGACAATTTTGGAAAAATAGGGAAAACATAAGGATCTTATAGATTTTACAAAAAAGAAACATGGAAAATGGGAGTCCCAACAAGGCCCTGAAACTTTCTCAACAATAGCATCCCACAGATCTCGATCAATTAACAGATCCTCCATCTTCAACTTCCACATCTCAAAATTGTTGCCAAAATTTTTTTCTACCTCTATTCTCCCTGATGTGCTCGCCATCTGAAAACCCCTGCAACAAGATCACAAAGTATCTTTTGCATAAGCTCCCATTCAAAATTGGATTAGTTCAAAAAACCAACAACCCACAACTGAAAACAAAGGTGATCAAGCTTTGATACCACTTGTAAGGAAGCTAAGGTAGAAGAACAACTTCCTACACTAATCTTGAGGGGAGAGATATGCAAAACTTTTTAGATCTTTACAATAGTTACAGAAATAAACACAAATAGCAATCGCACCACAACATAATAATTACGTGGGGAAACCCTTTCGGGAGAAAAACCCCACACTCCAAAGCTGCCCAATATATTATTTAGGATTCAAGAAGATTACAACATACTTGCAAAGCAAGCTTTCACAGAGCTTTCACAGGATTATAACCAACCAGAGATCCGAAGGCAACTCAACATGTATAAGACTCTTACACACAACCTCCATCTCAAGTTCCTGATATATAAGAGATACAATATAGTAAACCGTCAACAGTAATTACAAAACCTTAAGCCAAAAACCACCCAAAAGTGGCATCGAAATTATCTCCAATCAAAGATGCCTTTTGATGTGCAAAATCACACACCAACACGTGTAACTCTCCCCTTTACAACTCTTTAAGTATCCAACACATCTTGACATTTCCCAAAATAGGAGGTCCAACTTCTGGAGGTCATAACTTTTGATCCAGGTGTCTGATTAACGAACCGTTTGATGCGTCGAAAAGATTGTGAAGAGATCTATCAAGTTATAACTTGTTTTGCTAGTTATGACAACTTTCAAGGCATTAGGGACCTCTAATTTCCTCAAATTTGAGTTTGAAACTTTTATCGGGAGTTTCAAAAAACATAAACTATAATATCTTGCAATCCATATATGATCTTGAGTCAAAACTCACCTATTTACTTGGTAGTTCCACACCCTTTGGGAAAATTTCGGGTCCATCCAAGCTCAAATGTAGAGTTATTAAAAATAGTAAGCCCTACCATTTCAGCCCCTTTTGGAAACTTTGAAAGTTCTAAACCATTCTTCAAGATAAAGGGTATTCGAAAAGACCAAAACTAGGAAGAATAGAAACCTTTTGTAGTTGCAAGGTTGAGACACCTTTCCTAAAACTAATCAATAGCAAACCTCTGATGGGTCAATGCACCAAATGGAAATGATGAAAGTGATATGGAAAGATGGAATGGGTTCACTTGAGAAGTGAGTTGATGTAGACCTAAGAGTGAATAGATTATTGTAGACACCATACTTGGAGACCACTCAAGGGTGTTTAGCTTTAGACCTACAAGTTAGACCTATAAACCTTCTACAAACCTAAAGTACTACATTTTCATTAAAAATGGACTTTGAGTGCAAAATCATAGTGGTTTTACCTATTGAATGACCTTTTTTTAATCGTGGATGGCCTAGGGGAGGTGTTAAGGACCTTTGTAGTTGGTTTGGACTAATTGGAGGCCTAAAAATGACAAGTAACAACCAATAGACAATTAGGTCCTCTTGGGGCAGCCAATAGGGTGGCCTTGTCCTTGTCAAGTAGGAGTGTGAATATTTATGTGCACTTCAATGGTGAGTGAATTTGACTAGTACTTTCTTTGTACAACTTTCTCTAATAGTTTACAAAGTCCTCAAAAATAGACCTACAAATACAAACCTCCTAATAGGGACCCTAAAAAATAAGAATTAAAAGGGGAGTATGCCTCAGTGATCCCCCTTGTGGGTGTTTAAACATAGATCCACATGATATATATGATGTAAAAAAACTAAAATGTTAATCTATGAAAAGAAATAAAGTATGAAGTGTAGACACCAGAAATTGACTAACGCATTTTCTCTATCTCATCACACTCCATCTTCATCATCTATTCATTATTATATTTCTTCTATTCATATTAATTAAATAATTTTTAATTATTTAATTAGTATACTAGTTTAACACTTCCTCTATGTGTTAATTAAATAAATTCATACATTTTATTTAATTAATCACGCTAATTCTTATTCCTCTTCCCACAAATAAATAAAATTTATATTTTATTTATTTTCCACATTTTTCATCCTCACATGAATTAAATAAATTGTTTTATTTAATTCCCATGATTCTCTCCGCTAATTTCTTTGAATCAAATGACACAACTAATCAGTCAAATGATGCAAATGAGTTAACTAATCAGTCAATTTTTTTAACTCCCTCATCAATTCTCCTCAAATAATTTTAACCATTGATCTTGTAATCCATCCTCCACCATTGATTCTTGTTTTCGATTCTAATCTATAAATTCATCCTCGTTCAAGCCATGAACAACACATCAATTTTGCAAACTTGCTATGTGAATTTATCTTTGTGAAATCGCATCCTTTGCACATAAATCACATCTTTTTATCTATGGTTATGCTGACGTGTTAAAGCAATCCACATACACTCGTATTTCCAATTCATCTACAAGCATAGCTAGTAGGACTTGGGTGCATTCTACTCTGCTTGAACAAGGAGAAGAAACTGACTAAGGTGAAGGTATAATTGTGTTTGATTTATCTTTGTGTTATTCCTCTTTCATCATTGTTCTTGTCCTTCAATCTGGCACACCCAATGGGACTCACATCCCTGAAACTAACGTTTTGTTGTTTGAGTTTTCTATTTTTTAGAACAGGTTATAGAATGCCGCTATTGACTGACTCTCAATGCTTTTACTAGAATTGTGATGCCTTTGCTACATTTGCGACCCCTTGCTAAAAACAAGTTGCCTTTGTTAAACTTGAGCCACCTTTGCTAGATTTGAAGCGCTTTTGATGGTTTTGTGATGCTTTTGTTTAACAGTAGCTTTTAGTTCATAAAATTTATCAAAATAAATTAGTTCATTTACTTTTTTCTATTTTGCAACAAATCTACAATCTAAAAAGAATAAAAAATCATAAAATAACAAAAAATTAACAAAAAAATCATAAAGAAAGAAACAAACAGTTTGACTTTCTGTCCATTCTGTCTGTCGTGTCGCATTTGTTCCAAATTGTGTCACCTTTGCAAAAAATCATGTCGCATTCGTTGTATTTGTGTCGCTTTTGTAGTATCAGCTCGCTTTTGATTGTCTAAGGTCGCTTTTTCTCTGTCAATTTCAGGATATAATATTTTGGATTCTCTAACTAATCTTTGTCTATTTTTTGGAACTAACTTATTGGTGCAACCTCTTATCTGCTTGTCAAAGAACAAAACTTGAAACCACTAACATATTTATCTTGCCGGTTCTATTGTTGAAGACTTTTTTACTCACTGATCTTGGCACATTAATATGTTGTGTTTTTGGAAATATGTAGACCAAAAGTGTCACATTTCCTTTGTGATTTAGATTAGATCCCAAGATTGAATTAGCGTGTGTATGCTTTCCCCTTGCGCCTAGTGTGACCTGGGGATCAGGAACACCTAATATCAATCTTTCTCTTTAGAAGGCCTGCTTGGGGATTTCATCACCCTGAGGGATGACCTAAACCACGTGTTCTGACATGGTATATCAAAGGGGGAGAATGAAAGTTGTACCCCAATCTAGTTACGTTGTCATTAGCATAGCCTTGGGGCCTTGAGTGATTCTAGACACAAGGTGAAGAGATCATCTGAGCTCTTATTTTGGTCTCATGCCTTCGACAGACTAGTGTTCATGGACTTAAGCCCCTCGTACCTCATGTATAATGGGGATGCCCCTAGAGAGCTTGTTAAAACCTAGTTAAGACCTCTTGGTTGATCTTTTAGTGTGGTGCAAGGGTCAGCAATCAACCTTGAAGTTACTCACCATGTACCTCCTTGAGTTGAGACAGAAGGTTTCATTGGGCAAGGTGTCAAGGCCTCCAAGGAAACGGATAGGGTGAGTGCTCGCCACTCACTCCCTAGCTATTCACTCTTGAAAGGTATTGAGTGTGGGACCACACTAAGAGTCAAATCCACTTGAATAATTATAAGAATGTGGTAAAGTGCTTGGCGTGCTTTCTATGTGCAAAACCAGTGAAAAGCCAATCAACCTTGTAACCCTTTGAGTCAAAATCAACAATTATGTATTTGTGTTTGTTATCTCTTGCCAAAGAATCATCTCCAACACTGCCAAACCTGCAACTTGTCTCATTTGATTGGCATGTGCTGCATTTGATAGAAAATATATCGCCTTTGTCCAAAATAGATCATTTTTGTCTAAATCAGACTACAATTGCCTGAAACATATCGCTTTTGTCCAAATCGTGTCACCTTTGTTAAAATCAAGTTGCTTTTGTTTGAAACATGACACTTTTGACCAAACTAAGCCGCTTTTGTATGATATTCAACCAACCATCTACGTCATCAAAAATCAGACTTGTTAAACTTAAATCTTTTGCTTAGCCAAACAATAGAGAGATTTGGTAATTTCCAATTGAACCATGTCATCCTTACTTTGCCAAAAATCTTGTGTCATCATCACTTTACATATCCTCTCTTTCCATCCATTTCCATTATCAACCTTATTTTACTCAATCAATCATTTATCCTTTTCATTTTTAGATCTTGGACATGTGAACATTACCTTGAAATCTTAATCAATCATTTGGACTTTGTCATAATCAATCCCTATTCAACCTATCACCCACTTTCATCTATCAACATTTATCTTTGTCCAAATCAACCTTCATCCAAAACAAAACCAAAATTGTTTGAAGTTAAATCCAGGTCATCGTCTCCAAGTCAATAGATCTTTTATCCTATTTTGCTTGGGCTCTAAGGCTACCCCAAGTAATATAATCCTTCATCCTTGCTATCTATCAAAGAGACCTAGATTTGCTTTAACTTATTATCATTTTATCCAACTATCATTTCCTCACATCAACCAATCACATAAACGTTTATCCAAAATCCAAAATCCCATCATGATAACTTAAGTCTAAAAGTATCTTTATCAAATCCAAATCCTTTTAAATCCAAGTCCAAACAAACCTACCCATCTCCATCATTTTCATAAATCAATCCTATCATATTAGGTCTCATCTTCATATGGTAACCACAAGATCTCAAGCAAAGAAAATGAAATCCAACCAATTTGAGTTTGGGATGCCGCATCATCTATTTATTCTTGAAGGTCAAGGAGACATGCCACACCCACCTCCTTTAGAGGAAAAAACCCAATACAAATCTCAAATGTCACCAACATTGCAACAATTCACCAAAGATCTGGATGCTATGGACCTTGTGGAACGTCTTCTCAAGTCAAGCCTGGATCAGTTTTTCCTAGCATTAGCCAACCATGGTGCCAAGTTTCCCCGCGGGTATGACATTTCCAAAATCCAAGAACAAGATTCTCCAATCTTGACCACTCTAGAAAATACTTTAGGAGGATCTCATCCTTTTCAAACATCCAATGCCCAACCTACCTTTTTAACTTCATTAACAAACAATATCCCCATTTCCACTTCATTAACAAATAATATCCCCATTTCAACTTCATCAACAAACAATATCCCCACTCCTCATTCTCAATCAACCAATATTCCCATTTCATAAGCTTCGACTAGCTTGGGCCATCCTCCCATACCACAACTTGACCCTACCACACTAGCTTACATATCCCATCTTATCAATCAACCCTAAAATTCCGTTGCACCTTCTCATGGCACCACATCTATTCCACCATTCAATTTCCAAAATATTACATCCGTTCCACCACTTAACTCTTAAATCTCCACAATATATACATTCACTCCTCCAAATAATCTTCAAACTTCTACATCTATCATTCCCCTCACTCAACAAGACATACCTCTTTTCACTCCACCTCCTCTAAACACAAAGTCAACATCATCCAAACCCAACAACTTGGCACAAGAACTTCATAGTTTAAAACAAACGGTCCAAAATCTCCAAATGGGAAATCCTAAGAAACAATATTTATTTGAGGATATTTGCCCATACCCTTTCGATTGGTCTATAGCCATGGTCCCCTTCCCTCATAATTTTTGAAATGCTAAAATTTGACAAGTATAAAAGGAAGGGTGACCATTGAGAACATGTTAGGTAATTTTATATCACTTGCATGGAAGTTGCCTACAATGACACTTATCTAATGCGATTATTCCCTCGAAGCTTGGGAGGCCAAGCTATTGAGTGGTTCTCTCATTTACCACATGGAATTAAAACATTTCAAGAACTTGCCGAAAAAATTATCATTTCTCCTACAACATCAAACACGAAATATCTATGACCGACTTGTCCGACGCTAAACAAAAGAATGGCAAAGCCTTTGTAGCCTTTTTACAATGTTGGAGAAACTTAGCAAGCAAGTTCCCTTGGCCTATTCTAGAAAAACAACTTGTTGACTTATTTGTCCAAAATCTAAATCCTTAAATAAAATTTCATTTATAGGTTTAATGCGCTACAACCTTTGACCAAATTATAGAAAAAGGTATAGTCATAGAGAAAGCCCTCATAGCCAAAGGGTTGATCAAAATCTATAAAGAAAAAGACAACAACAATACTCAATCCAATGACAAGCCCCGCTTTTGGGATAAAAACAAGAATGTTGTCAACGATGGCGTCACTGACACTAAACATATCCAAAATGTTCAAACACAAACACCATCATCTACCCAATCCAACTATTGACAAATGCCTTAAAAATTTTCAATAAGTCCCTAGTTTATGCCTCTATGTCATCTAAATTTTTTTCACCCATTATTGATAATCGATCTAAGAAATCTTAAATGGGTTTGCCTTGGTCTTTTCCATGTCGTGCTGATTGTTTACCTTCTCCATGCCTTTGCCATGTCTCATTATTGCCAAAAATCCCATGAAATTCCATGTTGTGTACTTTTAACATTTTTTATGGCATTTTGGGATTTTTCTATTTTTCATAAATCCTTTCGGACCCCCCTATTTTCTGTGCCCAATTTGGAGGGTCAAAACAAGGTTTTTTCAGATGATATCAGAGATGGAGGCTCAATATGTCATCCATCATCACCTTGGCTCTTCCATTTCGAAATTATGACACTTTGAGAATTTTGTGTTTTTTCAAGCATGTCCTGGGGGATTTCGAACCCCTCAAGGACTTTTGGAACTTATCCTTTTTGTTTCGTTGTCCCCCTGTTTTCTGAATCCCCCTCGCTCAATTTGGAGGGTCGGATCTTGTAATTTTCTAGTGAAATCAAAGGCTGTGGACTATTGGTACCCCCTTGCATATATTTGTACCTCTATTTGGGTGTTTGGTTCATTTTGGTTTTTTCTTGTTTTCTGAAATCCTTCTGGACCCCCTTGATTTCCATGCTCTGTTTGAGGGGTCAAAACTCAATATTTTCAGATGATTTCGGATATCTGCATTGTGTTCATCATGTTCTATCAAATGGACCTTTGGTTCGAGGCTTTTGGACATTTTCAAAATTTTAGGATTTTTGGTCATTTCGGGATTTTTGGTCGTTTCAGGACTTCTGAGGACATTTACACTTTTTCAAAAAAAATCCCTAAGTTCTTGGTGCTTCTGGGTTTCCCATTCCCCATGGGGCACCCCATTTTGGCCTAAATGTCCAAACCCATTTTGGAGTTTGGAACTTGCCCTTTGTCGCAATGTCCCTAGGGGATTTCGGGTCCCCTGAGGACTTTTGGATGTCCCTGGGGGATTTTGGCCCCCCCTAAGGACTTTTGGATGTCCCTGGGAGATTTCAGGCCCCCTGTGGACTTTTGGATGTCCCTAGGGGATTTCGGGCCCCCTGAGGACATTTGGACCAAAATACTCAAATTTTTCACATTTTTTCAACACGCAATAGAAAACTCCAGCAACTCTCTGACCACCATTAATGATCATTTTGGAGCCCGATGGCATGGTAGGTGAGCTCCATACGTCCTAGGACTCTTGTGAACCCTTCCATGATGAATTTTTTGTACTAGAGCATGGGCATACACTCCAAATTTGTAGAGTTTTCTGTTACAACCCATATGGACGTGATACAACAGGCATGGATGGTCTGTGAATGTGTTGACTACTCCAGATCCACGTCCAAGCTGCAACAGGGAATTGTAATGCTATATATACATGTTCTAAAGATGTAATGAGGGTTGGTCATTGAACCAATTTCTGGACTGCATGTGTTCAATAGTGTTCTAGGGCATCAAATGATGCAATCTGATTTATAAAGGGAAAATGTGTATTTTTGTAAAGCATAGGAAGATGATTCAAAGAGAGTTGCATGTAATGGTATGTATCTATTGTAGTTTGTAGCTATTCATAAGTGTTTGAACCTAATTGTTCATCCTCTCTTATCACATTTGTTGGTATGAATGTAACAAAAGTTAGAGAAATATGTGACAATATTTTAATTCATTACAATGCTTTGTAATGTTCTTCCTTTCTGTTTCATGTGGGTTTCTACATTATTGATTGGATCACTAAGAATGTCCATTGCATGAGATGAGATATATGCATTGTATGATGATGCACATGAGATTCCAGTTATGTTTTCATTGCTGCACCTTTTCCTTTCTGCAAATTCATGACTCTGTTGCCCAATGGAGTAAGCATCGGTCTAGTTGGTGAAGGGCCAACAACCTTTTAAAATTATTAAGTCTCTCTCTCTCTTTATCTCCTAAACCATGCATGTGAGTTCCTCTCTCTTACCCCTATGTATGTAATGTTAGATGGATTCATCAGATGGGGAAAACACAGTATAGTTATCATCTCAAAGTGTAGGGTAAAAGAAGTTTTCTATCTATTTATTGGAGGTTTATAGGTATGTATGTAGCCAGTGTTGACACAAGTTTAGTGACATCTTTTGGGATTCATAACACATTGGTTGTGGTTGCTTAAGGATCTTATGCTTTTTAGTTGTTTATCTGGTTTATTAGACCTCGGGGAATACTCCCCTTGGCCTTGCAAAGCCTAAAGATGAAAGTGAGTTTACCCACTCACAGCATGTTGTCCATTCATGCCACCTTCTGATCATAAGTCTTACCCACTACCTAAGCACGGTGTCTCCCTGGACTTAGGTTTTGTGTTGAGTCTTTAGGATTGGTGGAAATACATGTTTGAGCACCAGCAACAACAATGCTACCACTCCAAGAGATTAATCTAAACAAAGCTTTACACCAAGATGAAAATATACCCCATTAAGGAAACCTATAGAATTAGGTTCGCATAAACTAGTTCAATCAAACCTTATTAAATTGCCAAATATAAGACAACACAAGGAACCTCAATTCAAACCCACATGGTATAAAGAGCACAAATATTGTGAATACCATAGAGTTAAAGGGCATAAAACACCTAATTACATGAAACTCGAGAATCTTATCCAAGATCTTATTGATCGTGGTGAGATTGTAATTGAAAATTGCCCAAATAATTCTCCTAATGATGACCTGGGTATATATAAGGATCCAATCCCAAACCATGGTCAAGGTAAAACCTCTAATAAAGGAGCTTCCTCACATAACACTAATAATGTCAATACTTCCCCTTCATACGATTCTATTGTAGGTCGTATTGAAGAAAGTTATCCTCGAGTAGCCACACTCACTATAAAAGCCAAAGCATCTAATTGTTTTGTTACCACTCACTGCGACCAAATCACTCTCGAAGGAGCTTTGTCCTCCTCCAAATCACCATCACAATATAATATCCTTGATCGCCTAGGCAAAACCCCTACCCAAATATCCATCCTGGAATTGCTTCACACCTCTCCCATTCATAAGGATATCCTTAATAAATCCTTACAAGATATTCATGTCCCTAATAACATTAATATTGATCAATTTCAATCCATGGTAGGACACTTGTCTTCGCCTCATCACCTGGTATTCACAGAAAAAGATCTTACTAATAATCCATCTCACAACAATGCCCTCCATATTGAAATGTTCATCCACAAACATAAAATCAAAGGAGTCCTTGTAGATGAGGGATTAGATTTAAATTTATGTACTTTAAAGTTGATAAAACAATATGGATATTCTGAGGGTGTCATTGATTCACAAAAAAGTATCACAATCAAGGCTTATGATGATGTCGAGCATCAATCTGAGGGGATCATCAAACTTCCTATCTAAGTTGGCCCTGTTATCATGGAAAGCACATGCCAAGTTCTTGACCTTGACCTTCCATACAATATTCTCCTTGGTCGCTCGTGGATTCATGCTATGAAAGTTGTTCCATCAACATACCACCAATGTATCAAATTTCCATACAATGGAATAGAGATAACTATCTTTGTTGATCCTCGCCCCTTCCAGTATTGTAGAATGGTGGAAGGAAAAGTACTGGAACTCTAACCATTGCCCTATCAATGACGCAGCGCAACCCTCATCTTCATATATTGATCCATCCTCGCTACCATCTTTATCCACTTCACAACACCTATCCTATAGAACAAGGTCAAAATCAATGTCAAGGGATGTGGAGAATATGACTTATAGGGATCATTCTATGTCAGCCAACTTCCCACATCCCCCAAATCACATTGCAAGCCTTGACCATCCAACTTGGTATCCACGGTTGTTAGCAAAGGCAAAAATACAACATTTCAACATTGGGGAGTCCTAGATAAAGAAACTATTGAAGAGGATATATCTACTTGGATTGATAAAGAAGAAGAAGAAGAACAAATCTCCCCATTACCAGGTGAAAAATACCCTAAAGGTCTCTGTATTGTCAAGAACATGGGCTATAAAGGTCAAGGTGGCCTAGGGCTACATGAACAAGGCACTCTTGAACCTCTCATAGTAACAAGAAGACATCATCACCAAGGCCTTTGGTTTGGAGCAATAAAACTTGTGTCCTTAGATCTTGAGGGTATCCTTATTGAAGTAGCCAAAGCTTTTCTTGCGGTTGAGAGCACCAACGAAGGCACTCACGATGACTCTTTCACACACATTGTTGACTTATTCCAAGACCTTAACATTTGCACCATATCCTTCACTTCCTCTACCTCCAATGACCTTCCACTTGTCTATCCCCAACTCATTGATTGGGACCAACAAGGACCTCCTCTTCTAGACACATTTCAAAATGATGAAGCTATTGCTGAGTTTATTTGACTAAGAGCACATATACCATTTGGAGATCACAAAGCAGGATATGTTATAGAACTTCATATCGATGCCTACTTCAGGGAGCAATTTACATTCCTTGGTCGCAAAAATAAAAAATAACAAAACTACTAAGGTCCCCTAGTGAAAACAACAATGTGGAGCTATTAGACCATGAAAAAGTAAAAATAAAGGATGTATCCCTAGTGAAAACCTCTTCGAGATGCTAGAGGATGAGGAATGTAACCTTCTCAAAGTAGTGTAATATCAAGAAAAATCTACAACCTTAGTAGAAGAGTCACAAGAACTAAATTTGGGTACTGTAGAGGAGCCTAAAATCATTTTCATGACAACCTCCCTCACACCACAAGAACAACAAGACTTCATAGCCTTCTTTCGGAAGAGATATCAAAACTTTTCTTGGTCCTCCATAGATATGCCTGGCTTGGACCCATCTCTTGTGGTTCATCACTTGATAGTCTCTCTAGATGCCAAACCAGCCAAGCAAAAGCTCTGAAAAATGAATCCACAAATTGCACTTTTAGTAAAAGTTGAACTTCAAAAATTCCTACAAGTTGGTTTCATCTGTCCTATCGATTATCCAGAGTGGGTATTGAACATTGTTCTAGTATCAAAAGTAATAGGGGGCATCCGTGTTTGTACTAGTTTTGGAGATCTAAATAAATCATGTCCCAAAGATGATTTTCCTTTGCCTAACATCGAGATCATTGTAGATCTCACTGTTGGACATGAAATGTTATCCCTTATGGATGCATTTTTCAACTATAATCAAATCTGTATATCACCAGAAGACCAACACAAAACAACTTTCACTTGTCCATGGGGTACTTATTGTTGGTAGGTCATGCACTTTGGTCTCAAAAATGTTGAAGCTACATATCAACATGCTATGATTGTAATTTTTCGTGATATGCTTCACAAAATCATGGAGGATTATGTGGATGACCTCCTTGTAAAATATACAAGAGAAGGACATCTCCAAGTCCTTATTAAGATCTTTGATAGACTTGAGTAGTACCAAGTATGTTTAAATCCAAAGAAATGTGTATTTGGGGTAACGTCAGGAAAATTACTAGGCTACATTGTGTCCGGAGAGGCATTGAGGTTGATCCTGCAAAAGTAAAATCCATCATTAATATGCCTCCACATAAAAATCTAAAATAGCTCCGTAGATTACAGGGAAAAATCCAAGCAATCTGTCACTTCATTGCCTAGCTTGCGGATAAATGTCATCCTTTTTCACATCTTCTACTTAAAAATGTCACATTTCAATGGGATGCAACATGTCAAAAAGATTTTGATCAGTTGAAATAATATCTTGCTTCTTCTCCAGTGCTTATGCCTCCCAATCCAGAGAAGCCCCTATTATTTTACATTTCAGCTACGTCAGTAGCATTAGGAACACTTCTAGCATAGCATGATGGAACAGGGGAGGAAAAATCCATATACTATATCAGCAGAACCTTAGTGGGATATGAGCTAAATTACACTCCAATAGAACGAGAATATTTAGTAGTCTTTAGTACTAAAAAACTGAGACACTACATGCTCAATCATAAGATCAAGCTCATTTCAAAAGTGGACACACTCAAATATTTTTGTCAAAATCTATACTCACAGGACACATGGCAAAATGGGTAATGGTCCAGAGTGAATTCAACATTGAGTATGTAGATCTCAAAGCCATAAAAGGACAAGTAATAGCATATCAACTTGATGATGCCTCTATCATTGCAAATCATCCACTCATTGTAGAGTTCCCTGATGAAGTTGTATTTTCAGTAACTTCACCTACACAATGGAAACTATATTTTGATGGATCTTATACTCGCCATGGTTCAAGAGATGGAGTCCTCTTTGTCACACCCCAAGGTGGTTGCATTCCCAAGGCTTACAAGATCACTTTTCCATGTACAAACAACATAGCCGAATATGAGGCTCTATCACAAGACTTAGAATGGCCATTTAGTGGAAAAATGAAACATTGCATGAGTCTATGGAGATTCACAACTTGTCATTAAGCCAATCAATAATGAATACCAAACTAAATATGACAAACTAATTCCATACAAAAGTATGGTAGATAGTTTCAAGAAATGTTTCTCAAAGATCCAGTTTGAGCAAGTATCAAGACTAAGTAATAAAGTTGTTGACACCATGGCTACCATTGGATCTCTCATAGACATGTCGAATAACAGCCAGCGGTGTGAGTTTCTTATCGAGCAATTGTTAATCAATGCTTATGATGTCTCAGATTCTAAGCTTGTTTATGAACTTGTTGGTCCTCAATCTCCCCGGTATCAAGAGATCTATACATACCTCCATGATCATTCCCTTCCACCCAACCTATCCTCTACTCAATGTAAGACATTCATTCACTATAAATCCCATTTCACCATCCTTGGTGATACCCTCTATCGAAGGAGTCTTGAGGGAGCCCTTTCTTAGGTGCCTTAACTCAGAGGAAGCCTAAACTGCTTTATGTAAGGTACATGAGGGAATCTATGGGACACATTCGAATGGTCCTACTCTAGATAAGAAATTATTGAGAATGAGTTATTACTGGTCGACTATGGAGCAAGAGGCATATCGATTTGTTAAGAAATGTTTATAGTGCCAAAAACATGGAGACTTGTTCCATGCACCATCGCAAGAGTTATAGCCAATCACTACTCCTTGACCCTTTTCACAGTGGGGGCTCGACCTTGTTGGAAAAACTAATCCTTCATCATCAAATGGCCATATGTTTATCATAACTGCCACCGAGTATTTCATAAACTGGGTTGAAGCCATTCCACTTACTTATGTCACCGACAAATAAATAGCCGAATTCATCCTACATTATATCATATGCTAGTATGGTATTCCTCTCTCCATTATTACAGATAATGGCAAACCTTAGGAAGTATGAGCCCTTTGCCAACAGTTTCACATTCAACACTACTTTTCTACTCCTTATTATCCCCAAGGTAACGCCCAATTTGAGGCTTCAAACAAAACCATACTAAAAATCCTCAAAAAGATAGTTAATAAAGTTGGTCATGATTGGCATTTACAACTCAACCCCACCCTATGGTCTTACTACACAAGCATCCGCACACCAACTAGATCCACACCATATTCCCTTGTCTTTGGCTCTGAAGCAATTTTTCCAATAGAGGTCGAGCTCCCCTCTCTGAGAATATCTTTGCAAAATCTCATTTCAATGATGAGGAGTATCGCATTTCACAGCTAAATGAGATAGAACTGCTAGATGAGAGGCACCTCAACACCTTAAACCATTTACAGGCCTATCAAAATTCCCTCTATTGTAGCTACAATAAAAAGACCAAAACCCATGAACTTGAAGTTGATGACCTAGTTTTCAAGGAGAACCAGAGGACTCAGCAAGATTGAGACAAGAAATGTAAGTTTGAGCCTAATTCATTAGGACCCTTTATTGTCACTGCTAGCTATGGATTAGGAGCGTATCAAATTGCCACACTAGAGGGCCAGCCTTTGGAAGATCCAATGAATATCATTCATCTGAAGAGTTTTTGTGCACGACCCTTGAAATTTCCCAAATGCAAAAATACAAAAAAAATAAAATAAAATAAAAATGTCCAATGGTGAAAACCACTTCGGTGGCGCCTTGGGTAAGTACCATGGTGAAAACCTGGCAAACAGGCACCATGTGTAGTAGATTCACCACCTATTAGGATTTTATTTATCTTATCCATCTATCCATTTTACCCTATTCATTTATCCACTCCATCTGTCCATTTTCCATGTCTTTGTCACTCTCATATTCCATCCTGCACCTAGGTAACTATCATGGCTTGAAAGTTGTGTTAATGTTATCACCTATCATACCTCGTAATAAAAATTTCATCCCATGTCATATTAAAGTAAACCCCCATTTTATCCCACAATAAATTGTCATATCCCATCCCATAATAAATTGATTCCTTGATTGGAGGCATGTCCATAGACCTAGTTTACGGATTGGATCCTTATCTATACTGTTGTAGTCCTAAGGGGATTATCGTGCTATTGAGTTCATGTCTTTCATAATAAACTTTTACACCTATCACAAACCATAATAAAATTTGTCACCCATCATAGACCATAATAAATGCAACTTTTGCACTTCATCCATCACATTCCCACCTCACAATAAAAGAGCTTACACAGGACTAGACACTCAAGCAAAAACAAATCATCTTTAAAACATCATCCTCTAATGCAAATCATACATGAGACCACTTTTAAAACAACCTAGAGCCAAAATATCCATTTCCTATCATCTACATCTATCATATCAAATCATGCCTTTCAGGGATATATCCTTCCCATAACAGGCCTAATCCAATCTCATCACATCTATCAAAGTTTGGCAAGAGATACAATGGTTGCAAAAATTATTTTCTCAATTGGTCTTTTTGTTTTGATTTATCTTTTGACCCATATCTATACCTACCCAAGGGTATCTCAATATTTCTATATCTTGTTGTGTTTTGATTGGTGTAGACTGGGGCATGGTCTTTGCTTTCATATGTCATGTTTTTTGGTTGTTCTTATATATGACCTACCAAAGGCATGTATAGGGACAAGCTATTATTTTTAGAGTCAAGTACATGCAAAGGATACATACTTACCCTAGTTCCTTATACCTTTGTGCATAATATCCAATGCTATATTAAAAATTAGGATTGATCTACATATTTCAGCATAACCTCAATCTGTCAATTATCTATCACAAATATCATCCATTATCCCCTATTACTTTTCATCCCATCCTAACAAAATTCTAATTTTCATTCTATCACCTAATCTATCTTCTAATCATCCCTCCATCCTAACTCATCTTGTCATCTTGTTATGTATTCCCCTCATTCTAACACTCGTATTCCTTGGTATTGTGACCAAAAACAAAAAATATGCATGTCATTAAGTATTCCAACCATCCATTGCATCCACACACAATTATAATCATATCATCCAATAGTCATATCATATTAGAATCTAGCATAAGTCAAGAATCATAAACCAACATATATATCCATTGATCGCATACATATATCATTTAACATCTCAACATCATATGCATAGTAAATCAATCATAATCATCATATTAACCATCACATCATCATTACCATGTCATATCCATTTATCATCATAATGCAAAAATAAGATAAAACTATCCATCATCAATCATATGCATATATCATCTAACATCAATATCATCTATCCTATCAACATCACATGCATAACAAATAAAGCATATCATAAGACATCATCACATAACATCATAAATGTCGCCATAAAAACATCTCATCATATATATATACACAAAAAAATGTCATGATACATCACAAGTGTATATACAGGGGCTCCATGAGCAATAATATACATATATACAAGAGCCTACATGCATATAATACATCATATAAATCCACCACTAACTTGAACTCCCACCCTCTGAATGTGCTAGAGATGGCCATAGTGTCAATTGTCGTGGACCCACTAGTGGTCATTGAACCTCTAGTGGTTGTGTTGGTGGTGGTTGGGCATAACTAAAGGCCCTGATCTCCCTGACCTCAAAGCCCCAGAATGGATCTGTGTAGCAATTCTAGATGCTCTCCTATTTGTTGGTATCCCCCACTCATATAATGATTTGTAATACTCTACCTCCCAAGATAATCTTGACATCTCTGCAAATGCTTGAGTCATCCCTCCACCACCTGCCATCCCCCTAGCTATGGCTCGCTCTTGTCGGAGCCTAACTGCCTTTGTCGCTGCATAATCTCAGCATCCCTCTCTACCGTCACCTAAACTAGCAACCCCTGAACTCTTTGTAGCTTAGTTTGGAAGGTGTCCCTCTCAACCTATGCCTGATCTCTCTCCACCAATAATGCATCTCACTCTAAGGTCATTGTGGCTAGGTGTAGTTGTGCATCTCCATCTCCTCCATCTTTGCATCCTCCAACACCAGCTCTATCTCCCTCACCTCTACATCCTCCACCCCCTCCATCACCCCCTCCTCCACCATCTCCTCCCCCTACCCATGCCCCAGATGCCTCTCCTACCTCTACTTTTCATCTAACTCATCTCCCACCTCCATAACCCTCTCATCACCACCCCCATTTTCACCCCCAACATAATCCTTAGTTGTCTTCCCATCTGGCCTAATAAGTCCAATCAGCTTATGTGTTGCGCACCATGCGTCATACTCTGTTGTAGTGCCAACATCATCAATATATGTTCAGGGATCCTAGAGTACTGGCTCTATCCCTTGCCAATCTACTATAACTATAGTTGGATCTATTGGTAGCCCCCAATCATCTACCTCCCTGGTGACACATGGAAATACAATCTCATGTGTCAGCTATGTCTGAGGTAACCCAAATTGTCACCTAACCCTATCTAGCATATAGCGCTCAATGATATGGTTGGTTTGCCCAATAATGTACTTGGTCTGAACTATATATATGATAGTTGCTCATCATCTCCTAGCCATGCCTCAAACTATCTCCATGGCCTCCAAATCACATTGTCTATATCATTGATGAGTCTCCTCCAAAATGCCATCTCTCATCTGCCTATAGTGAACCACCCCACCATACATATATACATAGGGTCATCCAAGTCCCCTCACCCTATCGCTCAACGACCTAAAAATTTCTATATGTTTCCAGGCCCATATAGGCAACAACGTCACACCACATCCTAGGCTCCTCCCTCGTTGATACACAACATAATGCATAACATGATACAAGTGCGTTAATACACATGTACCCCCAAGAAAATACCACTCCATCTGATATCATGTGCTTTAGTACTCGCCCCCAACCGACAAGGAATCCGCGCATATGCCTATCTAGAACAAGTAGCCTAGTACTCAAACCCGCTATAAATAGGGGAAAATCTGCCAATCTCCCCATAGCAGCTCCCAAATCCATCTCTATGTCTACTAGCCAAAGATCATCTATGAAGAAAACTCTCTCTAAAGCCTCCTCTCCTATCCTCATATCATACTCTACAAGCTCCCCATGGATAGGAATCCACAGTATCCTCTAGACATCTTCACAGTCATCTCTCCTATGGGTAGCAAGAAAGATCTCCTCTCGCTATGCCACTGGTCAACCAACGCAGTCATCATGGCTTGATGAGCTTGGACCTTTGGCATAAATGCAATGTCTAATAGCCCAACAATTGTCAAAAACTCTGGATCCATCAATGTGAATGCTAGTCTTAGTCTCATGGTAGGTCTCTTCTCCTATGATAGAAGCCAACCTAATACTATCTATAAAATCCAAATAGAGCATCAACATCTTTTTCAGCAAAAGTGCCTCAATTTCTAGTAAAAGTGATCCATTTTCCATCAAATGTGATTTAGTTTTTCAATTGAGACTCACTTTATGCAAAAGCGACTCAATCTTACACATGTGCGACTCATTTTGCAAATGCAATCTAGTTTTCAAAAGAGCACACTTTTTAATCATGTGCGGTTCACTTTTGCAAAAGTGACTCACTTCACAAAAGCAGTCTGATCAAGTAAACAAATGCACCTCTCGCGACGCAAATGCGGCTCATTAATCTTGAGTCGAATTTGTTCAAATCTATTTAATGCCCACATTTATTGCTCCTAGTCTATCCCCTAAGACTCGGGATGAAGTATGTACCTGTGTGCCTATGCCTGCAGGTTACTGGAAGGATTAAATCTGCTCTGCGCGATGCATATGACGTGGAATCACCACCCTACCACTGTGCTCTACCTCTCTGAACTTAACTAGGTCTTAATGCAAATGAGGCTAGATGCCCCCTAGCACTATTTATAGGTCCCCAAATCCTAATTTTTCATCTAAGCCCTAGGTTTTCCTCTATACCCTTCATCTTGCTACCATTTTCAGCCATTTTTCTTCCATCTAACTTATTTCTTCATTCCCTGTCCATATGTAACCACCTATCCTTCTTGTCAAGAGCTTGACCGAAAAAAAAAATCGACGAACCTCTTGAGGAGGCATCCTTCCTTCAGTTGACTGGGGCATATCACCATCATGGTCATCATACCAACACTATTATTTATTTGAAACAACGTTATAAACACATTGTCTCAAAGAGGGGCAAAATGTAGACACTATAAAATGACTAGCGCATTTTCTCCATCTCATCATACTCCATCTTCACCATTCATTCATTATTATATTTCTTCTATTCATATTAATTAAATAATTTTTAATTATTTAATTAATATACTAACTCTTCCTCTATGTGTTAATTAAATATATTCATACATTTTATTTAATTAATCATGCTTATTCTTATTCCTCTTCCCACAAATAAACAAAATATGTATTTTATTTATTTTCCACAATTTTCATCCTCACATGAATTAAATAAATTATTTTATTCAATTCCCATGATTCTCTCCACTAATTTCTCTCAATCAATGATGCAACTAATCAATCAAATGACACAAATGAGTTAACTAATCAATCATTTTTTGTTAACTGCCTCATCAATTCTCCTCAACTAATTTCAACCATTGATCTTGTAATCCATCCTCCACCGTTGATTCTTATTTTTGAGAATCTATAAATTCATCCTCATTCAAGCTATGAACAACACATCCATTTTGTACAATTACTTTGTCAATTTATCTTTGTAAAATCACATCCTTTTATCTATGGTTATGTTGACTTGTTAAAGTAGTCCACATATACTCATATTTCTAACTCATCCACAAGCATAGCTAGTAGTCCACTTGGGTGCATTCTACTCCACTCGAACAAGGAGAAGAAACCGATTTTGGTGAAAGTATAATTGTGTTTGATTTATCTTTGTGTTATTCCTCTTTCATCACTTTTCTTGTCCTTAATGAAGCACATTAAAGCCTTCAAACCTTCATGATCAAGCTTCAAGGTTCATGGGAACACTTCAATGCAAGCAAGGGTGGGAGAAAGGTTGAGGGAGAACACTTGGTTTAGGATAAATTTTGATTTTTGGGGTTGAAAGGTGACTAGTATGGGATGTGGAAACCTTAGTTTGAAGTACCTCTAATGGAGTTTTGGTTTGTATTAGGCTAGGACCTTTGAAGGGTGACAAAAGAGGATGCACACTCAAATAGGGTGGATGGGTAGAATGTTTAAATGGTAATATGGGGCTTAGGTGATCAAATATGGATGAAAAAGGAGGGTTTAATGGACCAGTATTTAGAAACCCAAGTGATAGTTATGGGGTTATGGATCGAAACCTTTATATTTTTGGTTCAACACACATAGAATGGATGCAAATAGGCTAGAGGGAAAGGTTTGGGTGGAAAATGGGACTAAATGGGAAATTAAAAGGAGGGTGAAGGATTGGGAGGGTTGAGATGAAGGAGGAAGGGATATCTACAATACTTTAGAAAAATGTTCTTATTTTCATGCAAAACCCATAAATAGAAAGGCTTACCTAGCTCAAATCCTTCAGAAATTAACTACCTTGTTGTGAAGAATCAATTAACTATGAGAAAGATTAAAATTATCTGAAGGTAGGAGATGAAAGATAACTCACTCTAGGAATTTTTGAAATAATTCAATAGTGTCATGCATGGGCTAAAAATAGAAAATATTGACGACAAATGCATAAATTTGCTGTCTATGTTAAAATGAGGTAAAAATCATGCCTTTTTATAGAGTTGCTAACAAATTTCAAGGAAGGGAATGTGGGAGGTGGGTAAGTCTTGTAATTAATGAGATTTCCTCCAAAGAATTTGGTGGGAGGATGAAAAAACTTGGCCCACCTATTGGGTGGTGAACTGTGGACAATGTCCTCAAATGAATTTTAATCTTGATTTTTTATGGGACATCAGGTTAAAAGGTGGGCATCTAGGGATATGTGTAAACATGGAAGATGTTCTCATTTAGACATGATTTAAGGAGGGGTAAGTTGAGGTTCGCACATAAAATAAGCCTAGGCATGGCAACTTAAGGATAAACAAAGGCGTAAAGGGGTCAAAACTAGGGAAAACATAAATAAAGACCTAGGACATATGAAAGGGGCGAAAATTATGTGAAAAACAAAAATTAGAGAGAATAAACAAGGCTTAAGACAACACAGGTAAATGGAACAACATGGCCAGAGAACAACATAGGCTAGGAAAAAAGGGTGACAACATGGCATAAAGCACACACATGGCAAAGGGGCTAAAATAGACACAAAAGTGTGATAAGGGCATGCAAATTCTATTATCACACAAACATATATTACAAAGTGGGATGCCCATTCCAAGCGAGCGGATAATTAATACAAATTACAAATAAGGACATGGGGAATTGTAAGGTGGAAAACACCTAATCCCAACACCAAACTTCTTATGAGATTTCCCAAACTCCTATTAACAACCTATTTCTAATCATTTGTTTGTGGATGGACTAAAAAACTATAATTTAGCTATGTGCCCAAACTTTTCCATAATGTGCTCCAAAAGTGGCTCAAGAACTTAGTGTTATGAGAAAATTGGTGTAAATGAATAATCAATAATATAGCAACAATACCCAATAACTCAATGAAATAAGAAACAAAGAAGATTTAAACAAACAAAGAACTTCAAACCAGCAAACCTCTTCACTTCGTGGCTTCCATTCATTGCCTATCTCAAATGATCTTGTGTATGGATATGGCGCTCAGAAGGTGTAGTTCCTTGCTATTCCAAGATGTCAAGTGGGAATGGCTATGATAGCTTATTGCAATGAAGATGAACTTCACAACAATGATAATAGTATGGTAACAAGTTGATTGCAAGCAAATGAAATGACTTGGGTGCCAAAGGCTCCTGCAGAGTAACAATACTAAAAGCTTAGATGAATAAAATGGAAGAATTGGGTTCAATTTATAGACTTGAGAGAGAGAAGATCAACGGTATAGAAAGAATAAGAAGATCAACGGTTGAGAAACCTTGAGAGGATGTGTGCGAATAGAAAGAAGACAAGTTTCACACAAAAGTTGTTTTGTTTGAGTTAACTACTTTCTTTTTATAAAGATAAGATATGCTTTCATAAATTAGAATTTTTTTTCTAATTTAAGAGTTATTGATAAAAACAAGGTTGATTGAGTCAGTTAACTCAACTTGTGATTTGCTTTTGCATGATTTGACAGAAACTAAATAATAAATTATTTAATTTTGTGTGCATGAAGAAGAAGATTTATTTTTAGAAGATTTGGAAGATATTTTAGGAATTTAAAGATAAGAAAGCAAATTAAATAAATAAATTTATTTAATTGTTGTGCATGCTTTGGAAGAATGAATAAAATATTTGATTATATTTTATTCTTAGAAATTGAGAGAATTTGAATAAATTTGATTGATTTATTTAAATTTGGAGGAAGAATTGACTTAATTAAATAATTAAGAATTATTTAATTGTTTGGAAGAATTTAATTAAATAAAGGACTTTATTTAATTTTGACTTTAGAAGAGGTAATTAAATATTTTGATATTTAATTAACTTAGAGGAATATGAATCGAATAAATAAATTTGTTCATTTATTTATTGATAGAAGAAATAGAATGAAATAAATATTAAGAATATTTATTTAGACTGAGTCATGTCATTTTTAGGCATATACATTTTGCCCCAATTTGATACAATGTTTTATCACTTTGCTTCAAAGAATAAGAATTTCTGATAACGATACACGCCCCAATTTACCCCTAGTACAGGTTACGACGGTCGGATGCCCCCTCAGGAGATTGGACAGAAAGAAAGGTTCGAGGGACATGAGACAGACAATCTCACGATGAAGAAGGTGAAAGACAGGTTAGGTTGAAGAAAAATAGGTCACAGTTTGGAGAAACAGAAGAAAATAGGCTTGGGAAGTAGTCATGGTCGCCAAACAGCCAGTTAGGGTTCACTTGCTATATATAGGACCTGGGTCCACAATCTTAGTCATTTGCACACTTGGCTTTTGTTGATAGGCCACTCAGAGTTGAGGAGAGCACATGAGCATAGAGTAGTTGGTATAGAGATGGATATTCCATGCGAGGAGCACCGCTTTGAGCAAGTCCAATGGTTCGATCGGCCAGCTAACGCAGGACCACCGATATGTAGTTCAAAAAAACTCACCTAGGGTCATTTATTAGAGCAATAAATGCTAGGGAAAGTTAGCTCGGATAGATGCGCCGATCTGTGTTTCAGTGTATATACGCTCTGAAACAACACATATGTTATAAGTCGGCACATTTACGATATGGAGCAGCGCATATGACAAAGTTGTGCATGCATGATACAAGTTGGCGCATTTGTGATATGGAGTGGCGCATATGACAAAGCTGTGCATGCATGATATTAGTTGGCGCAGTTGTCAAGAATTTGCACATCTGATATGGGAGGCTACGCATACGCAAAAGTTGCACATGGGACACCTGTTTCGACGCATTCATTGTGAAGCTGCGCTTATGATATGGAACTGCGCTTTTACTCAATTTGGTGGCACATTTGCCAGAAGTGGTGCATTTACTATGAAATGGTGCATGTACCTTCTGGTTCGGTGTACGTGTTTTAGATAGTTAGTTTACTTAACGAAATTGACTTGATTGGCATCTTGCTCGATGCATCAATCAATAAGCTATCTCCGAGATTGCTGGAATCTAGTCAAGAGATGTTGTATGTTGTTTTGATCAATTCGATATGTTAAGTGATATGATGCTTTAGATAGTTTTGAGCAGTTATGCAGTTTTGGCTAACGCTTTGACTTGCTTGATTGCAGGAGGACATCCAAGATGTACTTATGTCATGGGAGCAGTTTCCCTTGTCGTTGTTGCAGCGGTACATGCTTACAGAGATAAATCGAGAGGCTCTCGGTGCTATGGGTCTAGACTATGTTTGCTTCATGCCTGAGGTTCATGCGAACCTCGACTTGTTGACTGCAGCGGTGGAGCGATTCCACAGTGAGGATGGGACCTTTCACTTGCCTGCTAGTGAGATGGTGATTACTTCAGAGGACGTCTATAGGATTATGCACTTGCTGATATAGGGTGAGCTTGTAGAGTATGATCCGCAACACGATGCAGGACTGGCGGAGTGCAGGTGAGTTTTTAATGATGCTGAGCTCAAGGGTCAGGTGATCTCTTGGCAGGACATTCATGACTACTATGACTACTTCCGAGGGATAGTGGCAGGGTTGATTGGGGTGTGGTATGCCCCAATAGGAGGTCGCATGGGTTCCTGATTGGTTGGGGTCAGATTGTGGAGAGAATGATTACAAAGGGCACCCATTTTGCACGGGGTGTCTGCGTTTTGGCTCACTTATACCATGACATGCATCAGGTGGTATACCACAAGGGTACCAGTTTGTCTACAGGTGTCTCACTGTTATAGTTTTGGCTATGGGAGCATATTGCTATTACTCAGTTGAAATGCATCTTTTCCCGGCAGAGGGGTGAGCCTTATAGTTAAGGATACGCAGGTGTGATTTCCCAACACAAGCTGGGAAAGCTTGAGTATTAGAGGCATGTGCTGGATAATGTGGATAGATTTATCTGGCACCCATATCTGGAGTGTGATCCATGGGACAACGAGTTGCCATACTGCTTTCAGACTCGGTGGCTCATTGGGAGGACACGGTTCATTTTGGAGAGGTAGATTGTTAGCCGAGTTTGGCAACAGTTTGGCAGGGTACAGGGTATGCCATAGGGGTAGGCCCAGTTTACGAGGACACATGCAGAGCGATTTAGATGGGGCCCAATTGCATCTTGGTGCAGGAGCACCTAACACAAGGTGGCCTCCGTGAGGCATTTAAGTTAATATTTTGTTTTGAAATCATGTTTTGTGTTGTAATAAGGTCTGTTTGACCAATGCATTTTGATTTATGTTTGTAAGTCCCAAGTGACTTAGGTCACTTTTGTCAGTTTGTTATTTCTCAAGATAGTTGTTCTCCCAGCCACTTGGAATCGGTTGGTTTTTCCCAACCGTTTGGAATTGGTTGGTTTTCCTCAGGGCGAGTTTATAAACCTAGAGGAATGAACCAAATAAGCATTAATGGTAATAAGATCGAAGAGAAGAGATTGAATGTAATTGTGCATTGTGTTAAGGAGAAATTGAACTATTTTGTTTCATCAATCTGTTTTTCGCTCCCTGTAATTGCAAATCGCATAGCTGTAGATTTTCTTTCCTTTACGTGCTTTCTGTTGTTGCAAAATGTCGATGCGAAGCATTCCACTAGTGAGTTTTTTGTTGAAATCAGTGGAATGGCTTCATTGTACAATATTTGTTTGTTTCCTGTTTTGTTGCATGGTTTGGCGGCACAGAGGATCTAGACAGTGCGTGTTGCACAGTAGGTTGACCTAGCATTTCCATGTGCTAGGGTTCAGGAGAAGGTAGACTGTGTAACAGCGTATCGGCAAAGAAAACCCTAGTGCGGCTGATAGTAATTGTCATGCTGATGAGAGAAGGTCAAAGGTGACATCGGATTGATCAACGTATCGGCAGCCCAGAGTAAGTCCCACCGATAGAGCAAGTCTCGCCGAGGGTGTTGGTTCATCGGCGCATCGGCCAAAGATTGCAGGAGTGCGCTGATGAAGTAAGTCACACCAACGGTTGAAGCCCATCGGTGCATCAGCTTGAGTTGATAAGTATTCATCGATGGTAAAGGTCACAGCGATGAGAGATTGATTACGGTTGAACTAACTGTCAGCTGAATGGAGAAGAAGTCTCACCGATAGGAGGTATCGGGCAGACTTGGGTGTTCGGCAAAACAATTCCAAAAGTCATCGATAGTATTTTTCTTACCGATAGGCAAGAAATGTGGAGCCACCCATCGGCGAGAGGCGCGATGTCAGAGTGACACGAGTCAAGGAAGACCGATGGTGTTTTTCTAGCCGATGAGCAAAGGTTGTTGAACCTCAAACTGTTTTCACTCCCCATCACATCTTATGAGGAGGCATTAGCAAAGTTTCAACAGACTCCCTACGTGGCCTGGCCGATGCGGAGGGACGTGATAGATGCAGGGATGACTCCTGACTATGAGGAGTGGTTTGCTGCTCATCTGTTCCTGATATATTCAAGACCCAGAGAGTTGGTTCCTCGCCTTGATGAGGAGGATTCAGATGATGAGGATGGTGCAGGTAGGAGGAGGAGGAGATGGAGGATAGGGAGAGGAGGATGGGGAGATGGAGATGATGGAGGTGATGGAGGAGATGGAGGGGGTGGTGGAGGTGACGAAGGAGGAAGGGGAGATGGAGGTAGAGGGAGGCTGAGACAAAGGAGGATAGCGGGAGAGGGATCCTCCCAGCAGCAGCAGGTAGTGCAGCCACAGGTTGCACCACAGGTGTGATAGTAGATATAGATGTCAGCACTGCAATAGGTGCCACAAGTTTAGGTTCCTCAGGTGCAGGTTCCTCAGCCTGATTTACAGCAGCAGGCCATTACCATGTTGCAGGGCCAGGTCAGACAGCTTAGGGTACATCTCAGGATGGCAGAGTCCCGGAGAGAGGCAGACGTAGGGATCATATCGGGGCTCACTATAGAGCGAGATATAGCACTGGCGAGGGTGCGAGCCCTTAGATTGGAGAGAGACTCGGCCTTAGTAGCCTTGGGTATCGATGGAGCTACCAATTTCTTAGTCACACAAGTGCAGTAGGCACAGGCGCAGCTTGCACAGATTCAGGCAGAACTTTCTAGGGCGCGGACCCAAACTCAATATTATAGGGATCTATACCACAGGGCTGTACTAGTAGATCAAAGGGCACCCATCTTTAGGAGCTAGTCAGTAGCCGGTACATCTCAGAGCGTAGGGGGTTCCCAGTCTGTAGCTTCAGCAATGGGCCCATAGCAGTCGGGGGCTAGCAGAGGAGGAGGTGGAGAGGGTAGTGCTGGGAGTAGTGTCCCGCGGCAGCAGGGCTAGCCTATACACTTGTACCGATTTTGGCTTATGTACACATTTTTTATGGCTCATAGATAGCCCGATATGTATATATTTGTATCATTTTGCACCAAGACATGTATCATTATTTTTGCGATGTATACACTTTATAGGACCTTGACTCAGAGATGACAGATACTTGATATATTGTACATTTGGACATGTTTTATGTTATAGGTATATGATGATGCAGCTATATGATCTTTATATGCAGTTGTTGATGCTATATGTCATGGATGCATTCTATCTTATGATGTTTCACATGTGATGCAGATGTTTTACGTTGTCTATATGATGCTATGTGATGTTTCTGTTGGATGCACATTTATGTTGATGTCGATATGATCTAATGCAAACTTAGATGATTTCTGATGATCTGATATGCAAATGGGAATGCTATCTATATGATTAGGCAGCTTATGAGATGATCTACATGTACTTGTCTATGTTTTTGATTTTTCTGTTTAACACTATGTTATGTTGATGCAAATGGATATGGATGATCTAATGCACTTAATATGTATGCAAATGATTTAATCATGTTAATGACTATCTCATGTGATATGATATGCAAACTATGCTTTGTTTTTGTTATGTCCAAATGTACTCAATCGACACAGAAATGACAGAATGATAGATATAAAACTGACTGATAGAAGAAATGTGAATGAAAGGATCACAAGCTTTTATTTGTAACATTGATACTCTGCATTTTGGATCTTTATTGCATGGGATATAGATGCAAATGGATATGATATGGATGTGAAATGGTTTTGCTATCTTGATGCTGCAAGTATTTTGAAGTCCCTATTTCATCATTGGGCGATTTTTTGGATACTTTTTTCGAATGTTGTAAGAAAATACAAGCATCTAGATATAATTAGACCAAGATGACCTGAGTATTTCTTGTGTATCAACAGATGAGGATTGCCCCCTTGCACGTTAGACCTTTGATGTCCTCGATGATCTTTTGTTGATCATGTCGTTAGACAAGGCTTCACATTACTAAAATTTGATCCACAAACAGCAAACAAAGAAAATAATAATGCCCCCATCATAGCATCTCTGGCTTTTGGCATCCTCGAGTAGCATAGAAAGACATGATAACAAAAATCAAGACGTTGTAACCTAACCTGATCACAACCACAAAACATTCTTGCACTTAGATGTGTTTTCTTGCCATAATTTAGATAGAATCATTTAGAGTGATGTAGGTACTTGTTTGCTTTGCTTTGGATAGGTTGATGTTTTTGCATCAAAACTTCTGTTTGAAAGCGGGTTTTTGCTTGCACTTGCATGCATGCCTGGTAAAAGCTTCCACAATTTGCATTGGTGAAACAGACCCTAAGGGACTGACCTAGTGTCTCGGGAGCTCATTGCTAAATGGGTTTGCCTACGTGATGACGCAGAGGTAATGTAGTTCGGGGACTTGGACCATGTGGATGGACTAGAGGATGGAAGACAAGATATGGGATGGATGGGAAGCCTCGGGGATGCATTGAAAATGGCCTTGCCTACGTGACGATGTAGAGGCAACATAGTTCGGGGTTGACCTTATGATACTGATGATAGATGCTATGCTAGGCTGACACTGTGGATAGGATACTGGATAAGACCTTAGGTAATAAGGCGACAAAAAGAGATAGAGTATGAAGCCATGATAGGTTATCATTAGGTTTTTTTTATGAAACAGATATGGATCGGATGAGACATGATGGTAGGAGGAAAGAATGGACATAAGGTGATTGGTTTCCCAAAGATGGAGGAAGTAGTTTATCACAAGTAGCGCCTGTTTACTAGGTTATCACCACTTGTTTTACTTACACGAAAGCTAAAAGTATACATGACGCCTGTTTGTCAGGTTTTCACCATGGTACCTATCCAAGGCGCCTGTTTGCCAGGTTTTCACCAAAGGACGATTTTTTTGTTGTTTTTCCATTTTTTTTTATTTTTTTGACTTTTGACTCTTTTTTTTTTGAATTCCCCCCTTACATTGGGGTTCTCTTAGGTATAGAACCGGCGAAGATGCATACTGTTGATTGGGTCATCGAATAGCTCACCTTTTGAAGTAGCCAATTGATATGCCCATGATCCATAGGCAACAATGATTACATAAGGACTAAGCCAGTTGGGTTCAAACTTACCTTTCTTTTCCTGATCCTGCTGATTGCAAGGATTTTCCTTAAGTACGAGATCACTGACATTGAATACCTTGGGACGGACTCTGTGGTTGTAGCTTTGTGACATACTCTGTTGATAGGCTTTGAGATGGTTAAAGGCCTGTTGCCTTCTCTCTTCCAATAGCTCTAACTCTTGCAATCAGGAAACTCTGTAGTGTCCATCAGTGATAAGACCTTTTAACGACACCCTTAGGGATGGTAACTCGACCTTGATGGGCAAAATGGCTTCTAATCCATAGACAAGGGCGTAAGGAGTAGCACCTGTGGGAGTATGTATACTAGTTCGATGGGCCCACAGAGCGAGATTCAGTTGTATGTGCCAATGACGGCTAGCATCATTGACTGTCTTCTTGAGGATTTTCAAAATTGTTTTGTTGGATGCCTCTACTTGGCCATTGCCTTGTGGATAGTAGGGGGTGGAGAAACGGTGTTGGATTTTGAATTTGTCACAAACCTCTTAGACATCCTAGTTCTTGAAAGGTCTTTCATTATCCGTGACTATGGATGAGGGAATTCCGTATCTGTAAATGAGGTAATTGAGGATGAATGAGGCAATCTGTTTACCTGTGACATTTGTGAGTGGAATGGCTTCAATCCACTTGGTAAAATATTTAGTGGCGGTTATTATGAACTTGTGGCCGTTGGATGATGGAGGGTGAATTTTGCCCACAAGGTCGAGTCCCCATTGACAAAAGGGCCAAGGTGTCGTTAAAGGTCGTAGCTCTTGAGTTGGTGCATGTATCAGGTTTCCATGTATCTGGTACTGCTTGTATTTCTTCACAAATTGATATGAATCAGTTTCCATGTTTGGCCAATAGTATCCCAAATGCATGAGTTTCTTAACTAAAGAAGGACCGCTAGAGTGTGTTCCGTAAATTCCTTCGTACACATCTCATAAGGTAGTTTGAGATTCTTCACGTTCTAAACATCGGAGTAAAGTACCATCAAGACCTCGGTATAGGGTATCAGCGATAATGATGTAACGAGAGGTTTGGTGAATGAAAGTTTGGCATTGGTTAGAGGACAAGTCAGGTGGTAGGGTGTTATCCTTGAGGTAAGTGTAAATCTTACCATACAAGGGTGAATCAAATCTGACTAATGGAGTGTGTTTCAGGAATATCATAGGCTGGTTGCATAACTGACTCCACCAAGAACTCATACTATGACTCATTCTCTGGGATCTCGAGGAGCGAGGCAATGGTTGCCATGGCATCTGTTGCTTTGTTTTCAATGCGAGGTATCTGCTCAAAGGAGATGATCACAAAGTACTCTTTAAAGTCATCGACCATATGCTTGTATGGGATTAACTTGTCATCTTTGGTATGATAGTCGTTGTTGACTTGATTGATTACCAGTTGGGAGTCGCCATAGACATGTAGCTCTTTTATTTTCCATTTTAATGCCATTTCGAGACCAATGACCAAGTCCTCATACTCTGCTATATTGTTTGTGCATGGGAATAGCAACCGGTAAGACTTAGGTATGGTGTCACTGTGAGGAGTGACCAACAAGATTCCTGCCCCCGATCCATGGTTTGTATAGGATCCATCAAAGTAGAGTTTCCATGAGTGTGTTGTGATACTGAATATGGATTCATCTGGAAACTCAAATGTCATTGGTGTGGTATCCTGCAATGGTGCTTTTGCTAACTGATCGGTAATGATTTGACCTTTGATAGCCTTCCTTTCTACATTCTCGATGTCATATTCACTTAATAGCATTACCCACTTGGCTAGGTGGCCTGTCAGAGCTGCTTTGCTTAATAGGTATTTGAGTGGATCTATCTTTGCAATAAGCTTGACTAGATGTGCTAGCATGTAATGTCATAATTTTTGGGAAGCAAAAACCACAGCAAGACAAGATCTTTCTATTTGAGAATATTGTAGTTCGTAGCCCACCAATGTGTGACTGATATAGTAGATAGCCCTTTCTTTTCCTTCACAATCCTATTGTGTTAGGAGGGCTCCCAAAGATGTTTGTGTAAAAAATATGTAAAGTCATAGCGGCTTGCCTTGTATAGGAGGCATCAAGATGGGTAGATTCATAAGATATTCCTTCAGTTTGCCAAATGCTTCTTCGCACTTCTCGTCCCATCTAAATGGAATGTTTTTATGTAAGAGATGACTGAATGGTTGGCACTTGTCTGCCAGTTGTGATATGAACCGACGGATTGCTTGTAACTTGCCTTGTAGAGACCGCAGTTGGGTGATGTTCTTTGGCGGTGGCATTTCCATGATAGCTTTGACTTTGGCAGGATCTACTTCGATCCCATTTGTTGATACAATGAAGCCCAAGAGCTTGCCGGAGGTGACTCCAAACACACATTTCTTCAGGTTCAACCTAACTTTGAAGTATTCCAGTCTCTGAAAGACTTTCTCTAGTACATCTAGGTGTGATTCTCTTGTGAGTGACTTTGCAAGGATGTCATCTACATAGTCCTCCATTATGACGTGCATCATGTCATGGAAAATAGTGGTCATAGCACATTGATATGTTGCCTTGGTGTTCTTTAACCCAAATGGCATGACATTCCAGCAGAAAGTGCCCCATGGACAAGTGAAAGCCATTTTATGTTGGTCTTCTGGTGCTATCCTGATTTGATTGTATTTGGAGAAGCCATCCATAAGAGAAAGCATGGTATGTCATGTTGTCAAGTCAACTATGATATCAATATTAGGCAACAGAAAGTCATCCTTGCGGCAAGCCTTGTTTAGATCCCAGAAATCATTGCACAATCTGACTCTGCCATCAGGTTTGGATACTAGTACTATGTTGGATACCCACTCTGGATAGTCTATTGCCCTGATGAACCCTACATCCAACAGTTTCTTGAGTTCCTCTTTTACTAGTAATGCAATGTGTGGATGCATCTTCCTAAGCTTTTGTTTGACTAGTTTGACCCCTGGATCTAGTGGAAGATGATGTAGGATCAAATCTGGATCTAAACTGGGCATATATGCATATGACCACGCAAAGTTGACTTGCTTCTTCTTGAAGAATGATACAAATTTGGTCTTTTTCGGAGGAGATAGAGACTTTGCAAAGTGAATGATCTTAGGATTATCCTCTGTCCCAATGTTGAAAGGTTCTGTAGGTTCCACAACAATCTGAGACTTCTCTTGATACATGTCGGTGGGGAGAGTGTCAAGCCTTCCATCGTCTGGCGCCTTAGAGAGGTTTTCACCATCTAATGCATCCTTTCTTTTTACTACTTTGGGATCTGACACTGCCACAAAATAATTTTCACTATCAGATCTAGTTTTTTTTTTTTTATGTTTTTACGACTAGAAGGCTTGGCACCCTCTCCAAAATAAGCCACGGTGTTGAGTTCAATAACGAATCCAGCTTTATGATCTCACGTGGGTAGGTGGTCCCTAAGTTCCATGTAGTCAATACCGGCATCATCATTTTGGAACATGTCTAGTTGCGGGGTTCCTTATAAATCCAAGTCGATAAGTTTAGGATGCACAAGGGGGAGGGGATCAGAAGATAGATCTGATTAATTGGGTGTGATAGTGTAAATGGATATACGGTTAGGATTTGGAATGGTAGGGATTGGATCTGGGATGGTACTTTCCTCTAGGTTGTTTATCGCGATGGAACTTTGACCTTCCTCAAAAGTCGTACTCTCGGGAGTGGGCGAATAACACTCTAATGGTCTATGCGTTAGCATTTATCCCTCACAGTAGGGGCTATAGGCTTGAATGGTGTCAACTTCTTTGTCCTCATAGGAGTGCTCTATGAGTTCATCCCATTCATATTCATTGGAATTTGTGTCATTATCCTCTTGTAGGGTATGAATCATTTCCACAAGACAAGCATTTGTCTTAGCCTTGCCTTTGTCCTTGTATCCTAGCTCTTTTGTATTTTTTTGCCAATGAGGATGAGGAAGGTTGAATGGGTTTGACGATTCCTTCTTTTCTTAGGCCAATGGGACCTTGTCCTTCATAACCCATTATGTGTAAGATAGACTCACCACGCCCATAGATTTCTGTTGGTTGCTTAGGTGGTTCTTGTTGTGTGTTATCTTCCTCTGTGTAGAGCCATTGTAAGACATCTCTTTCCTTACTATCATCTGATAGGGTCCCCCATTTTACAAAGGGAGCTGTGGGAGGTTCAGGAGAAGCAGAAGGTTTTGGAATGTACTTAGGTGTAGGTCACCCAAAGGATCTTGGAGATAGAGGCATTTTGGCTAAGTTGAGGTTGTGCTCGATGGAGTATTCCCCTACCCCTGTTTCTTTGATTGTGATTTTTTGCTCTTTGGGCTTGGATGAGGAAGCTTCAAAGGTAGAATCATGCTGTGAGATGGGGGATTTAGAAGCTCTATTGTTGGGAATGATGCAATCGGGCTTTGAGCGGATAGTGTTGCAATGCTGAAAAGGATCAGGATCACCCTGGATGGTGATCTGTTTTCCGTTATGAGGAAATTTGATGCATTGGTGGTAGGTAGAAGGCATAGCTTTCATGGCATGAATCCAGGGTCTACCTAGGAGGATGTTATAGGCTAGCTCCCTGTCTAGGACTTGGCAAAAAATGTCCTTTATTACTGGTCCAACTTGTATTAGTAACACCACTGTTCCTTTAGTAGTTCTTTCTTCTTATCATAGGCCTTAATAGTGATCTTTTTCCTAGGATCCACTGCAGTTTCAGAGAACCCCAATGTAAGGACTAGCTTAAGCATGCAAATATTTAAACCGGCTCCTCCATCAATGAGAACTCTTTTGATACAATGTTTATGAATGAAGGCGATGATATGCAAGGGTGTGTTATGGGGCTGAGACACTGAAAGGTCATCCTGTTCGGTGAACGATATGGTGCTTGAGGAGGTTAGATTTCCTACCATGGCTTGAAACTTCTCTCGGGTCAGGTTTGTGGGCAAAGTTGTTTCCACTAGAGCTTTATCAAGAATTTCCTTGTGGGAGGGAGATAGATGCAACAACTCTAAGATAGATATGTGGGTAGGAGTTTTCTGAAGTTGGTCTATGACACTGTACTGATGGGAGTTAGGTGGAGAAGGTGATGACCTTGGAGGAAGCGTGTTTAACGTGACCTTACCACTACGGGTGATGATGTTGCAATTAGTTTTGTTGGGTCCTGATTGTTGGTTGGATGTGACCACATTGACTTGTGGGATGTGCTCCGATATGCAGTTGACAGTATAATCGAATGGCATGTTTGCGTAGTTAGCATTGTTGTGTCTGTTATTTTGATTATGCCTGTTATTGTTGTTGTTATATGGCCTGTCATGGTTGAGGAGTGAATCCTTGTATGCAACACGTGTCTCGTTAGATGTATGTTGTTTAGTGCCTACCTGATTTTGGTCAAGTATGTCTTGAATGACGTGTTTGAGATGGATATAGTCATTGGTATTATGGCCTCTTCCTCTATGATATTTTTAGAAATCAGTATCTTTCCAATAATGAGGTTTTATTTGAGGTTCATAGTCGCTAGTGGGTGGAAGAGTGATCTCATTGTTGGCTAATATCTTTCTTAACGCAGATTCCTGGGACTCCCCTAGCGGTGTGAATTTTAGTCTAGGATTAAAGGTGAACCATGGCTTTGGTTCGTGAGAGAAGGTTTTGTTTGGTATAGCATTGCTTGCTTCTCCTTTGAGAGTGAAGATTGGTTGATGTTTGGGAGCTGCTACTTTGGCATTAACTACTCCATCATTGACGATATTTTTGTTCTTTGTCCAAAAATTCAACTTGTCCATGGTGTAGTTAGAGTTACGGGTGTCCTTGTACAACTTTATTTGCCCCTTGGCAATCATAGCTTTCTCGATAAATAATCCCATCTCAATGACTTTCGTAAATGAGGTAGGGCATTGAATTTGGATTTGGTAACTTAGATCGGGGTTAAGGTTGTGGACAAACACCTTCATCATTTACTTCTTAGGCACATCATATGAGCATTTGGTCACAAGTTGTCTCCACCTCTATAAGAAAGTGGCGAGGATTCGCCACCCTTTTGCTTTGTATTGCATAGGTCAAGCATGGAGACTTCATGTTCAATGTTATATGAGAAGTGTGTGACGAACTTGTTTACTAACTCATCAAAAGTTTTGATACCCAGGGGAAGTCGTGAGAACCATTCCATGGCTTGTCCACCTAGAGATCTAGGGAATAGTCTCATTAGGAAAGTTTCATTGTGAGCTACTTCTAGGCACGTGGCGCTAAATTCCCTAATGTGATCTCTTGGGTCTCCTTTCCCTTTGTATTTGTCAAACTTAGGAACTTTGAACTAAAAGGGGAAGGGTACCATGTTCAAGCTTTTGTCAAAGGGATATGATGCGATGTCTTCTAAGGAATAATGTTTAGCGGGTGTCCCTGTTTTGAGTTCCACTAGTTCTTGTGTTAGGCCTTCAACTTGTTTCTGCAATGTTTCCATAGGTATGTTTGGATCTATGACTTTCTTTCATTTGTCTTTGTCAAGGGAGCTTTCCTCATTTGTGCTCTTTTCATAAGTTCTTTCCTCTCTTGGTTCTTTTAATGCATCGACGTCAAAATCGGCGGGGAGTTTAAGTCCTTGGTTTGCAAGATGAAGAAAGTACTTTTGAGGGTCCTTGTTGAGCACTTTGGCTAGCATGCGTTGAAATTTTTGATCTTGGAGGGCTCCGTGGTATTGCTCATGGAAGATTTCCTCATCACTGTCATGAGGGGATACAATGTGGTCAGATGTTCTAGCCATTTTAAGTTGTTTTTGGTATTGGGATATAGTTAAGACCATGCAAGGCGACGTGGGAAGAAGTGGGGGGAAACTAGAGATTTTGGTAAGGTGTTGGTGTAGGTTGGTGAGAAGAGGATACTTGTGGCAATGAGATTTGAACAAGGGACTCTTTTCATCAATGATTCCAAGTAAGTTGGTCGATCCAAGACGATAGCCACAAGTAAGGATAGCCGGTACTCGTTTACTATGTAGAGACTAGTCTTGCACCAAGACCACTAGTGAAGTTCCAAGAGAAAAGGATGTCTGATCCTTGATAGTGGAGACTTACTAGGTTTACTTGAATCCAAAATGATCTAAAAAAGGGTCTTGCACTAATCTGATATAGGAACTTTGACTTGTTTGCGGGAAGACCTGGTAGAAGGTGGACGAGATGACTGACGAAAGAGAGGGTATGCTATGGAAACAAATGGAAAAGGTGACTGCACAGTAAATTTGATCTCAAAAACTATAACAAGGCTGAAATGGGTATCTAGAAATGCTAAAAATTTTCTCTCAAAAGATGTGGAAAAGCTCACTGTTGTGGATGCACAGCTACAAAAGTGTTGAAATAGAAGGTATATGCGCAGCAAGTCGGTGTAAATGCGTAGATCTAGTAAATGGTAAAAGTGCAGTAACATACATCAAATGTGCAAGAAGTCACAGTAAATGCGTAGTAGGTCGAAATGGATGCGCAATTTAAGAGGGTTATGCGCAGCTTTGGTTTTTTGACTGTTTTTACAATTTTCTTGACACATTTTTCGATGTTTTTAGTTTCTTGGTTGCAAGATGGTCTTTTTGATCTAATTTTCTTAATTATGGCAATAAGACACAGCAAACACAAAGAATGATTTCATGGTTTTTGATTTTTTTTGTAATTTTTTTGGACTCTTTTTGACTAAAAAGCAAGTACAAATCCTATGCTGGCTGGGACAATATAAACTGAATTCTCACTATTTCTAGATGAGGCATCTTTGAGAGGTGATAATCGCCCTTCCCTGCACTTTATAGGGGTTTTTGGCTACTAAGAACAAATGATGATTAGTAAGTGCAACCGTTTGAGTGGTTATACGTGTGGCAGCGCTACTCTCTGTTACAAAGTCTCCCAGCCTTCAAGGGTTTTGCCTTCGAGGGTTTTGGGGGAGGTTGGCTGTCGGTATAACATAACAACACTCATTGTTTGAAGCTTTATCTCCAAACACAATTTATTTATAGTGGCTTGGCAAAGCTTGGCTTTAGCTTGTTACCACTGAAGGTCGTTCCCACTTGGACAGAAGGATATCTAAGGGCAGGCCTCTCTAAGGGTTTAACACATGCGAAATGACATGTCTGGCATTTTGGTCACCCAAGATAGGTGAGAGCATAGGCCTAGTATCATTCCAAAAACACGAAAGACAGTGGTTCTTTTCCCCTAATTAAAATGAAAAAGACTAAATGTGTTAAGCTACTTGGGCACACACGCGAGTTGTTAATTTTGAAAGCAATATAGCAATGGTTCAATTTTATCCTCCTAGCATTGGGACTATATTCAATTTGTTGATGCAACAATATCAAATTACAATCCTTCCTAGTTAGATCTAGATACGATTTTGCATGAACATCCGATTACTATCCTTTTAAAAAATATGATGTGTGTTAACAATGCAACTAGAATGTCTAAACCAGCCCCTAACCTACAAGTAGATTAGAGAAAAATCCTGCAAGAAGTGTCAACGTTAGCAAAATCACTAGAAAACCCAAAAAGTCACTGTCAGAATCATATGCGCAAGTACAGAGATTAGATGCACAGAGACAGAGATCAAATGCGCAGTGATTACAAAAGCACTGAGACAGAGGTCAAAAGCGTAGAAATAGAGAGTATATGCACCATTTTTAGTAGATGCGCAGCTTCAGGAGGTAAATGCGTCAAAAGAGTAGATGCCCCGAAACATAGCTCAGATGCGCATTAGAATTGATTAGATGCATTGAATCCTCCTGTGTACAGAACCTTAGCACAAGAAACTTAGTTTTTGGGTTAAATCGGGGCAATGCCCCACGGTCGGCGCCAAAAATGTTATGGGAAAATTGGTGTAAATGAATAATCAATAATATATCAACAATACCCAATAACTCAATGAAATAAAAAAACAAAGAAGATTTAAACAAACAAAGAACTTCAAACCTTGCAAACCTTTTCACTTCGTGGCTTCCATTGATTGCCTATCTCAAATGATTTTGTGTATGAATATGATGTAATGCCCCAAGCTTTCACACAGGACATTAGCTGAACAAACACCGAACCAACAATTTTTTTGTGTTTGCAAGTGCAACATTGATATGTCGCATTGCACTCATGCACACACAAGGTGTTGCAACATGTACAACAACACCTACAAATACATCACCATTGCACAATGCAAGGTGGCACAAGCGGAAGACTTCACCCATCATGTGACAACTCACCATGATGACCAAGAGAGAGGTGGAGCTCACTCCATGACGAGGATCAGATACATGTCCACGACCTTGCTCCCTCGCAAACACATGGAGTAGGATGAGGGTGACATCCACCTCAGTCTATTCCATGACAACATAAGACATCCCAAACACAAGGGTAATGCTCACCCGCGGGATGGTCCAACTAGGAGGTAAGATTCCTCAACCAACTGGAATGGTCACTAGTCAAACTCATGTAAAGGCACGCATCCCAATGCAAAGGAGGGAATAATCCAAGAGTGCATATCACATCATGGAAATGACACCAAAACACCTACGAGGCTAAAAACAGTAATCAATGCCAAAGATGATTCATTTTAACCAAAAACATTAAGCTGTCGAACCAATTATGTCAACATGTCAAAAATGACAAAAGCGATACAAAAGGCTATGCATGTTCTACACCAACGTCGACACATGCCAAAAGAAAAGATAGGATCCTCACCACCTATGTGGGATGAATACGATCCAACACAAATATATCCATAAACATCAAATACAACATCAAATAACTGGGTCTAAACATGTTAACATAGCTAGATTCTAACATGTAAAATCTATCAAAACATGCCAACATCCTCAAATATCGAGACGTGGAAAAATACAAGACGATATCCAATAATTACAATATTCGAAGGGCTTCATCCTAAACATGGATGAATCATAGCCAACATCATAAATCAACTCAAAGCATTAATTACGTCTTATTACAAGGGTCTCAAAAGACCTACATTACAAAGGTTACAATAATCAATAATGATAAAATACAAGTGCATAAACCACCCAAAATCAACATACTCTCCAAGGTGCAACATGGCACAAAGCACAAGGTAAACCACTTGCAAAAAGATCAAGGAATCCATCCAGCACCTGAAGATCATCATGAAGGACCAATGGGGAAATGTTTCTCACCTCCTAACCATATTGCCATCGACGAGTGCAATAGATGTCTACGCAACTCTAGGCAACCCCCGAGCTACGGAGAAGGTGATCATGGCAAACCTGCTAAGAGCATCTCACACATCCAAGGTATACAAGCAACATATGGAATACACGCCAATCAATGCACACAACACACATGACACAACTGCCAATACAATGCATATAAACAACACATGGTACAACTACCATCCAATTGCATTCAAGTAACATATGGCACATTTGCCAAAACATAATAGAATGACATAACAACATTCAAGCATAAGGGAAATAGTCACACCTTCAATGCACACCAAACGAGGCATAAATCATAATCCATCATAGACACATACAAGCATGAATCAGGCATCACAATGCACATACAATCACATGGTAAACATCACACGTCGAGTCAAACTCTAATAGTGGAAGAAGGAAGAGAGACCTAGGTAGTTAGGACAAGGAGTGCCAAACGAGGGCAATACTCACCTCGCGATAGAACATGAGGGCATAACCTCCTCATAGCAACCAGACACTACACCAAAGATTGCTCTTTACACCCAAACCCAAGCAAGGCAGACACTTCACCAGCACATGCAGTTTGGTGTAGATGATCTTATTATTAAATTTTATTACCCAATGTGTTTAAATGTTATTCTTGATTAAAACTTCCATTCGATAAATTCCAACAACCTCTTTGAGTCGTGGCGCATGATGGAAGCCACTCCTTTCCTACCTCTAGACCTCTTCCTAAACACCCATAGCCCCAATTTGACCAATTAGGCATGGCACAGATTTCGAGGTGACAAAATCACAATTTTGACAAAAACACAACATATTCTCAAAAGATACAAAATACCATTCTAATTGGGAGACAACTCATCCCACAAACTAAAACATAAAGGAAATGCATACAAAGCAATTTTTAGGTTTTCAAAAATACATAAATAAGTGGCACGAATTTCAATGCACCAAAATGCCTTGAAAAATAACATAGTCTCACAAGATGCAAAATCACATAATATGAAGGATTCAACTCATCCCTCAAAGAAAATCATAAAGGAAATGCATAAAATTCAGTTTTCATGTTTTCTAAAAGTGCAAAATAACCATAAGACCCTAAAAACTCCATTAGAGCTCTCTTTGACATCTTGACCAAAGTTTGACCAATTTTCTAACTTTTATTTTTCAATAGCTATGGATGATCTGACAACTACCCATCATAGATAACATGCCTAACAACCTATATATTCAATAAAAATGAGTTGGGGATTTCCACATAAAATTTGCCAGGGTTTTGTCTATATTTTCATGTTTCTAAAAATGAAAATACATAAAAATAAAAGCATACATAGCTGAAATAAATTTTCTAAGCTTCCTACAGCTAAGCAAAGCCATCTTCAACCATTCTAGATGGTGTGGCATGAAGGAAACAAAATAAAACAATTTAAATGAGAAGATTGGAGAAACTTACGTTCCAATACAAGCAAAATCCAAGGAAAATAATGAGGTTGAATGTCAAATTCAATCCACACACAACAAGCAAACACCAAGCTCTTGAATCCAATCCAAACTCCAAGCAATTCTAAGCAAAACTCCCTTCCAAGCAATCAGATATCCATTTTTCAAGCAAGAGGGTTTCAAATTTTGGAGAGAAAAATAATAATGAAAAATACATGTCTTTTTCTTTTTATTCCTCCAAAGACACTATTCCTTGTTTTTTAAATAATAAAATAATCCTTTAAATGATTTAATAAATCAAATCAAAATTATAGAATTTGCACATTAAACTATTTAATTCAACAATTAAATAATTGAATGTCTCTTTAGCAAATCAAACACGCATATAAAATAACACATTAATAATTCCATTTCACTAAAAATGTCCAATTAATTCACTCAAAGCAACAGGGAAATAGTTAGTCAAACAAACTCAACTATTCCAAATAAGTTATTGCCATATAAGTCAGTCTCATTTCGAAAAGTACAAACACGCCATACTAGGCATTCAATTTCCTCATTTAATGTAATTTCTACCTTTCTACGGAAAAATATCAAATTTCAGAATTAAACTGAAATCACTCAAATTTGTTCCACAAGCATATAATGATGCAACAAACATTTTCGCTAAAGCAAAAATAGCAATTTCCAAATTAAAATCATTAATTTAATATGAAAACATGGAAAACGCGCTTTTCGAAACATTTTAAAATAAAGTGCAAGAATGCTAAGGAAACACACGCAAATGATACCAAACACACATCACGGGTTTCCACAACACAAGGATAAGGGTGAGATGGCTTAGTGTCCCACGTCAACCTTCTCCACATTTCCCACATTAGTTAACACCTGTAATTACCTGCACACTCAAGTAAACCATCAGGCATACCTGCTCCATACATAAAATAGCTGAGGCACATCATAATACCCAACGTGGTATAATATTGCATAAGCATCATAAACATAGGTCAACAATCAATCGACATCATAAAATCATATATGCATAAATCAACTAACACAATCATACTGAAGACATCACATCCATCCAACATATTACACAATTGAAAATAATGAAGCTAAAGCACTACAATAATCTAACGCACATGAACACAATGTATGCAATCCATAATGCATAGTTGGAAAGCCAAATAATAAAGGAAAACACCATTGGAAACACCTCAGTGGTCATGTAGAATACACCCTTAGAACCCCTCGATGGCACCATAGAGCTCATCGACAAGTTCGGTGTAATGCATCAAAGCATAATAATCACATAATACAATGATAAACACTCGGAACAACATATAACACATGAATCAAAAGCACACAAGGCACACACTATGGTGGGCATTACATATGGCCCTTAGAAGGTGCACTTCCTTGTTATTCCAAGATCTCAAGTGGGAATGGTTATGATAGTTTATTGCAATGAAGATGAGCTTCACAACAATGATAATAGTATGGTAACAAGTTGATCGCAGGCAAATGGAATGACTTGGGTGCCAAAGGCGCGCTATAATTCCTGCAGAGTAACAATACTAAAAGTTTAGATGAATGAAATGGAAGAATTGGGTTCAATTTATAGACTTGAGAGAGAAGATCAACGATATAGAAAGAATAAGATCAACGGTTGTGAAACCTTGAGAGGATGTGTGCGTATAGAAAGAAGACAAGTGTCACACAAAAGTTGTTTTGTTTGAGTTAACTGCTTTCTTTTTATAAAGATAAGATATGCTTTCATAAATTAGAATTTTTTTTCTAATTTAAGAGTTATTGATAAAAACAAGGTTGATTGAGTCAGTTAACTCAACTTGTGATTCGTTTTTGCATGATTTGAGAGAAATTAAATAATAAATTATTTAATTTTGTGTGCATGAAGAAGAAGATTTATTTTTAGAAGATTTGGAAGATATTTTAGGAATTTGAAGATAAGAAAGCAAATTAATTAAATAAATTTATTTAATTGTTGTGCATGCTTTGGAAGAATGAATACAATATTTGATTATATTTTATTCTTAGAGATTGAGAGAATTTGAATAAATTTGATTGATTTATTTAAATTTGGAGGAAGAATTATTTAATTGTTTGGAAGAATTTAATTAAATAAAGGATTTTATTTAATTTTGACTTTAGAAGAGGTAATTAAATATTTTGATATTTAATTAACTTAAATGAATATGAATCGAATAAATAAATTTGTTTATTTATTTATTAATAGAAGAAATAGAATGAAATAAATATTAAGAATATTTATTTAGACTGAGTCATGTCGTTTTTAGGCGTATACACTTAGTAGCTAAGGTGATACTATTCATAAGTTGTTAGAATTTGGTGTTATGGTTTGCATTCTATGAATTTGTTGATTTGTTATACTATTTCTCCATTATTTTCACTAATATAGTTTAGTGGCTTAATCACTTGTAATCAAATTGAATCGCTACATTGTTAAAATTTCTATTGTGTTGCTTACCTTGTTATTTCAACACATCATTTGTTAAGAAAAATGTCTCAACCTTGCAACTTTGAAAGGTTACTATTCTTCCCAATTTTGGTCTTTTTGAATATCCTTTATCTTGAAGAATGATCTAAAACTTTCAAAGTTTCCAAAAGGGCTAAAAATGGCGGGACTTACTATTTTTAGTAACTTTACATTTGACCTCGAATTGACTTGAAATTTTTCCAGAAGGTGTGGAATATTTAAGTAAACATCTTGGGTGAGTTTCGACTCAATATCATATTTGGATTGCGAGATATTAAAGTTTCCATGTTTTGAAACTGCTAAAAAAGTTTCAAACTCAATTTTAAGGCACTTAGAGGTTCTTAAACGCTCTGAAATTTGTCATAACCAATGAAGTAGGTTGCAACATGATAGATCTCTTCACAAGCTTTATATGGATCAAACAGTTCGTCAATCAGACACTCAGATCAAAAGTTATGGCCTCCGAAAGTTAGACCTCCTGTTTTTGGGAAATGTAAAAAAAATGTTGGACACATAAAAGAGTTGTAAAGGGGAGAGTTACACGTGTTGGTGTGTGTTTTGGCACATCACAAGGAATCTTTGATTGGAGATAATTTGGGTGCCACTTTTGGGTGGTTTTAGCTCATGGTTTTCTAATTATCGTTAACAGTTTACTGTATTGTATCTCCTATATATCAGGAGCTTGAGATGGAGATTGTATGGAAGAGTCTTTTAGATGTTGAGTTACCTCCTGGATCTCTAGTTGGTTATACTCCTGTGAAAGCTTGCTCTACAAGTATATTGTAATATTCTTGATTCCTGAATAATATATTGGGCGGCTTTGAAGTGTGGGGTTTTTTTACCTGAAAGGGTTTTCCCCATGTATATCCTGTGTTGTGAGTTTTGCATTTTGATGTTGTTATTACCTTTTTGTTAATGTGCATATAATAACCTGTAACTGTAAAAGTTAAAATTTGCATAAATCTTTCCTCAGTAGATCAGTGTAGGAAGTGTTTCCGCATACCTTGCTTCCTTTCATTTGGTATCAAAGCCTGATCACCTTTGGTTCTAGTTGTTGGGTAGAGGGTTTTTTGAGATAATCTTTATTTGAGTGGGAGCTTGTGCATAGGATTTTGAAATCTTTGTTGCAGGAAAGAGATGGCGAGCACATCTGGGAGGTTTGAGATAGACAAGTTTAATCACAGTAATTTCAAGTTGTGGAAACTCAAAATGGAGGACATGCTAGTAGATTAGGATTTATGGGATACCAATGACAATGTCTCAAGAATATTGGGATCTCAAAGATTGAAAAGCTAAGGGTTTGATATACTCTATTTGGTTGATTTAGTGCTCCTGAATATCCATCAAGAGAAGACTACAAATGATCTTTGGAAGAAGCTTGGAGATGTTTATCAGGCTAAATCCCTGGCGAACAAGTTATTCAGGTGAATTAAATTGTATTCTTTGAGGATGGAAGATGGAGGATCTGCTGCTGATCACCTAAATACATTCAATATGCTTGTTGCCCAGTTGACCTCTGTTGGTGTGAAGATAGAGGAGGATCTATGCATGACATTATTGTGTTCCTTACTAGATTCATGGGATCAACTTATTATGGCCATTAGGAGTACCACTACCACCTTCAAGATGGATGAAGTGGTTTCTTCACTATTGTCTAAAGAGATGCGAAGAAAGTCTTCTGAATCAGATAAGGAGGCTCTTGCGGTTCATGGTAGATCTAAAGAGAAGGGAAAGAAAAAGGATAAGAAGCAGGAAGAAAAAGGAACATCCAAATCCCGTGGGAGATTTAAGTCTCCCGAAAAGTCACTTCTGCAAGGAGTGCAAGGAGGAGAAAAAGAAAAAGAAGAAGAACTATGATTCAGATTTTGACAAGTCCTCTCAGGATGAAGGAGAAGCGTTTGTTGCTGCCTTGGCAATGCATGCATTTAACGATATGTGGCTTATTGACTCTGGTGCATCTTTTCACATGACCTTGCATCGGGGTTGGTTTTTGAAGTATGAAGAATACGATGGTGGAAAGGTGTACTTGGGTGATGATTCTCACCTAAAGATTGTTGGCCATGGAAGAGTCTTGATTCAATTTCTAGATGGATGAGTGATGGGAATCAATGGTGTTATGCATATCCATGGTTTGGCACAAAACCTTATTTCTGTAAGTAAGTTGAATGATGTGGGTGTGCAAGTTGTTTTCTCAAATGGAGGATGCAAGATGACTAGAGGATGTATGGTGTTGGCTAAGGGTGTTCAAATTGGCACTCTGTTTCAACTTGATGTATGCACAGTTTAGTGCAACAGTGCCTCTGTTTCAAATAAGAGAGCTTCAGAATCTTCATCCTCACCATTGGAACCAGTAGCAAAGAGGACTGTTGCATCTACTTCTGATGGTCGTGTTTTCTAGGTACCTAAGGGTGCTCATTCTATGGAGATAAAACTTCCAGTTGAGAAGACAATGTTATGGCACCAAAGGCTTGGTCACATTGGTGAAAAGGGTTTGAGAACCCTGAAAAATAATTTTTTTTTTTGAGGGTATGAATGATTATAATCTTAAGTTTGATTTCTAGAAACATAGCATTTATGGAAAACAAAACCGTGTTCAGTTTTATTCCAGTTCTCACAAATCTTCTGAGGTGTTGGACTTGATTCATTATGATGTGTTTGGTCCTGTTAATGTTCCTTCGATATCAAAATATGTTTACTTTGTTTCATTCATTGATGATTATAGTAGAAGGACATGGGTCTATTTCCTTGGAAGCAAATCTAAAGTCTTTAGTAGATTCAAAGAGTTTAAAGCTCTTGTATAGAATTAGAAGGTTAGAGAGATGAAGTGTTTGAGGACTGACAACAATGGTGAGTTTTGTTCATCAGATTTCGACAAGTTCTATAAGGAACAGGGGATTGAGAGGCACAAGACAACTTTGTATATCCCTCGACAAAATGGAGTTGCAGAGAGGATGAATAGAACATTGATGGAGAGGGCAAGAAGTATGCTAAGTGGAGTTGGTCTTAAACAAAAGTTCAAGGTTGAAGCTGTTGCTATCGCTTGTTACCTGGCTAACAGGTCTCCTACATCAGTGCTCATTGATAAGACACCTATGGAGGTATGGTCTAGTAAAAAGCCTTCATTAAGACAAATTTGAGTATTTGGTTGTGAGGCATATGCACATGTGCCTAAGGCAAAGAGGTCTAAGTTGGCGAACAAGGCTGTGAAGTGTATCTTCATCAGTTATGGCATCAATGTGAAAGGGTACAAGATTTGGGATCCAGTGACTGAGAGAGTTCTGTATACTAGAAGTGTGATCTTTAGAGATCTTAATCCTTCTTTTGTTGTCTTGCAGCCAGAGAAAGAAGAGAAGAAAGATGATGTGGTTCAGCTTCCTTCCACCCCTGATAAAGTTGAACCAAAAACATCTATTGGACTTGATAATGAGGAGAACTCTAGTAGCTCTGAAAGTTCAGAAGAAGATGAAGAACCTCAACCTCAATCTTTGAGGAGTTCCATGTGGATAAGGCAGCAACCTCATAGGTTTGGTTATTAATTTGAATGATTCCAGTTGTATTTTTTCTTTGATTTCCAACACTGATGAGCCTAGAGCTATGAAAGAGGCTATGGGTATGAAAGATGCAGGTTCTTGGAAGGAGACCATGGAAGAAGAGATGGATTCTTTGGAAAAGAATAATACTTGGGACTCGGTACCTTTTCCCGAAGGATGAAAACCTGTTGGATGCAAATGGGTGTTCAAAAAAAAATTTGGTGTAGATGGCAGTGTTGAGAAATATAAGGCTAGATTGGTTGTGAAGGGGTATTCTTAGGTGCAGGGAATTGACTATGGTGATATTTTCTCTCTTGTTGCAAAGCTGACATATATTCAATTCTTGTTATCTCTTGCACCAGCGTATGATCTATAAGTGGAACAGATGGATGTGAAGACAACATTCATTTATGGTGACTTAGAGGAGGAAATCTATATGTCACAGCTAGAGCACTACATGGTCAAAGGTAAAGAAAATATGTTTTGCAATTTGAATAAGTATTTGTATGGTTTGAAACAGTCTCCTAGGATGTGGTGCCATAAGTTTGATGCCTTTGTGTTGAGTATTGGATTTCTGAGATCCAAATCAGATCATTATGTTTATTACAAGTTAGACAATGATCGCATTCTCATTATTGCATTGTATGTCGATGGTATGTTACTTATTGGGAATGGTAAAAGTTTGATTTTTGATCTAAAGTCTCAGTTGTTAGCATAATTTGAGATGAAAAAACTAGGGGCAACTCGGTAGATTCTGGGGATGGAGATCAGAAGAGATAGAGAAAACAAAAAACTTTGGTTAGGCTATAGTAAGTATGTTAACACTGTGTTAGAGAGATTCAACATGGTGGATTGTAGACCTTTGACTGTTCCTGTTACAATGGGGGAAAAGTTATTTGTTGCAGATTGTCTAAAGTCTCCTTCTGAGACGAAGGATATGACCAAAGTTCCTTAGTGCGATTGGCAGTTTGATGTATATGATGGTCTATACAAGACTAGACATTACCCAAGTAGTGGTAGTCCATAGTTGTTTTATGGCTAATCCTGGATGCGTACATTGGGATGCAATGAAGAGAGTGTTCAGATATTTGCGGGGTACTTCTAAGTATTCCTTATGTTATCATGGTTATCCCACAGGACCTTGACATTCACTTTGTATTAGTGGATTTGTGGATTCAGATTGGGCAGGTGACATTGACAGTAGGAGATCCACCAGTGCTTATCTGTTCACTATGTTTGGTGGTGCTATTAGTTGGATGAGTAAGTGGCAACCTATGGTCACTTTGTCCACTACCGAAGCTGAGTACATGGTAGCAACTCATGCTTGTAAAGAATCCATTTAGCTTAAGAGATTGTGTTCTGATGTTGGGTTTGATATAGGGAAGATTACTATTTGTTGTGATAGTCAGAGTGCCATATGTTTGGCGAAGAATCCTACTTTCCATGCGAGGACTAAGCATATTTATGTCCAGTACCATTTTGTTCGTGACATGGTAGAGGATGGGAAGGTAAACTTGGAGAAAGTTAACACTTTGATGAATGTTGCAGATTCATTGACAAAACCTATGAGCACAAAAAAGTTCAAATGGTTTTCAGAGTCTACGGGCCTCTCGGCCGCTAGCAATTAAATCGTGGTGTTGATACTCCCTTTGCTCTTGCAAGGTGTTCGACAAGTGGGAGAATTTGTGAGAAATTCCCTCCCATGAAGGGTATCTATGATAGACATCCGATTTCATTATGGACTGTGGAAATCTAATGTCTAAGTGGGAGAATGTTAAGAAAAGTGTCTCAACCTTGCAACTTCGAAAGGTTACTATTCTTCCTAGTTTTGGTCTTTTCGAATACCCTTTACCTTGAAGAATGATCTAAAACTTTCAAAGTTACCAAAAGGGCTAAAAATGGCAGGACTTACTATTTTTAGTAAGTTTACATTTGACTTCAAATTGACCTAAAATTTTCCCAAAAGGTGTGAAATAGCTAAGTAAACATCTCGGGTGAGTTTTGACTCAAGATCATTTCTGGATTGTGAGATATTAAAGTTTCTATTTTTTGAAACTGCTAAAAAAGTTTTGAACTCAATTTTGAGGCACTTAGAGGTCCCTAAATGCTCTAAAAATTGTCATGATCGATGGAGTGGGTTACAACATGATAGATCTCTTCACAATCTTTCTGATGCATCAAACAATTCATCGATCGGACACCCGGATCCAAAGTTATGGCCTCCGGAAGTTGGACCTCCTATTTTTGGGAAATGTAAAAAAAATGTGTTGGACACATAAAAGAGTTGTAAAGGGGAGAGATACAGGTGTTGGTGTGTGTTTTGGTACATCACAAGGCATCTTTGATTGGAGATTATTGGGGTGCCACTTTTGGGTGGTTTTAGCTCATGGTTTTGTAATTACTGTTGACGGTTTACAATATTGTATCTCCTATATATCAGGAGCTTGAGATGGAGGTTGTATGGAATAGTCTTATAGATGTTGAGTTACCTCTTGGATCTCTGGTTGGTTATACTCCTGTGAAAGCTTGTTCTGCAAGTATATTGTAATCTTCTTGATTCTTGAATAATATATTGAGCGACTTTGGAGTGGAGTTTTTTACCTGAAAGGGTTTTCCCCGCGTATATCTCGTGTTGTGAGTTTTGCATTTTAACGTTGTTATTACCTTTCTGTTAATGTGTGTCTAATAACCTGTAACTGTAAAAGTTAAAATTTGCATAAATCTTTCCTCAGTAGATCAGTGTAGGAAGCGTTTCCACATACCTTGCTTCCTTTCATCATTTGATGTTGTTGTCTACTTTTGTACACTTTCTTTCTTGTTGTTCTACTCATCCTTCCATATTTATCTTATTTTGCACTCTTTGTTACTTCCTAGACAACTTCTACTATGCCCTCAATGTACGATCATAGACACCCTCAATGGATTGAATTGGAGCCAAACAAATCTCATCTTGAATTTCACTTCACAACCCATTCAAATGTTGAGACACCTTTGTGCTTCCATGTGACCTACCTAGATGCTAAGACTATAAAACTCTTTGGTGTACTCCTTCATATGCATTTCTCTTAGTCACAAATTCTAAAACTTCTTGAATAAATCCAAACTGTAATTTGTTAGTAAGAATTTACCTTTCAATTACACTAACATTTTATCCCATGTAGTATTTTTGACCTATTCTTTCCTATGTTATCTTTATGCATACAATCCTGCCACAAGGCTATGCATGCCTCTTCAACTCGATGGTCACATATTTAACTCTTTTAAGGTCTTCAATAGATTCAAACTCAAAACACTTCTCCAAATCATTGATCTAATCCAACAACTCTTTAGGATCCAAACCACATGAATAAGGAAGATCAAACTTGGATTTGCTTTCCACTCTCATTAATGCCAACAAAATATTTTTTTTTACACACAATTATTCTCCTAATCTAGAAGCTTCATCATCACATTACTCTTGAATTGGTCTCTCATCACAAATGACACGTTCAACTATGACCAATTCTTGCCTTTGTGTGATCTCAAGGGCTCCCAACCTTGCTTTAATAGATCTCAATATGCTAGCCAATTCACCATCATGCCACTCCCTTCAATCACTCTCATCATCATGTTCTTGTCTTTGATTTCATCCACCTCTTCTTTTGTTAACCATATTCCCATATGACTAACTTACATAGTGCAACAAATACACAAGCTTCTGCTATGGGATTACCTCCAATATTTCTATGAACCTCGCTACAACTAGGCTCTAATACCACTTGGTGTGGTCACTAATAGAGGTAATGAGAGAAAATTTATTCATGCAACCTAAATATCTAGATCGACAAAATACCAATAAAAGGACCCAACAAAAAAAATTTAGAAGAGATATGAGATGGTAAAACTCAAATGCTTTGACATGACAGATGCTATTCAAATTTTATCAAAGAGTATACATGCTGCAAATACATGCTATGACATAATGAGTCAATTTAACGTTTAGGAATAAGAATGCTCGATACAATATTACATGCCTAGAGGTCATATACCCATTACAAAATTTAAGAGTTCATAAATATATTTAGATCTATCTTTCCAATGTTCCTTGTCTACCTTCCAAATGATGATGATTGATGTTTATATAGTTAGCACAAGCAATTAAGATGAAGTGTGTCAACCACAAGGTGGCACAATACTCTGTGCATATGAAACATGTAGAAGGGTTAGATGGGCCCGTTCAAGATGAGGGTGAGGTACATAGTAAGTTATATACATTGAAACTTGATGTAGTTTTGATCATGAACCTCCTTGGAACTAATAACCTTGAATATGAATTCAAATATTGGGACAAGGCTTGTATGTTTGTCGCATGGTCCAACGTGTCTCCTTTGGAAAGTTTCATTTTGACAAATGACTAGTTTCGAGAAAACACCTCATACCATTGTAGAATCAAATTATGATGATCTTGTTACTAAATTTTGTTCACACCTAATTTAGTTGGACCTAATTTGCAGTCGTTTCAAAAGGAAAAAAAGAAAACTTTTAAGTTATTGCAATCAGTGAATGTTTGATGGCTTGACAAGAGGAAATCAATGATCAGTTGTCATGAAAATCCAACAGTCCAATCATGATTGTTAAACCATCATGACAAGTGAATGTCTAATGTCAAGAAATCAAATAGTCAATGAAAGACAGTTGATCTAACTGATTTTATCTTTCAAGTTATAATACAATGTGCTTATTCAAGTTATCATATTTCAGGGTGAAAGAAAGGTATTCATTTGAATTGTCATTTCATATCATATTTGGAACATACATCAATTTCAGTTATTCTATCCTATGCATTGATTGAAGAAGAAATATACATAAATCAATTGCATAAGGTAAATTAACTGATCATGTTTAAAAGAAATGTTTAAATGTGTCCCACACAAGCCGTGGGAGTGACTAAACTGAGCAATGCAGACATATGCAAGCTATAGATCTTGTGATAAAAGGAAATGGAAAAGAACATATGAGAATATCAAATATCCATCATTGCCTTTTGTTTGAAGGTTGATGCCTTATTGGTGACTGGTCTTCATATCTTCGTCTTTAGCTCCAGTCATGTCAGTGTACCTACAAAATTTTTGGGGAAAGTCTTGTTAGAAGCTCCAGATATTTAAGATTATCATATGCTTTTATCAAACAGACATATCAACTTGTAAATAGTATGCATTTCATGAGGAAGATCAATCGACTTCAAGAGGTATGTTTTTATGCTAACTTGTTTGTTCACTGTGCAGGTATTGGAAAAGTAATGTTGTTGATTTAAAGACATTAAAACATGTGGAGAAAATGTGGCTCCCACAAGGGTTGAGCCCAACATGTTTTTCTTTTTATTCATTTGAAAAGGATATCAGATTGAAAGACAAGAGGTTTTGTAACTCATTTTTCAAGTTCTTGCCTTTTTGCTCTTTACACTTTGAGAGAGAAAGAGGTTTTGTAACTCATTGATTACAAATTTTATAGAGATCACAACAGGTTACAGGTTCCATTTTCTTGTCTTTTATGCAATATTTTCCTTTATTTTTCATTGGAATCAAGTGTTTGCCTTTCCATTAATGCCACTTGTATGAGTGATTTGATGAAATTTTATTGTGTTTAAATATCAAAACCTTTAAAATTATTGTCTCATTCTTACTTGCAAGTGTTTAGCATAGTGATTCACAGGTCTTAGGTTGTGTTACTGAAATCTTCTTCTTTCATGTTGTGAAAAATCACTTTTTCTTCATAAAGAAGATAATTTCCAACCTTCCTTAGAAACATTTTTGTGATTATTTTGCCAAAACTAGATTGTGTGGACAAGATTTCTGAGATCTATTGTGAGTCAGATTTGCAAGTTTTCTATCATTATTAGGTGCATCACCAACTTTTATAGTTTTATCATCTTTAGAAGATCCTTTTTTACCCTTTTCCAAACCAAAGTCATAGATTCAAACTAAATATTTTAAGGGAACCAACCCATAATCTGGAGGTTCAAACTCAATATAGGTCACCCACGGCCTGAGTTTGTTCCCATGTTTTGAAGGATTGCAGAGTTTCACAACTTTGCATAAGGTGCAATCCTCATCGACAACAACTCTAGAAAAAAATGTTGTGTTGCACGTAAGATCTTGTCACAGATTCTGAATGTGTCGAAAGCTTAATGGAACCATTATATGTCTTTTTAGTGAGAACAACCTTTTGCAATAGGTGTGTGATGACAAATATTATTAAAAACTTGCAAAGGAAACAAAAAACACCAAATAAAACATCTTTGGGTGGTGTAAGATTGGTTGACATCTAAGATGCTCCAACATCACATTTACTAGTTTACATTTCCTAGCCCCTACATCTAGTCTATTTGAAAGTACAAATTTGATAGTTGATAGTTTAGTAATATATCTAGTGTTATATTTTAGTTTGTAATTAGATTTCAAGTAAATTAGTGTAAAGAAAGAAAGTGTAATCTTAGGTTATAGTTTACTTAATCTCCTTACTACTAAATAACCTAGGATTTCTAAATTTGTTCTTTCATAGAGTTCAAATTTGTGCATCAAAGTTAAGATCTATGGGTTAAATTTAGATCTATAGTTGTAGATAGTGATTCTGCATTTGCGGAAATGATCCAATGACAGTTAATTAATTTATAAATTCTAAAGCATTTGTCTAATTGCTCCTAATTTTCTTGTACACCAATGAATCAAGTACAGACACTTTATGCTACATTTTTCATTAATCAAATTTTAGCCAAAATACCATTTATTTATTTATATTCCATATTTATTTTAGTACATCACTACAATAGTTTCTATCTCAATTATTTATTCAAAAATAATTATTTGACCATTAAGGTTGTAGTTCAATTGATCAAGCATAATTGGTGAGGGTGATGATATGTTCTTTGATTACACCATCTACCAATGTTCAAATCCCCTGAAGTTGAAATATATAAGGGATGAGGTCAAGACTATGCCTCAAATGAAGTTGGCACAATGAATACCCTTCATGTGCTCCCAATACTAACAAGTTGTAAAATAACTTGAAATTATTATAAAACTAACAAATACAAAAATATTATTCATTTATCTTTTTTGTTGTTGTATTGAATAAAGTAGAATTACAATACAAGGGTAATCAAACATACTGCTAAGAATAGATAAAATAGATACAATACAACCAACTAAACCAGATAAAACTGAACACAACAACAAAGGCTTAAACAAATTGCCATAAGCAAGAGAATAACATTATGTTTCTAAACAAAACCAAAACAACAACAGTAAAGATCTATACCAAATCCTCTCCCAAAACAACAAAAAGTGACATATTGTTGTCAACAAGACCCCATACCCAACATGCATAACATGTTCTTCTTTTTTGTCAAGGATGATCATTATAAAAAATTGAATCATTCATTTGATCCATCCTCCTCGTCCCACACACATTTTATTTTATTTTAAAGGGACTTAAGACTATAGAATAAAGCAACCCGCTAGGTGAAACAACAACCAACATAAACTACCAATCACAAAGGTTAAGAAACTGATCCTGAATCTAACAGAGACAAAGCTCCTTTGTAATGCTAAGAAAAATCAAAACAGACCTAGAGGCAGTTGAGAATCATTGTGACATCTTAGACCTACAAAAGAGACCTTAGACCTTGATAAACACTAGAACTCTTCTTACTCAATAGTTGTTTAAGTTGTTGCTTGATTTGCTGAATTTGAAAGTCCATATTTATACTCTTCTTCGTATGCCCCTAAACCTGTAAAAATAAGGAAGCAAGCTAAAAGAAAATATTAGAGTAAATCTTTAAAAAATAGTTTCCTAGTGATAATTATAGTTATCAAAAATTGCTTTACACCTAGTTTTTCAAACATGTAAAAGAATATTCTATCTAACAACATCAACTATCACATTGTTATGCAAGCCCACACCCAGTAAAGCCTCTTTCCAATTTAATTTATGTTCAAAAATAGCTAGCAAATCATTAAACATAGCCTCCCATTACTTTTTAATGTGTGAACAACCCCAAAAAACATGCCTCATATTTCCATGCATTTGAAAAAAAGGACAAATAGTTGGATGGATCATAATACATTTCAACCTGTTCCTGAGAGGAAGTTTGCAATGTAATATTTTCCAAGCCATCAACTAAGCATTGGAGTTAATCTTTGATCTCCAAATTTGTGAACTTAACTTCGACCAAAAAATTTCACTGAATCTACAATTCCATTTAATATTTAAGTGTGACTTTAAAGGCATACTGGGAAGCATCTACAGATATATCTTTTTTAAAGTAAAAAAAGTGAAAGGATAAGATGACAACCATAACCAATCTTTGAAAAAATTGCATTGGACAAGGGTACATAGCTTCATAGATAGGTCCAGTGGCACCAAAGACAACACAAAAATAATAAAATGTTCATACTTTTTACTTGGACCAAAGCGAATTTTAGAAACCTGCCATGGTAACCAATTCAATGTAGAGAAATCCTAGAGGTCTCCAACATTACAAACACCTTTTTTAAATAGAAAATAAGCATGTTTAGGAAAACTTATGGCTAGGGGCTGACCTTGATAATGAATATGCTTGTTCCACCACATAGACGAAGAAGCAAGACTGAACCCATGTTGTAAAGAGGTTTCTCTCCATTTTAAAATTTGGTATATGTGTTGCCATTCTTTCCAAATAGACAGAAGGGGAGGTAAAGCTTCAATTGGAAAAAAGGGAGCAAGAAGAATCTTGTCCATCCATCCTACAAGTTTCCATTTACCTTTAACAACAAGACCAATTTTGTTCAAAATTAGAATTTTCCATAGTTCTTCACCTCTGACAGTTCTAGTTATCCATTTAGCAATTAAAAAAACCCCTTTGTCTTTAGCTCTATAATACCCAAACCTCCTTTGCACTTGGGTTGAATGCAGTGAGCCCATGATGTGGATATAAAACTAAAACTACCATTCCATTTGGGCTAGAGAAACTGTCAAATAATTTTATTTAAGTCCTCATAACCTTTCTTGGAAGGCATCCAACATGATGAATAATAAAAATGAATGCAATAAAAAAAATGTTGGTAACTTGGATTTTCCCTACCAAAGAAAGGAATTTATTCCCCCAACTGAAGAGTTTGTTCTTGATTATGCTAAGGAACCAGTTCCACATATCAAAGAGAGAGACCCCTAGACCAAAAGGTATCCCAAGGTACCTAGTTATCTCCCCATGTTTGAATTGTCTCCAATCCTGGGGTATCCACAAAGGAGTAGGACTTGTTTGAATCATTAGAAACTCAGTTTTATGGTGAGATAATTTAGATCCTAAAACAACACAATATAGCTCCAATATGTCCATTGCATTAGTAATATCTTTTTTTTGAATTTTGTAAAAAAAACAAGTTATCATTAGTATAATGTGAATTAATGACAACTAAGTTATTGGGGATGGAGATTCCTAAAATGAGCTTCATTTGACTGGGTTTTTGTAGTAGATAACCCAAAGCATCCATTGTAAGAACATAGAAAAAAGGAGCAAAAGGACATCCCTGTCTGATGGATATTTGTAAATGAAATGGGTCTGTCATCAAATTATTAATAATAATCTGAGCATTGGCATCTTGAAACAACATTTGCACACGAGCACAAATTTTGGGACCAAATCCCAACCACTTCAGCATGTTAAGAATAAAACTACAACGTATTTTGTCGTGCACTTTATCAAAATCAAGTTTGATTAAAATAGCATTATGTCCCGTTTGTTGGGCCCATTCACAATTTTCCCATGCCAAAATATGATTATAAAGGATACATCTACCAGCAATGAACCCAGTTTGTTCAGCTCTTACAATGCTTTGCACCATAGGTTTAATCTTAATAGCCAAAGCTCTCATTATAATTTTATAAGAGGTATTAAGCAATGTGATATGGTGCCATCTAGAAATGGTGTCTTCATTTTTCCCTTTAGGGAGGAGTTTAATTAAGCCTCTATTTATGTTCGAGCTTAGTGATCCTTTCTTAAAAGCCTCCATATATAAACAATAAAAGTCATCTTTAATATGCTACCATGTAGCTCGATAAAATTCTACAGGAAGTCCATCATTACCTAGGATTTTATACGGTGCCATGGTAAAAAGAGCATGTTCTAGCTCCTCCAAGGCAATAAGTCTATCCAAGAAATAACTATACTCATAATCAATTATGTTCGGAATATGTTCCTTGACAATATCCTCAAGAGTTTGTTGAATATCCTTCCATTGGTCGTCTTTGAAAAGATCCTCATAAAACTTATTGAATAGATTACATATAACAAAAGGATTTGATTGAAGGACATCGAATTCGTCCTTTATAACACCATTTTTTCTTTTTTATGCTTGTATTTTAAATAATTAAAGTACTTAGACCCCTTGTTTCCTTCTTTTATCCATTGCAATATAGATCTTATTTTTGCTCCTTATCCTTTATAATTATCAATTTTGCATAGCCAAGCCTTAGTAGCAACAATAGAGGTTTGAGGCTTAATGTTACTCGAATCAACATTGAGTTGTTTTCTAGCATTTTCAAGTTTCCCTTGGAGAGATTTTCCCCCATGTTTTCGCTGCCTAGCCATTTTTTTCCAAATGAACATAGGAAATTAGTGCATTGAGAAATGGTTGCACACCACCAATCAATCCATGAATCCCCTTCTTGCGGTTTAGGTATAAAACTCCCAATCCCTTCAAGGGTAGCCATACAAATAGGATTTTTTAAATGAGAGATATTAAATTTGAAAGGAAAAGAATATTCAAAATTGTGCTTTTGAGACAAGGAGATGGTGCAAAAAATAGGATAGTGATATGAGAGAGTAGTAGAATAGTCAACTTGGACACACACACCCAAGGAGTCATGGACCAATGACAAAATAAGATAGATATAAAATATGTCCAGCCTGTTGAACTTTCTATCATCGCCTGTTCTACAATTGGACCATGTGAACCGATTTTTAGAATGGCTGGTAAATTTATCGTGAATGGGACCAACAACCCCCAAAGAGTTTCAACAGAACAACCAATTGTCAAACTCCTCATTGTTGAGTTTAAAGTGCTTAGACCAACTACGGTCTTGATTATGTTCCACCATGTTAAAATCTCTACCAATGATCCAATCTGCATCAGGTAAATTTTTAGGCATCCAATCCCAAAGCTCAATCTGTTCTTTCGCAATGTTAGATGCATAAATAGAGAAAAATCTAATGGTCCGTCCATTGATAATGACAAGGGCCCAAACGCAGTTGTGATGAGGGTCCTCGCCCTTATCAATGACATACTTCGAGACCCATGGTGAGAGCCCAATAACAACGTCACCTCTGCCTTCTTTATGAGATGTACGTAGGAAAACAACATCTCTCCATACATTGCATAAAAATGCGTCAAGTCTATAATTGTTGCGTTTAACTTCTTAAAGGAAGAAAATATCAAGCTTCCATTTCATAACCATATCATTGACTTTAAACTTATGATGAGGGAGTGAAATCCATCTTACACTCCAAGAAAGTATTCTATAATTCATGATGAGGATTAGTAGAATCAACATCTTGGATCAACACACAAACTATTGGCAAGCCTAACATCTTGACCTTTGTTCTCTCGATCTTTGGGGGTAGCAAGGGAAGATCTAGATCTTTGATGAGACTTAGATTGTGGGGAAATGGATTCAAGAACATGAGATCTAGGAGAGGAATGAGGAGAGGGAGAATGATCCTTAGATGGAGGGCAAGAGATGGGAAGAGGAGAAGAGCTAGATGGCTCTCTCCTCTTCCTAACCAATCTCCAACCGTCTATCATGATCGCATCTTTGTAAGAAAGGGTAAATTCAACATGAGGCATAGAAGGGATTTTAAGGATGGAAGAGGATGGGGATGGAATTCTAGGTGTAGGTGAAGATTGTGGGGAAGAAATGGTGTTAGGAGTAGAGGATTGGTTAGGAAGGGAAATAATGCCATTTGACGGAGTAGGATTCGTGGGTGGTTGAGAAAAATCTATTTCTCCTAATAGGACAATCACAAATCAAGCGTCCATTTCGGCAAAAGAAACATACATTTGGCTTATTCAAGTAGACTATAGGTTGATCCAGTTCAAAACTCAGGCCAATAAGTTTAATATTCTAAAGCAATGGTTTATACAAATATATTTCAATGCAAGCCCTTGGCTGGACTCTTAAAGTTGAGAATTTATTAGAGTTGTGCTTACACCAAATAACTCTGCCCAGTTGAGCCACAATATCCTTTAAAAATGGTCTAAAAGCCGGATTGAGATAAGGCAACTCTACCCACATGGGATAATGTGAATGACACAACCCTTCAGGGTGAAAGTTGAAATTCCAGGCTTGAAGATAATAGACTTTCCCACAAATAACCCAAGTTCCATATTGTAGAACTGCTTGAGCATGATTTGTTGACTTGAACATATAGGAAGCATACCCTTTCCCAAGATCTCTCAATGCTTCAATTTCTCATCCCCAAATTTTCCAAATAAATCTAGCCCATTTATAAAAATCTACTTCAGAAGGAATGCCTCTTACAAAAATAGAATAACGGTTTGATTTTGACATTATGAAATAATATCTATAACATCATCAGGGAGTTGTATTTCTAAAGTTCAACCTGATTTGAGTTAAGAATGTTCTTCTAGCATCGGTGCGTCGTGTTCATCTCCCATGCTATCTAAATCTATCTCTGTAACCACTTCTCCAGAAATTTTTGCACCACTTTTCTCAACCTTTAGTTTATTTTCCTCTAAAACATCCACTGCCTTAGACTTGGAATTCCCTCCAACCTTACTGGTCGCGGATTTCAAACCCTAACATGAAGATTTTCATTGTTATTTGTTTAGGAGAGATGACCTAATAGTTGAGCATGTTCCAATAGTTGTAATAGTATTCGTGGATTTAATGCCCAATATTTTGAAAAGTTTAGCACTAGTAGTTGTGACTTTAAAGTTGTTAGTGTTGACTATAAGCACTGATAATTGACTGAAATGTGTTCTTTAGATCTAAAAAGCAGCAAATCATTTGATGCCACATCAACACACCAAGAAAACACGAGTTAATGCACAACCATTACAACTTAATGCACAACTATCGGTCTCCCTGTTTTTGGGATCTTTTTAGACACCTAACAAAAAGCATGTTGATGTGGCATCATATTGGATGATGTGGACCTGAAACCTTAGTTATAAGCAGGGGCCTTGCCAAATAAGTTGGTGTAATTTTTTTTTGGAGTAATTCAAAATTGCCAAGTATCATTTTGAGAGGTGTGAAGTTAGGGTCCTCTCCCTTATGTCTTGTGTAAAAGGGATTCTAAATTATCCCTTTCAACGATTAGCCCCCCTTCAGATATTTTGAATGGCGTATTTTCGTACCTTTCACTTATGCTCCATGCATGTCTTAGCGGCTAATGAATGATCTCTTCCCGCGAGAAAGACCGACCTCAATTCACTTTAACGGTGAAAAAGCATGCCGCCGCAAAGCCAACAAGTAATTTCTGGCGGTAAAAGATCAACGGCTAGGATTACATGAATCGTTAACGATCCGTGGGCGAGGCCAGCAGCCAATAGAATACGTAAGATATCAATATATAATTAGTACCCTGCTAAAAGGAAAATTGTGGAAGCCCAGATTGTTTCAATTACCTACGAGCTCAAAATCAAGAGGTAAAATGGCGCCCAAAGCAGGAAAGAAGCCCGCCGAGAAGAAGCCTGCAGAGAAAATCGTGACCGAGGAGATCAAGGAAGCGAGCGAAACAGTTTCAGAAAAGGCTCCCTCTGAGAAGAAGCCCAAGGTAAAAGCCCCTTCCAAAGCCGCCAAGAAGTCTCCCAAGGCAGCAGGGGATAAGAAAAAGAGGAAGAAGAAGAGCGTGGAGACCTATAAGATCTACATTTTCAAGGTGCTCAAGCAGGTTCATCCTGAGATCGGCATCTCCAGCAAGGCTATGGCGATCATGAACTCCTTCATGAATGACATTTTTGAGAAATTGGCAGGGGAATCTTCGAAGCTTGTTAAATACACAAAGAAGGATACTCTTTCCTCGCGGGAGGTGCAGACGGCTGTCAAATTGGCTCTTCCTGGTGAACTTGCAAAGCACGCAGTCTCTGAGGGCACGAAGGCCGTTACTAAATTTACATCTGGTTGATTTGCCCTGTCTGCTTTAGGTTATTTGACGGCGTTCAAGATAGCAATGTAATTTCTATTTTCAGCTATATCGTTTTTTTTATTGAAGATGAGCGGAGGGTTTTTAATATGTAGTTTTTTTGATAGGGCATTATAACAGTAACCATTTTGGGTCATACCGTGCATTGTGCTTCACAAACGGTGCTTGCAATGTGTTCTATTTAAGGGTTTTTAGGGTTTACTGTGTATTTGATCGATGGAACATGCGCCTTATATATTTATCCATAAGTTATAATCTATGCCTGAAAGGAGGTGGATCAATTTGAAATGTAATGCACGAGCCGTTCGTTTATAGAATGTCTTTTCTGATTAAATAGAAAGTGGCGATCCAGTGTTTTTTGTGAATGAACATGCAATGTTGGTGAAGTCTGCGGCATAATGAAATTTCTAATGGGCTATTCTTATAATAGGTAAGAGAATTTTGGAAGTTCGCATACAGCGGCTGGAAAATTTCTGCTTCGTACATTTGTGCTTCGAAAATGAAAATTGGGATTTATGCGTTGTTATTGGGGATGATTTGTATCCTCGTTTGAATTGGGGAAAGTATTGATTGCTTTTGGGTGTCATTTTATTCTGTGAGATTTCATTGTGATGCTGAAAAAATAGAAAATAATAATCACGTCGCTTATCATCCTATTTTAGGTCTTTCGAGTCTTTTGTCATTTTCGAATCTTCAAAAAAATTATGTTAAAATGTTTTCGTTAGATTGTTTCTTAAGCATAGTGTTTTCAAATCAGTTTGATATACAAAATCAAAAGATGCGAACTTTGGAAAAAATTTAAGTGTATTTGAACATCTCACAAACCTAACTGGTAATAGAATCAGCATCGGATGCTCGAGTGTGTCTAGTCTTAATAGAATCAGCATCAGATGCTCGAGTCTTAATAGGATCTCACCATCATTAGTTTTAAGATGAATGGTGTCAACTTCATGCTCTATTCTATCAAGCCTTTCAATGAGTGTGTCTGGTAGAGAGGGATATGCTAGGAGTAGGAACATGAGGGATAATGGGTGGGATATCTATTCTATCGAGTCTTTCCTTGAGTGTGTTATGGTAGAGATGGGTATGCTAGGAGTAGGAACATGAGGGATAATGGGTGGCATATCTATTCTATCAAGCCTTTCAACGAGTGTGTCAAGGTAGAGAGGGGTATGCTAGAAGTAGGAACATGAGGGATGATGGGTGGGATATCTAAATAGGTGATACGAAGGTGATGGCATGAAAGAATATGAAGCATTGATTGAATATTTACTAGGATGAAGAAAATAGAACATTAGTAGATAAAGAAAATATGGGTGACCACATTAGATGGAATATAAATAGAGGTATATGTGATATTAGAAAGAACACTAGTAGGATGGGTAGAGTTAAAAATTAAGATTGGGAATATTGAATGGTATCAAGATGAGAAGTGGGAAGGAGGAGATGCTCTATCTTAAAAGTAGGAGGAATAAATAAAGATTACATAACGGTATAAATTAGGAGACGTGAAAAAAGACGAGGCTTCGGTAGGAGAGGGTGGAAAACCATTTAAAAGGAGTTAGAAGAAGAAGCAACCTTTTTACTTATGTTTTTGGAAACTATTGGGTTTGTTGATCAATTTGGAAAGAATACTAATCAATAATGTGTGGGTTTGTTGATCAATTTGTAAAGAATACAAATCAATAATGTGTGAGAGTGACATCATTACCTAACTTTGCAAAGTAAATAATATTTTATTTATTCATAAATTTAAAATGGGAAGTATGATCTTTTTTTTCTTTGATAGGTGAGCATTGTTATTCAAACAAAGACACTTCTCAAAGGGAGAGTGGGATGATAGTGAGATTGACATAAATACATTTAAATGCCTAGATGAGAGCACTCATTATTCAAGGAGTTATGAAACTAAAACTAAAAGAGAAATTGGAAAAAATAAAAAATAAAAAACTAAAAAAGAAATTGGAAAATATATATATATATAATTAAAACAAAAAAAAATTGAAAATGATTAAAAGAAAAGAAAAAAAGTGAGAAAATCAAAAGAGACTAGGAAAAAAAAAAATCCATTTGTGTATTTTAGATATATTTTTAAAAATATAAATATACTAATCTCTATAATAGTGAAAACTTAATAGTTTCCCCTCAACATCCTTCACAAGATGGTTTGCCCCACTGTATTTAGTGTTAGCTTGGCAAATGCATTTCAAAATAGTTTGCAGTTTATTTGCAGTTTACAATTGCTAACTTTAATGTTGTCCATTAGAAGATTATGAATGCCCTCAAAACCTTTGTTTTCTCATTTGGATCAATTATCCCATAACATTTCAGGAAATTGTTTTCTAGTCATTAACAAGAGAATTAAAAATCTTAAGCAAAATCTAGCACTTTAAAGTTCTTTGAGTAGACCAGCTTACTCTTTCAAGACTAAAGATATTGACAAGTTTTAAACAAATTTATTTCTAATCACTTGTTTTACTTCAAACTTCTAGGGTACTTGAGCCACTTTTCAAATAGGATTGCTACCAAGCTGCCTACTGCCCTGCCTTTCAAACTTGGGAACCTCATTAGTTAGGATCGTTCAGTATAACTTCTTGCTTTGTTATGCCTATAAGCTCCCTTTAGAAAATGATGATGCATCCATCTTCAACAACTTTAAATTCTTTATTTTTGGAAGCAACTTTTAATGGGAAAAAAACTATTGATATCTATTTTATGTTTGGTTTATATAGTGTTGTGATGCTTTGCCAATTTGTTTAATGTGATACCACCTTTGAAGATTTAGTTTTTATATTTTGTTTAAGTTTAAAATTTCAAAAGCTTATTTGACTATTTTTACTATATTCTGATAATAAAATTTAGCTTCACTGAAAATATTGACAAAGATTATATAGAATAGTTTTAACTCAATTTGATAGCCCTATTGCCAACTCTTAGTAGAACACTGAAGAAATTATAGTCCTTAGAAATATTTTCCAAAGTTCAGATTGTTTTAAATCTTGTAAACTAACAACTATAAATTTGTAACTATTTATCAAGGCATTAAATTACTTATAATATAAGTTATATTAGTTCAGATTGTTATGTAATATTTTGTTAGTTTTATTTAGTCATATGCTCTGTTTTAGAGCCTGCTGCCCTGTTTTTGGGCTTTGTTACACCAACTTATCAATTGTGCATTTGAATGTTTCTTTTCTTGATAAATTTTGATATTACGGCTAATGTAAGCAACTGATATTTCTTTTATATATATAACAATTTGTTTAAAAATTGCCTGGTAGCTTTGAAAGCTACCTTAAGGGAGCTTTAAAATTCTCCCAACATAATCTTTTTTAACAGAAACATCTATAGAATGCTATTCAAAGCAAATGAAATCCCTTCATAGTATAAGCCTCAAGGTGATTATTGGCAAAACTTGAGGGAAAATTTGTGCTGATCAAGAAGGCCCAAAATTAAAATTTGAGTTAATAAATTTGTAATATGGTATGTAAGAATTACGTCATGTACACAATAATGTAATTCCTTTACGAGGCCAAAGTTATACAGTGCATTTGGAATTTTTTTTTAGCAAAATGGAGAAATTGCTTCACTAAAAGCTAAAATTTCTGGTTCTTTGGCCATTGGCTCTGCTCACTTTTGCTTCTCTATAAACAAGCAACATCCCTGTTTTGATATAATGAAGTTGTACAGCTTCTCCTGGCTCAGCACATTCTACTCTGTAGATGAACTCTCAAGCCCATATCGAGCTAGCAACTGAACAAGCTTGTCTATGGAAAGAGGCTGTGAAGTGACGAGCAAAATTAGAAACCAAAATGAATATGAAATACTGCAAATAATTAAGTCAAAGACCATTTAATACCACGAGAAACAATATGATACATAGCAAGTCATAAGCTATGATACCTGAAAAAAGAAAGAAACATGAAAAACACATACCTTAGTTTGAAAGTCATCCACACCAGCTTCAAAGAAAAGGTCTTTATTAGATTGCAGACCATTTCCACTCAGTGCCTTTATTTAGTATTTGGAACATGAAAATTGAAACGTGTCCTTTATTTAGTATGGCTTCCACGTGGTGAAAACGTGAAATGATTTTTTTAATAATAATAATATGGTCATTGTATTATTACTAGCAATCGCACCTTAGTGTGCAATGGGTACGTCGAAATTGAAAGAGTATTGGTGGATTTCATTTTCACAATCAATCATCATTGATTTCATTTTGTGAATATTTCATGTTTCTTCACTTTTTTCATATATGTATTTATAATAATCATATATATATATATATATATATATATATATATATATATATATATATATATATATATATATATATATATATATATATATATATATATATATATATATCAATTAAACTACATGTTTACATTTATTTAAGGGGGGATGGAATAACATGGAGTGAAGGGATTGTTTACGTGGGCTTTGAGCTTCAAATTTGCCTTGTTTAGACGAAGACCAAAAAGTTGAGGAATCTTCTTAATAATTGCTTCTGATGCAAGAAGAGTGTGATATTTCTTTACAAGAGTTGTGGAAGTTCAATTCCTATATATATAAGTGATTGATGAATGTCTTGTATCCCTATGGCCCATGTCATTTTTTGTTTTCCTGAGTGTCATGAACTAATTTGCATAATCTTAATGGATTTCAAGATCCCTGTGTTTTTCTTAGTAGCTACTTCAAATGTGTGTGCTTCAATGTTTTGTGTGTAGTCTCTATTTGCAGGCATCTCCTTTTTAGATTCTTGTCCATGCACCACACCTAGATTCAATTACATGTGATTAGTCGCCACCTATGCATATTATTTGAAGCATGTATGTTTGTTTATAACGAACCTCATATCTCACATCTTGACATCTACATTTAATATGCATTCTATTGCAAATATACCTACATCATGTTTATTTGTCAACTAGCCTACCATCATGTATCCTCTCATGGGACGTCACATGATACAAAGATTGATCAAGAGTGGCCACCACTTAAATCATGTATTCTGATTACTTTTATAATTTCACACCTTTGCATAGTTTGGAGCTCAAATGGATTAAAATTAAATTTAGACATTCTATATTTTTAGATTGAGAATTCTTAATTGTCTATAAATATTAAGTTTGAAGGGGAAAACTTTTGATTTGTTTGAAGTTGTAGATGATATGGGATTGATATCAAGACCTCAAGATTGGCGTGCATTCTATGTCATATGACAGAGAATGCATGCCACTTTTTCAAAATCCATCTAAGGAACAACCCTGGTGGAAAACTGACAAATACCTATAGAGAAGGAAAAAAATGTATTAAAAAATATCAATGCCCCCAAATTTGTATTTTGTCAAAGAAAAAAAAATTATAAGCATGCTATATTTAAAAAAGGCGGGGGGAGTGGTTTAATACTAAGCCCCCAATTCTCTCTCTCTCTCTATGCACAATTCATCTAAGGAACAACCTTGGTGGAAAACTGACAAATACCTATAGAGAAGGAAAAAAATGTATTAAAAAATATCAATGCCCCAAAATTTGTATTTTGTCAAAGAAAAAAAAATTATAAGCATGCTATATTTAAAAAAGGCGGGGGGAGTGGTTTAATACTAAGTCCCCAACTCTCTCTCTCTCTCTCTCTCTCTTTACTTCCCCTCGCTATATGCCCTTCTCCCTCCCTCTCCCATCTCTCTCTTTTATCTTGTTGTAATGAAGTGATATAATTTTGAATTTTTTGGAATGACTGGTATAGTAGCAATTCACTCGCACAAAATGCTTGAAAACATTGATCATATGTTGCTAGGATGGCAGTGAAACAAGGGGAGATTTGAACAATAGTTGATGTTAAGCATTCTTTCCATTTGTTGGACTTCTGAGATGCTATAAATGTCCATTTTCTTCTCTCTCTCTCTCTCTATATATATATATGCCTCTTTATCTCTTTATCTCTCTACCTCTCCAACATTAAAATTAAAATGTTTATGATTTCAATTAGATTGAACTACAACGGATAGATTGACCATCCAATATTCTCTTGCCCAATCAATAGCAATGCCAACAACAATGACCATGTTTGGATTCTTTATATGTTGAATGAAAGACATGTATTAGCTTAAACAATTAAATTCATCCCAAAACTCTATTCGGAACACCGACCTGTTTTTACCAATCTCCTCAAAAGCATGTTATTCTCATCATCCCCACAATATTTTTTGCATCCTAGCTATTCTCCTCACCTTGAATATGACTAGAGAGTAAGAGTATTCTGCTCCTTGTCCTAAAATATAGTATCTTAAAAGTAACTTATGGTCTCTTCCAGTAGCCAGATACTTAAAATAAATCCTAGCATGTTTTTCTTATTGATTGAAACCATATATGAGTTTTACAACTCTTTGGATCCAAGGCCACCACCTTAACATTTGTTTGATGAAAATCTATGAGTTGCATAGATGGAGTAAGCTTCCCCTTCCATTTAGGCTTTATCATATTAGCTAACCCATAGACATAAAAGGAAAAATCATCCCTCCCTCTAAAAATACCCAACTGCCACAATGCTCTCCAACTCTAAACAAATCTTGAACTAAGATCCCCAGATTCCTCACTCAAACTCTTAAAAGATGGACTATTAACAATTGCATGTTGCTGACTAAGACTTTCAAATAACAAACATTACATATAGTATTTTTTTTCCTGCTCTGTAACTTTCCTGCTTTGCAACTTTCCTGCTCTGACCGGTGTTTGAACTTGCTGCGGTCATGAAAGTCGTCAGCCCAGGGGCCCCCCTGCCCCCCCTCTGGGCCCGCAGGAGCTCCCTGCTGATGTCAGTACTACCTCAGTTAGTATTGAAGAGACCTCTCCCCCTGCCTTGGGCTTAGACCCCAAGGCCTGGAAACAGGCCCTGCTAGGGAAGTCTAGTAGGCCTGTGGAAGATGTTGATGCCCAGGTGCAGCCAGAAGTTCAGGATGGAATGAACTTCTAGATTCCAGACATAATAATGGACAAAATAACCTCCTCCTTGGAACTCACCCTAGTTGGAAAGTTCCAAGCCCTTAGACCCAACATCGACATGGTTAGACGTTGAGTAACCGCTAGATGGCACCTCAAAGGTAGTGTGTAGACTAGTGCGATGTCGGGTGGCCTTTTCCTGTTCAAGTTCATGGCTAGGGAGGACTTAGTTGCTGTCTTGGTAGGAGGACTTTGGATGTATGGGAAGCATAATCTTAGCTTAGGGCACTGGAAGCCAGGCTTTGACGCAGCAATGGAACTCAGCAGGTCAGCCCCTGTGTGGGTTAGACTACCTGGACTCCCTCTTGAGTACTGGGATGAGGAGATATTCACATGGATAGGCAACTCCTTTGGACACTTCATCGCCATGGACAACACCACCCAAAATACAACCAGGTTGGTTTTTGCCAGATTCTATGTTAGTGTAGACATTCATAAGACTCTTCCTAATATAGTTAAGTTAAAGTCCAAATATGACATCTGGGAGCAACAAATATTGTATGAAAATTCCATTGGCTATTGCCAAAACTATAAAAAAAAGGGGCACCTGATTAGTGAGTGTAAAAAAACTGAAGACCCTAAAGATAAGCAGGCCCTGGAAGAAGAAAACATAGTAGATGAATACCCTTTCAAAGAAGATCTGTTAGATCTAATAAAGTTTCCTATCAAGACCTGGGATCTGGTTGGAGACCAGGTGCAGAATCTTTCGTCTCAAGAGATCCTCGTTCCTTCCCCATCACTGTCCCTAGTTGAGCTAAGGCTGGATCTGGTTGGTGGTGGTCAAGAGCAGTCTAGAGATTTCCCCCTTGATTTAGATGCAATGGAAGAAGGAGAAATCCTAACTCCAGCAGTGTGCTCCCCCATTCTAGAGAAGTCTGGTGTTCTGAAATTTAGAGATCAAAGGGATAGACGAGACCAGCTGGGAGTGCTGGAGAACTCTAAGTTGATATGTCCGCTAACTGGGGGCTGGGGAATCACTGAGAAGTCTATGACTTCTCCCGACAGAGTTCTTTCCCTAGGGGCTAGTACCAACAACCAAGGAGGATGGATCACCCCAAGAGAAAAGGGAAAGGACATAATAAGAAAGCAGCCAATGTGGGGACTGAAGGAAGAGTGGGGAGGCCTTCCTAGAGAGAAACTAGATCCAGGGAAGCAATCAAGGAGATTGCCTATGGGAGACAAAGTACACTGGAGACCCTCTCCAGAAAATCATGCAAATGAAGATTATCACCTAGAATGTGAGGGCTCAATAGCCCACAAAAACAACTCATGATTAAGAGCTGCATCTATGACAATAAGATTGATTTCATCCTCCTCCAAGAAGTTAAAATGTCTCAAGAAAATTTTAGAAAAATAGCCAACAATATTTGGCCTATGGCGGACTTCATCATCATCCCCTCGACTGGAGCTTCTGGGGGGCTTGTTACCATATGGAATAAGTATAATGCTTCGGGAAGTTACTGCTCGCATAGTAAGAATACTCTGGAAATTATTTGTAAGATGAATAACAAAACCTGGAAGATGCTCAACATTTATGCCCCCAACACTAAAAGTGCCAGGAAGGAACTTTGGGACGGGTTGAGCTCCAAAATCAATGAAGATAGAAGAACTCTGTGGATTGTCGGGGGAGACTTCAACACCCCTCTTTACACCTCGAAAAAATTTGGGGGTAATATGGACTTTTTTGATAGCATGGTTGACCTCATTGACTTCTTGGGCCAAACTGGGCTAATGGACCTGGAAGTCTTCAATCAACAGTTTTCTTGGACTAATAGAAGATTGGGGGAACAGTTGATCTAGGTTAAGTTAGATAGAGTGTTGGTTTCTTCCAACCGGGACTTGATTCAGTATGCTAATTTGTCTGCTCTTCCTCGTACCATATCCGACCACAATGCCCTTCTTCTGGATTGGAATGAGAAATACAATAAGGGTCCCTTCCCGTTCATGTATGAAATCATGTGGGCCTCCCACCCAGATTTTAAGAATTGCATTGCTGATTGGTGGAAAGTCCAGATTCATGGATCTCCTATGTACAGGCTCACACAAAAACTAATACATGTCAAAAACAAAGTCAAGGGCTAGAATAAATTTTGCTTTGGTAATGTGATGAACACCAAGAAACACCTCTCGGATAGTCTCCTGGAGGATCAAGAAAAAATGGCCAAGGGAGATGGGAGTGAGAGCACGTATAAAATTGAGTAGGAGTTAGTCAAGAAACTGAAGGACATAATCAGCAAGGAAGAAATCTTCTGGAAGCAGAAGTCTGGGGTCCAATGGATGAAAGAGGGAGATAGGAACACAACCTTTTTTCATCAATTGACCATGAAACACAGAAAGAGGAATAGTATCACCAAACTCCTGAATGAGCAGAATATAGAGGTGAAAGATGATGAGGATCTTGGTAGACTAGCCTCTAATTACTTCAGAAACTTCCTGGCTGAGCAAAATAATAGAATTGATAGTGCTAAAGAAAACTTCCTTCTGGATTGTATTCCTCCAGTCTTTTGTGAGGAAAATAATGAAGTCCTGCTGAAGCCTATTATGGACGAAGAAGTCAGGGTGGTGGTGTTCTCGATGGGGGCTTTCAAAGCGCCCGGGCCAGACGGGTTCCCCCCTAATTTTTTCCAGGAATTTTGGGATATAGTGGGCTATGATGTTACAGATGCTGTTAAAGACTTCTTTAGGATGGGGAAGTTCCTCAAGCATATCAATGCCACGTTCATTGCGCTGATCCATAAGAAAACCAACATGGAAGTCATGGCTGACTTCCGCCCCATTAGTCTGTGCAACACCATTTATAAAATCATTACTAAAACGCTGGTCCTTAGGATCCAACCGCTTTTGGATAGCCTTATCTCTGATAGTCAGAAAGGCTTTGCCCCTGGGAGACAGATTCTGGATGCGGCTATCTTGACTCATGAGATCATTCACTCTATGGATAAAAACAATAGTCCGAGTATGGCCTTAAAACTGGACATATCAAAAGCTTACGATAGAGTCTCTTGAGACTTCCTGTTCAAGGTTCTTAGGAAGTTGGGCTTCAATGATAGAATTCTCAAACTGATTAAGGAGTGTGTCACTACCGTCAAGTACTCGGTGTTGGTTAATGGCACGCCACTGGGGTTTTTTGAGGCTGGAAGGGGTTTAAGGCAGGGGGACCCCCAGTCCCCTTACTTGTTCATTATGCTAGCCGAAGTCTTGTGTAGAAATATTCTGGCTCACCTGGATAGACGTTCCCTTTCTGGTGTTAAAGCGGCGTCCACCCTTGGATCGTCAGCTATCCAACAGTTCATGGACGATACCATGCTGTTCAGGGCGGCTTCAGTTGTGGAGGCCAAGAAATAGAAAATTCTGCTCAACATGTATGCGGAGGTTTCGGGTCAATGCATCAACTATGACAAGAGTAACGTGTTTTTCTTCAACACTAAAATTGATCTGCAAGCCAAGGTTAGAAACATCCTTCAATGCAATTGGGCAACCCTCCCGGCCACCTACCTGGGTCTGCCTCTCACGGTCAAAGATGTGACCCAGACTTTTTGGAACACGGTTCTTGAGCGTATCAATAAGAAAATGGAGGGCTGGAAAGTAAAACTCCTTAGCCAAGCTGGTAAGTATCAACTTCTGAAGGCCTCCCTACAAGGCATTCCTACCTACTTCCTCTCTATGTTTAAGATCCCCAGATATATGGCAGAAAAATTAGAAAGGATCTAAAGAACCTTCCTTTGGACTGGAGTGGAGGAAAAGAAGAGATTTTCACTGGTAGGATGGGATAGAGTCTGTCAGCCCAAGGGTAATGGGGGATTGGGGATTAGAAAAATCCAAAGTATGAACAAAGCCTTGTTGACTAAAATTGGTTGGATCTTCCTTAAAGAAGAGAAGGATTGGGTTTGAATCATGAAAGCTAAGTACCTGCAGAGTGATTCCAATTCTGATATTCTGTTCAAAGACTTCTTTCCCAAAGGCTCTATCATTTCGAACAAAATGACCAAAACCAGGAACTCTCTCTCACAAGGCATCAAATGGAATTTGGGAAGAGGAGATAATATTAGGTTCTGGGAGGATAATTGGCTAAGGAAGGATCCCTTGGGGAAAGTAAGGAATTCTATGATGGAAAGAGCGGTGAGCTTTTTTGGTACCAAGGTGAGCAACTATATTACTAGTCATCCCAATAGACAAAGAAAGTGGAAGAACTTATCTGACTGTTGTATCAATCAAAACAAGTTATAGGATTATTAGTCTCTTCAACAGGAGTTAGAAAGGTACATAATTCTAGTTTTCCAAAGGGAAGATGAGATGTTGTGGGGTCAAGACCAAAAAGGTAAGTTCACTGTCAAGTCGGCTTACCATAAGCTAACTAATGGGGGTCAGCCGAATCAACTCTGGAAGAAAGTCTGGAACAACAAGTTATTACCCAAAGTCAACTTCTTCTGGTGGGCAGTGGTACACAACAAAGTTCTATCCATTGATAACCTTAATAAAAGGGGATTCCAATTGGTTAACAGATGTGTGCTATGCTGTAAAGAACAAGAGTCCATTCAACATTTGCTCCTTCACTGTGAGTTCTCTAAACAAATATGGGAGAAAACTTTGCAGAAGCTCAATCTAGAGTGGGTCTTATAGGAAAACTTGGAGGACTTTGCCCAAAGTTGGACCACCCCTTTCACTCACCTCAGGATAAGAGAACTTTGGAGATAGATTCCCCCGCACCTAGGATGGAGTGTGTGGAAAGAAAGAAACAATCACATTTTCAGGAAAATTGCTCGTAATATTGATGAGGTTTTTTTCTCCTTTTGCAAAGCGGTTGCAGAAAACACCTCTACTTGTTCCCTACAAGTTGATGAGTATCCCCACTCTCTGATTGAATTTCAAATTGCCAAGAACTGGCGCCTGAAGGAGGATATGAACAAGGTGGACACCTCTAAAAAGATGGCCAGACTTAATACCCGTTGGGAGCCGCCCCCCAGAGGCTGGATCAAACTTAACTTTGATGGGGTGGAAAAAAAGAATTCCGGTCTTGTTAGTGGAGGAGGGATCTTTAGAGACTATCTTGGCGCCCCCATTGCTTCTTATGCTAGGGGCATCGATCAACAATCAAACAATATGGCTAAAGGCTTGGCGCTCCTAAAAGGTCTAAAGATAGCCCACGCCTTGGGTATTGATAACCTGCAAGTGGAAGGAGATTCTAAGTTATTGATGTGGCCATGGGAAGGTCTAACAGTGGTTGGAGAATGTAAAGCTTAATCGAAGACATCATTGGCTTACTATCTGGCTTCAATTAGATGGTTATTGGTCATGTTTTCTGGGAGGGCAATAAAGTGGCAGATGCAATGGCTAATTTGGGTCAAAGTCTAAACACACGGTGGTGCTGGAGAGTTGATAAGAATCTCCTGCGTCAGATTCAAACCCTCATTAAGGAGGAGTTAAGCCCAGCTCTCGGTTCCTCATGAGATCTTATCTTAAGCCTTGGGAGAGAGGGAGGGGCCACCGGAGTTCTAGTATCTTCGGCCAGCTGGACTACGGGTATAGATTATTGGAGGCCACGAAGGTTAAGTGCTAGCTAGATAATGCTTGGACTTGTCTTTTCAAAAGTGGCTGCATTTCTAACATGATGAGATGACATCTTGAGGGAGCCTCTCACACGCCTATCCACGTGAATTCTCGGCTTGACATCTTGAGAAGGCTCGACATAAGATTTAATGATGATCTTATAAGGCTCCTGAATGATGATTTGAAAGGGATTAATTGTTCCCGCATGCAGATTAATAGCAAGTACGCCACCTTCGGCGTGGGAAAGGCTAGAAACATTATTACTATCAGCCTAAAATCTAAAGTGTTATTAGTCATTAAGAAGGAGATATCTAAGAATTACACTACGACTGCTCTTTATTGCATAGAGTTTGTTTTGTTAACTGACTGCATTATCTACCTGTTGGAGTATAGTATAATGGGTGGAGATAGGTCACGCACTGAACCTGAGACATGTGAGGAATTTAAAAAGAATAAGACTCTATGGCACATCTGCCATGAGGGTGGTGTCACCTCTTACCTGGAATGCCTGCAAGGCTACGATGAGAATCTCTCTGCTTAGTTTTTGCAGTCTTATAATGACAGAAAGGTTAAAGTTGGCAATGTGGGGTTTGAGATCTCTGAGGAAGTGATTGGGATGGCTACTGGGTTATCTACGGGTGGGACAAAGCATCCTAGGAAAAGTAAGGTGTTGGATCTTGAAGGCATGAAGCTTTTTCTCAACAAAGGGGAGGTGCTGAACAACCTGCAAGGGGGTTTTGACCGCCAGCTCTTACCTCCGCCATGGGACGAGGTATGTTTCATGATTATGAAGTATTTTAGGCTTGAGGGGAGGTTTAGAAGGTTCTTTCATTACCATTTTGCTCTACTTAATCACTTTAGGCGTAGTAAGCATATCAATTTTCCCTTCTATCTGCTTTCTTCCTTGGAAACCTCCATAGTGGCAGCTAAAGAGCAGTATGCCCTTGACCCCAGTAAACCTGAGCTTCCGCTTCATCACGGATTAATCATGAGACTGTATAAGTTCCACCTTTCTCTCTGTCCTCCTAAAGCCCCCACTTCCTTCAGGATTGAGTTGCATAATCCTCCCCTGGTGATGGAGGGCCCGGTCATCATAACGGAAGTTACTCCTGATTCCTATGCCAAGTCCTTAAAAATTGGTAAGAAAAAACCCTCGGTGTCCATTAGCCCTGAACCCACCACTGAAGATCTCACCCCCACTTCTCCGACTACTACCCCAGCCAAAAGAAAAATCCTCCATGAAAGCCCTTCCCTATCCTGTAAGAAGAAAAGGGGAACCTTGGAAGAAGGTTATGACACTGTTAATGAGATTAGGACCGCTAAAGCTACCCTGGTGGTTGAGGAAGTCAGTACTGATGAAGATAATGGGGATTTAGACAGTGCTGAGGGTGAGATTTACACCCCCACTAAAGGCAAGTCTCATATCCCTACTACCAGGATGTTAGGAACCCGTGTTTAACCCTTCTCTTTACTTTGTTAGTATATTACTGTTGGACGCATATGCTTTGTAAGTCATCCCATGAGTATATTGTATTATCCCACATTCATGGGGAGTAATAGTTGTTTAGATTAGACTTAGTATATAAGTACGTGTTGAGGCCAATGAAGGCATCCACGAATTTATTGTATTGAGCTTGCTCCCTCGAAGTGGCCTACGATCAATAAATTCCTTCTATGTTTCTGCTATTTCTGTTATTTCATGCATTTTTCATTATATTGTTGCTGGAGGTTCCTCTCACAGGAGGTCATCTAGGCTTGCCGCTAAACCGACCTCATTGCCCAAGGGGAAAGCTGCCATGAATGAGAAGGATGAAGTTGAAAAGATGTAGGAAGAGGACTAACCGGAGGAGAAGAATACTGAGGTTGTTGTGAATATGCAGGGAGAAGAAGACTTCGAGGATGATAATAGGAAGGGTTCTGCTGAGCTTTAGGGGTCAGGGTCTGGGGCCATTATCAAGACAGACACAGTGGTGGAAGAGACTGAATAGATGGGTGGTGATGTGTCGGTTAACAAAGGTAACAAGATTGAGGTGCTGGAAGCTAGTGAAGAAGGCCCCATCAATTTCTGAGACTTTAATGTGCAGGATTTGGATATTGACAGCTTAGAGGAAAAGATAAAAGAGACTGGTAAGAAGAAGAAAGGTGCTAAAAATAAAAAGGGCAAGGCTAAAGATATGCTGGAGGCTAGGATGACTCATCTAGAGTAGAAGTTTAATACCCTGGCCAAATTCTCAGCCAGAGTCATGCACAGGTCTGCCACGACTCTATTGGCTCTACAGAAGATGGTTCCCAAAGGTCAAGAGAAGATAGACAAAAAGATGAAGGAGTACGAGGACATGCTCCAGTTCCTAGTTGATGACTGGGACAAGATGTTCGAGTAGCCTTTGGTGGCTTGGTGCTAGTCTGTTGTCGGTCCGTGGTCGATCTACTGTTACTGTGGCATTCAGTATCTTTAGTCTTTTTCTTATTTACTGGTTCTATTGTCTTTATGTTATGATGCATAAACTTTAATGGTTTGTTCTTAACTGTTCGAGTTTTGGTGAGCCTCTGTTGGCTGTTTTGTTATGGGATTGGAACCCTTTTTTGTCGCTTATCTAATAAAAAACAATTGCATGTTGCTCGTTTAAATTACAATGTCAACTAATTTTTTTTCCTTTTTAAGTAGTAGTCATATATTATTAGTTTCACATGATATTATTAAAGACTCTACTTTTAAAAGGATGATTAATTTGACTTGGTTTATTATAGATTATTATTACTTGAGTTTTTACTTTCCCAAACATTGTGGGACAAAAGTGTTAAAAAATATTTTTCAAAAATTTCAAACAAATTTAATTTAAAATAATAATTAGAATAAAAAAGATCAAAGTTGGTCCACTCTCTTCCCAACTTTAATTAACTTAAATTTTCCACTTTTATTAACTTAAATAATAATTTTATATGATGCAAGTTACTTAGAGACTAATCCTTCAAGATGTTTGCCCAAAAATATTCTACTCTTATTCTTTCATCTAAGAGTTTAAAATTGGCTAGCATGCCCCAAACAAGCTATTATTTACAGTTTCAACAAAAAACTCCTAAAGATATTTTGAATTTCATTATCATAAGAGGTGTCCCAAATGTGCATATAAACTATTATAAATGCCCTACATACTCTCTTTTATCTGTAGGCATCAAAATCTCCATTTATATACTTTTTAGGTCATGGTAGTTTGATTGTGTGGCAAAATTTCACTTCTCTTCACTTCTACATTAGAAACATCCAAGATTTTGTTTCAAGAAAGGTAAATAATCTTAGCTAACTTTAATTAACTTATATTTTCTACTTTTATTAACTTAAATAATAATTATATATGATGCAAGTTACTTACAGACTAATCCTTCAAGATATTTTCTCAGAAATATTCTACTCATTTTCTTTCATTTGAGGGTTTATAAATGGCTAGCACATGCCCTAAACAAGCTATTATTTGTAGTTTCAACAAAAGACTCCTAAATGTCTTTCAAATTTCATTATCATAAGAGGTGTCCAAAATGTGCATCTAAACTATTATAAATGCCCAACATACTCTCTTTCATCAATAGACATCAAAATATCCATTTATATACTTTTTAGGTCATGGTAGTTTGATTTTGTGGCAAATTTCCACTTCTTTTCCCTTCTACACTAGAAACATGCAAGATTTTGTTTCAAGAAAGGCCCATATTCTTAGCTAACTTTAATTAACTTATATTTTCCACTTTTATTAACTTAATTGTTATGGTAATTAGTGGAAACTACTCGGAAAACCATCTGAAAACCATTATTCTCTTTTTGACACTAATTCTTAGAAGAAGAATTAAAATGCTCAATTTTACTATCACGCTCTTTCATTTAAGCAATTAAATCCGACTACAAGGTTTTTAAGCTCAAGAATTTGCAATAGAAACTGGTAAGTTTTACTTGTCTGTTATCAGTTAAACACTTATTATAGGATCATCTATGAGCATACACTATTTGCAAGTCTTTTATAATAACTAATTCATTATCAGTTAAACACTTGTTACAGGACTATGTGTGAACATACACTATTTGTAAGTCTTTTATAAGGCAAAATTAGCTACAATTTGAAATTGGATTGTTATCTTGTGATGTGAATTAATGGAGCCCAATCATATAACAATGCCAACAACATCAACCATGTTTGGATTCTTTATATGTTGAATGAAAGACATGTATTATCTTAAATAATTAAATTCATCCCAAAACTCTATTCGGAACACTGACCCGTTTTTACCAATCTCCTCAAAAGCATGTTATTCTCATCATCCCCATAATATTTTTGGCATCCCAGCTATTCTCCTCCCCTTGAATATGACCAAAGAGTAAGAGTATTCCGCTCCTTGCCCTAGAATCTAGTTTCTTAAAAGTAACTTATGGCCTCTTCCAACAACCAGATACTTAAAATAAAGCTTGGCATGTTTTGCTTATTGATTGAAATCATACATAAGTTTTACAGCTCTTTGGCTCCAAGGCCACCACCTTAACATTTGTTTGATGAAAATGTATGAGTTGCATAGATGGAGTAAGCTTCTCCTTCCATTTAGGCTCTAGCATATTAGCTAACCCATAGACAGAAAAGGCAAGATCGTCCCTCCCTCTAAAAATACCCAAATGCCACAATGCTCTCCAACTCTAAACAAATCTTGAACTAAGATCCCTAGATTCCCCACTCAAACTCTTAAAATATGGACTATTAACAATTGCATGCTACTCGTTTAAATTACAATGTCAACTGAATATTTTTTCCCTTTTTAATTAGTAGTCAGATTTATTAGTTTCACATGATATTATTAAAGACTCCATACTTTTAAAGGGATTATTAATTTGACTCTAGGTGTATTATAGATTACTATTACTTGATTATTTACTCTCCCAGATGTTATAGGACAAAAGTGTTAAAAAATATTTTTCAAAAATTTCAAAGAAAGCTAATTTAAAATAATAGTTAGAATAAAAAAGATCAAAGTTGGTCCACTCTCTTCCTAACTTCAATTAACTTATATTTTCCACTTTAATTAACTTAAATAATAATTTTATATGATGCAAGTTACTTATAGACTAATCCTTCAAGATGTTTGCTCAGAAATATTCTACTCTTATTCTTTCATCTGAGGGTTTAAAATTGGCTAGCATGCCCCAAACATGCTATTATTTGCAGTTTTAAGAGAAAACTTCTAAAGGTCTTTCAAATTTCATTATCATAGAAGGTGTCCCAAATGTGCATCTAAACTATTATTAATGCTCGGCATACTCTCTTTCATTTATAGGCATCAAAATCTCCATTTATATACTTTTTAGGTCATGCTCGTTTGATTGTGTGGCAAATTTCCACTTCTCTCTTCCCTTCTACACTGGAAACATACAAGATTTTGTTTCATGAAAGGCCAATAGTCTTAGCTGTAATAAATTGTTATGGTAGTTAGTAGAAACTACTCGAAAAACATTTGAAAACATATTCTCTTTTTAACACTAACACTTAGAAGAAGAAGTAAAATACTCAATTTTACTATCATGCTCTTTCATTTAAGCAATTAAACTCCACTACAAGGTTTTTAAGCTCAAGAATTTGTAATAGAAACTAGTAAGTTTTACTTATCTGTTATCAGTTAAACACTTGATACAAGACCATGTGTGAGCATACATTATTTGCAAGTCTTATATAATAGCTAATTCGTTATCAATTAAACACTTGTTACAAGACTATGTGTGAACATACACTATTTGTAAGTTTTTTATAAGGCAAAATTAGCTACAATTTGAAATTGGATTGTTATCTTGTCATGTGAATTAATGGAGCCATGCCGTTCTTGTTAGTACCGATGTTTGTGAAGAAAATTACAAGACTTATAATTTTGACTTTAAATATTTATGACATCCAGGTCTTATGAGAATTTATGTAGATTTATTCGTTTGAGTGTTTATAGATATATATCATCCCATGTTTGTAATAAAACCAATATTACCATATTGATAAGAATTCTAAGCGAAGAAAGGTTCATAAAGCAGTCTAAACCCCCCAAAAAATTCCAATCGATTACCTTTTCTCCTTCGTGACCTTCGGCTGAGACAAATTGATTCTGCAGTTGATTTCCTTCCCCCATATGACAATTGAATTCATCGCAACAATTTTTAGGTTATTATTAAATCCCCATTATTTAGTGCTAGTAGATGGATTCTCTATAAACACACATTGTTGAATGGTATTATGTAATTTGGAAAAGGACAATTTATTGTCTATTTTTGTTCTCTTTCTTCATGCAAATTTTGGATGCCATAAATCTAAAATTTGAAGCCAGCAGTAGTATAGGCAAGTCTTCTAAAGTTAATGAATTGTCAACTTCAAAAAGTTCTATTCTTTCCCAAAAATAAAAAGAATGCCAAAAATATTTAAAAAGGGTTTCAGTTTTTCTGTGCTTAATGAAATTGCATCAAACAGATTTTAGTTTTTGTCTTATAAAAACAAATAACCTTAAAAAATAATTCCTTCACGGTCTTGTATTGATTCCTTGGAAGGCTATTCTTTTGTTTTCTGTTCGCGCTCCTCTTCAGATCACCTCAAATCTTGCAATTTTATGCTCCCCTAAGTTATTTGATTTCAACCATTTTCGCTTTCCTTTTCCTTTGAAAATAAAAGAAATCCCAAGTATCCGAGGTGGGAAATTTAAACGAAATGAGACTTTTTCTGACACAATTTTTTTTACGACGTGAGACAACATTTCCCGCCATTTTGGCATAGAAGCTCACGCTAAAATCCTATCGGCTAATTACGATCAAGAAAAGGAATGACGAAAAAAATGTGACGAAAAGCAATGATGGAGAAGGTGATAGAAAATGAGAGAAGGAAAACCGGCGAGGCAAAATCGAACGGCCAACAACTGTTCAATCATCTTGCATGTCTATCTGGAACCCTCCGCCATTGGATTTCAGTGCTAGGCTAGTTCACCTCATAGAGGGAATGCCTTCGGCGTAATTAGCATACTTATATTTAAAAAATATATCTAAAGTATACCGAGAGATATCTTCTCCAGGTCCCTAATGTTAGGATTAGTAATTAAAAAATAAGCACCTCACAAGGATATCTCTCGACATACTTTAGATATATATTTTTAAATATAGGTATGTTAGTTGATATAAGACTCAAATTCAAATGAGTTCACCAAAACAAAATAAAATAGCAGTTGCACGAAATTTATGCGCAATGGAATAGACAATAGGGTCTATCAATATCTCATTATCTGTAACGTAATATAAAATAAATTCATAAAATTATAAAAATACATAAACATTAGTAAATATATTAAATTTTATATATTAAATATATTATAATTAAAGATCTAAATTAAACATTTTAAAATATTAAATTTTTATCTTTAAAACAAAGAGCCTTGTGATTTTCATTAATAAAAATTAAAAAAAAAATCATTTATTTCCATTTATACATAATACTTAAAAATAAGTATAAATTTTTTTTTTCATCATTATTACTAATTAATGCATTCTTTTAACCCACTAATCTCTTTTACAAAAAAATGTTTTATGGATTAAAATGTTTTATGCTTTCCTAGAGATCATTCAACATTTAAGAAGATTGATTGGAGATTGTATTTCAAACAAATGATATTAGCAAAATGATACATTCAAATTCATAGGTTTCTTTTCTTCTGAAACGCCTATTTTTGTAATGAATAATTTCGGTCAATGTTCATCTGCTGAGTATTTGATAAAAAACAAAGCAGAGTGCGCCCATCTAGGAAGGTCAACAATTTGCAGGTTGAAGTGTATGAAACAAATCCACTATTCTACTAATAGAAACGCACAAAGCAATACAAATTTTATACAGTTTAATTACATAACATCAATCATATTTTCCAACCGGGTTTACAATTTCTCAGGCAGTAGTGAACAATGAAAAAAAAAACAGAGACAATAAGATGCTCAAAACTCTTTGCCATTACCAGCATTTTGCTGGATATTAACCAGTTCATCTCCAATGCATGTAAATAGAAGAAAAATTAAACCCAGAGTGAGCCCAGAATGCACACATATACCAATAAATTACTGGGTGTTTTGAATAATTTATTCTATTAATAGAAATGCACAAGTCGACATAAACTTTGTACAATTTAGTCACAAAGCAGCCATCACATTTGCCAATTGGGAATGCAACTATATTTGTTCAAAGGCTAACCAATATATACATACCAATTTTTTTGTACAGTTCTTCATTTACACATCTACAAAGAAAAATTGTCACGGTGCTAATATGGTATATGGTGATGAATGAAAACATGTTGGCATGGACGTTGCTGCAATAGTAGTCAGCATAAAACTTATCTCGTAGCAAGAAATATGTTCCATCCAAGCTTTCTTTCGCAATCGTCAAGGCATTGATTGCTTCAGAAATCTTGGCTTGTATATCTTTAATTTTGTGAACATCACTATCGTCAACTGGGGACGTGCTCATGAATGTGCATCTATCAAACAGGTAAGACATTCAGTGTAAGCTGTTAGAATCAGTTACTACATCTTTGGCTTTGGTCACCAACATATCACTAGTTATGTCAAACTAATTTCTGTGAGGTTGTTCACATGAATAACTTTCATTGTGATTGCTCCCTGATGATGACATGCCTAGGAACAATTGAAAATCAAGCCAACTTAATAAGGAAGCTAGGAAAACAAACCAACGAATTAACAAGCCAACTCAGTAAGGAAGATAGAAATATAAACCAACTATTTCACATTCAACACACTCATTGCTTGCCACTACAAGTTTGGCAGAGAAAAGAAGGCCAATAGAGTATTATATTACATGCTTGAAAGAAACATACCTGCTGATATATGCACTTACAATGTGGTCATTGCAGGACATTATAGAGCTGGGCGGATAGAAGAAGCAAGTAGGCTCTTAAATCAACTAAGAAAGAAAATTGAATGCAAGCAGAACTACAAAAACAAAAGATAAGTGTTCAATAGCTTTCTTATTTTCTTCTTTCTTTGAGCCACATACAAAGATTTGATAACCACACATATAGATGTTTTAGATATTGACATGACCCTTTTGCTTCTTGGCTTCCCTTACAACATAGGACAATGAGCCCACTGAAATTTGGTTATTGAATTGCCAGTAGGTTCAATAATTCTAAATTTTTGTAGATCTTTTGAAACAACAATTTTTTTGATATGTTTTTCTAAATAAGTTCTCTTCAAATTTTCAAAGATATTGTAATTTCCACCATCTTTTGAAAAATCTTGATTTTTCTCACTTTTTCAATATCTCAATTTTGCACATTTTTCAAGGGAAAAAAGATGGCTGACACAAATTTGTAATTTAATATGAAAATCACCACCATTTAGTGATTAAGTAATGATGGCTGTCCAACAGACTCTAATGTTTTTTTTCAATGTTCAGCTTCCCACTTATGTACCCACACTTTTGTTTGGCTAATTTTTCATTATGATTGATTGCAGCCAATTTTTTTCTTACAAGGCTTTGGTCCAAACTGCAAGCTGCAACTTATCAGTTGCTCTAGATAGCTTTAGATTTTGGAGTTACATCGATAATTTCAGGTTGAAAAAAATTAACTGCAAGTTGCCCATTGCAGTAATATGATTTCAATCTACATGAACTATTGTTTCATAAAACATTGTGTTTCTTATAGACTAAAATTCCAATTCTTCAGTTTGTTCATGAAGACATGCTACCCATAAGAGAAATCAATCATAAGTGTGTCATATCATCGAAGAAAATTTAGACAACCTTATTGTGCAATTGTTCTAATTTTGAGACTAGATTCATTACACTTCAGAACCTTCTAGAAAAATGAAGTGGAAGATTACATGGTGCAGATGTGGTAATTATACTAATCACTAAAACCTTATCAACCGAGCACAAAAAATACAATAATCAAAGTAAATAGGAAAAGTGCCCAGCTCATCTCTACTAAAGGGCCATAAGAAAGTCTGTCCAAATCAGCACAATGAAGAAATGAACACCCTAGATGGGTATACCGAGCAGAAGACCAGAAGAAGCATCCAACAGAATGCCCAGACATATAGCTAAAGTTTGAGTTAGACTGTGTGTTAGCTAGCAGAACTTTTTATATTTGATGCTGGTAAAGTTGCTAAAGAGGTTGTCATTGGTGTCTGGCTCAAATCTTTAAACCTTGCCTCATCAAACCTATCTCATTTTTGTCATCTGAATATTAGGCCTCATACGACATGGACAATTTAAAGTCTAGAGGTAAGAATTTATAATCTTGGAGCTTTAGTTTTGGAGGACCTGGTCTGAGTGTTTTCTGTCCAAACTCAGAGCACATCTAGTAGGTAACTAATTAAACATGTTCATAAAGGTTAGCTTTGTGGTGAGGTTTTCAAATAGCTAGATCATATATAAGATAGACCAATACAAAAACTGTTACACTGTTGTAATTTAAGATCGTACAAAGTGGTAGGAAAAAAAGAATCAAATTATTATGCATCAACAATTAGTCAGTTGGCCATATTTCCTATTCCATTAGCATTGTGATTTGTCTGCTGTTGGTGCCAAAGGTTGTAAATAAGATTGTGTTATTAATTGGGCAGAAATAGCTGGCCTTTTGAGCAAATATTTAATAGGTAGTTGCAAAGCAATTAATGTAAAAGGAGGATCTTGCAAATCTATATGAGTATGCCTCCTATTCACTTGAAACATGTAGTATGATAGGTCTAATAAGTCATGTTGTAGAGTGGAAAGGCTAATGTGTTTTCTATACGGCTAAAGCAATGTATGAACCAATGGATGAATAAAAGCTAATGTGTTGTTGTCACCTAACTTATTTACCATCTTCCTCTGGTATGCAGAAATTGGTAGAAATTCAATAAAGAGTGGGTGGATGAATATTCAGATTCTCCAAAATAATAAGTATAACTTGAGCGGAAATTTAGGTAGAAATTGGCTGAAATTCAATAAAGAGAGGGTGGCTGAATTTTCAGATTCTCCAAATTTAGAAGCCCCCTAGAAAAGGAAAAGTAAGCAACAATGAATCCATGGCTTCGGAGAATTTCAATCCCAATTTGGTAGAGAAAAAAGGTAGAGTTAAGAAATTGATAAGCATTTTTAAGCAGATGAAGCTCCCTTCAGAGCCCCACAGGGCATTATCTACTCCCAAGGCATTGCCATTGGTTTTGGATAGGAGATTTGTTAGTAATGGGAAGGTTGGTAATGTTGATGTTAAATCTAGAGGAGGAGGAGGGCAGGAAAATAAGCATAATAATGTTGAGAGACGAACAATGGAAATGGTAATTAGTAGTAATCATAGGCCATTGGATGAGAGGCAACTGAACACTAACACTCAAATTCTATCTCTCACTTCATCGTCGTTGTCTTCTTCTTCTGATTATTTTGATTCAGAACAGTCCCATCACAAGAATGAGGGTGATCACAGTGACCCCATGTAGAGATCTCAATCATTAGTGTCCAGTGAATACAAGTCAGAACAGACCCATCACAAGAATGAGGGTGATCACAGTGATGCCATGCAGAGCTCTCAATCATCAGTGTCCAGTGAATACAAGTCAGAACATACCCATCACAAGAATGAGGGTGATCACAGTGACGCCATGCAAAGCTCTCAATCATCAGTGTCCAGTGAATACAAGTCAAAACAAACCCATCACAAGAATGAGGGTGATCATAATAACGCCATGCAGAGCTCTCAATCATCAATGTCTAGTGAATACAAGTCAGAATAGACCCATCACAAGAATGAGGGTGATCACAATGATGCCATGCAGAGCTCTCAGTTATCAGTGTCCAGTGAATACAAGTCAGAATAGACCCATCAAAAGAATAAGGGTGATCACAGTGACGGAATGCAGATCTCTTAATCATCAGTGCCCAGTGAATACAGGTCAGAAATACATGCTCACTCTTCTTTCTTTTTTGCCTCTTTTTTAAAGATTTGAGTAGATTTATATTTGTGAATGACATACTATGGTTACATATTGAGAGGATAATTTAAGTTCTGTATATTTCTTTTCATTTAGACGTACCAAGCACTATGTTAATTGGTTTATAAATATCTAATAATCTTCCAATTTAGATTTTCCTTCAAATTTTATTAGTTGAAGTCACATGATGTAAAAAAATTGAACCCAACGGACAAGAGGAAATGTTGTTCGAATTAACAAAGTATGAGGATAGTTCTAAGATAAAAACCTATACAAACAATGGAGGAAAACAAATAATACAAAAAGACAGTTGCTTTATACTGACAAATTTAGGGAATAACAATTTTTTTGCGCAATACATATGTATGAAAAAAATGTTATTTGTACATGTGAAAATCTGAGTTCCTTTTATCACTTCCCAAAGGAGCAACATTTTCTTTAGAAAGTGCAAAAATACATATAAATTTTAAAATTATTTGCAAACCTTTGTCGGATAAACTAAAAGTGCAGTCTAGGAAAAAGATTTGGACATGAAGGAACAACTGTGAACAACAACAAATATGGATTAAAAACTTGAATAGACAAATAACAATAATCAATAAAAATACATATAAATTTTAAGATTATTTGCATAGCTTTGTCAGATAAACTAAAAGTGCAGTCTGGGAAAAAGCTTTGGACAGGAAGGAACAACTGTGAACAACAACAAATATGGATTAGAAATTGAATAGACAAATAACAATAATCAAATTTGAAAAAGTAGTTCGAGTTTCTATCAAAGGGATTGCCTCAGGTATCTTCAAGACAAGATCAAAATAGCATTAAGATATAATAAAAAGAAGAGAAAGATGTGGTAGATACAATTGCACTGATGGAAATGCTAGAAAATAGAGAAATCTCATGTATCAGTCATAAGTCATCACCCAACCTTATTGAACACTGTAATTCTCCAAACCCTACCCATATCCTGAGAGGCTACAATAATGAGAGCATCATGTACCATCAAATATAGAAGTCAGACAACTCTTGACAAGAAAGAATCATCTACCCTAAACACAAGATTGATCTCCTGTTATAGTAAACATCTGTAGGATGTTGACTTCTCTAAGCTAGGAAAGAATTTGTGAGAAACATATGACAGAGGATGAACAATAAGTTCTTTTAGATTCCTTGTTTCCAAGAATTAAATATACCTACATGACCTAAATCAAAACAAGAAGACTTATAGCTTGCCATGCAGGTTAAAAACTTATACGTAAGAAGAAGATGTAAAACAAATGGCTTCTTATAGACTAACCTTTCCATAAATATTGAAACTAAAGAAATGTCATGTCTCCCATAATCTAAAAGGAAAGATCGCAATAAAGGAAAAATATTGATAGCCATGTTGTTAGATTGGCCTGCCCTTCACCTATGCATCAACCTCTTGGGCAAAAATAACAAACATATGTTGGCACCGACAAACTCAGAATTGGAAAATGGTTATATAATATTTTCATGCTCTTAGTGACCCAGATATTGTAAACCAACCACCCCCTGAAGATTAACCTATATGCAAGTTTTGATGCTCCCAACAACCATGATTGCCATAACTAAAAAAAATGAAGCAAGCATAAGGGTTACTCCCAAAAGCTTTAAGAACAAATGAGATCTACTAGGCTCTCCAAGGTTAAATTATAATATTTCTATAAAATTTGATGGAGCATCTAATCCAAATAGCAAAAACGTAAGGAATTCCAATGCAATTTATATGTACCAGAAGTTAAATAGTTTCCAAGTGGAAATTATTATGATTTCACTTATCTTGATTTATCAACTGAACTAAGCATCCTTAATCAACATATAAAGCCAAGGTTTAGGTCATTTTCATGCATTGTCCCTTTAAGATTTAAATCAATTCTTTATACTTAAATTTTTTTAAAATTAAGTAAAAACTAAAACCCCAACTCTTCTCCCACACCAAAAATTAAAAATTAAGGAAAAACAAAAGCCCCAACTCTTCTCGCACACCAAAATTCTCAGACGTATGAGATAGGTTTGGCTCCAAAATAAATCCCACTACAATATTTTTGGGAAAAAACATGGTTAACTATTTAAGAATTGTCCAGAAGATAGTTACCTGTTTCCAAAGTAAAGCCAACAATTTGAAAAAATACATAAAGCAGAAGAAAAAATTACAGTAACCCCTAAATTACCTCCAGCAGAGTGAGGTGAGCATTGAATAAGTCTTGGGCACTCAGGTACCTCTCATTCAACTTTCGACACTCATCAGAAGAACTTAAACACCTTTCAATCCGATTCTAGTGGCTGCTTTTCTCAACATAATTTCTTAGCCAGCCTGCAAAATTGATGCAGGAGCATCCACGGTCAATGGTAATCTTGCATCACCAAAAATATTGTTATTTTAATTTGGTTTGTTTTCAATAAGGTTTGTGGGCTTTGGAAATTAATATTTAAATTTGCAACAAATGTATTTTCTTGGGGTATATTAATAAATGTAATTTTGAAGAAGAAATACCCCAGTAATTTGTAAATTCCTCCATTAGTGGGGAGAATCTTCCTAGGTGTCCACTTGGAGATATGCATTAATTTGTATTTGGTGGGGCTAATTTGGTGGGTGAGATGTCGTCATAAAGTGGGTCACCAACTCCTAATTTTTGCAAGCACTTATTTTGTAACCAACATGATGTAAGGAATCTTGTAAGTGGTCTTTATGGCTAGGTTGGTGGACCTAACTCCCATAATTTTATTTATTAATTTCAAAATTTGTAACTCCAAAATGGGGGGTTGTAATTATGAGACCCAGTCTCGGTAAAATGGGCATAAATTTCTCATTTTAGATCAAAATTGAAAAATTTAAAATGTTCTGGAAGTCTGGGAAGAAGAGGCACAAAACCTAGAACCAAGTTTAGAAAATCCCAAAAATTGAGGGAGAAATAACAGGTTGGAAGTGACGGGTTTTCTTGTGGATTTGTGGAGGTTTTTTGAAAAACCAATAATGGTTTCTTCTCATGCAATTTTCTACATATTGAGGCTTGCTCATTTGGGAGAGGAGAGATTGGGATGAAGATATTTGCATAGCCAGATGCTACTGGAATGAGTTCAGGATGTTGAGAAATTTATTTGTTGTAGATGTTGCATGTATGATTCCAGGAAGCTCATAAGCTTCATGTTGATGTAATGAAATTTCTTATTGAAATAAAATAAGTGTTGCAGATTTCTCTTCCATTTTCTGTTGTTTCACTTCATTTGTAGCCTTCTTGCATTGGCTTTTATGTTGGTATTTGTTGTAGATTTGAAAGGGAGAGTATCCCTTCTATCATTAGTGGTATCAGAGCAAGTTGTTCTTGAGTCTACAGGTAGATCACCGAACATGAGGTGGTTTACACGAGAACCTGAGATTGAAGTTGTGAAGTGGTGAGGGGTTTGAAAACCTGTGTTTTGAGGCTTTGTGAAGCCTTGAGTATGGAAAAGAGAATGAGAAAAAAGACTTTTATTAGTGGATAGATTCCAACAATTCCTAGACTTGAGGAAATCAAAGAAAAAGTTAGGAAAGATAGGGTGAGAGAATTGAAGCAACAAGTGGAAGAAATTGCAACAAAGTTGGAAAGGAGAAGAGTAATTCATCAGAAAAGAGGTGATAATTTTATTTATCTTTCTAATGATATTTTGAACGCACAAAAGAAAGAAAATGAAGCAGAGTGTCATGCATGTGACATTGAGGAAGAAGAAGAAGATGAGTGGGAAGAAGATTTTGAATCTGAAGCTGAGGCATGTCTTTTGGAAGGCATGGAAGAGGTGGTGAAGAAGGCTGTAGTAGTTGAAGAGGATAAAGATGTTGCAACTGAGAATGAAGATAAGAATGGAGATGAAGAGAAAGAGACAATAAATTTGAGTATTGTTGATTTGAGTAGTGCACAAGAAATTGAGATGATGAAATTTGAGGGTCCTATGTTTGATGAAGAATTTGGTGAAGATGAAGAAGATCTACTCAAAGAGGAGATGAGAAAGATTGATATCTTATTTGAAGGGCAAATGTCAGATGAATGTGATAAGGAAATGGAGAAGATGCATATGGGAGAAGATAAGTCCCATGATTATGCTAACATTGATTTGTTTGCAGATGATTTTGTGTGTGTAGGTAACAAAGATAAATATGAAGAGGTTATTCATGAGGAAGCTGAAGAAGTTGCAACAGTATGCTTGGATGAAAGCATGGAAGAAGAGGAGAAAAGTGAAGAAACAAAATTTATTGCAGCATTGGCGAAAGATGGAGGAGTTCCATAAATGAGTAAAGTTGCAGCAGTTGAGGATGTTACAGTTGAAACAAAGTATGGAGTGATGTATGAGGATCAAGTATTCGATGAGGAACCTGATGAAGACCAAGAGTTTATTGAGGAAGAGGATGTTGTGATAGAAGAAGTCATTGAAGTAAAATCTGATTTTTATGAGTTTTGTAATGTTGAATTTGCAAAGGATTTGCTTTTTGAAATGAGTAAAGAGTTAGAGATAAAAAAAGATTGTGTAGATGCAGAGTGGGATACAGATGTATACTTGCAGGTAGAGGTTGTAGAGGATGGTATAGGTGAAATTTGGTGGAGGTGGTCAGTTTGTGGTGGGTTGAATTGTTGGGAATTAAGGTGTCTCAACCTTGGTAATTCCTTGTATTTTTACATTGTATTTATTTATTTATTGCCTATTGTATTAATTGGATGAAAATCCCATGTTGTCATATTGTGGGAATTGGCACGGTGATGTGTCATCTTACATGGCATATGACCATATGTAATTTTGTCCTCACATGAGGAGATAGGCATCCCACTTAGTGGTAGGAATATTTTGCCATGTGTTGGCATCTTAGATGTTGTGTAAGGGAATATTGACTGTAACGGTCATGACAAATTCCTATGACAAGGTTATGACATGTAAGAGTCAGAAATAGGAGATTCTATGATAGGTGAAGACATGTGTCGAAGAACATCTTTGAAAAAGGCATCTTTGGGTGCCCCATGGTGGACTATGACATGTTGTAAGAGAATATGCTATTTATAGCATGTGTATGACAGATTCTCTTACAACTGTAAGTTATGACAACTATGATAGATTCTATGATGGTTGTAAGAGTCGTAAGAGCATTTGTCATAGCCCATTTTGGAAATAGGCAACATCCTTGGGATGGCATGACTTGACAAGTGTCAGGAGCATCCTATAGTGTTGGACAAGTGTCCATAGGTGTGGGTTTTGGGCCGTGAGGCCATGTTGGACGCCCATCCCAATGTGGAGCCATTTTTGCCTTGTATTTGTTATATAAATAGGTGCTTTTGAGAGGAGAAGTACTACAGGTTTTGATAGGTACTGTTATGTTGCTGGAACATCTCCAGATACGAGTGTCAAAGACTCCTGCAAGAGCATTGGCTCTGTGTTGTATTGTAACCTTCATTGTTTACATAATACATTTGAGTTGTGTTTTGGAGTGTGGGGTTTTTCACCGATAAGGGTTTTCCCCACGTATATCTTGTGTCTCTCTTCTTCTGTCTCATATTCTTATGTATGTGTTTGCTGAAATACCTCTGTTAGTGGGTTAACATAGCTGTAATTGTAAAGATAAAATTGAATTTGCACTCTCCTCCCCTCATTAGATTAGTGTAGGAAGCATTTTCTGCACACCTAGCTTCCTTTCATGAATCCCACGAAGAAGGAGAGGAGAGGAGAAATAATTTGGTGGAGGAAGACAATATTTGGTGGATGTAAATCTACGAGAGAAGAGAAGAATGGAGTGCAGATTTGTTGGAGGAACGTGAAGCTTGTTCCAGGTAGATGCTGGTAAAAGAGGAAAAAGAGAGCATTCTTGTGCACATATTTGTGAGTGTATGCTCACAAACTTCTTACCCTAGGTGTCTGATGTAGGAGCATCCATGGTCAATGGCAATCTTGCATCACCAAAAATATTGTTATTTTAATTTGGTTTGTTTTCAATAAGGTTTGTGGGCTTTAGAAAATAATATTTAAATTTGCAACAAATGTATTTTCTTGGAGTATATTAATATATGTAATTTTGAAGAAGAAATACCCCAGTAATATGTAAATTCCTCCATTAGTGGGGAGAATCTTTCCTAGGTGTCCACTTGGAGATATGCTTTAATTTGTATTTGGTGGGGCTGATTTGGTGGGTGAGATGTCGTCATAAAGTGGGTCACCAACTCCTAATTTTTGCAAGCACTTATTTTGTAACCGACATGATGTAAGGAATCTTGTAAGTGGTCTTTATGGTCAGGTTGGTGGACCTAAATCCCATAATTTTATTTTATTAATTTCAAAATTTGTAACTCCAAAATGGGGGGCCGTAATTATGAGACCTAGTATCGGTAAAATGGGCATAAATTTCTCATTTTAGATCAAAATGGAAAAAAATGAAATGTTCTGGAAAGATGGGAAGAAGAGGCACAAAACCCAGAACCAATTTTATAAAATCCTAAAAATTGAGGGAGCAATGACAGGTTTTCTTGTGGATTTGTGGAGGTTATTTTGAAAAACCAATAATGGTTTCTTCTCACGCAATTTTCTACATATTGAGGCTTGCTTATTTGGGAGAGGAGAGCTTGGGATGAAGATATTTGCATAGCCAGATGCTGCTGGAATGAGTTCAGGATGTTGAGAAATTTATTTGTTGCAGATGTTGCATGTATGATTCCGGGAAGCTCATAAGCTTCATGTTGATGTAATGAAATTTCTTATTGAAATAAAATAAGTGTTGCAGATTTCTCTTCCATTTTCTGTTGTTTCACTTCATTTGTAGCCTTCTTGCATAGGCTTTTGTGTTGGTATTTGTTGCAGATTTGAAAGGAAGAGTATCCCTTTGCATTAAAAATCATTGATATGGTATTCCTTATAATTCTTACTAGGAACAGTGTGCCCACCTCCCTTGTTGGTAACTACAAAGGCAAATATCACAAATGCCAACAATAGAACAATGAAGAGTAGCATGAATATTAGATATATCCTGTTTAAGCTCAAATTTCTCGAAACCAAGACTGCCAAAGAAAACCCTAAGAACCAATCAATAATCCACTGTCTATTCCAACCCTAAAAACAAATCAGGCCCATATATTGATTTTTCATAGTTTATCGGAACCTAGAGGAAAAATTTAATTTTTTGCCTTTGAAATTTAATACTAGGACAATCTGGAGCCATCTAAAATAAGTTCAAAAAACAAAAATTTCTTACCTGTCTAGCAAATCAAATGGCTTTGTTGATTGATTAATTTGTTTGAGAAAAAGGGTCAGAAAAATAGGGCAAATCTACTTTTCTGGTGATTTTTCGGTGTTAGACAGTTTTCGGTGTCCTACGGTTTTCTGGGAGCAAAAGCTCCCACTAATAGCCTATTGGCTAAAAATAGGGAAAATCTATTTTTCCTATCTGACTAAAAATCTTTTAAATAATCTAGGGTAATGTAATAGACTTAATATAAGTAAGAAACCAACTTAAAATTAAAGAATTGAAATAGATAATTGACGCATAAGTATATTTTTTAAAATAATAAAAAAATAATTTTGTGTGCATCTTAAAGACTTTGTTTTAGACCATGTTATGTAATACAAGTTTGTGTTGTAAATTTAAATTTAAAATTGATAAACTTTGATAGAAAATTGGTTAGAGTATTTTTTGTTTTAGGGTGAAAGTTTAAAGTTGTTTTATTAAATTAATGGACGTAACAATAAAGCCATAACAAATCTATATATTAGAAGTAATAGTCAAACATAAATCACAAAAATATGAAATAAAATAAGGTGGAGCAAAATAATACTCCCTAGGAAACAATAACTATATATTTTATACATTTTCTTATAAAGGCTTCAATTTTTTTTTGTTTTTTGCAGAATTAAATTTAATAATTTATAACTATATTTTATTAGGGTTTGAACATATCAAATAAAAGGATCAAAGTATATTTGTCAATGGTTTTATTACACTTTAAATTTGTTTTCATGGTTTTTGATCATTAATGAAAATACTCCAAATTAATATGTTACCTTTTATTAGGGTTATCTTTTTTATGTTATTTTATTTACTCTAGAATAATTTATTTTATAATTATATTTTATCAAGGGTTTTATCATATATGAAATATGAAAGGAGCTAAGTGTTAGAAGTTATTCTTCACTTTAAGTGCATTATATTTTGTTAGGGTTACTTTTTGTTTTTTGTGTTATTTTATTTATTGTACAATAATTTAATTTATAACTATATTTTATTAAAGTTTTATCATATGAAATTAAAAAGGATCAAAGTATATTTGTGAAGAGGAGAAGTTATTAGAAGTTAGTGATTTTACTATAAAGGCTTATGTTATTCTATTTTCCTCTGCCCAAAGCTAAATAGTTAACCTGCTATTTTCCTTGAAAATCCTTTGAAGGGTCCCTATAAAGCCAAAGTGCCATTTTTCCCAAGAAGCCTTGCCTAAAAACAAAAAACCTTACCATTGGAAAGAGCTCGAAAAAATAGGTAGGTTTGCTTTTTACACCACCCTGGTATTCGGCCAAATAAAGAAGTTATTCATGGTCAAAATTTTGGTCAACATGCAATTCAAATGTACATTTGGCGGGCTTGCAAATCCCTATCGGCCTTAGAAAATGATGAAAAAAGGTAGGTTATATGCATTTTCTGAATGTATATCGGGCTCAAAGGGTGCATGTACATTTAGGGAATCTTTCGCAGGTCCCCGAGAATATTCCCGGTTTGTATATTGGCGATATACAAGGAAGGGTGCAAGTGGAACATACAAGGTATAATGTGCATTCATCGCATATTCCTCAAAGATTCCCCATTTGTATGTTAGGGAGGTTTGTATATTTGCCTTTGTATTTTCAATATACAAGCAAATATACATTCGCTAGATGTGCAAAGGGAAATGTGCAGGGTGAAGATACATCGGAGATTCCCCAGAATATTCCGTGCTTTCATGTTAAAGGCTTGTATATTGCTTTTTATGTTCGCACATACAAAGGAATATACAATGAAGGGTATACATTGCGGGCATAGTCCGTCAAGATTCCCTGTTTGTATGTGGGTGAGTTTGTATATTGTGTTTGTATATTTGACATACAAAGGTGCCAATATACATTTGCTATAGTGCCGCAAGGGGAGATACAAGGGGTCGCTACAGGGAAAACATACAAAGGCGATTGTATGTCCAAACATACAAAGGGGAAGATACAAGAGGTGCATCAGCGCAATGAACAAAGGGGAATGTATATTTCGCATTGTATGTTTCCAACATACAACCGAAGCATATAAAGGAAAATATACAAGGCTAATGTACAAGTGGTGGGGTCCACGATATACAAAGGCATTTGTATATCCGCCACATACAAGCAGGCATGCATTCAAGGCATACAAGCCGGACCCGAAAGTATTTTTAGAAATCTCTATGAAAGGTTTGAAGTCCAGATTGTATATTTTTGCAATTGTATATTGTGATATACAAGTCAAGTATGCAAGAGACATATACAAGTTGGACCCGACAGAACAATGAAATACAATTAATGGTCTTTTGGGGTCCGCAACTTGTATGTTGGCAAATACAAAGGATTCGCAACTGGTGGGACCCGCACATACAAGGGCGATTGTATGCATATACAAGTCGCGATTACAAAGGGTAAAGTGCATGATTGTATGTGCTAGTTTGTTTGTATGTTTTGCTTGTATCTTTGCATATACAAGCCGACATGCAAAGGCCGATATGCAAGGGAGTTTTCAGCCAAACAAGACGCAGTTCTTCAGCGATAGGTCCCAGTTTCAGTTCGACAACAAATCAGGAGGTGCTACATGGCAGTGGCAAATGCATATACAAAGGCTCTTGCACATACAAGGATGATTTAAAAGGCATTTTCAAATGCATATTCTGAAGCAGCTGCAGAGGCCTTTTAAGCGCCAAAAAATAGAGATACATGCAAAGCATTTTGTACATGCAAAGGTAGACTCAGATGTATTTTCAGAGGCCGATATATACACACATGCAAAAGCGATATATACAGGTAGTTGACCAAAACTTTGACCGCTTATATCTTCCCCATTTCAACGAATTTTGACATGTTGTAAGAGGCAAAAATGCTTGTTTTTGCCTCCTCTTTCATTTGAGCAGGTTTTTGGGGGATTTTCCAATTTCCATTTTTCAGATCTAGCTTTGCATGTTTGGGTCGATTGGACGTTTCAGCGGCCGCCTTGAAGTTTTGAAGGGTTTTTTTTATAGTGGCTCGGGTTGGTGAAGTTCTGTAGGTGCATTCATGGCATATGGGCTCTTTGCCCTTCAAGCCTTTTCCCGCACGATGGACAACAACTTTGGAGGCTCTTTCTCCATGCCCCATCCTTTCTTGCATCCTGGCTACGTTTTCTTGAGCTTTGGCCTGGCAGAGGCATGGCCCCTGTCCCTTAGCCATGCCTCTACCCATATTTTCTTGCTTTTGGCATTTATGACCTCGTTTCTGTGAATCAGAGACTCCACGCTTTTCTGGCAGCAGTCTAGCTTATATAAGACATGTAAAACTCTTTTGCAGAAGGATGGTGGATTTTGGGGGCTGTATGCTACCGACCTTTTCTTAGTTAGACCTCTTAGTGTAATTGCAAGGGTATGGGAATGTGACTCACTGTGCCTGAATCTGGCCTTTGCTGTCTTCCTTTTATCCACTAATGAATGTAATTAGCTATGTTGGTATACCCTTGCTATGAAATATCTCTGTATCTTAATAGTTTTCTAGACCTTCATGATTAATAGATGTTGATTTCTTGCCTCTCTTATGTCTGGATTTCTGTGTTTTAATTGAAGTTATAGTCTGTTCTGTGGATCAAACGGCTCCTCTGTAGGTTTAACTTTCATACCGAAGCCTCAACCAGTCATAAGTCTGTGTGAATCCCCCTGCAATAGCAAAAGATTCATTGTAGTGTCCACACCTTGACCACCATCGCTCACTAAATCTGGTGTATCACCCCTTTTCCCTTTCAGTTTTCCTTCTAACTCTTTCCCCTGCAAGTCGTTTAGCACTAGGTTTAGTATCATTGCTCTAAGTAATAGGCTTAGAGAAAGGAACCAGCCTTCTTTGGAGGTTTGATCTCAAATCGTAAGGTCCCACACTTCGAGATCATTCCCATGTTACCCTAGATTGCTAATGTGTAACAACTACAGCAAAGGGTGCAAATCTGGGTGATAACAGCTTCAATTTAATTTTCTTTTCTTTTCTACAGAATTAAATTAAATAATTTATAACTATATTTTTTTAGGGTTTTATCATATAGGATCAAAGTATATTCCCAAGGGTGGGAGTTATTCTAAATAAGTGCATTATATTTTATACATTTTATTATAAAGGCTTCAATTTAATTTAATTTTTTTTAGAATTAAATTTAATTTATCACATATAAGTAAAATAGGTCCCCTCTCCATAAGGATATCTCTCAAATATATTTTTCTAAAATTGATATTATAATTTAGTTGATAAAGTTAAGTGGGATGTTACTTTTTATATAGTTTTTTTTTTTTTTTACATTTATGATTTGAAATTTTAATGTAGAGATTAATTTTAAAAAAAAATTGATAATAGATATTTTTAAATAAAATTTGAAAGTTGTATATTGAAAATATAATTGTTTTGATGGGGCACAACTTTTCTTTTAACTATTTATTTAAAATAAGAAATGATTTTCCACATGAAGTGCATGATATATTTTTTAAATAAAATTTAGTTTTTTAGAAGATAATTAATTTCATATTTTTGTGCTAATGACTTATTTTTAGTAAAAAAAATTAACTAAATTATTAAAAAAATTATGTTTTTGAAAACTACACATAGATTAACAAAAGGTTTTTTTTTTTTTGTTGTAAATTGACTCAAATTGACTCCAAAGTGATACTACATATATATCTAGTAGATACTAAATGGTGTCCTTAAACACAATCTTGACATGTTCAACTATTTAGGAGACTAAGGGGAGCAATTTTTCAAATGCACATTCATGCATATCAATCCTTTATAGTACATTATGAAATCCACGTGGAAGATCAAGTTCATGGTATTTGGGATTGATCTTGTGGGGCTCAAATTTGAACCACAGAGTTTTTTGAGAAAGTATAGATCTTGAGATAGTTATCAAATTGAGGACATTAATTTTTGGACAACATCAAATTGATTCTACACAACTTAGACATCATTCTTTGATCATTAGTTTTAGAGCTACATGCCCTAACCCTTACATTTCATTTTTGTATATTTATGCAATTATTTGTACTAGTTGATTAATCTAGGACAATTATTTCTTATTGATTGCATTTATTTAATTAGGGACTAGATTTATGCAAAAAGGATTTCATTCCTTGTAAATTTTAAGAGTTCCTTTGTTTAATGAATGACACACTAACATCTCAAATTGACATAAAATTATACTGACATAAGATTATGTATTTAATCTAATATACTTTACATAATTAAGAGATTCTCATTTCATGTTCACTTTTAGCTAAGGTTCCTTGACAAGTACTATCTATCAAAATGACCCAAATTTACACTTGGACACAATTTAAACCAACATAATTATTAACTTTATAGATAAGTTTTCAATAGCCTAACCCCACTATACATATCAATTAGACTAGAACCCATTGACTAATAACCTTAAAAGAATCTCATGTTAACATGGTCATCTTACCATAACAATATTTATAGATGGCTTGAAGATTAAAGAGTTTCAGTGCTTTTGTAATGGTGAAATTCGCATACCCATTCCAATTCCTATTGAGTTTTGGGCTCATTTTGAGAGAATATCTTAATATGATTACATAGCTATATGTGGTGCACTTTTTTGCTAAGTTTGGATCCTTCCCCAATCCCAAGATCCATCCTCATTTACTCTTACTCACACATATATACATACATTAGACCTTACCTCTTCCCTATATGCACGTATCCCTACATAATCACTTCATTTAATTGTACCTCTGCCATATCTTCACCTATCCATATATATTCACTTCATTATTAGCCCACACTTTTACATATCCATTCTTGATCATGAGATCTAGCATTCCACTTCCTAGGTCAACAATCCCATGACATCTAGGAGCAATCTTGCATGACATAGATTTGGTCCAAAATTTAAATTTCCAACTCTCACCCTTTTCAACTAGTCATTGAGAGTTGACTTGGTAAACATTTATGTGATGATTTGTTATTTGTTGGTATTTAAATACAATCATTCATATTCGATGATAATTTGATTATCCTAGAATCATCAAACATTATCCACATTACAAGGAGCACTCTCTAACATTTAGACTTGGAGCACTAAAATAATGTTTTTTGTATTAGAATTCACATCCAAGCCAGTGTAGGCTTGCTTGTTGTTTGCTAACACTTGCCCAAGGTCGTAAACGCTACCATTCAAGAGGGTTGACTAAGGAGAATGTGAACCCTCACAATTCAACAATATCCCCAAGATATTTCTAAATACTACCACTCCTTATGTTTTAATAAACAACATAGATTGAGGAAAATTAGGTCACAAAAGTATATGGATAGTAAAATTAATCTAGTGCCTTAGAAAATTTCTATGAAGCTTGGGTTAGATCCTATACGTGTATTTGATTTGCAGAGAATTTTAAATTTCACAATTCCCAAATAATGAGCATAATGAAGACATCTATGGAAAATCATGTCATGTGCGACATTAAATATTATCATTCATTGTAGTTACTATAGCTAAGTGTACTATCCTTTATATTTAAAATTTGAAAATATCATTTATCATTAATTAATCTAGATTCATTTGTGCTTCATTGATAGGCATAAATTTATTTAATTGACCAAGGAAAAGTATTTTTTCTTTAATAGTTTTATGCTTATGAATTGTTTTGGTGTTATACTCTTATGTGTAATGAAATTTGCATGTATCCTTGCTAAATACCATTTAATTTTGGGCCCATTTTGAGAGAATGTCTTGATATGATTACATAGTGAAATGTGGAAAATTTATGCTAAGTTTCACTCTTTTCTCGATCCCTATCAATCCTCATTGACACACATTCCCATACATCCAACCTTACCTTTTCTATATCCGTACTTATTCTCATATATTTTCTTCATTATTAGCCTTGGTTTACATTCATGTATTCTTGATCCCAAGATTCCACATTTATTGCCCTAAATTATTTTTATCGAGGTAGGAGCAATCCTGCACTACCAAGATCTAGCCCAAAATTTATAATTTTAAAATTTTAAATTATTGACTCTCGACGTTTCCTCATAGTCATTGGGAGTTGACTTGGTACACATTTGTTTGACAATTCATTATGTATTGGTATTTAAATACATTTTTTTGTAGATTTAAAGACATCAAGTAATCATCTGATCATATTCAATTATCATTTCAAATTCTAAAGCATCAACATCAAGGAGCACTTTTAGGAACACTTAGAATTGGAGCACTAAAAAGAACATTAATTTGCAATAGAATCATCACTTGCACATTTGTTTGCTATCTACCCATATTTGTTATGACTGTAAAGTTGGTCTAATTAAGAGTGTCAAACTTTGAGAACTTAGTCCTTGTGATCTGACGATTTCCCCAAAGTATTTTAAAATACTATTAGTCCTTAACATCAACATAAGAGTAGAGATTTTAGTGAATTGGTTATTAGAAGTGTATAGAGTGCCAGATAAGGACTATGTGTTAGGGATCATATCTAAGGGACACAATCTTTTCTTACCCATGGACCAACCTACACATAGTTATGGGTGAGTGTAGGATCATCATGGGCCAAATAGTGGCAATAGGGGAAAAAACATGTTTTACATAGCCAAAATCGTAAAATGATTCTTTGACTTTTTTTATGGGTTGGCAATAATATCCATTTTTGTGAAACCTAAAATGGATATCCGTTTTGCAAACCATAAAAAGTGAAAAAAAGGCCTGCGTTGCAAAACCCGCGGCTTGCAAAACACAGAGAGGGAGAAATGGATATCTGATTGCATAAGAACATATATCTAATTTAGAGGAGGCAAATTTGAAGAGGTAAGGGTCTAATTCTTCTTTTTTTTTGTAAATCAAATGATTTTTTTTGTTTTAAATCCTAAATTTGTATGTTTTAAATTTGAAATAGGTAAAATGGATGAAGAACAAACTCTCTCCCATCAAGCCCTCCCTCACCAAACCCTCCAACAATCCAAGAGCAAATTGAAAGAAATATTGATGAAATAAGTAGGATTATAGAAGTTTATCGCTGCCACACTCGATTGTCTTCAATGACATCAAGCTTAGAGGGAATTATTACTCATGTTCGAACCATCACAATCCAACATGAATCATTTATGAAATAGAGAGAAGTGAAGAAGGCATAATATTCTAATGGTTTATCATACGACCAATTCAAAGATTTAGACATTACCAAAGCTATGTTAGCCAAATATTAAACAACCCTAAAACCAGATTGCATGTTGATATCTGTAACCCTAAGTATTCAATCAAATGGTGTACACATCAAGGTATTACTCAAAATTTTTGGGATCATTGGTGGATGGTTTTTGATAAACCAGCCAACAACAATTTTGATGTACCTTTATATTTCCTTCATAAACTATATGCAAAGTTTGTAATGGTTCACCATGTGAGTTATTTTGATTTTAGAGAATTATAGGGAGTAGGTAAAGGAATGCCTCAAGATAGACCTAGGGTAATGAGACAAGTGCAAGGTCCTTTTATTCCCCCTCCTACTATCCCTTCTCCACCTCCAATTCAACACCCAAACGTTGTTGCAAATGTAGAACAACAGATCTTCATTACCATACACTCGTTGATTGAGCACTTGATTACACAGACCTCTCAACTTGCACATCCACATGATATTAGTGGTCATATTGGATCACTTGAGATTACTAGACCCTACTCGTCCACACATGTTTGTGTGCCTCATCATTACATTTTTTTGTAATCAATTGTGCTTAGGTCCTCTTGGGGAGAGTAGTGAGCCCCCCTTAACACTTCAGAGTATGATGTCCCTCATACAATGCCTTCAAGAGATAAGGCAACAGGGTCCAGAACTCAAGCTGAGGGGTCAGGGACAAGAGCACAAGCACAAGCATTAGGGGTAGATAAGGAGACGAGCAAGGCCAATCTTTCTTAGAGGTAAAATTTAAAGTTAGATTTCATGGTGTATTCCATTTGAATATAATATAAACAACTATTAGTACTAATATATCTAAGTGGGATAACAGTTGATGACAGAGGAGTTGACAAAAGTTCATCATGGAACTCTTTCTGCCATCCAATTTGGCCTAGACTTGTTGGTATAAATTTTTCTACACACCTAACTTTTTATTGTATGCATTTCATTTTTTGTAGTAATTATATATTAATTTATATCTTGATGTTACTTTACTTTTATATTCTATCCAAAATGTGAATGATGTGGCACCTTTGCCAATATTTTTTAGTCAAACTCTTGATTGACCCAAGGGACCATCATTCACCGAAAGACTCTCAGAACACCAACAAAGAGAGGAGGTAATTCAATTGAACTGTACTTTAATTGATAATTTAGAAAACTTAAATATTTGTTTATAGTCATTTAGATAAATAATAAAATAGAGAATCATGGTGTTTGTTACATGTTTGATCATATAAAATAATGGTTAAAAGAATGAAAATGAGAAAGAAAGAAACATGTATTGTCCATTATTCATATAGATTTGAGCTTTACTAAGACATCAATTATTTATTTATTCATACATATTTTGCAATTGATTCAACTAATGATTATGTGATCCATTTAGTGCATTGATTGATTCATCTTATGAAGATTCAATTATGACATACAATGTTCATTGATTGCCAAGATAATTGTGTGTATTGATCAATTGATACTATATCATTTACATACGTGCATCAACATATAGAAAACACATAAACATACAAGGAAACTAAAATTCCATAAAAAATATAGATCATATAGATGCCCATGCCATAAACCAATAAATATGAAGACCAACCATAGATATCAAAGTTTCCAATAACAATTGTCATCAACATAACAAAAATGTTCAAAATGAAGGTGCAAACCACACAACAAAAATCTGTTTCAAACCTTATTTATGTCCTCTAAACAATTTAGAATCAATGGAGATTACAACAAAAATAAAACCCACTACACAGAAATAACACACATTAAGAACTGAACACATAACACAATATGTAATGTGGAGAAAACCCTTTCGGGTAAAAATCTCCACCAAAAAAAGAGGCTCCAAGTTGTATTATCTTCAAAAATGAGATTACAATACATGCACTTCCTCTTCTTCTTTAGTCTTCAATCCAACGACACCTGTTACTCTCAACTCTGATAAAAATATACTACAAATATCCTTATAAAAGGGGGTTTCCTTCTAGGGCAAGAAAACAAACATAATATCAACCGTCAGATCTATGACCTAATGACAAACGATCTAGAATTACAATGATAAAATATAAATAAAATATGATTTCGAGGGCATTGCCCCCGAACCCCCGCCGGAGCATGCGGCCCCTGGACCCCCACCGAGGGGATGATCCCCCTAGACCCCTCGCAGGGGAAACCTCCCTGTGAACCCCTGTCACAGATGAATTAGCGTTAGGTACAGATATAAACATGCGGCTGAAATAAGATCACTATTGGTGAAACCTTTCATCCCTTATGGGTGATTTACAAATAATAATAGGAATAATAAATTACATAGGATTTACAAGGTTGATGGCACCTTAATCCTAACAAAAAATCATAACATGATTAGGTACATATCAATTGGGGGAAGGTAGCATTGAGAGTCACTCCCCCATCTCACTTCTAACATTGGCCATTAACCTAGACCTTGTAGGTGATTTTTCCCTACTCCTAGATTTAGACTTTCTCGTGAAAGTCTATCATGCCTCATAACCTACCCACCTCCTTTCAGAGGTTGGAAATCTCTACCCATGTTGTTTTATAATCTACTTGTGTCACTATAATCTACTTTTTACACTCTATAATTTTCGTGTGTTACTATCAACTTATAGAATATCATTGTGTCAATAATGACACCTATATGTGGTGACATGACTACCCTCACTTGTACATGTTCTAGCTCCAAAGAAAGCATGTCTTTCTATAGTAATGAAACATCTCTCTTTATCAGGTTGCATTCCTCTCCTACCAATATACCATGAGCCTTGCTCATAAGATTGAATAGTAGAGAAAATTGACTGGAACAAGTATATTATTTCACTATCCACTTTTTCAACTGTATCATAGGAACACCACTTGTCAAATGGTTATGGTCAATACAACCACTCATCTAAGATACCTACATATTACACATGATCTATGTGTTAGGTCATTTATCTTGAGATATCATATAATTTAAATGTTATATATTACATGCCTATATTATCACCCTAGTCTCCTCCTCTTTATTGCATTGTGAATATATTCAATGTTGTCTCTCCTTTATCCACCTCCATGACCTTGTCACCACCTATTTGCCCATAATATCTTTTCAATTGCTCCTTCTAATCCTCCTTCTCCTTTTGATCCTCTTGAACCCACTTCTCTTCCTACATCTAATGGATATAATAGTGGGGAGACATCTACCAATAATCTCTATGCATTTGTGACCCTGCATCATCATCAACTACAACTTTAATTAGCTCATCTCCATCATCGTCATTAGTAAATTATTGAGTGGAAAATGGTGGTCTATCTCTCTCCCAAGTCCTAAGGGGTGAGTTTTGGTGCCTCCTATATATTTGAGGTTTTAGGGGAACATCCTACTAGATAAAAAACTATTTGAGGATTCACTTATAATGAAAACACTCCAAATATGTAGATAAATACTATTATTATGTGTAGAACTACTGGGCTGGCAATATACATGCATTGGAATACTTCATATTATATGTTTATCCTATGACAAATGTAAAAGGTGAGTACAATAAATACCTTGTATTTTCTCATGAAATGTAAGAGGTTGTAAAAAAAAATTCCATGATAGCTCATTTTGTTGGATCTTTAAAACATTTTAAAAACACTTCTCACTAGATGTGCTGATGTGGAGAGTTGCATGATGAGTCACACCTCTAAACCTTAGTTATAGATAGATAAGATTTCATATCACATTTCTCAAAAAATAGAGGTCCTACAATATTCCATGTAACTTCTACATGGTCGTAAAGTTATCCCTAATGATTAATAGCTCCTCTCCCCTAATGCTAGTGAGCATTTTTTGTTTTGTTTAAATTGATCTATTAATTTTAAAGTTATTATGATTATATGTATACATAGAGTCTTACATTCTTGTCATTTTTCATACAGGAAATATTAGTTGGTTCATCCATGACGAGTCCTTCTTAATCGATGCAGGAGGCCTTGTTGGTGGTATGTGCTTGTTTTCGAGTAGATAAGTTTTTTGTTTAGTGTAGTCTAGATTGTTTATTTGTAACATGTATCTAACCTTTTTAATATATGCATTTCCTTTTTTGTTATTAATTATATATTAATTTATTTCAATCTTATTTTACTATTACAATCTATTGCGAAAGTGAGTGATGTGGCACCTTTTCCATCATGCTTCAGTAGGACACTTGATCATCTTAAGAGATAATCATTTACATAACAACTCTCTAAATGACAAGAAAGAGTTGAGGTAATTGAGTTGAATTTTTCTAAATAATTGATAGTTTAAAGAGGTCTTATAGTTGATTGTAGTGATTTAGATGTATGTTAATAAATGGAAGTTCTAAATTATAGTAGATAAGATTCTATTTACTAACTCTAACTTATTTATATTTATCATTGAACTAATTAATCAAATTTGTGGTTTGACTTGTTAATACAGTCAACTTTGCATCCATCAACTACTAGACATCATGGCATGAAGAGGACACTTTTTGAGGATCCATGAAAGGTTGAGGATTCACTAGCGACATAGGGTCAAGTGAACCTTTAGTATTTGATGTAGCTATTTAGCATGTAGATTGTATGTAGATTTTGAGATGACATATGCCACATTTTGTAAAAAAAGTTTTGAGTTGGCATATTTGCTAGATTTTTGTATATGTCTACCATTATGGACTATATATACATATATGTACACACACACGCCTTGATATACAATATAATTTAAATTCCTTATGTGCATGTATTCCTACTTCAAAACTTAAAAGTTTAATGTATAATCACTTTACAATGGTTGAGTTATGATCAATAACATGTTATAGATTGATTTCTTGTTATATATGATTGTTTTTCTTGGGAGAAAGATGATACATGTAGTTTCATACCTAAATACATGACTTCATCTTAATTACCATATGATTGTAGTCTTAGTTAGATATAGTTTGATTTTCTTAGAATGACATGTGATCTTTTTTCTTTTAAATGATAATGCATTGTCCAAACACCACTAAGAAGACCTCCTTATTGTTTTCATACTGAAGACTATCTTATTACTAGCATAAAACCAAAGATTTGTACATAAGTAGATGTTACAGGAGTTACTATATATAATTAGTAATAATTAATAAAAAAGAAGCATAGTTGCAATCATATGAAATCTATATTTAACATTTCATTTTAATTTATGCTAAATTAGTACATGTTCAAAATTTGTTTATGCTAAATTATTACATGGATGCTTAGTGTTAGTTAACATATTTGTTGTACTTGACTCTTTTTGTATACATCTCATAATAATCATGATATTGAAACTACTATATTTGATATAGAAACTACTAGATTTGAAATGATAATCATTGATAATTTCTCATCTTACATGTTAAACATGCAAGATACGTGTTAAAAATGACAAAACTTATGATGTTTTTCATTAAAGCAAATATATTTATTTTTGTATCAATGAGCAAAGACATGTTTGTGTGTTTACCCATTTCGTTATCTAGTTTATGCAAAGAAATGTTATCCACAACCTAAATTCAACAGCCATTGCATTTAGAAATGTAAATAGGTATACATCTTAAATGGAAGTATGTTTCAATATCATATACTCCATGTTTCAATATCATATCCTCATTTCATGGTCTGTAGGTCTAGCATACCCTTATTTTACCTTCTATATGGGTTATGGAAAGAGAACATAATGAGGTAAAGAGGAAGACAAAGAGACATAGGGAGAGAGACAAGTTTGGCATGATTTGCATATCCTAATTTCACCTTCTATATGGTCTCCATGCTTTGCATATCCTCATTTCATAGGTCCACATGTTTGACATGATTTGCTTATCCTCATTTCACCTTCTATATGTATAATGTGTTGGAGTACAATCAACACCGAGAGGGGGGGGGTGAATTAGTGTTGTAGCTAAAACAAGTTATTTACTTCTTAACAGAACTTGAAAAGAGAAAGTGAAGAAATCAAACTTGACAATATGCTTTACCAAAGGAAGGAATCAAATATTGAACAACAAATAAGACTGAATGTTCAAGCATGGAAGGAAAATAAATCACACAACAATTGAGACCATGTCACAATAAATTTCATGAGTGGAAAACCCTCATAGGGATGAAAAACCACTCTAAATTGCCTCACTGGCTTAATCATGAAAATCACCAATTACAGAGCCTCATTGGCTTTTAAGTCTCACTGACTTATATCACTGCCTCACTGGCAAAAAGAAGCCTCACTGGCTAATACAATCACCTTGGAAACAAATTGAAGCAATTTAGGGGGTTACTCTGATTCTCTTTTGTATAAAAACCTTGTCTCCTTTTGCTTACACTTGACAAAATTCTTTTCATTCACAACCTGATCAAACTAGCTTCTGATACACATGACAATCTCTGCAATAAACAATGTATTCCTCTACTCAAGAGTCAACACCTGCATTTTTCTTTCTAGCACTGAATATGATCTTCATACTCTAGTTTATCTTCAAGTATCAAATACAATAAACTCCATTATAATCTTCATAAAATTATTAACCCTCATACTGGCATGTAAATTTTCCCTCCCTTATCTCAAATCAATAATCAGAATCAATAAACACTTCGTACAGATCTCATACAAAATTTCTCTGGCCCTTTGTTTATTAATAAATCTTCAAAAATACTACAACAAACCTTTTATAGTACACTGAACATTAATTTTAATCAACTGGCAGTGACCGTTGAGTTCCAAAAAGCATTTAAAAGACATCCATCGGATTTGCCTTTCACGTCAGCTTGCCTTTTAATATCCATTGCATGATCATCTTTGGTGCCCATGAGTCTTCCGTGACCTATAACCTTCAGTGCCCCTAGGAAGTCAAGGCCGGTCATTCAATGACTTGAAACCCCTTAATCATAAATTAAGTTATGTTGTGACCGGATAAGCAGGTCAATACAAAATTAGAAATAAAGTGTATGATGGGGAACTTAGGGTTATAAAGGATGCCTTAAGAACTTAGACTTAGACTTATTTTGTTTTGTTATCCTCATAAAATACAAACCCTAATAGGAGAATTAGGAGATATGTATCTTAGACCCATAAAAAAATAATTATGACTCTACAGAGACCATACAAACTTCAAAGATATACCTCTTTCATTAAATAATTCTTCATACCTCTGTCACAAGAAAACTCTACCATATGCATTGAGAGCATTGAGCCATATCATCATCAAACCAAGCATTGAAATCATATTGAGAACATTAATATGAAGCATAGAAGTATCACCACTGTGAACAAGAGTAAAGATTCTTAAAAACACAAGACACCATGAAGATTGCAAACATCATTAAAGCGAGCACAATGAAATCCTATTTCCATCAATCATAATCAAATCACAACAACCCTGACTATGATCTGCATTAACATTCTACTACTGGCATGAGACACAAGGTAATGAAGACATACAACATCCTCGTGAAGTAAGAATGAAGACACATGAAACATTGACAATAAAGAGAACTCATGATCATGAACATGAAGACAAATAAAGAGCTAATTCCTGATCAAATACATCTACCACTGCTTGAAGACATCATCAAGATGCATGTGAACAGTTAAAGCAACCTGTGCTTACATAAGATGATTTTGATGTCCTTAACACCATCCTCTGAGCTTTGAATTCAACTCAACTCAACCATATCAAAAAGTATCTCTACACTGCATAATCAAGCATGATGAGCACTTGCCAACCATGAAGATCAATACTCTACATGTCTTGTCATGATTAACATATGATGAAGATGAACACCATGAAAATCCATGAAGAAGTCCTCATTACATCTCAAGATCCATTATTTTGACATCAATGGCAAGACAACCAACATGCCAAACATTACATAATGTATCCTCATTTCACCTTCTACATGTATAACATATCCTCATTTCACCTTCTATATGTTTGACATTATTTTCTTACCCTCATTTCACCATCTATATGTTTAACATGATTTTCCTATCATATTTTAATCATCTATAGGTCTAGTATACCCTCATTTCACCTTCTATATGTGTTATGGAAAGAGCAAAATTAGGTAGAGAGGAAGAGAGAGACATAGGGAGAGAAATGTACATTTGGCATTATTCACATATCCTCATTTCACCTTCTATATGGTCTACAAACTTTGCATATCCTCATTTTCCTCATGTCTACATGTTTGACATGATTGGCTTATCCTCATTTCACCTTCTATATGTTTAACGTGATTTTGCTATCATCATTTCATTGTCTATAGGTCTAGTATACCCTCATTTCACCTTCTATATGGTTATGGAAAGAGCATAATGATGTAGAGAGGAAGAGAGAGAGAGAGAGAGATAGGGAGAGAGATTTACTTTTGGCATGATTTACATATCCTCATTTCACCTTCTATATGGTCTACATACTTTACATATCCTCATTTTCCTCGTGTCTACACGTTTGACATGATTTTCTTATCCTCATTTCACCTTCTTTATGTATAACGTATCCTCATTTCACCTTTTATATGTTTAGCATGATTCTCCTATCATCATTTCATTGTCTATAGGTCTAGTATACCCTCATTTCACCTTCTATATGGGTTATGGAAAGAACATAATGAGGTAGAGAGGAAGAGAGGGAGAGAGACACATTTTTTGGCAGTGTAGGGTCCATGTCAGATAACCTGCAGTGCCACGTGGTTGCAAATTTTGAATTGGGAATGAGTTGTGCCCTCGGTGTGATCCAATGTTTGTGGGGGAGTTTAAAATTTTGCCCTTGCAAATGATGAAGATGACTACATAGGGAGAGAGATACATTTGGCATGATTCACATTTGGACCTAACTGACAATGTCAACATGTCAGGGTGGGTGGGTTTATGCTAGTGGAGGCCTTGTTTCATTCCCCAGGTTTCCCAATTGAATCAAGCTACATTGTACGAATAAAGTCTCTTAAGAGACCTAAGAGCAAAAAATTGTCAAACTTTGACATAATAGTTCTCAAACTTAGTGGAACCTATGAATGATCCATTTGCACTTATAGCTGCATGTTAGGTCCCTCCATAATAGCCTCTCTCAGGTTTGACCAACTCAACATCATTTGGTCGTGCCAACGACATATACATTCTTGCAAAATGCCTCTGTGGCATTTAGTGTAAAGGTGCCAAGAGCCATATTTTTCATTCTTCACATTGGGGGACCTAACTGACAGCACCAACAGGTCAGGGTGGGTGGGTTTATGCTAGTTGAAGCCCTATTTCATTAATGAGGTGTCCCAATCGAATCAGGTTACACTGTACCAGCAAAGTCTCTTAAGAGACTTAAGAGCAAAAAATTGCCAAAATTTGATAGAGTAGTTCTCAGACTTTGTGGAACCTATGAATGATCTGTTTGGACCCAAAACTGGATGTTAGGTCCCTCCACAAAAACCTCTCTTAGTTTTGACCAAATCAACATTGATTGACCATGCCAATGTCGGATGCATTCTTGCAAAATGCCTTAGTGGCATTTAGTGTAAAGGTGCAAAGAGCCATATTTTGCATTCTTCACCCTATGGGACCTAACTAATAGCGCTGATAGGTTATGGTGGGTGGTTTTATACTAGTGGAGACCTCATTTCATTCCCCAGGTGTCCCAATTGAATCGGGCTACATTGTACCGACAAAGTCTGTTAAGAGACCTAAGAGCAAGAAATTGCTAAAATTTGACGGAGCAGTTCTCATACTTCATGAAACTTATGAATGATCTATTTGGACCTAAATTTGGATGTCAAGTCCCTTCACAATAACCTCTCTCAGTTTTGACCAACTCAACATCATTTGACCGTGCCAACAACATATGCATTCTTGCAAAATGCCTTAGTGGCATTTAGTGTAAAGACGCCAAGAACCATATTTTGCATTCTTCACCTTGTGGGACCTAACTGACAACATCAACAGGTCAAGGTTGGTGGGTTTATGCTAGTGGAGGCCCTGTTTCATTCCCTAGGTGTCCCAATTGAATTGGGCTACATTGTATTGACAAAGTCTCTTAAGAGATCTAAGAGCAAACATTTTCCAAACTTTGACAGAGTAGGTATCAAATTTTGTGGCACCTACAAATGATCCATTTGGACCTACAACTGTATGTTAGGTCCCTCCACAATAACCTCTCTCAGTTTTGACCAACTCAACATCGTTTGACCTTGCCAATGGCAGATGCATTCTTGCAAAATGCCTCAGTAACATTTAGTGTAAAGGTGCTAAGAGCCATATTTTGCATTCTTCACCCTATGTGACCTAACTGACAACATCGACAAATAAGGGTGGGTGGGTTTATGCTAGTGGAGGCCCTATTTCATTCCCCAAGTGTCCCATTCAAATAAGGCTACATTATACTGTCAAAGTCTCTTAAGAGACCTAAGAACAAAAAATTGCCAAACTTTGACAGAGTAGTTCTCAGACTTTGTGGAACCTACGAATGATCTATTTGACCTAAAGCTGGATGTCAGGTCCCTCCACAATAACCTCTCTCAGTTTTTACCGACTCAACATCGTTTGATTGTGCCAACAATAGATGCATTCTTGCAAAATGCCTTAGTGGCATTTAGTGTAAAGGTGCCAAGAGCCATATTTTGCATTCTTCACATTGTGGGACCTAATTGATAGTGCTAATAGGTCAAGGTGGGTAGGTTTATTCTATTGGAGGCCATGTTTCATTCCCCAGGTGTCGCAATCGAATCAGGCTACAATGTATCGACAAAGTCTCTTAAGAGACCTAAAAGCAAAACATTGCCAAACTTTGATGGAGTAGTTCTTAGACTTCATGATACCTATGAAGGATCCATTTAGACCTACAGATGGATACTTGGTCCCTCCACAATAACCTCTCTCAGTTTTGACCAACTTAACATCGTTTGACCGTGCCAATGGTGTATGCATTCTTGCAAAATGCCTCAGTGGCATTTAGTGTAAAGGTGCCAAGAGCCATATTTTACATTCTTCACCTTGTGGGACCTAATTGATAGCACCGATAAGTCAAGGTAGGTGGGTTTATGCTAGTGGAGGTCCTATTTCATTCCCTAGGTGTCCTAATCAAATCAGGCTACATTGTATGAACAAAGTCTCTTAAGAGACCTAAGAGCAAAAAATTGTAAAACTTTGATGAAGTAGTTCTCAAACTTCATGACACCTACGAATGATCTATTTGGACCTACAATTGGATGTCAGGTCCCTCCACAATAACCTCTCTCAGTTTTGACCAACTCAACATTGTTTGACTATGCCAATGATAGATGAATTCTTCACCTTGTGGGACCTAACTAACAACACCAACATGACAGGGTGGGTGGGTTTATGCTAGTGGATGCCTTGTTTCATTCCCTAGGTGTCCCAATCGAATTAGGCTACACTGTATCGGTAAAGTCTCTTAAGAGACCTAAGAGAAAAAAATTACCAAATTTTGACGGAGTAGTTCTTAGACTTCATGGCACCTATGAATGATACATTTGATCCTACAGTTGCATGTCAAGTCCCTTCACAACAACCTCTCTTAGTTTTGATCAACTCAACATCATTTGATTGTGACAACGTCAGATGTATTCTTACAAAATGACTCAGTGACATTTAGTGTAAAGGTGCCAAGAGCCATATTTTGTATTCTTCACCTTGTGGGACCTAACTGATAATGTTGAAAGGTTAGGGTGGGTGGGTTTATGCTAGTGGAGGCCTTGTTTCATTCCCCAGGTGTCCCAATTGAATTTGGCTACACTATATCGACAAAGTCTCTTAAGAGATCTAAGAGCAAAAAATTTCCAAACTTTGACAAAGTAGTTTTTAGGCTTCATGAAACCTATGAATGATCCATTTGGACCTACAACTAGATGTCAGGTCCCTCCACAATAACCTCTCTCAATTTTGACCAACTCAACATCGTTTGATCATGCCAATGATGGATGCATTCTTGCAAAATAACTCAATGGTATTTAGTGTAAAGGTGCCAAGAGCCATATTTTGCATTCTTCACCTTGTGGGACCTAACTGATAGTCCCTACATGTAACATGTATTCTCATATTACCTGGTTCGTCACATCAAATTTACTAGAAAGTAAATTAACATAATCATCATAAATAATTGTTTTGCTAAAACAATTAATCATTTGTATAATCAGTAAGTAAAAAGCATATCTTTTCTGAATATTTTCAAACTGAAAATTACAACACATTCAAAGACAACATTTTAGTGAAATCTTTCACTTTTACAATTACAATATCTTGCTCAAGGCAATAAGAATAAGTTTACATAAAATTTGACTTTCAAGTCAACATAATAAATATACTGCATCTGGAGTTTTGATATTTGTCTTCATAAGTCTTGGCTTGTCATCTTCTTGGGAAGGAGAGCATCATATGAGTGCTTTTCCTCCAGCCACAGGCCGATGGTCCCCTATGCACCTTCCTTCCCAGAAGTGGCCCTACCCTTCACGAAGGGAATAGATATAAATAACCAACAAGTTTTGCCATCTGAGTTTTCTAGTGTTGTGTCCTACATAACCAATCATGGTCATACAACTATAGATCCCCTCTAACAAAGTATGACACTGTTGGATGGTTATGCAATTTGGAACATAGTGAACTGACTAATGCATGCAGAGATAGATGTATTACTTTGGCCAAAGATTTAATATAAATAGATGTTTTGCAATGAACGTAGTCAATTGGTCACCCACTTCTAACTTGACTTAGAAACTATCTCATCCTACAATGAATTTAGCTTGACCAAATCTAGTCATGCAGTGTCTTAATAAATCTCACCCATAGTCTTCCTGACTTAAGTTATCCACTATGATATCTAGAGTACAAGACCAAGATGGTTCAAATTGAGGTCTTAATCTTTCGAAGAAGTTTCTTGTTGCAACTACAACATGGAATCTATGACTCCTTGTCACTCTAATTCCTTATTTCAAAAGTTTATATTCATTCTTGGTTTTGGTGTCTAGTATCTACATAGAGAGTAGTTTTGTTTATAACCTATAAAGTTCACCAAGGTACTCATTGGTTTAAGGATTCTTATCTAATCCTCTTCGACAATGACTTTGTTTTACTTGATAGTCGAATAAAGAGTCTTATGTTTACCAAACATTCTTGTATTATTTGAGGTTTACCTTCTCTAACCCCAAAACAATATTACAATCTTGTTATTTGAAGATAAAAGAATATCAAATATTTGACAATAATAACTACTTTGTTCAAGGTCTCAAGAATCATCTTCACTCTTCGAGTGTCATCTAGAGTTCTTGCAAAGTAAACTGAAGATGTGGTAAACTCAAGTGCATAAAAACATATGAAATTATACCTCAAACTTGATGCCTCCTCACTCCTTGATAAGGTGGAAGGAGAAGCACCCAATTCTCCTTAGCTTTACCCAACTAGACTTCTCAATGTGAAATGCTCTTCAAATGCAACACAAAATTTAGTATAACCTAGCTAAAGGGATGAAGAATTTAAAGGGATTTTGGCATAATGATCTTGCTCTAAAATTAGACGTAAAAATGGCTTGTGGAGGCTTGTATTTATAGGCAATTCTAGGGTGAGATTGATCCAATGGTGGAGATTAAAAGTTGAGATCAATGGTGGAGGATGAAAGATGAGATCAAGGGCTAAGATCTCATCAACAACAATGGAGGGCTAGGAATAAAAATGAATTTAAAATTCATTTTTGGGGAAGGCTTTGCATTAAATGTGATGAGGTCACATGAGGAAATAAAAAATTATTTCCTTGGGAGGATGTAGAATTTTTAATTCCATTTTATGTGGAGTTGTGAGACACATATGACACATGGGTATTTTTAGAACCCACATGTGTGAGCTCATGGCATAGAGAAGAGCTTAGCATGGAAAAAGAAAGGTGAGGTCAAAGGGTCATGTGACCTATGGGAATATTTTAGAATTTTTAATTTGTGGGTTGTGGGAAAATGAGTTAATGATGCTTTGACCAAGTTAATCAGGGTGATTAACATAATTAATGTGGCTGAAAATAATTAGTGAATTAATTAAACAAGGTTTAACATTAATTAAATAGTGATTTATTTAATTAATCTAGGTCTAGGGGATAGGTAGGTTAGGGTAGCTAATTAAATATTGGAAATTTAATCAACTACGCTAGGTGTAGGCTGATTAGTAGGGTAGATTAATTAGATAAGTGTGATTTACCTAATTAAATAGGTTTAGGAAAGTGGACAAATTAATCAAATAAATATTTATCATATTTATTTAATTAACTGGGATGATGTTAGTAAGGTATGATGTTGAATTAATTTAGTTTGAAGGGTAAATTGATGACGAATAGATGGATGATTCAGGGGTAAGTTAGGCTAATTAATTAAAATTTTTTTTAATTAATTAATTGGACATGAAATTAGTGATGCAGATGATGGTCTAAGGGTGGTTGAAGGGTTAAGATATTTTTAGGTGTCTACATTTCCCCCTCTTTGATGTGGCATCGTGACCTAATAGGGAAATGACATCAAGTCAAAGAATTTTGCCCTAGCTACTGGTAAGGAGTGAAATGGATGATGAGGGATGCCCCCTTGAGAGGTCAAGTGAAAAAAAAATGTTTTGGATGAACTTTTGAAAGGAGGAAATAGTGGTGAAAAATAGATAGAGGATACAGAATTAGGTGTACAGGAAGAAAAATAGATGAAAAAAGATAAATTTTGTGACATGTGGAGAGAAAAAGGTGTATGGGGGTATAACATGGCGGCTATTTATAGAAAGTGTGAGCCCAAAGTACCACATTTGCATACTTTAAGCTTATTGGATGAGAGAAAGGAGAAGGATACATGACACATCCGACGTTCTCGTGATTCCAACACTGATTCAAGAGGGTGCGTGACTATGGCAGATTGACAGAGGTGGACCCACAGGTATGTCGGTCAACCCTAGCTTCGTGATTTTGGGTAGTTTACGGGCTCAGGAAATGGGTAGTTAGGTAGAATGGAGCTATCACATAGCTGTGTGGCGCCATTAGGACGCAGATTAGCATGATCCTCTAGATCAGTGCCATGGGTAAAGGGGGGATTTCAAATGATTTAGTGCCATCCTTCCAAGTTTTAGCATCATCATCTCGTTTAGCACCATGGGTGAAAAGGTCAGTTCAAATGGTTTAGCGCCATCCGGGCAGGGTTTAGCGCCAAGCTCTAGTTTAGCGCCTAAAATTTAGGGTTTTCTAGTTTAGCACCATCCATTGGCACTTTAGCGCTAAGCTCTTGTTTAGAGCCATAAGGGTGGGGTTTAGCACTAATCTCTAGATTAGCACGAGGGGGTTTTGGAAAATTTAGGTTAAATGGTGGTTTAGCACCATGTGGTCATGGTTTAGCACTAAGCTTTAGCTTAGCACCAAAGGGTGAGGAATTAACACCACCTCTTAAAGTGGCGCGATGTGCCCATGGATTAACACCATGTTATGGATTGGCACCATAAGGTTATGAATTAGTTCCATAGAGCTATTTTGAGGAAGAGGGCTGATTTTTGGTGATTTTTGGATGCAGATTCTAGTTAGAATCTTGTAGTCACGAGAGTGCCAGGTTCCATCAGTGATGGCATTGAGATCACAGTTTGATGATGTGGATCTAGCCTGACTAGGGAGGATAGGAGTTAAGATGATCTCTGAGATGCCTTGGATATATGCTCATAGGGCGATGATGTTGGCATTAGTGGAGAGGTGGAGGAGCGAGACATGCTCCTTTTTGCTTCCTATGGGTGAGATCACGATCACCTTAGAGGATGTATGGAGGATCCTTAGGATACCCATATACAGAGAGCAAGTGGTATATGATCTGCAGTTGGGAGTAGCAACCTTGGACAGAGCATTTGTTCCTATTCATCTAGTATAAATCGATGACCATCGATATATGAGATATAGATAGACTCTGTTAGCTGGGGTGGATCAATTTACACTATATGTGTGGGCATTGGTTGGAGGGATACTGATTCCGGATTAACGATTGCAGGGCTTTACCATTGGCTGGGGGAGAGTGATCGAGGATATGATCACTTGAGATGTGATGTTTTCATGGTGCCCATGCTTATTAGCCTTGTTGTATCACAAGATACATCTGGTAGTCTATCATTTAGATAGGGCTTTGGGGGCAGGAGTGACATTGCTCCATGTATGGGCATGTGAGCATACCGGGATTACAAGGCCTGATTCAACCTATCATAGGGGGCAGTTTAAGGCATTTGTGTCTTTGTATCGACCACCTATGGTGCATACACACATGAGACAGTTACGGTATTGGCAGCGACAATTTGGTGACCTAGATATGATTATCTGGTGGCCATATATAGATGTGGAGGCATGGGTTGACGATGATATCCATATGCCTTTCACATTCCAACCTTAATATCTGATGGGGTGAGGAGACCACATGATAGATAGATATATTCCATCATGAGTGATGCAACAATTTGGGCAGGTTCAAGATTTGCCCCAGGTGATGGCTATTTTTTCTCGGACACCCCAGGATATACCAAGATGGCCTATGCAGATTCAACCACAGGTGGCCTTATTAGATTGGGTAGGACTGCATCCAGTATAGTGGGACTGTGACAATGACATCGTCAATGCGGGGACGACCCTGACCTACAACCGATGGTGGTAGCAAACGAGGCCTGTTTGTTTGACTGATCTGATGACAAAGCTTGATCTGACAGTGGAGACAGAGGATGAGGAGGGAGAGTAGGGGGATGAGGTTATGGTAGAGTATGTTATGGAGGAGGTTTCGATCAAGGAGGGGGACAATATCAATGTTTTGGTTGCGGTAGCTGTAGGGCAGGCAACGGGAGGAGGACAGGCCCCTCAGGTTCAGGTGCCAAGATAGGTAGGGCAAGTTCCACAGCAGTAGGCACATGCACTAGTGTAGGGATAGGTACCTCAGTAGGTACAGGGATAGGTGCCACAACAGTAGGCACCACAGTAGCAGGCACCACCACAACAGGAGGCACCACCATAGCAGGTACCGGTGCAGGTGGGTACTTTAGGGGTGGGGACATCAGGGTCAGGGCCTGATCCTATTGTGTGGATTGGCCGACAGTGATCTTGGCCTTAAGGGGATGGAGACTTTACACATAGGTGGCCACCCTGGAGGATCAGGTGGCGAGGTAGAGGCAGGATGTGGTGCAGGTGACCGTAAAGTGAAGCAATGCTCTAGGGCAGCTGTAGAGGCTACAAGGGGTACAAGCCTTGTTGGAAGGACTTAGTGGTGGTGATGGGGATCCCCAGATCTAGATCTTGCAGGGCCAGATAGGGCATTTCTAGGGGAAGATGCAGGCACAACTGGCTCAGGTTATTGGTGAGTGAGATACAGAGATTCTACTGTGGCAGCGGGTGGAGGTGAAGCTGCAGATAGCTGAGGCTCAAGCTCAACAGGCTGAGGCATAGGTTGCCTAGTTGCATGATGATATTACACGTATGCAGGGTGTCATTGCTAGCACCAACATGGCTTAGATGTGGGGGGATTACTCGGCCTCTTAGCAGCAGATACAAGAGTTGCAAGAGCAACTATCAGATCAGCAAGCTAGGTCAGAGTCTTATTATGGAGAATATTGTAATATAGTTCCTGAGGGTTAGAGGGTCCCTAGTTACAGCCAGAGGAGTAGATCAAGGATGTCAGGCTTGTAGAGATCTAGATGATCTCAACAGTTTGTACAACAACCACCATCTCAACAACAACATCTTATGGGGCCACCACCACAATGTCCACTGGTTCTCCTACTAATTCTGCTAAGGGGTCATCAGCCCATGGTTCCTGATTCTATGTATATGCCTTCAGGATTTGTATTTTGATATTATTCAACCTTTAGGCCTTGTTGTATTATTACATTTACCCAATGTGTATTTTGAGCTATACATGTATATTTTTTTGGTGGCGATATATATGATTATGTTGTTGCGGTGATTATGGATGTTTATGGATGTTATTTATGTATGCTTACATATGAGTTTATGGATTTATTCATTGATGTATGATTATGGATGGATATATGTATATTATGATGCCGATGTATGGTATGCACATGGATTATGATGTTGTATGATATGGATGGATAGATGTTTAGGTTAATGTAATGTAAATATATGCTTAGATTAGTAAACATATATTATGGAATGAATAATGGAATGGAAAATATATGCTCAGATTAATAAACATATATTATGCAATGGATAATGAAATTTTAATGGTAAATGATATGCAATGGTTAATGATATGTGATGGTCAATGGTTAATGCAATGATTAATGATAAGTGATGGTGATATGGTAGTATGATGTGATGTTATGGATTTTTGTCATAATACATTGTGGTGTTTAGAACTATGGGAGATGGGGTTAGAGGGTTTGGGGAAGGGTTGGGATAGGTTCAGGGATGGATAGGTTAGGATAGTTTTAGGGATGGTTTGGATCAGTTTAGGGATGGTTGGGATAGGTTTAGGGATGGCTAGAATAGGTTAGGATAGGTTTAGTGATGGACAGGTTAGGATAGGTTTAGGGATGGTTGGGATAGGTTTAGGGATGGCTAGAATAGGTTAGAATAGGTTTAGGGATGGTTAGGATAGGTTTAGGGATGGTTGGAATAGGTTTAGGGTAGGTTTAGGGATGGTTGGGATAGGTTTAGAATGGTTAGGATAAGTCACTAGACACCACGTTGTTAGAGGGATTTTGTTGTGGGATGAAGTGGGGTGGGGTGGGATGAAGGATAGAAGCTTGTCAGGGTGGTTGGTGAGATTGGGTTGGTTAAATGTGAAGCCTAGATATTGATTTGATGGATATGGGATGAGGGATAGATGGGCTAGGATAAGCATTTGTGTTGACATTTTGAGAGAATTTCTAGATTTATTATAGCACAAGGGGACATTTTCACTAGGGTATGAAGGACTAAGGGGATGATATATATCTGTCTTTGCATGGACTAGACCCACAAATAATACGATGATCCCATGCATTCCCAAGGTAGTATAATCTTGCTTAGATGAGGGAAGCAGACTCATAGCATAAGTCCTTAGTACATAAAAGGTATGATTGACCTTAGATGTAAAAGGGGGACAATATGCTAGAACTAACCCTACATCTTCAAGATATGAATGCCATACTTGGAGTAATGAGACCAACCCACAAGCACAACATACAAAACAATGACCATGTCCCATTCTAGGTGTTTTCTGCCATGTACCATGATATAGTGAGATCGAGGTAGCTTTGGAATGATCCCTAAAATGAGACCAAAGATAAAAATCAATAATCAAAAAGACCAACAAACCATACAAACAACCATTATATCTCTTTCCAAGATAAGTGTTGATAGGATGATGAATTTTGCCTATTGTAGGAACTATATATACATTAAGGCAAGAATTAGTTGGATGTTGTTGGATAAAATTTGAAGGATAGGAAAAAGGATAGTAGGCCATATGTCATGATTGTAGTTGGTTTGTTGATTGATGATTTTTGCGTGAGATATGTTGTGTTTAAGAGTATGCTTAGCCAGTGTATTGTTCTTGGATTTAGTAAGCTCAAGAAATAGGGACCATCCAAGCAGGTTGGATGGGTGCATCTTTTGTACCTACGTTCTGGATACTTCCTTCATATTCCAGACTGCCTACATACCCTGTATCCATGGGATCAAGGCACTTTAAGATGTAGGTGATGATGAATATGTAGTTTTGGTTTATAGTGATGATGTAGAGTTGGTTTGGGGTGGATGAGATAATGATGTGTTAGATAATTGTGATGATGGTTGATATTGTTTTTGGGTTTTTATAATTTTTTTTTTGGGGGTTTTTGGATTTTTGCTATTTTTGGATTTTTTTTGTTTTCTATTTTTTTTAGATTTTGTTATTTTTGTGATGTTTTTGGATTTTTCAAAATTTAAGCTGTACATGGAGGGCATACAAGGATCCTCTTTTCAGGAATCTGCCTCGGGTGGGGTGATGAAGGGATGGGGGATGATATGGGGTTGAATGTTTTAGAATTCCAAGCCAAGGGATGGAGGTGATATGGAATGATGTGGGGGATATGAGGACTTATTAGATGGTAGGACTGACCACTACCTATGGTGCTCGAGACAGGTTTTCACCATGGTACTTATCCAAGGTGTCACCAAAGTGATTTTCACTATTGGATGACTTTATTGTACTCACATTTTTCTTGATTTTTTTTGTATTTTTTGACTTGGGATACTCGATGGGCTAGGATAAAACCTTTTTAGGTGCATGATATTCATCAACTCATCTAGAGGCTACCCATCAGGTGTTGCAAGCTGATAAGCTCCTAAGCCTTAGCTAGCTATGATGACATAGGGTCCGAACCAATTAGGTTTGAACTTTCCTTTCTTGTGGCACTCTTGTAGGTTTCTTTGATTTTCTATAAGGACAAGGTCACCTATCTCAAACTGATGATTCTTAATCTTTTTTTTGTAGCTCCTACATAGGCAATTTTGATAGGCCTAGAGATGGTTTAGAGCACTTAGACACTTTTCATCTAGCAATTCTAGCTGATTTAGGCATGCAACTTGATACTCCTCAGTAATGATATTCTGCAATGAAATTCTAAGAGAAGGGAGCTCAACCTCTATAGGTAAAATGACTTCAAAACTAAATACTAAAGAGTATGGAGTGGCTCCTGTGGGGGTGCAAATGCTTGTGGGATAAGCCCATAGGGATGGATTAAGTGAAAGGTGTCAGTCACGACTGACTTCATTAACCATCTTTTTAGGATTCATAAGATGGTTTTGTTGGAAGCTTCAGCCTGACCATTACCTTGAGGGTAATATGGTGTAGAAAAGTGGTGGTGGATGTGAAACTTTTCATAAAGTTTGAGAACTTCTTGGTTTTTTAATGGTTTCCCGTTATCAGTGATGATGGAGAGGGGGATGCCATAATGATATATTATGTAGTGAAGGATAAATTTTGTGATTTGGATACCAGTGGAGTAAGTGAGTGGAATGACTTCTACCCACTTGGTGAAATATTCAGTAGCGGTGATGATAAATTTGTGGCCATTGGATGATGGTGAATTTTGCTTACAAGATCGAGCCCCCATTGTGAAAAGGGCCAGGGAGTTGTGATTGACTGTAATTCTTGTGATGGTGCTTGGATAAGATCACCATGTTGCTGGCATGGTAGACATTTGTTTACAAATTGATGAGCATCTTGTTCGATAGTGGGCTAGTAGTATCCTATCCTTAGAATTTTCTTTGCTAGAGTAGGTCCACTAGAGTGTGCCCCACAAATACCTTTGTGTACCTCTAGCAAGGCTACTTCGACTTCCCTAGAATCAAGGCATCGCAAAAGAGTACCATCAAGACTTCTTCGACAGAGGGTATCACCTATGATGGTGAAACAAGAGGCTCAATGGATGAAGATTTTTTGTTGGGCGGATGTTAGGTTGGGTGGGATGATGTTATCATGGAGTTACATGTAGTTTTCTTCGTACCATAGAGATAGGGGACCAACAATGTCGCATACTAGCTTAGATTGTGGGATGTCATAGGCTAGCATTGGAAGCTCTTTAATTAGGAACTCACATTTTTTTCTATCCTTTTTCATGTCAACCAGAGATCCTATAGTAGCCATGGCATCTGTTGCTTTTTTATTCAATCTTGGTATTTGTTCAAAATGGATGTCATGAAAATAATCCTTGAAATTGTCAACCATTCTTTTGTATGGCAGGAGTTTGTCATCCTTTGTCTTGTATTCATTGTTGACTTGTCTGATAAGTAGCTAGGAGTCACCATAAACTGTAAGCTTTTATATCTTCCACTAGATGGCCATGCGAAGTTCTGTGATAAGGGCCTCGTATTCTGCTACATTGTTTCTACATGGAAATGTTATTTTGTAGGGGTAACAAACAAGATGCCTGCCCTCGAGCCATGATGTGTGCAGGATCCGTCAAAATACATTTTCCATGTATTTGTTATTGGTGCTACTGTCAGTATTGGCTCATCTAGGAATTTTGAAAGCAATGGTTGTTCTGTCGGGATAGGTGCATCAGAAAATTGATCAACAATCACTTGTCCTTTGATAGCTTCTCTCTATGTACTCAATGTCAAACTCACTTAAGATCATGACCCACTTAGCCATCCGTCTCATGAGAGATGCTCTAGTCAATAGGTATTTCAGCGAATCAATTTTGGAAATGATTTTTGTCTTGTTATTGAACATATAGTGTCTTAACTTTTGTGATGTGAAGATAACGACAGGGCATGCTCATTCAATAGGAGTATAATTTATCTCATAGGTCACCAAAGTGCAGCTAATATAATATATGGCTCTCTCTTTCCCTTGTTCATCATGTTGTGCTATCAAAGCCCCTATTGTTGTTTCTAATGTGGAGATGTATAGGAGGAGGGGTTGTCCTTGCTTTGGTGGAATAAGGACGGGTGACATAGCAAGATATTCCTTTAGCTGCTCAAAGGTCTTCTGACACTTGTCATCCCTAACAAATGCTATATTTTTTCAAAGAAGATGCTGGAACGATTGACACTTATCTGCAAGTTGTGCTATGAAGCGGCGAATAGATTGAAGATTCCCTTGAAGACTACGAAGTTTCTTGAGTGTTTTAGGTGGAGACATGTCCACTATAGCCTTAACCTTGGTAAGGTCAACTTCTATCCTTCTTCTTGAAACAATGTATCCTAGGAGTTTTTCGGCGGTGACCCCAAAGACACATTTCTTAGGATTTAGCTGCACCTTGTATTTCTCTAATCTATCAAAGATTTTTGCCAACAAATTCAAATGGTCTTCTCTAGTCTTTGATTTTCCCAACAAATCACCTACGTAATCTTCCATTATAATATAGAAAAGGTCATGGAAGATAACTGTCATGGCTCTCTGATATGTGGCTCTTGCATTTTTCAACCCAATGGGCACCACAACCCAGTAGTAGGTTCCCCATGGACATATGAAAGAGGTCTTGTGTCGGTCTTCCTCTACTATCCTGATTTGGTTATAAATGAAAAATCCATCCATTAAGGAAAACATTTCATGTCCTTCAATGAGATCCACAATGTTATCTATGTTGGGTAGCGGAAAGTCATCTTTAGGGCATGCCTTATTAAGATCTCAGAAGTCTATGTAACAGTGGATGCCCCCAGTGACTTTTGCTATGGGTATGTAATGTTTGATATCACCTCAGGATAATCTATAGGATGAATGAACCCCACATCTAGAAGCTTTTTGAGTTCTGCCTTGATGAGGAGTGCCACTTGTGGATTTATTTTTCTTATCTTCTATTTTATTAGTTTTGCATCAGGATGTATATTGACAAGATGATGGAAAACTAGAGTGGGATCCAATCCTAGCATATCGACATATGTCCATGCAAAGTAATGAATCCTTTGTTTGAAGAAAGCCAAGAAGGCTTCTTATTCTGTTGTTGTGAGGGATTCTGCTTGAAATGTGATCTTGGGTGCTTATTCTATTCCAAGGTTCATTTCCTATGATGTTTCTGCTAGGATCTGTAACCTTTCTTAATATAGCTCAGGTACCTCGAGGAGATCCATTCTCTTATCCCCTAGAACCTTGGGGAGGTTTTCGCTAGGAGATACATCCTTTATTTTTATTTTTTCATCATTCAAAAGTGCCACAAAGTGGTTTTAACTAGGGGATGTTATTTTTATTTTCATATTTTTACGACTAAGAGATTGGATTGTCTCCCCAAAGTATGTGGAAGTGTTTAGTTCCATGATATATCCGGCCTTGTGGTCTCCAAGGGGAAAGTGGTCTCTAACCCCATCATTTCAGCTATAGCTTCATCATTTTGTATGACATCAAGGATGAGAGATCCTTGTTGGTCCCAATCTATGAGTTGGGGATAGATGAGAGGTAGGTCATTGGATATTGATGGCATGGTTGTTAGGGTGTAGATGGTGCATATGGATGATTTGAAAAGTTAATCAAAATTGACAAAGAGTCTTGATGGTCCTCTTCTTTGACGTTGTTGATCATAGGAAAAGACTTAGCATCCTCACTTAAGATACACTCAAGTTCGGTGGGGATAGACTCTTGTTTTATGTACCCTAACCCACAGAGATAAGGATTCCTTGTTGTGCTTGGATGGGTTTGATAATTTGATGCAGAGGGGGCTACTAATTTACCAATTGATGCAATAATGAGATACTAATCCATTCAAATATACAACACAACACTTCAACAAGCCTATGCAAGAATGCTAAAAATAAAATATTACAACAAAGATATGAAGAGAAATATGCACACAATCTTTTATTCAAATCTAAAAATGCATTACAAAATAAGGAAGCTTGTGAGCTTCTAAGAATTACACATCCAACACTGGCAACAAATAAATTTCTCCACCTCTAGACTCCTTCCCCAACATCTGGGTCTCTCCTTAATTTTCTTCTCCCAGCTCTAATAAAAACCCGTCACTTATTCCTTTCACCGCGCCCTCATTTTTTGGAATTTTCTAAAACAGTTTCTGGGTTTCGTGCCTCGTCTTCCCATCTTTCTAGAACATGTTTAGTTTATTAATTTTGATAAGATATGAGAAATTTATACTTAGTTTACCGAGACCGAGTCTCATAATTATGACCCCCCTCTTGGAGTTAAAATTTTTGGAATTTAATAAAATAAAATTTTGGGAGTTAGGTCCACCAACCTGGGCCATAAAGACCACTTACAAGATTCCTTACATTATGACGGTTACAATAATAAGTGCCATTTATTCCATGATTCTTGGCAGCCCCACTTATGATAGAATCAACCCCACTTATGACAAAAATTAGCCCCCACTAAAATAAAATTTAATGCCTTTGCCTAGGAAAGATATTCTCCACTATTTGAGGCATTTATAAATTACCGGGGCATTTTTCCACAAAAATTACATTTACCAATATGCCCAAGGAAAATTATATTTGTTGCAAATTAAAATATTATTTTCCAAGCCCATAAACCTTATTAAAAACAAACAAACAAAAATTAAAATATTTTTGGTGATGTAAGGTTGCCATTGACCATGGATGCTCCTACATTAGACTCCTGGCCAAAAGAAAATCTAAGCCCTCTTGGATGGAGGGTAGTAACAGGTCTTCATCCTTTGAATGCTCCTCCTTGATGTCCTCTATGCTCTGCCTCTTGTCCTCTTTGAAACAACTCCAATTGATCTTCATTTTCACTTTAGGTTTTCCCAACTTCTTGTTAAGGTTCTTAGGTCTGTCAAATGGAAACAACTTCTTCATATCTGCTGCTTTGGATACTTGCACCTGAATAATGACAACTTCATTCATCAAAACACATTGGTCAGTACCAACAATGTATTCTTTACTTTTATTAACAATAATATGTCTTTCTACTTGTTCAAATTGCTCTTGAGACTAAAAATGAAATGAAGGCTCATCCACAACCATGTCTACTTTGTATTCTTCAATGATTGATGTCAAAACAGTCATAGATGTACTCACCATTTCATTGCTTACTTCTTCCTCTGTCTGAGATTGCTTTTGTTCTTCCTCTATTGCTGCTGTCCTTGCTTGTCTTCTTCTTTGGACAATTTTCTTGATGGGCCATGTAACCATCCTCTTCAATGATAAGTGCCAACTTTGCAATTGCTGCATCTCCTGAACTATTCTTTCCATATCTTTTTCCATCTCTTCCACAACTTGCCTTAGTTCTCTTATCTCTTTCTCAACCTCTATTTGCCTCATCTTTTCCTCTTTCCTCTTCCTCTCTTTTTCTTCTTGCTTCTTCTTTTGTGAACCCCCAGCCTGCAAGTACCTTCTAAATAAATCCTTCTCCTCTTCAAGAAAGTCCCTTTAACCTTGATTCCTCTTGTCTTTGCCTCACCTAGGTCTCTTCTTTTTTTCTCTACCTAGTCTTTTGGCAACCATGTTCTTTCTTCAACTTGCACAAACACAAACACACAAACACCAAACTCTCTTGCCTAGACCTTTTGAGCTCTGATACCAATTGATGCAGAGGGGGCTACTAATTTACCAGTTGATGCAACAATGAGATACTAATCCATTCAAATCTACAACACAACACTTCAACAAGCCTATGCAAGAAGGCTGAAAATAAAATATTACAACAAAGATATGAAGAGAAATCTGCACATAATCTTTTATTCAATTCTGAAAATGCATTACAAAATAAGGAAGCTTGTGAGCTTCTGAGAATTACACATCCAACACCTGCAACAAATAAATTTCTCCACCTCTAGACTCCTTCCCCAACATCTGGGTCTCTCCTCAATTTTCTTCTCCCATCTCCAATAAAAACCCATCACTTATTCCTTTCACCGCACCCTCATTGTTTGGAATTTTCTAAAATAGTTTCTAGGTTTTGTGCTTCTCCTTCCCAGATTTCCAGAACATGTTTAAATTCTTAATTTCGATAAGATATGAGAAAGTTATTCTTATTTTATCAAGACTAGGTCTCATAATTATGACCCCCCTCTTGGAGTTACAAATTTTGGAATTTAATAAAATAAAATTCTGAGAGTTAGGTCCACCAACCTGGGCCATAAAGACCACTTACAAGATTCTTTACACTATGACGGTTACAATAATAAGTGCCATTTATTCCATGATTCTTGGCAGCCCCACTTATGACAAAAATCAGCCCCCACTAAAATAGAATTTAATGCATTTGCCTAGGAAAGATATTCTCCACTATTTGAGGCATTTATAAATTACTGGGGCATTTTTTCCACAAAAAATACATTTACCAATATGCCCAAGGAAAATTATATTTGTTGCAAATTAAAACATTATTTCCCAAGCCAATAGACCTTATTAAAAACAAACAAACAGAAATTAAAATATTTTTTGTGATGTAAGGTTGCCATTGACCATGGATGCTCCTGCATCATAATTCCTTGCTCATGAAGGCCTATGCCTCCTTGTCCTTTGTAACCCATGTATTTGACAATTTTGAGACCCTTTCCATAGATCTCGATTGGGAGAATAGGAGCTTCTTGTTGTTCATGTTCATCTTTGTATAACCAAGAGGATATGTCTTCGAGGACATCTTGTTCAAGAAGGTGCTTTTTCTCAAATGTTGGCATTGGCTTGCATTTGATGATTACCATGAAGACTTCATCTTCTTTAGGAGCACCAAATGTCTTAGGGGATGGTGGCAATAGACCCACACAAAATGTGCCATGTAGGTCACACTCACCACATCCCATGTCACTTATCTTGATCTTGACCTCGGGAGGAGTAGATGTTTGTGATGTGGACGCAATGTTGGAAGGGTCAATGTATGAGATGGAGGATCTTGGGTTGGTGTTGGTGGTTGACATTTTGGTGGTGTTATTGTAAGGATAAAAAGTTCTATCATATACTTCCAAGAAGCTGTAGTATTAGAAAGGATGGGGGTCGACATAGATAGTGACTTCTGTGCTGTTGTGTGGGAAGTTTAGGCATTGATGAAAATTGTTGGATGGAATGGATTGCATGGCATGAATCAATGGTCGGCCAAGGAGAATGTTGTACGGGAGGTCAAGATTGAGAACTTGACATTTGGTTTCTAAAATCTTTTGTCCCACTTGAATGGGAAGTTTAATGGTGCCCTCAGACAATCTTTCGGTATCATCATATCCTTTGATGGTTATACACTCACTAGCATCCACAACCACATCAGAGTATCCCAAGTGTTTTAATAGTTTTAGAGTGCAAATATTTAGGCCAGAGCCACCATCTATTAAGACTCGTTTGATGGTATGTTTATGGATTAGGACTTTAATGTGGAGGGCTTTGTTATGTTAGGCATTAGATGCGGGTAGGTCCTTTTCCGAGAAGGTGAGATGATGAGGTGAGGTGATGTGGCCTACCATGGCTTGGAATTGATCAACATTCAAGTTGGTAGGGACTTGGGTTTCCATCAAGGCCTTGTCGAGGACATCCTTGTGGAGGGGAGATGAACGAAGCAATTAGAGGATGGAAATTCACACGGGAGTCTTTTCGAGGTGATCTGGGAGATTATACTTGTGGGTGGATGGAGGATTAGTAGGCGTGGATGTAGGAGGTTGATCGTTGGTGGGGGCTCTGTGGATGGAGATACGGCCATAACGAATGGTAACGACGCAATTGGGTGTCTTGGCTCTAATGGTGATGGTATTGATATGGTTAGGATAATCTTCTATTTGACCCACTACGAAGTCAAAAGAAGGAGATGGCATAACGTTATAGCTTTGATTGGATGATGAGGCTTTTCCTTTGTTATAATCTGGAAGTGGATCCTTACATATGCTCCTAAATTGGCATTAGGTGATTGCTTTGGAGGTTCGTCAATGGTTATATCACATCTATCTATAAGATCTTGGATGCAATGTTTCAACCTCATACATTTATATGTTTTATTCCCTTTCACACGATGATATTCACAATAGGAATTTTCATCAAACCAAGAGGGTTTAAATTGATTTTCATCATAAGGATGAATAGGGGGTAATGTTATCAAATCTGCCTTTACAAGACTGTTTAAGACATTTTTGATGGGTTACCCTAAAGCTATGAATCTCCTCTTCAGGTTATTGTTTTGTCTTGGCGGTCTCCTAGGAACATTTACATTATTGTTGTTTGTGGATGTACTTGGTGGAGTTGGATTTTGTACATTTTGGATGACCTTCACATCAGTGACACCGTCATTGAGGGTGTTTTTGTTTGTACCCCAAAAGCGGGGTTTTCACCATGGATTGGGTGTTATTGTTCATGGGTGGTGTTGTTGTTGACTTTGTTGTTGTTGTTGTTGTCATTGTTGTAAATTTTGATAGAGCCTTTAGCAATAAGGGCTCTTTCAATGGTTGTCCCTTTGTCTACAACCTCCTCAAAGGTTGACACACATTGATTTGTAAATGGAAGCCCATTTCTTGGTTAAGGTTAGTCACAAACATGGTGACTAATTGTTTTTTGGGAATTGGCTAAGGGAGTTTGCTTGCTAGGCTTCTCCACCTTTGTAAAAAGGTAGCAAAGGATTCTCCATTCTTTTGTTTGGTGTTGCAAAGGTTGGTCATGAATATTTTGTGTTCAAATTTATAGGAGAAATGATTTACAAATTTCTCTGCAAGCTCATGGAATGATTTGATGCTAGGGGGAAGATGAGCAAACCATTCGGTGGCTTAACCACCTAGGGTTCTAGGAAAAAGTCTCATTAAGTATGTGTCATCATATGAGACCTCTAGGCAAGCAATGTAAAACTCCCTAAGGTGTTCCCTAGGGTCCCCTTTTCCCTTGTATTTATCAAAGTTTGGTGTTACAAAATTCTTAGGGAAGGGTGGCATGGGAATAGTTCTATCAAATGGATATGGAAAAATATCTGTTGTCCTATTTCACTCCCCATCCAAATAGCTCAAACCAAAAAAATCTCTAAGTGTTTTCCTTTTTCCCCTTTAAACCCTAGGCTATATTCTTTAAATCCCAAACTAGAGTTTCATAAAATTGTCTTAATCCTTCTCCTGCTAAAATCTATTGCTAAATCTTTGCAATTTTATCATTACCGCATCCCCACGGGTATGTCTGGTGAACCCTTGCGGGCTTGCGAGAGCTAGGGTACAATATAGTTGTTTACCGCATTACCACAACCGTCAATGGAGAGGCTTGCGGGCTTGCAAGAGTAAAATAAGTGGTCTGAACCATTTACTGCAATACCACAAAGGTCATCGGAAAGGCGTATGGGATGATGGTGAGAAGTAAGGTGTTTTTGATGGCCCCGCAGAAGTCTTTTCTCTTATCAACGGGCTGATGGTAAGAATTACCACTTACCGCAATATCGCAGCGGTCTATATGGGTTGTGGTGGGATGGCAGTAAGTAATGATGCAGTCATTGCACTACCACAATAGTCTATGGAGGAGCCCACGGGATAGCGGTGAAGATTTAGCCCAGGCATGGAGCCGCCCACCGTAATACCACAGAGGTTTATATGAAGTCTGGGGGACTAGCGGTAAGAAATTGACGCTCACCGCTATATTGTGGCAGTCAATAAAGAAGTCTATGGGCTGGCAGTGAGGTTTTAAAACAAACACATAATGTCATTGTGGTCCCGTGGTAGGTAAGAGGATGATCAGCGACAATGTGGTAAGAAGGAGCTAATGTAAAATGGTCATTGCGCCACCACAGCGGTTTCAAGTGAAGCTTGCGGTGGTGCAGTATAAGGATTAAATGTAAAATGTATGGTGTTTACCATGTTACCACGGCAATTGTTAGAGCAGTCTGCAGGTTGGCGGTAAAAGGATAAGATGCTCACCGCTATACCACGGGGTCTTGAGGGATTGCGGCAAGTTTACGGTAAAGGGGTAAATGAAGCATATAATGTTCACCACGGTTCCACAGAGGTTGATGAGGATATCTGCAGGCTAGTGGTATGAAGTAAAATATGAAGTGTAGCCCGCAGCCCCGTGACGATTTTGCATAGCATCAGATATGGCGTGTGGGATTGCGGTAATGTATAAGTTGGTGTCAACAAAGGATTCAGGGCCGATGAGGACACATAGACTCAGGGGTTCAAAATTTAAAGTGTTGTAAAAGATTTTCTTGGTGAATTTGAAAGGATTTATTTCATATGCCATCAATGTAGATCTTATGTCTCTCAGCTACCTCTTTTCAGATATTTGTCACATTTATGGTTGCAGGTCGATGAATCAGTTACTCGCCTTGAAGAGGAATAAAATATCTTTTATCTGCCTTGGTGTCCAGATATTTTCTGCAGTTAATTCTTGTAGATAGACATTTTTTAGGCAGTGATATTTTCTAACAGAGCCCATGGGGCAATTTATTGTAACCTAATTAGGTCATTTGGAATCATATGCTATATATGCATGAATGTAAGATGTAAAAAAGGTTGGAAAATAGTCAGTCTTATGCTTCTGTATTCCAAATAGAGCACTCCTCTATTGTAATTGTGCCTTCTAATTGAATATATGCTAGTTATTTTACCTCTTCATGCTAGTTTTAACTCTCTGTGAACTAAGAATGATGTGTCTATGAATGCTTAATTCCTTTCTAATCATTTCTTGCTCCTTGCCTCTGTTAAAATCAGTTTGATCTGTGTATGTTTATTAGTTGTATCTGGTCATTTTGTGCATCTTCTCAATTCTGTGAGGGTTCTTCTATTCAAACCTAGTGTATCACCTCCTTTTAATTCTAATTTTACTCCCTTCCTCTTTTCATAACTGATGGATAGATTAGGTTTAGTCTTAGGTTAGTCGAATCTCTCATTCAACAAAGGAACTAGCCTCTCTTTAGAGATTTGACCTCCCTGTAGGGTCCTACACCTGCAGGTCATCTCAACGTTTCACTAGATTGTTGGAGCCCTAAAAGCCTTCAACACTGGGTGCAAATCTATGTGACAACAATTTTTGGCATGCCTGGTGGGATAGTAAGCATAAACAATCAAAGAATCAAGTTGAGAATTTGGTGTTCTTCTCAGCACTCTGCATTTTGGTAGAATTTTCATGCACCTAGAGATTCTACATGTGTCTGGCTCTGATCAGTGCCATCTTTTATGCCTGTGCAAACTAGGGCATTTTCAAGAGGTAATTTCCAATTTGCTGAATTATCAGCTGCTGCTTCAAGGAGAAGGTCTAGGTTATCTAGGTCTCTTGTGAGGAGGGGTAACACCTCAGTTTTATCTCTTTCAAGAGATCAATCCACACCCCCTCCTGTTAGGTTTCAACATAATAGAAGAAACTTGCATATCCCTAGACTAAATTTGAACATTCCTAGGATGGCATGGAATTTGCCTTTTGTAACCTTCAATGGAGGAAGTCCATTAGATTTGGCTGCATACAATGATATACTAGATGTAGCCTTGAAAAGTGTTTCACCCCTCATGGGTGATGGTTTTGTAACCCCTACTGGGCACATCAAAGACATATCCAATGTGTGTTTGGTTCATCATATACAACATGAAGATGTTGTAGTCTGCCTCATGGTTTTATATTTCAAGGGGAGAGCTCTTCAATGGTTCAGGAGCTTGACCCCTGCTTTAATACGTACTTGGGATGAGCTGGGAGAATCCCTCTACAAGCAGTTTGGTGAGAGGGCATATAATGTTTCATTGCTTGAGCAGTTGACAACTATCAAGAGAGCTCCAAGTGAGATGTTGGCAAGTTTCAAATTCAAATTCTAGAGGACATGGGAGAGAATTCTAGCTACCCTCATGCCATCTTCACAAGGTGCTTTCTTGTACTTTTTAAGAGATTTAAATTCTCACATTGTTCTGATGATGCAATCAATGGGTGTTGAGACTCTACCAGATGGTTATGAGACAACTCTGAAAGATGAAAATTATTTAATACAAGCTGGGAAAATTGCTTCTAGGCCTCCTATACCACTTTTTCCAGAGCTTCCTTCCTCATCCCAGCAGCCCATTATTGCTCCTATCTAGAGCCTAAAGCTTCAACATCCTCTCTTTCTCAAGAAGAGAGTGACCTTAAGACCCTAATGTCCAATTTGACCAACAAGGTGAATAGTATAGCTATTCAAACTGCTCCTAAACCCTATGAAAACTATAACCAGGGGCAGACATCTAATTAGAATTGGAATCAAGGGTATAATCAAAATAGAAATCAAAACTAGAACTAGGGTTACCAACAAAATAGATACCAAAATCCTAACCCTACACAACCTTTACAAACCATTAGACCTATTCAAAAAATACCAGTTGTCAATCTAGTTAGGGCCTTAGTCCCTACTTAAAATAATCTTGCCCAGGAGGTAGATTGGTGCTATCCCTACAACCAACCTCATAATTAGTCCTCTTGTGTTTTTGGTGCAGAAGAGAGGGCTTTAATGGTGTAGAACTTCCACACTCGACATGCATCACTATCAGAGGCAACAAATAGCATTCCTGAAGTGTCAAATGAGGTTACCAGTGATGCTAGTATAATGCTATGGATTCCAGAGGATTTTTGTGCTATTAATAAGCCCATGGATAGTGTTGTTATGCCTATTGCAGGCAACATCAAGTCAAAAAAGAGGCAGTTGGAGGCTAGTCCTATGCCTACTGTATTACAAAAAGAGCCCATTCCAAAGGCAAAAGTGATTAGTGCCACAATTCCAATTTAGAGAAACAAATCTGCTACTACAAAAGAAATTTCACCAGGTTTAAAAGTGTCTGAACAAATTATAGATCAAACAAAGAAAGGAACATGGATTCCCTCTATGCATAAAGCAACCACTGTTCCATTAAATATTGTGGAACAAATGAAGAAAACAAATATAAGTGTCTCTATGTGGGAAGTGATGTCTATCCCTTCCCAGAGGGATCTTTTGCAAGAACCCTTAAGGCACTTCCCATCTGCTGAGTTAGAAACATCAAACTCACCAACAAAGCAGAAAGAGAAGGCCCCTACCAGTCTTGTGCAACCAAGTGAAGGACAAGTAAGTGCAGTCAAGAAACCATCTCCTTTCTACTTGTCTTTAATTATTGGCAAATTTTTAGTGCACATTTACATGATAGACTCTGGGGCTAGTATTTCAGTCATGCCCAAGAAGATATTAGATGCATTAGGCATCAAGTATACCCTTGTTTCATCAGGAGTATTGCAACTAGATGGCACCTCTGTGAACACTATAGGAGTGATCAAGGGACTGGACTTAACTCTGCATGCATGTCCAAACCTAACTTTTAAGTAGGACATATCAGCCATCATTCTTCCTCCTTTCTTTGTTATTTGTCTATCAAGGGACTTCACAGTCAAGGTAGGTGGCTATCTTTCTTTTGACTGGTCTCATATGTTGTTGAGGACTAGATATGGCACACGATTCACCATCAAGGATGAACCAATTTCAGATTATCATGTGGAAAATTATGAATACAGTCTAGTGAACCCACATGTGATGATTCAAGGTGAGGAAGTGCATGACTTAGAACCTATTGAGGTAGAACCTTCACCTCTTCCTATCCCTGATGTATTTCTTGATGAATGGGCAAGGGATCATGAAAATTTTGATCCTTATGACACCATTGAGGCAGCTGACTTGGGAAATTACATGATCCATGAAGGGGATTATTCAACTCTTTCTGTACTCAAGCTTGATGATGTTCTTTGATGGAAGATGTTCTTTGATGGTGCAAAGAGCAAAAATGGAGCTGGTACAGGTGTTTTTCTAGTCTCTCCGACTGGTAAGAAGTTGTATTTTGCTCATAGGTTGCACTTTTCTTGTACCAATAATGTAGCAGAGTATGAGGCATTGGTTCATGGTTTGCTTATAGCAGAAAAGGATAAGATCAAACTTTTGGAGATCTTTGGTGATATTGAATTGGTGGTTAACCAAGTTAGAGAAATATGTGCAACAAAAAACCATCTTCTAAAAGATTATAAACATAGAGTTTGGGACCTGTTTGAGAGTTTTGATGCTCTCAACCTGTAGGTGATCCCAAGGAAATTAAATTCTAAGGCTGATCAATTAGCAATGGTAGGGGCTTAGTTTTCTCCACCTACAAACTTATTCCAAGGTCCTGATCAACATGTGAGGATTGTTGTCAGACCATCTGTTCTTGATAATTATATCCATTGGTAGGTCTTTGATAGCAATGAGCAAATTGTGAACTTCATTCAGAATGAAGCAGAGTTTTCCTCCATGGCACAACCTAGGTTGCAGGAATACTATGGTGATCAGATCATCTAGCTCAAATCAAACAAGCTGCCCAAGGGTCTAGTTACTCTTGAGGCCATCTTTATCTGTGATGATGAGTTCAGGGGTGAAAGAAATAACATGACCTTCAAGAAAGAAGATTAACAGAAGGTAACCGTCACCTAGGACAAAGGGTTACTGCTAGGAAAGGTATGCGGTGATGCAGAAGAGCAAGAATTCATAAAACTTGCCCAAAAGTACACTGATGTCCTAGCATGGACATATGAAGAAAATAAAGGATTCAATCTAGATGTGGCTCAACATGCCATTGACCTCGATCCTAATTGCAAGCCAGTTTGCCAAAAACAATGGCCATAAATCCAAAAATTGAGCCACTCATGAGAAAAGAGCTTGCTAAGCTCATACAAGCAATGATTATCTTCCCTATTAAGTATTCTACTTGGTTTGCTAATCTAGTACCTGTGAGAAAAAAGAACGGAGAGATTAGCCTCTGTGTAGACTTCAAGGACCTGAATCATGCCTCTCTAAAGGATCATTACCCTCTGCCCTCTATGGATCAAATTTTACAAACAGTTGTAGGGGTAGAGAGGTTTTCATTGTTGGATGGCTTCTCTGGCTATAACCAAATCAGTGTCAGAGAGGAGGATAGATTTAAGATAGCATTCATAACCAAATGGGGGATCATGGCATATGCAAAAATGCCATTTGGTTTGTCTAATATTGGTGCCACATTTCAAAGGGCAATGAATATTGCTTTTAGAGGATTTATAAATAGGTTCATCAAGATTTATCTGGATGACATCACAGTCTTCTCCAAGAAGGGGGAGAACCATATGGAGCATCTGGAGAAAGTTTTCCAGAGATGTAAAGAGTTTGGGGTATCTCAGAACCCCAAGAATTGTATTTTTACTATTGCCCAAGGTAAGATTTTGGGTCACATAGTGTCTAAGGATGGGATATCCATAGATCCAGATAGAACATCTGCTCTCCTTTCTCTTCCTCTACCTACTAAAAAAAAAAGGCTTTACAATCATTTCTAGGGCAGATCAACTTTGTTAGGAAGTTCATTCCTAACTGCGCCAGCTTAGTGAAGCCTCTAACCCTTATGCTCAAGAAAGATGCAGTCTTCAGATGGACCAAAGAAGGGAAGGATGGTTTTGAAAAGATCAAGGAAGAGATTGCCTAGGCACCTACTCTCATGAATCCAAATTATGAGAAGGATTTTGTCCTTTATGCACATGGAGGAGAGAACAGTATTGATATTGTCTTGATGCAACAAAATGAACATGGACTAGAGCAGCCTTTGGCCTTCTTCAGTCAAACCTTGAAGGACTATGAAATTAGATATAGCCCCATGGATAAGCAGGTATTTGCCATTATTAGAGCTTTAAATAAATTCAGATATATGCTGGCAAATAATCATATTAAAGTTTTAGTTTCTCATCCTAGTGTGAGAGATTACATAATGGGGATAGAGACTAGTGAAAAATGAGCTAGTTGGGTCACCAAGATCCTGGAGTATGATGTGATCATCAAAGCTACTAATTTGATTAGAGGAAGAGGATTATGTGAATAGATAGCTCAGACGTCAGTAGATGAGGTGAATTCATCTTACCATTTGAATGAGGAGGAACCTACAACTAATCCATCGGTTGTAAGTTCTTGGACAGTAGATATGGCTATTTTCCTATCCACTGGTGAGTATCCCTATGGACTGGACAGAACCAAAAGAAGACATTTCAGGCTATAGTCTATCCCTTATGCTTTGGTAGATGGTGTTCTCTTCAAGAGAAACTTGGATGGAGTCTTACTGAGATGCATAGAAGAAGATCAAGTTGATAGACTTCTTAGTGAGTTTCATGCTAGCCTAGCTGGTGGCCATTTCTCTGCTAGAGCTACAACAATGAAAATAATGAGGGCAGGTTATTTCTGGCCCACATTATTCAATGATGCCCATATGTGGGTAAGAAGATGCAAAGAGTGTGCTCTCTTTGCTGGAAAGAAAAGATTAGCAACACTTCCACTCCATCCTATTCAGGCTGATCATCCCTTTTCGTAGTGGGGTTTAGATTTCATTGGCATGATAAATCTCTCTTCTAGTGCTGGTCATAAGTGGGTTTTGATTGCAAATTACTTCACCAGATGGGTTGAAGCAGTCCCACTCAAGGAGGCCACTCAGTCATCAATCATGGATTTCTTGGAAGAAATCATGACAAGGTTTAGAGCTCCTCATACTATTATTTCTAATAATGCAAAAGCATTCACTGGTTTTAGGATTGCTGATTGGGCTTTTAAGTACAATGTGTTCTTAAAGACTTCATCCAACTATTACCCCCAAGGTAATGGGCTGGATGAATCCACCAATAAGAACCTGATCAAGATTCTGAAGAGGACCATGGAAACAAACTAGAGACAATGGCACAATAAGATTAGATTAGCTCTTTGGGTTGATAGGATCACATATAAGAAAGCCATTGGGAACTCTCCTTTTGTTATAGTGTATAGAAGAGAGGCTAGATTGCCTATATCTTTAGAATTTCCTGCACTAGATTTGGCTCATTAGTCAGAGTTGGAAGGAGAAGATGCAAGGTCTGTCAGGATGGCTGAATTAATTAAATTAGAAGAACAAAGACAATCAGCCATGATCACATTAGAAGAACATCAGATGCAGACCAAGAAATATTTTAATAAGAAGGCCATGGCTCAGAGTTTTGAAGAGGGTGATCTTGTCCTAAAATGGGATGTTGACCGAGCCAAACCAGGAGGCCATACCAAGTTTGATGCACTTTAGAGTGGGCCTTATGTCATCATCAACAAAAAGCAAGCAAGCATCTTCATTCTTTCAAGGCTGGATGGTGAAGTTCTCCCTATCTCAGTCAGTGGGATCCATCTCAAACCCTACCATTAAGGTTGGTATGAGATTTTGTACATATTGTTTTAGTTTATTTATGCTTTAGGTTTCCTTCCCTAAGTGCCTTGTACAAGCTGCATTTTCATTAGGAGAATGCAGGCCTTGTTTCTTTTTGTGGTCTTGTTTCGAGGTAGGTTTTAGTTTTTCTAACACATTTCAGACTTGACTCTATGCCCAATGAATGCTTAAGGCCATGGTTTCCATTTGTCTAGTAGGCAGACACCCCTGAGAAGTCACCAAAATGTTGTCCTATTTCACTCCCCAGCCAAATATCCCAAACCAAAAAATCTCTAAGTGTTTTCCTTTTTCCCCTTTAAACCCTAGGCTATATTATTTAAACCCTAAACCAGAGTTTCATAAAATTGTCTTAATCCTTCTGCTGTTAAAATCCATTGCTAAATCTTTGCAATTTTATCATTACCGCATCCCCGTGAGTATGTCTGGTGAACCCTTGTGGGCTTGCGGGAGCTAGTGTACAATATACCATGGCCATCAATGGAGAGGCTTGAGGGCTTGCGAGAGTAAAAGAAGTGGTCTAAACCACTTACCGCAATACCGCAAAGGTCATTAGAAAGGCGTGCAGGATGGCGGTGAGAAGTAAGGTGTTTCCCGTGGCTTTGCAGGAGTCTTTTCTCTTGACTGTAGGCCAGCGATAAGAGTTACCACTCACCACAATACCACAATGGTCTATATGGGTCGTGGCGGGATGGCGGTAAGTAACGATGCAGTCACCGCACTACCGTAACAATCTATGGAGGAGCCCGCAGAAGAGCAGTGAAGATTTAGCCCAGGCATGGAGTTGCCCACCGCAATACCGTGGAGGTTTATATGAAGTTTGGTGAGCTAGCTGTACGAAACTGACGCTCACTGCTATACTATGACAGTCAATAGAGAAGTCTGTGAGCTGGCGGTGAGGTTTTAAAACAAACGCATAATGTCACCATGGTCCCGCGACATGTAAGAGGATGACTAGCGGCAATGCGGTAAGAAGGAGCCAATGTAAAATGGTCACCGTGCCCTTGCAACAGTTTTAAGTGAAGCTTATAGTGGTGTGGTATAAGGATTAAAGGTAAAATGTATGGTGTTTACTGCTCTACCACGACAGTTGTTAGAGCAGTCCTCGAGTTGGCAGTAAAAGGATAAGATGCTCACCACTATACCGCGGGGGTCTTGAGGGACTGCGACGGGGTTGCGGTAAAGGGGTAAATGAAGCATATAATGTTCACCGCGGTCCCACAGAGGTTTATGAGGATATCTATGGGCCGGTGGTATGAAGTAAAATATGAAGTGTAGCCCGCAGCCCCGCGACAATTTTGCATAGCATTAGATATGGCATGTGGGATTGCGGTAATGTATAAGTTGGCGTCAACAAAGTATTTAGGGCCGATGAGGACACTGAGACTCAGGGGTTCAAAATTTAAAGTGTTGTAAAAGCTTTGCTTGGTGAATTTGAAAGGATTTGTTTCATACGCCATCAATGTAGATCTTATGTCTCTCAGCTACCTCTTTTCAGATATTTGTTGCATTTATGGTTGCAGGTCGATGAATCAGCTGTTCGCCTTGAAGAGCAACAAAATATCTTTCATCTGCATAGGTCTTCAGATATTTTCTGTAGTTAATTATTACAGATAGACATTGTTTCAGGCAGAGATATTTTCTGATAGAGCCCATGGGGTAATTTATTGTAACCTAATTAGGTCATTTAGAATTAGATGCTAGATATGCATGAATGTAAGATGTAAAAAAGGTTGGAAAATAGTTAGTCTTATGCTTCTGTATTCCAAACAGAGCACTCCTCTACTGTAACCGTGCCTTGTGATTGAATATATGCTAGTTATTTACCTCTTCATGCTAGTTTTAACCTTGTGTGAACTAAGAATAATGTGTCTATGAATACTTAATTCCTTTCTAATAATTTCTTGCTCCCTTTCTCTGTTAAAATCAGTTTGATCTATGTATGTTTATTAGTTGTATCTGGTCATTTTGTGCATCTTCTCGGTTCTATGAGGGTTCTTATATTTAAACCCAGTGTATCACCTCCTTTTAATTCCAGTTTTAATCCCTCTTCCTCTTTTCATAGCCAGTGGATAGATTAGGTTTAGTCTTAGGTTAGCTGAATCTCTCATTTAGCAAAGGAACCAACCTCTCTCTAGAGATTTGACCTCCCTGTAGGGTCCCACACCTAGAGGTCATCTTAATGTTTCACTAGATTTTTGGAGGCCTAAAAGCCTTCAACACGAGGTGCAAATCTATGTGACAACAATATCCTCAAAGGAATATTGCTTTCTTTTGTGTCCATGTTGCATGTCGTCAACCTTTTGAATCAAGGTTTGTACAATGCTAGATAAATCTTGGGTAGGTGGTGGTTGGAGTATGTTGGTTTGGATGAGGTGTTGGAGAAAGTTGGGAATTTGTTGATGTTGGGGTAGTGTTTGATTTTGGATGATTTGATTTTGTGGGGTTTGATTTTGTTGGAACTCAAGGAGTTGTTGGAGGATATGTGGTGGAATTTGTTGCTTTTGATTTGGGTTTTGTTGTAAGGTTTGGATGGAAGATGTAATGGGTGGTTGTGAAATTGGAGGTTGTGTGTATGTGAAGTTGGATGAAGGGTTGTTGCATGGATTATTATTAGGGATGTTGGATGTATTGTAAGGTGGTTGGGTGAATAATCCTGTCATGAAAGCTATGGTATTGGCGTCAAATTGGGGTACACTTGTGGAAGTACTAGTGTACATGATGTTGTTGGGAATATTAAGTGTGATTTGAGGTGTAGATGTAGTGATGGTATATGTTCATATGGACGTGGGATTTGATGCGGTTGTCATGTTGGTGGGAGTTGTTGATTTGGTGACATTTGAAGTTTGGGACGTGTTAGGGATATTGTTGGATGAGGATGGTTGTGATGATGTGCATATGGTGGCACCATTTTGAATGAGGAATTCAAGATACTTTGTGGGATCTGACTTTAGGACTCTATCTAATATGTCCATGGCATCGACATATTGCATGAAGTCTAAAACATCTTGATCCACATTATTGATGTTTGATGGTGGTGCAAGTTGTTGGGTTGCGAAAGGATTTATCATGGCATTGGCATCAAGGGATGATTGTTGTTGGATGATAGGGACATCATTTTGATTGGTGTTAGGCATCCCAAAGGTAACTCTAGAGGATTCAATTTCCTTGTTTTTCCTAGCTTGGGACCTTGTCAAGGGCATGCAATGGATTGGATATGGATTGATTAAGTGTTGAAAGGTGGACAAAGGTAGAGACCTTAGTGATGATGGATGGATAGGCTTGGCTTAGGTGTAAAAATAGATGAAGGTTAGACCTTAGAAATTGATTTTTCAAAATATTGGACCCAAAGAATGAATAAGTGGAAAGATGAATTGAAAATGTAGGATAATAGATGAGGGATGGATGGAGTGGATGATGATTTTAGGAAATTGGGAATGATTTTTGGGATCAAAGGTGTATGATGACCTTAGAGATTAAATCTCAAAAAATGATTTCTTGGACCAAAGGTAAATGGGTATGAGAGTGAATGATGGTTTGCGGATGACTTTAGGATGAATTTGAAATGAATGACGATTTGGCAATGAATGACTAAGGTATACTTAGGATAATTTGGATGATAATCAACAAAAGAATCCTTAGATTATTTTGATAGATGGGGTTGGATGATTAAGGATGTTGGTTAAACTTGATGATGTTTGGAAAGGGATATTCAAATCAAAGGAGAGCTTGAATAAATGTAGATCTTTGGATTGTAAAAGGATGTCCCTTCTTACCCAAGGTAGACTAATGACCTTAAGAAAAAAGGGAAGGATTATTTTACTTGAGGGTAGACTAATGACCACCAAGCAAAATGGGATACCTTAGAATATATCAACTTAGGAGTTGTATAGGCTCCTAAATTAATTATTCCAAGGGTTGATAAAGGCTAATTTATAAAGGAACTTAAGGTAGACAAAGTCTTAAGTACCCTATAAATTAGAGGATGATGAGATCCAGACTTAATTATTGCACAAATTTGATTTGAGGTATGCTTTTGCGATGTTGGTTTGATTTTTTGGATTTTCGATATATTTAACTTTGGATGTTGATGTTGGATTTTGGATGAATATGGATAGGATTTGGATATATGGATTTGATATTTGGAATGGAGTTGGCAAGGATATTGTTGGTTGATGTTTGGAAATGAAGTTGATTGGACTTACGCTGGTTGGGATGATTTGGATTTAGGTGAACTTTTGGATTATGCAAAGTCCAAAAATGAAAATCAAGGTACTCTTCTAAGTTCAAATGGATAATGGAGGATAATGAATTTAGATTAGGGTTGTGGATGAAGAGATTCTTGGATTAGGATGGAAATGAAGTGAAGGGTTGGGGACAATATTTGAGTGATGAATGAAGTATGACCAAGGATCAAATATTAAAATGATGTTTGTCTAAGGTCAAATGGGATGTGATAAATGGAGTTGGACAAGGGTTAGACCAAGTTGGAGATAGAAATATGGAGAAAGGTTGGACTCAATAATTGATTTTGGATTTGGAAAGAATGGGCTATGGTCAAGGGTCCAATAATCAAGATGATTTTTTGCTAAGGTCTAAATGAAATGATGTGGAAGGACTTGGACAAATGTTGGGGATGGAAAATATGGCCAAAGGTTAGGTTCAAAATGAAGGATTTTGATTTTTGATGTTTTGAACAAGGTGACCAGGTACTAAGGTAGGACAAAGATCAAAGATTTTGCAACAGATCAGAGAGTACATGTGGGATATGGCCTACAAATGGTGCTACTCTAGAGCATTATGGTGCTATAACAGTAGGAGATAGCTTGAAAATAGGTGACTATGGCACTACTCCAGAGCATTATGGTGTTATAACAGTAGGAGATGGCGTGAAAATGAGTGACTATGGCACTAATTTACAGGTTTATGGAGCTATAGAAATAGCGTTGATAGATAATTTTATGGTGCTAAATAGAGAGTTTATGGTGCTAAATGGCAAGCAATGTTTGGACTTTGGCTAGGTTTTTGACCAATTTTGGATTTTTTGGATTTTGGCTCAAACTTTGGATTTCAAAAGTTCAAGTTTTGGATTTCAAATGGTTCAAGTGTTTGATTTCAAAAGGATCAAATGATTTTTGGAGAAAGTTGATAAGGTTTCTTGACAAGTACATATAAATCAAACAAGAGAACACAATGCTTTTGACTCAAGGTGGACTTTGGATAAATTGGCTTATATAGGTTTCAACAATAAGACACACTAAGCACATGAACAATCCTATCATTAGTCAAGTGGGAGTATCATACTTTGTAGATCTCATGAAGTGGCCATGGGTCAATCCCAATTCAAAGTGAACTAGGATTCCCACCACCACTAATACCTTTGATGCTATGCTTGGATAGATAGGGAAAGCAAGGTCATGGACCACCTTACCCCCTTACCAAGGAGACTTTCATCTTGCCCAAGGTAATGCCTATCTCAAGTATAACTGTACAGTGAGCATCTTCCCCTCCTTTACAGTGGTACACTACAAGGTATGATGACCGAAAGGTCTTAAGATAGGATACTTACAAGATTCTAGGGGAGTACTCTAGCCTACACAAGGTACTTGAGGCCCAAGTACGTGAACGGGGGCATCCCAATCAAATGATGCTCAACCACATGAGCCTTGGTGGACCAAGTATCCCAAAGGTATTTTACTTGGAGGTGAGAGGGTCCTTCCTTTAAAGCTATCTTTCGAATCGTAATATTTCTATACCGCGCTAGAACATGCAGTTGAGGTCGTCCCTTGGGGTGATGAAATCCCCAAGTAGGCCTCCTAAGAATAAACCACCCTTGCTTTTGATCACCCAAGATCGCACGAGGCGCAAGGGGAGAGCATACAAAAAAGATGACCCCTTCAAGATAACACTTAAAAGCAATAAAATGTTCAAAAATCAACTTTTGATCCCCAAGATCACCCTAAGGTGCAAGGGGAGAGCATACGCCTATAGATGAACAAGACAAAGCAAACAAGTGTAAATTTCCAACTAAACTAACTTTAGTGCAACTAAGCTAGTAAAAAAACAATTTTTGGCCAGCAAATCTGCACCAAATTATTTAGTAGTTTGATGATTAAGACTTTTTCATGCGTTGTTGATACCTGCAAGAAGATGTTAGAACTCTGCACAAACTCCCAGACACTGTCATAAATATGGCACTAAAACAGAGAATTATGGTGATGTAACAGTTAGAAATGACGCTAAAATAGGACTAGATGGTGCTAAAAATAGAAATATGATGCTAAGACAGAACAAAATAGAGCTGAAACAAATAGTTTTAATATTTTCAAAGTTTAAAATCAGACAAACAACAGACAAAATGATGAAAATGACATTGAACAGTAAGAAATGGTGTTGTAATCTAACATGGTGCTAATACAACGAAAGATGGCGCTAAACTAAGTCTTACCCTTTTACCTATATGTCATTGGTTTTATGGTGCTATTTTGGGTTGTTTTGGTGTTAAATTAGAAAAAACATAGAACTGCAAGAAACAAAGACCCAAAACCTCCCAAAATGACGAAATGGTTAGTTCAAAACACCTCTGGACAAACACAATAGTTAGTTAGAAAAAATCAGGCTAAATCCCAAGACTTATCATAAAATAAGCCCAGTTTTTTTAGTACCTATCAAATATGTTATAAAATATAAACAAACACCTTAAAACCTACAAGAAACTTGTTAGGAAATAACAAAAATCTCTGTAAAACACCCCACAAGAGTTAAAAATCAGCTAATAAGACTTTTGTAACAAAACATTTCTAACACTATGCGTATGGCGCTAAACCAGATGGCGCTAACCCACTAGACTATGGCACTGAAACAATGAATTATGGTGCTAAACCATAAGGAAATGGCACTACTGCGTGAAAATACGGTGTTGAATGACCTGTTCACCAAGGAGATTCTCAAAACTACTCAAAAAAAAGTTAGTTTGGGACCATGGGGTCCCACTGAGAATCCAAATGAAGATGACAGAAACTCAATTGCATAAAAACATATGAAATAGAAGTAAAACAACAAATTATACCTCAAACTTGAATCCTCCTCACTCCTTGATAAGGTGGAAGGAGAAGCACCCAATTCTCCTTAGCTTTACCCAACTAGACTTCTCAATATGAAATGCTCTTCAAATGCAACACAAAATATAGCATAACCTAGCTAAAGGGATGAAGAATTTAAAGGGATTTTGGCATAATGATCTTTCTCTAAAATTGCATGTAAAAATGACTTGTGAAGGCTTGTATTTATAGGCAAATTTGGGGGGAGATTGATCCAATGTTGGAGATTATTTAAGTTGAGATCAATGGTGGAGGATGAAATATGAGATCAAGGGCTAAGATCTCATCAACAACAATGGAGGGCTAGGAATAGAAATGAATTTAAAATTGATTTTTGGGGAAGGCTTCGCATTAAATGTGATGAGGACACATGAGGAAATACAAAATTATTTCCTTGGGAGAATGTGGAATTTTTAATTCCATTTTATGTGGAGTTGTGAGAGACATGTGACTCATGGACATTTTTAGAATCTGCATGTGTGAGGTCATGGCATAGAGAAGAGCTTAGCATGGAAATAGAAAGGTGAGGTGGAAGGGTCATGTGACCCATGGGAATATTTTGGAATTTTTAATTTGTTGATTGTGGGAGAATGAGTTAATGATGCTTTGACCAAGTTAATCAGGGTGATTAACTTAATTAATGTGGCTGGAAAAAATTAGTGAATGGATTAAACAAGGTTTAGGATTAATTAAATAGTGATTTATTTAATTAATCCAGGTCTAGGGGATAGGTAGGTTAGGGTAACTAATTAAATATTGACTATTTAATCAACTAGGCTAGGTGTAGGCTGATTAGTAGGGTAGATTAATTAGATAAGTGTGATTTACCTAATTAATTAGATTTAGGAAAGTGGATAAATTAATCAAATAAATATTTAACATATTTATTTAATTAATTGGGATGATGTTAGTAAAGTATGATGCTGAATTAATTTAATTAATTCAGGTTTAAGGGTAAATTGATGACGAATAGATGGATGATTTAGGGGTAAGTTAGACTAATTAATTAAATAAAAATCTAATTAATTAATAGGATGGGAAATTAGTGATGTGGATGATGGTCTAAGGGTGGTTGAAGGGTTGAGACATTTTTAGGTGTCTGCACAAACCAAGTGAGTATTATTATATAATACGGTTCTATCAACCTTTAGTCTTCTTTGAACTACCACTGATCTAGTGGTCGTATTGATATACTTATGATAATGAACAAAAGTTCTATTTTACACTGCACCACCTCTTCACATCATGAGCTATTATGTCTCAAAATAGACTTTCCAAAATGGATTTTGTGACGTGAAGCCGCAGCCAGTGGTACTAACCACAGTCAACCACCTTCATTATTTACATTCAAAGAATAGTATTATCTTTCTTTAGTAAAAAGACATGGAGGCTACAACATTCTATCAGTAGTCTATGATATCTTTTGATAAAAGAAAAGCTGATACTACTAGGATAGTTATTTTAACATCTCGGCTACTGTATTATCGTTCCACCAAAAAAAAGATTGGATTAACAACCCTAGTAGCTTTAACCTACGCCATTACCAATGTTCTGTTAGTGAGCGAGGGTATGAACTCCACTTAATGTAGACATTACACATTTATATATATCAATGGAGAATAAATATTCATATGATCACCGATAACCACCTTTCTTTCTCACAAAGAGAACCTTAAGTCGTTGGTTAAATTAAACATGGAAATCGATTCAATGCCTATCTCATGGAGTGGTTTATGAGACAATGCTAAAGTCTTACTAATTTAGTAAAGTTGGATTGCACAACGTATGGATATTGGCCTTCACAGGCATTAAACAAACACCAAAGTATAACCAAGTTTATTTGATAGTGTGGACAAAGACGATATGTTTTAAACACGGCTACATCCATAGCTACAATATTTGAAAGTACCTATATATTACGCGGCTACCGGCTCTTTATCAGACTTGCCAAGATTCTTTGTCATAAATTCTCTACTTTTCGACTTCCCATGGTAGTTCTTATTCGTTCTCTTCCTCTCTATCTCTATCGAGAGAGAACTACTTTCATGACAACTTGTCCCTGCCGTAATAATCATCTACTAATTCCTATTAAAGCTTTCAAGAGGAGCATGCAGGAATAGTCATGCTCCTTCTTTGCATGACTCACTAGTTGACATCAAAAACCTTTCCGTAATGACATGTCACCAATGGTTGGTATGAGATTAACTAAAAAAGGAAAGTTAACTAATACATACCCTGTCTCGAAAAGGTTCACTAAATATACAACTTGGAATTTGAATGACAAACCTAAATTTTCCAAAACATCTATTCCCTTCTCTCTGATGATGCTCTCCTTCCATTCTTGGTGGTGGAAATCTTTTCCTGGTTACACTCATAGTCATACAAACTATGATTAGTGTATCATCAACAAATCATTATACATCATGCTTAAATAATCTCAATAACATGTAATCTCATGTCTAATTCTAAGCATTAATCATTATTCATAAAATCAATTATTTATCCTGACATTTTCCCTAAACATCAAATCATTAATCTATGATTAATTATCCTCTTAATCACATGAAATTAAAAGTAAAACATTGTCAAAGTTTAGGGATGTAACATATCTCCCCCCATAAGAATCATTGTCCCCGATGATTTAATGTATTCAAAGTTTATAGCATAAAAAGAGTTTTGTTCATCATAATAAAAAGCTTAAAATAGATGAGGGAATCTTTGATAAATATCATTCTAATTCTCCTAGGTGGCAATCTCTTCTGCATATTGGTCCCACTGGACCTTACATTGAGTAATTTTTTTATTACGCAAGCATAGATTACGTATTTCAAACACTTTGATGGGCTCGATCATTACCACCCCTGGGTCCTTCACCTATATGGAATTCCAATCAAGAATAGGAATATGATTATCTCATGCAACATACCTTTTCAAATAAGAAACATGGAAAACATTATGCATCATGGAAACAGCTGGCGGTAGAGCAATTCTGTATGCCACTGGGTTGACTTCCTCGAGAACTTTGAAGGGACCCACATATCTAGGAGCTAGTTTGGATGACTTTCCAAACTTAATGGAGCTCTTTTGCAGTTTGACTCTTAATAGAACTTTCTCTCCTACTGAGAAATGTATTGGAATGCACTTAGCATTGGCATAGCTTTTATGCCTATCATTTGCCTTCACTATACTTTTCTTAATCAGATGGACCTGTTCTTCCATTTCTGATAGCATTTATGGATCAAGGCTAATCCTATCTTCTAGCTTATCTTAGCTTATAGGAGTTCAAAACTTTCTTCCATATAATGCTTCAAATGGAGCCATCTTGATAGTGGAATGATAGGAATTGTTGTACGCAAATTCCACAAGAGGAAGGTAATCTTCCCATTTGTATTGTTGATCCATGCAATACATTCTCAATAGATCTTCTAACACTTGGTTCACTCTTTTTGTTTGACCATCCGTCTCAGGCTGATAAGCTAAGCTTATGTTTAATTAAGTACCAAGTGAGGAAAATAAGGTTTGTCAAAACCTTGATGTCATACAGGCATCCCTATATGAGATGATCTTCTCAAGAATACTGTGCAAGTCAAATATTTTTTGCACAAATTTGTAGGCTATGACTGGTGCTCCATCTGTCAAATTCCCAGGTATGAAATGCGCTACCTTAGTAAGTCTATCTACCACTACTAGAATAGCATTGTGTCTATTTCTAGACATAGGAAGTCCTTGTACAAAATCCATGCTAATGATCTGCCATTTCCATTCTGGAATATCATGAGGGTATAGAAGTCCTGTCAAGTGATGATTTTCTACTTTCACCCTCTGGCATTCTAGGCATCTTGCTACAAACCTTACAGTATCCCTCTTCATTCCTTTTTAGAAATATAATGGTTTTACATTAGCTAGCAATTTCGTCACTCTAGGATGTCCTGAATAGGGTGCATAATGAACCTCCTTCCACATGATATTCCTTAACTCCTCGTTTGGAACATACATTCTTCCTTTAAACCTTAATAGTCCGTCTAGTTCATAGTGGAATCCATCATACCTAGAATCACGAGGATTGTCCACAAGATCTTTTTTTACTCGCTCATAGTATTCATCTCCCTTGGACTTTTGTAACACCTGATTCTTGAAATCAAAATGTATGGAAATCATCGAGAAGATATGTCTCCTCCTACTTAAGGCATCTTCCACTCAGTTTTCTTTTCCCTAAATGTATTTAATTCAAAATTGTAATCAGATATTAGCTCTAACCACCTTCTTTTGTGAGCATTAAGATGTGGTTGAGTAAACAAGTATTTGAGACCTTGATGGTCTATTTTTAACTCAAAAGGTTTCCCAAGTAAATAATATCTCCACATTTGCAGTGCATGAACAACTGTTGCCAACTCAAGATCGTGAGGAGCATAATTCTGCTCATATGTTTTCAACTTTCTAGACTCATAAGCAATAACTTGCTCATCCTGGACAAGTACACCACCTAATCCTTCTCCTGGGGCATCGGTAATGACTACAAAATGACCCTCTAGATCAAGTACCTTTAAAATTGGTGTTGTGTTAGGGGAAAAATCAGAGCTATGAATCACAAACAACAATCATTAAACCCTAACAACACAATGGAGTACAAGATAACATAGAAATCCAAATGACAAAGCAAACCAAAACCAAATCTCTATGCTAAGTTTGGCTGTCCTCCATTGCTCTTCTCAATCTTGCATAGGAATGCAAAATATCAAAGGATGAATGTTGATTGCTCACTATTTCAGCAGTATAACACTAGCATGAAGATGAATGATGAGAGGATTTAGAGGAATTTTAGCAGCATGATGCTACTTGAAAAATGGATCCCCCAAATGGCTTGGGTGAGGGTTGATTTATAAAAAGGGAGTGATTTGAATGAATGGATAAGATTGAAAGTTGATTTGAATGATGTAGACAATTGTGATTGAATAGGGTTTCCCACTCCACAAGGAGTTGTATTCATGTGACAAGTATGCGGATAGGAATAGGGTTGGCCTAATTTAAATAATGTTTTATTTAAATTAGTTGGTCATGTGAAGGCATTAAATGAAAAATGTAGTATGTGACATGTATTGGAATGAGATGAAAGGTGAGGACTAATTCAAATATTTTATTTGAATTAGTTGGAAAGTGGGAGAGGGAAATTAATTAAATAAATAGGATTTATTTAATTAATTGTCTAGTGGGATAAATGGGATTAGGAGTGGGATTAGGACACAATTTCATATGATGTCTCTAGTAATGTGTCAAAAAGGTGATGTTGTAAGACATGGACAAATTTAGATGTCTACAGGTGTCGTAGTCAACTTCTCTTTTAGTTGATTGAATGCCTCCTGGCATTTCTATGACCAATCAAATATTTTGCCTTTCCTTTGAAGAGAAGTAATGGGATGGTCAATTTTTGAAAAGTTAGCCACAAATTTTCCTATAATACCCTACTGGGCCCATAAAACTATGGACTACATGCACATTTTTCAGTGCTATCCACTCCAAAATGGCTTTGATCTTTGCTGGATCCATTGCAATTCCATTAGCTAAAATTACATGACCCAGGTATTGTACTTCTCTTTGGAAGAAAGTACACTTTGAGAGCTTTCCTTAAAGTTTATGCTCTCTTAATCACTGAAGAACAATTTGTAAATGTTGGAGATGTTCTTCTTCATTTTTAGAATAAATTAAAATATCATCAAGGAAAACAAGGACAAACTTGTCCAAACAATCTCATAACACACTGTTCATTAAGTTCATGATTGTTGCAAGTGCATTTGTTAATCCAAAGGGTAGGACAGTAAATTCATAGTGTCCATACCTTGTTCTAAAGGCTATCTTATGAATATCTTCATCTTTCAGCCTCAATTAATGGTATCTTGATCGAAGATCAATCTTTGAAAATATAGTTACCCCTTACATTTGATTAAAAAGATCATCAATACAGGGCAATGGATACTTGTTCTTTATCATTGCTTTAGTTAGCATACGATAGTCTATACATAGGTGTAGTGTGCCATCTTTCTTTAAAAAAAAATCACCAGTGCTCCCTAGAGTGAAACACTAGGTCTTATCAATCCTTTTCCTAGCAATTACCCTAGCTGAGCTTTTAACTCCATCAATTCTATTGTGGTCAGTGGATAAGGAGCTTTAGATATAGGTTCTAATCCTGGAATTATATCTATTGAAAAATCAAAAGCTCTCTTAGGAGATAATCAAGGTAATTCATATGGAAATACATCCTTAAAATATCAAAGAAAGGGATACCTATCCATATCTGATCTTTCTTGATCTATGGATTCTCTTCCTTTAACTTTGTTAAGTAGGGAAAAGAGAGGATGAGATGCAAAGCATGTGAGTACACTAGATCAAACCCTTCTTTCACTACAATATTCAAGGACAAAACTGATCTAAGTCACTACAAGACGGAAGAGGACTCAACTACTGATTTTGTGCTCTTGTTTGCAGAGGAAAGATGTGATTCAATCAAGCCTTTTATCAAACCCTAGGCTCATCAATTCTCTAAACCCTAGATCTATGATAATCAACTTATAATAGTAAAATAGAAACAACAAATCAGGATTTGAGAGTGCCAAGATGATCAATGAGATATCCAAACCTATCCCTCAGAAGATGAAATGTTGGAGGACACGGGGGCTAGCGCTCGAGTCCAAAAAGTTTAGATCTCTGATAAATCAATGTTGAAATTAGGGTAGACAATTGAGAGGTGGGGGGTGAATCAGTTGTCACAAAACTTTTATCTTTTGATGCATTTAATATTCTTTACCACTTATTAATAGCTTAAAAATATAACCATGAAAGCATGAATCAACAACACAAGAGTAGAAACATAATCAACACACATAACACCAGGATTTTTACGTGGAAACCCAGTTAAGGGAAAAACCACTTTGGGGGTTAATGCACAAGATTTATTCTCTATTAAAAGAATATAAAATGGGAAGGCACTTGCCTTCAGGTGCACTTCCTAGAGCTCACTGCTCAAAGAGGCTCACTGCCTACAGAAACATTCACAAGTTTAACATAGAAAGATTGAACTGAGAAACAACATCTTCTTCATGCCAAGGTCAGTTCCATTGAAGCACATAACACCTCTGCTCTGCCCCCTTAACACTTCCTCACTACCTCTGCATCTTCACTCACATCTCCTCATTTCCATGACTTCTCAACACTTATTTATGATGGTAGTTGTATGTCATTGATATCAAAGAGGTATTGAGGGTGTTGAGTTAGTGTGCATCTTCATAAAGTATCATCATGGTGGCCTGCACTATCGATATAGGTTGTTCAGAATCATGTCTTTCATAGTTGTTCACCCTATCAGGAACATCAATCAAGAGTTGTTCATTTGGATAGGATAAGAGTGTTGATTATGCCTTCAATAAGGATGTTGTTAGTTGAGTTGGCTTGATTAGTATATACCTTTCATGTGATGTGTCGATCATCAATGGTGTTGTTGTTCTTCAATTGCTTATATTGATGATGGACTTTATTATATTGCTAACATGGGTTTATCTTGTGCAAAGTCTTCATTCAAGATGTCTTCAAGGACTCATAAGCATCATGAGTGAGAACAATATGTGTAATGCTTATGACAGACACATGTTGAAGGTATCCGTCATGATTGATAGGTTTGTAGGAATTGATTGATCAATTGATGATCACAATGGTTGTTAATGTCTATCTTGTTATTATGGTGTTAAGGAAAGGACACAATGCATGTGTTGAATATTGTAGTTGAGAAATGATGTTGATATCATTCATTCAAAGTTACAAAATTTGGTGCTTGATCAAAGCTTGTGTTGATACAAGGATAGGATGTTCACTGGAGTTGAGGTCACTGTTGGTGGAGGTTTGACAAGTTTATAAATTGTTGATTTGGCATGCTGCAATGATCAATTATCAAGGATGTGTATTTGTTTTTAAGAATTGTTGATCATCTCAGTATTTCAAAAGATTTGTTGATCATTCTTGATAGAAGCTTTTTATGATCTTGCTTCATGTTTCATAGAAAGAATGTCCACAGTTGATTGGATACTCAGTCTTCACAATTGGATTGGTTGATGTCATCATTTGATATCAAAAGTTAAGTGATGAATTTGTCATCAAACTGGGGTCACCAGGAAAATAAAGTTTGATAAATTGTTGAAGAGTTGCTTTAGAGTAGCAGAGAATTATAGAGCTCTCACAAAGTCCATAAAGTCTTGCATTAAGGATTTGATTCTAATTTGAAGATCTAAAACCCTAAAGGATTTCTAATCTCTAAGGCTAAATCCTAATATGCAATCTATAAAGCTTCATTTGTGATAGGTTGCTCTTTTAGTCTATTTTGAGGTTGACTTGTAATAACAAGTTACTATCACTAAAGTTGACCTAGTAGAGGGTATTTGTGTCATGAGTTTAACCAGCTCATTACCTTTTCTACTAAACACCACCGGTTTACATAAAGAGATAAATGTGAAAGAGCTTTGGAATATTCAAGTGACCATAAGTTCATAAAGCCACAACCCGAATCGATGAACAAATTCTATCCTTAGAAAAGGCTTAAACATTTCTAAAAGTATATAGGTTCATCATATTCACATTGCTATAGGCGCCAAAAGTTCTTTTTATGTTCTTTAGTTAAGTCATCGAATATTCTTTGAAGTGGGAAGTTTATTTCCTTATGCAGCCTGAAAAAGATGATATTTGATTTATTTTTAATATTAGAAACTTTCTTTTTTATCTCCAATTTTGATGGTCGGTTTTATGTCATTTCTTTATGACATCAAATTTAGCCTTTTTAAGGAGTTTTTTTTTTGGAGGTAGATTTTTTGGTGTTTTAAAAGGCAAGATTTTTTATATTGGAGGAGATTTATATATATATTTTTTAGGGGAAAGTTTTTATGAAAGTGAGGAGAATGACTTCTTTATATAGAGTAAAGAAAATTGCAGATGGATTTTTTTTTTTGAAAGAGATTTTATTACAATGGCATATTGATTGTTTTGAAAACGAAGATCAAAGATCATTTTTAAAAAAATGGATTTGAAATTTTGAGAAGATGAAAATGATGAGAGAATATGAAGAAGATCCAATTATAAGAGATTTTATTTTTCTCTTATAGGACATTGATTGATTTCATTATGATCTTATTTTTCTTAAGATGGTTTTTGCAGATTGAAAAGAAGATTGAGTGTGAGAAGATGAAAGATTTTGAAAAGAGGAAAATGAAATTTTGTTTTGAAGGTGAAAGGACATTCAATTTGCATATAATGGTTTTTCAGGTGCATTGATGTAACTTCTTGGGAGAGAAAAATACAGATGATGTGAGCTTATGCAGGAATTTTCAATGTTTATAGAGGTTGAATATATATAGTGTGTGTTGTAATGAAGACAGAGATGAAACATTTGCAGAGGTTTATTTGCAAGCTTAGATGAGAGGCTTTATGTGTATCAGGAGTATAGACAAAGATGATTTAAATTGTTTTGCAGAAATGTGTTAATATTTGCAGAGATAAGTTATGTGTTTGAAAAGGTGACATATGTTTTTACAGAGAAGCCCAATAAATTTGCAGAGATATTATTGAATTAGTGCAGAGATTGAAAGTTGATTTGATGATTTGACTAACATAAAAAGAAGACATAAATTTATTTCCTTTGTAGAGGTTGAAGAACATACTCTTGTAATGAATTTCTTGTGAAAGTCAAAAGGGAAGATATAAGGTTTTTCTACTTGATTGAAACAGGGTAATCCCCTGATAAATTTTGTATATGCATTCAAAGAGTTTGTGATTAGCCAGTGAGGCTTGTAGGTCAGTGAGACCTTTCATTTGTTAGTGAGACACATATATCAACCAGTGAGGCTTATAGGTCAGTGAGACCTTTCAGTTGTCAGTGAGACACAATTTTCAGCTAGTGAGGCCTTGCAAAGAAGTTTTTGAAAGTTAAGCTAGTGAGGCAGTTCATGAGTGGTTTTTCTACCCCTAGAGGGTTTTCCACTACTAATTCTTTATGTCTTTGTTTCATAAATTGTGTGTTGTTGATTGTCTTTCAAGTCTAAACATTCAATGTTTATTTCCTTAATGCAAAATATGACAATTGGTTGTTAATATATTCTCTCTCAACTTTGTTAAGTTTTAAATTGTCTGGTTTTACACAACACTAATTCACCCCCCCTCTCAGTGTTGTCCTGTACTCCAACAAGTGGTATTAGAGCCAAGTTCCCTTTTGTAGCCTAATTAGCTTGGGTAGATCTTGTGTGTGGAGTACCATGGGAAAGAAGAATAGAAATAAGGTCTTGAATAGAGAAAAGAACGATGCTGATCAAAAGATGGTAAAACAAGCCTTAGTTAAGCCAAGCAATGATATGTTGCATATGTTACCCTTGAAAAAGAATGATCCTCCAGTTGAGAATTTTGATAAAAAGGAAGACTTCAATATGAATGTAAGAAGACAGGAACTTGATGAAACTAAAGATAACTTTGCTGTTGAGATTGATGGTAAAGAAGAATTTTTTATGGATGAAGATGAACAAGAGTTTGATGAAGATGATTATGAAGTTGATTTAGAAGGTGAATTATTGTGTGCCCTGGATACAATCAAGCAACTCAACAAAGAGAATAAGAAAATAGAATATCAGCTTCAACATGAAAAAGTCTCTAAGGACAAAGTTGTTTCAGACCTTAAAGAGGCTAGAAATCTAATTATGGATTTAAGAAGTCAAGTAAATGCTTCAGACAAACTGATTATTACTATGAAGACAGAAGTAGAAGAAGCAAAAAAGGTTGTTGATTTTACGAAATCTGATCTTGAAGTTAAAACTAGTGAGTGTCTAAACCTAGAATTAGAAATAGTCTCTTTGAGGAAGGAGTTAGAAAAGGCTTCCTCTAAGTTACACAAGAATTTGCTGTTTGAAAAGAGTACTAAAGAAGGAGAGTGTTCCAAAGTCAGAAATGCTCCTTGGAAGAAGACAGACTTGAATTATTATTCTGCTGCTCCTAAGGAAGACCAGAAGAAAACAAAAGATAAAATTTCTGATGTTGGAAGAGAAAGAACAAACAGACCTCCATCTGTCAAGCAATACCATTCAATAAGGTATAATTATTCTCAGTTTCATGGTTATTGCTATTCTTGTCATATCTATGGTCATAGAGCTAGAGATTGTAAGACTTATGCTAGAAATAATGTTGAGTGGCATAAGAATAAAAGTTTTTCTAGAATGACAAATAAGAGTTCTAATGCAATATGTTACCATTGTACCCAAGTTGGTCACATAGAAAGAGATTGTTAGATGCAAAGAAGATATGATTATGAAAGTACTTTTGGTATGTCAAAGAGATATGGTTCCTTTACTCCTCTAATTGGTTATAATGCCACATGCTTTAAGTGTCATAATCTTGGGCATAAGGCACAGTTTTGTAGGAATAAATTGAAGACATCTAGAGCAGCCACCTTGAGCAAAGAAAAGAAAAAGCCTATACAGGTTTGGAGAAGAAAACAAAGTCAGGACAAGAAAGATCCTAAACTTGTGCATCTTGCACAAGTTACATCATTAGTTGGATAATTGAGAGCATGAAGTAAGGGGGATTTGTCCATTTCCTTTCATTTATCCTCAAAAGGTTTCAGGAAGGAGATTGTTTGATTTGTGTATATATGTGCTACAAGTGATTAGTGGTTTGTGAAGTCATATTGCAGATAAGATGTTCAAGGGTTCAAAGTACAAAGAGTTTGACGATGTTAAGTGATTTGGTTTTCTTTGTCATATCATGTTAGTACTTACACAGATTGAGTTGTCATGGTGTTGCAGTTCTTGTAAGTGAGATTGTGAAGTTCAAAATCAATTAAGATGTTCTCAAGGTGCTCAGATGTTTGATTATGTGGGCTAAGGAAGTTACAAATGGAAGGATCAATTATTATTTTTTGTCTCTACATTTGATTTTGCAAAGTGTTGTTGCAGGAAGAGCTTGATGGTGAAGGTTGTGTAATCTTGGTAGGTTGATTTGTATAATGGATCATGGGTATTCTTAAGAAGTTCTCTTCAAATGCTAGCATGTGTTGGTTGAGGAAGTTGCAAATGAAAGAAGTCACTTGATGTGTTTTTGCAAAGGTATTGATAGTGGTTATGTTTTTTTATCAGATTTGACATGGTGTGCAGAATGGTCTTCATAGACTTTATTCATTTCAGATGGTCTTTATTCTTTTTCGTGTCAAAAAGGGTGTGCAAGAATAAGATTGGTTGCAGGTTGAAAGTTTATGTTGTCTTTATCATGGAAGTTTTTGGCAAGAACATCTCTTGGTTAGTCATCATGTCATCATGGTTTGTGATTTGTGCTAACTTATTTCTCACAAGTTGAAAAGTTGTGCAGTATGCAGATATACATGGACAGAACTCTCAGGATAAGTTTTGGACATAAAATTGCAATAATGATCAATGCCTTAATTTTTTTTAGAGACTAGTGGTATCAAAGGTTTGAGTAAGTGATATTTTAATTCTTGGTTGGTATGAAAGATAACAAGGTCAGTGATAGTGTTTGTGATCCAACAAATGTGTAAACAGTTGATTGATATCAGCATACTTTGCTAGTTTTTTTTTCTAATGATCTATATGAGTTATTTTTCTTAGGGGGAGACAATAGTCTTTGTCATCAGATGTCAAAAAGGGAGAGAAAGAAAAATTGCATCATGGAATTTTGCCATCAACGACAAAGGAGGAGATTTATGGTAGTTGTTTGTCATTGATGTCAAAGAGGTATTGAGGGTGTTGAGTTATTGTGCATCTTCATAAGGTATCATCATGGTGACCTGCACTATTGATATAGGTTGTTCAGAATCATGTCTTTCATAGTTGTTCACTCTATCAGGAACATCAATCAGGAGTTGTTCATTTGGATAGGATAAGAGTGTTGATTATGCCTTCAATAAGGATGTTGTTAGTTGAGTTGGCTTGATTAGTATATACCTTTCATGTGATGTGTTGATCATCAATTGTGTTGTTCTTTAATTGCTTATACTGATGATGGAGTTTATTATCTTGCTAACATGGGTTGATCTTGTGGAAAGTCTTCATTCAGGATGTCTTCAAGGACTCATAAGCATCATGAGTGAGAACAATATGTGTAATGTTTATGACAGACATAGGTTGAAGGTATCAGTCATGATTGATAGGTTTGTAGGACTTGATTGATCAATTGATGATCACATTGGTTGTTAATGTCTATCTTGTTATTATGGTGTTAAGGAAAGGACACAATGCATGTGTTGAATATTGTAGTTGAGAAATGATTTTGATACCATTCATTTAGAGTTACAAAATTTGGTGCTTGATCAAAGCTTGTGTTGATACAAGGATAGGATGTTCATTGCAGTTGAGGTCACTGTTGGTGGAGGTTTGACAAGTTTATAAATTGTTGATTTGGCATGATGCAATGATCAATCATCAAGGATGTGTATTTGTTTTTAAGAATTGTTGATTATCTCAGTATTTCAAAAGAGTCGTTGATCATTCTTGATAGAAGCTTTTTATGATCTTGCTTCATGTTTCATAGAAAGAATGTCCACAGTTGATTGGATACTCAGTCTTCACAGTTGGATTGGTTGATGTCATCATTTGCTATCAAAAGTTAAGTGATGAAGCTGTCATCAAACTGGGGTCACAAGGAAAATAAAGTTTGATAAATTGTTGAAGAGTTGCTTTAGACTAGCAGAGAATTATAGAACTCTAACAAAGTCCATAAAGTCTTTGTTGGTGAAAAATCATATTTTCACTTTTACATAAGTTAATTAGGGAGATTCTTTTTCTATTTTGAGCCTCATGACATATATCATAGGCTTTCTTTTCTCTTGAAAGTATTGTGACATGTGTCACATGCTTTCTTTATGCTTTCTTTCCCCACTTTGTCTATTCTTGGACAGTGGTTGTGTATATCCTTTGTATTTATATCTGAATAATGCAAGGGGAATGTGAAGCACTAATTCATGCAGATGATTTTAGGAATCTAACATGGTATCAGAGCTCCAGATCTGTCAGTTTCTTCTCAAATTAGAGAGGGTTTTCGCCATGAGCAGATAATTTGTGCATCCTGGAGCAAAACAGACCTCATGGTTGCACTCAGAAGGTGTCAAAACCCCTATTTTCATATAAGGCACTCTATATTTTGCTAAAAAAAAAGTTTTGGGCATTTTTGGGGGTTTTGGTTTTTTATGTGCAGGGAAAATCCGTATGGCTGCCTCGATTTTCATGCCAAAATTTTTAAAGCTTATTTTGATTTTCAAGCTGCCTCGATTTGCGTGTCAACTTTTTTTTTCAAATTTGCCTCAATTTCCATGTCGCTTGATTTCTGTCTGCCTCAATTTCTATGTCACTTAATCTCTGAATCTGCCTCGATTTTCGTGCCACATTCATGTGCAGGCCTAGAAAGGTAGTTTTCTTCCAGAGGCCATAACTTGACCATACGGACTTGAAAATTGGCAAACAAAAAAGCATTAGAAAGCAGATTTTGAGCACTATCTAGTAATGCTGGTCTTTTTTCATATTTTTTTGTTTGAAACCTATTTTTGCCGTTTGAAGTCAAAGCATCAGTTTTGGCTTTCGAGCTCTGTTCTTGCGCCTAGAATCTCTATTTTTTGAAAATGAAAAGGCGTTGGAAAGGTATCAAAGAGCTCTACACAGCCATATATGTAATTTTTTCAGATTCAACTCCAGGTATCTTTTATTCAGTTTGTCAATTTTTTGGCTTCTATTGGATATCCTGGACATGCTGTCTCCTGGAAAGGTTCTGTTTGCTTTGATAGGCTTCTATTATCAGCATAAATCTATTTGCATGTTTTGATCTCTATGATTTTTGAGAGGTATCATGGGTTTTGCCACTCATCCTTCTGTGGTCAATCTGACTAAGGACAATTATGAGTCCTGGCAAAGAGGCATCCTGTCACATCTCAGGTGGCTGCATCTTTTGCCTCATCTTTATGGGCTCATACTTGAACTAGAGACACCTATGAAGAAATTTGTTTGGGGTAACAATCAAGATCTTGTTGTAGGTTTAATTTGTACCACTGTTGATTATGATATTGCGTGTGATCTTCCCATCTATGAGAGCCCACACACACTTTGGACAAAAATTTGGGAGTTCTATGGAGACCCTCATATCTCACCATTTCCAAATGATCCTACAGTAGATTGTCTCATTCCACTTGATGATGCTGATAATATACCTTATGATGATGATACTTTAGAGGAGTTTGAGTATATGGCATGTCTTGAATGTTCAGAGATAGAGACCTCTTGCTCCCTCTTCTCCTCCTATTGAGATCACATCATCTCCATCACCTATTGCTACTATAGAGTTTAGTGTTGCATCATCATTGGCTTCCAGTGATTCTCTGCAGTAGGTCAATATCAGTCTTTCAGATCCACCTCATTGGGATTCCTATCTTGCAGACATATCATCTCTGTTTGTGGAGTCTCACATTGCTGATTTGGAGGACACATTTGAGGGTTTATCTCTCTTGTTTGATGCTCTCTCAGGTGGGTTTGCATCACCACCTTCATCTTCTGTGTTTCCAGATGCAGTTCAGATCATATCCTCTCTTGGTTCTTCTCTAATTGGGTAGACAATTTCTATTTTGGAGAAGACATATTTTCCCAGTATGAGGTCACTTGAGTTGTATTCAGAGGCACATGTTTCAATATGGATTCCCTATTCATCTAAGATGTGGGAATGGCTTCTACATTCACCAGTGGATTTGTTTCTTCCAAAAGGGAGAAATGTTGTTTGCAGGTAGTGGATTGGATTCTGTCTTCAAGATCTCTTCATTGGTTCTGGAGCTTCTTCTTGGAGGGGATTCATATTCTCTATTCGCTCTCTCTTACATGATTGTACTCTTGTGATGGATTCATTCCATGGGGGGTCTTAGTGTCCTTCTTCCATCACATGTTCTTGTACTTTTTTTTTCTCTCTCTTTTGGAGAGGAGTTTTCTCCCACTGGGTTTTTCTCCTTTTCTCCACCTTATGAGAGATCCTTGTTGTTCATGGGTACTTAACATGGCTTTGTTGCCAAGATCCATCTTTCTTTCTTTCTTTTTAGCTTGTGTAATCTCCCTAACTTGCACTTATGGGGGGGTGTTGCTGAAAAATCATATTTTCACTTTTAATTAAGTTAATTAGGGAGATTCTTTTTCTATTTTGAGCCTTATGACATGTATCATAGGCTTTCTTTTCTCTTAAAAGCATTGTGACATGTGTCACATGCTTTCTTTCCCCACTTTGTCTATTCTTGGATAGTGGTTGTGTATATCCTTTGTATTTATATCTGAATAATGCAAGGGGAATGTGAAGCACTAATTCATGCATTTGTCTTTTACAATATTTTCTTGCAACTCTCTCTTGTAGAAGTTTTCCTGTAGATGATTTTGGGAATCTAACAGTCTTGCATTAAGGATTTGATTCTAATTTGAAGATCTAAAACCCTAAAGGATTTCTAATCTCTAAGGCTAAATCCTAATATGCAATCTATAAAGCTTCATTTGTGATAGGTTTTTCTTTTAGTCTATTTTGAGGTTGACTTGTAATAATAGGTTGCTATCACTAAAGTTGACCTAGTAGAGGGTATTTGTGTCATGAGTTTAACCAGCTCATTACCTTTTCTACTAAACACCACCGGTTTACATAAAGAGATAAATGTGAAAGAGCTTTTGAATATTCAAGTGACCATAAGTTCATAAAGCCACAACCCGAATCGATGAACAAATTCTATCCTTAGAAAAGGCTTAAACATTTCTAAAAGTATATAGGTTTATCTTATTCACATTGCTATAGGCGCCAAAAGTTCTTTTTAAGTTCTTTAGTTAAGTCATCGAATATTCTTTGAAGTGGGAAGTTTATTTCCTTATGCAGCCCAAAAAAGATGATATTTGATTTATTTTTAATCTTAGAAACTTTCTTTTTTATCTCCAATTTTGATGGTCGGTTTTATATCATTTCTTTATGACATCAAATTTAGCCTTTTTAAGGAGTTTTTTTTTTTTGAAGGCGGATTTTTTGGTGTTTTAAAAGGCAAGATTTTTTATATTGGAGGAGATTTATATATTTTTTTTAGGGGAAAGTTTTTATGAAAGTGAGGAGAATGACTTGTTTATACAGAGTAAACAAAATTGCAGATGGATTTTTTTTTTGAAAGAGATTTTATTACAATGGTAGATTGATTGTTCTGAAAAAGAAGATCAAAGATCTTTTTTTTAAAAATGGATTTGAAATTTTGAGAAGATGAAAATGATGAGAGACTATGAAGAAGATCTAATTATAAGAGATTTTATTTTTCTCTTATAGGACATTGATTGATTTCATTATGACCTTATTTTTCTTAAGATGGTTTTTGCAGATTGAAAAGAAGATTGAGTGTGAGAAGATGAAAGATTTTGAAAAGAGGAAAATGAAAGATTGTTTTGAAGGTGAAAGGACATTCAATTTGCATATAATGGTTTTTTAAGTGCATTGATGTAACTTCTTGGGAGAGAAAAATACAGATGATGTTGTGAGTTTATGCAGGAATTTTCAATGTTTATAGAGGTTGAATATATATAGTGTGTGTTGTAATGAAGACAGAGATGAAACATTTGCAGAGGTTTATTTGCAAGCTTAGATGAGAGGCTTTATGTGTATCAGGAGTATAGACAAAGATGATTTAAATTGTTTTGCAGAAATGTGTTAATATTTGCAGAGATAAGTTATGTGTTTGAAAAGGTGACATATGTTTTTACAGAGAAGCCCAATAAATTTACAGAGATATTATTGAATTAGTGCAGAGATTGAAAGTTGATTTGATGATTTGACTAACATCAAAAGAAGACATAAATTTATTTCCTTTGCAGAGGTTGAAGAACATACTCTTGTAATGAATTTCTTGTGAAAGTCAAAAAGGGGAGATATAAGGTTTTTCTACTTGATTGAAACAAGGTAATCCCCTGATAAATTTTGTATATGCATTCAAAGAGTTTGTGATTAGCCAGTGAGGCTTGTAGGTCAGTGAGACATTTCATTTGTTAGTGAGACACATATATCAGCCAGTGAGGCTTATAGGTCAGTGAGACCTTTCAGTTGTCAGTGAGACAATTTTCAGCCAGTGAGGCCTTGTAAAGAAGTTTTTCAAAGTTAACCCAGTGAGGCAGTTCATGAGTGGTTTTTCTACCCTTAGAGGGTTTTCCACTCCTAATTATTTGTGTCTTTGTTTCATAAATTGTGTGTTGTTGATTGTCTTTCAAGTCTAAACATTCAATATTTATTTCCTTGATGCAAAATATGACAATTGGTTGTTAATATATTCTCTCCCAACTTTGTTAAGTTTTAAATTGTATGGTTTTACACAACACTGATTCACCCCCCCTCTCAGTGTTGTGTGCAATCATCTCTACCTCTTTTGCTTCTTAGATAAAACTAGACTGAACTCAAAACATGTTGACTACTCCCCCTAAGTAGCATCCCCTTTACATCAATCTGGATCACTAGATATGACTGAGTTCCACCGAACTGATGCACACTAGTGCACCTTAGTTCTGAATAGGAGGGGTAATCACCCCTAGCTTCCCTCTGAGATATTCAAAAGTGTCCTTAGGTAGAGGCTTAGTGAAGATATCCTCAATCTGATCCTTTGAAGAAACAAACTCCAATTTGACTTCATTCTCATTTACCTTCTCTCTTAAAAAGTGAAACTTGATGGATATATGCTTTGTGTTTGAATGCAACATCAGATTCGTTGACATTTTTATTGCACTTGAATCATCACAGAAGATTGTAATAGGTTCTTCAAACACAATTTTGATATCTTTCAACATTTGATTCATCCACAAAACTTGAGTACAATTACTTGCTGCTGCCATATACTCTGCCTCTGTAGTAGACAGAGATATTGCCTCTTGCTTTTTCCTCTACCAAGAAACCAATCTCTTTCCCAAGAAAAAATGCACCACCACTAGTATGTTTCCTATCATCCACATGTCCCACCCAATCATCATCTGTATATGCATGAAGATTGAAATCATCACCCTTAGGATACCATAAGCCACAATCAAATGTTCCCTTCAAATATCTAAAGATTCTTTTGATTGCTACAACATAAGATTCTCTAGTATCAGCTTGAAATCTAGCAACAAGGCCAACTGCATTCATAATATCAGGTCTGGTATGAGTCAGATAAAGCAGTCCTCCAATCATTGATCTATACCTTTTCTGATCTGCCTTAGGGGAATCATCATCTTTACCCAACTTGCATCTGGTTATCATAGGAGTACTCACTAGTTTTGAATCTTCCATTCCAAACATTTTCAACAACTCTTTCACACAATTAGACTGAGATATGAAGATGCCTTTTTCTACTGAATGATTTGCATACCTAAGAAGAAATTCATTTCACCAAGCATGGACATCTCAAATTCACTTTGCATCTGATTAGCAAATTTTTTACACATGCTCTCATTTCCACCAAAGATGATATCATCAACAAATACCTCAACAATCAATATATGTTCATGATTAATTTTGAAATAAAAATTACTGTCAGCAGTGCCTTTGCTAAAGCCTAACTTTAGCAGATACTTATCCAACCTTGCATACCAGGCTCTTAGGGCTTGTTTAAGTCCATATAATGCTTTCTTCAATCTACATACCATATCTCCTTGATTAGACAACTGGAATCCTTTCGGCTGCTCAATGTAGTCTTCTTCTAACTCTCCATTCAGGAATGTTGACTTGACATCCATCTGGTAAAATTTGAAATCTTTGTAAGTAGCAAAGGCAAGAAATAATTTGATTGCTTTGATTCTTACCAACGGAGCACAATTTTCTTCAAAATCAATCCCTCTACTTGAGAATATCCTTTGCACACCAATCTTGCTTTGTTTCTCACAACTTCACCATCTTCATTCAATTTATTCCAGAAGACCCATTTAGTTCCAATTATATTTTTGTCTTTGGGTCTAGGAACAAGATCCCAAGTGTGATTCTTTCAATTTGTATTAATTCTTCTTCCATTGCTTTTACCCAAATTTCATCATTACATGCTTCATTCATTGATTTTGGTTCAATCTTTGAAATTAAACAGTACTCCACTTGTTCTTCAATAATTTTTCTTCTAGTTTGAACACCTTTGTTTCTATCTCCTATGATCTGATCTTCAGAATGATTCAACCTTACATACTTGGGAGTTTTGAGGTTTACTTGAGCTTCTGATTCTTGAACTTGTTCCTCAGCATTGTCACTAGCTTCTTGAGTCACTAGATTTTCCAGAGCAATCTGAATATGAGTATGAGCTTGAACTTGCTTTTCATTTTCATCATCTGATTCATATCCATAAGACTTGGAAGGTCTCTCCATGCCTTCATCAACTTTGACATTAGCACTTTCAACAATCTTTTTCAGCCTCTTTTTAAAGCACTGGTATATGCCTTGCTTTGGTTAGAATAACCCAAAAATATTCCTTCATCACATCTTGCATCAAACTTGCCTAGATCTTCATCTCTCTTGATATAGCATTTACTATCGAAGACTCTGAAGTATTTCACAGTAGGAGCATTACCAAACCAAAGTTCATAAGGTGTTTTACCAATATTACCTTTGATCTGCACCTGGTGAAGACTGTAGATAGCAGTACTCACAGCCTCTCTCCAATAGACATGTGGGACATTTGCCTCCATCATCATGGTTCTAGCAGCCTCTTCAATAGTCTGGTTCTTTCTTTCCTCAACTCCATTTTGCTGAGGAGTCCTAGGAGCAGATAACTATCTTCTTATTCCATGCTTTTTACAAAATGCATTAAAATCACCGGAGGTAAACTCTCCACCTCTATCAGATCTCAAACACTTTACCTTCACACCAATCTCATTCTCCACCCTAGCCTTGAACACCTTGAATTTGTCAAGAGCCTCTGATTTCTCTTTCGAGAAAGTGACCCACATCATCCGAGAGTAATCATCAATCAACAACATAAAGTATCTATCTCCTTGCAAACTCCTAACTCTGGCAAGACCACACAAATCAGTGTGCACAAGTTCCAACAATCCACTTGAAGATTGTTCTTTACCTTTGAATGTAGTTCTGCTCTATTTTCCCAGCTGACATTCCTTACACATGCTATTAGTAGGTTTTACAAGCTTTGGAAGATCTCTTACAACTTGAGTAGTACTTATCTTGACAATATTATCAAAGTTTACATGACACATTCTCCTATGCCATAACCAACTCTGATCAATCTGAGCAATCAAACATCTTTTACCAGTGCAACTTAAATGAAAGATATTACTCTAGTCTATGTACCAGATGTAATCTTAGTTCTGGAGCTTTCCAAAATTCTACATTTTCCATCCTTGAATTGGAGGTCATACCCTTTGTCAACTAACTGTCCAACACTGAGAAGATTATGCTTCAACCCTTCTACATACAAAACATCATTAGTGTTGTGCTTACCATCAAAAGAGATGGATCCTCTGCCATGGATTTTGCCAGCTGAATTGTCTCCAAACTTCACAATTCCACCTTCATATCTTTCCATACTTACAAACTTACTTTTATCACCTATCATATGATGAGAACATCCATTGTCAATCACCCATTCATCATTTTCTTCAACTTGAGTAGCCAAGGCACTTTCCACATTTACATAGCTAGCAGATTCAGTAGGCACCAGATTTTCTTCTTTGATAGCAATGAACACCCATTCATTTCCAGATGTACTTCCCTTATCAGATTCATCATTTGAAACTCCTTCATCAGCAACTTCTTGGACATAGTAGCATTTCTTCTGGAACCTAGGTCTATTAGGGTTTGTCTTTGAAAGCCTCTCTGGACATCTTGAGGCAAAATGACAAATCTTATTGCAAGCAAAACATTTGAAAGGCAACTTTCCTTCATACTTACCGGATCCTCTTGGTAATCTTTTGGAAATAAGGGCTTCAATTTCTTCAAGCTCTGTTTCATCTTCTTCAAGTTCCTTCTTTGTTTCTTCATATCTGGTTAATCTTCTTGATGAGCTTTCACCTGGATCAAATCTTTGCTTCCTAGAAGCACTAGCCTTAAAAGCAAATTCTGATTTAGGAAGGGAATCACCAAACTCACTCATTTCAAATGCTGAAAGCTTGCCAACCAACTGATCCCTTCTAACAGTTGTCACAATCCTGATCTCCTCAATAGCAGCAACTGTATGCTTGTATGAAGCAAGTAAGAATCTGAGCACCTTGCCAACAATCTCTGATTCTTCCAATTTTCCATCAGCACACCTAATATTGCACACAAGTTCATTCACCTTCTGCATGTAGGAAGTGATGTTTTCATCTTCACTCATCCTCAAATTTTTGTATCTACCTTTCAGGCTCTGTAACTTAGCACATGAGCAATTTTCAATTCTAGGAAATTTGTCATTTCAGTATCAGTCATGGCACTTAACAATGCTTCTTTAGCCCAAATGTTTTTTTTAGCATCTTTGAGTTCATTTGGAGTTGAAGGACCTTTCTCTGGAGGCATATACTCATCCTTGTTATCAGCCAATAAGCATCACCCATGCATTGCAAATGGCACTCCATGCGACTCTTCCAAAGAGATTAATTTGTTCCATCAAATCTCAGACTATCCTTCTTGTAAGTTGACATCCTGGATCTCCTCAAGCGGTCAAGCTTCTTTTAGAGGAACCAACTCTGATACCAATTGTTGAAATTAGGGCAGACAACTGAGAGGGGGGCAGTTGTCACAAAACTTATATCTTTTGATGCATTTAATCTTCTTTACCACTTATTAACAGATTAAAGATATAACCATGAAAGCATGAATCAATGACACAAGAGTAGAAACATAATCAACACACATAACACCAGAATTTTTACGTGGAAACCCGGTTAAGGGAAAAACCACGGTGGGGGTTAACCCACAAGATTTATTCTCTATTAAAAGAATATAAAATGGGAAGGCACTTGCCTTCAGGTGCACTGCCCAGAGCTCACTGCTCAAAGAGGCTCATTGCCTACAGAAATATTCACAAGTTTAACATAGAAAGATTAAACTGAGAAACATCTTCTTCATGCCAAGGTCAGTTCCATTGAAGCGCATAACACCTTTGCTTTGCCCCCTTAATACTTCCTCGCTACCTCCGCATCTTCGCTCACATCTCCTCATTTCCATGACTTCTCAACACTTATTTATACATGTCATCAACTTTGGAATTAACATCAAAGTCAGCCAAACAATCATCTATCTGGAACATTCTCCAAGATAGGTATTACAAGAAATTACAATCACAAGACTAAAAATGCTTTATACGAACCACCACATTGTCGGCCAAACATAGTTGGGACTCAAATCTTCCTCAAACATCACTTGACGCTCCATAAAACTTCTCTTAGATCATCCGCAACATGCACCATGCATCCAGTCGGCCAAGACTGGAAAGAACAGCAACACCCAGGGAGAAATCTTCATCCACAAGCTCAATCCTCACTGCAGACCATCAACACAACATGCACCTGATTTAGAGATCACCACAAGCACAATTAAATCAACAGGAACAACTGCACCACCTCAGATCACCAGAAACACTTGCACCTTCATCTGGGAACTCAAGAACACCAATTGTCATGACTATCACACTAGAAAGATTGCTTGTGGACCTCCAAACCACTAACCACTTGAGTTGAGGATACACACTGATGTTCCAAACACACATCTAGATCCGCAGATCATAATATTCCAATGCGGATCAATCCAGACCAAATTTATGTCACTCTGTTTCCTTTGAACAACTGCAAAACCTAGTTCTACTCAGATGGACATAATTTTTACAATTCTCTATACAGACCTCTCAAATCTTGACTGGAGCAACTTCAGACAATCCTCTACAAACCCTTTAATCTGTAGACTCTGATCTCATCTTACTAGGAATGCGGATCAATCTACTTCACTGAACCGCACTGTCTTCACTGTCTCTAACAGAGAGATATGTAAACTCACTTGTTTCTTCCAGAGAGACTAATTTTCTCAATATCCTCAACATACAAGTCTTCTAAACAAGCAATAGAATAAGATATAGTTGACACTAATGACAACAAGGATATGTTGACATCAATGACAACACCGATTAGACACATTTTTGCAACACTCAAAACTATAAAAATGTCACAAATGATGCTCCGATGCTGATTTTAGGGTTTGTTTATGTTGTTGGACACTCGGGCTAGCGCCCAAGTCTTCTATGGGTGATTTTACGAACTCTATTTTTGGATCTAGAATCTTGATTTGTCAAACAACCTCACTGTACCTTCACTTCCAGAACTCCCACACCTGTAACCTGCGTACAAGAAGAAAGGGGTTTGGGGTTGTGGTGTTTAGGGATTTACCTCAGTTGAATCATGTGTTAGCATTCAAGCTTTCCCAACACCATTGTTAATGAGAGAGTGTGTTCTTGCAGGATAGAGGCTAAAGATAATCCAAATGATGATGAAATGATTCAAACATGATGATAATGTCACCTTGGCAGTGAAGCCCTTAGGAGGATGAAGATTCTTCAACTCATAAGGATGTTGATGATGATTCCAAATTTGCAACAAACACAATACTAACAGAAGTCTGCAACAAACACAATGAATGCCTTGAATTCACCTTTGCACAATATCATAACCTTACTATCATCAACCTCTTACAAAATGAATTCAACAACTTGTTTATATATGTTATCCTGTTAAACTTTCACAAATTAATTGAAAGAGCCGATAAGGGAGGACCCATTTAAAAGTCCTATGCTGACATCCTTAAATTTCACCCTGACCAATCAGGGTGGACTTGGGCATGAGCGCCCAAGTCTAGGAGGTCTTTTTGGTCAGGTCCCAAACTTTAAATTGGGCTCCTAGTCCCCATTTGATGTGGGTTTCAGGGGATTTCTCATCAGGATGAATAATTATGCATGTAGAGTGTAAACACGAGGACTAGGAGCTAAACTAGGAGGTACAAAGGCATGTGTCCACTTTTTACTCCATAATATTTAGCCCCCACTTTAATGTGTGTGCGATCCTACGATACAACACATGCATTAAAGTACAGTTAAAACATATCTAAACACATCAAACAGAAGAATGAATACACACCCCAAGCTTGAAGGACTATTTCTAGCCCCCAGACTTAGACAAACGTAAGAAAACACTTAACAGTCACATAAGATGTAGTGAATACAGTAAGGAAGCATGCAATATGCAGAGAAGACATGAACGTAGTCACGCAATACACGAAGAAGACATGAAGAGACGACATGATTAAGCAATTACATATCCATATATAATGCTAACTAAAGTAAACAAAACACACATGTAAAGACACACAAAACACATACAGCGTGGAGAGAGACTCATCGCCACACAACTTTAGACCACACTACAAACACGCAAGACATGTAAATAAGACACATATAATGCATGAAAGACACATGGAATACACAAGCACCGCATAGTATGTCGTTGACACACTATACGTCTTATACACATGGAAAACATGAGCGATAGGGAGAAGCTCATCACTACTCCACTATCTAAAATATGCCAAACATACCTGACGATTGAGCTACGCTACCAAAACTACCAAATACATGCTTAAGGGTGAATGACTCAATATCCAACCCCGTCTTGCGATGAGGACTTTGTATAAAAGAATGTGCAATAGCTCAAGAGATACACCATCCTGCCTTGCGATGAGGGCTTTGTATAGAAGGATGCACACTAGATCAAGAGATACACCATCCTACCTTGAGTGATGAGGGCTTTTTTTCTTAAAAGGATGTGAACTAAATCAAGAGATACACCATCCCACCTCGTGATGAGGGCTTTCAAACTTGTTTTGTCAGTGTCAAAGATAATCAAGCAGATGCCATTACATATGCCCCCACCTTAATGTGGTTGATCATGCTTACTGATATCAAGCACATTAACGTAGAGTAAAAATATGCAAGGGAACAAGAGCTTTTGTAAAGCCCATGCCCCGAAGTGACATGTGCCACGATCGTTGAATATTCCCACAAATACATCATTATAATTTGCTAAGATAATAAACAAGATATAAGCTTTGGTTAGAAAATATTTATCTAAGATAATAACCAAATCAATTCATAGAATCTATGCATAAATCGTATATTAGATCACATCAAAGACCAAGGCTACACTTGTGAGTTCGGAACCAAGTATAGATGTGAGGTTATACTGTAGGTATCTCATAATTGAGTGTAGCAACAAGGTGAGATACAAAACAATCCAAAGTGTATTGGAGTAGATTAAGAGTATTACAGAGGTTTGTTACAAGAAATTTCACAACACGATATATCACATGGAGTGATTCTACTAGTCAAGCATCGGATATATATATCAACCCCAACTTCATATATGGACTAGGTCCATTTTTTCTTTCTTGATGTAGGGACACATGGTCCGTATCAGTATTTGTTTGTTTTCGTCATTCGTCGACTAGTATAGTCACTAAAGAATGTAAGCAATAAAAATGAGAGAGGAGCCAAGAGTGACTTGGTTTTACAATATGGGAAAATGCCCCCAAGACATCCTCCACAATGTTATGCCCCCCAGGCACAACACACAACAATAAAATAGAGGAGAGGAAAGATAGAAGAATGGTCACAATAGAGGCGGTCTCCTAGTCTCCTTGACCTTACAAAAGTATCAAGGGTCATCCAAGGAGACCTAAACAACATTTAACACAACACAGGGGAAACACAACACAACAGTAACAACATATATATCTAGGAGGCCACCCTTGAGAGAAACTAGAATAGGTGCTACAATGAGTGTGGCTAAATGCAGGAGAAATACTTACCTGAGTCAATGGGATATTTCCTTATCATCTTAGGATATATCATATTTAGTCTTGAACTTGTTGATATTGTATTAGCAATAGTACACTTATTCACTATCCCCTTAGTAGGTGGAATAAGTCTATTAATGATAATTAAATTAACATTGTTTTCACTTTGATTGAGCTCAACATCCATCCCTAAAGGATTTAATGTGAGAGACCTTTACTCAACCATCAATGCTTCATCTTTCAAAGGGACAGCATTGGAACGAAGGGAAGGTAAGGTGTTGTTAAGGGAATTGTTGATGATTGTATCTTTAGTGATGTTCAAAGAACATGCAACCAAAGCAGAGGTATCCAAGGTGTTCACATCCTTAGTGATATCCAAGAGAACTTAGACATTCAACCAAAAGGAGGAGATCAATAATCTTCCCTTCCTTTATGATATTCAAGGTACTTGAACATTCAACTAAAGGATGAAGATCAAGGGACTTCACTTCCTTAGTAATATCCAAGGTACTTGAATATTCAACTAAAGAAGGAAGATCGGTAGGATGATCCATAGAGACTTCATACACTATGGTTGGGATAGACTTTCTAATATGGTTATATGAATGTTCATTATCTATCCGTGGAGTGTTCTTCGTTAGAGGGGGTTCTTCATTCACTAATGCTTCATCTTTCAAAGGGAGAGCATTGGAATGAAGAGAGGGTAGGGTGATGTTAAGAGATGTGTCAATGATTTCATCCTCTTGCACCTAAGTTTCCTCATAAGTGGGAACAACTTTAGGAGAGAGATCATAAGGTAAAACTAAGTTACCATCACATGTATTATAGCCTAGATCCAAGGTATGATCCTAACCTTTAGCAATAAGAGTCGTAGCAAAATGTCCAATAGAGATAAAGTCATCTAGGGCTTCATCCAACATATTGAAGTCATCACTACTAAATGATGCATCATATTTATTATTATCTATGAATTTAGTGAGATCATTTAATATTGAAGGATATACTCCCATGAGAGTTGTGAAACTATCAAAATCAGATATATAACAAAGGATTTCATGTGGAACACATAGAAATATCAATATCATATATGCATGCTATTTGATTTAAGACTTGAGGATGCTTATTAGTGAATTTGTAGAAATTGTCAATATCTATGATGTATGCAAACAAAGTTTCCAAAGATAAATGACAAGAAACATCCATGATGAAAATATGATAACTCGTTGTAAACACTAGTTTGTGGAAATCAGGTTTTTGAAGATCAAAAGCACACTAATTTTACCACAAACAAACTAGGTATGATGTGAATAGTTCTACACAACAAGGCAATATGAATGACTGAAAAGTTTGCTCAAATAGATGTGAAGAGAGTGTTAAAAACCCTTGATGTTGAAATACACAATGTGTAATTGCAAATTTTGAAATTTTAATGCAAGGATGCCCAATGATGCAACACTACAACTCAAAATTAGATTTGAATGACTATTTTAAGGAGCAACAAAATTTGAAACAAGATTTTGACTACCAACCCTAGCTTTTTCGAAAAACTAGGTTATATGAAAATGCAAGTTTTCAACAAAAACCATAACAAATGAGATATGCAAATGCAAGATGTGATATTATAGAGTGATTAATTATTGTGATATGGATCAGATCTGATGTAAAATTAGAAAATCAAATGTTTCCAATGATATGCAATAAAAATAATGCAAAACTTTGCCTTTATGCAATCCTATAATGCTTATTTTTTTCAATTTTTTCAAATGTATGCAAGATTTTTCAATGTAAAATGACAAGTATGATATGATGTAATGCAAAATCTGATTTCAACACTCAGCAAGGTGCAAGTTCATTAAAACATGGGTTCACCAAAATGTTAAGTAGGGAAAAGAGAGGATGAGATGCAAAGCATGTGAGTACACTAGATCAAACCCTCCTTTCACTACAACATTCAAGGACAAAACTGAGCTAAGTCACTACAAGATGGAAGAGGACTCAGCTATTGATTTTGTGCTCTTGTTTGTAGAGGAAAGATGTGATTCAATCAAGCATTTTATTAAACCCTAGGCTCATCAATGCTCTAAACCCTAGATCTATGATAATTAGCTTATAACAGTAAAATAGAAATAACAAATCAGGATCTAAGAGTGACAAGATGATCAATGAGATCCAAACCTATCCCTCAGAAGCTGAAATGTCAAAGGACACGAGGGCTAGCACCTGAGTCTAAAAAGTTTAGATCTCTGATAAATCAAAAATGCAAAATGTCACAAATGATGCTTTGATGTTGATTGTAGGGTTTGTTTATGCTGCTAGACACTGGGTCTAGCGCCCAAGTCTGCTACGAGTGATTTTTTGAACTCTATTTTTAGATTTGGAATCTTTATCTATCAAACAACCTCCCTATACCTTCACTTCTACAACTCCCACACCTGTAACCTACATACAAGAAGAAAGGGGTTTGGGGTTGTGGTGTTTAGGTATTTGCCTAAGTCAAATCTCGAGTTAGCATTCAAGATTTCCCAAGACTGTTGTTAATGAGAGAGCATGTCCTTGTAGGACAGAGGCTAAAGATAATCCAAATGATGATGAAATGATTCAAACACAATGATAATGTCACCTTGGCAGTGAAGCCCTTAGGAGGATGAAGATTCTTCAACTCATAAGGATGTTGATGATGATTCTAGATTTGCAACAAACACAATACTAACACAAGTCTGCAACAAACACAATGAATACCTTGAATTTGACTTTGCACAATATCATAACCTTTCTATCATCAACCTCTTACAAAATGAGTTCAAAAACTTGTTTATATATGTTATCATGTTAAACTTTCACAAATTCATTGAAAGAGCCAACAAGGGAGGACCCATTTAAAAGTCCTATACTGACATCCTTAAATTTCACCCCGACCAATCAGGGTGGACTTGTGCATGAGCACCCAAGTCTAGGAGGCCTTTTTGGTTAAGTCCCAAACTTTAAATTGGGCCCTAGTCCCCATTTGATGTGGGTTTCGAGGGACTTCTCATCGAGATGAATAATTATGCATGTAGAGTGTAAACACGGGGACCTAGGAGCTAAACTAGGAGGTAAAAAGGCATGTGCCCACTTTTTACTCCATAACAAACTCCTTGGAGTTTTTAACATTCATAATACATTAAATCATATTGGAAAACATATTCTCAGTGATCATCTATTTTCTCCATTTTGATAGCAAAGACTTGGAACCCTTTCTGCTAGGATCTTCTTCATCTGTAGGTTAGATATTTACCTCAGTTTGACCTCTCTAGCAGCGCCTTGCAAAAAAAACTCTATTCCCAAGGTTTTCTAGGAATTCTATTCTTTTAGAAAAACAATCCACCTTAGCCCTATGTATCCATAACCAATTTATTCCAAGGATGACATCCTATGAGCCTAATGGGGATACAAAAAGGTTTACTTCAATGGAAAAATTCAAGAATTCAACCTTGGCTTCAAACAAACATTGCTCTACTTGACCTCTTGTCTGGTTATGATATTTGACTAACCATGAATTTTCCATGCAACCAGCTCTTCTAGATATCTTATTTTAAACTTTTGGAGAAATAAAACATTCTGTAGCACTAGTATCTATTAAAACTAAAATTAGAATACCAGACAAAATACCAGTGGTTTCAATTGGAGTAATCTGATACTCTGCTTGTTGGTTATCCAAGGCTGCATGTATCTGCTGCTAGAAGGTTGCCTATTCCAAGGGTAAGGGATTTCCTTGCGGTTGAGTCCCTTGTGTCTTATTGGGACACTGATTGGCATAATGGTCACCGCCACACAAAAAACACCCTCCTGGGGGTCCTCACCTTTCATAAGGCTTTCCTGACTTATCTCCATTTTTCTTGGAGTTATTTTTGTTTTTCTTATTCCCCCTGGATTCATTCTGATTATCCTTGAATCCTTTATCACCTTTCCTTTTGAAAATTTGTTTATTGCTCTTTTTCTTGAATGATTGAGAGGATTGTGACCAATTGAACTTTTTACGGTTCTTTTCTCTGTATGTAAATATAGATTTCAACTTCTGTTCATGTTTAATAGCTTTCTCATAAACTTGGTCCATTGTAGTGGGACCATGCACATCTACTTCACCTCTAATTTGGGCATTCAAACCCATGATGAACTTTCAGATGCAAAATCTCTCATCTTGTTGGTATTGAGGGATATATTTAAGGAGACAAGTGAACTTCTCCTAGTAATCATTCACAGATGAGTCACCTTGTCTCAGGTTTTGGAAATCTATAAGCTTCTGATCAAAATATATAGCTATGGAAACCATCTTTTCTTGAAGAGTTCCACAAACCTTTCCTAGGTTAGACTCAAGGAGCTCAATCTTAGCTCCATCTTCTTGTTCATCCACCAGGTGGATGCTTCACCAGCCAATTGGTATGCTGCCCATACTACTTTAGTTATTTCAAAACATTTTCTTATTTCAAAATATTTCTCCATTTTTGTGAGTCATTCCTCCATGACATCCCAGCTCACAATCCCATCAAATTTGGGAGGTGTAACCTTTTTCATGTCTCTAGATAGTTCGAGGGCCAAGTGGCTCCTCTTATCCTCATCTTCTCTCAATTCTGAGTTATTCTCTCCATGCCCACTCTAGATGGTATGTTCATGATGTCTCTTGTCTTCACCCTCGTAGAAGGCTTCATATCTAGGTCTACTCTGACCTCTGACCTCTTGCTCTAAATTTCCAATCCTTGCCCTTGGTTCATGGAGCATAGCAAGAATTTGGTCAAGTTTTGCATCGAACTTTCCAAAAGGTTGCACTTCCTCTTAGCTACCCCCAAGACTGGTTCCTATCCAAACCATACTGCAACTCTACTTCTCCTAAAGTTTTCATGTTAATCATTCAATTAGTCTTTCATACTATTGAATCCATTCATAAAAATAAATCCTTGAGGTTTACCAAATCAGACTTGGGAGGTGGATGTACTTGTAGTTACTCATCCATAACTTCTCAACTAATAATAGGATCATTAGGACCAAATCCAAATGGTAAGTCCTTATGCGTAGAGGGTTTAGTTGATTCACCCTCAAAGATAGGAACAATAGCCTTAACCTATGTGTCCTTCTTTTCCTTCTCCTGCTTGATATGCTTAATAGCATCAGCAAAAGTCTTAGTGTCAGTTAACCATGTGCCTTCCAGGTAACTAGTTTGGCTTAGGTTTTTCATTCTTGAGGCTCTCTCCCTCATAGCCTTTAGGTAACATCCATTTCCTGTTGCCTTCTTCCTTGGGATTATTATTGTTCTTAGCATTCTGGAAAAAAAAACATTCAAACATTAGCAATTGTTAATGTCTGAGGAAGGTTTCATGCAATGAGCTCATAGGTCCATGTGTCCTACATAACCAATCACGGTCATACAACTATAGATCCCCTCTAACTAAGTATGACATTGCTCAATGGTTATACAATCTAGAACATAGTGAACCAACTAATGCATGCAGAGACGGATGTATTACTTTGGCCAAATATTTCATATAAATAGACATTTTGCAATGAATGTACTCAAATTTTCACCCACTTGTAACCTGACTTATAAACTATCTCATCCTACATTAAATTTAGCTTTTCCAAATCTAGTCATGGGGTGTCTTAATAAATCTCACCCACAGTCTTCCTAACTTAAGTTATCCACTCCAATAAATGGAGTACAAGACCAAGATGGTTCAAATTGAGGTCTTAATCTTTCAAAAAAGTTTCTTGTTGCAATTGCAACATGGAATCTATGACTCCTTATCACTCTAATTCCTTATTTCAAAAGTTATATTCATTCTTGGTTTTGGTGTCCAGTATCGACATAGAGAGTAGTTTTGTTTATAACCTCATAACTTCTCCAAAGTATTCATTTGGTTCGAGGATTCTTATCTAATCCTCTTCGATAATAACTTTGTTTGTTTTACTTGATAGTCGAATAAAGAGTCTTATGTTTACCAAACATTCTTGTATTATTTGAGGTTTACCTTCTCTAACCCCAAAATAATATTATAATCTTGTTATTTGAAGATAAAAGAATATCAAATATTTGACAATAATAACTACTTTGTTCAAGGTCTTAAGAATCATCTTCACTCTTCGAGTGTCATCTAGAGTTATTGCAAAGAAAACCAAGTGAGTATTATTATATAATACAGTTCTATCAACCTTTAGTCTTCTTTAAACTACCACTAATCTAGTGGTCTTATTGATATACTTATGATAAAGAACAAAAGTTTAGTTTTACACTGCACCACCTCTTCACATCATGAGCTATTATGTCTCAAAATAGACTTTCCAACATGGATTTTGTGAGGTGAAGCTGCGGCCAGTGGTACTAACCATAGTCTACCACCTTCATTGTTTACCATCAAATAATAGTATTATCTTTCTTTAGTATAAAGACATGGAGGCTACAACATTTTATCGGCAATCTATGATATCTTTTGATAAAAGAAAAGTTGATACTACCAAGATAGTTATTTTAACATCCCATCTACTGTATTATCGTTCCACCAAAAAAAAGATTAGGTTAACAACCCTAGTATCTTTAACCTACACCATTACCAATGTTCTGTTAGTGAGCGAGGGTAGGAACTCCACTTAACGTAGACATTACACATTTATATATATATATATCAATGGAGAATAAATATTCATATGCTGATTGATAACCACCTTTCTTTCTCACAAAGAGAACCTTAAGTTATTGGTTAAATTAAACATGGAAATCATTTTGATGGCTATCTCATGGAGTGGTTTATGAGATAATGCTAAAGTATTACTAATATTAACCAAAATACAGTAAAGTTGGATTGCACAACGTATAGATATCATCATTCATGGGCATTAAACAAACATCAAAGTATAACCAAGTTTATTTGATAGTGTTGACAAAGAAGATATGTTTTAAACACAACTACATGTGTAGCTACAATATTCGAAAATACTTGTATATTACGCAGCCACTGACTCTTTATTAGGCTTGCCAAACTTCTCTGTCATAAAGTCTACTTTTCTTGACTGTCCATGGTAGTTCTTGTTATGGGAAATTATGAACAACAGTATTTAACAAATTAAATATCCAATAACTCAATGAAATTGATGCAAATGTGATAAAACAAAGATATCACCTTTGTAGATTGATTCACCTCGTAGCTTCCATTGTTGCCTATCTCATATTGATCTTATATGATAATGGAGCTCTCAGAAGTTGTACTTCCTTGTTGTTTGAAGATGACAATAGGAAAAATGGTTGTAGATGGATAATGCAATGAAGACTAAACTACAAATGCAACTCTATGAATATGGATAATGGAGATATGAAGACATGGTTGGATGATTGTGATGTGAGGATGAGATTATGCAAGTGCAATGAGGATAATTTGCCAAAGGCACGCTGGTAGAATTTCTGTAAAGTAAGATTACAAAAGCTCTTAGATTGTTGAAATGAGGGAATGAGGGTTCCTTTTATAGGCCAAGGAGGGGCCAATTCCAAGTGTCGTGATCTCAACAGTGGTGAATAAGTCTTATGAGGTTTACGGTGGAGATTTGGTTGGTTGGGATGAGGAAGAGAAATAAGGAGGATGTTCCTCTTACCTTGACAAGGTGGAGAGAAAGGTGTGACATGAGGCCACATGTCATGATGCTCACAAAGACCTGTGAGTTAAAAGTGGAAGACTTTGAGAAGATTGTGGAAGGAGGACTCTTGGTTGTTGGAATGTGAGAGATAAACTAGGATTTTGAAAGACAAGTGCCTTTGACCTTGGAGATGATTGAGAAATCATAGGAAACATGTGGAGAAGAAATAGGGCACATGTTGAGGGGATAATTGCTTAATTAAATATTAAAAATATTTAATTATTGGAGCAACTTGGTGAGGTGTCCAATATGACATGGAAGGATGACATAGATTAGGTGACATGGATTAAAACATAAGACTTAGATTTTAGAAGAAATAATTAAATAATTTAGAATTATTTAATTAGATAATACTATAGAGGAATTAGGGTATTTTAATTAAATAAATTGATTTTATTTAATTGATAGAGGAATAGGAATAAAATAAATATTAAAATTTTATTTAATTCACTTTGCCATTTTTAGGTGTATGCATTTTGCCCCTCTTTGAGACAAATGTGTTTTATCACGTTTCAAAGAATAAAAAATTTTGGTTATGATTTTGATATATGCCCCAGTTTGCCCCTGGTACAGGTTAATGACGATAGGATGCCCCCTTGGGAGATTGGTCGGGTTGGATGTGATGACAAGATGACGAACAATCTCACGATGAACAAGAATGATAAAGGATGGCTAAGAAAATGGAGGATGCAATATAAGAGATGGATGAAAGAGCTGAATGATATGTTATGCAAGATAAAATGATAACACACACAAGCAAGCAAGCAAGTATGCACAAATGACACAAGAACAAATGAGGTATTTTCCCTGTCTAGATGTAAACCAATGATTAATTGATAATGATTGATAATAGTGTTGTCATTGCGGGGAATGATATATCCCTAGATCAACACCAAGATACGGGAAATACGTATCCCACTGATAATGATGATTGATTGATTTAGTTTACAACAAGATTAATATCAAGACCATTGATTGCGATTTGGATAATTTGACAAGATTGATTAACTTGATTGGTATGGATTAAGGATGACTTGCATTAGGATCATTACTTGATTTGATTGAATTGATTTGAGTGAATTTGATTGATATGAACGAATGGAAAATTGATTAGAAGAAGCGATTTGAAAGATTGATGAAATGATTTGGATAATGAAAGATAATTTAGAAGAATGATTTGGTTAATGGATGAAATGATTTGGATAAATGGATAACTTAGATCTTGAGACACTTGGAATTTTGATAATGATGAAATGCTTATAATGAAATGGAAGGCAATTTGGTATGTATGGATGTGGATTTTGTCATCTTCTTGTACAAGTTTTTGAAGTACTTTGTTTCATCATTGAGCTTTTAAAATGTTGTAAGAAAATACAAGCGTCTAGGTATAATTAAACCATGACCTGAGTATTACTTACATGGATTTTGATTTAGCAAGTTAATACAAGCATCTAAGTATAATTAAACCAAGATGACCTAAGTATTGCTTGCGTATCAACAAACAAGGATTACACCTGTTTCATGTTTAGACCTCTGATATCCTCGATGATCATTTTGTTGTTCATGTCTTTAAAAAATACTTCACATTACTAAAGATAAACCCACAAATAGTAAACAAATAAAATAATTATGCCCCCATCATAGCTCCTCTAGTTTTTGACATCATTGAGTAGCATAAAAAGACATAATAACAAAAATCATGATATAAGACTTTAAAAAACCATTAAAAACCTTCTTGCCATAGATATATTTTTCTTGCAATAACTGATAGAGTCATGTTTGATAGTTTTAGGCATGTTGGTGTTGTCAAGCTTAGTTTGATGTCTCTTTGTCAAGATGGTGTTTAAATCTTGCTTGTTATGTTGCTTGCCATCTAGTGATAAAACCATGATCCAATTTGCTATCCTCTGAGTTGTAGCATTCAAAAATCCAATTCACTAACTAGGTCGAGGATTTGCTCCCCAGTCAAGTAATGGATCAATTTATTATGGATGAAGTGATTGATAGATATGAAGAAACGGGCCCTAAGGGACTGACCTAGTGCCTCGGGGGCTCATTGATAAATGGCCTTGCCTACGTGATGATGCAGAGGCAATGTAGTTCGGCGTGAGGACTATGTGGACCTAAGACCTAGGGGTTGGGAAGCCTCGGGTGCTCATCGATGATGGCCTTGCCTATGTGATAGCTCAGAGGCGATGTAGTTCGATCTTGAAGGCTGACACTAGTAAATAGATGAATGGAAGATATGCAAAAGTTTACGATAGGATTATGGATACGGATGGAAGGGAAAGCCTCGGGGGCCCATCAATGATGGCCTTGCCTATGTGATGACGTAGAGGTAACGTAGTTTGGGATATTGGTGATACTGACAATGGACTTGTGATAGAATGATAGGATGGATGATAAGAATGGATGACCTTATTGGATAAGGTGATAAGGGTGACAGAGCACCAAGCTATGATAGGTTATCATGAGGTGGTTGCGAATGGATGTAGTTATTTGATGGCTATGGTAGGGAAGATGGATGTGGGTTGGGTTTTTCTAAAAGATGGAGGAAGCGGTTTATCGCAAATAGCGTCTGTTTCCAAGTTTTCACCACTTGTTTTTATTGCAATTTTTTTTTACATCCTTTGCATTGGGGTTATTTAGGTGTAGAACCTTCAAAGGTGCATACTATTGATGGGGTCATCAAATAGTTCACCTTCTGATGTTGATAGTTGATAAGCACCTGATCCATATGCAGCAACTATGACATAGGGACCCAACCAATTAGGTTCAAATTTCCCCTTTTTTCTCTCTATCTTGTTGATTTCTTAGATTCTCTCTTAGAACCAAGTCACCCACCTGGAAGACTCATGGTTTGACTCTATGATTATAACTTCTTGACATTCTCTATTGGTATGCCTTAAGATGGTTAAAGGCATGTTGTCTTCATTCTTCTAGCAGCTCTAGCTCCTGGAGCCAGGATACTTTGTATTCTTCATCATTTATGAGACCCTTTAATGACACCCTAATGGAAGGTAATTCAACTTCTATAGGTAATATGGCTCAGAGCCATAGACGAGGGCATATGGTGTCACACTTGTGGGAGTGCGTATATTGGTTCTGTAGGCCCATAGAGCGGGGTTCAATTGCATATGCCAGTCACGGCCAGCATCATCGACAATCTTTTTGAGTATCTTCAGGATAGTTTTGTTCGATGCCTCAGCTTGGCCGTTACCTTGCAGGTAGTATAGAGTGGAGAAGCGACGCTGAATCTGGAATTTATCACAGAGTTCTTTCACATTCTGATTCTTGAAAGGTTGCCCATTATCCATGACAATGGATAATGGAATACCATATCTGCATATGATGTAGTTAAAGATGAAAGAGGAGATTTGCTTCCTTGTGACATTGGTTAATGGAACAGCCTCAATTCACTTCGTAAAATACTCAGTGGCTGTGATAATGAATTTGTGGCCATTGGAGGATGAAGGGTGAATCTTGCCTACTAGATCAAGTCCCCATTGGCAGAAGGGCCAAGGTGTCGTTAACGGTTGCAAATCTTGAGTGGATGCGTGTATTAGGTTACCATGAATCTGGAATTTCTTGCACCGTTTGAATAAATGATAGGAGTCAGATTCCATGCTCGGCCAATAGTACCTGAGACACATGAGCTTCTTCACCAAGGTAGGACCACTAGAGTGCGTCCTGCATATTTCTTCATGTACTTCACTCAAAGCGGTCTGATATTCCTCACTATCCAGACACTTAAGGAGAGTACCATCTAAACCTCGTCAATACAGGGTGTCTGCTATGATGGTATATTGGGATGCTTGGTGTATGAATGTTCATTTCTGGTTGTTTGATAGGTCAGGTGGTAGGATATTCTCTTTTAGATAGGTGTAAATTTTTCCATATAAGGGAGAATCGGACCCTACAATGTGGTAAATGGTGCTGGTCTTTAGGATTTCATAAGTAGGATGGGAGACTAGCTCCACCAAGAACTCATAACGTGAATGATTTTCAGGTATGTCTAGGAGAGATGCAATAGTAGCCATTGCATCTATTGCTTTGTTTTCCAATCTTGGTATCTACTCGAAAGATATCACAACAAAATATTCCTTGAAGTCATCCACCATACACTTGTATGGTATCAAATTCTCATCCTTAGTTTGATAATCATCATTTACTTGATTAATGATGAGTTGTGATTCCCCGTACACATGAAGTTCCCTGACCTTCCAATCTACTACCATCTTAATGCTAATGACTAAAGCTTCATACTCGGCCACATTGTTGGTGCATGGAAATAGAAGTCTGTATGACAGGGATTGCATCTCCATGTGGTGTTACCAACAAGATTCCTACTCCAGATCCATGTTGAGTATATGACCCATCAAAGTAGAGTTTCTAGGTTGTGGTAGTGATGTTGAAGATAGACTCATCTAGAAATTCAAAGCTTAATGGGTTGTCATCTATCAAAGGTGCATCGGCCAGCTGATCTGCAATGACCTGCCCCTTTATGGCTCTTCTATCTACATACTCGGTGTCAAATTCACTGAGTGTCATGACCCATTTAGATATTCTACCTGTTAGGGTAGCTTTGCTGAGTAGGTATTTTAATGGATCAATCTTTGCCACTAGCTTGATAGAGTGTGAGAGCATGTAGTGTCTCCACTTTTGTGAAGCAAAGACAATTGCAAGGCATGCTCTTTCAATTGGTGTATACTACAGCTCATAACCTACTAGTGTCCTACTGATGTAGTAGATTGCTTGCTCCTTTCCTTCATGGTTTTGTTGTGCTAGCAGAGCTCCAAGTGTTGTGGGTGTAGCTGAGATATAGAGTAGTGGTGGCTTGCCCTGAATCAACGGCATCAAGACTGGTGGGTTCATTAGATACTCCTTTAGAAGCTAAAATGCTTGCTCACACATGTCATCCCATTTGAACAGAATGTTTTTGTGTAAGAGATGTGTGAATGGATGGGACTTATCTTCCAATTGAGAGATAAACCTTTTGATGGACTACAACTTTCCTTGTAGAGACCGCAACTGACTCAGATTCTTAGGTGGCGACATTTCCATGATTGCTTTTACCTTGTGTGGGTCCGCCTCTATTCCATTAGCTGATATGATATATTCAAGGAGTTTACCAGATGTTATTCCAAAAACACACTTTTTGGATTTAATCGTACATTAAATTTCTCTAGTCTCGTGAAGATCTTGTCCAAGGCTTGAAGATGTCCTTCTCTGGTGAGTGACTTACCTAGGATATCATCGACGTAGTCTTCCATGATGGTGTGCATCATGTCATGAAAGATCGTAGTCATTACCTGCTGATATGTTGCCCCCGCATTCTTTAGTTTGAATGGCATGACGCACCAATAATAGGTACCCCACGGACATGTGAATGTTATTTTGTGTTGATCCTCTAGTGCTAATTTGATTTGGTTATAGCAAGAGAACCCATCCATTAATGACAACATGGTGTGCCCTGCTATTAGATCAACAATGATATCTATGTTGGCAAAGGAAAGTCATCTTTTGGACAAGCCTTGTTTAGATCTTTGAAGTCATTACACACTCTGATCCGCTTATCTAGTTTAGAAATAGGTACAATGTTAGAAACCCATTCCAAATAATCAATGGCTCTGATGAACCCCACATCTAACAGTTTCTTTAGTTCCTCTTTGACCATTAATGCTATATGTGGGTGCATTTTTCTCAGTTTCTGTTTAATTGGCTTAGCTCCTAGAGCTAGTGAAAGATGATGCATGATAAGATTAGGATCCAGACCAGGCATGTCCCTGTAGGACCAAGCAAAGTTTATCTACTGACTTTTGAAGAATTCCATGAATTATATTCTCTCTTGTTTAGATAATGACTCAGCTAGGTGTATCTTCCTTGGGTTCTCTTCTGTGTCGATGTTTATTGGTTGAGTTGGTTCAATCAATATTGAAGATCTCTCCTGATGTGCATGGTAGGGGAGAGTGTCAATTACGTCTTTTCTTTTTACTTTTTTGTGATCTAGCACTATTGCAAAGTAGTTTTCACCGTTAGATCTACTTTTTATTTTTATATTTTTGTGACTAAAAGGATTGGCACTCTCTCCAAAGTATGCCATGTCATTAAGTTCAATGGTGAAGCTAGCCTTGTGGTCCCCTATGGGTAAATGGTCTCTAAGCTCTAGATAATCGATGATAGCATCATCATTTTGGAATGTATCTAGGTCAAGGGTGTTTGGTAGATCCTAGTCTATCAATTCAGGATGCACTAGGGGTAATGGATCATCTAGTTGATCTGATTCAAGGGTGGTGATGGTTAGAATGGAGGAGTGGTTTGAATAGGTAGAGATATTGACAAGGTCTATTATGGTACTCTCCCCAAGTTGGTTCGTCAAGTGTGACATCGTACTCTCCTCATGAAGTTCATTTTTGTCATATTGCGGATCGAACTCTAGTGATCTAGCCCTAGATCTGTGTCCCTCAAGCGTCATATGAGTAGAGCTATAATTTTGAACCACAACAACCCCTTTATCTTCACAAGACATTTCTGAGAGGTTGTCCCATTCATAGTCATTGGAATATGTTTCACTAGCTTCTTGTAAGCGATGAATTTGTTCCACTAGGTTAGTGATAGCTATTTCTTTGTCTTTTGCTTGGAGTTTCTCCTTACCTTTGATCTTCTCTTTACCCTTGTATCCCAACCCAGTAGTGTCTTGGGCTATGGATGTAGAGGGTTGAATTGGTTCTATGAGACCATCTTTTCTTAATCCTATGGGACCATGTCCTTCATATCCCATCCTTCGTAAAATAGAAAACCCTTGACCATATTGTTCAATGGGTAGCTTAGGTTGATGGTCATTTGGCGTGGTTTCACTATCTTCATCTTTGTAAAGCCACTGTAAGACATCTTTTTCATCACTCTCATCCGATAGGTTTCCCCATCTGATGAAAGGACCCTTAGAAGTCTCCAATGACTTGGCTTTGTTCATGGACGGCTTTCCATAGGATTTTGGTGATATAGGCAACTGTGCTAGACAAAAAGATTGCTCAATGACATACTCTCCAACACCCTTGTCTTTGACTTTAACTTTAAGCTCTGATGTTTTGGAGGTAGAAGCTAGAGAACTTTGATCCACATGGTTTGAAGAAGAGGAAGCTACTCGATTGGTGGGGATTACAATTTCTAGTTTTGATTGGATGGTGTTGGAATACTGGAATGGATCAGGGTCACCTTGTATGGGAATTTCTTGGCCATTGTGTGGGAACTTGATACATTGATGGTATGTTGATGGAATATCCTTCATCACATGGATCCAAGGTCTACCTAGAAGAATGTTATACGCTAGCTCCATGTCTATAACTTGGCACACATCTCTCTCTACTGGCCCAACCCGTATTGGCAAGACCACAATTCCTTTGGAAGTTCTCTCTTCTTCATCATATGCTTTGATAGTTATTTTCTTTTTAGGATCAATGGCATTTTCTGAAAACCCCAATGCAAGGATTAACTTTAACGTGCATATGTTTAAACCAGCCCCTCCATCTATTAGGACCCTTTTTATTCGATGTTTGTGGATTTGGGCCTCAATGTGGAGGGATGCATTGTGAGGTTGAGTGGTAGACATGTAATCTTTCTCTGTGAAAGATAAGAAATGTGGTGTGGTTAGATGACCCACCATAGCTTGGACTTGCTCTTGAGCAAGGTTTGTAGGAACAGTTGTTTCCAAGAGGGCCTTCTCTAAGATGGCTTTGTGAGATGGAGATAGATGCAATAACTGCAAAATGGATATGTGTGCAGGTGTTTTATGGAGTTGGTCAAGGATACTGTATTGGTTTGATGTGGAGGATGACTTGGATGGAGCCCCTTGGAGAGTAATGTTTCCACGACGAGTGGTCACATTACAGTCGGGCTTATTATTGATAGTGATTACATTTATGTGTGAATCACTTTATGAGATATGATTAACGGTGTACTTGTAAGAAACATTATTATAGTTTACTTTTTCTGCACCGTTGTTGTTTTGGTTGGATGGTCCTCCTTTTTCATAGTATGGAAGAGGATTTTTGAATGCTATATGCTCATCATTAGTGTATGCCCTTCAATTTATATTTTTTTTTATCAAGTAGGTCTTGAACATCGTGTTTTAGTCCTTGGCAATCGTTAGTTTTATGCCCTTTGCTTCTATGATATTTGCAAAAGTTGGAATCACTCCACCAAGAGGGTTTAAATTTTGGTTCATACTCTCACGTCGGTGGAAGTGTTATGAGGTTGCCCCCTATTAACTTTTGAAGGGTAGATTCAAGTGACTCCCCAAGAGGTGTGAATTTTCTTCTAGGAGGAAAGTTGGTTGGTCTTTGTTCATTGCTTTGAGGCTTGGTGGATGGTGTGTTGTTTTGCAGGTTTCATAGATTGAAGATCAATTGTTTTTGCACCGCATGTTTAGCATCCATGACACCATCATTCACAATGGGTTTGTTCTTAGTCCAAAATCGCGACTTGTCTGCATTGTTGCTTGAACTGGGGGTGTCTTTGTATATCTTAATTTACCCCTTTTCTATCAAGGCTTTCTTGATGGGTAGCCCCATTTCAATGACCTTACTAAAAGTAGTTGGACATTGTATTTGGATTTGATAGCTTAGTTCCATGGAAAGATTGTGAACAAACATTTCTATCATTTTCTTCTTTGGTATGTGGTAGGGACACTTGCTTGTAAGTTGTCTCCATGTTTGTAGGAAAGAGGTGAAGGATTCTCCCCCTTTTTGCTTGGTATTAAAAAGATCCAACATGGAGATTTCGTGTTTGATATTGTATGAGAAGTGTGACAAATTTGTCTACTAGTTCATCACAAGTGCGGATGTCAGGAGGTAGGCGTGAGAACCACTCCATAGCTTGTCCTCCTAAGCTTCTTGGGAATAGTCGCATAAGATATGTTTCGTTGTGTGCGACTTCTAGGCATGTGGCACTAAATTCCCTTATGATCTCTTGATCACCTTTTCCTCTATATTTGTCAAATTTTGGAATCTCAAACCTTGAGGGAAAAGGTATCATGAGCAAAGATTTATCAAAGGGATAAGGTGAGATATCCTAAAGGGAGTATCGTTTTGTGGTTGTCCCACTTTGGATGTCCACCAACTGTTGTTGCAAGGCTTGGATTTGTGTTGTTAATGTGTCTAAGGGATTGGGTGTATCTTTAGCCTTTTCCGATTTAGAAGCATCTTTGTCATTTTTGGAGGCATCATTGTCATTTTTGGAGCCATCTTTGTCATTTTTGGAGCTATCTTTTGAAGACTCAGCGTCATTTGAGGAATTGTTCTCTCTTAGATTTGAGACATCAAAATCTGAGGGAAACTTAGCTCCTTGTTGAGCTAGCATAAGAAAATATTTATGAGGAACCATGGCAATGACCCTATCCATTATCTTTTGAAACTTTGGATCTTGGAGGTGTTTAAGGATTTCCTCTTCATCAGAATCATTCCCACCATTGTGAACAAAACCCAATTTTTGCTTTTGTTTCACTTGGGACCTATTTTAAACCATGCAAGTTTGAGATGTGGGTGAAGTTGGATTGTGAGACTTAGTGGACTTGGTTTGATATTTTGGATTGATATGATATGAGGTGAACTTGATTGGATATGTGTAGACTAGATTTTACTAAGGTTTTATATTGATTCTATGTTGTCCAAACAAAGTGTTCTTGAGCTATAGTGGAAATAGAAATCGAAGTGTCGATATAGAAGTTAGTCAAAATAGGGATAGATGATCTCCACTATTGATGTAGACTATTCTTTTATCAAGATACACAAGTATAGCTTTGATGTGAAGGATGATTGGAATCCTTTTATGAAACTAGCTAGATATTGTTTGTGTTTAGGGTAAAAATGGATTTGTTGATCTTTTGTGGCTTAGATGTTAAAATCATCCTTTCACCCTAACATTGAAGGATCTAGGGTCGAGTGGCTAGCACTATCATACCCTAGGTCACTTGCAAATGAGGGGAAGCTTGGATTAGGGAATTAATTATCAATTTTTCCTTAACCTATGCTCAATTGACCATTAAAACCCTAATTATGTAAATATGACAACAAATTAATGAATTACGGAAAAAGCTCTTGCAAACAGGAGTAAAATGCCAAATTACAGAATCCCTATTTTTGGGGTTCTGAAGCGAAACAGTCGGGGACACTGGAACGGGTGCCCAAGTCTAAGATACTTGCTTTTTTGGGGAATCTAGACCTCCTTCAGACATTGATCAGCCCTGTAACTTCTATTTTCTAGAATCAATCTGAGGAGGACACTAGAGTGAGTGCCCTAGTCCCGGAAGTGCTCCTTTGTCCATCTTTTCTTTAGATCCTGAATCCCTGATGTCTTTCTAGCCTTCCTGCAACTCCACTTTTCCTGGATGTGACAACTGTAACCTACAATCACAAGACTTGGTTTGGGGGTTGTGGTGTTTATAGGTTTGCCTCAGTCAAACCCCGGAGGGCACTTAAGTCTTTGAACACCATTGTCAGATAAAGAGGGCGTGCCCTTGTGAGGTAGAGGACAAAACCAAAGGAATCAATGATAAAAACACAATGATATGTTACCTTGTAGTGAAGCTTTCATGGAGGAAGATGCTCTTCATGCCATGAAGGAATTGATCCTCAAATTTGCAAATATCAACAAATCAAACACACAAGTCTGCTCTTGCAACATAATAGAAAGCCTTGAATCACCTTAAGAATGCCTAGAGTTCACAATAACAATCTCCTTGAAAATCTAGTTTTACAAATAAATGCCTACATATGTTTATATATGCATCTACAAGCACTCCCACCAAGATATTTGAAATTCAAACTTACCGTGTCGGCAAAGGGACCTAATAACGGTCACTAACTGACACCCAGAAATTGGGGCTGCCCTAAAATAGGGCAGGACTAGGGCATGGGTGCCCAAGTCCTCCCCCCCTATTTTAGGTAGGGTATAGCTCAAGGGGTCCTCCTAGGTCCTATTTGTCATGGGACTTAGGTCTCATTCCTTCGAGATGCTAAAATATGAATTAAAATGTCCTAAATGCACTCTAAAGACCCAAGAGCTAAACCTTATGAGGGAAAAGCCTCCAAGGGGACATTTTCTGACGTTACATTTAGCCCCCACTTTAATGTATATATGAACACAAGGCCTATACATGCATTAAAGTAAGGTCACAAACACAGCAAACACACCAAACATGGAGAAGACATGCCAACCACATAAAAGGCAGTAATAGGCACGCAAAACATGAAGAAGACAGTTACAGTCACGCAGAACACAGAGCAGACAGTTAATGCATGGAAGACACATTAATGTATGGAAGATAGAAATGATATCTTTTGTTTTCTTTTTCTCATATATATGAAATGCAAATGCAAGTACTGGAAAGTAAACAAACCTCCCAAAATGCAAGAAGCACTACTCAATGGCGTTGGTCTCTGCATATGGGGCAACACACATGCAAAACCTCCCAAAATGCACGAAGCACCACTCAAGGTGCTAGTCTATGCATATGGGACAACAAACACGCCATACAAAACAAGCAAGCCAAAACACACACACTTGAAGACACGGAGAAAACATGGCAGACAAGCGATGGTGTGTTCCCTATTTCTAGGCTCATCACCATCTCAAGCACACACCGATAATTGGGCTTCACCACAACAATCACTGAAGACATGCTTAAGGGTTGAGTTAGTCACAGAACCGCTCCCCACCTCAGCAGAGGACTTTTGAAAATGACAGGATGATGCAATCTACTCTGAGAAATACACCATCCCCACCTCTGCAAAGGGCTTAAGAAAAAGGATATACGTGATATCCCGCCTCTGCAGAGGGCTTACATGATCGATTGATTGATTACAAACAAACTCAAGATGCACGATGCACCACTCTAGCGCAGGTCTATGCATCTAAGGTCAAACACATTGCTAACATCTATAACAGACAGCTTACCTTATATATGCCCCCACCTTAAGGTGGTTGATATCAGCTATCGATATCAAGCACGTTAAGGTAGGAAGAAAATACACAAGGGAACACCGACTTTCACAAAGCCCATGCCCCCCGGAGGTGACATGTGCTTTATGATCGCCAAATATTTCCACAAACATATCCCTGCAAGAAACATGTTAGTGTCTAAAACATCATGATAAACAACATCCATGCATATGATTAACCACACAAAGATCCAAAGTTATACAACGACTTCAGAGTTTGAGGATAACCAAGGGCTATATCACAAAGCTCTCTGAATTGAGTACCACTAAGGCCATATTCAAAGGAAAACAAATGTGCACGGAACAACAGTATTGTTAAGGTTTGTAAATGCAACAGAAACATCATAAAATTCACTACGTGGAAAGCACGAGTGCTTCCACTAGCCAAGTGTTGGATAAGATATACAACCCCATCGTCATATTAGGAACTAAGTCCTTTTTTTATTGCTCTCGAAAGGGACACTAGGTCCGCATCAGTATAAATGTTTGTTGTCATCCGCCCGCTAGGTGGAAACTCTAGAGGAATGGAAACAATAAATAAGAGAGGAGAAACAAGTGTCTTAGGGACAGTCACATAGGAGGGTACCCCCAAGTCACCAACCACAACGCTATGTCTACAAGACACAACACACAACAATGAAATCAGAGAGAGAGCCAATTTTAGAAGAATGATGATACAAATAGAAGGTCACAACAGAGGTGGTCTCCTGGTATCCTGAACCTTACGGGAGAATCCGAGGTCATCCCAGGAGGCCTAAACAACACATAACACATCACGGGGGAAGCAAATCATGAGAGAGATAAAGGGTTAGAGATACTTACCTGGTAGCACCATCGTTAAGAACCTACATATCTAGTATATATGTCATGTTGTTTTGATATTGTATTAAGTTTAGGATGACAACAGGCTTTCTTTTCTTTAAAAGGATTATATCCAATATCGTTTGAGTAATCTATAGGTACTCTAATTCCTTGTTGATTTACACCACATCCCTTACCTACATAGTCGTTATGTTTGTACAAAATTTGAAATCCACGACCATATAGAGAGTCCAATTCCTTAGAAGAAAGTGAGGCCTCGTAGGTATCATAATTTGTAGTATAAGTGAGAGTATTGTTTTTATTTTCTACCAAGGGGACTTTAGGTTTTTTAGGTGCTTGAAAAGATTGCTTAGGTGGTATTGATGCCACTTTTGACTTGTCAAGGCTGTTAATTTTATATTCCCCCATACTGCAAGGATTAAAATTTAATGAGCCCCAAACATCACCAAAGAGTGCATTCGATGTTCTAGAGTCCTGTATAACATTACCTATTGATGAATCAGCTTGTGAACTGTTTAAACTCGTATGATTGTAAATTGGTTTTTGCATTTCAATATGTAAACAGTTATCTGGTTCAGGATCTGCATGAATAGTATGAAGTTTACCTTTGTATATAAATTTGATTGAACGATACAAAGTGGAAGGAACTGCCCCCAATACATGAATCCAAGGTCTACCAAGAATCATGTTGTAAGATAAAGAACAAGGTATGACGTGAATCAGGCTAGGCACCAGCATAGGTCCTACTTGTATAGGTAGAGTTATAGTGCCCACGGATTGTCGTCCAACATTATCAAAGCCACAAATGCTAATGCCGTTTGGTATGATTTGTGATGTGTCAACCTTGATTTTGTCTAGTAGGTCAATGCTACAAACATTAAGAGCCGATCCAGTGTCGATCATAACCCATTTTACCAATGTTTTGTTTGTTGTGACAAAGATTATAAGAGGATCATATTGGTTTTGAACTTCAATTGATGGTAATTCTTGTCATTGAAAGATAATATTTGTTTTTGTCACATGCATACTATCCAATACAGCTGCTACGTCATTAGGCTTAGTAGTAGGTGGGACAATCACCTTTTGCAAATCTTCTTGGAGCATTCCATGGTATGTTGGTGATGTTTGTATTAAATCCCAAAGAGAGATCTTAGCCGGAGTAGTGCGAAGCTATTTGACAAGATCATACTCTTGACCACTTTTATGAGTAAGACGAGGTGGTTGAGGGAGCATAGGTTGAGAACATGGAAGAGAGGTAGGCACATGCGGTGCTTTGTTACTTTGCTTGTTATTACGGGTGTTGTATGCGTGAGCAATCACATTATGGTGTGGTTGTTGTAACACATTTTGAACACCTTGAACCGTAATCACTGGTTTTAAGCAAGAGGGTGCACTAGTTGCCCCTCGAACAATCATTTTAGGAATATTGCTATGAAGTCTATTAATGATTATTGAATTAACATTGTTTCCCTCTTGGTTGCACCCAATAGCCATCCCCAAAGGATTTAATGTGAGAGACCTTTTCTCATCCACTAATGCTACATCTTGGCCAGGGAGGGTAGTGGGATGAAAGGAAGGTACATCATTATCATCGTCATTCTCTGTGGTGGAAAAAGGCTTTTCACTCTCATCTTTCTCATGAGTGTTCCTAGAGTTGAATTTGGTTAAATATTCTAATATCAAAGAATGTTCACCCACGAGGATTAAAAATTGGTCAAAATCAAGATCTTTGGTAAATGAATGCAAAGATACCATTGAGAAATGATATGAAGGTGCCATTCCAATGTAAGATCATATTTTGAAAGCTTTTCAAAATTGGTGCAAAAGACAAGAGCAACAATAGCCCAGAATGCCTGATTTTTTTATACTTTTTCAGTGCCAATGAATGAAACCAAGGATGTTGTAAGGATTTTGATCAAGTAAATAAAGTTATATGTCTGATATTAGTCCAAAACAGTAATCTAATCACTCTCAACACACTCTTGATGCCAATCTAAGATAATGTCGAGTCAAAATATAGCAAAAATATGTCAAAATAGGCACTTTTTTCACCAAAATTCAATGCAAAAGAGCATAATAAAGGGTGTTGTGAGGAAAATGATAATGGAAAGAAAATAATATCAGTAATAATAGCCACTTGGTTCCAAAATACCCAACACAACACATTTTTAGCGCCACTTAAGATCCAACCCTAGTGAAAATATAGCAAAATATGCAATTTTTTCACGGTTTTTCAACTCCAAGACCTAGCAAAGGAGGTGTTGTGAGGAATTTTTGGAGGGATAGAAAATAATATCAATAATATCAGTCACCTTAATCTATAAATTGATCACAACACACGTGGAGTGCAAACTAGATCAAACCCTAGGGCAAAAATAGCCAGTTTGTGTAGTTTTTGCAAAATTTTCATTACAAGAGCCCGTTAAAAGGGTGTTGTGAAGATTTTTATGAGGAGAAGACAATTATTACCCTGATAAAATCAAATTAATTCAAAAATATCTTTCACAACACACCTATGGTGCAAATTTAGAGAGTCGAGAAGGCCGATTTTAGCGAAAATTGTTGTTTTTAAAGCCCTAGGTTTGAAATTTTGGAACAAAATGCTATGAGAATGGTTTGAAGTCTGATTTATGATGGAAATTACATACTCTCATATCTAAAAATTATTTTCAAACTTAATCATGCAAAATTCCCATGCAAATTTAATGAAAATGCACCAAAATTGCTAGTTTTTGTTGAAATTTTTGATGCAAAAATGCAAATAATTTAAATTTAATTGAAAATTCACACTAAAATGCAAGACTAAAGCCAAATTTAAATTTTAATGAGCCTCTAAAATCAAAATATGATAAAATATTTTGCCTACAAACCCTAGATTTTGGAATTACTAGGTTATCTAAAAATTGTCAAAATTTCCATAAAACCTTAGCAATTAAATGATGAAAATGCAAATCCAGATTTTGAATTTTTGTATTTTTCTATATTTTATATCAGATCTGATGCAAAAATCATGAATTGGGAAAAATTAGAAAGAATTGACATAATTTAGTAAGCCCAACAATGAAATTTTTTGTATTTTTCCAATTTTTTCAATTTTTTGAAATTTTCTCAATGCAATAAATTAAATGACCAAATGAATGAATGAAATCACACCAAATCTGTAGACAAACACTCAACAAGTTTCAATTTAAGTTCAAAGACACGCGTTCACTAAAATGTTTAGGGTAAAAATGGATTTGTTGATCTTTTGTGGCTTAGATGTTAAAATCCTCCTTTCACCCTAACATTGAAGGATCTAGGGTTGAGCGGCGAGCACTATCATACCCTAGGTCACTTGAAAATGAGGGGAAACTTGGATTAGGGAATTAATTATCATTTTTTCCTTCTCCTATGCTTAATTAACCATTAAAACCCTAATTATGCAAATACGACAACAAATTAATGAATTATGGAAAAATCTCTTACAGATGGGAGTAAAATGCTAAATTACAAAATACCTATTTTCGAGGTTCCTAAGCGGAACAGTCGGGGACACTAGAGCGGGTACCCAAGTCCAAGGTACCTAGTTTTTCAGGGAATCTGGACCTCCTTTGGACACTGATCAGCCCTATAACTTCTATTTTCTGGAATCAATCTACAGAGGACACTGGAGCGAGCGCCCTAGTTCCATAAGTGCTCCTTTGTCCATCTTTTCTTTAGATCTCGAATCCCTGATGTCTTTCCAGCCTTCCTGCAACTCCACTTTTCCTAGATGCGACACATGTAACCTCCAATCACAAGATTTAGTTTGGGGGTTGTGGTGTTTAGAGGTTTGCCTCAGTCAAACCCCAGAGGACACTTAAGTCTCTGAACACCGTTGTCAAATAAAGAGGGCGTGCCCTTGTGAGGCAGAGACCAAAACCAAAGGAATCAATGATAAAAACACAATGATATGTTACCTTGTAGTGAAGCTTTCATGGAGAAAGATGATCTTCATGCCATGAAGAAATTGATGCTCAAATCTGTAAATATCAACACACAAAACATACAAGTCTACTCTTGCAACACAATAGAAAGCCTTGAATCACCTTTAGAATGCCTAGAGTTCACAATAACAATCTCCTTGAAAATCTAGTTTTACAAATGAATGCCTACATATGATTATATATGCATCTACAAGCACTCCTGCCAAGATATTTGAAATTCAAACTTACCATGTCGGCAAAGGGACCTAATAACAGTCACTAATTGACACCTGAAAATTAGGGCTACCCTAAAATAGGGCAGGACTAGGGTGTGAGCGCCCAAGTCCTACCCCCCTATTTTAGGTAGGATACAGCTCAAGGGGTCCTCCTGGGTCCTATTTGTCATGGGACTTAGGTCTCATTCCTTTGGGATGCTAAAATATGAACTAAAATGTCCTAAATGCACTCTAAAGACCCGGGAGCTAAACCTTATGAGGGAAAAGGCCCCAAGGGGACATTTTATGGCGTTACATTTGAATTTGGTAGAGTATTAATTATGCCTTGATGCAAGTTTTGGTTTGGTTTGATGTGCTTGGATAGTAAGATAATGGTATGCAAAGGTGATGTGAAAATGGTATGAAGATGTGACTACAAGGTTGAAGTTATTGTCTAAGTGTATACTAGAGCAAAAAGGGTATCCAAAAATGGTTTCACTTTTGCCTAAAATTGTCAATTTGTGGTATTATTTTGCATGTTTTCCTAAGTTGCTATAAAGCTTGTGGTATTGTCTTGACTCAAGTTATTGCTAGAAAACACAGTAAACAAGAGGTTTCCATGGTTATTTGATACATTTTTTGATAAATTTAAAACAAACAAGTACAATCCTAAGGATGGCAAGGGTAATATTCATTGAATTCCAACTTGGATTTTACTCTAGCCACTTACATAAAGGCGGACAGTTAGTAACTTGGTAGCATCGGCTCCCCCTTACAGTGCACTCACTTGTCACTCATACCAAGTTACAATTTCTCTGAAGAGTTGGATTTTCTGTCTCCACACTAGATGAGTGTATGACGTTGGACGGCTTTAGAGGTCCAACCTCCTGCGTCAACAAATAGGGGTTTTTGGCTTTCTAAAACAATTGGCTTTTAGTTTGGGCATCCGTTTGGGTGGTTATTCGTGCAATAATTCACTCCATTATGGAGGTTTCCCAGTCTGAAGAGGTTAGGCTCAACAAAGTTAAATGCACCACAAGGGTACTATGGGAAACATTTGTCGATATAACACAACACCCATTGTTTGTGACTTTCATCACAAACACAATTTATTTATAGCGACTAGGAAGTGGCTTGGCTTTAGCCCGTTATCGCTCGAGGTCATCCCACTTGGAAGAAATGTAATCCCAAGGGAAAGCCTCTTCTAAATGTTACACAAATAAAATAATGAGCTTAGCATTTTGATCACCCAAAAAGGGGAGAGCATAGTCCTATCACCATTTTCAAACACAGAATACACTAGTTCTTTATCATCCTAGAGTTAAAACTAAGTGTGTTTTACTCTACCAAGCACTAGAAATTGACAAGATAGCAAAAACTTTAAAAAGATGGTTAATTTTATCCTCCTAAACAAACTATTGTGAAGATTGTTGTTGAAGAATTAAACAAGTTACTTTCTCCTATTTAAGCTAGATGAGAGTTTGTAGTGCAAGAGAGCAATGAAAGATTTGTTTAGTTTTATCCACCTAGGTTAGGACTATGTCAAAGTTGTATGCAACAATACAATTTACGTCCTCCTGATTAGATCTAGGTGAAAATTTGCATGAAGATGTCAAATTACTTCCTCCTAATTAAATCTAGATGAAGATATGATGCAACTAAATGACTAAACTAGCTTCTACACCTGCAAGATCATTGTGTTAAAATCCTCCATTTGATGATTAAAATACCTGCAACAAAAGTTAGTACGAAAAAGATTTGTAAAGCAATGCAACTTTCTATCAGCTTGTGGGGCATGGATCAGGTGGTCACCATCATTCTGTTGGGTAATGCAAAGGTATTGAGTGCTCTGGCAGTGGCAATAATTGCCCAAATCCTATAGAGATCAGCCAAGAAGTAGATGGCAACCGCAACAAACTATGATCTGTAAGACCTTCAAGCCATGATCTATTGTGATCTTCAAAAAAAAGATACAAAGCACCCTTTGTGTGGCCTACTTCACTAATCAAACATGGCCAAAATGGTGGCTATGCAAGTCAGTATGGAAACCATGACTCAAAGACCCCAAATCATAGTAACTGGAAATAGATCATCGACCAGACTGTGGGTTAGATGGCCGACAGGGGCAAATTAAAGGCCGACAAGATCGGATTGGTGGTGCTGCACAGAGTCCTAAACAGGACTGCGAGACGTTGAAGAGGCCTAGTGAGTAGTAAAGTGGCCAATTATGTAGAAGAAAAGTCGTTGAGGGCCGGTAGAAGGGATCTTCGTGGCGGTGGATGGCAAGAGGTGTCACTGGTGAATGATCTACAAACAATCACTGAATATCCTTAAAAACAAGGATCTACTTTCAATGATCAACAAGGATCATAACAGAGAATGTTGGTGGTAGGTTGGATGACAGAGCTGGGTTGTAGAATTAACAGTGACTTTGTGTTTGAAATCTTGTTGAAAACTAGTGACTAAGCTCTTGTATGAGCCTGAACACATCGACCATGAACAAGGGACTTTGGATCTTGCAGAGATTTAATAAAAGATTAGAATCTCAGGTCACTTGAAAGTTGAATGTTGGCGATCAAATGCATAAACCAAAGGTGGCTTGATAGGAAACAAATCTAGAAGCAAATGATGACTTTCACGACAGTAGCTTCACAAAAACACTCAAATGGAGATTTAAAACGGTGCTAGGCCCCACGGTGGGCGCCAAAAATGTTATGGGAAATTATGAACAACAGTATTTAACAAAATAAATATCTAATAACTTAATGAAATTGACGCAAATGCAATAAAACAAAGATATCACCTTTGTAGACTGATTCACCTCATAGCTTCCATTGTTGCCTATCTCATATTGATCTTATATGATAATGGAGTTCTCAGAAGTTGTACTTCCTTGTTGTTTGAAGATGACAATAGGAGAAATGGTTGTAGATGGATAATGCAATGAAGACTAAACTACAAATGCAACTCTATGAAGATGGATAATGGAGATATGAAGACATGGTTGGATGACTGTGATGTGAAGATGAGATTATGCAAGTGCAATGAGGATACTTTTCCAAATGCACGCTAGTAGAATTTCTTTAGAATAAGATTACAAAATCTCTTGGATTGTTGAAATGAGGGAATGAGGGTTCCTTTTATAGGCCAAGGAGGGGCCAATTCCAAGTGTCATGATCTCAACGGTGGAGAAGAAGTCTTATGAGGTGTACGGTGGAGATTTGGTTGGTTGGGATGAGGGAGAGAAATAAGGAGGATGTTCCTCTCACCTTGACAAGGTGGAGAGAAAGGTGTGACATGAGGCCACATGTCATGATGCTTACAAAGACCTATGAGTTAAAAGTGGAAGACTTTGAGAAGATTGTGGAAGGAGGACTCTTGGTTGTTGGAATGTGAGAGATAAAGTAGGATTTTGAAAGACAAGTGTCTTTGACCTTGGAGATGATTGAGAAATCATAGGAAACATGTGGAGAATAAATAGGGCACATGTTGAGGGGATAATTGCTTAATTAAATATTAAAAATATTTAATTATTGGAGCAACTTGGTGAGGTGTCCAATATAACATGGAGGGATGAAATGGATTAGGTGACATGGATTAAAACATAAGACTTAGATTTTAGAAGAAATAATTAAATAATTTAGAATTATTTAATTAGATAACACTATAGAGGAATTAGGGTATTTTAATTAAATAAATTGATTTTATTTAATTATTAGAGGCATAAGAGAAATGTGAACCATTTAAATAAATTAGGATATTTATTTAATTGATAGAGGAATAGGAATAAAATAAATATTAAAATATTTATTTAATTCACTTTGTCATTTTTAGGTGTATAGAGTTCTTCTTCGTTCCCTCCCCCTCTATCTCTATCAAGAGTGGATTACTTTCATGACAACTTGTCCCTGCCGTAATAATCATCCACTAATTCCTATTAAAGCTCCCAAGAGGAGCATGCAGGAATAGTCATGCTCCTTCTTCGCATGACTCACTCATGCATTTCAACAACACCCTCCCCACTTTCTCCACATTTCATGGAGTACGAAGTCATGCTTAAAGAAAATGAGTGTAGTGGTCTGCCATGGCTTAAGTTGTCACAACCAAATAAGGTTCGAGACTTAAATATACAATCTCACTTAGTCATTATGTATATATCCATATACAAATAATAGTAAATATAATCCTATTAAGGACACATTTGTTGCAATACCTAAATACGATGTTGAATTAATCATGCAATAAAATCTGAGTAAGGGATTGAGGTCTTCTTCTCCCTCGCCACCCTAAACTAACGTCAATAAAATTAAATCAGTACTCACATGAATAATAATAATATATATATAACAAAAAATTTTGAGAAAGGGAATAGGATAAAATCTATCCTCATAGTATTTCCTGAATATCTCTCAACCAATTCAATGAAGTTGACGTCGAAAACCTTTTCATAATGACAAATCGACAATGGTCAATATGAGATTAACTCAACAAGGAAAGTTAACCGATACATACCCCATCTCAAGAAGGTTCACTAAATATACAACTTAGAATTTGAATAGAAAACCTGACTTTTCCAAAACATCTATTCCCTTCTCTCTGATGACGCTCTCCTTCCATTCTTGGAGGTCAAAATATTTTCCTGGTTACACTCACAGTCATACAAACTATGATCAGTGTATCATCAATAAATCAAACATCATGCTTAAATAATCTCAATAACATGTAATCTCATGTCTAATTCTAAGCATTAATCATAATTCATAAAATCAATGATTTATCTTGACATTTTCCCTAAACATCAAATCATTAATCTATGATCAATTATCCTCTTAATCACATGAAAGTAAAATTAAAACATAGTCAAATTTTGAGGATGTAACACTACATGTTACGGTGGGTTGGTGTATGATATAGGAGGCATCTAGGAATGTCTCGTTTGTGCATACAGTTGGATGTTGGATGTTAGGTTTACTCATAACAGAACAATGGTGTAGGTAGAATATAATAGCTCAATCCAAGCCATTCAATGGGTCTAAAGGCTTATTTAATGGTTTTGAGTATGATTCAAGGTGGTTTTCTCAAGTTTTTCACTAAAATCCCATGAGGAAGGCCTCAATTGAAGACTGGGGTTTGGTTTACAAGGGAAACTCACCAAACCCTAGGGAAGGTTAGTCATTAGATCATCAAGGAAAGCATTGTCAGGATACCATGAGGGTGTCATGAGTGGAGGATAACCTTGTTGAGCATCCAAAACCCTTAGTCAAAAGCATGCAAAATTATGACAGTCCTAAGACTGTAGCAACAACAAGAAGATGTCTTTTTCATAAGCAAAGACCCTAGTTTTTATAGGGGGAGACCTATGATACCTTCCCATGGATTTAATGTAACATTTGAATAGGAAAGAAGTTGCAAAATTTTAAAGAGGTTCAAGGATTTTAGGAGGTTTTGGGACTAATTTTAAGAGGTTTTGGGACATAAACATCATGTAGCAAATTTCACATGGTATGAGAAATCACCTTGAAGAGATATACTAGTTTATTGTTAAATTATTCATGACATCAAATCACTACATATATAAACTAATAAAGGACCAAAACTCCTATATATGCATTAATATTGTCTTACTATAACTAGGTCATTCCTACAAGTATCATGTCTAAGATCTATTAACATAAAACGCTTTTCTTTTCTTGCAATCAAAACAAAATATTAACATAAAACCATCACCATCAAAGTTAGCATAACATATAATGAAAAAACACACCTTAAAGAGTGCGCTACTAAAATTACATGAAATGGTTATCAATTCTTAGCACCAAATGTTAATAAACACTATGAGGATTTGTAAGATGGAACCTTTGTCATTAAAACTCATAGTAACATGATGATATTATGGTCATAATCTCCTCATAGGATATGACAAAGCTAGTTAAAAATATGAAATGTAAAAAATATACAAAATGTTCTCAAAATGTCTCCACGATGAAGGCTAAATGTTTTAACCACTTATCTCAATGCCTTGAATACAATAGCTTTATTATCTAAAACCCCTACATTTATAAGTTAAAAAATTGTTAAGCAAAGTAAACACCATCAACTACAACTAACTTAATATTTGTTATAAGAAGTTTGATGAAAGATTAAGAAACACTAAGTTTAGAATTCTATCTTAAATGTCACCTTAGGAATCATATCGAAGGTCTCCAAAGTGAAAGCTAAATGCTTTAACCACTAATCTCAGTCCCTTGAATGTATAATAGCTCTATTCTCCAAAACACCTGCATATATTTATTAAAATTTCAAACAAAATAAACTTTAACCTACTATTAACTCAGCACTAGTGGATGTTTTTCCATCGTAACCTTGAGTCATACTCATAACACATTCATGGTCTAGGTAGAATACACAAAATGTTGTTTCCAACTACATAAGTAGATCTAAGTACTCCAACCAAGTGTGAAATACACATGCATTTATAAGTTAAAAAATTGTTAAGTGTGAAAGGAAGCAAGGTACGTAGAATAGCTTCCTACACTAAACTAATGAGGGAGTGTTATGCAAATTTTTAATCTTTCTAGTTAACTTTAAGGAGAAACACAAACATAAATCAAATCTAAATTACCATAACACAAGATGTAAGTGGGGAAAACCTTTTCAGGTAAAAAACCCCACACTCCAAAGCATAGCCCAATGTATTATTCAGTAATCAAATAATGGTTACAATACAATCACAGAGCCAAGCTCTTTCAGGAGTTCACCACTGTTGTAGTATTCTGGAGCAATTCCGGCAGCATAACAGTACTTGCAAATCAACTATGCAACTCCAACTCCAAGCACCTGTATATATAGAGAAGTACTGCGAATGGAGGTAACTTCTAGAGAAAGTCAATAGAAGAATCTCATCCAAATATATATGGCCCAATTTTCAAGGCCATAAAACATGTAAATGACACTTGTAAGAGATTCCCTTTCATCCCTTACAACCCCCAAACTTGGGCGCCCCAAATTTGCCCAAAAAGGGTATGATAGATGCTCTTACAATGTCATAAAATATGCCATATATGACAACACTTACATCTGTAAGAGAATCTATCATAACTAACTATTAATAGAGGATTCTCTTACAACTTGTCATAGTCAAACTTGGGCGCCTACCTTCTCCATGCAAAGATCCTTCTTAACACTTGTCACACCTGTTATAGAATCTTCTATTTCTAGCTCTTACATGTCATAGATTATGTCATAGGAATCTATCATAACTCTTACACGTCATAGACCTCTTACAACACCCAAAATATGTCGACACATGGCAAAAGACTTCTACCATAAAGTGGGATGCCTATCTCCTTATATGACAACAAAAATACAACTAGTCACCTTCCATGTAGGATGACACATCACCGTGCCAACTTCCACAAAGTGAGAAAATAAGATTTGCATAGAAAATTACAATAATAGGCAAAAATAAATAAATACAACATTAGGAACTTGCAAAGGTTGAGACACCTTAATTCCCAACAAAGCAAAGTAAACACCATCAACTGCAACTAGCCTAAAATAATTTGTTATAAGAAGTTTGATGGAAGATTAAGAAACACTAAGTTTAGTATTCTATTGTATATGTCACCTCATGAATTGTATCGAATGTCTCCAAAATGAAAGCTAAATGCTTTAACAACTGATCTCAATCCCTTGAATACAATAGCTCTGTTCTTTGGAAAACACCTGCATTTATATATTAAAAATTTTCAAACAAAATAAACTTTAAAATATATATACAATAGGGTATGGTTGCAACAGTCTCATATATTATTGTATTTCTCTTTAATTGTCCTACTAAGTACCTCTAAGGAATGTACCCTTCAAGTTTTATTAGAGTCTAAAGAAGAATAAGAACCTACCCTCTCTTATTTAATTGGTCTCATGACTCACATGAATAATCATGCAACATCATGTATGCACTATCCTAAGCTCACCTTGGTCCAACCTCATGTCACCTTAGTTACTTTGTAGCCAATGGCATAACATTCCACTAATATCAATGATATCATCCCTTTGGATGTGGACTCATTTTTTACCTTTGAGCTTAGTATCCGATTCTTGTACCTCCGCATGTTGTAAGATGATATAATGATTTAGGTTTAATTCTTCAGCCATTAGATCATTTCTAATCTAGAATCTATGCATCTGTAACTCCTTTGAGCTCCAACACCACTACATGTGTAGACCATTGATCTCCCCTATTATGATCTCTCATCACGTGCTTTCCACAACTCTCTCTTGATGCATAATGACATTCCTTTGGTAACACACCCACTAATCATCCTACCATCTCACCTTTTGTGGGCCCTATTGTGGTGTCATCCTCCCTATGATCTCATTACAACATCATCCTCCTACATATGCATACAACACTAGGTAATGCATTCATAAATTGCTTAAACATTGGCATCAGAGAACTATCACATACAAATGTTCAAGTTATCAAATCACCCTTCAATGTTATGATGCACACATTATTGAGAACTAACATGTATAGGGTCACATGTAACAACCATATGAGGCTTAAAATTAACCTTAGGAACAATTCATTAGTATCATAGGGCATCTAGGACATTCAAACTATTATACCAACACATGTTGGTTATGGTAAATAATCTCATTAGAAGGACCCAAAAGATAGACATAATAGTCCATGAGGGTGATGTTAGGGACTCTTTCAAACAAAAATAAGTCTTAAACCTACTCTTAAATGTCTCAAAATAAAAAATAATCTCTCTTTAATTTAAAAATTAGTATGTACAAAAAGCTAGAAAGTATTAAAATATTAAGAAACACAAATGCACATTAAAAATTGTACCTCATGTCTATGATGCCATGGTAGATAACCTCATTCATAGTCTTGTATAGTAAAAAGCATGCATTATAATTAAAGAAACAAGATTTTTAATAAAACAATTCTAAAAAAAAAAGAGAAAACAAGAAAAATAAAATAAAAAGTGTCTTACATGTCCCATCTGAAAGTTTACATGCTAGTCAAGCATACCTGAGGGGTCATCTCTTACCTTTAGAGTGTCCAATATTGTTTCATGATCAGCATTACTAATTTTCCATAGTTGTTTTTTTTTGGCTTTTCATGATGCTTTAGTAACTTAGCATTTGTTGCTACAACTAGGTGCGAATACATGAATATGGTTTTGTGCTTCTCAAAGTCTTCAAATGCAGGGATGTTATTCTTTCTAATCATATATGTTTGTAACCAAGTCCCAACAATAACAATTGATCTTGTAGGATATGTGAACCCATAATCATTTATCGTAGGTTGTGTTAGCTTTTGTTTTCCCTGTACACATCATGCCAACCAATATTCTGATCTCTCTTCATTTCCATGTGGTGCAACAACTGCATAAACATGACCTAGTTGTACAAAGTCTGAAAGATATTCATAGTCAAATGAGCTCTCCGTGTCATTGAGAAAATATGAATGACCTTTAGATAAAGGGGTTAAATATTGTGGAATCCATACATCTACCCACTCACTTGACTCACAATTATCCCAATCTTATTTAATACAACTCCAACAAAAGAAAGTTAATTCTTGTTTCCAAATAGTCCATGCACTTGCATTTGATCTTTGAAATGAATGCATCTTTGACAATTCATTGGTTCTCTGACAATCTAATTTCCCTCTCGTTATCCCCTCATCAACCAACCAAAAGAACCTGGGCACTTTTGAATCAAGAGCCACTCCTTGTGACAATGCATAGTTACACCACTTAATAATAGAATCTACATCATTGAATGTAGTACCACCTCTAATCTTTAGTTGTTCTTTAAAAAGATCTCTCTTCATGCATGCACCCACTCCATCATGTTCCTCTTTTCCATGCCCAGCTTCAAAAAATTCCAAATATGAGGTATACCCTTCTCTGCATGCATTATGCTCAACCAATAGAACATACGAGTATTCTTGAATTGACCGGTGCAATTATCTGACCAAATGAGATGTTGATCCATTCTAATATCTTTTTCTTGGAAGAAACCATAAAATTGTTGAAAACAATATTGCACATACTCTGATGAATGAGATCGATCATCACTCGTGTAAAAATGGTATTCTCTGACAATCTTCATGTTCTCTTATGTACTCTCAAGGACATGTCTATATGTGATGTGAACAAAAATAGCAATCTGAAAAGAATTGTAGTATTGAGATTGCACTTCATTTTGTGGTTGCAAAATGTAGTTTTCTACAAAGTCAACTACAGAGACAATAGTTCCAATCAGGAAAAATTCTTTACACATCCTTAGCAGTTGATCTAACCATAGTGACCTATGGTTGTTTCTGACATTATTGTAAAAAAGATTTTTCTTAAAATCAGCAATACTTCTCTTGCAATCAACTCACATCTAGAACCGTCACCTCCAGTTTTCAAATTATATTTCACTGTCTCATATCTCTTTTTCTCGACCATTTGCTTTCCAAAATCATGCTCACTGTCCTCATGAATATATGATATAAACTTTGATAACCCACCACATTGTAAACTCTTTTCATTTAAACAATCATTCTTGTAGAAAATGCAACCATCATCTCTAATACATAAAAATAAATCCAATAAGTCCCTAGATGACTTTGGTAGTTGAATTGCACCACACTCTTGTAACATTTCGTTAGTGTGCAAAGTAGATCAAATATTGCATAATAGTTCATGATACATAGAAAACTCTACATGGTATTTTCAACATGTATTATGAATTTTAAGAGGAACACAATAAAATGGCTTACAAGATTCAAATGCTCTTTGTGAGATTGTCATACTTGGGTGTGTTTCACAATATTGTTTGTATAATGTTGTTTGGTTACATTCCAAGTAATGTTTACAATGTGGTGTGTGATCTTTATCACCAATTATTAACTTTAAAACATCTTTTACATTTGGTGATACCCTGGATTTAGTGTGCCAAAATCATTCAATTTCATCATTTGTGTTATTGATTAGCTTCTTATCAACTTGAGGAAGCCTACCATTGAAATCCCAAGTATCATTTCTAAGAGGAATATCTAGTCTTGATCTTAATGCTAGTGCTTTTGATAATGTTTTACGATTCAAGCTTAAGTCAACACAAGTTTATCTCATTAATCAATCATTTTTTAATTGTTTGCTCACTATTGAAGTTGATATTACTCTATGAGAAGCTCTTTTATCTTTCTCCTTTCTAGTCTTTCAAATAGAATTGAGTGCATTGAAAAGAATTCTAACAATAATTTTATTCTGATTGGACACTTTGTTTTCCTGAATCTTTAATTTCTTTAGTAAAGGTCTCATTTTTTACATCTTTAGTAATTGCACAAAAAGTTGGCATTATTTAGTTAATGTTTTTATTCTCAAAGTATTCATTGAAAATTTTTGAATCCCACAACTGAACCACTCGTGATGATCTCCTACCTTCAATTTTTTCCATTATGTTCTCATCAATTTCAAGTAACCATTTTGGGGTTCTTGGATGTTTTACAATTTCATCACGCTCATTCTCTTCTTGACAAACATCCTCTCTTATGTAATTTGGAGATACATTGGTTGTCATTGTTTCATCCATGTTATTAACCTCATCAATTTTATCAATAAATGGATTATGGAGTACAAATTCAACATCATGAGGTTCATATCCACAATCTTCAAGCAAATGTCTATGGTTTTCTTCTTCTTTGTCCATGATATTTCTCTTATCAATAGGTGTTTCATGACATTGTGTAACATTTTCATTTGCAATATCATTGTTAATTTCATTCTTATCTAAAATTTCATTATATTCAACATTAACACCTTCAATTTTCATGTCATTAGATGGTAAAGAAGAAGCTTCACCTTGATGAGCATCCACCAAACCCGGTCTTCCAATCATCTTCCTTGCTCTATCATTTTCCCTAATTGTTTCAATTTCCTCCAATGTAACTTTCCTCCTCCTTTTTGCTTTACGACGACTATTGCTCCCCATTAGGGTAACAAAAATATCACCCTAATGATTGAAACAAGCAAATTTTGTGTCTAAAAGTGTATAAAAGTGTTTTTTTAATCGTAACATGCAGAGATATGTGTTTCTCAACAACAGAGGGTTTGTGGGTGCCGTTGTCAGGCCCAACAATATTATTTTTACTTTTTTTGGCTTTTAGGTAACGGATATCCGTTACCTAAAGCCCAATTCTTTGGACAACGGATATCTAGGCAACAAATATATGTTCTACAAAATAGATATTTGTTTTGCCTATGTTATTAAATTAAGGCAAAGTATAAGAAGTGAAAGAGATCTAAATTGACAAGTAACTTGGTGGGCCTTGTCGACAAGATGAGGACCAAAGGTTTGATTTCCAAGGTAGAGTTATAGTTCCTAGATTAGACTTTGGGAGAAACTAGAGGAAAAAGGATGAGAAAGGAGGAGTTGATTAATTCATTAGGAGGCATGGCCCTTTGAATTAATCGCTTAGTAAAGAAAATGGGAGTTCACATGGATTAGAAATCCATTTGTGATAAAGGTATTTAGTAAAAAGAGGTTCCAAAGAGTAAGGTGGTTTTTGGTGACACGACCAACATTTGTAAGGAAAGCAAAGGTGCGGAAAATAGCTTCCCAAATGCTAATTCCAAGGGGACAGTGCAAACAAGTAACTTTTAAATTTAAATAACTCAGATGAGTACACGAGAGAAAACAAATAGACAATATTTACTACACAGACACACAGTATTATGTGGGAAAACCCTTATGGGTAAAAAACCCACCACCACAGAATAACCCTCTTTATTTTAGTAAACAGAGATTACAAATAAAGATATATGCTTCACTGTTCTGCTGTTTAATTCTTTCCTATGTACTAGATCGTATATTTCATCTACACATTCTACAAGAAATCAACTGTATAAAAGAATTTCCAACATCATCACACTGATGCCAAAAGAGCAGTTTTAACTTCAGTCTGCAAGAGCATGGATGGTTACACAATTGTCACCCTAACTGAACGTATCAGCTTCTTCCAGCATCGTTGCATGTGTAACAGTCATAACTGTTCATATTCCCGTAAGACCAATAGTCCCACATGCATCTGTTCGCGAAAGCTATTCTAGTTTATAACCACCATCGACCCATAAGTCTATCGTCGCCAATTTTGTTGCCGACGATACCAACCTACAAGTCCATCGGCCTAACAATCTCTGTCGGTGATCTAGTTTCATCTCCCACCGATATACAAAGTCACCTTGATCACCAAGTTTAACATTCATCATCAGACAGACACTCGCCATCGGCCCAAGTGATTTCCATTGTTCTGACAGTTGATCTCTCGCCGACCACCGCTAAACTATTAGAGAGACACAAGCTATCAGAGTCACTTTAGAGCCTTTCGCCGATAGTTCATCTCTCACTGATCACCAGAAAGACTCACCCTCAGTGAAACCATTAGCATTAGACAGATCTTCAACACTTACTCCGATGAACCCTTGTCTCACCGACGCCAACACAACTACTTCATCGGAGTGACCACTGTCCATTAGCCCAAAGACATAAAGCTTCACCGATAGTCTTCGTCTCACCAATGGTCTCTCATTTCCGGTATGGAACAAGTCATCGGTAGTCTTCAACAAAGTCCTGCCGATAGCACTCCGTCACAGCGATGATTGAACTTGTTGAACTTTGAACCCATTGAACTCATGAAAGGTTCAACAAAGAACAACAATGAATCAGAGGTTCAAGCAGTAAAATTGAGACACAAGTTCTCTTCAATCTCCCACTTGTCGAAGAGATTACTGCTACCTCTTAGTCCTCTTTAGATTATTGAGAACTATGGGCCCGTGGACCCATTTCATCTTAACACCATTTGAACTTGGTCGTGCTCACTGGTTTAGTTAAGGCATCCGCAACATTTTCCAAAGTGTCAACTTTCTTCAATTTCACCTTCCTGTCTTCCACCATATCATGAACAAATGATATTGGACATCAATATGTTTTGTCCTGGCATCGAAAGTAGGATTCTTCGCCAAACATATAGCACTTTGACTTTCACAATGAATTTGTATCTGCCCTGCATTAAAACCAACATCATAACATAACCTCTTCAACCAAACAGCTTCTTGGCATGCACGAGTAGCTGCCATGTACTCTACCTCTGTTGTGGACAAAGCGACTACAGCTTGCCGCTTGCTCATCCAACTGATAGCACCACCATTTAACATGAACACATATCCACTGGTGGATCTTCTGCTGTCAATGTCCCCTGCCCAATCAGAATCAACATACCCTTGAATGCTGATAGATCTCTATGATCCAACTGAGTTTCCATGATAACAAATAGCATAATCAGAAGTTCCCTTCAAATACCTCATAACTCTTTTCACAACATCCCAATGTGATCTGCCTGGATTCACCATAAACTGACTCAAAACTCCCACTGCTTGGGCAATGTCTGGTCTGGTACAAACCATTGCATACATTACACTGCTAACAGCGCTTGCATAAGGTACCTTTTTCATATTGTCTACTGCATTCGAAGATTCTGGACAATCTTCAACAGATAGTTTCATTCCCTACATTACTGGAACAACTAACTGTTTAGAATCAGACATATTAAACTTATCAAGAACATTAGTAATATACTTGCTCTGGCTGAGCCAAAGCTTTCTCTTAGATCTGTCCCTTTTGATTTCCATTCCCAGAATGTACTTTGCTGCCCCCAGATTCTTCATTTCAAATTTTTAGGACAACTGAGATTTTAATTCTGAGATCATTCCCTTACCATTGCCAATGAACAACATATCATCCACATACATTGCAATTATAAGAATTCGAGCACTGTCAGTTTTATAATATACACAGTGATCAGATTTAGATCTCACATATCCTAAAGATAAAACATACGTATCAAATTTTTGATACCACATTCTGGGAGATTGCTTCAAACCATAAAGAGACTTCTTAAGTTTACATACCATATGTTCTTTATCTTTTTCCACAAAATGCTCTGGCTGGGACATATAGATTTCTTCTTCAAGGTCCCCATGAAGAAATGTTGTTGTCACATCCATCTGCTCAATTTCAAAATCATATGCTGCTGCAAGTGACAACAGAAATCTAATGGATGTCAGCTTAGCTACAGGAGAAAAAATTTCTCCATAATCAATACCTTCCTTTTGGGAATACCCCTTAGCAACCAATCTTGCCTTATACTTATCAATACTACCATCTGGACCATATTTCTTTTTAAATACCCACTTACAGCCCACAGGTTTTCTACCTTCAGGCAAGGGCACAAGATCCCAGGTTCCATTCTTCTACAACGATATCATTTCACTATCCATGGCTTCCAACCAAGAATTTGAATCAGGTAAACTAACAGCTTCTTTCACAGTCCTAGGCTCATCGGTATCAATAAGTAAAGCATAGGCACAACTAGAATCAAGTACTGAAAAAACATACCTATCTGGTTGTCTTCTTTCACATGTAGATCTCCTCACAGGCTAAGGTGCAGGTTCAAGTTCTTGCTCTAGATTTGAATCTTCAGAGCTACTCGAACTCACATCCGAACCATCTACACTTGGTGATTGTTGTTGTTCCTCTTTTACAGGGGTCAGAGGAATATTCACAACACTCTTTACTTTCTTCTCTTTTGTCTTTTCCAGCTGAGAAATACTAACCAAAGGTTTCAGCTCTCTGAAAATTACATTCCTGCTATAAATTATTTTTTCAGTTTCAGGATTCCAAAGCTTGTACCCCTTAACACCAACTCCATAGCCAATAAAGATACATTTAACTGCCTTGTTATCCAACTTAGATCTCTTTATCTCAGTAATATGAGCATATGCCTCATAGCCGAAGACACGAAGATGTCTTAGAGAGGGCTTCTTACCAGACCATGCTTCCATAGGCGTCTTATCAACTAATGCCGAAGTAGGAGAACGATTCAGCAAGTAACAAGCTGTAGCAACTACCTCAGCTCAGAACCTTTGTTCAAGACTAGGATAACTCAACATACTTCTTGCTTTCTCCATCAACGAATGATTTAACCTTTCAGCAACTCCATTTTGCTGTGGACTATAAGGTGTAGTTTTATGCCTTTTAATTCCATGATCTACACAATACTTATCAAAATCTGCATTGCAATATTCACCACCATTATTCATTCTCAAACATTTTATTTTTCTACCAGTCTAATTTTCCACAAGAGTTTTAAATTCTTTAAACCGACTGAACACTTCTGATTTATTCTTCAAAAAATATATAAATGCCCTCCTTGAATAATCATCAATAAATGATATGTAGTATCTTGATTTAGACATAGAAGGAACATCGACTGGACCAAAAACATCAAAATGTACATAGTCCAGAATACCAGAAGATTTATGAGAACTAGAGTAAAAAGAAACACGGTTATGTTTTCCATATATACAATGTTCGCAGAAATCAAACTCCAGATTACAATCAGTCAGTCCATCTACCAGGTTTTTATTTTTCAAGGTTTTTGAACCTTTTTCACCTATGTGACCAAGTCTATGATGCCAGAGCATTGTTTTCTCTACAGGAAGTTTAACTTCCATAGAGTTTACATCATGTGTTACAATAGTAGCTTTACCAGATTTTACAGAGACATTATTACAGCAAACTGGTTTTGCATCTAACCTATACAGAGTCCTAATGCATTCACCCTTTGCCAGTACTATGGAACCTCTAGTCATTTTATAGCCACCATTCACAAAAGTAACTTGCACTCCAACATCATTAAGCTTACTAACAGAAAGTAAATTTCGAGCCAGACCTGGTATGTGAAGAACTCCATTCATTCCCTTTATCCTGCCATCCGGGAACTGGATTCTGACTCATCCTTAGCCAACTATTTCCAGTGATGAATCACTTGCCAGGAACACCTTCCCACCAGCATACGGTTCATACTTTGTGAACCACTCTCTATGAGATGTCATATGAAATGATGCTCCTGAATCCACCAGCCACACATCTTCAGATGCAGGCGTTGCCAAAGCAGCAATGAAGGCATCAACATCACTCAGAAAAGAATCATTGTCAGAAGAGTTCTTCTTCTTCTTCTTTTTCTCCTCTTTACAGTCTCTTCTGATGTGACCTTTCTGCCCACAATTCCAACACTTCACCTTGGACTTTGTGCCAGGAGATTTTGATTTCCCCTCTGATTTGGACTTAGACCTGTTGTCCTTCTTCTTGCTTCTTTCCTTTGATCTACCTCGAACAGACAGAGCCTCTTTGGCCATTCCAGAAGACTTCCTCCACATCTCTTCAGACAACAGCGAAGCAACAACAGTTTCTATTTTAAACTTGGTTGTTGTACTTCCAATAGCCATCACAAGATGATCGCACGAGTCAGGTAAAGAACACAACAGAAGCATACAGCGGTCCTCCTCTTCTATTTTTACACCTATAGACGTCAACTGTGCAACAATCAAATTAAAAGAGTTCAGATGGTCTGCTACAGATGCTCCTTCATCCATCTTCAGAAAGTACAACTTCTTTCTGAGGAAAAGCTTATTTACCAAGAACTGGCCCTAATAAATATTTCCTAATTTTTTCCACAAAAGGTTTGCAGTTGTCTTTTCATGAACGTTCAATAGAACAAAATCTGCTAAACTTAATCTTATCAGTCCTCTAGCTTTCCTATCTGCCAGGTCCCAATCTTCTTGCTTCATGGCTGTAGGTTTAGTTGCAGACACAGCAACCCAAAGATCTCTGTCGACCAGCATATCTTCAACTTTAAGTTTCCACAACTCAAAGTTTGTGCCATTGAACTTTTCAATGTCTATCTTTCCTAATGTACTTGCCATCCTATTTAACAGAATAGACCTCTACAGAACTCCCACTTACTGAATTAACACAAAAAACCCAAACTACCGATAAGGATAGCACAACTGGCCAGGCTCTGATACCACTTGTAAGGAAAGCAAAGGTGCGGAAAACAGCTTCCCGAATGCTAATTCCAAGGGGACAGTGCAAACAAGTAACTTTTAAATTTAAATAACTCAGATGAGTACACGAGAGAAAACAAATAGACAATATTTACTACACAGATACACAGTATTACATGGGAAAACCCTTACAGGTAAAAAACCCACCACCACAGAATAACCCTCTTTATTTCAGTAAACAGAGATTACAAATAAAGATATCTACTTCACTGTTCTGTTGTTCAATTCTTTCCTATGTACTAGATCGTATATTTCATCTGCACATTCTACAAGAAATCAACTATACAAAAGAATTTCCAACATCATCACACTGATGCCAAAAGATCAGTTTTAACTTCAGTCTGCAAGAGCATGGATGGTTACACAACTGTCACCCTAACTGAACGTATCAGCTTCTTCTAGCATCGCTACATGTGTAACAGTCGTAACTATTCATATTCTCGTAAGACCAATAGTCCCACATGCATCCAGTCACGAAAGCTATTCCAGTTTATAACCACCATCAACCCATAACTCTATCGTCGGCAATTTTGTTGCTGACGATACCAACCTACAAGTCCATCGGCCTAACAATCTCCGTCGGTGATCTCGTTTCATCTCCCACCGATATACAAAGTCACCCCAATCACCAATTTTAACATTCATTATCGGACAGACACTCGCCATCGGCCCAAGCGATTTCCATTGTTCCAACAGTTGATCTCTCACCGACCATCGCTAAACTATCGGAGAGACACAAGCTATCAGAGTCACTTCAGAACCTTTCGCCAATAGTTCATCTCTCGCCGATCACCAGAAAGACTCACCCTCGGTGAAACCATTAGCATCGGACAGACCTTCAACACTTACTCCGACGAACCCTTGTCTCACTGAGACCAACACAACTCCTTCATCGGAGTGACCACTGTCCATCGGCCCAAAGACAAAGCTTCGCCGATAGTCTTCGTCTCACCGATGGTCTCTCATTTCCGGTATGGAACAAGTCATCGGTAGTCTTCAACAAAGTCCTGCCGATAGCACTCCGTCACAGCAATGATTGAACTCGTTGAACTTTGAACCCATTGAACTCATGAAAGGTTCAACAAAGAACAACAATGAATCAGAGGTTCAAGCAGTAAAATTGAGACACAAGTTCTCTTCAAGGTAAAGAGGAGGAATAGTTTCCCTATAAGAAATAGGTGATTGTTCCATGGAACAATGGAGTTGTGGCTAGATAATCAACTCTAAATAGTTGGAGAGTGAGATACCATGAATGAAGTGTCATTAATTAAGGAAATATATTGGTTTGATGTTGATGTGAAAAATTTGAAAATAATTTTTTGAGTAGACCAGTGATGCTCTTTAGAATAATGACCTGATATGGTTTAGATTATAAGGCTCACGGATCAATAATAAATAAGGTGGTGAAAAAAATTAAAGGACTTATGTGTGGTTGAAAGAAGAGGATGTGATATTCATTAAGGATTACAAACTTTAGAAGTGATACTTGAAGAAGGAGATATATTGGAGGATTGTAATCTCTAGATTGTTCCCATAGAAGGGCAAACTAAGTTGAAGGAACAACTTTCCATGGAATGTGTCTATGGATTTCCATAGCCTTAGGAAGGCAATAGTTCTAACTTCATAGTTCAAAACACATTTGTGAGAATGTGATAAGAGTTGAGTGGTGACTCTAATATTGTAGATATATAATTTTCAAAAAATTAGACAAGTTACATGAGTTGTCATAGGGTGTCATCGCGAATCAAGTACTAAGTTCTTGTACCATGGTTAACATATAAATTGAGGAGTGAACATGCATATTGTGGTAGTAGCTTGGTACGAACTGAAAATTCAGAGGATGGATCTAGAAGAAGAACACCATTTTAGATGACTATTGGAAACATTGCCAAGGGTGTTGATGACACACTAGAGATTTCAAGTGGCAAATGCACTAGTGTAACCTATGAAATTTTTATAGGGATCATATATAATATCATGTATAATATACATATCGAGGAATACATAATGATACTTGGTATGGGTATGTGAGACTAGTAGATTTTCTTGGTTGGAAGAAGCAAGTGTAGGAAAGAAGAGGAATTTCACCAAGGTGTAGATGGACTACAAATTCTAGATTAGAGGATATTGACATAGTCTATGATAACACTTGAAAGGATAAAAGACTATAGCATGGGAAATAGGTGGATAAAAGATGTATGAACCATTAAAAGATAAAATCTATGAGGTTGTGGTCAAAACACAATGGACATAGACCCATCAAAGGATGGAATAGTAAGAGTAGGAAGGCAAGAGAGGTAAAAAAATGGCCATAAGAAGAAGATGTAGATTGAACGGAATTGTTGGGATAGGAAAAATTTAAAATTTTCCTGTATTTTCACCTCTCCATATCTAACCAAATCATAAAACATCCCGCCCAAAATCATAATTAAAAATTGATACATCCCACAAAAAATTCCATGACAAACAGTGTAAAGGGCTTAAATTTCATACTATCGGCAAGACTTTACTGTTACTTATGCCAATCCATGAGAAACTAATAGAAATGACTATCGGCGTGAAAACAAGGATCGGAGAGAAGATTGTGAAAGTCACCGATGGAGGAAATAATACCGATGACCTTTTGTCGGGAAGAAAATCTATCAGTCACACCGATCGGTATGACTAAAGGCTATCGGGTAAACACTTCGAAGATCATCCCGACGGTATATATCACACCAATAGAGTATTTTGGCGAAACTCTCACCAAGCATCCTATGGAATTAAAAGGAATAGTGGTCATCAACAAGAGATGAACATTGGAATGAAAGATTTATGAGTCCCTGATACCCCGATGTCTCAGCAAATAACAAAAGCTATTTCGACATAACTCACACCAATGTATGTGATAGATAAGAACCATCGGCAAAGCTAAATAGGTCGGAACGAAATTTATATGTCTTACCAACCCACAAGTCACAGCGATAAAAGTGTCAGTGACACTTCGTGAAGTTCTCTTTGATAAAGAATATAAAATGGCCATCGGGGAGATAACCATAATCGGGTGACTTAAAAAGGATTACCCCAATGACATATCTCACTCCGATAGAAATGAGGATTACACTCACTGATAAGAAGTCTTACTAATAGTCATATCGGTAACACATTATGAAAGTCTTTCCGATCCAGGATATAAAGGGCTATCGGGAAGACGACGACGCTCAAGTAAACATAAATATGTTATCATGATGGCATAGAGCACCCCGATAACAATGATAGTCACATACATCAACGAGACTCTCACTGATAGTCATATCGGTAACACTTAACATGTCGAAAAGGAATATCAATCACACAGTGATGAAAAAGGTCATGCCGATGGAAATTGTGCCCACTTTCACGTCGGATAAGGTATAGACATCTTCTGTCGATATGCTTAATGTAGCGTTGAAGAGACAATTGAAGGGTTACAACGATTGATTGTTCGCGCCATAGGGAGATATTAAAATCATGAAAATCATGCCGATGAAAGGAGTTATGATGATGTGACATTTCACAACGATGAAGGATATTGAACTTCTCGAACAATTAAATGCAAACGGCGATGAAATCCTCCAAGATCATTATAATTAAAATCAACAGAGTTGTTTGAGAAGAAACTACAAGGGAAACTTGAAGCGCAAACAGGGGAATTCGATCACAGCCACCGACGATAGCTACATACATACAAACCTTTGTGTTGTAGCCTGTATTTTGATTTTCTGTCAAGGATTGAAAATGGAGACTCCGGGAAAAGGAAAGGGCAGAAAATCACAAGGGGATACAAGTAAACCTAAGAAACAAAAAATTGATAAAACCCCTAAAGAGAAAATAAAGGACAGAAAGCTCAATCAAAATTTGATTGATCAATTACCAGGGTCAACTCCCAAAGCTAGAAGATCTACTCAACTTAGGGCAGAAGTAGAAAAATTAGATGACAAATGTGAACACCTAGGGAACATTTGGACCCCAATCAGAGGATATGAACTTTTTAAATTCCACCACAACAGGAGATTTAGGAATTCTCTAGTATCAAACCCATGGCATTTGAATTTGGGTAAATTAGTTGTGCCTGATGTGTTCCTAAATGTTAAACTCCTCCAACTTCTTGCTAAACAATATAACCCAAGTCTGAAGGCTATATGCAACCCACAAGGGGAGCCTATTATACACTTGTCAAAAAATGCCATCTGTGAAGTATTCGACTTGGATGATTTATGCACTGTCCCCATTTTTTATGAGGATTTAGAAAAGGAATACTGGAGAATGGATACAACTTACAACGGATGGAGGTTGCCTATTCATAGGCCCAGAGCTGAGGGAGAATTGGTGCCCCTAAATGAGGATGATGGTCCTCCTTTTCATGTATCAGTATTTGAACCCTACATACAACATACCTATTATTCTGTGGGCCAGGTCCTAGGATCAGAGGTCCCTGAATTTATGACAATCCCTTTGATGGTCATAGCTACTGACATCCAATGCCACAATGCAAGGCAGTTCAATTATGCTGCTTATATTGTTAATAGAATGGATTTTGGTCTGACTGCAATAAGAAACAATGCCCCAGCAAGTTCTTTTGAACATTACTCACTTCTTATGCACATGGTGCTCTATTATGGCCAGGAAGTGGGATTGTGGCCAAGTGAATTTAAAGTTGTTCCAGCAGACCAGAAGGGATAGAGGTTACCAATACAGATATGGACTAGGATATGGGATAGTAGATATGCCCATTCTAGCTATGTACAATTTGAAGAATATTGTGTAAGAGTGTTGTATAGATATTTCAATCACCCTTGTGAGTATTCAATCTCCAATGAGATAAAGAAGTTCCTTAGACCGAAAGATTTTGGTGGTCCTCCTACTGTTATTCATAATTGGGGAGATTGGTATTGTTTTGAACATGCTACCATGGTTAGAGTGTATGGTTTTGAGGATACTCCCTTTATCTTACCTAAAACTATCCCTGACATAATTGCCTACCTAGAAATAGTTAGGCAAATGCATTGTTCAAATGTAATGCATTTGAGTTCCCATGATAAACAATCTTTTATGCCTAGTACTTTGTGTTTTTGGGGATTTTACTATGCTTTCCAAGGAAGGTTATAACCTCATTTTGGATAAGTTAATGCACTACAATATGAAATGTGCTGAGGTGAGAAAAGGATTTGATCCTAAGGGTTTTATTGACTCTGCTCAGAGGAAGCAAAACCTCAGTGGATACACACATATCCCATATCCACATGATGATGTCATCAGAAACCTGGAAGAGGTTGAGGTGGAATTGGTGGTGGAACAATACAACAAGGATCTAGATGAGAAAAGAAAATAGTTGGCAGAGATTGAGGTATTATCCTCTAGAGATGAAGAACTGGCAGGGCGAGAGGAACCACAGGACAAAACAATAAAAATGTCCAAAAGAAAGATGCAACTATATCAGCCTCCTATCATAATACATGATGAGGAGGGGTCTGCTGATGAAGATCGACGTCAAATTGCTTATGATTCTTTTATTTCTGATGACAAATTCATTCATTCAAAAGAGTTTAAATCATTTTTGTATAAATGCAAAGGGAAGGAAATCAGAGAGTCAGTGGATGATGTCTCTGCTAACAATGAGAGACAATTGCTTGATATGTTGAAAACAACAGTGGATAATGAACTGCAGGATATGACCCCTAGCAAGGGTAGACAGCTGCTCAAAGATGCAGGGGTAATGATCTTTCCTAGCCTTGATTTGAATTCTGCTCTAGTCTTTGATAGTTTTCTGAATAATACGGATGATAAATATAAGCTCACTCCAAAGGGTGTCAACGAAGTATATATGGGTACCAAATACAATAATGACGAAAATTTATTAATGATATGGGCCCTGTATCCTCCCCATAAAAAGACAGCTATTATAGACACTAAAAAAACTTTTGGCCATGTCATGACTTTAAAGGCAGGGGAGACTGACCCTTTGATCACTGCAGACATTGGCATCAATGTTGCAAAGCTAAATAAAGCACAAGCTCAAATGTTGCTTAAGGAAAGAGATGCATACAAATTGTGTTGTGAGAGATTGACAAAGGAGAATGATTATTTAAAAGAAGTTGTTAAGAGCACCTTTGGAGAATCAACAAAGAGGTTAACCCAGGGTGAAAGTTCACAGAGCACCCAAGCACTATCCACAGATCAAGTAGCACAAATCCAAATGGATACACTTGTCACAGTGCTACAGAGCAGGCATGCCAACATGGTGCATTGGTTAAACCAATTTTGGGATAATTACTCTCAAAATTATAAAGCAATTCACGAACATGAAAGGCTTGAAAAAAGATTGCAAGAGAAATTGAATGAGACATAGGGTAAAGATACTTCCGACATTGCAGGTGCCCCCAATGCAAAAGAGTTGATCGACCAACATCAGAAGTACTATGATCAACTTAAAATTGATGCCAAGGAATGTGATGAAGCTTCAAAAGCAAGAGTGCCCGCATTATTCAAAAGTGATAAAGAACTAAAGAGCAAAGAAGAGTGGAGCAGTGACTGTCAAGCTATATTACATGAAGCTTTGGGAGCTCTTAAGGACAAAGATTCTACATCCGGGGAAGCCTGCAAACATTTGGAGAAGATGGTCACGATGGATGTGATTACAAGGAATGCCATTGAATTTACTAATTCCCATCATAGCCAGGAGTACATAGATCATGTTGCTAAACTTTACTTGTGGTTGAATAGAGCCTAATCATGGTTATGTTATGATTGTTAATCTTGTTAATTTCCCAAAAGACTTCTTGAAGAGTTATGCCTCTCCACAAGAATATCTATATAAGTTCAAACATTTGATGCTAAAAGAGAATCAGCAGTAGAATATATACATATAATTTACAATGTTTCTCAAAGACCATGTGGCATATTATTATTGAAGAAATAGATTGAAGTTCTCTAGTTCAGTGGTTCTATTTTGGTATTAATTGTTTGTTAAGATTATTCAATTGTGTGGTTGTCTCCAAGTCTGTATTTCCTTGTTATTCAAATTAATATATCAAGTATATAGTTAATTTGTCAATGCACTTTTGTTGTATCTGTGTGATTGAGTAAATTGGTTTCCATTTGAGGAATTAAAATCCTTCTAATCAGTCACAGTAACCTAGAAGTGTTAGTTTGGATTACTAAGAAGAGCCATATAATTAGGATTGCCATTCTGTCTCCAAATTAATATTATCTGTTATCTCTTGCATATTTCATTCAATTGGTTCCTTCAAGAAAGGATTAAAATACCTTTTGGTGAATTACAAGATATCTGATTATATTGGTTAGATTATCAAGAAGAGTTTATCAGTCATCTCCTTGCACGTTTATACAAGTTATAAACTAAAATTGTGCCAAACAATTAGAATTATCATCCACTATAAGCCACTAGTCTTAGTCCTTCATTTGACTCTGTTTACCCAACAAGGCACTGGTCTTATTTCAATCCATCATTTATATCCTTTTATTTACACAATCATAAAATTCACCTTGATATTACTTATACAATTTCTACCAACCATTCATTAGATATTAGATATTAATTAGCAAGCCTTCATCTGCCCTACACCATTTTCCACTGTAGGAAGATTCATTTACTCAGTCAAGACATTTTACATTCATTCTGCTTTAAATTCCAAGATTCACCCACCTAGGTGTAGCAGGACCTAAAAGTACAGGAAATCATCAAACCCTAAAGGTTGATTTTGTTAAGTTAGTTCAAAAATGTTGCGAATCTAAGCATAGAGCCTAGCATCCTCTTAGGATTAGCAACCTGCATTTTTGAGACCTAACAAATTGGCGACTCTGCTGGGGACAAAAATAAAAGACCTTAGAAATAAATCATTCCTTTCATAGAGTCATTTTAGAAACTTTAATTTGGTAACTCTGCTGGCAACCAGAACCCAGAAAGATAAATTACAAGCTTTTTCCTATTTACAAAATAGGTGGCGACTCTAGTTACTGTTATAACAAAAAATTAATACCAAATGGATGGTAGGAGATCCAAGATGGAAGGCAAGAAATTGCAGTCATCTCCACCACTTAGAAACATTTCCAAAAGAAATGGAACTTCAAATTATTCTCACCAGGATAATAACCAGGATGCTCAAGAGGATAATGCAGAGCAAAGTATTTCAATTCACAACAAGTTCACACCTTTGCATGATTCAAACGAAAATCTCAATGGAGTAACTGATGATATTTCGGCAAGATATAAACTGGATCCTCAAGAACAGCTCGAGTATGAAGCACAGGTCATGAGGGATATTGATCAAAACCAAGCTGAATATGATTTCAAGATGTCATTACATCAGGGAGAAGGGGTAAGACATGGATTCTCAAATCAAGAAATAAATGACAATCCGGAGAATCTAGGAAGTATGAGTGAAGAGCAGCAGGAGGTGCTCAGGCTCTGGAAAGAACTTGAAATGTTCAACATACAGGAGGATAAAAGGTTGTTGCAGCAAGAGATTCAACAGATGAAAAGTAAAGCTAAAATAGCCCCCCCAAAATATGTACCTCCGCATAGAGGAAACACTTCAAGGAATCCACAGCAAAATACAAATGGAGTTCAAAATTCACATGCATCTGGAAGTCATCAAAATATTATTCCTCAAAACCCTAGACCACCTCCCATACATAATACACCTCAACATATGACAAATCCTTACCCACCCCCCGGCCAACAATATTACAAACCATCAAATCCTTACATAAATCCCCACATAAATCCACAACAGCAATATGCTTATCATCAGCCACCAGGTGGATATAATTACTATCCTATTCCACCACCCATGATCTTTCCACCTCAAAACCTTGCAAACATATATAGCCAATTTAATTTAACTGGATATCAGTTGTATCCATATCCTATGGATAGTAATTGGAAAAATATAGTTCCCAAGTTTACTGGGAACAATGCAATATCAGTTGAAGATCACATCAGAAGTTTCAATGCTTTTGTACAAGATATTGGTATGGACTGGGAAGATATTAGAATGAGGTTATTCATGATGTCCCTCACTGAAGATGCGAGAGATTGGTTCAACAGCTTACCTGATGGCTCAATCAGTTCTATAACTGATTTTCATAATCAATTTAAGGAGCAGTATGGCAACCAGTATGCCCCTGAGTTTGCATTACATGAACTGATAAGTATACAGAAATACCAAAATGAATTAGTATATGATTTCAATCTAAAATTTTCCAAATTACACAACAAGGTACCACATGGATCCAAGTTATCTGATCCAGCAGCACTGAGCATTTATATGAAAGTATTTGACCCCAAGACAGGGTACGAGCTTAGAAATCAGTGTCTCGTAACCCTGGATGAAGCACAGAAAGTAGCCTTAACTATTGAAAACAATAGGAAAGCTGTGGGTATGATTAGCAAGAGAGATAACCCTAGAAATCCTCAAAACCCAAATGTTCAACAGACTAAACCAAAAGGTCAGCATAGGCATGAAAGGCCCAAATTGCACGATATGGCGTACAATACAAATTGGAAAGATGGGAGACCCATCGACAACAGCAGAAAGCAACATTATGGCAAGGATACCCCTGACCCCCTGAAAAGAAACATGGCACATATTGTAGAAAATAAACCTTGGTGTTTAGTGTGCAATCTACCACATTTACCTGAGTACTGTGAGGTGGCTAAATCAGTACAACAAGAAGAGATATTATACAATTATAATAGAGACAACCATACTATAAATATGATGCAGGATACACCATGTGTGGTGACTGAAGATTACTCTTCTACAGAGGAAGAGGGATATGAGTATGATGTAGGAAAGCAGAGGCATCATATCAACATGGGAGAACAAGAAGTGTTCTCAGATCAGGAGGATGGTTATGAGGAACCTACTTACTATAACAATCGGCCATATGATCAATGGAGAAAGCCTACTGAGGATGAAAGAGAAGCTCTTACAGTAGCTGCAATAGCTCAAGCTAAGAACACTTATAACTTGAGGAATAGGACAGTAAACGTTGAACAAGGAACACCTGGGAGTGTATTCATATAAGATCATAATAACAAAAAGAATAATACAAAATCATCATTTAAAGAACCAGAAAAGGGTGGTAAGGATAAAACAAAAGAAAAATTACAAAATCAAGAAAAAGAAAATATAAAGACAGAAAAGAGTGATCAGACTATGGCCCACTCTTTTGACATTGCTCATGCAGTATCTCAGGTCAAAATATCAGTTCCACTTTTAGAAATGATGAAGATAGATAAATACAGGAATACAGTCGTTAAGCTGATTTTTGATACACCAAGTCAAAAACATAAAGGACATGAAAGTAGAACAAATAATGTTCATCAAGAAACATTCCAAATGCCTGAGGTATACCTTGGTGATACATTGACAAAAAATCCCTCACAGGTAGACCCTTTCTACACTACATTATTGATCAAGAACAGGATAGTGAGGAATTGCATGATTGATTCAGGTGCTGCCATGAACATGCCAATAGCAGTTATGAAAGAATTGGGAATGTGGGTTGATACTACATTTGGTAAGTGTTATGCAATGGATAATAGATCTATCCCAGTCGTTGGTATTATGAGGGATGTGGAGATAAAACTTGTCTCACACCCTGAAGCAACTTATAACATTGATATTACTGTGGTTGACATCCCACCATATTATGGAATGCTTCTATCAAGACAATGGGTTACAATGGCAGGAGGGAATGTCCAATTGGACTTATCATATGCCACAATACCAGTGGGAGGTAAAGAAATTAAGCTATGTAGAGAGCCAAGGTATGAAAAGATTATAGAACGTTTGGATCAACATCAAATAAATTTCTTTTTTGACACAGATTTGGGAGCTTTTAAGGTAGGAAAAAGTATGCCAGAAGTGCATAATACTAACCCAATACATATTGAATCTATGAAAGAAGAAAATGATGTATGGAAGATGTATTTCGATGGTGCGTGCAGCAAAATAGGAAATGGGGCTGGAGTAGTGTTTATTTCACCAGGAGGTAAAACTTTTAAATACTCTTTTCCATTAACATTTGAATGCACAAACAATGTAACAGAGTATGAAGCTTTGCTCATTGGTTTGAACATAGCCACTAAGTATAAAATAAAAAAGGTAGCTGTATATGGTGATTCTGAATTGGTCACTTCCCAAGTGAGAGAAAAATACCTATCAAAAAACAAAAGGTTGAGACAGTACAGAAATGCAGTTTGGGATAATATTGAATTATTTGATGCCTTTTCAATCAACTGGATTGATAGGTCTAAAAACATTATGGCAGATTTTTTAGCAAATATCGCATTGAAAAGAGATGATGTCACATTAGGGGGAATTACAGAGGTTGAGTTCAAAACCAGACCCACCATCCTAGATAATATACATAACTGGCAAGTGTTTGATAATGATGCTGATATAATCAACTTCTTACATTGTACTGATTATTATGAAAACCAAGAGATTGATTTCAATGCATTTGTAGAAGAACATGATGGGAAGGAAACCCTTTTTGGTCAAGAGATAGTCTAGTTGAAAACAAATAAAATACCTAAGGGACTTATAGCATTGGAAAAGGCATTTGATGGACATGACATATTTAAAATGAAAGACACACCAGTGGTACCTAATGACCTTGAAGAAATCAATTCGGGGACACAAGCAGCCCCAAAGAATGTGTATATTGGAAGAAATCTTAACCCAAAAATTAGGAGCAAAATTATCAACTTACTTAGAAAGTATAGGCATATATTTGCCTGGTCATATGATGATTTAAAAGCATATAGAGAGGATATGTTTCAGCATGAAATACCACTAAAACCAGATGCTAAACCATTCAGGCAAAAATAGAGGCCTATTAATCCTACATTAGCTCCTAAGATGCTAGAGGAACTTACAAAATTAAGGGACGGGGCTATCATTAAACCAATCAGACATTCCTCTTGGGTTTCAAATTTGGTACCTGTCAGGAAAAAGAACGGTGATATTAGACTGTGTGTGGATTTTAGGAATTTAAACAAATCTTCTCTCAAGGATAATTATCCTCTCCCCAATATGGAAGCAATACTACAAAAAGTTACTAGATGTGAGTTGTTGTCAATGATGGATGGCTTCTCAGGTTACAATCAGGTAAAAGTCAAAGAATCAGAGCAATTTAAGACTGCATTCAGCACTCCATGGGGAACATATGTATATTTGAGAATGCCCTTCGGACTCACTAATGCTAGAGCAACATTTCAAAGAGCAATGGATGTGGCTTTTGCTGAATTAATTAATAAGATCATGATAGTATATCAAGATGACTTGACAGCATATTCTAAAAGGGTTGAGGATCATTGCACACATTTGGAGCAAATATTTATCAAAGCCCTAGAATATGGGATCTCATTGAATCCTAAGAAGTGTCATTTTGCAGTGACAGAGGGGAAATTGCTTGGCCACATAGTTTCAAAGGATGGAGTGAAAATAGATCCGGGGAGGGTAAAAGCAATTGACCAAGTCCCTATTCCTAAGAATGTGAAAGCCATACAGTCATTTTTTGGCCAAATTAATTTTGTTAGGAGGTTTATATCAAATTTTACAGAAATTGTTTGCCCTATATCAAGGATGCTAAAGAAAAACTCAGAAGTAAAATAGACAATAGAAACAATAGAAGCATTTGCTACTATTAAGAGAGCAATCAAAGAAGCTCCTGTCTTGATATCCCCTGATTTCAGTAAACCATTCCAACTGTTTTCATTTGCTTCTTATCATACAGTTGCAGTAGTACTATTGTAGAAAAACAATGATGGATATGAACAGCCTATCTCATTTTTCAGCAAATCCCTTCAGAATGCAGAGTTAAAATATGACATTGTTAAAAAATAGGCATATGCATTAGTAAAAGCAGTTAAAACTTTTAGGCCATACTTGGTGGGAGCCAAAATTATAGCATATGTACCTAATGTTGCAGTAAAGGATGTACTGGTCCAAACTGAAGTCACTGGTAGAAGATGCAGATGGATCAATAGAATTCAGGAGTTCAATATTGAAATCTAGATCACTAAACTGGTGAGAGGGCAAGGCCTTGCTAGGTTGATGGCTGAAAGTAATCTCAAAGCATCCCAGATATGTGGTGCTAATGATGTTGATAATGCAAGTTCTAGTATTGAGCATACTCCATGGTATTCTGACATTATATATTATCTAAAACATATGAAGTGTCATGAGGGGTATGATGATAACAAAAGGAGGACACTTAAATTGTAAGCCTCAAAATATGTATTTATTGATGGGGATCTTTACTGGAAAAATAGAGATGGAATTTTACTGCTATGCTTAGATGAGCATCAATCAAAACATATCATGAAAGAAGTTACATGAAGGCATGTGCGGAGGTCATTTTTCAGCAAAGACTACAGCCCACAAGATTTTAAGGGATGGATACTATTGGCCTAAAGTTTTTAATGATTCATATCATTATACTAGAAAATGTGAAGCATGTCATCAGGCAAGCTGAAATATCAAGGAGCATTACCCTTAAAACCCATGCAAGTCGAGGCTCCATTCTATCAATGGGGTATTGACTTTATAGGAGAAATTGCGGAGAAATCAAGTGGTGGACACAAATGGATTTTAGTGGCAACTAATTATTTCACAAAATGGGTGGAGGCAATTCCAACCAAACAGGCAACAAGTAGGGCGGTAATTAACTTTCTGATGGAAAATATTATGTTCAGGTTCGGTACTCCAATAAGGTTAATTACAGATAATGGAATGTGTTTCAGATCTGATGAATTCAAAAATTTCTATAGTACACATGGCATCATTGTGTCCTATGCTGCCCCTTACCATCCACAAGCAAATGGACAAGCAGAATCAAGTAACAAAAGCCTCTTGAAAATAATAAAGAGAATGTTGGATAAAAACAAGAAAGCATGGGATTCAAAATTAAGAATGGCAGTATGGGCTGATAGGATCACTGTAAAAAGGGCAATTGGGAGATCTCCTTTTGAGCTAGTGTATGGAACACAGGCGAGAATACCGTTAGAAAATCTCATACTAGTTTATAAGTTCATTCTTCAGGAAGATTTAAACATTCTGGAACCAATGGAGGAAAGGCTAGAACTGTTAGATTTCTACCCAAGCATGCAAGTGATTGAGAGAAAGCAAAATAAAAATCAGATATGAGCTAAATAAATTGTATTCAACTCAAGAGAATGCAAAGCATTACAATAGAATGGGGTGCTCATATGAGAGCAAGAGGTAGGTATATATATATGATATTCCACCCAAGAAACTCAATACACAACCAATGTGGAATAAAGTGAAAAAGTCCCTAAGTAAGCTTAACCTAGTGTGAAAAGAGCTAAGGTGGAGAACAAGCTAAGAAAGAGCTAGATAGCAAAGTAACCCTGCTCACACTAACAACCCCCTTAAGTGCAACTTAGGGGGAAATGTGACAAAATGCAAAGATGGGTCCCGGCAACAAGGCCTGATGAGGTACCCATGTACAAAGAAACCCCTCAAATAGAAAAGGAAGGAGAAAACCCAGTGGGAAAAAACTCCCCCATGAGAGGAAAAGAACAGAGCCCAAATAGCCCCCTCTCAATGTAGAGTCTCCTGCACTGATGGTAGATGCCTGACAATGAATACTGAAGATGATCCATGATCGTCAAACAACGTTCCTCCCCTTAGGAAGAAACAAGACCAAGAATGTATGCAAGATTTCTTCCCATTCCTTATAGGAATATGAAAGAAGAAGGATAAATGTCTCTGAACTTTGCACATTATCCAAAGACAACAATGATGCTCCTGAAAAACTGCTCAAATGTCTCCAATCCACTACCAAACTGTGACTGAATAGGAGGATGAAGAACAATCTCAGAAGATGATATCTTCTCTGAAGACAAGGAAACCTTCTCCAAATGTTGCCCAATGATCTCTAAGCCAATGCCAAATTGTGACAAATACTGATATGGATCAGGTACTAGAGAAGATTCAGGTACAGTAACCATGGATGTATGGTGCTCACCATCGGTAAGACAACTGGACCAATGAGAATCTGGTACTTCTGCAGAGGATGTCAACATGAATGATGACGGAGTCAGATGTGTGGACTCATGAGTATCTGCAGAAACTGTCACTGTAGAAGCAAATGTAGGCAAAGAAGAAACAAGAGGGTCTGAATGTGCCCTCAAAACATCTGAAGAAGAATCAACTCCATCAAAGAGAAGATGAATGAAATCAATAGTGTCTCCTAACTCTGTAATGTGGGACTCCATAAACAAGGATGAGATGTCTGGTAGGAATATGTCCCAAAAAACTGCTTCTGGAAGACTGATATGAGCCTGCTGCATAGAATCACTGGAAGCCATGAAAGGAGCTACACTGGACTCAGATAGAGCAACAAGTAATGAAGGAGATGAGATATCAATGCATGTCATAGGACTACATTGTTCATCCCCAAATGATATGTCCACAAAAGATGGCTTAATATGAACATGTGAAATATCTGCTAATGCTGGATCACATGAAGTCTCTGAAGGAGGAGTATCAAGAAAAGTCTATGTCATTTGGACATTCAAGTGCTTTCCATTCAGCAAGCTTCATAGTTGTTTTAAAATCATATGGTAGAAAAACATCAAGTGGTTTTAAACAATCTGCAACAGGATCCTCAGGAAATGGAGACTCATCCAAGTCACCATACATCTCCCAAAGTTTGGTCCAACGAGCACGAGGGGAAGAAACCCATGTTAATGTACTCATTGTGTCAAAGTTGACATTTGAACCAAGAAATGCTACTACATAACCATTCTTTTGATGCCATACAATGCTTTTCTGAAATGATATTGGTTGAGGAACAAGTTCGTAGAGATAGGGCAGAAGATTAAGCCATCTGAAATGTTTCAGCATACCATCTCACCAAGACTTATAGTTACCCCTTTTTATTTCAATGACAGCTAGATGCTTTGTGATACCCATGATTACTCCTTAAATTTAGTCATACATAAGACCAATTAAGAGACTAAATCCAACAAAAGTAAGAACACCAAGAGACCCCCCTAAGCAAAAATGATTTGGCACTTTATAAGTAGTGTGGTTACAATGACCACTAAGAGAACGCTGAGTGGACTTGACTTCAATGCTTTTACAAATCCTCACAAAATAAACATATACTAAAATTACAATTTTGGGACAAACCCAAATGAAATTAGAAGTACCACTATGAAGTACATAAAAAAATATGCACTTTCAAAAGAAGAATCGCCTCGATCCGAGGATGTATGCAAAAGTTATGCACTTTTGAAAGTCCCAAAAATGGGAACTACGCAGAGTCACGTGTGAGAATATGAGATTACTAAAAAATTTGTATACTAAAATCAAAAAATGACTATACCAGCATGTAGAGCACGAAAAATTAGCCAAAATCAAAAAAAGAAGCTCACAAATCCGAGGTCGGGAGCCCGAGTTACGGCCTTTGGAAGTTGAACTGCAATTTCCAAAACGCCAATGGAGAGGGGTTTTGCTGTAGCTTTCTGACATCATCTTTGCAAAATATATAAGTTGTATGCAAAAACTAACAGATACCCAGGTAATTTTTTGGTGCTGTGAACAAAACCCAGAAGGTGTTTTTCTCTATGATCTACAGAAAATATGACTCTAATTGAAAAAAATGTGTTTTGCACCAAAAAAAATTGTATACAAAGACTGAATCAGCTACCTAAGACAAACAAAGGCATGCTACAACCTGCAAGATTGATCAGAATAAATAAAATGCAAGCCGATTGTTAGATTTTAGCTCAAAGAGTCTTGAGGAAGCTATGAAAAAAACTTGCAACTAGGAAGTCAAAATATGAACCCCCTCAGAAACTAGAGTTTTCTCCACACTTTTTTGTTTCTCCAGATCATCAGAAGATGCAAGAGAAGAGCATACTCATGTGCTTCGAAACCCACAACTCACAAACTAGAGTTTTCTCCACACTTTTCTGTTTCTCCATATCATCCGAAGATGCAAGAGAAGAGCATACTCATGTGCTTCGAAAAACAACTCTACACTCTCAGATTTCTAAAAAAAATGCTAACCCACATCTCACAACCGCTTTGATACCATGTTAGATTTCTACCCAAGCATGCAAGTGATTGAGAGAAAGCAAAATAGAAATCAGATATGAGCTAAATAAACTGTATTCAACTCAAGAGAATGCAAAGCATTACAATAGAATGGGGTGCTCATATGAGAGCAAGAGGTGGTATATATATATATGATATTCCACCCAAGAAACTCAATACACAACCAATGTGGGATAAAGTGAAAAAGTCCCTAAGTAAGCTTAACCTAGTGTGAAAAGAGCTAAGGTGGAGAACAAGCTAAGAAAGAGCTAGATAGCAAAGTAACCATATTCACACTAACAAAAACATCTTGCAGAACTTGATGAAACAAGGAGACTAGCCCAAAAGCAGAATATTAAGTTACAATCACAAGTGAAATACCTCTTTGACAAAAAGGCTAAAGATAGGAAGTTTGAAATAAACAATTTAGTACTAATGTGGAATGCAAGGTGTCAGGACAAAGGAAAGCATGGAAAATTTGAACCTCTATGGTTAGGTCCTTTTGTTATAACTGGCAAAGAAGGTGATGACTCTTACTATTTGTAGAATATGTCTGGAAAAGAGCAAGAATTGCCTATGCATGGGCAATATTTGAAGCCATTCTTTTCATAATCATGCACAAGGAGGATTGAGTGTTGCCAGTGCATGGACAACCCTCAGACAATTCTCAGAATATTTTATTCCATGCACAGTAGTTTAGCGAAATCAAAAGAGATTAGGGTCTGCCAGTACATGGACAATCCTATCTCTATATATAAAAAAAAAAAAATTCCATGTACAATAGTATAGGATCATTCCCGTTCCCCATTATTATCACTCTCATTCCCCATTTTCATACAATTCTCATAAAATTGTCATCCCAAACAAATAAAACATGTGGTCTACTCCCCCAAGAGATCTGAATCCTTGTTATACTCACAAGGAGTATACATCCCAGACAGAGCCATTGTTGGGACAGAAAAAATTTAAAATTTTCCTGTATTTTCACCTCTCCATATCTAACCAAATCATAAAACATCCCGCCCAAAATCATAATTAAAAATTGATACATCCCACAAAAAAGTCCATGACAAACAGTGTAAAGGGCTTAAATTTCATACTATCGGCAAGACTTTACTGTTACTTATGCCGATCCATGAGAAACTAATAGAAATGACTATCGGCATGAAAACAAGGATCGGAGAGAAGATTGTGAAAGTCACTGATGGAGGAAATAATACCAATGACCTTTTATCGGGAAGAAAATCTATCAGTCACACCGATTGGTATGACTAAAGGCTATCGGATAAACACTTCGAAGATCATCCTAACAGTATATATCATACCGATAGAGTATTTTGGCGAAACTCTCACCGAGCATCCCGTGGAATTAAAAGGAATAGTGGTCATCGGCAAGAGATGAACATCAGAATGAAAGATTTATGAGTCCCCAATACCCCGATGTCTCAGCAAATAACAAAAGGTATTTCGGCATAGCTCACACCGATGTATGTGATAGATAAGAACCACAGGCAAAGCTAAACAGGTCGGAATGAAATTTATGTCTTACTGACCCACAAGCCACAGCGATAAAAGTGTTGGTGACACTTCATGAAGTTCTCTCCGATAAAGAATATAAAATGGCCATCGAGGAGATAACCATGATCGGGTGACTTAAAAAGGATTACCCCAATGACATATCTCACTCCAATAGAAATGAGGATTACACTCACTGATAAGAAGTCTTACTAATAGTCATATCGGTAACACATTATGAAAGTCTTTCTGATCCAGGATATAAAGGGCTATCGGGAAGACGACGACGCTTGGGTAAACATAAATATGTTATCCCGATGGCATAGATCACCCCGATAACAATGATAGTCACATACATCGACGAGACTCTCACCGATAGTCATATCGGTAACACTTAACATGTCGAAAAGGAATATCAATCACACAGCGATGAAAGAGGTCATGTCGATGGAAATTTGCCCACTTTCACGTCGGATAAGGTATAGACATCTCCTGCCGATATGACTTAATGTAGCGTCGAAGAGACAATTGAAGGGTTATAGTGATTGATTGTTCGTGCCATAAGGAGATATTAAAATCATGAAAATCATGCCGATGAAAGGAGTTATGACAATGTGACATTTCACAACGATGAAGGATATTGAACTGCTCAAACAATTAAATGCAAACGGCGATGAAATCCTCCAAGATCATTATAATTAAAATCAACAAAGTTATTTGAGAAGAAACTACAGGGGAAACTTGAAGTGCAAACAGGGGAATTCGATCACAGCCACCGACGATAGGTACATACTTACAAACCTTTGTGTTGTAGCCTATATTTTGATTTTCTATCAAGGATTGAAAATAGAGACTCCGGGAAAAGCAAAGGGTAGAAAATCACAAGGGGATACAAGTAAACCTAAGAAACAAAAAATTGATAAAACCCCTAAAGAGAAAATAAAGGACAGAAAGATCAATCAAGATTTGATTGATCAATTACCAGGGTCAACTCCCGAAGCTAGAAGATCAGCTCAACTTAGGGCAAAAGTAGAAAAATTAGAGGACAAATGTAAACACCTAGGGAACATTTGGACCCCAATCAGAGGATATGAACTTTTCAAATTCCACCACATCAGGAGATTGAGGAATTCTCCAGTATCAAACCCATGGCATTTGAATTTGGGTAAATTAGTTGTGTCTGATGTGTTCCTGAATGTTGAACTCCTCCAACTTCTTGCTAAACAATATAACCCAAGTCTGAAGGCTATATGCAACCAACAAGGGGAGCCTGTTATACACTTGTCAAAAAATGCCATCTGTGAAGTATTCGACTTGGATGATTTATGCACTGTCCCCATTATTTATGAGGATTTAGAAAAGGAATACTGGAGAATGGATACAACTTACAACGGATGGAGGTTGCCTATTCATAGGCCCAGAGCTGAGGGAGAATTGGTGCCCCTAAATGAGGATGATGGTCCTCCTTTTCATGTATCAATATTTGAACCCTACATACAACATACCTATTATTCTATGGGCCAGGTCCTAGGATCAGAGGTCCCTGAATTTATGACAATCCCTTTTATGGTCATAGCTACTGACATCCAATGCCACAATGCAAGGCAGTTTGATTATGCTGCTTATATTGTTAATAGAATGGATTCAGGTCTAACTGCAATAAGAAACAATGCCCCAGCAAGTTCTTTTGAACATTACTCACTTCTTATGCACATGGTGCTCTATTATGGCCAGGGAGTGGGATTGTGGCCAAGTGAATTTAAAGTTGTTCCAACAGACCAGAAGGGACAGAGGTTACCAATACAGATATGGACCAGGATATGGGATAGCAGATATGCCCATTCTAGCTATGTACAATTTGAAGAATATTGTGTAAGAGTGTTGTATAGATATTTCAATCACCCCTGTGAGTATTCAATCTCCAATGAGATAAAGAAGTTCCTTAGACCGAAATATTTTGGTTGTCCTCCTACTGTTATTCATAATTGGGGAGATTGGTATTGTTTTGAACATGCTACCATGGTTAGAGTGTATGGTTTTGAGGACACTCCCTTTATCTTACCTAAAACTGTCCCTGACAGAATTGCCTACCTAGAAATAGTTAGGCAAATGCATTGTTCAAATGTAATGCATCTGAGTTCCCATGATAAACGATCTTTTATGCCTAGTACTTTGTGTTTTGGGGATTTTACTGTGCTTTCCAAGGAAGGTTATAACCTCATTTTGGATAAGTTAATGCACTACAATATGAAATGTGCTAAGGTGAGAAAAGGATTTGATCCTGAGGGTTTTATTGGCTCTGCTCGGAGGAAGCAAAACCTCAGTGGATACACACATATCCCATATCCACACAATGATGTCATCAGAAACCTGGAAGAGGCTGAGGTGGAATTGGTGGTGGAACAATACAACAGGGATCTAGATGAGAAAAGAAAACAGTTGGCAGAGATTGAGGTATTATCCTCTGGAGATGAAGATCCGACAGGGTGAGAGAAACCACAGGACAAAACAATAAAAATGTCCAAAAGAAAGATGCAACTATATTAGCCTCCTGTCATAATACATGATGAGGAGGGGTCTGCTGATGAAGACCCACGTCAAATTGCTTATGATTCTTTTATTTCTGATGACAAATTCATTCATTCAAAAGAGTTTAAATCATTTTTGTATAAATGCAAAGGGAAGGAAATCAGAGAGTCAGTGGATGATGTCTCTGCTAACAATGAGAGACAATTGCTTGATATGTTGAAAACAACAGTGGATAATGAGCTGCAGGATATGACCCCTAGCAAGGGTAGACAGCTGCTCAAAGATGCAGGGGTAATGATCTTTCCTAGCCTTGATTTGAATTCTGCTCTAGTCTTCAACAGTTTTTTGAATAATACGGATGATAAATATAAGTTCACTCCAAAGGGTGTCAACGAAGTATATATGGGTACCAAATACAATAATGACAAAAATTCATTAATGATATGGGCCTTGTATCCTCCCCATAAAAAGATAACTATTATAGACACTGAAAAAAATTTTGGCCATGTCATGACTTTAAAGGCAGGGGAGACTGACCCTTTGATCACTGCAGACATTGGCATCAATGTTGCAAAGCTAAATAAAGCACAGGCTCAAATGTTGATTAAGGAAAGAGATGCGTACAAACTGAACTGTGAGAGATTGACAAAGGAGAATAATTATTTAAAAGATGATGTTAAGAGCACCTTTGGAGAATCAACAAAGAGGTTAACCCAGGGTGAAAGTTCACAGAGCACCCAAACACTATCCACATATCAAGTAGCACAAATCTAGATGGATACACTTGTCACAGTGCTACAGAGCAGGCATGCCAACATGGTGCATTGGTTAAATCAATTTTGGGATAATTACTCTCAAAATTATAAAACAATTCACGAACATGAAAGGCTTGAAAAAAGATTGCAAGAGAAATTGAATGAGACACAGGGTAAAGATACTTCCGACATTGCAGGTGCCCCCAATGCAAAAGAGTTGATCGAGCAACATCAGAAGTACTATGATCAACTTAAAACTGATGCCAAGGAATGTGCTAAAGCTTCAAAAGCAGAAGTGCCTGCATTATTCAAAAGTGATAAAGAACTAAAGAGCAAAGAAGAGTGGAGCAGTGACTATCAAGCTATATTACATGAAGCTTTGGGAGCTCTTAAGGACAAAGATTCTACATCTGGGGAAGCCTGTAAACATTTGGAGAAGATGGTCACGATGGATGTGATTACAAGGAATGCCATTGAATTTACTGATTCCCATCGTAGCCAGGAGTACATAGATCATGTTGCTAAACTTTACTTGTGGTTGAATAGAGCCTAATCGTGGTTATGTTATGATTGTTAATCTTGTTAATTTCCCAAAAGACTTCTTGAAGAGTTATGCCTCTGCACAAGAATATCTATATAAGTTCAAACATTTGATGCTGAAAGAGCATCAGCAGTAGAATATATACATATAATTTACAATGTTTCTCAAAGACCATGTGGCATATTATTATTGAAGAAATAGATTGAAGTTCTCTGGTTCAGTGGTTCTATTTTGGTATCAATTGTTTGTTAAGATTATTCAATTGTGTGGTTGTCTCCAATTCTGTATTTCCTTGTTATTCAAATTAATATATCAAATATATAGTTAATTTGTCAATGCACATTTGTTGTATCTGTGTGATTGAGTAAATTGGTTTCCATTTGAGGAATTAAAATCCTTCTGATCAGTCACAGTAACCTGGAAGTGTTAGTTTGGATTACTAAGAAGAGCCATATAATTAGGATTGCCATTCTGTCTCCAAATTAATATTATTTGTTATCTCTTGCATATTTCAATGAATTGGTTCCTTCAAGAAAGGATTAAAATACCTTCTGGTGAATTACAAGATATCTGATTATATTGGTTAGATTATCAAGCAGAGTTTATCAGTCATCTCCTTGCACGTTTATACAAGTTATAAACTAAAATTGTGCCAAACAATTAAAATTATCATCCACTATAAGCCACTAGTCTTAGTCCTTCATTTGACTCTGTTTACCCAACAAGGCACTGGTCTTATTTCAATCCATCATTTATATCCTTTTATTTACACAATTATAAAATTCACCTTGATATTGCTTATACAATTTCTACCGACCATTCATTAGATATTAGATATTAATTAGCAAGCCTTCATCTGCCCTACACCATTTGTCACTGTAGGAAGATTCATTTACTCAGTCAAGACATTTAACATTCATTCTGCTTTAAATTCCAAGGTTCACCCACCTAGGTGTAGTAGGACCTAAGAGTGCAGGAAATCATCAAACCCTAAAGGTTGATTTTGTTAAGTTAGTTCAAAAACCTTGTGAATCTAAGCATAGAGCCTGGCATCCTCTTAGGATTAGCAACTTGCATTTTTGAGACCTAACAGGAATAATGGCATATTTTGTGCTTATAGATTTTTGGTGACACAACCAACATTAGGTAAAGAGGAGGAAAATTTTCCTTATAAGAAATGAGTGATTGTTCCATAAAACAATGGATTTGTGGCTAGATAATTGACTCTGAATAGTTGGAGAGTGAGATGCCATGAATGGAGTGCCATTGATTAATGAAAGATATTGGTTTGATGTTGATGTAGAAAATTTGAAAATGATTTTTTGAGTAGATCAATGATGCTCAAGAGAATAATGACCTAATAGGGTTTAGATTATAAGGCTCAAGGATCAATAAGAAATAAGGTGGTGAACAAAACCAAAGGACTTATGTGTGGTTGAAAGAAGAGGATGTGATCTTCATTAAGGATTAGGAACTTTAGAAGTGATACCTAAAGAAGGGGATACATTGGAGGATTTTGATCTTTAGATTGTTGCCATAGAATGAGCAACTAAGTTGAAGGAACAACTTTCTCTGGAATGTGTCTATGGATTGCCATAGTCTTAGGAAGGCAATAGTTCTAACTTCATAGTTGAAAATAAATTTGTGAGAATGTGATAAGAGTTGAGTTGTGACTCTAGGATTGTAGATATATGCTTTTCAAAAAAGCAGACCAGTTACATGAGTTGTCATAGGGTGTCATCTCGAGTGAAGATACTAAGTTATTGTGCCATGGTTAACATATATTGAGGAGTGAACATGCATATTATGGTGGGAGTAAAGAGAAAGATGCACAAAGAGGTAAAAAATAAAGAGATAGAGAGAGGGAGATTGACAAAGAAAGAAGAATAGAGAAAGAGAGCTCGTAGTATAGATATATATATAGAGAGAGAAGAAGAAGAAGAAGAAGAAGATATAAAGAGATGGGTAGAGGGAGATATAGAGATATATAGAGAGAGGAAGATTGATAGACGAAGATGTAAAATTTGGCTTTCATGAATGGATATCCATTTCCTAGGAACGGATATCCGTTATTGGCTCTACAAAATGGATATTCATTAGTAACGAATATTTGTTATGCCTCATAAATGCCTTGGATTTAGGCTTGGGGCTATCATAGTTGACTTTCTCTAAACTCTAACGTGTTTACAAATTTCACCCTCTTCTTCTGACTTGACCCTCTATGATGACTTTTTTTATTCAAATTTGATCAAACAAAAATATTTTATTGAAGAAATTGTCATCTTTCTAAAAATATAAGATTTGCTTGATTATCATATTATTAAACAATTATTAAATATTTTCTATATAGAGTGTATCTGAAATCCTGATGGACACACTGATTGAAAAATATCCATAACTTTCAAATTGTTTCACCTTTTTCAAATCTGAAAGATATGTCACACTCTATGTTTTTCTAGCTATAGGTTTAAAAAAGAAAATTTTAAATTCTTTTTTTTTATCGAGTTAGGTTGGCTGGAAAACTACCTTTTAGTTTTTAAAAAAAGTCAGTAAAAAAATCATAACTAATTATTTTCTTGGAAAAATTTTCAAAATATATGTGTCACATCTAGGCATGAGTCCTTTACTTATTTTTAAAGATTCAAAAAAATATATTTTTTGTTCATACTTAGGTTGCCTAGAATGACACCCACTTTTTATTTTTTTCCTAAAAATTTTAATAGCTTTTCATTGAAATATTCATTTTTCACCAAGTAAATTTAGTTTTTTTTGAAAAAAAAATAATAGCCCATAAACTAGATTAAATTCTCTACAAATTTTGTTCTTACACGTTTTTTAAATTATGTAGATAATCCATTCAAATTTTCACATGAACTTGATTAAGTCTATTTTTTAGTAGTTTCATTGCCACTTAGAGGTATTGTTTGGCCCATCATGACCATGCACTCGCCCTTACTAGTTAGCACAAAATTTGAGGATGAGAGCTTACCAAAATTAGTTATTTTACTATACCTGATGACTGAGGTCTATGCTACATCCAGTCTTTATCTTGATCATTGTTCCACATGCTAAGTACCTAATCTCCTTGCATTTAATTTCCTAGAATAACAGTAATTTACATGCTTTATCATTTCCAATTGTCATTTTAATTAATCTATGTTGATTTATGTCGATGTGCTTGCAATTATTTAATTAGCCTAGATTAACTTTAAGGAAATTGTATTTTCCTAGTTTCAAGTAATTCTCTTAATGTTTGTGTACACTTTTTTGGTTCATTTCCTTTTGGACTCCTTTATACTATTTTTTTTAACTATAATTGTAATGGTGAAATTTACATACCCATGCCATTTCTCATTTAGTTTTGTGCCTATTTTGAGGAAATGTTTTATTACATAGACATATTAACAAATGGTATAATTTTGTGCAAAATCAAGTCCCTTGCTCAATCCTATCCACCTACCCATTTTATTCTATCCATATGTTTACACATCCCTATATATTCTATCACACCTATGCTTACACATACTTCCTTGCACATGCTATCCACTATGATCTAGCCCCTTTCATGTTCTAGAACTAGTTCATGGTTACAAACTCTTCCCGTCCTAATTTAAATTCAAATGTGACTAAATTCCCACCTAGGGTTGATAAGCACAAGTTTTTTGATATGTTGCTATGTTCTTGTATTTAAAAGTATTCAATGCATTCATTCTAATAATTCAATTATTTGAGAGCTATATTCACACATCATTCACATTAACACTTTAATAGGTGCACTAAAATGGATCTAGTTTTTGTACATACATCCTAGGAGCACTTGCATGATTAAAGATTGTTGATTTCAATCATTATTAAATTTCTGTGGGTTGATCTAGGAGAACTTGACTCCTTATGACAAATTGATAGCCTTTAAGATTTTTCTAAATATTGCCAAGTCCCTAAATATTTAGGGAATGCAAAGAAGTTAAGGTTGATTAGGTAAATGAAGATCAAAAGTTTGTATATCACACAAGTCAAGTCCATAGGTGCAAGACAAGTTCACAACCAAAGATTAGTCTCAAACCATCAAATTTGTCTCTACACAAAGTCAACAAAAAATTTTGATCCGAAGGTGATTAATAATTTGGCATCCATTATTCTTGATCTTCATGTTTATTAGATTTAAAAATTCATCAATCTTTATGAATTCATTATTTATCGAGCTAAGTACACTTGTTTTCTATTTATATTCATACACAATTCAATTACTGGCTCGATATTCAAATCTCACCTACACATAGTTAATTAGTCTAGGTTAATTATGCTTCTGCATATACTTTTTATTGGATTAGCCTAGACTAAGTCTAAGGAAACTTTATTTTCCTTTACATTTTAGTGAACTCAGTCAATTCTATGCAACCTTATCATGCCTTTAGGGTTTCTAATCCATATTTTCAAATATGATATTATTCTAATTTTTCGTACATTTTTAGATTTACTTAGGGTTTGGTATTTATATGAATATCTTTTGGCTAGGGTTTGGGTAAACATAATGATAAGCATACATTTTAGATTTTGATGGATTCTTGTCTTTTTTACACATCATTCCTTTATCCTTGATATTCTCATGACACATTTTCATAAGATAAGGATGTATTTTCTATGGAGGCTTTTACTTCATAGAGTGGATTAGTTTTCATCCACACCTATTAGTGTTGAACACCCAGAATACTGAGAGATGGGGTGAATCAGTATTCTTTTAAACCATTCAAACTTTAGATATCCAATCCATTTAACAGAATTACTTATAGTAAATGAAATAAAACATAAAGTATGTAACAACCACACAACACATGAACACCAAGATTTTTACGTGGAAAACCCAAAATTAGAAAAACCACGGTGAGGATTAGCTCACAATATATTATAACCGGTTATAGTATATTTACAGAAGTGCTCACTGCAAGTGGACTCACTGCCCACTAAGAAAAAGATAGAAGAAGAGTTGTGGCTCACTGCCTAGATTGAACTATTACAATTGCATCTATCATATGCATGATATAGTTCCAATGTAGCTCAATGAACTAACTTTACACACTCTATCTTATTCTAATCCAATAGATTGTTTTCTTCTGCATTCACATCACTCTGATCTTTTACTCAATATTCACAACGTATGTTCGCACAATGCTGATAGAATTCGCATACATCTATACCGCTTTCTTATACCAAAATATTGAAAAGGATCTAACATATATATCCACATCAATTGTAACATCAATTAGGTCATCCTAATTGGATATAACGTGCAAAATATACAATATGTAACTTGTCGACCCAAGACTTTCCACAGATGCTTCGCGTCAAGATCCAAACCTTAGAATAATTTAAAATTATTACACAGGTAAATGGAAGAATGCTGGATGATATTCACATAGAGCAAAGGCTCTTAAATAGGTTACAAGTAATTACAAAGAAAGCAAGTTTCTATATTTAGAAACTGCCAAAGACTGCCAGAGATCGACACACGATCTTGTCATAATTACATACCGTTACAAGAAACTGATCATTAACAAAAAATAGGAGATTCTAAGTATAAAAGAATATCTTAATACCCTCCCTTAATGGTCAACCTATTCACTACACCAAGAGACCCCCTGAATTTTACAAACTTGTCAGGACTAAGGGACTTGGTGAGAATATCAGCTGTCTGATCCTCAGTCGGAACATACAGCAACTGAACTGATCCGTCTTCAACCAACAATCTGGTGAAGTGACAATGCATCTCTACATACTTGGTTCTTTCATGGAAGACCAGATTCTTGGCAAGTTTGAGAACTCCCTGATTGTCACAAAACAGGGGAGTCAGACCTGCTTGAGATAGTCGCATATCTGCAAGCATCTGGCGAAGCTAAATTGCCTCACAAGCTGCCTTCACTACACCTCGATACTCAGCTTCTGTGGAGGAGAGTGCTACAGCCTGCTGCTTCTTACTGGTCCATGTGACGGCACCGGATCCCAAACTGAACACATACCCAGAAGTTGATTTTCTGTCATCAAGTGAACCTGCCCAATCTGAATCTGTGAAGCCTCTAAGGCTGGGATCAGAATTCCTTATGTAAAGAATTCCAAAGTCAGAAGTGCCTTTCATGTACTGCAGCACATGCTTAGCCGCTACCCAATGAACAGCCTTAGGAGCTGTCAAAAATCGTGAAATGTAGCTGACTGCAAAACTGATGTCGGGTCTAGTAGCAGTCAAGTAGATAAGATTGCCTACTAGCTATCTAAACAGAGACTCATCAACCACTGGTGAGGCAGACTTAGCGAACAGCTTAAGTCCTTTTTCCATCGGTGTGGAGGCTGGTTTGCAGTCTTGCATTCGGAACCTATCCAGAAGACTACGAGCATACTTCGACTAAGAGATGAAGATGCTGTTCTGAGTTTGCCAAACCTCAACACCTAGACAATAGTGTGAAAGTCCCAAATCTGTCATATCAAAGAATTTGCATAGGTCCTGTTTGATCTTATCGATCAGGTGTGCCGAGCTACCAGTAATGAGCAAGTCATCCACATAGACAACGAGCAACAATATATCATTACCAGTATGTTTGATGTACAAATTTGGGTTAGATGGACTCCGCTTAAAACCATGATCTGTGAGGTACTTGTCGATTTTGATGTACCATGCTCTTGGAGCCTGCTTCAAGCCATAAAGTGCTTTGACCAGTCTATAGACTTTCTATTCTTGTCCGGCAACCTTGAAACCAGGAGGCTGCATCATATAGACTTCTTCCTGCAACTCACCGTTGAGAAAGGCACTTTTGATGTCCATCTGATGGACTTTCCATCCAAACTGGGCTGCTAAGGCAAGGACGAGCCATATGGTACTCATCTTGGTTGTAGGAGCAAAAGTCTCCTCATAGTTGATACCTTCTTTTTGTGAGAAACCCTGAGCAACAAGTTGTTCTTTGTACTTGTCTAGGGTTCCGTCAGCCTTGTACTTAACTTTATACACCCATTTGCAGCTAATGGGTTTCTTCCCTGGAGGAAGGTCTAAAAGGACCCAGGTGTGGTTCTTCTGAAGGCTCTGGAGTTCTGATTCCATCACCGTATCCCACTCTGGAATACCTTTAGCCTCTGAATGAGTCTAAGGCTCATAGACACTGTGCAGGTTGGCCATGAGAGCAAAGTTTACTGTATGTTGTTGTTTGCTCTTATTTCGGGAGGATCTACCCTCAACAAGTTCATCATCATGAAGATCAGCAATTGTCTGAGACCACCATTTGGGGCGACAGGTAGATGGGCCAACGTCAAGTTCAGCAAGAGGTTCTGGAACAGGTGCAACAGGTAGAACAGGTGCATCATGTAGAATAGGTGCATCAGGAGGATACTCAAGATCATCCTCAGGGATGTCAAACTGAGAATCATCAAAATCTGAAGAATTATCAGCATCCCTCCCATAAGGTGGACCTAATGGAAGACGGACACCCAAGTCAGGAGCCTTCAAAGGCTGATCTGCAAATTGCTGCACAGAAGAGGGAGAGAAGAAGGGTCCCCGCTCTTCATCAAAAACCACATCACGACTGAAGATGAGACTGTCTGTCTCAATGTCAATGAGCCAATAGGCCTTGTGGTTATCACTGTATCCTGTAAACATTGATTTTTGACTCTTGGAGTCTAGTTTAGAGCACTTGGCATCGGGAATCCAAACATAGGCAAGAGAGCCAAAAAAATTTAGATGACTGACCCGCGGCTTGCAGCCAATCCAGACTTCTTCTGGAGTTTTATCCTTAACTACATAGGTCAGAGACCGATTAAGAAGGTAAACTGCAGTGAAAACTGCTTCTACCCAAAATTTCTTAGGAACATATCTGTGCTCCATCATGGAACAGGCTAACTCAGTTATAGTGCGGTTGCGCCGCTCTACAACACTGTTATGTTGAGGAGTGTAGGGTGTCATCAATTGGCATTTAATGCCATGTGTGTCACAGAATTTGGAGAATGCATTTGAACAAAATTCCCCCCCATTATCTGACCTAAGAGTTACAATGGAACAACCAGACTCTTTTTCTACTAAGGCCTTAAACTTCTGAAAAACTAAAAACACATCTGATTTCTGTCGAAGAAAGTAAACCCACATTTTCCTACTGAAATCATCAATAAACAGTAAAAAGTATTTGCATCCAGTAACTGAAAGAGTATTCATAGGTCCACAAACATCAACATGAACCAACTGAAGTACCTTGGATGCGCGCCAGGAGTCGCCAATTGGGAATGGCGTGCGGTGTTGTTTCCCAGCTTGACACGATCCGCAGACACCAAAGTTCTAAGCCTGAATCTCAGGAAGCCCATCTACCAGATGCTGTCGGGAGAGCTGAGACAGGTAGTGCACATTCAGGTGCCCATACCACTGATGCCAGAGACTGGTAACCGAAGAGTGTCGAGTTGCTAGGGCTGATTCAGGAGGACCATCTGAATCCACAAGTCGATAAAGACCATGGTCCTCAATGCCAACAACTACAGTACATTTGGTCTCTCGGTCGATGATCGAGCACTTGTGAGCGCTGAACACCACATCAAGTTGTGGAGAGTGTTTCATGATCTGGCTGACTGAAAGAAAGTTAAGTTCCATAGCAGGAACATAATATACGTTGAGGAATATGATTTTACTCCCACCAGACTGAAGCTGAACAGTGCCCTTACTGGCAACTATGTACACTTCTCCACCACCGAAGACCACTAAATCACTGAAAGGGGAGAGTTCTGTAAACCAGTCACGACAATGAGTGAAGTGACGCGAAGCACCTGAATCAATGTACTAGGCAGAGGATTTTGCATGGTCTGCAGGTCTTGTATCCATGAAGGCGTAAAACGCAGACTCCTTCTGCTCAGTGTGCTCCGCACTGTTGGCCTTCTGCTGAGACCCTCCCTGCTTCTTCTGTTCAGAAGCGATACATGCGCGACAATCTTTCTTGATGTGTCCAAACTTGTGACAATAGTTACACTGAATGTTCTTCTTCTTACTGCTGTCCTGAGATGGCGCTGGCTGATCCTGCTGTGGAGGCTGACTTTTGCCTTTATGCTGAGCCTGAAACTTGGCTGCAAAAGCCTGCTCTGAAGAGGACGAAGAAGCACTATTACCAAACTGTTATTTCCAGTGATCCTGCTGCAAGAGGATAGTACAGAGTTCTGGAAACTTCAGATCAACATTAGCTGATGTAATGTTGAGAGTCTCAATGAAATGTTCATAGGGCTTAGGTAGACTTTTCAAAGTGATCACAACCAAGTCTTCTTCCTCCATTTTTCGACCAATAGCCTCCAGCTGATCTCTGATCTCCTGGATCTTGTTCAGGGGCGTCTGCAAAGATGTCTTCTCATCCATCATGATAGAAAACAGTATATTTTTCAGGAAAAATGCACGGCCCTTGTCGGAGTTTTCATGCAAACCCTTCAGATAGTCCCAAATCTCCTTTGTTGTCTTTCCAGCTGGAATCTGAAGTAGCTGATCATCTATGACTGATAGCTTAATGAGCATGACTGCTTCACGGGTTTGTTCGTCAAACTTACCCTGGTCTTTACCTATCGTTGCTGGATGAGTGGTAGTGCCTAGAATGATCTGAGTGAGGCAGTGATATTCAAAGATGGTCATCATTCGCTACTTCCAAGTGTTGTAGTTGCAGCCGTTGAACCGCTGACTGCCTTCCAACATAATATTGGACAAGCTCGCCATTCCACACGCTTTTCGAGGCATGAAAAATGACGAGCAGAAGTGGATGCGAACTAAAATTCTAGACAGAACACTACAGGTAGGCCGAACAGAACTAAACTAGCACAAATTTTGGAACATGTACGATGAACGAAAAACGGTGCACTGAAAATAATGCACCCAAAAAAATGGATGAAGACCCAGAAATCTGTTCGAAAAACCCACCAGGAATATGTCTTCGAAAAAAACTTTCGTCAAATTTTTGAGGGTCAAAACCCTAGATGAAAAAATTTCGTGCCCTAAGCATTCAGAAAGTTCAAAAAACCAGGAAAAAATTCGGACGAAGACCCAGAAATCTGCTCGAAAAACCCACCAGGAATATGTCTTCGAAAAAAAAAAATTGTCAAATTTTTGAGTGTCAAAACCCTAGACGAAAAATTTTTGTGTCATAGGCATTCAGAAAGTTCAGAAAACCAGAAAAAAAAAATTTGGAAGAAGACCCAGAAATCTGCTCGAAAAACGCACCAGGAATATGTCTTCGAAAAAAAAATTGTCAAATTTTTGAGGGTCAAAACCCTAGACGAAAAATTTTCATGCCCTAGGCACTCAGCAAATTCAAAAAACAGGAAGTCTGCAGAAAAAAAAATTCGGCCTCACCAAAAAAAAACAAGAACCAACCAAAGAGCCCAAAACAAATTTGAGATTTCGAAAAAAACTTGAATAATTTCGAATGAAATTATGTTTTTGAAGTCGAAGCAAGCTCTGATACCATATTACACAGGTAAATGGCAGAATGTTGGATGATATTCACATGAGCAAAGGCTCTTAAGTAGGTTACAAGTAATTACAAAGAAAGCAAGTTTCTATATTTAGAAACTGCCAAAGACTACCAGAGATCGACACACGATCTTGTCATAATTACATACCGTTACAAGAAACTAACCATTAACTAAAAATAGGAGATTCTAAGTATAAAAGAATATCTTAATAGAAATAGGTCAGTATGGACCTAAAATAGCTCCCACTTAGCTCTGCAATGCTTATTTAATCTCTGCATATCTTCACAACTATTAGGTTGGCACCGTAGAAGATCTAATACAAAAATCCTTCAATTGTAGACCCATATCCGGACACGTGTACCTCAAAATTTCATGCCAACTGTGATATAGAGAAAGGGCAGATCTTAACATAACTTGACTATTCCAACACACACTTCAAACAAGACCTTCAATACAAACAATACAAACCTGCAACTTTGTACATTCTTAACGTATTACCCCTAAAGCCTAGTAGCCTTTCAAAATGACCTTTTTGACCATAAATTTCATTATGGACATGCTATTGAAAATGTAAGCCCTGTTTGAGATACCCTTTTGGCCATAAGTACACATATCTGAAGATGGGTTGTGGTTTCTTTGTACAGACTAGGGCAAAAATTGACTATCCCTCTCACAATTAGGCCTAATTCCAGCAATGTAACCATCAACACATACAATCAGGGCTGAACTAACACCTTTTGAAGGTAATCCAACTTGTATAGACCTCCTCTAACATATTCCAATGATCTCCCACTCAAACATGAACCAACAATGCATACATTTGTCAAGGTATTGGACAAAACAGGGTTTTTGAGATTGTTTCTCAACAAAACTGAACACACAGTTAAGAATACCTCCTTCACACATGCCAACCAAGACCCATCCTATTGCAGAGCTATACAAGGTATTGGGATAGAGGTTTCCACCAAGTTTCATGGGTTTTCACCAGTGGAAACCTTGTCCATCAATTTTTCTTACTCATTGGAAACGCTAGGTAGGGTTTATGACAGTTTTTTACAAAAAAACACTATAAAATGCACAAAACTCAATGAAAACTTCTCAAACCAGTTGCATTTGAAGGATAAGATTGCCCTCCAACTTTTCCAACTGGTTTCAGGGTCGTACACATAGTACAATATGTACAAACACGAGAAGTACAGTCTATTTTTTTAGAAAATGCAGTTAGAAAGCATGTAAAACTAAGTTTCTTTCATTCAAAATGCTTCAACAACCCCCGATCATGTGAACAACTCCCTTACATAGATTTTCAACCCAAAAATAACTGCCCAACTGATCACTAGCTAATTCTCATCAAAGTTTCACCCTAATGCACTTTTGTACAAGAATGTGCAAGGGTTTGTTTACAAAATTTGATCAAAACATCAAAGTTGATTCAAAGACTCCTAATGACTCCTCATGATCTCATATGGTCAAACAAGACCTTATTGACATACATCAAGACTGTTCAACCCAAAAACCAAACTTGTAGAGAATGGCAACATGGCACCAAAATAGGATGCCCCTGCATCATACTCATGAGGGGAGAGAAAGAACTCAAGTTCCACTTGAGTGGAGGTCTGCAATAGTATGACCATGCTTGAGAATGTCTTCTTCAATCATCCATGTGGAATCTTCAATGGGCAGACCCCTCCTTTTGACTAAGTAGTGGAGATAGGTCTTATTCCTTGTCTTTTTGAGTTCTTTGGTATCTATAATGCACTCCAACTCCATAGGCCTGCTAAGTGGAAGGTCCTTGACCCAATCAGCATATGAGAGTGAAGATGGACCTGGTCCATCACCTATAACATCCCCTTTGAAAGGGTGCAAATCAAAAACATTGAATATAGGAGATATGCCAACTCCTTGAGGTAGTTCAATCTCATATGCATTGTTACCAAATTTGTGCACAATCTTTTAAGGCCCTATTTTCTTCATTTGCAACTTGGAGTATTAACCCTTGGGGTACCTTTTCTTTCTGACATGGGCCAAAACCAAATCCCCAACCTTGAAATCTACTTCTCTTTTGTTTACATCTGCCCTTTTCTTGTATTTGTCAACACTATTTTGAAGTTGCTCCCTGACCTGTTGATGGATCTCCTGCATTGCAACAGCAAATTGCTCCCCCTCAGCACTTGGTCTATCCATACCACTGATATCCCTCAATTCAAATACCCCTCTAGGTTGCATACCATAGACAACTTGAAAAGGACTCTTTCCAATGCTCATGTTCATGGAAACATTGTAGGCAAACTCTTCTTGACGCAAGATAAGATTCCACTGAGTAGAATGTTCTTTAGAGAGGCATCTTAAGAGGTTTCCCAAGCTCCTATTAACAACTTCAGTCTGCCCATCAATTTGAGAGTGATAGGTAGAACTAAAACTAAGATTAGTGCCTAGTTTCTTCCACAAAGCCCTCCAAAAATGCCCAATTAACTTACTTTCTCTTTCTAAAACAATACTGAGAGGCAAACCATGAATTCTTACCACTTCCTTGAAGAATAAACCTGCAATGTATGATGCATCATTGGTGCTTTTGCAAGGGATGAAATGAGCCATGTTTTAGAACCTGTCAACCACAACATACACTAAATCAAAGCCCCTTGGTGTTCTAGGTAATCCCATGACAAAATCCATGCTAATAGACTCCCAAGGCCTATTTGGAATAGGAAGAGGCTGATACAACCCTGCATTAGTGCTACATCCCTTGGCCTTTTGACAAATAGTACATTTTTCAACAAATTTCCTTACATCAGTTTGCATTTTAGGCCAAAAATAGTGTCTTCTTAACTACTCCAAGGTCTTATCAAGACCAAAATGACCTACAAGACTGCCACTATGCTTTTATTTTATTAAATTGTCTCTCATTGAGCATTTAGGCACACATAGTTATGCTCCTTTGAACAACAAATCATCTTGAATCAGAAAATCAAGCCATTTATCATTAGTGCTGCTACAAGGTTGCTTACAAAATGCATATATCTCTTTGAAATCATCATCTTCAGCATACATACCTTTTAAATATTCAACTCCCACACTTTGCAATTGAATTTCTTGCATCATTAGAGCCCTCCTACTCAAAGCATCAGCTGATTTATTGGACTGCCCTTTCTTATGTTTAATAGTGAAAGTAAAACTTTGTAAATATTCCACCCATTTGACATGCCTATGACTGAGTTTCTCTTGACTATTTAGAAATTGAAGAGCATGATTATCAGTATAGACTATGAACTCTTTGGGAAGGAGGTAATGTCTCCATTTTTTCAAAGCTTGCACCATAGCATACATTTCTACATCATAGGAGGAGTATTTCTTCTTGGCTTCATTCAACTTTTCACTAAAGAAAGCAATAGGTTTCTTTTCTTGACTCAACACAGCCCCTATGGCATAGCAACTAGCATCACATTCAATGGTAAAGACCTTATCAAAATCAGGTAAATCCAATTTAGGTTGTTCTGCTACCCATTGTTTCAAATATTGAAAACTCTTATCAGCTTCACTAGACCAAATAAACTTCTTTCTCTTATTCCCCTTTATGGTATCAATGATTGGAGCACATATATGACTGAAACTTCTAATAAATTTCCTCTAAAAAGTTGCCAAACCATGGAAACTTCTTACCTCAGCAACTGATTTGGGTGTAGGCCAACTTAGGAGAGCTTCAACCTTACTTGGATCCATCTTCAAGGTGGCCTTTGTAATCACAAAACCAAGATATACCAACTTTGTCTTCATAAACTCACACTTTTTCAGATTAATCATTACTTTCTCTTCACTTAACCTTCTTAAAACCAAATTCAAGTGATGCAAATGTTCTTCCTTACTTGAACTGAAAACAAGAATATCATCAAGCTAAACCACTACAAACTTACCAATAAAAGGCTTGAGAACTTCATTTATTAGCCTCATGAAAGTGCTAGGAGCATTGGAGAGACCAAAATGCATTACAAGACATTCATAGAGCCCTTCATTTGTTTTAAATGTTGTCTTCCATTCACCCCTAGTCTTATCCTAATTTGGTGTACCCACTCTTGAGGTCTATTTTGGAAAAGTAGCATGCTCCTCCTAGACAATCCATCAAATCTTCTATCCTTGGAATTAGGAATCTATATCTAATTGTGATTTTGTTTATGTCCCTAGATTCAGTGCACATCCTCCATTCACCTCCCTTCTTAGGTGCTAGGACAGCTAAGGCTTTCTCTAATCAGCCCTTTGTCAAACAACTCCTACACTTATTTTCTAATTTCCTCATTCTGTTGTGGTGTCATCTTATAGGCTACTTTATTAGGCAAACTAGCCCCTGGTATGAAGTCAATGTGATGACTAATATCCCTCATTGGAGGCAAGGTGTTTGGGATTTCATCTACCACTATATCAACATACTTATTTAGCAAATCTTGGATTTCTAAAGGCAACTCATCCAACTTGACTGTTGTCATAACAGACCTAGGCTTGGCTATGATGGCAAAACCCATATTCTCCTCTTCCATGGTTTTTATGAACTCCTCACCTACCAACATCACAGTAGGTCCTACTTGTGGTTCTTCATGTTCATCTTTCAAGGGTGTAAGAGTGTAAGAGACCCCATCCTTTTCTATGACATAGGTGTTTCTTCTACCATCATGGAATGCTTTCCTATCATACTGTCAAGGCCTACCAAGTAGCATATGGCAAACATCCATAGGGATGATGTCACACAAGACCTTGTCCTTATATCCCCCAATATGGAATTCTACCCAACTTTGTTCATTCACCAACACTTGTTGCCCTTTGTTTAACCAAGATGCCTTATATGGAGTGGCATGAGGCAATCTTTTCAACTTTAACTTCTCTACCATTTCAACAGAAACCAAATTGTCAGTACTACCAGAATCAATGACAACTTTACAACATTTACCTTAGCACTTGCATGTAGTCCTGAAGAGTGATTTTCTTTGAGGTGGTTCCTTCTCCATGGGCACTTTGATCAGGGTTTTTCTCATCAACAAAGACTCCAACTTCTAGATTAGCATTGTGTGATGGAGAATTGACACTTTCAGTATCTTCACCTTGTACAATTTGATTCCTCCTTTCACTTCTAACTGAAATAGTGGATTGTTCTTCAGTGCATTGCCATGCTTGATGGCCTACAAACTTATTACATTTATAACGTTTTCCAGTGAATCCACTTGATCCTCCTCTACTCCCAAATCTACCCCTAAAATTTGGTCTTCTTCCCCTAAAACTGTCCCTTGAATCAAAAGTTTGTTCTTGAGCATTACTTTCTCCTTGAGACCTTTGGGACTATCCTCTACCAGAAAATGTCCCTCTTGCTCCAAAATTCTTTCCTCTACCCCTGCTTTGCTTTTCTTGTCTCCTTTTCAACTTCTCTTCAGCCTTCATGGCTAGTTGATAGCATTCTTCTAGAGTCCTAGGGCTTGTGAGACTCAATTCATCTTGTAGGCTATATTTCAGCCCATTAAGGTATCTTGCAACCTTTTCAACTTCTTCCTCCATATGACTTGATCTAATACTCATTTTGTAGAACTCCTCTGTATATGCCTTTACATCCATATTTGTTTGTTTCAAATTTTGTAATTGCCTATGCAATTGAGTGACATAATCACTAGGTAGAAATTTACCATTCAACTTTGCAACCATTTTGTCCCAAGAGGTGATATTTGCTTTGCCTTTCTTCCTTCTTTCTTCTTGCACATAATCCCACCAAAGGGATGCATGGCCTTTCAAATTTGTTCTAGCCAACTTCACTCTTTGCTCCTCAGGTACATCTTCAAATTCAAAATATTTATTTAATTCTCCTACCCAATCAGGAATTTCCTCACTATTCAAACTACCTACATACAATGGAAGTTCCATCTTCACCTTGGAACCCTCACTCTTGACTACCTTCAGCAATCTTTCCATCCTTATCTCATCAACCTCTCTCTCTTCGTGAGGTTCTTCTTGTAGTGGATTGTTTTCATTTGTTACTTCTTCTTGATCACTCAAATCTCCTGTGACTACTCCTCTTCTCTGATTAGTTTCAACTGTTGTAAGCCTTGCATCAAGATTAACTCTCATCTCTTGGGCAAGAGAGTCTCTCATCTCTTTAGCTATCCTTTCTATTGCTCTTTCAACAACATTCACTCTTGGAGGCATCTTTGCTTGACACAACACACTAAATTAACTTATTTTTTTGCCTTTATTGGCTCTGATACCAAAAATGATGTAGAGAAGGGGCAGATCTTAACACAACTTGATTGTTCCAACACACACTTCAAACAAGACCTTCAATACAAACAATGCAAACCTTCAACTTTGTACATTCTTAACATATTACCCCTAAAGCCTAGTAGACTTTCAAAATGACCTTTTCAACCATAACTTTTATTATGAACCTGTTATTCAAAATGTAAGCCCTGTTTGAGATACCCTTTTGGCCATAAGTACACATATCTGAAGATGGGTTGTGGTTTCTTTGTATGGACTAGGGCAAAAATTGACTGTCCCTATCACAATTAGGCCTAATTCCAGCAATGTAACCATCAACACATACAATCAGAGCTGAACTAACACATTTTGAAGGTAATCCAACTTGTATAGACCTCCTCTAACATATTCCAATGATCTCCCACTCAAACATGAACCAACAATGCATACATTTGTCAAGGTATTGGACAAAACAGGGTTTTTAAGACTGTTTCTCAGCAAAATTGAACACACAGTTAAGAATACCTCCTTCACACGTGCCAACCAAGACCCATCCTATTGCATACATGTACATGGTATTGGGACAGAGGTTTCCACCAAGTTTCATGGGTTTTAACTGGTGGAAACCTTGTCCATCAATTTTTCTTACTCACTGGAAACCCTAGGTAGGGTTTATGATAGTTTTTTACAAAAAAACACTATAAAATGCACAAAACTCAATGAAAACTTCTCAAACCAGTTGCATTCAAAGGATAAGATTGCCCTCCAACTTTTCCAACCAGTTTTAGGGCCGTACACATAGTACAGTCTATACAAACACGAGAAGTATAGTCTATTTTTTAGAAAATGTAGTTAGAAAGCATGTAAAACTAAGTTTCTTTCATTCAAAATGCTTCAACAACCCTTGATCATGTGAACAACTCCCTTACATATATTTCCAACCCAAAAACAACTGGCCAACCGATCACTAACTAATTCTCATCAAAGTTGCACCCTAATGCACTTTTGTACAAGAATGTGCAAGGTGCAAGGGTTTGTTTACAAAATTTGATCAACACATCAAAGTTGATTCAAAGACTCCTAATGACTCCTCATGATCTCAAATGGTCAAAAAATACCTTACTGACATACATCAAGACTATTCAACCCAAAAACCAAACTTGTATAGAATGGCAACATGGCACCCAAATAGGATGCCCCTGTATCAAACTAGAATTTACACTCTAATGACATCTATCAACATCTCCTTAAAACCACAAAGCCAAAATCCAATCCATGGAGAAATATGGACCCTCTTACTCACACGCACTGTATAAGAAATGAGTGTATTCTACCAATCCAAACTTTTGTCATTAGTAACTTCCAAACCATAGGTCAATATCAGATAAAATTTTGGAATTAGATGCTTCTATCAGCCAAAAACAATATACTAGAACCGAAAGTAAAGTGTTCATTTGCAGACCAATGCGGACCAAAAAACTAGATGCTCTGTAACACAAAATTACCAGAACTGACACTTAGTCAATTTTCATCACTAGTCTGTTTTACCGAATCAAACCTTCTTGCAAAATTGTCTTTCATAAACATCTAAAGCATGTTAGGATCAAACCCTCTTGCAAAATTATCTTCATACCAAGATATAATGTTGACATCAATGACAACACTGCAACACACAGTAACATTCCTTGTTCTTATCCTATATTCTCATGTTGCTAACAACAGCATCAATGACAAACTTCCAACAATTAGATATAATCATCATTTATCCATGATTTTTATGGTGACCCTATGGCTTTAAATAGTGATCACCATATACCTAGCAAGAATTTTTCATGTGTTAGCTATTGATGATATCAACCCTATCTCACCTATGCATGACATTATTAGACCTCTTGATGATATATCTATTCCATGTCTTTTTGGTCCTATTTCCATATATTCATGTGTTTTAAATGCATTATCCTCTTTTATACATGAGGATGAGTAGATCATGATCATCATTTTTCTACATATTATGTTACAACTTTGGACACTTATGACACACATATTACCTTCACCTACATGTGATGATTGCACTTTTTTTAGTGATATAAATTGTTCACCTTCACATGAAGACATCACCCCCATGTAGTTCATGATGATCACTCTTCTATGTCTTGTGGCTCATAGTTTATTGACAATGTATTTAGTGATATGTGTAGTGACACTTCTTTCTCTAATAAGGTTGATGACTGGGATTATTTCATGATTATTTACCTTATGATACACTCTTTTGACACACTTATGATATTCATTTAATGGAGATGAATATGTATAATTACACGATAGATCATTCCTTTATGCACACTATGCTTCTATACATGATGATCGTACTTTGGCACATGTATTTGATGATACTTTGATTGATAGAGATAAATAATGGTTTACTTCATGGCATGTTTATTATGCATTGATTCATGAATTATAATGTGCTTTAATAGATCACTTTACTATTGGCCCTAGTAAAGTACACATAATCAACTACATTGTACATATAGTCATGACCATGGTCATAGGAAGGCGTAACATGAAATCCATAGAGACAAAGTGCCAAGGTTGTTAGTGTGAATAGGGATATTTCCTATCTAGTTTCCCTTGTTGTGAGAATAATTCATATTATTTAACTATTTATTAGTTAAATAATATTCTCACACATAATTCACATGTTAATTTGACTTAGTGAGTCTACTAGATGTTTCTAGTTGTTTCTAGTTGTGTCTAGTTGTTGCTAGGTGTTGATAGTTGTCTTATAGTTGTCTTATCCTACACATGTGCTCTAGTTGTCTCATGTCATAGGATTAAGACACTTGTCACATGGCTACAACATCTTAGCTCTCATCCTTGCCTTTATAAGCAATGATCTTCATGTACATTGTAAGATGAACAATTTTGCATTCATTGATAGAATAGAATTATTCTCTCATTGTCTCCTTGTGCTTTCATGAAGTCCTAAATCTTGGGTGGCTCCTATCATAGCCAACTCTTACAAAGGCTTGTTGGGAACTAGGATAGGAGTGTACAATCCTTGTTTTTTATTCAAAATTTTTACAATGGCATAGGTTATGCAATATCAAATGTACAAGACAACATCATGATAGAATTTTGTCCAGTAGAAGTATCTATAGAGTACAATAATTATATTCTTTGTCCCAAAGAGTTTTGTAGTGCTATTGTAGTGTACTTCCCAAATCTTCTATTATTTCATAGTAAGAACACATATGTGCCCCATGTGATAGAGTATCACATCTTGCAAGTAGTAGTTGGGAACTTGTATGCCTTATGTGTGTGTGCCTTTGGTGGTAGAAATTATTAAAATTAAGATCAATGTTGTATAATTCTTGAGTCACTCTATTTTCTATGTCCACAAGAGTCCAACACTACTATCAAATCTAGGGTTAGAGGTCAAATCAAACAATTTGCAACTTTGTTATTACTTCACATCTTGTGACGAATGTTGAGGTGGAATTGCTAAAGTTTGGTGGACCACCTTTGGTGTTGATCGTTCCCCAAGATATAGTAATTCTATTATTTATAGGCCTGGACAATGGCATACAACTCCTTACCATATGTAGGGTACCTACATACTATATCAAATAAGGTTTCACTATGGTAGATAATTGGAAGCCCATGTTGAGTGAGAACCACCCCAATCACATACATAGAGGCATCAATTTTAATTTCAAAAGACTACAATAGATTAGGAAGAGCCAACACTGGTGATAAATAGAGCCTCTATTTCAACTATGTGAATGCCCACTATTGTGTCTATCCAAATTAATTTCAATTTTACTCCCCCTAGTGCTTGATTCATAGGCCATGCTAGATGTGATAATCTAATCACAAACCTTCAATAAAAATTAGCTAGTCCCAAAAAGTTACAAAGTTCAATGAGACTTTTGGGAGATGGTCAATCCCTAGTGATTGTATCTTTTTAGGTTCAAAAAAAAACCATCCCCATCCATGGCATATCCCAAGTACTAAATCCTAACACCTTTCTTTGTTAACATAAAGCTTATGTTGTTGTAGGGCTAAGAGTCCTTTTTTAGCATGTTGAAAATGGTCCACCCATGTTTGACTGAGTATATCTTCTGAATAGTTAACAACAAAGGAATCAGTGAAAGACCTGAGTACACCATTCATCATTCACATGAAGGTTTTAGGTGCATTAGTCAAGCTAAAGGGTATGACTAACCACTTGAACAATCCCTCTTTATTTTTAGAGGTAACCTTCCACACATTTGATGATTTGATTGGAACTTGGTGGTACCTAGACTTCAAATAAATTTTGGTGAAAAATTTGGCTCCCTAAGTTGATCCAGTAGGTCATCAATGTGATGAAATGGATACCTATTCTTTATAGTGATGTTATCCAAAGCCTAATAGTTGATGTAGTGATGTCACATTTCATCCTTATTCTTGGAAATAATAATCAGGCTTCCATAAGGTGAGGTGCTTATTCAAATGTGCCCCTTTTGCATCAATTATTGAATTTGTCACTTGATTTCATCGTTCTCCAAGGTTCATCTCTTATATAGTGGCCTATTTGGTAATAGCATCCCTAAAATGAGGTTGATTGGGTACTTTACTTGATAGTGAAGGGGTACCCTATTGGTCAAGTGAATACATCCTAATACCCTGATAATATCTGATCCATTTATTTCTATTGATTGGTCATGGTAGTTGTTTTCGAATGAATGGTTTCTATAATTAACCTTACCTCCTCAATTCATATCATTAGTAGTACAAATGTTCTAGTTTGTGAAATCACACATCAATACTATTTTACATTGATCAAGGATATGGGCTTTGCAAGAATTACCTTTGGTATTCGATACTTCCATTCACCCAACTTGACAATGACACTGCAAGGTTTGGACTCATAGATTCCATGATCCTTGTACATGTATGGTTTCCCCAAAATAACATCACACATATAGAGGTGCTACATCATCTCTAGAAGTTTTGATGGAATAAGACAATCGACGTTATCTACTTACTTGAATATCTTACCCTTGACTCAACCATCCCATGGAGTGTGTTTACAGATAAGGTGGCATTTTGTAGGTTTAGTCTCTTGAAAATTTCAGTAGAGATTAAGTTTTAACTTTTGCTATCAATAATGAAGTGCAAGCCCTTCCCATTCACCCACATTTGAGAGTTGAATATGCATTCTTAATCCTCATGGGGTAGCACATTGGTAGTAGCAATTGTTGCATATGGATTTGCTTCAATTATTTGATCACCATCCTTCTACTCAAAAGTATTTGTACGTAGTAAATTAGAGTCTGCCTCCATTTATTGTGTTCATATTATTAAGGCTTTGTTATCTTGACAATCCTTGGTATTGTGCTAGGGAATCTTAGACTTCACACCAGATACAAGTATCTTTTTGTGTCTTTTTGGTTTCTTTCTTTGGTGTCAGTGCTTGTGATGGAAATTCCTTGGTGGGTTTCTTTCCTATGAACTTGATACCACCTTCTCCCTTCGACTTGGTATTTACAAAAGATTCCTTCCTTCGCTTTTGTTTGAATTTTTCTTCAATCTTTACTACATATTAAAAATTAGTCTGGGGTCTCAAAATTTAGAAAGTCAACCTCTATCTGAATATATTGGTGAAGTTTAGTAGAATACTTCAAGACCTAATGTTTCTCTATATCTTGGCTGACGAGATTTGGTGACAATGCATGGAAGGAGTTGTTGTAGTCTTGAACTAACTAGTTTTTTTTTTTTGTTGAAGTAACTGCCATTGTATATACTTCTCTTCATATATTTATTTAGGGAAATACTCCTTGATGTTAGGATTAAGGTGCCATCAATCTTGTAAATCATATGTATTTAATTACTCCTAATATTGTTTGTAAATCATTCATAAGGAATGAAGTATTCACCAAGTAGAGATCTTGTTTCAACCATATTTTAGATCCTTGTACCTAACAAGGGGGTGTGGGGGGCATCCTCCAGTACTATCGCCGCCTCGAAAAGAATTTTTTTAGAAAATTGTTTCATAAAATATTGTAATTTTGTATTCAATTTAGATCGTTCATCATTAGGTCACAGATATGATGATAGAAGTTATGTTAGGGTTTTTGCCCTAGAAGACAACATTCTTTTAAGAGGATATTATATTACGGTTGTGGATGAGAATTACAAGCACTGCTAGATTGAAGACCGAAGAGATTGATAGTGTTGTATTGTAAACTCTATTGAAGTTAATACAGATTGATGCATCTCTTCTTGTGTGGAGTTTTTTTTTAAAGGGTTTTTCCATGTAAACACTATGTTATGTGTTTGATCTTCTGTTCCATTATTTATTTGTGTTGATTTCATACTATCTTCATTTCGGTTATGCGCTGGATTAATAGTTACAGTTGTAATTAGATTTACATTCTATAGTTTCTCACCATCATTTCTAACATTTGGTATCAAAATCTGGTAAATAAATTGTATCTCAAAAGAATGGTATTTCCCCTAAAAATGAAGGAGGGTGGTTTGAGAGCTAAGCACTTGAATACATTTAATTTGATTATGAGTCGGTTAGCTTCCATGGATGTTAAGATAGATGAGGAAGATAAGTGTGTTATGCTTCATTGTTATTTGCCTGAGTCTTGGGAGAATTTTATTCTTGCTATCACTGTTAACCTTGAAGATCCAAAGATGGATGCCCTTGTTGCAACTCTACTATCAGGAAATGAGGAAGAATGCTATGGATATCTCGATGGATGCTCTTAATGTCAGGGGGAGGTCTAAGGAAAGAGGACCAAAAGGAGATCAAAAGGGGCCTAAGGAATCAAAAGTCCAGTCTAAAACTTCTGGAAAAGAATAGAGTGTTGGAACTATGGTAAGAGGGGGCATGTGAAGAAAGAATGCAAAAACCCAAAAAAATAGTGGGATTCCTCTACCAAAAAGTCCTCAAATGCAGGGGATGAAATTTTACTTTCTACATGTAATGTTATGTTTAATGAATAGTGGTTGATTGACTCAAGTTGCTCATATCATATGACTCCTCATTAGGAATGGTTCTGCACATATGAGAGATATGATGGAGGTAATGTTTACCTTGGGGACAACTCTACATATCTGCTTGTTGGCTAGGGAAAGGCATAGTTGTATGTCATTGATGGGAGGATTAAAACCCTCCTTGGTGTTTTACATATTCCTAGATTGGCTAGAACTCTGATCTCTGTTTCAAAGTTGATTGATTCAGGAATGCATGTAACATTTTATAAGTGTGTTGTAGATTGGTGAGAGGAATCTTGGTGGTAGAAGGGGAATGACGATGAGAACTCTCTTTAGGCTTGAGGCCACTACAATTTGTATATCTACTAATGTAAATGAAACTACTGAAAATATATGTATATTGTGGCACTGTAGATTGGGCTACACAAGTGAAAATGTTTTAAAAATAATTATGAATAAAAAGTTGTTGGATGGTTTCTCCTATTTTGATGAACACTTTGATTTTTTTGAGTATTGTGTGTTTGGTAAACAGAACAAAAAAAAATCTTTTAGGAAGCAATAGAGTGAAAGAGAAACTAGAAATTATTCATTCAGATGTGTTTGGACCTATGGATAATGATTCTATTGGAAAATCTTGTTATTTCATTACCTTCATTGATGATGTATCCAGATGCACATAGATTTATTTTATGAAGCATAAATTTGAAGTTTTCACTAAGTTTAAGGAGTTTAAAGTCTTAGTAGAGAACCAGTTAGGACTTAAAATAAAAATATTAAGATCTGACGATGGAGGGGAATATTTCTCTAAAGAATTTTATGAGTTCTATAAACATGAAGGTATCATAATACAAAATACAACTCCATATACACCACAACAAAATAGTTTCTCAAAAAGAATGAACTGAATAATAATGGAAAGAGCCAGAAGTATGTTAAGTGATACACAATTGGATAAATACTTTTGGACAGAAGTTTTGATTATTGCTTGTTACTTGTTAAATAGATCTCCTTGTAAGGCTTTTGATTCGACACCTTATGAAGTATGGACAGTTAAGAAACTTTTTGTTTCACATTTAAAGTTTTTGGTTGTGAGGCTTTTGCTCATGTGCCTAAGGAAAAGCGATCTAAGTTGGATTCAATAACACAAAAATGCATATTCATTGGATATGGTGAAAATGTAAAAGGTTATAAGCTTTGGGATCCTCTAACTAGAAAAGTTATCTTTTCTAGAGATGTGATTTTCAGGGAACTTGTAGTTATTTCTAATCCTATATAGCTAGAAGAAAAAGAAAGGAATGTTAGAAATGAAGGTGAACAACTATAGAATGGAAATCCAATTACAATTGTAACTATAAATCTAGTACAAAACCAAAATGGAGATAGTATGAAATCAATAGAAACAAATAGTAGAACAGAATACCAAACACATAACACAGTGTTTACATGGAGAAACTCTTTGAGGAAAAAACTCCACACAAGAAGAGATGTACCAGTTTTTATTAACTTTAAATAGAGTTTACAATACAACACTATCAATCTCCTCTCTCGTCTTCAATCCAGCAGCGTCTGTAATATTCTCTCATACACAACTGTAATACAATATCCTTATAAAAGGGTTTGCCTTCTAGGGCAAGACAAGCCAACAAAAAATATCTACCGTTAGATCTATGACCTAATGGTGAACAGTCCAGATTTACAATGGTAATTTATATATAAAATAAGGCTTTCGAGGGCATTGCCCCCACCAGGGTGCGCGGCCTCTAGAGCCCTCACTGGGGGGGCATCCCCTTGGACCCCATAGGGGGTACCCCCCTGCAACCCCCTAGATAACCTACATTCGTCAAATACCAGGATCAAACATGCAGCTGAAACAAGATCACTACTTGGTGAATATTTCATCCCTTATGAATGATTTACAAACAGTATTAGGAGTAATTAATTACATAGGATTTACAAGGTTGATGGCACCTTAATCCTAACAGGGAAGAGGATAGTGCATTTTGATTTACAACAAGAAAACGCACATCAGGAAAAACACATTGATGAATTAGAAGATGGAGAAGAAGAAGATCAAGTGAAAGCTTAGATGAGGAAGACTCTGTTGTTACAGAATAAGTTGAGCATACAAAAGAACATGAGGAAGAATCTCTTACTCTGCCCTTGAGAAGATCCTCAATACAATGGGACCCCATTGATAGGTATAGCCCACCAGATTTCCATTATGTATTTACTTTATTGAGTACTGACGATGAACCTAGATCCTATAGGGAAGCTATTCATGCAAATGATAGTGAGTCTTGACAGCTGTCCATGTAGGAGGAGATGATGGCTTTAGACTCATGTGACACCTGGGATCTTGTACGTTTTCCCAAAGGAAGAAAGGCCATAAGATGTAAGTGGATCTTCAAGAAGAAGTTTAGAGTAGACGGTTCACTACAGAAGTATAAGGCTTGACTAATAGCCAAGGGCTACTCCTAGAGAGGAAGTAGATTTCGGTGAAATTTTCTCGCATGTTGCTAAATTATCTTCTATTAGATTTATTTTATCCATTACTATAGCTTATGATTTTGAAATTGAGAGAATCAAAGTTAAGACTACATTTTTGCAAGGAGATCTGGAAGAATAAATTTATATGTAACAGCCTACAGGTTTTGAGGTAAAAGGGAAAGAACACTACGTATGCAAGTTAAAAAAATCTCTTTATGGTTTAAAACAGTCCCCCAGAATGTGGAACCAAAAGTTTGATTCATTTGTTTTGAAATTGAGCTTTGTTAGAAGTGAAGAGAATCACTATGTCTACGTTTGATGTATTGATGATCATATTCTAATTATTGCCTTGTATGTGGATGATATGTTATTTTTCAGTAACACCAAGGTTGTGATCATTGAGTCAAAAGCTCAAATTTCAAGTGTATTTGACATAAAGGATCTAAGGGAAGCCAAGTATATTCTAGGAATGGAGATCAAAAGGGGTCGAGCAAACAAAAAGGTTCGGTTATCACAAAGTATGTGAATACTACTTTGCACAAATTTAGCATGCATGATTCCAATCCAGTAAGAATGTATTTACCAGTTAGTACTAAGATTTCATTATATATGTGTCCTAAGAATGAAGATGATTTAGAGGATATGTCTGATGTGTCATATGCTAGTGTTGTAGGAAGTTTGATGTATGCAATGGTTTGCACTAGACCAGATACTGCCCAAGTTGTGGGAGTTTTGAGTAGATTTATGTCTAACCCTGGTAGATAACATTGGAATTATGCAAAGAGGGTGTTAAGATATTTTCATGGTACTTATTATTACTATTTGGTTTATTCTGGTAGTAACGGAGTGGATAAGGCATTGGACATACAAGGTTTTGTTGATGCAGATTGGGCAGGTGACTTGGATAGGCAAAGGTCCACTAGTGGCTATGTGTTTACTTTGTTTGGAGTAGTTGTGATTTGGATGAGTAAAAGGTATTGAAATAGCCAAGGATTCTCTGCAACACTTGATATTCACTCTCACAATATGAAAATCGATAAATAGAGATAAGAAATCAATGATATTAATGAACCTATATTTAGCATAAACATATATTAATCTCATTTGATAATTTACATAGGAATGCCTAATTATTATATAGGCGTGGATGAGGCAATCCACCTTGCATGTGGATTGACAAGTGCCCCATGATGTGGCACATACAAGTAGACAAGTGTCATGTTTATGTCAACCAACAACAACCTTGTGTGACAAGTGTTGGATCACTACAAAGTGCCTTTTGAGGTGAGATGGAAAGTCTTCCAAATTCAAAAGGTATGGACATGAGGTTTACCAAACAACTAGATAACCTCTAACCTCTAAAAGGTTGCACATTCAGTTAGACACGCTGTTGTCTAACCTCATCAACCTAAGTGCACTTAAGCTATAGTGAATAGATAAATTATTCACTCTAACACCCTCTTTAAGTGATACTTGGTGAGATCACAAAATTGAAAGAGATACATAAATATGGGTCCCAGCTACTAGGCCATGTTAGGTACCCATGTACAAAGTTTCTCATAAAGTGGAGTAAAGGAGAAAACCCTGTGGGAACAAAACTCCTCTCCAAAAGGAGAAACAAAATGCATGAAAAAGAAAACAAGTGAAGAAGGAGGACTTATATCATTACCCCCTAGGACAACTTCTATCACGTGTACAATAAATTTATCCAAAAAGGGAGATACAAAGAGAGACTTGGAAGCCCCCCATAAGATATGTTGCAATGCTCATAGATGCTCAATGAAGTATGTTGAAGTTGCTCCGTGAATGTCAAACAATTCTTCTCCCTTAGGAAGAAAGAGAACTACAAATAGGTGCAATGAATCTTCCCATGGAAGAAGAAGATGATAAGTCTTTGGATGTTGCACAAAATCCAAAGATAAGTATGAAGCCTTCACAAAGTGATGATGGGCCTCTATAATAGTACTGAAATCCTCTAAAACCTGCTCCATAAAAATTGATGCCAAGGATGAAGATGGATGCACAATAGCATCTAGATGGTTGTCATCAAAAGTGTCTACCAAATATGCATAGTGAGAATTATCAAACAAACATGTAATGTTTATCAAGTACTCATCCCAAAAACTGGTGCTGGAAGACTGATGGAAGTAACCTGCTGATGGAAGTCGGTGAGAACCAAGGATGTAGGTTCACAAGGAGATCATGTAATGCATTAAGATCATCATGCAAGTCTACAATATGTGAAGAACCAAAGCAATAGAAAGAGTATAAGCGAGACCCATGATCTGCTTTCCCCATTGCAACATTGTCTCTACTCTGCAATTCCCTTATGATCACTGAATTAGGCGTGAATTCAACTATTTTCTCTGTCCCACTATGAGTTATTTGATAAATGGAAAGGAGATTATTAGATAAAGAAGGTACATACAAAACATCATTGATTGTGCCTTCACCAAGTTCTAAGTGTCTTTTTCAAATGATGTCATGGAGGCATTATTTCCCATGAGAATAGGTGGATATGAACCTAGTTCATAGGTGGAAAACATATGTTTTGAATTTTCTATATGATGACAGGGTCATCTCACAATAATGGGTTACACTTTTTGGCCAAACTTAACATTGAAATCAACATTTTGAACTAAATCTTCACTTTCTGACACCTATAGCCGCTAAACCATTAGGAATTTGAAGATGATGCGAACTAATGATTTGTGAGATTTTCTTTGTAGATTCTAAAAAAAAAAAAAAAATCTAGAGTTAAATTGTAAATTTTTTTGTGTCTCCTTTGATAACTAGTTTTTAATAGTAAACAACATTTTTTAAAGTGATGTGTATTCTGTAGCACATAACCTTTTTTCTACAAAGGATAAAATTCTGATTCTTTTGAATTTAGATTAGTAACACCGATATATAGGGCATGCATTTGGTTTTATAATATTTTCTTGAATATTTTTTTAATTAAGTTTTGAAGTCAAACCAATTATAATTTAGACAGGCATATTCCGTAAAACATAACTTTTTCTGTATGTATCGAAATTCAAATTTCTTTTTTTTTGAAATAAGGACATCAATACCTAGGGCATAAATATTTTTTAGAATTTTTTTTCACTAATTTACTAATTTTCCATGTGTGTAGAACAGAGAACTTGGTGTTCAGTGAAAAACTGCATTCACAAGAAATAAAAAATAAATATAACAATCAAATTAAATATATTTAAAATTATATTTTTTGAGAAGCTTATAATAAGGACTACATACTTACAAAACATAAATTTTAAATGAATTCATTTGATCCCCCAAAAGTTAAATTTAAAGTGGTTTTTTATCAGCATTTTGATAGGTGTAGAGGAGACTCCATTATAGGTATGCTTTAAAACTAGCGGGGTTCTATCCAAGGGGGTTTGAATCTAGGGGGGTTTGATCAAACCCTCTTTAATTAAAATCCTTTAAATAGAACCTTTCAAGGCTTAAATCATTATATTTTCTAAAAATATGTGATTTCAGTAAAAATCAGGATGTCCAAAAAAGTGTAACCCATTATTGTGGCAGCACCCGACAAGCCCCTAAATCTAGAAAACACTTAAGTGACGCAATATTATTAGAGGCAACCAATGTTATTCCTTTGCTCTTATTCACATTTGAAGATGATGGAGAGGAAGAGCCACATGAGGAGTTGATTTGATTCTTCTTAGTAAGAAGTTCTAACTCAACTATACGAAGTTTGAGGTTATCTCTTTCCTTTTCAAAACAATGGTGCTCTTCATGCCCAAGTTTGTTACAATAACTACAAGTGGGCCTTTCCTTAGACATTTCCCTTTGGATGGGGTAGTTTCTTCAGTTTGAGGTTTTGATTTTGATCCCTTAGATAGGTCCTTGTTTGCTTTCTTCACCTTAGGAGTTGAATTCTTTTCACCACTAGCAACTAGAGCATGGTTTGATTAAAACTTTAGTGTGTCCATTTGAATTAATTTAGCTTTCTCTGTGTTAAAGAAATAGCAAACTCAGCAAGTGAAGGCATGGTGAAGTGACTTTTTAATGAGCGTTGTGTGGCATAAAAAATTGAAACAAAAACTGAATAATCTGGGCCTAACTTTGATAAGACACTAAGAATCAATTGATCATCTTCTTTATCAATTAACATATCTTCAATTTTGACCTTAATGAGTTTAACTTGGTGAAGAAATCTTGAATTGTCACAAAATCTCAAGGATTGAGACATATTAATTCATTCTCTGAATGATGACCCCTCATTATATCTTGCTTTCCAAACAATGTTTCTAATGTGGTTAAGACTTCATTAGGTGTTTTAGCATCATTAACATGTAATAATAGGTCTAGAGAAATGACCAACAAATAGTGCCATAGGCTTCATCAATTCTATTAAACCACTTCCTCTTTTCAGAAGCCGTGGTAGATTCAAGTTTCAATCCTGTATCTGCTCTATGTAAAACTTTTTGCTTAAGTTGTAAATCCATTGCATGTTTCCATGAATGGTAATTAAAAAGAGTTAATAGGATAGCCATTGCAAGAAAGAAGACAACCCCCTAAAACTATGAAATTTGTCCCCCTGATGAGGTGACCCCACAAACTAGATATGACCAATGCGTTGGAAATTGAAAAACATGCACTTTTGCAAAAAATGGTGCTCAATTCCGAGCTACCGAGCAAAAGTTATTACAATAATAAATTCCCATAAATATGGCCTATTGTTAAAAAATTACACTTGAAGAAGCAAAAAATGCCTAGGTGGAGAGAAAAAAACTAGCCTTCCAATGAATTGTTGGAATCGGCAAGAAATGCACAATACAATGATGTTAACTTGAGAGGGGTATTGGCCTCCTGCCATACCGAAACTCTCCCTTTGTCTTCGACCTGCAAAGATACAAGGAGTCAATATGTTATTCAAAGCAATTTTTTAAAAAATGTTGAGGATACATATGATGGTTACAATGAATGTAGATTTTAGAAACCAACAACATTACCATGACTGCATAAGCAAAGGACAACCAATAAAATGAAACCACGTCATAAACATTAATGAGGAACCATTAAATGTTGACTAAGAAAGAAGTTGTTGAAGTGGGCCTGATATGGCACTAATGGAGGGTGAAGAGGCTGGATCGTGGCCAGAAGAGAGGCCTGCATGGCTGAATAGGCTGATTTTGAGGTGGATTTGATTGATCCTTGAGGCGAATATATGGTTGGATGGGTCGATTTGGTGGTGTATGGCCGACAGGGGTCGGACATGGCACAAGGGCCAGAAAGAGGCATGAACATGCTGATATTAAAGGCCAAGTGAGCATGTGAGGAGGCCAATAGATGGCTTGGTGGTTGTATGCAAGGTTGAATGGTCTTGAAAGGAGTCTTTAGAGACTAGAATATGTCGTATTTATGCTAAAAACTAAAAATGACCTCAACTGTGAAGAATGCTTGCAAACTCATCCTGCAACAAGAAAAGACTCAGTCGCCCGCATGAAGCTCCAACCTCAACCCTTTTGAGACTCTTCTCTATATGGCAGCCTCCAAGTGTTTGAAAGATTCAAACAAACAACCGTGAAGATGACTTCGACGCACAAAAGAAACCTTGTCTTTGAGTGTTGGAGTCAACTTCAAAGTCAACCTTGATCTCCAATAGTAAAGTGTGAGCAGGGGGAGCCCGAATGGGGCCAAAAAATTGTCAAGTTCCACCGATAATTTGGAGTAAAACTCCAACAAATAAATGGCAACACAAGTCTATGGCCTTCTGCAATTAAACATCATACAAAATATAATGGTGGTAGTTAAGATAAACCATAGACCGTGGAAAAAAGACAATGCATAGAGCTATTTGGAATGAGATCTGAGGTGGGATAACAGAGATGTTTTCCCAAGGAGCAGATCAGCAAGAGCCCTAAAAACTGATAGAAGACATACCAACAAGAAAATGTCTCCCTGCAACCGAATGTCAACAAGATTCTAATACCATGAACCAGAAATGTGGTCGATCCACACCAAATTGTCCACAGACCAGAAAATATAGAAAACAATCTCTAAAACAAAGAAACAAAAACGCATGCAAATCTTTAATTTGCAATTAAGAAAGACAAAAAATTGTAGGGGTCAAAGTGACCTCTGCAAAAAAAAAATCAATTTTTTTAGAGTTTTCTGGTGAAATCTATTTTGCTCGAGGACGCATCGACTTTCGCCTCACCTCGGGTTTCCCTCAAATGAAAGAGCATGTCTGCAGCATGGCTCTGATACCATGTTGGAATATCCAAGTATTATCTACAACATTTGATATTCACTCTCACAATATGGAAATCGACAAATAGAGATAAGAAATCAATGATATTGATGAACCTAATTTAAGCATAAACATATACTAATCTCACTTAATAATTTACATAGGAATGCCTTATTATATAGGCATGGATGAGGCAATCCACCTTGCATGTGGATTATGTGGCACATTCATATAGACAAGTGTCCTATAGTTGTCAACCTTTGGATCATTTGGAATGTGCAAACCAACAACCTTGTGTGACAGTGTTGGATGACTACAAAATGTCTTTTTGAGGTGAGATGGAAAGTCTTCCAACCTCAAAAGGTATGCACATGAGGTTTACCAAACAACTAGGTAACCTCTAACCTCTAAAAGATTGCACATTCAGTTAGACAAGATGTTGTCTAACCTCATCAACCTAAGTACACTTAAGCTATAATGAATAGATAAATTGTTCACTCTAACAAAAAGAAGTCCACCGTTGCTTTATTCACCACCGAAGAAAAGTCTATAGCTATTTCTCACGTCTCTAAGGATGTAGTTTGATTACAGATATTATGTACAGGTATTGGTTTTGATTACAAGATTACTCAGATTAGTTGTGATAGCCAGAGTGCAATATGTTTGGCCAAGAACCCCATGTATCATACATGGACTAAGCATGTGGATGTTCAATACCATTTTGTTCATGAAATGATTGGTAATGGTCAGATTGAGTTGAAAGTTGACACTCAGGAGAATTTTACAGATTTTCTTACTAACCCTGTGAGCACAGAAAAGTTTATATGGTACAGGTGTTAGGGTTCAAGCAGATCGGAGCAATAAACACTAACAATTATATGCGGATTAAATAACCCAAATATAACAATGAAGAATAACACAAAAGAGATCAACACGAAATTTTAATGTGGTTCACCAAAAATGGGCTATATCCACAGAAACTCAACGATCCAATGATTTTATTATCCAGTGCAAAACATATTACAATCTCACGAATTCCATACCGCAACATACATCACAACCGCCTATAACAAGTTTTTTGGAAGCTTCTAGAATTAGGGTTTTACAATGTTGTTTTTCATTTGTCGGTTAACAAAAATTAACTATCGGCCCCGAACGTGCAAAAAGAGGGAAAAAAATTCAGGGGTCTGCGCCCCCGAACCCCGGCAAAGATACGTTACGAATGTACAGTATTTGTATCATCAGTCGCCACATACCAACAACAGGGAGGCCATGGGCCTTGTTCCTAGTACTTAGTTATTTTTTGTTTTTCTATGGATGTATTTACAATGTATGATGTCAAGTGGGAGAATGTTACGATTAAGGTGCCATCAACCTTGTAAATCCTATGTATTTAATTACTCCTAATATTGTTTATACATCATACATAAGGGATGAAGTATTCACCAAGTAGCAATCTTGTTTCAGATGCATTTTGGATCCTTGTACCCGGCAAAGAGGTGTGGGGGGGCTTCCCCCTAGTACTATTGCCGAGGGGTCAAATATTATAATTTTGTAGTCAATCCGGATCATTCATTATTAGGTCGTAGATCTGTCGGTAGAAGTTATATTAGGTTTTTTGCCCTAGAAGGCAACATTCTTTTAAGATGATATTGTATTACAGTTGTGGATGAGTATTACAAGCGTCGTTGGATTGAAGACTGAAGAGGAGATTGATAGTGTTGTATTTTAAATCTATTGAATTTAATACAGACCCGTGCATCTCTTCTTATGTGGAGTTTTTCTCCGAAAAGGTTTCTCCACGTAAACATTGTGTTATGTGTTTGATCTTCTATTTATTTATTTGTGTTGATTTCATAGTATCTTTAGTTTGGTCATGCACTGGATTAATAGTTATAGTTGTAATTAGATTCTCATTCTATAGTTGTTCACCATCATTTCTAAAACTTGATGTATTCCATAATTTCCCCAATGTGGGTTTCTCATTCATCATTGCATCAAAATTTTGACCATCAAGGTGTTCTTTGTGATTCTCTATCCATAACAACTTCACCTCCCATGATTGTTGCTTATGAGGCTCTACTCTGAGGGAAAATTTTATTTTCTTAGAATTTGAGAATTGGTTTATAGAAAAATTATTTTCCAACTTGGATATCTAGGCATCATCATCATCTACATCAAATTTGCCTTGAAAAGTTGGAATGTCAAAATTTACTTGGACCTTGAAAGGGGTGTGGCCATCAAATGACCTCTTCGTTCATTGTGTATTTAGTTGCAAGTTATCTCAATTTTTTTGGAGTTATGAGAACCGGTTCATCATCTCTAATAATTATATTTTTAGAGCTACTTGGATCAACACCTTTAAGGGGTTTGAAGGGTCATCTTGTTCCTCAACCGTTTACAGTTGTGTTTTCCTTAAAGAGAGATAGTTTGATGGAACTTGTGTCTTCAATCCAAGTTTATAATATCCTAAATGTGTGTGATGGGACATATAGGATAGAACAACTTTGATACCAATGATGTAAATTTTGTTGTGAATTTGGCGGATAATACACAAGTGAGGGACTAGATGTATTGTAACCAGTAATTGACAAAACAAGAAAATATGAAACAACAATCATTTAAGCTAAATAAGATAGTTTTTATTCAAAGTTTAGAGTTCATACAAATTTGGAAAACTTCATGGAAGAGATGCATGCTTGTTACTTTACTACATAGGTTTGAATTCGGGTCATTTATAAATTTTAAAATGAAACTAGAAAAATTAGTAAAAATGGTAAATTAGGGCTCCCATAAGAGACTAAAGATTCACCATACCCATGTCCTCCGTGAAAGTTGAAATGGATAGCTATACAAGGATAAATTATTTATAAAATTAAAAACATACTAAAAAATAATTTAATTTTAGTACCCCAACTTGGTGGGGTCATAACTCCTAGCCCGTTGGGTGAAAATTGGACTAATCAAATATATTGGAAAGATCTCCAAGAGACCTAATTTTAGTTTCTTGGAGGGAAGCCTTCAACACCCCATCCCATAAGGAATCCCCGTGATCATAGATCTTGTACCAATAACCCTAACATCAACCCTACCATAAACAGGGGCAAGTGATACAAATCTCCATCCAGTGAATCCGCCCATAACATCTCAACCTCCCGCCCGTCAAACAACAACTCATCTGATGCAAACACTATCCTCATGAATCCTGTGCTCCTATCTCGATCATAGATGACCCTCTCTATGGATTGGAATCCTCAAAATCTGCCACACACGTCCTCTAGATGATCCCAAGTCAACTTCCCTTTATAAATACAAGTCCACCTCAAGGCTTTACTTACACCATGCTTATTTTTCTTAGCTACATGCTATCCATTTATCCACTTACCTCCATTTCTCCACTATTATGCTGGTAAATTATTGAGCAATCCACATATTATTCTATCATTACAAGGACATAGTTGAGTGAGTTGGGTGCATCACTTCCATCATATCAAAGAGTAGCCATGGTCAAGGGCATGAAGGTATAGCATTTTATTGTTTTTGGTCCTCCATTTTCCTTGTCTTCAGATTCAATCCAGAGGCAGGTAACAATGACTCCAAAACTCAAATTTTAATCTTCATGTCCCCTTCTACCAGTCATTATGATCCAACTTAACACGTGTGACATATTGCTATGTCGTGGTATTTAAAGACATTCAACATGTACTTAATTTCATAAGGAATGAAAAGAGGACAACAAGGAGAACAATTAGAGCACATTTTGATTTCTAAAGGGACAAAGACTTAGATTCACATAATCATCATATAGATCATCTTCATGTCTACATATGTTGTCTTCAATATCACTCATCATCATTGATTTGGGCCACCAAACGGGTTTGACATACGACATAGATTCTAAGACAATCGTTAGATTGAGGACATTAATTTCTCAACAAGATTAATCAACTCAGTAAATTTGCACCATCAATCTTTCATCATTAGCTTTAGAGCTAAGTACATCTATCCATAGGATTTGATTTTTGTGTAATTGCAATTACTAGTCCATCTATGTTAATTGTTTGATTATCGATTGTATTTGTTTATTTAGCCTAGATTTATGTAAAAGGGATTTGTGTTCGCTTAAATTTTCGATGAACCCAACTTATCCTACACCCTCTAGGGTTTTTCCTTCATATTTTGATTTTCAAATATTTGCTTAGGGTTTGATTTCCCTTTCTTATTTGTGCTCTATAGCCGCCTCTTACTTAACAATATGTGAGTTCATTTTGTGACCTTGCTTTTGTGCACCCTTGGATTTGCCTCGAAGGTTTCATTTTCATATATAATTTCTTATTAATTTTTTTATTTTACAAAAATAAGAGTGATTTACATTATTTCATCTTTCTCTCTCCTTTATCCATATTAGATCTAATTTCTTGTTGATTTTCTGATTTTAAGAGCAATTTACATTGCTTCATCTTTCTCTCTCCTTTAGCCATATTGTTTTGCTTATACCACAAGCTACTTGGGATCCTTCTTTCCAAAGGGGTACTTAAAACCCTAACATGGCTATTCAATCAAATGACAATGAGATGCATGTTGATGTTGAGAACAATTTAAAGGACCTTGAAGTATAACATGATTATGACCATGATACATATGTAGGTAAACAAGATCTTGCTCTTATTGGCTAATTACTTGTCGATGCACTCACCAATGCACAATCTCCTTAACAACTAGCAACTTTTTTAAATCAAACATTAGTAGGTGCTCCATTTGGCATAGGTATTCTTCATGGTATTAGTACTTTGTTAAGCTTCTTTTGATGGTGTGTCCTCTCATCCTTCATCCTCCTCTAAACCATCTCCCTCCACAACTACTAACACTCATGTTGTTACTCCTAGTGTCACCCCTACTTATTCCTTGCATGTTTTTAATGTCTCGTCACATTTAACCTCCATTAGTGTTCCATTCACAACTCATTCATCCACATACACACACCTACTAGTGTTATAACTCCTTTCTATCCTATGTCTCACTATTCCTCCTTTCCACCCCATGTCCACTCCAATTTATATCGTGATTCCTCCTTCCCCAACCATCACATTACCCTACACTTCTTTCATTGTCTCACACACTCCTAAAACCATTATTATTACACTTCTTTCATTGTCTCACACACTCCTAAAACCATTATTATTACAGCAAACTGCAATGTACATAATAACAAGAATTCCAACACATACATTCTACATTATCATACTACTAGCTTTTGAAGTTGTTACATATCCATCGCCTCCTAGGTTTGTGGCACCAAGACTTAAGCTATACAATGGAAAAGGTGATCCTATGATGATAAGATCTTGTCTAAAAGATATTTCCAAGAACCCTAAGGGATAATGTTATTTAATAGTTTTATTTTTTACCTTCATGTATCATACATTCTTTTGATGAACAAGTCATTGCTTTCTTAAAACATTTTTTTATAAAATTAAAAAAGATTATTCATATTGCAACTAGGCCAAAGACCAGATACAAAGAGTTAGGAAGACAAGCCATTACATCATAACAAGAAGCTTAAGAGTTGTTAATGTTTTGGTTGTCCACACCTACAGTCGTACAATGTTCAACAATATGAAACTAAACCTGTATTTGTTGAACCAAAGCTCTAGTCCCAAGAACTAGTGTCCAAAGATAATGCGTCATCTCTTCAAAGTCTATCATGTTGGTAATAAGATCATTTAGAGTGTTTATTTGGTCATCTATAATACTTCTTCTCCAATCCCTTTCCCTATCCATTTTCCAATAGATCTTTTATCACAAACTAAGGCTCTGAATATACCTCTTTTTGACACGACTCTTCAATATACCCGTTACTGACTGCAACCAAATTTTCAAGAATGAGCATAATGGCATTGAGAAAATTCTGGGACAAGTTATTTTGGGTCCCCGAAGACATGGATAAGGGGGAATACCTTACGTTCTTTCGAAATGAACCCCCCAATAGATTAGCCTTCTTACTCTCCAAAATATATTTCTTAAAACATTTCACTTTAGTATGGGCTTAAAAATAATCATGAATGAGTTGACAAAATGTGCCCAAAGAAATGTCAAATCAATTAGTAGCACAATGTGGTTCTCACATTGGAGACCAAGGTGTAATTCTCCCCAAGGACATCTTTACATCAATAGGAGTGCTAAAGAGATAATTCACCTTGGTGGAAGTGCATGGTAGGCTTGCATGTGATGTAAGAGAAAAATGAGGAATCTCCCAAGGTACATCTTAGTGTCGATAGGGTGTGCTAGAGTGATCTTTCACTCTAGGGATAGTGTAAGGTAGGCATGTAAGTGATGAAAGACGAAAACGAGGACCAAGGAGAAGCTACCTTAGAAGAGCAAATAGAAGGAATAAGATGTAGCACTTTAAAAATAAGATTAATATGAGCATTGCAAGAGAAGGAATAAGAGATTAATGTGTAACTCCAACAATTTCCTATGCTAATAAGGCATTAGATAAGCTAATGTCCCCACAAATGAATTGTATGGGATGTGAGTCCCATGAACAAACCCTCAAAATTTAAGGGTTAGGTGCCCCAATATAACTCCCACTAATTAATTTTAAAAATATTTACCAAAAGCAACATTTGAGCCTATGAATCTGTAATTTATTTTGAATTACACTATGACAAACTTGAGCATCAATTTGATGATGAGGAGCTCTAAATCATGTTTCTTGAACTTTTATCATGAAGAATAATTTACATTTGAATAGATTTCCTTCTTTTAAAGTCTTGAGGTCAAATTGCTTGCATCTAACACACTTAGGTATGGATCATCATCATCTTCTTCTTCTTCTCCTTCAAAATTTTAGAAGTACAGAAATTTTTTCAAAGGTAATAAACATGGTGAGACAAAAGAAATTTGTCAAAAGCACCTAATGCTTATATTCTTCCTACTTTCAAACACACGCCTCCTAAAAAAATATTTCAAAGTACTTACCAAGAATGAAATTTAGTTTATATATAATTTTTTTATAATAAAAAAATGTCTTAATATTCAAAGGGCAAAGTTTGAATAGATAACCGTCATGAAAAATTTGCTTTACAGGCAGGGTCAACCGTCAAATTTAGGCCCTGATGCACCCCCAAGGAACCTCCCTATGACAAGTGAAGATTTCATGAAATATATCAAAAGAAATTCGAACAAAAGAAAGCAGAACTTAAGGAGAAAGGAGGTTGTCCAAAACTTATACTTACGATATAAACAATCACAACTCGGCCTAAACAGCACAGTCGTCAATGGTCTTGTTGATTTTGATCATTTTCAGCTAATATTGCCTGGACAGTTAGATTAAGACTGAATAGGTTACTTCTAAATGAAAGCACAAATGGAACATACAATGCACGCGTGAAAGAAAATGTGAGAAATCGAACATATAAAGGCATAGATACTGATCAACACGAGACTCAGAAGTTCAGAACTACTTGCTGATACCCTCTAACAAATTCATGATACCCAGAAAGAAGCAAACTTCCAATTAGTACAAGAAGATGCAGACAACATAAATGATTATTAATACCCAAAAGAGACCCCAATTAACCGTCCTCACATATCAGTCCGTATCAGTCAAGTATCCCTGCCAAATGTGAACAAAATTAACCATACATTAATCTTAACTTAACATTGATATTAGTTCAGTTATAAACCCCTAAATGTTGATCAAAACATACATAGCTTGGGATACATAATCTAAGCGTTAACGCAACAAAGATATAGTCTCAATGCAAAACATGCCACACCAAAAGACCAGTCCACTGTTGCGCACCCTTGAGGAAGTCCCCTGGAGGGGGTTTTAGGATCGCTTTTATCAAGAGGTACCATGGGATGAAGGAAAAACTGGAGCCTCTACCTCTAGGTTGAAGTCCAAAGGAGGTAAGATTCTTAAAGTATTTTAGGATCTCTTTCATAAAACAAGAGATGTCATGGGATGAAGAAAAAACCGCTACAAAACAAATTGAAATATAATCCTCAAAAATTTAAGTCCCTATTTTTCGCTACAAAACAAATCGAAATCTAATCTTCAAAAATTGAAGTCCATATTTTTAAGTTGCAGTCCCAGGGAGTGAGAGGCTTCCTAAAATGTCATGAACTACTGGAAATTTTTAGAAGCTTTCACATGGAGGTGGTTCCATAGATTTTATTGCAGTGAGCAAGCTTCAAATTTTAAGCTCCAAAACTTTAAAAAACTCAGTTTCATAACTTTTTCAAATAGCAAATACTAAAACAATTTCCAAACCCCAACTCAACGACATCCCTAAAAATTTTAAATCTAAAAACTAAGGACTCATATTTCATAAGCTAAATTCTAATTTATCCTGTAGCAAATAAAATTGTATTGGCCCCTGGTACCCCCTGCCCTACAAAATCAGTTCTTGAATCAGGCGCCATTGAACTACTTCCTATGGAGTGAAGCTAAAAATATTTAAGATTTGTCTGCCACATATCATGCACCTACAATTTACACTAGTTGTCAAAAAAAAAAAAAAAAAAAACCAATTAACTTTTTTTGACAAGAAAAAAAAACCATTAAAACTCTCATCCAAGAAAAAGAGCTTTTAACATTTTAACTTGCCCACTACTGTAAAATTCACAGGACTACCTACTTAAGCAATGGTCCCAAAACCCTCAGCACCTATGAAATACTTTAAAACGCCCCCCTCCATAATATCCCTGAAATTTTTTAACTATTTCAGTCAATCAAAAAAGAGTGCCCCAAAAGATTACATCGTTGATCACACACAAACTGACGAATCACAGTCTCAGATTTCGTTAGAATAATTGCATCCAACTTTAAAATCACAAGTTGCTTGTACTCTTCCAAAATTTAAAAATAAAAAACAAAATTAAAAAATAAAAAGAATTTTCTTTAAAAAAAAAAAAAAGAAGAAACAGAACCCTAATATCAATCCATGTGTTGCAACTACCTACGATCAATCTTATGCTCACAAACGTATGTAACACTCTAGTTATCAAACAACAATAAAAGACCGCAAAACAAATTTCACTGAAAAAAATATTTAACCCTAAGGGGGGAATATGCCACTTACAAGCAATCAAAACCCCATTTTAAATGAAATTGCCATTAGGGTTTGACCATAAAACTCTTACCGGTAAATCCAAGGTTGAGTCCAAAACCATAAATATTAGATAATGCCTGTGTATAAATTTAAACGTTGACATCCGTGAAAGATACGATTTTGATAAAGTTAAATGCCCCCTCCACTTATAATTTACACAGAGATAGCCATGTCTTATGTACAGCATTTGAAAACTTAAAAATAAAAAGGGTTTCCAAATCCAGACACGTTGGTGGTGTCAACAGACACCGTACACAACAAAGAAAGAGAAAGAGAGTTACAGTTCGCTTATCCAGAAGTAAACTTAGTAACAGCCTTGGTACCCTCAGAGACTGCGTGCTTAGCAAGCTCACCGGGAAGAGCCAATTTGACGGCCGTCTGCACCTCCCGTGAGGAAAGAGTGTCCTTCTTTGTGTATTTGACGAGCTTCGAAGATTCCCCTGCTAATTTCTCAAAAATGTCATTCATGAAGGAATTCATGATGGCCATGGCCTTGCTAGAGATGCCGATCTCAGGGTGGACCTGCTTGAGGACCTTGAAAATGTAGATCTTGTAGGTCTCCACGCTTCTCTTCTTCCTCTTCTTCTTATCGCCGGCAGCCTTGGGAGTCTTCTTGGCAGCCTTGGAAGGAGCCTTCTCCTTGGGCTTCTTCTCGGCAGCAGCTGTGGGAGTCTTTTCTCCCACAGTTTTTCTCTCCTCGGCAGCCTTCTTCTCTGCTGGTTTCTTCTCAGCCTTGGGAGCCATCTTTATCACACCTCGGTAAAAACCTAAACCAGCAAAATCGAACCAAGCAATTGAATGAGCACGATATGAAGTTCCAAGGCAATTGAGTGAGTATTTGTCGGAAACTACCGCAAATATATATGCCGCTTCAAGCGTTTGTCATTGGTCGGTCACTGCCGACGCGGATCATCTGACGTGGTCAATCCTCGCCGTTCATTACTATTTCGAATCAACGGACGAGTGATGATGTGAATTTATGTCCACTTTAACCTTTTTCAACGGGGATGATAGTCTTGGACGGAGCTGAAAGGCGAAAACAAGCCTACGAAACTTGTGGAAGAGACTAAACCCTAATGTTGGAGGAAGTGGATAGGCAGGCTGAGACGGATAAGGACAAGCCTATTGTCTCGGCAGAAATAACGGATCAAGTCAACCTAAACAAATCTAGGTCGTTGGAAAGTAATTTGGGGGCTAATCATTAAAAAAAAATGAAGACGAAGCTAAAACTTGCACCAAGAAAGTTTTAAAGAACAACATTAAAGAAAAAGAAGAGAATTTGGAATTCTAGTTATGGATGATATAGTGGATATTATAGTTGAATATTAAAATGAAAGAATTTTGTTTAAGGGGCTACTTTTAGAAATAGATTTGTACAAATGGACCAAAATGAATTGGGAAAAGAGGGGTTGGGAGATTAAATACTATAAGAGGATTGGGGAAAGGCTATACATCATGCTACGCCCTTAGTCTTATATTGGCATAGGGTTATGAGTAGTCGGCTTGTGGCTACCTTAAATCTTAATTAAGTTATATAATCGTTAATATAATTTTATATAGGTATTTAGGTCAACGTAGGTGATATATATTTTGGTATTGAAGTCTTCCTAGGTGATAACCAAGGCTTGAGTATGGTATATATAAGAGGTAGAGGTTAGTTATTATCATCATATTGCGAATTGTGTTCTTCATTAGAGATCTTTGGAGGTTGCCCCCTCGAAGTGGCATATTATCATCAAGTATTTGCAACATATTTCCTATTATATTTTTCTATTATGCAATTTGTTTTATTACAAGTGGTATCAAAGCATGATCTTGGCACCGTGAAGACAAGAAATAAGGCGACTTTTTTCGATTTTGGAGGTCATTTTGGGAAGTTCATATCTCCCTCATTTTAGAGAATCTTTTCAAGGACATATTGAATCTACTACAATCTAGATTTGAGGTCAATTGGAACAAAATTAAGGGAGTTATTGCCGAATTAGGGTTTCCACCAATTTCATTCCTAGGGTTGCAATTTAGCGATTTTTTTCCTATTTTTTATTGGTAATGGAGCCTGATCTTGTTAAAGGTCTAATTTTTTGGGGTTTTCGCAGCCACGTTTGGAGCCCATTTCATTATGGGGGAGTGAAGAGGGGGCAATTTATTTAAATTGTAAAATGTTATAATTTCATAGAAAATCTGGATCGTTCATCATTAGGTCACAGATTTGATGGTAGAGGTTATGTTGTCATTTTTTTCCCTAGAAGACAACCCTCTTTACGTGAGGGCATTGTATTACGGCTGTGTATTGTGAGAGGAGATTGTGAGAGGGTGAAGAGGAAGTTGCAACAGATGTGTTATAGGTTGTATCCCTTCATTTTGCTAGATGGAATAAAGAAAGGACTAGTTGTTTCTCCGTGGACGTAGCCCATATTGGGTAAACCACGTATATTTGTGTCTCTGTGTTTTTATATTTTATTTTTGCATTCATTTTATTATATATTGCTCTATGATCCTATTCCTAACAATTTTTGGAGGGGTGAACAAGGGTGCATTGATATACCTATAATCCTGATTTGAAGGCATTTGGAGAATATTTGAGGAAGTTATTGTGAAATTAAAGTTTCCACCAAATTCACTCTCATGGTTGCAAATCAGTAAATTTCTTCTGGGAAGCGAGGTCTTGGTCTTGGTAAGTTACAAATTAAATTTGTTTTGTGTGATTTATTGCCAATTTTTTCCCTGTCATGGCGAGGCCTGCCACAAGAGGCAAAAAGCATCATGTCACACCTAGAAAATCCCCAAACAAGGAGGATACATGGTGCAAGGGCATCAGGGCCTCAAAAGCACTTCTTTTGTCATTTTGGGTTTTAAGTTGTTTTGTGTCTCTTGAAGTTTCCTAAGGTCATTTATGACCATTTGTGATCATGTAATCCATTTTGGATTGCTTGTAGGGTTGGTTTAAAAGTGCAAAAAGTTGCTAAATGTGAAAAAGAGTTGTCATGCAATTTTGGTAAGTTGTCAAAAAAAAAAATGGTTGCATGCAATGAGGAAACCATTACAAATCAATTGGAGTTGGTTGTAAATGCAAAAAGGCACCCTCCATAGTCGAATCTTGTATTGGAGACACTATTTTTTTGAAGTTTTGGTGAATGAAAATAATCTTTTCTGTGCATTTCTATTGTTGCAGACATGCTCTTTCTCGTGATATGGACTGTACGAACCTCATGACCGTCTGAAATCGATTGGCTTTTGTTGGTATCTGAATCTACTTTCTTTTGCTTCTGGTTGCATCAATTTTCATCAAGATTTGAGTGAGTTATTGCTTTTTTTCTAAAAACTGGTCGAAACCCTACCTAGGATAACCAATGAGCAGAAATAATGTAATAAATCGGCCTTCCACCTGTGGAAAATCTCCAAAATGGGTGGAAAGGTCTGCATGCATGTATTTTATCTTGCTTCAAGTTTGCAGGGGTCCAAGGAAAGATTTGGCACATGTTTTATTCACCAATAGGTCTGATATTTGGATGTATCAGACTATGGACAGCACAAACAAGACAATTTGGCGAGTTAAAGTCTAGTTTTTTTGTGTGTTTTACATGAGTAATGATAGGAGAATGTGGTGAGAGGTCTTGCAGACCTGTTTAAGAGATTTTGGAACTTTCTTGAAGGTTTGTTCAAGTTTTATTGTGACTGTCCCAAGAGCACTGATTATACAGTCATAGGAAGGTGTTCTTACATGAGAATTTGGAGATCACCAATGCCATATTTGATCTTTTTGTGATTGGAGAAGGTGTTGGGAGTGTGTGGAAGGGTCCTACATACCTGTTCAAGGGGTTTTTAGTCTTACATAAAAATTATTTGATAAAATGTTTTGACTGTCCTAAAGTGGACTATGTATGACAGTGAAAACCTAGAAGGGTAACAGTCAAGTTTGGACTTCTTAATGGGTGTAAACCTTAAAACCTGTGTAAGGTCACTAGGATTAGAAGGTGTGAAGGCTCTTGAGTCAAGTTCATGCCAATGGTACCATCATTAGGTGTTAATTCATCCTAGATCACATGTATTGCTAGTTGCATTGCTAAAATTAGGCTTAATTGGAGAAGGACAGTCAATATTTGACCTATTCTGTACAAAGTAATCCTAGCCCATTTTGACATATGTTTAATAAAAGCCAAAAGGGTATCCCAAACGGGTCTTATATTTTTAGTATCAGGTGTGTACTGAAAGTTATGGTCAAAAATGCCATTTTGAAAGGCTATTAGGTTTTAGGGGTAAAATGTCAAGAATGCACAAAGTTTCAAGGTCTATCCTGAAGTAGGTCCTTCCTTTGCATCAATACAGAAGGTGGGAAGACTTGTCCTAATGATATGCATGAATAATTTATCACTTGGTTAAGGAATATATGTCATCAACGAAGTCGATGAGTAATGATTTATCAAGGAAAATGGATACCCTTATGGTCTATAAGGGAGCAGGTTCGCATGATAAGAATTGGGAGGGAGAAGATGCTTCTAAGGGACATGATTCTTGGGCTTTTCAATTAGATCTCAAGATTGATCAACACTCCATTCATTATGTAATTGGGCACTTCATACCAAAAATGGATATGCAAAAATTTGACGGTCAAGATCCTATCAATTAGCTCTACCAAATGGAGCAATTCTTTGATATTCACCATGTTCCTTGTCAACAAAAGGTGGTGTTGGGACTGAAATTCCCAAGCTACTTTTTGGCAAATATTAAGTTTCAATCATCCAAAGATTTCAGTATGTGAGCATATATGGAAAGATCCACTATTATTTTCATGCAGAAATTAACAATTGAGTTGATAGAAATATTTGGATTTGATCTATGCTGATTCCTAAAGACTTAATATAACATGGTTGAAGTGCTCATTAAAGATGAACCGTAAATAAAGGAAAAATGGCATTAAGTACCAGAGCTGAATATGGGTGAATTCCTTGTCGAAAATGAATAGGGGTTGCTTTTTGAACCATCTTAAAATTCCTTGTATTTTGCAAGTTATGTGTGTTTTTGATAAAATACATTGTGGTATGGGTTTGTATGTTTGTATATACAAAGTCTCTCATATACAAAGTGGTTTGTATGTTCTGTCATTGTATGATGCATATGCAAAGTCCCTTGTATATCGGGTCACGGTATGGTCGCATAAAGGAGTCATCGAGTTGATGCATTATTTATTTGTATGCATTTTGCTAATGTTTTATTGTTACATACAAGGTGGACCCGACGAGGTTAAAAGTTGAAATGTATTTTCTGTTGGGTCCATTGCTTGTATGTTATGTTTGTATGCAGAATGCAACATACATTACGATACACACAAGGCGATATGTATTGCCCGAAACCGAAACAATTATGAATTAACGTTAGGTCTTTGTATGTTTGCACTTTGTATGTTGCGGTATACATACATTGCGGTACATACAGAGCGATATGCATAGCCGGACCTGAAAAGTCTGTGAAATAAGGAAATTTCGTTGTATGTTTGTGCTTTGTATGTATCTAACATACATTGCCGATATACAAATGCATTACATACAAGCCGCGGAACCAAAGGTTTATTAAAATTGAAACATTCGTTGTATGTTTGTATGTGTCTGACATACATTGCCGATATACAATGCATTACATACAAGCTGCGGAACCAAAGGTTTATTAAAGTTGAAACATTCGTTGTATGTTTGTATGTGTCTAACATACATTGCCGATATGCAATGCATTACATACAAGCCGTGAAACCAAAGGTTTATTAAAGATTCGTTGTATGTTTGTGCTTTGTATGTATCTTAGATACATGCCGATATACATTGCATTATATACAAGTGGCGGAACCGAAAGGTTATTTAAAAGAGTTAAATGCTTGTATAGTCTGCGCTTTGTATGTATGTTTCGAACATACATTGCATTTGATACATACAAGCCAGAATTTGGAGAAATTTAAATCTAGTATATACAATGTATCACACCAAGACTTTATGTATATCGCCAATGCATATACAAGTTTATATAAGTCTGGATTTGAATGACATGTTAAATATTGTGAATTTTAGCTTGGGCCCGCGCTTGTATATGAAAGAAATGTATTCAATATACAAGGGAGATATCATCGGTGAGAGAGATGAATCGAGATAGAACTTGCGAGTCTTGCCGACATGATAGTCACAATGATGTCGGGGACATGCTGTGAAAGGTCTTACAAATACAGAAACCCTAAAACGACATTAAAATTTGAATGCGTAAGATATTCTCTTGACATTTGAAGTATGGGTTTTTTGCAGGATATACACAGCAGAAATCAAGTTGTATAAACACACACGAAAGGATCTTGAGCAATTGATAAATTATCAATAAGGGAAGTAATTACTTAAGTAAATACATATGTTTAAATAAATTTGTTTTGATTATTTGATCAGAAATTAATTTGTGTTTTGTCTGGCCTTTTTAGGATAATAAAGAAACCCTCGAAGGAGATTAAGCGGAACTATAGTTAAAGAGCTTTGTTTGACTCTGAAATGGTTATCCATTTGGTGATTAAAGACGAGTATTAATTTTCCTGAATTTGTTTTATTAAGACAAACATTGTTGTTCAGTTATCAACCGTCACAACTATTGTAACTGGTCTGAAGCTTGTATGCCTCTCTTTATAAGAGATGACCAAGACCATAAATAAGATATAGGGAGAAGAGAGAATAGAATAGGAAGAGATCACGGAATAGAACAGGAGATACTATAGATTAGATTTGAATAGCAATTTTGGTTCACTTTTAATATATTTTATTTCCGGTAGACCATGTGCAAGCATTCTTTGATGAAGTCAAGTTTGTGAATGTGAAGCAGTAACTGCAGATTTCGGTAACAACTATCTATTTAATTTATTCAATTATATGACTGTCTCCTTTCAAGGTTTTCTCTGTTATTCAATTTAACTTATCAAGTATATCTTCAAGTTGTCTATACACATTTGCTATTATAGTGTGATAAGATTAACTAGTTTCTACTTTCAGAATTAAATCCTTTAAATCTATCATAGTCACTGTGAAGACATTGTCATGGATCTGTAAGAAGAGTCATATAGTTAAGGTTTGTATTCTGTCTCCAATTTTTTTGATAAATCTGTTACAATTGCAGTATTATTCTGATAGGTTCCTTCAGGCAGGGATTAAATCCTTTTAGATGAATGCAGGTAATTTGAATTTATCAATTGGATATATATAAGTATGGAATATTAACTATTTCCTTGCAGGGTTGTACAAGTTACATACCTATTCTTTTATGCCAGATAGTTCGAGTTTTTACCAAACAAATAGTCATTTATTTCATGATCATACTGACTCTATATTCAATAAGGCACTGGTCTAGTATTTTCATTATCACTTATACAAATTCACTTTAGATTTACTTAATTAGATTGCATTATTATTTCAGCATTACAATTTAGATCATTTAGAATTGACTTGATGTCTTTTCATCTGTTTTATAATTTGTGCCATTATCAATAGTTAGATTAATTCAGATCAAAGTAGTGATCATCTCTTTATCTGCTTTATTAATTAGAGGTTTACCCGCCTAGGTCTGGCAGAGCCTGAAGTGAAGGGGGTTTAGCCATATCTACCCCGTGTCAGTTAGCCAAAAATGTCAAGAGAGCCTGGCAACCTCTTAGGGTTAACGACCTGCATTTTTGAGACCTAACAGAATTAGCGACTCTGCTAGGGAGAACACATAGAGAAACCTGGTAGTAGACCATGTTATTTGAGTCAAAGAATTAAAAGGCATAACTCTGCTGGTGGAAGGAAAAACCTAGAAGATTAATAGGAGATCCAAACTGATGGTAAAAAACTATAATCATCCCCAACTTTAAGGGCTCCTACTAAGAAAACTGGGATATCAAGTTAGTCTCGTAGTGCTAATAACCAAATTTCTCCAGAGAATACCTCAAAACAGCCAATAACAAAGCATAACAGTTTCACTCCCTTGCATGAATCAGATGAATTCCAATCCAACAATCAGTGTACTCAACCTGATCATAACAGATCTGATGATATCCTTGCCCAGTACATACCTACCCTTCAGGAACAGCTTGAAAATTAGGCTCAGATTATGAGAGAGATAGAACATAATCAAACTGAATTGTAGCTGGGTGAAGAAGCTCAAGATGAATTCATAGATCAAGTAACATCCACACAAATCCATAATAGTCAGCTAGAAGACATGAGAACTAAGGATCAGATGTAGCAAGAGGTGCTTAGATTACAGGAAAAAATTGAGTTGGCTAGATTGAAAGAAGAGGAAGTAAAGATGAAACAAGAACTACAACAAATAGAATCTAGAACTAATGTAAGCAGTTCAAAGTATGTGCCTCCCATAGGCAAGGTGGACATGTTCAAATAAGCAATCAAATAGGGTTACATCAAAATGCAAGTAGTTCACATACTTCAACAACGCCACATGTTAGCCATGCCCAACAAAATATTCCACTGGAAAATCTAAGACCATCCAATGCACACAACCCATCTCAGCATATAGCTAATCCTTATCCACCACCCGGTCATCACCATATTCCACCTCACCATCAAAATATAAATATGGCACCCCACAATAATCCACCTCTGCAAAATAGGCAAATGCAAGGACCTCCACCTGCAAATACTAGGAATGTTCACCAACAACATCCACCACCAGGGCATAGACATAACAATCAATATCAGCAACCTCCCCCACAACAGAATATGTATCATTAGCAATATGCCCAACCCAATATGTATCCACAACCTCCATTTGGATATCAATATTATCCTCCATACCCAAATATACCACTTCCTAATCCTACGAGTATGGCCAGACAATTTGATTTGACTGGATATCAGTTATATCCTTATCCCATGGATAATATTTGGAGGAATAATGTGCCTAAGTTTACAGGAAGCAGTGAATTGACTGTTGAAGAACATATCAAACGATTCAATGCTTTTATATAGGACATTGGTAACGACTATGAAGATATAAAAATGAAACTATTTATGATATCTCTTATTAATGAAGAAAGAGACTGGGTAAATAGCTTACCAGATGCTTCAATATATTCCTTGAGAGACTTCCATGATCAATTTTTAGAACAATTCAGAAATCAATGTGCTCCAGAATTTGCTCTTCATGAACTAATAACTATTCAAAAATATCAAAATGAACAGGTGTATGAATTTATTTTGAGATTCACCAAACTGTATAAGAAGGTCCCACAAGAATCCAAATTGAACAACCAAGCAGCCCTTAGCATATACTTGAAAGCATTTGACCCGAAGACAGGTTATGAACTCAGGGGCAAAAGTCCTAGAACCTTGGCAGAAGCACAGAAAATGGCTCTCACTATTGAAAACAATAAAAAGGCTACTGGGATGATCAGAAAAAGAGACAATATAAGAGTTCCTCAAAATCCTAATCCTCCTGCAAACAAGCAAGAATACTCACATAAGAATGAAAGACCAAGGTCCTCCATGATATGCCATATCATACGAACTGGAAAGATGGAAAGCCCGTAGATACTAACAGGAGACATAACTATGAAAAAGACACTCCTGACCCTTTGAAGAGAAGTGGAGTCCATGTAATAGAAAATAATCCATGGTGTACGCCCTATAATTTACCACACCCTCCTGATTATTGTGTGGTAGCACAATCAATACAAAAAAACGAGGTATCTTATAACCCTGAGATGGATCATCATACTATAAATATGTTGGGTATCACACCTTTCACTGTTGAAGAAGATTATTCATCCGACGAGGAAGCGAGGTATGAATATGATGTAGGAGCACAAAAATATAATGTGAACATAGGAGGACAAGAAGTATTTTCTAACCATGGAGAAGACTTAGGAAATTGTGGATATGACCTCAATGCAGCACAAAGTTACAATTGGCGAAAACCTTATGAGGAAGACAGAAGAGCCTTAACATTAGCTGCGATAGCACAAGCCAAAAATAGCTATAATCTAAGAAATAGAATAGTAAATGCCAAACAAGGAATTCCCAAAAGTATATTTATAAAAAATCAAACTTCCGGTAAAAATGATAAAAGTAAAGCTAAGAAAACACCTCATGATATACCTCCTGTTGATACACCGAACAAAAAGGACAACACAAAAACTGAGGAATAGGGGCAAACAAAAGTTGATAGGTCAGAACTAAATCCCTCATTTGATATTGCTCAAGTTGTTTCTCAAATGAAAATATCTGTGCCACTTCTAGAAATGATGAAGGTGGAAAAATACAAAAATATAGTGGCGAAGATGATATCAAATGTATCAGACAAAAGACCTGAACAACATAGTCCTAAAATAAATATGCAATAAGAATCTATCAAAATACCTGAGGTATACCTGGGTGAAACATTAATGAAAAATCCATCTCAAGTAGATCCATTCTATATTACCTTGCTGATAAATAACAAATTAGTCAGGAATTGTATGCTTGATTCAGGAGCAGCAGTAAACATAATGCCCATGGCTATTATGAAAGAGTTAGGAATGTGGGTGGATACTACATTCGGTAAATGTTATGCAATGGATAACAGATCTGTCCCTGTTGTTGGAATCATGAAAGGTGTTGAGATAAAATTAGCATCTCATCCTGAAGCCTCTTATAAAATTGACATCACTGTGGTAGATATCCCACCTAACTACGAAATGTTGTTATCTAGACAATGGACTGCCATGGTAGGGGGAAGTGTGCAATTAGATTTATCTTATGCTACTATCCCATTGGGAACACAGGCAGTTAAACTCTATAGAGAGCCAAAGTATGAAGACATTATAGAGAAAATTAATCCAAATCAAATGATTTGTTTCTGTGATACAAACTTTAGTACATTCAGGGTGGAAGAACAGTCTAAATCGCATAACACAGACCCAATTTACTACGAAGCCAAAATTGATGAAAATGAAGTATGGACCATGTATTTCGATGGTGCATGTAGTAAGGCAGGAAATGGAGCCGGGGTGTTGTTTATATCACCGTCAGGAAAAACATTTAAATATTCTTTTTATCTGAATTTTGAGTGCACAAATAACATAGCTGAATATGAGGCACTTTTAATTGGGCTAAACATTGTTAGAAAACACAAAATCAAATTGTTAGCAGTGTATGGAGATTCTGAATTGATTATTTCACAAGTCAAAGGTAAATATTCCTCAAAAAACAAAAGACTAAAACAATACAGAAATGTAGTCCTGGATGATATAGAATTGTTTGATGCTTTTTCAATAAGTTGGATAGATAGGTCAAAAAATATAATGGCTGACTTCCTTGCAAACATAACTCTGAAAAAGGATGACATTACCTTGACAAGTATTTCAGAAGTTGAGTCCAAAACTAGACCAACTATCCCAGACAACATATATAACTGGCAAGTTTTTGATAGTGATGCTGATTTACTCAAATTTTTACATTGTATAGATCAGTATGAGAATCAAGAGATTGATCTTAATGCTTTTGTTGAGGAGAATAATAGTAAAGAGACTTTATTTGGGAAAGAAATTGTCCAGCTTAAGACAAATAAAATCCCAAAGGGCTTAGTAGCGTTATAAAGAGTTTTTGATGCCAATGATCGATCCATTACCAAAGAAGCAACAGTAAAGGAGGATGATGTGGAAGAAATAAATTTGGGAACTGAATTGTCACCTAAAAAGGTCTACATTGGAAAGAAAATAACCCCTGCAATCATAAGCATGTTAATTACATTATTGGGAAAATATAAACATGTATTTGCTTGGTCTTATGATGATCTCAAAGCATATAGGGAAGATTTGTTCCAACACGAAATTCCACTTAAATTTGATGCTAAGCCCTATAGACAAAAACAAAGACCCATCAAACCTGTATTAGAACCTAAAATGCACAAGGAACTTATAAAACTCAGGGAAGCTAGCATAATTAAACCTATTAGGCATTCATCCTGGGTCTCGAATTTAGTTCCTGTTAGGAAGAAGAATGGAGATATTAGACTTTGTGTCGATTTTAGAAATTTAAATATTTCTTCCTTAAAAGATAATTATTCATTACCCAATATGGAAACTTTACTGCAAAGAGTTACTGGTTATGAGTTATTATCCATGATGGATGGGTTCTCCGGATACAACCAAGTAAAGGTTAAAGAATCTGAACAATACAAAATAGCCTTTACAACCCCATGGGGAACTTATGTGTACGTAAGAATGCCATTTGGCCTTACGAACGCTGGAGCCACATTCCAAAGAGCAATGATGTTGCTTTTTTAGGTCTAATAAATGATATCATGGCTGTATATCAGGATGACCTTACTGCATACTCAAAAAAGGCTGATGATCATGTAAATCGCCTTAAGAAGATATTTATCAGAGCATTAGAATATGGTGTTTCCTTGAACCCCAAAAAATGCAAATTTGTAGTTTCAGAGGGGAAATTGCTTGGGCATATAGTATCCAAAGATGGAGTTAGGATTGATCCCGAGAGAATAGAGGCAATAGACAAAGTTCCTATCCCAAAGACAGTCAAGGCTATACAATCATTCTTTGGACAAATAAACTTTGTGAGAAGGTTTATACCGAACTTTACATAAATAATTAACCCTATATCTAGAATGTTGAAGAAAAATGCAAAGGTTAATTGGACAGATGAATGCATAGAAGCTTTTGCATCCATAAAAAGAGCAATTAAAGAAGCTCCGGTGCTAAAGTCTCCCAATTTTAGTAAACCTTTCTAGATCTTTTCCTTTGCATCTTTTCATACAGTAGCAGCAGTTATGTTACAAAAGAATAATGAGGGTTATGAGCAGCCTGTTTCCTTTTTCAGTAAATCACTCCAACATGCAGAACTTAACTATGATATCACAAAAAAACAAGCTTATGCATTGGTGAAAGCAGTCAAGGCATTTAGACCTTACCTGGTTGGGGCTAAGGTAATAGCTTATGTACAAAATGTAGCAGTCAAAGATGTGTTCATGCAAAGTGAAGTAACTGGGAAGAGATGTAGGTGGATAAATCGACTTCAGAAATTTGATATAGAAATTCAAATCACAAAACTAGTAAGGGGACAAGGGTTAGCAAAACTGATGACTGAAACAAATCTTGAGGCTGCCCAAGTATGTAATATTGAAAATGAAGAGGACATGATAACAATTATTGAGAAGACTCCTTGGTATACTGACATAGTGTATTACCTCAAGCACATGAAATGCCCTAATGGATTTGATGATAATAAGAAAAAACTCTAAAATTGCATGCTTCTAAATATGTGCTTATAGAAGGAGATCTTTTTTGGAAAAATAATGATGGTATCTTATTGTTTTGTCTAGATGAAGAGCAAGCAAAATCTGCCTTGAAAGAGATGCATCAGGGAGTGTGTGGTGGCCATTTCTCAGCTAAAACCACAACACACAAGATATTAAGGGCTGGTTATTATTGGCCCAAAGTTTTCAATGATGCTTATAATTTTACTAGGAAATGTGAAGCTTGTCAAAAATTCTCCAGAAAATTAAAGTATCAAGGTGCATTACCCCTGAGACCTATGCAAGTTGATGCCGTTTCACCAATGGGGAATTGACTTTATAGGAGAAACTATGGAAAAATCAGTGGCGGCCACAGATGGATATTGGTGGCCACCAACTATTTCACGAAATGGGCAGAAGCAGTGCCCACTAAACAAGCAACCAACAAGGCTGTGATCAACTTCCTATTGGAAAACATTTTAACTAGATTTGGGGTACCTTTGAGGCTTATAACTGACAATGGAATGTGTTTTAGATCAGATGATTTAAAAAAAAATTGTAAATCTTATGGCATTACGATCTCATATTCTTCTCCTTACCACCCACAAGGTAATGGGCAAGCTGAGTCCAGCAATAAAAGTATCTTGAAGATTATAAAAAGAATGTTGGATAACAACAAGAAAATTTGGGATTCTAAGTTGAGATTAGCACTATGGGCTGATAGAATCATGGTGAAGAAAGCCATTGGTAAATCACCATTTGAGTTAGTATATGGAACTCATGCCAGACTCCCAATACACAACCTGCTGCCAGTATGTAAGTTTATCCTCCAAGAGGATTGGGATGTCCCAAAACCGATGGAGGAAAGGCTAGAACAGCTAATGGAATTAAACGAAATGAGGGAACAGGCAATACAGCAGAATAAAAAAATGCAAATGCAGATGAAGTACCTATATGACAAAAAACAACATTTAGAAAATTTGAGGTAGATGACATAGTGCTTAATTGGAACACTAGAAATCAAGAAAAGGGGAAGCATGGAAAATTCGATACCCTGTGGATTGGACCTTTTGTCATCAATAGTAAGGCAGGGGAGGATTCATATTATGTACAAAACATGTCTGGTGAGGAGCAAGAATTGCCAGTACATGGGTAGTTTTTGAAACATTTTTTCTCTTGAAAAGAACCCGAGAGAAAAGAATTGCCAGTGCATGGACAATTCTGGTTAAACTCTCTAAATGGTCTTTTCCATGCACGGTAGTTTACAAGAGTCAAATAACTTGCTTAAAGAGCTCTCTTATCAGGAAATAAAAGTTTTTCATAAAGCAATAACCTAGGATCTTCACCACCCTTCATAGTTCACCCGTCGTCAAATGAAGAAGGCATCGGTCTGCTCCTCCAGAAATCTGGGATCTTGCTATGCCCACAAGGGGCATACATCCCCAGAAAGAGCCACTGTTGGGACTGAAATTCCCAAGCTACTTTTTGGCAAATATTAAGTTTCAATCATCTAAAGATTTCAGTATGTGAGCATATATGGAAAGATCCACAGTTATTTTCAAGCAGAAATTAACAATTGAGTTGATAGAAATATTTGGATTTGATCTATGCTGATTCCTAAAGACTTAATATAACATGGTTGAAGTGCTCATTAAAGATGAACTGTAAATAAAGGAAAAATGACATTAAGTACCAGAGCTGAATATGGGTGAATTCCTTGTCGAAAATGAATGGGGGTTGCTTTTTGAACCATCTTAAAATTCCTTGTATTTTGCAAGTTATGTGTGTTTTTGATAAAATATATTGTGGTATGGGTTTGTATGTTTGTATATACAAAGTCTCTCATATAAAAAGTGGTTTGTATGTTATGTCATTGTATGATGCATATGCAAAGTCCCTTGTATATTGAGTCATGGTATGGTCGCATAAAGGAGTCATCGGGTTGATGCATTGTTTATTTGTATGCATTTTGCTAATGTTTTATTGTTACATACAATGTGGACCTGACGAGGTTAAAAGTTGAAATGTATTTTATGTCGGGTCCGTTGCTTGTATGTTATGTTTGTATGTTTGGCAGAATGCAACATACATTGCAATACATACAAGGCGATATGCATTGCCCGGAACCGAAACAATTATGAATTAACATTAGGTCTTTGTATGTTTGCACTTTGTATGTTGCGGTATACAGACATTGCAGCACATACAAAGCGATATGCATTTTCGGACCTGAAAAGTCTGTGAAATAAGGAAAATTTGTTGTATGTTTGTGCTTTGTATGTATCTAACATACATTGCCAATATACAAATGCATTACATACAAGCCGTGGAACCAAAGGTTTATTAAAATTGAAACATTCGTTGTATGTTTGTATGTGTCTGACATACATTGCCGATATACAATGCATTACATACAAGCCACGGAACCAAAGGTTTATTAAAGTTGAAACATTCATTGTATGTTTGTATGTGTCTGACATACATTACCGATATGCAATGCATTACATACAAGCTGCGGAACCAAAGGTTTACTAAAGATTCATTGTATGTTTGTGCTTTGTATGTTCTTAGATACATGCCGATATACATTGCATTATATACAAGTCGCAGAACCGAAAGGTTATTTAAAAGAGTTAAATGCTTGTATATTCTGCGCTTTGTATGTATGTTTCGAACATACATTACATTTGATACATACAAGACGGAATTCAAAGAAATTTAAATTTAGTATATACAATGTATCACACTGGGACTTTATGTATATCGCCAATGCATATACAAGTTTATATAAGCCTGGATTTGAATGACATATTAAATATTGTGAATTTTAGCTTGGGCCCATGCTTGTATATGAAAGAAATGTATTCGATATACAAGGGAGATATCATCGGTGAGAGAGATGAATCAGGACAGAGCCTGCGAGTCTCGCCGACACGATAGTCACAACGATGTCGGGGACATGTTGTGAAAGGTCTTGCCGATACAGAAACCCTAAACTGACATTAAAATCTGAATGCGTAAGATATTCTCCTAACATTTGAAGTATGGGTTTTTTGCATGATATACACAGTGGGAATCAAGTTGTATAAACACCCACGAAAGGATCTTGAGCAATTGATAAATTATCGATAAGGGAAGTAATTACTTAAGTAAATACATATGTTTAAATAAATTTGTTTTGATTATTTGATCAGAAATTAATTTGTGTTTTGTCTGGTCTTTTTAGGATAATAAAGAAACCCTCGAAGGAGATTAAGCAAAACTACAGTTAAAGAGCTTTGTTTGACCCTGAAATGGTTATCCATTTGGTGATTAAAGACGAGTATTAATTTTCTTGAATCTATTTTATCAAGACAAACATTGTTGTTCAGTTATCAACCATCACAACTATTGTAACTGGTTTGAAGCTTGTATGCCTCTCTTTATAAGAGATGACCAAGACCAGAAATAGGATATAGGGAGAAGAGAGAATAGAATAGGATAGAATAGGAAGAGATCATGGAATAGAACAGGAGATACTATAGATTAGATTTGAACAACAATGCTGGTTCACTTTTAATATATTTTATTTCTGGTAGACCATGTGCAAGCATTCTCTGATGAAGTCAAGTCTGTGAACGTGAAGTAGTAACTGCAGATTTCGGTATCAACTATCTGTTTAATTTATTCAATTATATGACTGTCTACTTTCAAGGTTTTCTCTGTTATTCAATTTGAGTTATCAAGTATATCTTCAAGTTGTCTATACACATTTGCTATTATAGTGTGATAAGATTAACTGGTTTATGCTTTCAGAATTAAATCCTTTAAATCTATCATAATAACTGTGAAGACATTGTCATGGATCTGTAAGAAGAGTCATATAGTTAGGGTTTGTATTCTGTCTCCAATTTTTTTGATAAATCTGTTACAATTGCAGTATTATTATGATAGGTTCCTTCAAGCAGGGATTAAATCCTTTTAGATGAATGCAGGTAATTTGATTTTATCAATTGGATATATATAAGTATGGAACATTAACTATTTCCTTGCAGGGTTGTACAAGTTACATACCTATTCTTTTATGCCAAATAGTTCAAGTTTTTACCAAACAAACAATCATTTATTTCATGATCATACTGACTCTATATTCAATAAGGCACTGGTCTAGTATTTTCGTTATCACTTATACAAATTCACTTTAGATTTACTTAATTAGATTGCATTATTGTTTCAGCATTACAATTTAGATCATTTAGAATTAACTTGTTGTCTTTACATCTGTTTTATAATTTGTGACATTATCAATAGTTAGATTAATTCAGATCAAAGTAGTGATCATCTCTTTATCTACTTTATTAATTAGAGGTTTAACCGCCTAAGTCTGGCAGAGCTTGAAGTGAAGGGGGTTTAGCCATATCTACCCCGTGTCAGTTAGCCAAAAATGTCAAGAGAGCCTGGCAACCTCTTAGGGTTAACGACCTACATTTTTGAGACCTAACAGGTGGTCATGGCTTCATTATACTTGGGACCTGACCAATTCATTTAATATCATTGGCTATGTGAAGAAAAGAAAAATAAGGAATGTGTTGTCACTTGGTATGTTTTCCAAGATGAACTCACTACACATTACAATGACAATCTTATAGATGGCTACTTCAATCAGCTTACCAAATTAAGGCAAACAGGTATGATTAAGGATTATATTCATCAATTTTGAACTTTATCTTTAAGAGTGGAAAATACGGCAGCAAAAAAATTATTGGAGTTATTCCTTGGAGGCTTAAAGGATCACATCAAATATGAGGTACGCATGTTCTATCCAAATTCTATATCCTAGGCAATAATTATGGCAAGGCAGGTAGAGGAAAATTTTATGGTTAATAAAAGGCAAGGTTTGGTAAACATAAGGGATAAAAGCACTCCTACATGATCACTTCCTCAACTTACAAGATTAATGCCACAACAAATTAAAGAGAAGAGAGCAAAAGGGTTATGTTTTAACTATGATAGCAAATATAGAACTTGATGACATAAATGCACAGAAAATAAACTATTTTATATTGAAGGGTCAAGTGAGGAGGAAGAGGAAGAATAAATATTAGATGGTGACAATGAGTTAGATGAAGAATCAATAGATACTCAACCAATCATTTATTGTCATGCACTTGCTAGAGTTAGCGCCCTACAAACTCTCTAGGTGGTGGGTTTCTTGAAGAAAGAGAGAGCAACATTGATGATAGACTCGTGAAGCACTCACAACTTCATCAACAAGAAGTTATCTACTTGTCTGAATTGTTTTATATTTCCTACTCCAAAATTTTAGGTTCAAATTTCAAATGGGGGTATTGTCAATTGTTGAGAAAAATGTTATAGCATTAAATTAACCATGGGAGAATATCGACTTGATTTTCCAATGTTTGCTATTTCCATGGGTACGACAACTATTGTATTGGGAGTAGAGTAACTAATCACATTAGGGACAATTGAGATGAGCTTTCATGAGATTTCATTCAAAGGGAAGGATAGTTGAACTAAGAGGGTTGTGTGCAAAGTCCCAAAATAGTAAGCTCTCATCAAATGCAAAAGATGCTTAAAAAGGGGGTTGATGGATTTGTGGCATAATTATTTTCATTAGTAGCCTATCAACCAAATGTTTCTATCCAACTAGATCTACAAGCAAATATAGATTGTCACTCAATGGTTTTTGGAGATATGCCTCAAGGATTGCCTCCAAAAGGGATCAAGATCATGCCATTTAACTAGTACCAAGGATCTAACCACCCAGCATCAAGACTTGTAGGTAACCATATATACAAAAAAATGAAATTGAAAAGATAGTTCAGAAGATGCTAGAGGTAGGTATTATAAGGCATAGCCAGGTGCCTACTCCTCTCCCGTGGTGATGGTGCGTAAGAAGGATGACACTTGGCACATGTGTCTAGACTATAAAGAGTTCAACAAGTACACCATCAAAGATAAGTTTCTTATTCCAAACATCAATGATTTACTAGATGAATTGAATGGAGCTATGTTTTTTACAAAACTTGATCTTAGATCAGGTTACCACCAAATTTGAATTAAGGAAGAGGATATTCCCAAGACAACATTCAGGACTCACGAGGGTCGTTATGAGTTTCTAGTGATGCAATTTGGTCTTACTAATGATCCATCTACATTTCAAAGTTTGATGAATGGCATCTTTAAGACATTTTTGAGGAAGTTTATATTAGTGTTCTTTGATGATATATTGATTTATAACAAGATTTGGGAAGAGCATTTGCATCATATAGATCAAGCATTGCACATTCTCAAACAACACCACCTCTATGCTAAACCTTTCAAGTTTACTTTTGGTCTCAAAGAGGTGAAGTACTTGGGTAACATAGTGTCACATGAAGGACTAAAGGATGATCCTAACAAAATCAAGGCTATGAGAGAGTGGCCTATTCCTAAAACCATTAAGAACTTGAGGGGTTTCCTTGGACTCAATGGATATTATAGAAGATTTATGAAGAACTTGTGATAATGAAAAAGAGAACTCTACTATAATTCAATTCACTCTAAAATTAATGCTAATTTGTAAACTAGATTAACACCTCCTGGGATTAATTCGAATACTACAAATATAGACTCAATAATGAAAGATTTCATAAACATACCTAGAAGCAGAATAAAACACATAATAGAACTTATCACCAAAACTTGGGAGTCACAGCCAAGGACACTAGTGTGTCATGTGAACATCTACGCCATGCACTGTCATTCGTATGCCACCATACAGTTAGCAAGGTCTGGCAGTATTAGTCTAGGCTTTCTCAGAGACTTTTTGTTCAACATGTGAAGCTTCCTAATGATCTTGCATAGCAAAAACAAAAGGAAACACAAGCATATATCTAAGAAAGAAAAATGTAGAGGTAAAATGATTAATTACTAAAATATTAACAAGAAAACTTTAACCAAACACTATGTATTTGAGTTCTCTGAATGACTTGTTTTTGGTAGAACTAAAGAGAAATTTGGGACTACTAAGGAGTTCTCCAGGAATAGTCAAACCCCTACTTCGGTCTTTCAACCTCCATGAGTAGTCAAATGATAAAGAGATTGAGCAAAGTGTGTGGACCTATCCTAAGTGTGTCAAGGAGCTAGGATGCAATGACAATGTGATTCTAGAAGCACCTCCCCAGTCTACGAGGAGGACATTAGGCTAAGTGTGCAAAGTGACAAGGATGGAAAATAGGAAATGGGTTCAGAATAATGGATAGGGGTTTTGGAAGATGATCAAAATCAAGGGAATGCTCAGTGGAGAGCTGAAACTTCCCCATGGATTCACTTCTAGTGCTCTATAAGTAAATCTATTAGAAAATGCAGGGCTCTTAGGGAGCTCAATTCATGATAAATTGACAAAGAGAATTTAGAGAGTAAACATAGTGTGCTACTTACTAAAATGCACAATAGAAATAGAAAGTTTGGAGAATGAAGACAAGTAGCTTAGAGGAATACTGGGAGAAACTCCAACCTTTAAGCCTCTCACACGATCTATTCTCTCCTCAAATTTGAATCTACAAAATGGGATGTGAGAATTGTTGAACACACAAAAGTACTGAGAGGGGGGTGAATCAGTACTTAATCAAGTTCTTTCCTTCCAAAACATTCAAACAAATGTAAGCATTTAGACCATGAGAAATAAAAGAGCACATAAGCACACAACCATAACACCAGATCTACATGGAAAACCCTAGAGGGGAAAAAACACTGTGAGCAAGTTGCTTGGATCTACTGTCCAAATTTAGCCTCACAAATAAAACAAGTTTACAATAACATTTATGGGCTACAACCCAAAGGAAGTTGCAACTCCCTGATACACAGTTTTATGGGCTCCAACCCAAAGGAAGCTACAACTCCCTAAGGTGCTACAACACTTACAAGAAGAGGTTCCAACATCTATACCAAAACACTTGACTTAATTTGATTCTTCCACACCTCTGTTCTATCACAGCAGCAACACAACTTCTTCAAATACCTCTGCAACACAACACAATACTCCCTCTGTTATGAATCATGCATTAAAGCCCCTAGAGTTCATTCTCCACTTTCCAGATCATATATCTTTCTACACATACACATACATTCACTTTCACACTCGCACACTCTCACTCACACTCATACCTTCTTGCAACAATCTTGATCTTTCATTTATAAGCCCTGTAAGTCTTCAAAACTTCACCTCTGTTAGCCTAGATGACAACATGTACCATGAAACATGCAACGACCACACAAGTCAGTTCCCATATTAATTGCGACAATGTAGGAATTAAATCCCTTTATGCAATTCATACCAAGTGATCAACACGACCTATTTTACCTTAACACATATCTCAAATCTGGCGCACACTTCCAAACATATGGCACAATCACTCACACTCACAAAGTCGACATCATAAACACTTATCCTTCCATGCATTAGCTCAAGACCTAAAGTGGTACCAGAGACACAAAATAACATCATGCAGTTCACGCAAAAGCATTATCTGACATGAAAAGACCTTCTCATACATCACTTTCTCTGGTTTATACTTCTTCCTACTAACGCACACAAATAGACACTGATGTCGGTATCCCTTAGTCTGATTATACTGTCTTGAAATAGATCATTGAAAAACATATACTTGCGGTACTCCACAACACTTGAAATTTGAATTGAGCACACATACAGACAATCTAAACTTAACTTCCAAACAACAAAGCCAAATGTTATAGCATGGTGAAATACGGTGGCTTTTACTTTCTCCCTCTGACAATCCCAATCAACAACATGACTCATCCTTACTCTACTGACTCCGGAGAACCTCTGCGATACACTGTATCATTTGAGATTTGAATATATCATACCTCTCAACTGTATCTAACTATCCTCCAAGATGCAAGATCATATCTTCTAGTGAGGAGCAATGAGGAGCATTATACTGTCTCTTTGTGACTACAACATTATACCACTGTCTTCACTCTGCTAGCTTTGGAATGCTTTGCGGTAACTTTTATGTTCTGAAATTAAGATCATGCTTTCTTCATACTTGTCTTTGTCTAACTTCCAAACCACAAGGCCATAGCTTCAAATGCAGAGAAATGTAGAGCATTCTCCTAAGCTTCTGCAGTATAAATCCATGTGCCTTTGACAATTGAAACCTTATACACTTTCTCTCATACCTTATGTAAATCTATTCATCAAGAGACAATGAATATAACATTCACAATACAATAGACAACAATCACAACTCTTTTCATAAAAAACAAGGAACCATAACTTCTTCATGTCAATATATCCTACAACATGACAACTTTCACTTGTCCATGAACTTCAGAAGGTAAGGTACACCTGTGTACAGATGATACTGATCCAATAGCATGCTCATGACTTGCATCGTCATATTCTTCACCTCACAACTCCTCTGACCATCACTCCTTTGTCTACTCCTCTGATCATCAATCTTTGACTGTTGTTCTGATCATCACTCCTTTGTCTGCTCCTCTAACCATCACTCTTTGACTGCTCCTTTGATCATTACTTCTTTGACAGCATATACACGTCCACTCTCTTGTCATCAATGACAATAGTAGGCCTTCCACATTACAACTCTTTTGACATCAATGACAACATATGCAACAAGAACAAGGACCTATTATTGTGATTCTGTGCCTAAACCTCAAAGATAAACTAGCAAATGTAGAGCTCGAAGTTGATTGCAGCTATGGAGAAAGTGCTCAAGAATTTTTCAATTGTTCATCTTTGGCTTCTAGAATCCTAATTGCATTTTTATTAGAGGTACTTATTTTTTCATTTCTCATAGTAACTGAAGGCACTTGATATTTTTCTAGATTCCATTGGATTTGGTTTAGGGAATCATGCCCAGAATAGCCTGGCGCATCCGCGGGAAGCATTACAACAACCAATGATCATAATGATGCAATGACATGCAACTGTAATGTACAAATTATAGTAATATATGGTACAGGATGCCAACACATCGCACTTTCATGTTAGAAATGAAGGTTTTAAACTATTATAAATCCAATGTAGAATCAAATGGAGATTATAGGAAATCAAATCAATGATACAATGAAATAAAGGAACAGAAAAACTGAACACATAACATAGTGTTTACATGGAGAAACCTTTTCCAAAAATAATCGACACAAGAAGAGAAGCATCGGTCTGTATTAACTTCAATAGAGTTTACAATACATCACTAACAACCTCCTCTTTAGTCTTTAATCTAGCAACACCTATTTTTTTTCAGTCTCAACTCTCTACCACTCCACAGTCGTAATATAATGCCCTCGTTAAAAGAGTGTTGCATCTAGGGCAAAAAACCCTAACATAACTTCTACAATCAGATCTATGACCTAATGATGAACAGTTCAGATTGACAACGAAATTACAATATTTTACCAGGTAATTTTCTAAAAAAATTATTCAGGGGTGAGGATTGTACACTCAAAATCACGAATCGGTGGCCTGGGGTGGTTGAGTTGGCTTTGGCGCATTCATGGACCCTTTATCCTTGCCACAAGGCAAACCTCCACATCACTCTCACCCTCGTGGAAGTATCTAGCCGAGAGGAGGTGAGACACGGGGGTGGTCTGGCTCGTTTGAGAGCTAGAATTCATAGAGAGTGGTCGACCAGTCCTGGGGCCTTTATTGTTGTGCATTTGTTTGAATGCGGTGTTTTGTGACCGTTGTTGTAAAGATAACTATATGACCCGAAGGGTCATCAGTCACCGTTATTCTATTGGGATTTCTAATGTTCCAACGTTGTGTGGGTTGACTGTTGTTCTCATTGATGTTTCTTTCAAGTTGTCATTGTCTTTCATACTATTGGATGATTGCTTATTGTATTTGAAGTTCTCTGAATCTTTCTTGTTATTATTGAATTATCAATTGATCTTGTTGTTGTTTAGGGTGGATCTCCTCTATCTTGTCAAGGTTGCCTTCACCCACTCACCTCTAAGTCTAGGGCACATTAGTGAGCCTAAACAAGAGAGAGATGGTGTAAGCTAACCTTGACTTGACCTAAGGTTTGACTCTGTTGACTTTGTGTTGACCTTGTGATGAAACCAAGGGTTTTGACTAACGTTAACTAAACTTGACCTTGTGTTGGGACCAAGGGTTTGTAAACCTTCTACGCTGCTAATGTTTTTGTTCTTTTTTGTTTTTGTATGCATGCAAGCCTATATGAGTGCAAAACATTTTTTGTGCTTTTTTATGTTTATGGAAATGAAAGTGCTTTTTTCTATCCTAGGAATTAGAAAATGAATGCAAACTAGTATGAGATTACCTAATGCAATGTAATCTATGTTTTTGGTTTGATTTCCTGAATAGGTGGATTGATTTAATCTAGGAAACAAAAATTACAGTTAAATAAAACTAATCTATGAACTTTAGAAAAGGAAACTAATTTAACAATGCAAATCTACTTCGCCTATCAAGGAAAAAGCAACATGCATTTACTATTCACAAGAGCAAAGTTTGATTATCTAATTACTATGAAATGAAAAAAAAATGAAGGAACCTGGAATGAAGAGACGTGTGATCCTCCACTACCCTCACAAATCCTTGTATGGCAACCTCTAATCCTCTTACAACAGTGGGTTGATCCTCTTGGCAATAATAAGAAAAGAGAAGCAAAAGAAGCTTTTGAAGCTTTGAAATGAGCTCAATGAGAGCTTGATGAGCAATGTGGCTTGTGATGTGAGTAGCGTATCGATGCAAAATGAGCTTTTAGAAAAGCTATATGAGATAACAAATAAAATCAAAAGGCTCTAACATCCTATGTGAGCATATGGATGTTTGATTTGGAGAGCAATAACCTACAAGAACTATGTGCACAAGTGAAATTGCCTCCCTTTGTGCTTGAGGGAAGGGGTATTTATAGGTTTGAAGAAGGGAAGAGAGGTGGAGAGGAAGAAGAGTTAACTCAATTTGATTGAAGAGTTAACTTAGAAGACACAAGAGTGATCTGGGATAAAATTGGAGTGATCTACCCAATTATAACTTATCACTCAAGAAGAAGTGAAGAAAAAGAATGCATGGGTTGATAACTAAAGATGAAAAAGAGCTAAATATGCATGCTTGGGTGCATGAAATAGTTAACTCTATATTTCACATGAAATTCCATGCAAACATGAAGAAAAACAAGCAAAATGGAGCTATTTTTGGCCAAAATTTCTAGTTATTTCGTGGCTGGGAAAAATGGCAAGGTCACCCCTTTCACCAGTCAGGGTCACCTGGGGACGACACATGGGTGACCCTCAGAGGAGGACACTTGGGTTGAAGTGCATGATGGGAGATGGAAGAGGAGCAGAAAAGAAGGGGATCTGCCTTTGAAAATAGGTCAAACAGGGGTCAAAAACCAAATCTCCACTTGTAAAAGTAGGATCTCCTGGGGGAAATCTAGAAATAATAGGGGGAGATTTGGATTGGTTGAGTGAAACTAAAAACTGAAAGCGGGAGATGGCTTGGGAGGACCTCTAGAAGGCCTCTAGGGGTGGGAATGGATGAAAAACATTGGGGAAAGGTGAAAACACAACAAATGGACTAATACAAGGTCTAGGAATGAAGTCGCAAGCACATGAAATGCAAATTGACAAATGTCAAAAAGTTTTGAAAGTGAAGAGAGAGAGAACGACAAAGGGGAAGCAACACAAGGAGGAAGAAAACACATGTCACCAAGAGAATTATTGTTGAGAGGATGTTATTTCATGCTTACATGTATGTGACAAGGATTGTGAGTCATCATCGGGGTCCTCATGGAGGTTGTGCATGATTTTGGTGCTTATAGGGACAGGATCCAAATGTAGCTGAAACAAGACCGCTGCTTGGTGAATACATCTTCCCTTATGGAAATTTACAAACAACATTAGGAGTAATCAATTACATAGGATTTACAAGGTTGATGGCACCTTAATCCTAACATTTCATTCAGGGATAATAACCCCAAATTTAGCATGAAGGTGCAGAAAGGGTTTAGAAATAATCTTCTAATTCAAATCTTGGAAATGAATGTATGTTTGGGAGATGACCTAGGTTAAGTTCACATGGGGGGGTCATCCAGGCAAGTGCAAGGCAATGTGAAATTGCAAGGTATGTAATTTTTGATGCTACATTTTGCCTCCACTTTAGCAGGCTGAAAGTGCAGGATACTAAGCATGCTAAAGTACAACAATGAAATACTAAAATGAAATCAATATATAAAAAAGATATTATGAAGCTGTAGAGATTCCTCGAATGGAGAGCATGATGCCCCCGATTTAGAACCTACAAAACCATAGTAACACGTAGTCTTGCAAGGTAAAGGATTAATTTCAATATAATTTGAAAAATAAAGGTGTTAGTGAATCATATAATCTAATACACGAAAAAGCACAAACATACTATACACAGGAAAACAAAGCACACATAAAAAAAGATAAAAATGCTTTAGGGGATGAAAAAAAGTAAAAACAAATGTTGCAGGGAGTGGTGATAGAATGTTACTAGGAATGGTAAAAGAATGCTTCTAGAGCGCTAAAAGATGTTGCAGGGAGAAATGATAAAACACTTCTAGGACTGGTAAAAGATGTTGTAGGGAGTAGGGTTATCAATGTGCACATTATGAAGTAGTATTGTAGGAATGTCCCCAAGCAAGGGCACAAAAGACATCATCGAAACAAACAAAATCCTTTAAAAAATACCAAGGGATCTACAAGCTTGAGTTTAGTATAAATATAGTGAGAGTGATAATCATGAAGGGACAAGGACTGAACTATCATCATTCCTTATGCATGTAGAACAACAAGAACATAGGAAGAATAACACATGAAAACAAAATAGACAAAAGCATTTTGGGTCAACATGGAAGAGACCTAAATGTCTCAATGCTTTGCATTATCCCCAGAATATCAAGAAATTTTTAAGGTTACAACAAATAAAAGATTTCAAGTACATATAGAAGAATGTCACAACATTTTTTGTTTCCCCTGTATCCATGTCCCTACAAGGGAAGCATGGGTCCTCCAGGAGAAACTAACAAGTACACATCAATAAAGCACACGAGGATAACAAATAATTAGGCAAACCACATGTAATATGTGAACTTAGAATGCAAAATAGAAACAAACATAAACAAAATATGCTTCTTATTTTAGACTTACACAAAACAAGGTTAGACCATAAAAATAGAAGATAAACTAACCAAATGCAAATTCAAAACACAAATTCTATACCTCCCATTTGTTGTGAATGATGTGATCCAATGGATGATAGATGATGTTTGATGTCAGTTGCTTTGAAGTCCCAGCAGCATGCACTTGCATTCAAAAAGTGTGTTGGAAATGGCTTGAGGGGGATAAAATTTATAGATTTTTGGGATGAGGATTGGATGGATGAGAATGGTTGAGAGGAGAGGGTGAATGAGAAGCCTCCAAGTGGCATCTCCTGATTGATGCCCATGATGAGGATTGGATTGAGAGTACATGAATGAACAAGATTTTCTAGGAGAAGATGGAGGGTGATGATTGAAAGGTACATCTTAGTATCTTGTGCAATCTCTCACACTTGTGTGAGAGGATTACTTGTCATAATCACATGTGTGAGAAGTCTCATCACGCATCCCCATGTTTCCTCTCACACAAGTTTGAGAGACATGGGGAAGAGTGGATGTGACAAGCAATCCTCTCACATATGTGTGAGAGACATAGGGATGAGTAAATGTGACATGTAGACCTTCTCACACACATGTGAGAGTCACACGAGTCACATGTGTGAAATGGAGGGTAGGGATTAAAAGATTGAATGGAGGGCTAGGATGAAAAGTTGGTTAAGATTGATGATGTGGATTAGTGAATTTTTAATTAAAGGAAATGGTGATGTGGATTTAGCCTAGGTAATTAAATAAAATGATTTATTTAATTAACTAATGCTAGGATATTAGTTAACATTAAGATAATCTAATTGAATAGAATTAATTAGTTGAGGGGTAACCTAATTAATTAATTAGTGCAGGGATGGGTATGAGATTAATAGGATGAATTTAGTTGTAGCATAGTGGTTAATTTTAGGTGTCTACACCACATACATATATATAAATAGATGCTACAAAGGTACTACTACTCAGGGCGAGAAACTAGCAATACATCCTTCTCCCAATCTTGATCATTATGGTGGGACGAAGATTGATAAGCTAGTAGGACCACAACTAGAACAGTACTAAGTCAAGATTCATCATCAAAAATTGGAAGGATGGTTGCTAGAGCAATGTCCCCCTCAACATCCTTAGGTGAGGTGAGGGTCAAGGATCTCATAAAATATTAATGACAACAAGGGAATGTTAACACAGGCCATAAACTCCTCAATAGAGGAGGGTGCTATAACAATCATGTCATATATAACATCAAAGTTCTAAAACAAGACTAAACATATATATTTACCAAGAGATAAAATATACAAGATGAAAAGATAGTAATTTTTTTTAATTTAATTTTAAACTCAAGTTACAACAATTTGTATAATTTCTTTTCTGAAATAAACAACATGATATAATATACATAGATGACATTTTGTTTTTACAATTACAAATATCTGCAATAGATAAAGTTTTACACAGTCTTTTTAAACACAAGTCACGAAGATATATTACATCCGAAAATATGACATCTTTATCGCAAGCCTAGGCATGTCTTCTGCTAGAGAGAGAGAGCATCTTCCCAGTTCTTTGTCTCCAACTATAGGCCAACGGTCTCCCACACATCTTCCACATAGGAAGTGGCCCTACCCTTCATGAAGAACATAGACCAAAGGTGACCAACGATAATTTGCCATTTGAGCACATAGTGTTGTATCCTACATAACTCTATCGATCATACAACCCTAGATACCCTCTAGCTAAGTATGATCATTCCAATAGGGTATGCAATCCAGATATGGTGAACTGACAATGCACGCAGAGACGTAAGCATTACTTTAGCCAAAGATTCAATATGAATAGATGTTTGCAATGAACGTAGTCGCAATGTTCACCCACCCCAACTCGACTTGGATACTATCATATTCCTACAGTTTGACTAGGTCAACTATGTTTTATCATATAGTCTTGACAACTTCAATATTCTAGTCTTCCCGACTTAGACCTGTTTTCAAACATTGTCATTGTTCCATAGATCTCATGGATTTACTTTTATACAAGGATATCCCTTTGCATCCTTGCATTACCTAAGTTCCATGACTTATCGACACTTATTTAAACTTAAGTCGATTTGTAAACAATGTAATAGGTTATCAAACCAAGGATAAACATTATCGATAAGGACATGTCATTCTTTCGACAAGTAAATAAAATGAACATTATTATTTAGGGTACTCGACCTTCTTTGTCGACCCATATATAAATAGCTAAAACAAGTTGTAACCCAAAGGGTACATTTAATAACTTTACCCTACTAGGTCAATCCAGGGTTTGTCTTTCCTTTTCCATGATAATGGAATATCAAACAATCAATTCTAGAAAGAATAGTGTTTGAGTAAATGATTTTCCTTTAGTCTTCTTTCAACTTAAGGTCGTTCCAAACTTCCAAACAAGTCTACTTTAAAATATAAGATAATACCTCAATAACAATAATGCCAAACGATTCAACTCCAAGTCTAAGCTTCTCCCAAATTTAGATTGATTCTAACTTGGTTGATAGTCTAATCCCATTTGTTATGCATTTGAATTCATGTTTAAAGTTCTCCTTTTGCATACTGAACTATATAGAGTCAAAAATAAATGAGTGTTTTCATCTGAGTTGATGTAGGGAAATCCACTCACTTTGAAAATCCCTCGAGCAAAGTTTTCTCCTAATGATATTAATATCCATTTGAAACTAGAGTTTTCTAAGAGCAAGAGAATATTATTTTCGAGGCATTTAAAGAGTTGCAAATTCCTTTTTTTGTCAAGTAAGAATAAACATTCATAGTTAGAGTACTTGCCCCTTCGTTGTTGATCTATTTAGTGATCGCGAAGGTTTAGTATATAAAATTTCCCTATTGGGTCAAGTTTAGGTTTTGGTCTATCCTATTCCATCATAATGGAATAACAAACATATATTTGTTGATAACTGACAGGGGGGGTGAATCAGTTATCCTTAATTCAGTTCAAACACTTAAATCCACTTCAGTTAATCAATAGCATAGCAATTAATCATTCATGAAAGTATAAGACATAAACACCAGAGCAGATACACATCAACACATGAAACACCAAGATTTTGACGTGGAAAACCCGGTTAAGGGAAAAACCACAGGGTGATTAACCCAAGGATTATTCTTTGTTAGAAGAATAAGAAAAATAGATGGCACATGCCAATTAGGGCTCACTGCCCGAGCACACTGCTCACAAGGAGGCACACTGCCTACAAGAGACACATTGTCTACAAGATAACAAGTATTACAAACTTGAACTGGAGATTGACATCTTTACCATGTTTGGATCAGTTCCATTTAAGCCCAAAAACTCCTGCTCTGCCTTTCACACTTCTCTTCGCTATATCACTCTCATCACCGCAAGACACACTTCAAAATGAATTAACAAACCCTTATTTATACAAGGCATCAACTTAGGAACAATCATCTAAGTCAGAAAACACCTACAAGATCATTCACAAGACGTGTAATACATCCAGTTGGCTTGTCTCAGGAAGAACACCAACAACCGGTAGTCTTTACATCAAATCCAAACTCTAACTTTAATGCAGACCGCTAATAAGAATTGTACACGATCCAAGGATCACCAAAACCTTTTCTGTGTCATTAAGAACATCCACACTTTATTAGCTTACTGGAATTCTTTTCTTTTTCATCCGAAACTTCAAGAACACAGTCTGTCGTCACTGTCACAATACAAAAGGTTCTTCCGGACCTCCAAACAATGCACAAATTAAGTTGTCACTTCATACTGACTTCTTCAACACTCCCTCCAATCCGCAGAATGAGAGAATGTAATTCCGGAGCTCACCAGACCAATCTGTGACACTCTGTCACCACTGAATGCCTGCTGGAACCGGTTCTACTTGAGCGAACATAACTTCTTCAGATCTTCATGTGGACCTCTGAAATCTTAACTGGAACATCTCAAGACTCATATCTACAAACCCTTTAATCCGCATCCTCTGATCCTCAACCTATTGAGTACTTTTGCCTTCTTCTCATCACCGTTCTTTACTGTTCCTGATTGAGACTAATTTTCTCAATATCCTCAGCACACATCTCATCCAATCCTTCTTATCAATGCAATATGAGTATGTTGACATCAATGACAACATTGGTTAACCTCATACTTGCAACAATATTCCCATAATATAATAATATAATACACAGAAAAATATTCACCCTACGTATTATTTTGACTATAAGGTCATTTCTAGGTTTCACAATTCTTGACTAGAAAGAAGATTAATTATTGTTGATCTGTCCACTAAGGGCTTGCTTAGGCTTTATCAACTAGATTAATCTTCCTTAAAGAAAACTTAAATAAAATAATCATAAGGTTTGACTAAGTTCAAATACTTAAACTAGTTGCCATTTTAAATAACCATAATTACTAAGGTCTTATTCCCCTTATACCATAATAATGGGATAATAAAATTTCATATTCTAAAAAGGATCCATGATTTAAATAAGTGAAATTCCTCTAGTATTTTCATCTGTGAGGTCATTATAATCTTTCCAAGCAATTCTAACTCTTATATAAGAGACAACCCTAGTTAAAAGCTAAACAATGGTCTCTAATCATATTCCACCTCATTTTTGAATAACTTAATATCAAAGGATGTAAAATAAAAGACTATAAGATGATTACTAGAAGCTTAGCATTATTACTCATAATAAGTTTACTCAATACAACGTGAAGCTTTGTTCACATAAAAAGTATAAATAGACTCATGGTTCTAAAAGTACAAAAGATTATGATGTCTATAATATTCTATGACTTATGTTAATTAGCATGTAATGTTTCCTACTTAAACTTATACTGAAGTTAAGATGTATAGTCTCATATAAATCGATAACACATCATCATGCTTTATCTGTTCGATGTTATCATACGAGAGTAGTTATCAAAGGCTCTCATCGATTTTAACATTCAACTATCTTTTCCATAAAACTTTTACTCAACTAAGCTCATATATATATATATATATATACATATCATTTACTAAAATAGAACAAAAGCAGTGTTCCAATCATTCATTCAATCAAACCTTCGTTGAAAAACTAAATGGGTATATAGTTATGACAGACGTAGGCATATCTTATCATAGAGGCTCTCTATCTTACAAGAGTCGGCCTTATTGGACACAAACAATAATTCATAGCTTCAAAGAAACTAGGATATAAAATCAAGTATCAAATACAATGCAATATATATCAAATAAGGAAAAGAACCTAGTCTAAAAGTTTGAGTATTCTTCCTGCTACGTTCTACCTCATCACAGATAGCTAATAGGTCGTAGCCTATCCTTTTGCTGAGTATAATGTTATCACCCTTTGCTCTGCTTATTAACTGAAATTCCCAAGCTTTTCCTACCGTTTACAGAGTGCTCTCCTCCTTCTGACTCAAAGAGAGTCGTCCCTTTTAAAGCACTACACAACTCAGCTATGAGTTGGTTCCCTATTCTCCACAACTATTAGTCATTAAGACTCCACTACTAAACAGTTAAAAATGACCTCCTCAAGGCTGCAACATTTCCAACAAGTATCTTTATTTGCTCCTATAATACAGCCCTCACGACTCTATTATTGAGTCACTTTTGTAAACAAAAGAAAATAGGAATAAATGCCCTATGTCAGACAGTTATAATAGATCACTATTAATACGTGGAAACTCCACTTAATAGAACTTATTAGGTTTGATAATGCTAATGTGGGGATCCATATGTGAAGATGAATTACCACCCTCACTCCACAAATTTTGACGCCATAATGAAAACGGCTCAAAGTTTCATTAAACCATAAATAAGTGTTTGTTAAAACTTCTTTTATGATGAGGGGATTCCAATAAGCATTACCTACGGCCACTCCAAGTTATATGCCAAAGATATCGTGGCATAATAATTACCACTAAACTCCCATCATGGTTCCTTTAGAAAATAATGACTCTAAGGTAGACAATTACAAAGATGACCACAACATAATTGTTAGAAAAGGTGGTTACTCAAAATATTAAACATATTAATAATAATAGTAGTCATGAACCATATTTATGACTTTGTTCAAGATTCAAATAATAATGTGATGAAAGACTCACAAAAACGTGATAGGGTCGAGTTCAATTCCCCTTCACTACGACACACTTCTTTACGTCAACTCGACTTACCAAGAAAGTACATACGACATTAAATGTCAACAATTTAACCATCTACGTTTTGATGACTCATACACAACTATTTGCAATATGACCAAAGAAGGGTCGCATTAGTCGTAAACGACTAACTTTCTATCCTGACAACATCGTTTTCTACAAAAAGACAAGGTTGACACACAATTAACCCAAAAAGGAATCTTAAAGACATCGATAACCTGTCGAGTCGATCCAAGAATTAACCAATAAAACGTGACTTACCTTAATCATCTAGAGTTATTTAACTATTTGAACACTATACTCATTTAGAAAATGACCACTTATAACCCAAGATCTATTCTCCTCTCCTCGGAAGATACTCTCTCTCTCTTTCCCAAAGAGTCATTAAGAACCTGTTATCCTGCATATAACTTGCAATCACCAGATTATGATTAGTGCATTGTTAGTCCATTCATAGACCTTATGAATAATAAACCAAATTCTCATAACATAAATTACTAAATCATTACATCATATGCATTGCATTTAATCACATAATTGATATTCAATAAAATCAATATTTTCAAATGACATTTAACCCAACATCAAAGTATTTATCCAATAGATTCACTTCTATCCATGTAAAAGTAAAAAGTAAAAACAAGCCAAAATTAGGGATGTAACATATCTCTCCCCTAAAGATTCATCGTCCTCGATGATTCAAAGTATCAAAATATAATTAAAAACAAGTTTTTGTTTAACTAGTAAAAGGATGAAATAAATGACAAAATTTCTGATAACATTCATTGTAGTCCCCCCCTGTTGAACTATCCTCTGCATATTGGTCCCATTGGACCTTGCACTTCAAGCATTTAAGAAGCTCGATCATAACCATTCCTGGGTTTTGTACTTGTAAAACATTCTAGGAATATAATAATCATCTATTATATATATTTTCCAAATTTGAATCTTTAAATGCATTATGCCTCCTGGAAATAGCTGATATTAGATTGATTCTACAATCTAGAATTGATAACTTCAAGAATTTTCAAAGTCCTTTATATATAGGACCTAGTTTGGAATACGATCCATACTTTATGAAACTTTTTCTGGGGTTTGATCCTCAAAAGAACTTTTCTTCTCTAATTGAGAACTATCTTAGTGTACGCTTAACATCAACGTAACTTTTCTATTTATTATTAGTTTTTGCTAATCTTTTCTGATCAGCTTAATCTGTTCATCCATTTCTGACAACATTTCTAGACTAATGCTAATCCTATCTTCTAGCTTACCCAACTTATAGGAGTTCGACATCTTTTTCTGTCTAATGTTTCAAATGGAGTCATCTTAATAGCAAAAAGTTAGGTATTGTAATAAAAAAAATTCACAAGTGGTAAGTAGTCTCCCCACTTATATTACTGATCCATGCAATACATTTGTAACAAATCCTCCAAAACCTAGTTAACTCTCTCAGTTTAACCATCTGTTCTCATAATGATAAGTTGTACTCTTATTAAGTTTAACCCCTAGCGCAGAGAACAAAGTTTGTTAAAACCTTGACGTTACACGCGCATCTCTATCCGAGATAATCTCTTCCGGAACTCTATGCTATTTAAACATTTCCTGAACAAATTTGTGAGCCAAATACTAGTGTTCCATTAGTTAAATTCCCTGGTATGGAATGTGCTACCTTTGTGAGTTTTTTTTAACCATAACTAAAATGGCGTCATGTCTATTCCTAGACATTGGAAGACTCTGAACGAAGTCCATACTTATGACTTGCCATTTCCATTCTGGTACATCATGTGGATACAATAGTCATATGGAGTGTTGATGTTCTACTTTTTCCCTCTGGCACTCCAGACAACTTGCTACAAATCTTGCAACATCATTCTTCATTCTTTTCATGAAATAAAGAGGTTTTGCATCTGCTAGAAGTTTAGTTACTCATGGATATCCTAAGTATGGTGCAGTGTGCACTTCTCTCCACACAATATTTCTTAATTTGGCTACATTAGGAACATGCATTCTTCCTTTGTATCTCAATAGTCCATCAGACTCAAAATGAAACCCATCATACCTTGAATCTTTAGGATTTACCATAAGAGCTTGCTTGACTTGCTCATAATATTCATCACCTGATAAATTTTGCAACACTAAATCTTTAAAGTTTGCATGAATAGAGACAATTGAAGAATATGTCCTCTCCGACTCAGAGCATTAGCTACTATGTTCTCTTTTTCTTTGATATAGTTTATTTCAAAATCATAGTCAGATATCAACTCTAACCATCTCCTTTGTCAAGCATTCAGATGTAGTTGATAAAATATGTACTTCTGACTTTAGTACAAAGATTTTACCTAGAAAATAGTGTCACCACATTTGCAAAGCATGTGCAACTGCTGCTAATTCCAGATCATGTGTGCATATTTTTTCTCATAAACTTTCAGCTTCCTCGAATCATAGGCTATCACTCGCCCATCTTGTATAAGCACACCCCTTATTCCTTCTCCTGAGGCATCAATTATTACCTCAAACTATCCTTGGAGGTCGGGAACTCACAAAATTGATGTTGTTGTTAATTTCTCTTGTAATAGATCAATTACCTCTTGACATTTATCTACCCACTCAAATCACTTCCCTTAACCATTTCAGAACCCCTTGCACATGTTGATAATATTCTCCTTCATTCTTGGAATAAATAAGTATATCATCCAGAAAGATTAGAACAAACTTGTCTATACAATCTCTAAACACATTGTTCATGAGATTCATGAATGTGACAGAGGCATTTGTAAGTCCAAAAGGTAACACTGCAAACTCATAGTGCCCATTTCTTGTCCAAAAAGTTGTTTTATGGGTATCCTCATCCTTCAATCTTAACTGGTGATATATTGATCATCAATCAATCTTTGCAAATGCTACAGCTCCACGCATCTATTCGAAGAGATCACCAATATGTGGTAAAGGATATTTGTTCTTTATCGTTGATTTAATGAGCATGCAATACTAAATACACAATTGCAGAGTAACGTCCTTTTTTCTTGACAAAGATAACTAGTACACCCCATGGTGAAATACTGGATCTAATCAAACCTTTAGCCAATAATTCTAGTAATGGGGCTTTTAATTCCATTAATTACGTAGTTGTCATATGGTAAGGTACTTTTCTAGGTAACTTATCCCAAAACTCTAGGAGGAATAAAATTTTTAATTGCTCCAATCACCTGTTCCATCAAACTTTGGTGGAATGACTTTCTTCATATCTTAGGAAAGTTCTAAGGCAAGCCTATCCTTTGCTTCCTTTTAGGGTCTATGGTTCTCAGGGTTCACACTACTCACACTATGGTCTTGGTGATCTTCCCTGCTCATCCCATGAGAAAATTTTCCCCCTTCAGGGTTTTCCTTGATCTCTTACTTTCTTTTCCAAGTTACCAAGTCTCTCCTTGTTTTTTTACAAACATGATTTAGGATTGTCTAATTTGTCCATGAGATTAACTTGTGGGTTATTCTCTTCTTGACTCACCCAGGTTTGTTTTTGTACGAAACATGTCATTTTTCTCTCACCAGAAAATAATAAGTTATCTAATAGTTTTTTGAATCTAATACGACTCAACAAAACATATTTAACTCATAATAATCAACAAATTGGAACAAAACATTCTCATCTTTATTATAATTTATTCAAGAGTAACTACATCCTTATTTATATAGTTGATACGACAAGACTACATGTCACTGTCAATTTAAGGATCTTTGAATTAAACAAACTTAGAGGGTGGATGTACACACAGGTACTCCTCCAACACCTCTTTTCCTACAACAGAAGCATAGCAACTACCTCCAAGTAACATGTCGTAACTGGATACAGTTTACTAGGTTTTACTACACAAGTAGCAGTAGTAGGATTCTTGGCCAGTTCAAAACATTCTTTTCTTTCTAGCCATATATGCTTAAGTGCATCAGCAAAAGTCTCTGAATCCTCCAGCCATGCACCCTCAATATAATTAATATGCTCTTTAAGTTTAACTTCCTCGATAGGTTCCTTCTTAACTACTAACTCAGGCAAATGATGGGGAACAAACTTTCTAGCAGTTTTCTTGGTTCTTCTCCGTGCCATTCTGGCACAAGAAATTCAAACATTAGCTGACCACATAATGTTGACTATAGGTTAGCATAGTGGACTCATAAGCCCTAGTGCCAACCCTGGTAGCTCTGATACCATATGTAACATCCAAGTTCTTAAACAAGACTAAACATAGATATTTACCAAGAGACAAAACATACAAGATGAAAATATAGTAATTTTTTTAAATTTAATTTTAAACTCAAGTTACAACAATTTGCATAATTTCTTTTCTGAAATAAACAACATGATATAATATACAGAGATGACATTTTGTTTTTACAATTACAAATATCTACAATAGATAAAGTTTTACAATCTTTTAAAACACAAGTCACAAATATACATTACATCTGAAAATCTGACATCTTTATCACAAGCCTCGACATGTCTTTTGCTAAAGAGAGAGAGAGAGAGCATCTTCCCAGTGCTTTGCCTCCAACCACAGACCAGCAGTCTCCCACACATCTTCCACATAGGAAGTGGCCCTACCCTTCACGAAGAGCATAGACCAAAGGTGACCAACGGTAATTTGCCATTTGAGTACATAGTGTTGTATCCTACATAACTCTATCGATCATACAACCCTAGATACCCTCTAGCTAAGTATGATCATTCCAATATCTAGATACAATGAACTGACAATGCACGCAGAGACGTATGCATTACTTTGGCCAAAGATTCAATATGAATAGATGTTCCCAATGAACGTAGTTGTAATGTTCAACCACCCCAGCTCAACTTGGATACTATCATATTCCTATAGTTTGACTAGGTCAACTATGTTTTACCATATAGTCTTGACAACTTCAATATTCTAGTCTTCCCGACTTAGACATGTTTTCAAACACTATCATTGTTCCATAGATCTCATGGATTTACTTCTATACAAGGATATCCCTTTGCATCCTTGCATTACCTAAGTTCCATGACTTATTGACACTTATTTAAACTTAAGTCGATTTGTAAACAATTTAATAGGTTATCAAACCAAGGATAAACATTATCGATAAGGACACGTCATCCTTTCAACAAGTAAATAAAATGAACGTTATTATTTAGGGTAGTCAACCATCTTTGTCGACCCATATATAAACAGCTAAAACAAGTTGTAACCCAAAGGGTACATTTAATAACTTTACCCTACTTGGTCAATCTAGGGTTTGTCTTTCCTTTTCCATGATAATGGAATATCAAACAATCAATTATAGAAAGAATAGTGTTTGAGTAAATGATTTTCCTTTAGTCTTCTTTCGACTTAAGGTCGTTTCAAACTTCCAAACATGTCTACTTTAAAATATAAGATAATAACTCAATAACAATAATGCCAAACGATTCAACTCCAAGTCTAAGCTTCTCCCAAGTTTAGTTTGATTCCAACTTGGTTGATAGTCTAATCCCATTTGCTATCCATTTGAATTCATGTTTAAAGTTCTTCTCTTTTTGCATACTGAACTATATAGAGTCAAAAATAAATGAGTGTTTTCATCTGAGTTGATGTAGGGAAATCCACTCACTTTGAACATCCCTTGAGCAAAGTTTTCTCCTAATGATATTAATATCCATTTGAAACTAAAGTTCTCTAAGAGCAAGAGAATACTATTTTCAAGACATCTAAAGACTTGCAAATTATTTTTTTGTCAAGTAAGAATAAACATTCATAGTTAGAGTACTTGGCCCTTCATTGTCGATCTATTTAGTGATCACAAAGGTTTAGTAAATAAAATTTCCCTATTGGGTCAAGTTTAGGTTTTGGTCTATCCTATTCCATCATAATGGAATAACAAACATATATTCCCATTAGATAATAATATAATACACAAAAAAAGATTCACCCTAGGTATTATTTCAACTATAAGGTCATTTCTAGGTTTCACAATTCTTGACTAGAAAGAAGATTAATTATCGTTGATATGTCCACTAAGGGCTTGCTCAAGCTTTATCAACTAGATTACTGTTCCTTAAGAAAACTTAAATAAAATAATCATAATGTTTGACTAAGTTCAAATACTTAAACTAGTGGCCATTTTAAATAACCATAATTACTAAGGTCTTATTCCCCTTATACCATAATGGGATAATAAATTTTCATATTCTAGAAAAGATCCGTGATTTAAATAAGTGAAAGTCCTCTAGTCTTTTCATCTGTAAGGTCATTATAATCTTTCCAAGCAATTCTAACTCTTATATAAGAGTCAACCCTAGTTAAAAGCTAAACAATGGTCTCTAATCATATTCCACCTCATTTTTTAATAACTTAATATCAAAGGATGTAAAAGAAAAGACTATAAGATGATAACTAGAAGCTTAGCATTATTACTCATAATAAGTTTACTCAATACAACGTGAAGCCTTGTTCACATAAAAAGTATAAATAGACTCATGGTTCTAAAAGTACAAAAGATTATGATGTCTATAATATTCTATGACTTACGTTTATTAGAATGTAATGTTTCATACTTAAACTTATACTCAAGTTAAGATGTATACTCTCATATAAATTGATAACACATCACCATGCTTTATCTATTCGATGTTATAATACGAGACTAGTTATCAAAGGCTCTCATCGATTTCAACATTTAACTATCTTTGCCATAAAACTTTTACTTAACTAAGCTCGTATATATATATATATATATATATATATATATATATATATATATATATATATATATATATATATATATATATATATATATATATATCGATGTACATATCAATAGTGGGTATGAGTTTTCCATAGTCGATGAATTAAGAGAGATAGTGCTTCTGGATTAAACTGTGTGTGTTTTTGCTTCAATATCATTTACTAAAATAGAACAAAAGCAGTGTTCCGATCATTCATTCGAACCTTCGTTGAAAAACTAAATGGGTATACAGTTATGATAGACGTAGGCATATCTTATCATAGAGGCTCTCTATCTTACAAGAGTCAGCCTTATTGGACATGAACAATGATTCATAGATTCAAAGAAACTAGGATTTAAAAACAAGTATTAAATACAATGCAATATATATCAAATAAGGAAAAGAACCTAGTCTAAAAGTTTGCTTATTCTTCCTGCTACGTTCTACCTCATCACAGATAGCTAACGACTCGTAGCCTATCCATTCGTTGAGTACAATGTTATCACCCTTTGCACTGCTTATTAACTAAAATTCCCAAGCTTTTCCTACCGTTTTCAGAGTGCTCTCCTCCTCCTGACTCAAAGGGATTCCTCCCTTTTAAAGCTCTACACGACTCAGCTATGAGTCAGTTCCCTATTCTCCACAACTATTAGTCATTAAGACTCCACTACTAAATAGTGAAAAATGACCTCCTTAAGGCCGCAACATTTCCAACAAGTGTCTTTATTTGCTCCTACAATACAACCCTCATGACTCTGTTAGTGAGTCACTTTTGTAAACAAAAGAAAATAGGAATAAACGCCCTATGTCAGACAGTTATAATAGATCACTATTAATACGTGGAAACTCCACTTAATAGAACTTATTAGGTTTGATAAACGTGGGGATCCATATGTGAAGATGAATTACCACCCTCACTCCACAAAGTTTGATGCCATAATGAACACAGCTCAAGGTTTCATTAAACCATAAATAAGTGTTTGTTAAAACAACTTCTTTTATGATGAGGGGATTCCGATAAGCACTACCTACGGCCACTCCAAGTTATATGCCAAAGATATCGTGGCATAATAATTACCACTAAACTCCCATCATGGTTCCTTTAGAAAATAATGACTCTAAGGAAGACAATTACAAAGATGACCACAACATAATTGTTAGAAAAAGGTGGTTACTCAAAATATTAAACATATTAATAATAATAGTAGTCATGAACCATATTTATGACTTCGTTCAGGATTCAAATAATAATGCGATGAAAGACTATCACAAAAATGTGGTAAGGTCGAGTTCAATTGCCCTTCACTACAACACACTTCTTTACATCAACTCGACTTACCAAGAAAGTACATACAACATTAAATGTCAACAATTTAACCATCTACATTTTGATGATGCAAACACAACTATTTGCAATGTGATCAAAGAAGGGTCACGTTAGTTGTAAACGACTAACGTTCTATCCCGACAATGTCGTTTCCACAAAAAGATAAGGTTGACACACAACTACCCCAAAAAGGAATCTTAAAGACATCGACAACCTGTCGAGTCGATCCAAGAATTAACCAATAAAACGTGACTTACCTCAATTGTCTAGAGTTATTTAACTATTTGAACACTAGACCCATTTGGCAAATGACCACTTATAACCCAAGATCTATTCTCCTCTCCTCAAAAGATACTCTCTCTTTCTCTCCCAAAGAGTCGTTAAGAACTTGTTATCCTGCATATAACTTGCAATCACCAGATTATGATCAGTGAATCATTAGTCTGTTCATAAACCTTATGAATAATAAACCAAATTCTCATAACATAAATTACTAAATCATTACATCATATGCATTGCATTTAATCACATAACTGGTATCCAATAAAATTAATATTTTCAAATGACATATAACCCAACATCAAAGTATTTATCCAATAGATTCACTTCTATCCATGTAAAAGTAAAAAGTAAAAACAAGCCAAAATTAGGGATGTAACATCATAGAGGATAATCTATTGATGTTGCTCAACACTAATATTAGAGACAGGGTCTACAGGAGCAACAACGACAGAAGGATGAGGAGGAGCCTCCACTGAATTAGGACTAGACGAGGAAGACCCCAAGGATGAAGGGGGAATGTTAGTCTTGCACATGTGGTATGGAAGAGTAGGGTAACACTCCTGTTAAAGATTGGGTTGTGGGCATGGGATGTATATATCTATCATGGTTGGATGGATAATGCATAGGAAAACCTAATGGTGAGTGCATTGAAATGGAACTAGAGTGTCTAGTGTGTTCCCTAGGAACGACAAAAACATTAGACAAGTCAAGTGTCTTGGAGAAGGGTAGCGAGTCAGGTATGACAAGAATGACTGAAGGGTCATGAGAGGGAGTCATGACAACTTGGAGTTTTTGGGAACTAGTCTAGCCTAGATCCCGGGGTGATTCATCAAAGGTGGACTTTCCAATGCAAGCTCTAACCACATCACATTGATGATTCTTGCGCACTCAAGCAAGCTAGTTGCATCTAGTGCAATTAGAGGGCTCAATAGGGTCTAACTAAACCAGACGATTTTCTCCAACTATCACAGTTATAGCGGGAGGATTGAAAGTAGTGACTAAAGATCAGGTGGCCCCAATGATAGTAGTGGATCTCTAAAATTGTGGCATTTTCCCCTACCCATGGTATAAGAAGCAAGGAGCAAGATAGCTAAATACTAGCAAGCTTTTTTAGGACAGGGAGGATCATCTAATGTGAGTTGCTTTCCTTTTATTGTAATTGGGATAGGAGAAGGAATAGGAGCAACCGTCATCAACTTGGTGACCTTTAGAGGGAGAAGCCAATAATGCACACGATCTTGGGAGTAGAAAGGCTAGGTTTAGATGCAGGGGGAACACTGGAACTAACTCAACTCTCATTGTATTGTGAGTAGGTCTTAAACAAAAGATCTACTTAAGGTCAAAGCAGCTCCACAAAAGTGGGCAAAAAGTAATCCAAAGAGAAATTTCTCCACTGTTGGAGGGGTTAGAAATCGCTATGGGGGACTATGTGTATGATTATATCATGTAGGAACTTTAGGCATCTATGGACTGACGAGGAGACCACTTGCATCTCTACAAGCTAAGGCTAACTTATTAAGACCTAAAATGATTTGATGTAGGAATGAAAAAAATAAAACATCTAGGGACTTCGGTTCCACCTGGGTCGACAACGTGACTGATCCCAAGGTGGGAAGGCATATACTATCACGGGTTCTAATAGAGATGTTAGATGGGTTATAGGTATCCTTATTAAATTGGTTGACATAAACTAAATCCTCTGTGATAACATTGATAGTGCTAACAATGCCAATCATAACGCCACAAACAACTTTTTAATTGACCTGAGCGATAATATAGAGAGAGTTGTTTAGAACATTTAGGACAATGTCAGCTGGGGAGAAGGTGGTAATGGGCTCAACAATGGATTTTTTGAGGTGTCAAAGGTTAGGTGTCCATTGCTCCAATTATAACACGACAATGTGAAGTGGATGAGCCAACCTCTTCTTCCAACATAGGCAATGAAGCATCCAAGTCTACAAAGTTGGAAGAGTGCAAAGGAAATGGATCTGTATAAATTTAAAGATTTTGGTTAGGCATTGCCATAGATTTGTTTTCCTTTTTACCTTCTATAGAGACCTGGCTAGTATTAGAATTAATGAGGTCCTATACAATGTACTTGAGATCCATGCATCATTCAGTGTCATGTCTTGGTATTTGGTGAAACTGACAAAAATCTTTCACATCATAGTTGTTAGGGAGCATCTTATTTAAGTCAAGAGGCCTAACAAGCAGTAGCTACACTAGGTTATGGGCAAGGAGATGCTGTAACACATACTACAAAGGCTCAGATAATGGGGTGAACTATCTAAATTTCTACCTTGCAATGATAAGGGCCATGGCCTTTGTGTCATGCCCACATTTCCCATGCGGTCACAACATGCATCACACGTGTTATGTCCACATGCGCCATGTGGTCATGACACGAAATACCAAAAAATTTCCCACTCTTCCCTAGAAATCCCCTCGCATGCGTAGGCGTGCTTGGCGACGTACGCTTAAGGTGAAAACAATATAGTTGTCGACGGCGTACCAAATACATGTGCACACACCCTACGCAAGGAAACGCGTGGTTTCCTGACTTAGGTTAATCTCACAAATTATATTTGAACAACAATTGTTTTAGGTGATAGATCATATTTCAACAAAGCACGATCATCTGATTCTTCTTTCCATTTTCTAGAATTTAATATTAATTTCTCCTCCTTCAGACTTAGCATTTTCAACCAAACCCGTTCATTTGCCCTCTCTTCCTTTTCTTAGAATTTAATTTTGATTGTATTTCTATCACGTTCATTTTACCATTTCTCTGAAATTTAATTTTGATTGTATTTCTATCTCATTTCCCTTCCCGTTGTGCAAGATCTTCTTATGTTATCCTATTTTTTTTCTTCGCGTTCTTTATCGAACAACAATAATACTACATCCTTTACATTATTCATAATTTCTTGGTAAACCAGATCACTTACACAGGGTTGGTTAACTTCACTTGACTCAGTCCCCCTAGGGTTCCGTTCTAGGTTTTAGTTCAATGTTTGAATTAATTTTAATAATCAACCTGTTCCTAAATAGGATTAATGGTAGGTTAAACTTACTTTGTTCTCTTAGCCCTGTTCGGAAATGTCGCGCATTTTCTCCTCTTTGTTTTCCAAGGTTAGTTGTTCTTTCTCTTTCTCTCTTTTTTTTTAATTGGTCATTTATTCTCTAAATCTATAGTTGAGTTTAAAATGGCCCCTCATGGAATGCCTGTGATGGCTTGTTTACATTTATTTTCAATGTCCTTTGTAAATGAAGGGATCATACTTCCTCTTCATTTTCCTGTCATTTAATTTAGAATAATTGTTAAAACTTCTGAGAAACTCTTCCTTAAAATTAAAATATATTTACCTATGCTATTTTAAAATTGTAATTGTATAAATAATGTATTTCTGAATTGCAACTCTGAGTTTAAACATCTATTCATTTCGTATTATACATTATGCATAAATAAATCCCACTTTCCTCAATTAAAATTTTTATTTCAAGTCAAATGTTTTAAACTACATATAGTTTGCCTTCAATGAATAGTGAAAAGTGAATAGTAAAAGTAAATAGTGAATAGTAAAAATGAATAGTGATTAGTGGAAAGTGAATAGTAAATAGTGGAAAGTGAATAGTAAAATGGTCCCCATCCTAGGAAGAGACCCTCAAGGTGGCGGAAATTTCAAAAGCAATACTGCAGCCCAAATTTCATTTCTTTCATGGTAGCAAAATTACAACTTGACTTATAACAAAATTTAAAATTAATATTTCTACTAAGCTTGCACAGAAATAATACTTTTACAAACTTAATTAAAACATCAACTAACTCACAACTTTACAAGTAGAAGAAGAAGGAACTAGACAAGTCTAATATCCTTTTAAAAATAATTTTTCTCTTCCTTTCCTCATTATAAAATGGTAACACTTAATGAACAATAGAAATACAAACATCAACCCAAAAATAGAGGATTTCTTCCCAACTTCAAAATACCAATTTATACAACAATAGGGAGATAACTTTCTCCTTTTGACGAATCAACAGGATGCAGTCACTAATATGACCAGGCTCTTTTATAGAGCCTTAAGAGTAAAAGAAAATAAAATATTTTCCCAACACAAGAAACTTCTCCAAACTTCACAAATAGCTCCAAGAATACCTGCATAACACAAAAGGGAAGAAACACCACACAAGCTGCTCTCCTCCCTACCGTAGACCCGCAAGAGGGTCACCCCCGAGCTAGAGAGATCATCCACACACCTAGGGAATCCAAATCTATTTCACAACAGGTACAAACAACACATCGAAACACACATACACCCATAGATATTTACACAACACAAAAACTCAACAAAGGTGAGTTTACAGAGGGGTAAGAGAGTGGACACACTCAACTCTAGAGTACCACCCTTCACAATAATTCAACACAATTTTTTTTCTCATGGCCTCAAGCCAAACAAGATCATCATATTTCAAGGAATATCATATTTGGCTCTCAAGCCATATAACTGATTTTCTCAAATTCACACAAATGCCCTCAAGACTTTCAACATCTCAAAAGAAACAAGGCATGCACTTGAGGAGGATCACTCCTCCCTTACCCCACACTTGATGAGCATTTCTCCCAAGTGGAAGATGCTCTATCAACACCCCACAGTTGACGAGCATTTCTCCCAAGTGGAAGAAGCTCTGTCAACATCCCAATAAAATTTCTCACAATAACAAAATTTACAACACAAACAAAATAAATAATTTTCACACATCCTTCATGCAACAAATAGAAATACAAAGGAAAAGCCATGAAATCCAACCTTAAAAAGCCCTTTAATGGATGAAGTTGATGAAGAGCTCCACACTTAGTCTCTTCTCCCAATCTCTCCTTCTCAAAAAAAGAACAATCTCTCTATGATCACAAGCAAGGGATAATGAATGGAGGATATAGGATGGCTAGAATAATTTTGGCATTATGAGGCTATGAAGAGGAGAATAAAGAAGGAATTGGGCATTATGAGGATGCTAGAAGAAGATTTCCTAGAGGAAATTAGGCATGATAAGAATGCAAGAATGAAGTCCCCCTGCAAGATTGAAGTTCCCCTACAAAAATTCAGTCTTCTCCAATTGCTTAGAGAAGGGTCTTATTTATAGATTTTCTGAAAAGGGAATGGAAGGTGAGGATCAAGAGTTGAGATCAAGGGCTCACATTATTTGTGAATTTTAAATTCATAGTGGATGAATTAAAAATTTATTTTTTTGGGAAGAATGGATTATGACATCAAGGACTCACATTATTTGTGAATTTTAAATTCATAGTGGATGAATTAAAAAAAAAAATTTGGGAAGAGTGGATTATGACATCAAGGGCTCACATTATTTGTGAATTTTAAATTCATAGTAGATGAATTAAAAATTTATTTTTTTGGGAAGAGTGGATGATGACATTAAAGGCTCACATTATTTGTGAATTTTAAATTCATAGTGGATGAATTAAATTTTTTTTTTTTGGAAGAGTGGATGATGACATCAAGGGCTCACATTATTTGTGAATTTTAAATTCACATGTGAGGACAAAAATGAATTAAAGATTGTAATATTTATAAATTTTTTAAGATTGTAATATTTAAATAACCCCACTCCTTTTTCCACTATCCCAAGTGGAATTAAAAAAATATCCCCACCCATGAAGGACCATACCACTTCATGGGGACTCTCACCAAAAGTGAGGGAACAAGAAGATAAACCCCTCCATTATTGGTGGACCATGGAGTCATTTCAAGCCTTGGAAATGGAGAAATGATGGGCTTGAGTGTTGATCCCACTCATCCTATCCTTCCCATGCCTCCAAATTCGTCACTTAACTTCACTGTAAAGTTAAGGTGACCATACGGAGGTTAACTAAGGGTTACCCAAGTCAAAAGTGACCCTAGACCCATAGGGTATAACCCAGGGTCAATTTAAACTTAGTTAGGACACCCAGGGTCAAGTTAAGACACAAGAAAAGGGTCTCAAAAATTTAAATTAAAAAAAATGAAATTCAAATACAATTCTTACAACACAAATCATAGTTCAATTTTACAAAAGGGTAGACCTAACCCATTCAACCTCATGTAAGATAATATTACAACATTACAACATTGCACCAAACATAGAGTTGATCTTGGTTCCTCGTGGAACTAGATCGACTTCACAAGGGATTACGACATAAGATATGGAATAATCTCCTGTATCTGTGGTTTTGTTAGAAATACCTACACACTCAATCTCAAAGTTAAGTCCACATATACATATCATAGCCGAAGCAAATTTAATACATGCATTTCTAAAGCATACCACAATTCTTATAAACATAATGAAATCACATGACAATTTTCTATCTAACCTCACCTAGTTAGTTTTCCTGTAATGTAAACATTAATCGAACATCACCTAATTAGTTTTCCTAACAGAATAAACATCTATATAACATCACCCAATTTATTTTCTCTTAAAGCAAACATCTAACTAACATCACCCAATTAGTTTTCCTTTAACATAATAAGGTTTAATAGTTTGAAAATCTAGGAACAACAGTCCCATAAATATAAAAATACCAACAACAGTAAGCTAAATAGTCACATGTACAGAAATGAAAAAGTGTAGGCCTCACACTTTGAGATAGGAGAGGTGGTTGCATTTGAAAGAAATCCAGGTGTGCAGAATTCGCTTCCTACACTAATCTAATGAGGAGAGGGCTATGTAATTTCAAATTAATCCTTACAACTACAGCAACATAGAACATCTAACAGAGATATAGCAGCAATACACATGAACCAGAAAGAAGACAGAAGAAGAGAGACAAAGATTTACAGTGGGGAAAACCCTTATCGGGTGAAAAACCCCACACTCAGAAACCTACATAATGTATTAACAAATTTGAAAGTTGTTTACAATACACTTGCAATGCAAGCTTCAATGGTCTTTGACACTCGTGTCTGGAGTCAATCCGGTAGCATAACAGTACCTGTAAACCTGTGATACAACTCCTTCTCCAAGCACCTGTTTATATAGAATATACAAGGCAATATTGGACCTATCTTGGGATGGGCGTCCAACTTGGCCTCATGGCCCAAAACCCACACCTAAGGACACTTGGTCAACATTGTAGAATGTCCCTGACACTTGTCCATAGCTCCCATCCCAAAGAGGTCACCTATTTCCAAAATGGGCTATGACAGATGCTCTTATGACACTTACGACCATCGTAGAATCTGTCATAGCGGTTACAACTTACAGTTGTAAGAGAATCTGTCATACACAGGTTAAAATAGCATATTCTCTTACATGTCATAGTCCACCTTGGGGTGCCCAAATATGCCTTTTTCAAAAATGCTTCATGACACATGTCTTCACCTGTCTTACATGCTTCTATTTCTAACTCTTACATGTTATAACTTCGTCATAGGAATCTGTCATAACCATTTTAGTCAAACATTCCCTTACACAACATGAAAGATGCCGACACATGGCAAAATGCTCCTACCACAAAGTGGGACACCTATCTCCTCATGTGAGGACAAAATTACAAGTTGTCATATTCCATGTAGGATGACACATCACCGTACCACGTCCCACAATATGACAATATAGAATTTACAAATATTTACAACACAGGCAATTAATTAATAAATACAAACATAAATAATGCAAGGAATTACCAAGGTTGAGACACCTTATTTCCCAACAGCATTATCACTAATGACTGTAGAAGATGTGTTCTTTAGAAAAGTAGTGGTATACTTTTTAAAGTTCTTGTTTTGATTGTACTTGAAGGTCTAACGAGGGTGGATGGAGCAAAATATGTCTCAAACCAATCAAGGGACAATTGATAATCTTTTAGGGAAATGCACAAGGGGAGAAAAGAGGGATATCTTATGATTAGGATCTTTTCTCTGGGTGCAGGTTGAAGATTTCCAATAAAGACTTTTGGACATCAGAATCAGGAAGAGGGTAGGGTATCTATGAGAACAATGATTGATAGTGAAAGATGAAGTTAGTCATCTTCTCTTGGGGCCCTTGTTTATAGTATACTAAATCAGTGAAAGTTGTCTAAGGGCCTATTTTAGTCTAAAAATGTTACAAGAATTGATTAACAAGTTGATTGAAGGAGTTTACAAAATGATCATGGAGTGAACAAAACCAATCCAATACATTGTATTTCAATGAGCACGGAAAGAGTTTTGCTAACAACTCATCTTGAAATATGAAAATTGTGCATAAAGTTGTGAACATTGATACATGTGTCCGAGGATCCCCTTTGTTGTTATACTTTTCAAATTTAGGGACTTCAAAACCCATGGGCAAAGGAGTAGCTAGAATGTATAGGAACAATGGACTATGATAGACATAAGGTGGCATGATAGGTTGTGTAGAAGCATTCAAAAGGGAAGCAAGCTATTTGGTTGAAAAGAGGGAAATTTGATTCAAGATTTCCCAATTAGGAAATCCAAAACTTCTCAAAGCCCCCTACCTTCTCCTTCTCCTTCTCACTTAACTCAACCTTCTCCTCAGAACCAAGCTCCTTGTAATTCTTCCTCAATGATGTACCCGTGTTCATCATAAATCTACCCCCTCTTATTCAGCACTTTCTTCTCATTATGATCCTTCCCCTCTAGCAAACTCCACCCCTTATAAGGATGTTGTTATGATTGATGGTTGGAGGCTAGTTAAAAAAAGTAAAGAACCACCAAGCTCCATCTACCACATTCCTCACCCCTCTCTAGTTCATTCTCTCTCTCTCCCTCCCCATCCCCTTATCCTCCTTCATTTGTATTAGCTTGCCCTAAGAAATCTTCTATTTCTCCACCCCCTAATAATCTCCAAAGGTCAAGATCTCCTTTAATAACCACAAGAGAATGAAATAGCAATGAGTATCTAGTTTTGTTTTCCAACTATTTTAGAGTATTGCCTTAAAAGGATGGTTTCCTTGTACTTTCATCATCATGAATTGCAAAGTATTTTCTTAGAATGTGAGGGTTATCTCTTCCTCCTAGAAACTAAAAAGTTAAATGGGCCATTAGTAAATGGAGACGTAACATTTTATTCCTTCAAGGAGTTAAACTAAGTAATATCCAACTAGATGCTTGTCTACGTAATTTATGGAAGGATGCATATTTTTGCACACTTCTCATAAAGATAGAAGAGGAGGAGCTACAATAGGGATGGATTCATGGATCTCTAAATATGTCATTAATAAAGGGGAAGATCCCTCACATAGTTGTGTTTGGGCTCTTACATTTGTTATTGGACATACAATAGGGTTTTTTGACTCTATATATGCTCTTGATGAATCTAAATGACTTTGGTGCTTTGGGACTAGATGTCTAAGAATATTCCCAATGCAGATTGGATTTTAGGAGAAGATTTCAATATGGTAGTTCACACCATAATGATTGCAATTGACATAGTCATATTAAACTCAACCAAGAGGTATTTGAAAGTTGGCTCTACTGTCATAACTCTCTGGGGGTAGTTGGTCCTCTACATGGGAGACAATCAAGTCATATTCATAATTGGTTTACATGGTCCAATTGTAGAACTGGTGTGGAAAGAAAGCTTAGCAGGTTGGATAGATTTTATATTTCACACAATCTAGAGTTGGTCTAAATTCAATTTGATGCCTTCATACATGTTGATAATTCTTCCACTCTTTCTGACCACTTTCCCATCCTTTGCTCCATTGCTCTCTTTCATCTAATACCCCGTTACCATCTCACCTCCCTTTCAAACTTAATGTTTCTCATCTTAAAAATCTTGACCATGTTGTTGCCTTGGTCAGAATCTGGAACTCCATACCTAAGCCATAAGAAAGGGAATCTTGGATTGAGTGATGGAGCTTTGCTCTTTCTCTTTGTACTAAATTCCTTCGATCCTTTGGTAGAAGAATGGTTTGGTAGCATAAACATAGATAAAAATCACTCCAAGGGAGATTAGAACATGCTAGAAAGAAACTCAATGTTGATCCTAGCAATATTAGGAATCAAGCTTCCATTGCTTCTATTGAAACTCAGCTACATAAGGTTGATAATTACAAAGGACAAGGTGCCAAAATAAGAGCTAGAATCTAAAGTTAAGGATGGAAAAGAAGGTCTAAATATTTTTTCAATTATCTAAATTATAAACATAAAAAGGAGACAATGTGTGCCATTATGGATGAACATGGTACTCTACAAACATATCCCGCGGAGATAATTATGTTGTTTCAAAACTTTTATGAGAATCTCTTCAAAGAGGAAAGACATTGGGAGGACATTCAAGAAACCCTTGAAGAGATAGTTAAGGATTGCATCCATAATAAAATAGACCCTGGTTACAACCAATATTTAGATTAGATTCTTTCTCTAGAAGAAATTAAATGTGCTCTATTTTCTATGGCACTCAATAAAAGTCTACGTATTGATGGATTGCCAATGGAGTTTTATCAAACTATGTGGCCTGACATCAAAGATGACTTTATCTTCTTTATTTAGAAGCATTTGAGAAAGGTTCTTTAGGCCCAAATGTAAACAAAGGATTAATGAAACTTCTGCCTAAAGGGAAAAATGAAGACTTTGTTTTTGGTTGGCAACCAATCACACTTCTAAACACCTACAAAATTATTGCTAACGCACTATCCATTCATATTAAACTAGTCGTTCAAGGTACTATGTTAGATCAGAACAAACTAGTTTTATCGGAGGTAGATTTATCCTGATAGCCTAATTTTGGCCTAGGAGACTAGTGAATGGGCTCAACAGTAAAAAATAAAATGCTTTGTTGGTCAAATTGGACTTTGACAAAGCATATGATCGGATACGTTGGAAATTCATTCTTAGAATGCTTTAATGGTTGGGCTTTGGTCCTAAAATTTGTGCTCACACTCAAATCTTATTTCAAGATGCTAATGCTTATACAGTTATTAATGATTCAATATCCAAATCATGCCCATTTGAATAATCTATTAGGCAAGGTTGCCCCATATCTCCATCTCTATATGTGCTCAAAACAAGTGCTTTGGGATATTTTCTACAAAGAGTCAATAAGCTAAATTTCATAATTGGTATTTCCATTCCTCAAAATAATATTGTTATTAACTCTCATTTTGCTGATGATAACTTATTATTTATTCATAATTTAGATACTAAGATTAAAAATACACTTGATATTTGAAGAGAACTTGTGTCTCAATTTTACTACTTGAACCTCATGATTTTTAGTTGTTCTTCATTGAACCTTTCGAGAGTTCAATGGGTTCAAGGTTCAACGAGTTCAATCATCGCTGTGACGGAGAGCTATCGGCAAGTCTTTGTTAAAGACTACCGATGACTTGTTTCATACCGATATGAGAGACCATCGGAGTGACTTACCATATCGGAAGAAGCTAGAAATCTTATACCGATCTCCAAGGTCTCACCGAGGTTGAACTATCGGCCAGAGTTCGGATATCGGCAAAGAATGTAAGTGCTATGTGCTATCCTGACAGTTATATGTTACTCCGATAGGTGTAAGAGGTGAGTCCTTCTAGTGGTCGGCGAGAGATCAACTATCGGTGAAAGGTTCTGAAGTGACTCCGATAGCTTTTGTCTCTCTGATAGTTCAGTAATGATCGACAATATATTGTTCATCGGAACAATGGAAATTGTTTGGGCCGATGGCGAGAGTCTGTCCGATGAAGGAAGTTGAACTGAGAGATCGGGGTGACTTTGTATATCGATGGGAGATGAATTGCGATCACCGATGGAGATTGTTAGGCTGATGGACTTGTAGGTTGGCTTCGTCGGCAACAAAATTGCTAACAATAGTCATATTGATCGACTGTGATTATAAACCATAATAGTTTTCGTAGCCTGGTGCACGTGGGACTAATGGTCTCGTGAGAATACAAACGGTTGCGACGGTTGAAGTCTTGGTGCTGAATCAGTTGGATTGGTCAGTTAGGGTAGATGAAGCATAACAGTTTTCTGCTCTTGAAAACAAATATAGAAAATCTGATGGAGTGGTTTTGATAGAGAAGTGTAGTTGAAGAGATTCAATTATATGGTTCATTCTGTAGATTTGCAGATTGGTGTTGAACTGAATATAATCTGAGAATCGATACCTGAGCAAGTGAGCTGAGATCTTTATTGTAACTGTAACATTTACTGTAATAAAGATTGTTTCTTGTGGTGGTGGGTTTTTTACCCGAAAGGGTTTTCCCACGTAAATCATGTGTCATTCTTTGTATCTTATTTGTTTATTCTGTTTTGTTCTGGTGTGTTCATCTGTGTATTGAATTGAAAGTTACCTGTCTGCATTTTCCCCTTTGAATTAACATTAGGGAAGCTGTATTCCGCACCTCTGCTTTCCTTACAAGTGGTATCAGAGCCTGGCCCGTTGTGTTATCCTTGTTGGTAGGTTGGGTTTTTTGTGTTAGTTCAGTGAGTGGGAGTTCTGTAGAGGTCTATTCTATTAAATAAGAGGGCAAGTACATCAAGAAAAATAGACATTGAAAAATTCAATGGCACAAACTTTGAGTTGTGGAAGATTAAGGCTGAAGATTTGCTGGTCGACAGAGATCTTTGGATTGCTGTGTTTGGGGTTAAACCCACAAGCATGAAACAAGAAGATTGGGACCTAGCTGACAGAAAAGCCAGAGGACTGATAAGATTAAGTCTTGTGGATTCTGTTCTCTTGAACGTCCATGAAGAGAAGTCAGCCAAAGATCTGTGGAAGAAGTTGGGAGATATTTACCAGGGCAAGTCCTTGGTGAATAAACTGTTCCTCAGAAAGAAGTTATATTCTCTGAAGATGGATGAAGGTGCATCTGTAGCAGACCATCTAAACACATTTAATCTGATTGTTGCACAGTTGACATCTGTAGGTGTAAAAATAGAAGAGGAAGACCGCTGTATGCTTCTATTGTGTTCCTTACCTGACTCATGGGATCATCTTGTGATGGCTATTGGAAGTACAACAACCACATTTACAACTAAAGCGGTTGTTACCTCTTTGTTATCTGAAGAGATGCGGAGGAAATCTTTTGAGACAGCCAAAGAGGCCCTGTCTGTTCGAGGTAGATCAAAGGAAAGAGGCAAGAAGAAGGACAACAGGTCGAAGTCCAAATCAGAGGGGAAATCAAAATCTCCTAGCACAAAGTCCAAGGTGAAGTGCTGGAATTGTGGGCAGAAAGGTCACATCAGAAGAGATTGTAAAGAGGAGAAAAAGAAGAAGAAGAAGAACTCTTCTGACAATGATTCTTCTTAGAGTGATGTTGATGCCTTCATTGCTGCCTTGGCAATGCCTGCATCTGAAGATGTGTGGCTGGTGGATTCAGGAGCATCATTTCATATGACATCTCACAGAGAGTGGTTCACAAAGTATGAATCATATGCTAGTGGGAAGGTGTTCCTGGCAAGTGATTCAACACTGAAAATTGTTGGCTGAGGACGAGTCAGAATCTAATTCCCAGATGGTAGGATGAAGGGAATGAATGGAGTTCTTTACATACCAGGTTTGGCTCGAAATTTACTTTCTGTTAGTAAGCTTAATGATGTTGGAGTACAAGTTACTTTTGTGAATGGTGGTTGTAAAATGACTAGAGGTTCTATAATACTGGAACTCTGTATAGATTAGATGCTAAACCAGTGTGCTGTAATAGTGTCTCTGTAAAATCTGAAAAAGCTACTATTGTAACACATGCTGTAAATTCTATGGAAGTTAAACTTCCTGCAGAGAAAACAATGCTCTGGCATCATAGACTTGGTCACATAGGTGAAAAAGGTTTAAAAACCTTAAAAAACAAAACTCTGGTAGATGGGCCGATTGATTGTAATCTAGAGTTTAATTTCTGTGAACATTGTATATATGGAAAACAAAACCGCATTTCTTTCTACTCAAGTTCTCATAAATCTTCTGGTATTTTGGACTATGTACATTCTGATGTTTTTGGTCTAGTTGATGTTCCGTCTTTATCTAAATCAAGATACTATGTATCGTTCATTGATGATTATTCAAGGAGGGCATTTGTATATTTTTTGAAAAATAAATCAGAAGTGTTTAGTCGGTTTAAAGAATTTAAAACTCTTGTGGAAAACCAGACTGGTAGAAAAATAAAATGCTTGAGAACAGATAACGGTGGTGAATATTGCAATGCGGATTTTGATAAGTATTGTGTAGATCATGGTATAAAAAGACACAAAACTACACCTTATACTCCACAGCAAAATGGAGTTGCTGAAAGGTTGAATAGATCATTGATGGAGAAAGCAAGAAGTATGTTAAGTTATGCCGGTCTTGAACAAAGGTTCTGGACTGAGGTAGTTGCTACAGCTTGTTACTTGCTAAATCATTCTCCTACTTCGGAATTGGTTGATAAGACGCCTATGGAAGCATGGTCTAGAAAGAAGCCATCTCTAAGACATCTTCATGTCTTCGGCTGTGAGGCATATGCTCATATTCCTGAGATAAAAAGATCTAAGTTAGATAACAAGGCAGTCAAATGTATCTTTATTGGCTATGGAGTCGGTGTTAAGGGGTACAAGCTTTCGAATCCTGAAACTGAAAAAGTAATTTACAGTAGGAATGTAATTTTCAGAGAGCTGAAACCTTTAGTTAGTATTTCTCAGCCGAAGAAGACAGAAGAAAAGAAAGAAAAGAGTGTTGTTAATATTCCTCTGACCCCTGTCAAAGAGGAACAACAAGCACCAAGTGTAGATGGTTCAAATGTGAGTTCAAGTAGCTCTGAAGATTCAAATCCAGAGCAAGAACCTGAACCTGCACCTCAGCCTGTGAGGAGGTCTACACGTGAAAGAAGACAACCAGATAGGTATGGATTTTTAGTACTTGATTCAAGTTGTGCCTATGCTTTACTTACTGATACTGATGAACCTAGGACTGTGAAAGAAGCTATTAGCCTACCTGATTCAGATTCTTGGTTGGAAGCCATGGATAGCGAAATGTCATTGTTGGAGAAAAATGGAACATGGGATCTGGTGCCCTTGCCTGAAGGTAGAAAACCTGTGGGCTATAAATGGGTATTTAAAAAGAAATATGGTCTAGATGGTAGTATTGATAAGTATAAGGCAAGACTGGTTGCTAAGGGGTATTCCCAAAAGGAAGGTATTGATTATGGAGAAATCTTTTCTCCTATAGCTAAGCTGACATCCATTTGACTTTTGTTGTCACTTGCAACAGCATATGATTTTGAAGTTGAGCAGATGGATGTGACAGCAACATTTCTTCATGGGGACCTTGAAGAAGAAATTTATATGTCCCAGCCAGAGCATTTTGTGGAAAAAGGTAAAGAACATCTGGTATGTAAACTTAAAAAGTCTCTTTATGGTTTGAAGCAATCTCCCAAAATGTGGTATCAAAAATTTGATACGTATGTTTTATCCTTGGGGTATGTGAGATCTAAATCTAATCATTGTGTCTATTATAAAACTGAGGGTGATCAGATTCTTATAATTTCATTGTATGTGGATGACATGTTATTCATTGGCAATGGTAAGGGGATGATCTCAGAATTAAAATCTCAGTTGTCCTTGAAATTTGAAATGAAGAATCTGGGGGCAGTGAAGTACATTCTGGGAATGGAAATCAAAAGGGACAGGTCTAAGAGAAAGATTTGGCTCATCCAGAGCAAGTATATTACCAATGTTCTTGATAAGTTTCATATGTCTGATTCTAAACAGTTAGTTGTTCCAGTCTTACAGGGAATGAAATTATCTGTTGAAGATTGTCTAGAATCTTCGAGTGAATCTGACGACATGAAAAGAGTGCCTTACGCAAGTGTTGTTGGTAGTTTAATGTATGCAATGGTCTGTACCAAACCAGACATTGCCCAAGCAGTGGGAGTTTTGAGCCGGTTTATGGCGAATCCAGGCAAATCACATTGGGATGCTGTGAAGAGAGTTATGAGGTATTTGAAGGGAACTTTTGACTATGCTATATGCTATCATGGAAACTCAGTTGGATCACGGAGATCTATTAGCATTCAGGGATATGTGGATTCTGATTGGGTAGGGGATATTGACAGTAGAAGATCCACCAGTGGATATGTATTCACGTTAAATGGTGGTGCTATCAGTTGGATGAATAAGCAGTAGGCTGTAGTCGCTTTGTCCACAACAGAAGCAGAGTACACGGCAGCTACTCGTGCATGCCAAGAAGCTGTTTGGTTGAAGAGGTTGTGTTCTGATGTTGGTTTTAATGCAGGGCAGATATAAATACGCTGTGATAGTCAAAGTGCTATATGTTTGGTGAAGAACCCTACTTTCATGCTAGGACAAAACATATTGATGTCCAATATCATTTTGTTCGTGATATGGTGGAAGACAGGAAGGTGAAGCTGGAAAAGGTTGACACTTTGGAAAATGTCGTTGATGCCTTAACTAAACTAGTGAGTACGGCCAAGTTCAAATGGTGTTCAGATGAAATGGGTCTACGGGCCCATAGTTCTCAATAATAGAAAGAGGATAAGAGGTAGCAGTAATCTCTTCGACAAGTGGGAGATTGAAGAGAACTTGTGTCTCAATTTTACTGCTTGAACCTCATGATTCTTAGTTGTTCTTTGTTGAACCTTTCGAGAGTTCAATGGGTTCAAGGTTCAACGAGTTCAATCATCGCTGTGATGGAGTGCTATCGGTAGGTCTTTGTTAAAGACTACCAATGACTTGTTTCATACCGATATGAGAGACCATCGGAGCGACTTACCGTATCGGCGGAAGCTGGAAATCTTATACCGATCTCCAAGGTCTCACCGAGGTTGAACTGTCGGCCAGAGTTTGGATATCGACAAAGAATGTAAGTGATGTCCCGACAGTTATATGTTACTCTGATAGGTGTAAGAGGTGAGTCCTTTTGGTGGTCGACGAGAGATCAACTATCGGTGAAAGGTTCTGAAGTGACTACGATAGCTTTTGTCTCTCCGATAGTTTAGCAGTGATTAGAGAGAGATTGTTCATTGGAACAATGGAAATCGTTTGGGCTGATGGCGAGAGTCTGTCCGATGAAGGAAGTTAAACTGAGAGATCGGGGTGACTTTATATATCGGTGGGAGATGAATTGCGATCACTGATGGAGATTGTTAGGCCGATGGACTTGTAGGTTGGCTTCGTCGGCAACAAAATTGCCGATGATAGTCATATTGATTGACTGTGATTATAAACCATAATAGTTTTTACAGCCCGGTGCATGTGGGACTAATGGTCCCGCGAGAATACAAACGGTCGCGACGGTTGAAGTCTTGGTGCTGAATCAGTTGGATTGGTCGGTTAGGGTAGATGAAGCATAACGGTTTTCTGCTCTTGAAAACAAATATAGAAAATTTGATGGAGTGGTTTTGGTAGAGAAGTGCAGTTGAAGAGATTTGATTATATGGTTCATTCTGTAGATTTGCAGATTGGTGTTGAACTGAATATAATCTAAGAATCGATACCTAAGCAAGTGAGCTGAGATCTTTATTATAACTGTAAAGTTTACTGTAATAAAGATTGTTTCTTGTGGTGGTGGGTTTTTTACCCGAAAGGGTTTTCCCACGTAAATCGTGTCATTCTCTATATCTTGTTTGTTTATTCTGTTTTGTTCTGGTGTATTCATCTATGTATTGAATTGAAAGTTACCTGTCTGTATTTTCCCCTTTGAATTAACATTAGGAAAGTTGTATTCCGCACCTCTGCTTTCCTTACAATATTATACATCTATACTGCTTTGTGTCTAGATCTAAATTAGCTCTTCATAAAATGAAGTTCTTAATGACTCAACATGGTCCCATTCCCCATTGGATTCCAAGAGATTGGAAGTGTTGAGAGTCCTATTTTCCATGCCCCAAAACTTGCAAAATATTGTCAAATTCGTCAAGACCCTACTTTGTGCCTTTGTTGTTGAACCCATCATTTATATCCGATTGGAGACTATTTTAAATGGGTTCCCTCCAAAAGCTTCTAAGTGTTTGCCTTTTTGAAATAAAAGGAAGAAAACCCTAAAAAAAGGCCAAGCCTAAGTGTTTCCTAGCTTTTATCCTTGTGTTTTTTGCCTTTTTTTGGAGCTTCAAAGTTTCGGGGTTCTCTCTTCTGTCACGCCATTCCTATCGGCTCCAAAATCTGCCTTGATAATTTATAAAAATTGCCTAAGTGTTTCGGATCTTAGAGGTTGGAGTGGTGATCTTCTATCTTCTTTCAAGGAGGTAGTAGGTGGAAGGCCTGATCAGCAAAGTCCTACAAGGCTCCAAATAAATTTTAAGTGTTACGGATCTCAGAGATCGGGGGTGGCGGTCTTCCTTCTTCTGGGCAGGTGGGAGGGTGAGGGTCCGATCGCCAAAGTCTGACAAAGCTTAAATTTTTCTAAGTTTTTCAGGCGTCAACAATCATGAGGTTTCTTTTCTCCCTTTCTTTTTGCAAATGAAAGGTAGAAGGTCTGATTGCAGAAGTCTGGTGAGCTTCAAAAAATTTCTAAGTGTTTTGGGATCAGGTAGTTCTTTTCTTCTCTTCTAAAATGAACGACGTATGGTGAAGGCCCAATCTTCGAAGCCTAGTGGTTTCCTTTCAGACTTTGGAGATCAAGGCTTCCTTCTTCACCTTTTCAAAGGTCGATTGCCCGGTTGAAGCCCAATTGATCGAGGCCCAACTATTTTTCCTTCCCTGGTCCTTCCACCATCCGAAAACACGCCAACAACTTCCTAGATCGCCATTAATGTGAAATGAGTAGTTGAAATTTATGTTTTTATTGTAGTTGGTGGGGTTGTCAGGGGGTTTTCCCACCCATTTCATCCTCAGATCCGAGTTGTGAAGTCTATAAAAGTAGGATTGAAACTCATTCTAAGGGGTTGGTCATTGAACCAATTGTCTGGTGTGGAAAGACTAAGGGAGATTTTAGGGCATCAAGCAAAGCATAAGGTCTAAACTGGGAATGAAGGGATGCACCCATCAGAAGGGAGGAAAGGTTTTCATTGAATATTCTCGTATCATGGTATGTCTCCATGATACTTTGTAATAATTCAGGGGGATATTGAATCACAATTTTGTATTCTCCTTTGCCACATTTGCTAGCATGAATGTAATAAAAGTTGGATAATGTATGACAACATTTAAATCATGCAAACCTTTTGTATGGGTCTTTCCACTGTTATGTGTGGATTATTGTAGTTTTATTTGGGATAAATAAGTATATCCATTATATGAGATATATTATAGATTTGCATGTGTGCAACTCATGATTCTGTTGATATTTTTCTAGGTGTGTTTCTTTCCATTTGTTGTTCGTGACTCAGTTGCCTAATGGAGTAGGCACCAGTCCATATTGGGGATGGATCAATCACTATTTTAATCAAACCCTTGTCCTGTTAGCTGTAGGAGTAGGAGTAGGTTTAGTTTAGGGTTTCTCATGCTGTTCATGATTCAGTGTAATAACCAAGGATAGATCCGAAGTGATGCAACATTGTTTTAGTCTTTGGGCGAGTCATGTACATGTATGCCTGCACTGTGTATCTTGCGTATGTAAAGTTAAGAGGAGTCATCTTAAGGAATATGATGTAGTTATATTTGGGTGCAAATGCATAGTACAATAATCAGCTTAATATAGAGGCATGTGTAGCCAATTTGTCTTGACCTAGTGACAACTTTGGGGGTCAAGTGTACATTGGGTATGGTTGTGTTTATTTTTGTTCTATTTCATGCCTCTAGGAATATCCCTCCTAGGTCTAGCTAAGCCTAAAGTGCAGAGGAGCATACCCACTCCTCTTTCAATCACCTTGATGACACCCTTGGTCTGGGTGATTGTGAAATGTTTTAGGGTTTCAGGTTGTAGTTATTTTGGGACCCAATAGAATGACACTGTTACCGAGGAAGCTCACTTTAGCCATTGCTGGGTCTAGGCAGCTGGAAATATTTTCAACACCCTTGTAACAATGATTTGCAGTTGTGCATTTTGTTTGGGTAAGTTTGGCATCCCATCAACTTACGCTAACAGAATGGTGCTATTGCTAAGGAAGGTCACTTTAGCCGTTGTCAGGTCTAGGCAGTTGGACATATTTTCAACACTCCTATAACAGTGATTTGCAATTGTGCATTTTGTTTGGGTAAGTTTGTTATCTCGTCAACTTACGCCAACAGAATGGCATCATTGACGGGGAAGGTCACTTTAGTCGTTGTCAGGTAGATAGGAAATTGTAAGTATTTTCAACACCCATGTAACAGTGATTTGCAGTTGTGCATTTTGTTTGGGTAAGTTTGGCATCCCATCAACTTACGTCAACAAAATGGCTCCACTGCCGGGGATGATATTGCTGGGTTAGATTCAATTGGAGACTCTACTAGTGAGATGAACCCAGAACCAATTTTTAGCCTTGAAGATTGTCATGCTTCAAGGAATTCCTCTTTTTGGAAGAGGTGGCGACTCTACTGTCATAACATAAGTTTGTTGTTGCTGCCCCCTAGTTGTTGTTTGTGATTTGAATGCTTCATCTTGGTGTGCAACATCTAGTGAAATAAAGGTACACGTGGTTTTCTTCCTGACCCTTGAAGTTTGTTGTTCCTATTATGTTGAAGGAACAAATTTGTGTCTTTTCTACCCTGCATTGTAGAATGCTTTAGTCATAGCCAATTGGTATGAACATGGATACCAAAGGGATGCTCCTTCCTATACATCTTCTTATTTTGAAGACTCTAGAAACTATCAGGCTTTTGACCATTCTGGCAATGCATATTCCAATCATGGCTCTGCATGTTATACTAGGTTTCCAAACTTATATGTACCCATGCAAAATCAAAATGACCCTGCTAGGTTGCATTACAAAATTGATAAAAATAAACAACTGATATAGTCAATGTTGCAGCTAGAAAAAGAAACAAAAAATTAGGTCAATCTAATAGAGTGTAGGGTGCAGTCCAATGTATTCCCTACTACCCCAAAAAATTAGTTTGCTCAATCCCCTATTTCTCCCTTAGATCCAGTATATAATCAGCTAGATCTCTCATGGGTTGACTACAAAACACGAGGCATGCCAACCAAGGTCTATAGCCAGTTGCCCAAGTTTGATGGGTATAATATTTGGGAAGGGGACACACATGTTGTTGCATTTTCAGAATTCATGGAAGAACATCAGTTTGAGAATGAAGACATGTGGATGAGGTTCTTTGTTAGGTCCTTGTGTGGAAAGGTGAGAGAATGGATCTAGATTTTTTCTGGGCAGTCCTTTTGTCTCATGGAATGAACTTGTGGCAGCATTTGAAAATGAATTTGCCAAAGGTCTTGACCTTGCTGATCTTGTCATAAAGCTGAAAAAAATTGAAAGACAAGAGGGAGAATCAAGCAACAATTTTAGTCACAGGTTTGTTGTTGCTCTTTCCCACATTCTAGATAATTTTAGACCTAGCACTCCTACTTGCATTGATATGTTTTTCGAAGCATATGAAACTAGACTGAGTTATGTGCGGGAAGATTTCAAAATAATGAGTATGCAACAAGCATATTTTCCCCTATACTCCATGGAGAAAATGAGATATGACTACGTAAAGGGTTTGTTATTCACAAGTACATGTGTTGCTAGTAATAAACATGTTGATCTGAACATCAACAATGTGGATACAGGCAATCAAGTGAATGCAGTATTAGATGATGATGATTGTGTGATCAGAAGGGTAGAAAGTGAATGTGGTGCATTATATAATAGTGATGTAGATGATGAAAGTAGTGTATGCACCAGCCTTATGTTGGACAATTCATCAAGTGAAAATGATAATGATAGATCCAATGATGAATCCCAATCTAATGCTGAGGTATGTGGCCCAATGAATAATGAGGATGTTGTGTATAGGGATGAACAATCAGTGGGATCAACTTGTAGGGTTAATCACATTGAGTGTACACAGGTAAATGAACTAGATTGTAAGCAAGGAACTTGTTTCTTGATTTATGTATTACCCTCCTTTATTCTCGTTTGTGATGAGGAAGCAATTAGTATTTGCTTGAATGAGGTAGACGTAGAGGTGGCTGCACATGTTCTACTCCAAGAAATAACCACAAAATCTACTACATGTTTGATTCCCATCAGGTTCACTTCTACTTGTCTCCATGTTCCAATGGTTGACATACTACAACTATCTACCAAAGTAATATTGTAAGGTGTTTAAGACAATCTAGGTCTCCCTAGTTGTTCCCAAAGCTTCTTAGTGATCATGTTAATGTTTGCACCTAAGTCTATCATTACATTTTTGACCTTTTTATGATTAATATGGGCATCCACCAATAGTGGTTTTGTTTTCCAATATCTTTCATTTCTCCCCAATTGCCTAATTTGGTTTCGCGGTATCTTCTCCTTATTACAACATTTAGCAAGTTGTTTAAATTTTTCCATCAGATTATGTTGTTGCGTTAGAGATGTAAACTATTTTAGTGTTGCAACTTCCTCTTCTATGAAGAATTGATTGACTTGTTTTTGAATTTCTTGTTCTTTTGTTATTATTTGTTTAGTCTTTTGTACTACCTCATCATGTTGCCTTTTATCCAAGAAGAATTTATCTTCCTCCTCACTTTCTTCTCTTTCTGATTCAGCAGTTTCATATCTTTTTCTTCTTGTGTTTGTGCCCTATCTTGTCCATCTTAGTTTTTTTCCTTTGTTTGGTTTTCTTCATCTGATTAAGATAGATTTGTATTTCCATCCTTATCTCTTTGACATGTCCTTAGGACTTGACCTTCTTCTTTAGGGACTCTTCTTATTACTCTAGCCCCTTTTTGCGTATCCAAATCATCTCCTTTTCCTTGTTACGGTGCATTCTGAAAGTACTATTGTGCCTTGATATCACATGTGAAAAAGTAATGTTTTGTACTATTGCATAATGAGCATTGCATTCTTCTTTCTCCCCAACACTCATTAGCAAAATGCCCTAGTTTACCACATTTGTAACAAGTGGCCTCATCTCTTCTTCTTTTGCATCTACCTTGGCCTCTGCCTCCTCTATAACCTCCAAATTGTCTTCTATCCTCATTACTGTAGTTGTTTTCATATCAAGCATTTTGATTTGCATTATGGATAGTATTCATGTTCCTTTGGTTTTTCCATGAAGGTTGCTTGTAACCTTGGTCCTGAAGATATAGTGGTATTTCTACTAGGCCCTTAACATATGCGATGGTATTATTGTGTGTTTTGTTTTTGTGATTTGAATTGTACCATGAATCGCTTTCATCCATGTCTTCTCTCACCTGAACATTTATGATGGACAATATAGTGTTTCATGATCATCCCATTCTCCACATAATCTGCAATAGATTGTGTTGTTCTTTGTAGGGAGTGCCTTTATATCCACCTTCATTGCAATGGCATGTCTTTCTCCTTTTAGCTTTGGACATTCATTCTGGATGTGTCCTTCCTTTGTACAGTAAGAACACCATATGTTTGGCCTTTATCTTCTTGTTTCACCAAAATTTCTTGTTTAAGTTTCAATTGCTCCAATTCTAATCTTAGTCTTTCTAACTCCATATTTTCCTTGTTTTTGTCATGTTTGCGCCATGTCTATGCCTCAATCCAACATTCTAGTGTGACTGCTTCTGCATATGTTTCAAATATTCTTCCATCTAGAGATGCTCTCACATCTAGACTTATTCTAGATGTAAACCACTCAATCTTCTACTTTTCAATCAAGGGTTCTTCTAGTTTGCGGACTGTGTCCTTAAACCTTTTGTCAAATTCCTTAATTATTTCACCATCCCTTTATATTAGTTCTCTCATCTTACTCACCCCTTCAATTGGTATTTTTAGAGTTTTAAAGTTCTCCAAGAACTCCTTCACTTCCTCCCATGTTTTATCATGTTTGGGACAAGCCTTTCTATACCATTTTAATGTGTCATTCCACAAAGTCCCAATGAAGTCAAACAACGTAGTGTCATCTTTAGTTATCTCATTTCGGTTCCAGAATGATTCTAGTACAAAAATATGCTCCACAGCTTCAGTTGTGTCCTTTCTAAGTATTGGTAATTTGATGATAGCATCCATTTTTCCTTTCTTTTTCTTTTCCGGACCTTCTGGTGCTTTGCAGTGATTTCCTTTCTAGTTTTTCTTCTCCTTAGGCTATGGCCTTTGTGTTAGGGTTTTATGTTCTCTCCCTTTATCTATTCGCAAGTGGATTTCAAAATATTCTTCTCCCAAAACTTCTTCAAAATCATTCTTAATCTCTTCTTCTCTTTCTCTTTCACTTTTAACTTGTTTTCTTAAAATTCTCCTTGATTTATAAGGCACCCAGGGTGACTCCTAGTCAAGGGGGTGTGTCTCTTCAAATTACATGTTCATTCTCGGGGATATTCTTTTGTTTGTAAATGACATGGTGTTTTCATTAGGTGACTTTTCATTATTTTGTCTTATATTACTAGAACTCATCTCTTTATATATCATATCTTCTCTAATCTTCATTATACTCTGATTAACTAGGTGATCTAGGTAATTCACATCCAAATTTAGGGGTTGAAGGTTTCATATAGGGTTTAGTAATTCTTGCCATTATTTGTCAACTCTAATTTAAACGTTAGCCCAATTAGGTTGATATTCTAGCTTGTTTTGTATATTTGCGGTAGGGTTAGGGTTTGGTTATGTTCTTCCCTCCTTGAACTTCTCAACTACTCATAAGCATCAATTCTTCCTCCTATACTCTTTAAAAGTTTTGTTGCCCTATCAATATGTATTATAATAGGCTCAGGATTCTCTATATATCTTTGTATTAACTTTGTGGTAGCCTCTATGGCTTCTTCATTCATTCTTTGTTTTCCCTTTATATTTTCCTCTCCGGTAGCACCCACAATAGCGCACTCAACAGCACCCTCATTGGCACGCTCATCCAACTTATTTTATTCCGCAATTTCTCTTTCCTGATTTCTACTTGTTTCTCCTACCTTCTCCATTCTTCTATAGCACCTTTCCTGTCTTTCTTGGGTTTTTTTGTATCTCCTCTCTACTTATTTCCATTCTGGTAAGTATAATTTCTCTGATTTCCCTTAATCTTTTGTTATCCCCTTTTCCCATGGGTGTTTTTGATTTGGAATCATATTAATTCTTATGTATCCCATGGTTGGCTTATCTTGAAGAGTTACATCTATTCAAGGATCTTTTTAGATACTCCCCATGTTCCATTTGCCATCCCCTTACATGCTTTCCCTCCTCTCACAAGGGTAGGAACTTAAGAGAATTCAAGATCTTTCATAGGTCATAAAAAATTCTTGTTACTCTAGTTTCCTTACTTGCGCTACTTCGCACTTATCGTTTTCTCTATTTATTCTCTCTTTCTTCACTGCCCTTTTCTAGCATCCCAAAAACAAAACCAAATGTTGGTAAGAAATGGGAGGGATACCAGTCTGGAGATCTAATCCTCAGTCAAGTTTGTAAGTCTAGTTTATACCCCAGTCAGACAATAAGAGAAATATGAATAAACATTAAGGAAATCTAATATGCGGTACAAGATAAGTAAAGAAAAGAATCATAACACATATACAATGGTAGATCACAATCCTTATATCTCCATTATATTCATTTCTCATCAATAGGTATATTCATATCCATATCGGCAAGTATGAGTCTTGGCCTTATACATATTACTCACATATACTCTTATTCTCTATCCCTCTTTCACTCTTCCTTTACAATGCATTGTATGTATCTCCTATATATCTACATAGAGGTGTGTCCTTTCCTAAAATACCTATTTGTGATTCAATTATACCCTTTGCATGGCCTTTGCGGTAGTCTGCGGTAGGTTCAATTTGCTGCCCTATTCTTTGCCAACATCACTCCCCCTTTTAAAAGTATATCTTGTCCCTAAGACATGTCTTTCAATTTGTAGGTAGGATGTTTTTGTAGATTATCTTGAGTTGGGCCAGAGTAGTATACCACTATTTCTTAGCAAATGTCAAAATTTGAATGATATCTACTCTAGTGATGATGTATCTTGATTTTGATTGTTGTGTTGGAGGATCTATGGGTCCAATAAAGTTAATTTCCAATTTATCAAAGGGAATTTGTGTTGATACCGATCTTAATGGCATTTCATCTCTAGCGGTGGGTTTACCCATTCTCTGACAAATGTCACAATATTTTACATATCTTTAAATATCTTGGAACAAGGTAGGCCACCATAAGCCTGCTAGTTTGATATTTCTTGTTGTTGAGTCTCTAGAGTTATGCCCTCCCACTATCCCTTCACGTGCTTCCTTTATAATATCCTCTCTTTCATGTTCATACACCACCCTCCTGATTATATCATATTTCCCTCTTATATGTAGTTCTCCTTAAATAATTGTATAGGGAAAAGCCTTCCGCATAAGGATTTGTTTGTCTTGCAAAGATGTCCCGGTTGAGCATTCTCCTGTGGCCAATAGATATGCAATATCTTTCAGTTCTTCTAGTACCACATTGACCCTAAACAGGTTTGCACCAGGGAGTTCTTCTTCATGGTTATCAGGCTTCTCCCCTGTTTCAATTCTTGATAGATAATTAGGGCCTTAGTTTTGTTTCTTGGGTTTCACTTTAATGTTGAACTCAAACTCTTGGAATAGTAGCAGTCATCTACATATTCTTCCTTGTATGACAGGTTTGTTTAATAAGTATTTTAGTGGTTCATGGTCGGTAAATAAGGTGAAGGGTGTGGATAGTAGGTAGTGTCTAAATTTTTGCAGTGCATAGACCACTGTTATTACTTCCATTTTTGTTGTAGTGTAGTTTTTCTCAGCTTTTGATAATTTCCTACTATCAAAAGCTATATGATGATCTTTAGTTCCTTTAGGTTGAGCTAATACTGCACCTATTGCTATGCCCAAGGTATATACATGAACATGGAAAGGAATGTTCCAATTCAGGAATATCAAGATAGGGGATTCAACAATTTTCTACTTTAGTATGTCAAAAAAGGATTGACACTACTCATTCCATTTAATGTTTCTTCCACTTTTCTTTTTCAACAATTCCTCTAAAGGTGTTGCAATTGGTGCATAACCCTTTATAAAATTCTGGTGATACCTAGTGTAGCCTAAGAAAGTTTTGACTTTTGATGTTGTTTTAGGTGGTGTTAATGTGAGGATTAAAGTTAGTTTCAAGGGATCTACCATCAACCCTTCCTTGCAAATGATGTGACCTAGGAGAGTTCCAAAAGGTACAACAAATGTACATTTCTTGAGATTTAATGAAACTTGCAAACTTCTGCATTTATTGAACATCATTCTTAGGGTTTTTATGTGGTCTTTCACTAAGCCATAGACAATCCAGTCATCTAGACAAACCTCTAATAAATCATGAATGAATTCTTTAAATGTATTTACCATTAATCTACTGAAGTCTACTAGTGTATTCTTAAGTCCAAAAGGCATCACTGTGTACATGTAGGATCCCAATTTAGATGCAAATGTTGTCTTAGGATGATCCTTTTCTCTTATCTTAACTTGGTGATAGCCTGAAAATCCATCAATGAATGAGTATATTTCCCTTCTGGCAATTGATTCCAAAATTTCTTCTGTGAAGGGTGTAGGGAATGGATCATGGATGCAAGCTTTATTTAACTCTATGTAGTCTTTGGATATCCTTATTTCACCTGATTTCTTATTTTGTACCACCATTGGGCTGATCTAGTTAGCTTCTTCAAGAGGTTTTATGATTCCTGCTACTAACATCTTGTCGATTTCTATCTTGACTCTTTTCTTCATGTTAGGATTGAGTCTATAAGGCCTTTTCTTGACTATCTTCACTCCTTTTAGTTGCATCTTCATTATGCATGCTTCTTCTTTAACACCTTTCATCTCAATGAAGGTCCTTGGGAATAGATCTTCAAACTCATAGAGAATCTCAATTACCTGCACTACTGCTTTTTCATTCCAATAGTCTCCAATCTTCGCCAATTTTGGATCACCTTCCTTTGCAATATTTTCCTCTCTAATTTTTAGTGGTTCCTTGTAATATTGGTCCTTTGTTTGGTCAATGTTTCTAGCTCTCTTTCTCCTTCTTGCACTTCAATATTTATCTCCTCATTATCCTCATAATCTATCTTTGTTGTTTTATAACATTTTTGACCCATGTTCCTTGACTATTGATCTATCCATTCCACCAATTTCTATATCCCTTCAGATCTCGGTGATGGTGTACTATACTCCGGTTCTTTTTTCTCTTCCTCTATTTATTGTCAAAAAATTATTTCTTTTATTTTCCCAAGTGCAACATGTATAGATTTTTACAGACTCCAAAAAGAAAATGTATGTATGAAGTTAGCTCGTACTTCTTCCCAATCCCTTGTTTATTTCCTTCTCTCTTGGCTGATATACCAAGTTTGGGCTATAGGTGTCAATGTCTAGTAGAACAAGTGGCCTTGCTATGTTTTTTTTTTTTTTTCCATGCTACTATGCAAGTGGTTAAGTGATCTTGCGGCAGATTTTGGCCTTGATATTTAGATATTTCTTTGTATTCTCCATGTTCTGGTAGATATCTCACTTTGATAAGGAGTTTAAATGTCTGCCAATCTTGCACTAAATCTCTATGTGTTGACCACCAATTTGTTGTATTACATACTGATGTATGTTGTATTGCTTGTATTTTGCATTGTTCTTTTGCAAAGATTGTCTCCATCTCATCCAAGTATTTTTGTAGGTCTTTAATCCCTGAGAACTTTGGTAACTTGATATGAGAGATTCCTTTCATAATATGATGACATTTTCTAGATTCTTCTTGATTTTGGTCCTTTTTGATGGCACATACCATTTGTGGTGGATTTACCTCTGATGCAGAGGATTGCGATATGTTTTCTTTACTGGATTGAACCATATTTATCCTCCTAATCCATGTCATTCTCTGAGTTTTTAGCTTCGGTTCATTTTTTTATCAATACTTCCAGAACTTATTTGCTATCAGTGATGTCATTCTGATTCTCCACCTCTATTTATCCTATTGAATTTGGTTCTCCTTCCGTTTCATTTGTTTCTAGCTGTGAGATTGTGTAAATGTTCTTATGGTAGTCATCATTTTCTTCCGCATTGGTGGATTCTTCAATATAGGCTTCATCCATTGGTAGTCCTAAAGGTAAGAATATACATTTATTACTATCCGCAAAAGATAGTTTTTCCTTGTGGGAATCCACTATGCCATTGGCATCTATAAACCATTTTAGTCCAAGTAATGCATTAAAGGAATCTCCTTGTTCTTTCATAGCAACAACCACAAAATCTATTACCTATTTGATTCCCATCAGGTTCAATTCTACTTGTCTCCATGTTTCGATAGTTGACATACCAAAACTATCTGCCAAAGTAATATTGTAAGGTGTTTGAGACAATCCAGGTCTCCCTAGTTGTTCCCAAATCTTCGTAGTGATCATGTTAATGTCTGCACCCAAGTCTATCATTACATTTTGACCTTTTTATGATTAATATGGGCATCCACCAGTAGTGGTTTTGTTTTCCAATGTCTTCCATTTCTTCCCAATTGCCTAAATTGGTTTCGCGGTATCTTCTCCTTATTCCAATATTTAGCAAGTTGTTTAAATTTTTCCATCAAATTGTTAAATACATGGGACAACTGAAAGCGGGGGGTGAATCAGTTATACATTAAAACATAAAACCCTCAATGCTATTCCAATCTTCAAACTCTTATTATGAATTAGCAGAATGTAAACATATGAGACATCAATGCAAACACATTCAAACACATAAGAACACTAGATTTATGTGGAAAACCCAAGAAGGGAAAAACCACAGTGAGGATTAACTCACATATATATGAATAGTAATACTGAAAACAAGTAGGCTCACTGCCTAGAAGAACTCACTATCCAAAAGAGAGAAGAATACAAGAGGACTATTATAGAGAGATTCACTATCTCAAAGCAACAAGAGAAATTCACCATTACAACTTTATGCCATCCGCAACCTTTGACTCATGGCCTCCAACAACTTTAAGCAAACTAAAATGTAGACACCTTCTGCTCACTGCATCCTGGAGTCATAAGCATTTAAGCTCGCACTTAATTCACTGCCCTTGATTCACATTTGCCTCATCTTCTCTATCTTGCTCCACTCAACTTCATCTTGCATTTAAACCATCCACAACCTAAACAATCTCAATTAGGTTAGCCTTAATGAAACGTGTGCACCTTAAACATGCAACACCGAAATAGGTCGGCACCAAACACTTCCACGGTGGAAAGATGTAAAAATAGACCACACCAAGGGTTAACTAGGACCCAAATCTATATCACCATGCTACTCATCACATCCACAATCCATGAGGTACCTCTGCAAATAGTGCTAGTAAGTCAGGTCAGCCAAACCTGAACTAAGCGATCACCTCCATGCCTCCTGAGTCCAAAAACATCATGCGGACCACAAATAAACACTCCACACCATCCACACATCCTTCCAGAATGTTTAGCATCATTAGAATCTTCTACAATACTGTTGCAACCACCTAAAACAAAGAATGTCTTCATTCTGCACATCAGGATACACTATTATTGAACTCCAATGCAAGAACTGAGTTTGCGGATAAATCCAACTCTAGAAACTTCCAAGGAAGGTAGATACAGATAATTTAAGCACGTTCCCAGATTCACAAGATAAGAAACCTCAATGCAGAGAAATGCAAAGCAATCTCATTTCTCCCAGACAATCTTCTTCATAGTCAGATACTCTATCAAACTCATCTTCCACTGCGGTATGATCCATAACCTAAAATTCTGGATATAACACATCTGATCATTACTTCCAAACCGCACAAGTATATATTCAACAATATAGCAACGCAGAGCACAATACTGAATATACCTCTATCACACTGCACACCTTTTTATTCAATTTTTTTCAAAAGCACTTGGAAACCAAGTGAACCATCTACTGGAGGTTGACATTAATGACAACACCAACAAGCTTCCAACAATCTCCCCCTTTTTCATTGATGGCAACACCAACTCTTTGAAAAACCATCAACAACAAAAAAAACAATCAGTAGCTCAGTAGTACTCCCCCTGACTTGAGCAACTCTTACTCTTCACACACTTTCTTGCACAATCTTTCCTACACAATGGTTTTTCAGCCACTTTAACTCTCTCCCCCTTTGACATCAATGGAAAATGGTAACACTTGCAACACCAACAAGTACTTGCTCTCACTCCACTACTTTCACTTTTCTACACTCTCCCCCTTAGGGTCATAAGATATGTTCCATCTGACTGCACCAACCAATAGAACCACTACCTACTCCCCCTAAGAGGTAGCTTACAACATTAGTCTGGGATTAAGAATGTGTCTTGAAATGTTTCCTAGACAGATGCAAACACTTATGCATCTAATCAAAGGAATGAGGGTTAATAACCCCTAACTTCTGTTGGAGATACTCAAAAGTATATTTAGGAAGAACCTTTGTAAAAATATCTGCAACTTGATCCTTAGTAGGCATATATTCCAATTTTACCTCATTCTCTACAACCTTCTCTCTTAGAAAGTGATACCAAATTGAAATATGCTTTATTCTTGAATGCATTACCAGATTCTTTGAAATTTTAATAGTAGTTGTATTATCACATAAGATGGGAATAGGTTCATCATATGATACTTTGATATCCTTCAATTTCATCCATAACACCTGTGTGTAGCAAGATGTTGTCGCAATGTACTATGCCTCTGTAGTAGATAATGACACTAAATATTGTTTTTTACTCAACCATGAAATTAGTCTGCTTTCAAGAAAGAAAGCATCACCGCTTGTACCTCTTCTATCATCTGTACATCCTGCCCAATCTGCATCTGTATATGCACTCAAAGAGAAATCAGTATCCTTGGAATACCATAAGCCAAAATTTGGAGCGCCTTTCAAGAATCTAAATATCCTTTTTACTATTGTAACATGTGATTCTCTGGGATCTGCTTGGAATCTAGCCACAAGACAAACTGAATGCATGATATCTGGTCTAGTAGCAGTTAGGTATAACAGTCCACCAATCATTGATCTATACTTGCTCTGATCAGCCTTAGGAGATTCATCATCTTTGCTTAACTTACAACTAGTAGTCATGGGAGTACATACCAATTTGTAGTCTTCCATTCTAAACTTCTTCAACATTTCCTTAACATACTTTGACTATGAAATGAGAATACCTTTTTCTGATTGACTAATTTGTAACCCAAGGAAGAAATTCATTTCTCCACACATTGATATTTCAAACTCTTTCTGCATCTCTTCTGCAAATCTTTTCCACATACATTCATTTCCTCCAAAAATTATATCATCAACATATACCTCCATAATCAGGATTTGATCTTCTTCAACTTTGAAGTATAAATTTCTATCTACAGTATCCTTTTTGAATCCTTGCTGCAATAGGTATCTATCCAATCTTGCATACCAAGCTCTAGGAGCTTGTTTGAGTCCATACAATGCCTTCTTCAATTTGCAGACCATATTTGGATCATCTAATAACTGAAATCCTTCTGATTGTTCAATGTATGCCTCTTCTTCCAACTCTCCATTCAGGAATGTAGATTTCACATCCATCTGATAAACTTTGAAGTCCTTATGAGCTACAAAGGCCAAGAAGATTCCAATGGCCTCCATTCTTGCCACTGGAGCATATGTTTCCTCATAATCTATTCCTTCCACTTGTGAGTAGCCTTTACACACAAGCCTGGCCTTGTTTCTGACTACTTCTCCATTCTTGTTCAGTTTGTTCTCGAATACCCATTTAGTTCCTATTACATTTTTGTCTGTTGGTCTTGGGACAATTTCCCAAGTTTGATTTTTCTCAATCTGCGTCAATTCTTCTTCTATAGCTTTGATCCAATGTTCATCTTTGTATGTTTCAATCACTATTTTGGGTTCTATTTTTGACAATAAGCACAAGTTTACTTGTTCATCTGCCATAGCAATTTTTCTTCTTGTTAATACACCTTTGTTCTTATTTCCAAAGATCTGATCTTCAGAATGATTCTTTTGCACATACTTGGGAGTCTTAGGAATCCTTTTTGAAGCATCTTCTTGATCAAATTACATCTCCTTTTCCTTTTCTTCTTCTCTTTCTTCTTCTCTGCAAGAGAACTCATCATATTCATATCCTTCTATCAGCACTAATCTTTGATGTGGTTCTTTATTTACTTTGACATTTGCACTTTCAACTAACTTCTTTAGCCTCTTGTTGTAGCATCTGTAAGCCTTGCTCTTTGTAGAATATCCAAGAAATATTCCTTCATCTAATCTTATATCAAACTTTCCCAAGTTTTCTTCATCTCTCCTAATATAGCACTTGCTTCCAAACACTCTAAAATATTTTATAGTAGGAGTTCTTCCATACCATAGTTCATATGGAGTCTTTAAATTGTTGACCCTTGCTTGCACTCTGTTTTCTATGTAGACTGTAGTGTGAATAGCTTCTTTCCAATATATATCCGATAGATTTGCTTCTTCCAACATTGTCCTTATTGCTTCTTGAACTGTCTGATTCTTCCTTTCCACAACTCCATTCTGCTGAGGAGTCCTAGGGGTTGACAAATGCATTTTTATTCCATGATCTTCACAAAAATAGTTAAACTCATTGGAGGTGAACTCACCACCTCTGTCAGACCTCAAGCACTTGATTTTTAAATCTTTTTCATTCTCAACCATAATTTTAAATGCTTTGAACTTATATAGAACTTCTGATTTTTCTTTGAGAAAGGTTACCCAAGTTATTATAGAGAAATCCTCAATTAACAACATGAAATACCTGTCACCTTGAAAGCTTCTTATTCTCTTGGGTCCACACAGATCTGTATGTACCAACTATAGGGATCCTATGGTAGAATACTCTTTGATTTTGAAATTCTTCCTTGTTTGCTTCCCAACCTGACATTCCTTGCAAATTGCATTGATAGGCTTTGTAATTCTTGGCAGATCCCTCACAGCTTGGGTAGAGTTGATCCTCACTAGGCTATCAAAATTGATGTGACACATTCTTTTATGCCATAGCCAACTTTCATTAATTTGAGTCATAAAGCACATACCATTAGCGCCTTTGAGTTGATATACATTTCCTTTTGTCCTTGTTCCTATAGCAACCAGAGTTCTAGAGTTTTCTTTTATGATTTCACAACCACCATCATAAAACATGAGGTTATATCCTCTACTACACATTTGTCCTGCACTTAGAAGATTATGTTGGAGACCCTTGACATAGAGAACATCATCTATATTGTGCTTTCCATCAAAATTGATTGAACCTTTTCCACATATCTTAGTATATGCATCATCTCCAAACTTAACAAAACCTCCATCAAACTTCTCAAGCTTAACAAACTTATTCTTATCACCTGTCATATGATTTGAACACCCACTATCAATTAACCAATCGTTCTCCTCTTCTCTTGCATGAAAAGCAGTTACCAAAGCTCCTTGATATTTTGCTTTGTTTCTAAAGCAATTTCCTTCATACATCTTTCAGAATTAGTAGAATTAGTTCCAACATTCAAAGCCATGAACAAGCATTCATCACTTTCATCATCCAGATAGTCAGACTCATCATCATATATGCTAGTAGCTTCTTTAACATAATAACTTCTCTTGATTGATTTACCTTTGTTGTCCTTGTATCTATCATTTGAAATTTTGACCAGACATTTTGAAGCATAATGACCTATCTTTACACAACTAAAACATTTGAAGGGTAACTTACCTCTGTATTTTCTAGAGCCCCTTTTCAATCTTCTTACAAAATTTGCTTCTATTTTATCAAAATCATCTAAATCTGACTCATCATTATTTTCTATTTTGCTAGCCTTAAGAGCAGTTTCTTTTCTTGAATCATCTTGACCAAATTCTCTTATCTCGAAAGTAGTTAAAGTATAAAACATTTGATCCCTAGAATAATTATCCAAAATTTGAGTTTCTTCAATAGTAGAAAATTTAGCACTATAAGATTTTGGAAGAGTTTTTTTTAAATGCGCCTGGTAAACTTTTTTAACGTGACCGGTGACGCTAGTGCGACACGCCCTCTGGCTCCACGTGAATGCTTTTGCCCGGAGCAATGAACTAGTGCGACACGCCCTCCGGCTCCACGTGAATGCTTTTGTCTGGAGCAATGAACCGGTGAGGCCACAACGCGGGGGACCTCATCCCCTAGCAAGAACACTTCAAACTCGCGAGCTTGTTGGCCCAGCGAAGGCGTAAAGCCTATGAGCTTGTTGGCCCAATGGGGGTTTGAACTCTGGTGGCTGCCACTACAACCAAGCGACTTAACCACCGAACCACGCCCTTATCAGCATTTTAGAAGAGTTCTTAGTACCTTCTTTACCACATCATTTTCCTCCAGCTTCCCACCTAGACCATTGATGGAATTTACAACCTCATCTACTCTCTGCATGTAGCTTGCAATATTTTCATCCTCTGACATCCTTAGGGTTTCAAACTTGGCCTTCAAATTCTGCATCTTTGCTTGCTTGACCTTGTCATCTCCTTCATAGATACTTTTTCGCTTCTTCCAAATCTCATGAGCATTTTTGTAGCTCATTACCTTCCCTAATTTAGAATCAGAAAGACTATTTAGAAGAGCACTCCTTGCCTTGCCATTGTTCTCATATTATTTAACCTTGTCCTCATCATTTAGACCATTAGCAAGTATAGTATTTTTTTCTCAACTAACTTCCATATGTCATATCTTAATGAGACAAGAAAGCTTTTCATCCTAGTCTTCCAAAAAGCATAACTTGTTCCATCGAACACTGGAACCTCAATACCTTTCCTGTGCACCATCTGGATCTACCCTGAGTGGTAAAGCTTCTTCAAGGGACTTGGCTCTGATACCAATTGTTAGATGCATAGGACAACTGAGAGGGGGGTGAATTAGTTATACATTAAAACATTAAACCCTCGATGCTATTCCAATCTTCAAACTCTTATTATGCATTAGCCGAATGTAAACATATAAGACATCAATGCAAACACATTCAAACATATAAGAACACCAGATTTATGTAGAAAACCCAAGAAGAGAAAACCAAGGTGAGGATTAGCTCACATATATATGAATAGCAACACTGAAAACATGTAGGCTCACTTCCCAGAAGGGCTCACTGCCCAGAAGAACTCATTGTCTAGAAGAGAGAATAATAGAAGAGGACTATTATAGAGAGATTCACTATCTCAAAGTAATAGAAGTCCACCATTGCAACTTTATGCCATTCGCAACCTTCGGCTCACTGCCTCCGGTAACTTCAAGCAAACTAAAATGTAGACACCTTCTGCTCACTGCATCCAAGAGTCATAAACATTTAAGCTTACACTCAATTCACCACCCTTGATTCACATTCACCTCATCTTCTCTACCTTGCTCCACTCAACTTCATCTTGCATTTATACCATCCATGACCTAAACAATCTCAATTAGGTTAGCCTTAATGAAACACGTGCACCTTAAACATGCAACACTGAAATAGGTCAACACCAAACACTTCCACAGTGGAAAGAAGTGATTTAAGTGAGCCACGCAAAGGGTTAACTAGGACCCAAATCTGTATCACCATGTTACTCATCACATCCACAATCCACGAGGTACCTCCACAAATAGTGCTAGTAGGTCAGGTCAGCCAAACCTGAACTAACACAACAAGTGATCACCTCCATGCCTCTCCATGTCCAAAAACATCATGTAGACCACAAAGAAATACTCCACACCATCCACACATCTTTCTAGAATGTTCAACATCATCAAAATCTTTTGTAATACTTCCATAACCACTTGAAACAAATAATGTCTTCATTTTGCACATCAAGATACACTATTACTGAACTCCAATGCAAGAACTGAGTTTGCGGAGCAATCCAACACTAGAAACTTATAGGGAAGGTAGATACAGACAATTTAAGCATGTTCCTAGATCCACAAAATAAGAAACCTCAATGCAGAGAAATGCAGAGCAATCTCATTTCTCCCAGACAATCTTCTTCACGGTCAGATACTCTATCAAACTTATCTTCCACTGCCACACAATTCAAAACCTAAAATTCTGGATATAACACCTCTAATCATCACTTCCAAACTTCACAAGTATATCTTCAACCATATAGAAATGCAGGGCATAATATTGAACATACCTCTATCACACTGCACACCTTTTTATTCAAATTTTCTCAAAAGCACTTGGAAACCAAGTGAACCATCTGCTGGAGGTTGACATCAATGAAAACACCAACAAGCTTCCAACACAAATTATGTTGTTGCATTAGAGATGTAAACTATTTTAGTGCTACAGCTTCCTCTTCTGTGAAGAATTGATTGACTTGTTTTTGCTTTTCTTGTTATTCTGTTATTATCTGTTTAGTCTTTTGTACTATCTCATCATGCTGCCTTTTATTTAGGAAGAATATATCTTCCTCACTTTCTTCTCTTTTTGATTTAGTAGTTTCATATCCTTTTCTTCCTATGTTTGCGCCCTGTCATGTAACTACTACTAATTTCTCTTTTCCTTTGTCCATATTAGTTTTTTTCCTTTATCTAGTTTTCTTCATCTGATGAAGATAGATCTGTATTTCCATCCTTATCACTTTGATAGGTCCTTAGGATTTTACCTTCTTCCTTAGGGACTCTTCTGATTACTCTGGCCCCTTTTTGCTTATCTAAATCATCTCCTTTTCCTTGTTGTGGTGCATTATAGAAGTACTATTGTGCCTTATCACATGTGAAAAAGTCATGTTCTGTACTATTGTAGAATGATCATTGCCTTCTTCTTTCTCCCCAACACTCATCAGCAAAGTGCCCTGGTTTACCTCATTTGTAACAAGTGGCCTCATCTCTTCTTCTTCTACCTCTACCTTAGCCTCAGCCTCCTCTATAACCTCCTAGTTTTCCTCTATCCTCATTACTATAGTTGTTTTCATATAGAGCATTTTGATTTGCATTTTGGATAGTATTCATGTTCCTTTAGTTTTTCCATGAAGGTTGCTTGCAACCTTGGTCTTGAAGATATAGTGGTCTTTCTGCTAGGACCTTGACATATGCCATGGTATTATTGTGTGTTTTGTTTTTGTGAATTGAATTGTACCATGAATCACTTTCATCCTCGTCTTCTCCAACCCCGAACATTTGTGATGGGCAATCTAGTGTTTCATGATCATCCCATTCTTTGCATAATTCGCAATAGACTATGTTGTTCTTTGTAGGGAGTGCCTTTATATCCACCTTCATTGTGATGCCCGGTCTTTCTCCTCTTAGCTTTAGATATTCATTCTGGACGTGTCCTTCCTTTGTACAGTAGGAACACCATAAGTTTGACCCTTTATCTTCTTATTTCACCAAAATTTTCTATTTAAGTTTCAGTTCCTCTAATTCTAATCAAACTGCCTTTTCATTCTCAGGGATATTCTTTCGTTTGTAAACAACATGGTGTTTTCATTAGGTGACTTTTAATTATTTTTTCTTGTATTACTGGGAAACATCTCTTTATATACCACATCTTCTCTAATCTTCATTATAATTTGATTAACTAGGTGATCTAGGTAGTCTTCATCCAAATTTAAGGGTTGTTCAGGTTTCATCTAGGGTTGAGTAATTCTTACCATTGTTTGTCAAGACTAATTTGAACGTTAGCCCAATTAGGTTGATATTCTGAAGTTTTGTATATTTTTGGTAGGGTTAGGGTTTGGTTATGTTCTTCCCTCCATGAACTTCTCAACTGCTCATAAGCATCAATTCTTCCTCCTATACTCTTTAAAAGTTATGTTACCCTGACAGGCTGTCGTGAGGTCCTAACACTTTAGTTGAAAAATATCAGTTTATTGACCGGGTAGTGTCCAAGGTTGTCTACAATAGGGAATATCGTTTGGATATCTCATCTAGAAACAATTTCCTGAATCTTTAAAACAACATATCAAACTACAAAGCATTCAGACTTTATACTAGAAAGCATTTGAACTCTATACTAGAAAGCATTAGAACTCTTAATCTAAGAAAACATATAAAATTTATACTAGAAATTCATACATGTAATTTTTACCATGAACTCGAACAATGACTAATCCTATAACTGCACACACACTCAAAATTTCAACTAACAGTTAACAGCAATTTGAAACTAAAGCAGATGCTCCAGAAATATTAAACAACAGAGCTCTAAGAATTAACATCTTAAATATCACAACCTGTAGGCACACACAATGGAACCAAACATAAAATAACACTACTCTAAACAGAACATTCATGAAAATAGAAATACTTATCTACTCTATAATCCTGCGAGTGGCCAACTCTTGGGAGAAATTTGTCTTTTAACTCAGATCATATTCAATTGTTTCCACAACAACATAGTAACTCCATTCATATCTTCATAACTCAAAAGGAAAGACTCGGAATAACACTATTTGTATTCATGAAAATATTGTAGAACATGACTCTCGATTATTCGCCAAAAAGAGATTGATATTGAACATTCTTCACACAGTATGATATATATCCATGTTTTTAGCAACTAACTAAAACTGAACTATTACAAAATCCTATATTCCAGATGGCGATTAAATGCCATTGAAAAAGTCTTATAATAGAAAAATAGAATTTCAACTATTAATGTCTTTATGGAATAAAAACATATAAAAGGCTCTGAGTGGAGCCATAAAGTCTCAAAGAACCAACAGAAGTTAACAGAATTAAAAGAGTCTCCAATCAATGCACGCCTAAATTTCTGGCACCCTCAACTTCCGGCGCACTAGACCTCAGCTGCTTGAAGTCCACTCCTCTTGTAGGCCATGCATTAATCTTGCATAATTACTCAACTCTACATACCATTATATCAACATTTAATAGCTAATTTCAATCAATTTAGGAAATAAAGATTTGTACAACATTTCATTAAAAATATATCAATAGTGCTTCTAAAAACAAACAAATTGGCATGGCTAGGGTGATTAAGCAATGCAAAAAGGGTTATTTGTTTTATCAAAGGAATGATGTTGTTTATACCTCATCATCAATATGTATTGTAATAGGCTTAGGATTCTCTATATCTCACTGCATCAACTTTGCAGTAGCCTATATGGCTTCTTCGTTCATTCTATCTTTTCCCTTTATATTTCCTCTCCGACATCACCCACAACGACGCGCTCAGCAGCACCCTCATTAGCATGCTCATCCAACTTATTTTCTTCCGCAATTTCTCTTTCCTTATTTCTACATGTTTCTCCTGCCTTCTCTATTCTTCTGTGGTACCTTTCCTGTCTTTCCTAATTTTGTTTTTGTCTCTCCTCTCTGCTTATTTCCATTATGGTAAGTATAATTTCTCTAATTTCCCTTAATCTTTTGTTATCCCCTTTAGCCATGGGAGGTTTTTATTTAGAATCATATTAATCCTTATGTATCCCATGGTTGGATTATCTTGAAGAGCTACATCTTTTCAAGGATCTTTTTAGATTCTCCCCTTGTTCCATTTGCCATCCCCTTAACGTAACAGAAGTTGGATAATGTATGACAACATTTAAATCATGCAAACCTTTTATACGGGTCTTTCCTTTGTTATGTGTGGATTATTATAGTTGTATTTGGGATAAAAAAGTATGTCCATTCTATGAGATATATTTCAGATTTGCATGTGTGCAACTCATGATTCTGTTGATATTTTGTTGGGTGTGTTTCTTTCCATTTGTTGTTCATGACTTAGTTGCCCAATGGAGTAGGCATCGGTCTATATTGGGGATGGATCAATCACTATTTTAATCTAACCCTCGTCTTGTTAGCTATAGGAGTAGGAGTAGGTTTAGTTTAGGGCAAATCTCATGATGTTCATGATTTAGTGTAATAACCAGGGGTAGATTTGAAGTGATGCAACACTATTTTAGTCTTTGAGTGAATCGTGTACATCTATGCTTGCACTGTGTATCTTGTGTATGTAAAGTTAAGTAGATTCATCTTAAGGAATGTGATGTGGTTATATTTGGGTGCAAGTGCATAGTGTAGTAATCAACTTAATATAGAGGCATGTGTAGCCAATTTGTCTTGACCTAGTGACAACTTTGGGGGTCAAGTGTACATTGGGTATGGATGTGTTTGTTTGTTTGAATATCCCTCCTAGGTCTAGCAGAGCTTGAAGTGCAAAGGAGCATATCCACTCCTGTCAGTTGGCCAAAATCGCCATTGACTTGTTGATAAACCTCTTTCAATCACCTTGATGACACCCCTGGCCTAGGTGATTGTGAAATGTTTTAGGGTTTTGGGTTGTGGTTATTTTGGGACCCAACAAGAAATAAATTAAACATGGAAAAATAACATAATATCTTGGTATCCCATTTGGAATGGGAGTCTCTTTGGCTGAGATGTGGAATTAGTATCTTGATAGACTAAAAAACTAACTACTTAACTAGGGAAACAAATTTCTTTTGACAGCTGGTAGAATTTAGGTGGCTAATAAAATCTTCCTTGCCACACATGTGTACTACTCTTCTTGTTGGATACCTTCCAACAAAGGGTATGAAGATCTGAATAAACTAATTCATCAATTTCTTTGGACTAAATGGGATGGTAATGTTGGTTTTAGAGCTACTTCTTGATCCCATTGTATCCAACCATAAGATAAAGGCAGGTTGGGAATTATTGATCCCAAAACTCAAGGCTTGTGTTTAATTGCTAAATGGATTATTAGGGCTATTATAGATGAAGAACCATGGAAGATGTTACTGTGGCATAAGATAAATATTGTTACTGCTAAATGAAAATGGCAGAATGTTAGTTGGATCGATAAGGTCCTTCTTGCTCCTTTTTCAAATCAAAGCCTCTTTGCTTGTTCAATCAATTTGGAAAGCCTAACAGCATAATTTCCACTTTTTAAATTGGAAAGATAATTCATTACAACATGGTTTTATTTTTGGTTCTTCATCTACTTGGTGGAGTAAGCACGTAACTTACCATGAACAACCTCTTGCTATTAGATTTCCTAAATAGAGATATTATTTGTTCAAGAAAGGGATCTGACAATTTGTTGATTTATGGGACTTCAATTCCTTGAGTTGGGCTCCCTGGATTGTTATTAAAGATTGTTTTGGTCTGAGAAATAATTATATACATTTTATTTTCTTTGTGCAGTCCCTAGTCCCACTTGAACTTACTATGAAGTTATGTACCCCAACTCCGTGTTATTTTTTCAAGGATTGGTAATGGCTATCAACTAATCATTTCTCTAACTTTCCTTTCTACTCATTCCTAGAATGTGCTTATTCCTCATCTTAATATTAAATGGAGATGTAGATTTAGTCATAAAATTTAGGAAAAATTAAGTGCTCAAGTTTGGAAATCTAAAGCTAGTACTAATGCACAATTATTGGCTTGGAAAATTTTACATTGCAAACTACCTTTTGGGAACAAATTGAAATGTATGATGGTTCAACCAGTCACTTGTACATTTAGCTAGACTTGACTAAAAGCATGAAACATTTATTTTGGGACTGTAGCTTTGCTAAAAAATAATGGTTTGCTATTTTTAGAGATTTTCCAACTATTTTTTTGTCACATTTTGAATTGGAAAGAAGCTTTGTTTGGAAATGGATTGTAAAAGAATATGATTGTTGATACTGTTAGGCATGTTATCTTGTTACACTTATGAAAAACTAGATGTTCAATAGTGTTTGCTAATTCTAATTTTCGCCAAGGATTTGTAATTTAAAGCCTTTACTCTGACATCTTTTTTTGGGTTGCTTGTTTATCTGTCCAGCTGCAAGGAAGGTTAAAAGAGAACAAAGAGATCAATTACTAGTTGGATCAAATCAAAAGGTCAAAAACCCAGCTCTAGGATAAGGAAAACAATGTAATGCTATTCTTGTAAACGCGAAGGATTTTTAGCTTTACGACTTAATGGTCTTATTTTGGGGCTATTGTTTTGTTTACTTGTGTTGTATCATGGTTGTGTTGCTGGACATGTATAGTTTGGATTGACTTTTTGTGCAACACTTTATTGGGTGCCTTCTTTTTGTAATATTTAGCTCTATTCAATACAAAAAAGGGACATTAACTCTATCCACGAGAAGTGAGGGGGGAAAGCTTTTAGCAAGGCTAACACACTGTTGGTTTTTTCCAGCTGATTGTCCTAGTTCCCCTAAAAAGTTTCCATCTATAGGAGTCCGGACAACACTGAGAGGGGGGGTGAATCAGTGTTGTATTAATTTTCAAACATTTTACAACATTTTGCAAGCTTTCTCTTACAGAACAAATGGAAAGGAATACATTAATGATTTGTTGAGTTTATATGCACAAGACTTACAATAACAGATGTAAACAAAACATGATCAAACCAATAATATGCACACACATAGAAGAAATCAAGACACAACCTTTTTACCAAGTGGAAAACCCTCAGGGGTAGAAAAACCACTCATGAAGTGCCTCACTGGCTTAACTGAAAAACATGCCTCACTGGCAATACAAATTGTCTCACTGACAAATATGAAGGTCACACTGACCTATAAGCCTCACTGGCTAATACAATGCCTATTAACAAAACATCAATCTTTGTGTGCAAGACATGATTGTTGTTCAATCGGATTTGCACCATTGTATACAACCTTATACCTCCTGTTTGATTTTCAAATCAAGACCATTTTCTTTTACTGTAAACAAGCTCCATATACAAATCTCTATAAACAATTTTCTCTGCAAATTATCTCTATCAATCTTTTATCAATCACTGCAATCAAAGCTTGATTCAATATTTCTTCTACTCTGCAAATTTGTCATTTGTATCATCAAATCATTAATCTGTATGACCTTGACACACATTATATGTATTCAATCTCTCATAATCTGTGTTTTTCATCTATGTCTTCTTCATAAACCCACACACACTGTCAATGTACCTGAAAAAACCATTTTATACAGATTGAATAACCTTTCACCTGCACAGAAAAATCTTTTCATATTCCTTGATATTCTTGCATTTTTAAATCTGACCTCTTCAAATCCATCTTCAAACTTTGCAAGATCCTTCATATTCCTGCAAAAGAATCTTATTCAAAAATATCATTTAACCTTCAATAAATTTTGCCCTTGAAAGAGAAAAATAAAATCTCTTCATAAAAATAATCAATCTCCTCCTTTGCAACTATCATCTATTCACCAAAACCCCAACACATTTTTCTGACCCTTGACATCTGCAAAAATGACAAACTTGACCTTTCATTTTCTTTGATATTACAATCTGCAAATTTCAAATAAAATCTTCTTCAAAATCTTTTCTCAAAATGTCTTCAATAAACTTTTAATCTTCTCAAAAAAATTATGTTCACAAAGAAATTTTCTTCAAGGTTTTGCATCAATCTGCCATAAAAAATTGTCTTTCATTCTTTTCACTTTTTCTTCATAAACTCTTTACAAAAAATTTGTTCACAAAAATGATCCTTCAACTTCCTGAAAAAAAACTTCATTTTGCATAAGACTACTCATCTTCATGCAAACCCCTCTACTCAATATCTTCAAAATAAACTTGCTTTGAAAACTCTCATTAAAAAATTCTTTTCTAAAAAAATTCCTTAATACCCGTGAGTGATTTACTTCTTGTTTTAGAAAAAAATCTTCAAAGTAATGTTTCTAAAAAACTTTCTTTCTAATCGGGCTCCAAAAAAAAACATACCATAAACAGTCTTTAAAAAAATACTATACATAGCTTTGACGTTCGCTGGCCCTTCAAATTCCATGCTCAGAGGAGATCACTTTTTAAACCTCAGCCTTTGATTTGTTTTGGCGCTCAACATTCTAATTTAACCATGACTGTCGATGTAGAAAGCCCGCTCAAACATATTTCTTCGACCTGTGAGCACCGGTAACCATAAGGAGGGGCCGGTAATTTTAATGTGTAAAGGTGCCTTTGGTAAGTCACCTTAAGTGACTTTACCTCTTATTAGAAGTCACCACTCAAATAGAATAAAAGTGACACGATGTGGATGACGGGCTCCAAGAGACTAAAGTCATAAAGATGAGAGCCATTTGTTTTAAAAAATATTGAGTCTTAGGAACTTTCAAATGATCCTAACATATTTTGATATTCATGAAATAGAACTTCATACTTAATCACCTTTGTTATAATCATATCCAAAGTATATTGACACCATAAGATTAATCTCTTGATAAAGATTAGAAGCTCATTAATCAACAATACCCTGAATAACATCAAACAAAGCCAACACATATCACTAATATTGTTATCCCTCTGACTATTCTGTCATGGCACAAACATCAAATGTTCAAACAGCATGAACACAATTTCAATCACCAATGCCAATGACAATAAATATCATAGATGAGAGTACCATAAACTATCACCATATGATCTTGATCCTCAACACTGAACTAATCAAGTTTTCACTTGATCATTACTGTACCAAGACATCTGATTTTATGCATTAGACAATTCAACTTATGACAGAAGCACAACCTACACTTTGAAACTTGTTCATACAACATGGAGCATGGATCTCAACTATCAACAAGCATCATGTAAACATATCAACTTCTAAAGCACCAAGAAGGCCAAACCATCTGCAAGACCCACATGATGTGATCATCACAAGACATTAAGGATTCATGAAATATTTGCACAAGATCAAACACCATCTGCAAGACCCACATGATGTGATCATCACAAGACATTAAGGATTCATGAAATATTTGCACAAGATCAAACACAAATCTCTCACCCATTCTGCATCCCTGAAACATTCTTTGCAAGACCACTCATCAACCAACCTTTTTGACATCAATGACAACCAGTCACCATCACCATCTTCTATCCACAGGGAGCACAGGTAGTGGCCAATGTACAGGAGACAAACTCTAATATCTCCTCTGCACTTTAGGCTATACAGAACCTAGGGGGGAATTCCCTTACTCAATACCCATGGATGAATCTTGACTGTAACTAGGCATTGACATAAAGCAAATGAAACCTCTCTTATGCAAACCAAAACTGTAAGATAAATACAAAGGGGCTAGGTTTGGATCCTACTTCAGTTGTGAATCAGAGGATTTGAAACCTAAATCCTACTCCTACAATCCTAAAAGTTAAGGTTTTGAGTTGATTTTAATTTTATATGATTGATTGTCAGATTAGGGTTTGATTCATAAACTTAATCTAGGTCTCCAACCGGTGTCTGTCCAAGGGCATAGAGTCTAACTTAAAATATGTAAATGACTTTCCATAAACCAAGCAAATATACAAGTTTCAGAGGGATTTTAGTTCTTACCTTGCACAAAACTCCCAAGATTAAGTATTTCTATTAACTATACTTACAAATATCCTTGTTATCACACATATTTCCCCATATTTGACTTAGAGCATTTTAATTTGTTCCTTAAATAGAAGCAATAAATCAAACATGTAATGCAATAGATATACACCCCAAAATTCAAAAAACCCTTAGTTACTTCATTTCAAGAGAAAGATACAGATAACAAATGGAGGCAGTCAACATAAATACATACACATTGCATTACTCATATAACTTGATCTGAAACTGATAAATGGCTTATGAAAAACACGTACACATTAAAATAGAACTCACAAGACAAATGGAGAGAGAAACGAGTCAAAATATTGTATTACTTTCAGTCCTCAAAATCCCAATCTTCCAACAACCTTACAAAGTGAAGCAACCAACTCTCTATAGACACATAGCCTGGCGCCAGCATTCATTACATTTGTTGATTAGGTGAGATGACATTACAAAGCACCGCCCAAGGGTGTATAGGCATTTATTACATTGAGCCCAAAGAAAGATAAAAAACAATTTGTTACATGGGACCCAAATGACTTAAGGAGCCCAACTTCATAAATGTAGGGGATGACTAGCTATTCATTTGCTTTAGGTACATCTAACCATACTTCTCTACCCACTCAGCATATGATCTCTCTGACGGCCACTGGAATGCAATCAACTTTGAAATCTTGTCAATGTGTCATGTGTACCGTGCATCCATCAAAATCTTCTCTTCCTTACAAAACAACTCAAAATTTATTGCCAATACATGCAATTTATCCAAAGTTGAATTTAAAACTACCAACTTGGGGTCCCCATCAGTGCAACAAGTAGAAATGAGTTGGTCGACATTGTCATTGAAATCAACTTTCCACTTGTCAAGGCTCTTGACTTGCCCATCAGGCTCCAGTATGCTAGGCATTATCTTCTTATCTATTTTTTTGACAAACTACTTCTTTTCGCCTAGTACTTTATCCAACTTCAATTGGAAAGACACAACCCCTTCAAGAATTTCTAGCATTTAAAGGGTTAGCTTCATCTTTGGTGGCGCATGTGCATCAAACCTTGCACACCTGATCAAGTCTATTGATTCACCAGTCCTTGGCAGCCACGATATCTGCATTATTTTGAGATATTCTTTATCCTGCTCATGTTTATCCAATGCAGCCTTTAAATTAGTGTGACTTCCATGTCTCATCCATCCTTGCTACAATCTTAGTCACCCTGTGGTTGATCAAATTTGTGACTATCTCTTTGAATGAACTTTTATTCTCTTCTTTCAATCTCTTCACCTCCTCCTTCAACTCTCTGATTTCAGTCAACAGAGGCTCTGTATCAATTGGAAAGGACTCTACTGTTGGGATCACAGGTGGGGGAGTAGAAGTACCAGCCCCTAATGACAGCTACTCTTTACACCTATTGAGCTTTGCAATTGTTTGTGCATATCTTAGCAGTAGCTCATCATGTTCTTTCTGTAGCTTGTTAGTCACTGCCTCAACAAATTGTACAGTCTGTACATTTAAACTTGTAGGCTGGGGGCAGGGGTGTCAGATACCCTCTTGATTATTACATCTCCTACCAATTCCCCCAATCCAATCCTAGGCTTATTATTATTTGGGGCTAGATCCCATATTGCCAATGTCTCAAACCTGGGATTGAAGGCTGCACTAGAGAGAGCCTTCTCCACTTGTTCATCTATTACATCAGAATCCTCTCTAGTTATTGTGTCAAATGTAATTGCATCTGATAGAGTCCAATCAAGGAGGAGCAAGATATTATTTTTGGCAACTAGTGCCCTCCCCTCCTCTAGAGTCATTGTGACGATGGCCTAATTAACCTCTTTCAACACCCTTTGGGTGATGGCCTCATACTCAGAGGGGTCAGCTCCACTCTTAGCATCCTCAATCATTTTTTGGAACTCCTCACTTCCTACTTTTAGCACATAACTCCTGAATTCAGGAGTGTTTATGCATTCATCATCCTCTAAAAATTTATACAAGCCATTACTCTAACATCTTCAATATCTATATTCTGGCTTGTCATTGTCCTCATTGCCCTATTTTTAGGGGATGAATAGGGCCTTATTCTGTCAGGTGAGTTCACCTGATGGGCAGCTTCCTGCACCTATTCTTCTGTCTCCCCCTCTAAATCCACTACTTCAATTTCTTTTGGATTCTCTAAATAAACAATGTTTGCCCTCTTAGCAGGGGAAGGGGCAGTTGATTCTCTCTTGACACCATATCCTCTTCCTAAGCTACTAGGCTAATAGGAGGGTCTTTCTTCTCCTGCAGGAGCACTAGAAATCAATTGCTCTGCATTATCTAACATCTTTTGAATTCTTTGAATGGGGTCTTGCACCTCTGCAAAGGCACCCTGATATGCTGCATTCACATTTTTCCTCATTCTTTCTCCTGTCATTATTGTGTCCCACATGATTCTCAAAGTGTGGACATCATTCATTGTGAAACAATTTATGACATGATCCTCATTGAGGTCAACCTAATGAATGTATCTTGGTCTCTGTTTGTTGACCCTCACCCTGTTAATGAAACCCTTAGGGTCAAAAATCCTTGGCTGCTCCAAATACATCCCGTAGCACTACAACATTGAGAAAATCTGATCCAACCCATTTTTATCAGCTATCAGAAAATCACTGAATCTGAGGGAGTAGGAAAAAATGAGCCTTTCTTGTGCCTCCTTAGGTGCTCCTTATCTGATTCATTTAACTACCTAATGATCTCCAAAAATGCAATTCTCTTCGGTACATACTTAGGCAGAATGTGGGGAGGGGCCTCACACCCATAGACCTTGATGCATGTAGTGTACTCGTGGTAAAACCAATCACCCCAATTATGATCAATTCCCAAATGAGGAGTTCTATCCAATGGCCTTAAAAAATCTAGTACATTAGGATGTAGCCTTTCTCCTTCTAGCTCCATGAAACCAAGAACTCTCCTCACAAAATATTCCTAAAAAATTACATAGTCAATAGTAGTACAGTGCATGTCTACTATGTAGGTCCACATCTGCACTGGCAACATATTTCCCTATGTGTCTGCCATTTTGACATGTAGGTTCTGGTGCCACATTCTAGACAAAGCAAATAGAAGCATATGGCATAGCATGGAATACCGTGTGAATTCAACATGGGCATCTGCAACGAATAACTTGTTCTTAATTTCTTTCATTTGTTCGTGTGTTTTATCTACAATGTAGGAGGCATAGTCATATGGCTCCTTAGTCTCTTGACTTTGAATATCCACTGTCATCATCATTGGAGAGATGGGCATTCTATTTGAGGCATCCCTACCTAACACTTGTCACAAGCTTTGATATGTTCTGACTAAATAATGCATGAACAAGTCGCATTGGAAAGGTTCTTGTTCGCTGTCTGATATCTTCACTAGTTTACCATCAACTCCTCTCGGCCTGTGCTTGGCCAAGTTGAAGTCTCTATAAGAACACTTGATAGTTTGGTACTTCCTCTTCAATTCTTTTAGGTCAATTGGCTTATTAGCCGCATGGTTCAGGTTAAAAACAATGGCAATGTATCCCTTTATGAATTTCATCATTTTTGTGCCATTCCCCACGAAGATTGTCTTGGTTTGAGGATCATATCTCTGAGCTATCACCCTTACCAGGTCTGGATTAGGGAATACATTAGGGAAAATAAGCTTGGCCAAATCAAAGTGCCAAGCATGGCAAACTGGGGCCTTATAATCCATTCTACGATGCCAGTGCTCAAACAAGACCCAGCCAGGAATAGATAGTCTGGCATCTCTACAATTGTAAGAAAAGTCAAGGAATTTATCATCTGGCCCGTCTGGACCATGCAAATTCAAAGTTTTCCTAGCAGAACCTGGGATCTATACCATAAGGTCCTCATCTAAGTTGTGCTTAGAGGTGGAGGCTTGACTCATTTTCAAACTGATTGTAACAAGCTAGGGTTTCTTATATAGACAATTATCTATATCCTCAAGCAGTCAACTTAAAATTTGTTGGGCACAGGTAGATAGAATGAACTTACTGGTTTATGCTTGCAGAAGTTTGAGTTTCATTCCTTGCTCGCTTGAAAATCCACTATGTGCCTAAGCTCTGTTTGTTCTTTGGAGAAATGATGCAAAAGCCCTAACTTTCTTCTATTTTAAGATTCATAGCATAGCTTCTGAGGCATTAATGGAGGTAACCTCGGCCTTAATCTTTCATTCGTATCACAGGGCACTCTCAACGTTCATCAAGAAAATTTAAATCTGCGTCGTTGATCCAAGCTTACTCTTGTGAAATCCACGGCTGTAATTTATCCACGAGATTTGAAAATCTCACTCATCATAGTTGAAAAGTCCTCGACTAATAAGGATAGGCCAAATCAGATGTACTTCCTCTGCTGACCACATCACCTTTTGTTTGGTCTGAACATGTGGCACCATTTCGTGGCATCGCAGCTGGAAATGACCCACCACTTACCTACCATGTGCAGGTGCGATAAAGCCTCCACGCATCCATTCTTCATTTGCTTTCAACCTCTTTGATAAGATGAGGCCACGTGTCACCATCTTGCGACCGCGTGGCGAAGATTCCTTCCTGGCAAGATACCCTTGTGACCCTGCACAATCGTTAGATTAAAACTTCCCTTTAGACCACTTTTAGACTGACACTTGGCAGCATATGGTTGCTCGTTGCAAGATTCTTAAAGTAAAGGGACGCAAGCCTAGATCCTTCGACAGGTATCACCTTGTCGCGGTCGCGCAACGGGATGGTGACGCCATGTAATATGCACTGCGACGCTGTGAAATACACCTATATTAAAGCTTATAACATATATGAAGACTTAGAACATAGGTTTAATTTTTACGGGCCATGAGGGTAAGACTAGGACATAGGACCGGTCACCTAACGAATGTAAAGGCTTTAAGTCATAACTTAAGGGACCGGGAACCTATCACAGGGGGTCAATAGACATTTAGAAAATAAAGCGCATAACCTTAGAAACTTGGGTTTAAATGATTTTCAAGGCAAAGACTTAGAATTTTATGAACCTAAAACCCTAAACCCTAACAAGTACCACCACACACTAAGCACGAGGAGGGGAAAAAACTTGTTAGTGGGGATGTCACAAATTTGTGCTTAAATGCTTGGTTAGGTGTGGTATGGGGAACATTATACTTCAAATACATATATTTTAAAGCTACTTTTGGTGATAAGACACTTGGCCGGTCTAATGGGTTTTATTACTTGTTGTTTGAAAACTTTATATTGCTATATGCATGAATATTGTCCATCATTATCAATGAAAGTTTTCCATGAATGGGTTGTATGAATTTTGTTTGTACCTATGTGTGTGCATTTACCCATGAGACCTTGTTAACTCCCCTAATTGTGGAAAGAGGAAATACATTAGTAGAATGGATAAATGGAGTATAGTGGAGTTGGATGAAATGAGGTGTATGGTGATGACTAGTAGGTTACATATAAGGCAAGGACTAAAATTGACAAATTGATGTTATTATTCTTTATCCCTCATAACCTTATTATTTAATGTTTCAAGGAAAAGAAATTTAAAGTATTCAATAGAAGAAAAAAACATTATTTTAGTATTTAGTATTTTGCTTTCAGATTGAGGAGTTTAGTTAAAGTATTTTCTTTGACATAATCTTCTAAAGGATTGTATGACATTTAAAAGTGAGAGATTTTAACTAGAGGACTGGACTATGGGCATAGTCTAGGGGATAACACAATTAGCATTGTAGGCACAACTTAGTTCATAAAAACATAAACTCTAGAAAATAAATCATATAACTATTATGAAATGATAGATTTGACATTAGAGAGTGAGAGGTTCATTTGCTTTAAATGACATAAGATGAAGATGTAACAATAGTTAATTTGCTTATCTAGGTTTGTTACTTAAATTTGTCCAATGAAAATTTTGAATTAAGCATAAAGGATAATTTGGAATATTCTCCTATTATAGTGGAGATGCTACAATTTAGGTATCGAAAATAAGTTGTGAAAAATAGGGGGCTAAAATTATGTAGCCACTATATAATAAAAAAAAATTGCCATATGGCTATACTCATTTTCTTCCCTCCTTTTTTACAAATTTCCCTCCAAATTTTACCTCCAAAATATTTTCCATTGACACAAATAAATACACATACCTATTTTCCATTCATGTAATTTCTCTCCTATGCTTTCCTAGATTGTAATTTTAGATTTAGTTATTCCTTTCATATTAGTTCGAATTTCAGATTTTCCCCCCTTTGGTACTGGTCACTCTCAATAGCTTGTAATTGTGCTTACTTTTTTTGATAAATTAAGTGAGGGGTAAGTGACCTCTCCTATTATATTATATTTAGATAGAGCATTACAAAATTCTACTAGATAAATGGTTAGGATAGCAGTTATAGATTACATGATACGAGATAGACAACAATAGTTACCAGAAAACATAGAACCCTGATATACATTACTAGTGACTAAAAACCCCAAAATACCTCACTTGTTTAACCTTGATACAACCAAAACAATCCTATTGAGATTAGATGACCATCGTAGAAAATTATGAGACTCAACACTAGCAATGACTTAACACTGTAAAGACAAAAAGGGACCAAGGATTTTGAACCAGAAGGTCACCTTAGAATATACCCAATTTTGGGCCATACGAGCCATCTTGTATCTTAACCAGGGTGACACGATGGGCCAATAATTTGATTGCTTTATTTCTTTTGGGCACATTGAAACATTCTTGATGCAAGGAAGATTTCTCTAGTTTACAAAGGTCCACCATCTCAACTGTTGGTTGATATGCTTGTGTGCCTTGGTTGTTGTGGAGGAAGCGTTGAATAGTAGCCAATTCTTTAATTATTGCTTCTATTTGAGCTTCAATGGTCCCATCATTTGAATTAATAATAGGCCCCGAAATTCTTATCCAGTGCAAGGTAAAGAAGAGAGCTTGGTAGGGTTTGCTTTGTTGACTACTTTGGAGAGTCTTGTCCTACATATTTCCCAAATATAGAAACAATTGAGAGCTTTGGTTAATTCCTTATATTTGGTGATGGTGAGAATGTTACTCATGAGCATAGAGGAAATTTCAAAGTTCACCCAATGACACATAGCATCCTCCAAGAAATCTTGCCCTAAGATCTCCTCAATTGTAGGTATTACATCCTCTTCCTGAAAGAAAAAGACCTTTCTTAGCTTGCTGAGGTGATTTCATCTATGAAAGCCATTTGGCAGATGCCAGAGCCTAAGACTAGAAGCTCGATGTTCACAAGGTTACACGATGATGGACACGTGTTGGTTGCTAATTTAATGAAAATGTAGGTACAAGTATGGGAGGAGTTACCTGATAGCACGTTGGAAAATAATATCAACAACCCCACTGCCACAAGGGAGTGCTAATAGTCATCAATGTGAAGTGAGGCTTACCTCACTATCATTTCTCTAAATGCCTTCAAACCCATCCCATTTTGCAAGTGAATTGCTAGTAATGATTTCCTTCGGCTGCTCAATACCTTGATTTGAAAGGTGATCATCTAACTTATTACCCTCCTTATAATAATGGGAAATAGAAAAATCTTAAAATGAATCCAGAAGTGACCAAGCTTCTTTTAATATTTTTTTGAATTTTCTAGTTTGATGACTACCTATTTTTGAGGCAAAGAACAATTACGATTAACTCACCTTCGATTATCACCTTGTTGGGAGGGCAAGATCTAAGCAATTGTAGCCCAATTAGTAATGCCTCCGCCTTTCCTCGTAGTTTCTCCCAGGAGAAAGTTTTTTTGAAGTGACTTTTATCAATTTTCCATTTGAGTCGTGAATGACACAACCCGCCCTTGATGGGCCAAGATTGCCTCAAGACATGCCATCAAAATTCATCTTCCATGAGTTAATCAGTGAAGAGATCCATTTAATGCTTGATCTATCGGTAGAATTAGGATTGATGAAGACACCCGATGAACGGGGGTGTGGATGTGCTTACTTGATGAATATGTTAATATGTAATTACTGTACATACAAGAAAAACATTCCCATGAGCCTCGTGTGAAGTAAAGTAACAATGTTTGGAAAAAAAACTACAACACCCAATTAGACTTAAATAACATACCAAGCACCATTGAGGACTGGTTGATAATGTCACTTAGAACTTAGGAAGTCTTTGATGGAGTTAGTAAATGGAGTAAAAAGTAAAATTCAATTGAATACCTTTTGGATTCATATGGAGGAAAAAAAAACTCAAATGGGTCCATGCAAACAATATCATTAAAGAATCAAAATAATGTTTGAGCATTCTTTGTACTAATCAATAGGAGCAACAAAATAGTAGGAGCCTTGAAAGAATCTATACTACAATGTAAAGAAAAATCAACTTTTGGGCAATCAAAATATATCCGTATTTGGTCTTCTACACAACCCATCTCATATTTTACTTTTTTGTTGCTCCTATTGATTAGTACAATGAATACCTGGACATGCATTTGCTATTAATTGGATTAATAGTGCTCTAAATTCCTAAAATCTAACTAAGACAAATTGTGAAGCTTAAAACAATAAGCAAGGAAGTGGGTCCAAAGATTCCAACCATTTTGATTCCATGTGTAATTGTTTGAGAGTACTCTGAAAGTTGAGGTCTCAACTCAATTTGGCCCATCACCATCTAGTATACCCATTTGATTGACCTATAAACTTATGAAAGGATATGTAACCAATATAGTAAATATGCTCACCTGATGAAAGGAGCTTGACCATGGCTATTCCAATACTAAAACTTAAACTAAAAAGAAATTTAAAAACCAAAAAGATTGTATAAAGCCATGAAAATGGAGAGAACTTACAATAATTCATGAATGATTTTTTATTTTTTTATAAAATTTATAAGATTAAAAAAATTTCAATTTAAAACAACTATTTAAAAGAATAGAAATATAATTTTTTAATAAGACCACTAACTCCACAAAAAACTCCTAATTTTTTGAAAGTGACTAAACAAAATAACCTAAATAACCATATAGAATGTTGCTTTAAGGCTATGGTCCCACGTGGCTACTTATCTAGGTTTGCTACTTAAATTTTAACAACATAAGTGATTCCATGCAAATTCTGAATTAAGCATAAGGATAATTTAGAATATTCTCCTATAATGGTGGAGCTATTATAGTTCAGGGATTGTGAATAACCCCATGTCCCCATGCCGTTGGTTAAGTTAATTTTCTCATAAATTTAAGCACTTGGAGTGGCCCCATGGAAATTTATAATTGTGGGAAAAAGATAATATAGAATCTTTCCCTATTTTTGTGGAGGAATTGCAAATAAGTTGTTGAAAAAAAGGGGGGTGGCCCCATGGAAATTTATAATTGTGAGAAAAGGATAATATAGAATCTTTCCCTATTTTTGTGGAGCTGCTTAGGAATTGCAAATAAGGTGTTGAAAAAAGGGGCGCTGGAAATAAGCAGCCACTAGCCATGTAGCTGCATATATTTCTTTCCCTTTTTTTAAAAAAAATTTCTTCTAAATTAACATAATTAAGATAATTATTTTTTTGCTTTTTTATATAATATAAAACTACAAATTAAGATAACTGCTTAAAATGAGCAGAAAAATAAATTTGCATGGGGTCACTGGCTCACAAATATCTCCTAAAAAATTGAGCAGTGGCTACTAGCCAAAATAAACTAAGCAGCAACATGGGGACATGCCCTAAGGAAGTGGTCCCATGGGAGGGGACTTCCCAAATTATCTAGAGGGGCTATGAGATTTTTTAGGAGCAGCAACATGGGGACATGCCCTAAGGAAGTGGTCCCATGGGAGGGGACTTCCCAAATTATCTAGAGGGGCTATGAGATTTTTTAGGAGCATTTTACAACGTGTGGTCTCATGAATTTTGTAGTTGCTGGTATGCTTAAAATTTTAAGCTCCAAATTTTATGGAAGCTGGTGGTCTCATGAAGTTTTTTTAATAATATTTTATGCTAAATAATTTAGCAGAGATTTTTTAGGAAGCTGAGAAATAAAAACATAAATTGCAAAATTTCCCTCCAAATTTTCTCCTAAATTAAGTGGCGGGAATGAAAAAACTAGGAGTTAACTCCCTAAGTTGGTGGGGGAAAGTTTCAGCCTCACCCCATATGCCCCTGCTAAAAAATAACCTCCTAAACATTAGCTGCTCCTAGGAAAAGATTCTGATTTAAGCATTAGCAAAATTTTTTGAGTTCCATGGGACCCTTTGCTCCACAAAAATAGATCCTTTAGCAGCTCCATGGGACCGCTTCCTAAGCTCTGAAAAAATTGTGGGGCTAAAATTATACAACCGTTGCAATGAAAAATATGCCACATGGCTACACACATTTCTTTTTTTTCTCCTTTACATTTCCCTCTAAATTTTACTTCCAAAATCTTCCTTATTAACACAAATAAATACACATATGGAACATTCATATATAATTATTCATTTAAAATATAAAAATAAAAATTTCATGGGACTACTAGCTCATAAAACATATGGAGAGTGCCTCCTAAACAAAAAAATAAGGCTTCCCTACAAGAAGTATACTTTTATACGGCACAAGATACCTATTTAACTACGATTTTTTTCAATATGAGAGGGTCTTTAAAGGGAGAAAGGGAATACATATCCCCATAGTATGTCGTCACACATGGTATCCTGACACTTTCAAATTTGAGCGGGAGAGTTTTGAACTTCTTTCATAATCCTCTCTACACGAATACGGTTCGTTGATTTGAACCAAAGATGGAGGGTTGAGATTACGCAAGACGACTGATCCGTGCGCGCATGGTCAACCAATCGAAACAGGGACGGGCCGATTCTATATAACTAACTGCTTAATCAAAGGACGGCACAGTTGCAGCGATTTAGTGTGGCAAAAGTGATTAATTGAAGAGTTTGTTTAGTGAGTCTGTGTGATAAAAATGGCACCCAAGGCAGAGAAGAAGGTTGCAGAGAAAAAGACTGAGGAGAGAAAGACGGTGGGAGACAAAACCCCCACTGTGGCTGCTGAGAAGAAGCCCAAGGAAAAGGCTCCTCCCAAAGCTGGCAAGAAGATTGCCAAGGAAGGAGGTGATAAGAAGAAGAGAAAGAAGAGGAGTGTGGAGACCTACAAGATTTACATCTTCAAAGTACTGAAGCAGGTCCACCCAGATATTGGCATTTCCAGCAAGGCCATGGGCATCATGAACTCCTTCATGAATGACATCTTCGAGAAGCTGGCTGCAGAGTCATCCAAGCTCACAAAGTACACCAAGAAGGATACTCTCTCTTCCAGGGAGGTGCAGACTGCTGTCAAGCTGGCTCTTCCTGGTGAGCTTGCTAAGCATGCAGTGTCTGAGGGCACTAAGGCTGTTACCAAGTATACCTCTGGTTGATTTCTGCCCATCCTTTTTGGTGGTTTTCTTCTATTACGGTGTCTTTTGACACCACAGTATTATGTGGAATCTGAGTACCCTCTGTAGCTTTTGTTTAGTTTTTTACTTGCAATTGTACTGGTGTTGGAGGTTTTAAGCTCCACTGTCAAAGGTTTGTTTTAGATATGTAGTGGGAGTAGGATTCAAATTCGTTTTGGTTCCTGGTTTTCGATTCCAAGTTAGGTGAGTTGCATTTCTTAAATTCTTGCTGTGTCATACAAGTGTTCTTTTGATTGAGAAACTGTCGATATGTTAATACTCATGCCGAATTTTTAGCTGTTTCATAATCCCAAAATGTGTTTTGATTATTTCCAAAAGATTGGATTTTTACAGTCATTAGATTTTTCATTAGATTGGAATGAATGATTTTTTTTAATTCATCACCTTTATCAGTCCTATGGAGGATCAAATGAGGTTTATTTGTGTTTTGACATGTGAAAACTTGTTTTAGGGTTTGTACGATAAATTTGAAAAATGAGGATGTAATCTAGGATCATCAGCTTTATCAGTCCTATGGAGGATCAAATGAGGTTTATTAGTGTTTTGACATGTTGTGAAAACTTATTTTAGGGTTTGTGCAATAAATTTGAAAAATGAGGATGTAATCTAGGATAAGTGAATTAAAAACATGTAACATATTTCAGAATTTATTTGAGATAACATGAGTTTTTGTGATTGATAATATATTAAGATTACATGTATGGAAATTCAATAATAATATGCAGTTGGAATTTTAGTGTAAATAAGTTGTGATATATGTTAGGAGGTGTTTGTTTAGGTATAGAAAAATTAATGAAGATTGGATGAATTTATTTTAGGTTTAGTAAGGATTTTGTTTGTCATTGTAGATCACTTTTGCAACTATAGTATTTTTATTATGTATTTGGGAATTTGTGCTTGTGCTTGTTATTGTGGATTATTTTTGTAATTGTGAGGTTGATCATGTAAGTGTTTGATTTTTTTTTTTGAATGTTTGTTTTTAGTTTGTCATGATTTTTTGTACTTTTCTTCTCATAAAAGTATACTTGTGGTTGGGAGTATGTATGTGATGGGAATGATCCTTGTGTCAAACCATATAGGGATATTAAGTCAATGATCTTGAGAATGATTTAAAAAAAAAAAAAAAAAAAAAAAACAAAACAAGAAGTGAATGTATAATAGGACACCTTGGATGTTTATATAAATAGGTAATGTAGTTGTAAATGTGTTTAGAATGTGTGTGGGATGATTTTAGGAACATGATTAGCATATGAAGTTGAGGATCAAGATTAGTCATTGTTGATAGGCTTGCAATTTGATGGTTTGATATATTAATTCAATTTATATATAATTATAGAAGGGAATGTGACTTCAAAAAATACTTTTAAGTTAGAATAAATCTTATAGAAATATATATTAATTTATAATATTTTTTAAAGATAGAATATAAATGATTTTTTTAATAAGATTATCTTGAATATATATATTTTTAATTTTAACTATATTAATTTGTAAGTTTTGGGTATTTGTTTTGTTAAAATTTTTAATTGTAATAGTAAATTTTGGGTGTTTGTTTTGCTTGTAAGTTTTGAAGTTAACTAATTAACCATTGTTTTTCATTCTCTTACAATTCTACTTCTATTTTCTTTATATTTACAAATTTACAATTATAGAGAAATAGTCAAGAAGTTTTTGTTTTTGAAAATCTCAACTCTTGTAAATAAATAATTTTTTGAAAATTAATATTTTTTTTATGTTTATTTAAAAATCTTAAAAATTAGAGTGCATAATTTTTATATTTTTGAGTGTGGAATGTATAGTAATGGTGATGATAAGTTGTTTAAAAAATACACACAAATCACAATTTTTTATTGTGCTTTTTTGATTGCCATAGATTGTGAAAATCAAAATTTATAAATGTTTAAGATCTTAATTACCAATAATAATATATATGTAATTATTTGTCAATAAAATCTATGAAATTTGTTATTGATTTGATTAGTATATGTAGTTAACAACAATATGCTATATTATTATAATACTAGTATAGTTATGTGAGTGCTAGTAGATAGTAGTTGCATTTTGTCTATTTGAAAGTTTTGATTCTATGTTTATTTATTTTTGAAAATTTTAGGCCCTATTTGAGGTGTCATTTAACCTTGTATTTTAGTATATTTTTTTTTTGTTAAATTGGGGGGTGTTTGAAAGTTATCTACAAAAGGGTGATGGAAATTTTTTTTTAGTGGTTGACTTATTTTAAGTATGGAATTGAAATGCTACACTAAATTGAAAAGTTAAGTATGAAATATTAACTATAAAATAGAAATATTCAAATTATATGAAAATGGAAAGTTGCTTATGTTGAAAAATAAACCTTGTCTATTGAATCAACAAAATCAAAACAATTTGATTGAAGAATGTAACTTTTGAGGCACAAATAAAATGTTTAATAGTAAGCACACTCAATAATAGTAACAAAGAGACACATAAGTCGTGTAGGTTGGACACATACTATTACAACAAAATAAAAACAAGTGCCAAAGTGCCACTTAGTGGGAGACATGCCTTTGTAGTGCATAAGGAGTTGATTGATGAGGTATAGTAGGGCTTAAATTTGAGAGTTGTATAGTTGTATTTAGGTATTTTTGTTGTAAAATATAATCTAAATAGACTATATCATATGAAAGGAGAGATTTTGATTTTTACAAACTGTCAAAAATTATATAGGATTATGATGATATATATATATATATATATATATATTTGGTTTTTATATAATTTACTTAAACTAGTATTTTAAAGGCACTATTGAATAGATAGATGTCATAAAAAAATTGCTTGACATCAAATTTAGGCCTTGGGTATGGCATAGAGAGTTGATTGATGAGGTGTGGCATAGCGTTTTAGAGAGGAGGTAGGAAGAAGTTTGAGATGAATAGATTCTTGCAAGTGCTATTGTTTTTGGAAAAATTGTGTTTGCTTTTTTGTCTCAACGTTTCAGATCACACTCCATGATCCATCATTAGGAGGAAAGGAAGAGAAACGTTGAGATCCGAAACGTTGAGACAAAAAAGCAAACAAAGATTCTTGCAAGTTAAATGTATTAAAATTTTATTAAGTTTGTGAAGATTATAGTTGTGAATGATTTATTAGTATTTATATTTATATTAGATTTGTATTGTTTAGGCATATGAATTGAAGATATTTGTATAGTATATAATCTAATTCTTTGTGAGCTTTTAAAATATGCTATTGAAGGCAAAATATTTATAACAATAATATTAAAATATTTAATAATTAAAAATTATATTTTAACATTAAATTAGAAAAGGAAAAGAAAAAGAAAAAGAAAAAGAAAAAAATATTTATTTTCTTATCTTATATTGGATTCTATTGGTGCCTATACATACATGATGGACTATAGCTGAACAAAACATTGAAAACTACAGGCTGTTCCTGAAGAGGGCCTTAAATCAAAATTTCCCCTATATGGGATTTCATTATATTGTCTTCAATCACATATAGATTTTTTTGCTAATACATATAGAAATATACATACTAACTAAGCTTATTATAACTATTTAACTACAATGCTTAGTATAAATTAATTTCATACAGTCAGGTCCTTGGTTATCCTCTGCTCGTCGGGGCCACCTTTACCTCTGGTTGCTCCTCTTCGCTCAGCTCATGTCCAAACTCCTCTGAAATCACCATGCGCCCAATCCATTCTTTGTGCATCGTTGATTCTTGCTAGCATTTTTAAAAACTTGACACCCTAGCGGGCTTGGTTCCTCCTTTCCTCAGCATCCCTGCCAGCAACCTCAATAATGAAAGGGATCCATGGGCTATTGTAAGGCCTTAGGATCATCGGTCAGACACCAGTGGTCGGGTTGAAGCTGAGTGCGTTTACTGCATTGTTGAGGACTGCCCAAAGACCGCCCCTCCATTGTGGTCGTATAATTGTACTCGTCACTTCCCAAATGACGTCTTTGGACTCTCTTAGGTCCAGTAACACCCCTACAAGCATGCTCACGATATTCGTGTTAACCCTGTATTTTTGGGTGGAATTCATGAAGGCTTCCCCCAAGGCCATTTTAATGGCGTGTAGGCCAACAAGTGATCTTGCTTTGTAAACCTTCCTCAAACACAGGTTTGAAATGCCCCCATGAAATCCACTTGTCTCTTTTTCGCCTTTAAATACACCGTTGACTCCATTTTTTGTCTATTTTAAATGACAAGGAATGCCTCTTGAAATTGATATTAATCTCGCTTGTAAGTTCTCACATGAAATCTATTAATTGCAAGGTCAGTTCTGTCTAGTCCTTTTGAATATCCATCAAAATGACAACTTTTTAACTTGAGATAATGATGTTCTTCATTCATTGTTGAACGTGCTTTGGGTTGGCTTTGATCTCGCCACCTTAGTTTGTTAATCTTTCTTCATGGTACTGTGATGCCATTTCTATTGCCAAATTGGCTAATTTATCAGCCTCGCTGTTAGCATCTCTTAATGTGTGATTGATCTTGAATTCATCCATGTGGCAGAGAGCCTCCCAACATAGTTCCAAAATGTTTCAAATTTTCCAATTGGGAGTGGAGCCATTCCTCAATGCGTTAATTATGACTTGCGAGTCTCCCTCTATATGGATATTTTTGAGTCAAAATTTATTGCAGAGTTGCACTCCTAAGAGGAGAGCCTACGCCTCTGCCTTGTTGTTTGTACACTCTTGGAGTTTCGTAGGTACTGTTGTGATGATTTCTCCCTTATGATTTCTAATTATACTGCTTGCACATGAGATCCCAGAGTTGCCTTTGGATGCACCATCAAAGTTCATCTTATGCCAGCTTTTCTCTAGGGGTATCCACTTCACATTTGTCCTCGGATTAGTGCTAAGATGATCCCACGCTTCCCATAAATGGGGGTAAAAATTTGCAGGTAAAATCCCTCAATTTTTGATGCGGTAGAGGGTTACCTCGCAAGGTTTGTACCTTGGTTGTTGGCACTACAGGCAAGAAGCCCCACCATTTCACCACAGGGTCTCCTCTTTAATATTATTAATTTTATTACTTATTGTTTTGGTTAATTTAAACATAAATATATTATTATTGTCATTATTTTCTAGGATGATATGGTGAAATTGAGAATTAGAAACATCTTTAATGATTTGTCATTTTACTGGTGTTACTAAATTATGTTTACACCTAATTTAACAAGGCCTAGATTGCAGTTATTTACAAAGGAGATAAAAGAATTTTTTTAAGTGTATGATCACTCAGTCAAATGAGTGATATCTTGGCAAGAGAACAACAAAGGATCATTTATTAGGATAATGTGACAGTCCAATCAGAACTGTCAAACCATCCTAATAAATGAAATTGGTCTAAAGACAAGAGAGCAGACATTCAAGGAATGATAGGTATCTAATTGGTTTATCTTTCAGTTATGATGTTGTTGAATTATTCAAATATCACAATTCAGTGCAAAGAAAAGGTATCTATAAATTGTCATTTCATCATCATGTTTTAAATATATGTTTTAAATCAAATTTAGTTGTTTTATCCTATGCAATTGATTCAGAAAGCAAAACATACATAAATCATTGCATAAGGTAAAATAACTGATTATATTCAAGAGAATGTTTAAATATGTCTTGCACAAGCCGTGGGAATGACTAAACTGAGCCAATGCAAACATTATGCAAGCTATACATCTAATGATAAAGAAAAGGAAAAGAACACATGAGGAAGGTGGATATCCATCTTTGCCTTATTGAAGGTTGATTATCCTGTCTGGCAGCTTGGTCTTCATATCTTTATCTTCTTGCTCCTGATCAGGATGGTTGACCTACAAAGTTGGAGAAAGATTTTGTTAGAAGCTCTGGATATGCAAATTCATCGTATGCTTTATCAGTAGAAATATAAACTTGCAAACATTATGCATTGATACAATTGGATGAAAATCAAACATGTGCAATAAATCAAATCATCATGAGAGAGATCAATCAACTTCCAAAAGTATGTTTTTATGATAATTTGTTTGTTCACTATGCAGGTATAGGAAAAGTTATGTTGCTGATTTAAAGACATTAAATCATGTGGAGAAAAAATGAGGCTCCCACAAGGGTAGAGCCCAACGTGCTTCCTTCTTTATTCATTCAAGAAGGATATCAGATTGGGATAAACAAAGTACAATATCACGTAATGCATTGAACAGTGAATATATCAAGTGAAGTATAAAAGTCATCATAAGAGAAGTGAAGAGGAGCAATTGCTCCTATAAACTATGCTCACTTCAGAAGGAACTTGTCAAAATTAGATAATCATGTTCAAAAATGCTAATCATACAATTATTCTTTTGCCTTCATCATACACATGCTATAGAATGAGCAACGAGCATATTCCCTGATTAAGAAATGCAAGGACAGAAGTACAGTGATCAAAAGAATGGAGTACAACCATAGAAGCATCAGGGGCAGTCATCATTGAATGTCATAAGAGGTACAAATGTGCAAGTATAACAGTCATCATGATGACTTCATAATTTCCTTCTTTCTTCATCAATCTATCAATATCAAGTTCAGGCATATGATTAGTTCAAAAATAGTCAAGTATATACAATGCCAAGCAAGAATAGGTACAATCAAGGTGGAATAGTCAAGAAGAGCTCCTAATGCTATCAAAAGGAGGATGCAATATAATGCAATATACATGAGACATGCCAATTCAATACACAATCATATGATAATGCACATAAGTAACATGCATAAGAGACTACAAGTGCATACACAAGTGCATATACAAAAGCCAATGAGTGTAAAAGAGAATCAATACTGTCACAGTCAAGAAGAACTCATAGATGACATCAAAGGGAGATTAAGAGCAGCATAAAAACAACTTTCAGATGCTAAATGAAGATAGAGTCAATTATTTTATGAGGAGCAGAGATACATCTACAGAAGAGAAGAAAGACACAATAGAAATGATAAGTCTATCTACAAGAGATACAAAAGATAGCAGATATGATAAACTTATTATATTGCCTTCATTACAAAATGCAAAAGAATCTACAGTACATATAAGTCAAAGATGGAGCAATAGACATCATAAAGAAGAAATCTTTTCTTTTGACTGTCCCCTCTAACCGAGGAATGATACTATTTGAAATGCATAGTGGAGAAGTAGGTGAAATCCTACTAAGGTTTTACCTATGATAGAGTTGTTTTTTACTTTTGTTTTCAAGAATCAGAGAGCAAATAGTACATTTTTCCATCATCTTTTGCAGAGAAAGGTAAAAGAACACAGAAGGGATGAAAATATAGTTTTGTTTTGCTGTTACCGTTTATTGTTGTTTCATTTTTAACCCTTGTATCTCCATGCCTTGTGAGAAGTAAAACACAACTAGGAACAAACATTTTTCTTCAAGATATGAAAACCCAATTAACTACTGCTACAGGAGGAGGCCTTATTTCAAAACCCTCATATCTTTTTTGCATAAAGGCCGAAAGAGGAATAGTGTCCATTTGTTCATTTTCGTAAGGGTTTCATTTCCAAGACCAGATAGCAGATACAGAGGAGAGAAATACACATAAAAAGGAGGCCGTGGTCAGAAAGAAGCATTTCTTGAAGAAAAATGCAAACCCACAAAATGTATTTTAGACCATTGTGATATTCCTGCAAAGAGCCTTTTCTTTTCCTCTTTGTAAAAAGAACCAAGTAGTACAAAAAGGGTTTTTCTTGCTACAGAAGTGCTGTAGGTCATGTTTCTTTTTTAAAGAGTGAACAAAATAAAGTGCAAAATGTATACAGTAGGCATAGCCGCAATCAGAAAGGAGTATTTCTATAAGGAGAATGCAGACCCATATGATCTTTTTCAAAACCCTCATATATGGAAATACAATCAAAGAAGATCAAATGGAAAAGTAGAATGAAACATTACCTTGTTTCTATTGAGAAAGAAAGAAAAGTCGCTACAGACCGCGAAGTTTTGCCTTCATTTTCTTGCAAAATAGCTCAAGATGGTAGCCCACATAGAGGGACCAAGAAATACAACAAGAAAATAAAATATGGGAGCAAAATACATAAGAATATATCACCTCAGAAGTCGCGGCCTGTAGGCCTTCTCTTGCACAGAAAAAATTAAGAAGTGCTTTAAACTATGATAAAAATGCTTACCTTCGGTTCCTGTTGAGATTCCAAAGCAAATCCATCAAGAAACCTTCAAAAAGTTGTAGAGAGACATGGAAATGCATTCAAACCCTAGTCGAGCATGGTGGCGGCTTAGGAGGAGCTCAAAGAGAGATGAAAGTAAAATGATGAGTTTAGGGTTTGAAGATTCCTTTTGGTCGATGGTCGACTTCTTTTTCCACATTTCTTTTTGACTTTCAAACTTTTAAATCATTGCCATATAATCACCATCAGGGCCAAGACTTTGAAGTCTTCTTGAAACCTAATGATGAGACCTTTTTCATGCCACAGGGGCCCGTGAGGGCATTCATATTTTTTTTTCCTTTTATTTTTACAAAAGTCAAAAAACAGGTAATGAGAAGATAAGGCCGAATGCCTTATGTGATTTTTTGCAAAGGCATAATGTTAACAAAGTCAAATATTTGAAATGAAAGACATGGAAGGAAATATATATGAAGGATAAGGTAATGATAAATGCTAAGGTGAAGTGTGAAGTCAAAAGGTGGCATATGAAGGTGATAAAAGGAATGCATTATATGTATAAGGAGTAATAAGTTATGAATGTAATGTATTATTTTGGTCATGCAAAAGGAGTTATAAGGCATCTTCACATGATGATGTATGGCATGACACATAATTTATAGTATGATGCATACATGGGAGACATAAGGGATATAACCTTGTTGTCTTTTCCTTGTATTAAGGGTGAAGTATGATGCATGGAGTATAAATGCAAGGGAGTTATAATGTGTTTTTGCATGATGTAATCTATGTATGCATGGGGATATAAGGATAGTAAGTATGGAGATCTTATTTTCATGCATGAGGAGTTATTTTTTGTCTTTTTCTTCTAAGGAGGCAAATATATCCAACTTTTTGCATGATTTTGCAACTAAATTAATGTAAGCAAGTAATAAAGTAATATCATTATAAATTACTTTATTATTTTGTCACAAGTTGTAAAATCAATGAGATAGAACAAAATGTAATTGATAGTAAAGTAATCATGCAAAAGAATACTTTATTATTTGCTCACATGTCCCAAAATCATGCAAAATTGAAGAATATAGTTAATTGAAGATTTTGGAGCTTTTGCATGACTTTTGAGGTCAAAATTGGAGAGTTTGGTCAACTTTTTGGTCAAACATATAGAGGAGAGCAGTTTGGAGCTATTTTTGCTCGATTTGGGACAGTTATAGCCCTTATTTTTAGGGATTTTCTTGTTTGCTCATGGATCAGTTTTGAGAGCTTATTTTTAGAGGCAGTTGATTACAGTTGACCTTCGAAGTCTCTTGGAGAGAGCATATTATATATTGTAAGAAAAACTTAGGTTTTTCTAGTTCTTGCCTTTTTTGCTCTTTACACTTTGAGAGAGAAAGAAGGTTTTGTAGCTCACTTATTGCAGATTTATAGAGATTACAGCAGGTTATAGGTTATATACTTTGTCTTTTATGCAATTGTTCCTTGATGAGATTTTATTGTGTTTGAACATCAGAACCTTTAAAATCATTGTCTCATTTGTACTTGCATGTGTTAGATAGCATTGAAAATCACAGGTCTTAGGCTGTACAATTGGAGAAATTTCCTTTTATGTTGTGAAAAACCCTTTTCCTTCAAGAAGAAAATCATTTCCAGCCTCCGTTAGAATTATTTATGTGATCAAATTACCAAGAGTGGTTTATGTGGATAGATTTTCTGAGATCTATTGTGAGTTAGATTGTCAATTTTCCATCAATTTTAGGTGCATCACCATACTTTATATTACAATTTTTGTGTTTTTAGTAGATCCTTTTACTCCTTTTCCACATCAAAGTTTTAGATCCATTGAATATTATAAGGGAACCAACCCATAATCTAGAGGTTCAAGATCACCATAGGTCACCCACAACCTAAGTTTGATCTCATGTTGCACAAGATTGTTGAGCTTCACAGCGGTGCATAACGGGTGCCTTCCTACTTGTCAACAGTTTTTGGCATGCCCGGTGGGACATTGAACTGATTTTCAGTTCAATAAAGAACTTTTTTCTTTCTGTTGTTCTGGTACGAACAATAGTAAAAACAACCTTTTTAGAGGTTTTATTTCAAGTACCTGGCGACTCTAATTTTCTAGTTTTAATAGATTAGATTTTTGCAGCTTATGAGAAGGATTCACAAGATCATGTGTTGTTTTATTTCAAGTAATTCTGGTTTCATTTTTTCTAGCTCTTTGAATGAGTAGGCATGTCTACCTTTCATGGGAACATGTCATATCATTCATCATATCATGAAAATGCTGCTAATCCACCATCTTATCAGCCATATCAGATTAGCCATGCTGCTGGTTTTAGTCCAAATTCCATGGTTTTTCAAGGAAACTAGCATGCACAATACTCTTGCCTCCCACCCACCCCAGTTCAGCCTTGTTGGCAGCCAATCAGCTTCAAGAAGCTTGTTTTCTTCAAAACCAATAGTATATCTTTCCCAACGAACTCCAAGTGAGTGCAAAGGAGGAGATTGCAAGCATAAAGAGTATGTTGCTTGATCTCAATAACACATTGCTAGAAATCAATAAGCAGATAGAAGAAATCAAGAAACAATAGGAGTATGAGTAGCAACAGGAGGAGTTAGATTATCAAGCCTACCTTCATGAGTAGGAGTTGAAGGCACAAATAATACAATTTGAGAGGGAGATGCTTGCAAAAGAGGAGCAGATGAGACTTTTGCTAGCTCGAACACATAGGCATGAGATCCAAATAGCTCATTTAATTCCAGATTAGCCCTTTCAGGATAAGGTTAGTATGTATCAAATTCCAAGTTTTAAGCATAGTGAGCCTCCTAATCCTCCTGAGGTTAAGATCCCAAATTTTAGAGTCCCTTTACCATTGCCAGAGTCTAAGTTGGTACAATTTGAATTTGTTATTCCTCATGACCAGCCACTACAAGAGCCTATTATCATCCAGGAAACTCAAGAAAATCTCCAAGTTTCTCTATCAAATGAATCTGATTGTCCTATCACTATTTGCCTTTATAAAGATGGACCTATTGTCTTTCAAGATAGCCCACTCATCATGAAGAAAGCTGGGAATGTAAATTTAATGCATGCAGCTATGGAGCATTACCGATTAGAACAACAAAAAATTAAACAGGAGAAGACCTTTCAAGAGGAGTCTTTCAATGCTTTAGCTAATGATCTTCCTTGTTTTATTGAAATTGAGGAAAATGTTTCAGTATTTATCTCAGAAGATCAATTAGAGCAGTAGGGTGGAGAAGTAAAAGAGGCTAATCACGAAGATCATCTTTCAACTTGGACTAATGAATTACCCAGTTTCATTGAACCAGATGAGGAAAGAATACCAACAGTAGTTTTAGAATAAGAAGACATTAAACAATATGAAGAGTTGCTGATTGAAGCTAAGCAGTTTGACAATCTGATCTTGGATCAAGTAGAAGAGTGTATATTATGTGTCATGCCATACATCATCATGTGAAGATGCCTACATGGGAGACATAAGGGATATAACCTTGTTTTCTTTTCCTTGTATTAAGGGTGAAGTATGATGCATGGAGTATAAATGCAAAGGAGTTATAAGGTGTTTTCACATGATGTAATCTATGTATGCATGGAGATATAAGGATAGTAAGTATGGAGATCTTATTTTCATGCATGAGGGGTTATTTTTTGTCTTTTTCTTCTAAGGAGGCAAATATATCCAATTTTTTGCATGATTTTGTAACTAAATTAATGTAAGCAAGTAATGAAGTAATATCATTATAAATTACTTTATTACTTTGTCACAAGTTGTAAAATCAGTGAGATAGAACAAAATGTAACTGATAGTAAAGTAATCATGCAAAAGAATACTTTATTATTTGCTCACATGTCCCAAAATCATGCAAAATTGAAGAATATAGTTAATTGAATATTTTGGAGCTTTTGCATGACTTTTGGGGTCAAAATTGGAGAGTTTGGTCAACTTTTTGGTCAAACATATAGAGGAGAGCAGTTTGGAGCTATTTTTGCTTGATTTGGGACAGTTATAGCCCTTATTTTTAGGGATTTTCTTGTTTGTTTGTGGATCAATTTTGAGTGCTTATTTTTAGTGGCAGTTGACTGCAGTTGACCTTCTAGGTCTCTTGAAGAGAGCATATTATATATTGTAAGAAAAACTTAGGTTTTTCTAGTTCTTGCCTTTTTTGCTCTTTACACTTTGAGAGAGAAAGAAGGTTTTGTAACTCACTTATTACAGATTTATAGAGATTACAACAGGTTACAGGTTCTATACTTTATCTTTTTATGCAATTGTTCCTTTATTTTTTAGCTAAATCAAGTGTCTACCTTTCCATTAATGCAACTTTTGTGAATGATTTGATGAGATTTTATTGTGTTTAAACATCAGAACTTTGAAAATCATTGTCTCATTTATACTTGCGTGTGTTAGATAGCATTAAAAATCATAGGTCTTAGGCTATGCAATTGGAGAAATTTCCTTTTATGTTGTGAAAAACCCTTTTCCTTCAAGAAGAAAATAATTTCTAGCCTCCCTTAGAATTATTTATGTGATCAAATTGCCAAAAGTGGTTTGTGTGGATCAATTTTTTGAGATCTATTGTGAGTTAAATTGTCAGCTTTCCATCAATTTTAGGTGCATCACCATACTTTAGATTACAATTTTAGTGCTTTTAGTAGATCCTTTTAACCCTTTTCCATATCAAAGTTATAGATCCATTGAATATTATAAGGGAACCAACCCATAATCTGGAGGTTCAAGCTCACCATAGGTCGCCCATAGCCTGAGTTTGATCCCATGTTACACAGGATTGCTGGCTTCACAGTTATGCATAACGGGTGCAATCTTGCTCATCAACAACTAGAAAGTAAACATTGTATTTGTATAGTTAACAACTCTGGAAAAACATAAAATGTATAATTGACATTTGAACTTGTGACGAGAATATAACATAAGAGGTTTAAAACAGTCTTGTATCTTAGCTTTAGAAACTTAATTATAAAAGGAATTAATGAGCATAGCTTTTAATTTCAATATTGTTTTGTATGAAAAAGAAGGGGGTTGATGACGGGGATGATAAAACGGTTAAATCCTCCTTTCTCTACAAACATTCAAGGACATATCAACCAAGTTGAATCACACTTTTGCAACAGGATTTGCCTAAAGGTTAGGATGTCACTTGGAATGATTTAGAAATTCAGAGATTGTCAACTAATGTATCAATTTAATGCTCAAATGCCTTAAAACCCTAATTATGTAAAACCGTAAGTAAAATGATGAATTACGACAAATGCTTATAGACTAAGGTAGTAGGCAGAGGTTAGTTACTGACCATTTTTTGAAGTTCAGGATGCGGAATATTTGGGGACAATGCCACTAGTGCCTCTGTCGAAGGTGGTATTTTCTCTGTGGAATCCTAATCTCTTTCCGACACGGATGTTCACTGTACTTTCCATTTCTATCTTGGGAAATGCGGAGGACACTGCCACTAGCAACCGAGTCCAAGGCCAGATGTTTTCCAGGGTGTCAGACCCTCTTCAAATGCTGATTATCACTGTCACAATGATTTCTATGTTTGCAACTTTGGAGGACACTAGCACTAGCACCTGAGTCCAAGCAGTGCTTTTCTTCAGAGATCTGGAATCTGCACACTATCTTACTGTTCCTTGCAACTCCACTCTATCAAGATGTGACACCTGTAACCTACAATCACAAGGAGAGTGGTTGGGGGTTGTGGTGTTTATGGGCTTGCCTCAGTCAAGCCCCAGAGAGGCATTCAAGTCTTCCAAACATCGTTGTTAGATAGAGAGTGTGTATCCCTATGGGATAGAGGCAAAAACAAATTGATAAATTATTCAAACACAAATAGGTATCACCTCAAAGGTGTAGATCTCATATAGATGAAGATTCTTCAACACATGAGAAGATGAAGCCAAATCTGTAATCACAAATACAATAACAACGCTCTACTCTGCAACAATGAATATCTTGAACGCTCTACAATCATAAGTTTACCAAAAGTTCACAATCATCTTCTAGTTTGCAAATGAAACCCTAAACATGCTTATATATGCAACTACACACATTCTCGCTAAGAATTTCATAATTCAAACTTAAGATGTCGGCATGAGACCTAATTAACAGTCACAAAACTGACATAAAAATTTGGTACCTACCTGAAATAGGGTAGGACAAGGGCGCTAGCGTCCATGTCTACATGTCCTTTTTCAAGACAGGGCTAAGTTCCATAATGTCCTTTATGCCCCATGTGACATGGGTTTCAGGCCATTTTCTTCTAGGAGTCAAAATGAACATGTATGATGCAAAACAAGGGACCCGGGAGCTAAACCTAGGAAGGAAAAGTCCAGGGAGACATTTTTCGACATAACAAATATTACCTATAGTTAGGTTATTGTATATATATATGATATAATCTATTCCAACTCAACTTGTAATTAATAATATTAATTAGTAATTATGATAATGTGATTATTAAAATTATGTCATATATAATTATGTACAATATAACAATAATTAATTATCTTATTTAAAATAATTAATTATTTATATATGATAATAATAATAATATTTTATTTTTATTTCTTATTGTTTTGATCAATTTAAACAAAAAAATATTATTATTGTCAATGATATGATGGAATTGAGAATTAGAAACATCTTTAATGATTTGTCATTTTACTAGAAAGTAAACATTGCATTTGTATAGTTAACAACTCTAGAAAAACACAAAATGTATAATTGACATTTGAAGTTGTGACCATGGTTTACGCACATGATGATATGATGGAATTGAGAATTAGAAACATCGTTTATGATTTGTCATTTTACTAGAAAGTAAACATTGCATTTGTGTAGTTAACAACTCTAGAAAAACACAAAATATATAATTGACATTTGAAGTTGTGACCATGGTTTACCCACATGATAATCATCTGCACAACCATACTATCCCACATTCAAAGTCTGAGGTTGAACCCTATATCTTAGCATCAATTTTGGTAATTTTCCTCAGTCAAGTTACAACTTAGGTTAGGATCACTTGGGGTGATCCACTACTATCATCTTAGGATCTGTTGGAGGTGATCTATGTTAGTGTAGGTTTTTATTTTGTAGTTGGGTTATTTATTTTCCCTTTATTCCTAGGTTTTTCCTACACCTTTTATTAATCTTGCTTAGGTTCATAAAGCATGTTTAATTAGGTGAGTGACTTATGAGGTGTCACCTTCCTACAAGTGAGCGTCCATTAGCTATCTTGGGAAGATACTTTGCTATCTTAAGTCTGATAGATGGTTGCTTCCTATTGGTTGGTGTTGCCACCTCCTCCCTTTCCCTTTTTCTATATAAACATGATACCTAGCTTGTATTAGGCATCTTTTGCTTTTACATCCTCATAATGCTATCATGCTTCCAACATTTGCATTACTCTCATGGAGACTAACTCTATGTTGTTATTTTGATCTAGTATCATTTGCTTTCACAGTTTTATATCCATTCGTTCGCACTAGTTTTATGGGTTATTAATCTTTTCAGATTCTTTAACATGGTATCAAAGCTTTTCTATGTGCAAGAATAGATTTTAGTTTTCATATTTGAGATATTTGTGTGGGGGGGGGGCTAATAATCTTTATTGTAGGTTTTCCCAAAATCCCAATATGATGTTCTCTTGCATCTTCGGATGATCCGGAGAATCAGAAAAGTTTTACAGAAACATGTTAATCTCTGGGTTATGTATATGTGTTTTGTGAGATCTAGGTGATTGCAACATTTTTGGTTATACTAGAGGCATTTATGGCTATTCCAATGCATCTAAGAGACTTGAGAAAGTCAGATTTGGCTTTTGTTTTACCAAATTCGGAGATCGTTTGACATAGTTGTGGAACTAAGCTTTTAGGCTCAGATCTGGAGGACATCTTCTATTTGGAGCATTTTCAGGCCAAAAGGACCTTGCCATTCTGTTTGAAAGGCCTCGCAGGTGAATTTTCATATATAATAAGCCCAGTTTCAGTGTCAGGAGTTAGAAAGGCAAAACAAATTTGTCGGAGGCCATTTTTGGCTTGACAACACACAATTCGACGTGTCTTTTATTTAAAAAATTGTAAAAATTTTCAAAAAATAAAAAAATAAAAAAATAAAAGCGCTCAAAGTGCTTTGTCTAAGTGCTCCATGCACCGCTTTAAGAAGTGTCTCGGCCCTCTTTAGAGGCCTCGACCCCTTTAAGGGACCGAGCCCCACCATTTATAGGTGTGACCCTTTCAAAAGGGTTCGCAAACCCTTGGTGTAGCGTGTGCGGCTTCGGCCCCCACCCCCTTCCTTTAGGTCTTTGACCTCCTTCAAAAACTAGTACTGCCATTTAATTTTTTTATTCGGCCTTGCAGGCCATTAAAACTATTGTTTACGACCTGCCTTGGCCTTCGTGCCATTATTTGTACTGCCTCTACTAAATTTAGCAGATAAATCTTAAATTTGGGTGGAGGTTTGACTATTTTGGCAGAGTTCAAAATTTAGTTGGTGATCTCCAGACTTAGCGGTACCCCTATTCTGGCAGGTATTCTGCCAAATTTGGCGGAGGTTTACTTTTGCAAACAGACCCCCTCTCTGATGAAGTTTTTGTTTATGAAGACAAACTTTTCATGCTCATAACTTGAACTCAAGACCTTCGATTTTAGAGCTTCTTTTTTTGATTTTGACTATTTTTCTGTGCTCTTTGCATTGGTGCAGATGATTCTTGATTCTGGTGCACAGATTTTCCAAAAAATATAGATTCTCATAGGTGACGCTGCACAATTCCCGTTTTTGGAAATTCAGAGACTCATAACTTTCTCATGCGACCTTGTATCGAGGTGATTCTTTTTTTGAAAGTGGATGATTTTTTGAGTAGATCGTAGTGGTGTTGCTAGTTTCACTTGGTTCTACTCCAATATTGTACTTTCAATATACACCCAATTTGTGAGGATTTTGTAATGCATTGAGATTAAGACCACTAAGCATTTCTTACTAGTGGCAGTTGTAAAATCAAAGATTATAAAGTGCTAAACATCTTTGCTTGGGGGTTCTTTTAATGAGTGAAAAGGGGGGTTGTCTTGTTTATGTTCTCTTCTTTTCAGCATTTCTTTTTTAAATTTCTTCATCCTGGATCAAACAATAGTACCCATCTCAACTCCCTACAACTACTTTGAGTGGAAATCATGCATGACAATCTACTTAATAAAAGATGGATTACATAGGATAACAATGGGACTTGAAACTAAACCTGCTAAAGTTGAAGATAAGCCTAAGTGGTTTAACAAATGTGATGAGGCCTATGAAACATGGTGTTCGTATGTTTCTTCTAATTCGCTCTTTCACATTGAATCTTTAAATTCACCAAATGAAATCTGGACAAAGCTAAAAACACTATTTGGCACATAAGATTTAATGAGGGGTCATATGTTGGAAAATGAACTAATTAGTTTAAGTCCAGGCAACTTCAACACAATTTAGGATTTTTTCACAAAATTGAAATCACTAAGGCTGTAGTTAAAACAATGTGGAATTGAAAAGAAAGATGAACAATTGATTCTTAGTATTCTCTCTAAGCTAAGTTCAAAATATTTTGTATTTGTTTCTACCTTCTATGCTACTAAGGGTGCACTTGGGACACAGTTCATTATGCTATCTTTGGATGACTTTGCTATCTCTCTCACATGGGAGTAGGATAAGCTAATCGAGCTAGGCACTCTAAAATCCTCTAAGTTGCATGCTCTAGCTACCAACCAAGGCACAAAAGAACATAAAGGAAAAAGTAGTAACAATAAGGACAAGAAACAAAAGACTAGTAAGGAGAAGAAGGATCAGATACCAGTTGCTTCAAAAGTAACTAGTGAGACCCAATCTTCTAAAGGCAACAAGCCTAAGAAAGAGAAGGTCCAATGTGCATAGTGTAAAAGACCTAGTCATGATGAACATAAGTGTTTGAAGAAATAAATTGATCACTTGACACACATTCTTGAGAAGAATAATATCAGTGTTCTTGAGTCTATCAAACATAATTCAAATGAGGGGTCTAACAAGGCAAAAGAAAACATCAAGGGGAAAGGAAAGGGCAAGACCCTTGTAGCAGTTGCTTCACCATAGTCCACTTGGGTTGTTGATTCAGGTTCTTTGTACCACATGGGTTCATCTAAGGATAGACTTGTATGTTTGGAGCCATGCACCATGCCTTCTATTTTGATGGGTGATGACACTCCTATTAAGGTGTGTGGGAGAGGATCTATTGATGCGGGGGATGGCACATTCCACAATGTTCTTTGTGTTCCCTCATTATCAACTAATCTCCTATTAGTATATCAGATCACTCACATAGGTTCAGGCAAGCGAGTTGAGTTCACTCTTGATTTAGTGGAGATTTATGAATTGCACAGTGGTTCTACAATTATAGTTGGGAGAGCAGATCATCAGTCATAGCTCTACCTATTTTCTCACTTTGTTCCTGATCCTCCTTTGACTATTTTACTCACTCATTCTAATGATGTGAGTAAGTTATGGCATGAGGCCATCTTAACTTCTGCTACTTGCAACAACTTAACTGGTAGAGCATGGTCATAAGGTCACCTTTAGTTCAATTTTCAAGTGGTGTTTGCCAAGGTTGCATTCTTGGTAAGCATCCTAAGGAAAAATTTGACAAAGTTAAGGCATGGAGAGCATCACAGATACTAGAGTTAGTTCATAGTGATTTGGCTGGACCATTTCCTCATCCATCCTTCAGCAAAGCTAGATATGTTCTAACCTTCATTGATGAATTTTCTTGCTATACTTGGGTGTACTTTCTCAAATAGAATTTTTAGATATTTGATCACTCTCAGGACTTCGAGACTTTTGTAGAGAAGCAATCCGGGAAAGCCATCAAAGTTTTGTGCATTGACAATGGTGGTGAATATGTCAACCATCATTTTGAGCTATTTTGCACTTTAAAGGGGATTGATTTGCAGCATTTAGTTCCATATAATCCTCAACAAAACGGTGTTGCAAAACATAAGAATAGGTCCTTGAAGGAAATGGCGAGCTGCATGATTCACTCTAGATCTCTTGCACCACAGTATTAGGTAGAGGCCATTAACTGTGCTTGTTATATCCAGAACCATGTTTCTCATCGAGCCTTGAAGGGAGTCACTCCTTTTGAAGCTTGGAGTGGTAAAAAACCATCAGTTAAGCACTTTTGAGTTTTTAGTTCTTCTACATGGGCCCACATTCCTGCAAAGAAATGTAAGGCCTTAGATCCGTAGAGCAGGCCTTGCATATTTGTCAGCTATTATGATGGTGTGAAGGGTTATTGGTTGCTCCATCCTTCCACACATGAGTTGTTCATTGAGAGGAGTGTTTAGTTTGAGGAGTGCTCTTCAAATGCAACTCTTATCACTTCTCCACCTCCTTCTACTTTGACATTGGAGTCACTTGGGCTACATGACAGATCTTCTGATGAGTCAGATTCACCTGAGTAGATTCTTGATGATGATGAGTCTTCTACCTCCACTTCTGATGCTTGGAGAAATTCAAAGGATTCACCTCCTTCCTGTCATAGTCATCATTCAGAGGGTGATAATTCTCCTCCACTTTCTTTGACTTATGGTCCACTTTGGGCTAGACAGACCTTGTAATTTGTAGGCAATTGGGTTGGGGATCCATCAGACATTAGGTACACTCGTTCATAATTCCAGGATGCTCCACATATCTTCATTGCTACTACCTCTAATCCACAGTCCTTTTGAGAGGCTTTTGGTATTCCTGAGTGGGTTATAGCTATGCAGGAGGAGTTAGTTCCTTAATGAGGAACCATACTTGGGATCTTGTCCCTCTTCCTAAGGGAAGAAAACTTGTTCGATGTAAGTGGATCTATTAGACAAATTTTGTAGCAGATGGGTCGGTTGATAAGCATAAGGCTCGCTTGGTCACCAAAGGATTCTCTTAGATTCCTGGGATTTACTAAAACGAGACTTTTGCACCAATTTCGAGAATGAACTCCATCCAATTTGTTCTTGCCATTGTTGCAACCAATTGTTGGGAAGTACACCAGATGGATGTGAAGAGTGCTTTTCTTCATGGTGACCTTTAGGAAGAGATCTACACGAAGCATCCATAGGGGTTCATTCAGGGTTCTTCACTTGTGTGCCGTCTTCAGAAGTCTCTCTATGGCCTCAAACAAGCTCCTTGGGCCTTGTATGCCAAGATGGACTCCTTCCCTCTAACAGTTGGGTTCACTTGATGTCATTCTGATCCCAATGTCTATATTTTACAGCAGGATGATTCACTCCTATTTTTGGTTCTATATGTTGATGAATTGTTGATCACAGGAAGTTCTTTATCCATCATTGGGACAATCACTCTGCCCTTCATGAAAAGTTTTTGATGACTGACTTGGGCCTATTGCAATACTTTCTTAGCATTGAGATCTACCAGTCTACTTACAAGATCACCATCACCATCACACAATCCAAGTATGCTTTAGATTTGAGCTCATGGTTTCATATAGCTCACTATAAGCTTGCTCTGACTCCCTTTCTTTCTAGAGTCAAACTCGAGGCTCAGTATTCTTCACCATTTGTTGATGGCACTTTATACCAATAGCTTGTTGGGAGCCTCATTTATTTGACTCATACGAGACTCAATATTTCATATGTTGTAGTCATGGTCTCTTGATTCATGTAGGAGCTCCATGAGCTGCACTGGAAAGCGGCCAAGTAGTTACTTCACTACATTCATGGTACTCATAGTTTTGGGATTCCCTATGCAGTGGGAATTGATCTTGACTTGGTGGGATAAACATATTTAGATTGGGTAGGTGATTCTCAAGATTGCAAGTCTACTTTAGGTTACAACTTCTCACTTGGTTCAGGTCCTATTTGTTGGTCGAGCAAGAAGCAATATGCTATTGCTCTATCTTCTACTAAGGCTGAGTATCAGGGGGCTATGAATGCCACCACTAAGGCTATCTAGCTTCAAAATCTTCTCACTGAGTTTGGTATCCATATCAGACAGCCATCCGTCATATTTTGTGATAACTAGAGTGCCATTTAGATCTCACAGAAGCCAGTCCATCATTAGCAAACCAAACACATTGAGTTCCTCATGCACTACATCTGGGATCTCATCCATGGCCACATCATTAACCTTTTCTACTATCTGACTTTCAAGAAGGTTGTTGATATCTTCACCAAACCCTTCACTGAGAGAAAGTTTCTGTTATCACCTGAAATTGCACCCTTTTGTTGAAGCTTTGACAGTTTCAACAATTTCAGAGTAACATGGGATTGGTCTCAAGGTGTGGGACCTTGAAGTTGAGACCAAACCTCCATAGAAGGCTAGTTCCTCTTTCTGAGCTTAAGGCTTAGAGAATTAAACTAAATTTCGTGTTGCTCACAAGGAAAAGGGGAAGAAAATATTGGAATTAAAAGAGGGGTTGATGCACTAGATTTGTAAATGTGTTTAACTGCATTTGAATTAACACAACAATGACCTCAAGACTGAAGAAAACTCACACAGACTCATATAATCCATATAGAGGTTCAGGTAGAGAACTAAAGCTAAGAAAGGGACAGTTTTGCCTACAATACTAGTGTTTAATTCACAAATGAACATGGAATAAAACTTAAGAGAGGTAAAATAATAGTTTGTATTAATCATGAAGGCTAGAAAGCCATTACAAAAGTAGAATAGTTTGCTGCAGGAGAAAAAGACACAAAATAATCAATTGCACTCATTGGTGAACCATACTAGAAGACATTAAAGGCCTAGATTCAGGCACAATACATCAAATTCTACTAGTTCATGTTAGAAATTAAAGTAATACTACTCAACGAAAATTTGATTCAAATATAAATTTCTGCAATCTTTAACTGTGTATTATCAATGGAGATTGTAACATGAAATTGAAACTATGCAACATAGAAACATCAAAACAAAAAATTGAACACACAACACAGTGTTTGCATGGAGAAAACCCTTGTGGGTAAAAAAAAATTCACCATGAAAGAGGCACAAGCTTGTATTAATCTGTAAAAGATTGTACAATACAATAATTCAACAACTCTCTCCACCAATCTTCAACTTGATAGCATTCCGCTAGCACCTGAGTACCTAAAATCTATATTGTAACAACAAATACAATGGTAAATATTTGTAGAAGAGTTTTCCCTCCATTCTAGGCGTCCACTTTCTCTCTCCTCCAATAACCCCACATGCAAGCATTAAATGTTGTCATACATGCAACCACCAAGTGGCAATAACTTACCCATGCAAGGTTGGGTGCCTAGGTCCAAGAATAGCATGTAAAAGCATCTTATGACACATCATAACCATCATAGATACCACCAAAAATAAATCTTCCCAATATGGGCGCTTGGGGATAATAATAGCAAACACAACTAATAATGAGTGTCATATGCATCATACATGCATGGAATCTTATGACAACTTCCAGCTGCCATAAAGCCACTTACACCACATTATGACAACTTGTCATACATGCCAAAAATAGTAGATTCTCCAAGGGGAATGCCTACCCTCATTTACCTCTGAGTTTTACATTTGCCAACAGTAAATATTACTCTATAACTACCGCCGGCAACTCTAAAATTACCACTGTCAATGAAACTACCTCATTCCCTTATGGGTAATTACAAAATAACAAATAATAAATGGGATAAATACAATATTGGAATTTACAAGGTTAATGGCACCTTATTCCAACATTCTCCCACTTGACATTATACATTGTAAATCAACCCATAGGAAATCAAATGAAAATATAATCAGACACTAGAAACAAGGCCCATCGCCTCTCTGCACCACATGAACTTCTCTGTGCTCACAGGTTTGGTCAATGAATTTGCAACATTCTCCTGAGTGTCTATCTTCTTTAGCTCAATCTGTCTATTTGCAACCAACTCTTGAACAAAGTGATACTGAACATCAACATGCTTAGTCCAAGCATGATACATAGGATTCTTGGCCAAACAGAGAGCACTCTAGCTATCACAACCATTCTAAACGATCTTGCAATCAAATCCAATACTTGTACACAGTCTGCTCAACCAAAATGCCTCCTTAGAGACATGGGTAGTAGCCATATACTCTGCTTCTGTGGTGGACAAAGCAACTATGGGTTGGCTCTTACTCATACAACTCACTGCTCCTCCAAACAGAGTAAACACATAGCCACTAGTGGACCTTCAACTATCTAAGTCACCTACCCAATCTACATCAACAAAACCCTGTATGTCCAAAGATTTATTAGCGATATTAGTACCAGAGTAAACCAAACAATAATCAAGAGTACCTGCAAGATATTTAAGCACCCTCTTCACATAATTTCAATGCTGTCTACCGGGGTTAGACATAAATCTGCTCAAAACTCCCACTACTTAGGAAATATTTGGTCTAGTGCAAACCATTGCATAGAACAAACTCCCTACAACACTAGCATATGGTACATTAAACATATCCTCAAGATCATCCTCAGTCTTTGGACACGTATGTAATTGTACCAATGGGTAAAGGAACTCTAACTGGGTTACAGTCTTGCATACTAAATCTCTACAAAATAGTATTCACATACTTACTTTGTGACAACCAAAGCTTTCTGTTACCTCTGTCCCTTCTGATCTCCATTCCCATAATATACCTGGCAACTCCAAGATCCTTCATGTCAAATGCACCTAAAAGTTGGGCTTTAAGCTCACTGATCATACCCTTAGTATTGCTAAAAAATAACATGTCATCAACATACAATGCAATAACTAGTATAGAATCATCAACACAATAAATGTAAACACAATGATCCTCCTCGCTTCTAACAAAACCCAATTTCAACACAAATGAATCAAACTTTTGATACCACATTCTGGGGGACTGTTTTAAACCATAGAGAGACAACTTTAACTTGCAAACCCATTTTTCTTTCCCTTTTACCTCAAAACCTGTAGGCTGTTGCATATAAATTTATTCTTCAAGATCTCCATGCAAGAATGCAGTCTTAACATCCATTTTCTCAATCTCCCAATCATAAGTTACGACAATGGATAAAAGAAATTTAATAGAAGTCAATTTAGCAACAGGAGAGAATATCTCACCAAAATCAACTCCCTTTCTCTGGGAGTAGCCTTTGGCTACCAGTCTAGCCTTGTACTTCTCCAATGACCGGTCTGCTCCAAACTTCTTCTTGAAGACTCACTTACAACCTATGGCCTTTCTTCCTTTGGGGAAACGAACAAGATCTTAGGTGTTACAAGAGTCTAAAGCCATCATCTCCTCCCGCATGGCTAACTGCCAAGATTCACTATCATATGAAAGAATAACTTCCTTGTAGGATCTAGGCTCATCATTAGTACTCAATAAAACAAATACACAATGGAAATATGGTGGGCTATACATGTCAACTAGATTCTGTTGTCTTGTGGATCTCCTCAAGGGTGGAGTAAGAGTCTCAACTTGTTCTTCTGCATGATCATATGTACCAACTTCTTCTGTAACAACAGATTCATCTTATCAGAACTACTCGAATCTTCTTCTTCTTCTTCTTCTTCTTCACCCCCCAATCCATCATTCTATTCTTCCTGAGGTGCATCTTGCTTCTCTAAATCAAAGTGCACTCTCTTTACCTTTTCATATTTTTCTTTTGGCTACTCAGGTTCAGAAATAACTCTAAGTTCCCTAAAAATAACATCTCTAGAGTAGATAATCTTACGGGTTAGTGGATTCCAAAGCTTATAACCTTTGACATTACCACCATATCCAATGAATGTACACTTTTCATCTTTTAGATCCAACTTAGATCACTTTTCCTTAGGCACATGAACACAAACCTCATAACCAAAAACCCTTAAATGTGAAACAAAAGATTTCTTACATGTCCATACTTCATAAGGTGTCGAATTGAGAACCTTACAAGGAGATATGCTAATCAAGTAGCAAGAAGTACACACAACCTCTGCCCAAAAGCATTTATACAATTGTGCATCACTCAGCATACTTCTGGCCCTTTCCATGATTGTTCGGTTCATCCTTTCTGTAAAACCATTCTGCTATGGTGTCTACGGAGTTGTCTTTTGTCTAATAATACCTGCATGCTTGCAAAACTCATCAAATTCCTTAGAGAAATATTCCCCTCCATTGTCATATCTTAATATTTTTATCTTCAAACGTGATTGGTTCTCTACTAAGAATTTGAATTCCTTAAACTTAGTGAAAACTTCATATTTATGTCTCATAAAATAAATCCAAGTAAATCTGGACACATCATCAATGAAGGTAACAAAATAACAATATTTTTTGATAGATTCATTATCCACAGGTCCAAACACATCTGTATGAATAATCTCTAACTTATGTTTTGCTCTATTACATCCTAAAGGAAATAATTTTATGTTTTGTTTACCAAACACATAATGCTCACATAAATCAAAGTGCTCATTAGAATAAGAGAAACCGTCCAACAAATCTTTATTCTTAATAGTTTTCAAAACATTATTACTAGTGTGACCCAATCTACGGTGCCACAACATACATGTATTTTCAGTACTGACCTTAGATACATAGGAGGCATTACAAACTATAGTGACTTCAAACTTGAACAAATTTCCTAATCTCTTCCCCTTCGCTACCACCAAGTTCCCTCTCACCATTTTGTAGCCATGCTTGTCAAAAGTCACATGCATTCCCAAATCATTCAGCTTTGAAATAGAAATCAAATTTCTAGCTAATCCAAGAACATGATAAACATCAGGGAGGGTTGATCAGTCTGAATTGGGTGCAAGGGAAGAGCAACCAACCTTTGTTTTCCTCCAACTAATGCACATTCTTTGTAGCTTCTTACCCATTTATGGGTGTCTCTAAATAAATTGAGCCAATAATAACCAACCCTCATGATTTTGACAGTAGTTGTTCTTGGAGAATAATGACTGCCAACATGGCCATTATGAAATTCTTCTAGTACCCTTGAGGTCTGATCTTGTACGATGCATCTAAGAAGAACTCCATTGATGTCTTTCCTAAACAAGACACCATCAATAAGAACATAAGGGATGGACTAGAGCCTAAAATACCTCCTTTTGGCTTGATCCAGTCCATCCGGGCATCTACTCGACTATAGAAATGTGACCATATCATGGTACTAGTCAGTTGGAGCATGGGAACCAGTTGGATGTGTCTGCCCAAGGACACATACAACGTCATCTCTATCTTCAAAGTTTGTGGCGATCTACTCACATAGGACTTTGCCTCATACCATCTTGGTGATGTGCATGTTTACATCATATTCCATCACTTTTGTAATCCACCCAGCCCTCTTTTCATTGATATCTCTGCTCAAAAGGAATTCTTTCACATCGGGATGGTTCACCATCAACTGTATCTTGCTATTTTAAAGCATATGCCTAAATTTTTTGAGTGCTTTCACCACAAAAAAACACTTTTTTTCAACAAAATCATACTTTAGCTCATATTCTTTGAGCGGTTGGCTGAAGAAAGCAATTGGTTGTTCCAATTTCTCTTCATTCTGCTGTGTTAAAATTGGTAATATGCCCTCTTTGCCTCCAAAGGCATAAAAGATAAAATCCTTCTCATAGTTAGGGTTTATCAGCGTGGGAGCCTATGCAATAGCCTTCTCGACAACTTCAAAACTCTCTACCTTCCTTTGACCATGTGAAGGCAGCATTCTTCTTAAGCATGGCGGTGAGGGGTTTTGCTATTGAAGCAAAATTGGGTATGAACCTCCTCACAAAATTAATCTTTCCCAGAAAACTTTGCAGGCCCTTCTTGTGATTGGGAAGGGGGAGAGCCAGAATAGTGTTGGTTCTTTTTGGATCAATAGCCAACCCTTCCTTTGAAACCACATGTCCCAACAATTTTCCTTCTAGGACAACAAACACACATTTCTTTGGATTCAATGATATGCCATATTCCTTGCATCTTTCAAAGACTTTTCTCAAATGACCTAGGTGGTCAGCTGCATGCTTGGAATACATAGACAAATCATCAAGATACAGTAAAATAATATCATTGATTAGGCCTTTAAAAGCCAAATCCATTGCCCTTTGGAAGGTTGCCCTAGCACTAGTCAACCCAAATGGCATTTTCTGATAAGCCAAGGTACCCCACTTGGTGGTAAAATTTGTCTTGTATTGGTCTAATTCTTTTACAAGAATTTGGTTATAGCCTAAGTAATCGTCTAGGAGTGAATATTTTTCAGCTTCTGCCACTGTTTGGATGATTTGCTCCAAGGAAGGGAGTGGATAGCGATCTTTAAGGGAGGCCTTGTTAAGTCTCTAAAGTCCACACACAATCTGATTTCCCTATTTTTCTTCGTAACTGGAACTAGGTTAGCCACCCAAGAGGAATGTTTAATTTTATAAATGATTTTGGACTCTATGAGTTTGGATAGCTCTTTTCTCATTAATGGCCCAATTTTGGGGTTGACTGGGCTTTGTTTTGGGTGGACAGGTTTTGCATTAGGATCTAAATCAATGGTATGTTGGATTATACCAGGGTCAAAGCATTTCAAATCTCTATAATCCCAAGTAATTAAACCATCAAATTCATTACAAAGTTTAAATAAACCTTGCCTTTCAGCTTGATCACATACCTTGCCATGTTTTAGAAATCGACCCTATGCAATCACCATCTCTTCATAGTCTTCTTTCTTGACTATCATGTTCATTTTCTCTCTTTTGGGTTGATCATTAGCACTAAATATGTTCTCCAACGTAACTAATCCTCTAGGTAGTTTATTGGTCTTCAATTGGATCACTTGGTCACCATATTGCTTTTGCAATATTGACTGATTGTTGGCAGCAAACTCTACCTCATCTTGCAAGAAATTTACAATCTACTGGTCATTTTCAAATACTTTCTAGCTCATCACATTGTTAGGAATAGCAGGCCTCACAACAATCTTCACATGATGATTTGAGTTTTGCTTGACATTCTAGGGAATGTCAGACTAAGCACCAATCACAGCTAGTCTATCAAAATCTTTGTTTCTTTGCCTGGGAATTGCCTATATGTTGAAGGCATTAAAGTCTTCAATCAGATCCCAAACTCTATGTTTATATGACTTGAGCAAGTCATTCTTTGAAGCACTTTGTGATTTGATTTGGTGGACGACAAGCTCACTGTCACCAAATGCTTGTAAATGTTTATTCCTCTCTTCTATGCCAGCTGTATACCCTGAATTAAGGTTTCATATTCAGCCACATTATGTTGCAATTATGTGCTAATCGGTATTGTCGTTGATGTCAACATTGTTGTGTTGTCACTAGTGTCAACTGTATCTTCTGATATTGTTGTTTGTTGATTGATTGAGTTATCATGGTAAGAACACTATTTGAGTATTGTGCTCCTCATTTCCTCTGTATTGAAGACCGGGGTATGAGATTTAGATATGATTTAGAGAAGTGTTTGAAGATGCTAAATCTAGAATTTGGTGGTCCAGATCGCTGTGCAGAAAAAGTTCCATTCACCAGTTTGAAGATTGTGCCTAGCAATGTTTGTAGAGTGACGGGGAGAAAGTATTTTGCTCCGCATTTCTCCGTAGTTTGGATTTTGGTCTTGCAGTACTAGACTTAAGATTACAAGGTCCTTAGCTATCTTCATTCCAAAGGATTTGTGATTTGGTGCTCTAGAAAGCAAGTTATTGATTAGCAGAGTTTGACAGTATTTGTTGAGAAGCAGTCTGTGATGTGTCTTTAAATGATATATGTTGTCTTCAAGTGAGATCTGTTGCAGTTGCATTTGTAGGCTCCCAAGTGATTCTATGTTGTCCGTGGATGTCTCCAGAATGTATTGAAGGTGTGTGCTTGATTTGCAAACTATAATGAAGTTCTTGGAAGTGTGTATTTAAGTGTTCTTGATGTTTACACTAGTTCTGGTCGACTTGGTTATTTACACTTGTTGTAGAGGTGATTTGTGGATTGTGGGAGCATTTTGTAGCGTGTGAAGATGTATTTATATCCGAGTTAAGCCATGAAGTATTCCTCCTTCATTCATTTGCTTTGCAAGTTTGTTTAGGTCTAGTCCTAATTTGATTTATGTATGTATGCCGACCTTGAAGATAGTTACAATGGTTGTAGAATGTAATGCTGACCTTAATGTACATCCCAAGGTTGATGATTGGTATAAATGTATGTAATGAATTTGTGAGTGATGTGGAATTGAGAGAAGATGTGAATATAAAGTGTGAGGTGTAAAAGCAGAGTAGAGTAGAGGATATATATTGCGTTTCAATGGAACTAAACTCAGGCATGTTGTAGATGCTACTATATCAGTTCATGGCAGTGAGCCACCCCTGGCAATGAGACACTCTTTGGTAGTGAGCCTTTCTTTTGGGTAGTGAGCCTCTTTTGTTATTTGATATTGTTACTACATTATATTGTGAGCTAACACTCACCATGGTTTTTCCCCTTTTAGGGTTTTCCATGTAAAAATCTGGTGTTCATGTGTGTATGGTGTTGATGTGTTTATGTTTTGGTTCTACTATTCATGTTTAATCTTCATGATAGAATAAGGAGTTAAAGTGAATGTGAAAGTGATTTTGTTTAAAGAAGCTAAAGTTTTGATACAACTAATTCACCCCCCCTCTCAATTGTCTTGTGCCTTTCAATAGTTGGTATCAAGGATTTCTTCCACAGGTGTGGTAGCCTCATGCCTATTGTTGTCATCCTCCTCCAACTCATGGATTGCGTAGTTCATATTGGTAGGGTTAGGAGAATAGGGTTCTACATGATAATTAGCAATAGGCTCAGCCTTAATGGTCAATTTAGTGACATATCTAGTTCTTGTTGAATACAAAGAATACTGAGAGGGGGGGTGAATCAGTATTTTGAAAAACTTTTCATTCACACATTTATTAATCTATTTTCCAAATTCAATAACATGAAAGTAAAGTAAACACAAGAAGAGCAGTCACAAATTCATAACACATAGACACTAGGATTTTATGTGGAAAACCCAAAAAGGGAAAAACCACGATGAGTGTTAGCTCACAATATATTATGATAGCAATACCGAATTACATGAAGGCTCACTGCCCAAGGACACACTACCCAAAGAAATGCTCACTACATAAGGCTCACTGCCAAATAGAAGAGAAGATAGAAGAAGAATTGGCTCACTGCCAAGAGATGACTACTACAGGTGCATCTACAAAATGCTATGGTACAGTACCAATTTGCTCAGTATACAGATTCAAAGGACTTCATATTGTCTGCCCTACTTTTCTGCTCTACTTCACATATACTTCTGTCCTTCTGCCTTTACTACCCTTTTGCTCATCATAGAACTACCTTAGGTTGCATAATCATGGAATTCATGATTCACTTTTCCCCACTCCCAACACCGAAATCTATCGAGTATATATATCCGCAACAAGATTCATCTCGCAATTAGGTTGGCAAGCCAGACATGAAACATGTATATAAGTGTTATACCTTGTCGGCTTGATCTTGTGCACAAACAGGAATGCGGACCTAAACAAACATACAATAGTCTTCATATAGGTTTCCATCAATCATTCAACCACTTGGATTTATTCTTCAAACAATATATCATCACCGCATATAGATCTAACTTGCATGTCGGCTTATCCCTTAAGTACATACTTGACTAGTTCAACTGTCATACCAAAACTTCCAATGCAGACGATATGAGACTTTAAAAATTATGGACAACATTCATTATGGACATCTTAGCATACCTTCAGAACTGTGGAGCATAATGTTCTTTCATAGAGAAATGCGGATCTCAGAACTGTTGTTCTGTCATGGAGAAATACTGTCAGACTGGAAGCCAATACTGAAGAACTTGTCAAATATGATCTAGTGGACTTCAAATGCTACAAATCTGAATTTGGATGCTTATGACATGTTTCTACATTACCTTAGAACCGTAAACCAAAATACCCACTAACAGAGTGTTGTACCCATACGAAATTTTTTGTCTATGCATACAAACACCCTAAAAAGATGCCTAAACACACCTCCCAAGCACCATGTCACCTTGTCATTATTTACTAACCTCGCAGGTACAAGATATATGAAAAAAAATTGATACAAGGCCCGAATGGAGAAGGATTCAAAGAATCCAAATTGGCTATGTTGTGCCAAATGAAAGTTTTGAAGCTTTAGAAGGTATTTTGTGAGATTCTAAAGAATTGGTCGTCAAAAGTCAAAAAGTCAAAATTTCTAAAATAGAAAGTTTCTAAAAATAGATGTCAATTTTAGGTTTCTGGGTTTCTTGAGATACAGATGCTAGCAAAATTGTCTAAAAATAGAAAATCTAATTCAGGAGTCCTGTCTGATTCTGATTGGCTGATATTGCTTCATGATCAAGGTGGCCTAGACAGAATCTGTAAAAGGTCGAGTTTTCTCTACTGGGTCAATTCCACTTTTTCAGAAGGTGAAACACAAACTCCGAGGCCATTAAAAGAAGAAGTTCATCTGCCAGGGGTCAGATTCAAGTTTTCAGTGCTGTTCAAAGAGACAAATGATGTTGATCTGAGCAGTCTCCATCAAAAATAAGCTAAGGCAAAGTTCAAAGTTTTTGAGGCCAAAATTGTTGTTATATGGAGCCTAATCAGACTCAGAGGTTAAATTTACCTCACTTTTATCGGTGCGGTTTCCCCCCAAATTATTTAACAAGGTCAAGGGGCAGCGCCCTCTTGGGGGCTCGGGGGAAGCGCCTCCGAAACCTCCAATGATTTTTTATTATTTTATTAAGGCGTCAGGAGTTATTTTTCTATTGGCCGACATAAAAAACCCTATTTTTGTAACCAACACAAGGCTTGACAAAAGCGGCTAAGGGTTAGGGTTTCCGTTGATGTATTGTAGCATTTTACAGCGGTATTGAGTTGCAAGGATTGCTGGTTGTAATCGATTTGATTTACTGGATAATAATATTGGACTCTCTGTTGGTGGATGTAGCCTGATTTTAGGTGAACCACGTTAAAAACTTGTCTCTCATTGTTATTATTTCTGTGTATTTTTATTCCTCTGTTTAATCTTTATTTGCATTTAATTGATATCTTTTGCATGCCATCCCTAACAAAAAGTCATGATGAAAAAGCATGGAGAATGGTGAATCAATCACGAGGTTTTCATGAAAATATCAAGGTAAAAGATCGCGATCTTCAAACAACAAGAACGAAAAAATTGAAGAAGGCAAAGTATCCTCAAAAAGGTGCCTATATTTCCCACTTCACACGCCTTTTTGTGTCTTCAAAAAGGCACTTAAAATGACCTTTTTGCACTCCTTTATTGCTATCAGAAAAGGCGATCATTTTGCATAAAACACACGCCTTTTTGAGCCTCCTCAAAAGGCGCTTAATTTGCCCAATTCACAAGCCTTTTTGGTGCCTTGGAAAAGCGCCCATTTTGAAAAAAAAAGCACTCCTTTTTATGTCTTGGAAAAGGCACCTATTTAGCCCATTATGCACTCCTTTTGGTCATCCCAAAAAGGTGCTCCAATTCATCAAAATTCACTCCTTTTTGGTCATCTCCAAAAGGTGCCTCTTTTGCCTATTTTACACACCTTTTTGACACCCCACAAAGGTGCTTAAATTGGCCTAAACCCACGCCTTTTTGGCTCTTGCAAAAGGCGCTCAAATTAGGGATTTCACATGCCTTTTTCACCTTGATGAAATTGAGGGATTTGTACTCCTTTTTGAAGCACTCTAAAAATAGACAATATACCTCCATCTTTAGAGCCCAATTGCAGGAGAGAGAAGATCAAAGGCTATAAATAGAGGTTTTCCATTTACTTCTTCTTCATTCTTCTTTGTTGCATGGAGCTAAAAATAAAAGAACTCTATTTGTGGAAAAAGCACATTGAAACCCTAGAAAGTGAAGGCAAGCTATAAAGGGGATTCTTCTTCATTGTTATTATCATCCCAAGGTCCATCTTCATGCATAGAAGGTAGCGCCCAGGTCTAAGGAGCCATTTTTGAAGGATTTTCAAGCTTTTTCTTCACTGATTATGACTGTTCATGCCCAAAATCACCATCTACAACCAAAATAAAAGTGGTTTTTGAGGCCTATATGTCCAAAATTTCTCATTTTTGTCGCTTACCCACCTCGGGAAAAGGTGTTTTACACCATTCTTGACTATCTAGAGCTTAGATCCAGTAACTTTTTGAGGATTCAGCCTCATATTTTCACTTTCCAAGGGCAAAATATACATTTTTTTCACAAAAATCAGATTTTGGATAGAGAAAGTAAAAACATAATTTTCTCGAATGGCGGAGCATAAGTCTACTATTTTCTCATGGACCCATCAGTACTCATTCTTGATTTACACCTTGAAGGGTATAGCCATGGAGTTGGCTACGTGGAAAGAAAAACTTCTTGGCATTGAGAAGTATGCCATTGATTTTGTCCAAAACATTCCTTGTAGGTATTTCAGTGATGAAGGCGTAAATTGCCTTGTTCATAATTTACAAGAGGAGTTCATTCAGTTGATCCACGGAAGGTTTTGTGGTGATCCCCATGTAGACAAGATGTATCTCCTGGTAGAAATTGCATCAAAGTTTGCCAAGGTTGAAAAAGAGTTTGAAGAGTTTGCAAAAATCACTGAGGTTGTTGCCATTGACCTGCAGATGAGGACAGTTCATCTAGATTCTATCAGTATACCAAATGAGGCCAGAGTTGATGAATTTGAGAGAAATCTCAATTCTCATACTTAGCCATTTTTCACTATCTGCAAGAGGATTCTATTTTTGGTAGTGGGAGTGATTTCCAGAGCAGTTTCTATTTTGATAACTGACTTTGCTTTCTAGAGTTAAATCTATTTTTGGATTTACTTTTGGAGATCATGCAAATTATCTTTAAGTGGAACTCAATGGGTAATAACATGCAAGTTCAGTTAACTGAATTGCATGAGATATATTTTATTATTTTAAATGCTAATAAGCTTGCATACTTCCCATGCAACATTAGGGTTAGGGTGGAGAGTGTTAGTTAACTCTTCCTTTTATTTCCTTGCACCTTGGGTTTTTAGTGGTATAAATAAGTGTTTTGTGCACATGTAAAAGGAATTTTCTTTTTCATAGAGATTTTTAGAAGAGATTCTAGCAATTAGCTTCCTCAATATTCAAGTTTTCAGTACCAGTATTGTATTCAATCAATGAATAAAAAGCAAGGACAATTCTCATGCCTCATTTGCTTAGATTGTCATTCTCGTATATTCACTTGATTGTATTCTTGTTTTGTTCATTAATGGATTCCAGTATGCCTATTTTGCTTCCAAAGATCCATTGAAGTGTGTTATTTGTGCTGAGGATTAAGTTGATTCAACATACCTGTAAACTTTGTATCACAGGTAAAATTATAAGTTGTATCTTTGCATCTTCTTATAGTTAATTTAATCTTGGTGTTTGTGTTGAAATGTTATTCAATCTGATTCAAGTGCACTTGCCCTTCTCAGCCTATGAATTTAGTTGAGTAGCGTAAGCGTTTTAGCCTAGGTTATGTTTTCCGTCAAAAAGAATAAAAATCTTTTCTTCGCTGTTGAATGTGCGTCTCTACCTTCCCACATGTTACAAAAACCCAAAAAGATTGTAAGTTTTTAGTTAAGTTTTATTTTACAGGGAGCTTCCCCTCCAAATTCAAAGAGCGGTTCTACTGCACATCTGTCTGTTTTTCTTTCCCACCAAAAGGTGTGAAATTAAATGCTAACACAGAGGAATGCAGACCAAAATACTCAGATGCTTTACACTATTTCAGGCTTAACTCTGTTCATCCAAACTTAGACAATTCACCATATGACTTCCGGAGGAAGCCAGAACTTGAACAGTGGAACATATGGTCACCAAATAGCTATGAACAACATACCTGAACCGCATATAATGATCTTCAACTGCGGAGGCATACTGACCCAATCTCTGTCACTTACTTTGTATACTGCCCATACTTAGTCATTTTAGGCTTCAGGACCAGGATCCTTTTATGCATTGTCGTCATACCAAATTGATCTACCGGAGTAAAGTCTCTTTGGCTTCTTGGTGGAATCTCTTTGCCTTGTTGCCATAAATGACAACAATCAATCATTCATCAGAGAAGTGTCTCTTCTCCCCTTTGACATCAATGGCAAAGGTGTATGTGTAAATATCAAAATTGAATCAAAGTTTCAAGATTGTCAAATTCTTCTGCATATGTATAGGTATAATTTGTCAAAATAGTTAGTTGCATGTGAAAGGATATCATTGTACACAATCTTTAATTGTGTTAACCCTCCAACCCACCTATTCTTAGCACTGTTCAAAATTTGGATGTTCTCATTTACTTGGAATACCAGATCTTCTGCCTTCTGTACTCAATTTTAGAGCTTATTATCCCTCTCAACTGGCACATTCTATTTTTTATTTCTTCCTATCTACTAAGCTAACTACTTATGTTGTTTTGAGTACTTACAACTTGTATTTCCATGTTGCTGATAGAGTCAACTGCTGGATCAAAGGTCTTGGAAATATTTGCTAGTTGAAGCTCCATGCTTTTGACCTTCTCTTCTATTTCCTTAGTGGTCTCAGGCCATGACAACAAAATTTGTATATATCATAGGCTTCCTTGATTACATTCTCCATATTCTTGATGCTACTTTCTAACAAAATTTTGTCACTGTCTAACTTGGTTTTTAACTCTGCTAATCTTTTATCTTCAAATTCCTTTGTAACCTTAATGTTAGCAGACTTTTCAAAGGATTCAAAATGAGTACTTACATAATTCATTAGACCTTTGAGTTGATCAGTTGATGACACTGATGTATCTTTCTAGTATGAGGGCATCAGCTTCTCCAGAATACCAGATGCTTCATCAATGAGTTCATTGTCTTGTATATGTGTTTTCAACATTTCTTCTTGAGCCTTAGCTTGCACAATTGATACCAATTTGAATTTCTACACAAGAGACATAGAATCCAGATTTATTGGTCCTTGTAGAAACTTGGGTAAATCTATCTGTGTTCTTTGTTGCTTTTCAAAAAAAAAATTAGCATAGTCAATCAAAACCTGATTTGCAGTAGTGTCTCTTGCCACTTGTTCTTCACTAAGTGTAACTTTCTTTCTTTTCTTCTCTTCTACTCACTTTTCTTTCTCTACTTCAATGGTGGCTCCTGTAATGGATGAGGTCCTTGTTCTTTTTCTGGGGCTAGATGCAGGTTTTTCCTTTTCAGATCTCTCATTTTTCCTTTCTGGAGTATTTGATGTCCATTCTACTGGAGCACTTATGGGCTTTGATCCTTATGCTTTTATTTTTGCCTCACTTATTTGTTCATCTGATGTTTTCTCTGATTGCTCATGTTCCATAGACATTCTGGAGGATAATTCTTTGAATGTCCCAAATCTGTCTTCTTTGAGATCTTTTGGTTTGCTTAGTAGTACATCAACTAATTTAGTCAAAACATCTTCTGCAACTTCATATCCTAATGCAGGGACCCATAAAGTTCTTGGTTCCACAGCTTCCATGAAACATTTGTCTTTGTCTACAATGAATACAATGTCTTTTTCACACTTCATCACTACATTTTCAGGTATCCAGACTCTACATAACATTTTCCTTTGAAATTTCTTGAAGTATCCCCATAAGATTTCATTCTTCTTGTCTGCATTTCCCAAACTATGCAAGTGATTTCTTATTTGAGTGGCATTGGTGTGTGATCGAGCGAGACGATGTTTCCCAAGCCGGGTAGCTCTCTCAGAAAGTAGAAGAGTAGACAAGTGATCAATGTTCCAAATTTGAAAGGATGATTAGTCTCTTTTGTTCTTTTCAAGTTCTCCATTAGTTCACTCCGAAGCAATTCACATGGGTCATAATCTATATTGTTTTTGATCATGTCATATGTTATGTATATAGTTGGTGCAGACACAAAATTTTCCCTATTGGAAAAGTATATTTTATATCCAATAATCATTGATGCAAATCTGACAGTCGGATCCTTAATATCATTTACTGTGAGGGCTTTCTTATCAAATTTGGTTGTTGTTAGCTGCATTACCACATTGTTCTTTATTTTATTTAAACCTGGAACCCTCCCGGAGGAACTCATACAAGTTACAACTTTGATAGATTCTTTAGTTATCATATATGGTTCATCAAGCCACATAAACTCATCATGAATCCTGCTTAGAATAAACTTAACCCATGTATCATTTGGGATCGCGAGAAAATCCAACTAGGTGTCTAATTTATTTTCTTCTATAAATTTATATTCATCTTTCAACACAACATCAGCAGTGGTCAGTTCATCCAAGTATAGTTTTCCTAGATTCATGTGATCATATTCCTCTAGATTGGTATGAATATATGCCCTAACATCTTCCATATTCATAACTCCATGTGGATTAATTGAGAATTCTCCTACAGGATCATTTTCTAGTGATTTGAAGAAATGTTTCTTGAACTTGGGGCAAGGCTTCTCAGTTATCTCGATTACTTGAGGAGTAAACATTTTCCCAGAATAATTTAAACTTTATAGTGGGGTTTTCAAGCTGTAAATACCTCTTTTGCCAAATTAAGGTTTCCTTCTCGTGAAATTGCTTTGAGTTATTTTGAATCTCTGGAAATCTTTGATGTCGCTTAGGATTCCTTTTCAACTTGATAGCTTGAATGCAAAGTGAATTGTATGTTGAACGAGTTCCTTTTTAACCCTTGATATGAAAACCTAAGTCATCATAAATGCAGTCCTTCAAAAAGCTGTTAAACACTTCTTTGTTAAGCTCAGTCAATCAAGATTGCTCCGTAATGTTCCACATTTGATTCTGTTAGGTCTCAAAAATGCAAGTTACTAATCCTAAGAGGATGCCAGGCTCTATATTTGGATTTGCAACGTTTTTGAACTAACTTGACGAAATCAACCTTCAAGGTTTGATGATTTCCTACACTTTAGGTCCTGCTACACCTAGGTGGGTGAACCTTGAAATATTAAAGCAGTCTGAGTGTGGATGAATGGACTAACTAGGTCTATCTACAATGGCATAGGATGTAGGATAGATGACAAAGCTGACTAATTAATTCTATGTGTAATGTTTAATAAGTGATTGGCAGAAATTGTATAAGCAATAGCAAAAAAGGTTTTAATTAATGAGTTGAATGAGACCAGTGCCTTGTTGGGTAACAGAGTCAATTTGAAGGACTAAGAACAGTAGTTTCTAAATGGTAATAATTCTAGATATTTGGCACAGTTCTGGTTTATAGCTTGTATAAACGTGCAAGTAAATGACTGACAGACTCTTCTTGATAATCCAACCAAATAAAATCAGATATCTTATAATTCACCAAAAGGTATTTTAATCCTTACTTGAAGGAACCAAATGAAATGAAAAGACAAGATTAACAGATAATATTTTACTGGAGACAGTGTGTCAATCCTAATTATATGGCTCTACTTAGTAATCCCAACTTACTACTTCCAGGCTACTGTGAATGAATCAGAAGGGTTTAATTCCTTAGGATGGACACCAACCGAATTAATCACACAGATACAGCGAATGTGTATTGACAGATTAAATATATACTTGATATCTCAATCTGAATAACAGGGAAATGCAGAAATGGAGACAGCCACACGATTGAATAATTTCAACAAATAACTGATACCAAAGTAGAAATACTGAATCAGAGAACTTCAAATTTCTTCCTCAAAATAAAATATGCAACATGGTCATTTTGGAATATTATGTATATGCATATATGAATACTTCTACTGCTGATGATTTTTCAGCATAGATTGTTTGAACTTATATAGATATTTTCATGAAGAGATACAACTCTTCAATAAGTCTCTTGGGATTTTAACCAATACAAACAATAATTACATAATCTTAATTAGGCTCTGTTTAGCCATAAATAGACTTTTGTTAGATGATCCAAGTACTCCTGCGCACGGTGAGAATCAGTAAGCTCGACTGCACTCCTGGTGATTATATCGAGGGTGACCATTTCCTCCAGTTGCTTGCAAACTTCTGTAGATACAGAGGCTTTATCTTTTAGAGCTCCTGTGGCTTTGTGTAATATAACTTGACAATCAATAGTCCACTCTTCTTTGCTCTTTACCTCTCCATTATCTTTGAATATCCTGGGCACCCCTGCGTCTGATGCATCAGTCCCTTCCTTAGCATCAGCTTTGAGTTTATCATAATAATTCTGGTGCCTTTTGAGCAATGCTCTTGCATCAGAGATATCTGTGCTATCAGTGGTACCTCTGTTTTGCAACTCGATCACCTTTTCTTGTATCCTCTGATCAAGCCTCTCATGTTCTTTGACTGCTTTATGATTTTCCGAGTAGTTATCCCAAAACTGGTTTAACCACCGTACCATGTTTGCATACCTGCTCTGCAGTATTGTAACAAATGCATCTATTTGAATTTGTTTGGCTTGATCATGGGATATCTCTTGACTACTTTGTGAGCTCTCACCTTGAGTTATTCTCTTCGTAGATTGCCCAAAGGTGCTCTTAACAACGTCCTTCAAGTAGTCATTCTCCTTTGTTAATCTTTCACAATTCAGCTTATAAGCATCCCTTTCCTTGATTAACATCTGAGCTTGTGTTTTATTCAATTTTGCAACATTGATACCAATGTCTGCAGTAATTATGGGGTCAGTCTCACCTGCTCTAAAAGTCATAACATGGCCAAAAGTTTTTTCAGTGTCTATGATGGCCGTCTTCTTATGGGGAGGATACAATGCCCATATCATTAAAGAATTTTCATCATTATTGTATCTTGTTCCCATATAGACTTCATTAACTCCTTCTGGAGTAAGCTTATACTTATCATCAGCATTATTCAAAAAACTATCAAAAACCAGAGCAGAATTTAAATCCAAGCCGGGAAAAATCATAACCCCTGCATCTTTAAGCAGCTGTCTGCCTCTGCTTGGTGTCATGTCCTGCATTTCCTTGTCCACTGTCTCCTTTAACATCTCTAATAACTGTTTTTCATTGTCAGCAGAAACATTATCTACTGACTCTCTAATTTCCTTTCCCTTGTATTTATACAGGAAAGATTTAAATTCCTTCGAATGAATGAATGTATCATCTGACACAAAAGAATCATAAGCCTTTTGGCGTGGATCTTCATCAGCAGACCCCTCCTCATCATGTATCACAACTGGAGGCTGATATTGTTGCATTTTTCTTTTAGACATTTCTATTGTCTTATCTTGTGGCTGTTCAGTCAATTCTTCCTCTTCAGAGGATACCACTTCAACTTCTGCCAACTGCTTTTTCTTTTCATTCAAATCTCTGTTATATTTCTCCACCACCAAGTCGACTTCAGCCTCTTCCAAATTTCTAATGACATCATCATGTGGATAATGTATGTGCATGTATCCATTGAGATTTTGTTTTTTTCTTGCATAGTCAATGAAACCCTCAGGGTCAAACCCTTTCCTTACCTCAGCAGTCACCATGTTATAATGCATTAGTTTATCCAAAATGAGATTGTATCCTTCTTTTGAAACCACAGTAAAATCTCCAAAACACAAAGTACTAGGCATGAATGATTGTTTATCATGCGAACTTAGATGCATGACATTGGAACAATGCATTTGCCTAATTATTTCCAAATGTGCAATTCTGTCAGGGACAGTTTTAGGCAATATAAATGGAGCATCCTCAAAACCATACACTCTGATCATAGTAGCATCCTCAAAACAATACCAGTCTCCCCAATTATGAGTGACAGTAGGGGGGCCACCAAAATCTTTTGGTCTGAGGAATCTTTTTATTTCATCTGAAATTGAATATTCACAGGGGTGGTTGAAATACCTATATAGCACTTTAACACAATGCTCTTCAAATTGAGCATAGCTGGAGTTAGCATACCTGCTATCCCAGATTCTGGTCCACATTTGTATAGGTATCTTCTCCCCTTTCTTACCCGCAGCAACAACTTGAAGCTCATTTGGCCACAATCCTACTTCCTGGCCGTAGTATAAGACCATATGCATGAGCATAGAGTAATGCTCAAAAGAGCATGCTGGAGCATTGTTTTTTATTGCAGATAGACCAGAGTCTATCCTAGTAGCAACATAGGAGGCATAATCAAATTGTCTGGCATTGTGACATTGAATATCAGAGGTTATGACCATTAGAGGAATAGCCATGAACTCAGGGACCTCTGAGCCAAGGACTTGGCCTACAGAATAGTAAGTATATTGAATGTATGGTTCAAAAATGGATACATGAAAGGGAGGGCCATCATTCTCAGTCAAGGGTATCACTTCTCCTTCAATCCTGGGTCTATGTATGGGTAACCTCCATCCATTGTAGGTTGTATCCATTCTCCAGTATTCTTTATCCAAATCTTCATAAACAACAGGGACAGTGCACAAATCATCCAAATCATACACCTCACAAATAGCATTTTTTGATAGGTGTACAATTGGTTCTCCTTGAGGGTTGCAGATAGCTTTCAGGCCTGAATTGTAATGCCTGGCTAACAGTTGCAGGAGTTCTACATTCAAGAATACATTAGGTACAACCAGTTTGCCTAAATTCATGTGCCATGGGTTTGACACAGGGGCATTTCTAAATCTTCTGTTGTAGTGGAATCTGAAGAGTTCATATCCCCTAATTGGGGTCCAAATATCTCCCAGGCGCTTATGTTTGTCTTCCAATTTTTCTACTTCTGCCCTGAGTTGGGCAGACCTCCTGGCCTTGGGAGCTGACCCAGGCAACTGATCAATCAAGTCCTGATTTAGTTTTCTGTCTTTCACTTTTTCTTCAGGGGTTTGATCAGTTTTTTGCTTCTTTGGTTTACTGGTTTCCCCTTGTGATTTTCTTCCTTTTCCTTTCCCCGAAGTTTCCATTTTTGAAAAATTTGGCAGGAAATTCAAATACAGGTAATATAGTGGTTTGTGTATGTGTACCTGTCGCTCGACGGCTGGAATTGGAAGCCTTTGCTTTTGCCCTGAGAATTCTTCTGTATTCTGCTCTCGGACGGTTTTTTTGCAATTATAATGATCGTATGAATTGTAGCCGTTTTGTATTAATTATCTGATCAATTCAATGTTCATCGCTGTGAAGTGTCACATCGCCATAACTCTTCCTATCGGCGTGCTTTTTTAAATGTCTGGGCGACCTCAACCCTTTTTTATGGCGCGGACAGTCAATCGGCGTGACCCCTCGATTGTATCCCCGACGCCATGTAGTATCACATTTCAAGTGGGTGTGACCATCGGCGTGATTTCCTTCATCGCCAAGGGTTTTAGATCTCTTCGCGATATGGCAAGTCCCACCGATATGCTTTGCTTATCGGGAAGATTGAGACCATCGGGATACTAAAATTATGTTTCCCCGATCTTTATTGTCTTACCGATAATCTCTTCATGTATGAACTTTTATCTTTATCGGAATGACATTCTCTATCGGGATAGCTTTCTCAAGATATCCCGATCCAAATCATCTCCCCGATGCCCTTTATCACATCCTTCATCGGGCAAAGTTTATTAAAGTGTCACCGATATCTTTTGATCGCCGTGACTTATGAATCGGCAAGACTTGCTTCTTTTGTTCTGATATGTCAAGCTATCCCGATGAAGATGCATCGCTGTGAGTCTTGCCGATAACTTTCTTATCGCCAGGACTCTTGATCGTCGGAGACTTACCTGTTTTCTATTCCGATGGTTCATTTCTCACCGATGACTATTGCTTTGTTACCCCCGCATGCTGTTCGGTGAAACTCTTGCCGAAAGTGCTTCATCGGTATGATATATACCGTCGGGGCAACTTCTAAAAGATCATCCGATAGGTATTCGTCATACCGATCGGCATGACCACTTGCCTTTCTTGCCGATGTAAAGTCATCGGTGTTGCTTACTCCATCGGTGAGCTCCATAATTCTTCTTCCGATCTCTATTTTCACGCCGATGGTTGTTTTCAAACAATTCCTTGTGTATCGGTGTAAGCCACACGACCTCATGCCGATGGATTGATTTTGATGATTTTTGACACTGTTCATCCCTAGACATTTTATGAGATACAAAAATTTTATATTGTGGTCCTTTTGGGATATTCCTTAGGGTTTATTCAAATATGATGGAGTAAGGGAATAGTAAAATTTTGAAAATTTTACTGTGCTAACAGTGGCTCTGTCTGGGATGTATACTCCCTGTGAGTATACAAGGATCCAGATCTCCTGGGGAAGTAGACCACATCTTTTATTATTTTGGGGTGAGGTTTTATGGAACTGGAAAAAGGAAAGGAACAAATGATGGGGAGCGGGAATGATTCCTAGACTATTGTGCATGGAATAAAATATTTTTGAGAATTATTCGAATGTTGTCCATGCACTGGCAACACTCAATTCTCTTTGTACATGTTTATGAAAAGAACTGCTTCAAGTATTGCCCATGTACTGGCAATTCCTGCTCCTCTCCTGACATATTCTATACATAGTAAGAATCATCACCTCCCTTGCCAGTGATAACAAAAGGACCCAACCACAGGGCTTCAAATTTTCCATGTTTTCCCTTGTCTTGACATCTTGCATTCCACATCAGTACCAGATCATTTATTTCAAACTTTCTTTCTTTGGCCTTTTTGTCAAAGAGATATTTTACCTGTGATTGTAATTTAATATTCTGTTTCTGAGCCATTCTTCTTGTTTCATCAAGCTCTGCCAATTGTTCCAACCTTTCCTCCATTGGTTCAGGGATATTCAAGTCTTCCTGGAGAATGAATTTGTATACTGGTATAAGATTTTCTAATGGTAATCTTGCTTGGGTTCCATATACCAATTCATAAGGGGATCTCCCAATTGCCCTTTTTATAGTAATCCTGTCAGCCCACACTGCCATTCTTAATTTTGAATCCCAAGCCTTTTTATTTCTATCCAACATTCTTTTTATGATTTTCAACAGACTCTTATTACTTGATTCAGCTTGTCCATTGGCCTGTGGATGGTAAGGAGCAGCATAAGAAACAGTGATACCATGTGTGCTGCAAAAACCTTTGAATTCATCAGATCTAAAGCACATCCCATTATCAGTAATCAGTCTTACAGGAGTACCAAATCTGCATATAATGTTATCCATTAGAAAATTTATCACAACTTTACTAGTAGCCTGTCTGGTTGGGATTGCTTCCACCCATTTTGTAAAGTAATCAGTAGCTACTAAAATCCATCGGTGCCCCCCACTTGATTTCTCTGAAATTTCACCTATAAAATCAATACCCCACTGATAAAATGGAGCCTCAACTTGCATAGGTTTTAAAGGTAGTGCTCCATGATACTTTAACTTCCCTGAGAACTTTTGGCATGCTTCACATTTTCTAGTGTACTGGTATGAATCGTTAAAGACTTTAGGCCAATAGTACCCTGCCCTCAAAATTTTGTGGGCTGTAGTTTTTGCTGAGAAATGTCCTCCGCACATGCCTTCATGCAATTCCTTCATAATATGTTTTGATTGATATTCATCCAAACATAATAGTAGAACCCCATCTCTATTTTTCCAATAGAGATCTCCACCAATGAGTACATATTTTGAAGCTTGTAGTTTGAGTGTCCTTCTTTTGTTATCATCATATCCTTCAGGACTCTTCATATGTGTTAGATAATATACTATATCAGTATACCATGGAGTACGTTCAATACTGGTACTTGCATCAATATTACATATATGGGAAGCTTCTAGATTATTTTCAGTCATCAATTTGGCAAGACCCTGTCCTCTTACTAATTTAGTGATTTGGATTTCAATGTTGAATTCCTGAATCCTATTGATCCACCTACATCTCCTACCCGTGACCTCAGTTTGAATCAGTACATCCTTGACTGCAGCATTAGGAACATATGCTATGATTTTAGCCCCTACCAAATATGGTCTAAAGTTTTTTACTGCTTTTACCAATGCATATGCCTGTTTTTCAATAATGTCATACTTCAACTCTGCATTCTGAAGGGACTTGCTAAAGAAAGAGATTGGCTGTTCATATCCATCATTGTTTTTCTGCAACAACACTGCTGCCACTGTATGATAGGAAGCAAATGAAAAAAGTTGGAAAGGTTTGCCGAAGTCAGGGGATATTAAGACTGGAGCTTGTTTGATGGCCTCCTTAATGTTACCAAATGCTTCCATTGCTTCTGTTGTCCATTTCATATCTGAGTTCTTCTTTAGCATTCTTGATATAGGACAAACAATCTCTGCGAAATTTGGTATAAATCTTCTGACAAAATTTATCTGACCAAAAAATGATTGTATAGCTTTTACATTTTTTGGAATAGGGACCTGATCAATTGCTTCCACCCTTTCAGGATCTATTTTAACTCCTTCCTTCGAGACTATATGGCCAAGCAATTTTCCTTCTGTTACTGCAAATTGGCATTTTTTAGGATTCAATGATATTCCATATTCTAGGGCTTTGACAAATATCTGTTCTAGATGTGTGCAATGATCTTCAGCCTTTTTTGAATATGCTGTTAAATCGTCTTGATAGACTATCATAATCTTATTGATCAATTCAGCAAAAGCTACATCCATCGCTCTTTGAAATGTTGCCCCAGCATTAGTTAATCCAAATGGCATTCTCAAGTATACATATGTTCCCCACGGAGTGGTGAATGCGGTCTTGAATTGTTCAGACTCCTTAACCTTTACCTGATTGTAGCCGGAGAAACCATCCATCATGGATAGTAATTCACATCCAGTAACTTTCTGTAATATCGCCTCCATATTGGGAAGAGGATAATTATCTTTGAGAGAAGATTTATTCAGGTTTCTGAAATCCACACACAGTCTAATGTCACCATTCTTTTTCCTGACAGGTACTAAGTTTGAGACCCAGGAAGAATGTCTAATAGGCTTGATTATAGCTCCATCCCTTAACTTTGTAAGTTCCTCCAGCATTTTCGGAGCCAATGTAGGATTAATCGGCCTTTGTTTCTGTCTGAACGGTTTTGCATCTGGTTTGAGTGGTATCTCATGTTGAAATAGATCCTCTCTATATGCCTTTAAGTCATCATATGACCAAGCAAACACATGCCTATACTTCCTAAGTAGATTGATAATTCTACTTCTGATTTTCTGATCAAGATTCCTCCCAATATATACATTTTTTGGGGTTGTCTGAGTCCCCAAGTTCACTTCCTCAAGATTCTCAGGTATCACTGGTGTTTCTTTCTTCTTGTATCTATCATGCCCATCAAATGCTTTTTCTAATGCAATAAGCCCTTTGGGTATCTTATTCGTCTTCAGTTGAACCACTTCTTGGCCAAATAGGGTTTCTTTCCCATCGTGTTCCTCCACAAATGCACTGAAATCAATTTCTTGATTTTCATAATAATCAGCACAATGTAAGAAATTGATTATATCAGCATCGCTGTCAAACACCTGCCAGTTCTGTATATTATCAGGGATGGTAGGTCTAGTTTTAAATTCTACTTCTGTGATCCCTCCTAATGTTAGATCATCTCTCTTTAATGCAATGTTTGCTAAAAAATCTGCCATGATGTTTTTAGACCTATCAACCCAGCTGATTGAAAAAGCATCAAATAATTCAACACTATCCCAAACTGCATTTCTGTACTGTCTTAATCTTTTATTCTTAGATAAATATTTTTCTCTTACTTGGGAGATGACCAATTCAGAATCACCATAGACAGCCAACTTTTTTATTTTGTATTTGGTGGCTATGTCTAAGCCAATGAGTAGGGCTTCATACTCAGCTACGTTATTGGTGCATTCAAATGTCAGTAAGAAAGAGTATTTGAATGTTTTACCTCCTGGTGAGATAAAAACTACTCCGGCCCCATTTCCTATCTTGCTGCATGCACCATCGAAATACATTTTCCACAAATCATTTTCTCTTTTCATAGATTCAGTGTGTATTGGGTCAGTGTTATGCAATTCTGGGGTAGTTTCTCCAACTTTGAAAACCCCTAAATCCGTGTCACAAAAGAAATTCACCTGATGCCGGTCCATTCTTTCTATAATATTGTCATACCTTGGTTCTCTGCACAACTTGATTTCCTTGTCACCTACTGGTATGGTGGCATACGATAGATCTAATTGAACATTGCCTCCTGCCATTGCAGCCCACTGCCTTGATAACAGCATTCCATAATACGGTGGGATATCAACCACAGTGATGTCAATGTTATATGTTGCCTCAGGATATGAAGCAAGTTTTATTTCTACATCTTTCATAATACCAACTACTGGAATAGATCTGTTATCCATTGCATAACATTGGCCATACGTAGTATCAACCCACATCCCTAATTCTTTCATCACTGCTATAGGCATGATATTCATAGCAGCACCTGAATCAATCATACAATTCCTGACTATTCTGTTCTTGATTACTAGTGTAGTATAGAATGGATCTACCTGTGAGGGATTTTTTGTAAGTGTGTCACCAAGGTATACCTCAGGCATCTTAAAATTTTCTTGATGCACATTATTTGTTGTTTTTTCAAACCCTTTATGTTTTGGATTAGGTGTATCAGAAATCATCTTGACGACTGTACTCCTATATTTATCTATTTTCATCATCTCTAAGAGTGGGACTGATATCTTCACCTGAGACACTGCCTGTGCAATGTCAAAAGAAGGGGTTATGATATGGTCATTCTTTTCTGTTTTTGTATTCTTTTTTTCTATATTTTCTTTCATTTTATTTTTATCCCCTTTTTCTGGTTCTTTAGGTGATGATTTTGTATTATTCCCTTTGTTATTCTGGTCTTTTATGAATACACTCCCAGGAGTTCCTTGCCCAGTATTTGTTGTTCTATTCCTTAAGTTATAAGTGTTTCGAGCTTGAGCCACTGCAGCTACTGTGAGAGCTTCTTTTTCATCCTCAGTAGGTTTTCTCCATTGACCATATGGTTTATTGTCGTAAATGTCTTCCTGGTCTGAGAATACTTGCTGTTCTCCCATGTTAACATGATATTTTTGGTTCCCTACATCATACTCATACCCTTCTTCCTCTGAAGAAGAATAATCTTCTGTTACCACACATGGTGTATCCTGCATCATATTAATGGTGTGATTATCTCTATTATAGTTATATAGCATTTCCTCTTGCTGTATTGATTTAGCTACCTCACAGTATTCAGGTGAATGTGGCAAGTTACATACAGAACACCAAGGTTTATTTTCTGCCATATGTGCCATGTTTCTCTTCAATGGATCAGGAGTATCCTTTCCATATGGCTGCTTTCTGTTGTTGTCAATAGGTCTTCCATCCTTCCAATTTGTATTGTAAGGCATATCATGTAACCTAGGTCTATCCTGCCTATGCTGACCCTCTGGTTTAATCTGTTGAGCATTTGGATTCTGAAGATTTCTATGATTTTCCCTTTTACTAACCATTCCTGCAGCTTTTCTATTATTTTCAATAGTTATGGCTATTTTCTGTGCTTCAGCCAACGTTGCAGGACACCGGTTTCTGAGTTCATATCCTGTTTTGGGGTCAAATGCCTTCATATAGATACTCAGTGCTGCCTGGTCAGATAACTTGGCTCCATGCGGTACCTTATTATGTAACTTGGAAAACTTCAGGTTGAAATCAAATACTGATTCATTTTGATACTTCTGTATACTTATTAGTTCATGTAAGGCAAACTCAGGAGCGTATTGGTTACCATACTGATCCTTAAACTGGTTATGGAAATCAGTCATTGAATTGATTGATGCATCGGGCAAGCTATTAAACCAATCTCTGGCATCTTCAGTGAGGGATATCATAAATAACCTCATTCTAATGTCTTCCCAGTCCATACCTATATCCTGTACAAAAGCATTAAAACTTCTGATATGATCTTCTGCAGATACTGCATTGTTTCCAGTAAACTTGGGAACCATGTTTCTCCAAGTACTATCCATAGGATATGGATATAACTGATATCCAGTTAAATCAAATTGACTGCATATATTAGCAAGGTTTTGGGGAGGAAAATTGAGATGTGGTGGATTGGGATAGTAATTATATCCACCTGGTGGCTGATGATATGCATATTGTTGATGTTGGTTCATATGGGGATTTATGTGTTGATTTTGTGGCCTATAATATTGTTGACCAGGGGGTGGGTAATTATTTGCCATATGTAGGGATGCATTACTTATGGGAGGTGGTCTGGGAATTTGGGGAATAGTGTTCTGATGACTTCCAGAAGCATGTGAGTTTTGAGCACTATTTGTATTTTGTTGTGTATTCCTTGAAATATTCCCTCTATGTGGGGGTACATATTTAGGGGGAGCTGTTTTGGCTTTATTCCTCCTCTGTTGAATTTCTTGCTGCAATAACTCCTTCTCCTCTTGTATTTTGTACCTTTCAAGTTCCTTCCTGAGCATGAGTATTTCCTGTTTCTCATCACTCATGTCTTGATTATTTATTTCCTGATATTCTGGATTGTCATTCATTCCCTGATTTGACAATTCATATCCTATCTCTTCTCCCTGGTTAAACGAGACCTTGAAATCATGTTCAGCTTGGTTTCTATCAATATCCCTCATGACCTTCGCATCATGATCCCGCTGTTCTTGAGGAGTGGGTCTGTACCTTGCCAAAATATCATCAGTTGCTCCACTGAGGTTCTCGTTTGAATCATGCAGAGGTGTGAATTTATTGTGAATTGCAATATTTTGTTCTGAATCATTCTCCTGGATGTCTAGATTATTATCTTGGTGGGAATATTTTGGATTCATATTTCTTTTGGAGATGTTTCTAAGTGGTGGAGATGACTGCAAGTTTCTGCCTTCCATCTTGGATCTCCTACCATCCATTTGAAATTTTTGTTATGATTGTAACTAGAGTCGCCACCTATTGAATAGGAAAAGTTTATATTTTTATCTGTAAGGTTCTTTGTCACCAGCAGAGTTACCAAAAAAAGAAATTTTAAATGACTCTATGAAAGAAAGGATTAAATTCTAAGGTCTTTTTACTAATTCCCCAGTAGAGTCGCCAATTTGTTAGGTCTCAAAAATGCAAGTTACTAATCCTAAGAGGATGCCAGGCTCTATATTTGGATTTGCAACGTTTTTGAACTAACTTGACGAAATCAACCTTCAAGGTTTGATGATTTCCTACACTTTAGGTCCTGCTACACCTAGGTGGGTGAACCTTGAAATATTAAAGCAGTCTGAGTGTGGATGAATGGACTAACTAGGTCTATCTACAATGGCATAGGATGTAGGATAGATGACAAAGCTGACTAATTAATTCTATGTGTAATGTTTAATAAGTGATTGGCAGAAATTGTATAAGCAATATCAAAAAAGGTTTTAATTAATGAGTTGAATGAGACCAGTGCCTTGTTGGGTAACAGAGTCAATTTGAAGGACTAAGAACAGTAGTTTCTAAATGGTAATAATTCTAGATATTTGGCACAGTTCTGGTTTATAGCTTGTATAAACGTGCAAGTAAATGACTGACAGACTCTTCTTGATAATCCAACCAAATAAAATCAGATATCTTATAATTCACCAAAAGGTATTTTAATCCTTACTTGAAGGAACCAAATGAAATGAAAAGACAAGATTAACAGATAATATTTTACTGGAGACAGTGTGTCAATCCTAATTATATGGCTCTACTTAGTAATCCCAACTTACTACTTCCAGGCTACTGTGAATGAATCAGAAGGGTTTAATTCCTTAGGATGGACACCAACCGAATTAATCACACAGATACAGCGAATGTGTATTGACAGATTAAATATATACTTGATATCTCAATCTGAATAACAGGGAAATGCAGAAATGGAGACAGCCACACGATTGAATAATTTCAACAAATAACTGATACCAAAGTAGAAATACTGAATCAGAGAACTTCAAATTTCTTCCTCAAAATAAAATATGCAACATGGTCATTTTGGAATATTATGTATATGTATATATGAATACTTCTACTGCTGATGATTTTTCAGCATAGATTGTTTGAACTTATATAGATATTTTCATGAAGAGATACAACTCTTCAATAAGTCTCTTGGGATTTTAACCAATACAAACAATAATTACATAATCTTAATTAGGCTCTGTTTAGCCATAAATAGACTTTTGTTAGATGATCCAAGTACTCCTGCGCACGGTGAGAATCAGTAAGCTCGACTGCACTCCTGGTGATTATATCGAGGGTGACCATTTCCTCCAGTTGCTTGCAAACTTCTGTAGATACAGAGGCTTTATCTTTTAGAGCTCCTGTGGCTTTGTGTAATATAACTTGACAATCAATAGTCCACTCTTCTTTGCTCTTTACCTCTCCATTATCTTTGAATATCCTGGGCACCCCTGCGTCTGATGCATCAGTCCCTTCCTTAGCATCAGCTTTGAGTTTATCATAATAATTCTGGTGCCTTTTGAGCAATGCTCTTGCATCAGAGATATCTGTGCTATCAGTGGTACCTCTGTTTTGCAACTCGATCACCTTTTCTTGTATCCTCTGATCAAGCCTCTCATGTTCTTTGACTGCTTTATGATTTTCCGAGTAGTTATCCCAAAACTGGTTTAACCACCGTACCATGTTTGCATACCTGCTCTGCAGTATTGTAACAAATGCATCTATTTGAATTTGTTTGGCTTGATCATGGGATATCTCTTGACTACTTTGTGAGCTCTCACCTTGAGTTATTCTCTTCGTAGATTGCCCAAAGGTGCTCTTAACAACGTCCTTCAAGTAGTCATTCTCCTTTGTTAATCTTTCACAATTCAGCTTATAAGCATCCCTTTCCTTGATTAACATCTGAGCTTGTGTTTTATTCAATTTTGCAACATTGATACCAATGTCTGCAGTAATTATGGGGTCAGTCTCACCTGCTCTAAAAGTCATAACATGGCCAAAAGTTTTTTCAGTGTCTATGATGGCCGTCTTCTTATGGGGAGGATACAATGCCCATATCATTAAAGAATTTTCATCATTATTGTATCTTGTTCCCATATAGACTTCATTAACTCCTTCTGGAGTAAGCTTATACTTATCATCAGCATTATTCAAAAAACTATCAAAAACCAGAGCAGAATTTAAATCCAAGCCGGGAAAAATCATAACCCCTGCATCTTTAAGCAGCTGTCTGCCTCTGCTTGGTGTCATGTCCTGCATTTCCTTGTCCACTGTCTCCTTTAACATCTCTAATAACTGTTTTTCATTGTCAGCAGAAACATTATCTACTGACTCTCTAATTTCCTTTCCCTTGTATTTATACAGGAAAGATTTAAATTCCTTCGAATGAATGAATGTATCATCTGACACAAAAGAATCATAAGCCTTTTGGCGTGGATCTTCATCAGCAGACCCCTCCTCATCATGTATCACAACTGGAGGCTGATATTGTTGCATTTTTCTTTTAGACATTTCTATTGTCTTATCTTGTGGCTGTTCAGTCAATTCTTCCTCTTCAGAGGATACCACTTCAACTTCTGCCAACTGCTTTTTCTTTTCATTCAAATCTCTGTTATATTTCTCCACCACCAAGTCGACTTCAGCCTCTTCCAAATTTCTAATGACATCATCATGTGGATAATGTATGTGCATGTATCCACTGAGATTTTGTTTTTTTCTTGCATAGTCAATGAAACCCTCAGGGTCAAACCCTTTCCTTACCTCAGCAGTCACCATGTTATAATGCATTAGTTTATCCAAAATGAGATTGTATCCTTCTTTTGAAACCACAGTAAAATCTCCAAAACACAAAGTACTAGGCATGAATGATTGTTTATCATGCGAACTTAGATGCATGACATTGGAACAATGCATTTGCCTAATTATTTCCAAATGTGCAATTCTGTCAGGGACAGTTTTAGGCAATATAAATGGAGCATCCTCAAAACCATACACTCTGATCATAGTAGCATCCTCAAAACAATACCAGTCTCCCCAATTATGAGTGACAGTAGGGGGGCCACCAAAATCTTTTGGTCTGAGGAATCTTTTTATTTCATCTGAAATTGAATATTCACAGGGGTGGTTGAAATACCTATATAGCACTTTAACACAATGCTCTTCAAATTGAGCATAGCTGGAGTTAGCATACCTGCTATCCCAGATTCTGGTCCACATTTGTATAGGTATCTTCTCCCCTTTCTTACCCGCAGCAACAACTTGAAGCTCATTTGGCCACAATCCTACTTCCTGGCCGTAGTATAAGACCATATGCATGAGCATAGAGTAATGCTCAAAAGAGCATGCTGGAGCATTGTTTTTTATTGCAGATAGACCAGAGTCTATCCTAGTAGCAACATAGGAGGCATAATCAAATTGTCTGGCATTGTGACATTGAATATCAGAGGTTATGACCATTAGAGGAATAGCCATGAACTCAGGGACCTCTGAGCCAAGGACTTGGCCTACAGAATAGTAAGTATATTGAATGTATGGTTCAAAAATGGATACATGAAAGGGAGGGCCATCATTCTCAGTCAAGGGTATCACTTCTCCTTCAATCCCGGGTCTATGTATGGGTAACCTCCATCCATTGTAGGTTGTATCCATTCTCCAGTATTCTTTATCCAAATCTTCATAAACAACAGGGACAGTGCACAAATCATCCAAATCATACACCTCACAAATAGCATTTTTTGATAGGTGTACAATTGGTTCTCCTTGAGGGTTGCAAATAGCTTTCAGGCCTGAATTGTAATGCCTGGCTAACAGTTGCAGGAGTTCTACATTCAAGAATACATTAGGTACAACCAGTTTGCCTAAATTCATGTGCCATGGGTTTGACACAGGGGCATTTCTAAATCTTCTGTTGTAGTGGAATCTGAAGAGTTCATATCCCCTAATTGGGGTCCAAATATCTCCCAGGGCTTATGTTTGTCTTCCAATTTTTCTACTTCTGCCCTGAGTTGGGCAGACCTCCTGGCCTTGGGAGCTGACCCAGGCAACTGATCAATCAAGTCCTGATTTAGTTTTCTGTCTTTCACTTTTTCTTCAGGGGTTTGATCAGTTTTTTGCTTCTTTGGTTTACTGGTTTCCCCTTGTGATTTTCTTCCTTTTCCTTTCCCCGAAGTTTCCATTTTTGAAAAATTTGGCAGGAAATTCAAATACAGGTAATATAGTGGTTTGTGTATGTGTACCTGTCGCTCGACGGCTGGAATTGGAAGCCTTTGCTTTTGCCCTGAGAATTCTTCTGTATTCTGCTCTCGGACGGTTTTTTTGCAATTATAATGATCGTATGAACTTTGTAGCCGTTTTGTATTAATTATCTGATCAATTCAATGTTCATCGCTGTGAAGTGTCACATCGCCATAACTCTTCCTATCGGCGTGCTTTTTTAAATGTCTGGGCGACCTCAACCCTTTTTTATGGCGCGGACAGTCAATCGGCGTGACCCCTCGATTGTATCCCCGACGCCATGTAGTATCACATTTCAAGTGGGTGCGACCATCGGCGTGATTTCCTTCATCGCCAAGGGTTTTAGATCTCTCCGCGATATGGCAAGTCCCACCGATATGCTTTGCTTATCGGGAAGATTGAGACCATCGGGATACTAAAATTATGTTTCCCTGATCTTTATTGTCTTACCGATAATCTCTTCATGTATGAACTTTTATCTTTATCGGAATGACATTCTCTATCGGGATAGCTTTCTCAAGATATCCCGATCCAAATCATCTCCCCGATGCCCTTTATCACATCCTTCATCGGGCAAAGTTTATTAAAGTGTCACCGATATCTTTTGATCGCCGTGACTTATGAATCGGCAAGACTTGCTTCTTTTGTTCCGATATGTCAAGCTATCCCGATGAAGATGCATCGCTGTGAGTCTTGCCGATAACTTTCTTATCGCCAGGACTCTTGATCGTCGGAGACTTACCTGTTTTCTATTCTGATGGTTCATTTCTCACCGATGACTATTGCTTTGTTACCCCCGCATGCTGTTCGGTGAAACTCTTGCCGAAAGTGCTTCATCGGTATGATATATACCGTCGGGGCAACTTCTAAAAGATCATCCGATAGGTATTCGTCATACCGATCGGCATGACCACTTGCCTTTCTTGCCGATGTAAAGTCATCGGTGTTGCTTACTCCATCGGTGAGCTCCATAATTCTTCTTCCGATCTCTATTTTCACGCCGATGGTTGTTTTCAAACAATTCCTTGTGTATCGGTGTAAGCCACACGACCTCATGCCGATGGATTGATTTTGATGATTTTTGACACTGTTCATCCCTAGACATTTTATGAGATACAAAAATTTTATATTGTGGTCCTTTTGGGATATTCCTTAGGGTTTATTCAAATATGATGGAGTAAGGGAATAGTAAAATTTTGAAAATTTTACTGTGCTAACAGATTCTTTTCTTCTGGAATTACTTTCAAAAGATCTATCATATGAAGCTTCATATCTTCGTGTCGGATCCCAGCACTGAATATCTAGCTAGGGAATTTAGATTTTCAATACAGCTCCCCCTGAGCCAGAGCTCCCAATTTACTTCCCGGAGGAAATATCTGCACCAAAGGTTGATGTGGATCCATCCTTGACCTCATTAACATCCTTCTTAATCTAGACCTTTCTCATTTCCTTCTTTATTTCCACTGGATCCATCTTTTTCTTACCTTTATCTTCTCTCTGCTCTGTTTTCCTCTTCTCTATAGAATAGTCTCTTTTTTCATTCTTATATCTGCAGAATCTTGCAACATGTCTAAACTTGTTGCAATTGTAACATACCACATTCCTATATCCCTCACTCCTTCTGTTGATTGGATTCATTCTTGTTCTGCATTGGTTAGCCATATGCCCAAATCTATTGCATGCAAAACATTTTCCATTGAAGAATTGAGTATTCCTTGTATTGTTAAAACCATTCCTTACCAGACTTCTGCATTCATTTTATTTATGACCAATTTTATTGCAATTGAAACATTGACTAGAGAATGATGGGATATTCTAATTCATTCTACTCCTACACTGAGTAGCCATATGGCCAAACCTGTTGCAATTAAAACAATGGCCATTGAAATATGGGTACCTTTGAGCATTTGGCTGCCTGACTGGAGGTCTTCTAGGTCTTCTTCTTTGATTCTGGAACTGGTTGTCTTTGTTTTTCTTCATCTCGATATTTTCTTGACTTGATTTAGAACTTTCTCCTTTTTCAAATCCCAAGCCCTTCTTGTCATCTAAACTTTTCTGACTTTCAATCAACTCCTCAAGATTTGCATAGCTTATTTTGAATTTTTCTTTATAGCTATTTGCTACTTCCAGGTCATATTTCAAAAGTAGAACATGTCTTTAGCCAAATTTTCACATTCCTCAGACTTATCTTTTACAATTTGATTCAGATGCTTTTCAATTTCCAATGTTAAGTCGTTTAGGGTTTCATTTGCTCCATTCAATTGTTCACTTAATTCCTTGCTCTTTTCTTTGAACTTTTTGACTTGCTCCCTTAGCTTCAGAATGCATTCATCAATTTCTTAGACATTCACCTTTAGATCTCTGACTTATGCTTCAGACTTTCCAAGATCTTCAAGAGCAGCTTCTAGTTCTTGATCGATTGTGATACTGCCTAGAGCAGGGTACCTTCTGGCTGCCATGAGTATTCTTTCCCATATCTTCCTCAAGTTGTTAGACTTCTTCCAATGAACCTTGCTCTGATACCAATTGTTGAATACAAGGAATACTGAGAGGGGGGGTGAATCAATATTCTAAAAAACTTTTCATTCACACATTTATTAATCCATTTGCCAAATTCAATAATATGAAAGTAAAGTAAACACAAGAAGAGCACCCACAAATTCATAACACATAGACACTAGGATTTTACATGGAAAACCCAAAAAGGGAAAAACCCATGGTGAGTGTTATCTCACAATATATTATGATAGCAATACTGAATTACATGAAGGCTCACTGCCCAAGGACTCACTGTCTAAAGAAATGCTCACTGCATAAGGCTCACTGCCAAATAGAAGAGAAGATAGAAGAAGGATTGGCTCACTACCAAGAGATGAATGCTACAGGTGCATCTACAAAATGTTGTGGTACAGTACCAATTTTCTCAATATACAGATTCAAAGGACTTCATATTGTCTGCCCTGCTTTTCTGCTCTGCTTCACATATACTTTTGTCCTTCTGCCTTTACTATCCTTTTGCTAATCATAGAACTGCCTTAGGTCACATAATCATGGAATTCACGGTCTATTCACTCTTCCCCACTCCCAACACTAAAATCCATCGAGTATATATATCCACAACAAGATTCATCTCACAATCAGGTCGACAAGCCAAACATGAAATGTGTATACAAGTGTTATACCTTATTGGCTTGATTTTGTGCACAAACAAGAATGTGGACCCAAACAAACATACAATAGTCTTCATATAGGTCGCTATCAATAATTCAACCACTTGGATTAATTCTTCAAACAAGATATCCTCACCGCATATAGATCTAACTTGCCTGTCGGCTTATCCCTTAAGTACATACTTGACCAGTTCAACTGTCATACCTAAACTTCCAATGCAAATGATATGAGACTTTGAAAACCATGGACAACACTCATTATAGACATCTTAGCATACCTTCAGAACCGCAGAGCATAATATTCTTTATAAGTAGAGAAATACAGATTTAAAAACTGTTGTTCTATCACAAAGAAATACTGTCAAACTCGAAGCTGATACTAAAGAACTTGTCCAATATGATCTAGTGGACTTCAAGCACTACAAATCTAAATTTGGATGCTTATGACATGTTTCTACATTGCCTTAGAACTACAAATCAAAATACCCAATAGTGGAGGAATGCAGACCAAAATACTCAGATGGTTTACATTGTTTCAGGCTTAACTCTGTTCATCCAAACTTAGACAATTCGCCATATGACTTCCGAAGGAAGTCAGAACTTGAACATTGGAACATATGGTCACCAAATAGCTATGAACAACATATTTGAATTACATGTAATGATCTTCAACTGTGGAGGCATACTAACCCAATCTCTGTCACTTACTTTGTATACTGCCCATACTTAGTTATTTTAGGCTTCCAGACTAGAATCCTTTTATGCCTTGTTGTCAAACAAAATTGATCTACCAGAGTAAAGTCTCTTTGCCTTGTTGGTGGAATCTATTTGCCTTGTTGCCATAAATGGCAAGAATCAATCATTCATCAACTAAATAACATATGGGACCAATTAGAAGATAGGTACCCACCTATTTTGGCAATGAAATCCCTAGATAGGCATATGCCAAAGTATGCAAGGAGGTTAATAACTGAGATGTCTTGTGAAATAGAATAGCCAAGGCATGCATGCAAGGTGAGCTTAAAATCCTTAATCACACCTACTATTTTAACAACAGTGCCATCTAATTACACAACCTCTCTATTCACAGTCTCATAGTCAATGCCTAACTTATCAACTATATTTTTGGGCGTAACAGAGGTACTCGCTAATCTATCATGCAATTATGCAACAATTTATCACTAATGATTAGGGAGATGTAAAATGGAGGGGACTTAATATTTTTTCTTATGCTTGTCTCCTCTTTTAGGTGGCATAGGCTTGATGGGATGGTCATTTTTTTCTTTTATTGTCTCTACAACAGGTTGATTGAAGCTTGTCAAAGCTTCCTGCAGCAAATCCCTTTAAGCTGGGATTAGTAGGTCATCCCACATAGTGACACTTAGGTTGGTCTTGTTCATTTGATCGACTATGTTGAAGGGAATTTGACTCACTTTTTGAGAAGTTTTAGCAATAGCAGAGTCGACATTGGATCGTTGACCGGCCTAAGGCTGCTGTTGTGGCATTGAATTCACCCACCCAACAGAATGATCCGCTTGTGCTGAAGGCATCTTTATAGTTCTTTCCTTTGTCGCATCTGCTGGGGACGTGTGAGGTGTGGAGGTGTGAGCATATGTAGGAATTGCTATATCCTTGGTCTCCCTCCTCTTAGCCCTTGTATTGTGCGCTATTAGGCATATGCATTGATTAACACCACAAAAATCATCCTGTGTCTAGTTCATCAAAGTAGAATTATTTTGCATTTGTCCCTACCCTCCTACCATTTCTTGACTAGGACCAACTTACTACTCTGAAGGAACTAACTGGTTTTGCACTATCAAAGCTTGACTGAATTGTCCATTTTGGCACAAATTCTGATCATGTGGTTGATTTCATGGATAACACCAATCATTATCCTAAGCCAAGTTGTTTTGTATGGGCACCAAAGGTCTGGATGTGCTTGCAGCATTGGGATGTATAGCATTCAGTGGCCTGATATAACTAGGTTGATTTTGCCTCTGCACATTACCCTGATATGGCAGTCTATTTTGTTGATAAGTCTGATTGAATGCCTGATATAATCTGTTGGGTTGTGCATTCTATCTTCTTTCCAACACTAATTAATTGTTCAATCTTCTTATTATAGCATCCTTATCCTCTGATTGCTCAAATGAAGTTGTAATTAGAGGAATAGCAGGGCTAACTGTCATAGGAATTGGAGCTAAAACAGGCTGAATGATAGGAGCCTCCGAAAATAAGGGCATTGGTGGCCTTGGAGAAATCTTCCCAACCTGAATTAGATAGTTTTCTGCCCTTATAGCTACGTTATATGCATCTAGTAACACAGTCCCTCCCATAGACTGAATCATGACAGCAATATCAGGATTCAAAGATTTCAAATAATAAATAAATGCAGTATTTGGGGAGGGTTTCACCAATAATGGGATCTTGTCCCATGTCTTCTAGAATTTGTAGTTGAAATCCACCATATATTCATGTGGGGCTCTTTTGATTGTAGCTAGCTGCTCCATCAGAGACAAATGATCACTCTTGTCTTCAAAGTGTTGGCACAATCTAGTTCCCAAATCATCCCAATTATGAATGGAATTGGCTGGCAGACCTCTATACCACTAAAGGGCTTTCCCTTTGAAGGAAAAAGCCATAAGACTCACAACCACATTATCTATAGTGACATTATGGACAGAACAAACACTAGCAATGTCCTGGATATGCTCAACAGGGGTGGTGGAATTTTCACCAGTGAAGTGTGGAATTGCTTTTAGAGCTGAGGTGGGGATACCATCATACTGGGCTAGGTCAAGAGGGCTACCCCCATTGAAGGGAACAAAGGGAGGGTTCCTTGCCATGCTATAGATATTTAAATTAATTCTGAGTATATGCAAGCTCCTTCTTGAATATTAGAATCTAACTGGAGGGGGTAGACTAGGCTCTTGAAGGAGATGAAACAACACTCTTATTTTCCCCCATAGGGGAACTAGATAGTCTACTTCTTCTTCTTGAATCGGTAAATGATTGTTCTATGAATTGAAAATTACCTCTAGAAGAAGATCAGATCTGCACTACGACATGAAATGTTGAATTGATCTGAATACTGGACCGGCAGAGTTGTCAAATGCTTTATTGAATGCTTCCATAGCAGCAAATAAACTGAGAACAACACTAAAATTCTTTATTCAGCTCTTACTCAGAGCAAAGAGTCCCACCGAGCGTGCCAGAAATTGTTATCATCTGAAATTGCACCCTTTTGTTGAAGCTTTGACAGTCTCAACAATTTCAAAGTAACATGGGATTGGTCTCAAGGTGTGGGACCTTGCAGTTGAGACCAAACCTCCAGAGAAGGATGGTTCCTCTTTTAGAGCTTAAGGCTCAGAGAATTAAACTAAATCTAGTGTTGCTCACAAGGAAAAGGGGAAGAAAATGCTGGAATTTAAAGCGGGGGGTGATGCACTAGATTTGTAAATGTGTTTAACTGCGTCTGAATTAACAAAACAATAACCTCAAGACTGAAGAAAACTCACACAGACTCATATAAGCCATATAGAGGTTTGGGTAGAGAACTAAAGCTAAGAAAGAGACCATTTTGCCCACAATACTAGTGTATAATTCACAAATGAACACAATATAAAACTTAAGAGAGAGGTAAAATAGCAGTATGTATTAATCATGAAGGCTAGAAAGCCATTACAAAAGTAGAATAGTTTGTTGCAAGAGAAAAAGACACAAAATAATCAATTGCACTCATTGGTGAACCATACTAGAAGACATTAAAGGCTTAGATTCAGGCACAATACATCAAATTCTACTAGTTCCTACAATTGCATTATAAGACCTGTGATCTACAATAAACTCTTCCACCCACGTGATGACCCAGAAAAGTAGCTAACCAACCTTCTTTTACATCTTTGCTTCATGTATATATAGCATTTGAATCTATCTACAGCATTGGGTTCTAAAAATTAGTCAACTGACCCTGCACATGCCCGCACTACATTCAATTTTGGCCCAGTAGAATTGTTAGAAGATCTACAGAAAGGAGATGGCGACCATACCCTGTCAGGTCTGAAACTTTACAGAGGAAGATTGCCTACTTGCAGGGGTATCAGGCTCATTTAGGAAGGAAGGTCTAAAATCCTTTCATGCACTAGCAAATACCATTTTGTCCCTTCTTATACAATCACATTGAAGGATTATCTGTTTCAACTACCTGATTCTGACTTTTCTGCAATATTTGTACTTCAGGTATTAAATCCCTTCTACAACAGCAAAAAATTGTCCTTCAAGCTTTTACAACACTTAAAAATATTTGAATTTCTTTAAATATTCTAAAGCATTATATTTCATTGATTTTCCCTTTTCTGGCTTTTTATTTTGCCTTATCGGCAAAATCTTTTTTTCATGAACTAAGCTTTCCTTTGCCTTTTGCTTCCTTCTTCAGTCGGTGAAAATATCTTTTTATGAACTAATTCCTTGGCCAAGGATGTCCTTTTCTTTCTTCCTTTTCACCTTATTGATGAATCTTCATTTATACAAACTTGGTTGTCTTTGCTTTTGCCTTATCAGAAAAATCTTCATTTTGAGAACTATTTCTTCCTTCACCGCTTTATCTTCCATTTTGCCTTATTGGCAAATTCTTTGTTCGGTGAACTTGGCTTGCCTTTGACTTTCCATTTCTCTTTTTGGCCTTACCGGTGAATTTCCACTTTTACAAACTTGTTGGCAAGTTTGTCTTTTTGTCAATTTCCCAATTGGCCGCTAGGGCCTAAATTTGATGGTCGTATGACCGTATTTAGGCATTTTTGTTGTAAAATACAATCAAAATTTTAAAAAGATTGTATCATGTGAAATGAGAAATTTGACCAGACTGTCAAAATTTATATAAAATTGTGATAATAATATATTTGGTTTATATGTAATTTTACTTATATTGAGGTGTCTCATAGTATTTAAGTGCACCTTTCAATGGATAACTATCATAAAAAATTTGATTGACAGGGAGGGTCGACCGTCAAATTTAGGCCCTACTAGCCGCCCTTCATTACTTTTTTGCTTTATCAGTGAATTTCTCATCTAGTGAACCAATCTTCCTTCGTTGCTTTATCTCTTTCCTTAGCTTTTCCTTCAATCGGTGAAATCTCCTTTTTGCTAACCATCTCTCTCTTCTTTCTCCCTAGTTAGTGAATCGCCTTATCGGCGAACCTGGGAAACTTTAAACTATTTGGCAAGTTTGATTTTTCCCCAACTTCCTGATAGAGCCTTTTCTTTCCTTGCCTTAGCCATTTTGTTTTACCTTTTGCCCTGTCAGCGAATCTTCATTTACACGAACCACTTTCAGCTTACCTTTTTCTTTCCTTTGTCAGCATAGTTGTCGATCGATGAACTTAAGGTTCGCTAAACCTTAATTTTTCCAACAAAGGCAAACTCTTGCCTTTCCTTCACCTTATCTCTACCTTAGCTGCTTCCCGTCACCCCACTAACTACTTTCCTTGGTTAGTCAGTGAATTCGCTGACCGACGAACCAAGAAGTTCATAAACCTTAATATTTGCTGACAAAGCACTCCTTTGCATTGCTTTCCTTTTGCCTTAGACATTTTTCCTGCCTACTTGCTCCTTAGTCAGCAAACCAGCGGATCGATGAACCTGTGAACCTTTAATTTTGCTGAATAAGACAAAAGAAAGGCCACAACCGTTAGAATTTTTTGGGGTTTTTTGAAGGTGAAAAATTTTCATTTAGGATTTCTCAGATCAAATTTCACTGATGGAAGGAGGGATTTTTGGGCTATTTTGACCTAGGCAAACAATGACAATAGTTCCTTCATTTATGAGCTTTGCTGGGGGTGTGGGAAGCTTCATCTTCTGGGGGCTTCATCCTCTCACTTAGAGACCTGACTCTCTCTACTCTGGGAGGTCTCTTCTCTCTCTATTTGGGGGGCTATTCTCTCTTTTCTGGGGGGATTCTTCTCTTTGAGGGGGAATTTTATGTACATGGGTACCTCATCATGCTTGATTTGTCGGGACCCATACTTTTACTCACCTAAGCTACGCTTAAGGGGGTATTAGTATAGGTTTTTATTTCTTAGTTGGGTTATTTATTTTTTCTTTATTCCTAGGTTTTTCCTACACCTTTTATTAATCTTGCTTAGGTTCATAAAGCATGTTTAATTAGGTGAGTAGGTTATGAGGTGTCACCTTCCTACAAGTGAGCATCCATTAGCTATCTTAGGAAGATACTTTGCTATCTTTAGTCTGATAGATGGTTGCTTCCTATTAGTTGGTGTTTCAACCTCCTTCCTCTCCCTTTTTCTATATAAAAATGCTACCTAGCTTGTATTAGGAATCTTTTGCTTTTTCATCCTCATAATTTTATTCTACTTCTAGAATTTGCATTACTCTCGTGGAGACTAACTTTGTGTTGTTATTTTGATCTAGTATCATTTGCTTTCACAGTTTTGTATCTATTCATTTCCACTACTTTTCTGGGTTATTAATCTTTTCATATTCTAACAATCTACTAGCCTCTTGATGCTTTTAGAGGCACCTTGTTTTCTTACAACATAAGTATATAGTCTTAGTAGGGAGATCTAAGTAAATTCTATGTATTTTGTATGCAATGCTATTGTTTTTCATTTTTACTAATGCTAAATGAGTTATAGATAGTTGTCCAAGATTTCTAGTTTACAATATAATTCCTTTGACCACTTTCCAATTGGTTTCATCCTCTTATTGCAGGTAAAGCAAATCCCACCCATTCCACACAATCAACTAAATTTGCTATCCATTTTTTAGTTGAAAAATATAAATTACAAATGCAACAAATGTGTTAAACTAAGGATATGGTTTGTATGAATATTTGTTTCATTCATTTTTAATGTCTTCTTTAGAGATGTTAGACAATACAAATGTCATTTAGTACATGATAAAATCCACTAACTTCTACAAGTTATTACAGCTCAGTAAGAACTTAAATTATCCTACTACTTTCTTTATAAGTCGTATGTGATTACTTGTGCATTAATTTGCTTATGAATAGATAAAAGCAGTAGCGTCTCCACATTATTCTCATCCAAATATATTTGAATATGAAATGTCCATGTAGTGGGCACTTTGGCAAGAGAAGTTTGATAGCATTTTATTTAAACATAATAGCAAATAGTTAGTACTAATTTTACATGTCATTCCCAAATAAATAATTGTCTTATTTTTATTAGGTAAACTGAATAATATTAACTAACTGATAAATAGTAGACTAAAACTATGCTAAAGGGAATTCTTGGGCCCTCTTAAATAATGTGTTTAAATTTGAAATACCAAATGGCACATTTCTTTGTTACATATATTAGGAAAAGATCTATGAACTTTCATATTGGTATGGAAGAAAAAATCTTTAAGAAAATTGTAGATAATAGTGAATCATGAATTAATCAAATGTGTTTTATTTTTGTAGAAAAATATATAGAAATTGCTATTATTATATTGATAGATAAAAAATTGTGAATAATAGTAAGAAGCTAAGAATCCTTGAACCAAATATAATTCTGCTTCTTTATTATGGTTTCAGGTGCTTACCATAAAAATAAAATAGAAGCTAGTTGTAGGTTTTCATCTTAGTTTCTCAAATAGATTATAAAAACAACCATAGCAATCATAGACAATAATTTGAAAAAAAACAAGAGTTGAAGTGAGGTTGCTCTGTGGTCTTCATCCCTTTCTTGTCAACATCAAATTTATAGAGCATGCCATCCTTTCACAACCTTCATGTGGACAAAATAACATTTGGGTCAACAATAGAATAAACACTTAAATAAACCTAAAGCATTTTTGAAACATCATTTTACATCTAGATGCAACCGGAGTCGCCAAAATCTTCATTGACGGACCAGGAAAAACAACAAATGAAATAACCCTCCCAAAACTGTAGTTTCTCACAAAATTTTGCCTTGGAAAGGTCCAAAACTTGCCCAATGCAGTCGCCTAAAGATAAATCATACACTGCTAATTGTGGAAAAAAACTTCATGAGCATTTAAAACAAAACCAAATAAATTTTAGAAATAAAAAAACCAAAGATTTACCAAGAGGTCAATTGGTAGAGACTCCAGATGAGATTCGAGTTGGGAATCTTGAGCTTCATCTTGGGGTGTGGAGGTCTTTGGTGTAATAGGGGTGGAAGGGTTGTTGGAGAAGAATAACATTTTATTCTCCAGAGATAATCCATTGGTACTTGTTACGACAACTTGGCCACAAGCCACATGTGATTGTTATGTCATAAAATGTCTCCCTAGGACTTTTACCTCCTAAGTTTAGTTCTTGGATCCCTTATTTTGCATTTTGCATGTTTATTTTAACTCTTGAGACAAAATGGCCTGAAACCCATGTCAAATGCGGCTTGAGGGATATCTGTGAGCTTAACCCTTCCTTAAAATAGGTACCAGGGGCTTGGGCGCTCACACCTTAGTCCTATCCTATTTTAGGCAGTTCCCAAACTTGAATGTCGGTTATGTGACCGTTAGAAGTGTCCCATGCCGACATCTTAAGTTTGAATTACAAAATTTATAGTGGGAATGCATATATAAGCATGTTTAGGGTTTCATTTGTAAACTAGAAGATGATTATGAACTTTTGGCGAACTTATGATTTTAGAGCATTCAAGATATTTATTGTTGCAAAGCAAACTTGTCTTGTTATGGTGTTTGTTATGCGAATTTGGCTTCATCTTCTCATGTGTTGAAGGATCTTCATATACATGTGAGCTACACCTCTAAGGTGATATCTATTTGTGTTGAATCAATCATTTATCAATTTGTTTTTGCCTCTATCCCGCAGGAATACACACTATTTATCAAACAATGGTGTTGGGAGGCTTGAATGCCATTCCAGGGATTGACTAAGGCAAGCTTCTAAATACCACAACCCCCAACCACACTCCTTGTGATTGCAGGTTATAAGTATCAAATTTCACGAAGTGGAATTGCATAGGAAGGTTGCAGAAGATAAGGATTCTGAATCTGGCGGAAAGAAGTAGTTTGGTGCATTGTCAGGGCTAGGGTGCTAGTCATAAATCCCTCTGAGGTTACAAGAGAAGGAATCTCCATGATAGTGATAATCAGCATCAGAAGAAGTCTTGACATCCTGAAGAACATCCTGCCTTGGGCTTGGGCACTAGTCACAGTGCCCTCCGTATCTACAGAGATGGAAACTCACAAAACATAGATCATCAGTGTCGAAAGGAGTTTGCAACCCCCTGAAGAAAGTATTGCATTGGGCTCGGGCACTAGTCACAAAGCCCCAGACTGTTTAGATTCCTGAACTTCAAAAAATGGTTAGTAACTAATCCCTGTTAACTGTCTTTGTCTGCGAGCATTTGTCATAATTTATCTGTTTGCTTATGATTTTGCATAATTAGGGTTTTGAGCAAACTTGAGCGTTAAATTAATACATTAATAAATAATTTATAAATTTCCCTATCATTACAAGTGACAACCAACCTGCAGGTGAATCCTCTTGCAAAAGTTGTGATTTAACTTGGTTAAAAGTCCTTGAATGTTAGTAGTAAAAGGATGATCTAATTATCAACCCTATCCCACTTTTTCTACTAAACAATGATATGTGATATGTGTCTAGAGTAGATATCTGAACAGGAGATAACTGTGACTCTCTAACTTGTGATCCTAGCTGACCAAAATCATTATTTCCTAGCATATATAACTCTCCCTCACCTAGCACACAAACCATCAAAGTCTATAAAAATTCCTAGGTACAGGTTCTATGAAATACATTTTGACCAAAAAAGCTTAAAAATTTTCAATACATTTAGTCTAGACTACCAATGAAGATAAGAATAGGCAGCTACAATATAACTTGTAAGGAATGTTGTATGAAGATCAGTGTTTGCAATATGAATGATAAAATCCAATACAACAAACAAAAAGATAGGCATCCCCATAGACTACGAACTCCCCACAAATAAGATTTTTTTTCGTAGTCCTACTCCATAATCGATATGTATCAAAAGGACCGAAATTCCAGACAAGACAATAAATAATGCAGAAATGAAGGCCTTGGAAAATGAGGCATCATCGAAACAGAAAGAGGTTATCCCCAATGAAAAGGCAATAAAAATGATGGAATGGATAGAAAAGGATGGACCTCTCTAGTTCCCTTTAGAAATCCTTATGATCAATGTGTAACCAACTTACAGACTCTTTCCTCACACTTTCTCGGATACTGAGGAAGACTTAATTGAAAGTTACACTCCTTTGTCACCACTAAGTCAGTCACGTATTCTTGAGACACCAGAAGAAAGTGACTCATATAAACCACTCACATCATCGAAAGATTCCTATAGACCAATGACACCAATGGGAGAAGCAAATTCTATAGACAACGAATCGAATAATGTGATAGGAATTCTCCCAAAAATGTTCATGGTCTCTCAACCTCACAAGCAACGCACTACTTCTGTGTCTGTACAATCAAATGAGTTGGATGAATGGGAAGCACCCTTAGTACAAATCAAAATGGTTGAGAGACTCCTAGATGAAGATGAAGAAAGTGAAGGAATGTTTAATAAAGAATGGAAAATGTGAGTGTCAGTTAGGATTGATGATCCTGTCATCTTTGAGTTACCAGGAAGCTACATAGAATACTCCATGGATTTGAGACCTGAGCCCAATCGAAGGACGAGCATAAGCTTTGTTCCTCCTGATGAGCAAAGGGAACCTCAAACTACCTTCAAGTTATTCCAATTCCTTCAAAATATTCAAGATCGACAGGAGGTAAAAATTTACATGCAGGATCAATTCGATACACTTATGGAATTACTAAGATGGGACGGGGTCTTATATTGGATCCCTCCCATCAAAAATCTTTCTAGGATTCACTCTGGCTCAAGTTACGAAGGGAAACCCTTAAGTTAGAAAGGTTAGAGCCAAATGATATCATGAAACCCTATATAATAGGTGAACTTATCTTAAGAAGAGGTAGCACGAAATAAAAGAAAAGAAGATGAAAGAGAAAATTCACCAAGGATTGGAAAGGTCCCTACATGGTTAAGGAAGATGTTGGTAATGGTGCCTAACTCTTTTACATGATGGAGGGTGAGGAATTTGATGAAACAATAAATGCCTTTCACCTCAAGAAATACTATGTCTAAAAATCATAAAACATAAAAACACAAAAAAATCAAATATTATAAAAATACAAAAAAAATTACAAAATTAAAAAAAGCATCAAAAAGAATTTTGTTTCTTGCATTTCAGTATCATTTTTTCCATCTTGCATTTCAGTGAATGACTCGCTCTTATATTGTTTTCATTTTAGTAAGGAGTCTAAGGTTGCCTAGGTATAGGTGATCCTTTTAGGTTTTGAGATTCCTTAGTTTTCACAATCGCCATTCTCCCCCTTCATTCCCAGTGATTCTAATCAAATCCTAGCTCTTAGCTTTACATTGATACCAATCTTAATGATCCTGTTAGTGCCTGAATTGACTGGTAGTTTTTTGAGCATTTTTCATTCAGGCACTTTCCCTAAGTATCCAAAAAATGTTCTAAGTAATGGACCTCCTCAGCAGTTTTCAGCATCATCATCATATTTTCTTGAGGAGGAGGTCATCATCATCATGTTTGTTTCCATGAAGGTCAGCATCATCATGTTCTCCGTCGACCGGTTTCTCATCGTCATCATCATATTTCAACTGTCGGGTGATGTTTGGATATCATCCTGATGATACTGGTGAGCTACAGTGCGCCCTCAGTTGCTTGCGGGGGTGATTTTGCAAGTATCCGGTGATCTTTCATTTATCACCTTGCCCAGACATGATGATGAAGTTGCCCCGATATCTTGAAGGGGTTATTCTCTAAGTTGTCGACCTGACTTGTTTTTTCCTAAGGGTCGTCATCATCATGATATTTCCAGATTATCATCCTGCTACTTGCGGAGGTCATCATATTTTCTGCCTTCATGATATTTCGCCGGGGTGATATTTCTATCATCGGGTGATCTTGGTTATGATCATCCTGATGATGTTGTTGAAGAGTTCTAAGTGCGACCCCGTATTCACTGGGGTCATCATATTTTGAACGTCGGGATGATCTTAGTCAATATCATCCTGATGATGTTGTATCACCTTGTTCTTTGTTTCTCATCCTGATGATGCTGACGTCATCCTTGTATCAGGGTGATATCTTTCTTTCTGCCTATCTGCATCATGATATTTCCGAAGGAGGGGGTGATATTTTCATATCACTCGAGTGTGTTTGTTCCAGCATCATGATGATGCTGATATCAAGGAGATATCCGCCTGTTGGCTTCGCGCATTATCTACTGGGGGTGATCTTTTCAAGCATCATCATCATATTCAGCTATCGCCCCGATCTTACAGAGGAGCTACAGTGCAACCTGATATTTGAGCATCAGGAGGATATTTCCAAATATCCGGTTGTCTTCCGAATATCATGATGATGTTAATATGATGATGACGTCATCAAGGTCCGGGGGGGGTCATATTTCTAACACTGATCATCTTGAAGAGACCTCCTGATATTTGCAAACATGATGATGACGTCATCCGGATATGAGGAGGTGCGCAGTAGGCAGATATGATGATGACGTCAGCAGGATATGATGTGACATCATCAGGATGTTCATCGGCCAGACTTTTGTTATAAGCTCAGCAGGAGGATGTTCCTCCGATGGATCAGGTTGTGCCGATTATCATGAAGGGTATATTTCAAATATCATGATGACGTCAGGGTGATATTTCGAACAACAGGATATCATGCTGCTGGAGGATGATGATGATGAAGTCTATACTAGTGTCGTCAGGAACAAAAGCGCCGACATGATATATGCTCATGACCTAGTATATAAAGTGTTATTGAGGTCATCGCGGGGTGCATGTGGGATATTGTTATCCTGCATTTTCAAACATCATGATGATGAGTCTCGGCGGGAAATGCTTGCGATAGTCTGTTTGATGATCTTCCCAAGGCCGCGGGTTGGTGCGCCATTAATGGCGATTGTTGCAGAGGTATGGGCGATGGCGTGGGTCGATCTTGTACCTGACTGAGGGTGTACATCAGCGGACAGGGGCGCAGGGCTCGAGAAATCTTCCTGTCTCCTCCCCTACCTGCTGCATTCAAGTTTGGGCGCCAATCTGGTTGTGTTTGAGCGCCATTTCCATGATACTGTGTATCTGGCGAAATTTTGGTCAACATTGTAATTAATTGCTGAGCACCTACCTGGCTGTTATAAGCAGGTGGTGTTGCCCATTTGAAAGGTTGTTGAAAGTTGATGATTTTGGCTCTGTAATGCATAACAGGCTGATCTGGTTGCTCTGTACAGCTTACCTGTGAGTTTATGTATCTCTTGTTGTTTGTTTTTGGCATGAACCCACTGATTTCATGATTAAACTTATATGAGAAATGCTGTTTGGCATGTGTTGTGTTAATTCTGTCTCCAGTATTGCATGTATTCTTCTTTTGAATCTGGATGTTTGGTAATGTTTAGGTTCTAGAGCATAGAATTCCTATGTTGATTGTCTGACCTTTTAACTTCTACTCAAGGGGTAGATTAAACTGTTTTCAGGTTGAACATTGGGATGGATATACTGCAGTAGGGATACCATAAGTAGAGATAACCTAACACTTTGTATTGGGAGATGCCTGTAAGGCAGGTATCACACATATCCCCTTGAAATCCAGTTTTAGTTGTTCATGCTGATCATTCACAGGTGTATGTCTACTGACTCCAGGCCCTGGATAGGCACCAATCATGCTTTGTTTTGTGTTATAACCATATCCAGCTTTGCATCCACACTTAAACTCCAAATCAAAATCTAAAACAACCATTAGGACATTAGAGTTAGTTTAGGAACCCCAGTCCTCTGTCTACAACTGCAAATAGGCCCAAAGCTAGCCCCTTTGCCCTTATCTTTCAGTTTTGGTCCACTTACAGGAGGACTCATCTGCTTTCTGTCAACATCCCAGCCTTGCATGCATATCCTCATGGATGTTGAGTAGGGAATACCCCCCTAGGTCTTGCAGAGCCTGAAGAAGAAGAGGAGATAAAATATAGAGTCTATCTCCTACACTGTTGGCCCCCTGGCCCAGAGATCCTGTTGATCACTGATGGCTACCTTGTAGGGAAATCTGGGAATAAGCATCCAGTCTGGGAAAAAGTCAACAGATCCATGATGTTAGGTCTAAACGAAGTTAGTATTAAAACCTACAGTGTTCAAAGGAAGCTTGCAAGTAGACCTTCCCAATTCTTCCCTAGTAGAAAAGAAGTCCAACTGGACTATGAAAACTTTTGGTGGCGCTCAGCCCCTTATCTTCCCTGGCCAAAAATATTAGGAGGATCAAAACTCTGAAAGAAACAATCTAAAATACGAGTGAATAAAAAATGAGTGATTTGTTATGTTGTAAAATGTCCCCCTAGGACTTTTTACCACCTAGTTTAGCTCCTATGTCGCCTTAATTTAATCATGCATGTTTAAAACTTATCTCAGAGCAATTTCCCTTGAAACCCATGTCAAATGGGGCTTAGGGGTCCACTTTAATGCTTAATAAAGACTCAAAATGTACCCCTGGACTTGCGCGCTCACGCCCTATTCCAGGCCTATTTTGTCAGGACCTAAATTTAAATGTGTCAGTTTATGACCATTAAAAGGTTTCCCTTTGTCGGCCTTTTCAATTTGAATTACGAATGTTAGCAGGAATGCATATATAAACATGTTTAGGGCTTCATCTTACTCCTAGTTGATTAAGGCGAACTTATGATTATCAAGCAAAGAGCATTCAAGGCATTCATTATGTTGTGGAGTAGAATTGTGTTGTGTTTGTATGTGTTTTTTGCAGATTTACCTCCATCAACTCATTTCCTAATGATTTGAAGGCTCTTCATCTCCACGAGGGTTTCACCTCCAAGGTGATATTTATTTGTGTTTCAATCAATCTATCTTATCATTTGATTTTGCCTCTATCTACCAAGGACACACACTCTATAACAACAGTGTTGGAAGGCTTGAATGTCATTCTGGGGCTTAACCAAGGCAAGCTCCTAACCACCACAACCCCCAACCCCTCTCTTATGATTGCAAGTTACAAGTGCAGGATCTTGCGGAGTGAAGTTGTAGAGAAGCAAAGCAGAAGATAGAGATTCAAGATCTGAAGAAAAGTGCAAAAAATATTCCTTTTTGGACTAGGATGCCCACCCCATAGTCCTCCATTTTGGCTTTTTTGGAAACTCTGAAGCAGGTTGTAGTCTGATACAAATCACTGTTCTAGATCCGCAAAAAAGTTACCCTATCAAACTCGGTTGCTCGCCCCCTTGTCCCCAAAGTTTATGCCTTTAGAATCTAAATCCTGGTATGTTTCTAATCTGCATTTCGTGCCTTCCTGTGCGATCATTTTTCATATTTCATTCATTTGTGTCTGGAATCATATAATTAGGGTTTAAGGCTTAATTAGATTAGGGTTTAACAAATTCATTAATACGTTCTATCTTTCCTTATCGTTTCATAGTGACACCAAACCTGTAGCTAAGTCCTCTTGCAACAGTAGTGACTTAACTTAGTTTATGTCCTTGACTGTGTATGTGAAAGGAGGGTTTGATTGAATCTATCTTAACCACAACTCAACCTCATCATCCCCCTTTTCATATATAACATTTTGGTGAACCCATGTTTTTACTGAAATTGCATCTTGCTGAGTGTTGTAATCAGTTTTGAATTCATTCATATCATATTCATCATCATACATTCAAAAATCTTGCATAAATTTGAAAATTTTAAAAAAAATAAGCATTCTAGGCTTGTATTAAGGCATAGTTTTGCATATTTTGTATTGCATATTATAAAAACATTTAATTTTCTGATATTTACATCAAATCTGAGATAAATTACAGTATTTCATCATTTTGTGATCATTACCTTGCATTTGCATATCTCATTTGCTAGGGTTTTTTCTTGATATTTTGCATTTTTTTTCATATAACCTAGTAATTTCAAAAGCTAGGGTTTGTAGTTAAAATCTTGTTTCAGATTTTACTACTCATTCAAACACTCTTTCAAATATGATTTTAGACTTTAGTGTTTCATCATTTTGTGTTATTACATTTAGATTTCAAATTTTGCATTTACACATTGTGTATTCCAGCAAAAATAAACACATTCATCTATTCTTCCTTAATTTTGATTGTGCATTGAGCGTTGTAGGAATTTAACATCCTTTTTGCATCAGATCTAACCTATATATTACACATTATATCTGATTAGATTCCATCTATCCATCAATTTGCATAGTCTCATAACATCTTTTGTGCATAAATACATTGAAAAAAGTGAAAATTTTGAGCATTTTAGGTTCATAAACAAGCATAGATTTGTGTTGCTTCATTGCATTTATCATAAATATCTTTCATTTAAGACCTTGCATTTATTTTCAAGCATGCATCCATTAGTCATTTGAATTTTTTTGCATCATTTCATAGTATTGTGTGAAAATTAGCCTATTTTTAATTACACAGTGTGTATTTCAACACTAAGTGTTTATACACCTCATTCACATTTCCTCGATCAAAACCCTTAAAATCACATATTTTGCCTTGTGTAGTAATTTTTTTCCTCTACCCACTTTCTTTGTTGTGGACTTTGTGTGTTTTTAATAACCCGTTTTCCTCAAACAAGTGTGTTAGTGTGAAATAGTCTCATATCTATGGCTTCTCATCATAAAAACAATACTATGGTCTCTCCTTGACTTTATAAGAAAAGGAAGACCCCTGAACCAAAAATAACATTTACACCATGAGATAGAATAGTTGGAGACATTGAAGGTCCCCTTTACATTACTCTTAACATAATGGAGACTCTTGTAAGAGGAGCCCTTATTGATCCAAATTGCATGACTAACATCCCTACAAAAGAATTCCTTTATTCACATAAATTGATACAAGAAACTTATGAGCCTACAGACATGATGATAAAAACACATAATGGAGCTTTCCTCCTGGATATAGGGAAAATCACTTTAATGATCTAAGTGCTTGATAAAGCTTTAGAACAACCATTTTATATCATCCCTACATCTGACCTCTTCCGTATAAAACTAGGCCATCCATGGGTCAAGGCTATAAAAGCTGTCCCTTCAACCCTTCACCAATGCTTAAAATTTCCTCACCACAAGTCTATATGAACTATTCACCATAGTCGATAGAAATCTATGGTTATGCAAAAAAACTTCATTCTCTATTACTTTTGGTCTGAACCTACTGAAGAGCCTGAACCACGAACATATCAAACTTTCTTGGGATATCAACGTTACAAAGCACAATTACTATCAAAATTATTTAGACCCCCTATTCAACAAACAACAAATACAGAACAACCTACATTACAAGAACCCCCTAGACCGCGAGGTAAGGGGATATTTGTTGAGGTTCCTCCTTTGTCATCCTTACAAGGATCGGGAGATACCCATGGAAAGCAAAGCAATGCATCATTAAGAGATAATCACATGTTTGCTTCTTCTTTTGAGATGCTGAAAACTATGGAAAATCATGAGAATCCTCTTGACAATATCACTAATAAAACACGAAGGAACAGACTAGCAAGAGAAAGAAGGAAGAGAAGACAAGCCTTGGCTCGAAATACACCACCACAACAAGAGAACATTTCACCATCTAACATTGAATCAAGCAAAGAAGAGCTTAAGGCTGAAGAGTTAAAGGATGATAATTTAAGTTAGGAAATTATACCTTATATACCTCTTTCTCCTTGCATTTGAGATTGGGAGGAAGATGACTTGCTCGACGACAACCACTAGCTCGCTTGTGTACATAGGTAAGTATTCCTTACCCTGTTGACCACCTTTGTTGTAGCATACCTTTGCTCGCTTATATGGCCTCCTCTTATGTGTTGTGTTCCCCCGTGTTGTGCTATATGTCGTTTAGGTCTCCTTGGATGAACCTTGATACTCTTGTAAGGTCAAGGATACCGGGAGACTGCCTCTGTTGTGGCCATTCTTCTATTTGTTTCATAATTCTTCTATCTTGCCTCTCCTCTATTTTATTGTTGTATGTCGTGCGGCATAGCATTGAAAAGGGTGTTTTGGGGGCATCCTCCTATGTGGTGTTCCTAAGGCACTTGTTCTCCTCGTTCATTTTTATTATTTACCTTCTTCAATGGTTCTACCTAGTTGGCGGATGATGAAAATAAACAAATACTAATATGGACCGTGCATCCCTTCATCGAGTAAGAAAAAATGGACCTAGCCCATATATGAAGATGGGGTTGATATATATTGCTTCGTGTGATATATCATCTTATGGCATTTGTTGTGACTAACATTTTACAATCCACTCAATCTACTCTTGTACACTTTGATTGGTATCTCACCTTGTTGCTACACTCAGTTTTGAGGTACCTGCAATATAGCCCAATGGTTATACTCAGCTCCAAACCTGTGAGTATAGCTTTGGTCCTTGATGTGACTATTATCATGCTTGCATTCTTAGAGTTGAAAGTCTAAACATAATCAAAAGGTTCTAAAAGACTTCCAAAGTGCACAAGTGATGAGTATTCATACGATAAGCAAACAACCATAAAGAGATAGCTTTTCATAGATATATCGAAAACTCAAGTTTTACAAGAGTACTAGAGTTAGGACAAAATGCTCTCAGAAGGAAAGTAAGGGTCCCCATGCAAGGGGGCACAGTTTCAAAACAAGTAGACAAACAACTTCAAGGACAATTCCCTGCAACATAACCATCGAGACTCCTACTCCTCTACCTCTGAATGGCACTGGTGTCTCCATAAGATCTATGAGAATGAGGAACCCTACTCTAAGTTCAAGAATGGAAAGGTCTATAGTGCTAGACTCTGGACGCTGAATCCCAAGGCAAGCCATCTCATGAAGAATGACGTTCTCACCCCTAAGGATGAGATCCTCTAACCTTAATGAATCATTCTCCTTGCACCCATGGTAGGCAGGAGCAAAAATGTCAGTGTGTCAGCCACTCTAGGAGGCACACCAAGATCAACTAGAAGCCTCTCTCGTATTAAGCCAGTGAAGGGACTCATCAAATCAACAGAAACCTCGCGAACAAAATCCCTCCACTCCTCGATGCTACCTGAAAAGTAAAGATAAAAGAATCGACAATTCATGATTTTAAAGAAAAGAAAGACAATGCAAAATTAGAAAACAAAAGCAGACTTACGAGGATCGCCAAGCTATCGGGAAGGATCAAAGTACTGCATCACCTCACTATAATGGGGAGATCTAGAACCTGAAGAAGAAGCCCCTGGTATCTACCCCTCTTTAGAATCAATCTCATTTGCATCTCCTACTAATCCCTCATCTGACAAATCATCTCCATTTGGGATGTAATCCTCATCTATAGAGTCTAAATAATCCATGACAATAAGTCCACAGGAGGGATCTCCTCTCCCTCCCCTATGTCCACCTCTCGGGGTCCTAGAGGTTTTGGTAATCAAAACCCCAAGAGTCAAAGGAGTCCAAACAACAAGCCTCTATTCAACCTCACAGATCTCCTGGATAGATCGGTAGCATGTGGGAAGTGGGGGCAAGTCCTTGCAGGAAAATCATCACCTAACTATTGAATAACTTGCTCAATGCGATGAGCCTCAATGAGACCATTACGGTCTAAAACCTCTGATATGTTGCGACATTAATCTCTAGTCTACTTGTCATGAGATCATACACCCTCCATATCCACATAAGGGTCAGCAACCATATCTGCGTTAGTAAGAGTGGAAACAACATGCAAGGAAGTATCAAAGTGGCCCACACAAGCCCATCTGGAGGCTCTTGATAGTCTATGATCAGGAAGAGGAATCTCCTAATGTGGCTTGATATGCTCAAAGATCTAGGTCATGATCAAAGAGGAGTGGCTAAATGCAAGAGCCCTGCACCAAGCAATACGGTTGAAATCTCTGTAAACCATAAGAATGTCAGGACCCCATGCGAAGATAGTACCTTGCTCAATGCCCTGAATAATGGGTGCCAACACCATTGCAAATGAGATGAGGCCTTATCTCCAAGTAGCCTCGAAGTAATCAATCCAATCAGAAACTTCCTCAAGGGAGGAATGCAAAGCCATGGTACTTTAGTAAACTAAACGCCAATCTGGTCCTCGGGATGGCTCACCCCGATGATCTAAGCCCAATATGCCTTGTCCTCGGAGGACTCACTAGAAGGTAAAACAAGAGGATTCCCTCTCACAAGAACCCCAAGAATGTAATACACATCCTACAAAGTAATGGTCCACTCCCCTAAAACCTAGGGAAATCTGAAAGTGTTCCTATCGACATCCCAATAGGTCAAATGTCACAACAAATGCACGGAACATGATGAATGATTGGTGCATGGCAAATCCTTGCCAAGCCTACCCTCTTCATGACAGCAATATCATCAGAAGACAGTGAATCATACATCTCAGAGAGCCATTATTGCTCATGATTGGCATTCTAACAAATGCGCATATCCTGCCAATCAGAAAATAACTTTCGATTAAATCCCGTCAACTCAAAAAATCCCTAAAAATCATATAATCTATGAAATTTTCACAAAAATGCATATAAAACCTTCAAATTTGCAATAAATTGATGAATTCAATGTTCAAATTAGACCAAAATAGAGTGAAATAAATGTTAGAAAACATCAAATTTCAGTCAAATCTCCATCAAGTGACCCTATTGCACAACTAGATCTCCCTTGGGCGACCTGGACTAACAAAAGTGGTGACCCTGTATGCCTACCCACATGCTAAAAAATGCTCTAAAACCTTAATTTTTGATTGATTTCGACAAACAAAAAACTAGTTATACTCTAAATGACGAAACAAACACAATGCAATAGAGAAAATCAACAAAAAATGATAATTTCATGAGATTTTTCATAAAATGAAAACTAAGGTTTAGAGAAGGGTTTTTGACTGCTTATGCACCTAACTCTTAGTGACAGAAGAAGAGGCAACCATCTTTGTGATCCACTCAATGATATCTTCCCAACGACTGCTTATGTGATTGATTTTGTCAACGTTTCACTCCAATCTCACTAATTTCTTCACTCTTTTCCTCTCTGAGATTAGTTTGCATTATGTATTTTAGAGTAGTTTTTGTTTTTATGCATCTCTTGTGCTCTTTTGGTGCGTGCTTTCATCCCTACAGGTCTCTTCGACAAAGGAAAACAACTAGGCAAATTCACACGATCCATGGTATGTTTGTCATTTCAGTTTTGATTACTTGTTTTGATATATTCAGATGTCAAACCAATACTAGATATTGCAGGTACAATTGTGAAAAATTGATAATAGGTAAGGCCTAGTTCGGGAATGATACCTACCTATCATGTAGACTGTCATCCATGAGGGGGCAAATATGTAAGCACCCAAATCATGCACAGCCTCCATGAGGACCCTGATGATGACTCACAATCCTTGTCACATACATGTAAGCACGGAATAATGCCCTCTGAGCAATGATTCTCTTGGTAGCATGTGGTTTCTTCTTCCTTTTGTTGTTTCCCCTTTATCTTGCTAACCCTTTCTTCACTTTTGACACTTTTCAACACTTGTCAATTTGCATTTTCTTGTGCTTGCGACTTCATCCCTAAGCCTTGTATTCATCCGTTTGTTGTGTTTTAACCTTTCCCTAGTGTTTTTTATCCATTCCCACCCCTAGGAGTCCTCTAGAGGACCTCCCAAGCCATCTCCAACTTTTAGTTTTCAATTTCGATCAACTAGTACAAATCTCTCCCTATTATTTCTAGATCTCCCCCGGGAGATCTGACATTTGCAAGTGGAGATTTGGTTTTTGACCCTTGTTTGACTAGTTTCTGGAGGTAGTTCACCTTCTTTTTCCCCCCTCTTTCATCTCTCATTCTAAAATTTCACCCAAGACCCCTCCTCTAAGGGTCACCCATGGGCCGCCCCTAGGTGACCTTGACTGGTGAAATGGGCTACCAGGTGGTGACCCTATCGTCCTTTCTAGACGCGATTAAACTCAAGTTTTTGACAAAAATAGTTTCATTTTTTGCCTGTTTTTACTTCTATTTGCATTGACTTTTGTCCCAAAGATAGAGTTAACTATTTCAGGCACTCAATTATGCATATTTATCTTTTTTTATCTTTAGTTATCAACCCATGCATTCTTTGAACTTCATTTCTTCTTGAGTGATAAGCTATATTGGTTATATCACTCCAATTTTAGCCCAGATCACTCGTGTCTTCTAAGTTAACTCATCAATCAAAGGGAGTTAATTATTCTTCCTCTCCACCTCTCATGCCTTCTTCAAACCTATAAATACCCCACTTCCTCGAGCACAAAGGGAGGCAACTTCATTTGTGCACACAGTTCTTGCAGGTTTTTGCTCTCCAATCTAACATCCATATGCTCACACAAGATATCCAAGCCTTTTGTTTTTTATTGTTGTCTTATCTAGCTTTGCTAAAAGATCATTTAGCGTCGATATGCTGCCCACATCATAAGCCACAGTGCTCACAAAGCTCACATTGAGCTCTCATTCAAGCTTCCAAAAGCTTCTTTTGCATCCCTTTTCTTATTGTTGCCAAGAGGATTTCCCCACTGTTGTAAGAGGATAAGAGGTTGCCATACAAGGATTTCTGAGGGTAGTGGAGACTCATGCATCTCTTTATTCCAGGTTCTTTCAGGGCTTTTATTTCATAGTAATTATAAAATCAAACTTAGCTCTTGGAAATCTGTCAGATCGAGGAGCTCTACACATAATTACCCAATTGCTTTCTGAGGTACTATCATCCAATAATTTTCTCCTTTTCACATATTGTGTTAGTGTCTTTCTACTGAAACCAATCTCAGTTGAAATTGAAGACAATTGTCTTTTTTTGGAAGTTTTTTCACTTCAAATAGATGTCAACATCACTCTTCTTGAAATGGACTTATCCATAGATCGAGATTGATTCCCAATGGAAGCCAAACCTTTTTTACCTTTTTTAACATTTTCAACAATATCGTTTTCTAGGTGTGAACCTTTTTCCTTTTTCAATGACAAATCTACACCCAACAATTGTAATGGCTCATTTAGCTCATTACTAAGAAGTACAATTAATAACAATTGGGTTTGCTCAAGTGTATCAAGACTATTGAAATGGGCAATTATTTCCTTTGCAGTTTTATTCATTGACCTCCTAGTAGTATGTCTAGGTTATTCAACATAAATTTTCTATTTCTCCATATCCATTTCAAGTAAATGATCTAAATTTCTATAATAAATTTTTTTCTTCACCTCTTTAGCTAGATTCATACGCTCATCCATGGTCAAAGGAAGAGATCCT